>OV884025.1:5740000-10540000 GCA_930367265.1 Catocala fraxini | reverse complement strand
CTCCGTAGTATTTCCGCTTCCGTTCGCTTCGATGAACACTTGACCGCTTACGATTGTAAACCGACTTGGCGGTGCGCGTGCGCCCTATTTATACGCGGCTAAAGCGCTTCTAGAGCTTTCCAGCAACGCGGTACTCGGCGTGTAAACAGCACGATGATTCGAGAAAGTACCAGCATTCTCTCTAAGATTCTCGTACCGTACTATGCAGTTCCGTAAGATGTCAATAGATGGCGGTGTAAACTATTAGACGGAACCGCCGAGTCCCTCCCACAATGCCGAGAGATGTCACGGGGCGTAACAATATTGTTTCTATAAGTAGAAAACAATACGTTTCTAACGATGTATAGCACATAATATCATCCTTAGGCAAAATATAATTAAAACAGCGTGTCAAACTGCACGTCAAGGGTCCGTTTTTTGTATTATAATATGAATAATTTGACTAAGTCAAATTATTCATATTTCTTTATATATTTTATAATATTATATTACAAATTATTATTTACAAATACGCTAATATTATTAGAATTCTAATAAGAATACATAAGAATCTTATTAGTTTAAATTGATAAAAGCATAATTACGACACGGAGAAAAAACAAACACGCAAAAGCTTTAAAAGTTTAAGGTTTTGTAATAAATATTATAAGAAATTAATATTTCTTTGTTTGATTTACCTTTTTGTTATTGACATCTTATTTATTTTTTCGGACGTTCATATTCGCAAAACATTCGCATAAGATTTGCGAATACGAATGTCAAGAAATATGCGAATATTCGCGAATGCGAATGCGAATATTCGTTACATCTCTTATATATATATATATATATATGTACCTGATAACCTATGATATATTACTATAGATTATTGTATATAATCTATAGTGATATATCATAGTTATCAGGTACATTTTAATAATCAATTATATTATTATTATGATAATCTATGACTGATACAATCACTAATATATTGGGTTTATACTATTAGGAGAGTGCTTTAGCGCTATAATGCGTTTATAAATAATACTTGTCGGCTATTACAACTAACCAATGTATATTTTTTAAGGGGTCCAGAAATAAAACACTTCTCTTTTTTTGAAAATGAGCACTAATGTTTGTAAACAAGCATAGGCTAAAGTTGTATTCACTTAAGTACCTGAAAAGCCGATTGGTACCGCCGTAAACATCATCACAACATAGTATGTGATCACCTCTACTAAGTAAAGAGTATACTGTAGTCATCGCCCCAAGACCGGATGAAAAAGCATAGCCATGTTTGCCGCCATCCAATGCTGCTATGTTTTGTTCCAAAGTACTTCTGGTCGGATTTCCCAGTCTACCATAAAAGTATTTCTAAAAGATTGCAAGTCTGTTGTGTATAAATGAAAAGAAAAGAAATATAAATTATTGAACCTAATTAAACTTACACCATGTTCACCAGGTGCTGGTTGGACAAACGTGGTCGCGGTCACTATGGGTTGTACAACACAATGAGAATCCCACTTATCTGGATTTTGCGCTACATGTATAGCCTTTGTGGCAAAATCAGCTCTTGGTGGCAAGAAATCATCTCTATTCTCTCCTTTATTTTCGCTTTTACAGAATCGACAATACATTTTGTATAAATTTGCATGTAGTTTTAAAGAGGAATATTATGTATCTGTTTCAATTATAATACCTAATAATTTTGACATCAGCTATTGCAGTGATGAATTTGGATGTAACTGGAGATGATGATGAGATGAGATGATGAACCACAGAGTACTTTTTATATGTTATGACGAGAACGCAATGAAGCGTCAAGTTTAATACCAAGGAGATTTTACTCGGAGTAGACTTTTGACGCATATCAAACTTAAAAGTAAGAAGTAGTTGGCAAAAGGCGGACGTTTAAGTCTTTATAACTCTGGGCAATTGGGTGAGTATATTAGCACATAGTGTGAAAATAGTCGTGTAGTGACTTACGGTCTGAATTATTAATCAAACTAATGTAATTAGTTAGTAACAAAATAATTAGGTGTTTATACGAACTACTAAGTTGTTAATATGTATTAAGCGCAACAATAGCTTAATACAAGTAATAAATTAAACCGAATGAGCCGATGATTGCAGGAGTGCAATACCGTAATAATCTTTAAATTATTTCAATGTAAGCACTGAGCACAAGCTCTAAAAACTACGTCCCTGGAGACAATGATTTTCAAACAGGTAATGGCTGTATCGTACTTTTAAAACCTTTTAAATTTGCTGTAATAAACAGTAGCCTGTTTATTAAATGAAAACATGGCTATGGCCAAGAATTTTCCTGCTGCTGCAGACAAAAAAAAGATAACATGGTATAAAGAATAAAAGTTGAAATAGTTGAAATATATTTTCCATCAATAGTGATTATATATGAATAGGAATTGAGTAAAGAAAGGTGATAATGCAAGATGTGTCTAAGTAGACAGTTATAAGCTGAACTTAAAGTATAGCCATTGAAATATACGCGCGACCCCGACTACTCTGGTAAAGTCGAAGAAAACCGTGGCAGGTTTAGTCGGTAGGACCGGGACATCGTCATCTTTCACTGGGTGCGTCTGACATAACCTCTTCGCCGCCTCGCGGAGGGGTATGCGTCAGGGCATTGACCCAAGTAAAAAGAAAATTGCCAGTGAAATATAACAGCTATACACCCCTACTGACACCTTAAAAGATATATAGATGTGTATGAACAACTTATGATGTGCAAGTCATACATAACAACAAATATGTTAGAGAACATAATCTTTATTGTGTATAGTATAGATGATAATATTGTTACAGCCAGTGCCATCTATCGGCACTGTGGAGAAGACTCGGCAGTTTCTTCTAATAATTTATTACAGCGCCATCTATTGACGTCTTACGAAACTACGTAGTTTGTCGATACGCGTAAAGTAGAGAGAACGCTGGCACATTCTCGAATCTTCGTGCTGTTTACATACCAGGTATGGCGTTTCTAGAAATCTCCAAAAACGCTTTAACCTCGTATAAAAGGGTAAGGCCAGCGCTCGCCGAACACAATCGTAAGCGGTCAAGTATTCATCGAAGCGAACGGAAGCCAAAATACCACAGAGTTTGAAGCAGTTACAGTGGAAAAGTGTAGTATAGTGTTTTAAATTTAATTGTGTGCTAGAAATAAAACGTGTTTTAGTCGGTAATATTGTTTACATTCTTATCCCTAACAATATATTATTACATATTATTGCATATTATGAAATCATTTGGTATTTAGTTCATCGTTAATCTAAAGTCAACTCTTATCTTATATACAGATTCTGTGTGTAGGTACTAAAATAGAATGACTCATCAAAATATGCAACTCATGTCATCTGCACCTGCCGATAGTGACCTGGTAAACCGTGGTAAACCCTAGTATTAAATAGAAAATAAAACATCAAAACGTCTAAAGACCGATTCCCATAAATATAAATCCTCCAAAACTAAACCAATTGTAATGATTTTATAAACGGAATAAGAAAGAAGTATTTTGGCTAAACCTGTATGTTTTTTTATTATTTTCGTTAAATTTGTTTGTTGTATGTTTGAAAACAGTATAACCGAAGTAATTTTGTAATTTTAAACGTCGCGTCCCTTGCGCTATAATTAAATTATGAAAAAATAAGCAAAACATAGAAACAAGATAATAGCAGATATAGATTATATCCTACATTTCTATTCCTCTAGTGTTATTATTTAGATGGGAAAAAGGGAAATACATACGTTTGTATGAACTTAGCGCTTCTCGCATTTCTTACCAACCTCGGTATCAGCATCTGAGGACTATCATCTTGCGTTGGCAGATGCTGGTTGTTATTGCTGAAATCAGAGTTGTGACATGACCGTACAGGGGTCGACATGTGGCATGCTTACGGCATATGTTGTTTTCACTTGCATGTTTTCATTCGTGGGGTCGAACGTGGCAATTGCGATTGTAAACAAACACGAACTTGTGCCATATTTCATTATATGATAAAATTACAGTACCAGTTCAAAATTGACTCTCTTATATCTAATGCTTTTGTATATACCTACTTCAGCCTTATCCAACTGCATAAATAAAAATGGTCGCCCTCTAATGGTCGCCCATGACATCAGTCAGGGCGACTATTAGTGGGCGAAATCCTTAACAACCATTTAAATTTCAGACAAAGATCACTTTGTCTGATTGAATAGTTGTTAAGGATTTCTTCTGTCTTTTTAATCGACTTAAAAATGGGTAAGTTGCCAATCCGACTCGTATGTTATTCCGATCTAGGAGGTAATACTCGTTACTTGTACAGTGTGTATAATAAACCCTGTCCGATCGTTAAAGGTGTTATACAGTAGCTTATTATGAATACGTAGGTGTCATCCTTGTACAAAAATTAATCAAGAATATTACGGATACGACGGTGGTGTGATAGTTTTGTAAGCAGTAAGTTTAAAAAGTCGCACGTTAATATTTGATTGAATAAGGTACTAGTACTTACATAATAATTATGGCAAAGTACAATTATAAACAAAAGTATTTTTTATTAAAGTTTTTATCCGAATGCAGATTTTTATACTATTCAATTTAACTATAAAGCTGCTCGTACATCTCAGATGAGGCGCAAATATTTTTCAGCCCAGTTATATAAGGTTGTTTTTTATTAAATCTACTAATAAAAAAACATAAGTAACATGATTTTTATTGAACATTTCATTCATAACAAATTACGTTTTTTAAATAAAAATATAATATTTACAATAACTAAACTAGAAAGAAACTCAAGTAGGTAGTTGAAATTAAAACACTGTAGGTGGGCAGGCCTCTCGCGTATTCGCGGTCCGCTCGGCTGTAGGTAATTATTTCAAGGACAGAGCCGAGTTACAATACTGTTTATTTATTTATTATGATTCACCAACAGTTAGTACAATATCACATACACATAAGAGTCTAGAATTTTGAGTCTAACCAATTGTATAACTAATTACAGGAGAATTCAGCATGCATTACATTTTTAAATATTACATAAATAATATGACATAAGAAACAAAGATAAATATTAAAAGTAAAGAAATATCAATATTAAAGTTAAGTTTAAAATTAAATTATATCAAAATCCAGTAAATTTAATTTGTCATAGAGTCACATAAATTTATATGAAATACTTTAAATAATAAATTATAATTACATTACATAACAATCAAATAAAAATATAAAATTAATAATGTAAATATATTGTAAATGTTATATTACTAATAAATAAAATAAAATTGGGTACCGCAATTAAAAAATAAAAATATCAAAATTATTACAATGAGCATTAAAAATAATGTGAGTAATTGAAGTATGTCAATATTAACACGGAAATGTTATTATAGTAGATATTTCTTTTAAATTACATTAATACGTCATCAAATATGTCTATGTCTACCGCGTTTGTGGCAATAAGTATGCAAACTTTTTAGATTAAACTGAATAAAAATATCGACTGTCAATTAATCATTAAAAAAAACAAAATTTAAAAATGAACTGCAGTAAAAGATAAAATTATAGTCGGGGAAATAAAATGTATGCATAGTCCCAAATTCGTGTGTTATTACTGTTATTATTATTAGTCTTTTAAACTCAACGAAAGTTTCGTTACCATAAATATGGATACTTCGTCCGAACAAGCCGCTCAAATTGTGGCATTGGTGCGGGAAGGCTTGGATCAACGAACGATTGCTAAAAAATTTAAATTTAAACCTGTCTGTGGTTTATATAGTATACCGAAGGTTTGTAGAGACAGGTTCTTACAACAGGAGACCCGGTACCGGCAGAACTCGAGCAATCACCTGTTGTGACGACCGACGCACTTCCCTACAAAATCGTTTCCTCACGTCAGTAAATATCAAAACAGAGCTAAATTAAGAGCGTGGAGTAAACGTGTGTGCACCGACAATAAGAAGGTGGCTTAAGGAAGCGGCAGTCACCCCTTTTAGACCAGCAAATGGTCCAAAGCTGTCTGCAGCTCACAGACAAGCTCGTTTAAGATTTGCGCGTGAACATCTTAATTGGGCTGAAGAGCAATGGGCCTCCGTATTGTTCACCGATGAGTGTAGGACATGTTTAAATGGAGCAGACAGTCGCTGAAGAGGCTATCGTCGACGTGGGGAGAGATATGCCTAAAGTTGCATTGAGGACGTGTTCCTTTTAGAGGCGGTTCGAGTATGATGTGGGGTGGCATTTCGATAATCTAGCGAACGGAACTTGTGTTCATGGTTCGTCAAAACGGTAGAAGTGGTGGTTTGACGGCATAACGCTATATAACAGAGGTTTTAGAAGCTCACGAAATTGTTTGCACGTATTATACCTAAGAAACAATAATAATAGCTAGGGATGCAAAAAAGGATTTAAATTTTAATCGATTTTTTCAATTTATACGGTTAGTCAGTGATAAAATAGATTACATACACATTTATGTTATGCTTTTGCATTGTCATGCTTTTATGTTATTATATCAAATATGATATCGATATCCTATGAAGAACACAGTAATGATAACCTAAATCAAACCTTTTAATTTAGGCATAAAAAGGTAGGCATAAGCGTAGGTAAGACCCACGCCTATTATCGGGGTTCAAACATAGCTGGTAAAACGTGGGTGTAATAATACACGTATGCCTATCCTTTCGCGGATACAATTGAGATTAGGCGTGTATTCTTTTTATTTAGTTTTAAATCTGAAGGAAAACGCATTATTGCGTAAAGTTGAGTTTTGTACGCAAGAGCGTTTATTGTAATTTACAAATAAAGAAACTTTCATCTTTAGAAAAACATACTTCGATATTTTTATTTGATCGATAGTCACATCCCTCGTGCGATGTGTCTGTGTATAAGGCGGCTGCTCTGGCGGTGTCTGCACTTTTGAAAACACACCGAACATGACCTTTGACAAGAAGCCGATGGTTTTTAATAGAAAAATAAACACATTAAAGAAGCCGACTTTTAGTGGAGTGTTGCCAGTCTGTGTGAAATTTCAGAGAATTAAAGGTAAAATTGCTGATCAATACTGGGATAAAAATATTATGTTGACGTTTTATGATGATATAGATTTATTATTTTTCTTGGCATGTTTATCAAGGGAGGAATAAGCCCTTAATCGATCGGACAGGGTTTTATATACACACTGTATAATATACCTATTAATTAGTATATGATGACTCTCACTCATTATCTCATGTAGCATTTGATTTTGGTTCACGTGACCAAAATATACCTATCAAATGACTTGGAAAACACTGAAAAGCAAGACTTTTCTTTTTATTCTGAATAATATTGTTAGGTGCTTAACCTAATAAAATCTAACCTTTTGATTTTCTCTTAATTCTAAAGTTCTTTTAGAACGTAAACGGAGCGTTAATCACATTACTCAAACACTAGTCAGACAAGTTTATAGCTTGATTAATATTAATCAAAGATATGCTGCATCATGCTCAGATAGTTATGGCTACCGACGATTAGCAACGAATTACCTATCAAGATCATATCATAGGGATTATTAGCTTATTTAGTAGGTATAGTAGATAGGTATTATAATTCGTCTATAGGGTAGGTATAAGTATTATATACCTACTTTACGAAATAAGCAAAGTGCTAATCCAACCTATGTAGATCTGTCTAATAATAACATTTTCTAAGTAATCAGTAGTCACTATGCGCTATCACTGATGTTATCTTTAAGCCCCGTCGGCAATGGAACGCAAATCAATCTATCAATATATTATATCTCGCGGCTTGTATTGACCACATGTATCTAAAACATTTTTTATTTACATTTTGTGTATAAACTTACTTATATAACCTGCCGAGGTTTTCCCACAACACTACAGTATGAGGTTCTTAAAAAAGGGTGTCACAAGGTTCGGCAACGCGTAAGTGATGCCTCTAGTAGTGCAGGCGTCCATAGGCTACAGTGACCACTTACAATCAGGTGGGCCGTATGCTTGTTAATCACTTTAGTAGTTTTAAAAAAAAAGTATTTGTTTCTATCTGAACTAATTTAATAAAGCTAAAGAGTATGTAAGTATGTTTATTGTTTGAACGAGCTAATTTCTTAAACTAACAGTCTGATATAAACATATAATTTCCTGACCGCCTAGTTCTTGAGAATAGTTATAGGCTATATAACATTACGAGCCACGGGAGCGGAGCACTAATTATAAACGGGGCTGAAATAGTGGAGGACAGCTAGTCTTTACTAATATTATAATGCTAAAGAGTTTGTTTTTTGTTTGGTTGAACGCGCTAATCCCAGGAAATACTGGTTCGAATTTAAAAATTATTTTAGTGTTAGATAGCCTATTTATCGAGGAAGAAACAGGCTATATAACATAACTTTACGGGTCACGGAAGCGGAACACTAATCATAAACGGAGCTGAATTGCGGGGGACAGCTAGTTTAATATTAAAGGCACAACCAGATACAGCAAAGCAAAATGAGTAAATAAATAATCGATACATGTATAGACACGTATAGACTCATCGAACATGTGACTTGCGCCGATACTCTCTGTTAAAGCCATGTTGCGATACAAATGTGTCCTAATGTGGGCGAAGCATTAGGGATTTGCGGACGACGGATTAAATGAAAACATTAAACAAATTAACTACATACATACAATCAAGCAATCCAAGCAGCGAATCTAGGTCACTAACGTGAACTTTAATTTCATTTGTCGGCAACAGAATTACTAAATTTGTACACTACGCAAATAAAATTTTAAGAACATAAGATTATAAAACAATAAGGATGATATGTAGGAACCCACTACCCAACCTTGAATTATTCACCCCAACTGTTGTAATAGATAAAGGTAGGAAACCGAATTATTGTGATAAGGAGCTGCTCGTTATCAGAATAATGAGTAAAATGAGTTCCGGGCGTAGGTAGGTACTCCAACTTACATTATTCCGCTTCGTATTCGTAACAAAAAATATGTGTCTAAGCGTATTTCGCCTCAGGACAGTCTCTTTCCAATTATTTTATTACTATGGATTGCTTCTGAACACTGTTTAATTCGATTCTATAGATTATAATATATAAAGTTGTATTAATTTTTCTATTTAAAATAGTATAAAAATGTTTTATTATAGCTACTATACGTTTGCATTTTTGCCGTTGCAGTATTACTATACTAACAACACGCCTTTTAAGTTTAGATAGTGCATTTATTTAAAACTTTATGCACAAAGTAGTACATCGGCGGACTTAATGCCACGGGCATTATCTACCAGTCAACCATTAGGTGATGCAGAGATAAAAAGTAGTAGGTGCATACATTAGGATGAAATATACATTTACATATATTAAGCATATTATTATACTAAAGAATTTCATAATAAAAACGATATATCACATAATATATACAAACCAATAAACATATTTTATAATCAAAATTAAAAAAAAAATACAAATATATATAGATAAATGCATACATAAGTACATATCATTATAATAACTCATTTGCATAAAATGTGATAGTTACAAAAGAACACCTTTAGTTATATTCAAATACAAATCAATGCTTACAGATACATTTACACTTTAAATACTATAATTATATACATATCGTCACATGCCTATATTCCGAAGTATAAGACAGAGTACGTAGGTACCTATACGTAGAAGAGTGTGTGTGTTACACCCAAATATCGTGAGTTATGGTTTTAGGTCCCTTGTAAGTGCAAGCCCATTGCATCCACTGGGCATTTTGCCAAACTCCTTGCTGCTGCTAAGAATGTCTTGACAGAAAATCCAATATCATTTTGCTCTGCATCGAAACTAAGATCTCACCCACAGCTGTCGCATTCAATACTTAGGCTTCATTCGCACGTACCACAACCACACCACATAGACGCGACAAAAGGTGATCAAGCAGTGGTTACGTGTGAATAATGTCGCTGCAGCTTTTTGCAGTTGCGTTGTGGTTCCTACAAAATGTGGATGTGGTTGAGTTATCGTTAGTAGTTGTGATGTGATTGCGACGACGCAATGACGCTCACGAGTGCAGACAGACAGTTCAACACCGGTTTTCGTTGAGGAAACACGCCTTAACTGAACAAACTCATGGAATTTGAAGAGGACACATTGTTGTTGCTATCCAGTACAATGCAAAATGAATGACTAGAGGAATAGCGCAGGCGTGCGCGCAGTGTCGGTGCGTCGACGCAGCGATGTGTCTGCGATGTAGTCGGACGCTAGTTCGTGGTGTCGCTGGTGGTTGCGTTGTGGTTGCGATGTGGTCGGTATCACCCACGTGGTCGATAATGGTAGCAAAATGTTGTCCGTGTAAATTCTACTATTCATTTTCAATACAAAATTGCGCCCGCCCATGTGGTGTGCTTGTTATTGTAGTGTGGTTGTGGTACGTGTGAAACAAGCCTTACGGGCATAAAACGTCGAGTCACGTAATGGACTACTTCAGAAGAAATAAATCAATGAATCATTATACTATCTCATTACAAATGATACGTGTTACGATGACATCACAGATTCCTAAGTACATACAGTCAGATACAATGACATCTTCACATACTCTGATAACATTGATTAATAAATTATGATAGTCATCGATTAATGTCATCATTCATATGAGAAGATAGCAGGCCTATATTAGATAGGAACGTAAGGTAATAAGCACGAATGATAACGAATTGTTATAGCTACTTATTTATTTAATAGGTAGGTATACAAGTTATATCTCGCTCGAACTGTCTTAGGTTAATCGGCTAATTGAAAATGCACTATTGAGGTTTATTATAGTTCCATACAGAGTAGTAGAGCCTGGTTGATTTCAGCAGAATGAGGCGGGTCGACCGGGGTAGGACTACCCTCTCACAGAATATCGACGAGAAATAGCAGTATTCCTACTGTTGTGTTTCGGTCGGTGAGTGAGAGTACCGGAGGTCATTCACCCTCTTTCCCCCTTCCCGCTCCATCACCTTCTCCCTTTTTCTCCTTCTTCCTTTCCTAAAGGGTCAGCAACGCGCAAGTAATGCCTCTGGTGTTGCATGCGTCCATAGACTACAGTGACCACTTACCATCAGGTGGGCCGTATGGTTGTTTGCCACCTTAGATGTATAAAAAAAAACATACATAGTCTAACGCGTGTATCCCCGAAGGAGTAGTCAGACTTATATTA
Source organism: Catocala fraxini (assembly GCA_930367265.1). Classification (NCBI taxonomy): domain Eukaryota; kingdom Metazoa; phylum Arthropoda; class Insecta; order Lepidoptera; family Erebidae; genus Catocala; species Catocala fraxini. Next base: position 10,528,825 of record OV884025.1, on the reverse strand, counting down.
CACCAACATTTCACCAGCTATGGCTTCAGGTTTTACGTAATAAGGGTAAGACTATTGTTGTCTACCGGCCATAGTACTAGACTCCGTGCTGCAACAGACAATTGAAATTGAAACAAAAAATTAATTAAAAAAAAAAATTAAAAATAAACTGCACTAGTTAGGGAGACATAAAACGTCATAATGACAATATAAGAGACAAAAACATGTGTAGAATTATAATACGTAGAACAAACAATTTGACTAAAACGCGGGGACGATACGACGATATTGAATTAGCCACTAAATAATTATTACGTATTTGCTCATGTTTTCTATCATGTTTTACCGAGATAATTCGTACTTACATAATTTAAAAATTAAACGAACGTCCATGGTTACGCTCCATTTTAATATCAATATGGCCGCTGATATATTTAAACTATGCCAAGTTCGAATCGGTCCAATAATAATTGGTACTTGTTGCCTACACATTCATCCTAACATCGGTTTGTCGGTTGTCAACTCGTGGCAGTTGTAGAATAATTATAGTATAATTTGTATAATCAATGATATTATATACAGAAAAGAAGCAGATATGTTACTAGCGCACGAAAAGAAGACTCAGAAACGTCCCAATTGAGACGATTTTCTATTATTGTTCTCAAAACAAAATAGGTTCATGAAAATGCCTTGCAAAACAGTTAAAGCCCAATTATTTGATGATAACTATTTACTTCACGTTAGCATTTTCGCTACTAATTTATTCAATTTTTTACATAGATGAATTTGTTAATAAGAAATAGTCTGGTTCAGTTTTTCGACAACCGTTGCTACGAAAGTGACTTATCTAGTCATTGAGTATAATAATAAAATACTGTTGTGGTTATGTTGGTGCTTATTATACGCCAATGACACTTACGCTTGCAGTCTATTTATTTAGCCTAGGTATTTGTGCTACGTAGACTGTCGGTTTGGATAAATAAATATTTCTTCGGTTCTTCTTTTATTTGTTAACCATTTATTATTTATTACCGACAGCATGGATGTTGGCTATCAGTCTGGTAGAATGCCCCCTTATTACGTATCTAGTAATTAAACAAATAATTATTAATATGTGGGAATATAAGCGTTTTCGCTTTCAGGAACACATACGCGTGACTCTATAATTAATGTGGCTGCTATGCGCGATGATTAGATTTTCGGATCGACCCATGCGTTTCTGAGTTAATGTCAAGATTCTCAGATATTAAAGTATTTATAAATATAAAATTTACTCCTGCAAGCAATAACCTCGTATTTACACGAGATAATATAATGTATTATATCGTTCTGAAATCTGTATTGAATACGCATTTTTATTTTATTATACGCAACGTATTGTGTTTGCTGAATTAGCTGGTGGTAATAGCTTTGCACGCAGCCTGTGCTTTATATCTATACTAATAGGTATTATAAAACTGAAGAGTTTGTTTGTTTGGTTGGTTGCACGCGCTAATCTCAGGAACTACAGGTATGAATTGAAAAATTTTATCGCGGAAGGCTATAGGCTATATAACATCACGCTACGACCAATGGGAGCGGAGCAGCAATGAAAAATGTTGCAAAGACGGTGAAATTTCTCTTATATGAAGCAGACAAAGTTGCGTGGGTCAGCTACCAATAACACCAGAAATAAAACCAGTAGTAATGGAACATCATTAATAAAGAGACAGGATATCGAATTACCTACTGCATATATTCCGATTGTATGACTCATCTTGGCACAGCCATCATCGCAAACCGAAAATCTGTTTACGTAGTGAATTAGTCAATAATTAGTCGAATTTGGTCGTAAAATAACGTAGGTGAGACGAGACTCACCTTGGCACAGCCACCTCAATATCTCGGCAACCACAATGCCTAGCGATAATCTGATTGCACCAATAATTAGTCGTTAATTGGTCGCAATTAGTCGCAAACTGCTAGAATTAATCGGTGCTTCTGAAAAGATAGAATCAAACTTATTTTTTTCGATGCAACGTGCAGTCGCGTACATATTGACTTATTTTTAATAACGAATGAATGATGGTGATGAATCTGTTTATATTTAAATCACAAGGATTTGTCGTCAGACTATAAACAATTTTGGTTTATAGTTAAGAGTACTAAATAAAATATAGTTTAAAAGTTACAAGGGGGTTGTGCCAAAGTGAGTGCTTATCTTGGCACAGACACCTAATATTTCCAAAACCACAGCACCGTACGAAGATCTAACTATACTAATAATTAGTCGATAAATAGTCAACATTGATCACAAAAAATCAGCATTGATCGAACCCCCGTTTAAAAGAAATAAGGGGGTATTGGTGGCAGTACCAAGGTGAGCACTCACCTATTAATTCCGCTATTTTACAACCAAATTCGACTAAATATCGACTAATTCACTGCGTAAATAGATTTCCAGTTTGCGATGGTGGCTGTACCAAGATGAGCAAAACATTCAATTTTGCAAATCAGGCTTCTAGGCAACACAAGTGATGTATCGAAAATATAGAGCCCTAAACAGCAAATATCTTAGTATATAGTTAGATACTTTTGATAGTAAAACATTAATTATAGGTTTTCCAAAAAAAGATATCGATATTCCTGCATGAAAAGTATTGCTACATACATATTATGTACCTATATGTTATTTAAGCCACATTCTACTTGTGTGCCAAATATGATTAAAATCTGTTCAGCAAATATATTAGTTTGATGGTTTTAATTTTTTAAATATTATAATTTAGGTGTTATAGTTACGTATATATTAGCCACATAAATATTAATGGTTATAGTAGTTTTACACATGAGAGAACTTTGGCTGATATTTACCTTAAAATTAGGTAAAATATCTGAATAGACAGATACAGAATAATATATATCTCTGACTGTACTCGAACAAAACCAGTAGGTATCTACATACTATTATCTGTAGCTGACAGAATAGAATAGGTATACAATTTGTACACAATAAGTCAAAGGTTAGATAATAAAAAGCAAAATAGGTACAGTGATATTTTTTTAATTCCATCCGTGATTGTACAAATAATTCAATTGTATAATAGGCATAAACATAAATTAAAACACAGTATATACATAAATAAATCAATGAATAAAACATTATGTTGTGATAATATAAATCCATAAATAAATAGGCATTATAATATTCGGAATATTACACTTAAGAGACAGCAAAATAAAATTGTAAAAGTAAAAAAATAGCACTTTATAGTTTTCCAACTGTCCGCGATGAGGTAGGGATTTACATAGAAAATAACAATACTGCAGTGAGAATAATTCATTGGCCTCACATAATAGTAAACGAATGCACAAACTTAACCTTTCTATTGATATGTTAAGTCAACAAGTATCAACATACGACGTTATTGTGTGTATAATTAGATTTTTAAATGACGTGTACGCACTGATCCTATGATTACAGCGCAGCGTTGACAATATTAATACAAATGTTTTGGTTCAACATTATTCTTTTATAATAACATTATTCGAGATACCTACTTTATTATCGCCCAACGCGTTTATAATATGCTAAGTAATGAAAATACTTGACCAAATATTGAGTCTTTATTGCTTTATTGTCGTATAACAGTAGTTAGCGAGGTATTTTAAGCTAGTATGTATAAATATATGTAAATATAATGTCACAGCTCAAGATAGGATATATAAATACCTAGGTATTTCTTAGTTTGTGGATATCTGAGACAAAAAGTCTCAACAAATAATTTATCAGGTAATATTCAGAGGAGTGGTATGTACCTACGTTATAATAACATGTTATATATAATAAATTGTTCTAAGTTAGTTTAGTATGTTTGTATCATGATACCACATCCCTACAACCTAGTTCACTATTGAGAATAATCCACTTATTACTGTGATGCCTTATTAACGGTACCCAACCATTTATTTTCTGTGAAATAAATATCACAGAATACTTAATTAATTAAAACTAAATAAATATGATTCTATATGTGCTAACATGGACGTAACATTTATTTAGGTACGTTGTATGAATAATAAAAATTGAGATTAATTGTCATAAAATAATTATAAAACCATTAACGTAAGAAAATAATCAAAACTATAACACTTTCACATCTTTTACGCAGAAAATGTCGCCTTAAAAGCTTGATCCAAATCCTTGATCAGATCGTCCGCATCTTCAAGGCCTACCGAAACTCTTATTAATGCATCTGTAATACCAAGCTTCTCGCGTTCTTCTGCGCTGATCGATGCGTGCGTCATTATAGACCTAAAACAAGTATTACCAATAATGAAAAGTTGCATATGATTTATAACAGTAAAAACTATTATAAGACACTTACGGTAATTCTGCTAAACTCTCAAATCCTCCTAAACTTTCAGCCAGCGTGAATAATTTCAAGGTAGTCAAAATTTTTTTGGATTCCTTGAGTCCGCCAGAATGTACGAAGCTAAAGACACCCGAATGACCAGAGGTTTGTTTCTTAGCCAGCTCGTGTTGAGGATGTGACGGTAGACCTATAAAGATGTAAAAATACGTAAGTTAAATTAGAAATAGGTTAAATAATATTTTTAAAATGGTACCAAATGTATCTTTCTTAGCGTACCTGGATGAATAACTTGCGTAATATTAGGATGGCTGCTTAACCAATTGGCTATTTTTATGGACGACTTTTTATGTTGCTCCATACGAACAGCCAATGTTTTCAAACTTCTGTTGACTAGATAGCAGTCCATAGGCGCTGGCACAATACCCATTGCTGAAAAATAAGTTATAGGAGGATTACATTTAGACTACAATATTGCTTTCAGTAGAGATAGCCTGGTGGAGAGATCGTTAGAGTTTCAATTTCGAAGAAGTCACTTTAACGGTGAAGGAAAATATCGTGAGGAAAACAGACCGGACCGAAAGTTTTTTCTAAAATGTGCTTCACAATGTGTTAAGTCTACCAACACGAATTGAGCCAGCGTGGTGGACAATAGCATAACTATACTAATACTGTGAAGAGATCTGTGCCAATCAATGGAAGTGATTATAAAGGGGCAGTAATACCATTCTCTTTAAAATACAGATTTGCGTACCTGCCGAGGCGACGAAATATATATGTGTGAAGTAATCCTATAGATTACTTTAAACTTAGACGCAATATGCTACACCAACGCCGCAAAGCTCTGACGGCCGTGATACAGAACTACTTTATAACAAAAGAACACTTCTCCTTTAAAACTTCTATTTGCCAGTATCTTCTCCCTAGCCTTTATTATTCCCAAGTCACTTGGGGTCGGCTTTTCTAGTCTTACCGTATTTGACTGGATATCAGTTTTTACACGGCTGCCACCTGACCTCCACAACCGGAAGGCTAACAATACCCTAAGGCTAGACCAGTGTCAGGATATTATTATAGATGTTCATGGCAGCCGGGACCGATGGCTTAACGTGCTCTCCGAAGCACGGAGCAGGCGATAATTGTAAATCAATACGCACATAATTCCGAAAAGTCATTTAACTTCCGAAAGTCAGAGGTGCGCGTCGTGGGTTCGAACCCGACTCTCTGCGTTGCGCTCTTGGTCGTTAAAACCTTCTCGGCGAAAACCTTGTCGTCGCATACAACAAAGAAATTAAATTTAGGAGAATAGCCTAGCTGATCTTACCATTACTAACCCTAAATTCTTTAAGAACTCGGCTGCACAAGAATGTATGTAAATACATTTAACGGTCTTCTACACAAATAAGTACTTTGTAAAAACAAGTAATATTACAGTAGCCACATGCAAAATAAAGACAAACACGTAATACGTAAACATTGACGACCTTACGTTTTGTTTTTCATGAAAGACTAATCGACAACTATATAAATATGTACGCATGCAATATGGTTGTCTTATCTACAAAGTTGGCTCAGTTATATCAATTACAGTAATTGTATATAAAAATATTACATTATGATGTTTTATTGCATAAGAAACTAAACCAATGATATGAGGAAACATAGTTTGCACTAATTGATGACGATGTAGTGACGAAGGGAAATTCTAAATGATCACATTACTAGGACATACTCATAATCAAACACGAGGTCATTTCTTTTTACGCGGGCGATTGCATTGACGCATACCTCTCTGCGGGGCAGCGGAGAGGTTATCTCGGACTCACTCCGGAAAGATGAGGACGTCCCGGTCTTAGAGACTAAACCTGCCACGGTGTTCCTCGGCGTTACCAGAGAGCGAGGCCGCGCGGATCATTTTCGCATGCAATTGCGACCCCGCCAAGCTAAAACGCGAGGTATACCGTAAAACTTAAGTATGCCTACATAAGTGCAATGTGACCTATAACATGTCGGAATTTAGATGTTGTAAAACACATAAAATTTCCTAAATTTAAACCATGGAATATTTGTACTTGGTTATCGGAGTTATTAAGTTTGGCATGGACTGGTAAGGCGACTGAGCCCTGCTAAGCTTTCCAAAACCAATAAAAATATAAAGCTATGTTATACAATCAAAATTTAGTCACTTACAATTTTGCAAAAATCGAAGATTTTTCGCTATTTCCTCGTCATTAACCGCCGCTGAACCCATTATAACATCGCAATGTCCATTCATATATTTAGTTAATGAATACACAACAATATCGGCTCCGAAATCCAGAGGTCGTTGCAAATATGGTGTAAGGAACGTGTTATCCACAGCAACAATAATATCGCCGTGCGCTTTGGCGATTTTGGAAATAGCAGCTATGTCGATAACTTTCAGCATAGGATTTGTTGGAGATTCAATCCAGATCAACTAAAATAAAAAAAGATATATAGTTTTAACGGGATGAAATTTATAGATCACATTTAATTACTGTCATTAGAAATTTTATTTAAATTATTGTAAAAATCACGCTACGAAAAGTCCCATAGAAAAGTTGCAATTACAAAGCATGTTTGTAAACCAACGACTGTGTGTAGTGATAATTACTTCGAGTGCCGTATTCTTAGATTACGATCCTTCTAGTTATTACTACTAACTACGTATGGGACGAGATTAACAGACTTATAACTGGGATTATCCAATACTAAGAAAATTTAAATTACTAGATTATTTCGTGTTGAATGTCCTTTTCTCAGTAGTCCTCAGTAGTTGTAAAATTTTATTCCACGCGTAATTATTGGCAAACGTTCACAGTTAAGTAATAAATGTAATAATCGATGTGTCAAAAACATACATTACTTACTAAGAATTAATGTAAGCAAGTCGTCAGTACTATGAATTTTAAAACATTTGTGATAAAGATTGTTGTGGTTAATGTTCTAGCAGTGTTATATACACTTACATGTATATAATATTATTGAATGTAATAACGTTACGATTTTTCATCATTTCACATGTCATACGTGCGTTTGCATTTAAATCATTAAATGCAATGCTATTTTATGCAACTTGTTAAGATTGCGTAAAAGCACAAAAAACATGGAACGATAAATGTTAAATTTAAATGCATAGGCATCTTAAAGGTGTAATTAGTATTTTCTCGTCGAAATTATTAACGCATTCCATATACCTATGCCTATTATTGAAACGTGTTATAAAATAGATATTTGTTAGTGGAGTGTTTTAATAAACTTTTTACCAACCTTAGTGTTTTTTTTAATACCTTTCTCTACGTTCTCAAGGTTTGTGAAGTTTACAAATGTATTGTCAATTCCCATCCTTGAAGTAACATTCCTGAAATTCAAATAGAATTATATCTAATGTTCATGCACGACTAAGTACTTTTAGCTATTTATGTACTAAAGACTATGATATTTTACTTTATCAATATATTTAAATAAACTTTGTAATTAAAATACATGACATCCGATATTCAGAGTTAATACCCTGAGATATTCTTACATCGGGTATAACCTTTGAATATCGATACCCCTTTGGGCTGCGGAAATGTAATTTTGCTGTTCCTAATGAAACGGGTAACGATCCAATAGAATCTCGAGCAGTAAAACTAAGAATCTAAAAAGTATAAGTACCTAAATGCTTTTGAAATAAAATTATTTATTTAATTACCTTAAAAGTCGGTTAGTGCCGCCGTAAACATCATCACAGCAAAGAATGTGGTCTCCCTTGCTAAGTAAAGCAAATACTGATGTCAAAGTGCCAAGGCCAGAAGCAAATGCAAAAGCGTGTTTTGCACCTTCTATCGCCGCAAGGCATTTTTCTAAAACATTCCTAGTAGGATTTCCAGATCTACCATAATCAAATTGCTAAAAATTCAAATATCTATTTAAAATTTAAATCCAAATAAACACGTAATTTTATAGCATCCCAACATCTAGGTACTTACAACAGGTTCAGCTGGTGCCGGTTGTTTGAACGTTGTTGAAGTGACTATGGGCGGCACTACGCTAAGTGAAGTCCATTGTTCAGGATCTTGCCCAGCGTGAATAGCCGTCGTGGCAAAGCCAGGCTTTTGTACGAGAAATCCATCACTTGCCATCTTAAAAGTAACAATACATTTATAATGAAAAATCAATTCACATTTCTTTTTATAATAATTATGTAGATATAAACTGCTTATTATTCATTTATTACTGTACTAAACGGCAGCGGACATTGGGTGCGTCCTGTCTGGATGTAGTTAGAATATATTTATTATTAACGTGTTAGCCCACTAACATTTGAGTTGCAATAGAATAGTTGCGAGTTCGAATCCCAATCATTATAGGTAGTAAGTATAGACGCGAACTCCACACTATTTTCAAGTCGAGTTATACAATTTTAGTCTAGTTTGTTTTTGTCATTTATGTTACTATGTATCCATAGTTTTACGGTGGTATGTGGGCATTCGTTGCTAGCAGAATTTAATTAAAATGCATTTAAAATTGAAAAATTTGGTAGTCCTCGTTTATATTAAATGTATATACTTGCAATATTTAAGTTATTTTTATGATGAGCACATCTATATAAAATAATAATCACTTCACATTCGTAATATGAATAATAAACACTTAAAATACGAATATTTGAAAATTATTTAGTAGCCAGTACCTGTATCTACATATGTATATTAATTAGATTATAATATAAAAATGCCGCACTTTAATTTCGATGTCTTCTATTTTAGAAAGAAAAACATTTTTTATATTATTAATGAGAGACTTAATTAGTAAAATAAGAATACCTAATTATACAGTTAAACTAAGTGATAACAACATAATTTCGTTAAATCCAGTTACCTATAGGTATGCACTATTAATAGATTTATAAAATAAAAATGATCCATATTTTTTTATATTAATATAGTAATGATATTATAAAAAAACTCATTAATTAATTAAAAGAATAAGCACTTAGTAGGTATATCTTCCAATAATTCGCACGCTAAAATTCAAGGTTATTTGCCGTGATGGAAAAATGTGTAAATATTTCATCATTATGTATGGCATAAAAACTTAAATTATGTCTGTGTATTGGTTATGTCCTACTATTAATAACAATGATTCAAACTTACATTTATTTCCGATAACAATGTTGCAATAACGTCAGGTTTCTTTTCTAACCTATTAGCACACCACCAACAGGCCTTAGATTTCAGAACTAAATGAGTAAAAGCAGATGTCAAGACGTCTTTTTATTGCCGGCGTAAGTCGCACGTTGACGTTGCGCTTGATATCGAATACAGTTTATACAGTGTCGAATCACGTTGATGCGATTGGTTGGAACACTCGAAACGTTTCGGTTAGGAAACATACACATGCTTAATAACAATATGTAGTAAACTTGTGAAAATCTACTTGATATTAATGACGTCGCGTTACGTTTGATGCAAAGTAAACCATAAAATTAACACGGACGATGGAAGATCCCAGTAAAATCTGTCAGTTGCTTTCCGTATTCAGAAACTGATAAAAATCATAACTGCAATTATTGCCAACTCATATTTTTATTAAATTTGCTGAATGCAGAGTATCACACTCAAAATAATAACTAAAGCTAATAATAATCTAATAGGTTTAACAAGTGACAAAAAATTGCAGAATACGTATTCATTCAAACTAACTTGGCATTTTAATTCTGCCGTATTTCTGTCTGTCATTTGTTTCATCATTCATCGTAATTCGTACCTACCTAATTGTTTTAAAAACACTGCACCCTAATTTTATAATAATAAGTCATAAAAACGTTTTCGATATTATATTCTTTACTAATATATAGGTGATAATAGAGAATCTAATTTGTAATGTATGATTTATGTATTCTTTTCAGAATAATAAACAAAGATTTATATAGATATGTTCGTATTTTGGACTTTTATGAATATAGAATAAATGTGGAACATAAGAGACTACATTAAGAACAGGCACAATATCTGCTAGACATTAAAATGATTTAAAATTAGGAGTCATGTAGAAACATACAATGTACGTTTTAAAAAGCTAAAGCGGCAAGTAAGTTACTTTTTTAACTAGGTGTTACAGCCAGCGACTTCATTTTTATGCCATATTGAAGAACCCAATGCTCAACCATGTTATATTAGTAAACCATATTATTCTAGTTTTTAGTCTACTATGCATATTGTCATGATGCAGTTGCAAATATAATTACCCTATCAATAATAAAATGATGACTTGACAGAAGTAGTGATAAACATCCTCCATCAAGTCATCATTCATGAACTCTTTATCTTTACACAACACACAATAGAAAATCTATTGTTATGTTCATATTATGTGACACATCAGAGAGAATCTGTAAATATATCCTTGTTTAACACTAGAGTACAGGCGTGGGCTACATATGTAGCCCAGGATATCTACTTGTCATAACTTACAGAAATCTTGGGATTTGACCTTGAGTGTCTAGCTAAGCTCTCATTGGTTGTTGTAGCATTCAGCTATACTACCGTCACTTGCCAGAAGCTCCTCAAGAAGGAAACATGCCAATGCGAGGCAGCATCGCATGCTGTGCATTTCGTAGTAGAATAAGAGATCGCAGCACAAGAAAAACTTGTTCTAAATGTCGCAGACGTATTTGCACTGATCATCAAGTACTAATTTGTCCTTCATGTTATGAAAATTAACTAACTTTGTTTGTAATATAAAGTAAAATTTAAACCCAAAGTTGATTGATCTCAAAATGTGATTTTGTAGTCTGAAGTTATGTTATTCTTTATTTTATTTTGTGTAAGAGAATGTTAAATTTTGTTTTTAAATTGATTAATTAAACTTCATTATAATAGAATAAACTGTTAAAGTCTTTATAAAATAAGTATTTTAAAGGGGTTACAAGTGTAGCCCATGCAAGCATTCATGAGAACAATAGAGGCGTGTGTACCCTAGTGTTAAATATTTTTAATGAACACTAAGAGCAAAATGAGTAATCCTCTTTATTTGCCTATGGATATTTCATTTATCAGTCCTAAGCACTTATATTTGCCTATATGTCATTTCATGCATTCACAAAATAACACAGAGATAAAAACCCATAGTTGATAAATATTTTATTTATATATTTATATTTATATATATATATATATATATTATAGCAATATGAGCCTGTTTGAAAACTAGATTTTATATCAATTTTATTTTTTTCCAAGGGTTTGTTCTGCCTAAAGGGCAGCAATTACTATAGCTAAGAGGCACTTGCAATGCCAGGCAAATTGTGTTGCAATAAAAATAAAGGACACAGCCTATCTGCAAAATTTTTAGGGATTGTACACTAAAAAATACAGGAATTTGCAGTTTGATGCCAGCGGAAAGGACAAAGAGCACAGTCTTCTTGCTAAACACTGTTAATCCACTCATAATTATCATAACTTTTGTTATTTCTGTGCACAATTTAAGTTCATTGGATCAATCTAGGTTTTCATATGTCCACAGTAAATATTTTATGGATTTAGATTTTATTAAAATGAATGATCCGTGTTCTCAGTGCTATGGAAAATTAGAAACATTCAAATAATAAATACAAAGAAGACTCCACACAACTATTTGCAGATTACAAAAATTTTCATACCATATGGGAATTGAATACAAATCAATGTATGCCAATAAGTGTCTGGATATAGAATCTTAGTCTGGATATAGTCACTGTCCAGAGTTTTTGATCTCTACAGTTTTATTATAGTATATAAATATTACTTACCATACATAGTATTTACCTATGTATTATACTAAAATAGTCAATACATAAGTATATTAACCGGTCGTATACCGCCGGCTCGCATACCAGCCGGCAGATTTGTACCCGTCGTAGGCCGGTGGCTCGCATGCGAGCCACCAAATTGGCGCCAAAACGCCGCGCGCCGCCTTCGCTTTAGCTTAAGCTAACGTAAAACCAATTTGGTGGCTCGCATGCGAGCCACCGGCCTACGACGGGTACAAATCTGCCGGCTGGTATGCGAGCCGGCGGTATACGACCGGTTAAGCTCCAAACCACTCACTGATATTGGCATAGGCACATTTTTCAAGATTTTCATCAGTTAGGGAAATAAATCGGATTTTCACTTTAAAGTTAGCTTATTATGATAAATATGTTAGTGTTTCCTGTTCTCTAGTTAGGTACCTACTGGCCCTAAAATCTTTATTATTATTCGATACAATTATAATGTGGAAGTAGGTAGAGAGATGGGAGACTGCATTGGCTATCCACGTCAGTTCCTACACAACGCCATTTTTAGGTTACTCCTCCTTTCTCTTTCGTTCTTATATCTTAATCAAAATAATTGTTTGTGTTACCTGTATTAGTAATAATCAATTTTATATTTTATACATACAAACAGACTGACACCTATTCTCAAGGGTTGGTGGACACTCACATTTCGTTGACAAAAAGTAGGACCTTAAATTAACTTAAGTTCAGCCTAAGAGTACCTAATGTGTTGAGTTTAACTAAATACTAAGTAGGTAATACTTAGACTGAACGGATGGCGTAGTGGTTTAAGTGGTCGCCTCGCCTCTGCCACTGCGCCAAGTGTTGTGGGTTCGAATCCCACTCGGGACAAAACTTTGTGTGATCCATAAATTGTTGTTCCGAGTCTGGCTGTTTTTTGTGTCCGTTGTGTGAATGTTTGTAAAGTCTCCCGCGACACAGGAATTATTCCTAGGAAATTGTCTTTTTAATAAAAATGCTAAATACTAGGTACTTATCTAATTTTGTACAATACTCTGCTCAAGACTTATTCTTGGCCTTGATAATATCTGAAGCGGGCTAGCTGGCTCCCATCTCACATAGTGGAACCGATTCTGCTAGCTTAAAACGTGTATTCTATTTTCCTTTTGAGGATTATAATATTAAGACGTGAGAAAACCCCAATCAACAAATAAGTCATTGTTCCACTAGGACGTCATAACCGTGGAATTTTCGTAATAAAAGGGTTTTCCTTGGATAACATGTTTGTAATATACAGTTAAACTATTAAAATGTAAGTGAAGTAATGTTAGCTACTAGCTAGTAACTAAATAACAATATGAAGGAGGAAAGGATCATTCTAATTACAATAAGTACAAGACGAATAGATATCCCCAATTACCGCCATAACAAAACAAAACAATAAAATAGATACTTATTTACGTTATTAAACGCACATATTTCCTGTAGCTACTCAGGGAAGTTAAAGTTGTATATTTTAATAATTATTAGATAACACTGAATACTTTTGCTATAGCACTAGATTAAAAAACAATATTTAAGCTCAAACAATTTAATAGGCAAAATATAATAAAACCTCAAATATATTATGTAGGTACACACGGCTACACATCAAGATAGACACCCTATATACGCATAACTACGCTACATACAAAATAGAGAATTGTCGGAAAGGGACAGTGCATAGTGGTCTCGATGTAATGGTAAGGATAGAGCGTAACAAAAATATAACGCACTCTCTCGCACGATTCGCAGCGTTTAACTTCTAATAGTTCAAAGTCCAAACAGCCTAGGTTGATGTGTCGCTGTGTGTACACTTTTTACCTGACTACGGCGAAGCCAAAAGGAAGAGTAATGAGTTTGGCAGTCTATGTATATATATATATGTTTGTATGTTCCACCGTAGCGCCTAAACTACTAAACCGATTTTATTAAAACTATGGTTTACGGCTTTTAAATCAGTTTTTTCCTTTTTCACAACTATCTATCTACATTTACTTTCAATCATATGTAGGGTTAAGTCTACACATATGTGTATCTATATCTCATGCTGTAGCTGCTGTGGACTTAGGATAGAAGAATTCAATAACTTTGTTTGCCTCTGGACTTTACTACTGGATCAAACTACCAAAAAAGCCATATGCTTTTTGACTACCCTCTTAATTATTATTTTTAGACACAGCACGGAAACTAAAGGTATAAAACATAATCATTATCAGATTGTATGATGTACAACACAGTACCAACTGTATTAGACTATACAACATTAAAAACTAAATACATGTGTATTTAGACATAAAAAATATACAAAGTTCTCAATAATTTAGACATGTTGCTTTAACTAAAAGCAACTTTAAATGCTCGATCCAAATCTATGAGATCTTCGGGGTCTTCTAATCCAACAGAAACTCTTATAAGAGAATCGGAGATACCGAATTCTATCAGTTGTTTTTCTGGCAGCGCTACGTGGGTCATTGTACATCTAAAAGATAACAATTTATTAGTTTTTTTTAGTACATATTTAATGTAAGCAAGGATAAGAGAAATATAATTTAAAGAATATAAGGAATTCTGAATGATAATCCAAAATACATACATACATAGATTCGCGCCTGTTTCCTAGAGGGGTAGGCAGAGACTACGGATTTCCATTTGCTACGATCCTAACACACTTCTCTGGCTTCATTCACTTTCAGCACATTCCTCATACACGCCCGTCGGTTCAAGGTGCTCTTAACCTGGCCTTTGTCCAGAACGCCTCCGATCTGATCGAGAAACGTTCGCCTAGGTCTTCCTCTTGCGACTGTTCCATTCACGCCATTTCAAGCCTTATAATTTATATATTAATTCCAAAATACCATTTCGCTGATATTGTACAGGTAGGCCAAAAATTTTTGAACATGAATACAAATAAAACTACACATGTTATTTTGTTGATAATTTATTTAACGTAATAATCATTTATGAAATTTATTTTTTAAAAATGACTTCGTCCATATGTCCGCCGCCGTCTCGTTGTTGGCACTCCTGCAATCGACTACGCAAACTTTAGAAAACTCGCTGACACATGCTGCGGGGGACCGCGGCTATATTGTGGATGTTTTGTTTTAATTGGGATATTGTCGTCGGTTTATTAAGGTACACTCGACTTTTCAGGTATCCCCACAAGAAAAAATCGCATGGTGTAAGGTCCGGGCTTCTCGGAGGCCATGGGATATCACCTCTGCGAGAAATCAATTTGTTCGGAAACATTTCTTTGACTACCGGTAAACTCACATTTGACGTATAGCATATTGCTCCATCTTGTTGCATCCAGGTCCTGCTGTTGTACCCTTGAAATTCATGCAACTGCGGCGTCAAAAAGTCTTCAACATCTTGATGTATTCCGCTAAATTCACAGTTACATTATTTCCTTGATTATTTTCAAAGAAATACGGACCAATTATGCCCTTTGCTGATATGGCAGCCAATACTGACGTTTTAGGTGAATGAAGTGGCTTTTGGTGTTTAAGGCGAGGGTTGTCCCTGCTCCAATATCGACAATTGTGCTTATTCACGTCACTGATGTAAAAATGGGCCTCGTCCGTAAACAATACATTCTCAAGACTAGAGAATCGCTCCAGCATAGTGTCAGCCAATAACTTACGTTGAATGTAATCATTTGGTTTCATCTCCTGCACAATTTGAAGCTTATATGGGTGCAGTTTGAGGTCCAGATGCAAAATCCGCCGTAGACTAGTTCTTGGTATTGCCAGAGCCGCCGAACGCTTACGCGTAGATGATTCTGGATCGTTCCGTACGGATATTTCGACCTCTCGAATGTTCTCATCGCTTCTTCTTGAACGTGGCCGCTCTGTTTGTTTAATATTCGTTGTCGATCCCGTTTGCTCGAACTTCTCGACCCAAGCTTTGATCAAATTAACACTTGGACACTCACTTACACGACGTAATCCGTATTCAATTCTAAACAGGCGTCGTACAGTAACGTAGGAATCATTGTTTTTGTAAAATTGTTTTACACAAAAAGCACGCTGTTGTCCCGTGAAGCGCTACATCATTACTAAATTGCATGAAGTGACGCATAGTTTCCCGCCACCCGCACGCCCAACCCTCGAACGGTTTTCAAAAAAATCTAGTGTTGCTATTTGCAAAAATTTGGGCCCATCCTGTACATAACTCTTTAATGTTCATAAAGGCAAATAGTATCTAACTAAATACCCTTGTTGTTATAGTTACTGGACTGTTAAGAAGCTCAGCAAGGTTATTTCCAATATCAAAAGACTATCATTTACAGCAGAGGTTTCGAGACTTTTTTCTCAAAGACCACTTTCAAAATTTAGTAGGTTCCGGTGGATCCCCGGCCGCTACATTTCTACCATATTCCTTGGCATTCGTATTTATATTGCTAAAGTTTTTTTTTCTCTGCCGATAAATCGGTAGTGTCGAGACCACTATGGAATAAGCAAGCAACAGTCGCTGAGCTTCTTAAAATATTATCTGCCTACAGTGATAGATGAAGTCAAGCCAACATCTTAGTTCTTTACTATCGAAAGCAAATAAATGATCGTGGACCCCCGCCTACGAATTGTGGACCCCCATTTTTTTGTCACGCCAACGTAGACCTCCGTCGAGTCTAATGATTTACAGAGTGCGTTATAAAATTTCAGTTATTTACGAATAGATTATTTAATAATAATAATAATAATAATATTCTACCACATACACACAACACCATCTAGCCCAAACTAAGCAGAGCTTGTACTATGGGTACTAGACAATGGATAAACATACATATATACTGTTTTTGTTTAAACACATACATATTATACATAGAAACACCCAGACCAAGACAACATCCATGTTCATGCACACAAATATTTGACTTGTGCGGGAATCGAACCTGCGACCTCAGGCGTGGCAGTCGGTTACACTAACTACTACGCCATCGAGTCGTCAAAAATATAAAATAATTTGATTACGTATTAATTATTACTTTTAATATTATTAATATGTTATTACTTTTAATACTAAACTTACGGTAATTATGTCAAACTTTCGAATTCGCCTAAACTAACTGCCAGTGTAAATACTTTTAAAGCACGCAGAAATGCATTTGATTCCTTTAATCCACCAGAATGCTTGCAGCTGAAGACGCCCGAATGACCGGAATATTGTTTCTTGGCAAGGTCATGATGTGGATGTGTTGGCAATCCTAAAAATAATAATAGTATCAATGCTATATACATAGGTTTTGCAATATGGTATGTGACAAACAAACCATCATGCAAAGATTACCTGGATGAGAAACTTTTAGCACATATGGCTGTGTTATTAACCATTTGGCTACGATTAAGGACGATTCCTTATGTCGTTCCATACGTAATGCCAATATTTTCAAACTTCTGCTAACTAGATAACAATCTACAGGGGATGGTGCCGCTCCAATAACTGCGAAGTAAACAACATATTGAGACACAACACACAACTTTTACAATGTAAATGTGGCTCCTCAATATAAATGTCTGTTTTGTTTCACGTTCTCAAATTTTGTTTCTCTTATATTTTCATTTGACAACTTATTTCCATGAGTACGTTTCAGTACCATCAAACTCAAAGGAGAGTTCCATAGCTTGCCTTGAAATTTAACAGTACTGGATAATTAGGCCAGACAGCTTTACACACTATGTGGCATTGCCTTGCCTCAGAGTTGTAACAGTCCAAATCTGAAGTCAGGTAAGCAACCTTATTGCAAGTAAAAATAATGTAGTTAGCTACTGATTGCCAATACTAGAGTCGTAGGAATTAGAGTAACCATTGCGTTTGAGGCTATGGATGCAAAAGTGCTCTCAAAAGTCATAGTTTTATTTCTTCGAACAAATAAATACTACGCCAAGCCCGAGCACACTTACTTATTTGAAGGGTTTTCAATCTCACCGCTATTTTCTCATTTTTCACAACTGCTGCACCCATTATTAATATATCCGAATGGCCGTTTACAAATTTTGTTAAAGAGTACATTGGAATATCGGCCCTAAGATCCAAAGGTCTTTGAAAGTATGGTGTAAGAAACGTGTTATCGACGGACCAGGATATCACCCTGGCTTTTAACTAGTTTAGTTACAGCAGCAATATCGATTACTTTCACCGTAGCGTTTGTTGGACTCTCGATTCAGACCAGCTGTAGCAAGAAACAAAATATATTTAATAATAATAATAATAACGTTTATTGCTCAACAAAATACACATTATAAACAGAAATATGGCTTATATATAATTATGTACTATAATTAAAAACTCTGATCTCTAAACTAGGTATATACCTGTATCTTAGAGACCAGTGCTACCCGTGAGTCTTGTAACAATAAAAAGCCATTATTTTAAAACAACAAAAGAAAACAATAAAAATGAAACGTTTACTTAAAATAAGAAATTATAAATAAAATTAATGTGTCTGTCTATGTAAGCGCGCGCATGAGCGAGATCACTTGCATGTGTGAGTGCGTGTGTGTGTGTATGTATGTATGAGTGCTTGTGTCTATATGTGCGCGTGTGCGTGCTCGTGTTTTGTGGGTGAGTATATGTGTGTGTGTGTGTTTGTGTGTGTGTGTGTGTGTGTGTGTGAGTGTGTGTGTGTGTGTGTGTGAGTGTGTGTGTGTGTATGTGTGTGTGTGTGGGAGTGTGTGTGTGTGTGTATGTGCGTGTAACTATTCTATCCTAAGCGTCCTAGTAGAAGATCCTCAGTATTACGATAATCTAATTGAAGTAGATATTCTTTTATTGTTATTTTAAACTCGTATTTATTTTTTGGATATATACCTAGAATTTTATTTAAATGATTATATAACTTTATGCCATTAATATGGTTTTGTCTCTTAGCAAAAGAAGTTCTATGTAACTCTACTGGGAAAACCTTATGCTTAAGTCTGCCAACTGGCTCTGTGGGAGGACGAGTCGAGTGTTTACGAAGCATAGTATGTAGCACATAAAGCTGTCTAACAGTCAAAAGATTGCATTCTGTATAAAGTAGTTTTGTGGAATATCGAAGTGGTCGTGAAAACATAACTTTTAAGACTGCCCTCTGTGCCCTCTCCAGCTGAATAAAAATCGTTTCTGCGGCTCCACCCCAAACTGGCACACAATAGGTTATAACTGATTGACACAGAGCGAAGTAAACGACTTTTAGTGTGTCTAGATCAGCAGAATTACGTAATTTTTTAAAGACATAGATTAATTTTCGAGTTCTATTCGACAGTACATTGATATGTTGACGCCAGTTGAGATGTTGATCTATATATACTCCTAAGTATTTGGCACTATCGGACTTAGAGATTGTCAGGCAGTTACAGTAAGCAGATGATATACATGTGTGACCCTTGAGTGTAAAACAGTTTGGGGGGCATAAATTCGATCTGATGGCAAAGGGTATATGTATGGTCTTATTAATATTAAGGGTAAGCAAATTGTTGTTCAGCCATCTCATAACACATGAAAGCGCCGCCTCCGCATTCTGGTAGCAATGGGCCCAATCCTTTCCATCCACTAAAAGAGCTGTATCGTCAGCATATGTAAGAATTTTACAGTTTTGGACAGGGAGTTTACATAAGTCGTTAATGTATATGAGAAAAAGAATAGGTCCCAGAATACTACCCTGAGGCACGCCGTAAGTGACCGGGAGCTCATCACTCACGCATTGCCCTATTTTGACCACCTGGGTTCGATTTCTGAGATAATCAGCAAACATATTCAAAACGAGGCCTCTAATTCCAATGCCCTCCATCTTTCTAAGCAAGATCCACACAGGGACGGTGTCAAAGGCCTTAGATATATCTAGAAAAATACCTAGACACTTTTGTTTATTATCAAGGATTTTGACTACGTGTTGTGATAAAGCTATGACGGCGTCCTCAGTGTTCAAACCCGACCTAAACCCAAATTGATTGTCAGCAAGAACATTATTTGACTCGAGGTAGCTGATAAGGCTCTTACTCAATATTCGCTCAAGGATCTTCGACATAGCTGAAAGGATGGAGATTGGTCTATAATTATTTACATCATCCCTGCGCCCAGCCTTATACACTGGATGTACCAACGCTTTTTTAAATGCATTTGGAAAGATACCGGATGAAATTGAAATATTACACAGGTGTGTGATTATTGGGACCAATATATTTTTTGTACTCTTGAGGATACTCGCAGGGATACCATCCCAGCCTGTAGCACAGTTAGATCTAAGGCTTAAAACGATAGCTTCAACATCTTTGTGAGTTGTTTCAAGAAGGACCATAGATCCACTTGAGTTAGACGGAGGGATTGGAGGCAGTATACCTGTTGTAGTTGCCTGTATATTAGTTGCTAGACGTTTACCAACGTTGGCAAAGAAATCGTTTACTAAATTAATTGAGGAACTTGTAGTACTGCAGAGGTGTAACAGTTCATTTGGAGGGAGACAAGTAGAATGGAGATCAGAGACCTTTTTTATCACATCCCACGTTGCCTTTGGATTATTTTTTGCTTTGGAGAATTCTTCTTTTTCATACGCCCATTTGAGTTTTTTCAGTAAGGAATTACAGTAATTACGATATCTGGTATATGATAATCTAAGTATTTCATTATCTTTTGATTTTTTTAACTTAGCATGCATGCTATCGCGATGTCTAATACATCGTAATAGCCCCGGTGTAATCCACGGCTTGAGGCAACGTTGCTTTCTAGGAATTATACATAAATGTGAACATTTTTGTACGATTTTAGAAAGCCCTTCAATAAGAGTTGCCGCTGCCCTATTCGGATCTGTCATTTTTAATATTGGTGACCAGTTAAAGTTAGATATAGATTTAGTAACTAATTCATGATTAATTTTAGTTTTGGTATGAGGTATATTAAGGTATTTTTTGTTTGTTTCCAAAAATAACAGTATTGGTTCATGGTCAGTTATGTATGACTCAATAACTATGGTTGTTGCACTAAGATTTGTTTTAAGGAGCACGTGATCTAAGCAGTTAGGCCCACGTGTGGGGAGATAATGGGCTGGAAGAAGTCCATGTGAAGCAGCACAACATAAGTACTCGTTCGAGTTATTGTCATTGATCATTTATAAAGATCATGATAACTAAATACTTAGTAGTAGGTACTAGTTAATCAGAGACAAAAATACCTATGTAACTGCTGTTAGTTAGCACATTTTCTAAATCTAAGGGTGAAGTCAACAGCTTTTAACTAAATATTGGTGGGCTTATCTTTATGGCGTTAAATGATTAAATAATTTATGCCTAATGTATGTAACATTGTAGGCATAAATAGTACCTATCATGTACCTACCAGTAATATCTATGTATCCTTTCTAATATTAAAAACTAAATTTTGCCGCCGTTTCGCTCGCGTAAATGTAAGTTAGGTTAGTGTAGTAACGGTACTTCTTCTGATGAGAGGTTTGTATGTCCTTTTCTGTTCCTCTGGCAACGTGTACCTATGCGAAATTAATGATGATCGGTCGGGTAGTTAAGGTGTGAAAGCTTAACAAACAAACAAACTCGCATTCGCTTTTATAATATTGGCTAGGATACGAAAGACTGTTTGTTGGTTTGGCCATTTTTTTCATTCAGTGACAGCATTGGATTGCAGAGACGGTGGAGACGACACTTCTTGTAACAACGCCCTTATGAAACGAGAGGGTATCCGCGATTAAATATATCGCTGTGTATACTAACCTTAGTATTTCCTTTAACAGCTTTGTATACATTTTCAATGTTTGTAAAGTCTGCAAATGTAACTTCAATTCTCATTCTTCTTCTCTGACTTCTCTGAAATATGAATAAATAGGTTGTGCTAAGTATCGTAGCTGTAAATAGATCTATATCTACATGCTAGCTAATCAATGCTACTGTAACCTTACTTTATGAGAGCACGCAACGGTTCTATAGCGATATACAAGACAAAGCTAGCTTTGTATTTGTTTTTATAAGAACATAGCTATAAAACTTGTTTATTGGACGTAGTAGGTACGCCTAATAGTTTTCACTGTAAATCTTCTAACGAAAAGCAGTGATTGCAATTCATATAATCGACACGTCTTGATCCAATGATATATACACTACATATGTCACTAGTAATGGGCGACGAAAATTTGATCCATACTATTGTTTTATTAATAATTAGTAATTACACTTGTGTTGTGTTACAAAGAGATTATATGGAATAGCTATCACTCGAACAATTGCGTTTTAATTGTTCTGCACGATATTTTATCAAACCGATTGAAAAACGACTCATTTGGTACCTATGTTTTTATTCACTTTTCGTGCGCTAATAACATACATGCTTCTTTTCTACACAATACAATATCAATCTTTTGACCGTTAAACATAAAAAGCATCATGCTTACGTAAACATATTAATATTAATTGTTTCCCTTTTAAGTGTGTTTTCCTAACATGTCGCTTTAGGAAAATTACATGAGGACAACTGTAAGCCGAGGGACAGACGCCCTTGTCTATTTTAAATCTGAAACAGGATGAAACAACTACCATAGTAGGAATATTAGGTTAGGCAATAGACCTTGCTCATAAGCTTACGCCACTTCTAAGGAAAATATATGCCAAAATAAAACTGCATTTCCTGATGGGAAAAGCAATGACGCTTCAGGATTGTTCACGATTTATAGACGCGGCACCTACTAGCACGTCATGTAAAATCTTAGGCAGCACATACCACAAAATAATACTAAATCAAAACAGAGAAGCAGGGGCCATAAAGCAAGATATCGCCGAAATTGGTGCACTCCAGCTACAAAACCCGGAGCCATACATCCTTGTGTTATTGACCCGATAATAGCTTCACACGGCTTGGCCTGTAGACGCTGTGCTGTAACCCAGTTAACAACCTAGCGTCTCCGTATCAATACCTAGTATTTGTGCCTTGCGATGGCAATGCAACGACTTCTTTGAACGGCCAGTGGGAGTGTACCTACCATTGGTGTTGCAAGCCGTTACAATAACAGCTTACAATCAGGCGGGCAGCAGGATTTGTATAAAAAAGCGAAGCTATTCGGTAGCATTATTACAATAATGATTATCTTCATGAGGACGATTACTCCTAAATGTGACTTTGCTTGGTTTACTTGTCAATAGGTTAACATTAAAAGTTTACCTAAAGGGTAGGTAGGTACATATACTTAATATTAAAACAAAATGATTTCGTAATTTTCTACTCGCAATATTTTGTAACATTATTTTACCAAAAAATATATCATAGCTGGCAATTTGACCTCATTCGTATAAGGTAAGGTAAATTATATCAAAACCTATTTTTTTACTTTATTTACGTACAACACTAAAACTTATAAATGCTTACTTTTATTAGTTCTGTTTCGAAAGTACGGATTAAAATCTTACTTGTAAAGGCTGTTAGTGCCGGAGTAGATGTCGTCGCAAGACAGAATATGGTCACCTTGGCTTAGCAAAGAAAATATTGTCATCATCGCCCCGTGACCAGAGGCAAAGGCAAAAGCATGGGTACCGCCATCTAATGCTGCCAGTGAACGTTCCAAAGCGTCTAGTTGAGTTGCCACATCTGCCGTAATATATTTTCTGGAAAGTATTTTTATTTGA
Organism: Catocala fraxini; assembly: GCA_930367265.1. Lineage (NCBI taxonomy): Eukaryota > Metazoa > Arthropoda > Insecta > Lepidoptera > Erebidae > Catocala > Catocala fraxini. The sequence continues at coordinate 10,505,084 of OV884025.1, read as the reverse complement.
ATATTACTTACATACATACATTGTCTTACTCCAATGTCCTCGAAGGTATGTAAAGGTTGTATTATACTCACATTTCGCCAGCTAGGGTTCCAAGTAAAAGGTGGCGAGTCTATTGCCTTTATCGAGTACAGTTCCAGACTCTGAGGTGCTGTTAAGAATTACTTGACAGAAAAGTCCAAAACCACTTTGCTTGGCTCGGGCATGAACCCGAGACCTCGTGCACAGCAATCGCATACAATACCTCTGCGCTACTGAGGCAGTATTTTATATATTACTGCAGTGCACAAAATATTAAGTATATTACTTTGAGATACTGGTTCTCTAAGCTTTTAATTGTCTTGATTTTCTTTATTAAAAACGTTAGGTATTTGTAAAATCATTAAAAAAAGAAAGAACATCTTTCTAAACTAAACTATACATACATCCACCACGGCGGGTTCGGTTAGTTTGAATGTGGCTGCTGTTACTATAGGCGGCACGGTACCGCTTGAACAATCGTCGTCTGAAACCATCCCTGAGTGAATAGCAGGCTTTTGCTCCAGGAATCCTTTATACGACATCTATCACAATAAAAAGAAATGCAAATTATGGATCTTTATGGATACAGTCTTACGGCTATTATATATACTTAAAGGCCTTCTACACGGTCGGAACAGGCGCCCAACTCAACCACGGTCAGGTCAAATATGGTTGAGTTGACGCTAAAATTGATCGTGTGGTCGTTGGTCGGACAAACAAATTGAGTTGACATCCAAACGACCTTGATTGCCAGCGCTGCACTCGCAACAAAGGGCGAATAGACGGCGTTGTGATGACAAACCAATCGTGTGGAAGCTTTTGTCCGACCGCGCGCATTCATTTGGATCGAGGCGTCGCGCGAGGAGGACGCGTAATGGCGAGCGAGCGTGCAACATTGTCGGAGTTTTTAGAACTCTGCAGAGATCTTCCGTTTGTGGGACTTAAGTTCTCATGATTATAAATGATATCAGCCCTGTATTTAACTGTCCTGCCTGCTTCCTGCCTCTTCTCACTGTAAGAAGAGTTAAGCCATAGTCCACCAGGCTGGTATAGTGCGGGTTGGCAGACTTCACATATCTTTGAGAACATTATGGAGAACTCTTAGACATGCAGGTTTTTCACTATGTTTTCCTTCACCGTTAGAGCAAGCGATAATTAACTATTCAATACACACAATAATATACCTTCGAAAAGTCAAAGATGGCGCGCCTTGGGTTCGAACTCGAGACCGCTGCGTGGCAATCCAACAGTTTACCATTAGGCTATAAATAAATCTACCTGTATACTACCTTACAATACTACAAACAAATATTAAATCTAAGAAATTAATAAAGCGAAATTTGAAAATAATAGTAATTATTAAGCGCCTGGAAAATTGATGATAGCAATTAGTGAAGAGACAAGCAGGAATCTAACGTTTGCTATTGCCAACTTGCCAGGCGCTTAATATATGGAAGTGAATCCATACTTAAACAATTGGTATTTCGTTCAGAAACAAATACACCCGCGGACCTGACGTCAGGTTGGCGCCTCACTTTCTTTTTGAGCTATCTCTGAACTCGAAGAGGTAGAATTGCTTTCTTTATAGGTAGATTCAATGTAGATTTGATACATTCTTATTTCATGCTGATTTGTAACATTACACCCACCATTCTGATGCACACAAAAAAACGTATAGAACATAAATGCGTAGGTACCGCTTACAAAAGGAAAGCGAAGAAGGTTAGTAAAATTAATATTATTATATAGTACCTACATAATAGATTATGTAAGTAGGTATTTATTAAATGAAGGTTTTTATAGACAATCTTTTTATTGGGTAGATAGACAGTATGGGTACTGTTTTGCGTATTTGAAAGGGGTGCCCCACCGACGTGCGTACTGCTCGCCGCTCACGTTAGAACTAAAGTTGTTTACAAACCACGCGATAGTGTAGAACCGCCGAGCAGTTTGGTTGACTTAAGTAAGGTCACGGTGGTTGGGCGTTTCACCCGACCGTGTAGAATAGGTTTTATGGGTGTGTATATACCTAAGCTAATATTATAGGTACCTACTTGTAAACTAACATGTAAATGTAAAGCTCAATTATTTACACTGCCGCGGAATGGAATGGAAGCGAGTTTTAGCAACGAAATTGTACATAATGAACTTTATGTCAATTGTATAAAGTACAAACTAAATACGAGCCAAAAAAAGGTCGCGCGTCTTCCGGGGAATACTCGCGCCTTCTCGAGAATTCCCCTAGCTACTGTCGGGCCGTCTGTGGAATCCGCGGGAAGCGGCGCGAACGGAGAGCGATATAAAATAAGGTCCAAGTTGACCATTCTTGTCAAGTAAAATATCTAGACAAGGCGCAGTTGCTGGAATGCGCGGGAATTCTTGAGCATTCCCATGAATTCGCGCGCCTTCTAGCGTCATCATGACTCATGAGGCGAATTTGCCGCTTGCATTCCATTCCATTCCGCGGCAGTGTAAATTGAGCCTAAGTGTGCTCACATTTTGTCAGGTAGGTATAGTTATAGGTCCCATGTATTAATTAGGTGGCAGGCCTATGACATCTGCTAGGCAGACACATAGCTCTAGACTCCTTGCTGCTTCTGAAAATGTCTTCAGAGAAAAACTCTATACCAATTTTGCCAACCTGGGAATTGAGCCCGAGACTTTGTATACAGCAGTCGCACTCAATCTTGCTGAGGTGATTTAATGATAAAATTATATGTTATGAACATAACTGCAACGTTAGGTATGTTTTATTTTAATGTCGAAATACCTTAATCAAATACGGAGAAAAATACCAATGGGTTTTACGTCGACCAAAACAAAACTCCTCGCCAAGTGCAGTTTATTGTTCAGTAAATACTGTAAATTACTGATGCGCAGTTTTATTCGAAAACTATACCTAAGTACTTAAACTTTATACAACGTCATACGTACTGCCTGCCGTCATAAGTAAAAAAGAAGAATCCAATAAAATAAAAAAATATTAAATACTTACTGGCAGATGCGTGTTTTTAGGTAAAATCAAATTTCGAAAAAATAATGTTAGATTCATCTTTTCCCCTTATGACGGCTGCGTACTTGGTATTATTTAGGTCGCAGGACGCATAATTGGATAAGATGGTTATTACGATACGGTTCTAGAATAAAGCGCACACTTTAAGTATAGTGTCCTCTATACATTCGAATTTAATTCGAACGTATAGACGTAAATAATGACAATCCAGTAAGTAAAGCCTGCGCCTGATCTCTCTCCTCGGTCCGGTGATTATAAGAGTCAGGGAACAGAGTGGGCACTTGTGTTTGCGCTTACACTTGTGCACTATAACATCTGTGCATATGGCCGGTCACCGTTAAGATTGGCCCCGTTACCGAATTTGGACAATTTTATTAATTCGTCTTTGTAGACACAAATAATATCATTCAACTGTAATTTACAATTAAATTTAAATTTGCAATAGGTACCTAGTGGGTATTTTACAAAGATAAAATTATTTATTATATTGTTATAACTGTTATAAGTGTAGGTAAATGTTAGCCATATCACTCATGATCATCGTTTATTTATTTAGGTACCTACGCTTATTATGTTGAAATATTTTCGTGATGTATATACAGGCTGTGGCGTAAATAATGGATAACCCTGAAACTGTCGACTAACCAGATTATCATCTATCATTTACGCCACTTATATCACCATATGCCCATGGATGACCAAATTATTGATATATTTGATATTTTAAATAATAATTGTACTTATACAAAATCAGCTGCCATTTCTACAATTGGCGACATTTTATAATATGTATGTATTTACAAAAAAAAAGTATATATGTATGGTTATCCATTGTCTAGTACCCATAGTACAAGCTCTGCTTAGTTTGGGCTAGATGGTGTTGTGTGTATGTGGTAGAATATTATTATTATTATTATAGAGTACTGCTAGGTAATAATAATATGTAATAATAATTTTGTAGGTAATGATACATAAATTGCTTTTTAGCTGCCATGGTCACGAGGAGACTAGCGTAGAAGATTTTAATGTTAATAAGTATATATTATTAGTTTCTTGATATATTTTATATTGAAATTATTTGAATTTATATAAAAAAGCTATTCATCTAGCAGCGCTCTACTAAATACTTTTTAGGGATTAGTACACTGGGGACACGACTCATACCGTATTAATTATCTGCCGCGATGACGAAATAAACTACATAATGGATCTACGCATCTGTACGATACTAATGAGCCAGGAGTAAAATATTATATATAATATTAATATTATATTATTATATTATTAATATTATATGTAAAATATTATATAGAAATATATATTTTTACATAAATGGCAAACATAATATTCATAAAACGTAATTGTTGTTGAAGGTTTATAGCCTTGCCAGATCGATGTCTAATTCCACCTGGTTTTAAGTAAAACTTGTTAGATACTAAATTGGAATGTAATCAGAAATAATTTTATACATGTATTTATGCAGGGCCCTATTAGATCGAGAATTAAGGCATTTCTCATTTACTCTTAAATCATTGGGATATAAATGATTTCAATACACGTTTACAAAATTTGGATGAGAGTACTATGTACACTAAACATATAGATCTAGAATAGGAGGCTCTGCCAAGTATAGATACATGAGCAATGAGAAGGTCTCCCGCCTAGCTATTATGAATGCAACCAGAAATGACAATTCGAGAAATCTTTAAAACAATTTTTTCGTTCTTATGTATTTTAATACCTATTTATTATTTATATGACGTAGATGTGAATTTGTTGGAAAACTAAAATAGTACCTATGTATGTATATTTATCTCTCGTAATCATTGCATGTTATGCTGAACACGAATATACATATAACAAATAAAACCGTGTGCAGTTTTGTAAATAATTACTTTTAACATTATCACAATGCAATTAAAATTGTATTATATAATAAACTGTAGGTATATTCCAAAACGACATTTGCATGTTTCACGCGTTTCTAGACAAATTACATACCAGCTTTAATTAATATTACGAGTTTTCTTAAAATTTGCTGTACTTAATGTTTGTACATAATATGTATAGTTAATAATAAGAGATAATACAAGTCGCAAATACTTTCAGATTTTGTTTTCAGAAATTGTTGACTCAAATCGTTGTGCCCACCGTTTCGCACATTTATAGATGAACTAGCGACCCGCGCTGTCTTCGCACAGATAGAGATAGTAGAGCATCAGTGACGCATGAGCTTGTTGCATCAAGCGAGTCCCGTCATATGGGGATATATTAGGAGATAACGCAATATAATAAAAGTCCTCTACACTAAATAATTTAAATTAATATCTTAATATTAATTTAAATTATTTGTGTAGAGGACTATCATAATGTGCATGGAATGTGTAAGGGAACTAACGTAGGTACTTAGGTTGATAACGATTAATACCGTATCCATCTAAATTTCCAATTACCGCATTGTACGTGACCACATCTTCCACAATTATCGTCATATTTTAACCAATTTACACAAAACCTTAATGAATCACCATGCATGATGGTGAAAACCGCATAAAAATCCGTTCAGTAGTTTTTGAGTTTATCGCGAACAGACAGACAGACATACAGACGCAGCGGGGGACATTGTTTTATAATATGTAGTGATAGTGAAGTAATAATTATGTAGTGATAGGGAAGTGATGATGTACAGCTAAAATATTGAGTTGGTCAGCCGGAGGTCAATGTCAGCGCCCATGGACCACTATAAATATCTACCTCAATGACATATATGTAGATAAGAGTTAGGTAATTCGATGTATCGAGTTCAAAAAAAAATGCTTATGTATTTCAAACGTTATGTAAAGACTTAATATATTGGGACACAATAGCTACCGAGAAGATCGATATGTGAATTTAACTAACGATATCATAGATGGGTGAACATTTACTAAAAGCAACTCTTTTCTATCTGGATAGAATATAAAGACTTCCGTATAGACTTAGACGTAGCGGAAATATTCTAAGTCTATGGACTTTCGACTCTTCTAGCTATCATGAACATATTGTATGACAGTTGGTTTAAGGCGACAGTACCCTAAAATGTTTTGACATCCACTTTAGCTGTACTGTATCGTTCTCTTTGGATTGCGAAGTAGGTCTTCTCGGACCAAAATACCGGCTCCAAGTGCACGATAATAAGACTACGATAAAGATTAGTGAAGTAGGTACATACATGACTGCAATCAAGTGATATTCGAATAATTCGAATATCACTTGATTGTAATGATAGTATATCGATAGTAATAGTATTATACTATACTATTATACAACGCTATACTATATATTCTTTCGAATGTGATGAAAGAAGAAAGAAATGAATAGGTACTACGTGTAAAGCTCACTGGTGGCGATAATACACGCCGCAAGAGAGGGTCTTAAGCTTAGTGTCGTATTAAAAAAGGGTGACCGTGATGTACTGACCATGTTGGACTTATTAACGGACTGCTTGTAATTTTAGGTTCAGCTCTTTTGTGCTAAGTGCACTGGATTTGTTTATCTATATATATAAAACTCTTCCGTTACTGAGTGACTGACAGACAACGCACAGCCGAAACTACTGAACGCAAGAAGCTGAAATTTGGCATGTATGTTCCTTGGAGAGTGTAGGGGAGCACTAAGAGAGGATTTTTGGAAATTCCACCCTGAAGGGGTGAAACCCGATATTCACACGGGAACGGGACTTACGCGGGAAAACTACTAGTAACTAATATATGATAAAATGACTCCTAAAAATACGTTACATAAGTGTGACGAAACCAAACTAAGCTAAAGTGACATCTCTCGCAGAAAGTTATTTTCGTAAGTCTGATTAAGATATTAGTAGCCTTATAATATACTATGCAATTGATTTTCAGTTGTCTTCAATTTAAGTGTACTGTCCTGCAGTTGTATGTTGTACTTATTAATTAAATGATCGCGACGTCACTAATGGACTAGATTCCATGTAGATAATTATGTTTTTATTAAAAGGGTGAACATACTTGACTCAACGATTAGGACTCATTAACATTCTGGCTCCTGTTTTAAAGCACTTCGCGGACAATAGATCAGGTATTTAAGGCATTTAAGAATAGCAAATATCGCAGTAGCACTTGATGTGTAGTCCACTTTACCAACTACAAGCTTAAATTAAAAATCCGTACAGTTCGGATTTAAACGCCAAACAAAAATGAAACAGTCTATTCATACTTCAAAAACAATACAAATGTGCCCGACAGGGTCCCATAATGACCTATACTGCATTTGGTTAGGTATTTAACTAAAGGTAAACAATCTTGATGTGTCTTTTTTATCTTTTTATCTTAAAACTCAGTTTAGAAATAAAATGCTGCTAAAGATCTATGTAAATACAACATTAACGAGTATTAAATCAATTGAACCGTTAGTTTAAGTAGTAGTTTATTTGTTTAATATGTGTTAGTGTAAAAAATCACATCAAGATTGTTTACCTTTAGTTAAATACCTAACCAAATGGAGTATAATTTGTTTTATAAGTCCATCTTTATATAACATTGTGGAATGCAATAAAATATTGAGTATTGAAAACTTAGAACCCACCTTAGAAAATATTAATGGAATTGAACCAGGTTTCAATTTTTTTCGAGCTCCGTCACGTAATCATCTGGTTTAAAATGTAAACTACATACGATAGCGCTATTGGTTACGTTCCCAGGAATCGCTTCAATCCATTTACTCCTTAGCTCGGGATTCGCAGGTAGTCTAAAATTCGTATCAGATTAGTCCACACAATAAGTATCAATATGGTCATCCTACCAACAAAAACATACACTTACCTATGGAACGTTACTCTACATCCTGGGTAACATTCCTGTTTGCAATCACTCACGACACAAAAAGTGTTAACCATTTTGAAAGGGATAATAACTACGAGCTATAAAAAAACCATATAGCTTAGACTATAACCCGATTAAAAATATGTAAACAACAAACATGATGATTGACACATTGATAGTTGATACACCGATGACAGATAAATCAGTATTGCTAGTTAAATTAGGTAATCAATATTACTATTGCAACAAATGTTGTAACTTTGGGTACCTACTATAAACTTGTCCTGAGGCTACACTTTTTTTTTCATTTTGTTTGTTTTATATTGCATTTATGATACTTTACTGTATTTATGTGTTTAAAAATGATATTTCGATCCAATAACAACACAATAACGTGATCGTATGACATTAAGGTTCATTTGTTCGAGTCCTAAGCGTAACCCGTTCAGTAATTAAAATATAATCGGTTATTGTGTTTCTTTATCCACAGCATCGTATTTATGCGCTTTTAGACATTTTTATGAATAAAACTAATACTTCATCAATATTTTCTAATTACGAGTACGACGTTATAAACTAAGGTATAAGCTACTTATTATTTATACTAATAAGACTAGTAGTTATTAGGTTATGTTGACAAGTTTACTTTTTTTTAGTTTTATGTTATTAGTGTAATGGCATGTTGATTACCAATCAAAATATACATGTAATAAAACTAATTAAAGCTCGCTATCTTTGCAATTATCAACATAATTATGCGTCTTATCGGACCTGTCAGCACTTGAATGGCTTTATGTAGGTAAACAATCATGTAAAGAGTGATATTACTCAAATATTATTATTTTGTACTTACGTTGTGCTTGATCGCAATACAAAGTTTTTAAGATAAGTAGTACAATTATTATATAAAAGAAGTTGCAAAAGAAAGGACAGCGTATTGCTTCACCATGACGCTTGTCAAAGTGTCGTAAAATTCATAGCTAATCAAATGTATGTTTATTAATGTTATTCTATACGTCTGCTGTGTATAAGGTTTCTGGTTTGTATCCCGAGTCAAGCCAGCCAGCAATAACAGCCCAAGGTTAAGAAGCTAGCGGCGCGCGGTGTTACATATTCTCGAGCTTTGGAAAGTTAGAAAGTTCTCGTACCTATTCTCTGTTTGATCGTTTCAGATTGCCATCATCGGTTTATGACAGTTAGGGAACAGAGTACTATTGTTTGTGTATGTTGTTACGGGTTCGGTTCTCAAATAATAGCAGTGAACGAAATAAAATTATTAATTGCAACACAGGAGTCCAAAAACATGCCGAGCAGAGAGCAATAGGTACAATTTAACTTTAAATATAGCAGGCGTTAACGTGTTTACAAAACACCTGCACCCATACCTTCGGATGTATACCAGGTGTGGATCTGTGTAAAATATTTTTATCTGAATAATGAGAACGTAAAATTTACTTTACTGCGGCGTTTGACTTTTGCGACGTTATTGTCCGATGGTTGACAAGGGTTAATTCAAATGGTGGGCACGCCACGATCGTGGCGGTAAGTCCCGTGTTTGAGGAGTGGCTGGAGAGGCGGCATGGCACCCTCACCTTCCGGCTGACACAGGTAATGACTGGCCACGGCTGTTTTGGCCAGTTCCTGTGTCGTATACGCCGGCAAGAGACGCCCGGTTGTCACCACTGAGGCGACTGCCGCGACGTAGTTGAGGACACGGTGCTGCACACTTTGGTTTGCCCCGCCTGGGCATCGCAGCGCCGTGAGTTGATCGCGGCAGTCGGATTGGTGCCCTCTCGCTCCCGGCCGTAGTTCAGTCTATGGTCCGGAGTGAGAGGTCGTGGAACGCCGTCGCCTCCTTTTGTGAGGAAGTCATCAAGGAGGCGGCGGAGCGGGAGAGGGACCGTTTAAACCCTCTCCCCAACCGCAGAACCGGGCGCCGGAGGGCGCGAGATGACCTCCAGCCACCCTGAGGATGGACCTGGGGGTGGTGGGCTTTGTGGGCCTGCCCGCCATTCGTTCAGCACCAGGTCCGAGAGGCGGCGTGCGTGTTCCCACGCGCGCCTCTGTTTCGAGTCCGTCTCTCCCTCTAGGGGGGAGACAGTAGGGTTTAATAAGTGAGTGAGTGCCTTTGGGTAGGTCTCTTTGCGTAGTGGCCTACCGTTTTATACGGCGGGCCGAAACCTCGGCGGGGTCGCGACCGCATGCGCAAGTGATTCGCGCGGCCCCGTCGATAGTAGTTTTGTCGAGGAACACCGTGGTAGGTTTAGTCGGTATTCTGGGAGGTACATTATTCTAATTCCATCTTTCTTTTACCCCGGCGAGTCCGACATAACCCCTCCGCCCGCCCCCACGGAGGGGTATGCGTCATGCATTCCCCGAGGTACTACAGTATTATACTGATTAATGATTATATAGCAATTATAACTCGTTGATATGAAAAGCTAACTAAAAATAGATAGGTTACCTACCAATATTATTATCTGAAGTTCCTTCAAGTGTTACCTTCATACAACTTACAAATAAACCACACTTGTACTACAACAAGTCAACTTTATCTTTATAGACGAATCTCAATCTATATGTATTTAGCGAGAGTAAAGTACTCATAATGGCAGTTTTTATTTTATTTTATTTTATTTGGGAAAACAAACAATCGTACATGGTACATTAAATCTAGGTATACAGTATACTATGGGTAAATGTACAATCCACAGCGTTTCCACATATTACTAACTTATATTAGATACAGTTTTGTAGTCAGTACAGTACAGTAGTTATTCGCTATTTCGAAATCTAGTATTTATATTAAAAAACTAAAACTTAATACATACATAATTTATACATAATAATTAAATGTTTTGAGCAAGGCGCACAATAACTTGTTTTTTAAATTTTGATTTAGACAGGGCAAATACATCTATATCGTTGAAATTCTCATTATAAGTTTTAACCAGTCTCCGGAGCGGCGCTCTCTCACCCGCATTTGTACGGCAGGGAGTCGTAGCAAATAGTGGATAAGAGCGCGCCTCTCTTCTCATCACTGTCCTAGGTACGATATAGCATATTTTATTTATCAATTCGGAGCAATCATACTTATTATGCACTAGTTCATGGAGCATCATTCCTTGGAGCAACAAGCGTCTAGAGCGAAATGTTAATAATTTAAATTTATTCAATGCGTTTTTATAAGGTAGACATTCGATGCGACATTTGTACTGCATTGTGCGGAGGAATTTACGCTGGACTGTCTCTATTGCAGTCTCATATTTAATATAATAGGGGTCCCAGATCATACAAGCATATTCCATTTGCGGACGAACTAAAGACTTAAATAAATACAAATATGTGCTTAGTCGTTTAAGATCTGAAGTCGTTCTCATAACAAAATTATACATTTGAAATGCTCTGGAGGTAATTTTATCTATATGTAGATTTAATTGAAGTTTGGAGTCAAGAAGAACGCCCAAGTCACAGATGTAGGTTTCTTTCGCTAGAGTCTCATTACAGAGCAAATAATTGAAAGTTATTACTTTTTTATTTTTAGTGAAGTTTATATATTTACACTTAGGAATGCTTAGTTTTAACTTATTTTTAGTACAGTAATCAGATAATCTATTCAAGTCTTCCTGAAAAAGGTTACTATCAACAGAGCTTTTTATTGTTCTAAATACCTTAAGATCGTCAGCGTATAATAAGAAATTACTATTTTGGAAGCAGTTACGAATATCATTTATATATATAATAAACATTAATGGCCCTAGAATAGATCCCTGGGGAACTCCTGAAGTCGCTAGAAATGGGTCTGACTTGTACCCATTGCTCACTACACTTTGATTACGATTGCTGATGTATGAACAGAACCAGCGCAGTAAGTTACCTCTGATACCATTGAAGGCTATTTTATTTAACAGAATTGAATGGTCCACCCTATCAAACGCCTTTTTAAAATCCGTATACACAGAGTCGGTCTGATGTCCCGCGTCCATGTTACCAAACAAGTGGCCTGTAAAAATCATTAAGTTAGTTACTGTAGATCTATTTTTAACGAAACCATGTTGCTCAGGTATTATACTGTGTCGCAAAAATGGATAAATGGCCTGATGAACTAGTTTTTCAAATAGTTTTGCAAGAGTACAAAGTATCGATATAGGTCTATAGTTTTCTACGTTTTGTCTAGATCCGCCTTTATGTACTGGTATTATACTAGCTCTCTTCCACGTAGACGGAAATGTACCAGTTTGGATGCACTTGTTAAATATGGCGGTATGCCATCAGGTCCTGGTCCCTTATTTATATCCAACAATTCTAGTTGTCTGCGAACTTCATGAACAGTGAAGTTCAAAGTACAGAGAGAACCGTTATTGACATTGCTATAATCAGAAGTCAAGCACCATCCGGGAGAGAGACTAGAAGGCTCATAGACTGACCGAAAAAATTCTGAGAACAAGTTACAAATCTGAACCGGGTCGCTAGAAGATACATTTTTGTAGAGTTCCAGTTTCAGTTTTTTTTATTTTTTTTTGTTTTTTTTTTTCAGTTCCTAATTATTTATTTCCAAAGTGATGATCTATTATTAATTAGTCATGTACTGGCCACCCAGGCTTTTTTATCGGTCTTTGGTATCATTGAATTAAGTATAGAGATCTTACCGCAAATAACGTAGGTATTGGACTGCACCTTTGCGCTCATAGTTTTGTAAATGGATTGGTGTTAAGAGAATTAGGAGTCTGTGCCTCGGAGTTGATTATCTGGCGAACAAACTGTAAAGAGCTTTATAAATTATTTTACAAACAAAAAGTATTTTTGTCACAGATAAATTAAATATATTAATATTTATAATATAAAATTGTTTATTCACTTCTCCCAATACCCACCTAAACAAACTATCACTATTAGTCGATAAATTATAAGCATACAAATATATGCAGAATACAGCACCGTCTCTATGAATGCCATTCAGTATTATTTTACCGCCAAATTGCAAATCAAATCTGTCAAACATTATATTGTATTCTTGTGTTTTATTTATTTGGAAAAGTTTTAAAGAATCTATTTGAAAGGAATAATTATGAAAATCGATAGCAAACCTCTTAGATATGCTCATGCCGAAGGTCATACAGATGTATGTTATACTGAAGATGGACAGTAAGTTTTCTATTGTCTCAGTCAAAATTATTATACAAAAAAATACATAAATTTTACATGATGATTCTACCTCAACCAGGCATATAATAACGTGTGGGAATGATGGTGACGTGAGGATATGGGTTGATATAGAAGATGACGATCCAAATTCACACTGTGTCGGAGAAAGTGCACTGGCTGTGTGTTATAAAGAGAAGAGACTGTATGTAGCAACAGATAACCATGTTGTTCAAGCATATACCTACCCGGCGTTTGACAAAGACGGTATCGTCACCAGGTTCACTGCTTCGGTTACCCAAATCAAATCGAGTAACAAAATTGAGGTAATATTTATTTTTACATTTTTGAAGCAATATTTTAGTGTTAAAATACATAATGGACTTATTTACCAGGCTTTGGGATGTACTTCGGAGAACATGGAAGCTAAGATATGTAACTTAGATGGTGGAGCTCCATTATTTACAATGACAGAGCATAAAGGTCCTGTGTTAAGTATTGCGGTATGCCCGCACATGAAGTTTGTAAGTACAGCTTGTGGAGATGGCAAGTTAAGGATATGGAACATTGATACACAGAAATTAGTTAAAGAAATTTCTTGTGTACCAAAGATAAATACTTTTTATGCTGCCAAAGTTTTGTGTAAGTAGAAATAAATTTAAGTAATTTAAGTTTTTGTTGAAACTATATAGGTACTTGTTCTATTGCCCTCCATTAAGACTGTCTAGGTCAAAAATGAACTGAACAAATATACTTTTAAAATAATATTTTAAAATGCAATACTGTCTAAAATACCATTTTAATTATTAGTCTACATGGACTCATAACTGTTTTACGGAACTATAGAAGAGACTATGGAGATATTCCACATTCTACAAGCATGACATACCTTTTTTACTTTATTTTACTTTTATTCCAACATTCACACTTTGTCTATCAATATTAAAATAAATTATAAGATTGTCTATAATTTCAGGTAGAATGGATTTTGAGCCGACAGAAGGAAAGTATTTAGCTTATCCAAACAACCGTGAGATCAGTTTATTGGATTGTGAAAGTTGGAGTCAAAGGATGACATTTACACATAACTTGGTAGGTATTTCAAATATAGTTAAGGTTTGTAACCTTTAGGTTAAAAGGCATAAAAGTTAGTACTAAAGTAGAGATGTATAATGCCACATTGCATCAGCTATGCTATAAGGTAAATCTCTGAATACCCTGAACACAGCCCTGAAATAATTATATTTGTCTGAGATTTGTTAAAAGGGCAGTTACTATGGTTGGGTTTCTTCATTGGTATATTTATATTCTACTGTACTGTCTTTTTTCAACATCTTTACTTACAGATAAAGTGTGCGATATCCCAATGTCTGTTCTCACTTTGCGGAGAATATTTAGCTGGCAGTACAGTAGCTGGACAGATTGCTGTGTGGGAAATTGGGTCTGGGGAGTGCATGGACATCATTGAACATCCTACCTCACACAATGTTTCTGCCATGGCTTGGAATCCGAAGGGTAAATATTAAATTATTATCATATTAAAATACCTATGAAGGCAATGTAGTTTAATCTTTGAGCTCCCTAAGAATATACGACGTCGTGCGTCGTCGCAGCGCAGATGTGGCATACTATGCGTTGATCCGTTGCGACGATGCAACGCAACATACTAATGAGGCACGTTTTCCTTCCATCATTGAGTTGTTGTAGTTTGAGTTGCAGTGGCACAGCAGTGTCCAGAAACAATAGATTTTAAATGACTGGTATTCTAAGACTTGACAGAATAAAGCAAGTGAATATTAACTTTGAACTATTTGAGCACTTCTAGGTAAATTAATTAATGCTTTCAGGCAATGGAGTACTGGCATATTGTGATGTTGCTGGACAACTGGGTACTTTGGTCAATTGTTATGGCAAAGACAGCAGCAAGTTTGGTGCCGACTCCAACACTGATGATATTGAAATGGTGGAAAGGACAGATGGTGAGCTTATTATTTATATTGTATAGGCATGCAGTGGATTAATACAGCTTGAGTTATTGACATTATATAATTTGTATGGCCCAGTTAATATTCAGTTAACTTATATCTTAATTTAACTGTCTAAAACTAATTATGATTAGCCAGTTAAAACTGTTCTAGTTATGTTGGGTCAGCTACCACCTGGGAAAGTACCTTACAAGTGATTATTGTTGAATTGCTAAGAATGTCTTGTTATGTACATATCATGTCACATGATGAGCGCAAACAATATTTTTATACAAATTTGTATAGCATTTTTTATAACTACTTCACTACATATTATAAAAGTAATTCCTCTACCGCGTCCATCTGTGATGTGAGATATAACAAAACAATATATGGTGGAATTGTTCCTCTTTTATTTGTCTATATTTTAAGGACAGCTTATAACCATTTTAACTTCTAAAACAAGGGTCACATATAATGTGGTAATTGCAAAACTATTTAGATGGATACTTATCTAATACATATAACATGTCAGTTACTTTAAGTATTTCATACACATTATGATAGTCCTTTACACCATAAAATTTAAAGTAATATCTCAAGAGTTATTGCAAAATAAAAATTAATAAATAACGCCAGTAAATAAATCGGTCTCACATTGACAATACTCGCTTGACGTAACCTTCCCTGCGCCGCTGTGTAGTGTGGACATATGTTACATTTAAATATAATCCATATGTTCGACGTAGCAAGCTGATGCAACACTGATGTTGTACACACGGCTACACATCAAGTTAGGCACCATACGCATAACTACGCTATATACAAAATTGAGAATTGTTGGAAAGGGACAGTGCATAGCGGTGTCAATGTAATGGTAAGGATAGAGCGTCGCGTCCCGTTCAGCGTGAATGAGACAAAATACCAAAAATATAATGCACTCTCTCGCACGATTCGCAGCGTTCAACTTCTAATAGTTCAAAGTCCAAACAGTGTAGGTTGATGTGTCGCTGTGTGTACTATCCATGCGAAGCCGGGGCGGGTCGCTAGTATGACTAATCTGTAGCATGTTAAAACTACAGGGCTATGTAAGTTTTCAGGTTTAAAATAAGTTACTCTAATTCTACATTTACAGATAATGATGACATAGTAGATGATTTGATAGAGAACTATGAGAGTGATGACGACAACGCTATATCTCTGGAGAGGATTAAGAATGAGACGTTAGGGTTGACGACGGAGCGCGATGACTCGCGGCCGGCGTCGCGGCACACAGCGCCCGCGCCCTCCACTGTCCCGCCGCAACCGCCCTTCCAACCTTCATCCACTCCTACACATCTTGAACATAGGTTAGTAAACATTATGTATTGGCGTTACCACCCAACCCACCCCAGCAATGTTTGGTGCCCACCCCCGGATGTTGTTGACACCAAATTCTAGTATTTATTTATTTAACGCCGATTATTAGCCAAGCTGTCCTGAACAATAATCCTAGATACACTAAACAAATTATACCCTTTTATGAATGCATTAAGCGTTAACGCGACTTATCGGGTAGGTATTCTCGGTTTGCCCAATATGTAGTTTTTGACAAGTTTATTTTCCCTAACAGCATAACTGTTTTTGCTGAAATCATATTATATTCTGATTGACACACCTAATGCATAAGCGGATTAGAATTATACGCGTAGCAGGGTTTGACACCCTGGACATATCTCTGGATAGTCTTTATGACAATTCTTATTATAAGATATCTAGTACTACTAGGTTTTGTCCGCGGCTACGCTCGCTCGGAAACAATATTTTTTGTCTGGATAAAAAAATTGTGGCCTACTCATACACATATATCAATTAAATATATTTATATACAGCACATTACCTTTATATTTATTTAAAACAATACATACATGTATATTATATTACAATATTATCAAATTACAATCACATATCATCTTATTTATTTCTTATTATAAAATATTCATATCGTGCATTGGAAACGCACAACTAGTTTGGTTAAGAACAATGCGCGTGCGCCGCGCCTGTGCTCTGAGTATAAGTGATCTGTGCGCCAATCCCCACAGACCTCTCACGCGAAGCCCGTGTCGCCCGCTAACCGAACGCTAGCTCGTATTCTCGTACATTATAAATCTTCTGTGAAACATGTGTAAACAATAAACTTTACTTGTGCTGGTATATGGACTTGATTTATTTTATACCACTACACAATTATTACCATACCTACACCTACAAGGTAAAAAAACTCACATTTGCATTTATTTTATTATTTAGAATCTTGTGACACTACTCTCAAAGAGGGTCTAGTCATATCAAACATGCTACCTTTTATATTTATTTACTGGCATTATATATCCTTCTGTTTTTCTTTAATTTCAGATACATGTGCTGGAATGACATCGGCATAGTTCGCTGCCACACGGTAGAGAACGGAGAGTCCACTATAGACGTCGAGTTTCACGATACCAATCTGCACCATGGCATCCATCTAAACAACTATTTGAACCACACTATGGCTAGTTTATCTTCGTCTGTCGTCGCTCTGGCTTGTGAAACACCCAGGTAACATAATCTTGTATTATTATATATATTATACAGCAAAAGAATATATAGATTCAACAGCAATATTAATAGCCAATTCAATTAGTTAGAGCGAAATATATGTATATAACTAGTGTTTCTAATTACTTTGTGTGTATGTCGGCAGCAAATTAGTGTGTATATCGCTGGTGGGCAGCAGTAAAGAGTGGAGCGCGTCCATGCCGGACACGGAGGAAGTGGCGTGCGTGGCGGCCGGCGCCGGCGTCGTGGCGGCCGCCACCAGCGCGCGCCTGCTGCGTCTCTTCACGCCCATGGGCACGCAGAGACAGGTACTGCAACTAGTGTGTATATCGCTGGTAACCAGCCAGTCAGCCAACCAATGTTCGCCAGCCATTGAGTCAGAGCGACGCCCTCTGGCGTGCCGGGGCGTCGTCTTGGAGTCGTCGCCCGCGGACCCTATCTGCATTGGGCACTGCTGAGTGGTTCAGTTCTAGCAACCCACCTACTATACAAAGCAGCGAGGTGGCACACCGTGGTGGTTATTAAAAAAAGATACATAGGTACTGTATTCATATTTACGCCTAAAATGAATACAGTATACATGCGATACCGCTCTAGTACTCGAATTGAGCAGACGTGCCTACCTAGCAATACTTATAAATGTTCAAATATTTTTATTTAATTCATTGACCTAGTTAACGCGTTAGTCAACTTATGCAATTTCTACGTAAAACGGTGAGACGTAAGTAATATGCAAGATATTAACTAAGTGTTACTATGGCTAATTTTGAAAGTAGCCCTTTCAATCGGAGTACCATGACTACTCGCAGCCCACCCAACACGCCACAACCATCTCAGCATGAACCCGAAGAGCCCTTGGAAACCTTGAGCAGCAATGAAATCAAATACTGGATTACCTCCATTGAACGATCGCTAAGTGAGGTGTGTAGCATTGTAATGGAAGGCAAACTCAACTCTGAATAGAAGTTGAAAATAAATTCTTTGGCCCGTAAAGTTGGAAATGGTGTCTCTCAAATGGCGGTTTTTTACCAGTCCTTAAAGCAAAAGGCCTTATTGATGAATAGCTCTCTCAAGGCCTCAAGGCCATGACGAAAAACCAGGATCTTGCTAAGTGCCTGAATGCCTTCGAAAAGCCGATTAAGTTGACCATTGAAGAAAAATGCGTTGCTCAAAATCCAGCCATTTAGAAAGTGTCTTTTGCGGACATGGTCAAGACCACAAAAAATGTCATGTTATGACCTAAAAATGTGAGCGCCATTGCAATTTATGCAAATGATAAATTGAAAACTAGTGACGAAACAAAGTCGCTAGTTCAAAAAATAATTTGTCCTGAACAATTGAAGTTGCACGTAAGATGACTAAGGAAGACCAGAAACGGAGGTGTAATCATTAGCACTGATAGCAAGGACGACATTAAGAAGCTAAGGCAGTCAACCCAGTTAACTAGCTCTGGCTTAAAGGTTGAGGATCCGCATAAAAGAAGACCAAGAATTAAAGTAATCGGAGCACCAGCTGCCCTTAGTGACCAAGAAGTATATGATTGCATATACGAGCAGAATGTTGCCGGAAAACACCCAAGGTAACCCGTGATCAATTTCTGACCACGCTAAAACTGAGCCATAAGTCGGGTAAGTAAGACGCACAAACTTGCAACTTCATCATTGAAGTGCCTGCCAACATCAGAAAGGCCCTTATCAATCAGGATCGAGTCTTCATCAACTGGACTTCCTGCCCCGTACGTGACTTCACAATCGTGACCAGGTGTTTCAGATGCCAACAATATGGACATGCCGCTAAGACTTGCCGAGAGACCATCTCCACTTGCGGACATTGCGGTGCATTAGGTCATCAGACCAATGAATGTACAAAGAAAGACGAAACACCAAAATGTGCATCATGCTTGCGTTTTAAGAAACCAAGTAACCATAAGACAGATGATCTCAAATGTCCAGCGAAGAAAATGGCTGAAACAAGGTACATTAATTCTATAGATTATCATGAAGGCGCCTAAGAGCGCTGCCCTACTCAGTTTCGTTTAGATCCTTTTATTTTCATTAATTTTAAAAGTAATCATGGCTGATCAATTAATTAATGATTTAGATATATATATTTCGCAAATGTGTGACACTGAGAGCTGCAAACTTTATCTTTGCCAATATAGTAAACCGCTAAAAATACTAACCCAAAACATTCGTAGCATATGTAACAACATAGATAGTTTGGATGTTTTTTTACACAGACTTAATATTGAGTGTGACGTGATTATTCTAACAGAATGTTGGCTCTCAAACAGACGTAACAATATACCAACTTTGCAGGGATACAATAATTACAATAGTACAACATCTCTCAACCAGAATGATGGCTTGGTAATATATGTGAAAAGATCTTTGCTCGTCTCTGTCGAAGAGCTAACGGTCCAAGACTGCAACAGTCTTGTCATAAAAATAGGCACTGATATCGCGATCATTGCTGTATATAGAACTCCTTCTTTCAGAAACTTAGAGACGTTTACGAACAATTTAAATCACATTTAACAAAGCTTATTAAATTTTAAAAATATTATAACGGAAGATATAAATATAAATATAAATTGTAATGACGCATCTACCCAAGATTACCTAAATCTCTGTGCGTACCATGGCATTTTGCCTAGCTGCACTTTTCCCACATATCAAAGTGGGTCATGCTTAGACCACGTCATGCTCAAAACTAGGCTTCCGTGTTTAACACTTGTTGCTAACTCGTCAATAACTGACCACTCTGCTGTTTTACTAATACTTGAATTAACGCAAACTAAGAATATTATTCGCCCGCAACAAAGGTCAATTATAAACATGATTCACCTAGAGCGTGATTTGACTTTACCCCAGTTTATCAAACTGCCGACGTTAACATTTCTTTGCCATTTGTTATTAATAAAGTACAAGAGGCTATCTTGCACAATACAAAAATAATAAACTTCAGTAGAAAATATTGTAATATTAAGCCATGGATAACTCCCGGCTTAGTATTATTCCGATGTATTAGAAACCGAGATAAACTACACAAGAAAGCTAAGCAATGCCCCGAAAATTCTATTCTAAACTTATCATATAAAAGGTATCGGAATTTCTGCAATAAACTTTTGAAGAATTTAAAAATAGAGTACGACAGGTCACAATTACAAGCAGCTAAAAAAGCCACACAGCAGCTTTGGAAATTTGTGAAAAAGTCACGTTTTTTTTAAAACATCATATATCTGATAGAAGTTTATTGCAAACACATTCCTCTCCGCTTTTCTCTGTCAACAACGTCAATAGGTTTTTTGTAAATATTGGCACAACTTTGGCAAAAAAATAGAAAGTCAATGCAGCACAAATAACAGTTCTCCGGTTTCAACATATCTTAAAAGGGGAAAATCTTTTGTTATGTTGGATCCTGATGAAAAAGAAATAGGGCGAGTTATTCTGTCGTTAAAAAATAATTGTGCACCTGGGTGGAACAATATAAGCTGTAACATATTAAAGACATTTAAGCATATCCTGTGTCTTCATTAATCCACATTTTGCGAATTTGTCTTTTTATCTATGCCTTAAAAAAGCAATAGTGATTCTTATTCATAAGTCTGGTACGAAAGACCTTGTAACAAATTATCGACCAATCTCGCTATTGCCTACTTTCTCAAAAGTGCTAGAGAAAATAATCAATAATAAATTAGTATTGTTACGTGCTGGGTACGACGGATAAGAATATAAACTATATTACCGACTAAAACACGTTTTATTCAAACACACAATTAAATTTAAAACACAACAAACACTACACGACTTCACTTTTCCACTGTAACTAGCTTTAAACCCCGTAGTATTTCCGCTTCCGTTCGCTTCGATGAACACTTGATCGCTTACGATTGTAAACTGACTCGGCGGTGCGCGTACGCCCTATTTATACGCGGGTAAAGCGTTTCTAGAGTTTTCTAGTAACGCTGTACTAGGTACGTAAACAGTACGATGATTCGAGAAAGTACCAGCATTCTCTCTAAGATTCTCGTACCGTACTACGTAGTTCCGTAAGATGTCAATAGATGGCGGTGTAAATTATTAGACGGAACTGCCGAGTCTTTCCCATAAAACAAAATCACGAGAGATGTCACTGGGCGTAACAGTATCATTTCTTGAACAAAATTCCCTATTTTCCCATATGCGATACGGTTTCAGACCTTAGTTGTCAACAGCAGATGCAGTACACAACTTGACAGCTTTTATCTCAGAGGAACTTTGGAAAAGAAAACAAGTAATTGGAATCTTCCTCGACCTCGTGAAAGCATTTGATAATGTTTCTGTTGCTATCCTATTAAATAAATTAGATGCTTTAGGAGTACGAGGCACACAGCTTAAGCTACTAACAGACTATCTACAAAATACGTATCAGTGCCTGAAAATAGATAACATCATCAGTGCCGACTTACAAGTGCCACAATTTGGTATTCCACAAGGTAGTGTCCTTGGAAGTACTCTATTTTTGATATACATTAACGATCTTTGTAACTTAAGTTTACCTAGCGGCAAAATCGTTTCGTACGCAGATGACACCGCCCTTCTCTTCTCCGCCGACACAAATGAGGCAGTCCTTAAAAATGCCCAGCGTGGGTTCGATGTGGTTAATAAATGGCTTAGAAATAACTTGCTTACATTAAATACTGATAAAACCAAATTCATTAAGTTTAACATGCGCAATCAACAAGATCATTTAAGTAATATTCGACTATATGCACACCATTGTAACAACACCATGAATGATGATTGCACATGTTCTGCAATCCATAATGCAACTAACATTAAATATCTGGGGTTTATAATAGATCACACTCTTATTTAAACAACACGTAGCCGCTTTGTCAAGCAGAATACGTAAATTAATATTCGTTTTAAAAAACTGCGTTATATCGCAGACAATAATCTTATTATACAGATCTACAAGGCACTGTGCCAATCCATTATTCAATACTGTATTACCTCATGGGGAGGCATCGCAAAATCGGTTATTCTTCCAATTGAAAGAGCACAAAGAGGACTCCTAAACGAAGCTACACATCGACCTTTTCGCTACCCCACATGCCTTTTGTATCAGAATTCTAAAGTACTAACAGTCCGGCAGGTTTTTATAACGCACACTGTACTAAAACAACATACTACTCTTGATTATAACCCGGAACTTACTAACACTAAACGACGGAAAGATATCGTTTGTACTACTCAGTCTCAATCTAAGTATATTTTTACCAATAGGTTTTTCGCATTTTTAGGTTCTTTTCTTTATATATAAACAAAATGACTGCGATTTATGGCAAAAATTATGCTAACACTAAGCAATTAGTTCAACAATATTTACAAACCTTGAACTACGATCAAACTGAAAATTTGATGACTGTTGTTCAATAAGTGTTATACAATAAAATAGCTCATTAAGTAGTCATAGTAATCACTTAGTTTATAATGTAATTCGTAAGTTTCTATATACAAAGAATAATGTTTTATAAGTATTGTTTTAGAATTTATATCTATATTATGTAGTATGTGCCTTTAATGCCTGTGGCACAGGTTTACCCTAGTACAGGCACCCCTTATATATTACCTTTACAATGTAACCTAAGCTCTGTATCAATTTGTACCAATTTAAGTTGAATAACTTATTATTATTATTATTTTTAATATATATTGGACTGCCTCGGTAACATAGAAATAGTAAATGTGTGGTGCATGAGGTCTGAGTTATGAGTAGTTATTGAGTATTTCTGCCTAGAAATTCTAAATAATTGCACAGGGTTTGGAATGTTGTTCAATAGTAATAAGCTAGCTTTTCTACGTGGTGCCCGAAGCCACAAGCACACGAAACAACGATGTCAAAAACGATATCGTTATTCTGTGTGGGATTGTAACCAACAATATGCAGCGCAGCGGTAATGTTTATTTAGTAGAATATACACAACATATTTTTGTTTAACTTTGTATTTTTTATATTTACAGGTGATATCTCTGCCGGGTCCAGTAGTCACATTGGCAGCTTTTAACACGACTGTATTTGCGGTGTACCATAGCACTGACCCAGGTGTCTCAGATCAACACTTAGCCATGGATATTATTGCGTTGAATGGTAATTTATAATAATAAAACGTATAATTTTAAAACAATATAATATAAATTTGTATTCAATAGGCATCAAAATCAATATTTAGAAACAAATGAAGGCTACATTTGTTTTAAAATGTTGTTATTTGGGTTATTATAAAATTCTTTTAAGTTTATATTTTCCTTCTTCTTTCTCAATGTTGGATTTACCACAAACAAAATTTTGGACGTGGCGGGTCCCACACAACCATCACACAAATTCACTAGACGAATTCAAAAACAAAATTGACACACACAAACAAGAAGTATGCTCAAGTGGTGTTTACTTATAAGTAATTGTTGCATTGTCGCTTGTGTTTTAGACTAGTTTAGATCTAAGTATTATTTATTGTAGCCTGTACCATCCCACTGCAGGGCAAAGACATCCCTAGATTTTTCCATTTTTTTAGTATTAATATTAACAATTGTCGGTGAACCATAATAAAATAAGAAATAAAATAAAATGAGAATACTATGTTTATATGTTGGTGTGTCAGCTAATCTATAAGTTTATTGGTTGCAGGTCGTCAAGTCCGATGTAAGAGCGTGCCCGTGCCGTTATCCCCTGGGTCCCGGCTGTGCTGGCTGGGTGCGAGTGGGGCGGGCTCGGTGTGTGCGCTGGACAGCGCGGGGGGACTGCGCCTGTACGACGTAGCCAGCGCGCTGTGGCTGCCCGTCTGCGACACCACTGCGCACTCCAGGGGCGCCTCCGACTCCTGGTTTATCGTCTCTGTGAGCATCCCTACTTTCATTTACACAAAATTTTACCCGCAGCTTCGCTAGCGTCAATGTAGGTTAAGTTAGCTTAGATTAGTAAACGCGACCCCATCCCGCCCCACTTCGTCGGGGGAGGGACTGCTCACCCCAGGTTTTTAGCGTGTATACCGACCCCCTTCAGGGGCAGAGAGTCTCACATAACCACCCTCCTCCCCTCAGGGGAGAGGGTATCAATAAAGGATTGCCTCGGGTAAAAAAAAAAGATTAGTTTAATAACAGTGGCGAGTGAGAGGTATTTGCGCAGCCCACCGGCTCTCGTAATGTCGAGCAACACCGGTAATCGATATTACCGGGATGTCGTCTTCTTTCCCCGGATGAGTCCGACATAACCCTTTCGCTCGCCGCCGCGGTGGTGTATGCGTCAATGCATTCCGGTTTAAAGATTCTTTATTGTCTTAAGTCACCACTCAAGTCTACAGCAGCATGATTAAAGAAGTGCCTACAAAAGTCTGCAGCCGAACACCTTATGCTGCGTTTCTACAATCAATACAATTGCACGCTATTTGGTTAAAAAATCGACCGAAGAGCGTCGACTGTTAAAAAATCCAACCAGTTCAATCAAGTCAGAAGCTTCAGATCAGACTTCAATACTATTGAGAATAATAAAGCTGGTGGAAAATGAAAGTATAGTTAAAACGAATAAAAACTTTGCTTTTTTAATAGGTTTTGTATAACATGTTTAATCATAATATAAACTTTTTCCAGGTGTGTGAAGCAACACAAAAAGTTCGCGCAATTCTGTGTAGAGGAGCTTCGTTCCCAGCCACTGCACCGAAACCTATAGTCGCCGAACTTGCTATACAGGTAAGACATTCATACATTTATTTAAATGAACTAATTATAGACGAACCTCTGCATGAACACTTGTGACGCACAAGACTTTATACATATTAAAGAAACACACAGACTCCATTTATAGTTGATTGTGAAAAAAGAAACATTTGACGCATTTAGCGGAGCGACCTCTTAAACCATTCGGCATCCGTGCAGTCATTCACAGTAAATAATAATAAAAGAATATATGTATTCTTTGAAAAGCGTTGTCCTATCTACTAAGCGTGCTTTCTATTTCTACCATTCGTGCTTAAAGGTCGTAACCGAATTGAGTTGTATTCTTGCAGTGTGTTGTATTGCTATACTAAGGTCTGGATACCTTAGGAGGTAGAAGAAATATGCAGTTAGCAGAAGGCATAAATAGTATATGTCCTTTACACGAGCAGTATTTATTTTTCATGGAGTCTGCAACACGCAGTAGTAATACTCTTGGATTTGCAAGTATCCTTAAGCTTACAATCGCCTGTTAAAGTATTATTATATAAGGTAATTTGTGTTTCAGATACCTCTTTGCGAGATGGACTCAGAAAAAAGTCAGTACGAAGAACAACTGGTGAGGTGGGCGCACACCTCAGCAGATGTCGACGTAAAGGCGGCGAGAGAGACAGCACTCAAATTGTTCGCGGTACTTATCAATTGTTGTTTAAAAAAAGACAACTCTCGCACTAGGAATAATTCCTGTGTCGCCAGGAACTTCACAAAGATGCCAACAACAGACACAAAGCATACTCAAACTCGGAACAACCATTTTTGGATCACATAAACTTTTGTCCCGTGTGGGATTCGAACCTACAAACTTCGGCGCAATGGCAGTGGCTTGGCGACCACTTAAACCACTACACTATCCTTGCCATCTATCCTGACATATAATATCTGTGCAGAGGTTGAGTCCAGTAATATCAAAGATAGTTTCAATCTTAGTAGATAGTTACGGCTCTTAGACACGATGCAGGTGTCATGCACATGTTTAGACAGAGGCGCTAGCTACGGCCCCCGTGAGCCATCCATACGAGTAACTCTTATGAATAACTCGCACGTGTAATGAATGGCAATAACTTACGCATATTAATATTGTGGTTTTTATAAGCAACTTGCTTTTGTCCGCGGCAAAAGATCAGTCCTTTTTCTCGGTGAAAGGTACCCTTTCTTTATCCTTCTATCTATGTCCTTTTCTGTATCCCTGACAACTTGTATGCGAAATTTCATGATGATCGGTCGAGTATTTAAGACGTCGAAGCGAAAAAAACCAACTCACATTCGCATTTTATAATATTTAGTTGGGATTACAGAGTTTTTACTTTCTTCATGATTTTAAACGTTTTATGATTGATATTACGATAGACAATATAAAATTATTTTAAGGAATTTCTTTCGCATTTTGAATATTAGCACAGTACAGCTAAAGTTAGTCAATACAGACTGCTGACGATCAAGAAAGGTACCGATCTACGTTCATTTATCATTGATGCTATATTGTGTTTGGGCAAATCTCTGCGTTCCTTTGCAGTATCAAAATGCTCATTCCAGATTTATGTCGCTTTAGCGAGTGATCTGAATCACGTTTGCATTTGGCAGTCTGTGTCCGCCGCTATGTTAAAACTAAAAGCTATAACGATAGCTCCTATATTACTCTAATTTCAGTTCATTACTCTATGGTTGAAGCTAAACAAAACCTCATATGTTTGCAGCTTGCCTGTCGCAGTGAGATAGAACAACGAGCGCTAGAACTAATGGAACTTTTGAAAGACGATCGGTTGTTGCCTCTAGCTGCCAAATACGCGTCGAGACTCGGCCGCGTACACTTGGCCGACAAACTGACCAACCTCGCCGACACTTGGGAGAAAGAAGCAGACAAGTTGAACGTCGCACAGAACTCACACTTCAACGAGTTGGACACACAAGAGACTTATGACGTCACTAATACTGAGCAGGATTTGAACGCCAGTTTGATTATAGCGCCTAAAGTTAAAGAGAAGAAAGTTGATGTTGATACTAGCATCAGGCCTGTAGTAAGTATTTGAGATTCAAATTATATTTAGATATTGTTAGTAGATTTAGCATACGGCCTTGCTTCCTTGGTTTTAAATATCTATTCTACAAAAACTGTGCATGGTTTTAAGATAAAAGCAGCAAACTAACCTCTATGCAAAATATATCGTGTGCGTTACCTCAGCAAAATGTAATAAAATGTTGTGCTTTAGAGAGTTGAGAGTATAACAAATAATTAGTTCATTGTGAAGAGTAATTTGTTCACTAATAGCAAAATTTGTTCAAGTTGTAGTTGTAAAGTGATTCGAGAAAAATAGATTTTGTTGCAGTAATGTTTGAAACATTACCTGGCAAAACTTTTTTTATAAAATCGTTTCATCCCGGAAATAAATGCATGAATAGATAGCTTTTGTTGCATATTAAATGTTTGTGAACAGCAAAATTTGTGTGTGTTGTGGTTCTAAAGTTATTTAAGATTTGGCTGCTGTAATGTTTTGGGATAGCCCAGATCTCAAAATCTGTTCAATATAGAAGTTTGAAAAATAAAAAACCAATAATAGACCTTAATTAGTCCAAATTTGTTCAAACATTCGTTTTTAATTTGTTTGATGAACAAAATGTAATTAAATTTCTTTGTATATGTATTGCGTAGAGCTACATAATCTAAATTTACTGTATTTATAAAGGTGTACCAAGGGTGCATGATACAGCTTTTTATTTGATTGTAAGTGTACTGGTTTTGTCTTATCTTATTTCGGGGGCCAATCAGTGTAGATCGGTGACACTTCGACCCAGTGGGATCTTTTGTGTCGGCCCCGAGATCTATCCCTGAGCTATCTCCCTATGAATGTACTGCTTTACTCGCAGCGTACACTTCAGAGGGAGAAGCCTGAAGTCTTCAGGGTTCGAATATGCCAATCCCATCAGACCCATCCTTAGTCCAGCTAACGCGTCACATTCACTTTTTTACCCACATGGGGTATGTATAGAGTGTTTACATATGGAATTGTTAAATTTGACTACAGTATATATTGCTAATAACTACCATTTGCATTTCAGCCGATAAAATCATCGCCGGCCGGTGCTAGGAACGTATTCAAGAAACAGGCTGCGAACACGAAGAACATGCAGAGTCCTCTTAGTCTAACGGAGCGAGTTTTAGTTGACGTGCACAATCCTGCCGACTCTACGGAAAATGAACACGTAAGTTGCCGTTTTATTTATGCCCAGCATCTATTTGTATCTGTTTGTGTGTTTTGTTTTTTATCTGTTTTATTTGACGACTCGATGGCGTAGTGGTTAGTGTAACCGACTGCCACGCCTGAGGTCGCGGGTTCGATTCCCGCACAATTCAAACATTTGTGTGCATGAACATAGATGTTTGTCTTGGTCTGGGTGTTTCTATGTATAATATGTATGTATTTACAAAAGAAAAAGTATATATGTATGTTTATCCATTGTCTAGTACCCATAGTACAAGCTCTGCTTAGTTTGGGCTAGATGGTGTTGTGTGTATGTGATAGAATATTATTATTATTATTATTATTATTTATATACCGGGTAAAATGAAAAATACTAGTTACCTTGTCTTTACGTCAATACAACATTTGCTAAACTACAATGCTAGGTAATGTTTGGATACGTCTCTTTCTTTTGCGACTGCATATAATATTAAGTCTTAGTTGTGCGATTAGTATTGGCAGAACAAATAGTAGGATATAAATAAATAAGTCACTGGTAATAGATTACTAGTATTCTTGAAGATATAATACGCCCATAATATCTCTTGTCAATATGCTCTAGGTTTAGCATGGTGGACTATGGTCTAACCCTTGTCACACTAAGAAGAGGCCAGAACCAAGCCCTAGGACAGTTTATATCAGGACCAATATCTTCATTGCAGACCTAGTTCAAATAGATAAAATATAGGTATGTATATAAATAAACTCGCAAGAGGAAACCTAGGCGAACTCTCGATCAGATCGGAGGCGTTCTGGGCAAAGGCCAGGTTAAGAGCACCTTGAACCGACGGGCGTATATGAGGAATGTGATGAAAGTGAATGAAGCCAGAGAAGTGTGTCAGGATCGTAGCAAATGGAAATCCGTAGTCTCTGCCTAGCCCTCTGGGAAACAGGCGGGAGTCTATGTATGTATATAAATAGTCCCATTGCTGGGCACGGGCCGTTTATCTGTGTGAGAAGGGTGAAGCCATGCTGGCCCAGTGCAGGTTGGCAGACTCCACTTCGAGAACATAGAAAGACAGATAAAGTTATATTTTCACACATCATTTGCTTATTTTTCAGTCCTTTAAACCTCTGGAAGGTGAAACGTTCGTAAATTGGTTCACTAGAAATAAAACAGTATTAGAGCAACAAAATCCAGAGCTCGGCCCATCAGAGCTAACGCGTCACGGGATCAAGATGTTCAAGACTGTGCAAGGCAAACCTACCACTAATGCAGAGAATGGCCCGAAAAGGAAACTCGACGATGAAAGCAATGGCACAGAATCACATGTCAGCAACGCACCTAAACAATCCAAACTTAGTGCCTTTGCCTTCCAAAAGAAAACATGAGGAGTTCGTTTTATTATGTGTTATATATTTGTTAGTTTCAATCAATCAGCCTGCATTCACTGAAGATGGCTGGATGCCAAAATCAAGTCGGCGGTTGCCCAATGGATGAGGCATTGGACGTGTGATCAAGAGGTCGCGGGTTCGAACCCACCCACTGCACTACCCACGTGAATCACTTCTAATACATTTTAGCTTAGCTGGAGGGGTTAACAAGAACACTAGTAATTTGAAACCCAAATAGGCAGTGACTAACAGGTTGAGTGATGAATTTATTACATAAAATATAGGTTTAAATGTGCTCTTGTTTTATTAAGCATTGAGTAGTTCAACTTCATCAGGTGTCGTGAACAATCCTTCTTTGATCATCTTCTGCCATTCACTGCCATTTGGATACGAGAATTTGTCGAGTATTCCTGGTAGAAACTCCGTACTGTATCCAACTTTCTGAAATTGAGAAAGTAAAATTAGTATTTATATCATATACAAAATGTGTAGATATGTATATACATACAATCGATCTATATGTTGCGTACATAGAAACATACATTTTGTATTGACCGATTGCAGGTATGTTACACGTTGTGTAAGCAACATCCATGCAGTCGGTCAATACTGCCCCTAATAGCAGATAATCGATTTATATAAAAAATCTTGAATGGATCAATCTCACAAACCGCATGTGTATCTATAGAACATTTGTATTTAATGCGACACCATTTGCAAAATAATTAGACAGGGTATGAGGTGTGTATATGCACACCTCATACCCTGTCTACAAATTTATAAAATTAGATAGATTGATATCAGTCTAAATGGAAATGTGAGTTTGTTAGTCTTTCACGCCTTAACTACTTAACCGATCGTCATGAAATTTCGCATAGCGTTTATGCCAGTCAGGAAAAGAGAAAAGGACATCTTAATCTACATTTACGCGAGCAAAATCTAGTATATCCTTATTAACTCAAAAGCTACACAATCATTTTTAAAAATTCTTTCACCATTGGAATCCTATATTATCACCAAGTGCCATAGCCTAACCTACTTTTACGCGAGCGAAGCCGCAAGCAAAATCTAGTCGTCTATAAAGTTCACGCGCCCATTGAAAAATTTAGGAAGACTCCTAGTATTAGTAAAATACAGAAGATGCATTTACGAATTGATAACTTTTTGAAATACGTTTGCCGGGTTTAAAGATTGTCATCAAAGCATATTAGGGTGTCTGGACCTCTTTTATCTCTATTGCAAACATCAACAAATTATTGTTATTATTTGTAATTGTAAATACTGTTATCTATAAATGCTCTAAGTAATAGTGGAGGTTAGGTCATATCGCTAAGATAACAAGTATGACAAGTATCATTGTGATATATTCGTGTATAAACAAGATAACCGAATTATAATAAAAATAAATTAAAGATAACGGTAATATCTATAAACTTACTGGAATGAAAAGATATGATTTCCTACTTTAGGTATGCATTATATTGTATAGTGGAGTCTGGAAGTCAAACTTAAGCACAATATATGTTTACGATGCAATCATTCAGGTATAGGTTTTTAAATGTTCTAATGTTAGCTTATTAGAATGTATTAAAATAACATTTGGGAAATATCTTTTGATTACTGTGTGTTGAGTTATACGGTGACTTTAAATAATTGAAATGTGACAATGAACAATTATTATCGATATCTCTAACAATCGTGAACACAATTAGGGTCAACAGCCATAATCACTCACTGCATGTGATTTTTGGTGCATGGTAGGCGTACCGCCATCTTCATATCTTATTATAGTAATTCTACTTTATTATTATTGTTATTAGTATTTTGTTTGACAAAGAGAAATATTCAATACCTTAGGAGCCATGTATCTCGCGTTCACCACGACGCAAGGATCCACGAAGTGTTCATGTTGCTGGTCCACGTACTCGATGAGGCGGTCCTCCATAGTGCCGGACAAGCTGGCGTAGTCCCAGAACTGCAGGTGCTGTACCATCTCACACAGGCCCACGCCGCCCGCGTGCGGACATACCTTCACTGGAAACCATTAACGTAAGACTCAATCAGTCTGATTAAAGAAGTATATCCTCTACAGAATATTGCAGTCAAACAGAGTAAGCTTTGTGCTCTCAACGCGGTTTCTGTGGTCTGACAATACTGCTGGCACTAACGCCTTTTATGTGGAGTTAGAAACGCAAAACATAGTGCTGCAAGGGTCTATAGGCTAGGTTAAGAAGTTACACCGAGATTCAGGGAGTATTAGACTGCTAAGTAAGTAAGTAAGTTTACCTTTTAGTTTCTCAGCCATGAGATAAACTGCAAGTATTTCGTTGATGCCGCCGATGCGCGCGGAATCTATCTGGCAGTACTGCATGCCGCCGCTCTGCAGGAACTGCTTGAACATGACGCGGTTGGCACACATCTCGCCTGTTGCTACGCTGATGTTGTATGGCCTGTCAATTGAATACCTCTCGCTACAAAGTTTCTTTTTTGACATAGCAAAAATAAACTGAATACTCGCCACTCGTCATACTAAGTAACGACGCACGATCATTGAAATTATTACTACTGCATAAGGCGTTCATTGGGAGTGGCAGTTGCCATTTTACACGTAAAAAAAGAACTGCGGCAATTGCTAACTTCCTGTTGCATCCACTTATCGCTTATTGCAACTTAGTACCTATGGTTAATTCGACGCGGTAGAAGAGTAATCTCGAAAATAATTCATTATTACATATTTTCATTTAGGAGGTGACAACATCTCTTACAATACTGTCAGAAGATTATGGGCAATAATGAATATCCTTATTATTGCCCATGATCTGACAATGTAAGAGGTGTCACCTCATAAATGAATAAACCGATGACATTTATAAGGGTACTCTTATAAGTAAACTTTCAAAGATAAATTTCCGAATGCTTACGCTAAAGCCTTCGATATAACAGCATGTCCGAGCACGTCGTCGGGTGAGGTGGGCTCCTCGATCCATTTCGGCTTTAGAGGCGCCAGTTTCTTCATCCACTCGATCGCTTCGTTTACACTCCATGCTTGGTTCGCGTCTACCATCTACATAGCGAAGAACAATACAAATTAACATTGTACATTTAGTAGCAAGGCATATACGACCAGTCAAACTGGTTCTTTAAAGAGACAAATCTGCCAGCAGGTTGGGGATCAATGTGACCTTTGCCCTTTGTGCTGGCACAGCGATATCTTCTATGTGCTTGGCAATGCGCGATTACCTAATACTTTAGACTTTACAATACCAATAGACTATGTCAATGCTCACAGTTAGAATGTTTGCTAGCTTGGTAGTGCGAAAGAAGGGAACAACACTTCTAAACTAGCGTAGAAGAGAGGCTTTGCTTGGTGTGATGCGCACGTCAAGATTTGATCGACCTCCGGTCTTGGGAGTACTGTAGCGACTCCACATAGACGAAGAAGTTTCAACGACAGACAACAGACGTGCACAGTGGGCGCTTATTTAGGTTTACAGTAGGTATGTATACAAATTCCCGACATTAACAGTCGGATTCCTGCCCGCCAGACACGATCCCCAACCTAATCGGAAGATCCTCTCTTTATGTTGGAGGGACATCACACTGTTCCTCCACACTATCTCCTTTAAAGATGGTAGATAAATATAAACATTTCGTACCCTAAAGGTATACGTTGCAAATGCTAAAAGTATATTTTCTTACCAACACGTTATCAAGCCCGATAGCTTTGCGAACCGCGCTACACCTCCTGTAGTCGTCTTCGAAGTTCACGCCAACTTTGACTTTAAAGTGTTTGAAACCGAGCTTCAAATATTTCTCGCACAATGACTGCACTAGCTCATCGCTGTAGCCCATCCAACCTGTTATATTTTATTAAATTAGGTCAATTACCGACACTGTTTCTGAACGGCTAAGCAACCACATGTCCAACTGCAACTAATTTCAGATGATTTGATTGGCAGTTGCTAACTCAGTGAATTACAGCAGTTGTCATGAGTTTGACCGTTTATGGCCTATTGAGCTGTAGCGGCAAACTGGTGGCCAGATTTTTAATTACGTCTGGCATTTCAACAATTGACAGGATAACTAGGTTTTGTGTGGTCCGTCTTTCAGAAACCAAGGATAAGTAAAACATGTACCTACCTATATTCGTTATTTGGGTTACAAAGAACATGTGTAGCAGGTAGGTATGTGCTAAATGAGTAGGTAGAAACATTCATAGCGGTCTCACCTACTTGCGTGGTGTAAGCAGGATAACCATTCTGCTCTAAATATTTCACTCTCTTCTCTTTGCCAGCTTGTTTATCCTTCAACATCTTGATCGATTCTTCCTTTGTGACCACATCTGTTATGTACCGGAAATCTATAGTTGATACTAAATCCTGAAAAAATTTACACGTCAAGTTATAGGTACACACAGCGACGCATCTACCTACACTGTTTGGACTTTGAACTATTAGAAGTTGAACGCTGCGAATCGTGCGAGAGAGTGCGTTGTATCTTTGTTATTTTGTCTCATTCACGCTGAACGGGACGCGATGCTCTATCCGTACCTTTAGATCGACACCGCTATGCACTGTCCCTTTCCGAGAATTCTGTATTTTGTATGTAGCGTAGTTATGCGTATATAGGGTGTCTAACTTGATGTGTAGCCGTGTGTACATAGTTAACTAATTACATTTGACTGTAGATTTCTTTTTAGTTTGTACATGTGTACCTACGTACCTCTGCTGTGAATCAAGAGATCGCTGATTTGAAACCCTAGTCGGTGCAACAACAATTTGTTGCCTTTTTCTGTCAAGAAATGCTGCATAGCAGGCCGAATTGAAACTGGCGTATTAAAATAGGACTATTGTAGTGTTGTAACATAGAAGACACGAAAACCGTCTTACTCGAAACGTAAGATGTAGGTACATCAAAAATAAATAAATAATTGTTGTCTACATACTTCTGGTTTCATGTCGACTAGAAGTTTCCATAGCGGTTTGTTCTCGAGGCGAGCCCACAAATCCCACAGCGAGTTTAATATGGCAGCTGCGGCCAAGTGCGCCACTCCTTTTTCAGGTCCAATCTATAAATTACAATGTTGGGAATGCTTTTTAAAACTGGTTACTTATTCGCATGCTACAGGTATAGATATAGCAAGATATCTAGACTTTTACCGACAGGCACGTCAGGTAACCAAAACAAAAAGTTTTCAGGCCTGGTTTACCTTTATAGCTTTTAGGTACACTACAAAGTTATGCTTCCATTTAACCTCTTAGGTAACTGCGGCGTGTACACAAGACAATCTTACGATTTATTTACTCAGTCTACTTGCGAAAGGTGGCATAACGAATTCAACAAAAATTGAACAAATTACAATACAATTTACACAGCTATAATAAAGGATAGGTACCTACCCTTAATTATAGCTAGACAGATAGGTATATTGGTATGGTAGAAGTGCCTACTTCTACCATAACAATATGCCTATCTGTCTACACATGGGCCAGTTAAAATATATACCTACATGTACCTATGTTTTAGGCCCAGTATAAAGGTGTCAAGCGTGGTAGTTGCCTTATACTAAGAACCAAATAAAAATATTATCTGATGTGATAACCAAACTGAAGATGCAGGCAATCCTAAGAATTTTCATTTACACATTTGATCTCTCTTACACGGCAATCACGAGGCAGTTTCCCTACATATAGACTTTCTAAGTTAACGAGTAAAACTGAGTTAGGTACCTACTTACTACTACTAAGTACATCATAAATTTAAATGTTTGTATAGGTAAGCACGTTTTTCTATTGCTTTTAAATACGAAGACTCTTTACATACCCATCTCATTTGCGAATCATTAGTAATAGTTCTCCAGAAGCCAGCGAAGTCTGCAAAAATGTCGAGAGCATTCTTCCCAAGGATAAATTTCTTCATTGACCTGACAGTGAGAGCCACGATCTCGGTGCCCCTGCCGCATGTAAAGGTAAGGCCGAATCCCCGCGAGCCATTCTTGGTGGTGGTCGTGACGTAGGCGCATGAGTAGTCTGGATCCGTGTGCTGAAGATATTGTCAATTTGTATAGATAAGACCACTGCTAAATTTGAATACACAGGTGAAACTGCAATAGTGAGAGCAGCTGAAAAGTCCTAAAAAAAAGTATTAGGCTCGCGTTCAACAATTGAATACGAATTCAAATAATTTGGTGCAAGTTTCACATCAAACATTTAATTTATTGCCATAATGACGAATTGTTTATCTATGTAAAAAGATAAATTATTTATACCTAAGTAGTTTTAAATACGTAGGTAACCGTTGCATCAACCTATTATTTTGTCAAGTGATTTATCCTTATAGAAGTAAACATTTGAACACGTCAAATATGAACGGATGGGAAAATCCCATGATCGGGGATTACACAAGATGTCATAGAATGCAGTTACATAGGTAGGTACTGATGATGATGAATGAAACCACAGGTTTCATGAAGTAGTCAGGTCATTCCTTACGCCTCAAGATATTTGGCCCAACTTTGTGCGAAGCATACGCCATAAAACTAAGAAACAAGTATTGTTAAATTACGAATATAAAATTCGTGCTGATTTTTAGCGCACTTTAACCAATTTATTTTATTACTGGAGGTAAAGGCAGACGTGCACTACAACCACATGTCTGCTTCTATGTTTTAAGTCGTACGGGATAGTAAATCAAGAGCAATACCCGGCTACCGAGGGCATTTATATATTCTGTGCTGCTCCAGTGAAATACTATGGACGGAAGATCCAATTAGGAACTTCGGGATCTAATAGTCGGCCGTAATTGTTAACACTTCATGTTCGCAACAACTAGTCTTAAAACCTGTCCTTTTTAAAAGCCCCATACCATAGTGTCTTAGCAAAACAATGGCAAGGAGGTCATTCCAAGCGTGCGTGAGAGTAAAATTCCAGGCAACCGCTTAAGTTGTAACCATTTTAGTTTTAAGATGTATTTAACTATAAAGGAGTCTGCCCACTACCCCGTCTCATACCATAACCTTGCCTGGAACGTGTCAAGCAAAAAATATTCTTTGTAAGGAAATGTATAAGACAATGCCCACTAGACCGTTCCGTGACCGACCAGCAATTCCTATAGCAGGGCGTATCGTGTTGCTTTTCGTGTCTGATACGTTCCTAGCATGGTCATGGTAAGAGACGGTGTAGTGGGCAAACTTCTTTATGATGAAATGCCGTTAGTTGCGGTACGATAATCAAATATCGCAGTAGACATCTCGAATATTTTTTTGGCACGCAGTGCATTATATAAGCGATTGAACACACATTTTTGCTGTTTTAAAACCGCTCGTAAACTTGAGATCATAGGCTACCCTCAAAGGCCGTCAAATTATTTGTACGATTCGAAGAATTCGAATTTAATATAATAATATATATATATATCTTCCTTAGACTAGCTTGGACCCTTCGAATCTATATATATATAACCTAATAAATGTGAGAATAAACTTGAGAATTATTAGAAAGTGGTTTCTCTACCTCTGCAATACCAATGAATGCCGAGGATAAACAAAAGAAAATTTATATGAATCAAGAGTTTTGAGTGGGTCCCTACAAGTCGGCGCCTAGCCAGCATCAGACCAGCTACCGTGCACCATGGCTTTGATGCATCTGTCGAACAAGAAACATGATTGCATAATACCTGTGGCAATCCATATAGTGATATCATTGGTAAGTCTCCGTGTGTGGCAGCTTGGGTTAAAGACTTCTGTGTGAGACCCGACCCAGTCGTCGCTATAGCTAATCGCCAATGCCTCACATTGACTGTCGATAGCCAAGGTTGAACGATGAGTGACATACACAAGAAATATTAAATTGAATTGACCTTTACTTGGCGGAAATGCATTGTATTCAATTAATTATAATTGGAAAAAGAAACACGCCACGCAACCTCAGATAAATTGATATCATACAAACTATTGCAAAAATTGCATAGATAGGTTGACAATACCGAACTACTACAATTAGGGACAGCCACTTCGTCGTGAAATCCTAGCGTGCTCCAACTTGCAGTATACACACACTAGTGATACCGGTCGATAGGCTAGTATCGATAGACTATCGATATTCTATCGATACTGCGGCAATAGTGGAAATATCAATAGCACAAAATGTGGTAATACTGTTGATGACTTGTAATAGTATAGATAGTATTATTAATGTCGATATTATCGATTATCGATAGTCCTATCTATATCCTAACTGATTTTTAAGGTCAACTATCGATAGTTCGGCATCATTAACAACACACACAAACCTAAAATATGCGTCGACACGTGTTTCACCTCAGCACGAGGCGTCCACAGGACAGTTTGGCAACGAATGAGCGATGAGTAATCGTGCACGCCTGCTTTTATCTTCTTTCTATTCTACCACTTCCCACACTATTGTTCGAATAAGAATGTGAATGAATTATTTCGTGCGTAGGTAGGTAACTAAATTAAGCACTAGACATTGCTAGTGACATATTGAAGCTTGTTTGTTCATTCAGCAATATATGTAGGTACCTATATATTTTTATTCTGTTATTCAATCTCAAATTCTTCCAAGCACCATAGCATTTTGAGGAAATTTATAACTAAATATCAATAGTTAAAGAAATCATCCGTCGGTCACTCAACAGATCGAGTGACGGTATCTCAAGGGTCATAAATTAATCACATGCTTCATCATCTAGATATATATTTTAGGCACCGAATGCCGTTTGAACATTACTCATGTTCTTCATCCAGGTCTAAATTCAACCATATTTATTACTAAGGCTTTGAGGCAAACATATCTAAGTATAAAAATTAATTAGGTATTTTAAGATGTTTTCTACTCTTTTACTTTCGTCCATTTTAAATCTGAGGAAATACACGTACAATACATATTATAATCGATTGATAAACACTGAGCCTATTTATACATACCTATGTATACAGATTCATCTTTATGAAGCGACATAAATAGCTTTAAAGTTCACGTTATTTGGTACCTTTCTGAAATTTCAAAGGTAAGTACCTACCATGCTACCAGAGTCTGTCATGAATTATCGTGCATGAAGTTTCATAATAATTCGTTTTCCATCGTAGGTAAATTGAGTTTAGATAATGTTCAGTAAAGAGTAACGAACTGCTTTATTATATATACCTACTTGTGCATAATATGAACACTACAGCTGCTAAGCAAATAATTATGCATAGCGTTATGTAAACACATATCTTATATTTACATAACTATATAATAATAACAATATTTATGTGATTTGTATTGACCTGATATGACTTTCAGCTTGTCTAAATGAAGATTAGCACAGTTATGTAAATTTAGAGCTGCTGAATAGGTATTTAAATGAACAAACATTCCTATTAAGGCTTTAAGATATAGTTAGTTTAAGAAAAGTGACTGCAGACTAGTTTACTGAATAACAACTTTAGATTAGATTTAGACTGATTACTGTGATGTTATAATAATATAGCCTATGTTACTTTCGGTACAGTAGTTGGCTTACTACGGGCTAACATCGGCTTACTACGGGCTAACATCGGCTTACTACGGGGGATGAACGAATAATTATTTTTGAAGTACATAACAGTTGTATTTTATTTTTGTAATGATTATAGGTAGGTCTGTGTGGAAAACCTTGGGGGAGGGAATGATAGGTAGGTACCTACCTATAATCATTAAAAAAATAAAATACAATTCTTTCCTCTTAAAAATATTAGTATAGAAGTACCTACACTAAGTTAATGAAAAAATTATTTAGGAATATCGTAATTAGTCAGATATTAATTTAGATTACATGTAATACTTATATATTACCTAAATATTGACAGTATTATAAAATTGTAGTACTTAGCAATATATTAAATATTTAAAAAAAATTGTTATT
Source organism: Catocala fraxini (assembly GCA_930367265.1). NCBI lineage: Eukaryota > Metazoa > Arthropoda > Insecta > Lepidoptera > Erebidae > Catocala > Catocala fraxini. The sequence continues at coordinate 10,465,307 of OV884025.1, read as the reverse complement.
ATAATATACCTACCTCTATTTGTGAAATTAAGTACCTACCCATGCCGACGTAATGTGTATATAATTCCAATACATATTATTCTTGATACCTAGTCATTCCTGGTTCTGTATTTGTCTCTATTTAAATAATATATATTTAAAATAAAATATATTATTTAATTTCGTAGGTACTTAAGTATTATATTATTACCTAACTTACCAAGGCATCAGATCCGTGTGCTCCAAGCGATGTAGGGAACCTCACATCTTTCACATCAATATGCACAATATCGAGACCGCTGCGGTTGGCCGGCATGCTGGGAGTACAGTCGGTGTCAGCGATAATCGTCAACTGTTCGCCAATGACCCCGAAACGTCGTTTTCATTTTGTTATCATTGGTTAAATACGTTCTCTCAATACAAATAGTATGTTTACAATGTACCTAATTAATTTATCTACGAAAATTTTGTTATTATCAGTCAATCTCGTATAACCATAACAAATTGGTGCTCTTAAATTAATAAGCTATACTTACCAAATCCAGAAGAAAGGTTACCCTATTGGTAACTTTATTTTGGATTATATGAGTAACTATAACCATCTGTTTTTAACCAAATTAGGAGAGAAAAGATCATCTAAATAGAATCGAGGAAAATTAATCACTGATTCAGGCTACGAGGCCCTATGTGGGTGAATGGGTACTGAAGCCGTAGACAGAATAAATACAGCCTACGATTGAAGCTAAGCTTACCGTGAAGGCCAAGCAGGGTCTGAAATGCTATTAACGAACCAACAACATTATGTGACAACACGAAATATTGTGATCATGATCTGTTATCATATATTAGCATACTTAATATACATTATACATATACAAACAGATTTTTTGCCAATGCCAATCATTTAACAATTTTTTTTTATTTGCTTATTGGTATGTCCCACTAGTGGTCAAAGGACTCTTACTATGGATTTCCAAATCGCTCTGTCCTTTGCCTGCCAGTCCTTTCAAAGGCGACAAAGGCATCCCGCCATCTCCGTTGAGGTCGTTCAGATCTTCCATGTCGCCGTCTAGTATCTTGTGGCTTGTGGCATACATGCAGCAGACGTGTGCGGCCCGGACCCACTTCAGCCTGGATTTGACTAGAGAGTACCTATGTACAAAATTAGACTAAACACAATGTGTGTTTTAAATCGGGAGCAACACTGTAATCTGTAAGTTCTATGATTTATAATCTGCAGACAATAAATTCCAGGGGGAATTAAAATTGAAAGTCGTAAAAATCTTGTAAATATGTATATTTCATGTCTTATGTACCTATTCAATTTGATGAAAGTATAATAAAATCCGTATATTAAACAATTTTGTCAATATTGACTAGATCTAACCAAAATACAAAAAACAAAATATACGTACCTATATCAATTTGGCGTATAATATTCTTTATATAATTAAGGCACATTCATAAAGCTATTTTATTATGCTAAATTATTTATATTACATATTTAGAAATTAAAACACAAAACTTTTAAAGATACGTGATTTAATTTCTATATAATATATTTTATTTATATAATTTTCTAAATTAAATGGATATTAATATTATAAAAATTAAACAAATTTATACGCATTGTACTACGTATATCGGTATAAAGTTGTTTAATTTCAATGTATAACATTCGCGTAAACGTAAGACAATATTATATAAATTGATATTAGGCGAAAACACAATATTAGAGACAGATTTAGGAAGGTCATTCGTTGTCAATTTTGCCGCTTGCCATAGATATGATAATAAGGCTCCAGAATGTGGCTACTTTGCATAGTTATCTACATTTACATAAACTCTTTGTTTCTGTACGAAATACATTACAGTTTGGTTGATAGTAGTAGTATCACAAAGCTAATAATAATATAGAAGCCCTTTTTACAAATGTCATGAACAAATTTACAACAAACTTTGTAATAAATGACAATAAGATATAAATTAGGTACTGAAAACTCAATCTGAAAATTAATATCATAGACATGAGTCAAAGAATACGACCTTATATATCACACCTACGTATCACATTGTGCCCTATATCCATATACTAGATTTTGCCCGCGGCTTCGCTCACGTCAGTCTGTGTTTTGTCTGCTCTGCTCCTGTTGGTCGTAGCGTGATGTTATATAGCCTATATATAACTGGTATGTAGTAGTAGATCCTGAGATTAGCGCGGATCATAGAAGTTAGGGAACAGAGAGTGCACTTGTGTTTGCGCACATATATCTCCTGCGCAGATGGCCAGTCTCCGTTAAGATTGACCGCCGTGGCCGAAATTCGGTCTGGTGGACATTATTATTACTATTATTATTATAGATATAGATATGTCATAATATTGTGATGTACGAAAACCTTGTCTAATTTTAATTACACTATATACTAAAGCACCCAATTTGATAAAATAATAAAAAATATAATTATATTTATTGTCAAAAATTAGGCTTTATGATTATTTGTTCATAGAGATGCTAAGCATAAGTGTGTAAATATAATTCACATCTCACTTTTCTGTATAAATTTTCTTAATACTACTTGCTACTTGGTAGCACATAATGTACAACGATAGTTATAATTACTGGTATATTTCTTAATTTATATAAAACATTGAGCTTCATTATAGTTACCAAATATCAATCGTTTGAAATAGACTGTGTGTGTGTGTGTGTGTGTGTGGTTTTCATTTATTGATTTATAATATCAACTGGCTTTTGCCTGCGACTACGCCTGGTATTTGGAAGCGTACCTATCAATATATTTCTTGCATTGTATTTTAGAACGAATAAGTTAGAAATTGCCAATGTATCTCTTTGGTTAGCCAACATTTCCCTGTTGTTGCCTTCTAAGCGGCGTATCCAGATAAAACATGCACTAGATTTAAGTTAGACCTTCTGATATACATCTGTGAACACCGCATGCAATTTCGTAAAGTAGTTCTTGCGTGATTCGGGTACAAACACACGGACAGAAATACTTAAAATAATTGTTTGGCTCCTATAGTTCTTATGAACAGATACGACTTTTTTATATCTGCTGTGTGAAGATACATCAACCAGTTTATTTTAAGTTTATTGTACGTCAAGATTATGAGTTTCTATCTATAAAATACTTTAAAAAAAGTTGATTAAAATATTGTTGTAGCGATATCAAACGCGCTAACATATATAGATACATTATAAATATATATTCTATCTACATCATCTGATGAAAACCACACGCAATTTTAATTAGTTTTGGTAATACTATGAGTACTGCAATTATAGGTACATCAGATTTGTATAGCCAGAAATACAGTTTCATAAATTTATATGCCGATTGATATTACAAAATATCATGTACATGACACACTAAGAGCTTGTTCCACCACCTCCAAATAGCATTTATCTATAAGATAAAAGTCTCACCATCTCTCTTCTTTAATATACCAAGAGTGGTACAGAATGCGATTTATCTTTCAGATAACATTTACTAGATAGTTTTAATTTTTAAAACCATGCCATGACACTTCTATTTTGTTTTGACAATTTGCCGATAATATAAAATGAACGACATAAAAAAATCTATGATAAACATCTGCACCTTGGCTTCGTTACAACGCTACCTAGGTCATTAGTAACCACAAACATTGAATTTTCTATTGTGTCTGCTGCACAATGTGTTCAAAACAATTGCATACTAATTCTATAACGTCGAATGTCACACTTAATCAACGTTATTTCTAAGTAAATATGAAATGCTATAATATTATTATAATTTTACCATTTTCTTTATACTAAGTTCACGTATATCGCGAATGAACGGGGATCCGTTCATTCACATCTTATCACCAACTGTTTTAATAGCACTAAGTCAAACACAGGAATGCAATGCTTGTAAAAAATGCTAGACTACCTTTTACAGCCCTATGCATAGGTATGAGTAAATAACTTATATCAGAATTTTACAATTTTTATATTTAAAAAATCATCATTGATTTCATTAAAAAATGAACATTAATCTTACGGTGTATGCTTAAATTGAGCACAAAAAGCAGCCTCTCGATGTCTAGGGATTCTGTATCACTCTTGCTAGCGTGTCTGCCTCGTACACCATTCCCAATCCAATTAGCCGTCATTAGAAATCCCCTACTAGCGATGTGCAATCGAATCACTCTAATATTCAAGTTATTGAGACATATTCAAATCACATTGATAGGTAGATATCTGATTGACATTGATTGTTCAGCAAATGTTTTAATTCTTCAGTTATTTAATAGCCATATGTAACCAACTATTGTATAGTCTAGAATGTACAACCAGATAAAAAAAGGTTGCGTTTTGCAATATGAAGTTTATCACAAAAGACTACCAAGTACCAACATAGAATTCGAATGAGTATAGAATATATATATAATTCCGTACTCATTCTCCTGGTTCTTTCTTTTTAACATAAGTATGTATATTTAACATAAATTAATAGAATGTTTATATTTCATTTCATGTAAGTAGTTAATATAGGAAATATGTTGCTTATTTATTTAAAAACTTCACGCACCTGTGTACATTTGCGGCCTAAATTCATAAATAAGAAATTTAAAAAGAAATTAAATTTGTTGACATTTCGTTCAAGTTGGTAGACTTTTGCGACAGACAGCACTACTTTTTACGTTCCTAGGAGATCGCGTTAAAGGGTCTGTTTCTTGGGTTTGTAACTACGTATACTGTTAAACATTACACACAGATGGTATTGTTACTTTTTACTCTTTTTGTACATGAGAGATAGTTCCTTGACGATGCTTCGCTCGCCCTCCTCCCAGAGGAGTGTGGCTAAAAGGCCGAGTGTGCCGTCGTCGTCGTTGTTCACCCAGTCCAGTAATAGTTTATAGCGAGCCTGTTACACAAAAATACAAAAGATACAACAGTGAATAGCGTATAGATCGAGAACTTACAGAGCTCCCCTCTCCCCCTGCCCCAGATTTCATTTCAATCATCAATTTCTTTTGCTTTCGTGAATGTTGTAAAATCAGCGATAGTCAGCATTGGGTGGCCGTTAGACTGCCACGCACTGGGACTGCTACCTCGAGTTTGATCCCAAGGTACACACCTCCGAATTTTCGAATAGTTCATTATCGCTCGCTTTAGCGGTAAAGCAAAACATCGTGAGGAAACCTGCATATCTGAGACTTCTCCATAAAGATCTCGAAAATGTGTGAAGATACATTTATTTGTCAAATTGTAGTCTGCATACCTACACTCGGCTAGAACCTTTCCCAGCAGTGGGACAGGTTAAATACAGAGCTGATATTATTAAATTAGCTGAGCATGTGTAATGAATACCTAAATGTTAGTCACTATTTTATGTTTAATTCTTAGGTTCTGTGTATATCTGATTTTTAATAAATTTATCCAGAACACTTCATACTAGTCATTAATATGACTGCAGTCATTAACGATTACTCACCTCTGATATATCATAACCAGCTGCATTGATCTCAGCTGTTTCAATTCTGCCTTGAGTGAAGCCCAATGATCTGAAGAATGTGTGCCAGTTCTTGCCAAGGTTCTTTGATACATAGTCCATGTAGTCATGGTCAGGCTGAAATTACAGAAAGTAGCTATATGTAAAAAAAGTCACATTATCTTTAAATTGCAACCCACTCTTGCTTTGAATGAGTTGTAATTTTTGCATATTGCCAGGATCAGACTGAGGGGAGTTGTTCTCTCTGCATTATCATGGCAATTCTGAGCTGTGATCATATATTACACTATTGGTGTGGCATATGCTTGCTATTCTTTTTACATGTATATGAAAAAAAGTTGTACAAGAAATACAAGAGATAACCTTTATTTTAGCTTCCATAAGGAGAGTGATAAAATTGTCCTTTTCAATATCCTCATCATATTTCTTGTTGTTACCAGTCTTACTCTGTGATGCGTTAGAGACAGTTCCAAAATAGTAGTCATTACCCAGTCTGACCTTTGATGAATTTACTATGTTGTATACATTTCCAGTAGCTGCAAAAAACACAGAATTAAATAAAGTGAACATGATGTAACATGTGAAAGACTCCAAATACAGAGAGACTCAGATCTGTATATCCCTAAAAGAAACGGCAGAGGCATATCAAACCCACATTTTGTCAGTAATGGTTTATATTTCACATAATGACCTATTGCCATGAACTGTATAGATACTATGCTTTTACTGAGTTTTTTTTTGCACCAATTGATATTGGTTGGAATGGTTGTAGAAATGTATAATTTGTTAAGAAACATATTTAAAGTAACATAATTTATATTTAGGCTACTTTTAAATTTAATAAACCCATTTGTCAGCACTAAATTCTTCATTTATATAATTACATAAAGATTTTAGTGCAGTGGAATATATCTTCATGTATTTAATAAATGTAATGCTGTAAATAACCTCATTGCAATTAATTTATGATTCATAATGCTTCTTGGAGTAATGTGAGTAAACACACAAGGACATACCAATGTAAAGTGCTTCAATATTTTATAAACTACTAATTTACCCGCGTAACTCCCGTACCCGTGGGAGTAGCCTATGTGTGAATCCAGGTCTCCAGCTATCTATATACCAAGTTTCATCGCAATCGGTCCAGTCGTCGTCAGTAACGTCATAATCATAAAGTAAATTTTCCGTTTAACAAAACAGCCCAATTAAACAATAGCATATATTGTATGGCACCACATGTCCATTATCATTTACCATTGAACATATTACAATGCTCCAACATAGATTTGTAAAAACTTTAATTGAAGCAATTACTTAACAATGAGGCATACAAGCAATAGCATAAAAGAATATTTTGATGACAAATTTAATTAATGATAGATATTATAAAGCTAGGGCATAAAAAAATGGAAATTGACTGTAAATATTTTGAAAGCTAATTATGTTATTATTATTATTACTTTTTATTCACTCAGACATAACTATATTTAAAATATAAAATAATCCTATAAATATATTGCATGTCAAACGGTAGAATATAGCTGTACGAAATGTTTGTTATTACCAAATATTATGTAAACACCTATTGTAACCTATATTCACAATAAACCGATTGAATTGAATTGAATAGTTTATGCTTGAAAGAGTAACAAACATCCATACAAACTTTCGCGTTTATAATATTAGTAAGGATAATTATTCCTCATAGCAATATCTACTGTATAGTTCTGATAAAAATTTTAACTAGACAATACATTTTAACTTCCTTAGAGCCTTCATAAGAGGCAAAACTTTGTGTTTTTATGGCCCCTACTTCTGAACATGGCTGCACAGGTGTTATGTAGGTACTGATTGAGTTTGGAACTTTTTTATTATATGAATGGCTTACATATCCTTGAACTGATAATGCACCATTAAAATGTTGAACTCTATGCTGGTCTTCAATAATAGTGAACAATACATTTCTATTATGTCTGCTACATGGCAGTCAATATGTCAAATAGGATAACATAACTGTCTACGTCAATGGTTGGGCTGAGCACAGATCAATTTCTAAAGGAAAATGTTGCATTTTGAAGGGCTTAAGTATCTCCTAACTAAGAAAACGAAGGATTTAAAGAAATAGGTCAACATATCTTAAATAATGTATATAGAACAGATAAAGTCCTCTAAAATTAATTGTATGAATGAAATAGTTGTATTGAGTCTATTCCAATGTTGAATAAAGCTGATATATTGCATTGATTAGGAAATATGGACTTGGTTATAGTGTTCAGTAGGAATTACATGAGGCATGACTTTTGTCCTGTACAAAATGTATGTAATGTAAGAGCAGCTTGAAATTCTTACATGTAGGTACTACTTCAAATTTTATGTCGCTTTCATCACATATGACATGAGCATAGAGTGAGTGAGAGAGAACTTCTAGTTGCTTTGCACAAACTCGTAACATTCGAGTTGTTATTATTATTATGAAAATATTATCAATTATCTCATTAATCACTTCTTATTTTTGTGGTTAGTATTATGTCCATCACACTTTGTAAGGTACACATACAACATATAAACACAGTAACACTAGATGACATAGTTATTCGAAATTTCAAATGTACCACTGTGCTTCAAGACACCTTGCCTCATTTCAAGTGGGACATTGTACTGGCTCAGTACAAAAAAGGGGCAACTTACAAACTTATTTCTAATTCATGTCCTACTCAACACTACTTGGTCATTAATTGTGAAAGTGAGTAAACTATTTAATAAATGTAGCTGTTATATTTATATTTAGTTCTCTATACAATGATGTGGTAGTTTAGTAACAAATATATACACAATTAAGAATTGATATAAACTGTAAAATACATTTTTAAAGTTATAGGGACCTAATATGAAACTATCTCTCTTGAATAATAGATGACCTCGATGGCGTAGTGGTTAGTGTAACCGACAGCCACGCCTGAGGTCGTGGGTTCGATTCCCGCACAAGTCAAACATTTGTGTGCATGAATATGGATGTTTGTCTTGGTCTGGGTATTTCTATATATAATATGTATGTATTTACATCAAAAAAAAGTATATATGTATGTTTATCCATTGTCTAGTACCCATAGTACAAGCTCTGCTTAGTTTGGGCTAGATGGTGTTGTGTGTATGTGGTAGAATATTATTATTATAATTATTAATAAACTAAACAACTGAAGCATAAAAAGAATCATACTTTTAGACACTTTGATTTTTCTATTATGTTTTTAAAGAAAATGTTCTACACATAGTACCAAAGTCATTTCATACATCAGCAACCAGCCCATAAAGTTGCATTTTGGGTTATATGCACAGCATAAAACATTGCACTACTGTTCAAAGTTCAATTTACAGAATATGATATCTAAAAGATAACAAGTAAAATGGTATCTATTGCATATCATATCAAATAATTCCAATATACATATGTTAAAATTCTGAGATTCACTAATGGAATTGTCACATGTTAGTATCATCTCATTTTTTACCTGAATAGGTTAATTATTAGATATTTTGTTACACACTTCACTATATCAGTATTCTGTAAGTAAAGTAATTCTAAATCATAGCATTATTTTATCACTAGAATAATGAGTAAATACCTAGACCGTGATGTTGGAAATCCCCAAGTAATGTCTTTGTTGTAAGATCATGAACTATGATGTTTATAAAATACACTAAAATATCTGAGGTAAATTTTTTTAATATTAGTAAATCTATCAATTTTACATATATTTATCAGATTGGCTAGTTACTCAAATGTGAAAATATCTTAGATCAGAGACACAGATGATTTTATCAAAAACATCTTAAACACACATGTAATTTTACATAATATTGTTAACCTATTGAGTCGCAGTGGCACACTGGTAGCCAGGCACATAAAATATTTAATTAGGTCCAGTATTCTAATACTTGAAAGATTAAACTATTTACCTTGTACATTAACAGAACTTGTGCTTTCCCGTTTATCTTTACTTGGCTTGATCTCTTCATCATAATCAACAGTATTTTTCGACTTGAAGAAATTCCTTTTTGGTTTCTTTTTGATGTCGTCCTCCGGCTCTATGACTATTTCTTCCTCGTCATTATCTTCGACCTCTATGTGTACCTGCGGTTCCTCTGATGTCTCGTTGTTTTGATCTTCAGCTGGCCGCGGTGCTCTAGGCACAGCGTCAGATTTCAAATTCTTAAACATCTCCAGAAGTCTGGATATGTTAAAACTGCTGGCAGTCATTCTCGAACGTCTTGGAAGTTATACGTACAACTGAAAAACAACAAAGAAGTTTTAACTGCCCATAATGATAAGTTGGATAAAGAAACAAAATGTTATATATAAACCTTTATCTAACCTCAACTTAATTAAATAAAGTCTAATATCACTATTTATTATTTCAGTACAAACTAGTATTTTATGCAAACATTTATCAACATGTTGCAAAATATATTTTTATGATGTCAGTGATGTCACTGTCAAAACTTAACTGTCAAAATTGGCAAACCAACATGCAGTGCTTTCTATCATTTTAAGTGAGTAAGACGAAGACAATACATAAAAAATGAAATTGATATCAATATTCCATAAGTACCGAGACTTATAAAACTATTTTCGCCTTGGTTTTTCCCCAGGACAGGACAAGTAACGGGGGTTCCCAAATAAAAAAAACATCGTTGACGAATTTAATCAATTATATATTTTACATGACCTCATAAAATTTTTATATAAGTTCATTCTGATTACTCTATATGTAAGTTATTGTCAATACCACGTTATACAAGGTATTATTCTACATTTAAACAATAAAAAAATTCCTAGCTAGACAGGGATATATTATGTAGGTCCAACGTGCACAAGCCCTAAGAGAATTTAAATCTTAGATGAATGAGAAACACATAACGAAGCACTGGCGGCGGAATGTATGAAAATTACTGCTATGCATGGACTCTAATTTTGGGTGTTTGATAGACCGGTTTTATTTTTATGTCTGCAGGTATAATGGATGTTTGCACAGTATTTATCCACATAAAACACATTATCTAGGTACACTTCGTGCGTCGAGGGGTCAACCAAAACAACGAACAGCAACAAAACCTTAACATTTACGCTCCAATGTATTTAGTGATTACCATGTAAAACATAATAATAGTTGGTGAACGTACTACATTATCATTTTTTATTGCAATTACTGTTAAAACTATTCATTGTTTGACGCTTACCGTGACCAGAGGGCTGGCCTTTATTTCGGGGAAAGAATAAGCATTGCCATTCAACGTGGCAATGCTACCAGTGTTCTAGGCACACTACCAGTCGACTGTGATGTCGACGTGATGTGACGTGACGATGTGATGTGGAGGAATTCTATGACGCCTATTAGAGGATGTTAGTTTTCTTTTTATTTTTTATTTTCTGTTTTATAATATTTTAGGTATAAGTTAGATATCAATAATTGTGTTTATAGGTACCTACATAGTTAATGATTTAAACAAACAATTACTAATTTATTGTTTTAACTTTCGTCAGATACAGTCCAAGAGACTTATTTAAATAAATATATACGGGACACGAAGTAACGCAGGTTATTTAAACGTCTACACAGAACAGCAGACTACTAAGCCAGTTGTTGAACTCTAAGTTGAAATATTCATTTTTTAGGTAAAATGACAAAAAATATTACGAAATAGAATTCAATCAACACATTCATCAATTCTGAAAAATGAACGAGATAGATTTAGTTTGCCAAATATCCTATTCCTATCCTATCCTTATCTTAACAAGTCTTCATACTATCATTATTTTTTATGAGTAACGGTCATTGCTGTATGAATAGTCTGCCTTAATTGGGTCAAAGTGATGTGTAAAATGGTAAAATATCTGTTTTAGTAGGTAAGTAGGTATTCTAATTTCAAAGTCTCACATTTGACATGTATTTTGAATGACATCTCCACTTGGAAATTTTCTTTACTGTACATTTATAACAATAATATAATACACAATTCCAAAATAATGGATCAGTCTGCAGACCCTAACAAGCAAGGATCATCAGTGTCGTTGTCCAATTTACTTAAACTAAGTCTTTTTAATGCTATCTATGCCAAAGGTTCTGAGCTCTGTCCCGGAAAGAAAACACCAACAGACTCATCCGGGCGACCGACGACACCACCTCCGCCAAGAAAATGTTATTGTAAAGTTGGCGAAAACCAAAACTTTACAGCAGGTGATCGAGGAAAGACCGGGGCTGGTGTGACGGGTTCTCGTACGGGTCGTGCGTGTGATAAGAAAACTGACCACCTACCACAAGGAGCGGAACACCCGGGACTCTTACGACACATACACAATGCAGCGAGATTTCGTCTACCACAATGTTTTGAGGGTGGTTATGTATCTGTAAAACAAAGTACGAAAAGTAATTGGACGTTTGGTCATTCACTGTCTTTTAGTTCTGTGTCACCTGGCGGCTATCGGCTGTTATTATCATATCTGAACAAGGCCAGGGCTACGTTACTACCCTACTTCGTAATGGAAGCGGCACCTGGAGGCCAGTTGAGCTGTGAAATGCGTGTGGGACCTACACAGTCGACGCGAGCCATCGTGGTCGCACAAATGGCCGACACGGAGATTTACAGTTTTGAAAGCATTTTGGACGCGTATTTTAATAGTTGTACGGCGTCTATAATTGCTGTAAATCGAGAATTTATTGCACTTCATTATCTGCAGGTATTGCTTCTAAATACTAATTATTCTGAAATATTACCATTAATAGTCATTAATTTGTAGTTATATTTGCATCCTACGTTAGTGTTTCGCAATGTCGTGCTATCTGAGTATCTGAGGCTATTGTTTGACAATCCCCTCTCATCTTCAGGAACATTATAGAGTGCTATTAGGTATGTAGGGTCGTAACTATATTTTCCTTTACCGTAAATATTTATTTATAATAATATACACATAACTTCACATAATGAATGCAGAGATGAAAGTTGGAATCAGGTACATGTTGAGAGCACGACATCGCTTTACTTGTGGACGCGAAACGTCAAGTAATCATCATCCTAGCCCTATTATTTCTGGTACCTAACTTACACTAAAGGACCCATTATGCGGTCAGTGCAAATGATAAAGATCGCAGTAGTTCACTTAACAAGTTATTTTGTAGTCATCGGCACAGGGTCTAAATCAAAATCACTAGGAAAGAACTAAATCGCTGCTTCGCCAAGCTCCACCGAACCTGGGCAGTTATTGACTCGCGGCAGATGTGGCCCACCGCTATCGTCACATCTGTGCAACCATGAACGGTCTTCTTCACATGATTCACCGTTACGAGCTCATACGTAGAAATCCGTAAAATCGCGCACCGTCGGCAGTGATTTTACCACTAACATCTCTTTATCTCTGTTCACCAGCGCATGTATGGCCATAGGATTCCGTAAATTAACGTACCGTAGGCACTATACCATTCAACCGTTAGAAACAAGATGTTTAATTTACTAGATACTAAATGTATGACGGTTCATCTAGGCGATAACGACTGAGCTATCTCTGGGAGCCGAGGTGGTGGCTCGAGGGCACACGGCCGAGATTAGCTCGGCGTCGGGTGGCGGCCGCTGGATTAATGGCGAACATGCCGTGAGTGCGACGCTTGGCAACAGAGGCCTGGACGTGTGCTACGCGAGGATTATCAAGCCTTACCTCACTGTGGCCGCTATGCTTGAGGTAAGGATGAGTATTGATTGTCGAAGTGGTTAATTCGGTAGAACGTACAATTTTGGTAGGTAAATGTCTAAATCTATAGCAGAATGTAATAATAGGTGAGTATGTGAAAAAGGGTATATCTAACGCAACGCTTTTAATATAATTTAAAGATTATCGGTATTCAAGGGAATTTTCCCTTCTGACTGAGCAAATCAACTTGACTATGGGGAACAATTTTATTATTGATAATATGAGTTTTCAATTTACTTTTTAATTTAGGAATTATTTAATAAAACCCGTTTTAAGGAGTACTTTTTATAGTCTCTACTTATATTATACATAAGGAAGAAACTTTATTTGTAACGTTTTCATGGCTAAACCGCTACGTCAGTTAATGTTTAGCATGGATTTACCTACTTATATTGACTTAAACTATCCTAAGCCGCGGATAATATAGTAAATAAACCTCTCAAACGATTCATCTAAGGCTGCTTAAGTTACGTCAATTAATTCGAGAGAAACAGTACATTTCAATTCGTTACGTGATAGTATTTTATATTGGGATATTTATAAATGCACATCATAAAACTTATCAAATTATCACCCATCAATTTATATTCATCAATTAAACAATTTTTACATTAAATAAAATATTTCTTTGCAAATAGACCAATTGTTTAACAAAACTATTACTAGAAATAATTCAATAATATACATCAAAAGTGTATTTTATATTTTTCCCTCAAATGCGCGACAAAAAAGTTGTTTAGTGTACAAAAATATGACTCTCATATAAAATATACTGATTGCACATCAAATTTACCCGGGCGTACATACCTAATACTCACACCTGTAACAATATAACTTCTTCTTGCAACATGTTTCCCAATAAGCATTTTAAAACTTTCTCAACATACTACCCAAAAGAAAATAGTGGGATAGGTTAGCTTAGAAATGCGACCATACAACAAAGAAACATTTTATTTACACGAACAAACAAACAAAATTACCTCATCCTTCCTCCTGATATTCCCCCGTCATTACAACAATTGAAGCTCCACTTTTAAATAAATAGCAATGCGTCACGAACTTAGATTGATGTTAAGGTTATAATATTTTGAGATCACTATTTTGCTGTGCAATCAGTATTTTTGATTAGGATACAGATTTTTTCTAATGCAAAAGGAAGATTTTTTAATTTGCAGTTAAATACTACACTTATATTCCGAATGAAGCATATCTTAGTATTTAAAGACTATTTAAAAAAATGTTGCAGGTGGGTTTCGCCATCCGTCGCTCCGTAGCGACTCTGTCGTATGAGTGGCACACCGAAAAGTGGACGGTGAGGGGCTCAGCAGACTCCGACGGCCTGGTGGGCGTCACGCTGCTCCGGGGCCTAGGCGGCAAGAACACCAACCTATCCTGCGCCATCTCAGCACTCCTCAACCATCCTAACGATAAGTTCAGACTCGGCTTTGGAATCACCGCCTCCGTGATCTAGATAAATCGCACTAAACATTAAGTATTACTTTGGTAGTAGGTAGTAGCTCTTTAAATTTTTAATCGTGTTGTGTACCTTTCCATCGAAGATGTAAATTCTGAAAGTGCATAGATAAGTATGCAATCATTTACAATGTATAATATAATATGTAATCATTACAAATACCTACACGTGTTTAACGATTCAACCGCCACTTGGCCATTTTGTGAACACAGCCAAGTGGCGGTTCAGTCGGACTCGTTACGAGATCTAGATGTAAACTTGTTAGCTATTATATTGTAATATTTGTTATTTATAGTAATAGGTATTATTCGAAACCAAGTGTTAATTTTGATTGTCAATATTTACCCACATTTAGATATAATTATACCTACGATCTTTAGGGTGACTCTTAGGGGTTACGTAATTTAATTTGTAATTATGAATATATTTAATAGCTATACAACGGAGCAGTTTTAATTTGTAATTGTTTTCCACTCCCAACACAAAAATGACTACAATTCTTACCTTGTGTTTCACGGAGATGGTGAAGGATACATAATCAGTTCAGCAACACATAACGCTCACCATCATTGTCCTCACATTTAAATAATGCACACTAACACTAGAAAATATTATTAAAAATTCATTCGCAATGTAACGATAATGTAGGCGTGTATTATCCGCCGTCGGGTACGTGTGTGCGGCGGCGGCGGCGCGGGCGTGGCGGGCGCGTGCGCGAGCTTGGGGCGGAGTCCACAACGCCGCCCTAGCGCACCCTGCTCACAAAACTAGTCTTTATTTCAGTGATATAGGATAGCAATTGAGGCAGGCCGGGGCTCAGCGTGGCGGTGTGGGCGTACGCGGCGTCAGTGCTGCAGTGTGTGGCTGGTGGAGCGTGGCGCGCGCGTGGCGTGCTCGCGGCAGTAATGGTGATGGAGCGGCTGGCGGACTTCGTCAGCAAGTCGCTGGAGGGTGGCGAAGCGCCGGCGCCGCCGGAGCCCGGCGAGGCGGACGACGCGGACGACGTGGAGGTGGACATCACGGAGCTGGAGGAGAAGGCGCCGCCGCCCAAGAGGCCGCGCAACTGGCTGCTGTCGCCCGTGCCGCTGCAACACTGCAAGCGGGAGACCAGCCACGACGACGATGACGACCACAGACACGGTGAGATGCTTGTCAACATGTCTTGTTCTTTGGTAGATTTGATCTGTTCATCGTGTTAAACAACTTGTAGCGACCTACATAGTAGTAGATTGATTAGAAAGACAACTTCCGCATTTGTAATGCCCAATGCCCAGTAATAGAGCAGTTGCTTCAAGTTTACAAAATAAATTATTACTTATGTCTTGTTTACAAAATGAATAAAATAAATATATCTTGTTTAAATTACAGTTCTTTATAATGTTTTCGTAATCGTGTAGCATGTACTTATCCATACTAGGTCAGCTTTGACTAGGGCCTAAAACCTCTTAATCTGGGCAATAAGCAATGCCTAGTAATAGACCAGTTTCTCAACACTGCTAGCTGTCTAGCAACTTTATAAGCCGTATTTATGTAAGTGCCATGATTACGAGATTTGTAAACAAATAGACAACAATATAAGGTATAAGTAATCTTCGTGTTTGTTGTTTGAACGTTTATAATATATCGCGCGACGCATAGATTGTACTTACTGCGCCGACTGAGTTTTCTTTTTTATCATATCTTTTTTATTTGTTTACAAATATCGTGATCGACTTTGTATAAGGGTAGTATGAGTATTGATTGTTAAATGTAGAATTAACCACTCACTTTTTGGCGATAGCAGGCGTTTCTAGGACAAACTTAATCACACATGTTACTAAGGCATCAACCAAACATATGATGATAACCAGTTTCTTGTACCTTTTGGGCGCTTACAACATCAGCAACATCAATATTGTTAGCCTCGAGTACCTTCTTTTTTTTGCTGTCTTTGTTGGCAGTCTCCACACAGGAACTCTGGAAGCTCAGTCTAAATATTCATCATAAGTAGAACAACACAAGGTTATTACTGCTATGTATACTATGAATTATTCTGTAGAGTAATGGTATGATTCCACGCTGTGACCTGTATATGTAGGAACCTACCCCTCACACCGCGGAAGCTGGGCATTCCATTACGATCAATACTAGGTACTATTACTACATTGCACAGATGATGGTGGGTGATAACTGATAATGGTTTAAATAGTAGTCTCGCCACAGCCATGGCACCGATTTTTGTGCGTTTGATCCCTACACCGGACAAAAATGTATGTGATCCGCAGATAGTGCCGAGACTGGGTGTTCTTTGTGTCTGTTATTGGAATCTTTGTATAGTCCTCAGTAAATTTAGGATTTATTCCTGGTACGGCTGTTGAAGTTAAAACAACAACTTGTAATATAGGTACCTTCCAAACATTTGTCTCATTACTTACACACTGTAAGCAATACTGCGCACCGGCGCCGCGCTTCTAAGAGAGATTAAAGTAATTATAATAGTCGTGTCAAATGACGGACTGCGCTTAGCGCAGGTAAAACCGTAAATTCGTCAAATAGTAAATATCTGCGTCCGAACACACGTAATACAGAGACGTTAAGCTTGTCGATAACGACTAGCTTAACGATACGCTTATACATACAACGACACAAGTTTTTTTATTTTATAACTAGCTTTTGCTCACAGCTTGGCTCGCTCGGGAACGGTTCTTTTTTTTTGATGAAAGGTATCCTATGTTCCATTTTTGTAAAATTTCGCATTCTCGTTGTTAGGAGCAACATAATATGTGTTTCCAAAATGATGATCGGTCGAGTAGTTAAGGCATGAAAGCGTTACAAAAACAAACAAACTGCTATATTCGTATTTATAATACCTATTAGTTAGGACGCCAGTACTATTTGGTAGTTGACCTGATTACTCAGTAATCGCCGTAATTTTAAATAACAAGATTGATGGTAATAACTTTTACTTCTTTATTATGCTACCTAAAGTGGAGTCATATTAATAGGTAACATTTGACAATTCATCAAAATTCAACAACGTAACCTTGTAACAGCGGGCATAAAATAATATATTTTTTCGTTTTGTTAGTACTGCACAATTGCTTAACTTTTTTCAATTATGGTTACATATTTATTGTAATAATGACCGATACGAGTAATTTTACGATTTGCTTTCACTAATAAACCATTCTAAACATAATAAACAATTTCTGATCTAAAGAACTGAACGTCGTTACAATGTTCCGTCAGTTAACCCTTTTTCTTTTTAAACACTAGGGAGTTACTCTAAAAATTGAAAGCTGATAAGTAGAATCGAATGCAATGATTACTTGTGAAGAAATATCACCATAAATTAATAACCACGTTGTGATTATAATAAAACATAATTATATTTATTATTCTTTTAACTAACTATAAAAATACAAAAAATAACTAAATAAAAAAATCATTGATGTTAGGTACAATTTAGGTGGGATGGCAACACCAGTGCCTGTAGATGACGCCATGTCATGTCGCCATTACATGACGCAGTCTTTTGTCATTGTGCGAAGTGACTGTGCGTTTTTGGTGTGCTCTCTGTTATTTTCTTCTGACCCGGCTTTTTTATTGGACTGATCTATCTTACTGACTACGTTTACCTGGCTATAAATTGGACTCCGATTGCTTAACGATTAGTAAACAAGAACAACCTTACCATGTCGAAACGGGAGAAAACGGTAAACAGTCAATCTCGCGAACTAGTGGTGAAATTGTACAATTATTTTGAACGTGAATCAGTTAACGATGGGCCTCTTTTACCATTGACACAACCGAGAGAATGCGTTGCCGAAGCATTAGGAATAGGGAAGAGGACAGTAACTCAAATTCTGAAAGAGAAATACGGTCCATCAGGATCAGAAGATAATACTTTACGTACACCGAAAAAAAGAAAGAGGGACAAGAAAATTGTTGGCGTTGATAATTTTGATGCTGCTGCAATTCGCAACCACATTTATGGATTAAAATTAAATTAAATTTACGAAAGAAAAATAATAATGGGACAGGGATTCGCCTGATGATTTTTAAAATTCACATATGTTTTAAGTCCGTATCGATTCATTCACTTTAATCGATGTTTTTAAGCAGGTCACCTCACTATGAAGATAAAACTGACAGACGTCAAATGTTACCTATTAAAATGACTCCACTTTAGTAGGTTAAACTGAGGGCAACGCGAAGCCTACAGGAAAGTCTGCCACACTGGGTATAATTCGAGCTTTGCCAATAATAATATTAAGTCTGTATATAAACTGTTCGACTGCTGGGGCTCAGGACCCTACTCAATGTGAGAGGCGTTAGGCCATCTTCCACCGCGCTTGTCCAGTGCTAGTTTGCAGACTTTTTTTTATACGTCTAAGGTGGCAAACAAGCATACCTGATGGTAAGTGGTCACCGTAGCCTATGGACGCCTGCATCATCAGAGGCATCACTTGCGCGTTGCCGACCCTTTAGGAATAAAAGGAAGTGGAAAGGAGATGGAACGGGAAGGAGGAAAGAGGGTGATTGAGCATCCGGCACTCCTTCCCCGGTCGAGCCGCTCATTTATGCTGAAATCAGCGAGGCTCTACTACTTAATTTATCTTCGAGGAGATTATGGAGAACTCTCAGACAGGCAGGTTTTCTCACGATGTTTTCGTTTCTACATTAAATCAGGCGATAATTACCTATTTAATACGCACATAACCTCGAAAGCGGCGGTATCCCAATGGATAAAGCATTGGACTTGCGATCGAGAGGTCGCGGGTTCAAATCCCACCCATTGCAATACTGACGTGAACCCACTCCTAACACAAGCATAGCTTAGCTGGAGGGGTTAACACGAATACTAGTAATTTGAAGCCCAAATTGCTAGTAATCTTTAAATAAAAGAATAAGAAAGTCAAATGATCGTGCCTTGAGATGGATCTCGAGGTGCGTGGAAATCCAATGGTCTTCCACTAGACTATCGTTACTTTGTCAATAAACCTTCAACAACTAAAGAGTTGTGCTGCCAGCATAAGTGTTAAAGATCATACTTCTTCGTGATAGTAACGCATTAAGTAATCTTGAAATCCTACACACCGCGAGACCACGTCACAAGGTTCTTTAGTTGCCATCTTCTGTAGGGTTGAGGTACCTCTCTGGACTATCACAGTTTTGGCGAGAGCGCAGAGAGGTGATGCGATTAGCGATACCGCTGCGACTACCTTTACAATAACATATAAGTTAATAATTTCTTCAACAAATTACCTATAAAAAACAAAAAACCTATTAAGAGTGCAATTTTTTAAAAGTAAGTTTTGATACCTACTGCTTACTTAAATGGAATCTAGCCAATGTGAGTCTTTGTCAAGTAATTGGATTATCTTGGCTGTTTGCTTGAAACCGACTCCAAATTGGTTAGATCCCATTCGTAGCTCAGTTAAGACTAAGAAGATAATTTTCTTCTTCTTTCTTTTGAGTGTTTTTGAAGTCGGTTATATTTTTTATTAAATAGTTATTATATTACAATTTCCCGTGACGTTTGCCAAGCTTAAAAGCCAGATGGTGATGAATGCTGATGACATGCACTTAGCATAGATATCACGGTTGTTAAAGGGCTCATCTCACCACCGCCAGTATGCCGAATTAAGTAGGTTCGGGGACCATACAAACTAAAAAGTTGTGTAGACCAATATTTGTTCTGAGTTTAAGATGTTTGATGGTTTGTATGCATTCAAACAATCGCGCTATACAGGACTTATCACTAGTGTTGAAGTTGTCTTTGTTAAAAGCAAAAACATCTTATATAAATTCAACTGCCGTATCTTTATGTCCGCATACTGGAAATGTAGTCGATAGATTGACTAGAAATTTTTACACAACGTTGCAGTTCTATATAATAATAATAATAATATCAGCCCAGTATATAAACTGTTCCACTGCTGGGCGCGGGCCGCTTCTCAGTGTAAGAAGGGTTAGGGCATAGACCACTAACTACCCTAGCCCGAAGCGGGTTGGCAGACTTCACATATCTTCGAGAACATTATAGTCAAGTCTTAGGCATATGTAGGTTTCCTCACGATGTTTTTCTACGCCGTTAAAGCGAGCAATAATACATTAATTAATTAATTAGTAATATTATAAATGTGAAGGTTAGTGAGGATGGATGGATGTTTGTTACTCTATCACTCAAAAACTACGGAACTGATTGCGATGAAATTTGGTATGTAGATAGCTGGAGACCTAGATTAACACATAGGTTACTATTAATCTAGATAATACCACGGCATCGGGACTTGCGCGGGTGAAACCGCGGAGCGCCGCTGGTACACACACACATAACTTCGAAAACTCTGAGGTGCGTGCTTTTGAATCAAGCTCGCACTATGCTATCGCTGCTTTTTTGTAGTTCTATATAAAAGTGCTTTTATAAACTTACTATCTCGAAAACAAAGGTCCCAATGGAACGGGAATTACTTCCTTAATAATTCATATTCGATTGAGCCACAGCAAAATATTAGCTAATAAGTTAATATACCTAACCATATTTAAACACAATGAAAAAGCATTGCGTCTGTCTAAGCACCGGCGTCCGAATGTCGACTTAGTAACCAATTAATTTCTGTTACATTTCAAAGTCAAAGTCATGTCAATGTGTAAACAATTCTTGAACACGTCAATTAACTGATATATTAATGAAAAATAATAAATGGAAATATAAATTTAGCATTGAAAATAGCCTGTTCGAGTTATACCTAAAGCTTTCGAGCAGAATTTTATGTATGATGTTTTGAATAAAGTTAAGCTCAGATTTTAAAATAGCTCATGGTTCATGATATAATATCTATACCAAATTACATTAAAATCTATTCAGTGTTTGGGCCGTGCAAACGTGACAAAACATAAAGAGCAAAAGTTTCTTTAATACTTGGTATTTAGAATTGCCTATTATGAGGTAGACTTAGTTCCCGAAACGTATTGACATACTAACATACTCGAGCACAAGGGCATTGACCTTTGATGACGTAGTGCTTTTTGTTGTGACTTTTTTTTAATACATCGGCTGCAATAGGGCCCAGTCACTGTGCCTACGGCAAGGTTAAAGACATTGAAAAAGCGTACACAAAGGACCCTCAGATTACAAACAGTTATTTTTAATCCTAATCCTAAGTAATATTATAAATGCGAAAATGAATTTATTTGTGTGTTTTTTATGCTTTTACGCCTTAACTACTAGACCGATCATCGTGATATTTCGCGTACACGTTGTCAGGGGTACAGAATAGGACATAGGGTACCTTTCATCTAGAAAAAGTGCTATTAGTAAAAATCTTTTCTTCTTTTCCCTTAGACTTTATTATTCCCAAGTCACTTGGGTCGGCTTTTTCTAGTCTAACCGGATTTGACTGGATATCAGTTTTTACACGGAGCGGCTGCCACCTGACCTCCGCAACCCGAAGGCTAACGATACCCTAAGGCTAGACCAGTGTCAGGATATTAGGGGGAACTGACTTTCCCAATAACGACTGCCATAGATGTTCATGGCAGCCGGGACCGACGGCTTAACGTGCTCTCCGAGGCACGGAGCAGGCGATAATTGTCAATCAATACGCACATAATTTCGAAAAGTCATTTAACGTCCGAAACTCAGAGGTGCGCGACGTGGGTTCGAACCCGAGACCCTCTGCATTGCAGTCTGTTGGTCTCCCCACTGAGCTATCGCTGCTTTTAGTAAAAATCTTTTACTAACATATATATTTACACCGGCAGCCGTGGTCACAAGCTGACTGACAATTGTGACCACGGCCTAAAAAAGGTAAACATTATGCATGAACGCCGTAATACCCGTTACGTATTATATATAAAATATATATATATATATATAATGTGTATGTAGATATATAGATATACATATATATATATATATATATAGGTATTGATCTTAAAAATACTTGTGGCCCGAATTTAAATTATAAAACTAATAATACTCTGTAGTCTCAGCCGCCTCAATTGTGGTATAATTTTGCGTCATCAGTGAAATCTCAGATTTGATTCCCGGCACGCGCAAAAGGAAATTTAGTTTCTCTGATAGGCAATTTTCAGTAGCAGAACGGAGGCAATAGGCTAGCCCTAAACTGGTGAACTGTAAATGTAATACACTTCTGCCTACGACTTTTTGGTAATACAAGGTAGGTATGTCCATTTATTAATATCTACTAGCGGTTCCCCAGTGGTCGAAATTCGACCGTAATTAATTTAAATTTTAAGTTTGACCGTTGTTAAGATTTTATTTTCTATACCTAACTATACCCATATAAATCACATTTCACTTCGATTTCGCCAAAGCTAATACAGGTTATTTTCCTATGCTTTCCAAACAAATTATTATTTACTTATCTATACATTGGCCATTATTTTTTTT
Source organism: Catocala fraxini (assembly GCA_930367265.1). Classification (NCBI taxonomy): domain Eukaryota; kingdom Metazoa; phylum Arthropoda; class Insecta; order Lepidoptera; family Erebidae; genus Catocala; species Catocala fraxini. The sequence goes on along the minus strand of OV884025.1, from coordinate 10,442,213 downwards.
AAGCAATGTTACCATAGTTACGATTAATTGTACATCAGCCGAACAATGCCGAAATACTACGTGCGACTGCGTGTGTCAAAAGTATGGTTGTAGGTATGCGTGTAGTGTATTTTCATAAATTTAATGAATTTCTAATGCATATTTTATAAAAATATTAGGATTCGCCTTCTACATATAAACTAGTAAGTCTAATAATATATAATAGTAAGTTCTACTTACTATATTATAGTCTAGTGCCAAATTGCATACTCCTACGTCCGCCCAATTTTGTAAAAAGGGGAACAAAGTTTTTGCACAAAGTATTAATATATAGATTTCATAGACGTACCTTAATTGTTTTTGTTCTTAAAACTATGTTCCACCAATTCGACTCCTTCGTAATTGCAACGTGTCATAGCTAAATAATGAACAAATAATATATATTTCTGTAGGTGTCATTTTGGAAGTTAGTAAAAAACCACTCCCAAAAAATTATACCTCTCGTTTCTTAAGGAATACAATATCGCGAAATTTCAAACAAAAAGTTTATTATCGTAAGGTTATGGAAAGTCATGTACAGTTTAAATTTTAAAGAAGCTACTTCCATAGGTATCTAATTAAAAATATTTTGTCGTTTAGGTTTCTCTTCCCAATTATCTCTTGCTACAGGGGTAAGAGATATGAGATTAATTGTATAACTTTTTTCGATAAAGAACAAGCAAAACAAGGTACCCTTCATCAGACACGAGTGCAGTTTTCATATGTTTAACCGGCTAGATCCTTTACAGAGGCTGTCTTTCAGATCCAATGCGTTAAGCGTAACTGTGTATAGTGTACTGTAACTGTAGTACCTTGATCAAATCTCGAGTCACCAGAAAATTCTACACTGTTTAAAAAAAGTATTGCCCCACTTACAGGAAATGTAATTTCATGATTTTAGAAAACGAACATTGTTTTTTGTATTCGAAAGTTCAAATTAAAATTAAAAGCAATGCTTTTTTCAAATTTAATTTATTTCTTGGTCGCAAATTAGTGTGTGTACGAATAAGTTGTAAAATTAAGTTGTTCTTGAAAAACAAACAATTCTCAATGAAATATTACTCATGATAAGCTTTCGTATGGCTTCATCAATATTCTGTCACGCCTCCAAGGGCTTGCATACATGGCCTGATGCGATTATTCATATTCCTGATTGAGTTATTGAGTCATGCTTGAGGTAGGTTATCCCACTCTTCGATGGCGATCGTTATAAGATCATCAACTGTTGTAGTTTCACTGATCCTCATTTTTACACGACGATGTAACATGTACCAAGCATGTTTAACAGGATTCATGTCCGGAGAGTAAGCTGGATATTGTAATCTTCTGATATCGTGCTATTGAAGATATTGATTGATGGCCCTCGTTCGATGAGGACAAGCATCATCATCAACAAAAGTGCAACCTTGTCCAAGATTTAATCTGTATGGGATACACAGTATAGGATGTAGTACGTGTTCAAGGTAAATTCGACCAGTCATGCTTTGTCTTATTGGGATCAAGTGCGACGTCCATACATTTTGCCACCCTAGAACATGACCGGACCACCATGCTGCTGCAGTTGAGGAAATGCATGGAACATGGAAAACATTCCAAAGTCCTTCAAAGTCATTCAAAAGTCCTCCCTAGCCTTTATTATTCCCAAGTCACTTAGAGTCGGCTTTTCTGGTCTAACCGGATTTAACTGGATATCAGTTTTTACACGGAGCGGCTGCCACCTGACCTCTGCTACCCGAATGCTAACGATACCCTAAGGCTAGACCAGTTTCAGGATATTATAGGGCACTGACTTCCCAATAACGACTGCCATAGATGTTCTTGGCAGCCGGGACCGATGGCTTAACGTGCTCTCCGAGGCACAGAGCAGGCGACAATTGTCAATCAATACGCACATAATTTCGGAAAGTCATATAACTTCCGAAAGTCAGAGGTGCGCAACGTGAGTTCGACCCCGAGACCCTCTGCATTGCAGTCTGTTGGTCTCCTCACTGAGCTATCGGTGCTATATCAAAACATTGCTATAGGAAAACATTCCAAAGTATGGCTAATTAATCAAGAAACAATTGAATCATGCTTTCGTCTTCGCTCTATTTTGTTTTCGACCAGTCCTACTATAAGATAAGATTTTTTTTAATTTGATTACTTTATGAATAGTAACTCTGTACCCGTGCAGTCGGTAACTGTACTTACTCTCTAATACCTTAATATAACTTGTGAAATGTGAGTGAAATGCACTGTCCTGGATATGATCCTTGAAAAGTTCATAAGTATAGAGCGGCCATTGACCGAGAAAAACGCTTTATTTGAGTAGCTTGATCTCGTGAATTCAATCAGGGGCACTCGGTGCTATTGGGCCGCGGCAAATTTTTATTTAAATATCTACTCGGCTACACGCTGCTGAATCATTTTCGATAGCATTTGGTATAGAAATAACTGAAGCTACTTTTAAGACTGCGCCGAGCAAAATGTGCCGAAACAGGCAGTCACAGTTAAGAGAATAAAACCAATACTTTTTGTTTAATACAAATATGAAATATACATTTACCATAACAATGAATGTGTTTCCAATTACTCCGTGTAAAAAACTTAAAATAATTAATATTTTCGCCTACAAAATTACGTAAATTTGCACGAAGAATACAAAATCGTAAGCTCGTGTTACGTGATTTTTAGATTATAACAGTAGAAATCTATCCTATTTTACAGCTTAAACGAAACATAAATAGTTATATTACAATTTGTCCGTCCCAAATATTTAGGTTTAAAGAACTTTATTTTCTCAAGAACATATTTAAGTTATTGTTTGACAATAAAGACACATATTTATCAAAAAAGCACTTGAAATCCTCCATACAATTTGACTATGGCGGCCGCACGCCGATTTGAATATGTGCCGCACGAGCTCTGTCATTATCTTCTTATCTTAGTCTTACGCTTGGCGCAGTCTTAAGTAAACGCGGATGACATCGCGATTTCGCGGCTAACACTTATGATAACTGTTGAGTTACCCAAGTTTATAAAATATTTAAATGGATTGGCCATTTTAAACATAATAATTTGCGTATTCATATGTGAAATATTTATGTATTTTTATAATACCTATAGCTGTAATTACTGGTTAGTACATTTTTGCATTACATTTCAGAAAAAAAAATAATGCCTGTTTGAAAACTTCTTTACGACAAATAAATATGTATATAGACGACATGCTTAATTAGGACGAGTTAAAATAAATGAATTAATCCTTCTTATATTATAAATGTGAAACTATGTGAGGATGGATGGATGTTTATTACTCTTTCAGGTAAAAACTACTGAACGGATTTTGATGAAACTTTACGGTATTATTATTTATATAAAACAAAATATAGGCTACTAAAAATCTATCTTAACATAAATGTACATAAACGCGAGCAAAGCTGCGAGGAAAATCTAGTGTCTTATATTTGTTACTAGCTGTCCGTCGTGGTTTCACCCACGTTTATGGATACTGTGCCGCAGCCTATGTTACTTCTGAGTAAAATAGGTTTGTAATGGTGATAGAATTATTAAATCGGTCCAATAATTATTAATTACAAAAGCAAAATACAAATCTTTCCTCTCTATAATATTAGTATAGATTCTAAAATAATTAATTATATTATAGCTAGGATTATCACCGAACGTAAGTTGAAAGGAAAAGCTTTTAACGAATAGTTGTTCGTAAAAGAGTTCTCAATCAAATGAATGTTGCGACGGGGACAAGGGTACAGTGAAGCTGTCTTTAAACAATTAATCACTGTTCTCAGGTCGTTAGGTGTCTGAGGAGTTTGGAGACGAAAGGGGAGAGCGGGTGTGGCCCGCGGCACCGCCCACAGCCGGATAATCCTTCCATTTACATAATTGCCGTATAAAAAGGCGCGCTTCCCAATTTGCTAAATTGCTTCGAACGACAATCTTAAAACGTATAGCCGGTGTCGTGTGCCGTGGGACTGTTGCGGCTATGGACATATAAAGTATTAGCATACATGTCTGTATTTTGTTTATCTTTACATATTATAAAACTGAAGGATCATCTGCCTGTCTGTTTCTGCTTTTATAACTCGAGAACAAGTGGTCGGATTTTAGATGCCTTTTTATTGTGTGGAAATACGTAATCAGGTCAGGTTTTAGTATACAACCGGTAACAATGGGTAAGCTTTGCTACTAACAGCACGTTTGCCTAAGGCCCGCGCTGCAAGTTAATATATCAATAATTTAAAGCACTGATTACTTTAAAGGGTACTTTTAATATGTCTTTGTTCGGCTTTGATATATCAGCTGCGGTTTAGACAGAAGTAAAAAAAAAACATACGGATCGAGTTAAGAACCTCCTCCTTTTCAGATAAAATAGTGTATCTTAAGATTTCTAAAAGAGCCGTACTGATTTCATACAGAATACACCTTTTATAATCTTTGATAACAATACTCTAATATCTGTCCAATGGAGGTTATTGCTTTATAAATTTCATATTTACTTTATTATAAATAATAATAAATGCTACGGTACGATGACGCATCTAAAATGGTTAGGAACTTGTTTATTTACTGTTGTAATTTAAACGTAACTGTATTGTGTTAACTAGATTATGAGCGTATCACGCGGCCTCGCGGCCGCTACGAGAAACGCTACGATACTTCGTAGCCGGATACGTAGCTTTTATGAACACAGGACTCGACGCTGATATACATAGTTATATTATTATCATCTGTTCTCTTTCTGTACGTATAATTAAATGCTAAAATTATTTTCTCATGTTCAAAGATAAAAATACCAAATTGAAAAAAGGCTTTTGATGATTTTGCAGACAGAACAATCGTGTCGATCGCCACAATAAATACTACTACGTTTCTCGCGAACCACTTAATGAATTTGAATATTGATAAGCATTTAGATAGATTACGGACCCTATTAAAGCGCGATATAGAACACTTCCTTACATACACTGTTTTTACTACAAAGTACTTAATCCCTGTATATTCCAAAAGGAGTGGGCTGAGGTGCTTTGCACCCACAAAACAATTTTCTAGCAATATGTGTTTTCCCTTTCTCCATAAGGATCGACTTTATTTCGACTACCTCAGAGGTTGTTATTATTTATTTATCTGTAGGACAAATGACTCCTTTCGATCTTTCCATTCCTTTCTGTCCAGCACCAATTGTCTCCAATACCACTTGAACGCATCCAATTCATCCCGCCTTCAGAGGTTGTTATGTTAAGAAATACTTAGTGGCATATTTCATTCTGCACCTGAAAATCCTTAGCATAACCGAACCCAACCGGATATTGGAACTCACTATTATACACAAATATATGAAAGCGCCAACTTGTGCCATGACACTGACAAGACTGACATCTACTTATATTATATTATACCGCAAAAGTGTTGATACGGAAATTAGTTATGGTATCTTAAAGCCAGGATACATCCATGCAGACGATTCTCAGCACAAATGCTTATATTTCTATTACTTTCTAATTTAATTAATGATAATAGAAGCAATTGATTTGAATAAAAGATTGCAAATACATTCTCGTCGTATCTTTGAGTTGCGTAAAGCTATCTTAAAGCTACCCGGTACCCTTGTATCGTAGGGTCCCTAGAGAGAGGGGCCTGACTCATATGAAATGTTGATTTAAACTGCACTTTTATTTTGATTTGTTCTATTACATCACAGTTTTTTATGAATTGGATTTGATTGAGAGTATACCGAGGTGCACACTTGAATAGTGTGATGTAAGTGAATGAAGAAAAATAAAGATACTTATGGAGGGCACAAAGTTGGATACCTTATTGGTAAAACATTTTCTCAGTCTTGCCAACTCTTTTTTTGTTTGTTTGCAAGGATTTGACTCAAAAGTACTCAACTGATTTTAAAAACTTTCAGCATTAGAAAGCTATATTATCACCGAGTTACAAAGGCTAAGTTTAATTTTAAAAAAAGGTACTTTATAACATTACTAACCTAACCTACTTTTACGCGAGCGAAGCCGCAAGCAAAAGCTAGTGAATTATAATTTGGACGAATATGCACCTACATATACAGGTTGTCCGGTAATTAATGGATAATCTAGAAATGTCTTACAGTAGAACTGATGGCCGTTCAGAAAAAGAAGGAAAATATATATTAAAAATGTGCAATAGCTAGTCATACATTTGACTATCTATCTATTAGCATAATTATTGTTTAATAATAAAACAACAAAAACCGATGGAATTTATTCATTTACGGTCGTAGTGTACAAGAAAGTTAAATAAGGTAATAAAAAAAAGAACATATCTCAGTTAGTAGTTAGGATAGATTTGATTTCATATTTTTTCTGTACGGCCATCAGTTCTACTATAAGACATTTCAAGGCTATCCATAAATTACCGGACAACCTGTATATTCAAATACTGCAAAGTATTTATAACAATAGTACCTACAGCAGCCATCCGCTTACACTGCACCGGACCATCCTTCCCAGTCCACAAGGGCGTAAAACTGTCTCTTAAGCTTCTTACAACGATGCTACAAAATTTTTTTAAAAAGCTAGGCGAGTTTTGTGTTAATAAGGGCATCGTCGTCGGTGACAAAAGATTAACCGATCTCCGTTTCGCCGACGACATTGTCCTTTTCTCCTCGTCGACAGCAGAATTGGCCCAAATGCTCGAACAATGAGCCAGTCAAGTCTCGAAGTTGGACTTCGTATGAATATGGCGAAAACAAAGTTAATGATCAACAGCGTAACACGTCGGATCATGGTGTGAAATACTAGGACGGAATATGTCAATGAGTATATTATCTATCTTGGCCAACTAGTTTCCTTCCAGACAAGACAAGATAAAGAAGTCGCTCTCCGCACAGAAAACCCCTAGAGGAACCACTGGTCAATGAAACACCTAATAAAGGGCACTCTACCATTATCCCTAAAAAGGGAACTCGTAGACATGTGTCTACTCTCACTTACGGAGCGCAGACATGGTCATTAACTAAGAATCAGAAGTCCGCCATCGGGGTCTGCCAACGTACTATGGAGTGCAGTATACTCGGTGTTAAGCTGATAGATAAGATCGGAAATCTGGTACTGCGCTCCCAAACAAAAGTCAAGGATGTGGGCCAAGCTGCTGCCGAACTCAAATGTAACTAAACTGGCCATATCTGTCGCATGTCTGAAGAGAAATGGGCAAAAATCACCCAGAATGAGATGGCGGGATGAATTGGATGCGTTCAACCGGGATTGGAGACAATTGACGCTTGACAGAAAGGAGTGGGAAAATCGAAGGGTGGCCTTTGCTCAGCAGTGGGATGGTACAGGCTAAAAATTAAATAAAGTAAATAATGCAACTACATCATGTGTATACCTATATTATAGTATAACAATTACCTAATGTTGATAACAAACTAAAATATTTAAAGCTGCATCACATACGATATATTGACTACCTATATATATAGGTAGTAAAAAAGTATCTATCTTTATAGCAGTAGTCTAATTTCCAGCTTAGTTAATGATGTCATTCAACTAGTCCATATATTAAAGTATCAACAACTGTTTATAATATGACAAATGCTGGGACAACTTGGTTCAGGCCCATGTTCGCCAGTAGTAGGTCGATTCTTTCTAATAGGTTACGCGAAGAACAAGTCTGACAACCCACACAAGCCCAGCAGCATGGTAAACTAGGCATGGCACGTGCGGATTGGCAGGTTTGCATACATTTGTGAACATTATGGAAACATCTCGGACGTTCCCTCACGATGTTTCAGTTTGCCATTAACGAGAGCAATTAATCATTGACTATTTAATACGTACATAACTATATAAAGTCAATGGTGCATCTATCCTCTGGAATCGAACACGAGACTTCTGCGTGACAGTCCATCTCGCCATAAGGCTATCACTACACTAATCGATTTAAAACAAAATATTTACTGCATTTTCCTATTTACTACTGAATTAACCTTTTATATTTAACTGACGACCCGCCCCGGCTTCTCACGGGTAGTACAAAACCTACAAAAATATACACCTGAACCTTTCCCATTAATCACTCTTTCTATTGGTGAAACCCGCATGACAATCCGTTCGTAGTTTTCAGTTTAACGCGAACAGGCAGCCAGAGACGCGGCGGGGGACTTTTTTTTATAATATGTAGAAATAAGTCAATATAACCCTGTACACAATGAAAAAGCATTCTGTCTGAACGCCACCGTCCGAACGTCGACTTAGAAATTTATAATGATTTTTTTATATATTCATTCTAAAGAGTTATTTATGGGTGTGTCTACATCGTACTTAGATTGCGAAAATGTGTCCAAATTTGAAGAATTAGATTTACATGATAGAGAACGATGTTGTACCTACTATTTTCAATATGAGTGAGCATGATAATAGTATATTTATAATTCAGATTATCATGTTGGCATTTGTCGGATGACACCTTAACTCCCAGAAAGGTGACCGTATACGTAGTAGGCGCAACTATGATTTAAATCTTTGATGAATTCCGCTTTCATATTACACAAAATTATGCCCGCGGCTTTGCTCGCGTAAATGTAGGTACTTTTGGTTATAGGATAGATTAGAAACAGTACTTTTTCTAGATGAAAATTGCCCTATATCCTTTTCTGTTCCCCTGACAAAGTATTTGCGAAATTTCATGATGATCAGTCGAGTAGTTAAACAACCAAACTCACATTCGTATTTATAATATTAGTTAGGATTTAAAATATTTTTGCTGTTTAGATATAACGGACAAATCACCGAACGGCGGCAACAGCAACGGAGGTGGTAAGCAACGGAGGTCGCGGACGAACTTCACACTGGAACAGCTCGGCGAGCTGGAGCGACTGTTCGACGAGACACACTACCCTGACGCCTTCATGAGGGAGGAGCTCAGCCAGAGACTCGGCCTCAGCGAGGCCAGGGTACAGGTGAGAGAACTACTAGTACAGAATACAGATAATAGAACGAAAATCTTTTGCCCTCTGGCAGCAGGTTGTGTTTATGCTTTCCTTCTTTCTCAGTCATAGCGCAGTTTTTTTCTGTTAGATAGTTTTCATTCACAGCACGGAGTCCGTAACTGTGTCTAATGGACATCAATATCGTTCATCTATCGTTTGTAGAAATAATCAGCTGACGAATCAAAAAGGTCTTATGAAAACATGTTCCTGATTTAATCTATATTATTGTAATTGTACGTGTTGACGATTCTTTAGATACAAGCCTACTTCGTAAGATTGCGTTGCGATCTATGTGTGTTAATCTGATTATTATGTGATGTAAGGTTGTATTTATCACTCGGTTTCCTCTCTGTGAACAATTTTAGCATACTGCGAGGTGTTAGTGTAGTGCCTCCGTGGCGCAGCGGTAGTGAATGTGACTGCTGTGCATGAGGTCTCGGGTTCGAATACCGGGTCGGGCCAACAAATAGTTATAGGGTTTTTCTGTTGAGAAATCTCAATACGAGCCCGGAGTTAGGAAGTTGGCGGTGTTAAACACTCCCGTGCCTAGGAAAGCACGTAAAGCTGTTGGTCCTGCACCTGATCTCTCTCTAGTCGTGTCTGATGGCCGTCACATCGGATTTTGAGAGTGACGGAACAGAGAGTGCACTTGTGTTTGCGCACACACTTGTGCACTATAATATCTCCAGTTTCCGTTAAGATTGGCCGCCGTGACCGAAAGGCGGTCGGTTTGGAGGACATTATTATTATTGTACCAAAACCCGCAATCAAATTATAAATATTACGATTTAAGCTGCAGCAATAGCCATAATATTAGATAGGATTTTATCAGGTATACAATAAAGAAAAAGCTCAAAGGCGTGCAAACGGAATACGGGCTTTACGTAAAAGTGTGTGAAGAAAATAATGCATCTATTAAAATCTATAAAACATATACACACCAAAGTTTATATTGCGCTATAATAAACAAGAAAATATTTTGTTTTGATCCTGCAAAATAGGAGTTCATACGATTAAATGTAAGCGTAGGGTCCTTATTTCGTAGTATGCACTATACTGTCAAAATCACCGGATCCCTACACTCTTTGTAGTAGTTTTAAAAATTAAGTCACCACAGGACAATATAAAATTTAACCCTTTGACTGCCACGTCAAAAAAGCAAAAGCGTGCTCTTGGCGCCAAGCTATGATTTCATCCTTTAATACCTACATCCTTTTTGTGATATTATGTTTATATGGATGAAATAAATAGTAAGTAGTTCACATAATATAAATTAGGATGAGTCTAGCTACAATTAATTACAATTAACAACACAAATAAGAAAAACAATACATCTTGCTAAGATTTATTAGCGTTTTAAAGTCTGTCATGTAGTCGTGACCGTGGCGTGCTGGACACATTTCGCTTTGTCATGTATACATGTCTGTGGGGGTCAAAAGGTTAGGCCTTTTATTTGCAATCTTTAAACTTTTTTTGTAAAGGCGTTTATATTTGTAATAACAACATTTATTTATCATTTCTTCGCGCCGTATAATGAAAAAGCGACTAACCGAAAGAAACAACAGTAGTCGGGATCGGTCGGGTCGGGATCTTGAAATGAGACTTTATGGGCGCTGTACTAACATATTTTTAGTGCATATATTGTTCTTATAGAAAACAGACAAAAAGTGCCTCCATACCAAAATTAAACTATAATCAGTTCAGTAATTTAGACGCACAAAAAAGCAGTAACTATCGCATTTGGTTGTAATTATTACTATGGATTACATGGAACTACTACTTCATCTGACATTTATATTGATGCTTTAATATGTTACAACCATACACACACATACGCGTCATCACAAATTTCAATTAACCCGCACATAACACTCACGAAATGATCACTTGCGATATTAATTAGGGCTCGGCGATATCCCGTACCCCTGTTTCTCGCTCAGTCGAGCGACCCCTCATTACTAATGCAAGTAATTAGCTGCGAGTATCCAACAAGTGCGACTTTATCGCCTATATATCGCGATTAACGTCCGATTGGCGTTAAGTGGTGCGACTGTCCGACTAGTCTGACTTGAAGGGCCGTGTGTTGGGGAAGAATAAATAGATAAAAGCCTTGACCTCTGCGAGGGCCATGCGTCTTCACTAGTGTCGCACAAACTGCTTATTCGATCTTATTGATATTTAGATGCTGTGATTTTCTTATATTAAAGTATGTGTCATATATTGCTGTCCGTCCAGTGTATAATCAATTTAAATCAAATCAAATCAAATCATTTATTAATTTGCAGAAAACATTGTTACAGTGGTGTTATAAATTGTTCAACAGGTACAAGTATCAAATGTTCCTACCATTAACATACATACATACATAGATTTACGCCTGTTCCAGGGGAGTAGGCACAGACTACGGATTTCCATTTGCTACGATCTTGACACACTTCTTTGGCTTCATTCACTTTCATCACATTCCTCATACACGCCCTTACCTTTAAGTGGCATGCAAATAATTATAATTAATTAACATTACATATATTATATTGATTAAAATGGAATGTCATCTGTATAAATTGGAATAAAACAAAATTAGTATAGATAAAGATAAAAATTAATAAATAAACAACAAAAATAAAAATATAAAATTAAAATTACAGAATATCAGATCAATTTAATAATAATAAAATCTGAAACATTAATTCATTATACAAAATTAGATTATTGAATTTTATATTTTTTTGGTTGAATACAATTTGTCATTTAATTTTGCATTAATTTTGCCGAACTCGGTTCAATGTACGTTATCATTACTTGGTTATTGTGAGTTTAGCTTCTACCTACCATTCTTTTTATAACTTAGGCAAATAGTGATATTTATGTAAAATAAAATAATGTTTACAATTAAACTTAACTTAAGTAGAATATGAATATATCAGCAATTTATTAGGTATAAAAAAGAAAGAAAGAATGTTAATTAATAATCGCTTTGTTTTACTTGAGACTTAGATAATGCCTTTGCGGTTACGTTGTGTACTGACGATTTATCCAGACTTACTTATTTATGAATGTAGAAGGCGATATGTGGAAGTGACACGTTATAAGATTTACCACTGAATGGATCTTAATAAAATTTATTTCAACAAAAACTGCAGACCATTGTACTAGGAATAGCTTGAAAGAAGGCATCAAGTATTGAAAAAGAGTGGTGGAAGGCTCAGGTAACAGCTAATTACGGCAATAACACTGTGGTTTTTAAATTTAAATGTCTTTAATGTATTGAGTGGCAGCGGCACACCGGCGGCTATAATTGAAGTCCTATTTTGTCTGGCCGCTAGTGTGCCGCTGCGTCCAAACATTTTACGCATTGATGGATTTATTAACTTTTATCTCTTGAATATTAAAAAGCTATAAATAGATATGTAAAGTCAGGAAAGCTAAAGATGCCGACATAGCTCTCCGGATAGCCAAGATAAAGTGGCAGTGAACAGGGCACATAGTACGCAGAACAAGTGGCGGCCACACACCGGAACACGCAGCAAGGGTAGGCCCCTCCCACAAGGTGGACCGACGACCTGGTAAGGGTCGCGGGAAGCGGTTGGATGCGGGTGACTCAAGACCGGTCTGTGTGGAAAGCCTTACGGGAGGCCTATGTCGAACAGTGGACGTCTTTCGGCTGAGATGTTGAATATGTAAAGTTAAATCATATACTCAACTAGCCTAAATTATAACGTGGAAGGCCACAAGCAGGACGCGTCTTAACTCAACTGTATCAATATAATTATATAATATAGAGATTTCTATAGCCGGTTCCGCATTGAACTAAATAAGATATTGGTCAAGCAGGATTAGCCAGACTACTAAACTGCCTCCAGGTTATAAAAATGAAGCTGAACAACCTTGTGTTATGTTCATTAGTAAAATTTACAGTCTCCATTAAAAGAAGGGATTGTTGGTGGGGATGATTTATCTTTGTCCCTTGCGCTGACAGAACAACATGTTTATGATCTAACAAGTTGCCGTAGGTTAAGATAACTGTTTGTCACCAAGTAAGCTCGATTGCATATAAACCATACAGTCAGGATCAACATGGATTCAAATCAGCGCATTGGCGATTTGAGTAATTTATGTTATTGCGTTTATGTTTACTAAGTTGTCCATGTCACTGCAAAGGCCCATAAAGAACTAGATAACTACTTATTTTAAATAAATACATTTTTAGGTTGGTGTATCCTAAGGATCGCAATTAGCCTTTATCGCTATTCTTACGTTTGTCGTTTATTTGAACCATTAAAATTTTACAAAATATGCGTCATTATAGCAGATTTGGAAGACAAAAAGTGAACAAGCTAGGTTGTTGGTTCCATAGACCGCCTACTGAAAATGACGTGTCGACGTTATTGTTTTGGTTTAGCGAAAATCAGAATTATGTATATAAATGTTTCAAACTTCAATTGATTATAGTTTAAAATATAACAGCAAAATATACAAACCGATATAATAGGAACAAACCTCTAATCTACGTCTGCCGCATAAATCTGCAGAATACGTGCCGCTACTAGAAAAAAACCTAACAGAAAAACTTAATAATACCTTAGCCACCCAGGTATCGAAACTGGAGCTTCATTACCGAGCGTAAACTTACGCTTATACAGAATGAGGTACATGGCTGCTGAAACAAAAAAAGGAATGACACGACATACATTTAACCATAACTTTAAGTCACCTTCAAAAGTTTTCGAATAAAACGTAGCACATTTATACGTAGATAGTTCAGTTAAACGAATAAAGCTGGCACAATTGCCGAGGGAACGGCACGCGAGGGTGTATTTGTTTGCTTGTTATTTACCCAAATTGTCTTATGTAATCAGAGCTAATGAATTCGCCCCTAGTTAGCGTATCGGTCGGCATTCGCTCCACACGATACCTATACGTTATACAATTGTGCTGGTATGTTGTAGAATGCTAGTTGTAAGATCTGCTTTTAAATGTTCTAGTTCTTCAAACTCAATATTATAATTATGTGAGATAGGGGACTTGTAATAGGCGTGTAGATACAGCCCTAATGGGGATGTACCTCAACACATCTACTAAAGATAGCAAACATAGAACTTTATTGTGTTACTGTGGTGGCTAATGTTGCCGGGCTTCTTTAGGAGATGGTGTGTTGTCGGCGAAGGCAACCTGTACTCCTAGTGCTGGCAATACAGCGATCATGCATACGACTAAAAAACCGAAGCCTAACAACCTTGTGTTGTGTTTTGTGTGTGTGTGTTTGCTACGGTAGAAATTGCAGGTTCGCTTAGGAAGTTTGCTGTCAGACGAATGACAGTCTTCGCCTCTTTACTGGTACCACATTGATCATAAATTAAGGAACGACCATCAAACAGAGTAATAATATTTGTATTTTTATCAAAATCATAGATAAACTAAACTAGAAAGCAAAAAAGCTTTCTAGCCTAATTATTGGCAACTTTATTGCAATCTGCTTGCCAATTCACCGAGACACGACTGCATATCAGTTTTTTTGCGTAGGTCTAATTAACTAACTAAACAAACAAAAATATAAAGAAGTAAAAAGAAAACAAAAGAACCATTGATAATATAATTAAAATTAAGATTGGATTTTAACTAGCTTTCTATAAATAAATAATCTATAACACAAACTATATTAAACCTCTACCAAACTTTAAATATATAACAAAGATGTGAACGAATACTTTCTCACAAATATAGCAACGTCTGCGTCGTTCATTTCTTATTATAGGTGTATAGCATGTCAATTATCGCTTTTTAACAGGATATAAAGTTTAATCTACATGTTAAATTTTATCAACTTATCAGTTAGCCTAAAATCAGACATAATGGAAAAAGCATTGCGTCTGTGCCGCCGGATTGGAGTTTTGGGAGAGATTAACGCCGGCGTATGCATCCATGATGCAACGTTAAATCACAAACGCATACAAGATTAATCAGTTTAGACACAACGTAACCGATGATTCGTAACTTTTGTAAACGTAAATCGTATTTAACAGTCACTGGCCGATTGTCTGCAACATGCAATCAACAGCGTTCGTGCCGTCCTCGCTAATGCGGTTACTCGTGTTTGCCCGTCCCACTACCGTGCTTGCCCCGGCTACACATGCCCTGTAATACACACTACATACACAATAAGTACCTACATGGATACCCACATAGACAACTCCACAATAATCTCGCGCGCGACTAAAGCCCTCCTTGCGTCTTAAATTATTAAAACAGGATTAAATGCAAATGCTTCGTATATTTGTGATTTGTTTATCACATTGGATGTATGTTTATAGTTTACAGGATTATGTTTTATTGAATATCTCGTTTAGTGATCATGTTCGTGTTGCGAGGAAGAAAGACTCACGTACCTAATAAGTCATGGCAATGAGGTCAAGAGAAATTTAATAAAATTTATAAAATCTTGTTATAATAGCTACTGTATCTCTCGGTATAGGTTTATTTTGTTGTAAGATAAAGATAAGATAAGATTTTATTATGTTATCATCAGATAACATAATATAGCCTTACTTATAAATTGTTTCTGATTATGATTGGTGCAGGGCATAGGAGACATAAATGCATATAAGAACTGTTACGTAAGATTATATATTTGTCTGTTTGATTTGCTCTTTGTTGAATGTTTAGCCTCTTTCCGATTCTGGGATGCTAATTCAATTGTCGTCCCAGAAACGGACAAGGTCAAGACCGAATCAGTAGTGCTTTTGGGTATCCAGATGGAATGCCGCAGCGAAGAAAAGAAGCTTATCCTTTCAAAAAATGAACGTTTATACATGTTAAAATGTTAATTATTATTATTATAAAAATATATATTTTCTGTACAGGTTTGGTTTCAAAATAGAAGAGCCAAATGCCGCAAACACGAAAGTCAGATGCATAAAGGTAAGATCTTTTTTTAACATCAGATACAGATATCTTACAAGTGGTGTAATCCTTCTTTCGTAAGGACTTTAACAACAATAAAGCAACGGTCACAAAAACCCAGACTAAACACAACTACATATTTAAGACTGCGCCGAGCGAAATGTGCCAAAACAGGCGGTCACAGTTCAGTGAATAAAAGCAACACGTTTGTTTAATACAAATATAAAATATACATTTACCATAACAATGAATGTGTTTACAATTAGACGTGTAAAAAACCTAAAATAATTCATATTTTCGCCTACAAAATTACGTAAATTTGCACGAGAAATGCAAAAACGTAAGCTCGTGTTAAGTGATTTTTAGATTATAACATTAGAAATCTATCCTATTTTACAGCTTAAACGAAACATAAATAGTTATATTACAATTTGTCCGTCTCAAATATTTAAGTTATTGGTTGACAATAAAGATACATATTTATCAAAAAAGCACTTCAAATCCTCCATACAATTTTACTATGGCGGCCGCGCGCCGATTTGAATATGCGCCGTACGAGCTCTGTCATTATCTGTCTTACGCTCGGCGCAGTCTTAAGCATCACACTAATTTTTGTTCCGTCCGATACAGAACTCGCAAGTCGCAACTCTACCTGCGCGGCGGAGTGGCGAATTTAACCGTTAAAATGTCATTTCATCAGACAGCATGCTGCTGGCGACCACTTTAACCGATCGCCGGCTATGCAGACCGATGTAAAAAGCCAGAATATAATACTGTATTATATTATTGTTACATTAAAAGTCAAATCATAAATTGAAGCTGTGCATCCAAAATTGTGCTAAGTATCTTCTTATGTTAATTTCACGTAATCACTTTATCATAACCAAATGCATCAACATCATAAATTTATATTCAAAACAGTTTCCTTGCTTAATGTAGTCGAAAACTACAAATTGCAAATGATTCTGGCAAACTAGTTGTCGGCGAGTTGGCACCGCTGTATAATCGGAATGAATTCATTCGTGCGTGGTATCGCTACATCACTAGTTAGCGACCGCGCACCGCCGGCATGCATAACCGGCCGCATGGCGCACAGAACTAGCACATTATGTATTCTCCATGGCTCTGTCTAACTCGATTACAACTCCCGCCGGCGCCGGTCCGACTCTAACAGTTTTTTAATTCGACCATAACTCACGCGGATGAATAATTAAAATGGCGGGCCGAGGCGGGAATCCGCGCGAACGCGGTAAAAAAAGTCCGGGAAACGGTAAACGCGAGACGATAAATTCAGGGAATTGCACAACGCACTTAGCGATCGACTGACTGACCTCCCTCACCGGTCAAGGAGGAAATAAATAAATAACTTGAGATTGCTTACACTTTGAACTTGTGTTATATTGAGGACAGAAAACTTCTAAAGTTCTTTGAAACAAGGTCCGCCAGGTGCAAGATCTCCATTTTAAAATTGAAACTAAGTTGTGTCTTCTTACCATAAGCCAATTTCTAAATGGGTAATATTAAGGTTGTGATGTGAATTTGACAATGACTAACGTCATATAAATCCTATTACAGTTTAAGATATGTAGTAGTAAATTAGCTCGAAACAAAATATGTTTATTTAAAATGCGGTTGAATTATTCAAAAATAATTTTGATGTCTATTCTCCTTGCTGTACAATAAAGAGTTATTTATTTTGTTCTATTCAAGAGCGATTATCTTTATTCAAAGTCGCACTTTAATAAAATAACTTCTGAAAGCGAGATACAATAAGAAATAATAGATATGTCTGAACCAGACATGTTCAAGCTAACAATTAATTACCCTCAATTTGACGTGTCCCATAACCCCAGTAACACGATGGACGAACAAAAATATCACTTAGTGTGTGGTGGGTGACGTCTGCGTTCATAACGTCACACGGCTAAACGAGATATGACTGCACAAGACTCCGCGAAAATCTCAAGCAGATCGTGCGATTGTGAGAGCATTGAGGAACCGCTAAACGGAGCGTAAAGCGGAAAAAAGCCGCTCTCCGGAATCGAATAAAATGATTCCCCGCGGGAGCCATTCGGACGCAATCCCGCCGTCCCCTGCTAAATGTCTTATTAACTTATGTACGTCCCCCTGCGCCGCACGCTCCCCGCCGGCGCCCGCCCGACACGAGAATAATCATGTAAAGTGAAATGAAACGGTTATTTGTTATGTTATGCCCCTTTAACGGAGCGTCGAGATTCCCAATGTCGTTATTGATTTACGCAATCGTTTGTGGCCTCATATTACTGATTTAAACATGCATTTTTGTCATTCATTTCGTATGTGGAACTTAACTTAATTTTCCAACTTAATTGGTTGTTATAATTTTCTTATTTTTTATAACTTACAATAGAATAGATAACAGCCACTAAACATTATGATGTATTTGTGAAGCGACAATTATATTCATATACTGTAATCTTACTAAGTCTAATTTTACAAGACAAAGCAGTCTGTATTTTATTTTCTTGTACCTTGTTCAAAAACGCAATATTTTCTGCATCGCTTTCCATTAAATCATAAACAGTAGGCACTGAATCTTCATAAAAATTAAGAATTCATATTTAACGAAGACATGAATCTTGTCGGCGCGCAACACTGCTATAAAAACAATCAGAGCAGCCGTGAAATTCAAGAATAAAAGAATACACAGAAGCTTAATTGTTCCCCTGTTCATAAAATTGTAAAGTTACTCGCGCGTCGCGAGGGTGGCGATATTTTATTGCGCACAAACCGCTGTAAAGATGTTCAGAGCGGTTTAAAATAAGCGAGAGCGAGAGGGTGCCCGCTGGCGAGGCGAGTGCCTGCTTACCTTCTAATTCGATTAAATTAAACAACTCAGAGTTAATCAAATAAATGCACGGCGCGGCGCGGCGGTCGTCGCCGGAGGTCGGCAGAGGGCGCCTCGCGCCGGACGCGCACGCTCCGGTATTTATGTCGGCACTTCTCGAAAGTAATTCGGTGTCAAATATGGAAATAACTCATACGCGCAGGGAGCATCCATTTTGATAATGCCGACGGCGACCGGAGCGGTTCTGATTTACAACGAGTGCGAGCGACGAGCCCCCTACTCCATAGCCTCGTAGCGCCGTAGCGCCCCCACACGTATGCTACGTTCTTGCTTCGCTGACTATACACAAACATTTATTTTATAACTATCATAATCGTACGTAAATATACTTCACAAATATTAAATAAATATATTACTTGAACTAAAATTAACACGCCGATATCCATGATCATTTGTTATTTTATATAAGAATTTCAATTACCTACCAACTCTCTAATTACTGAACATAGAATACATGCAATTTATCTATAAAATTACGACTAAATTTATGTACTAATCTTAACCGATTTTAAACTTACATCGTTATCATTGAATACGACACTCGCGTAGCAACGTAGTACAGGAGGTAATTCGTAGACGTCTACGATATCATAAAATTAAACATATACGTAAAGCGTTATTTAATAGTTAAGTAAGACGTGTATATACGTGCAAAATGAACCAGTGATTTTATGCAGTTTCCAAAATGAAATTGCATACAATCGTGGTTATTCAATGTTTTCTTTTTACACCAACATTTAGCCATGACATGAGAATACATCCAAGCATTTTGCAGCTAACGCTGCCTTGTTCAGATTTACACTTAATTAATTAGCCTGAGATAAAATCAAAAGACATGACAACCCTTTCTCATAATGGCGGGAAACATTTTACAATGTTCCAATTTGTTAAAACAAAATCTCTTTTGATATAATCGAATGGCGAGCTCTTCTATTACAGTAATTAAATTAATGAATCTTCGAGACGAGACCCACGGAGCACCTTAAGTCGGGCAGATCCGCGTTAATTTATTAATTGGCCACTTCGCTCGACGGGCGGGCTATAAACAACGGATCTCACTTAATTTACGAGCAAATTATGCTTTACTTAAATATCAATTTAATTAAGTGGAGTTCGGGAACGGATCTCGGCGGATTTGTGCGGAGAGAGACGCGCCCCGCGCGCCGGCTTGCTCGTTTGTCTCTGCCAATCGAGCGGATCGATGCGAGCTGTCGGCGGCCGCGGCAGATTAACTTGTTTCATTATCTAATACTTCTTTATCCCTTCAAAGTGGAACACTTAATAAATAAAAGATGGACAAAGCGAATTGAACTCGAGCTCAACTGTTATATCAGGCAAAAGTGGCGCTGGGTGAGCGCTGGCTCAGAGAGTTGAGTTTTTTATTCCGAGTATTGTCATCCTACCTTATAACTATGTTATAACGCTCATAACAATGGTAACAAATCGACTACTTTGTTTTATATCACAGAAAACAGGTATTAACGCAATTATATGCCTTTTTGAAGGGCTTGACGTTTCAGCCAGGTTGCACTGGCTGTGAAGCCAACGTTAGGTGCCAGTTAGCTTGTGATCACTCACAAGGTAATTGGAGCGGTGATATCAGGCTTTCGTTTGTAAGGTAGATGTACCTAATCCACCTGCACATCTTGTTTTCTCTATGTACCCCCACATACTACACTAACCGTGTCCGTATTCTAAGACGTTGACGTGGTGTTATTGTAATCACTGGATTCTACATCGCAGTCTGTATAGCAGCTTACCGATTAAAAGTCTTGTGGTTTCGAATTTCATAATAACCATATATTTGGTTAAATTTGATGCTTTGAGCCATGAAGAAACTGTCCGACCTGTTGGACCTAACCGAGGGTAGCCTACATCATGGAACCGCGACTTGTAATTTACCCGATCACTTGAATGTTTCTTGTTATTCCTATTCCATTTATGACGTTCACGGTGACGGCTGCATTTCTTTTTTTCTTCATCCATGCGGTTAAGACTATTCGCGTCGATTTGGTGATCAGCCGAAGACGACAGTGCCATCGGCAAGCCGAACTTTCTCGTCAAAGTCTTCTTGGCCTTTTTGGACTTTTGTCCACTCGATATTAAAAACACTGTGATTGAACCACCTTCAATACGACGAAGACGATTAATGCAACGACAAAATTTTAATATTTAAATGGTGCCATCATGCGTATATTACACTACTGCTTAATTAATACTGCACTCAAATGTGTTTTTCCAGTATTCGCCTGGCACAGACTGAGTACGCACTCTAACCGGTGTTACAAAAAATTGCTAGAAATAGGTATCCCCTCTAGTACGTAGTACTTAATAGCACATCTATTACTTTATTTTAATTTGGACACATCTCACCATACAATTGTTAATCTATCCTATTCTTCCATAAATAGAAAGCATACCAACATTTCACTCCACCTTAGATAAAAACAACATAAAGTTTATAAGAAGGCTATGATGAAGAAGAGTATTAATTTCTGACCTTTTTGGTTGACCAGGTCTTCTTGTTGGTGGAGGCGGTACTCCGCTAGAGCCGTGTCGCGTGGCGCCATACGTGTCGGTGCCGCGGCTGTCGGCGGTGCCACGTCCTCCTGCGCCCGCGCCGCCGCTACCACCGCTACCACACCCGCCACCTTCCACTGCCTTCGCACCCTTCGACTCTGCGCTCCTCTCCGCTGCAGCCCACCAGGTGACACACTGGTTAAGTTATCCATCGTGTAACAATAAGGTGAGGATTCAGGTCATATCTAAGAGTCGTATAGTACAGCCCAAGACTAAGGTAACTGTGGAGTAGGTTTTGTGCCCTTACATAATTCTCATCCAGGGGCGTAGAGACTTCTTACAGGGTTTTCTAAAAAGTATAAATGTAGTATAATGCCTATTCGTTCGTTTTACTAAAATAATCGCATTGTACTCTATGCTGCCGTGCGCAGCCATAGGTACTCTGCAACTTCTGATTTAAGACATTTATTTTTCACAAGAATATAAGTCATATGTTTGAAAAACACAAGATTGAAATAATTACTTAAAAGATTACAGCTAAGTGCCGGTGCAATGTTATTTGAAATTATGTACTGTGTGTAGCACAGAGTATTACATTTTCTAAATTTCAAACGATATACAAAAATGCTTCAACTTCAGTATAAACGTTTAGTTATGCGGGTGAGGTTGAAGAGAAATTGAATGCTCAAAGTCGATTAATAATATTCTATCACATACACACAACACCATCTAGCCCAAACTAAGCAGAGCTTGTACTATGGGTACTAGACAATGGATAAACATACATATATACTTTTTTTTTTTGTAAATACATGCTTATTATACATAGAAACACCCAGACCAAGACAAACATCCATGTTCATGCACACAAATGTTTGACTTGTGCGGGAATCGAACCCGCGACCTCAGGGCGTGGCAGTCGGTTACACTAACCACTACGCCACCGAGGCTATGATATCAATGTCACCCACTCTTTACCTCCTGCTGGTACTTTTGCACCCGGCCACCTACGGAGTTTGCGCCCTTGTTTTCAACAACCTTTTACGATTTGGTACTTATGATCTTTACTTTATGCCGTTTCTGGGACTATCTATTAACACAGAATTAATGTCATGTATCACTCATACGTTAGTAGTTTCGGAGTATTAGTAGCATGTTCAGATTGATCAGATTTAAAATAATCAAGTAAGCGCCTACACATAAAATAAGACCTTTTAATGGGGTCTTTTTAAAAATAAATATCATGTAAATCTATTTTGATTTGATTTGATTTGACTGTTTATCGTGTAGACGTACGTACGTTAAGATCCTTAAATATGACCACATCCTTCTGTTACACGCTATAGATAACTCCAGCTCTTGTTTCAAAACAATGTGAGATTTAGGCAAGTTCTCTTACGTAAACGTTGTATGTTGCATGGAAAAGCATTTAGTTTTCTATGCAACATACAAGATTAACGGTAGACAACGGTACGCGATTTTTTTTGTTGGAAATATTTAATGTAACCTACTGCAAAATGTGTGCTACCTTGAATTGTAAAAAGTTGTATTCTGATGTTAATTTATTCGCCCGCTGCCTAACAATCCGATCATTCGAATACAATTTTGCAATTACTCGCAGTCTTATACTTACTTAAGTGATCTATAAATGCCATGATTCATGATCATAGTTAAACAGCCTCAGGAAAATGGGATATATATAATAAAGTCATTTGACAAGAAAATCTTTTGTATTATTCAAATAATTAAATGAACTATCAAATGAATCTAGTAACTAGACACACTTTAACACGTGTGATCGTCGGCATATCTCATCATACATTGTGATTAGTTCACGGACATTCGCGCTTTCATTAACAGTGACGTTTCTGGCAAATGCATGTCAACCATGCCGACGCGACGACGAGACATAGTAAAAAGTTATGTCAAGAGCGATGACTATACAGCTTGTAAAAAAAAAAGATATAGGTCTCATATTTTAGGATCGTTATGTATGTCTGAGGAATAATCTATGTGCTCTATCACAGGATCAAAACAATATTTTTTTAATTTTGTAACAATTTCAAGCATTTTATTTATTCCATACATAGATTCACGCCTGTTTCCCAGAGGGGTAGGCAGAGACTACGGATCTCCATTTGCTACGATCCTGACACACTTCTCTGGCTTCATTCACTTTCATCACATACCTCATACACGCCCGTCGGTTCATGGTGCTCATAACCTGGCCTTTGTCCAGAACGCCTCCGATCTGATCAAGAAACGTTCGCCTAGGTCTTCCTCTTGCGACTGTCCCATTCAAACTAGCCTTATAAACTTTCTTAGTCAGTCTTTCCTCATCCATTCTTTCTACATGCCCAAACCAGCTTAACATACCCTTTTCTATTCTTGTCACTATATCCGCTTTCATACCGCATCTCTCTCTAATCAACACTATAACACACAACACTATTCCTTATTCTATCTTTCAGAGTCACACCACATATATTTCTCAGCGCTTATTTATTATTATTATTTAAAAATCAAAATAAACATATTAAATCGCTATCAAAATAACGTCTGATAATTTTCGGATTTACGGAGGTCGCCGCGCATCGATTAGAATGTGCTGATATTGATAAGCCTATAAAACAGAAAATGCTACATCATAGTGGAAATAACGTATACGGATTTATTTGTTACGGTTTTCAATTGTAAAGAGGCTTAAATATGACCACACCTTTCTGTTACACGCTGTATATAGTAGATCCAACGATATCATATACTGCAATGATTGAAATCTTTGATATGCCATAGATATGTAACGTCAATATTAAACGGCGCGGCGCTTAAAATTCAGTCTCACAACTTGTAAGCCTTAAAACTACACTACATTTACATGTTTCGCTAATATGTATATATAATATATAGTATTCTATCACATATACACCTACAACAAACACCATCTAGCCCAAATTAAGCAGAGCTTGTGGTATGGGTACTAGACAATGGATAAACATACATACATATAAACTTTTTTAATGTATGTTATTGTTATATTTCACTCTATTTTGTAAGAAAATATAGAAATTATTGGTGTAAAAGAGATAGCTGACTTAAAAGTATACTGCTTTATTTCTATCCTGGCGCTATGTTTTAGGCAAAATGTTTGAAAGGTTCTCCAATTGGGTAAGTTTTGATTGCCATTTTCGGCACGCTTTGCTTGTAAAATATCTACGTCTTTTTAATATTTGTATGTATAAGATCTCAATGATATGACCCTGAACACATTATAAATATTAAACATCCGCGTACATCTATTTCTTTTTTTTAAGTACTTTCTGGCTGCCTGGTTGGTCGCGTGGCTTACGCTTGTAGCGTCTGCAAGGTTGTCCCTAGGTTTGATGCTCAATGTCAAGAATAGCGATGCAACGATATTTCGATAATAGCGATAATATCGACCCCAAAAATATCGATATTTTATCGATATCTAACCATCATCGATACGATATTATTATATCGACAAGAAATTAAATATCGATATCGAACGATATATCGAATATTCGATAATATCGATAATATCAACCCTAAAATATCGATATTTTATCGATATCTAACCATCGTCGATACGGTATTATCATATCGACAAGAAATTAAATATCAATATCGAAATATTTATAATACATAATATTTGGTAACCTTTGCTTATATTTAAGATTTTATGATCAATTTTTTTTATTGTGTTCTATGTATCTGTTCCTTTGTTCAGAATAGTTCTTTCCACAGAAAATATATAATATATCAAGAAATATCGATATTTTCGTCTCCTTGCAACCCTAGTCAAGAAAAGTATTACTTGGATATCAGTTTAGAAATGTGCAAGTCAGAAAAGTTTAGTAATGTGTCCAATTGATGGCAATTCGCTTTCTAACACTGCTGGCGAAATGTGGATATGACATACAGAAGTCACACTGTACCTAAGTGTTGTATATTGTTATACCTACATAGCTATAGCATAGTGGCTGCGCCCACTATTCGAACACTTCAAATAAACGTCAGTACGTATCCAACTATCTCGCGTTTCACTTGTCCTCACATACTTACCACTAAGTTAAAAAATAATAAAAAACGGAATGATATAGCCTGTTAATATTTTTATTGCTTTTCGAAGTAGTCTCCGTTACTTACTAAGCACCAGTGAGAAGAAGAAGCAGTGAGCACACTCTTCTTTAGCGATCTCTTCCACGCCTTTAGGTTCCCGGTTCATAAAACGAATTCCTCTAAGTTCATCTTTTATTTTTAAAATAAATTAAAATGACAAGGTGCTAGGTCGGGACTGTAAGGCGGATGGCTCACTAACTCCACACCTTCTGTAGACAAATACTCGATAGTCCGTCTAGCGTAGTGAGCTGGAGCGCTGTCTTGGTGGAGGAGGATACTGCTTCTTGGGCGCTGCTGTCTAACATCTTTCAAGATAACTGGCTAATAATGACTGACATACCAATCTTCTAGAGTGATTGTTGCGAAATGACTCGTCTGTCCGAAGAATGAGGCAATCATCTTTTTCTCTTGACTTCTGTCATTCTTTACTTTTGACGGCAAACCTTCGAATGGAAACATCCATTGCACAGATTGTCTTTTAGTTTCGGGTTCGTAACAATATATACAGCTTACCTGTAACTATGTCATATACAGCATTCAAGTCCCCTCGGTCATATTTTTCAAGCATTGAGCGGCACCAATCCAAACAACGGCGTTTTTGATCTTCCGTCAAATTATGAGGTACCCGTCTAGTACAAAGCTTTCTGACGCCTAAATGAACATGTAAGACTTTTTGTACTTGATCCATACTAATGCCTAAAGCTGCCCGAATCTCTTGATATGTCACCCTTCTATCAACTTACATTATTAGCCGCACAGCACTCACGTTATATTTAGTAGTCGCCGTGAATGGACGTCCTTCTCGAGAATCATGAGCTTGCTTCGACCATGTTTAAACTCATTAAACCAGTTATAAACAGTGCCACGAGATGGGGTTTCGTAATGAAATGCCAATCGAAGCCTATCGTAACATTGTTGTTGAGTAAGACCGCAACAAAAGTCGTAATAAATCATTAAGCAAAAATCTACTCTAGTCAAATCCATTTCTACGTATGACAGACAGGTTTTAAATTGCCGCGAATTTATAAAAACAAATGACTATGAATTCATTACACACCAACAGATTCCCAAAGAGTACCTAATTCAAAACTAAAGTAAATTTACCTATGCTGCTTTTCTTGCTGGCCTATTTTAAAAACTTTTTGTGTGTCCCACGTACGTACCTACTTCTACCTTCGGAGTTGTATAGCTCTACGGTCTCGGCTTGAATCTATATATATTATACTACTATTCAACAGTGCTATGCTATTCTCTGCCTTTAACTTATATGGGTGACATAAACCAATGTAAATAAGTCATACAAAATGCCTGATTATAGTAGGTATAATGATTAATTATGATTGTTAACTATCGAAATTAAATTATTTATGTTAACTAGTTGTCAACCAGTGGTCGAAACTCGACTCATATAATTCAACTATTTTTCAATTAACAAATATATACATATAATTTAGTTTTCTAAACTCCTTCCCCGTTCTCGAAGATAGGTGAAGTCTGCCAACCTGCGCTGGCCCAGCGTGGTGGACATTGGCCTAACCCTTCTCACACTAAGAAGAGGCCCGTGCCTAGCAGTGGGACAGTTTATATTATATATGTATATATAAGGCTAATATCATATTACTATATTATACTCATAAATAAATTAGATACAAGCGTTTTATATCTGGTAGTATAGGTTATTGTCAAATGACAGAAAAAGGATGCACGGTACTGTTATGAGTTTATGACATAACCGCTATTTAGATACAAGCTTGCTAGAGAGATAGTGTGGTATCTATCCCATTACACCCCACTTTTGTTCATACCTATATTTGATATATTAATAACCAATTATAAATGATTTTGCAACCAATTTGTTGTTTTTACAAAATGGTTTCTTTCGGTAGCTATTTGCACTTGTACCTATGTAAAATAATTTCAACGAAATCAAACGTAGGGACCTACCATATTACTCATAGAATTAATAACGTATTTATGCACTGATGCTGCAAGCATAATCTATAGTATTTTGTACTGTATGGCATACGACATGATGACGTAAAGATGCGACTAATATTACTTTGTGACTCGATGTTCACAATCACAATGTTTAATTCAGAATGTTCACACAACTTAAGAATGCTTTACTTTACGCTTTTCCAGATCTTGTTTTGTTGTTACTCGATTGCGAATTTCCCAAAAGGAAAGCCCAATTACAGTTCCATCCGAGAATCGAAGACCGAAGAATAAGGCTTTTTAGTATTTGATGCTCGGACGGAATGATTGACAAATAGCAAAGTACAATCCTTAGATTGTTCTTTTGGTGATATTGCCGATATTAGCTGACTAAATTAGCAATACAAGCACAACAATCCAATCGAATCATTTCACAGTACTTTGATTTACACACGTCTCTTTAAAAAACCGAGTATTACTATTGTAAACTTATAACAAATATTTGTGTACACAGTATGCCAGTGCAGCAGCGGCGGCGGCGGCTGCCTTATGTCCGCCATACGCGGGCCTGGCTGCTCTTGCGGCACGATGTCGGTCGTCGTCCATCGCAGATCTTCGGCTGAAAGCTCGGCGGCACGCGGCGGCGCTAGCGGCGGCCCGCGTATCGCCTCCGCCGCACGCGCCCGCATCCGCTCCCGCCGCCGCCTCCGCTCCTGCCGATACATAGCCGAACACGCAACAGTCATCATCAAATTAAGTGCGTTCAAAATCAGTGCAACCGTGTCTTTCTTTTCGGATATCTCGTATGCCATACATTTTAAGATTAATATGTAAGTAGTCCACATTTCAGCTCTTATGAGGATCTGGAACTACTCGGATTTAATTTTCTATAGCTATTTATATCTACCTATTATCTCGTCCTCTTGAAGAGGTGTATATGACGTCGTATATTACTGTTAAATTGTCGCATAACTGCAACTTGAGATATGACACACTGTAAACTTATTCTATGTATCTATTTTTTATATATTAGATATATAGGTTATCAAGACAAAGTTAAGCTTTAAAGTGATATCTATCGATGCGATCAATTGTGACTTAAGACAACTTTCACTTTATTTTACTTTTACTATTAATCGAGCATATTCAAAAACTTGAGCAACTCCTTTCACTATTACACAAAACCCGCTTCAGAAAATTATATTTTCAGCTTGCCATCGCTCACGGAGAAACTAACTGGGACGTTCCAGATGGACAGACGCTAAAGACACGCGTAAGTGTTGTATATTCACTTAACTCAAATAGTGCATACTGTTAAAAGCATTTTTAATCGATAAAATGTGTTTTAAAATCGTATTGTGTGTAATTTATTATGCGCACTGCAGAACTGTAATACCAGTGTGGCGCAACAACAAACATCAAATCGATAAAGCTCTATACAATACACCGCGAAAT
This sequence comes from Catocala fraxini, assembly GCA_930367265.1. Lineage (NCBI taxonomy): Eukaryota > Metazoa > Arthropoda > Insecta > Lepidoptera > Erebidae > Catocala > Catocala fraxini. The sequence goes on along the minus strand of OV884025.1, from coordinate 10,413,390 downwards.
AACATCAGCAATAAGGAAAATAATAAGGTGCAGATATAACCATGTTTAATTTTATCCGTTATAGAAAACACGATTTTTTTTTAACTTGGTGGAATGCTTTGACGCTTACCCCTCCGCGGGGATAGGCGGAGGGGTTATGTCGGACTCACCGGGGTAAAAGAAAGATGTTGAAATGATAATGGACCTCCCGGAATACCGACTAAACCTACCACGGTATTGCTCGACAAAACCGCTATCGACCGGGCCGCGCGAATCACTTGCACATGCGGTCGCGACCCCGCCGGGGTATCGGCCCGCCGTATGAAACGGCAGGCCACTACACGAAGAGGCCTACCTTTTAGGCAAAACTCCCTCCCCAAACCCTACTGTCTCCCCCCTGGAGGGGAGACGGACTCGACACAGAGGCGCGCGTGGGAACACGCACGCTGCCTCTCGGACCTGGTGCTGAACGGGTGATGGACAGGCCCACGAAGCCCACCACCCCCAGGTCAATAGAGAACACGATGGTTTTTAGAAATGTAAAGAACGAACGACACATTACTCATGTCTTAAAATAAATTATTTTCTAATTTAACTGTAGAAATAATGTCTTTACGATTTATTTTATTATATTTTTTTCTACAAATGAAAGAACATGGTCTGTAATATAACTGTTGGTAAATGGGAATTAATTATTTATACCTATTTTGGCTTGTACCTGATTTTTGCCTACAGCACTGAATCCGGTTCCAAACGTGATTTATTGCATATCTTATAAATGTGTTTTATGTTTTCGATATTACATTTCTCGTTTCCAATCATATATTTGTTAATATTTCTGACTGTGGTTACCACTTGATAAATCGTAATATTGTTCTCAGTGCCATTAGATAAAACTAGGAAACTTAAACAGAATATGTAATCCATTTTGTACCTCTGATTCTTCTTTCTATCTGAATCATTGACTATCAATATTTCGTAAAAGAATGCCGGATATAAAAACGAATAGTCTTTTCAGTTGATTATTCCTTCATGTGTGTTCCTACAAGTGGTTACAATACTTTATCTAAACTATACAGAATTAGCATAAAAGGCATGATATGATGAGATATTAATTATATCATATTTTAGTTGACAGTACAGATATTTCTTTTAATACGGTGTGTGTGTGTGGTGTATATCTCAAGGTGGATTATTTTCTTTAATTGTTGGTTATGACATTAAGCATATAAGCACGTGTACACGTCACAAAATATAAGTATATATTATAAGTTATTTAATTTGCACATTCTGCTGATAAAGATGCTAGAAAGATGGCGACTTAGTTCATTTGAAATAGAGAAATATATCTTCTGAGTAAATAAATAAGAAATAGGAAAAATAATCATTGAATATTAAGTAGGTGTATAAGTTTTCAACGAACTAAAATACTTATGACAGTTATGACAGATGAAATTAATCCTATTAATATTGTAAGTACTTAGATAAGAACACGAAGACTATTAACTTATTCAGAGGACTACTGGTTCCTAATCATCTAAACGTAAATAACAGTTAAATTTCGTTATGTGGGTGTTACCTATAGTTATAGATATAAGATAATGTAAGTACATACATGTGTTTGTGAAAATATATCGTCTCCGCTTGTATCAGGCATGTACAGAACAGTATGTTAGAAAATAATCGACCAAACGAGTAAATTGGACTGTGAAATATTTGTAAATTAAAATAAGCTGTGATAAGTGTACGAGTGTTGGAACGGAAAGAAAATGATCTCTTTAGCTTGATATATTTTATTTTATTTCAATATTATATAATAAAGATGTGTAAGGATGATACATTTGCGTCTATTATATTTACAAGTGAAAATTAGAAACTTAGAATTATATTTTGCGATAAATTGACGCTACTGTTTTTGGTTTACAGTTGAAATGTTTTACTTTAATTTATTTACTCGTATTCCATTTCATTTCCCAATTTAAAACCAATAAATGCAATTAGATAATGTTGCCTATGAATATAAATACCTAACACATATTATAACGTAATTCATGAAAGCATATTAAGGATATATTTTTCGAGTATAATTTATTATGGTTTTTAATACATAATTTCATCACATCATAAGCAGGATATCGGCTTACATTTAATGTATATTTAAACAAAATTTATGCTTGCCTTCCTTTGCCCTAGACGTTTATCGACGACATCTTAACTTAACTACATAACTGTGTTGTAAAATATAAAAAATAGACGCATATGTATCACATCGAATATTATCTCCATAAGTTAAGTAATATCCGATCTCAGATAAATGTAAATATAAATAATATAGCAAGTAAGTGTTCGGTCTCGTAACAACGCTCTGTTCATATAGTTGTGTACTTAATAAATACTTTTAGATGACGAACATTTCATAGTTTTTTTATCGCTTTACAATATTTCTTATAATGCGTTATAAGAGCCAATAAACACTGTTTTCCCTTATAATTGACTCGTTAACTAATACCTCAGTTTGCAGTATTACCTATATTACTTATTTACGAAGGCATGAGTATGGTAATTTTTCAAACTGGACTTGACTGGACTTTTAGTTCAAACTGGACTCTCTCATCTCACCCTTGACGACTTGGTTTTCCCGAAAGTACCTCTTGCGTTAATGACGGACTTTAAAACCTACCTATCGTTAACGTCATGTTAACATGTACAATCCTTTACTTATAATTAATAATATCGGATTTTACTTATTATATTCTAGAAAATAGTACTAAAGTATGAAAGTAATAAATATGAGTAACATTTAACTAAACTTTAGGTTAGAAGCGAATGTAGGTGAGTTTATTTTATAGCAATTAAGATTGCTTTTGTAATGGCAAAATCGATGTCCCAACTAATATTTATCTACTTTATATTATAGATCTCTCCTAAAACGTTAATAATGATCAATAAATATCACTTATTCATTGTATCAAATGAAAATTTCGATTCGAAATATCACTAAGCTACTACAGCCAAACAATGATACAGATGAGTCTGTGATTTGACATCGCTCATAAATCAGGGGCGAGTCGGGGTTGCATCCCTAACAGGGAGCGATATTGTTTCTACATTTGTGGCTGATTGATGACAGGACTGGCTGTGTGGTCGATGCCTGTGCCACCTAGACTATGACGTACAAATTCAGTAAACCTAATGTAGGTTTAAAAAAGAGTGTTATAAGTGCGTTTCAAATACGAAGTCCCATTTGACAGATGATTGTTGAACAGCGATAGTGAAGACACCGTTTCAATCGACACATCACGAAATCGATTACCGATTAACTTTCCAAACAAACGTGTGAATATTGAAAAACTTCAATTACTCACTTTATTATTAGTTCTAATTGTAATAGTTTTAATGTTTTATTTTTAATTGCTGTACCTAATTTTATTTGATTTATTAGTAATATAACATTTACAATATATTTACATTATTAATTTTATATTTTTATTTGTTTGTTAATGTAATTAGAATTTATTATTTAAAGTAATTTATACAAAATTATGTGACTGTAAACAAATAAAATTCACTGGATTTTGATATTTTAATTTAATTTTTAACTTAACTTTAATATTGATATTTCTTCACTTTTAATATTTACCTTCGTTTCTTATGTCATATCATTTATGTAATATTTAAAATGTAATGCATGCTGAATTCACCTGTAATTGGTTAGACTCAAAACCGTTTCTCTTATGTGTATGTGATATTGTAGTAACTGTTGGTGAATCTTAATAAATAAATAATAAAATGAAATGGTGGGTTAAAATCGAAACAAAAAATATAGAAACAGAAAAACAAAACAGAAGTCCATCTAAGCTTGACATATCGAAAGAATAGTTACATCAAAGTTATATATTACGGGCACGCCACGATCGTGGCGGTAAGTCCCGTGTTTGAGGAGTGGCTGGAGAGGCGCCATGGCGCCCTCACCTTCCGGCTGACACAGGTAATGACTGGCCACGGTTGTTTTGGCCAGTTCCTGTGTCGTATACGCCGGCAAGAGACGCCCGGTTGTCACCACTGCGGCGACTGCCGCGACGTTGTTGAGGACACGGCGCTGCACACTTTGGCGGTTTGCCCCGCCTGGGCATCGCAGCGCCGTGAGTTGATCGCGGCAGTCGGATTGGTTGCCCTCTCGCTCCCGGCCGTAGTTCAGTCTATGGTCCGGAGTGAGAGGTCGTGGAACGCCGTCGCCTCCTTTTGTGAGAAAGTCATTTCCATCAAGGAGGCGGCGGAGCGGGAGAGGGAGCGTTTGAACCCTCTCCCCAACCGCAGAGCCGGGCGTCGGAGGGCGCGAGACGACCTCCAGCCACCCTGAGGATTGACCTGGGGGTGGCGGGCTTTGTGGGCCTGCCCGCCATCCGTTCAGCACCAGGTCCGAGAGGCGGCGTGCGTGTTCCCACGCGCGCCTCTGTGTCGAGTCCGTCTCCCCTCTAGGGGGGACAGTAGGGAGTTTTTAGATGTGCCTATAGGGTAGGTCTTTCGTGTAGTGGCCTGCCGTTTCATACGGCGGGCCGTAACCTCGGCGGGGTCGCGACTGCATGCGAAAGTGATTCGCGCGGCCCCGTCGATAGTGGTTTTGTTGAGGAACACCGTGGTAGGTTTAGTCGGTATTCCGGGAGGTACTTTAACATCTTTACCATCTTTCTTTTACCCCGGCGAGTCCGACATAACCCCTCCGCCCGCCCCCGCGGAGGGGTATGCGTCATGCATTCCCCCACGTAAAAAAAAAAAAAAAAAAAAAGTTATATATTAGGTGATAAATTGTAAAAAAAATGGACTTATCCTCGACTAATCCCTAGTATCAAATACTTACTCCATACTTAGTATAATGGTGAAATAAATGTGACTTAGATTTTCAAGACGACTACTCTTAAACTATGGGATATTTAAACCATACGTCCAATATCGCATCGTCAAATTCATTTTAATAAAGAAAGTATATTAAGCGTTTGCAGAATGGGATTTAAGGTACGTTGCAATGTAATAATAATTAATACCAAATACAAATTTACAAAAGTATTTCTCGGACAATTGTTTTTACCTTGAATTAGTTCGATTTTATTCGATTCATATTGTCGCGTCACTGTGATTAAAAGTAAAAAAATTACCTTAACGCGTAACCATAGTACTGTAGTAAAATATTATTTTTTAAATTATTTAAGACTAATATCAATAGAAATTATTAGTTGATTATGTTTGTGAAACAATTACATAATGTTTTTTATAGATTCTAATTATTTTTAAATATTCTTTAGTACCATAAGTAATCATTGTTTATTTTAGCAATTTATATGAAATGTACAGAGTTACGTGCTATGAAGTATCAAAAGGGACTTCGTATTTGAAACAGACTATAGTACATTTTCTACACATCAGACAAAGCGGTACTCGCGTAGACAGCTCGAGCTTATAGTCCAGCAGCCACCGCCTGTTTTTTTTTTATGAGTTTGTAATAACAGGCTGAATCTTCGTGAGCAGGTTCGATTCGACGAGACGCCCAAGTTATTCTCTTGAAAATTCTCGATAGAGGTAACTAATGTAGAGAGCAGGTATAAAACATATCGATTCGGAGGAGTGTCGAAATTGTCTGAATAACAGTTAGTTTTTTTAGAATATTGAGGTACTTGGACGATAAACTCGGAAAAACAATTGTCCTACAGAATGGATGGTTTGACTGGAACGTCCAATCTTAAATACGCGCGCAATGAATAGTCTACATTAAGTTATGCTCAACTATAACCATGATATGTAGTACGTCTCAATATTCTTGTAGGACTGGCGATACATTCTAAAAAAACTTACTGTTATTCAGACAATTTCGACACCCCACCGAATCGACATGTTTTATACCTGCTCTCTACATTAGCTACCTCTATAGAGAATTTTCAAATGAATAACTTGGGCGTCTCGTCGAAACGAACCTGCTCACGAAGATTCAGCCTGTTATTAGGTACTCACTAAAAACAGTATTTGGGGACTGCCTATAGAAGTAAAAACTAAGTAACATGTGAATTGTATCGTCGAGCTATTAGATTATTATTTTTGAATTTTGAATTCCGGTCTCGGTGTTGGTGACGATGACGAATTTTTGTTCACCCAAAAAGTGCTCAACGCGCCTAAAGAAGTTTTCACTTTAAAAACAGGCGATGGCTGCTACACTTTTAAGCGAGCGAGTAAAAGAAAATGTGATAAACAGAAACAAGAACTACAATGTACTAAGGTAGAAATGTGCAAATTCTACGAAAAAAAATCGATCATCCAAAGTTGTAAAATCACGCTAAATAATATGTTGACCAATTCATTGTCACTGATATTTTATTTAAATCATAATTGTATAGTTAAAAGGACTTGATGATAACATATTGATAAATCGGGGTCTACCGTACTTAAGATCTTGTACCCTAGGGACCACAATGATGATATTGAAGACCTTTTGTTTAGTATGCCTTTACCTAATCGTTGTTGGTATGAGTTTGTGCCTTTATTTACAACGTGGCGAGCGTTTTGACTGCGATTTTTCGAATGCAATATGTAGTCATTTAGGATTTACCTACAAAATGTAAAAACATATTTTAGTCAAATAATGTAATAATACACTACGCTTAAAATTTAAATTTGGAGTGTTATAAACAGCGGGGCTGCAGCGGGGAGCGTCAGTCGAGAGTGCGACGCTGGCTCGGGCCCCGTACTGGGGAGCATGTTTGCGCAAGCTGTTAAAAAAGCGGCCGGCGCTCCCGCCCTCGCATCGGGTGCGCCCAATTAGGGCGGCGACGCTGCTGATTGGGCGTAATCGCGTTAGTATCGGCGACAAACAGCCTGCACCCGCTCCGCCGTCTCAACAACATACCAGTACTTCAGTATTGTATTTGGAATCAACATTATTAGACTACCGACAAAAATTGAATTATGAATGTGGAAAAGGAATATCGCATTGTTAGAATTACATGTGAGCTTTGCCTAAATGGGATGTCATTTAGGCATAATAAAATATTATAACAATAATAATTTTATTGTTCCAAATAGCCACAATACAATAACATAAATATAATAAAAATAATTTGTGTATAGAACTGTTGCATTGAACTCTGGTACCCAAGATAAGATTAAACTTGTGTTATCTATATGGTTTACAGGTCATAACCTTGAGATAGCTCTTTGTGCCCGTTTCAGTTCCAGAAAGTAAGTCTTGGCGGCTCCTCCCCATACAGATATGCAATAGCTTAGAATTGACTGGCATAGAGCAAAATAGACTGTTTTTAAAGTATACTTTTATGCGGAGTATCGTAACTTTTTAAAAACGTAGATTAGTTTACGCACACGGGCAGTAAGCTTGTCTATGTGAGATTTCCAGTTTAGTTTATTGTCTATATAAATTCCGAGGTATTTGACACAGCTCGATTTAGACAGGCATGGGCAATCACACAGAGTAGAAGAGTGATTATTTGTGCAGGAATGAGCCTTAAATTGGAAAGAGTCTAGTGAGGGTTGGCGTGAAGATGACACGGAGAATGTCAGATAAGTCGTTTTTGAGACATTTAGGATTAAGAGGTTAGCAGATAACCAGCTCATTACAATATTAGTTAGGATTCAAACAAAAATTTTGAATTCCACATAACACGACGGTGTTTTTTTTTAAATACTAACTAATATTATAAATGCGAATGTGAGTTTGTTTGTTTATTACGCCTTAACTACTCGAGCGATCATCGTGGAATTTTGCATAATATACGTTGTCTGAAGAACAAAAAAGGAAATGGATTACCTTAATATATATATATATAATAGAATATAAGTAGCTTTTCCTTTTTGAGAAGCCACGTTATATTCATATAAGTGTGACAACTTCCACAGTGCTTACAAATCCGGCTCCTTGTATTAATATAAAACGAGGACCCCGTTCTCATGGATATTGCTAGCAGTCCTAATTTAATAACTTCGTTTCTTTAAAGAATTTTGTACCATTTTCAATTTTGGGTTTATGATTGATAAAATATAACGGGCATATAAAAACTATCTTCGTCAGGAATATCTATTACGTACAAATAATCTTAGTTATGCAGTTGGCATTCAAGCGATGCGAATTGATGGATTTAACTCAATAAATTTCTATACGTTTGATTCTTACGAAATCCTTGTTGCTTGAGCCTATCTCGAATTTGACCAGTGATTTGTTTGCCGGTTCGGTTTTGGTAATCTGGCGAAAACAGGTACCTGTGAACTCGGCTGTCTTAGTGTGTAGTCAGCCTGGTAATTAAGTTTTATTCTTGTTGAACCTGAGGTTTCCAACACCGTCCATTTATTTGTTTAACAATTAAAGGCAGTCATGGACAGACACTATTTTACAACCATCAGAAAATCTTCAATTATAAAGAATAAATTTAACTTTTCCAGCGACAAATCGGCACTTATCTACAATTCTTAAAGAGCATTAACGCGATCATACGTATTGGTTACCTTTAGATACATGGCGTTTCGACGCGCAACGACGACGCAATCTTTAAAGCATTGTTATTGCATTTGTGAAAGCAAGACAGCACTGCAATACGTTGTCTCGTTCTGACTATATGATAATAATAATCAAAGATGCTACTATAGCTTCAGGTGCATATTAATTGTAAGTGTATATTAAAAATAGCCAATTCGACCTATACCTATAAGTTCGAGATTTTGCATGTATTTTAAAAACAAATATAATTGATGTCTAATTTTGAATCATTTTACTATTTATTGAAATTAAACTACTAGGTATATACGGATTTTATCGCGTTATTTATTTGACACTTTATTACATAATTTTGAAAACTGTTACACTACTACTACTATTAAACTTTACTCATTTTTAAGCTAATTGAATTATTATTAAAACTATTTAGATTTAATTTAATTTTACACTTTCCCCGACGTTTCGGTTGCTTTTCAGCAGCCATGGTCACGGGGAGACTAAGATGGCAGTTGTCTCAATGTTCCAGTGTAGTTATTTCAAAGTACCCGAACATAATTTAATCATTGGTGTTTCTATTTACGCAGAATGAGCTCAAAGTATCATGAATTTTACTATAAAATGATTCTAACCTATACTCAAAAACATCACCTTTTGTTCTTACTCAACACTATTTGTGCTTTTTGCCACACAGGATGTGTTTTACAAGACTCTGTGACGCGGACGATCTTAATGAAGACTAAAACGGCATCGTAACCTGAACTCATTGCTTTGTGAAAAGAGACACTAGGTAGGCCTACTAATGCACCATCCGAAAATGTCAAAAGTTGATTGCACGGACGGCGTAGTGGTTTAAGTGGTCGCCTCGCTGCTGCCACTGCACCAAGTGTTGTGGGTTCGAATCCCACACGGGACAAAAATTTGTATGATGTCTGGGTGTTCGTTGCGTCCGTTGTTTGAATGTTGGTAGTCACCCGCGACACAGGAATTATTCCTAATACGTTGTCTTATTTAAAATTGAAATAAATTAAACAAGTATTTATTATCTCTTCGCGGTTTAATACATAAGTTTTACAAAAGTCATTATTTGGAATTTTAAACATTGTTACGATATTTTTATGCTCTTACTTTATTTTCTAGGTGTTATCACCCTTTGATTGACTGAGAATGCACATTAACATGCATTTTTTTAAATTAAAATTGCAAGTAATTGACTTGCTTTAACTGTGAAAGTAGACAGTGTGAGGATACTTTCATAACCGAAAATTCACACAAAGTTCACGCAAAGTTTTTGAAGACTGCCCATATGCACTAAGAATATTATGTCAAATTGCCCATTCTCAGATTCTAAGCTGAAATTATATTCAATTTGCTAAAATAAAATTAAAACACCCGAATTTTAACCTAAACAACGGGCGAAGAGAATCCAGACGTTTAGCTTTAAACAACTCATCGTGGCAGTCACACATTTTGTCCCGTGCGAGGATCGAACCCACGCCACATAGCGCACTAACGAAATTACCATTTAAATAATTGCGCCAAAGACGGATGAGCAGATAAATGTAATTTAATTTTATAATCTTTTATAAGTAGCTAACCTTGCCTTTCTTAAGAATATCTTAAGCTTAATTAGGGATAGGGTCAAAAACTTGTGCAATTATTGCCTATTCCAGCAGCCTAATGCACACACTAACCTTGTGACTCGTAGGTATGCACATTTTCTTTCCATATTGACCATAGCCTCCACGTTACACAGATTCTAACATACAACATATTTATTCCACAACGTTCACATTGTACCTAGCACATACGTTTTAATTTAAGGTCTTCAATACATTTAATAATTTACTTATTGTCTATTATCTATTGGCTATGCATAAAACGCATGATTTTTTTATTGTTTTTGGTGGTATTAGTATTATTTTTTATGGTGGTAACCAATAGCAACATAAAATTTATTTATTTTACATTATGTACATATAACCAGTTCTATATAATGTAAAATAAATAAATTTTATGTTGCTTCTGTCATGCCCAACTTCCACCATCATACTGTAAATGTTGACACTAATACTCCCGCTCGAGCGCGACTTTTCAGATACGTTCATGCTGCTTATAGAAGCGTAGTGCTCCACTTACATCTAAGATATGAAGTATGCTAGATATTCCGTGATTGCGTTCGAATTTTTATAAAATGTCCGTCTTGTGGTTTACCCTTGTTACACCAAATTTCGGGTTCAAGGTTCAGCCGTGTTTTATTAACAAAGTTCCATCTAAAATATATTGATAAAAATAATACATTTTCTAATTATGTCCAAGATCTATCTAATAAAAGAGTAGGTATCTACACATCTCTGGTATGTCTTAGTTTATGTTGGGTTGACGATTCATCATGAATCAACGGTCTGCTTATCCTACAAGGTCTACTAAACGCAGTAAATGTTTAACAAATATTACATAGAAACCTACTGTGAACACTAACAATATTATTGCTCTTACATCGCATCAAATGTTATGATTCTATATGCCTACAACTGCACTGAAAACTATTCAAACGGTTAATATCGTTCTTGTAACGTGGACCGATACTCATATCAACTTCAATCTTATAAAAATGTTTGTCTAACTTCCGCGATAAAACACGCGGCAATAATTCCACGCGTATGTTTTTTTATCTAAGCATTCTTTCATTAGGTTTATTTTCATATCTTTACATATTTTCAACCAATATTGGCATAATTTTCTCAATTTAAAATAAAGTCTGTCACCAGTCACAACAATAACATGTTATAATTACGACATACAATCTAAGTATGTCGTAATTATAATATTTACAATAGGCTTGTCATTGTAAATGAACGCGCTGTTTTTCTGTAAGTAGAAAGAGTGGTTATTAGCAAAGCTGACCTCTAAATTACTAGCCACGTTATAGGCAAACGTGCAAGCAAAATCCACGCAGACTGTCCGTATAAGTAACGCTCAATACAAATCTCGACTTCGACCAGACTCGATGTGCCTGCGTAGTCCGCTAACATGTTTCTAATCTTGAGTTTATTTTCAATTTTGTTTTGTAATCCTATAGTAGCGAGTACAGATAATAATGGAACATTTTATTATTTCGCGTACGGTAGCAATTTGTTGGCAAAGAGGATACACATAAAAAATCCGTCTGCAGTTTTCTTCAGCGCAGCCAAACTGGAGGTAAGTCATACATAATACCGTACTACTTACTTACAATAAATTATGTATTGATTAAGTAAGTATTGATAAGAAAATTGATTTAATGAAACTAAAACAGTGCAAATTGATTACATACGCGATAATAATCATTTCACGATGAAAAATTAATTACTCATGGGCAAAATAATTTGATATAAGCCTATGAAATTGCTCAGCGATGAATATTTAGATGTTTAATTTTGACTGACAATGCGAGAGTAACTATATTTATAGATTAGGTATGGGTGTACGTAATCGCTGTCCATAATTGCATCTTACCGATATTAGAAATATGAAATTGAAGATATTTGAATGCTTAAAGATGAAAAATAACTTTTAATTTCACATTTTTTGTTTGTACCTATGCCAATAGGCTGTATGGACTTTGATAAATTTGTCACTCGGGAGGAATATATACTTAAGTATTTTCGATGCAATATATCTCATTATACTGAATGAGAAATATTGCATCCAAAATACTTAAGTCAAAATTTCTTTTGCCGAAAAATATGACACTAACTTTATTGTTGTCACGATAATCAGCATTCAACGAAATGGAGTCACGAAAACTAGTAACCAATAGATTTTGCCACTGTAAATATGTTCAAAACGTAGTCTTTAAATAATGTGTTATATCTACGATAGTGGCTTAAGAACACGTAAAGACGAACTATTTTCTAGCTCAATAAACTATTTATAGTACAGTCATCTTAAACCAAAAAAGGGGTCAACCTCGGAATCTAACGGAATAAGCTGAATTTTTATATAGACCTTTATTTTAGCATTACAAATGTTGTCACAAAAGTCACATATACCAATGTCACATATGAGCGTCCTTAGATATTCAAGGTCAAAGGTCGCGAAAATCAGTTTTTTGAGAATATCTCGTTTTCGCTGCCCCCTTTCGTGTTTGTATTTATTATGAAAGTTGTAGAGAATAAAATTCTCTACAAATTTAATTTAGACCTTTTTCATACATCGAACCGTTTTGAGATAGAAGGGGCAGAGTGTGGAGCACTCTGGAGTGATGTTTCCTATGTTTGTGATGTTGATGAGGCCTCGACCACCCTCACTTATTATTATTCATCCTTTTTTTTTCATCCTCGTCTTCTTCCGGTTGGCCAGCAGTGTCAGACTTATTTTCATCTTCACTTTCCTTGTTATCATTGACATTAATTGTCATATCTTCCAAAATGTCAGCGTCATATGCATTGTCTTCATAAACATCTGATGGATATGATGATGCATTGAGGTATGCAGTCCTATTGCATTAACCACAAACTAGAGAACATTGCATCCCTTACTTACGGTATCCACAACGCGAACCACAACCATTCTTGCAGTTACAGAATCACCTTCAGAAAGTAACTTATTGCAAATAAAACACAAATCAGCCTTGATAACCTTTAAAATTGTACGTCCGTCTTTGCTAAGATACACTTTAAAACTGAAAAATGAACTTTTTCAGTAGGTAGTAGTCCCTTGAGAAAGAAACAGGCCTCCTTTATATAATAGAACATCTGTCCCAACTTGCTATTAATAGAAAGGTCGGGTAGTGCTAGTGGAGTTATTATTTCCAGGTCTGTAATTTTAAAAGCAATACCTGCATCCATGAGATGTCATTTTAAGACAAATTCATTTAATGTCTTTTTCACTTAAAATACTATTATCCTTAATTAAAATAACATTAAAATGTATTTAGAAAGATACACTTTATTATTTAATAATTTGTATGTCAAAGGTAAGTGAAATTTGATGACTATTTGATTTAAAAGAAATATATATATAAGTATGAGGTATTTAATTGTTAATTAAGTAATATTTAATAAATAATAAATAATTAAGGAAAAATACGGTATAATAGATTGGGATTCAGTATTTACCTTGCGCTAAGGTATGTATGGCTGAGCGCTCCACACTCTGCGCCCTCTATCTCAAAAACGGTTCGACGTACAAAAAAGACCCAAAATGAAATTTGTAGAAAATTTTATTCTCTACAACTTTTATAATAAATGCAAACACGATAGGAGGCAGAGAAAACGAGATATTCTCAAAAAACTAATTTTTGCGTCCTTTGACCTTGAATATCTAAGGACGCTCACATGTTGGCATATTATGTGACTTTTAAGACAACATTTGTAATGCGAAATTAATAAAGGTCTATACAAAAATTCAGTTTATTCCGTTAGATTCCGAGGTGACATGCCTAGGTGACTGAACTAGCCACCGAATAAAATTATTGCAATGGTCACTTTTTAAATTAAGTTTTAATGAAATACTGACATTGCTAATCCTTTTTTCTTACCAATCACCACAAAATTCTAAATGACTAGTTTTTCCTCGAGGCTTCGCTCGCGTGAAAATATGTTGTGTTATATAATTAGTAACAGTTCATTTTAAATAAAACATAGCCTATGTTACTCAATGATAATATAGCTTTCTAATAGTAAAATAATTTTAAAATCGGTTCGGTAATTTTTGAGTTAAACCCTTACAAACAAACAAATAAAACATCGAATCTTTCCTCTTCATAGTATTAGTATAGACAAAGTCTATTTCTTGGTTTGTCCTTTATCCTTACTAATATTATAAATGCGAAAGTAACTCTGTCTGTCTGTTACCTTTTCACGCTCAATCCGCTGAACCGATTTAGATGAAATTTGGAATGGAGATAGCCTGAGACCCTGGGAACGACATAGGCTATATAACATCACGCTATGGCTCACGGGAGCGGCGCAGTCACCATAAATACCACTTACGCGGGTGAGACCGAGGGCACAGCTAGTTATATATATTGCCAATAAGCAACGGGTCCATAAGATCATTTTGCATAGGAAAAGTTAATGGGCCAGAAAGTGACACAGGATTTTTAGGGCAGCAAAACGAGAGTGTAGCTGTATTAAATAATAGCAATCACAAACTTATTCCGGGGTACCTACTAAGTAACCAACGCGGCAATCATAAATATACCTCCTCAATGATTGAAATGAATCTAGGTACTATATACGGATTTTATCGCGTTGTTTATTTGACACTTTATTACATAATTTTGAAAACTGTTACACTACTACTACTATTAAAAGTTACTAATTTTTAAACTAATTAAATTATTATTAAAACTATTCCGATATAATTTAATTTTTCACTTTCCTCGGAATGAATAATATTCGCGTAAACAGAAGACAATATTATATAATATTGTCTTCTGTTTATACAAAATAATATGCATGCACTGAGTATATACTCAGTGCATACATATTATTTTATATTGTAGTCATCAGAAGTAAAAAGAGTAATCAAAAACTCATTAAGATAGATCTAAGTGATTATCTCGAGGATATGTTAATTCGACAGCTTTCGAAACGAGTGTACGTAATATATGGCAATAACTACAATTATGAAGAAAATGTATTTGTCTCTAATTTAATATCCATAAAAAAATGAGGCTAAGCGAGGTTATTGCACTTAGGCATTTGAGTGTATTGATATTTTATATATAAATGGTTTACGACAAGATTTGCCCGCTTGTGGAATTTGAATTTATAAACAGGATTTGTTGTAACTACTTCAACTTACAAAAAAAAATAAGAAGATACAAATTACCAGACACTAATGACCAGACATCTTTATGAATCAGCAATAAATTGCCAAAGGCAATAAAAAACACATTAATCCTAAATTTATATTATAAATGCGAATAATAAAATAAATAAATATATAAAATAAGTTTGTTTGTTTGTTATACTCTCATGCCTCAACTACTCGACTGATAATCATGCGATTTTGCATATACGGTTTCAGGGGTACGGAAAAGGATATAGAATACCTTTCGTCCAGAAAAAGTGCTGTTTCCGTGGGATAGAAATTTTAACAGAATCTACATTAGCGCGAGCGCAGTGGCTGGCAAAATTTCATGATGATCGGTTGAGTTGATAAGGGGTAAAAGCGAAACAAAAAACAAACTCACATTTATTTATATTTATAATATTAGTTAGGATATAATATAAGCATAATTATGCATTTCTATAGGTTGTGTTTTTATGTACCTAAATCTCAACGGTGTAACGATTTTAGTGACGTAACTCCATAAATAATTCTATTACCTGATATATAAAGTGTTATAAATTAAATACCGAAATAAATAAATGTTTTATGCATATTATATGGAGTCAAATTAGAATTTAATCATAAGCAGTAGGTAGAATATTTAAAGATGTTATGAATTAATTATATTTCTACAAGCGATTTTTTGCTTAATCTATTATTAATAATCTAATAATAGCTCACACATAAATAGCTTCTTAGACAGATGTCTATTTCTCGGAGCGGTAGGCAAAGACTACAGATTTCCACCGATGCTGACATATCTCACTTGCTTCAGTCACTCTCACCAGTACCTACTGACTATTATTTACTGTCGAATGTACCTACATTCGACAGTAAATAATAGTAAACGAAATTAGAAAACTGTAGATTTAGTACGAAAAGTACGAATTTCAATTACAAATAACGCCTCCGCAACTATTTCGTCAGTGTCCTCGTGTGCTTATCATGACAATAAGTGTAACAACGCCATCTAATTATCTACTCTATATATCTATATAAACATCTACTTTCAAATCGAATAATGATTTACTAGAAAACAACGATTTCTGAACAAAGAGTATTCTATGTCAATAGTGATCGTGGTACACACAGCGACACATCAACCTAGACTGTTTGGACTTTGAACTATTAGAAGCTGAACGCTGCGAATCGTGCGAGACAGTACGTTATATTTTTGTTATTTTGTCTCATTCACTCTGAACGAGCCGCGGGCATCGCCCGCCGCAAGCGCTAGTGCACCGTGATGGGTCTACACCACTATGCACTGTCCCTTTCCGACAATTCTCTATTTTATATGTAGCGTAGTTTACGTATATAGGTTGTCTAACTTGATGTGTAGCCGTGTGTACCTGCGTGTCAAATTTCATAAAAACCGCCGTTCAGCAACATTGTTTAGCGGATTACATGTTTTAGAATTGCTGAATTCTTCTATTATTCATAGTGACCATAGTAATAGTTGAAGAATGGTTAATCATTAAGGTAATCATTGATGTATAATACTTATATCAATGTTGGTAATGAACACATTCTAATAATTATACAGTTTGCATTCATAAACGAATGCTTCAAATTAATTCTGCGCCGATAATGATGACTGCACGGAACCACTACGCCAGTGGTTTAAGTGGTCGCCTCGCCACCGCCACCGCGCCGCGTGTTGTGGGGTTCGAGTCCCACACGGGATAAAAAAATTTGGGATCCATAAATAGTTGTCCCAAGTCTGGACGATCTTGGTATCCGTTATTTGAATGTTTGTAAAGTCTCCCGCGATACAGGAATATTCCAAGTGCAGAAGTTCAAAAGCAATTTCTGTGTTTAGCTATTAATGTCGCTGACTGCACCTACAATCAGTATGATCATTGCTGTAATAATTTTCACACATCTCGGTTATTATACATATATTATTTTTTACAAACTCCGAGCTTTCATTCGGTTTATATAAGCGATATTTGCGTAAAGAGAAATATGCCTGTCTACACATACTTCCGGCTCTCTCGCCATGTCGTTCATTTCCTTTTTTTTACCTTCTCCGAGGTTTATTATGTTAGGAAATTCTTAGAAGTGGCACGAAGTCTGGCAATAGTATGGGCGCTAAAACGACACAAACCTTCAGTGTAATTTTTCATTGACTGCACACGGATGACGTAGTAGTTACTTGGTTTAAGTGGTCGCATCGCTACGCCGAGTATTGTGGTTTCCCATCCCAACATTTAAAAATAGTGGACAAGCGTACTTTTTAAAAAGATAAAGAATACTGTCGCATCTACCCCTTGTGATATACAGCAATGCTTAGGCCACAGCTTTTAACTACAACAATGCTTACTTAGGCTATATAAGCTTAGCCATTCTTATATGTCACAAGAGTCAATCGAAGCTGTAATTTTTAGCCTATTGGAGAGCTATTTCGATTGCCTCAGCGAACTATGAATGCATAACGAGAATCTTAATGTATTTTTATGTTTTATAATGACCTTATAGAACACGCTCTAAAATAACAATAATATTATTACAATTTGTAGCTTTGTATTGGATGTCTTGACATTGAAATTATACAGAAATACTTAGACGCTCTATTCTCTGAAGAAGGCAGACTAGACGTCTGCCTGCCCTGTGCTACTATTGCGAACAACCTAACTAAAAAACACTTTTTGCCAGGCCCGGTAATCGAATGACCGCAAACATAAGCGCAAACTTATCTACGGGGCCACCGAGACAGTTAACATTAAAATTTTATATTACAAGTTGTCTCTCACGGTTTCACTCACGTTAATAATTACTGCTCCGCTCCTTTAGCTTGTAGCGTGATGTTATATAGCTTGATATTCATAAACATTAACGTTAATTTGTGCCTGAAATGAATGAATGCAAAAATAATAAAATGCATATCCGACCGTCCAGAGATTGTCCAAATAAAAAACAAACAAATTCTTCAGCTTAATTATATTTGTTTAATTATAGGGATCTTCGAAAGATCTACTCACTAGTCTGATGCTGACGCTGTCCGTAACCCACGTAGGGACAAAAACTGCAATCCCAATACCCTTGCAAAGTACCTAAATAACATTTAACCATTGTCACGAACACTGTATAATTAAACTTCGATCAACTCCTATTTAAAATATGGCATCCTTGTTTGTCATTGAGATAGTTTAAATTGTCTTCTACCGTTTAAAGTGTTAATATAACGGACCTAAAGATTTCATATTATAAAAAAATAAATTTGAAGAAAGCTTATCAAAGGAGAGCGGCAAAATAATTATTTACGATTTCATAGACAAAAAATCTACACAATACTAGCGACGATTGTTTTCTTTTTTATTAAGCATGGGTATTTTCTATTCGGCCCGTAGCACTACAGGTTGGATTTCAATATGTATACGGAGACGTGGAATGGCGCAGTGGCAACCATCGTCGAGGACGACGAGAGAGACGTGTGGGGTAATCTGTGGACACTCGACGTTAACCAGTTGAACTATCTAGACGAGTGAGACTTTTCAACCAAATCTTTATAGTATTACGACGATAAACAAAAATGCAGTCCATATGTTGGGAAACGGCTACCATGGCCTACGACCACTTGTTATACCAGAAGCATCACTCGCTTGTTGTGAAGCCAAAGTTCCAAAAAGGAGTCGCAGTGCTGCTAAAGGCAAGGACAAAGATCACACTGGCCCTTCTGCTGACAGCTTAAACTAAAGTATGCTGTTAGCTTTAGATCTAACAGCATGCTTTATTACCTTCTTCTCTTCACAGAAACATTACACAACATAATGTTTAGCTTCGTTCTGAAGTAGTCCGGAGGTATAAGTCGAAAGTACGGCAGCTCGACGAAAGAAGATATTCCAGTGCTAGGGTGGGATACCGGTGAACCATATCTATTATAAAACATTTGCAGAAATGCCACATTTAAAAAAATAAATCGACGCACCGAGATCTGGTCTTTAAATATACAGGGTGTTTGGAGGGTGAGTAGCCATAGGAAAATGGTCGATAGGTGATGGTGTTGGCTACGTGTTGCGCCTACTTAAATAACATTTTGCCTTAAGTTTAATGAGTAATAATTTTTTTTCTATTTTTCTAGAAAATCTCCAATTTTTTGTATAAAAACTTTAATTATTTTTTTAATAACCGCTGAAATGTTAAAAAAATTATGTTATTTGTTAGTGTAGTCTTACCTTATTCAGATTTAATCATAATTTCATACAAACAATTCAAAAAGAAATAACAGTGAAGTATCAAACTTTCATAAATAAAAAAAAACGTCCTTATGTCAACTTCACATGGTAATTGAAATTAAACTGCTATATACGGATTTTATCGCGTTGTTTATTTGACACTTTATTACAAAATTTTGAAAATTGTTACACTACTACTACTATTAAACTTTACTAATTTTTAAGCTAATTAAATTATTATTAAACTATTTAGATTTAATTTATTTTTACACTTTCCCCGACGTTTCGGTTGCTTTTCAGCAGCCATGGTCACGGGGAGACTAAGATGGCAGTTGTCTCAATGTTCCAGTGTAGTTATTTCAAAGTACCCGAACATAATTTAATCATTGGTGTTTCTATTTACGCAGAATGAGCTCAAAGTATCATGAAGTCTAGCTGTAGTTTGCTTCTTCTTGGGTTTGACTATTTTTATTACTGGATCCCAAGCTGGTGGTACATTCCAACCATCTTCTCTATTAAAATTAGGATGTTTTTTGATTTCAATAGCCTCGCGAAGCATCCTTGGTAGGAATCGGTGTTCTTTAGCGAGAATCTGTGGTTTGTCAAATCTCAGGTAGTGGTTGGTCCCCTGTTGCACATGTTCACATACAGCAGACTTCAACGAGCGTTGGTGTTTTACATCAGCTATGTGTTCTTTTATGCGGGTGCCTATGTTTCTCTTGGTTTGACCAATGTATGAGAGTCCGCAGTCACAATCTATTTTATAGACCCCTGCATCTTGTAAAGGTAGTTGGCACTTGACGGATGGTAAAAATTGACTTATCTTCGTTGGCGGCTTGAAGTATGTGTTGATTGAAGCTCGCTTCAAGATGTAGCCAATCTTGTCAGTGACACCCCTTACATAAGGCAGTATAGCAGGCTGGCGCTCGACTGTGGCTGGCTTTTCTCGGGATCTGTGACAGCGGCGCGGCTGTTGGAGCTTGTTGTCTTGCAGTACTTGCTTGACATGTTGAAGCTCGGCGTCCAGGTGTTTCTTGTCACAGATCCCATGGGCTCTCTGAAACAAAGACATTCCCACGGTAGCTAACTGTTTAGGATGGTGGTGAGATTCACCGTTTAAGTACCTATTTGTATGGGTCTTTTTCCTATATACAGTGTGGCTCAAAGTATGATCAGGATTCCTGATGACAAGTACATCTAAGAAAGCTAATGAATTATTTGCCTCTAATTCCATAGTAAATTGGATGTTATTATTAATGGAATTAAGATGTTCTAGGAATACACTTGCACTATCTGTTGGTAATATTGTAAAAGTATCATCTACAAACCTCTTATAAATTCTGGGTGTGATGGGGGCAGTATGTAAAGCTCGAGCCTCGAAGTCCTCCATATATATGTCAGCAACGACAGGCGATACTGGGGACCCCATTGCGACACCATCGAGTTGTATGTAGAATTTATTGTCCCACAACAGATAGCCAGTTGTTAAGCAATGCTTAAGTAGTTCTGCATATTCCTCAGGCATATTGTACTGTATTAGCTTCCTTTTAGTTATTTCAATACAGTCATGTGCAGGTAAGCATGTAAATAATGACTGTACATCAAAACTAACCATTGTTTCATTGTTAGTGAGACGTAGGTGTTTAATTTCACTCACAAAATGGTATGAATCCTTTACATGTGCTCTCGAGTTGCCTCTGAGTGGTGAGAGTATCTTCGCTACGTGCTGAGCCAGTCTGTAAGTTGGTGTGTCGATCTGACTCACAATAGGACGTAGGGGAGCGTTTTCCTTGTGTATTTTTGGTAACCCATACAGCTTTGGAGGTTTTACGCAAGCTGGTATTAATTGTTTAACGTCTAGATCTAGTTTTTCGGAGTATTTATGAATGATGTCTTTGGTTTTATTCAATATTTTGTTTGTAGGGTCTGTTTTAACCTGTTTATATGTTGTTTCATCCGAAAGTAAATTTTCAATTTTATGTTTATAATCTGACGTATCCATTATGACCGTAGCGTTTCCTTTATCTGCACGGAGTACTGTAATATCTGGCCTAGCCCGCAAGTTCTTCAGTGCGACGAATTCATCTTTGGGAAGATTCGGTCTGGGCACTTTACTTCGACGCAAGACCGATGAAATGTCCTGACGTATAGCCTCCAAATCTTCCTTTTTTATATTATTCTTGACTAGGCAGTCCTCGACGTTGCAAATAATGGTCTCATACGGTATCCTAGCCGGTGTTATTGCATAATTTAAACCTCTACTCAATACTTTTTCGGTTGTTTTGTCTAAAGTTTGTTTTGACAGATTAATAACTGCTTGTCTTTGACTTGACGGCGGCGTGTCATTGGTCCGTGCATTGACGTTTCGTTTCTTGCTGTTGGCATTTGATTTAGATGATAATTTTTCATATTTTTGAATTTTGTTCGTTTTACACGCATTATATTTTGATCTTTCTCTGTGATTTAAAGCATTGATGCATTGTTTAAAATCAAATGGAGTTATTAATCTCTGTATTTCATTAGACAAAATCTCAACGTTCCTATTTATGCTGCGTAAGTCAGCGCGATGTTCTCTGATAACTTGTATTAATAACTTTTGACTTGCCTGTTTTAAGATCTTAGCGCTTCCTCGTATGTCTTTCTTGGCTGATATCTTGACACACGTAGGATTATAATCAATTTGAACAAGATTTGTAATAAATGATTTAAAAAAATACTTTTTTGTTTTAATTGCCCCAAAATAAAGTACATACATAGTAATAGAAGACAAAAAAGTGCAACAGCTAAACCTATTGCACTTTTTCGTTGCGTCATCCAAAACTAAACATTTTACCTGCTTAATTGAATAATTTAGGTTTTCACCCTTTTAATGCATTCGTGACGACAAACCGGTTTTTGTTGAGTTACCTGGTTAGTTATGATACATGTTACATACCGTTCGAAACAGTATTAACTAGAGAAGTTTTTAAAAACATTTGTAAATGCCATACACCGTAAGATTTTTTTATTTTACCACTTGAAGTTGACATAAGGATGTTTTTTTTTTATTTATGAAAGTTTGATACTTCACTGTTATTTCTTATTGAATTATTTGTATGAAATTATGATTAAATCTGAATAAGGTAAGACTACACTAACAAATGACATCATTTTTTTAACATTTCAGCGGTTATTAAAAAAATAATTAAAGTTTTTATACAAAAAAATGGATATTTTCTAGAAAAATAGAAAAAAATTATTACTCATTAAACTTAAGGCAAAATGTTATTTAAGTAGGCGCAACACGTAGCCAACACCATCACCTATCGACCATTTTCCTATGGCTACTCATCCTCCAAACACCCTGTATAATCACCATACATTTTCGCCATATTTGGTCGTAACATGCTGCTAAATAAAGCAGTAGTAGTACTCATTTCTTTTTTATTGCGTATTATGATATCCTATATTACATAGATCTGAAAAGTTATTTCCATCCCACAGTCAAGAAGGCGTGCACGTAGGTTGGTATTACCCAAAGAACGTTACTGTGATCACGCCTGATGGCACGAAAATCTTGGCGCGAACGTACCAGGAGACTACCAATCCTAACAGGACAGCATTAGGTGAAGATTTGCCTCTTGAAAGACGTCCTTCCAACACTTACTTGGAGGTAAGACCTGTGATTATGATTAAACAAGGCGAGCCATGTTCAATTCATTGTAAGCATATTCTACCACCTACATGTTGAGATTAAATAATATAGATTGAATAAACGCCAGATTAAACATTCGCATGTGCGTTGTTATATTAGCAAAAATTTATCTGAAGCGTTACTTGTATAGGTATCCGTCTACCTATATATAGTGCTTACCAGTAACATACGAAGTCACTATGCTTACAGCACGATCTTAACAGGGTTATTTGGCTGGATATTTTAGATCCATTGTAGAGGATGCAAAAGCAGTTAAAATCATAACCAGGCCAACTAGAGAGTATCCAGTTTCCATTTCAAAGTGCCCGACCGCACTAAATAAGTACTTAGATGGTTTTGCGTTTTTTAATAGAGTACGAGTTTATTGCTGCCCCAGTACTAGGCTTTGAAGTCGAATCACTTTAAGCGATGCTCCCAAATAGCGAAAGTATTTAGAGGATAGGCTTAAGCAATTGCTTATATTATATTCAGCGATGCTCCCAACTTCCGGTATTTGGGAGCATTGCTGAAAGTGATTCGACATCTTATATTGCATACCATTGAACCTAATGCCAGACAAGTAGATATCACAAGGAACGGTTTGTTGTTATCTTTACCTTTCATCGTACTGTAATAGGTACTTATCGTTTATCTTATTTTCCAGGTAATAGCACTCGGTGCAATAGAGTCACAACTGCCGCCTGATTATATTGGATTTATTTTCTCATTCCCCACCAACGGACAAATGGCTTCTAAAGAAATGAGAAAAGAATTAGGATACCCATTTTAAAGTACTAAATAAATTAGTATAATAAGAAATCAATGTTTTATTTGCTTTGAAAGAGCACTACATCTTACCAATTTTAGTGAAATAGTATATCACTAAATATTGCTAACGACTAGACTAAGATATTTCCTAACCGAATAACCAAAAATGTACAGACCCAGAAAGAACGCCAAGCCGGCTTCGAGTCTGGGTCAGTGAAACATGACTACAAATATCTATATCAAAGAAAATCTCATTCCGGACCCATGGCACCCCTGGAAGAACCCCCTGGGTGTGCTACGGGAACTTGGATTCGGGCCCGTGGCACCCTCAAGTACTTATAGGGCTCGTATGCACTGCGTATTGGTAAAAAAATGGTACCCACCATCGCTGAGGCATCAGCGCTTAAATGCACACTTTGAGTCTCATGGACAGTAGGTAACGAAACAAGGGGCCTGTCAATCGTCAACAACGAGAGCACGCGGCTGTCATTATGCATACTGATACGGGTTTACTGATATGTTCCTTTGTTAATGCAATAACCGTGTACGATGATTTGTGATATTCTATCACTTAAATCCTATATAGGTAATAATTACACAGAAACAAGCTGAGCGACTTGACAATCCTTTCTTAGAAACATCCTTGCGATAGATGAACATTTCCAAATAAAACCTTTTGAGTTTCCTGTGTTCTAGTTGTTACGAACATCGATGGCAGCCGATATAGGGAGACTGTACCTTCAAATATCCGATCATTTGGCTCTTAGAAGTAAGTTGATGACATAGCAACTCCATGGAAAACCTAATATCCAATTAAATTTCATTCGACTATTAATGCACTCCAAAATTAGTGCCGTATTACCCATAACATAGCAACAGACGCAACTGAAGCTCGCCGCCAAGCATGCTTAATCTACCACACAAAAAGATAATGATGATGATGATAAGATGAGAGAATAGAGACAGAAAGAATAACGATTACGTTCCTAGAGAAAATCTTTGCATACCTATCACCGCTTAGCACTTTACCAGTTTTACATTACAAAACTTTCTTAAAATATACGTTTACCATCTCTGTTACACAACAATCGATGTAATTTTCGATTTTCACACCATTCATGTTTTATAAGTATAACATAAAATTTATAGTTTCCAATATAATAAAATGTGTGATGAAAATCGATTTATCAATATAATTACATACTCACCATTTCACACCGACATTCTTGTACAATAAATGTTTCGATTTCGGTATAATATGTAGTTCATAGTTTAGTTTTGTTACTATTTCTTTGGTTGCTCTGCATGGTTTTTTAAGTTTTATCTATACCTATATGGGTTGTTTATATACGAATGTCAACTCAGTTGTCAACTTGTCATACTTGTCATTTCATAAAATCGTAAAATTGATTTTAAATTCAAGAAGTAGATCTTGCTTGACCTTTATTTAAATACGTACTCGTGTTTAGCTTTAACCGTACGTTATAAAATACTTATCGATATATCTTAGTAAATTAACGTACAAAGGTTAATACTTAGATACTATACTAACAATATTGTATTGATGTCAACAAATATCTGATCTATCGCTAAATATTGTGCCAATTAATTAATGCTCATTTAACAGATACAAGGGTAAGAGAATTTATCTCAGCCAAAAATATAATTAACCGAGGTAGAATTTGCTTGTTTGCGTCACTATTGTCTATTAGTGAAGCGTGACTATACAACGATCGTCGATCGGTACGTCCTGATCAAATGTGGAATATTAAGAGATGAAGCATGTCGATGAACTGTATATTTGCGTTTTCATTATTTTTATTGTTGTTAGTGGCTCTCAACATATATTTTTTCTACATTCTAAGCACAGAACACAAACCTTCTAGCTTTAATCTTCCTCTTGTTAAATCTGACCCAATACCTCCAATAATTAGAGAAATAAATGAACATCTCAACCACTTGCCTAGTCAATACCATCACAAAAATTCAAAATTTACATCTGCTCAGAAAAACATTATAAGCTTGTTTAATTCTTCTGGAACTAATATAGAAAATGTTTGGCACAATATTGAAAATGTAAGTATCAGAAGTTGTTATTGTTGGCCTGTCAACTAAATATGATGTTATACAAGAAACAAAACAAGAAATAAAATTGTATAATTGCAATATTTATTTGTATATTATATAATATGTCACTAGACCCGAAATACTTTTTAAAATTTCAGTGGGTCGATGAAGAGTCTCTGTTCCCACATAGAGATGGTGCTCCAAGACAAATTCTGCAAGCCCTGCGCTCCGCACAGATAGTACTGGTGGACAATGCTCCTAAAGGAACACAATTAAAATTACTTCTTCTCTTAGAGGTATGTAATAAAATATTGATGTTAAACTCCTATACCCTAAATAGTTATCCTTTTACATCTCAATAGGATAGCAATGCATATAGAGAGATAATCTATGTCCACAACTGTTACCATAAATGTTTTGTACGCAGAATTTATAAAAAGAATATGTTAGGCACACAAACTGTTACTAATTATTAATATATAAGTGACATACATAATATAAAACAATAAACACTTTCAATTCTTAATGTTACAGGGAAAACAAAAGCTGTACTTCAAACCAAAGAGGTATAATTTAAGTCATGTAATAAGAGGCAACATTTATGCTGGGTTTGACCGACATAACTCTGAAGTGTTGACATACTATCTGGCTACGGTACTGAACTACAAATGGATAGCTCCATCTGTTATAAGACGGATACATTTAAATGAAGATATTTTAACTCATGCAACAGTAGGATTAAAACGGACTATGGTGAAAAATGGTAATATGTTCTTTAGAGTTTATATGAGTCAGTAAATAGTGGTAGATTAATGAGATGATGCTAAGATGTAAAAGTGATCTTAAATTAAATATATACATTATCTCACATTGGTATTACAGTATAATAGTGGGCGAGCCTATTGTCCTCTGTGGGTTACAGTTCCCATCTACAGCTACTAAATATTTCTTGACAAGAAAACTGTAACTTTCTTAGCAAAACTAGCACTAGATGGCGTTGACCTGTGAGTGCAGATAAAAGCTCTTAACAATTACCATCAGTCTTCTTATTTTCAGAGAGAGGATCAGTATGCATTTATGGCAAATGTTACTATTGCAAAGCAAATGACACAGTATGCCCTGACGATAAAGGTGAAATTGAAGGCGCCGCCATATTATACTTAGATAAGCAGTTTAAAGTGTACAAGTCTCCATGGAGAAGATCTTATAACAATAAGAAAATGGAGTGGGAAACTGATAATGACTTTTGTAAGTAAGTATTGCTTACTTTTTGTGTTCATTGCTTAGATTTTTTTTAACCTTGATGCAGTGGCCAACACATTTGTAGATTCCCTGATCTGTTGATATTATATAATTTTCACAAGCGGCACGGAGTCTGGAGATGGGTCCGTAGAAGTGTAAAATTGAGAAAATACGAGCGTTAAAATGTCTTTGTATATACTTTCGAAATAATTTGAAAAGTTATAATAATATGTTCATCTCATTTTTCTTTCAGAAAAGTAACACTAATGTTAAGCACCAAAAGAATACTCAATTTAATAGATATTGCAATAGTAGACTTCTTAATACAAAATGGTGACCGACATCGCTACGAAGTGTACAAGAATAAGGTTCTACTATTGGATAACGGGAAAGGACTGGGTAATCCTATGGTTGACGAAATGGATATTTTAGCACCACTTTATCAATGTTGTATGTAAGTACCGGGTAGAATTCATATCCACAATAATACTCAATTTGTTATTACCATTAATAACCAAATACTTCAGTGGAGTTTCTTCTAAAGTACCATCGTTATGTTCTACCCCAGGATTCAACCTACCTCCATGCAAGATTCCATCACAATCAGTTTTAAGACTGCGCCGAGCGTAAGACAGATAATGACAGAGCTCGTACGGCGCATATTCAAATCGGCGCGCGGCCGCCATAGTAAAATTGTATGGAGGATTTGAAGTGTTTTTTTGATAAATATGTATCTTTATTGTCAACCAATAACTTAAATATTTGGGACGGACAAATTGTTATATAACTATTTATGTTTCGTTTAACCTGTAAAATAGGATAGATTTCTAATGTTATAATCTAAAAATCACGTAACACGAGCTATGCAAATTTACGTAATTTTGTAGGCGAAAATATTAATTATTTTAAGTTTTTTACACGGAGTAATTGTAAACACATTAATTGTTATGGTAAATGTATATTTTATATTTTTATTAAACAAAAAGTGTTGATTTTATTCACTTAACTGTGACCGCCTGTTTTGACACATTTCGCTTGACGCAGTCTTAATTAGTGAATTCAGCAGACGATTTGCTACTAGTACATAGTTACCGTATTTTAAGCAAAAACAAAAATCTCACAAGGTTTCGGGCAGGTACGTTCCACGATTACTTCGAAAAACGACTTAATAATCCATTGCAAAATCGATGCCTAGACTTCATTTCCGCAAAATCGCAACTACGAATAAATAAATAAAACGACAACATGGTTTTACCTAAAGAAATATTATTTTTACATTCCAGCTTGTCCCATTCTACATGGCAGACCTTGGAGTTGGTGAGTGGCGGGAGTTTAACGGACACAATAAAGTTATTAGCGTCCTTCCAAGGAGAAAAGCTCGCTACGGACGATCATTACCGAGCTATAGAACGGAGACTACTGAAAGTGTATGCTACCGTACAATACTGTATTGGAAAACATGGCAGTGCCAAAGTTTTTAAGAATACAATAAAGTAATATTAAACTAACTTTTTATTCACCTCGTCAGATATTCTTTAATTTATGCCAGTATAGCAAATTGGTTTAGTTTTTCATCCTATTCATTTTTAATTTATTTAGCTATGATGGAGTACCGTGCATATAATCGCCCGAGCATAGTAAAAAGTATACTTCTCGACATTACAGTAATAGACTTATGGCCAGTCCCACAACTAACAAGTAAAAGTTATCCGAAAGATAAATCGCATGCTGTCTCACTCTTGTTAGATTGAAGAAGAGAGACGGCGAGACTTTTATCTTGTAGATAAATGCTATTTGGAAGTGGTGGGACAAGCCCTTAATGTTATAATAGAACATAATTATTAAATCAAAACTGCAGCATTGCCCGGGACATACTTCTGAATTCGGTAGAAGTTTGAGCAATGTACAACGGACGATTTAAAAATTATATTATATTATAAATATAATGTAGGGCATATATAATGCCCTACATTTTTTCGCACCACGAATTAACATTTACATTTTTTTGCACATTTCTACATTTTTCCCTTTAGTTAAGTACCTAACCAAATGGAGTATAGTATTTACTATTATAAAGTGTAACAGTGAAATAAATAGATCACTCAATAATGCCAGGAGGAAGGAAACTTGTCAATCCCTTGGAGAAACAAAGAGTGTTTTTATTGTACAGACGATTTTTTCCTAGTATAAATTAACCTCTTTCATCGACTGATCCGTTGTTTGGTGAAATCAAAAATATGTTACTATGTACCGTTTCCGAAAAAGCATTATATTTATCTGTGCAGTAGAATTCTAAATATTTTTTTGATGAAACCTTTGTTTGTGATGCAGATGCTCCCAAAGAATCAAAAACACTAACTGAAGATTCAAAGTCAATTAATTTTGAGTTTATGATAGATTTATAACAGTGGAAAACAATTCAGTCCATAAGTAAGCATATGAAAGTTACTCAACATTCTAAGTATGTTATAAAAAAGAAGTTTCGTTTACCTAAACACATGTGGGCTCACGTACTACGAGAAGAAATTCGGAAAGCTATGAGGAAACCATGCTGTTAGATCTTCAAGTTATATTCTATTATGAATGAGGTCAAAATAATATTTAAATGTTTTTGCAAACAATGCATTGCATCAATAATATTGTAATTACTTAGCCTATTGACAAAATTGCTCGCTGTATGTGTACAACTACAGATTTTAAGATTTCGTTTCTTCATCGCCCTGTCAAAAACAAAAATGTCACCAGTAAAACGAGTGCAAATATCAACAAAATTTAAACACGAGTCTGCTATCAAATATCGCAATATTCTAGCTCATAAAATCATGAACAGTGATGATATTGAACCGCCACATTTACCAACTGTTGGTGCCCTAAGGCAATTAAATATGAAGGAAAACAAACTTCAAATTACGAAAAAAATCAGATAATTTCACTCTGGATAATGAGTAGTGTCAGTCCTTATAAGGAAGTCATCAAGCAATAAGCATATTTCTTTACATCCATTTTATTTATATTATTGGACCCCTCTCCAAAAAGCTTTGTGTAAAAAATATAAAAGTTTTTTTGTTTAGAACTAAGTGTGGATGCTACTGGCAGTATTTTCAAAGAATTCGGTCCAAAAGATAAAATGATATTGACCAAACATTTATTTTTGTACTGTGTTGATAATGAAACAAAACGAGAATGAAAGTTCTGTACCAGTTTTGCAAAATGATCTTTGAAAGCTAAACTATAGACACAATATGTCAATTATTGTAAATGGCTTCTGGCGTGGAGCAAGTGCAACCCCGTTTGCAAATAAAATTAATTTAGATGACTCTTCAGCTTTCATCGGCGTGTGTGTTAAGGCTTTTACAAATTGTAGTTCTACTGCAAAATATATTGAAGACTTACAGAAGATTAGAACAATCACAAACAAGTGATACGTTTTACATACGTATTGACACTAGCCACTTTGTTAAAATTTTGTTTAATTTATCTTGCTTTAAACATATTGATACAAGAGTAAAGTTTTTTTATGTAAAATGTTTACTTGATTCAAAAGATGGCGATAATTATGCAAAAGCGAAAGAGATCTTGTCTGACATGATTATTCTATGTCTAAATGAACTTGATGGTGAGAACAATCGTGAAAATCCTACGAGATGTGAGAATGCTAAGAATAGATTAAAAACCTAGGTCAATTTCATTTCAAGGACACAAATAAACATTCAAGAAAATGAAAAATTAAATGCAAAAGTTGAAGATTCCAGTAACTCTATATTTAAAAAAAAATAGTTTGAAAAGAGATAATACTGAATCGGAAAACACGGTATTATCAAGCGAGAAGGGTTATGGTAAAATAGAATCGAAAAAAATTTAATATTACTCTCAGTGATGACGCCGACTTAGGTAACCATGACAACCTATACCTATTATTTTCCTGGATTTTTAGTAGTTTTATCACGTTTGATGGGGCAGTTTCCTCTGTGGTCAAATGTAATGCGAAATATCTACAATTCTGATGTTCATAAACCAACATCATCCAACGTAGAATCTTACTTTAAAATATAAAAAGCTTTTGTTTCCAATTCTCACCAAGTATGATAGGTTACGTGTAGATGAATTTATAACAAAACATTTAGAATACCTTACAGGAGTGTTAAAAATTGCTAACATTAATTTATATGTACACAATGACCAAACAATCAAGAAATCAATTGCTAAATGTTCACGTAGGTACGAGAAAAATAAATAAAACAGTATCTGACTATATAGATGATTCGGTTTTTTCTGATACACCATGTCTCATGGAAAACTGGAGAGGAAAGGCTGTACCGAAGAGTAAAAAATAATTCTGCATTAAAAACTATTCTTTTACTCTCGAATGGAAGTAGATTTAAGATAGGTAACAACATTATTATTATTAAGAAAACTTTGGCATTGGATTCGGTTGCTCAAACATTAGCTGTAGCATACGTTAGTAAGCTTAATACTGGTATAAATCATACTATACAAAATAATGATAATATTATATTTTGCCAGCTGATCAGATCAATGTGTGAGAAAAAACTAATGAGGTTTTTAAGATTAGATTTGTAATTGCTCAAACTTATTTCAAATCAGATCAAAAGGAAACTACAGTTGAAATTGATTGCCAATGTAATGTTTTGTATATTTTCGATCGAATTTTAATTGATTGCTCGCCACATACCTGGCGCAGATGAGAAACAATCGTGTACCAACTTAGTTTGCCCCATAAATAACGTCATTAGAAAAGTTTCTGTTTTGCGTGTTCCTAACACACCTATCACTTATTTATATATTATAAAAACGTTGTACCCCTTTTTACGAGGATTACGCGGACGGAGGAATATGAAATTTGGCACAGTTAAAGTTTATATGGAGAAAGAAGGAGGGGCGAATCTTAATATTTTTATAAAATATGCATTAGAAATACATTAAATTAATGAAAAAACACTTCACGCACACAACCATTCCTTTGATACACGCAGTCGAAGCGCGTAACTATGGTTACATACATCAATATATAATGACATATCAACAATATCTTACAGGCAAACTGGTCGAATTTCGAGCACTCGGCGACTGCTAGTTTACATGAAGTTGCAAAATCACTAATTGACAATGTTGACATGACTGCATGCCGTCGTTCCAGTTGCAACGGAATCAAATTATTTGAATTAACTTTACGCGATATTATTGCTTTTGAAACTTCAGATGAATTTATTTCGATAAACGACGCACAAGTTAGCTGGAGGAGTGGCAGCAGAGACTGGAGAATGTAGGCCTTAGAATAAGCAGAACCAAACCGGAATACATGTTCTGTGACTTTGGCGGTCTCTCCAGCCCTATACCGGTTACACTCGGTGGTATACCTCTACCAGTATGCCGTCTTTCACTACCTCCGTTCACTCCTGCAAGATGACGGCGAAAATGATCGGGATGTTAGGCAACGAATCAACACAGGATGGATGAAATGGCGACAGACCTCGGGCAAAATATGCGATCCTAAACTGCTTTTGAAATTAAAGGGTCGCCTGTATAAGGCGGTTATAAGGCCTGTCGTACTGTATGGAGCTGAGTGTTGGGCTACTAAGAAGATGGATGAGAAACGATTGCATATAGCAGAGATGAGAATGTTACGATGGATGTGTGGAGTGACGAGAATGGACAGAATTAGGAATGAATACGTAAGAGGTAGTCTGAAAGTGGTGCCCATAGACGAGAAGGTGAAAGGAAATCGTTTGGCTTGGTATGGACATGTTATGCGAAGAGATGATACGTATGTTGGTAAGCAAGTGATGGATATGAGGATAGAGGGACGAAAAGGGAGAGGAAGGCCAAAGAAAAGATGGATGGACTGTGTGAGGATGGATATGAAAGTAATAGGGGTAAATGATCAGATGACGGATGACAGAGAAGTATGGAAGCGAAGGACATACTGCGCTGACCCCAAATAAATTGGGACCAGGGCAAGAGGATGATGATGAAACGACGCACAAGTAAAGTTAGTTTTAAACAATAATTACTATGAAATAATTTCCATTATAGAATTTGTTGCAACTGGATTTGGTGAAATGGGCAGTGCAAGCAAGGCACAAGGTTACCCTTGTGCCTTGCTTGCACT
This sequence comes from Catocala fraxini, assembly GCA_930367265.1. Taxonomy (NCBI): domain Eukaryota; kingdom Metazoa; phylum Arthropoda; class Insecta; order Lepidoptera; family Erebidae; genus Catocala; species Catocala fraxini. Next base: position 10,380,046 of record OV884025.1, on the reverse strand, counting down.
GCCCATTTCACCAAAAAGACGTAACGACGTAAGTCAATTACTTTAAAAAAAAAATTGGTTTCCCCGCTCTCTAAATATACTCTTCACGCATTTCAAGTGCTACTTTCAAATGCTAATATCTTAATTTTTCTCACAGACATATATAAATACTTTTTTGTACTATAAAGAGTATTTAACTAGGAAATAGAAAAAGTAAAACCTCTTTTTATTACATTTACATTTCTTTAGAAGCAAATATTTTAAATATCGAACAATTTTTAGTTCTCGTAAGTTTAACCACGCGTATAAAATAAACTATACACGTAAATGTGGTGATTCATTATTCTTGTCGTAGCTTACCATGTATATTTCTAAGAAACACAAGCGATGTTATCATAACTCTAAAACATAAATAGCGATAAGGCGTCTAAAGTTGCGCTCAAGAGGCACCATATTATGGCGCGCGCTGTGTCACGTGACAAAATCATCTGGTGATCGTGTTTTGTTTACGTTAAGCGCGCGTGGGGTAAGCGCGCGTGGGGTCGGGCGTTTAGGCATCAATATAGTAAATTGATAATAACTTTTTATCCTTAAAAGCTATGAAATCCAAAACAATGTATATGAAGGTAGCAATCTAGTAGCAACTATTGGTTTTAAAAAAACTCGATTCATTTGCGCAGTTTGTTCACACTGGATAGGTGACCAGCCATCCTGATGTCAGAATGGCCAGTCACCTTAAAAAGCAGTTTATTTTTCATAATTCGGTGGTAGCAATTATCTGACGATTAGTAACAACTAGAAGCAACTAGGTAGCAACTTTCTATAATTATTTAGATGTAAAATAAGTGTAGTGACCGTCCATTCATCAGAATGCATGCCTGCGCTATGCATGTATGAGAAAGGTTGCCAGATGATTGAAATTAGTCTGGATTTGATTCCACTATAAGTAGGTATCTTCTGGCAAGTTGATTGATTTATTAGAGTTTTGTTGCAACATAAGTAACAATAAAATAAGGGCCCCACGAACGGCAAAAACCTACCTAGTAAACTGTAGTAAAGTAAACCTACATGGGATATAATTTGAATTAAACTACATATTTGCATCGTACAAGTAGCTATCTAACCCATTACGTAATTTCAATTTTCGACATGTACACACAGCGACACATCAACCTAGACCAGGGATGGCGAACCAATGGCACGCGCAACAATATTTTGGGCACGTCACTAATCACAAAATTCATTATGCACTACGAAAATTTTTTTATGCGTAACATAATAGTTAATTTTGTTGATATAATTGTATTTTAAAGTTTATTTGAGTTTTATCTATGATTTTAACTGTTATTTTTAATATGGCTAGTTCAGCAAAAAAACTAAAAGTGCAAGATAGTAAGAGTATCAGGGAATTTCAAACTTGGTAGACAGATAAATATGGCATGATTAGTAAAGGTGACAAGGCGGTGTGTGTTTTATGTTCTGGAACAGTGGTATGTAGAACATCGTCTGTGAACCGGCATTTTGAAACAAATCCCAAATCCGTTAGTCAAAAAAGCAAACCACAGCATATAGAATTAATTGCAAGTGCATTGAAAAACAGAAATAAACAGTCAACATCTATGATTATCGATTAAATATGTTGGCAAAAATTGTCATACGAGCGCGGCAAGTTACGCGGCTGCAAATGTCATTGCTCGGCATAGTAAACCATTTCAAGAGGGAGAGTTTTTGAAGAAAGCCTGGTTAGCATGCGCTCCCTCTCTTTTTGATAATTTCGATAATAAAGATAAGATAATTCAGCGCATCAAAGATACTCCTCTGTCCAGAAACACAATAAAAGAAAGAATCTTAAAACTGGGCGAAAATGTAACAGATCAACAAATGAAAAAAATATTTACATTAGCTCTGCTTCTTTTATATCGCAATGTCTTGACGAAAGCACTGACATCACTAAATCTGCACGTTTAGCTGTTTTTGCTCAATATTGCGTTGGAAACGTCATAAAGGAAGAATTAATTGCTATAAAATCGTTGCAATTACAAAAGGCACTAATATTTGTACGGCTGTTAAAAATTCGCTAGTTGAAAAGGAAATTGATTTGAAATAATTGTTTCTGTAACAACTGAAGGTGCTCCAATAATGGTGGGTAAAAAAAAATGGTATCATAAGTTTATTTCAAACAGAGGTAGGGCATCGATTCTTGAATTCCACTGCATCATTCACCAACAAGCCTTGTATACTAAGAGTGGTTTAACATTTCTTGATAATGTATTGGCGGTAGTCACAAAAATAGTCAACCTCATCTCGTCGGCCGTCGCAGTCTTTAAACAAGCGAAAGTCGATGCTTTGTTAAATGAAGTCAACTCGGTGTACGATGACTTACTGATGTATAATAATGTTCGCTGGTAAAGTCGCGGGAACGTACTTTTAAGATTTGTTAATTACTTGGAAGAAATCAGACTGTTTCTGCAAAATGAGAGATAAGTTGAAGAATACCCACAGTTGTTGAACGTCATGTGGCTTTCAAAATTGATGTTTTTTACAGGCATATGCCAACATTTAAATAAGTTAAACATGAAGCATCAAGGCATACATAAAAGAGTTAGAATTAATTGAAACAGAAAGATAACCAAATTTTGGAAACATATGTAGAATGCGATACCAGACACATTTAATTGTTTGTAGAAGCTGGCTCATGCTATTTTAACAATATTTTCATCGACCTATGCCTGCGTGTCATTATTTTCAGAGATGAATAACATTAAAGACTAGGTTAGAAACCGTTTGGCAGATGACTTCAGTTCCGGGCACGCCACGATCGTGGCGGTAAGTCCCGTGTTTGAGGAGTGGCTGGAAAGGCGGCATGGCGCCCTCACCTTCCGGCTGACACAGGTAATGACTGGCCACGGTTGTTTTGGCCAGTTCCTGTGTCGTATAGGCCGGCAGGCGACGCCCGGTTGTCATCACTGCGGCGACTGCCGCGATGTTGTGGACACGGCGCTGCACACTTTGGTGGATTGCCCCGCCTGGGCATCGCAGCGCCGTGAGTTGATCGCGGCAGTCGGATTGGTTGCCCTCTCGCTCCCGGCCGTAGTTCAGTCTATGGTCCGGAGTGAGAGGTCGTGGAACGCCGTCGCCTCCTTCTGTGAGGAAGTCATTTCCATCAAGGAGGCGGTGGAGCGGGAGAGGGAGCGTTTAAACCCTCTCCCCAACCGCAGAGCCGGGCGCCGGAAGGCGCGGGACGACCTCCAGCCACCCTGAGATTTGACCTGGGGGTGGCGGGCTTTGTGGGCCTGCCCGCCATCCGTTCAGCACCAGGTCCGAGAGGTGGCGTGCGTGTTCCCACGCGCGCCTCTGTGTCGAGTCCGTCTCCCCTCTAGGGGGGACAGTAGGGAGTGCTAGAAGTGCCTATAGGGTAGGTCTTTCGTGTAGTGGCCTGCCGTTTCATACGGCGGGCCGAAATCTCGGCGGGGTCGCGACCGCATGTGAAAGTGATTCGCGCGGCCCCGTCGATAGTGGTTTTGTCGAGGAACACCGTCGTAGGTTAAGTCGGTATTCCGGGAGGTACTTTATCATCTTAACATCTTCTTTTACCCCGGCGAGTCCGACGTCAAAATTATTTGATGGCACGTCTATGACCTCATTAAACATTTCTTTAGAAAAATGGCACTTTGATACGTAAAGGTTCGCCATCCCTGACCTAGACTGTTTGGACTTTGAACTATTATGCCGGATCCACACGGTTGCCAAACCTCAACAAACCGTCACAAATCCCAACGTGTAAATAGGGTGTTTGGCTTGGTTTGTGTAGGTTTGCAAGGTCTTGTAGCCGATCCGACAGAGCGTCGGTTTTTTGACACAAATCAAAGGGAAATTGCCGCAAGCGCTTGCCACGCGTCTACATGTTTGTGCGCGAACATTCTCGTCCACAGAACATTATTACTCCTACGGAGTTCTCGTCGGCGCACTGGTAGCGAGTTGCCGCGTGCAGAGTGCTATTATTTTTATTTTTTTCTTTATGCCTATCGAAGTCGTATTAAACAAGTAGTGTAGACTTTTGTAACTGTCACCAGATGCTAAATATCGTAACGTTATTGCAAGATGATATTTTGCCGGTATAGCTTCTCTGAAGTCTTTCTTGGAAATCATAGGGGAAATTTTGCTAAGCAATAATTCAAAATCAGCATAGGTCATACGGCAGAAGTTATCACACTGTCCAGATGGTTCATAAAGAAGTTTATAAAATTTTCTTCAGAAAATTCTCTACAACAAAACAATATTATTAATATTTATGTTACACGCTATGTAGTTCTTAGTATAATCAATATTTAGAATTATTTTATTATAGCTACTCAATGCACAAGAAAAATTATATAGCACATTGAAATACATAAAACTAACACGAACTTTATAATCAAATTGTATTATTAAATTCAATTAAATTGTAGATAATCATAAAATTCTTCATAAAAAAACATAACTTGTACAGTTTCTATGAATTTAAAACATGCATCATCTTCTTTGACGAATTTCTCGTTTCCTTTAATTTTCTCTTTTTGTTTTGTTTTTTTATAATAAAAATAAGTTAAACCGAATGTTATAGCTGACAACAACTGGACTTTCGTCATGCTTAATTCTTCAAAACACACTAACACACTCGCAAACGTGTGGATATTGGTGTTTAAATCATCTAATTTATCCAAGCGTTTGTATAGGTTTGTAGTTTGTGCCAAGTGGCAAGCGTGTGGATCCGGCATTAGAAGTTAAACGCTGCGAGAGTGTGCGTTATATTTTTGTTATTTTGTCTCATTCCCGCTGAAAGGGACGCGAAGCTCTATCCTTACCATTACATCGACACCAATATGCACTGTCCCTTTCCGACAATTCTCTATTTTGTATGTAGTGTAGTTATGCGTATATAGGGTGTGTCTAACTTGATGTGTAGCCGTGTGTACCACCTATCTAAATTTAATTTAGAGTTATAATCAGATATCAATGGATTTCTATATCAATCTGAAAAAGTCATTGTCACGTGAGTAAGAAAAGGCATACCTAAGCAAATTAGTAGGTACCAGTGGTATACTATGTTGTTCGGTTGCTTCGTAGATTCACATGTTGCTATCTCAATGATAAAATCTTATAGCAAGCGCGATGCTCAAAATCTCATTAACGCTGACTGAAACACCAAACGTCATTTTATAGATTTATAGGTTATGTAAAATGATAAGATAAGATATTATTTACTTTTTTAACTAATACATATTGCAGGCAATTTAATACAGCAATAACTTTACTCATCTACACATTCCATTTTAATTAAATAGTATACGTACCTCTTTGGATAGAGTAAATAATACGTAGAGCCTACGTAGATAATGTATAAACCTATTGAAAATACATTTCTGTATTTCGCATACGGCAGTAATTTACTGAAGAGGAGGATACGTATAAATAATCCATCTGCAGAATTTATTGGCAACGGTCGACTAGATGTAAGTACATAAAATTGGTAGATAGCTACGTAATCTGAAGAAGATACTTATCTACTTATTTATTTACTAAATTAACAGGTACCTTCCTAGCTATAAACAGCTATTTCTAAATTAGACAAGCCAATTAAAACAAATTGTAAACAATGAAAAAATACATTGCATGTATTTTTTCATGAAGCAGTAAAATTTTTTCATCTGATTATTTTTGAAGGTCTATTATCAAATAAGTAATATATAATATAATATATTACTTATTTGATCAGTACATTCTTATCTACACCAAAATAATATCCTTTTCAATACTACATACCTATATATAGGTATCTGATTTTTGTTTCTGTTGGTCTGATTCCAGGGACATCAGCTTAATTTTATAAAATATTCTAACAACTGGCGTGGCGCCTCAGCGACCATTGTGCCTACAGAGAACTCACATGTTTGGGGAGCAATATGGAGACTAAATAACACTGATATGCCTGCATTAGATAAGTATGTATCAATGCCTAGATATAGATAGTAATTATTTGGCACAAAATACAATAGCAGCAGTTTAATTAGGCAGACAGCTGCCCAACTATTAAACTGACGTCCCATTTATTTGAAGGTACGAATTCCTAAATTATACAAAGCAACTCGGCACTAGGAATAATTCCTGTATCGCAGGAGACTTTACAAACTTTCAAATAATTGACACAAAGAACACCCAGACTCAGAACAACTATTTGTAGATCACACAGTTTTGTGCCATGTGTGATTCAAACCCACAACAGTTGGTGCAATGGCAGTGGCGTGGTGACCACTTAAACCACAACACCGTCCATGTAGTCAAACAGATTCAAACCCAATCTATACAAATATTATAAAGCTGAAGAGTTTGTTTGTTTGAACGTGCTAATCTCAGGAACTACTGGTCCAAATTGAAAAATTATTTAGTGTTGGATAGCCTATTTATCGAGGAAGGCTATATAACATCACGCTACCACACACGGGGGCGGCGCAGTAACGCTAAACACGGGTGAAACCATTATAACGTGTCAATATAATTTTTTTTCAAGATGATGATGTTAAGACTCCTGTCTGAGATAACATGTGAATGTTATATTAGCCTATTTAATTTATGTGGCACTTCATGTACTTGCTACTCAAACACGGGTAGACAGTAAAACGGATTTAGATGAAACAAAACATTATATAATACTTTTTATCCCTGTATACATGCACAAGCAGTAGCTAGTTGTAAATAATAAATGGTGTTTTATAATCATACATTATTATCAGTTTATTTTTTTTATTTCTTAGGCAAGAAGGTGTGGATACAAACTGGTATTTTCCAAAAAAGGTCGACGTTGTTATTTCTGATGGGTCAAAAGTGGAATGTCGAACTTATCAACAAACTATCAATCCGCCGCCGCGTGAGAAGGACGAAGAATTACCAGAAGAACGTAAACCTTGCATCACTTATGTAGATTGTATTATACAGGGCGCAATCGAGTGTAATTTGCCTGGATATTACGTTGAGGAACTCAAGAAAATACCTAATAATGGTCAAGAGGCACCTCTTGAAATGATTGAGAAGCTAAAAAGAACTATCTAATCGCGTAATAAAGCACTAACCTAATAAAATCGCCTAAATGTGGGTGTGAAGCACATCTGCCTATGCTATGATATCAAAATAGTCTTGAAAAGACTCATATGAAACCTACATTTGTCTGTGATTATTTACACTTAATATATAATTGGGATACAAGTATATTTCTTTTATTTAAGAAAATCTTAGGTACCTAAGTTTAGCAACTGCGTCATATGCTGACAACAGTATTTTACTTTACTTTTCGACCTATTGTTCAACAGAAATAAAGCACAAGAAGGATTTTCGCTACCTCTGTTATACAAAGCTAAAGCTAACCTACTTAGTCTGGTAAAATGAACTTAAATACGCAATATTATAGTAATAGATTCTGCTTTATTTCTTGTACAAAATAATGGCAAACCTAAACTTACCTGCTTTTCTAGTAGACTTGCGGAGAGGCTCAATTAACAGCATAGACTTAGAATATTTTCGCCACACTCAAATTAGCAGAATATATATATAAAATAAACTGTACTGTTTAAATATAATATTAGACAACGGGTCTTAATGACGTAGGTAATTATTTAAAGGTTTTGTTGCACGACGTTTCGACCGAATTACGTCGCTCATGATCACAGATTGACTTGTGTAAACGCAGCGGTGACTTCGTGAAGTGCAGATTTCGGCAACTACCCGCACTCTAAGTACTCATTTTGATATTATATTAAAACAGTACAGTTATTACTTATTATATATCTATCTTGCTTAAAATTTTATAAAGATTCTTTATTACAAAATAATCCCTACTTCCTTACGAATATTATAAATGCGGAAGTATCTCTGTTTGTAACGCTTTCACGCCTAAACCACTGAACCGATTATGATGAAATTTGGTATAGAGGTAGAGTAGACCTTGAGAAAGGACAGACTACCTTTTGTTGTAAAAAAGGCACTGCACGAAGGGGTTGAAATAAGGTATGAAAGTTTGTATGGGAATTCGTAATTCATTATCGTGCCTAAGCCACTGAACAGATTTCGATAAAATTAGGAACAGAGATAGACTAGACCTTAGGAAATGATATAGGTTATCTTTTGTTGTAAAAGATGCATGCAGGCACGATGGGGTTAAAATAAGTGATGAAAGTTTGTATATGAATTCGTCATTATCGAAGATAAAACCATTAGACTTTGTTAGGCACTTGATAAGAAGTAAATAAATAAACAGCAATTTGAAATTTTGACCTACATGGGGATTAAATAGGAGACAAAAATTCGCATGGAAGCCCAAACAAATTTGTCTATTTCTACAATACGTACAGTAGGTATATTTATCGGAAACAATGTATAATTAGTAAAAATGCCGTCTTAATATGTATCTACACGTAGAGCAAGCGCGGGACACGCCGCTGGTGACTTCAGACAGACCCTGCCAGTTATTACTAGGGGTACCTACACCGGCAGATGAAATAAATGCCTGTTTAATGGCGTCTGTATTATAGCTTTTATAATACAAAACATCTTTACGTGTACCCACACGTAAAAAAGTTTTGTCCGACTACAAATATTCGAGTATTACTACACAACGATTCTCAAGCAGGGCAATATGCGGCTGCTCTTCTAAAATTCAGGGAAGATTGTATTCTAACAGACAGTAATAGCATGATTACACTAAAACGTGAATTCTGTCAAATTGTCGATAATTTCGATTCGCAGCATAATAATAATGTCTAACCAGATCTACAAATGTGTAGTTGAATATCAAAAACCGGCAAGTCACATCCCTATTCGAAACAGAACTATGAATGGCGCCAAATTTGAAATTTTAAATAGATGTTTCTTTTTTACTTAAGTCATTACAAATACAAACACAATAAAAATAACTATCAAACCGATGATTTCTTTCATATCCCAGTACGTCCATAGACGAGTGTTTATCAAACTCAAGGACGTCCGCGACGACCAATCAGGATAAACTATGGCGTCCAAATTCCAATATGGTTGCCATTTCCATATGTGATGATATGAGTGAAGCACGTTGCCGTTGTGTTTTTATATTGAATATTATTAGAAATAATGAATGGAAATCGTTCAAATATATGTCTAGTGGACACGACGAAAGAACGAAAGATAACCGTGTCAAAAACTAAGATAAAACAAGCAAAGGAACAAGCTAAAAGGTACCTAAGTGAAATGCCGGCACAGTAGCTGTTATAAACTTATAACCTATACTCTGAAGTACAGGGTTGTACTTAGATTTCGGTAAACCATTTATATTAATATATTATTAATGATAAATATTTTAGCGCACTGGCAAAAAAACTTCTATCGAGAAAACGTAGGTTATTATGATTATGAGTGAATGACAGTATGAATAAGAATACATTGACATCCTAGCAACCCATGCAACCATTCACAAACTTGGAACTGATGTACCAATTTTGGATTGAAAAACTGAACGTCAACTAAATTTTAAGACCATATTTTAATTTAAATAAGCAAATGTAAAATAATTATCATCACACGTTCGAGAGATAAAATGCAGGTAACTGGCGGAACAATATTGCTGAAAGTGCTTCACTATTGAAAAGAAGCCTAAAAATGGTCAATATTGATCCGAAAATTACTGAAGTCCCCCCTTGGGTAAAGCTGGAGAAATTAGTAGATGTGAAAAATTTACTACAAAAGCATTGTGGTACTGAATGCCATCTCATACCTCAACTTCAATATTATAAAAATAAATAATATATGCAATAACGTTGCACCGATTGAATAGACAGAAGAGGACGTTTTAAATAATTCGGAAGCATATGCCATGGAAGAAGTGTAGTTTTTGTCTAATTTTACAGCAGTGTAAATATTCTTAATTTTCGTTTATTTTAATAAAGCATTATGAGTATTATGACTAATAATTTTATTCTTTATTTTTATTTGGTTTCATAAAATATTACTATGTAGCTACCCTAAGTACCTACGTCCCTTAATAGTCGCATTCGACAAAACCAGGTAAGTCCATTTGCTATTTTTGAAAACCCGACAACACTAAAGTATTTTTTTCCAAACTCCGGTACATTTCCCTTGTCTACCTACATCAAACACCGGTACCAGCAGTGATAGCTCAGTGGGGAGACCAACAGACCGCAATGCAGAGGGTCTCGGGTTCGAACTCACGACGCGCACCTCTGACTTTAGGAAGTTATATGACTTTTCGATATTATGTGCTTATTAATTGACAATTATCGCCTGTTCCGTGCCTCAGAGAGCACGTTAAGCCGTCGGTCCCGGCTGCCATGGACATCTATGGCAGTCGTTATTGGGAAGTCCAGTGCCCTATAATATCCTGACACTGGTCTAGCCTTAGGGTATCGTTAGCCTTCGGGTTGCAGTGGTCAGGTGGCAGCCGCTCCTAATACCGGTATGTCCATATTTTAAACTGATTTTCTAGCTTAACCCTTTACTTATGTATTTTTTTTCTGTTCTAATAATACAAAAACACCTACATGAGTAGTCGTTCAATATAAAACTCATAATTTAAAAAAGTGTTGCCAAGAACATGTTTCTGTCATTGCCCACTTTTCACTTAGAGTGGACGTACCGGGTTTTGATATTTAACTACACAAATAAGTATGCCCATACTTATTATATTAATCGAGAATGGTTGTGTGACAGGTGAATTTTGGCGCACGACAAACGAGTCAGTAGCCCAGATAAACGAATAAATTATGTGTCAGATATTGTGTTATGGACATTGAATAAGTGACATCGTACCCTATAGAGTATATCAACTCTTTAGAATTATTAGGAGTGCCTTCCCATAAACTAGGCTGAAAGTTGGTATTCCAGTCTTGTCAATGAGAAATCTTGACGCACCAAGGCTATGTAATGGTACACGGCAAGAAATGACTCATCTAGGACGCAATATTATAAAAGCTATAATCATGACTAGAATGGAAGAAGGAGAAAATGTATTAATTTCTCGTATTCCGATAATGCCGACCAATTTGCCATATCAGTTTTAAAGAGTGCAGATTCCTCTAAACGCAGCATTTAGGTACGATAATAATAAACAAAACTGTTTTCCATGGGCAACTCTATGTGTCGAGTATCAAACGCGCAAATTCTTAAGTTGTAGCTAAACAAAAAACGTAGTTTAAGGAAGCTATTTGCAGTAAACCATAGCATTTACATGTGTATTATTTGCAAAATAAGAATCTTAAAATTCAAAATGCTGCTCGAAGTAACAATTCCACGCGGACGAAGTCGCGGGCAAAAGCTAGTTAAATAAGCTAATAAAATTAGACCACGGACGTCCACTGTTATCGAACTCAGGGGCCTAGGTAACGGTCGTTCCTATTTCATAGACTACAAAATTTCTGTAGAATACAGCACTTGGTTTGATACAAGGGCCTAACGCAAGCCTCTTTAAGTGTTAATTATAATAAAGTTACTAACCTCTTTTGCTCGTTAGAATAAAATTGATAAGCACAATATTTTGGAATATTGTTACATACAGAATAATTAGATTATTCTGTATGTTAGTATTCTGAGGCATTATTTATGGCTTGTGTAGAAATAGATCCCGTTTCTTCCTCCTATAAAGATTCATAGACTTCAAAATTGTCTCTAGTGTCACTTTATACCAATTATTGTACTAAAATATTTAGTATATTAAAATATGTTGAAACTCGATATACATAAACCCGACACCTTTTTGTATTTTGCTTATAGCGCCAATTTATTAACATATAGAGTTAAATGGCTAAATCCTTCTGCACAATTTGTGTCCATAGCAAGACTGGATGTAAGTGATCAGCGCATCGTATAAATTTAACATTAAACTTACTGTTTTACTTTATTGATATATTTGAAATATTGTATAGAATTATAGACTGGATTTCATTAAGTACAATAAGTTTTGGGGTGGTCCAACTGCCACTATAGTACCCACGGCTAACGCTCACACATGGGGTGTAATATGGCGAATAGACAGGAATGAAAGAATATCACTTGACGAGTAAGTTGTTTCTATTCTACGATACGTAGTCTGTATAATACAATAATATCAGATCGCCACACGTCGTTTCAAGCTCACAAATATGTAATCTCTCCAACACAGTTACACGTTGTAGCACTCTTTCTGACGCATACCATGAATTAGTAGGTACCTACTTAGTTTCTAGGAATTTAAGCTAGTCCATAAACAAACGGGCTCATTTAGTTGGAGGCGACTTTCTCACTACCCGTAATAAAGGTAATTCCTAGCACGAGAGTGGCGTATTACCCTGGTTGCGCCTGTGATGCAAGACACATGGTGCACTAGTACATACTAGTACACCATGTATCCTGTATCACATTATACTACATACGAGGCATGCCTTTTAAGCTTTGAGTTTGAAGAAAAAAACACAACTAGAGAACCTTATAGTACTTTTTATTGTTTTTCAAAGTATTCACCACGTAGCTTAATACACTTTTCCTTTCGCTCAAACCAGTTATTATAACATTTATTCCACTCTAAAGTGGGGGGTGTTCAAAATGGCTGACTTGAAAGCGTCGACTGCTTCTTCACCGGACTGGAACCTTTGACCACGAAGACTTTTCTTAATTTTAGGAAATGTAAAGAAATCGTTAGGTCTTAGGTCAGGACTGTATGGAGGATGGTCAAGAATTTCTACTTTTTCCTGCTTCAAATACTCAATCGTTTGACGAGCGCTGTGTGAGCTTGCGTTATTGTGGTGCAGGATGATGCGTCGCTTTGAGTTAGATTTTCGAAGTTCGGCGATGACTTGTGGTAAACAAACTGTGGTATACCACTCTGCGTTAACCGTTCTACGATCTTCAAGTGCAATAGTCGCAACATGGCCGGTTTTTCCAACGAACGTGGCCACCATCTTCTTTGAAGTGCTTCGAGAACGAACAACTTTAGTCGGCTTTGGCTTGTCTTGAAAGACCCAGATTGTAGATTGTTGTTTGGAATCAGGATCGTAGGCATAGATCCAAGATTCGTCACCACTGATGATGTCGTAGACGTGATTTGACTCTCCTCGGTTGAACCTTTGCAGAGTTTTCTTACACCATCTGACGCGGGCCGCCTTGTGATCGTCGGAAAGCAGATGCGGTATCCAACGGCAAACTAGCTTTCTCACACCAAGCGCTTCATGCAAGATCTTCTGAATGGTTGTCCCTAAGATGCCTAATAGAGCCTCTATACTCGATACGTCACATGACGATCTTCGAGAATTAGTTGTCTCACAGCAATGATGTTATCTTCAGTGAAGGCGGATTTTGGGCGTCCTTCGCGAGATTTGTCACTAACACTAGTATGTCCACGCTGGAATTCTAAATACCAGCGTTCGACAGTCCGCAGACATGGGGCTTCATCACTGAACACAGATGTTAGCTCTTCAAAACACTGAAGCCGTGTCAGGCCTCTTCTAAAGTTGTAGAAAATTATTGCACGAACATTTTCCTTAGAAAGATTCATTTTCGTACGCAACCTGACAGATTCCAATCGACGCTGTGACTAAACAATAGCATTAATCCTAATACTTTCAACTGTATTGAGATTCAAAATTAAAACACATTCGAATATAGAACAGTTCCAAATTCAAAATTGCCGGGGAATATGGAAACGACAGAACTTAAAAGGCATGCCTAGTAGTAATATATAAGATTGTATTATTTTCTGAGAAATAAATATTGAAACGGAACGGAAAAAAATAAATATTATTATTATATCACAATAGTGGTACAAGCTGCAAGCTACCGTTGAAGCAATTTAAACTTATTGTTACTAGTAGTAATACTCAATGCTATTATTTTGGGCGTTAGTACAAAGCGGGCAGGTTACTTCCTCCTATCTTTAACAACACAAAATCAATGGACGTCAATAAGTACATGTGTATAGTACATCCATAGTGGAACCTGTAAGCTTAAAACACGCATAACCTGTCAATATAGTTAATGCATGTATAATAATAATAGCCTATGGTGGCTATTCAGGGGGCCCATCTGCGAGTCACCGTCTGCCATTTCGACTTTGTACTGAAACAGTATATCAGGCAGACACCGTTACCTTTTTCTTTTTTTTTATCCATAGTTTTCATTATACTAGCCAATTATACACCCGTCCCTATAGCCCAGATTTATTAGGTTCCATACTTCTACATAGCAATAGCCTCCTACACTTGCCGCGGCTAGTGTCTCGGTTAGTGTTCCATCTCACTCTAAATTAAAACTCTCGAAGAGCCTCTGCATGTTGAACCCATGTCCCCGTGTAAGCCTCCCAAAGGGCCGGGTTTTCTTAACGCATTAGGAAAATACCCGTGAAAGCGAAACATAATATATTTTCTGTATATATTTATTTCGTACTTTATCCTGGGGCAGAGGATTTTGTGGGGTTTGTTTGTTTTATTCTCTATCGCATGTTATTTCGGTACTTAACGTGTAATAATTATAATTAATAATCTACATACAATATCAGGAGAATTTGAAACATACAAGGCTCACAAATCCATCCTGTGCTCAACGGAAATTTGCGCGGACTACATAATGAAGTTTAGCAACCCTTTTACGATTTTTCACTTAAATATTCGTAGCATTAATAAAAACTTCAGTCAATTATAAGCTGTACTCACCTCGTTACGTTTTCAATGCGATATAATTGTTTATACGGAATGTTGGTTTTTGAAAATGCAAAATATACCGCCTCTAGACGGTTATCACTCGTATTATACGTCATATATAGTATTGTCGTATACATAAGGATGGAATTAAATTGCACAAATATTACTGAACCTCAACACATTAAAGAATTCAACTGTTTATAATGCAAAATAGGCAAAGATATAGCTATATTAATTATATATAGATAACCTTCCTTTCAAACTTAGACAGTTTCTTTAAGAGGACTTAACGATATTCTCGGGTCATTAACTTGTTATAAATCCGTCTGTGTCATAAGCGACATGAATACAGACATTTAAAAAAAATTGTACCGACAGAAGATCAGTTGACTATCAAAACCTCTTATTAATGTCGCATGGTATGGTCCCAACACATACCATTCCTACTCGAGGAGAAAATTGCCTGGACTATGTCATACTTATCATATATAGAACACAATTATCGTCTATCACCTTAATTTTACAAAGCTTTATAACGGATCATTGCACTCCAATTGTATCGCTATCACTCAAAAAAACATTCATATCGTGTCGTATCGTCCTACGTATCGTAACATAATAAATTTCGCTTCTAACCGTGACGACATAAAGCAACTTCTCCCCTGTTTTTGATTCAACTGACGTAAATTATGCAACAGAATAATATTTAGTAACAACAATAATCTCTGGTATTGTAAAAAACACACCACCTCCTACAAATTACCACGCAGGTGAGTAAACATTAAACCCTGGATCACTCAGGGTTTAATTCGTTGCATTCGAAATCGGGATAAAATGCACAAACGGCAGACAAAAGATCCTAACAATGTTACCCTTAAAATTACATATATAAGATACCGAAATTTCATTAATAATCTGTTAACGAGACTGAAACGTAGCTATGAACAAAACCTACTTCAAAATGCAAAAAATGATATACGTGCTAATTGGGACGCTATAAAAGCAATCACAAATACTAAGAAAATGACGTCCACTGCCTCACAACTTTTGAAAATGAAGGTAAGCCCAATGTTGTCAGTAAACGCGGTCAATATTTTTTTTACAAAATATTGGAAAACAACTTGCTAACGCATTGAATAACTTTCACACCGGTTCACCCATAACATCAATTGATAATATTTCGAATGAAAATAATTTACGGGATTCTATGGTCCTTCTGGATATAGATTACATGGAAATCGAAGCTATTATAAACAACTTCGTAGAAACTGCCGTTGGACTGGACGGTATTTCTTCTGCCATTCTACAAGACTCTTACGCGACTTTCGTACCACTCCTCGCACACATATGTAATACATCATTTAAATCGGGAGTTTTCTCCAATATATTAAGAAAAGCCATAGTACACCCAATTTATAAAAATGGAGATGAGAATATAGTAATTAATTATAGGCCTATCTCGATCTTGCCCGCGATGTCGAAGGTATTGCAGAGAGCCATCAATAACCGCTAAATAAACTATCTGAATTCTAAAAATATAATATCAACAAATCAATTCGGCTTCAGACGAAACATATCCGCTGCAGATGCTATATAATATTTTATTACTAAGGCAGTGGATCTGATGGATAAGGGACAGAAATGCCTTGGTGTATTTATGGATCTCTCCAAAGCCTTCGACACCGTTTCAATCCCTATTCTCAAAACAAAGTTAGAAAAGATCGGAATAAGAGGCATTGTGTTGGAACTGCCAACCGATTACCTATGCAATAGAACACAGTCAGTAAAAATTTACAAATATATTATTGCGGAGGAGTGCTTAGATTATGGAGTCCTGCAGGGAAGCATTCTCGGCCCTACCTTATTCACCATCTACCTGAATGACTTGTGAACTGTCCTCGCATAACTGCAGTGTATGTGCCTACGCACATGATACCGCAATTCTTGTCCATGGATCAAACTGGGATTAGGCAAAAACGCACGCAGAGACTGCTCTCACAAAGGCAACATCCTGGCTCGCTGTCAATTTACTAACTTTAAATCTAGACAAAACATGCTACATAACGTTTGCCCACAATTCCCGTATCTTACCGAACACCCTCGAGCTAAAAGCACATCATTAAGCAAATTAATTTCTAGAGCTGTTATTTAGGAATCTACCTCGACCAATTTATGAAAAGGCAACATCAAATAGATAACTTAGCAAAACGAGTCAGTAAACTTCTCTATGTCTTTAAACTTCTCCGTAATGCTGCAGATAACAAAACCCTTATACTATCTTATCAAGCTCTCGCGCAGTCAATTTTATCATACGCCATTTTATCGTGGTGTGGTGCAGCCAAAACAACTATATTGCCGCTAGAGAGGGCTCAAAGGTCTTTGTTGATGGATCTTCTTCTTTTCGTGTGGTTAGTGTTTTTCTAGATATCACACATCAACTTTATT
This sequence comes from Catocala fraxini, assembly GCA_930367265.1. NCBI lineage: Eukaryota > Metazoa > Arthropoda > Insecta > Lepidoptera > Erebidae > Catocala > Catocala fraxini. Next base: position 10,362,938 of record OV884025.1, on the reverse strand, counting down.
CGGATGTTCCCGTGCTTACAGTTAGACAACTATTCGTGCAACAAGTAGTTCTTAAGAAACACTTAAAGTTACCATATGACCCAAGCATATATAGTGAAAAACGACGTTCAGATAGAGTTTGTTCCCCGATACGACACAAAACCACACTGGCCAAACGACATAATACAGTCATTAGTGGCAGGCGCGTGCGCTTCATACAAGCAAATAAGCACTGAATACCCTAGTCCGCTGGTCTATGTAAATCTATATAATCGAAATCTATTTATTAAATACTACAAGCTGAATAACAATAAGAGCTTGTGCCACTGCTATGCATCTATTGGTCCGTGAGCGAAATACTAAACAAATAGCTTGTGCCACTGCCATCTTTTGGTCCTTGAGCGAACTACTAAACAAATAGAGATTAATGAGTGTTGCTATCAATCGACGCGCCACACCACTGAGGTGTCTGGAAACAGAACTAATTGTGCTTATTCGCTACATAAACGTCAATCGATTACGCTGTCTTTAAGACAAATATTTTGCTTGTGTGTGTAAAATGCACGTGTGTGCTCGCCGAATATAAGCTCTGCTTCCACGATAATCCAACTAGTTTAAACAGTTGTCAAAAACGTCATAATTGTTGTTTATTATAGGCCTATTATTTTAGCAATATAGCATTGTACGCCATTTTCACAGAGCTGTCGAGGGGATTTTGAGCGCTTTGTAATTGATAACTAAATAATTACTTAGTGAAATTACCGGAATTACTGTAAATTATGGAAAATTATACCTGTGAGATCTGTGTTGGTGACGTGTTTTATTATTTTCAAAACAAGATAAAAATAATGTTTGGACCTATAATGGATATTCGGATTTAAATAATTTTCACAAAGCTGCTTCTAAACACAATTCGTCGGAAATACATATAGATTCTTGTTTAAAGTTCCAAATGTTTGGAAAAGGTAGAATAGTCTAGTTTGAATACACAGTTTATTTGATTTTAAAACGATCTTGTAATTTTTACGACGACGTTTTACAGAATTATTTAAAAAAGATAGGCGCGTTGATATGATTTATAAAAAGTAAAAAATACCTACAGTCAAGTATGTTAGTAATTTCGTTCATTTATTTTTGTTAATTTGCGCAAAAACACTCTTAACATCTCACGGCCTTGTAAGTATTACAAGGCCGTGAGATGTTAAGAGTGTTTTTTACAATGGATATCATTTAGGTGACTTGTTCTTACTAGTGAGTCATTATCAGTCACTTATTTGGATATTCATGGTGGCCACACACACCATCATCAATGATGCCATGTCGAAAAGTGGCTGAATTGATTTTGGTAAGATATTTTATTTATTTATTGTACACAGATATATACATATACACACAAAAACATTTGGGTATAAATGAAATGTAGTGCCCTCGCAGAGGTTTCGGGTAGGGCGTGCATACCCTACCAGAAATCTTTGTGCACGCCCCTGATTAGTGGTCATCTCTATAACAAAATCTTAAATATTTACCCATTAAATTACTATCAATGCAAAATAAAACTAAAATCTTGGCTCCAAAAACAATCCTACATAAACACAGAAAATCTTTTGAACTCGATATCTTAATAATATAATAGCTCAGTTCTAACACGAAATGACTCGACGCATCTTACATACTTTAAAAAGAAACGGATATATCAAAAACTTGCATTAGTCACGCATACACACAAAAATATATCACATGCATACGCTCACACACACAATCTCTTATTTTGCATTTTTATTACAGTTTTCATTTTTTATTACTTTTTTTCATCAGGTACCCATAGAAATAGGCATGCCTTAGTCAATAAAGATATTATTATTATTATTATTATTATTATATTATTATAATAATAATGCATGTATACAAATGATATGAGCAGGCCATACTATTACACCCTAAAACATAGTAAATGCTTTTCAGTCAAAAAGGAGTAGACATAAAAATATACTTTGTGAAGTACGTCACTGTCCATACACCGCATTTAGGTGATTTTATATGTCGCTCGTATATGAAAAAAGTATATCCGTTACCGAGAGGTGACCATGACACAATACCCGTCGAGCGGTGGCCGTCATATTCATATAAGCAACTTCTAATCCTGGGGGCTGAACAGCATGGACTGCCAGAATGCTACATAAAGTATCTCAAGAAGTTCAAAGATAACGGTGAAGTTGGAGGCTGGTTAACTGCACTAATGCTACGGCGCTACGAAAGAGAACAACCCTGTGAGTGTGTCGTGCCAGGCAGAATACCCCGACAACCTCTCCAAAAGTGGGTGAGGAAGATACAGAACTCACCCAAACTAAAGAAAATAAAGAAAATACAAATTCTTAAAAGTTGAGAAAACAGTTTTATTTCGAGATATCAGGAAGCGGTGTTTCCTGCTATAAAATATTCAAACGAAGGATGCTATAGGATACAATGATATTCAAAACTATATTTTACTATTTTTTATAACTTTTTATTAATATAAATATTAAAATTATTAATAGGTACTCGGTTTTCATTAAATTAATTATATAAAATTGTACACTATATCAATCGTTTGGTGAAATTGTATCTAAATTGAGCATATAGCACAACGCTACCCTGACACTTATACAAAACACATACACAATTCACACAAGGAAATAAATCATTTGGAAATTATTTTATCAGTCAATAATTTATGCATAATATAATTACTAAAAATGAGGTAATGTAACTGCCTTGTAAAGTGATAATCACAATGAAACAAATACTGATAAAAATAAGAGCGTACGTATTGTAACAGTAGGTCGACAGTAGACAGCAGGCACCGCGCGCTGGGCCGTGGGCGCCGTGACTCACGTGACGCACGCGACACACGCCACACGCGACATGCGACACGCGACACGCACCACACGTGACACGCCACACGCGACACACGTCACACGCGACACAGGCCACACGCCGCGGGGCGAGGCAACGCTGTGCACACGCACGGCCCGCGGGCCTAACAGCGGCCACTACACTCCGCTGGAATGCCCGCGACTCACTTACAATGGAACTAAATTATACCTCTAATATATTTAGGTTACACTTAATGGTACCTATCTACGACATTCCTCATAATTGAGCAAAAGGCACTATGCAATTTTACACATAAAACAATATTTGGATATCGGATTGGCGAGGATTAAGTCGATTCCACTGAAAGGTTTGAGGCGATGATGCAACGTGCCTTGTGCCCCGACGACAACACGAGCGTGCTAGCTGCGATCGTCTGTTATATTAATGTTAACCTGATTGACTACCTACTAGTTGACGATAACCGGTGGTCGACGACTTAAATAAAATACTATCGGTAAGCCATTCGTTATACACCGCCCATATCTACAGCCAACCGAGCTGAATATTCCCGTGGCACAGGTTTTTGATTGTGTAAAAATGAAAACAATATAAATAATAGGATCGGTAAACGTTAGCTAAAATGGCTACTGTCGTGGAACAATACATTACAAGACAAAAACAAGCGGTGAAATACCCAAGTCCATGATGTATGGTCGCAAATGTATCGTGTCCACCTCACACAATCAACAAACCTGCTAGCAATGAAGGCTGGATGTCAGAAGGCACTCGTTTAAACCCTTATACCACATTATCGTTACAGCCGCGACGCTGACGCCACTGTCGCACATAACTGGAGTCTAACTTTGGTTGGATGTACATCTTATTATTTATACATTTTACAGTAATTACAATTATGTAGCTAGCGTCGTAGTTATTAAGGTATAACTAGAAAACTGTCGTCAGTAACATGTTTGTTATTACAAATACAAAACAATGTATAATATAAGTTCGTATTTCGTTCAAACATCATAAATTTACCTACGAACGTGTGTAATTGTTTAATTAAAATAATATAGTGAACAACGTGTATACACCTACTGCACAATGCAATGTGAACAAAAATATCAAAGGAACTATGTAGTTACATAATATGTATTAAACCTAACGCCGCGACGCGTCACTGGCGACTCCAGTGAACTTGTATATCAGAAACCTGTAATTATCAAAATGGAAATACGATATGAACACAATAAAAGTTGAACTTTATGAATATATACATAGTAACGTTCTCGTTTACAATTAACTCTTAGTCCGCCTCACTTTCATCTTACACAATATATAAATATATTCACGTTATACAAACAATATACCATTTCAGTTACTTAGTAAGTGTAGTCTTAACAAGATATTTAATTGTAGCTAGACGTAAATAGTCCACTGATTAGTTTGCACAATTAGTTAGACTTTGGTTTTACACTATATTTTCATTAAAATAATTACAATAGTAATATAACTATTAACAATAATTATAGTGGCAGGTATAACCTATTGCATTTTAATCGATGGGGAACACATTTTGAGAATAACTGCAACACGATATAATATTCATTCGCAACAATGTTATGCAGATTTATAATAATATATGTGGTATATGAAGTCATTTACAATTAATGTTGTCTCTTAACTGGTACTAGTAAGTACTGGCACCTGGCACGTACAAACTACACAACATATACAGATATGTTGACATATAGAGTTTGTGCAGTACATGACAGTGTGTCCGGCAGCACTGAGTAAGTAACCACTCGTCCTCACCTTGCTTACATTTAGCATTACGACTACTGTGTCTGTGTAGCATTAGGTTCCTACTAAAACCAGTTACAACTAATTTGAAACGACCCTGTATAATTACTCTAATACAGTTATAATATAATTACCTTTGCGAATATTGATAACAGCTACAATAAGTAACAGCGTAAAATGAATTGTAAATTTAGATTATTTTCCAAATCTTTGGTGGTTAATTGTATTAAAAATCAATATTACCAATTATTATTTATAGTAAAAAAGAAACAATATTGATAATAATAATATATAAAGCGGTATATCGAACAGTTGAGTATTAAAAGCGGTCGCATTTCGCATCGATCAGGACACAAGTGACATATTTATATCGCAACATACGCTCTCAACAAAAAGTACAACGCGCAACAACATAACAACGTCTACGAATCTGACACCCGTCTGTAGCGCACTCGTCTTGCCCGGACCCGCCTGGACCCGACCGGATCTGCAAGGACAGGACCGGACCCGACCGGACCCGGAAGCGGGCGAGAGAGCGCGCCGATTTACACGTCGAGAAATCAATTAAAATAATTTGTACACGATCTCGCCTTCACAAAACTATACACGCTTCACATCCTAAACGGTAAACTTAACATTAATAGGCTATGTCAAAAGTGACACCGATCTACAACTATATAATAACGTCGAGGTAAACTATAGGATTCACGTCGAGACAAATCGACTCACTCAATATCGTCCCAGCAAAAATATTACTTTCCTGATATGAAAACGAATCGTCAGACGAAAAGAACCGCGGCGCCGCCCCGGCCGGCGACGGCGGCGCCCAACGAATAAATGCGGCGCCGGCCCTCGACCCGTGCGGGCCTGCGGCGCGGCGGCAGCTTGCAGCCCGGCGCCGGCGCCGTGCCGTTGCAGCCCGCCATGAGCGGTGCCGGCCCTCGACCCCTGCGGGCCTGCGGCGCGGCGGCGGCTAGCAGCCCGGCGCCGGCGCCGTGCCGTTGCAGCCCGCCATGAGCGGCGCCGGCGCCGGTGCCAGCGGCTGCAGCGGCTCGGCCGCGGCGTCGTCCGACGCGCGCGAGCGCAGCGACGACAGCACCCACGACGCCAGCCGCCCCGACACGCCGAACAGGTTCGAGCCCGAGCCCGTCGCCACCGCGCCCACGTTCACCTCTGGCATCTCTTGCTCCTCCTCTGTCGAGTACAAAACACGAGTGTCACTACTACGTTTCGATCTAAGCTTGGACCAACATTTGGCTCGCTGATGTAGTTTCAGTTCCAGCGACCTAACCACCATTTAACAGCGAGTTGACACTCCGCGGCATCGTGGTTAGGTTAGTCGGTAGGACCGGTAGGATACTTTCCATCTTTCTACGGGTGAGCCCGACATACCCCCCCCTTTGCTTCCCTTTTGCCGCGGAGATGGAAAAGTGAAGGCATTCTGTCATGTTAAAAAAAATCTAGACGAACTGTCTGTACGTTCTATGTTAGTCAGTGTCTCTCTAGTGTGAATTTGAGTGGAGCGAAATAATAATTGTAGGCGAATAATCGGCGTTTCTCCACTATAGGTATCGCAGACGGACGGTGTAAGATGGTCGTGTATCTCTATGAAATAAATTAGCGAACGAATTATTATCGTCTTGATCTTTGGACAGACAACGGAATAGTAAGCAAAATCAAAAACAATTTTTTGTTTATAGTTATGTATGGACGTTGATTTTATGATAGACATAATTTACCAACATCTCTTCTCCTTAGCCTTTATTATTCCCAAGTCACTTGGGTCGGCTTTCTAGTCCGGATTTAACTGGATATCAGGTTACTAACATAAATAATCATTTATAACGGCCACATTGTTAATATCGTTGATATGATCGATAGTCACTCAGACAAAAAATAAGAGGTAACAAAAATCGCTACGTTGACATGCAAACTCCCACTACTTACGATTTGCTAGCGCGGCGGCGACTCGGGGCACGCGTCTACGAGAGTGCGACAGTGGAAACAAAAAGCGGTCTCACTAATATACACGTAGGCATCAAATGTGATCATTCGTCTCGTCAGGCGCGAGTGTATCGCACTCACCGAGCGCGGTGCGCTGCAGCGCGTACATCTCCTGGCCCTGCGGCGAGTGGAAGAAGCTGCGCTGGCGGAAGTGCGGCTGCGCGGACGGCGCCAGGTCGGCCACGAGCTGCAGGAAGCTGGGCCGCGTGTGCGCGCGGTGCGCCCAGCACGCGCGCATGAGCTCGTACAGCCGGTCGGGGCAGTGCTCCGGCCTCTCCATCACGCCGCCCTCCACCACGTAGCGCACCACTTGCTCGTTCGACAGCCCCTGCGCAATACAATCAGACACCTCAGTCGCAGATAAACAACCTTACTTACAAAATTATTGCTAGCCTTCAAATTTGCCGCAAAGTAGGAGTGTAAAAAATAATCGATTTTAATATTACAAAAACTCGATTATCAAATGATTTCTCTTTCAATGACGATTTTTTATTTTATTTTTTTCATCTGCAGCCACTGGATATCAGTTCTGTAATTTTTCAATAAAAATTACGTCAATATTTTGTTAGCCATCTGTGCATTACGGTGGCATCTTTTATCTATGCTCTAAACAGTTAAGGTTTGGTTAAGATCAAAGATATTGATATCTTTGGTTAACTCTTGCTGTTCCGCGCCTACGTCGGCAAAAGAAAAGTCATGCGCCAGGCCATATGTTTACGTTATTCGCCCGTTATCGCCGCGTCCCACTTGATTTTATATTATTGTGATTTACGACTTACTCATAGTTCGTAAAATAAAACTAATGATACTTCTGGGTAGCTTACAATGTTAGCTATATAGTAAAACATAAACAAGACCATTTGTGTTCAATTGTTTATATTTTTAGACCGGTTCGAATGACAGAATGTAAACAAATGACGACTCATATGATTGATATGAGTGCTGCTATAGATAAATTTATTATATTTCACCTATAGTATTTATATTTTTGTAATACCTTATGGTACTTCCTTTACAAAAACATAAAATAGTGACTACACTTGCCTGGAAAAATGTTATGATTTTAGCGTTTGAAAATTAGATGTCTACGATTGATTCCCAATTCTTAATTTCCCACGTGTGTAATTTTTCAAATTATTATCGAGACGAATTCTTCTTTATTCAAATTCTTAATTTCACCAATTCTTAATTTTCCGAATGCCTCATTTTCTTAATTATAGATAGTACGAATTCTGCTTTTTACAGAAGACAGTACAGTTAGGCATAGTGAAATTATATTTATATAATACATATATTAAGTAGCAATTAAATTTAATCTATGAAGGAACCTATCACCTATTTACTAAGAAACTCATTACGTAATCAATCAAAGAGATTAAAATGTCAAGTATAAACGTCAATAAAATTATCAATTCAAGATCTCCCGTCCTATGCGTGAATAGTTCCATAATTATAAACCTGTGATTTAAACTAAATAACTATGGCTTTCTCGAGTGCGGTAGTCGTCGATTTAAATTTCGTTAACGTAGGAGAAAAAGGAAAAAAAAGTTAGTACGTGGTGGCTATCAATATTATTTTCAAGCAAAAAATAAAAACGGAACACAGATTTGGCGTTGTTCTAACAAAGGAATACGGTGCAATGCGTCTGTAACCCTGAACTCTGCAATGAATTCAGTATTAAGAGAAAGTAGCCATACGTGCAAACCAGACTTTTCGAAAAATAAAGTAACATTTGCTGTTAATAAATTAAAAAACCGTTGCCGCACAGAATGGAAGCCAATTTCAGAATTATACGAAGAGTCTATGAAGGGTTTAGATAGCGATTCGGATTCAAGCGAAAACTTGGAACCACCGCCATTCAGTTCAATAAAAGACGCATGCTACTCCGCACGTAAGGCTGCTTTAGATATTTCCAAATTGAGGTTCGGAAGTGTTCAGGAAGTCAAGATTCCGGATCTACTTCGTAAGAATTTTCTTTTACATGAAGGAGAAGGAGATGACAATTTTTTTATTTTTGGTAGCCAGGGTGCATGAAGTTAATTAGTAAAACAGATTTGTATTTAGCTGATGGGACATTTCGAAGCGTACCAAAACCTTTCGACAATTGTTTACGATTCATGTAGACATTGGCAGTACAAGAGAAGTGACTACAATAATACCAATATTTTTTTGCTTATTACCTAACAAAAAGGAATCGACTTATACCGAAGTGTTTCGGGTTTTGAAAGAAAAGTTTCATGTGACAATAACTTTTTTCAAAAGTGACTGGGAAACTGCCATTATGAATGCAGTCAAAACTGTGTATCCTTTGGTGCGTATAAAAGGTTGTTTTTACCATTTTACGAAGGCGATTTGGAAAAATGCAGACAAAATAGGTATGGTAATCGATAAACAGCACAGAAGGATAGTAAGACTGACAGCTAATTTAGCTCTTCTACCTGTTCAATTTGTTCCAGAAGCTTGGTTGTTTATTTTGAACGAGGCTTTGAACGATACCATAACAGAAAATTTTGTGTCATATTTCGAAAAACAGTGGATGACAAAATTATGTTCAAATACCTGGTGTTGCTCTCATGAGCGCCACAGGACCACGAACGCCCTAGAAGGATGGCACTTCCGCCTAAACAAAAAGATTGGGAAGACAGATCTTTTCTCATATATACATTTTTTTAAAAAAGAAGCAACTTATTTTGAAAGAAAGATTAAACAAAATAAAGTATATACTGAGCCGCGGAAAAGACGATCAAAATTTATTATCAAAGACGCTAAAATTTGCAAAATTATAGAAGACCCCTACTAATTGGGAAAGTCACACCTGAAGAATGCTTGCGAAATTTATGTCGATTTAAGTAAATATCTATATATAAAAATAATATACCAAAAAAACAACCGACTTCAACTTGTTTATGGTTTTTCTCACGGATATCACTGTCAAATCTGGACCAAATTAAAATGGGACCAAACGGGAAGCAGCAGCTTTCAAACACAAAAAAAATTGGTCCACTCAGAAGAATTTGTTGACTTTTTATCATTTCTTTGACGTTGATAAGTATCATGTATTTGATCTAAATGAATAAATTTGAGTTTGAGTTTGAAAGGCTTTTTTTTGTAAAATTCATATTTATGCTTGTGACTGTACTTATTAGAAATATTCAGAATTTGTACTATCTATAATTAAGAAAATGAGGCATTCGGAAAATTAAGAATTGGTGAAATTAAGAATTTGAATAAAGAAGAATTCGTCTCGATAATAATTTGAAAAATTACACACGTGGGAAATTAAGAATTGGGAATCAATCGTAGACATCGAAAATTACAGTAAAGCCGCCGTTATTTTACTTTCGCTTGCGTTACGTTATTGTTTTTAAAAAATCATCCTAAGCGAATTAATGCGTGGATATAGTTAATTTTAGATTTTTATTGTATGAAATCTACTTAATTATGATAATCAAATAAATAAATAAAGAAATACAGCTTATTATTATATCTAAAAAGGTATTTTATGAAAATAGGCAAATAATCATTGTTGGGGCTGTAGTCTTCCCAACATGGAATGTTGTTGTATAGACGGTTGATTCATAAATATTTGAATCTGTTTGGTAAAGAGCAACTGAATGTTATTGTATCTGTAAGTAAGTATCTCCCAGCATGTATCATAGTTTTAGGCAGATACGTTTAAGTGTTGAACGATACGCTCGGCTTCTCCTCGGAGCTTTCCTTTTAAATGTTGCATTTTCTGACCTTTTGTTAACAATGGGTTATTGTGAATCGCTTCCGAGAACAAGTCCATAAATGTTGGCCACAGTGCGTAACTACCAGAAAATGTTGGAATTTCGATTTTAGGCACAGATTGAAACCGATGTTTTGTACTATTTAAAGCACTATTCAATTCTCGTTTCGAGGCCTCAAACACGGATTCATGCTTTGTATATTCCTGTTCGTAATTCACGTCAGCGCCGACTAACAAGTTGTCAATCTGCCAGTGCAAGTCGTCAATTGTCTTCCAGCGAGCTAGCAACACGTTGATCTTATCTTCTATCTCCCACTGCTCCTGAATATCGCAGATGTTAATATTTTTCACGGTTCGCATGAAGGCTCTAAAGTTTGTACTTTGTTGTGTCATAAGCTCATCCGTCTTAGATGGTACACCTTTTTCTTCGCTATTTGCAACTAGACAGTTTGTCAGCAATTCGAGAATGACCTTGTACTCCTGCTTGACCTTCTCATACGCCTTGCTGGTAAAGTAGTCATCGGTCTTGCTCCCCGAAGACGTGGCGAGTAAGGTGTTATTGAGCTCAAATTGAGCCCACAATTCTTCAACCGCATTCAGTCGCTTCTTGATGTAATCAGCATTTTTTCGACCGGCTGAATCCTTTTTAAAGTTTATCAAAACCTTTCTGAGACTTTCAGAGATGATTTGTTGTTGTTGCAGTAAGTTTTCCATTGTGAATCCTGTAAGATATCACAAACGCTATGTATTGCTTGTTCTTTGTTTTCGTGTGATCGCAGTTTTACCTGGGTATGTGCGTCTCGTCTCAATTGATCTGAGACCCGCTTGTGGGAGGCCAGTCAACCGATTCGCTACCACAGTTCAACACTACGACACTTCACAAATAATAGCTCGAAGGACCAAAATGTTGGGGCTGTAGTCTTCCCAACATGGAATGTTGTTGTGTTATGTAGTAAAAGATAGATTATGTTTATGTAACGAGTGTTTATTGTCCATTAATAATATTACATATTGAACTCAATATATGTATAACGCACGCAGGCGCCAAATTAGCGTACTCAGCATACATTATAATGTACGAGTCCGTACAATCATGAAAAAATCAACGGTATTATTCTCTTCGTTGTATGTATATATCTATCTATCTATCGTTATCTATCGTTATCTATCGTTTTATATATCGTTTTATATATAAAAAAATACCTTTCTAACGATGTATAGCACATATCGCACCCTTAATAAAACAGAGACTTATCACAGTATTTTGGATTAAACAAATTTGAACTCTATTGCAAAGATTTCACACAAATATAATATTAGAATTTAACATATACAATTAGAGTTCAAATTGCCTTACTTTCAAATTTCGAGTTAAGTCGCTGTTTTATTAAGAGTGCGAATTATATCATCCTTAGACAAAATAAAATGAAAAAAGCGTGTCAAACTGCGCGTCAAGGGTCCGTTTTTTAGAGAGTCCGTTATTTACATCCATTTTTTGTTTATAGTCGAATTATTCATATTCCTTGATATATTTTATAATATTACTTACAAATTATTACTTGCAAATACGTTAATATTATTAGAATTATAATAAGAATACATAATAATCTTTACAGTTTAGATTGACAAAAGCCTAAAAACTACACGGGGGAAAAACCCAAAGCACGCGCCGGCTACTATTTTGTTTCAAGTTTTTATGACGTTTACATTATTAAAACATTGCTATTGCTACTAGAATCATTACAATAATAAATAAAATAACAATTACTTACGTTTTAATGTACTTCCAAGCACTGAAATCCATCACAAAACACTTAAAACTACAACACAAAACATTCACAGCGGCCATAACGGACGGGACGGGTTGACTAATCTTTAGAATTTTTTAATAATATATTCCTGTCCAAAGCAGGCGTTCTTATTGGTCCGTGGTATGGCATCATTCGTTCCAAGTTCATCCGTAGCCAAAAGGCAATCAGTTTTAAACAAGTTTCAACAAAGTTTGTTATAATGCGGTTTTGAGCGACGGCGGCGCGCGGCGTTTTGGCCCGAATTTGGTGGCTTGTATACGAGCCGCCGGCCCACAGCAGGTTAATAAGTACGCGACTACGCGCATTTTATCTTGACCGGATTGAAGTTCGTCACAAGTGGCTGCGCAGTGCAGTTTTTTGAACTAATTGGTGACAGGGTGCGGGGGGCGGGGACGGTAACGCCAGCTAGTGACTGACCTATGTATACTCGTTTCGTAACAATAATTCCATAAACACTGGAAAATCGATTTAATCGATTTTAGTTGTTTAAATCTATGTGTAAATTAGATATATTTTAAGTCTATAATTATTATGTGAAATTTACTATGCCCAAACAATGTCCATAATGTACATATTTTAAGTCAATATCTTTATTAACATTGTGAAAAAATACTGAATACTGAATTCTGTGCCTGTAAGTAAGATCAATTCAATTAAAGTGTATCTATAGAAATAATTCTCAAAATAAATGGTCATATTGTTTAATATTAATATTTAGTTTTGGCGTAATTCTGTCAACTTTACCCATATCGTTATTTATTCATCCCCACGTTACTCCCGGTTACATCTTCAGCCTTTTAATTCGGAGCCCGTATATTATTATTATTAAATACGTAAAAAATACATTTACAATCAATTTCGAAGACATTGGTGCGCACCGTGGCTTTGAACCTCTATTAGGTTATTGCTGCCTCCATATCTTTATTTACTACCAATTAATTATTAATTTTAAGAAGGAACACGTAATATACAATTATATCATCGGCGACATGTACCACTCTTTATAATGTGTGATAAATATTGTTCACACATACAATGTACATAACATTATACGTGTTTACAGTATTTAAACTTCGATTAGTATTACAGTTTAGGCTTTATTTACAATTAATTATTAATCGATTAAAATAATCGGATTAGTGCCATAGACAATCTAAAGAAATTAGAAATTGTGAAAAATGTGGTACATCCCTATAATTGCACGGCCATAATGCTTAAGGATTTGCTATTTCAGTTACTCGTCAGCACTTTGTGGTTTTTCGTGTAACTATCTCGCTCTTCCGTACGGTAGTGTGCTCAAGTATATATTGTTTTCGTTTGATGTTATTTTTGATATTTAGTTTCGTTGTAAGTTCAAACTAGCTGATTTAATTAATAATTTCTATCATCTGTCAAGTGTCAACTAATCTACTAAATACAAGGCCTATAAACTAGACTGTGAACGAGGACTTTTATACATACATGATAATCTTACCCTCCTCCGTAGGTATAAATAACTAAGCAATGCTTGAAGATTTAAATTGATAAAATGGATTTTGATAGACCTTGCTTGACTACAACTGCCGAAGAGCTAATGAATAATTCGAGAAATTGTAAGTATAAGTAATTTTATACGATATAGTAGTAGCAAATAGTTCCTTTGTCTCTGCCTACCTCCTCAAGATAATAAGCTTAAATATAATCATTTAACCGGTCGTATACCGCCGGCTCGCATACCAGCCGGCAGATTTGTACCCGTCGTAGGCCGGTGGCTCGCATGCGAGCCACCAAATTGGCGCCAAAACGCCGCGCGCCGCCTTCGCTTTAGCTTAAGCTAACGTAAAACCAATTTGGTGGCTCGCATGCGAGCCACCGGCCTACGACGGGTACAAATCTGCCGGCTGGTATGCGAGCCGGCGGTATACGACCGGTTAACTATTTTCTCAGTGACTGTACATGCGCGAACGTATCTTGTAGCTAACTTCAATCCGGCCAAGATAAAAATATGCGCGTACTATAAACTAAAATGAACTGTCAACGTCAACAAACTGTCAAAAGTCAATATTTTTTCAAACAACAAGTATAAACTTTGAAAGATTTTAGTGAAAAAGTGTTTAGTGTTTATTTTTAACAATGTCAACGACCAAGAGATCAACAAGTATTTGGCGTCAATATTTTCCTTTAGAAATTACAAAAGCTTGTAGTTATACTACCAACTTAAAACAGCATATGGAAAGGAAACATTCTGCCATGATCAGTGGTGTTGAAAATCATCAGGTATGTAATTCTTTCCATTAATAGATACTTTAATAGTTTGTATACTGTGCCTAGTTAAAAATTAAGAAAAACTTCTAATTTAAAACAGTTCAGTTCAGTTAATGTATAAATATATAGATATACATAATAATTATTACGGACCAATTGGTTAATCAGGACACTATTTATAATGCCCGGGCTATATGAATTATGTTCATTTTGATAATAATTGTAGTCACAGGTTGCAACCTAGGGTTGGGTCGTTACAAATAGGTAGGTAGACTTATCGATTCAGATAACAAATAGACTTACGATCCAAACAGTGTTTAATCGAGTGAAAATATTTTTCACTTCTGTGATTATTTACGAATTTCGTTTATTTTTATACTTTTGTTTTTTAATAATATTATGATACTCTTGACTATTTTGAGCTTTCGAAATGAATCTATTAAATTATTTTGATGGTAGCTTGTAATATAATACTTAATTCAACTTTTTTATGTGAGTTTGGTTGAGATAATTTTTAACAGATTTCAAAGAAGTATTCAAAATCAATTTTATTTAGCAGTATGCAGTGAAGTCGGGAGACAATTCGCAGGAAGAATTAATTACAACCTTATCTGTTAAACCATCAACATTACAAATTCTGATGACTCCAAGATTATGATATCAACCACTTCCGTATCTCGAATTGAGGATCCTCTAAGTTCTTCAACTCGAAAACGACAGAAAATGGGCATAGAATCATCATTCGCAAAAATAGTAGAATTCGAAGCAGAGGGTTAAAAAAAACATACAAATTACAGACGCTATAGCAGAATTGATTTACTGCGATAATCTCCCTTTCAGCGTGGTTGAAGCAGAAGGTTTTGGAAAACTAATTAAATTACTTGCACTATTATATAAAGTTCCATGTCGCAAAACAATAACTAGTATTATTGATGGGAAATACGAAGAGAAAAAGCTATTGTACTCAAAAAATTACAATCTGTGACCAACATATGCTTAACGATTAATGAATGGAAAGATTTACAAATGAAGAGCTATTTAGGAGTAACTATTCATTATATCAAAAACTTTAAAATTGTTTCTTTCAATATAGCTTGTGAGCCGCTTTCAGATAGTCTTACCACCGAATATCTGTCAATAATCATAACAAATATTTGCAAACAATGGGAGATACCAGATGTAAAAATTGTAGTCGTTACTACCGACAATGGTGCAAATATTGTAAAAGCAATTGAATTAACATTTGGCAGAGCAAAGCATATTCGTTGCATAGCGCACACATTAAACCTTGTGGTACAAAATTCAGTGATGGTTACCGAAATAAAAATATTAATTGAAGTTTGCAGAATCGTTCAATGGCTCCATCAAAGCGGAGGTACCGCAGATCAATTAAGCAATGCTCAAAAGGCTGAAAAAGTGTTGGATGGAAAAATTAAACACCTCATAGGAGACGTTGCCACACATTGTAATTCACAATTGCACATGCTCGAAAGGTTTTTAGCCATGAGTGGGACGATGGTTGCCATTTTGCTGAATCACCTTAATGATTCAAGCCAGTGAAATGACTGTACTGAAAGAGATTGTCAAAATGCTCAAACCATTGGCAGAGCAAAGCATATTCGTTGCATAGCGCACACATTAAACCTTGTGGTACAAAATTCAGTCATGGTTACCGAAATAAAAATATTAATTGAAGTTTGCAGAATCGTTCAATGGCTCCATCAAAGCGGAGGTAGCGCAGATCAATTAAGCAATGCTCAAAAGGCTAAAAAGGGTTGGATGGAAAAATTAAACACCTCATAGGAGACGTTGCCACACGTTGTAATTCACAATTCCACATGCTCGAAAGGTTTTTAGCCATGAGTGGGACGATGGTTGGCATTTTGCTGAATCACCTTAATGATTCAAGCCAGTGAAATGACTGTACTGAAAGAGATTGTCAAAATGCTCAAACCATTTGAAAAGGTTACCGAGGAGATGTGTAGTGAAAAATATGTGTGCAGTAGCAAAGCTATTCCCATGATAAAGTGTCTCAATCAATATTTGGCAAAAAAACAGATCCAACACATGAGTTGGCTATTTAATTAAAAAGTTCACTATTAAATGAATTCAAGAAAATATTTGAGCACATACAAAAAGTTGATTTATTTACAACTGCAAAATTTTTGGATACTTGTTTTAACAAATTAAATCTTGACGGAGCATCTCTAGCAAGAACTATAAACTACATTAAACGATACATTGAAGAATCCCGTGAACTCAGGTTCATTGTCCACTATCGACAATTTCGGCTGCTGACGATGTCCATAATGATGACATTTGGGGAACCCACAACAAACTGTTGATGGAGACTATGAGAGCGATTCAAAGTCATAGTCTCACATCTGAGTTGAACCTGTACATAGCGGCGCCTTTAATAGGTTTAAAAGAAGATCCTTTAGAAATCCTGCAGAAGCTACGAAGGTGCTTACCCCAAACTCACACAGTTGGCGTGTAAGGCCGTGTACGGCTTCTTCGGATCCAACTGAAAGATTATTTTCAAAAGCTGGCGCCGTATTAACTAAGACCCGTAGCAGGATACTATCAAAACGGTTGCCGAAGCTATTATTTTTAAATTCATTGCCCACGGATTTCTAGTATTATTAAAAAATTAAAGATTTTGTTGATTATTGGATAAGTTCTAATTTTGTTATATATTTTTAAAATTACTCAATAAAGCTGTGATGTGTGTGTATTTTAGGCGTTTATTATTGAATTCAAAACATTTGAAAAAATCTATTATTTTTTAAAGAAAAGTCGATTATTTACTAATCAATATTTTGGGCTAAGAAAAACAAACAATTAATTATTAATCGATTTTTAAGTAGAATATCACATCCCTACCGCAAAGTATAGCGCGGCTGCTGCACTGCAGCCGCGCTGCTTTGTAAATCCATATAAATAAAAACTGCGCTACGGCCGCGCTTTAGTTCGGCGAGCCACTAGTGACGGCTGCGCGGCGGTACCGCTGCAGCCGGGCTAATTTGAAGGCGCTCTAATACTCTTTATTCATCATCATCATCTCAGCCGAAAGACGTCCACTGCTGGACATAAGCCTCCCCCAAGGTTTTCCACACAGACCGGTCTTGGGCCACCCGCATCCAACCGCGCATACTCTTTATTACTTAACTATAATTCAACTAACTCTGAACGTTGATTAATATTTTATTACTAGTCGCTAACTGACCAATACAAATAATTTTCAAATATTTAAGAGGTTGTCTTTCAAATATTGAGATTGCTTTATTAGTAAGGCTAAGTGGCTGAATTGAATATGAGAATTATCGGGAAAGTAGAAGAAAAAAACGTAAAATATTACCTAATCACAAAAAATATAGCTTCAAGTGATGTGGACACGCTATTGTTTATTTTCACAACAGATTTAGTATTGCTGCTTCAAAATCTATGTATGTATGTATTCTAATAAATCCTGAAGCGTAGTTAACTCACTTGATAAGGCTGCATCGCAAGTGTCGCCATCTCCCATAGGACGACACCAAAACTCCATATGTCACTATTACTGGAGAAGACCTGTGAATAAATGACAATAATAATAATTAAATAATTCTGCATCATACAATCAATCTAAACTATCACACAGTGCAAGAGGAAGGAATCAGTTACGTTACGTAGTTGTAGTCAAGATTGGAATGACGTAATCGTTTTGCCGTTTTTGTTTGTATTGTACTTGTATCAATATACACATAGTATTTTTTAGACAGGCAAGAATAATAAAAATATCTCCAAATTTTTAAAAGCAATAGCAACACTTTTTATCTTTCGAATTGATTTTCAATGTTGTTTTTGCTGTCAATTGTGATTTAAGTGTCTTGAGCAGTGTATAGTTATTTCTTGTGATTCTTTAAGGCGATCTTTGGATGTGTTTCGAAAAATTCAAAGTTGCATAAATTGTATCATAGCTACGAATCCTCTAAGGAGTCATTCGTAAGAAATCAATGAAAACACCTATTCTTGCGTAATACATATTGTTCTATTCATGTCCATTCTTAGCCATGCTTAAATGGATTACTTACCTACACAGGAAAGTAAATTACGGATACGCAATGCAAATTATAGATTAGATAGTATATTTTAATTATGGATAGTGCATGCAAGACCATAGATAGATATGTAGATTGTATACCCAAGCAGTATAATTTTGCCAGACCAAGATATATCTTGGCTATAGCCAAATACTTCATCAAAATTAGTAAATAACCCTATTCGTTGCATTATCACCAAGATACAGATAATGCTTAATAACATAAGCACTAAAAAGATTTAAGTTCAAGTAATATTTTAATGTTTTTTTGTCCACATGGTGTTTGTGAAAGATCCTTAATTCTAACGCTTTATTATTATGTTATTATTGGAGAGGTCAAAAAAGATATAGCAGTTTATGATCACTTACCCCATCTTTTAGGCTCTCGGGGCTCATCCATCGCACCGGCAGTAGGCCCTTGGTGCCCTTCCTATAGTAATCAGTCTCGTAGATGTCTCTGGTCATGCCGAAGTCCCCGACCTTAACGGTGAGGTCCTCGGCGACCATACAGTTGCGCGCCGCAAGATCGCGGTGCACGAATTTTTTGGCCGATAGGTAGGCCATACCGTCGGCTATTTCTATAGCCATCTGAAAATAAAACACTTCATAAATTCTTTCAAGTTCCACAATCGAAGGCAGCCAATTTCGGCTTAATTGTTAACTAAATTGACGTTTTAATTTTAAGGTTAGTTATAGATCTTTTACTTACCTGATATAAAAAATAATTATTATCACAAAGGCAAGGACTATTTACGTTTTTAAGTTTTGGTAAATACTTAGCATTTAGTGTTGGACTGCGGGCCGGCGGCGCCCTCGCCCTGGATACACGTTGTGTAGGTAGTTACCTGCAGGGACTGCGGGCCGGCGGCGCCCTTGCGCGGGACACACGGTGTGTAGGTAGAGTTACCTGCAGGATGCTCTGCAGCGTGGGCGGCGTGTTGGACTGCGGGGCGGCGGCGCCCTTGCGCGGGACGGCCTCGGCGTCGGGGCGGTGGGAGCGCAGGTACGTCTTGAGGTCGCCGAACTTCATGAGCTCCATGATGACGAGCGTGGGCTGTCCGCGCGACACCACGCCCAGCAGCCGCACCACGTGGAACGTGTCGAACGCCTTCATCACCGACGCTTCGTTCAGGAACTCATGCCGCTCCCTGTCGACCGACCACAACGCCTATGTGAGTCTACTGAACGACTAGCGGTTGACTAATTTAAATTTGGACATGATAACGTATAAGATTTTCGAATACGTTTGCGGTCCCTCTGTTGATCATTACCCAACAAAATTGTTTATATTCTCAAGGATGAGTGTGTCATTCAACAAGGTTCAAGCATAATATCTGTCCACACAGAGTATAATGACTTTGCTATACGTTTACCTATCAGTAGCATGCTCGTTGACTGTCTTGACAGCGCATCGTATCTCCGGTTTTCCTTTCTCTATATTCTTCGCTATGCCCTCGTACACCTAAAACAAATATTTATGCCATAATAACATCTTCAGTTTAAGAATAATTTTCATAATAATTATGTTCTATTACGAAATAAAGTTTACGTACCATTCCGAATGATCCCTGTCCTAGTTCCCTAACGAACTCGATGCTTGTCCGCGGTACCTCCCATTCATCGGGCACGTATACGGTGGACACATACTCGGGGTTGACACTCGCGAATAGTTTGTTGGCTTCAGCCGTCGGCAACAGACCGCGTCGAACGTACCAGATGCCTCCGCCCAAGAACATAATCATTATCAGACATCCCCCCACTACGCCCCATATCCATTCGTGGGCAGATTCAGCCGCTCTCTCCTACAAAACAAGTAAAAAAGGCACTTTCAATATAATTGAAGTGTATTCAAGACATTGACACAACCAACATCTTACTTCTCCCCGTAATCATAGCTGCGGAAAAGCAACTGAAACGTCGGCGAAAGTGTAAAATGTTATTATTAAATCGAAATAATTTTATAATTTAAATAGTTTAAATAGAAGTAAACAATACAGTTTCAAAATGAAGTAATAATAGAGTTTAAAAAATAAAAACGTGATGAAAAATTCGTATAAAGTAGTTTAATTTCAATGTATAACATTACTCCCACTGATAAGGGTTTAAAGGAATCCTAAATGAAAATACTATATTTATGTTTTAGTATGTAATATATACACTTACCGGTATGAATATCGGAGGATATATCGAAGAGACGTTGCCTGCGCCGGCGAGGGTGATGGGTGTGACTTCGACGGTATAGTTGCCAGGTGCGAGATTTCGCAACGTGTACCCGTGACCATTAGTCACGTAATCATTGGCCGTGACACAGCTTTGCAGGCCTACATCTGAAGTCTGCACATGCACATACAAATATATGTTATATTAATATCAAAATGTAATCTTCTCTTGCTTGAATAGTTAAGGAAAATGGTTAAGGTTGCAATTAATTTATTGCTGCAGTTATTAAAAAGTGTCAAAATATTAATGGACTACTAAAATGCAATGAGAAACATGCAAACAATCAAACGCGTAGAGGTGTGTCGAGAACTAAGAAAATACCTTAGAAATATAATTATATCATTCCTTGACAGACCACGAATTCTGTCCAACTAATCACTATTAGAATGAGTTCATTCAAGGAGTCATAAAATAAAACAAAAGAGCGTCATCTACTACCATGCAAGTTGTGGTGTAACTCGTGCGTTGCTTAGACCCCAAAAAAGAAGTCACTGTACTGCTAACGTAAGAAAAAAAGTATTTTTGTTTTTATTTGCCTAAGCATTATAACGAGAAATGATTTGCAGTTTTGTTTGTAATGTATAAACTCAAAAACTGCTGAATCGAATTTAATAATTTCTCACCATTAAAAAGCTACTGTGTTCCAGAGCAACATAGGCTACGAGCCACAAGAGCGGAGCAGTCATCATAAACGTGAATGAAATAGGGACAGCTAGTCCTAACTTATATTATAAATGCGAATGTGAGTTTGTTTGTTACGCTTTCACACTTTAACTACTCGACTGATCATCATGAAATTTTGCATACACTTTTTTAGAGGAATTGAAAAAGACATTAAGAAAAAAAGTACCGTTACTAATGTAACCTACATTTGAGCGAGAGAAGTCGCGAGCAAAATCTAATAATATAATAATAATAATATTCTATCACATACACATTACACACAACACCATCTAGCCCAAACTAAGCAGAGCTACTACTAAGCTATGGGTACTAGACAATGGATAAACATACATATCTTTTTTTTTGTAAATAGGCTATATAACATTGCGCTTTGAGCCACGGAAGCGGTAATCAAAATGGATGATCAGGGGCAGCTAGTAAAGATATATTAAGAGCAGCTACCTGTCCGTTGTCCTCAACCCGCGAGTAGTGCACGGTGTAGGCGACTACGAACCCGTTGGGGTTACTCGGCGGCTTCCACGTGACGTTGACCTCGCTCAACGTTTTGTTCGACACGATCAGCTCAGCCTGCAGGCTGGTCACTGCATCCGCGTCCACTGCAAATAACGTATGTAAAATTACGAACTTAAATAATACTAGTACACTACCTTAAACTAAAAAAATATTACGTTACTTTAAACTAATAAATGATAACTTATCTTAACTTTTGCATGACATGTTATAGGAAAGCACGTAAGTAATATTTTTTAGTGATTATTATAACTTATTATAATACCACTAAAAACTATGCTCAAAGTGTATAACTAAATTATGGCTAGAGCTAAGACAAGATTGTGGTCGTCTCAATGTCTTGAAGTTATTTTCAAAGTACTTTGAAAACATATCTATTGTTTGAATATGTTTTGCCTGACGTGTATTTGCCAGCATTGAACTTTACTAACTTAAATCGTAAGGATATCTTTGACTCTTGGTCTATTGCTTCTATGATGCACTGTATCTTTCTACTAAAATTGGTATACTATTATAACAAGTACATACATATATATGACTAGCTGTGCCCGCGGTTTCACCCGCGATTATGGTTACTGCGCTGTCCTCGTGGGTTGTAGCGTGATGTTATAGTCTATAGCCTTCCTCGATAAATAGGCTATTCAACATCAAAATATTTTTTCTATTTGAACCAGTAGTTCCCGAGATTATCGCGTTTAACCAAACAAACAAACTCTTCAGTTTTATAATATTAGTATAGATTAAATGGGTTATTAACCTAGTTCCATAGTGCGGAAAGTATAGAACGCTCGATCAGAACACCAGGTTCTGTCATAGTCGGCTGCCGTCTCGTTGACGTCTTGTTCGCGGCACGCCCACACGTTGACCGTGTACCACGTGAAGTGGCGCATGTTGTGCACTGTCACAGTGCGCGTCTTGCCGTCCAAGTCGAAGTACACTGACTTCACGTAGCCTGCAAACGATTCGATAATATTCAATGACATATAGAAATTTTAATTATTTTCCAACCTCAAAAGAATCGTGTTATACATGCACGAAAGTCCACTCCCGAAACGTAAATGCCGAAGTTTACGGTCAATTGTTTGTACCGTGAAATACATTTATTCCGAGATGTGCCCTATATTTTGATACGTAACCTCGATTTTTCAAAACCCGAAGTAGTCCGAACAACAGCGTAATATCATTTTGAAAGAAAGAAATCAGAAGAAACTTTACTGCAGATTATTTTCGTTCGGCCCGAAGTTTCGGATAGACATTTTCATGGTACATATGGTAGAGATATGTTATTTATGTAAAGAACTGCTAGTTTAGCTTACTAAAATAAAATATTTCAAAATAATGTTATAAACCGCTGAACGATTACATTATTTATTCGGACTCAGTGGCTTGATTGTAGAGTACGTATACGTGCATGCCAGTTAGATAATATAAAAAGAAGACAGTCTCACCTTCCTCATCCGTACTGTTGGTGTAGTTTTGACCCTTTGCAGGTTTGTTATTCTCAGTCAGTTTGACAAGCATGCTATTGAGTGTATGGTCGACGGAACGCCTGATCCTATTTTTAACAGACGATGAATTTTTTGATGTCTTTTTCTCGTCCCTTTTCTGTTTTTTATAGACCTGCAAATATTATTACCTATATATATACCTATAATCTTTTTAAAATATGTACTAAAATATAAATAAATAAATCTTTATTTGTCACTAAAATGTATACAGGCGATAATTATTTGATAGAAGAACAGATATACGTAGTGTAAACATAATGAGGTACTGTAAACTAATTCCCAAACTAAGCGAGAGCTTGTATTTTGGGAGACAGCGTTCAGTCGTGTAAAATGACACAAAAAGTCGTTTCTCGAACGGGTTCGCTACTGAAGGGATGTTTCTGGAGTTGGAAATAAAGATATATAAGATATGCGTGTGTGTGTTGGTGGATAACGTAACTTATGAAATGTAAGAAAGTAAGTCTTCAGTTTTGATATAGTCAAGTTGTTAAAGCCATCTAGTGACTTTACCTTTGACTTCGTGTTTATTGAGTCCTACTATATTGAGTTGTTTGTTGATGGTATTGTAAAGTTTGCTACTTAAAATCATAGAATGTCATCTGGCAAATGAAGTTTTACAACGATTTGTTCGGCAAACAGAACGTTTGCTGCGCTTGTTGGAATCCGGTGGGAGGACTGTGCTGTGTTTTCTTATGATGGATCTATACTTGATAATTTAAATAATAAACTGATCTATAAATACGAAATTATTAAACCTTTACCATTTGTGTTTGTTGCCTACCACAGTCAAGTGCTGTTAAATCTTAGTCTGGCGATACGCTTCCCAATTTAAAGCCAAATGTAAGAAGACATGGCTGTCTAGGCTGGAAGCTAACACGGCACAAACTGATAAAACATTTAGTAATCAACCTAACAGGTACTCAGGATAGATATGAGTTTAGATAATCATATGGTCAAATGCTAAGTGTAAGGGTCAACAAAGAGCTATCAGCCTGCTTACAGTGCAGTACTTTCCTAAAGAGCAACACTATTCCCAAAATAGAATGAGTATATTCAATGGTAGCAACTGTAGGTCTGGCGAAGGTACATCACCCGTGAAACTGCTGCATGTTTGAATGGAATATTAGGTTTGTGTGAATAGTCAGCTGTAGCCTAACTCGAAATACACTACAGGGTAAACATACCTGATTCTGCAATTCATTCTCGAAGTTGATAGTCTCAACTCGGTCGGCCTCCTTGCGTGAGTTGAACCGAGAAGGCTTGTTCTCCTCACAAGTGCACGATCCGTTAGGAACGACCCCCGTCGTCTCTTTCTCTTGAGAATCTTGAGAGTCTTCCATTCGGGCTGTTATCGTGTTCGCCAAGACGCTCGCTGAAAAAACAAATTGGAATAAGTGGCGAGGCAATTGTGTTATTTGTTTAACAAATAAAGCTTGTGTTTTGGCTCTGACAGTAATATACTTTTGTAAGGATCGGCGACCCCTACCTACCAGCATGTAATTTAGATACATTAATATAAAGGCTTATTTAATTAATAACAAAATAATAGTCGATATATTGTTATGTTAAGTCATGTTTTGTTTTTAATAGATTGTGTTACATTGACTAGCTTCGTCTATCTTCATCCAGGAGGCTTTAACCGTTCTTAACCAATCAGAGAGCCAAACTCGGTAAACCTTTCGATCGCGTTAACGTAAAAGCAACTGGCACTAGGCACCCTGTTTTACGGTTTCTTTACTTGCTGTCAGTGTCACAAACTCAAATCGTACGTATTAACGTACGATTCTCATAGAGACAGCTTAGTATAACTAAGCCATGTCGCTATAATAGCGACATGGCTTGGTTATACTAAGACCCCCGTACTTTGTGTAGTTTTCGGTAGTGCCATTTTTAGTAGTGCGAATACTTTCATGTTTTATTTCCGTTTCATGTAATCCTAACTAATATTATAAATGCGAATGTGAGTTTGTTTGTTACGCTTTCACGCCTAACTACTCGACTGATCATCATGAAATTTCACATACACATTTTCAAGGCAATAGAAAAGGACATGGGGTACCTTTCTATGCAGAAAAAAGTAGTGTTACTATCCTAACCTACATTTACGCGAGCGAAGCCGCCGGCAACATCACTACATACTTATTATAAAACAAAGTCCCCCGCCGCGTCTGTCTGTCTTTTTGCGATAAACTCAAAAACTACTGAACGGACTTTCATGCGGTTTTCACCAATAGACAGAGTGATTCATGAAGAAGGTTTAGGTGTATAATTTGTTATATGTTATAAGGTACTGTACTTACCGTGCGAAGCCGGGGCGGGTCGCTAGTCTAGTCTAGTATAGTATACGCTAGTAGGTAAGTACTTACGATTAGCACAATAGTTGGTGTTCCCCGCCAGTATCATCGGTTTGTTGTAGCTGTTGGCCTGCACCTCTATATGGTACAAGGTTATCGTGCCATTCGGCATTGCAGGCGGCGACCATCTTATACTGACCGAGTGTGGTGACAACGTATCTACTGATAACCCTTGCGGAGGACTTGGATCTGGAATAATACAATAGGATTTATAATTATATCAGTGCTGTATATACACTGGTTGGCCCGGACATCTTCAAGTGTAAGAAGGGTTAGGCCATAGTTCGTTACGCTGGCCCAGTGCGGATTGGCAGATTTCACATATATTCGAGAATATTATGGAGAACTCCTAGACATTCAGGTTTCCTTACGATGTTTGCCCTTGCCATTAAAGCAAGCGAGCGATAATTAATAATTTAATGCTTACAGAACTACGAAAAGTCAGAGGCACATGCCTTAGGATCGAACTCGAGACCTTAGCGTGGCAGTCTAACAGTTTTCCACTAGGCTATTGCTGATTACCTGGTCGTATTCCGCCGGCTCGCATACCAGCCGGCAGATTTGTACGGCTATTCGTAGCCAATAGGCAATCAGTTTTGATCGGTAAGGTTGGTAATATACGGTTTTAAGCGAAGGCGGCGCGCGGCGTTTTGGCGCCAATTTGGTGGCTCGCATGCGAGCCACCGGCCTACGACGGGTACAAATCTGCCGGCTGGTATGCGAGCCGGCGGAATACGACCGGTTACTAAGAACAAACCCGAAACAAATATTAATGGATCACACAATATATTCTCCCGTAGAAACCACAACACGGCGCCAGTGGCGAAGCCACTACATTAACCATACTATAAATTTAATGTATATGTGGTCACTGTACCATGTTAAGTTCAAATAAAATTACTCCCATGCAATTCAAGGGTTCCTTGATTTAGGCTTGCTTAGTGGGAAAACCAAAGGACACCTAGGTAGTAAGGTAATTAAACTCTCTGCAAAATGTATACAGTACATAGAGAAGAAATTCGCACTGATGTTTGTTATACTATTAATATGTATTCTGCGGTACAAGCACTAGTTTAAATATTCATATTGTCTTTTCTTTCATAATGTTCTACATCTGTATCTCTTGGCAATAAGAAACTTTTTGTACTTTACTTAACCACCACTACACCAACACCGATACCGGTACGGCATGTCTTAGCGTACCCCTTATTTCTGTACCTGCGATGATCATTAATGAAAATTCAACTTTATTGTCATACTATTAAACTATAAATCTATTCGTCGTATAAAAATGCCTTGCCCGTCAGTGAGCCTTAAACAATAAAGTTTTTAAAAGCAATGTGATGAACAGTACTTACTGCCCGGCAACGTCCTGAAGTAAATGATGGAGCTCTGTGCACCCTTTTTCTCCTGTGATGTCGTGTAGGTCTTCACATACGCCGCGTACCGCGTGTACGGCGTGAGGTGCGACAGTGGGTAGAACGATGGCTGCATATTCAAACATGGGTTCAGCAGTATATCGGTCTGGTTCCCGCTAGGAATCTCACGGGTACCGTTCCGGGCTTCGTCTATAGTTATATCCAGAACATTCCATCTAGAAAACAAAGAAGTTTGTCATTACACGGTAGACAAATATTAAAATCACGTCTTTATATGTTAAGGGTTGGACAGGGATGTATAGATTGATATATTTATTGCAAAAATGTATTAATATTTTATTTTATTAAAAAGTTAACTTGGCACTAGCAATAATTCATGTGCCGCGGGGGACTTTACAAAAATTCAAACAACGGAAACAAGTATTAGTATCACATATTTTTCTTCTTGTGCGGGGATCGAACCAACAACGCTCGGCGCAGTGGCACTGGCAAGGCGGCTACTTAAACTAATATGTCATCCTTGCAGTCGAATGAAGATGTTGAGCATACTTATGACATTTGAAATACATTAACATCACCAATCACATTTAACATTTCATCAGCTATAATAGGGACAACTTACTAGAAACATCGCTAGATCCTTTGCTACTACTAAGTACCACCTAACATTGGTAGTAGCACAATAGTCCCAAAATATCCAATAATACTCTGCCTGAAGGCTGAATCAGAAATCAAACACCGCAAGCGTAACCGCAAAATTATGTCACGGGGCCACAAGATAAAATACTTGGAACTCATAGAATGAATCAGACAAACTAATTAATTACATTATAATCAGATAGCAGAGCCATATCATTAAAAGAACATTCCGATATAATAGAAAAGGAATGTTGTTTACCTACGTCTCTAATTTTGTTGGAACAGCTTAATTATCAAAAGGTAACATCATTACGCCTACATCACCAAAAATGTGTTGCTGAGATGTATAGGTCCCCCTTGACTTATACATCTCAGCAACAGTCATATTATAGAATACATGTTAATGTTTTTAATATGGCTACCCAAAGAATTATGCTTAGAATGGTCGACGAATACTAATCTATACTTGGAGTAATTGCAATAAAATACTAACCGTTAAAAAGCCTATTAAGACGTATACCTACTATTATCGACTCTCCTGATATGAACAATTTTTCGGCGGAGAAGCAAGCGACAGATTAGTAATAGTTACCTACAGTATTATACCAGTGCCGTACCATTAAGATACCTACTTATTCAAAATATTTGAATGTAATTAATTGTGCACATCGCTCGTATACTTGATTTTGTACTTCACATCTTTTAGATTGAACCATAACTCGTATGGCATATCTCTATCAAAAAGTATGTATTTTAATTCAATATTACATAGACATGAAGACAATACAAGATAACGTGTTTTTCTATACTTTGCCATTAGTTTACACATGCGAAATACTGTTAGATACCAATTAACTATTCTAAGGGCCACGAGACACTACCTCCCAGAGGCTCCAATCCCTGCTACGTAATACGCGTGACGTCACACATTAGTGTCAAACACTCGACGCTTACCAATGCTGCGCTGAACATATTCGCTAAGTGTTTCGTAGCTCTTTCTTCTTTCTTTAGTTTATCATAAACTTAAGCAACATTATTTTTCTTTTTAAATATATGACAACTTCCGCACTAGAAATAAATTCTGTGTCGCGGGGAACTTTACAAACATTCAAATAACGGACACAAAGAACATCCAGACTCGGGACAACCATTTGTGGATCACACAAAGTTTTGTCTCGTGTTAGATTCGAACCATCAACACTTGACACAGTGGCAGAGGCGAGGCCACCGCTTAAACGACTATGCCATCCGTACAGTCAAAGTAATTGCCTTCTACTTTGAAGCGGCGGTAGCCCAATGGGTGAGGCATTGGACTTGCGATCGATAGGTCGCGGGTTCGAATCCCACCCATTGCACTACCGACGTGACCTCGCTCCTAATACAAGCATTCTAGCTTAGTTGGAGGGGTTAATAAGAATACTAGTAATTTGTAATCCAATTGCTAATAATCCTTAAAAAAAAAGAAAAGAACTCATACGAAGGCAAATTATACTAACATGTCGGAGCAGACATCTCGTTGCTCGTAGAGAGTCACGTTTTCATTGGTTGCGATGTAGTATACAGAGTAACCGAGGAGCTTGCGTATGTCTTCGGGGCAGTACATGTTCCAAGTGAGCACCACCAGGGTGGGACACAGCTGACTCACTCTCAGGTGCAACTTATCTGGTAAACCTGTGTAACAAACAATCGTACTTTAGTCATGTTTATAACATCTATCTTGATGTCCAGCCTAATTCGAAATATGCAGTGAAATCTTTATTATAAAGTCAAAGTGACATTTAATTTCGAGATTAAAATTTAGAGAATAGGACGACTAAATGTTGAACATTCATTTTTTAAGACAACTCTATCTCTGGCTTTAGTAATCTATCCATAAGTCGCGAGGTATTTAAAACATACAATTTAAAGACACAAAGGACACCCAGACTCAGAAAAATATTTGTAGACCACACAATTTCCCACGTGAGATTCGAACCCACAACACTGGAAAGCAGCCGTTTGCTATATACCCAATCCGTGCAGTCTAATAATTAGCATCTATTTGACGAAGCTTGCTTGCATGAATCTTCTATAAAAATAGAGGTGGGTGTTGTAGTTACAGACACTTTACGCCAATGATAACTGTGTTTACTGGGCTATCACTAGAGCGCAGAGTTCTCTCACTTAAACTAAAACTGCTTGATAAATAAATTAAAGTCTATTTAATATTACCGATTACTTACACGACGCCAGATTCCCGTTGTTGTCTTCAGATACTTCTATTTCACTGAAATTGGATGGCGGATTGCTAGTCATGTCCTTGAGTGGCAGTATTTGATTGTAGCACAGCTTGGGGTTTAGATGTATAAATAGCGAGCCGCCTGTGATGTTGACGCCTTTGTGCGTCGTCCAGTCCCATAGTAGTTCCAGGTTCAAGTTGTTGAATATGTGCAACACTTGACCTCTGAAATGTTTACATTTAGGTAAATACAGTGTATACATTGCAACCTGCTAATTGAATGAGTATTATACATTGCAACTTTTAAACAAGGTATAACGTTTTATATAGTCGGATTTGAAATGGCGTTCTTGACGCACTATCAAGCAGTGGCGTAGCGTAGTGGGGGCGGCAGGAGCGGCACTTTTAGGGACGGCAAAATTTCACAACAAATAATAATAACAACTATCTTGTAAATATTTGATCTGTACAATACACAAGAAGGATGACTGTTCTTGTCAAAAAGTTCTTTAGAATTACTGTTTACAATTATTATTATAGCCTTTTAAATTCAAATAGGGCCTAAACAAGAGGGCGGCAAAATTTTCTTCCAGCTGACAGCTGACACTCACTCTACGCCACTGCTATCAAGTTCTAGTTAACACTTTAATTATGGATATCAAAGACACTATAAGAGATAATTGGATATGTAGCAAATCAAATTCTACTATTGACGATCTTTAGTCAGTAAATTCAGATTTTTCCTTCCATAATGATAATTTTAATTAAGGATGTTACAGACTCACTTATTCTTTTCTGTGGGTTGCCAATCTCCATGGATTTCCGTAAGATTTTTCAAGAACATCAGCGATACCAGCGAGTTAGCACGTATCACTTGCAGAGAGCCGGTAATCTTCCGGACGTCACCCAGCGATTGTTCTAGCACTGCTAACGAGCTACCTGTAAAATTACAAATATTTTATTGTGTTTATACTTAATCAGTACTGCCAAAATAGTGATAAGGCAATGGACATCGTCAGCGTATAGGACAAAGGTAATTGTAGTCATGATGTGGTAATTCAAGGCTTGTTTTATTTTAGCAGAGTATTGCATACTATAAGACGGCCATACTTGCAATACAAGTCGCAAGTGAAACTCTGTAGTCTCTTAATGATTCCCAATTACGATGAGGCGTACCTCTCTTGCTTTCTTTACTTTCATTATATTCTTAATGTACGCTTGTGAATTGAGGATACTTTTAACCCCTATTTCTCTAGAATGCCTCGAATGTTATTTGAGATTAACTTGCTATAGTATAATATAAACATTATAATTTACGATAGCTCTTTATGTAAGACTTACCACTGGAGGCGCGTAAAGATATTTCCAGCTTGCCCTTAATGTGGGTACAGCCGCGGAACTGTTCGGCTGCCGCGACGGAGTCGATCTTACCTCCAGCACATTCCACCACACATGTATTATTTGGACACGGCTCACACGTCGAATTCTTCACGTCACCCACCTATAAACACAGCAGCTAACATGATTTTCTTTTTATTAAATAATCTATACGAGTTCAAGGTATAATTCCTGCATCGTAGAGAAACGCATAGAATACCTAACCACGGCACAGTTATATGTAGACGGCACCAATTTTTGTTTCGTGTATGGATCGAATACACAGCACTCAACTCATACGCAGTGGCGAGGAGACCACATAAGCGACGATCCCATCCATCCAAAATGTATAAGTGCGTCTATATAAATTTAGGAATCACTAGGAGTGAACCATGGCAAAGACAGGACGGAGGATGTCGTATGCACATCACAAAGCTAATCATCTGACCAGCATATATGTACTAAAAGTATTGAACATATGTATATGTAATCACCTCCATATGGTCACTTGGGCAGGCGAGGACGCATTTGTTCTTATATATCTTGTACGCCAGTATCTTTGACACAGATCGGCTGGCATCCATATCCGCCGGCGAAACCATCGTATTGCGGCATTCCTGCTCCGCCACGCAACGATTGGACAGCTACAAACATAATAACACTGTATTATAATTATTATATTAACGCGCTATTAGATATGCGGGCTTCGAGAGTTCCGATGCAAACATTAACTGTAAACCTCTAATGTTTGACTATCAATCACAAAGTAATGAGTAAGTGTTTGGCATACTCAGAAAATGTTCGGTATATTTTCTTTTTTGGTGTACCAATACTTCTTAAACTGGTGAAAACAAGGTGTTTGTACATGGTTCGCATGTGTGTACAGACAGGTTTTCTATTTGGCGAACCGTATCAAGCATTGCTGCATTTGATGAGAATTTAGCATTTGGCTAATATGTCATATCTGGGTAACTAGACTAAGTAATGGACATTATAGTACTTTAAGGAGTAATTAGTCCATTACTCCAGCAAAATGCAAAGATCCGCTTTTTATTCGAGGTGTCCCTACTAGGTTTTAAAATTGCACAGCCCATTAGTTGAAAAGTTGCATACCTCGTAAGTTTTTTCGGGACAGGACTCCACACATTTCCGGTCGGCGCCATAGCCGAATGAGAACTTGTTACAGACATGGCAGTCTCGCTCGGTGGGGCCGTCGCAGCCGCCCAGGCACGCGCTGTGGCAGCACGTGCCATTGTCCAGGCAGCCGCGGTCACCGCATGTGGACGGACAAACTGCACAGAACAATTATCTTATTAACCTATTAAGTCGTAACGTCACACCGGTGGCTAGACACAATAGGTTTATAATTATGTATCTGTATTCTAAAAGTTAACAGGTTTATAAAAATAGGCATTTAAATAATTCTTAGTCTATATATAACTCGAAAGGAACACCACTCGATCGATTAGCTTAAATTGAGCTTTAATTTTTTTACATAAGTTCAGAGCAAAAGATCCGTTTGCTCACCTAATGGTAAACGATAAGCACTCCGGCACATGCCTGTGTTTCCTTGGCATTGCTAAAGTATTACCAAGAAAGCACAACCAAGCTATCTGAGCACTTTAGTTTTAAAACTAAAAATCATAATCGCTATTGGTCCTTATTAACAGCGATTTAGTTCGGATTACTTACAGATAGAGTCTTTTTCTGTGAGATTTTGAAATTGCAGGTGTATATGTATCTCAAGGGCATTACCATCATCTCTTTAAGCAATGGTATTGCATGCGCGGAGACGAGACAAAGCTATACACTCTCTCACGCAAGCAAGGCCAAGGCGGTGGTAAGGCCCCAGTTGTCTTTATGACTCCTCGCTAAGATCGAAAGAGATTACGACATTGTTATTACAACTCACAATAGACCTTTATTGATTTGTTAATTCAATGTGACGATCACGAAATCACGGCTTCAATCTGACGATAACCTAAGTATATATCATGGCTGGAGGTAATCGAGAATGCTAATAATTTGCAACCCACATCTCGTTTGGTTGTTTCTCACGCATAACTTTTTAATAATTCGCCGGTTCAACAGTAAACAAGCTAAATGAGGTGATGGGTTTTTTTGTTGATACATCGCCTGCATGTCTTTATGCTTGCATCATCTAAGGTATTGATTACACGTGGCAGGCCCAGAAAAAGACTCTTTGCGATGCCAGCGAAAGGGACTACAAAAATCGAGCAATTGTTTGTTCACAGGATAACGTTATTGCTGCATTAATGTTTTAGGAGCCTCAAAATTTATTCCACTGACGTGATCTAAGTTCGCGCAGCTTACTAATTTTTATAAAGTAGACATTTTCGTTATTCATATAAGTATGTGGTGGATGACGATTGAAATCGTTTGATTGTTAACAACATCCGCCATCTAATTCGGCATCGGTCTATTAGACGAAAAATGTCTTGTGAGACATAGAAATAGCCCTGTACGCACGCGTTTATGCACACTATGTTCGTCAGTTCTTGCGCGATGTTCTATGACAATGGATTTTATGAACTGCATCTCGCCCAAAGCTATAAAACAGGGAAAAAAATAAAATATCATGGTTTAAATTTTTTGTCTTGTCTACTTGTTTGTTATCACCGCACAAAACCAACTAAACGGATTTTGATGATTTGATCACAATTAGGTAATTTGAGGCCTATCAAAAATCACACGTTCATTTTAATTCCGTTCAATAGAATCGGAGATATTTTGCGTATGCGCCTGAAACATACCCTCTCGCCACAAGGGAAGGCGACAGAGTTATGTCCGGCTCTGCCGTACTTCGGGCCTACGGACCAAAAGCCCACGGTGTGCTTACTCGCTACCTTGTATAGTGGATGGGCCGCTGCAAAAGAGACTACTTTAGCGACCCACCCAGCAGACTACAACTCCTGGGCGACGCCACGGCACTACAGAGGGCGTTGGACCGACTCAATGGCAGGCGGACGGGAGATCCCCGTTCTCCCGCCTTCGGCCTTCATTATGGCGGCTTCGCATGGCCGCGGCGACAGGGCATTGCGCCCACACGGCGCCGACCCCCCCAAGGACGGGACGGATGGTGCCAATCCGTATGGCGTCCGCAGCACAACCAGACATCCTCCGCGGACACAGAGTCATCGAGCCCGGTGATGCGCATCTCTGCACACTTTCCCGACCTCGTAATCTTAACACCATCCGTCTCAGGAAATAGACTCCTGAGCTTAGTGGCAATGTTGTCTGCCGCTTCCCCTCCATCAGCTCCGGGGAACTCCAGGATGCGGCCTCCTGTATAAGCCTGGCGGACCCTGACTCCAGGGTGCGTAACGTCCCCGGTGTTTCGCCTCGCCGTGGAGAGCACGGCCTGATATGACTGACGTGTAGTCATATTAGCTTAGCATAAATACTGTTACGTGCTGGGTTCGACGGATAAGAATATAAAGAATATTACCGACTAAAACACGTTTTATTCAAACACACAATTAAATTTAAACACAACAAACACTATACTTCACTTTTTCACTGTACTGCTTCAAACTCCGTAGTATTTCCGCTTCCGTTCGCTTCGATGAACACTTGATCGCTTACGATTGTAAACTGACTCGGCGGTGCGCGTGCGCCCTATTTATACGCGGGTAAAGCGCTTCTAGAGCTTTCTAGCAACGCTGTACTCGGTATGTAAACAGTACGATGATTCGAGAAAGTACCAGCAGTCTCTCTAAGATTCTCGTACCGTACTACGTAGTTCCGTAAGATGTCAATAGATGGCGGTGTAAATTATTAGACGGAACTGCCGAGTCTTTCCCACAATGCCGAGAGATGTCACTGGGCGTAACAATACTATTAAATAATTTATAATTACATTTTCTAGTAATCTTTATAAATGTATTATAAGTATACAATTGTACCTATATTTACATGCAACAATTTAGCACAATGTATATCTAAAGAACAAATTATAGTTATGCTTTATATTACTGTTGACCTAACGAACTATGCATGCACAGGTTTATAACTTGACTAGTACATTGCAACAATGGTTAATCTCTTGGATTATTATTCTACATTATGAGAATCCTTGATTACATTCTGCCAGAAACCAAATTTTATTAGTTACCCTGAATGAGCAGCGATAGCTCAGTGGGGAGACTAATAGACTGCAATGCAGAGGGTCTCGGGTTCAAACCCACGTCGCGCACCTCAGACTTTTTTTTAATTTTATTTTTTTTATACTCTAATAGCCTTGCGTTTGACCGCGATCTCACCTGATCTTAAGTGTAGATGCAGTCGATGATAAAGCACGCTTGCCTAGAAGATACCTATTCACTCGCGACTTGAAGACACCCAGATTGTACTCATCGGGAAACACAGACTTAGGTAGCGAATTCCACTCCTTAGTTATATGACTTTTTGAAATTATGTACGTATTGAATGACAATTATGGCCTGCTCTGTGACTCGGAGAGCACGTTAAGCCGTCTATCCCGGCTGTCATGAACATCTATGGCACTCGTTATTGAGAAGTCAGTGCCCTATAATATCCTGTCACTGATCTAGCCTTAGGGTATCGTTAGCCTTCGGGTTGCGGAGGTCAGGTGGCAGCCACTCCGTGTAAAAACTGATATCCAGTCAAACCTGGTTAGACCACAAAAGCAGACCCCAAGCGACTTGGTAAAAATAAAGGCTAGGGAGAAGAGACCCTGAAGGTAGGAAAAAATCCGAGTTGGAATCTTTTCCTACTAGAAAAATTAATCCTTAAGGGATGACAGTAAATTATTGGTGATTAAAACAATCGATGTCACCATTCGTCAACTAATGACGTGTATGTAAGTGTAGGTACAGACCTACATAGGTGCGCGTGCTATGTCCTTGAACACGCAAAGCAGATCGGTATTACCGTGGCGCCCAAATATATTCGATTGTTTATCATTCGAATGAAATTGCGCACATCGCTACCGTGAGCTAAACAAGATATTTATTATTAGATAATTATGTCATGAAAATACATAATATTGTCTTCTATTTACGCGAATATTATTCATTGAAATTAAACTGCTATATACGGATTTTATCGCGTTGTTTATTTGACACTTTATTACAAAATTTTGAAAATTGTTTCACTACTACTACTATTAAACTTTACTCATTTTTAAGCTAATTAAATTATTATTAAGCTATTTAGATTTAATTTATTTTTACTTTTACACTTTCCCCGACGTTTCGGTTGCTTTTCAGCAGCCATGGTCACGGGGAGACTCCCGGGGAGAGTCTCCCATACAATCCAATACAATTTACTTACTAGATGGTTGATGCTATATATATATCCCTTCAAAAAAAGCTGATATGAGTAAACCATAAGTAATAATAATAAGCTTCTAGGAAGTTTATAGAACAGGCTGTTTTGTCCCGCGTAGAAATAAACGGCGAAAATTATTGAATAATTAAACAAATCAGATACTATTTTAAGATTCATCAACATGAAATGTTAATAAAATTATTTAACCTATTGAGTAGCAGCGGCACTCCGGCGGCCAAACACAATAGGTTATCAACTATATCTGACATTCGAAGCATAGACAAGTTACACATAATATGATAACAAAATTAAAGTTCAGGAATGTTACTAACCTATTAATGCTATTTACACGACGAATGCACAATTACGGATCTGTACTATACATCACGAAATGACGAGATTTCGTGAGCAAACATATTAGTGTACAACGGTACTTAGTTTCAATATTCATAATACGTTGACTGGGCCGATTCATCATAGCCCAAACCCAAAACAAATCTAGAAATTTCGACTAGACGAGCAAAACTTATGTTAGCGTGTAAAACCTACATAGACTCTTGTTATACCAATTTAAGATAATAACCTTTTTCTATGTATTTATTACTTGGTATAGGTTTGCTAAGGAATAAATTATTGTGTGTTTATTATGTATGCCTTACATTTTAATTATAACATATCTATACTAATATTATAAAGCTGAAGTGTATGTTTGTTTGTTTGGTTGAAGGCGCTAATCTCAGGAACTACAGGTTCAAATTGAAAAATTATTTTAGTGTTGGATAGCCCATTTATCGAGGAAGGCTATCGGCTCTATAACAACACGCTACGACCAAAAGGAGCGGAGCATCAATGAAAAATGTTGCAAAGACGGGTAAAGTTCTCTTATGTGAAGTAGACAATGTTGCGCGGGTCAACTAGTCATACTATATAGATATTATAATATAATATTACGTACTAGCTGTTTCCTATGACTTTATTCGTGCTTACGGCAGCCTTCTTTCCTACAGCTTAAGTTACCTACATACCAATATGCATTAAAATCGGTGCCTCGGTTAAGGTAAGGTAACGTAAAAGTCTGATAGAGTTACTTTCGCGTTAATAATACATATAAGTATGGAGATGAGAGTTCGGATATTGAGCTGTCTGCTATTCCATCACGCCCGAATATACTTTAAGCCCGAAGGGCTTAAAGTATAGTATGTAAGTAGATCACATGAAAGCAAAATAATAGGCTACATCTTAAGAATCGCACAAAAGTGTTGGGTGCGGTTAGTTGTAAAAATATTGTTTACTAATTGTCTCCCGCGGCTTCAGCCACATTTATGTTTACCGCTTCGGTCCCATCCCATGAATGTAAAAATAATTATTGAAATTGGTTCAGTCGTTTTTAAGTTTATTCATTACAAACAAAAATGAAATCTTTTCTCTTTATAACATTAATATAGACATAGGATATATTGATATATTATAAAAAATACTTGTATACCTACTTACTTGAAACTATACTCACTTTTTTGGCAATGTTTATCATCCCAACAGAGTAGCCGGCTATTATCGTCAGACGGACACTGAAGATGAGACTGCCGGCGATCCTCGACCCGGCTCTGCGCGTTAGGACACAGCCCACACAGCCGCGTGTCATAGTTCAACTACAAATGAACAATGCATTCGATCAATATAAATGTTAATTGTCTAAAAACGAGGTCGTCTACATTGCATATTTTGACACTTAGTCATTTCATATTTGATGTAGACACCGTCCCGTGCAATATCAGTTGTAGCGGTGAGATCATCGTCGTGAACAACTGAGACTGCTAACGTATCTGTGTATTTATTATCTTGTTGTTGATACCTCGTAAATGGTAACATGCCTTGTATAAACATCACTTTCAATTGAGTTCTGGTTAATGGTATGTGTAATTGTGTAATGGACATTCGTTGGTCCTGTATTCGGTTGTCGGGATGGGTACCTAATGTTCTACGGAGTTTTCTAACCGACTAGCATCACACTCTGAGAATGGTACTGTCTGATAGAAGACATTTTCTTATAGACCTAAACTAAACATAGCTGACAAAACATGGGTACGATACGCATCTTTTCAGCTTTAGATATTACAGACATAATATGTTATGCCAGTAAAACACTAGCATGAGTCAAACTTATGGCGGCAGTTTATTTGATAATTATGTTTATAGCCAATTGTGAAATTGCAGCTTAAATGCTATTGGACTTATGTAAGGTCTCAGGTTCTCCCAGTGACAGCATGGTGTAGGCGGACAACGATAGACTCGACCTCCATTACATAGGACTAAAGATTAACTGACAAAATATGTATATAATACAAGTCCACCTCGCCTTTGAAAATGACGACTTTAAATTATGTAAAATAAAACATAAGCGATAAAATACAAGATCTTGGCCATATACATTCATTAGCGAGATTTAAAATCAGATCGCATCGATAAATAATTAATTTGTGTGTGAAGTACAGGTAAACACTACTCGTAGCGGAACTAATGGCGAATAAATCCCACGGCCACGAGACCATGACCAGAACCAGACCGAATTTAATAAGAAACAGTAATAACTTGAGGAAACCTTCGCCACAAAATATTAATATTGAGATGACTCGCTTAATACAAACAGGTTTTTGAAAATGGAAGTGAACCTCCAAATATTTTATGACGGTACGAATGAGGTTGTTCACCAATGGATGTACTATTAGACTACCGTCTTACCATAAACCAAGAGGGGCAAGTGGCTCGATTCGGGATCAGGCTCATAATATCCTTAGTATTGCAAACAAGTATATAGACTACGTTAACCGCTTACCATAAGAATAGCCGTCTGCCATGGTAGTATGGACAAAACGGCGCATAAACGCATGCATATTATCGGTGTAAAATGTAACTACGGTATCCACCCTCGCGTCAGAACGACGCTAATGATTAGGAACTCCGATTGGATTCGAAGCTAGTCGGGCAGACCCGAATAATAAATTAGAAGATTAACGATTTTACAGATTACATTATATATTTCGAAATACATATATTATAATGTATGTATTTCGGAATATAACGCCTTTGGCCATGAGTTTCTTGCTTAGTGTATAGCTAGCATAGCATAGCAGCTATCTTGGTATCTTGTCATAGGCCTTTTGTCCGAACCTAACAACTAACTGATAATAAGTGTTACGTTTTGACGTACCTATGAGTAAATAATTGAAATTTTAACAAAAAGAAACCCGACTTCATCTATACAACAACTAGACAAGTAATAAAATCAGAACATTATCAATATAGTCGAAGTCAACCAAATACGTATTATTAAGGATAACTCAAAAACTAAATTCAAATTTAAATGGGACCACATGGGAAACACCATTAAAAACGGTTCACCTAGGAAAAAGTTCTGAAGTAAACACATAAAAAAACACAAACGAATTGAGAACTTCTTCCTTTTTTTGAAGTCGGTAAATGATTATTGACCTTGAGTTTATGAAATCGCTATCTATACTTACTTGTGTATGCGCTAGTTGGTGTTTTGATTTTGACTGGGCGGCCTTCTGTGCCTCTGTATTTTGTGTATTCGCGCTACAGTCATTGGATACTGGATTACACTTTCGTAATGCTGGCGCACACCTAATTTGTGTGTGTTATGTTATAACTTAAGGCACAGGATTGTCAAGTTTTTTGCATAGTATTGGCGACACAGTAAATCCTAACTAATATTATAAATGCGAATGTGAGTTTATTGACATAACCTATATTGACGCAAGCGAAGCCGCAGGCAAAAACTAGTAATAAATATGAAGTAGAGGTGCGGTGCACTCACTTTTGGCTAGCTACTGTTTTAAGACCCATATACTAAAGAGCGAGCCTATTGCTGTATGAGCACAGTTCCAAACTTCATATTAAAACCAAAAAAGATTTCCGACCCTGGAATCGAACCATCGAATCATGCAGTTATATTCACTTTCTGAGTTACTCTGAGGATATAATATCACATAATTAATATATTTTTGTTACTAGAATTTTAATTGTCGCTTAAACAAGAAAAAAAAAAGTCGGCTGTCCGAGAAAGTCCGAGTGAAATACTTTTGAGTCATTGGCTACTACGGGAAGGGGGCTAGTGATCAGTTAGTTATAGTAGGTAATACAATATATTGAAATTAACCTCTGGTATGCCGGAACGTGGATCTGCGCGAGACACAATGCTTTTTCTATTATGTCTGGTATTCCGGCATACAAGAGGTTAAACTACTTAATGCGGATCGCGTTGCTTATTTTAAAACACTTATATTACATTACTAGATATGCCCGTGGTTTCACCCGCGTTTATAGTTACTGCTACGCCCCCGTGGGTCGTAGTGTGATGTTATATAGCCTATAGCCTTACTCGATAAATAGGCTAACCAACACTAAAAATGTTTTCAATTCGAACCAGTAGTTCCTGAGATTAGTTTAACCAAACAAACAAACAAACTCTTCAGCTTTATTATATTAGTATAGATTATGAAACGATTACACTACTTTTAATAAACTTTACTACAATTTAAACTATTTAAATTATTTTTAGTTTATACTTTCCCCGACGGTTGTCTGCTGTGACTAGAGATGTATTGCTGTATTATACCATTTGTATTGAAATGTATAAAACGAAAAATAGCGTGTAATACGGTATTATACCATTTGCTACGGTATTATATGAATAAATCAATTGTTTCTATATTTTTTTAAGTAAATTATCTGAGTAATCATTAAAAATACATTGCACAGAAATCGATCCGAACCGATCACGTGGTAAATCGTACCGTGCGGTACATAAATTCAATATTTCACAAACACAATAACGAAAAATAGTCGGAAATACAACGTGTAACATATTAAACGCACTTCCTGAAAGTACTTTGTTCAGAATCGGCTAATTAATCCATTTCTGACATTTTAATATACGTTTTTTTTTGTCCTAAATTAATTAAAACCATATAAATTATAGTCATCCTTTTCTTTGAACAGTCGAAATAAACGGAAATGTATCATAATTCAAGATAATAAGGTTTTTGATGCAATAAAGGCGATAATGGTAGATTTATTGTAATATACCCATACTATCCGCGCACAATAAGGAGAACTAATTCGTTAAATTAAAATATTTAAGTACATAAAAGTAGCATTTTAATGATTATATTAT
This sequence comes from Catocala fraxini, assembly GCA_930367265.1. Lineage (NCBI taxonomy): Eukaryota > Metazoa > Arthropoda > Insecta > Lepidoptera > Erebidae > Catocala > Catocala fraxini. The sequence goes on along the minus strand of OV884025.1, from coordinate 10,321,037 downwards.
TATTACGATTTAATAATCTAATTGAAGTGTTTGAAAAGTGGTTGTGCGTTATAATAATAATAATAATAATATTCTACCACATGTACACACAACACCATCTAGCCCAAACTAAGCAGAGCTTGTACTATGGGTACTAGACAATGGATAAACATACATATTATGTACTTTTTTTTTAAAATACGTACATTATACATAGAAACACCCAGACTAAGACAAACATCCATGTTCATGCACACAAATGTTTGACTTGTGCTGGAATCGAACACACGACCTCAGGCGTGGCAGTCGGTTACACTAACCACTATGCCATCGAGGTCGTCTGTATCTATGACACTTACAGCCTTGGCCAAAAGTATTAGGCACCCCCAATATAGTTATCACACACCTGTGCTATTTGAACAATTAAACAATATTCTATAGAACTGCGATCATCATAGAAGACAATCGGCGGCATTTTTTAAGCAGTCGTAAAACATCTGGTGCGTCAATAATAAAATTTTATTTTTTCCAAAATTTATTTTTAATGTTTCGTCAGTTACCATTTGGAAGTCTTAGTGTAAAGACAGTGCATTTGTGGTTTTGTGAATTAATTGAGAAGAAATTCATTTGAAAATGCCAAAACGTAACGAAATTAGTATTGAAAATCGTGTAAAAATTCAACTTTTACATGAGCAAGGCAAGACTCAAAAAGAAATCGCGAAGTTGGTGAAATGTTCGCGATGCGCCGTTCAATCTGCTATCAAACGTTTTGTTGAGACTGGCTCTCATGCAAATAAACCAAGTACAGGCAGAAAACGCGTGACTACTAGCCGTCAGGACAGAAAACTTATCCGAGAGTCTGTGAAAGATAGAAAAAAAAACTTCTTCGGAGCTTGCTGTGGCTTTAACTGAAGAGACTGGACATCCCATAAGCGCACGAACTGCAAGACGAAGGCTAGTAGAAGCCGGCTTAAAAGGTTGCAAAGCTAGGAAGAAGCCGTGGCTATCCGCAGACAATAAAAGAAAACGACTTGATTGGGCTCTGAGACACCAACATTTCACAGAAGAGGATTGGTCTAATGTGCTGTGGTCTGACGAATCAAACTTTGAGGTAAGTTTTTTTAGTGAAGTCTATACCACAATTACAACGATCATTGTTGTGTTTGTCTTCAAACTCAAATGTTATAAAAGTTTGTAATGTGTGCTATTTTTTGGAATCTACAGGTATTTGGAACACCAGGTGTGACGTTTGTGAGGCGACGCAAAGGCGAAGAATATCACCCAGATTGCGTAGTACCAACCATAAAACACGGCGGAGGCAGTGTAATGATTTGGGGTTGCATGGCTGCGGATGGAGTCGGCAAAATGTTTGTTTGCGAAGGTCGCATGAACAGTGAAATATACATTAATGTACTGGAAACTGCTCTCGTACCTTCGCTTTCGTGTATTTTTGGTGACACTAACTTAAATGGTGTGAAATTCCAACAAGACAATGCTCCGTGTCACAAGTCAGCTACTAAAATGCGCTGGTTTACTGAAAATTGTATTGATCTGTTAGATTGGCCTGCCCAGTCCCCGGATCTAAATCTTATTGAACATTTGTGGAGTATTTTGAAGAGAAAAATAAAAGAGCACTCGGTAACATCAAAAACTGCTTAAAAAAACGCGTTAGTGCAAGAATGGGATGCAATTTCTCCAGAGGAATGTGCGAAACTTGTACGTAGTATGCCCCACAGAGTTGCTGCTGTCATAAAATCAAAGGGTGGCCCAACAAAATATTGATGTTTTTACAATATTCTAATGGAAATAAAGTACTTTAATCATTATAATTAGTTTTATTTCTCTCTAAGCCTGAAATATGCAGTAATTTATAGGGTGCCTAATACTTTTGGCCAAGGCTGTATGTATGTATGTATATCTGTGACACGTTGTATAATATTGTAATAATATCTGTAATGTTTACTAAGTAGTAATTTATATATAATTAGTAATTCTACAATATAGAACACAATCGAAACTTAAAATATATTTTACCTATGTAGTATGTATTAAACTAGAACTCGTCGCAATATCGCAGGATCTTTAAAACTGAATCAAAATATAAAATAACAATAATACCGTAAGTTATAATAAAATACCTGTTAAATACAGAGCCTTTATCAACGTTTTATTTGTGTCTATAAAATGACTAAGGGCCTGTCCCACCACCTCCAAATAGCATTTATCTATAAGATAAAAGTCTCGCCATCTCTCTTCTTCAACCAAATAAGAGTGAGACAGCATGCAATTTATCTTTCAGATAACTTTTCCTTGATAGTTGTGAAACTGGCTATAAGTATTTAAAAGAATTGTAATTTCTAATATATTCACATCATTAGAATCTTAAAGGTTTATAATTTAGAGTAAATTCATATCAGTTGTTCGTTACAAAACTATAGGTATTGACGGTATCGGTTAAATTCAGTTAGTGAAGCCCAAGTTGTCAATTAGTAAAATTATCAGATTGTCTATGAGAATAACCTGAAATTTTATGAGATTTATCTTTTTATAGTTGCTAATATACCTATTACGCTTATATCCCTAAGGACAAGAATGCGAAGGCAGAACCCATTACACTCACATTTTGCCATCTATGATTTTTAATTATACCTAATGCGAAGCAAGCTTATTGTCGTCTATCATCGTCTAGTACTTCTACTGAACATTTCTGAGCTAAAAATCCCAATTAAACTTTGACTGACCCGGGCATCATACCAAGACTTCATACACCGCTGCGCCACCAAGGTAGTACAGAATTAAAGAACTCGTAAACATGTGTTCACATATTAATGTTAATTGGTAACAGTCGGGTAGACAGCCCTAATATGGTAACACGCAATAGCGATTACAAAAAGGTTTCTCGCGACAAAACACACGTGGCTTAGGAACGAAACCTTTCGGTAATTTGAAATACCTAGTTATTACATAGATAGTAGTTACTTACCCTAATAACGTTGTAAGCGTTTTCCGAGGTTATCCTTGACCAGTCGATTGTGTTAGTGTAACATAGGACATCGTTTTGTTGTATCCGCACACCTCCCCTTTGAATCTTCATTAAAGAACGAAGCCCCAGGGACTGTTGAAAGAAAGTTATTTTTAAATTTTTTGTAGATACAATTTCCTAACATACAATACACAGAATATTTTAGTGTATGTGGTCCTATGTGAAGTTAGAACTCACAACACTAGGCACGGCGGCAGCGGCAGGCGACCGCTTGTCTGCTATGCTATCAGTAAATTTAAACTATGAAATATTTATAGATGATGAACTCGTGAGGATCTGCGCATACAGACCACCAATCATCAGCTACATACAGCTCCTAACACATCTTGTAGTGATAGGCCTCCCACATATACAACGTGTCCCAAGATTCAACGATAAGCGTGCGATAAAATTCTAACTTGATTTTTTATTCATTACGAAAAAAAATGGAAAATCCTTAAAAAATGGACACCCCTTATTATATTTTAAGTATCAATGCTACAATTTTACAAACACTTCTCTGTTTTTTTTGTATTGGCGACGTAAGTAGCACTTCTATCCATCACAACCATTAAAAATCCCAGAATGCACACAAATTGTGGTTGATTTTTGTGTAAAGACTACAGAGTCTTTACACAACAATCAACCACAATTTGTGTTTTTCTTAAATAATTTAAGATTTTGACTTTTAGTTCACTTTCACTCATCGTGGTGAAAAAAGAAAGTATAGACACTACTATGGCAAATATAAAAAAAAATTGGCGCAACTAACTACGATTCCAAAATGGTATAATATTCTAGGCAAACTAGCCACAAAAATATGCATAGGTACTATTTCAGTACAACAACCAAATTTCGTAAATTGTTAGTGTTGATTCATCACTTTTACTTTGTACTCAAAATAGATTTTTTGTTTCTGTGATTAAATCAAAACAAATGATACAAACATTAAATTCATTTATTTTATTAATTTACTATATTATTAAAATCACATTAAATGTTTCAACTTTCAACTGTTCGCCATTGGCAGTAATACAGGCACGACATCGCCTTAAAAACGATCGTTTTATTCTTTGTGCATATCTTCTTCTATTCGTGTGATCCGCAGCCTGAATTATTTTTTGGCGAAACTTGTCTAACGTTGCAATGGGTTTTGAGTAGACCCTGTCCTTGAGACAACCCCAATAGAAGAAGTCCAGGGGATTTAGATCGGGTGAACGGGGTGGCCATAAGAATATCTTATAATAAAGACCAAGTCGCCTGATCCAACGCCCTGGATACTCTTGGCTTAAGTATTCTCGCACAGGACGGGCATAGTGAGCTGGGCAACCATTGTTTTGATACCACATGTTTTGCAAATCACATAAGAGCACATCTTCTAATAAACAAGACAAGACAAATCCCAATATCAATTAAAATTAAAATAAGGTTAACCTATGGACGGGCATAATAAATGGAAAAGTGATTGGACCCTTTGAGTTACCAAGGAAACTTAGATGGCGATAGTTATTTGAACTTCTTACAAAATGAGTTGCCAATATTATTAGAGCTTGGCTCTTAAATTGAAGATAGATAGATAGTGAAAGTGAACTGAAAGTCACGACGTCAAGTTTATTACTTGGTTTACAAATTCATCATAGAATTATTTAGTTACTTTCAGGTTATATTCGTTCTCTAATAAATAAAGGTGACAAAATAAGAAAGCCAGCACATAAATTTGGATCTCTATTTGTTGTCTCTAGGAACCAGTCCAGCATAATTGTTTACATTATAAAACTAGTAAGAAATGGCTATAGCCGATGGCGGCCACTCGCTACAGTGCGACTTGTGGCCGCTAAACGCCACATGAAACTTTGTGTAGACAAAGATTGTATCATACTGTTTCAACTTCGAAATTTTGGGTAAACGATGTTTGCATGAAGAAATTGAATGACAATCGTTTACTAAACATGTGTCTCCCAATTTCAGGGCAAATAGTCGCGGTGGATTATTATATATCACAGTAACGGATGTTGTAGGTTGCAGCCACAGATGCCTTCCTTTGTGGCAATGGTGGGCCCTTTGTGCGTAAAGCCGTATATCATATACATTATACCTACATGCTTCAGTCATCTTGCGTTAATGCAAAGATGACCTATGGTACAAAATTTATTTGACACATTATTGTTTCATGTATGGATTATCATTGTACAGTTTATTTGCCGTAAAAAGAAATCTGTAGATCGATTTCAAATAATTATTACACAAAGTTGACATTAAGTTCCTTGAAGCTAGTAATAAGTATGCAATATACATGTATTATATTAATTCCTAATTCTATCGAAAGCAAAATAGATAATGAACTTACTTCCAAGTGCCCATTATCGAATATAACGAGTGCATAATCTTTGTAGAGCCGCGTGCCCCGTATCACGGACAGATTAGGAAAAAAGTCGCCGAGATTCTGCACGCCTTTTGTCCTGAAAAGTTTAAATATCTGTTAATTACGTCATATTACACTGATAAATATTTAAACATTTTATATATTTTTACAAGCAGTCAAGTATCATAGTTTAATACAAATTCGTTCAATTCAAGTGAATGTAGAAGTAAAAAGTGTAACAATGGGCACCTTTATAAATGAGTGCATCTAGGTACGTTTGCCTGTTTTGCTCTTAGGCAAAAGTATTCATTGTTGACAATAAAACACATCAAATATACATTTGATGTGTTTTGATTACTGTAAATAAACACATCTTCTTAAAATTGTAAGCACTGGTTCTAACAGTGGCGGTTCCCACTAAACATCAGGTATGTTATGGGATTGCCGATGTCTATATGACGGTAAGGCCATTGAAAATCAAGGAAGTAGCCAGACCACAGCCTATCTTGATGGCAGAGCTCTTTATTTCTTGTTAAATTATTTATTTAAGAACGTAAACTAATATTGGCTTTGCCAAATAGAAACCGGTATTAGTGTGTGTACATAAACTATACAAAAATTGCTGATTCATGATGATAATAATAAATCAATGTAAATAAATATACGGTAAATAGGTAAACGTTTCTCAAATTGTGAATGTAGGAATGACTTATAAACAAGGGTAATAGCACATTATACAATCATGTAAGATACAGCCTATCGTTATTACGCACATATTCATATATCTGTACCTAGCAATGATTTATCTCTGACTGTTATTACTGTAGTAATGGTCGCTGTGGTGTACAAAGTGTACAAACTCAAATGCATGTTGTGTCGAACATGGTAAAAATGATTTGGATTGGTTACCTGTAAATCATGATATAATCTGTGACCTCCCTCAGTTCTGGAAAGCTGATGTTCTCGAAGGCCTTGGGAGGGAAGCGCTCCATCAGCACGATGCTGAGCTGGCCCTCGATCACTCGGCATCCCTTCAGCCTCTCGAACTGCACGGGGTTATTCCTCACGTCCATTGAAGGACATACTGAAACAAATTAATTATAAATATTAAATATACAGACCAGGTCTCCCCGTGACCATGGCTGCTGAAAAGCAACCGAAACGTCGCGGAAAGTGTAAAAATAAATTAAATCTAAATAGTTTTAGTAATAATTTAATTAGCTTAAAAATTAGTAAAGTTTAATAGTAGTAGTAGTGTAACAATTTTCAAAATTTTGTATTAAAGTGTCAAATAAACAACGCGATAAAATCCGTATATAGCAGTTTAATTTCAATATACAGACCAGCTCATAGTACGAATACGATAATTGGGGTACCCAGTTTAATAACACATCTATGTAAATTACAAATCTTTATTCCTTGAGATTGACCGCACAACGAGGTGAATTTGAAATCATGCATGGCGGTTCATATTGGTCTAAGTGCGCCTCACTACTGCCACTACGCCGTTTGCTGTGCGTTCAAACCCCACACAGCACAAAAAATTATGTAAATACAAAGCGCGAGACGCTTTAAAAATCAGAATTTAACGTAAAGACGCAGATATTTTGCGTAATCTATGGACTTTGTACCACACACCTCTGCCTAACTGCTCAAGGATATGCAATCGTAATACTACGCTTAGTTATAATCAATTCACTTTAGTTTATAACTGTAATAGAACAATACAATGCCAACCATTGCCCAAGGTTAATAATCTTCAGCGTTCAATAATTTACTATCGTTTCCGTAAACAATTCAATTATACGAGACAAATAACCCCCCGTGAAGTACTAATATCTTATTAACGACCACTAGGGCACTTTATTATACAGTTATTTTTATCATATAGCTTGTTCAATACGTTAATGGGTATTTTCTATCCAATAGATTTCTTGCAATACATAAAACAGTATCATTACGGACAATTAGCTACGAATAAGTCAGCTTTGAACCGGTTAAATAAATTGATGTGTTTGTTTGTTTACATTGTACGTTTGTTATTATTTTTTCTAGGAACATGACGTATTAATGTTACATTTATATTGTAGTTAATTATGTATAAGCGCCTTTCTAGAATCGTCGATTAACAAAGTGTAAGGACATGTCGACGATCAACTGTGATTGCACGGATGACGTTGTGGTTTAAGTGGTCGCCTCACCACTGCCACTGCATCGAGTAATGTGGGTTCGAATCCTACACGGGACAAAACTTTGTGTGTTCCACAAATGGTTGTTCCGAGCCTGGGGGATCTTTGTGTGCGTTACTTGAAAGTTCGTAAAGTCGCCCGCGACACAGAATTTATTCCTAGTGCGGGAGTTATCTAATAAAAAACAATGTGTAAAGTGAATCAAGATCCATGAAGACTCTTGGTAGACTTTCAGCTTGCACGGACTGTGTCTCAACTGATAAGGTACGACACTATCAAAATGACCAGTTCAGGGGCCTTAACACCATAATTATGTCAAAGCATTATATGTATGTGCGAGAACGAGACAAAGCCATCTGTAACGCGCTATCTCAAAGGCGAGCATGCAATGACAATGTTTTAAAAGAAGCTCTATAATAATTCGCAGTTCATGCGCTAGACCACAGATAATACAGGCAATGTTTTATATTGCAAACAGTTTGATTCAAGTTGTGATTCCGTGAGTTAACCTTTAATATAATTATTATTTATCAATTCCAGTGAATGAATTACTACAAATAAATAAAAAAATGATTTATTTAAGTAATAATTATTTAGAAATGCCTCGTTGGTCCCATAGCTTAAGTTTAAGAGACTTAACGCCAAATATGTCTTTCGGTTTTCGTTCGGCAATTCTAAGGTTTCTTTAATAGGGATTTATTTCTAGGTTTCAGGTCTATTTATCTTGAACGTTTCTCTCGTCATACTCGTAGAAACGCTATGGTTAAACATTATTTCAACATAAGAAAAAAGTGTAAGCTATTAAAGAGTTAAAAGGTAGAAATATGACAAAATATATTATAAATAAAATATATAAGGAACTCCATCATGACGTAACAGTCATATAATTTTGCTATAGTGTTTTACTAAACACTATAGCAAAATTAGCCATATTATCATAATTTAGAAAAAGAGAGTGGTCTATCGATGATTGATTCAAACGTTTTGAACCAATCAATCATCATCCTCCTTTAGGAGACTGTGTTCGAAAAGTGTATACTTCGTATTTTTTATTTTTTGAATAATTATTGCCTGATATATATGGCCAGTAATAAGTAACGCAAACGGCAATTTAAATGCCAGTAGATATGCTCCGGAGCTAAAATTGACGAATAACTCGTCTGTAGAAGTTACAGTCCAAATAGAAAAACAACAAAGCCTAAATCGTTATTCAAGTTATGGTAAACACTTATATTTATGCGCATTCCGAAAGAAGGTATAGATGCTGTGCTTAATTGAACTCAACTGTTGTTTTCACGTCATTTTAGATAGTCAAGAACAGCGATAAGCCAGCGAAAAGTTGACAAGTAATGTTGTATAATACTCCATCATTTGACCTTCAGGAACTATTTTACAATATGTTTGTATAACGATATTATAGTCATACGACAAAGGAATTGAGAATTGTAACAATATTACACAAGGTCAATCTATTGTGTTGTTCTGGTCACAGAGATTCGTTGTCGGATCTACGCAGTTCGGCGCTTCCCAGGGCAACCAAGTTAAGGTCAAGGGCTGAGTGCGCATGTGCAAGGAATGCGCGGGAGGTAAGCCAAAATGGTAGCGTACACAATACGCGCCACTTTTAAGGTCCGGTACTCATGGGAGGGGAGGGTATGAGTAGCGTAGCGTGTATTTTATTATTTTGTATTCGTGTACATTGTAATTACACGGAGAGAAGTTTTATGACACTTATGACAGTTTCTGTTGCCGGCTTTAACATACGCAGAAGATAAGCTCGCCCTTATAGCAGCAATTGTTCTAGAATATATGACCACTGCGACCTTAGATAATAAACTTTCTACGTGAGTAATAAATGTGAATTGCGATTTGCGGTTCGTTACAAAAACATGATGTTTCCTGGAAATTACCGCTAGGCGCTAGCCAAGTTTCCGCTTACTTCTTTGTTTCTCACACGTTTTGTAATGGAGTGAACATCAAAGCTATGTAATATGTAAAACCTACGTATAAATGCATTGCTGCGAAAATGTACAGATAAAAAATTTATTTCTTGCTAAATTTAACATGAAATTGGTATTAAAGATTTTTTTTTTTTATTTATTTATTTATTTATTTATTTATTTATTTTAAACTTACAACTATCATTACAGGCGAACCCAATTCGATAGTGCGCATGAAAAAAAAATTACATAAAAACAACTAAGTAACTAAAAGAAACAATAAAAATAAAACTAAAAATAAAAACAATTATACTAATAAACCTTTAACTTATAACTACTTACAATACTAGGAACAAAAATAGGACACAGTGTAAACAGTAATTTTTGTCAACTCACTCATGTGACAGCAAAATATGTCAACATTATTACTTATTATATTTATAATTTTAATAGACCTGGATATAGGACACTTCGCAAGTAAGTTGGTCCTGGCGTTTGGTACGTCTAAGAGTGGTGGACGTCGCCGGCGCCATACGTATCTATCTGGTACACAAAGCCTAAGGCATCTCAGTACTCCAGGATTGTGTTCAGTCCCACGCAACAACCTTACTAAATATGTAACGAGATGGACCTCCCTACGTACTCTCAATTCATTATATCCTACCATGCCCAGGACAAACAGTGTAGGATACATAAGGGGGTAAAAAGGGTATACTCCATAATACTTGTGGTATAAATGTCTTGTGAATTTGTTCTGGACACGCTCCAACATGACACAATACTTCCGCTCATGAGGCGCCCACACGACAGCACTATGTTCCAGATTACTCCTGACTAGTGCGTCGTACAGCGCCCTAACAGCAGACATGTTGGTGAAATGTCGCGCCTGTCGCAGAACAAATCCCAAGTTTCTAAACGCCTTTTTACAAATCTTTTGTATGTGCTCACGAAATGTGAGGTCCGGTGTAAAGTTGACTCGAAGATCCCGTACCTGGGTAACTCTCTGTATTAGCGTTGTGCCTATCACATAATCGTAGCTAAGAGGTGTACGAGCGCGAGAGAAACTCATAACTGAACATTTATTTTCATTAAAATACAGTTTATTTAGTTCACTCCATTCTAACACTCTATCTATATCTTCCTGTAATCTTTTACAATCATCCAGATTCCGTACCTCATGCAGCAGCTTTAAATCGTCGGCAAACAATAGACATGATCCATTGTGGACCACCTCAGGCAGATCATTTATCATAATAATAAATTGAAGAGGTCCCAAATTGCTGCCTTGACTTACTCCCGATCTGGTGAAATAGGGCTCTGATTCACAACCATTGTAGTCTACGTATTGTTGTCGGTCCCTCATGTAACTACTAAACAGCTCTAAAAGTTGTGGTGTGCATCCTACCTCAGCCAGCTTCATTAAAAGTATGTCGTTATTGACAGTATCGAAAGCTTTTTTTATATCTAAGTAAGCGACATCTACCTGCGCCCCCGCGTCCACCGCAGGCACCACCGTGGTCATGAAGTTAAGGAGATTGGTCGATGTACTACGCGCCTCGCGAAAACCGTGTTGTGCGTCAGATAATAATGGTCGCACTTGCCTCTGCAAACTGCGCTGGATAGCCGATTCAAACACTTTTGCAGGTGTGGACAATACTGCTACTGGTCTGTAGTCCTTAATATCATGACCCAGCTTACCTTTTGGAACCGGTATAACTCTTGTTAATTTCCATTGACTCGGGTATATGGCTGATTTTATGCAGATGTTAAATATATGTTGAAGAGGTTCCGCGAGTACTCTACTACAATCCTTAAATAAAAACGGCGGAATACCATCGGGACCGACTGACCGTTTCGGTTTAAGGGATCCTAGCGCTTCAGTTACATTGTCCAACGTCAGCGAGTCAATGTGGACGCGAACGCTACTCGCGCCGCAGGCCGCCGCCTCTCGCGCATCGAGTCTTGGCGGTTCACTATTGTACACAGAATGGAAGTACTCAGCAAAGTTGATAGCACACTCCTCATCACTTAGATACTTATCTCCTAACATAATAACTGGTTTGTTTCCTGCCCCTCTAAGCTCCCTTATATAATGCCAGAACGATTTTGGGTATTTCGCAAACTGACACTGTATTTTATGCGTATAATGTTTATGTGCAAATTCTATGGCTTGTTTTATACGCGCCCTATAACAAGCAAATGCCAGGTAGTCACATTGTAACTTTGTCTGTTTATACTTCTTGTGAAGTGAGGCTTTAATTTTAATATTCCTTATAATATAATTTGTGTACCAAATAGGATAATTGTACCTGGTTTTATTCGTAGCCCGTTTTTTCTTTGGCACACATTCATCTAATACTTTTGTAAAAGTATCGTAAAAGTATGTTATTGAATCCTCCACAGTACCTATATCATATAATCCACTCCAATCAATAGTAGACAACTTTGAATATAATATAGATAAATCAGCCCTATAAAAATTCCATTGGGGACGAGAATGAAGTTGACATAAACTATGAGCGTGAGTGACGGGTGGTGGGATATAAGTATATGTATACATATACACGTTTCAAAGTTACATCGTCATAATCAACTGTAAAAAGTGTTCAGTTTAACCATTTTGGTTCGGAACTCTAAGCAGTGGTGGTATAATAATACTTAAAAATAATTTATTTATATCAGAAAAACTGGTTAGGTTAGGTTAGACAGCATATAATAATTCATTAATATATCCATTATTACATTATCACACATAAAGACCAGAACATAAAAATTAAAATTTAATATCACAATAAATATAATAGTCTATATTATTTCATTAACAAAATTAAATTAAAATAAATAAATAGGCTAAAATATTTTTCTCTTTTCTTATTTTGTAGGTACTTCACCAATTAATTATTTCGAAAAGACATATTATGTTTATATAAATTATTAACTTCTTCTCCCTAGCCTTTATTATTCCCAAGTCAGTTGGGGTCGGCTTTTCTGGTCTAACCGGATTTGACTGGATATCAGTTTTTACACGGAGCGGCTGCCACCTGACCTCCGCAACCCGAAGGCTAACGATACCCTAAGGCTAGACCAGTGTCAGGATATTATAGGGCACTGACTTCCCAATAACGACTGCCATAGATGTTCATGGCAGCCGGGACCGACGGTTTAACGTGCTCTCCGAGGCACAGAGCAGGCGATAATTGTCAATCAATACGCACATAATTTCGATAAGTCATATAACTTCCGAAAGCCAGAGGTGCGTGACGTGGGTTCAAACCCGAGACCCTCTGCATTGCAGTCTGTTGGTCTCCCACTGAGCTATTTACATATAACTATGTACGTGTGATCTCTATAATACCGCAAAGACAATCCAAAGGCTTGAAAGGTTCTTAACTTATATTACCAAATTTAATTGTAGTAATATTTTAATTTAAGTTGATTTTAATATAGATATTTTAAAGAGAAACAATGTAAATGTAGATTTCGAATGTTTGTTTCTGAATTAATCTCAAGTTAGCACTACGAGAACCGACGAGACTAGCCAGTAAAACTTGTATCGACAACATTGCACATAATTTTAAAAAACAATGTAAAGTTGAAGTTCTAGAATTGAATGAATAAATTATTTGATTTGATTTAGAATTAGATTTATCAGATCATACTGCTCAGCTTATCACTAATTACGCAAAAACCTATTCAAAAGTGAAGTTACTTGAAAATTGCCGAAGTCAAGGTTCTTCCGTGCACTGTGCGACGGCTTTAGCACTAAAGTAATTAAAGCAGTTAGTGAAGACATTTGCCACCGTCTTAGTCACATTATAAACTTATGTATCGTGGCAGATATATTTCCAAATGATCTTAAAATAACGATTATAAAACCTTTCTACAAAAAAGATAAAAGACCGTCACCGTTCTCCAAACTTTTTGAAAATATCTCTATAGCGCAATTATCTCATATCTTAAGAGTAATGAAATATTATGCAAGGAACAGAAAGGATTTCGACGAGAGAAAACAATAAATATGGCTATTTATGAATTTATTGATAATATTATGACAAAAAAGCCTATATGTGCAGTCTATTGTGATATGACACAGGCATTTGACTACGTAAAACGTGACATTTTAAGTAATTAATAAACTTGACGCTTATGGTATTAGAGGCAATGTTCTAGATTTACTCAAATCATATTTAACCAATAGACAACAAATAACAGAGATAACAAGAGTTAATTGCTCTACTAAATATGACGAAACATACGCCTCAGAAAAGCGCTATGTCTCATATGGTGTACCCTAGGGTAGTGTACTAGGGTACTCTCTACTCCTACTACTACTACTCCTGTTTATTATTTACATTAATGACTTGCCAAGTGCCATTAATCAACCAATGACTCTTTTTGCTGATGACAGTACAATTTCAATAGCATGTAAGGACATAAATCAATATCAAATCGATATAAATATTAATGAATTAATTAACATCTATAATTTCATGGCTTGATAATAATAATTCTTTCTTTCTTTCTTTTCGTGTGGTTAGTGGCCAACCTGTTGTCAAGAGTTGTTCAAGCCCGTAGGCCTCTGACATGGCTTAACGACTGCTGTCAATTTGGCAACAACCGCGACCCACTTTTTACGTGCCCTCCAAAGCACGAAGACGCTCAGATGAAATACCACTAAGCGGTCACCCATCTATATACTGACCTTTTTTTTTTTACGTGGGGGAATGCATGACGCATACCCCTCCGCGGGGGCGGGCGGAGGGGTTATGTCGGACTCGCCGGGGAAAAAGAAGATGGTAAAGATGATAACGTACCTCCCGGAATACCGACTAAACCTACCACGGTGTTCCTCGACAAAACCACTATCGACGGGGCCGCGCGAATCACTTTCGCATGCGGTCGCGACCCCGCCGAGGTTTCGGCCCGCCGTATGAAACGGCAGGCCACTACACAAAAGACCTACCCAAAGGCACTCCTCACAAATTATCCCTACTGACCCCCTAGAGGGGAGACGGACTCGAAACAGAGGCGCGCGTGGGAACACGCACGCCGCCTCTCGGACCTGGTGCTGAACGGATGGCGGGTAGGCCCACAAAGCCCGCCACCCCCAGGTCAAACCTCAGGGTGGCTGGAGGTCATCTCGCGCCCTCCGGCGCCCGGCTCTGCGGTTGGGGAGAGGGTTCAAACGCTCCCTCTCCCGCTCCACCGCCTCCTTGATGGAAATGACTTCCTCACAAAAGGAGGCGACGGCGTTCCACGACCTCTCACTCCGGACCATAGACTGAACTACGGCCGGGAGCGAGAGGGCAACCAATCCGACTGCCGCGATCAACTCACGGCGCTGCGATGCCCAGGCGGGGCAAACCGCCAAAGTGTGCAGCGCCGTGTCCTCAACAACGTCGCGGCAGTCGCCGCAGTGGTGACAACCGGGCGTCTCTTGCCGGCGTATACGACACAATCTATATACTGACCTCACCCAACGTTGCTTAACCTCGCTAATCGTTTACCGATCAGTGAGTGCAACTGGCTATGAGCGCCTCAATAATAATTTTAAAATAAATTTAACTACAACCCTTATAATGCATTTCGATCAAAGAAAAGAAAACCCATTAAATCTCTGTTTGGTCTATGACAATAACATTATAAAGGAGGTCACAACTGCTGGTTACCGCGGATTAATAATAGACAGTAAAGTAAACTGGAAAGAACGTATTGATATACTATGCAAAAAAGTAAGCAGTATATCATATGCATTATATAAGCTTGCTCCAACTATCAATACTGATGCTTTAATATCAGCATATTATGGTCTAGTGCAATCTGTTCTCGGATATGGAATAATATTCTGAGCTCTACTAATAAAGATATGGTATTTAAAATGCAAAAGCGATGCATACGTGCTATGTTTGGGATTCAAAGCACAGAAAGCTGTAGACCCTTTTTTATTAGATATAAAATTTTAACTCTACCGTCATTATACCTTATGGAAATAGTCCTTTCTGTCAGGAATAATCACCATTTGTTTTCACTTTTATCAGATAATGGAAGAAGAAATCGACGAGATCAAAATAGACTCTTGTCTTCATCCTGGTAAAACAGCATTACTACATAAAAGTGTTATATGCAAAGCTCCATTAATATATTATAAGATTCCAAATATCATGTAATCACTAAATGTGTGCACTATTAAATAAAGCACTCAAAACCCTGCTTACTAGTAAATGTTATTATAATGTATTAATAATTTATAATTTAATTACAATTTTGAGTATGTATGCCTATGTATTCTTATTATTTGTATTAATTTAAATTGCATTATTATTTTTTATTTCAATTGAATTTAATTTAAATTGTATTTTTCTCTAATATGTTTATTCATTAATTACAACTTGTTTTAATATTTACTACTTTGACTATTTTGATATATGTACTTAATTTATTACTTATAACTTATCAGATCGGATATTCCAGTGCATATTTACCTAAACTTTGAGGAAGCATGTAACTAGAGTGGATAATACCACCTCTAAAATGCCGGTATACTGATTTTAATACCGGGATTTATGTATTGAGTGAAAGAGATAGCAAATAGTTACTACTATATCTAAGAAAGAGATAGTAAACTATACCATATTTTGTTGTGAAACAAAAGATATTTTGAAACAATAGAAACCGCCACAAATATATTATGTACAACAAAACGTATGTAGGTATGTATTTGAAGCATAAGTTTAAATTTACCTAATATTTACATAAACAAAGCCAACTTTTTATTTTATTTTACGTAATTAAACCAAAACATTTTAATTTGACATAACTTTAGTACGGAGCTCTAAAAATGGAATAATATTCTTCAAATCAATAATTTGTACCTAACTATGTTTTTATAAAATCAATAATAATTCATGATATCTAAATCCCAACTTAAATTTTATTTTTATTTTAGACCTGTTATTAGTACCACTTTAGTTACATGCTGCCTTAAAGTTTAGGTAAATATGCACTGGAATATCCGATCTCTGAATTTATTTTATATATCACTATAATGTATAATGATATTCACACATGTTTTAGCAAATAAATGTATCTTTATCTTTACATATAAACACAATTCTTTAAAACTAACTTATACCTAAAATATTATAAAACAGAAATAAAAAAGAATTAATTATTTCATTAGTTAAAATAATACATGTTATATAAAATAAATCACAATAAATAAAAAGACATGTCAAACGATCGGGTAAACAAAAAAAAAGCATTATATTATACATTTACGTTTTTCACGGCTGGCAGCCGCGTGACTGTGAAGACACTGACCCTACAAAATTGGCAGTGATTACCACTTACCATCAGGTGGGCGACTACCTGCCATTAAAAAAGAAACTCATTTCTGCGCGACTACGCATTGGACATCATTCGTGAACCGATTAAAATAAAATAAACACTAAAGATTAACCTATCTGAATACGTCACTAAAAACATCACCTAAAATGGTTCAGCTATTGCGAAGATGAGCGTGCACAAACGCACAGACAAAAAAGTTGTTTACCATGATTCTCTTAAATGTAAACATGAAGGCGTTGGTTACTTTAGTTGTGATATTATTACGTATAAATCATAATGATTGTGCGTCAAGAAAATAAAATGAAATTGCAATAATTATGAAAAATATTGGTTTTAGGAGTGCCACACGTGCATTAGTATTGTGCGCGTATCGTACAACGAGGTACATTCACAACAACTCGTAACGAGAAAATGCGTCAGTGCAGTGGTTTTAAGTGGACACAATGCATATGAACTCGCGACGTATATTGCCGTCACACGTCCAGCAAGCTACGTCCACTCAGTCCAACGTGTATTTATAGCGCCAAGAATGTTATTGTAAAACTTGTCAGCTAGTGATGCACCTTGATCGATTACAAAACCGATCATTATCGTATTTTCCACTACCGCGTATTTCCCTTATTGTTTTGCAAAGGTTATAATAATGAGATTAGATAAAGTAGGTTTAATCTAATACTGATCAGAAGGCGGAAATTGTCCTAGGTTAGTTACAATAATGATATGTTGTAGAGGAAACTGATTATCTGTTCACACATGACAACTATACGTGTAGTACCAAATTGCTCCTTATTTATAATGACGCCATGCTTTTGTCAAGTACAGTGGGTGACACCCTGACAATGCAGCGGCTTTTATTCCAAAGGGATCACAAGATGCGATGACATCTTTAATGAGCCTTAATGATACATGGGCTACAGTAACAGTACAATATAATGTAGAAGTTAGTCTACTCGCTATTGGTTTAAGGGTGATTTGGAGCAAGTTTTAGTCCAATTTAGCTTAGTATGCATACTCGTGTATGTTTGTAATCGAAATTACAATAAAATTTTGATCCAGAGTGCTTTTGACCTAAAACGTTATTATAAAAAATTTAGGGTCCTCCGTGAAATACAAGTTAGCACTAGTGCAGGTATTATCTGTTCAAAAATAAAATATTATTACAAAGTATTAAATTATACTTATCCCGTTAGTCGATTTTATATTGCGTAATTTATTACATTATTTTAATAAATGTAGAATTTTATTAATGTTATTCTACAGCACCTTAAGCGTAAATTTAGTAATTGTCGTGTATATATGCACTGAATAAATAAAAGTTTACAGAATTAAAATCAAAATATATCTAACAAACTAATAGTGTTTTTACTATGGTATCGCATAGTTTATAATAAAATACACATGTAAAAAGGTGTAGTAATCAGTATTAAGTTATTTACGAAAAAAACGACATACGGTATCGATAAATGTTTATTACGACAGCAGCCCCGCACTGTACGACGTAACTGGCTGGCTAATAATGAACGCGGGCCGCGTCAACCCCCCCCCCCACCCCACCGAGCCCGCCCCTCCCCGCCTGCGCTTACTACGTCTCTACTACAGCCTCCACTCCTCTCGCTTCGCACCCTTGGCCCTCGTACCACGAAACCGCATGTTTTCACATTCAAAAACGTTAACGACTATACCCTTCATTACTAAGGGTAGGCTTTTGGAAGTAAAACAACGCGAGCCGACTTTTAACGATGCGGTTTAAGTAGCTTTACGTAAATTTTGTTAAGTTATCGCCATTGAGCTCGTCGGATAAACAAGTTGACTCATAATTATATCCACGTAGGTATATAGATATGCGTTGTTTTGTCATGGACAGTAAAAGAGGTGTAATGTAATGCAATTATCCGTATCACGTCAGTGCATTCTCTGCAGTAGTACGCTGAGTACATAGTGGGTAATTCGCTGACGTATTACAAGTGCGCCAACTCGGTGAATGAACATACATATTGTAAAGCTTTGTACCAAACAGATGGAAACTTCCGTACAACGCGCTTCTGAGGCTTATATACATAAGTACTACGTTTAATCTGAACAGTCGCTTTGTTTACAATAAGCGATGTGATTCAAGAATGACCTTAAATAATGTTACCTGGGATTTGACCGTCCGTCTGTACTAGCTTTATTATATTGTAATGTATCATTTTATGTAAATTCATATATTATAACATATCCCATATTGTTTAAATTTAGGTTTAACTAGACTTTGTACGCGGCTTCGTTCGCGATTATGTAGATTTTATCGATAAATTTCTATTCCTCGGGCACAGTATCATTTTTCTGTATGTAACGTACCCTATGTACTTTTCTGTAACCCTGACAAAGTTTATGCGAAATTTCATGATGATCTGTCGAGTAGTTAAGGCGTGAAAGCCTAATATACAATCTCATATTTGCATTTATAATATTAGTAAGGATTTACTTTTTATTTTATGTATGCTTTTCCGAGTATATCGAATGATTCAGGAAAATCTATCGCAACAAAAAAGTTTATCTCGTATTTTAGTGATATTTCATAACGTCTTATAATAGAGGTTGGGAATTGGTTGGATACATAATGCGATAAATAGTCTGTTGTTTGAAAGGTCGTGAAGTACTTCGCGATACTGGGATTAATCAACAATTCTATTCCAAATAATTTGAAGAAATAAAAAGATAATATAATACCTATGCAGTTTGCAGTTTCCAAAGTTGCCAAAGGGCCTTTTGCACTTTCAAGTCATCCCATCCTTCTGATCTGACTATCATGCTAATCAATCAAAAACAAAAACATTACTTATACGTTGTAACAAACACCAATTTTGATTACCATGTAATCAAAACAAGTTAGGTACATTAATCAAAACATGTATAGAATAAAAATAGTGTGATATCCTGTTTACAAGTACCTACGCAGTTTTTGAAATTCAGTCATACATACATAGTGAACTTACCGTTATCTAAAAGGATGTTGGTTTTTTAACAGATTGCGGGTGTGGTAACAATAGTCACGTGACGATTTAATTCATGCCGGATGTTTTCCTGTTTATGTCCTTGACGAGATTGCTTTCGAACCAACCGAATCAGAGTGATTACGACTATAATACTAAATACATTTTTGGATTAGGTGATATAAAATCATTGTTATCGATTTAAAATTAGAATTATTCGAATGCGCAATTGTGCCATGCAATCAAATTATCAGTAATTAATAGTTATTAATAAATTTATTAATAACTAGCTTTTGCGCACAGCTCCGCCCGTAGGTATCACGCGGGCGGAGCTGTGCATGTGTGTGTGCTGTGTATGAATAAAAAATAGCCTATGTCCTTCCGCAGGTACAACTACCTTTGTATCAAATTTTATCCAGATCGGTTGAGTGGTTTAGCCGTGAAGAGGTAACAGACAGACAGAGTTACTTTCGAATGTGTAATATTAATGTGAGGAAGTGAGGATTATTCAAAAGTATTGATAATTACACTTATAGATAAGCTAAGATGTTTAAGTGATACTATCAAAAGTCGGATTGACAGTCACCAAGATTAGTCAATGGTATCAATACTAATATAAAGTAGCTCTGTCTCTCTGTTTGTTTGTCACATTTTGACAGCTAAACCTTTAGGCGACTTCGATGCAATTTAGCGCATTTTAGAAAATAAAAGGTAAAGAAAGCAAGGCACCACCTACTCTTTAAATAAAATTTACAACCTACGTATAATATCGTGTTCATATATTTTTATTACGTTCGATAAAATACTTACGTTTAAGTAATATAATATGATGAAAATTTAACAAAACAAACAATATTTTGTTTGCGATAACTGTATACACAAATTATATATAAAATACCTACATATATAGGATATATGATGCGGTGTTTTTTTACATATTATGTAAAAAACACCGCATCATATATCCTACTTCTGTTAATTCCGCTGATAATTTTGTTTAATGCATTGATAGGCTAATAATTAATGTTTTCGCCGCCAGTTAAATCAGGGATCTCGAGTTCATAGTACATACGCAAATGATCTCTGACATTTCTTAATCAAAATTATGTACATTGGATATTATGAATTCACGTAATTAGTAAAGAGTAAAAACGTGAAGAAATCTGTCAAAAGTTCCGGATTTTTATCCAAATTTATTGACAAACGTTTTCTGTCAGACGATCTGTATAATTATACAGATCGTCTGACAGAAAACGTTAACGTATGTGACTTGTTATAACGATACTATTACTGGTTTCTGAAATTATGAAACACTAGTCACCTAGCAGGGCGTATTGTTCGTTTCGCAGGAATCTGTTCGCTCGAATTGTGCGAGCCGACATTTTTTTGAATAATATTTTTATGTGTCAATTCGCACACCTTCTTTTTCAGATCAGTTTGTTTCGCACTAAAATTATATGGATATGTGTGAAACGACACTTAAAACTATTATTTTAAAAGGTGTCGTTTCGCACAATACTAGTAAACAGATTCGTGCGAGACGACTAATAAGCCCCTGGCACAGCAGAATCCCTAGTAACCTTGCTCGCCACTCAAAACAAGGTTATGTAGCTGCGATCTTGTAGGGCTAAGTATACATCTCCTACCGGCTTAGCGAATATCACTTAGCGAATATAGCTTAGCGAATATAGCTTAGTGAATATCGCTTAGCGAATATCGCTTAGCGAATATCGCTTAGCGAATATCGCTTAGCGAATATAGCTTAGCGAATATCGCTTAGCGAGTATCGCTAAGATCTACCTCTCAGTATAATCTCACTAATATTATTCTGCATGAACGAGCCCGCCATTGATAATTACATATTTGGTGACTTATGAATGCATCAGTTCGCCCGAGGAAATACCATCCTTTTAACTTTAGTAACACTGTTAGTACGTTTTGAGAGTTCTAGCGGCTTATATGCCTACTCTTTCCATGTCTTTTCTTTTAGGACTATTTTACTTACTTCTCCTTATCTCCTTAGGATCGAAAACTCGGGAGTAATCCTCTGGTGTTGCATGCGATCCTAGGCCACGCTATCTGCTTACGGCCTTTATATGCCCGTTTGTTACCTTTCTAGCACAGAAAAAAAAAAAGAAATTTAATAGCTCGAAGTTACTACGAAGTTACGTCACGTCTTCGAAGAGATACGCCTTGACGTAATTTTTATTATGGCAAGATATATCTACGCACGGGGTCTCTCATTAATACCTCTTAATTACCCAAGTGAAATTTCCATATTTATTTTATTATACGCTACAGATACGTTAATAATCAGTCGAAATAAAAACCCTCCTTTTTTAAACTTGAAGAAAATTAATATTTGATTTAACTGTTAATTCCAATACAGAATAGGTACTTCTTTTCTTATAGAAATATAAATGTTTATTCGCTTAACTTATATTATTACTTTTACTAAATTACATAATTATTTACTATACTTTTTTCTACACATTACAAAACTTAAAATATTTATAACATTGATATGTGTTGCCTTTAATAGCTAATAAATTCTATAGGTAATATTTTAAAATTTACTTTCTAGGTGCCATGAATTAAGACTACTTTTAAATTTATGTAAAGGAAGTTATCTTATCTTTCTATGTTACTATTTATGTAAATACTTATTTTTCAGTCAACCAACCTTCTGTAATATTATTACGTATTCTATTACAGGGCTACTTATAAACCGCTTCTTTTAACAGAAATTCTTAAGAGTACGTATCTCATAAAAGAGGGTGTATTCGCCAAGAATACAATACCGGTATATAATTTTTTTATCAAATCAACAAAAATTTGGAATTTCTGACACTCGGCTGCGTCGCAGGCGCGTCTCTATTTCCGACGTAGCCGCGTCGCGACGCGTGACTCACTGCACTTTCACTGCAAATAGTGCGCCGTAGCCACTAATAATTAGTAACACTAATGTGTAATGATATCAACACGTGGTAAATAAACGTACTGGACAACAATACATACGTACGCACTGTATTGGAACAATCACGTGTACTGTGCAATGTCAACTGAAATGCTTCGTTCTGGCAGTTTAGAGAGTAAGAACTAACATATCAACAATTTAAATTGATACGCTTTTAGTACTACTACTATATTACTACCGCCATGCCTAATTACGAAAAGAAACGATAAGGTGGAATGCAATAAGGTACTGATAGGTTCACTTGCATCTAGGGTTGCCAACGGTACTTTATAATGAAGTTTTTTACGTTATTTCGGGTAAACGTACTTTATACTTTATTAGGAAAATGAAGTACGTGAAAATATTTTATTTTACCTATGGCCACTTTTACAGGTTTTATTTAATTGTTTACTTAAAACAACACTATAGAGATTGCCTAAATTGAATAAAAGTAAGTAATTGTTTATCTATCTTATAGACATACATAATTATATTTTAAAGATCCGGTTACGACGTTCCTTGAAAATAAATATTTGTTAGATGTCACTAGCAACAACAGAATATTGTAACAAAAAGGCAGGTTAAATAAATAATACTTTATTTTTTTATCTAATATATTAAATATACTCTATTCGATCAAAATAAAGGTGGCAACTCTACTTGCATCCCCTAGTTATGCATTTTTGCTATTTTTTATTTATACGGAAAAGATGAAAAACCTGTTAGCGTGTATGTGCCTATTATCAGGACTTATTATGAGATAGGTTGCCATAATAAGTGGTTATCTAAGTCTGCGGTCCATTGCAATAAAATTTGCGCGTTGCCGACCCTATGGATAAGGCCTAAAGGAAGGGAATATCGCCCAATACTTTAGGTGCGTCCATGGTAAGTTGGTAATGTAGATATGTATGTGAGACTTCTGTTTATTGTCTGAACGACAGCCTCAGTCAAGTGCTCAAGCAGATGATTCTTATATTTTAGCTGTTAATCAGTAGGCAATATTGAAAACTCCTCATCATCGTATAAAGTTAAACGCTTATAGCGTCTTCATAGCATTAATGCTCGACTAAGCATTGTTTCAATTCTGAATGTGAATCAAATACCTACTTAGTGCAATACAATGCGATAAAAATACGGTATACGCGAAGGAAGGCCGTAAGTAATTGCAAGTAGAAAATATGCGTTGTATTCCTCAGCGATGGTGCGTCGTGCTACGTTGATTTATGTTTCCGGTCCCTGAATGAATATATCAATGGTCGCTCCGTAAACTGCGTGGAACGCGTCATCCTAATATAGTAGTGGGTGTTAATTCAAATCGCAAGTAATAACTGCTAATGAGTACTGCGCTCTTTTATAAACATTATGGTTGCCTGAAGTTCCTATAGCGGATAGATTGAAAGAGATAGAAATTAAAGAGAATAATAGCTTAATTAGATGTACAGTTTTTAATTAACTTTGTTAAGTAAGCACAGTTCATTGATCTATAATATTGTCAGAACCTTGTTATACTTACTAATATAATCAATTCGAGAGTAACCCTGTCTGTCTGTCTGTCTGTTACCTCTTCACGTCTAAACCATTCAAACGATTTAGATGAAATTTGGTACCAATATAGTTTAAAACCTGCGAAAGCATATAGGCTTCTTATTGATGTAGGTACCACGCGGGCGGAGCCGCGCGCAAAAGCTAGTAGTATCTATATAAACATATATTTATGTTTATTATTCAAAAGGATAAATAACGAAATTAAGTTCATACTTAAAGCTCTTGCGATTTTATAAACTAAGAACAGTTGCATTAGTGCCGCTATAGATAGATCTAACTAGCGATGAACAATATAAAAGCATTCGAATTAAGCATCTCTATTCGAACAACCATAATAGTTATTTGAACAGATTATTATCGTATTAATACGTATTAAAGTGCTTTAAAACTTAGAAATCTTCCTAATACGCCAACGTTTACATACTATAGGAATTTAGGAGTTTCTATGCATTATTAGTATACTATTTAGCTAAAAATAAATAACAGAATACGTATTCTTTAATAAGACAACTTCCACATTAGAAATAATTTCTGTGTCGCGGGGGAATTTACAAACATTCAAACAACTGACACAAAGAACACCCACACTCGGAACAACAATTTGTGGGTCACACAAAGTTTTGTCCCGTGTTGGAGTCGAACCCACAACACTCGGCGTAGTGGCAGTGTTGAGGCGACCACTTACACCACTACGCCATTCGTGCACTCTTAGTAGGTATTCTATGTTTATCAGTGTTTTTCTCCATCCTGCCATGATGGTGGAGATGTCTTTCACATTACCCTAGTAAACACAATAAGACAGATGATAAAACCAGATAAATCCCTAAACATTCAAGATTGGCAAGTGATCGTTTCTTATCAGTCATTAGTAAATCAGCCTTGGCGACGTAATAAGGCACGTGTAAAGTAGAAAACATAATTAGTGCTCCGAGCTGTGTGTTGAATTACTAGACGGTAGAACATACGTAAGCATTACTCTGTTGCCGGGGGCAAAGATTCCAATCGTAGGTGTGCTCTCACCGGACTGATATTACATGAGATATATCCACATTAACCTTTTGACTACCTACATTACAGACTTTTAAACCCTAATAAATCTTATAAAAAGTATTGTTCTCCTTATTTGTGTTGTTAATTATGTAGCTAGACTCATCCCAATTTATATTATTGAAACTGCTAACTATTTCTTTCATCCATATCAGCATAAATAAGATCACAAATACGTACATAGTCGGTATTAAAGGATAAAATCGGCGCTAAGACCACGCTATTTATTTCTTTGACTTGGCGGTCAAAGGGTTAAGAAGAGTAAGCTCCCATCGATAATGTACAATTTTCAAAACGAGTGAGCGTAATCTTAACTGATATTATGTACCTATAAATGCGAATGTGAGTTATTTTTTGTTTGTTTGTTAGGTACGCTTTGACGCCTTAACTACTCGACCTATTATCATGAAATTTCGCATACACGTTGCCAGGGGAACAGAAAAGGACATAAGGTACCTTTCATCCAGAAAAATAACTGCTTCTAACATTAACTAACCTACATATACTTACGCGAGTGCAGACGCAGGCAAAATTTAGTACTTAATACCATATTTATAATTCAGATGTCATTTTGGTATTGTGCCAAGTCAGGTGACAACTTAACATTCATAAAGGTGACCATATTGAAATGAGGTGGGATGCATCTATAAAATGTATTCTTTCAGCTGGGGGATAGTTAAGCTGACTTGGTGCTCTGTATCATAATGACAGCTGATACAATTGGGTTAAAATATCTGGGTCATTAAAGGAATGATCACCAACAGTATTATAATATCAATGGGAAGGTAACTCTATATGTTAGTTATCTACAGACAAAACGGAGGAGATTCTTTGAAAAAATGCGCACAAAATGCCATATAAATGGTACTTATTAATAAAGCTGTTATTACCTACAAATTTAATAATAAGTAAGTACGTATGTTGGGTATGGTATCTCCTATATTCCTAATTCCTATACTGTGGCCATAGATTTCTTGTAATTATCTTTTCATAGGAACAACCTTTTCAAAGGCTCAACCTTTTGGGTGAACAAGTAACATAACTGTAGCTTCAGTAACTTGAGTAAAGTCACTAACCAATACTTTTTGACGTTCTTGAGCGAAGAAATAATTTTTGACTATGACTTGACTATTCTTAAATATTAATAGGTATCCAAATTTCTTAGATTCTATTACTTGACGGTATCTTAAGAAAAATATGTACAAAGGAGGTCTTTATTTATTACTTATTTTTAATTCCTACACGTTCTTTGTATCCCATGTGTTATCATTGCTGAATGACGTAACCACGACGCATATTTATTGTCGAAGGGTATGGGCAGACTTTTAAGCTCTTTAATGTTACCGAGAATTTACTTACAAAAAGTCAATAACACACCGAGAATAAAATCACAGAATTAAACTCTCCATTTTATATCAATCATATAATATAGTCATTTAGTCATAAGACTCTTTCTTTAAAACAGTGACAACAGCATTAGAATGAGCTATGACGGTACTTAGTAAACGAAAACACGAAGCTTTTAAGAAGTTTATACGGTACAAATATAGTAGCCATCGCTATAAATAGATTGCAAAAAAAGAATATGTTTATTATTAAAACAAGCTAGTTAGCGGACTGCTGTAAGTTAGGTGAAGCAGTTCAGTCTATGGTCCGGAGTGAGAGGTCGTGGAACGCCGTCGTCTCCTTTTGTGAGGAAGTTATTTCTATCAAGGAGGTGGCAGAGCGGGAGAGAGAGCGCTTGAACTCTCTCTGTAACCGCAGAACCGGGCGCCGGAGGACGCGAGATGACCTCCAGCCACCCTGAGGTTTGAGCTGGGGTGGTGGGCTTCGTGGGCATGCTCGCCACCTAATCAGCACCAGGTCCGAGAGGCGGTGTGCGTGTTCCCACGCGCACCTCTGTGTCGAGTGTCCGTCCGTCCGTCAAGGGGATAGTAGGGTTAAAATTTAGAAGTGACCATAGGGTAGGTCTTTTCGGGTAGTGGCCTGTCGTTATATACGGCGTGCCGAAATCTCGGCGGGGTCGCGATTGCATGTGAAAATGATTCGCGCGGCCCCGCCGATTGCGGCCGCCCGCCCCAGCGGAGGGGCATGCGTCAATGCATTCACCCAAGTATATCTATATAAAAAATAAAAATGTGCAATGCAATACAATGTCGCCTTATATGTCGCCAAGATATGTGACGAGAACACGTCGAATTCACTCTAATATGATTTTATTGAATGTAAGTAAAAGTTGTGGCTGGCACTTGGTTTCCTTTAAATCATATTGTCTTCTATTTACGCGAATATTATTCATTGAAATTAAACTGCTATATACCTTTAAATCGATAAAATATGAGAACATTTTTCGAAAATGTATTTCAATTTTAATAATATTGTTGATCAAATTTTATACCCTAATACAGGAAGAGAAATATTTAATTGAAAACACCGTAACTGGAATTATTGACATTTTATCAGAAATAATTAAACATAAAAACGAGATTTCCTAAATTTCAAAATAAGTTATCAAATAACTTATCAGTTTCTTTTTCTAAAATCAAAATTATTATAAAAGGGTAGTAAATTTATATTATACTTTTTGTGACATTCCTTTTTTCGAGAGCTAATAACACTGCCCGACTGCGTTGTCGGAATGGAATGGAAACTGGAAGTAAAGAACAAACTTCATTGAATTTACGAGAATAATATTTTTGTCTGAAATATTGAGGTGGCAATGTGGGTGTATGAGTTAAGAGCCCAAATACTTCCAAATAGCTCTCTAAGTAAACCTAACGATGCAAATCGACAATTATAACCTAGGACGTGCGTCAGTGCTAAAAATGCATGTTTAGTTTACTCATATATTTAATATTCAAGACAGGAAAATTGTACTAAATAACTACCTCCTTGGTACAGTCAGTGATATTAGTACCTGAACATTAAACCAAATTAACTGTGTTTAATCAAAAGAGAAAGAAAAAAAAAAAAAAAAACTCTAACTGTTCCTGCAGTTAAAAAAATAGGCATGACTACTATTGTGTCTGGTAAAGTAATTAAAAAGTTGGCATCCATGGCATAATTTTGCATTTATGAGTGCAATCGATCGTGAGTTCTAGGGTAAATGTCCAGGCAATGAGTAATTGCGTTTATCTGTTGTAAAATGCTTTATAGTTAACTGAGTCTGGAAATTTGGCTAGTTTACGGCATTGGCTAGCCCTATACAATGTGAAATAGATTAGGTATAGATATAAATTGCTTGAAGAAATCTGAGGGTTAAATCATTTTTCTTCCCAGTCTGGGATATGCAGTCTTGAATATACGGCAATTAATGTCAAGATCAATAAATGACTGTTTACCACGCTTGTGTACCTTGAAGAGTTAGGTAGAACATTGAAATTCAAGATTGTTACATGATAATATACCGGAAATATGTATAGGTACTATAACAATTAAGAATACTTAACACTGTAAATATTTTGTCACAAGTATAAATAATTAAAAATATTAATTTAATCTATACTATAATATTATAAAGCTAAAGAGTTTGTTTGTTTGTTTGATTGAACGCGCTAATCTCAGGACCTACTGGTTCGAATTGAAAAATTATTTTATTGTCGGATAGCTTATTTACTGAGGAACGAAGCCTACATGAATGTGCAGACAATACGATTCCATGTGTTCTGAATCGGATATTTGCCACGATAGTTATAATGTGTTTAAAAATGGCCTTTTAAATAAAATTGTTTGAAATAATGTGCTCTATTTATTCTTTCTTTTTTATAATTATTTTTACCATTATTTACCTTAGCTCACTAAAGTTTTAAATATCAACTGAATGATGTGTATAATTTTAATTGGACTTCAGGTTGGCAACTATTTAATGTTCAATTGAGTAATGTGTAAATTTTTAATCTGTTGTCTGTTACTGTACCTATACAATAAAAATCAAATTAAAAATAAAATAAAATAATATCACGACACGACCCGTGGGGGCAGCGCAGTAATCATAAACGCGGGTAAAACCGCGGGTACATCTTACTAGATGTGCCCGCGGTTTCACGACATCTCACACGTTATTTTACTTTGGCTTTTTGAAAGGCTTGACGTTTCGGCCAGGTTGCACACTCGCTTGTTACATTAAATCATATAATGCGAGTGGTTACGTTACACGCTATCCATACAAATGTAAAAAAATAAAGAAAATTAAGTAAATTTATGAATACAATAAAAAATATATTTATAATTATACTACATAAAAACTTAACTGCTACACATAAGAAATCATGTTTAATTGCTGTTGTTGCATTAACAACAGGTTATTACGCTCTTACCTGAAATAAATAGCATTTACTGCTTACATATACACTATACATATAATTACAGACTACATTCATGCCTATTATCGATAGAATAGAGCGTATTACACCTACATTTCGCAGCTCTAGCTTCTACTTAATAGATATAATAATATCACCCCTGTATTAAACTGTCCCACTGCTGGGTACGGGCCTCTTCTCAGTGTGAGAAGGGTTAGGCTATAGGCCACCACGCTGGCCCAGTGTGGATTGGCAGACTTCACATATCTTTGAGAACATTATTGAGAACTCTTAGACATGCAGGTTTCCTCACGATGTTTTCCTTCACTGTTAAAGCAAGCGATAATTAACTATTTAATACGCACATAACTTCGAAAAGTCAGAGATCGCACCTTGGGATAGTACTCGAGACCTCTGCGTGGCAGTCCAACGGTTCCCCACTAGGCTATCGCGTAGCGCGTGGTTTCGCTTGCTCAGGAATAGTACCAATAGTAGAAGTAAGACGTGAAAAGTAACAAACAAACAAACTCACACTCGCATTAACTTTTATTAAAGTTAGGATTCTAGAACTGCGAGTTACTACTAGATATTTTAACTAACAAATAATACAATAACATTTTGTCTGACTCAGAATTCGAACCCCGGACCGACAAGCCGTAAGCGTAAAAGCCACGGAACTAACAAGGCGGTTTACTACATAGCGGATTAAAATCAGCTAATAGAGCCGAAATTAAATGGGTTCACGTTACATTCTCTTATAACTGTACATTCAAACGTTTGTTTATAGAAAATTCATCGGTCGACAACAAAAAACATCGCAACGTGATCAATCATTTATTAACTGTAACTGTATACTATTAGATTTCCATAAGTTGGTTTATCACTAGACTCTGCTTCCGGGTTCACCCGTTTTAATCTCAACGAACGCATACCGAGAGGAAAAAGTATCGTATATGTTATTTCATCTATGTGTTTTAACCAAAACCTTTCTATTCGCATAACGTTTTTAAATTTTTCTTCCGTATATACTTAGACATAAAGTTAATGTTGACAATAATTATCTAGGTAGGTAGTACGTAGTGTGCGTAAATTGAATTAGGATAAACCAAAGTATGGCATGTTATATTATGTCTTAAAATTTTTTGCATATCGATATGGTTGTTATTATGATAGTATAGAGCCTTGTTTTGCCACTGTCATTGTATCACGTGTTGTGGGTTCGATCCCCACACGGGGCAAAAATTTGTATGATCCACAAATAGTTGTTCCGAGTCTGAGTGTTTTTTGTGTTTGAAAATAAAAACAACCACAAATTTAGAAATCACGGCTCATTTTATATAATACGTAACGGGCATCAAAGCTATCAAGCACATACCCCAGTCATAGTTACAAGCTAACAAGCAAGCCAGTTAACTTATGACCACGGCTAGTGTAACGGTCGAATTATAAAACAGCCAAGGATAAACAATATGCAAAAAAAAGCTAGGGTTAAAAAAGATTCTTGTTATTATTGAAATGTACTATTGCATTGCAATGTGCATTTGTTGAGTATCATCGATCGCTCATTCTTAGGGGACGTTGATCGTTCTACTATCTTGAGTGATATATCGTTACTTCGTTATTTAGGTTTCATATTACAGATTATGTAACATAAATACGTAAAATCAGAGAGTACGTTATTGTAATGAAATCTAGAGATTAAATAACGCATAGATATGCTAGGATCTTAGCAAAAGGCAAATCGTTAACTTTGACATCCATCCGATACACAGACGTAATCACAAGTAACCTTAAAAAATTACATAATTAGATTTTTTAATATTGTTACGCCCAGTGACATCTCTCGGCATTGTGGGAGGGACTCGGCAGTTCCATCTAATAATTAACACCGCCATCTATTGACATCTTACGGAACTACGTAGTACGGTACGAGAATCTTAGAGAGAATGCTGGTACTTTCTCGAATCATCGTGCTGTTTACACGCCGAGTACGGCGTTACTGGAAAGCTCTAGAAGCGCTTTACCCGCGTATAAATAGGGCGCACGCGCACCGCCGAGTCAGTTTACAATCGTAAGCGATCAAGTGTTCATCGAAGCGAACGGAAGCGGAAATACTACGGAGTTTGAAGTGTAGTACAGTGAAAAAGTGTGGTATAGTGTTTGTTGTGTTTCAAATTTAATTGTGTGTTTGAATAAAAAGTGTTTTAGTCGGTAATATTGTTTATATTCTTATCCGTCGAACCCAGCACGTAACAATTGGTGTCAGAAGTAAGGTAAGAATATGCCAGTACTACCGAAGGAGGAAGTGGAAGGGGTGCGTACCAGGAACCAGCGCCAGCAAGATGTGGACCAGAGGCGCTTTGGAGACGCCCCCTCGCCGACGTCAGGTGAATCACGTGACTCCGCGGCTGCAGCGGAACTATCTAGTGCAGCTCACTCGCCGGTGAACCCCGACCTCGCGACTCTGATGGCGTTTATGCAGGAGCAGGCACGCCGCCAGGAGGAGCAGGCACGCCGCCAGGAGGAGCAGGCACGCCGCCAGGAGGAGCAGGCACGCCGCCTCGAGGAACAGCTGCAACGCGATAAGGAAGAGGGCATGCGCCGCCAGGAGGAGCAGGCACGCCGCCTCGAGGAACAGCTGCAACGCGATAAGGAAGAGGGCATGCGCCGCCAGGAGGAGCAGGCACGCCGCCAGGAGGAGCAGGCACGCCGCCTTGAGGAACAGCTGCAACGCGATAAGGAGGAGGGTATGCGCCGCCAGGAGGAGCAGCTGATGATGTTAAAAGACCTCAGCGCAACGGTTGGCAAGGAGATGAAGGAGGTGAAAGAGCAAGTCCAACGCCACGAAAGTCGCATCGCCGAGGTGGAGAAAACGATACGTGGGCTCAAGGCTGGCGATGGGATCGTGGCACCTGCGGTTGTGGCGTCTTCACCACGAGGCTTTAAAGTCCCACCATTCGACGGATCATCGTCATGGTCAGCCTATAAGATACAGTTCGAGGCCGTCATGAAATCGAACGGGTGGACGCAAGAACAGGCTCTGACTGCTCTCACCTTGGGGCTTCGTGACCAGGCCTTGACTGTGTTAGAGGCGCTTGGTCAAGACATCACGTACGAAAAGCTGTTGGAGGCATTAGAAGCGAGATATGGCGACGCACATCTGGAACACGTGTTTCGCGCCCAGCTGAAAGACCGATCGCAACGTGTTGGTGAAACCTTGCAGCAGTGGGCCCTGGAGGTGGAGAAGCTTGTTCGAAAGGCGTACCAGTCCTCACCTGCGCTCATCGACGGAAACCTCGTTCAAGCTTTCACCGACGGGATCCGAGACCTGGAGGTTAGGGCCGCAGTGAGACTCGGACATTTCAAAAACCTGAAGGACGCCCTAGCCCACGCTCTGGAAGTGGAAGCAGTACGACGGGATGATCGAGCTCACCGTATCAGGGAAGTGTCGACTTCGCCCCGGTGCTATAGCTGCGGTGAGAGAGGTCACATCAGGTTGAGCTGCCCGAAGCGAAGGAGTCCACGCAGCAGTAACCAGTCGCCGGTAGAAGGAACACCTGATGTGCCTGCCGGGCAACAACAGCAGGGAAACGAGTAGACGCCAGGACTACGGGGCGGGTGCTGGCTGGTGATAGGAGAGCCCCAAGGATCTCGATCTCACAATCGTGTGACGGAAACAGCCTGATTATCGAAGGCGAAATTAACAGAATGCCGTGCAAGATGACATTGGACACTGGAGCTTCTCGGACAGTCGTCAGTTTCCGACTAGCAAGACGGTTTCTTGGGGACTACTACGGGAACCATGAATGTATACATTTAAGAACAGCTACCGGTCAGCACATAACCGTCCGAGGTGAGAAGGGGGTGGATATGAAACTAGGTAATAAAATTTACCGCCACAACGTCATCGTGGCTGACATAGTGGACGACTGCATCCTGGGTTTAGACTTCTTACGGAAGCATCACTGTGAGATCGACGTTAGTCAAGGAGTATTGAAGTGTGGCTCAGAAGAAGTATTCATGGAGGGCGCATCATCAGGCAAAGTGTACTGCCTGAAGAAAGTAGTACTTCGTCCGAGGTCGGAAACAATCATACCGGTTTGTCTACCAAGGAATTCTGATCAGGAAAATCGATGTGTAATTATAGAAGGCTTGGACAACGATGCTTCATGGAAGATTGCACGCACTCTGGCTAGGAATACCAACGTTACATCGGTACGTGCACTGAACCCAAGCGACAAAGAACTGGTACTCAAGAAGGGCACGATATTGGGCACCTGTGAAGGAGCGGTTTGGATGCGTAGATGCCATGAACAGCCTACCAACGCCAAAGTTCAAGGGGCAAGGTACGACGTATCTTCTCTCTTGAAGGACTGCCAGAATAACCTGTCGAGAGAAGAAAAAAACAAGGCTGAGACGATGTTAAACCGGTTTGCCGACATCTTCTCGACAAGTGATGCTGACATAGGCAAGACTGCCCTAGTTCAACACAAAATAAACACAGGAAATGAGGTACCGATCCGCCAGCGACCAAGACGTGTACCAGTGGCACGGGAACATGAAGTTGACACTATGATCGAGGGTATGGTGAAAGAAGGTGTGATTGAGCCTTCGTCCAGTCCATGGTGTTCACCAGTGGTTTTGGTTAAGAAGAAGGATGGCAGCATGCGCTTCTGTGTGGACTATCGTCGGCTAAATGACATCACAAAGAAAGACAGTTACCCGTTGCCAAGGATTGACGACACTCTGGATACGCTAACGGGGATGAAGTGGTTTTCTACACTAGACCTAAAAAGTGGCTACTGGTAGGTCGAGATACATCCTCGAGATAAGGAGAAGACAGCATTCTCCACAGGCAAAGGATTGTGGCAATTTAACGTCATGCCCTTTGGATTGTGTAATGCCCCTGCCACTTTTGAGAGATTGATGGAACGGGTACTTACTGGATTGATTGGAGACGCCTGCCTGGTCTACTTGGACGATATTATCATAGTAGGACGCACCTTCGAGGATCACCTTCGCAACCTGGAACGCGTTCTGTCGAAGATTCGAGGAGCCAACCTGAAGTTAAGTCCAAAGAAATGCGCGTTGTTCAGGCGGCAAGTGAACTTCTTAGGACATGTGGTCTCCGAAGAAGGCATCCAAACGGACCCGGATAAGATCATTGCTGTCAAGGACTGGCCAGTTCCGGAGAACAAGACACAAGTCAGGGCATTTCTTGGTTTGTGCTCCTACTATCGACGGTTTGTAAGGAACTTTGCTGACATCGCCCGGCCTCTGCATAAGCTCACCGAGGATAAGATAAAGTTTTGCTGGAATGAGAGCTGTGACGTCGCATTTCAGAAGCTGAAGGAACATCTGTGTAATTCACCAATTCTAGGCTATCCCGACAATGAACATGAATTTGTAGTAGATACAGATGCCAGTAACACTGGCATTGGTGGCGTGTTATCTCAACGTAAAGGAGAGCATGAAGTTGTAATAGCGTACTTCAGCAAGGCCCTATCCAAACCTGAAAGGAACTACTGTGTCACACGAAGGGAACTTCTGGCTGTCGTAAAGACATTGCAGCACTTCAGTAAATATTTATTGGGACGGAAATTTCACCTGCGAACTGACCATGCTGCATTGAAATGGCTACTACAGTTTAAAGACCCAGAAGGACAGGTAGCAAGATGGATTGAACAACTACAGGAATTCGACTTCGTCATACAGCATCGTAGTGGCAAGTCACATGGTAATGCGGATGCCCTGTCACGTAGACCGTGTCCCGACCAGTGTAAGCACTGCGCCAGGCAAGAGGCTAAGCAGGAAGGACTAGTAAGGATGTTGAGGACGGATCTCAGCGAAGACTGGAAGGAAACTATGCAGAGAACGCAACAAGAGGATAAAGACTTAAGACACATCCTCGAATGGAAGAAAACAGGTGCATCGAGACCTCACTGGAGTGAAGTTGCGGCAATGAGCCCTACCACCAAGAGTTATTGGGCACAGTGGGAAAGCTTGGTTATCCAGGATGGAGTTCTGTGCCGGAAATGGGAGAATGCTCGAGGTGACAAGTGTCACCTGCAAATGGTCGTGCCAAAGCTCAAGGTACCGGAAGTTTTACAACTCTATCATAATGGGAGTTCGGGAGGTCACATGGGAGTTAAGAGAACTCTGGTTAAGATCCGAGAACGATTTTATTGGATCCATTGTCGAGAAGACGTTGAGGAATGGTGCCGTAAATGCACGAGTTGTGCTGCCGTGAAGGGACCACACACTCGCAGCAGGGGTGCATTGAAGGTGTACAATGTTGGAGCCCCGTGGGAACGTATAGCTTTAGATGTTGCCGGACCGTTTCCTGAAAGCCAAAGTGGGAACAAGTACTTCTTGGTGGTAATGGATTACTTTACAAAGTGGCCGGAAGTGTTTGCGATTCCCAATCAAGAGGCATCTACGGTCGCCGACAAGCTAGTCCACGAAGTCTTTTGTCGTTTCGGGGTGCCCTTAGAGATACACAGTGACCAAGGTCGGAACTTCGAGTCTGAAGTATTTAAGGAGACATGCCGGGTGATGGGTACCCACAAAACGAGAACGACCGCTTATCATCCGCAATCAGACGGCATGGTTGAACGATTTAACCAGTCTCTGGAAAGATATCTGGCAAAAGTTGTAGAAAGCAAACAAAGGGATTGGGACAAACACATTCAACCGTTTCTCCTGTCATACCGTAGTGCCGTTCACGAAAGCACATCAGTAACACCTGCTTTCGCTAACTTCGGAAGGGAACTACGATTACCTGCAGATTTGATCACCGGCATCCCACCTGAATCTCCACGCAGCATAACAGATTATGCGAATGATTTGCGCAACAGGATGAATGACGTATACGAGCACATCAGACAGACCGGTCAGCAGATGTCTGAGAGGATGAAGACCCGTTACGACCGGAAGGCGAACAATAAAGGCTTCGAGGAAGGATCGCTGGTGTGGTTACATAATCCGGCACGCAGCAAAGGAAAATCTCCTAAGTTGCAGGCAAAATGGGATGGACCCTATCGCATAGTCACTAAGATGAATGACGTCACCTACCGGATCCAGAAAGGACCACGAGGTACACCAAAGATCGTTCATGTGGATCGATTGGCACGCTACTACGGATCTAACAATGTTCGGGACGAACATGTCTAAGAGGGGGGCCGTGTTACGCCCAGTGACATCTCTCGGCATTGTGGGAGGGACTCGGCAGTTCCATCTAATAATTAACACCGCCATCTATTGACATCTTACGGAACTACGTAGTACGGTACGAGAATCTTAGAGAGAATGCTGGTACTTTCTCGAATCATCGTGCTGTTTACACGCCGAGTACGGCGTTACTGGAAAGCTCTAGAAGCGCTTTACCCGCGTATAAATAGGGCGCACGCGCACCGCCGAGTCAGTTTACAATCGTAAGCGATCAAGTGTTCATCGAAGCGAACGGAAGCGGAAATACTACGGAGTTTGAAGTGTAGTACAGTGAAAAAGTGTGGTATAGTGTTTGTTGTGTTTCAAATTTAATTGTGTGTTTGAATAAAAAGTGTTTTAGTCGGTAATATTGTTTATATTCTTATCCGTCGAACCCAGCACGTAACAATATGCTTCTCAGCGCGGTGCTATATGGTTCAACTTTAACTTAGAATAACCCTAGAAAGCGTAACATACATACATAATATATGCGTATAGACAACTGGCACTCAACATTCAAGGGTAGCAAGGCTAACGATAAGTTAACAAACGACAGAAACACGATAGATAGCGGTGGAAAATTCCAGACATAGTAAGAATTGTGACAGATTGCACAATTATTCTAAAATCTTTAGAAACCTTAAATAATAAATTGTTAATAGTGGTTTTCAGTAACAGGATAAAACCAGCCTTTAAGAAATCACGTCTAAGGCATTACTCGTTCCTCCGATAACGCCTATAAAAGTAATATAAATCATAAATAGAATGCGTAATGAGAATATACGTATATTGCGATACAGGTCAGAAAAGTAAGCACCGTTCTGAAAGACGTTAGAAGGTAAGTATATTATAAAAAAAGTCAAGGCATGGCGGTGTCTGTACATCTTAACTATACTTTTATAAATGCGAATGTAAGCTTGTGTGTTACGCTTGCACGCCTTAACTGCTCGATTGATTATCATGAAACTACGTATAGACGTTGTCTGTGGCTGTACCACATGTGTATACGAAGTTAGTCATAAGAATAGGATATATGGTACCTTTCACACGAAACACGAGCGAAGCCACGAGCAGGAGCTAGAAAGATATTTTAAAAATTAAAGTTGGATATGGATTTGCCTTTTTAAAAAGGTCTGAACTCGTACAATGATTTTCTGTCTGCCAGCTTGTTCCGGCATCATGTAAAAGCAAGCAGATCGCTTGGGATACAACGGAAAATGTAAATTTCATTTCCGTCCATTAGAATTGAAGATACGGTCCATAGTATGATGAAAATAAATGACTTCGTAAGCGACCAATATAGTTCTCGCGGACGTCGCGCGTCGTAGCAAAAGCTATATAATATATTACAGATTAATTGAGCAAGTTTTAATGTTTATTATTCAATGGAATCGAAACTGATTTTGATACTATTCGATATATAGAAAAAGACAAACTACGCACTAGGTGGTAAAGTTATTAAAGTAGTTCTACCTTGTAGTAGTATCAGGTTAGTAATATAAATCGACAATCGCCAGGGTAAAAAAATATTAAATGGTGACTGTGGACGAAAAAGCGTATCGCGGGCTATTTTCCTATTAATATATGATCTGATAGCTAATTATTGTGGCAAAATGCTATCGATGCAAGCACAACACAATTATGAGAGTGTGGGGCTCTACCTACCTCTAATCAATCAACCAAGTTCAGCAGTGAACATCTACCATAAACATGTACTATTATAATGAAAATTGCCACATACATAAATAATCTTTCTTATATCTCCAATAAAGTACACCTAAGCCTACCTCTTTGGAGACACATATAAGATAGAGATTATGTATGTATGTTTTGCTCACCTCAACCACAGCTGGCGTAATGTGGCTGTAAAGATTTCGCCAGCCATGTTTTAAGGTCGCTCGTCATAACATGGGTATACACGTCATAACATAACACGGGTATAATAACTTTACCGCGCACTGTTCCAGTTTCCGTACTGCTACTGAAAATACCTTGACAGAAAAAACTAATAACACTTAGCCTTATACCTACCAAAATCGCACCCATATCATACACAGCAGTGCACCTACAAAACAAGCACGATTTACACAGCTTGAGTAAATTTTCTTGAAATAATTAAGGATATCCGGCGAAAAAGTATTAGGAGAAAATGAAATAACGCTAGTAGCCGGTTAGGTACTAGTAAATCAATAATAGATTTCGCGTAAGATTCAGGTCACGATCGTAAAGCACGTCTGGTACGGTATAAACATGATACGAAGACTGTAAATAGACTCTAAGAAAGGGATAATGTAGTTATAATACTTATAGCAATAATTTATTTTAGTTCTCGCTTCCGTTTGCTGTTTAAAATCACATCGTATTTAAAATATAACCTTTGTTATTTAGGGAAAATGTTGCTTAGAATTACGAAACGTTTAAATAGTGTGCGGGTTAATGAATAGGCTTGTTGATACGGCTTGTCGTAAGAGAAAATAAAAGCGTACTGCATTCGGTTTCGACGTAAACTGCAAGCATGTGTTTATATGTATGTTTTCATACGCGATAGAAA
The DNA here is from genome assembly GCA_930367265.1 of Catocala fraxini. Taxonomy (NCBI): domain Eukaryota; kingdom Metazoa; phylum Arthropoda; class Insecta; order Lepidoptera; family Erebidae; genus Catocala; species Catocala fraxini. The sequence continues at coordinate 10,281,614 of OV884025.1, read as the reverse complement.
ACTGTACAAGAGAAGCATTTCTTAAAACTGTAAAGTTGCGAACGCTACATTAGGTAATTTATTTAGAAGCGATCTCACAGTTTACATCCTACATTATTTTTTTAGATTACTAGCAAAGTAGCTGTACGTCCCTACATACGAAGCTTCACGTCATAACCCTGAAGGGGTGGGCAAGGGTGTTATACGCCCACATTCTAAGTCCCACGTAACAGAGTGAGCCTATTGCCGTCCACGGGCTAGGATTTTTGATTTATTTATTAACCTAATAATATTCTACCCGATTTGGAATCAAGCAGTTACATTTACTACAGCTGCGCCATCAAGGCAGCCAAATTATATTGTTACGTGTTGGGTTCGAGGGATAAGAATGTAAACAATATTACCGACTAAAACACGTTTTATTCTAACAAACAATTAAATTCAAAACACAACACACACTACCCTTTTCCACTATAACTAGCTTTAAACTCTGTAGTATTTTCGCTTCCGTTCGCTCCGATGTATACTTGACCGCTTACGATTGTAATCTGACTCGGCGAGCGCTGGCCTTGTCCTTTTATACGCGCTTAAAGCGTTTCTGGAGATTTCTAAAAACGCCATACCTGGTATGTAAACAGTACGAAGATTCGAGAAAGTTCCAGCGCTCTTTCTACTCTTCGCGTACCGACAAGCTGCGTAGTTCAGTAAGACGTCAATAAATGGCGCTGTAATAAATTATTACAAGGAACTGCCGAGTCTTCCCCACAGTGCCTATAGATGGCACTGGCTGTAACAATATGTATACGGCAATTTGGGTTATAGATTACAAGTATCCTTGTTAACTCATCCAAATAAGCTAATATGCCTGTGCTAGGAGTGGGTTCACGTTGGTAGTAGTAGATGGGAGTCATATAAGATGATCTGAAATTGGATAGCCAATTAATAATGATATAATAGTCGAGAACCTGCGGCTTGAGACCGTGACATTGCAGACTTGGCGGCAAACGCCCTGTGGCTACATGGATGATGAAGGCAAAGTTAGCAGTAGCTGTTAGAAGGAAACGACCGAAATAATAATATAATCCCTAAATATCAACTGTCCCATTGCTAGAAAAGGTGTGAGTGTGAGAAGGGTTGGGCCATAGTCGAATACGCTGACCCAGTGCGGGTTGGCAGACATCACATATCTTTGAAAACATTATAATGAACTCTCAGACACGCAGGTTTCCTCACGATATTTTCTTTTACTGTTACAGGGAGCGATAATAAATAATTTAATATGCACATAACTTGGAAAAGTCAGTGGAGCCTTGGGATCGAACTTGAGACCACCGCGTGGGAGTCCAACAGTCTTCGACTATCGCAGTCGAGAGTCGTCTTCAACAGTCGAGAGATGAACATAATGATATGTCTTAAGAAAGGCTACTCTCCAATAGTCGACTGACAAGGACTGGTTATAATGATGCTGCATATGATAAGAGTAATTGGAAATGATATTTCGTGAGGTACAAGAGTTTCTTCAATATCACTATGGGAGAAAGAATTACTAGAATGGTGAGCAATCAAAATTCAAAGAAATATGAGTTGATTTTACGAGTGAATGTATAAAGTTATTTATGACGGGTTACCGCGAAATTATTGTAAGTATATAAAGATATGAATGTTTCCCCACAGCGGTTGAAATAATAATGTGTTTATTTAGGTACTTTCCTAGCCTTAGAGGCCAAAGATAATATTTTTATTTTATGATTGTATTCTCTGTACGCATTTAAGGCAGCTATATTAATAATATTTAGTTGATAATGTAAATGGAAGATTGTCTGTTCTCGATGGTTGTCTGAAGTATATTTTAATTTAGCTGTAGGTCTACCATGACAATGTCTATCCGAAACTTCAAACCAAATGAAAAAGGCTTACAATAAAGCTTTTTCTCATTCCTTTTTTTCCGTACTATACTTCATGAAAGGATTAAGGATAACTAAGAGGCTTTTTAGCGCAATTCGGGACAAATTTCGATCAAATGTATTTTTGTGTACGAACAGTCGGCCCGAACCTTCGCCATTTACATTTCATGATAATACATTGTGTAAACCTGTAATTGGTATTATGTATAAGACCTTTTCTAAGTACCTTTTCTATTGATTGTAAAATATGTATGCTGTTGGTGTATTACGTATAAATAAATGATAGGCCTGATCTATTTTATGAAAACCTAGGTTTTACATTTGTTTAGATAGATGCTTATTAACATTTAAATTAGCACAAACAGTTTGTGATACCATACTAAACGATTTTATCATAAGGCAATCCCAATATTGAGCATAAGACTCCACCTGTATTTTTACTTAGCACATTCATTTCTTATTTCGATTCTACACCTACAAGAATCATTTTTGCCTCCATATATTCCGTGATTAGGTCATCAAATCTCAAGGTTTATATTTTACTGTCTTGTACGCATATTGGTTGCCCAACAGGAGACCGACATGGGCCGTCTAATTCCGTTTTTGTTGGACGAGACGTTTGATCTAAGATGTTGCTCATTTACACGGCCCATTCACAGAGTTTAAACATAGTGCCTAAGTATCAACGAGCCGTCTGTCGCACATTCTGCTAACTATTCCACATCTATATTTATCTACAATAATACTATAAAGAAGAGGAAAGCATTGTATGTTTGTAAAGAATAAACATAAAACCTACAGGACAGATTTTAAAATTCTTTCACCATTAGAAAGCTCCCTTATCCGGAAGTAACATAGGCTTATGCAATATCACGCCACGAGCCACGGGCGCAAATCAGTTATTACAAAGATGGGTGAACCACGGAGGACGGCTAGTATAATATATAATTACTCCATCAAACCTTCATATCACCAATGGCCTAAATAAAAAAAACATTTCGTCACGCGTCCTAGTCTAAGTCTATTGCTGACTACCAGGCATAGTTCCAGACCTATATTAATTCACGAACAAGGAGATACATATATATGCATATCAAAGATACGTAATCTACAATTCTATCGCTAAGCTTCTTAACTTTTTGCCAAAAACTTATCGATGAATAATAATGCATATTTAATTTTGCCAAACACTTGACTACTCTTATTTGTTAATAATTCTGCAAACTATTGATACTGTTAGAGATTAAATTCAATGGTTTAAAATCGTATATTTTTAATTATTTGGGCTTCACGCGGATTGTTCGATGGTTATCACGTCAAAAAGCGCAACAAACGAATAGCAAAACCTAACATAAATAGAGTTCCCAGAAAAACTACTGCCGGATGTAAAGTATGTGTAATCCAGGTCATACTCTGCCTACGTACCAAACATCAAAATCCGTTCATCGCATCTGTTCGGGCGTGATTTAGAAACAAACATCCAAACATTGAACTTTACATGTTTATTAAAGGAGATATGCAACAAACCCATATAACTTCGGCCTCGCATGGACAAAAATAAAACGATATGCTTTACGAAGAACTATTAGTATTCTATAGCCTTGTGTAATTTTATCACGCTATCTAGTTGTGTTTCAGATATATAAGGCATCCAAAATGAACAGAATTGCTCCCGTGATAATTTTGCACAAAGCATTTTGTTTTTTTTTTCAGTATCGTTGTTTTCGTACCTTTTTCTGCCTAGAAATCCAAAATAAGTTTATATAGCTGGTTTACAGAGCTCACTAGGGTAAAACTAGTTACTTTACTGAACTCAGGTAGCAGTGCTTGGTCTGCAAAGTCAGCACTCATCAAATAACTATAGTTACTTATTCATTTAATGGTATAGCTTAATTAATATTCCAAGAAACAAAGGCTAAACTAAACAATGTATTTTAGTAATTAGTTTATTAGTCTCCAACCACTATATTACCTTCATTATGACATGACTAAACATACTGTTACGCCCAGTGACATCTCTCGGCATTGTGGGAAAGACTCGGCAGTTCCGTCTAATAATTTACACCGCCATCTATTGACATCTTACGGAACTACGTAGTAGGTATGCTTACGAGAATCGTAGAGAAGACGCTGGTACTTTCTCGAATCATCGTGCTGTTTACATACCGAGTACAGCGGTACTAGAAAGCTCTAGAAACGCTTTACCCGCGTATAAATAGGGCGCACGCGCACCGCCAAGGCAGTTTACAATCGTAAGCGATCAAGTGTTCATCGAAGCGAACGGAAGCGGAAATACTACGAAGTTTGAAGCAGTACAGTGAAAAAGTGAAGTATAGTGTTTGTTGTGTTTAAATTTAATTGTGTGTTTGAATAAAACGTGTTTTACTCGGTAATATTGTTTGTATTCTTATCCGTCGAACCCAGCACGTAACAATACTATCGAGGCGCGGTGCAGGAGGTGCCACATTATTTTGAGACCTTGCCCAACCTAAATACCATATGATGGACATTATATTATGTGCACAGCAGCCTACTTTTCTTTTACCTACTATGCAGTTACAGTAATGCTGTATAATAGCATTTCTGCCTCTTAGAGGGTTATCAATTAAAATGTACACATAGTATGCTTTACGGTTTATATGCCTGGATTGTATTTTGCCTCTTATAATCCAGGCATTCGTACTTGATAGCTCTCTCATAACATTGTCACATCACGAATGATAAATGACAATGAAGATCGAATGCGCAACGAAAACTGTTGCCACTACCACAGATTGAATAATGCCATTACATTGAATTGGTCAAACTATTGATTTGTAAAATAAATTAATACATTATTATATTGATACTATTATATCCATTTTTTGTTTACGCGGTGAATTACTTTGACGCATACCTCCCTGCGGGGCGACAGAAAGGTTATGTCGGGTTCACCGTGGAAAGATACCCCGGTAATACCTACTAAACCTACCACGGCGTTCCTCGGCATAACCATAGACGGCGGGGCTGCGCGAATCGCTTTCACATGCAATCGCGACCTCGCCGAGGCCCGTCGCGTCGTGTGAAACGGCAGGCCACTACACAAAACACTTCCTCTACTGTCCCCTTGTGGGGGATGAAGGCACGGCTCAGAGGCGCGCGTGGTAACAGCACGCCGCCTCCGGACCTGGTGCTGATCGGGTGGCGAGCAGGCCCACAAATCCCACTACCCCCAGGTCAAACCTCAGGGTGGCTGAAGGTCATCTCACGACCTCCGACGCCCGGTTCTGCGTTTGGGGAGAGGGTTTAAGCGCACCCTCTCCCGCTGCGACGTCTCCTTAATGGAAATTACTTCCTCACAGAAAGGGGCGACGGCGTTCCACGATCTCTCGCTCCGGACTATGAACTCAACCACTGCCGGGAGCGAGAGAGCAACCAATCCGACTGCTGCGAGCAATTCACGGCGCTGCTATGCCCAGACGGGGCAATCAGCCAAAGTGTGCAACGCCGTATCCACAACAACATCGCGGCCGTCGTCGCAGTGGTGATATCCGGGCGTCTCCAAAACAACCGTGGCCAGTCATTACCTGTGTCAGTCGGAAGGTGAGGACGCCATGCCACCTCTCCAGCCAGACTTCAAAAACGGGACTTACTGCCACGATCGTGGCGTGCCCAGCACTGGGTTGTCTTTCCTTCTATTCGTCTACCAGGACCTGGCAGAGCTCGGACCGTGCCGCCTCTAGAATCCATGTTTAATCCACGTATTACTTGTGTTAGTAAAAACTTAATTTAATATAAATATTAATGTTTCGTAATAATTTCACTTCTTATAAAAAAAACCCTTTTGTTCAACACTAGCAATGTTGTACCAAGCCACAATGGTTTACCGAATCAGTAAAATGTTAAAATAAATGAAATCCTTTTGACCGCTAGGTTCGTTTAAAAGAAAACGATCACGACAAATAAAATATTACGAGAAATTTTTACAATAAATTATATTCTTGTCCACTAAGGCCGTAATTTTCATACCTCCTTTATAGGGCTTTAATAACAGTAACATTTGTGAATGTGAATGTCAAAGTCATAGTTATTGTTAGATGAAATACTATTTGTACACTAATTAAGCGAATATATACGTGTTTCTAACAAAAACAAAATAATTATAATACTAAATATTTACAAATACATAAAAGCTACGTAGATCAAATATAATTAAAATTAAGAAATATGTTGTTTACCATTACATCTGTTGTATAGTGTGCAAGCAAGAGGATAAATAGAAAAATATTTTTTACTTCAATGACTAGTAATACTTACTATCTAATGGGTCTCATAACTACTAAGGGGAACGAAACTAAATTATTTCAGATGGTTATTAAAACAGTAGATTCAAACAGTTGAATCCTGGATGAAAGCCCTTGTCAGATTGCCCGAGCCAAGAACTCAACCTCTGACAATAGTTTAGTTAGACTAGCAAATTGTTGTGCGACGTCTTATTATGATTATACTTTTACTCAATTGCGTCATGTAAAGCATAATTATTATAATGAAACTCAAAACTATTTATCACATTAAATGAATATCCGATTTTGTATCAATGATTTCATCAAAATATCCGATATTGAATAATATCGGTTAAGGTATAACTGATATTTATCAAATATCGGATATTTTGATATCTGTTTTAAACAACGGTAACTGGCGCCGCCTGCTTTATATGATTATAGATACAGACTGTAGGTATTGTAAGTGGTACACATAACAATTCCTGTAAATAATTGTTCGCGCATGATGTACAAAAGTGCGTAGGATAGGCTTTCGGTTGCGAACGTTTTATTCGGAGAATGTAATAAAAGTGATGCGGCGGCGCGGGCCGACCTCACACGTGACCTGCCTTTGAACTCGCCAACAATTTTGCACATAGACACTACCTATTTGTTTACGCATACCGCGTACGCGTACCACGGCAATACCAGCCTAATCCAATCTTCCACCTTCGCGTTGAAATACTGTGACATTAACGAACGCCTATCCAATTTATCATAATGGCAATTGCAGTACTTGGAGTAAATCGAAGGTGGGACAAGCCGCAGATTGTGACCAAATTAAATCTTATGAAATATAATAACATTTCCAAGAACATAATATTTTTAGGATGTATCCCATTTTGATAATATTTAATTGATTAATAGTAGGTATGTCGTTGTATTACAGACTTCATATTTTTTGTTCGACCATTATTTTTGATGAAATATGGATATCTTCCGGTTTCAGCTACTGCGGCACCACTGCCATAGGCGCCATTCTTTTTAATGCACCCTTTAAATGAACTAGGTATCTCGTTAACGAGGAACAACATCTCAAACTTGAACTTCATCATTTACTAACTTTTACCACGGTGTGGGTCGGACCCAGTATTTAGTTTCTGGATACAATGTACCCTATGTTTTTATCTATATGCGAAATTTCATTACGATCGGTCGAATATTTAAAGCGCAAAAACGTAACAAACAAATAAACTCATATTCGCATTTATAATATTTGTTAGGATTCGTCGAGGTATGAATATAAAGTTTGAGATTCTGTGATCTTTGGATACCGACGAAAGGTCGATCACCCTTAATTAGCAGCTTCTACGTCAATCGATCACTGAGCCTTGGCGATTTTTATGATCATGGGAAGTTTATTGTATTTTAGATATAAAACGTGTTTGCCCTTCTACCACGACTCATTTTTTATCCTTTAACATTTATTATTTGTTTGTACAATTAGTTTGTGCGTATTTTGCGTTATCATACAGAAACGTTTAATTAATTTGAAGCCTATTACTTAGTGCAAAGCCGTAAAGACTGAAACCTTTAATACGAACTATAAGTAAAATGTTACATTATACTTAAATTATTCTTATTATGCAACCAGTTAAAAAATATACCAACACAAAATTAAGTAAGTACAGCATTTTATAATAAGTAATGGCAGCTTTATAACTGTACATCAAATAAGTATACTTATTTTGAAAAAGCGATAATGCATTCTAAAAGTAGGAAACAAGTCAACAATCATATGTCCTTGTCACTTCGAGTCACAATAAAATCAATAACAACTCCAAACTACTAATTTGCGTAATTTTAAAGCGCATTTGTGTCTTGTCGGCGCTTATCTCCTTTCACTGCATCTATTTCGGGTAGCTGGTGTGTATGAACTGTATGAAGTTAATTACATGTAACAATTACGTATATAAGATATAGTACATAAATATTGTGCACACAAAAACACAAAAAATGTGTATGTGAGTAACGGGTGCGTCAAACAAACAGTTGGCGGTACACCCATGTGAGGCACGTTTATTTGCGCGCGGTGGCCTCGCGCCTCGCGGGGAGGAGCTCCGGTTGTTTACGTCGCAGCCGCCGTCGGTGGTGATGACTCATTAACGGTCGTCTGATCGAAGACCATGCTGATTTTAGGCGTACCGACCGATTTCTTTCGATGATAAGTACCCGCATACGATACAGTTATTGCGAAGTATTCTAATGTCACTCCCGGTCAGCAACCCAGATGTCATATCGTGACAGTTGAATTATAGAGATCTATTTTTATAATTAACATCAATAATTAGAAAGATGGCGTAGTCACCACGAATATATAATACTACCACATTCCTGTGCACCAGACTCAGCTTTAACGTCACGAGTAATAATGACGGCCATTCCTACTCACGTGGGTAGTAGTAGTCAAATTCAAGACTTGACGTGGATTTGCTTCGTTGGCAATGTTTACGGATACTATATAATGGTTATGGTAACTATCATCAGCGGCTCGACGTCACCGTCGGCGTGCGTTCTCAAAGGAGCGGAGTTATTGCATACGCACGTCACCGTCACGTTTAGCAGATGTACTGATGATTCTAGTAGGTAGGTTATGTACATGCATTGTTAGGTTAATTTGGCGCCGAGTCCATTTAACGTTTCGTCTATCAAATTACACTAAATATACAAACAGAATAATAATTTACATCAATTGCAGTGAAACATCAGATTATGATATTTCTCCAAAGATATGGGTTTTATTTTTCGTAAAAACTTTCTTATAAGACATCCAGATATACATAGCTATATGCCATGACATCGGCAGTGGTCGTGTGACCCCATTCCTCGAATTTCCTTGTATGTTCTCTATCTGTTTCACACTCATATTCGGTGTTTCTTACGCAAACGTGACACATTATCGCTTTGATATTCGTCGGTGCCTGTCTCACATATTTCTCAAAGAACATTTACTTTTAGATTTCAAGACATCAGTATATTCGTACATAATTGATCGTAAAAGACAAATAAACAAAATAAAGGTAAGAAACGGATATTTTCGTTATGGTTTATCTTTCTAGACTCTAGACTAAATGCTTGGTAAGTTTTAGAGTTATTCCAGACAGTCTGGCCAATCAATGGAAATAGGCGACCCGAATACAAGGAAGTTGATTTGCGAAGGCCAACATTTAGCCGAGGAGGAATTCTTATTTTCTTTGGATTCGGGCTTTTCTTTCTGTTGAATATTGTCTTACAAGGACTTACTTGTCGACGCCTTCCGGTATCGATATAAAATGTTATACACACTTTCTCTTTTAAATGACCTTGCGTGTCTATAAATGGTGTAAAAGTATGATATTAAATGATGTTAATATAAATCCGTGTGTTATTGTCCGTTTGTGACATTTTCATGGCTAAACCACCTATTTTGATGAAATTTATATAAGGATATACTGGGAAGCCTGGGCTATAAGGCTATTTATAAAGTGTGAACATGGTCTTGTCTAATACCGAGTATAGAATACATGTGCCTAATGATGAAATAAATAAGTATTTTTTTAAATGTCACTTTTTCTGAAGTTCAAGCCCTCAGGAAACGTGCATAGAAATATTAATCAAGACTGGCAAACTATAAAACAATGAATTCATTTCAAGTTAAAATAGATTGTTCATGCAACTTCAGCCAGTGCCTTTTTATAAGAATCTGTTTCAGTATTTTCCCTTATCAACTCAAGATATAGGCCGAGCACGTAGCAGTAGCAGCTCGCCCTAATCAAACTACTATTACTACAAAATGTACCATTTTGACGTAAATTGACGACTTTCTTGACCACAAGAACTCGTAATAAGTTTACACTGGCAAGTGTTTAAATGTCCGGTGACATTCCTCGCTGATCACATAATTTGAGTTGTTTATCCATTAAGTTGTGGTATTCAAATGAGCGACGGTAAATGCTAGGTCGTCCGTCGGCTCTGCTCATGGAATGCGCTCGGAATGCACGCCGGTGCAGATTGCTAGCCGCCTCTCACCCCGCGCGGTGTCCTCGCCACTCGCGAACGCTAGACCAGTTCTTGAACAAGTATCGCTGTTTTACCATATCTAATACCATTTAAATGACAACATGCACATATTTTGCAGTACTAAAACCCCTTTACTGAAAATATTCAACAAATGTTTGAAAAACTCCGACCGATATCGTCTATTCTCGCCACGTTTTATCCGATTTCTCAATTCTCGCATATTTATGCAAGATTTGCACAACCTTGAACTTGTGGAAAACATTATGAAACATGTTGTTTAAAAAGTTATTGCTTTTCAATGTCACCGTCGCCATTCTGCCATAATCATTCCATTTAGCGTTCAATTGAAATGATATCTTGGTTCGGATATACATAAATATAGTGCCTATTATAAATTGCTATATGTCAGCTAATTATAATTGGCGGTCTATTTCGGTTTATGAATGAATATTAAATAAAAGCTTGACAGTTTATGTAATAGAGACAGGTTAATAAACTCATACATGTACATCATAATTACATATAACATAGTTCAATAGCACCAGTAGACACTGCTTAGGTAATATGATCAAATAACTCTACTAACTATGCATTCAATATTTTATAAAAGAAATATCGTACCGATACTTTGTAATTACTTGCTATCAATCTAAAGAATTTAATAAGCAGTGAAATAAATAGTTTGTAATGAGACTGTCGCAATGAGGACAAATCAAGATTTAGTTGATTAAGCATACGGCGCGCCAGATGGTAAGCAGTGTCCGTTACTTATGGACATTTGTAATATGAGAAATATTACTAGCACGATGCCGACCTTTCAATAAAACAGCCCGTGTTCCTTAACCTTTTGAACGCCAACGTCGTCTATACTCGACATGCGCAAGCGTGCCCTGTGCGCCAACGTCGTCTATACTCGACAAAACAGTTTTTTGTCGGTTCACAGATAAATACAAAATAAACATATTTTATAATAATAATAATAATAATAATACGTTTATTGTTCAGAAAAAAATACAAATAACAGGTTAGTCACTAGACCCACACTAGGATACCCTGTGTTGTGGGTTCTAGTCTCTTTCGTGCCTTGTAAAAATTTTACATTTGCAACTCAATTATGTAACATAGAAAATAAAATTTAGGGATTAGTTATTTGTTTATGTGTTGTGTGAATGTGAAGGTGTCTACGTGTTGTGTATGTAATGAGAGTGTATGTGTTATGAATGTATAGTGTATAGGTATATTAATAGTTTTGTATTAAATTTTCTGTTTGTAAATAGCTCATTCCTAGTAACCAGTCAGTAACATGGCTTTTACATTTGGTATTTGGCATAGGTAATATATTTAGTATTTTATTAATCTTATTATATAAATGTGGTCCCATGTATTTATAAGCCTTTTTACCAAAACTCAACCGAGTTTTTTCTTTGTGCCAGTTAGGTTGTCTTCGCGATCGGTGATCTGACACTTTGGTGGTGATTGCAGTTTTGTGAAACTTGAGTATTACTGATAGTATATACAATTGGCGGACCGTCAAGAAACAAGTTTCAGCATACAGTATATTTGTTGGATATCGAAACTGCCTCTTATAAGCTACTTTTAAAATGGCTCTCTGTGCTCGTTCAGATTTGATCAAAATAGTTTTACCAGCCGATCCCCATGATAATATGCAATAGCTCAGTATAGACTGGCATAATGCGTAATATGTAATTTTAAGAGTTTGTTCATCTGCTATTGATCTCAAAGTTTTAAATATATGGAGTAACTTTCTTACGCGTCGAGTGAGAGATTCGATGTGGTTATTCCAGGTTAGGTGTTTATCAAGATTTATACCAAGGTACTTTACACAGTCTACTTGTTCAAGTGGTTTACAGTCACAGGTACAACATACGCTATACTTACAGGTATGGAACTTCAAAGACAGCGGTTTAGTGAGTAAGGTTGTTTTTCTTACAGAGAAGTTCACGAGCTTGGTCTTATTTGCATTAAGTGTGAGTAGATTATGCTGTAACCATTGAGCAACTGTGTACATAGAAGTTTCAGCGTTGTTGTACACCTCTTCCCAAGTTTTACCATGGAAAATAATTGCCGTGTCGTCAGCGTATGCAAAGATTTGTGCATTGTGTAGGTTAAATGAACACAGACCATCTACATATAAAAGGAATAGGGTAGGCCCGAGCACACTGCCCTGGGGCACCCCGTACTTTACTTTCGCAAAGGAGCTTTGGTGGCCACCTAAGCAAACCCTCTGGTTGCGTTCCGTTAAATACGAGGTGAACCAGTCCAGTGCGACGCCCCTGACACCAATACGTTCCATTTTTTTAAGCAGTAGTAACCTTGATACGGTGTCAAACGCCTTTGAGAGGTCAAGGAAGACGCCTGTACACTTTTCACCACTGTCGAGCTTATTAATAACGAAGTCAACTAAGTTACTAACAGCGTCCTCCGTCGACCTTCCCTTGCGGAATCCATATTGATTATGTGATAAGAGACTAAATTTCTCAAGGTAAGCCAATAGCCTGTTATTAACAATTTTCTCTAATATTTTTGAGAGCGACGTTAGAAGAGATATAGGCCTGTAGTTAGACGATATGGTCGGATCACCAGCTTTAAAAATTGGGCAAATGTTTGCAATTTTGAATTGGTACGGTACTATTCCTGTCGATAAGCTAAGATTGCAAATATGAGTTATCGGAGATACAATACAGTGCTTTGTCAGTTTGAGCACGTGGTTTGAAATATTATCGAAACCCGGAGCAGATTCATTTTTAAGTTTCGAAATGATGTCACTTATCTCACATTCATCAGTGGGATTCATAAAAAATGATTTCAAGGTAGAGGCGTTTTCATTCTCGAGAGGATTAGCCGAAGAAGCGAGTTCCGATTCAGACATATTTAATAGTGCTAGATTCTGCTCAGCAAGTTGTTCACCTATATTGGCAAAGTAGTGGTTAGCTATGTCTAGCGAGTTTACCGGGCTTGTGTTGGCATTTAGTAAATCTAAGTTATTAGTAGATTTTCTGTTTAGATTGCATACCGTTTTTACTGCTGACCACATCTTTTTACTATTGCCCTTGGAGCTATCTAAAAGGTTCCTATCATAAGCATTTTTAAGGTTTTGTATGATATTATTACAATGGTTTCTATAAGACTTATACTGTTGCAGTAAGGGATAGTTACTAATGTTTTCTTTTTTCTTTGTCGCCGAGTGTAGCAGATCTCTTTTTCGTATACATTTAATTAAGTTATTTGTCATCCAGGGCCTTCTAATAGCTTTAGAGTTTTGTACTATCACCTTTCTAGTATGTCGTTCAATAATGTTATTTAAATTATCTGTGAATTCATTCATAGCCTCATTTACGTCGCAATATTTTAATATTTTACTCCAGTCAGTGCATTCAATGTCATTGGTTACGCTAGTGTAATCAATTTTTTGTCTATATTTATGTTTATCCGGTACGATTGTTACATTTGGGAAACGCCTGTTTATACCTATCAATACCGTATCGTGATCTGTTATACCGGTCTCACATACAACAATATTTGTAGGTTTTATAGTTTTGATCAAAGCATGATCAAGACACGCGCGTTCTCGTGTGGGATATTGGTGTCCAGGATAAAAACCGTGATGACTCGTTACATCAAGGTATTCACCAGCACGTTTGTCTAATGTGTCTACCTTTATATCTATGTTAATATCTCCTGTTATGACAGCAGAAGGTGTGTTACATGTTTGAAGCTGACTATCTAAGTCGTTGCAGAAATTGTGTATGTTGTGTTTCGAGGGCGATCTATAAATAGCGTAAATTGTGTATTCTAGGTCTACTTGTACCACTAGGCAGTTTGCGTCATTGAATGCTGGTTCTCTGATAGATACTTGTAATTCTGTTTTGTAGAGGATAGCAAGACCGTCATTTTGATTAAGATGACATTGTGAGTAATGGCAATCATAACCGTCTAGTCTAACTTTCGGAGTCAGGTCATTGAGTCGACATTCGGTTAAAATTATAAGATCAGGCTTAAATTTTAGCCTTGATAAAAATATTATAAAGTTGTCGAAATTTTTTTGTATGCTACGTATATTTTGATTTATTATTATCAGCTTATTCTCAATACCATCCAAGTCTTCAATGCATTGTTCAGGTACATTGTGTTTTATACTTGAGTAGATGTCGGTGCTATCAATTTCATCCATCAGAACAATTTGGGAAGCCATTTATATATATTTGTTTTTAATAAAAAAGCATACTGTGTTTATGCTTTCCATAATAATAGTATCAAGACGAGTCATGAACAGGTCAGCAACAACAGAAAGAAGAAAAATTGTTTTATATTTTCCTAACCTTTGGCTGCTTATAAAGAAGTTGTGAGCTATTAATATTATGAGTAATTGTATAATTAAACTTAGTATGTAAATAGTTGTATAACTGTGTGTGTGAGTATTTAGTGAGAATGAGAAAAAGTATGTGTGTATAACTATTGACTTTAGTGTGAGTGTCAGTGAAAGTGAGTAGTTATAGTTAGTAAAAATAACAATGTAAGTATCTAATTTAGAATTAATGGTCGCGCAGTTGCTTGAGTGTATTTTCATCTTTAACAAGCACGTACTTTGCTCCTTCTTCTTTACGGAGAAAAATCCTCCCGTTCGCGGTCCAGCAAAAACGATAGTTTTCCGAAGCAGCAAAGTCGCGAGCGAGAAAAAGCAGTCTCCTTGATTTAGACGTCAGATGGTCGGAGAAGTATATAGGTGATGGTGCGCCCTCTATGCCCAAGTGAATCGAGTTAAGCATGGAGTTTTTATGTTCATTATTGTATTGTCTAGTTCCTCTTAAGAATGATTCCTTTGTGAAAATGTCGGTAAACTCCACGACGACTGTAGACGCAGTAGCAGTATTCTTAGAGGGGAGACGATATACATCTCTTATGTTATTAGAGGATGACTCAAGGTTTATTATTTTCTTTAGGTTGCAAATCAAATGTAGGACATCTGACTTATTCTCCCTTGTGCGTTTTGGGACACCCCTAATCTCAACAGAGGTTTTCCTGTTGAGTCGCTCGAGATTTTCCATTTTATCCTCCAGTTCCGCAATAGAAACTTTCGTACTGCTGTGTTCCTTCTCCATCTTACATATTTTCCCTTCAAAGTCGATGATCTGATTCTTGATGAAGTCAATTGACTTCTCTATCTCTATGTTGGATGTCTTAATGTCAGAGTTTAGTTGTTTAATATCATACAAGCTTTTTTCGACAGTTTGCAGTCTATTGTTTAACGGGCTTATGATATTCGTGATCATTTCTTTGATATCCGCCTTGAATAATTCAAATTTGTCGGTAACTAAGTCATCTTCGAGTCGCGCCCTTTTGGAGTTAGCTCTGATTGTGATATTTGAATTAGAAGGTAGCTGTTCATCCTCCATTTTATTTAAGGTAGGATCTGAGGTTGACAAATTCTTAGGCGGCGTGCGCTGCATTTTATAAACTCGAGTTGTAAATATTTAGGATGTTTATTTAATAACAAAAAGTTAACTCACGCACGTAGCTAGGTGACAGCTGACCCTGTGTGCTTCAATAACAGCAGTGTATATCGTAGATACGCATAAGTGTGCGTGCGCATACGGCCACAGCGATGCGAGAGCGGGATGGCAATTATTGCGGGTGTTCTCTTTTCCTCGCGGAGGGTCGGGGGGCTTCTCGAGCCGCGCACGCTTGCTGCCGCTGCTCAGCGTTGTTATGGAATTAACTATTTTGTATAAATTACGAATAAGAACTATTGTTGTTAATGACTTCTTTAGTAAGTTAAAAAATAATTAAGTAGCACGTCTACACTCGAGGAAAGCTCGGACGAAAGAGGATATTAAATCATTAGTTTTCTGCGTTTTAGTGATACAACTTAAAAATTGAATCCCCAATTATTACTTAATTGTATACAGCAAACAAAACTGTTATTAGTTATTGAAATATTTGATCATAAAAAACAATATATAATATATCGATTTTCGGGCTTGGCGTACAGGACATGGAGGTGCCGTTATGGCGTGGCGTTCAAAAGGTTAAACATAGCATGGCGCCTCCTCAAAGTCTGCAGCATCTAAACAACGGTTATCTAGCCTAAGTATAACAATAACAGTGAAACTCTGTCCGTACAAAAAGTAGTACTTAAAACCGTAATTATATAAAATAGATAAGACGGGTATGTTGAAGTTTGATAAAGAACAAACCGTTACAAATTACGGTGTGATTACACGTCATGGCAAAATAATCTGAGCTAGATGTTGGGTACACACGGTGATGGCACTCGTTACAGTACAACCATGATGGCGACGCGGTGATGACGAGTTTTATTTGTTTGGTGTGACGTCGGCTCTACGCGAGTGTTCCCTTTTATTTGCAGCCAGCACTTCGTATACTTATTAAAAGTGTAAATTTACCAGCATGCCAACAACCTTCTAACTTATCACCAATTAGATAATACCTTAACCTTTTGAAATAAATTATGTACTAGATATTTCTAAATTGCACATATTTTCATAAAAATTATCTCTCTTCCGGGAAATCTAAACTTACAATCATGTAAACGTAGGAATTGTATAAATACCAAATACAGTTTGATTATATCGCAAAATGAGTAGCCCCTACAACATCTGAATCAAAGGGTAAAATTGAAACGTAAACTTACGAAATTCTTATAAAATACCTATTATGAATTTATAAATAATATTGAACGTTTTAACTTCTAAGTATCAAATCACAAGTAAAGGTTAACGTAACGAGATGGTTCTTTAATCCTGGTTATCCTACGAGCTGATATAAAAAAAAATACAATAGTTCCATCGATTCGTAGAATTGAATTATTTTTATAGTACGTTTTCTGGCAGTACTTGGCCTTTCACCACAAATATTTAAGTGAAAGTAAGAATGCAACTTGCCTTTATATATTTTAATACAAAGTGAATGGAATTTACATTTGTCCGTTAGTTTATTTTTACAGCATGGATTGACCTCGATTTGTGAAAGTGTATAGATTGATTTTAAATGAAATAATAGCAGTAATAATTCATTATACATTCATGTAAGTATTTATAGTTGGTAAAGATCAGCTGATAAATGATTATGGAAATGGTATTGGCGCGGGCAGCGCGGTCATGGCGCGGGCAAACGCTGGCGCTCGCCCGCTTGGGGCCTCTATCTTCAAAACAACACTTGTTGCGGAAATAGCGACGAAAAGCGTTTGCTCGTTGTGTCGTGACGCGGATACCGGCACGTTCACCTTGCTCGACCGCATGTCACCCCCAATACAACATGCTATCCTTACAAATATCCGTTCTGAGCATCCTACTACGTTTTGGCGATGTTAATACAGGTGTTTCTTCTTAATTAGCCATAGGCATGAGTGTAAAACAAATGCAAAATCGATAAACAGGCGGTTCGTTAATAGCTAATTGTATATTAACTAGCTGTTTAAGTATTGTTTTGTAATTGGAAGGCAATTAAACCCAGTTAAGTTATTTTAATTCATGTACGCATTATTTTTATAGCATCTAATGTCGATACCTCAGAGTTGTTTATACTTCTATAACTACATATTTCGCCATACGTTATAGGCATGCTGTGGCGTAAAATGGTCCATAGAATATCTGACAAAACGACTTGTGAAATAATTTTACAGATTAAGTGAACGTTTTGTTTATTATAATATTCACATGTTTTGTACGAAGAAATCAAATCAAAACAAATCGTCATTTGGCCTCGTCAAACAAGATAGTTACGTAGCGTATGCGAAGCGCGATAAAATTAGCCGATACACTGACATTGAACGCAAAAACAAAGTGGAGCGAACTTCGCGCATGCGCTCAGGTAATCAGATGTGGGGCAATTTTAGCAATCGCATGGCTAATAAGTGCGCGTGTGTATGGGGCAAGAGAGGCCCATATCGGGGGCCCGCTACAAATACTTAAATGCACTAATTGGAACGAGCGAAGATGACGAGCATCGTCGGTCGACGACCGCGCTGCCTTCGTGAGTGGAGAATATCGTTTAAGGTTGTTAGCCTGGCGGCGGTGACCTAGACTGAAGCACAGCTGGTCGCGGCGCATATCGGAGCCGCCGAGAACGCTGGTGGTCGCGAGGCTCTTCACCGGCGCTGTCGGCGGCTCGGCGCCTCGAGACGCGCTGTTACACTCATTAATACCTGTCGGCGTGCTTGATTAATAAACCACACGTGATTTTCCCATCTGTTGCATCACACATGTTTGAACTTGATTTTAATATAAATTCATATTTTTATACAATATCAGACGACTATAATTAGATTCGATTACAATATTGTTCGTAACAAGTATCTAATTATTCAGTAATTTTTAATTAAACGTCGCAATTATTTTTAATACTGCGGTTCGTATGTAACTTACTCGATAAATGACATAGTCATTACTGTACACTAAACTTGGAGACTTCATTGGAACCTGGATAAAAACATAAACTATGGGTCACATTAGATAAAATGTATTACCTATACTAATATTATAAAGCTGAAGAGTTTGTTTGTTTGGTTAAACGCGCTAATCTCAAGAACTACTGGTTCGAATTGAAAAATTATTTTAGTGTTGGATAGCATATTTATCGAGGAAGGCTATAAGCTATCAAACATCACGCTACGATCCAATTAGTAAGAAAGTATTAGTATTATAATTTATAAAGGACAACAAATAAATAGAGTCTATAATATAATAACGTGTGCTTATTGTTCTGATGTTAAGGTAGCAGAAACCCGGGCTTTAGCATGTCAGTGCTGACTCTGAATTAAGCAGTGACATTCTCAAGTTCACTTACCGCAACGAAGCAGAAACATGTTCGAGAAGTAGAAAATAATTAGTGTATGATCTTTACTTCCAAGATAATATGATATACAAATGCGGAAGTTGTCTTTCTAAAGAGAAAATATCTGGGTGATAACTACAGTTTTCCTCGTAAGATTGTCAAAACACAGCCTATTTTACTTAGGTTGACTTTATACAGGAGAACGAATTTCAAAAATCTGTTCAGTAGGTTTATACATATGTATGTATGTATGTATCTTATGTGGGGGCCAGTCAGTGCAGACCGGCGACACTTCGACCCAGTGGGATCTTTTGTGTCGACACTCTCCCAATAACGACTGCCATAGATGTTCATGGCAGCCGGGACCGACGGCTTAACGTGCTCTCCGAGGCACGGAACAGGCGATAATTGTCAATCAATACGCACATAATTTTGAAAAGTCATATAACTTCCGAAAATCAGAGGTGCGCGACGTGGATTCGAACCCGAGACCCTCTGCATTGCAGTCTGTTGGTCTCCCCACTGAGCTATAGCTGCTCTTCTAGGTTTATACATAACTAGATTTTGACCACGACTTCGCTCACGGAATGTACCCTATGTTACCAAACAGGCATTTGAAAGAACATTTAGTTGTTGACACAAATTACTTTTAGAGTTCGATAAACTTTTGTACAACAGCTTTGTCCGTCCGTCCGTCTGTTATACAACTTTCAACTCAAGAAACGTAAGAGCTAGAGATTTGCAGTCAACGCCATTCGACTCGGCATAGTCGATATACCCCCGAATTGACTACGACCTTTGACCTCTGACCTCAAGGTCAAGTAATGCCATCTTTTAACTCGAGAACCGCAAGAGCTAGAGACTTGCGGTCAACGCCATTCGACTTAGCATAGTCGATATACCCCGAAATTACTATGACCTTTGACCTCTGACCTCAAGGTCACGTGGTACCACGTGACCTTTGCATATTACTTGAACCATTTTTTCAAATTCTAAGATTTTCGGCAATTCATTGCCGATTCTCACTTGTTATGTTACGGTTTGTGTTTAAACTTACTAGTGTGAAGGTGTTATTTTAAACATATCTTTACTTTTTTATAAATTCCATGAATACGATGTGCGACCTTTATTTATATTTATGATGTTTCTGCTTCTCAAGTCCGTTCTTCGCTAAGGTCGTTTTAAAACAATACGGAGAACTATGCAAAAGAGAGTTCGTATGCATTAGAGAAGTATATAAGTTATTGCTACAGGCTGATTAAATAAGTTTTAACTCGTACTTTAAATAATAGAACATACGACACGACGAAAATAGTTATTATCCTAATTAATATTATAACTGAGAATTTTTGTTTGTTACGCTTTCACGCCTTAACTACCAGACCGATCACCGTGAAATTTCGCTTACACAGTGTCAGGGGAACAAAAAAGGACAAAGGGTACATACCGCAAGCAAAGGCGCGGGTAAAATCTAGTTATGTAAGTATAAAACTATTGAACAGATTCTTAAAATTCATTCACCCGTTTAAAGTTACCCTAAGTAAAATAGGCTGTGTCTGACGACTATACGAAGGAAATGCGATATTACCCAGATAGTTTCTCTCTAGAAAGAGGACATGTGTTCCCGAGCGAAGCCGCGGGTAAAAGCTAGTAAATAATGAGGAGGTTCATAAACATTTTCCAAGTTACTATGGCATTCCATACCATGTTTTCAAATACGACTTGTAAGTTAGGCTAAAATAACAGTTTGGTGTTATTATAGGATTAACAAACAATAGCTAGACAACAGCTTTGTTAGTTTACATCAAATTTAAGCAAACGATATATGTTATTGCCAGTCAAGTTAATAGATAATAATTAGTTTACTTATACTATAACATCATGTCTGTTAATCACTTAAAGGTTAACAGAGATACATGTTACACCTACATTTGTTAGAAAATTTTAGCATTAGCTGACCCGCGCATCTTTGTCTTTCCTGAGATTAATGCGTTCAACCAAGCAAACAAACAAACAAACTCTTCAGCTTTATAATATTAGTATAGATAAGCAACATACATTCGACAACTTATTTCGTCCAATTTTATTAAGTTTGTACCTAATGATTTTCCCGCGGGATAGGTACTGGCAAAATAACACTTTTACAAACGTTACGTTTATGATATTAGTATGATACAAAAAGCAGCGATAGCTCAGTGGTCTCCCCAACAGACTGCAATGCAGAGGGTTTCGAGTTCGAATACTCGTCGCGCACCTCTGACTTTCGAAAGTTATATGACTTTTCAAAATTATGTGCGTATTGATTGACAATTATCGCCTTCTCCGTGCCTGGAGAGCACGTTAAGCCGTCGGTCCCGGCTGCCATGAAAATCTATAGCAGTCGTTATTGGGAGAATCTCGACACAAAAGATCCCACTGGGTCAAAGTGTCGCCGGTCTGCACTGACTGGCCCCCACATAAGATAAGATAAGATGATACAAAAAAGAGTTGTTAGTGGGACTACTATAAATTTCACAAATCTAGAAGCATCACAAGTTTGATGATGGGCATGTCTTTTTAAGTATTCTGCATAATATACTTGTATAATAAAACCTGACCAGACATGCCTGAAAGACATGTATGGGCGAAAAGCCAAAGCCAGCCAGTCTATCTACATCTTAATGTTAATGTGCATTTTCACCATATTTACTGAGGTGACTATTGCTTAAGCTAAACACAAATCAATTAAAAAAGAAAAATAAGAAATATGAACTCGTGTGTAACCTTAAACAAATCACCCATATTCCATTTGTTTAGGTATTTAACTAAAGGTAAACAATATTGATGTGACTTTTTAAACTAGCACATATAAAAACAAATAAACTACTGCTTAAACTAACGGTTCAATTGATTTACTAATTGTTATTGTTGTATTTACATTGATCTTTAACAGCATTTTATTTTTAAACTGAGTTTTTAGATAATAAGATAAAATAGACACATCAAGATTGTTTACCTTTAGTTAAATACCTAACCAAATGGAGTATACTAGGTAACGATTCTTAGACGCACGCCGATAAGCGTTGGCGAGCTAGCAAGGTGTAAATACATTATACAGCGCATGCGTAGCATTTTTCTTATTAACTCTTTAAAACATTAACTGGAAATATGAGTGTTAAATATAGTTATATAAGTTCCCTAAGTAGTAGGGACTATGGGACAGGGACCTATTGCTACTTAAAATACAAAAACAAAATAAACAAATAATATTTTGTCCGACTTGGGCACCAAACCCGAACTCTCATGTACGCTATTAAAGTAGGTATTTTACTTAAATATACGCAAAGTGGTCCACAAATAGTTCTTGCGTTCTAATGTTGCTGCAATGTTTTTAAGTCTGCGACTAAGGTTTTATTTTCAGTGTGGAAGTTATCGTTTAAAGAAAACGGAGGAGGTGTTAGAGATATTATACTGTCTTTGTCTTTGTCATTTTATTAGATCCATCAGACCGTAAACAAGATTATTCTAACACCAATATTTTCATACAGATAATGTTTACCAAGCGTAATACTTGTATGTATTTTTATCACAATCGTATTTATTTTTATCGCACTTCTTCGAACTGTGAGCAGTTCTTTACGCTGATTAGAAATACAATATATGGCAATAAAATTTATTTATTCAATACATCGAAAGGCCTCACTGAGTCAGTGAACAAAACTCATGATATTAAACGGTCGATCGTGAAGTACGGAGGTCGTTTCCTAAGCAGTGTTATTGGGAATGTCATTTAATTGGACCTGGCGTGGTGCCCGGTAGACGGCAATAGCCTTTCCAAACTACACGGGTTGTAAACATAGAGAGTGAGACGTTGTATGATATATAAAATATCAGCCCTTTATATAAGCAGTCCCATTGCTGGACTCAACGTTTTAGAAGAGTTAGGCCATAGTTACCACGCTTTCCCTAATTAAGGTTGGCAGACTTCACACTACTTCAAGAACATTACAGGCAACTCCCAGATATGCAGGTTGCCTTATGATGTTTTCCGTCATCGTTAAAGCGAGCGATTATTAATTATTTATTACGCACATGAATTCGAAAAGTAAGAGGTGTGTGGCAAACCATAGCTGCTGAATATATATTACAATATAATACACATTATGATATTGTTATGGCAGCAATGATAATTTATTACTATACAGTACCAACATGATTTTTGATCCTCGGAGCATGATACAGGAAAGACGAACACAACTTGTGTCTGAAGTCGGTGACTCGCTTGGGCGGGCCTCAGAATGAGTTGAACAGAACTTAGTTCGATTCAACCCCTCGAAGATACAAGATCATACAAATGTGCGCGTTTACTGCCAAGAAGGACCCTTTTATCATGGCGCCACAGTTACAAGGAGTTACTCTACGTATCTCCGAAAGTATTGGAATCCTCGGTGTGGAAATCTCGAATAAAGTCCAGTTTGGGAGTCACTTGGAGGACAAAGCTAAATTAGCGAGCAAAAAGGTGGGTGTATTGAATAGGGCGAGGCGGTACTTCGCACCCGATCAACGTCTTTTGCTTTACAAAGCACAGGTCCGGCCGCACGTGGAGTACTGCTCACATCTCTGGGCAGGGGCCCCCAAATACCAGCTCGACCCACTTGACTCCCTACAAAGACGGGCAGTTTGAAACGTCGATGATCTCAATCTCACGGATAGATTGGAATCGTTGCAGCAACGGAGAGACTTTGGGTCTCTCAGCTTGTTCTACCGACTCTTTCACGGGGAGTGCTCTAAAGAACTGTTTGATTTGGTACCCGCGGCCTCTTTCTATTATCGTACCACTTGTCAACGAAGCAGGGTTCATCCATATCACCTGGAAGCGTTCAAATCCAAGACGGTACGCTTTCAGCGATCATTTCTCCCACTTATGTGCAAGTTCTGGAATGAACTGCCTGCTTCGGTGTTTCCCGAGCGCTATGATATGGCTTTCTTCAAACGAGGTTTAAAGAGAGTTCTTCTTTTATGGTAGGCTGCAGCTTTGCTGTGTTCTGACATTGCTGAAGTCCATGAGCAGCGGTTACCACTTTTCAGGTGGACCACTTGCTCATCTGCCAACAAAGGCAATATAAAAAAAAGGTGGCTTGTGACGAATATGGGTAAGTTTCTATCACTCTTCATCACAATCGGGAATACGAATCCTTGCATTAACAAATGTAATCATTTTTCTTTATTTATTGCCTTTTAACCAAGTAAGTAAGTCACTTAACAACTTAATGTTAAGAAGAACTCGGTTACGGAACAAAACCTTTTAAGATCAAGATCTCTGTCCGCAAGGAATTTACAAATACTGAAGTCACGTAGGTACGCAATGTTCAGCCTAGACTGGGTTCAATTGTATATCATTTGGTACTAGTAGGAGATATAATCCTACATGCAACATGCTGTTCTACAAAGCCTGGGGGGTAGGTAGGACTTAACGTTATAATTTTTATTGTATATTATAATTTATTTATAATAATTTCTGGCAGCCGTTATTTTCCTTAAACAGCCCCATTAAGTACGCATCCCCACAGTCCAACATTATTAGGTTTAAGAGAATGTTATAGTCCTACACCTGACCCGACATCTGATATGGTAGATGTCCCATTACACTTTAGATGCCTCAGCGCGCCGCCGCGCCGCCGCCCGGCCCGCGTAGTTTCCTAACGTTTTTTGTTAAAGAAAATAAGAAACGAATAACTTGAATTTATTTATTAAGGATCTCCGACAAAGAATATACACAAAATTGCACAAACATAAAACATGAATTAAAAGGAATGCAATTGTGGTAATAGATATCTGATATTGGACACCTTATATGAACTTGTACCAAAAGAATTACCCACTGAACGTATGACGAAATAATATGCGTGAGTTTTGTTGGCAGAGAAGTCAGCTTGCGTGGTAAACAAACCAGCCCAAATTAAATACGTATATAAACACCACTTGCGTAAGTTCTGCGTTGACGAATCATTTCTCAGGCGTTGGTACTTGTATTCATACATGTTTTTTTTCTACGCACCTTTACAATTCGGCGAATTTAATGACAAAAGACTAATATTTTTGGGCATATTAATTATGTGTATAACGATAAGCTCTTATGCCACATGTGCTATCACATGAATATTGCACATAAATAATATTAGTTTATCCTACAATATAATAACAGTTGATATAGATTAGCTTGCTATATGTGACCATACAGCGCAATATCGCCATTATTATTGATGACTGACTGCACGTGGGTTCGACCGCGTAAATTGAATCGATAATAAAAATCTGTTAATCTAGGATATGGTCTATCTATGTGGTAAGTTTCATCCATATCTGTTCAACGGTTTAGACGTGCTTGATGGCAAGTATCCAAAAAACTTCACATATTTTTTGCAACTATAATATTGAAAGAAGTAAAAGTACGAAATGTTTCACTGCGTTTGTTTAGGTTCATGTGTTGAAAATTACAATATGTATTTTCAAGCACCATCTTTAAAAGACAGCAATAACAAAGAGAGTTCTTTAATACGAGTTAATATAGTACAAAGTGTATATCAATGAAAGTAAACAAGAAACATTAAGACGGTTGTGTCGTATGTTTATAAATACACGTTACACGTGTAGCACACAATAAAATAACAATTAATATTTGTTGGTGTCACAAGCGGTGTTTATGAAATGCGTCCACGTTCACATGGATAGGGATAGTAGCGATGAACAACCCTGTGACCCATTTCCATTATTGTCTAGAAAATAGGGCGGGATAAATTTAACTGCGAGCAGCACGGGCGTCTATTTCTCGGCTGGTAATTAGAAAAGTAAACAGTACTGCGAACAGAAATAGAACGCATAGCAGACATAAATACATACGCTTTGCATACAAATAGCCTTGCAGATTGGACACTGAAGACGATCTAGGCAGGCGATTCAGGTTCAATGGTCCGTAACGCCATACTCTGTCTAGCTCAATCCCATCTACTTATCTCCAGCTGTCATTATTTATACAATTTTAATCGCATAAGAACTTCACCAGCCATTTTCGGTACACGTTGAATTACTGCTGTTAAACCGACGTCATGCCATAATATTCATATTTTTGTTTTATTGTCCTGTATGTTGTGATGCCGCATCCCTGTTCTTAAGAAAATTATCGATGTCCACTTTTTTGGCATGTGTTTAATGAGAACACTCGGGCGGAATAACAAATATAATAATGTATATGTCTAATAATAGATCGACAAGAAATTTAACAAACAAAACTGGAGTAATGACAAATATCATCAAATTAGTGATTCAGTATACGTTTTATGCTGGAAAGTGTAGGTAACGGTAGTCAGTTATCAGAGCACAAACAATGTTATTTTAAGACTAATCTTCTTTACGCACGATAGCATAGTCGTTCGGACAAAACCTTGACAGACATTGGAATAACAACGAAATTTAAGAGAATCATAAATAATGAGTTCTGTAGAGCTCCGGTGATCTAACGCGAACATTGAGTGGAGATTTTGTCACTTATTTATTTGGTATTTGACATGAATCAGACGACTATATATATATTTCTCACCTGTTATTTAGCTAGAGACGCTATGTCTATTTTGTAACATTTTACAAATATAAAAAGATCGATCACATTTTCACGCCAATCACAACGAGTACGCAATGTACTAGAATTCACATAATAATGTCAAGATTAAAACAAAAATAAAAATACTTAAGTCGTGTAAGAACGCAGCACATTTACGTAACTAATGTAACATTGCTTCTAATAAAATGTTATTTTCCTTGAGCAATTGTGTTTAAAACGATATCTTGCACTAATATTGTTTTTAAAGCGCGCCTTAACATTTTTCGTTCACGTAGGAATGTAATTGGCTTTGTATCTCGGGATCTGACATTATTTTTATTCACAGTTTATTCATAAAATCCTTTACCTTATGTGGTTGTATATTCAATAGCTACTGTATATACTACTTAATGCGAATGTGAGCTAACTGCAGCGCCATTATGATTAAATTACGATATATGATTGCATCACTGCATTGTACACCTTGTAACTAAATTCTTTGAAATAGGTACTTGCACGTGCATCGACCTACTAAGTCTAGTCGCACAATAACGAAACTTGCCCAGATTTGCTGAATGTCGACAATTTGCGGCCAGCTGGCGAACCGCTCGTTGATAGGTATTGGCAGTCTAAAAGGATGATTAATTGCAATGGTTTAAAAGAGCAAGTAGGAAGAACTTTGTATCGTATCAAACAGAGATGGTTATTGACATAATACGCAATATTGCAAACATGGCGATTAAAATTGTTGAGATTATTGTCAGGTTTTCTTATAGATACAATCTCCGCCTTTGATTATCTTCAAACTTTGTTACTAAAGTTAGTGTATGTAAATTTTCAAATAAGAAATTTTGATATTTCTGTTATGTGTGACCAACCAAACCAACCTAAATGAGACAATTGATTTCAAAATCGCTCTCATAGTAAAATTGATGATAATATTTACATAGAACCCCTCAAATTAAAGGATAGAAATTAAAGCATTAAAATAAAATAGCATTTAACTTGTTAAATGCTATTTAAATGTTTGCAACTCGCAAACATTTAAATGGCATTAATACTTGATATATTTGCAAATTGCAACTATGGCGGATGGCTTGACCCGTCAGCATTAATGTATATAAAACTTCCATACAAGCATTTCCAGAAAGTATATCTGCATCACATAAGTTCTTTAGCGCTATAGTAATCACACGAGGGGTGCGGGGTGGTCTGATAAGCCTGGGACGCATTGAGACTTAGCGTACGTCAGGGATTGCGACTGCAGTAAATTGACCCAGTTCTGCATTCTCGACGTTTTGATAGTGTCCACTGCAGGCGCCATTGAACATGATACATAAGTAGTTTCTTTTCATATAATTATTTCGTTTTGATTCAACGAGAGTAATGTCAATGTGATATCTCGAATGGAGATTCTACGGCGATCGCCGTTCAAGAAACCATGTCATAAAGAAGCGTAACAGGATTTTTACTCCGAATTCGGCAAAAAATATCTATGGAATGAATTTCGAAATATAAGATACTTTTAAGGCCATATGAGTTGCTTGTTCAATAATGGCTTGACCCATTATTCGGCAGTTGGTAGTATAAATATATCAATCAACCTGTTGCAGTTTAAAAGTTGACATTAGTATCTACCGGTTATTAATCTAGGTATAATGTGATTCAAATTCAAAAGATGCCATAATATATTAAGCTAGATATTACATTATGAAGATGACCTTGAAAGAAAACTTGTATTTTGGAGCTTGGAGGTGCAATTAGTAAATTAAAATATATTTAATTTACTTGCCTTATATTTTATTTCATTTACTAACTAGTTGGTCCTGTGGCATAAATATGCGGCCGATCGTATGAATTTCTCGGGTTCGATTTTGGGTATGAATAAGGTTTTATAGGGATAGGTTAGTCTTAACATTTTTAGTATCAATACGGAGTATGGAAATTTCGTATATACTAAGAAGAACCCCTTTATGCAATACGGCCCAACCTACCCCTTTGGGGATACAGAGCAATGAGTTTATGTATGGATGTAAAATAAATTTAAGCAACCTTTTAATTTCAAGGACAGTTCAAAATCACATAAACAGATATAGTAGGTCGCTAGAAGTACCTATTACTCATGAATACTGAAAATTTTGTTTTAAAAAAAATATCTGTAGTGAATACTAAAGCTTTGACCAATTAAAACGCAAATTAATGACAGGTATAAGAATGAATACATTAAAGAAAAACATGTCTGCCTTACAAAAGATCGCAGCCAGTTAGGCTTGGCTCGCCTAGCTAGCGGGGTTTACAAGAATACTAGTAGTTTGCGACCCAAAAAAATATTTCTTTTAGAAAAATGACCATAAAGAATATATGGTATCTACTAGTTAGGCCCTCGTGGTGTTAGCGCAGTGGATCCTTTACGTAAGATCGGCAAACCACGTAAAACAGTCCTGTACTGAGGCTACAGAAACCGTTTACCATCAGGCAATAGTATTCAATAGTATATTTTGTACTATCTTAACCACATAAAGAATAATCCTAACAATAGAGTTCAAAGCTAGGAGAGGTTACGACCTTCAGATGTCACGTTAGTGTTTGACTAGCGCATAATTATTTAAACAAAAGTGAAGTCCACATGTAGTAATTTGTCAGTTCGCAGACACACGTGGTAGGTGTTCAATGTCTGTATAAATGCGGTAGGTCACGCTCTATCAGATGGCTTGTCGATTACATACGACGATCTGCGCAAACGCAACGTTTTGACGCCGTATACTATGTTTACTGATAATGCAACTATGTTGCTGAACATTAATAACAACAGATATAACGTAATACATGTTACTGATTAAACCGGATAGAGATAAATATGTGGCCGTGAGCTTTATTTTATTATGTGTATTTTTATGAGTGATGCATTGACTAGTATTTTTCCGATTAAGGTTTATGCTTACAAAAAATAAATAACTAGATAACATTGTGTTCGTATAGATATAATTATACAACATTTTAAATAAAATTTCGCATAAAGCTTTGTTACGAAATTTTATTAAAAATTTTAAAACTCGGTATTTTGTTTTACTTTGAAATCGTTTTCTATGCATAATAAAAATTTGCTTTGTAACTAAATTGTTAAAAGCAATTATATCACGAGATAATTTAGACACTTACAAATTTTTCTAGACTGCTTTCATACCTAACACATGCTACATTTAAATTTGAGCGAACTTAGTCTTGAATAATCAAATATGCATTAATTTATCAGATTACGCAATAACTACTAATAAAAAAGAAAATATAAAATACGCGATGATTTTTTATCTGTTGCTAGCCTTTAAGAATTACCTATCTATAAAACTCTTTTACATTGATTTATCTATTTTATTTGGCTTTCATTACAACTTATTGCAGATAAAGATTCCAACGGCGCACTCGTCTTAATGACAGAGATAGAGTCTATTCTGGTGGTTTACTTACAAACAAAGGTTGTAGTATGCTGTTTATTACTTCGAATATTTATTTTACCACAAGCATTTAGGTACGTCGTTATAAAAAGAATTAGATATATTCACCAACATTTTTATAATTACTTTGTACATCTCCATGTTCCTTTAAAAACAAGTTAAATATCATATATATACGTAGACTTAGCAGTCACGTACCTAGTTTATAAAACATGGCGCCAGCACTCCTAGACTGAACAATGAGGGCACGAAGACGGCGATCATAACGAACGATAACCAGCTTATCGTAGTAGCGAGTACCTAATCAGATAACTTTTTTGAATAATATCACTTCTCAGGCATTTGAAAAGAAATCTATGTATGCTTGGGATTGTCATACACTTTGGGATTATTATATTTTATAGGGATTTTTCCGGCATATCCAGCTGGGAAGCTTACTCTAGCATTTATATCGCAATAAGTTGAAAATAAGTAAGTAAGTTAATGACACTTTCTTCAGGAGACCTCGTTCATAAATAATGTCGTTAATCGTGCAATTCGGGATTATTATTTTCTAGGATTTTTTTTACATATCCATCTGTGGACGAATTATATTCTAAGATTTATATCATCATGATTTGAAAACTTCGGCAATATCTCGAGATAAAAAATCATCTAGGTTGCCCCGCGATCATTCAATTCCGTTCTCTTTAAAAAGTTGTAGCTGAAGACAAATATATAAACAGATATTCACGATTTATAATAATTAATATTAGCTGCGATCGAAATAGACAACGCTATCTGAGTTCAATCTGAAATGTTATAGATATGCTAGTGGGATTTTATAATCATAAACAGTTACTACCCGCGCTCGCGATTAATCCGTGCTCAAATATCATTGTATCATGTAGATATCCTTACTTACAAAATCATCTTTTAATTTATTAACCGATTTAAATGAAACAAATACTTAATGTTAACCAAGCTTCTCACAATACATCTCTAAAACCACATTTAAATTAATTATACAAATAATAATAAACTATAATAAACTGTGCGAAATATGCATATTTTGCCAATATTTTATTTTTATTATCACATGTTCTTCTTATATGTTATACCTATGCAGAATTGTTTATTGTATATATCAAGTTGTTTACATTAAAGTTATTGTAAATAGAAAGTTGTTTACACGACATTACGAAGCTATCTATGTGAGGAGCAATCTCGCTAGATATTCGTTCGAGTTGTGTACTCGGTGGCCTCGTCTGGCGAGGCCATCGAGGCTCGTACCACCGCATGGCCTACTGCGGTAGGTCATGTGCTTATAGACACGATTCAGACTACATATCTTTATCGAATCCTGAAAATTTCGAAGGAACTAATATCATTTTTGTTTGTTTTATACACTATCTGTAAGTATTACTGTGTAGTATGATTATTTTTACTACAAAATATATACAGTTAGAATGTTGTTCATCTTTGTTGCCATACTTTAGTGCAAGGTCAACAGTGTAACGCTGTTGTTCATGAGAATTTTACTGTAGAAAGTTTCGCAATATAACACTTTGTTGTTTACAATATTTGGACAACTATGTATGTTACTGCTGCTGACTCGTCGTGCCTGACGACATTCAATCCATAATAATAAAGTATATCTACTATCTCATAGACAAAGTCTAATGGTTTCATTTTGCTTATAACTACTGCGCTGATTTTAATGCAATATCATAATGTACCAAAATTGAACCAAAAAGTAAGTCGCATGAACCATATACCAAATACTTAAGTAGAATATCACGGCCTAGGATCACTCCTATATAACTGCATGATCCTATACATAACTAGCCGTTATTTACGCTATAACGCTCGTTATATCGCTATATCGAAAATCGTTCAGCTGTTTAAACGTAATAAATATCTATACAGCAAAACTATGACATATACAACATTCACAAAATTTTCAACACACTCTTATTTGGTAAGCACTAATGCACTCAGACAGAATAGCTTACACAGATTAAACAAGTTTATATTTGTAAATGTGACACACTGTTACATAATAATAGTGCATACATAATATATATACTAGACACACGGATGTGTTCACATGTAACATAATATCGTTGCAACAATAAACATTGCCTTCGCCACAAAGTATACAGTTCAACCAGACTTATAACTCGAATACCGTCTCGTATGATGAAATAATATGTACTATTTCGTTAATTACGATATCATGTTATGACCGGGAATACTGGCTGATTTCAAACAACAAAGGATGCAATCATCATGCTTGCCTAATATCTGTGGAACTAAAAGTTATCGCGCGTTGACGACCCTCGGCAACAGGAATTAAAGATGGTATCAAGAGAAAGCAAGAAAGATCAAAAGACTCAAATACCTATCCCAAATATGTATTTGAGTCTCTAGAGCTTTTCCTTATTGGGCGAAACGTAGTAACATTATAACTACCTACAGTACACATAGACAGCACGACAGACACGTGAGCAGCTTTTACAACTGTGCACCAAAAGATATTTTTTCTGTTCTAGTTTGCTTCTCATAATATTGTCTTCTATTTACGCGAATATTATTCATTGAAATTAAACTGCTATATACGGATTTTATCGCGTTGTTTATTTGACACTTTATTACAAAATTTTGAAAATTGTTACACTTCTACTACTATTAAACTTTACTAATTTTTAAGCTAATTAAATTATTATTAAACTATTTAGATTTAATTTATTTTTACACTTTCCCCGACGTTTCGGTTGCTTTTCAGCAGCCATGGTCACGGGGAGACTAAGATGGCAGTTGTCTCAATGTTCCAGTGTAGTTATTTCAAAGTACCCGAACATAATTTAATCATTGGTGTTTCTATTTACGCAGAATGAGCTCAAAGTATCATGAAGTCTAGCTGTGATTTGCTTCTTCTTGAGTTTGACTATTTTTATTACTGGATCCCAAGCTGGTGGTACATTCCAACCATCTTCTCTATTAAAATTAGGATGTTTTTTGATTTCAATAGCCTCGCGAAGCATCCTTGGTAGGAATCGGTGTTCTTTAGCGAGAATCTGTGGTTTGTCAAATCTCAGGTAGTGGTTGGTCCCCTGTTGCACATGTTCACACACAGCAGACTTCAACGAGCGTTGGTGTTTTACATCAGCTATGTGTTCTTTTATGCGGGTGCCTATGCTTCTCTTGGTTTGACCAATGTATGAGAGTCCGCAGTCACAATCTATTTTATAGACCCCTGCATCTTGTAAAGGTAGTTGGCACTTGACGGATGGTAAAAATTGACTTATCTTCGTTGGCGGCTTGAAGTATGTGTTGATTGAAGCTCGCTTCAAGATGTAGCCAATCTTGTCAGTGACACCCCTTACATAAGGCAGTATAGCAGGCTGGCGCTCGACTGTGGCTGGCTTTTCTCGGGATCTGTGACAGCGGCGCGGCTGTTGGAGCTTGTTGTCTTGCAGTACTTGCTTGACATGTTGAAGCTCGGCGTCCAGGTGTTTCTTGTCACAGATCCCATGGGCTCTCTGAAACAAAGACATTCCCACGGTAGCTAACTGTTTAGGATGGTGGTGAGATTCACCGTTTAAGTACCTATTTGTATGGGTCTTTTTCCTATATACAGTGTGGCTCAAAGTATGATCAGGATTCCTGATGACAAGTACATCTAAGAAAGCTAATGAATTATTTGCCTCTAATTCCATAGTAAATTGGATGTTATTATTAATGGAATTAAGATGTTCTAGGAATACACTTGCACTATCTGTTGGTAATATTGTAAAAGTATCATCTACAAACCTCTTATAAATCCTGGGTGTGATGGGGGCAGTATGTAAAGCTCGAGCCTCGAAGTCCTCCATATATATGTCAGCAACGACAGGCGATACTGGGGAGCCCATTGCGACACCATCGACTTGTATGTAGAATTTATTGTCCCACAACAGATAGCCAGTTGTTAAGCAATGCTTAAGTAGTTCTGCATATTCCTCAGGCATATTGTACTGTATTAGCTTCCTTTTAGTTATTTCAATACAGTCATGTGCAGGTAAGCATGTAAATAATGACTGTACATCAAAACTAACCATTGTTTCATTGTTAGTGAGACGTAGGTGTTTAATTTCACTCACAAAATGGTATGAATCCTTTACATGTGCTCTCGAGTTGCCTCTGAGTGGTGAGAGTATCTTCGCTACGTGCTGAGCCAGTCTGTAAGTTGGTGTGTCGATCTGACTCACAATAGGACGTAGGGGAGCGTTTTCCTTGTGTATTTTTGGTAACCCATACAGCTTTGGAGGTTTTACGCAAGCTGGTATTAATTGTTTAACGTCTAGATCTAGTTTTTCGGAGTATTTATGAATGATGTCTTTGGTTTTATTCAATATTTTGTTTGTAGGGTCTGTTTTAACCTGTTTATATGTTGTTTCATCCGAAAGTAAATTTTCAATTTTATGTTTATAATCTGACGTATCCATTATGACCGTAGCGTTTCCTTTATCTGCACGGAGTACTGTAATATCTGGCCTAGCCCGCAAGTTCTTCAGTGCGACGAATTCATCTAATAATTTTCAAAATTTTGTAATAAAGTGTCAAATAAACAACGCGATAAAATCCGTATATAGCAGTTTAATTTCAATAGTTTGCTTCTCGTCATCGTTTTTAATTCATTATACTGCATGTTTGGACTTTTATCTCCTACACTCAATAGAAATAGGTAATTGGATTCTGCCTGGCTATAATAAGATATATTAAGTGTTTACAATATTTCCACTTGCGTTAAGCTGCATACGGCTTATTTAGAAAGGCACGCTTATTTTCTTACACTCCAAGGTTACTTACGTCGTTAAAGGATGATACATTACTAGGCGTTGTATTGATAAATAAAATTCTCACATTAATAAAGTTATTTGTTTTAAATAGCAATATTTACGACTATTTTTACAATGAAAAAATTGCGATACTCTATGCTAATATTATAAAGAGGAAAGATTAGATTTTTGTTTATAACGATTTAACTCAAAAACTATATAAACTATTTTTAAAATTCTTTCGAATGCTTTAATATCACCGAAAAACTTAACATAGTCTATATTATATTTAAAAAACTTACTGTTACTAATATAACCTATCCTTCTTATAAGCAAGCGAATCCGCGTCCATAAGCTATGTAGTTATTTATAAGTTCCAGGATTTTGGTACCACGTACTTATAACCGAATTTATGGATTTTAAAAGTTGAAGTTTCTCACTTAGTTTCTTCATACATCTTTCCTTGGTTTGCCTAATTCTTCATTTATATTCGATACAGGACTAATATTATTTACTAGATGTGCTCGCGGTTTTACCCGCGTTTATATTTACTGCGCCGCCTCCGTGGATCGTAGCGTGATGTTATATAGCCAAAAGCCTTCCTCGATAAATAGGCTACCTAACACTAAAATATTTTTCAATTCTAACCAGTAGTTCATGAGATTAGCGCGTTCAACCAAACAAACTCTTCAGCTTTATAATATTAACTACAATAGATTTATATTAGTATCCAACTAACATAAATAAATAATATTAGACCTGTTAGGTTTTAAACCATTTAATTTAATTTGCAAACGTATTTTAAAATAGTTAAATGAAACGTTGCATGAAGTAACATTATATAATTCGTACAAGTGTGCATAATATATAGCCAAGTAAAATAGCAGATTGATAACATTCCTGTAATAAGTATAAATGAAAAGTCATTGACTCTCTTATCAAAGAAGAATTCTAACGTCAGGATAATAAAATTATCTCTATTTATACGATTTACACTTCATCTTGTTACTAAAGAGAGCGTGACACATACTCTTAAGTGTAATAATTATCGTATGTACAAACATTTAGCTTCTTACTTCTTTAACTATATTAAGTACTAGATGTGCCCGCGGTTTAACCCGCGTTTATCGTTACTGCGCCGCCCTTGTGGGTCGTAGCGTGATGTTATATAGCCTTTCTCCATAAATAGGCTATCCAACACTAAAATATTTTTCAATTCGAACCAGTAGTTCCTGAGATTAGCGCGTTCAACCAAACAAACAAACTCTTCAGCTTTGTAATATTAAGTATAGATAGTTAATTATTCAACTCTAACTTTAACATTTTCGCATTTATGTCATGTGTTGTAATTATGATATACAGTGAATTTTTACGAGTCTTATTTAGTAAACAAATATAGAGTAGGTACTGTTAGCATACATAGACGCATAATACATAGAGGTCTATGTGTATAGTTTATATATTTTTTTTTTTTCAGAGTGTGAGTATAGTCTAAAATCTAATCTGACTGATTTTATAATGCGCTGTTTGTTCAAAAAGTTGACTATAGTAAAAATGGTTTGAATCTACTTAACTAGATTTTCTTATAATTGATTTCTACTACTACGGAATAAAAAACAGATTAGTGTCTTTTACCTAGTTTTAATGCCGTAGTTTTAAGGGAACAGTATTCCATTGGATCCGTTCATCTTTTGGGGTAAAAGTAGAATAGGAGCTCATTTAGTAATTGATTATATTAATTAGCAATACTTCACTACTAGATTATATAACAGCTATCCCAGGAGCATAAGTCATTTTATTACTAAGTGCGGAACAAGAATAGTTATTTAATAATAGACGAATACCCATAAAATCTGTATATTGAAAAATAGTTTACAGCGGCCGCGCTGTTACGTGTGAAGTGTGTATGCGACGTGATCACCTTGACCAAGGTCGGCGAATCTAGTCTAGTCTTAGTCTTAGCTTAAAACTAGATTCGTCGCCGGTCAACTTTAACATTTATCTTTTCTCCTTCAGTTACTACTGAGTCAATTATTTAAATCAACAAACGTCCATAGACTGACGCCTTTATAATTACAAAGGGCCGATAGCGGTGTTTTTTGCCAACCATTCTCCACCCATAGTTTAACGTCGCAAGTAGGTAATAGGGCATGCGCCTTTTGCCATCTACCGGGAACAATTCCACAGCACTACTACTGAGTTTTTCACAGCAGCAAGTCCCAGTAATACTCGGCCGAGTATCGAATATGAGACCATATAAAGCAGTCGCATTAACTATCGCTTCGCAAACAAGGTAAGCAATTATTATGCAGTATTATATTTAAATGCAGTTTGTGGTTTTGTTATCAAGAATAATAAAGGCAACTTTTATTAAGTTTACGAAGTGTCAAACCGCAAACTATTAATCTTCTTCTCCTTAGCCTTTATTATTCCCAAGTCACTTGGGGTCGGCTTTTCTGGTCTAACCGGATTTGACTGGATATCAGTTTTTACACGGAGCGGCTGCCACCTGACCTCCGCAACCCGAAGGCTAACGATACCCTAAGGCTAGAATAGTGTCAGGAAATTAGAGGGTACTGACTTTCGCAATAACGACTGCCATAGATGTTCATGGCAGCCGGGACCAACGGCTTAACGTGCTCTCCGAGGCACGGAGCAGGCGATAATTATCAATCAATACGCACAAAGTTTCGAAAAGTCATATAACTTAAAAGTCAGAGGTGCGTGACGTGGGTTCGAACCCGAGACCCTCTGCATTGCAGTCTATTGGTCTCCCCGCTGAGCTATCGCTACTAATAACCGCAAACTATTAATAATAAATTAATTAAGTAAGTCAATAAATATAATGTAATAATAAAATACCTTATACCGTTGCCGTCAGGTTAAAACACAAACGCTGTTGAGGCCTTCTGTTACGTATAGGAATACTTGAGTCAGAAGACCCCACTGAATGGACTGGACCCCAATGTAATGGACCATTAATAAAATACCTTTAATTTTGTCTTAAAATTATACTTAAGTATATATAAATATTACCTTCCATTTGGTTCACATTCTCCATATTATTATAATTGATCCGTAGAAAATTTAATATTTGGTCAAATCTATTTCGACTAAATATCCGACCCCGATAGATTTGATTAATACATTAATTTATAAACTAAAATATTATAATCTTACTGTGCTTCGGTGAATGTCTTTATCATAATATAATGTCGTTTACATAAATATAGTCTAAATAGAGTGTTATTAAAATGTAAGGACACCTAAACGCTAAACCGGATATTTGTTTTTATCAAACGAAAACTTAATTAGAATATTGCGTTGTTCGTTTCGTACACACAGCGACACATCAACCCAGACTGTCTTGATTTTAAACTGTTATAAGTTGAACGCTGCGAATCGTGCGAGAGAGTGCGTTATACTTTTGTAACGCTCTATCCTTACCATAACATCGACACCACTATGCACTGTCCCTTTCCGACAATTATCTATTTTGTATGTTGCGTAGTTATGCGTATATAGGGTGTCTAATTTGATGTGTAGCCGTGTTAGATTATGTCGTCGTCGTGATAGTATCATGTTAGAAGACTTGTTCGTGTATTAGGTACGAGATAAAACTAAGAATTAGTGACAACACTGGGTTAGATATGTATAGTCTTTTGATGACAATAAGTGTATTTACCAATCTTTTATAACTTGTAAATTTAGAAGTGCAAGTTAAGTTAACTTGTGACTTGTGAAGTGCAAGTTAATTGTTAGTGATTGTACAATGTACAACCAATGTCAGAGATTTATTTTTAATATTTAAATAACGTTATAACTGAAAAGCTATCTATGATAAAAACTTTTCATAAATCCTTTTTAATCGCAAATCCGAATTCGGTGGTATTAATAAGTATAGATGCTAGACTTTCAGCCAAGTATGATTTGTATTAAATTACCGTAAACATCAATTATGTTCATGATACAATTTTAGACAATCGAAACTACAAAACGGGGCTTTAACTTTGAACAAAAACTGTATAAAAATAATTGGTAATATTATGTAGTCTATACCAAAAATTAGTTTTTCTAAAGATCCATTGTATATTAATTAGGTATAGGAATCATTCAATTAATTATAGAAATATAAACCGTTATTTCACAGGGAAAGACTTACTATCTTATTGTACTTACGTATCATCGTTATTCTTCCATTGCATTCCATTCATCTATATATCGTATTTTCTCTCTTTTTAACTTACAATCAAGCGATAAGATGCCTTAATCTAAGAAATTACAATCTAATGTTATTCCGCCACACATTTTTAAAAATTACGACTGCGGACAACTATTGAGGACGAGATTAGAACGCGAAATAGAACAAAGAAGAATTGTCTAAACATATACGACATTCGGCATATTTGTAAACGTCAGTGAAATTAGTAATATTAACATTCGAATACACAACGTGATAATATTTCGCATGGCAAGACGTCGTACTTGTATAGTAATCGGCACATTCGAATATAATTCGATTACAATTGTGCTAACCGTTAGTATTGGTGTACTGTGTACTAAGCAATAAGTTGTGGACTGCTTGTATAATGATGTTATAAGAAAACTACAAATTAGAATTAGGATTGCAAACATTTTTAATGTAATCGTCATGAAATAGCAATGTCTATTTTGTATGCCCATTGTGCTATACATTTTAAATATAAATATTTAATTAATAAGAATAATATCAGCTTATAAGCTGATCCACTGCGATCCAAGGGCCAGTTCGCTGTATGCAAAGAGTTAGGCCATAGTGTAAATCACTTGTTAAATCTATACCTGTTTTATTTACTCTATGATATGAAAATAATAAAATACAAACACACGAAATGAATTGCATAAACAAACAAATATCGATAAATCTTATCTCAGCGCCATGGATTTTACTTATCTATGTTTGTATGTGAGAACCTTTCTTATCAAATTTCAGGACTCGCCACATTTACATATATACACACATGAGTAGGTGCGTTTTTAAACAAACATGTTGATAAATAATGATATACGTACGTATCAACACTAATACTGTAAATGCGAAAGTAACTCTGCTATTTGTTACGTTTTCAAGGCTGAGCCACCGAACCGATATATTAATAAAGAATAGTATGGAGATAGCTAAGTTCTGAGAAAAGCAGCTAACAGCTGGTATCATACGTGTAACATAAAAACAATTCAATGACTGATACCTAGTTTTAGTAATTCTTGAGCGCAGATCAAGTTTATTTGTGTGTGTTTATAACACTGACGTGTTACAGCAACCCATATATCATTGGATTCCAATTTTAAATATTTATATGAGCTGGCCTGTTCACTCACACATAAACATGTGTACCATAAATAAGAGCTATCTGTGCTTGAAAGTTTCTTTATTGTTTGTGATATGCAAAAGTTTTTAATTATACAGTAAATCGTAACTAATATTATAAATGCGATCATCATGTCATTTCGCATACACGTTGTCAGTGATACAGAAAAGGACATACGGTACCTAACATCCAGAAATAAGTACTGTTAATCTACCCTAACCTACATTTATGCAAGCGAAACTGCGGGCAAAATGTGACATTTTCATGGCAATTTCTATTATTGCATTAAAAATGTATTAAATCAGACCTACAAATTAGTTTGTTCAGTTTTCTATATATCTACCAAAATCCTGCAAATAAATATTGTTAAAATAACAAGGACAATTATACCGATGAGACATATGTACAATCAATGTCACCAATAACTGATAAGTGAAAAAAGATAAGGCATTAATAAGTTTGTTAGCGTTGAGATAAAATAAAAGTATCTTGGATAGGGTTGCCAACCGTACTTTATAATAAAGTATTAAACGTTATTTCGGGGAAACGTACTTTATTAGGAAAATAAAGTACGTGAAAATACTTTATTTTACCTATATCGAATTTCATAGGTTTTATTTAATTGTTTACTTAAAACAAAGCTATAGAGATTCCCTAAATTGAATAAAACAATATTTGATATGTAAAGATACGGTTAAGACGTTCCTTGATAGTAAATATTATATGTTACTAACATCAACAAAATATGGTAACAAAACAGCAGGTACAACAAATAAAACTTTATTTTCAGATCTTGTACTTACTTTATTTTTTTAGCTCGGTAAGTAAATGTACTCTATTCGTTCAAAATAAAAATGGCAACCCTAATCGTGGAGCTGTACCGCTATTCTTGTACTAATGAGAGATAACGTACCGTAACGTGTGAGTACGTAAGATAAAATTAAATTAAACAACTATCTGCGAACAATTACTAGTTCATTTAGAATTCATTTTGATGATATATGTATATAAAAATCCAGGCTATTTATTATCCGCATTCATGTTGCTTTAAAGCATAACCTAAATGCTTCCCTGTAGTTTGAGCAATACTCGTTGATGTAAACTTTGGTGGTCTTATCTAACTAATATTATAAATGCGAATGTGAGTTTGTTTGTTTGTTACCCTTAACGCCTTAACGACTCCACCGATCATCATAAAATTTCGCATACACATTGTCAGGGGAACAGAAAAGGAGATAGGGTAGGTACCCTTCATCTAGGAAAAAGCAATTTTTCGAAGCAAACGAAGCCGCGCACAAAAGCTAGTACCTACGTAATATTTAGATCATTACGCAAACTATCGCGTTCTTAAATTTACTGATTATTTTTTGATCATATTTGGCACGTACAGTAATTAAAATATTCCATACTTTTCATACCGGCAAGTGTTAAGTATTTTAAAATCATAATTAATATTATAAATGCGAATGTGAGTTTGTTTGTACGCTTACACGCTATAACTACTCGACCGATAATCATGAAATTTTGCATACACGTTGTCAGGTGAACAGAAAAGGATATAGGGTAACTTTTATCCAGAAAACCTTAAATCCTGTTACCAAATTAACCAACATTTACACGAGCGAAGCCGCAGGCAAAATTAGTTTCTACATAGTTTTAGCCAAAAATGCAACTATGATACTTCTGCCACGATAATCGATATCAATCGAGACCAGACGTACCCTGGTGCAAAAGCTAGTGATTACATAAATGATCCGTTCAGCCAATTTGCCGAAACACAGAAGAAAGTTAAAAACACGCATTTCGTGAATTGGCGGCGGGCGGTTGTAATTTATTTAACACTAGTGAACAGAAATAACTCCGTAGTACTCGGTAAATATAGAATGTAACATTGTGTTATTCATAGCTATAATAACGTAATAATGATTTGTAACTGAATATGTCTACTATGTAACGTAACATAATGAATGAATTAATTAATCATACACCTTCATGGTTATACTATTGCGTTGCTTACAGGAAAACGAATGCAATACTAATTATTATAACAGCATATTATAAATAAACATTATAGAAGTTCATTGCTGACTTGTCGGTGCCGTGGTATACACTTATTTTTCCGCATGGGATTGGTCATTAGA
Source organism: Catocala fraxini (assembly GCA_930367265.1). Taxonomy (NCBI): domain Eukaryota; kingdom Metazoa; phylum Arthropoda; class Insecta; order Lepidoptera; family Erebidae; genus Catocala; species Catocala fraxini. Next base: position 10,239,295 of record OV884025.1, on the reverse strand, counting down.
TTTTGATAGGAAGTGCCCACTAGTATGTAGTTTAGAAATGTGCTTGATATACGAAATAAGAAGCAAAGACTGCATTATTTTCTAAAAATAATTTAAATTAAACAACAGCTATCGAATCATCCCGAGAGTAGAATCCGGTATCACATAGTTGAGTTACAAATGCGTTTTGCTTGGTTCATTGAAGTAACAATGCGAGCTTAACATGCTTATGTTATGCTTATATTACTAAAATCTGCTTAGATTTTAGTAATATTATTATTTCTATAAAACATAAAAAACGTAGTGAACATTAATTCCATAACTAAGTCAAAAAGTAATTGTTATATAACTAAAAAGAGGGTCACAAAACGGTCCCCTTCGAGTTCAATGAACCTGACAGCTGGATCGCATAGATAGGGATACGTTAACAGCTGGCATAATCAAAAGATTAACCTATGTGATATTTAGGGTGGCACTTATACATACAAAGCCAACAACTTTTTTAACGCGCACCAACAACTTCTCATTATGCCAAACGTAAAACTGTTCTTGTACTACGTCACGCGCTATGAGTCCGTTTCAACAAGTTCCGATATAAAGAAAATAACCTCCAAATATTGAAGCTGTCGTTACGTGAACCCACGCTCAATAGAGATCATATTTAAATGGATGACTACGTCATTCGAAATATAAAAAATAACATCTCTATACGGTATCCTGCCATAAAATTGCTATTCGGTATTACAATGAAACTGCCTCGTTCTGCCTGAGGTAAAAGATTACGCCAATCGTGAACTTCCAGTTCTATACTCTACACTTCATATAAATGTTAGGGTTTATCCGTTGGGTAATTCTCCGTTGCAGTGCCAAGTCTTCGAGTACGCCCGGTAGACAGCAATAGACTAGTGGCGGTACTTTTATATAAGCGCTAAAGCCCGACTACCCTGGATTGTCTACTCATGAGTTCATCGACCACATGGAAGTGAAAAAGATGAATTTTACTTTATTTACTTTTATACATAGTCCATACATATATCCCGAAAGGGTAGGTAGACAGAGAGATTATTACATTCATTACTTTTTTGTACCATGTACAAAGGGCCTGAAAAGCCTGTTGCTGTCTACCAAGTACAGTTCCAGACGCCGCGCCGTATGGCTACAGAAATTTATTACCAGATTAATCTAGCAACACTAACTCGAGAACCATATCTGATACCTCTTGATGTACAGCAATTGTTTCACTAATGCATAATCGTGTGCCACCGAGGTAGTCACTTTATTTAAGTATCAGTAAAATAAACACTTGGAACATAATATGTCAAACTAATTAGTCCAACACCACTGTTTATTCAGGCACGCTTCGACATTCACCCTTACGATATTAAATTAAATTACGATATTAATTAAAACAGAGATTAGGACGACATGATCTCTATATATATACTGGGTAGGCGGCTGAAAATAATAATTGACGAAATGTAAGTGTAAGTGTATCAGGTATCCGTATAGGTAACAATAAGGAAACAGCAATTGGGTATGCTCGTTGAAGATTCAAATTGCTGAATTACAAATGTGCCGATATCAGTGCGCAATTGCGCATATTACACGGGCGAGTAAATTTCGGTCCGGTTCGCAAGATAACGGAGGGCGCCTCCTAAACGAGGCCTCACTAGTTCGTCGGACGTCAAACAGAGAATTACAAACAAACAACACATCGCGGCGAGTCGTTATCTCGCGGATTAAACAGCGGCATGATATTCATGCCGTCAGGCAGTACGACGGTATACCGGCTTTCAAAAGTTCGATGCTACGTGTTGACAAACCAATAAAAACATCGAAAGGACAAAAACATGTTTATTCCTAAGCTAGTTAAGGTTTAGGTTAGTACATGCTAACAGTCAATCGTCAAAGACGCATGATAACAATATCGAATACATGATTTGCTTCGAGGTCGATTAAGGTTAATGAACTTAACGTAATACGAAGTTGCCAAAATGAACATGCTGAGGGGGATGGCGGCGTGACTGGGCTAGATAACATCCGCCACGAGTAGGTGAGAGGATGCCTGAGCGTAAATAACATAGCCGACAAATTGCGAGTAGGCTGTGATAGTATAGCTATGTGGAAAAAAGGGTGCCGCCGCGTACCGGTCAAAGTAGGGACTTCACACTGTAAATCATTATGCAGACCTCAAAACACAAAAGACTTACTATCTAAGATACAGAGGCAGACCCAAGACTTTGGTAAGGATGTCGAAAACAAAGCGAAGTTGGTAGAAGTAATAACGGCATAACGAAGGCTGACTGACCCACCACCATTCAGGATAATTAGTCAGGAATAAAAAGAGAGAGATTAATAGGCAGCCTGTTGTCGTCTACGAAGATGTTCTGCTATTAAAATTTTTCTTACCGCATAACCCAATAACACGTAAATCGACTCGGTACAGTTGGCCGTAAACATAAGTGAAAACTTATGCCACGGGACCAATATGTTACAGAATAATAGAAAATTTATAAAAAAAATAAGTGTGAAAATATTGACTGTGTAAACCTAATTAATTAAAGGGAGACAGGAACGTGAGAAATAATCAGCCTGTGGAGCTTCGCGATGGCAGTTACAGATGAAGTGTCAAAAGACATCGCAAACACTTCGGATAGGGAACTAATGATCACGTAGTTATTTTTATTACACTGTAATATATTGTGTACCCCACGTGTTATTATGTAATGCGTAATTACAACTATAATTTAAACGACTACGTTACAACTTTGGTACAAACTATTTATATTGAATCATTAGTTCTGAACATTGAAAGACAATAATGAGTACTAAATAAAAAGTAAACTGTTTACCAGGAGATAGCTGGGATAGGCCAGATGTAGAAGGCGGCCTGATGTTGTGAGGCAAATAGGGTCTATTTTTTTTTTACGTGGTGGAATTCTTTGACTTATACCTCTCCGCGGGGCGACGGAGAGGTTATGTCGGGCTCACCGGAGAAAAGATACCCCGGTAATACCGACTAAACCTACCACGGTGTTCCCCGACATAACCATAGACGGCGAAGTCGCGCGAATCGCTTTCACATGCAATCGCGACCCCGCCGTGGTTTCGGCTCGCCGTGTGAAACGGCAGGCCACTACACAGAAAATATTTCCTTCACCTCCCCCCCCCCCCTCTATCCCCCTGTGGGAGGACAAAAACACGACACAGAGGCGCACGAGGGAACACGCACGCCGCCTCTTGGATCTGGTGCTGATCGGGTGGCGAGCAGGCCCACGCAGCCCACCACCCCCAGGTCAAACCTTAGGGTGGCTGGAGGTCATCTCGTGCCCTCTTGGGTCTATATCAAGCTGTGGAAAGTCCGAAGAACTGTGTATATACATTAATTGTTGAAACATGAAATAATTAAAAACAGTTGCGATTTGCGGTATTTGGCTAACGTAACAGTTTACCCGAAATAAACAGTTTGTTGCATATTCAACTAAAGTTACGATCCGATCGTAGTGCTATTACATCTGAAATACAGGCGGTAATGAGCTGCAATACTCTTGTATTTTGCAAAGCATTATTACCAATTACAGATGGCGACTACAAGCAACAACGGTCGATATCCTGTCAAAATAATTTATTAACACCTGGTTCAACTTGAATTCGAACATTAAATCTCACATTCGTGGTCACGCTCATAGCAAATAACAGAGAACTAAAACTTAGTGCAATTTATACAATATTTGATGACCATTTTACTCGACATACTAAATGCAACGAGTGGAGAAATAAAGGGACAAAAACTAAGTATAGTATTTTAAGAAAGCTGGATATCCGCCTGTGGTTTTGCTAAGGTAAGGGTATCTCCACCTACAGAAAATGGTGGCTTCTGAAGGAGACACTGTTGGCCAGATTTAGACCAATTTATTATGAGCCTTTGACAAATTAGTTTGAATCACTATTAGACATGCAGTATTTTTAAATTCCCATATATTTAAAGTACGACATATTGAAGCAGACGCAGAACTTAAAGTAACTTATGTTATAAATTTGACAATATAGTTCTAAATCAACCTGCTATAAGAATGACAAAAATAATAAAAACTTCAGAATTGGCTAACATCGCTTTATACTGTCGATTGAAGCTAATTTTCAGGACTTAAGCCGCGGGATCAAATAGACGGTAATTGGTATGTATATATGATCTAATGATGTGACTCACTTCCCGAAGCCAGCTGCTCGTTGGCAGCGTCCACGGGCGCCCATGCCAGCAGCAGCAGACATGCTACCACCGGCCAGGCGAGCCCATCGCACGCGCGCCACATCACGCCGTGCCGCGCCCTTGGCCCGCTGACCACATGACCCGAGCTGGAACGATAAATATATATCTATTCAATCATAATATAACTGTATTCCGTTTTATGGCTTACTTGGTTGTTTCACGAATTGTTTCTTATTTACATAGGTAAATATGAAACAATTCATGAAACAGTTACACATATTTTTGGCGGTTTGCTCGACTTAACATCGTGCTTGAATACGTCCGCAGGTTTAAGCAGATCTAAATATTATAATATTTACACACATTTAGGTGGTGTTCTTCCATGTCAAAAATTTGATTCAAAACCAATCTTTTTATCTGAGAAGCATATACTATATAAATATTCCAGAATAACATGCTGCTTTGGGTAGTAAATTATAGGTATATATATAGATTTTATTGATGAAGTAATTACTTAAACTAGCGGTCGTCTAGTGGTCAAAATTCGACCAAAATTCCTAAGCTGGCTACTTTGTTTTCTTTTTTCTTTATTACATAAAAATAAGGTATAGGTAACTATAGTTACAAAGAATTGTACGAATTCAGACTAACAATGCCTAAATACTACGAATGCGATTCGACTGAGTGTGTTAAATGCATGGATGTGTGCGTGTAGTGTTTTCCCATTAATTTGATGTATTTCTATTGCATATTTGATGAAAATATTAGGATTCGCCCCTCCTTCTGCATATAAACTTTAACTGTGCCAAATTTCATACTCCTCCGTTTTTGTAAAAAGAGGTACAAAGTTTTTGCTTCACGAATTAATATATAAATTATTTAAATATCCTTAATGCCATGAGCTACAGAAGTTTAAAAAACCGCCCATAGTATTTTACCAAAGATTTAAAACGTTATTTCGCACGTTAAATAAACTAACTTTAACAAAATGGACCCAAATCTTCTTAAATAAATTAACACCGTATATGCAAAATAAGCATAGCAACTAAATGTGTTAATAAGAATTTAACTTGACGTTTATCATAATTCATAATTTTAAAAAGGAACAAATTTATTTATTATTACATTATTTTGAAATCTTCATCAAACTGCGAAAACATGGCCGAAATAACGGTAATAAACAAGATGGCTAACAATGACAGGTAAAATATGTGTATTTCGATTCATGAAGTTATTATGTTATAAATGTATGTTTCTTAAATTTTCTTAAACCCAAAATTAAGTAAGCGCATATCGAATTTCCTCATTAATTTTATAAGTGAAGACAAAAGTTTATTACAAAACAAATGTCTCAGAATAGTAGAGCCTTGCTAATTGCAGCATGAATGGGCCGGTTCGACCGGGGAAGTACTACTCTCTCACACAATATCGACTAGGAGTATAGGCACTGTTTCGTTTCGTTTGGTGAGTGAAAACGCCGCAGGCGCAATGTCCTTTCTGGTTTTTTACCCTTCTTTCTCCAACCCCTTTCCACCATCCCCTTCACATAGACTACGGTAAGTGCTTACCATCAAACAGCAGACCGCGTGGTTTATGGTAGACAGCGGCTTGGTTTTGTTCCTTCTCATTGCATTTGTGATGCCAAGAATGAAGAAAACATAACCATGTCCGTGAGCACCGATTACCTACTACCACCAGATGGCCACTGCTGGCTTATTTGCCACCAGCATCAATAAAAAAATTAAAACTAGTATATAATTTATTCGTTTAAATACGGAAAATCTAAAAGACAATAATGGTATAATATATTCAGTTTGATTTGATTAATAAGTTATGAATAATGTTTATTTATAGCGAATATTTGTTGTTATAATAATTTATCCGGTTATGTGCGAGCCACGCTTGATAAATAATCGAGTTCCGCGCATTTATCATCAACCACGATAATAAATTATTATCTCACACTAACGTACAATAGCCTCTTTGCAAATTGCCAACGTTATTGTACGCTTACAACAATAGTGGTTTCATTGATGAATGAATATAAATTTCATTGATCAAAGTGTCGGCTTGCAGAGGCCAATGAGTGGTATAAAGACCGCGGTAATTAGCGTGGGAGCCATCGTTGTTCTCACGACACACCCGTAACAGGAAAATATTAATTAACAAACACGTTAGGTATTTAACTAAATAACCTCCATTATGTGAAAAACTTTGCCAAGCGCATCAATAACTTATAAATATTCTTATGTTAAAATAATTCATATTACTTTTAGTAATTATATTCTGGAAATTAATAATTTGCATTTGTGTTTAATTTAGACAGGCATAATTTGCAGAATGTATTCACAATTTTAAGAGGGAATTCTCACATAATATTTTATATTTACTTGACTGCTTATTCTCAAAATAATATAGGAATAAGCAGTTAAACTGAGAGTGTAGTTTGTATTTCAGATAAATTAAACAGATTTTAACAGTGTACAAAATATACAGTATTAAGACAGTAGCTTTATTGTTTTTTAATATATTTATATTTATATTGGCAACCTAAGCGTATAAAACTATAGAAAATAATATATTCGTGATTGTGGTAACAGGGCTTTAAAAACATAGTGATGTCTTCTAATATACCTTAAGAAATGGCTTTAGACATAGTTAATATGACATAGGCTAGCCACTGCATGTGTAAGTGATTCGCGCGGCCCCGTCGATAGCGGTTTTGTCAAGGAACACCGTGGTAGGTTTAATCGGTATTCCGGGAGGTCCATTATCATTTCAACATCTTTCTTTTACCCCGGTGAGTCCGACATAACCCCTCCGCCCACCTCCGCGAAGGGGTATTCGTCAAGGCACGATCCTATATAAAAAAAATATGCTAATACATAATTATAATGGTTAACGTCGATGATATTATTTACAAAAATACATGCATACCAAGAGATCCAAAATATACCCAATTATAAAGTTTTACATCAGGAGCACGAAAACGACAACAAGTATATTATATTAGGGGTGCGACAAGGATATCGAGTGTACGTGTTGCGCTATTCACAGATTAAATTAAAACGATGTAGTTTATAGATAGGTATTACTTTACCTTCTGTCTTACAACGTAGGTCCACATTATTGAAAAGAGCTTTTCTATGCAGCGAAATGAATTTTGCGCGCCATTTTATATACATAGAAGTAACATATTTATAGTTTATAATATTATTGCTTTACGTTTATGAGCTATACCTTTGTTAATTATTACGTATACGGTTTAGATTTTAGTAAGAACTACACGAATATTGACGACGTGTGTCGTATCGAAACTAAAAGGGTAGCTCAGGTGATTGATTATTATAATTAATTTTTTAATATTGATTATATATACATTTATGTAATAAAAATAGTGTGATAAATAATTTATAAATATCGAATAATGTCAGTATTGTGTTTGGTTTACGGCAAGGCCAAAGAATAGATACCTACACAAGGCTCGCTTCCTACGATGTATTCTGTAACTATATACCCTATTATCAATTTTGTGCTATTTCGTCGTACATAAACAGAACAAAAAAAATTCAGCATTATATATTCCTACTCAGAATTCGGAGATATTTAATCTGTCATATTATGTTATGTGATGAGTACTGATGAGAAAGAAAGAGTGTATACATTTTGTTCCAAAAGATTTATGTAGTAAGTTAAGTAAACTTTATTAAAATGCGTTTTCCATTAAATTACACCATTGTGCATGTAAAAGTAGCTAAGTGTCTAGTATTAGCCTATAAAGTCACGCCCAGTCACACTATTATGCATACAGGGGGACTGGCAGAACATTTTAATTTTAAATTGTACTATTAACGTCTACATGTTCGTGAGCCTAAAGGAATGTATAATCTGCATAAGTGCACAGGCGCATTTTAAGGTGGACTATGTGACATCAGTATAATACACCTATAATAATACTTTCTTTAGATATATTATGCAGAGGTATAACATTAAACCAACTAAGTTCATGTTTAACATATTAGGAAAGAGGTTTCTAACCTTCGACCGGGAAAACTTGTACCAAGAATTTTCAGATAGAAAAACTTAGTGACACTGCCAAGAAACGAACTTATAACTTCATCATTCTCACTAACTGTAAGGAACATTACACCGCGGTTTGCCTAAAAAGAGATTTAGAAGTAATGTTTCATAGAGAGCTGTTCTATTATTGAGTAGTATTACAATGGCTAGCCGCGTTTTGTTTGTTACAAGGCTGTGTCATCGTGACGCTAACTGGCGCAGTGGCGCCCGGCTGACGGCGCGGCGTCACGCGCACGCTACGCACACAGATTTTCGGCCCTAATCAACGTATTAGATAACGATTGGATAGCCGAGCTAGAACTGATTTGGCGGGTAAATGATTTATGTCAAAATAAACAATATAATATCATACACAATAACGCAAAATCTTTTGAAACTCAAAAAGTCCACTTTGTCATTCGCAATAGCCTTTTTGTCTGTAGTAAATTATATTCAAATCAAATACTATTACTTGTTCGTTATTTTATTATCCATCACAATATCTTTGATCTAAACTTATTCCACCACTTTTCAATCACAATACTATAAAACCACGTGGAACGCGACATGATAACCTTAACGCGCATCCAACAATTGTTTGTCTACGATTCTATAAGAAGTAAATAATAAGTACCTAGGTATAGATACTAAAGTTAGATTAAGCAAATACTTATTTGTAAAATACCGAAGTAGTTGAACACTTGTAGTAGTGTTGATCTATTTACCTACCAATAAACAATATTCAAACAAAATTCTATTTCGTATTGTTCATGTTCAAATAGTAATATTATTATACGTTAACGTTAAAAATATATAATAATTATATTTATTTGTTATATTACTATCTTTCACAGTTATAATTATATACATTGTTCTTTTTATTTACTTGTTAACTATTATTAACTCTTCCGGTAGGCAGTTAAAATGAGCGCGAAGCCGTGAAAGCGCCAACGTAAATACTAGAGACAAAAAAAACATGATTGCGCCAAGGTCCTACACGGTAGGCAGTTAAACCTTGGCAGATAGGGAGGGGACATTTCCCGCGCTGCATTATTTTGTTGTTTACGCGGCGTGTCGTGGCGGGCAGTGAGTTCGATGACCCCATGCCGCACCACGCCGCCATATTTTTGGTAATAAATAATAGATAGAACAGCGCAGCGCACCACGATCGATCAGACCGCGACCAGTGCGGCGGCGCGTGCTTGGCTCGGTACCCAAAACATTGCACCCCCACCTCCCATTGAACAACAACGCACTTAGGAAGCGCACTAACGTAAAACTTGACAACAAATCAGTTGTAACTTCTGTTACGATAACGACTGTCGCTTATTTAGTATCGCAATTAAATATAAGTTTAAAATAATTGGTCAAATAAAATATTCGTGAATGCGACAAGAGTACATAAGGTAGTTTTTGCTGTTGGCAGACTTGAACACTTTTAGTACGAAATATCGCAGTCAGCAGTGCAGTATCTCGGTAATAGTGAAAATGCTTCGAAAGTTAGACGTGCCATATGGATTTTTGGTGCTTGGATGCAATGCCCATATAATTAAAGTGCAGCTGTCCCGAACTGCGTGATACGCCTTAATTAGATTAGAGTTCATAATTAGATAGCGTGTGTTTTTAATACATAGGAGTTGCATAATAATAACACACCGATGCTTTTTTTAAAGATAACGATCCCCACGATAATTTATTAGCAGATAAAATATTTGAATACACTAGGTGCTTCGTTAACTGTAAAATATTAACATACATAACGTAACTATACACATGAAATTTATATGTACACATGAAATTTATATATATTTATCAAATAACATAATAAAGAAAAATATTCTCAATGGCAACGTGTAATCAATTGAAGAAAAATATGAAGATATTAAAATGCAAAATCATTGTATATATGTGTATACTATTTTATTAGTAACTCAGACTTTATAATAGTTGACAAGAAAAGTGGAGCTATAACGTAAGAGAAACACATCAAGTTAATTCAAGGCCAAACGGACTGTGAATAAATTTTCGTATTATTGTTATTGTGTTGATAATACTTTAAGATGTTATTCATTCGTCGCACACTCGCTTATCGATATCAATTCTTACTAATAATATTTTTGTCTGTTATTACTTGTATTAAATGATTTGTTGTAGTATTACAACAGATTCACGCGTTAATATGTTGACATGCCATGTTGATATCGATTATTTCATATTATAATCATGTATCGATAAATCAATGTCAATGATTGCCTATTTAGTAAAAGGAAATTATGTTGCCACAAATTATCATGCCCTAGTTTAAAACTTATTTTATGAATTGCCATGTATATCATTCAATATTCCACTTAAGCACATCATTATGAATAAGAAAGTGTTTCTTTTATACACATTTCTTTTTTGTGCTAGTTCATAGTGCACGTTGATAGACCTGAGTACCAGTGCTATTTTTTTACAGCTTTCAACGCATCTCGTCTCCTCAAACTAATTGAAATGTACGGAAAGATGAAGAGCCGACGCGACAATCAAATGTGCTGGGATGCATCGCGAGCCGTTCAAGTCAAGGCCTGATTTAAGGTGAATGCATATCTTACCTACCACATCCCAGCATATTTGGTATTCGCACCACAGATCGCATTGCCTTTACTCTTAGAGATTTACACTCTATGTTTCTGTCTTCCATGTACGCATGTAGTCTGTTCAGATATTTGGGCTGACATGAAGCATCACATGGATCTGTGTAACGGATAGCAGTGAACAGCAAAGGTAGGGATCCACAATCAAACTTGTGCAGCTCTAAGAAAAAGCCTAATGCTGACTAATTTATAATCAAACATATATATCTATATACATACATATACGTATATTATTGTTTCAGCCCTATGGCTGTAAAACTAACCTATTCTACGGCATTGTAAAGATAGGTTACTTTGTTCCAGCGGTGTACGTAATACATCTTAGTGAAGTTACGGAGATCATTAGTTATTAACTAATATCCGTTTCTATTCCTGATATCGACATCTTAAATTTATGATATTGTTATAAACTTTATAGTTGAACCAGACTAAGCAACAATGTATCTACTTAACATATAAAAATAAACAGCCAATATATTACCCATATAAAAATCTATTTGCTCTCAAACTTCTATATTTTATTGCTTCATACGCGAAACATAGCTCAAAGCTCACATAACAATGTCATGTCATAATATTATCGTAGAAAATACAAAAATAATAAGTTAATTGTTTCAGTTTATTGTCTGCTTATCATCGTCACGTAACGATTTCAACGTTTTACCTACTTAAGATATAATTAACTACAATAACTTGTCTATAATTTGTGTTATTAAAAATAATATTTGGTCCTAACAACGTTAAAATTCAGTACCTAATATGTTTATCTCATCATCTATGATGTAATGATTTATGTTCAATTGCTTGAATATAGGTATTTTCGTATAAAAAAAGACAGGGCTCTGACAGACTACCACAGTGGACAACACTAGGTAGCTTAATTCGAACGACGCCAGTTTATTTTTTGCTATAATAAGATTACTTATGTAGACACAATATAAATACATGAGTTAATTTTGTCTGTTAAGTGATCGGTACGAAACGTTGTCCAAAGCTATATATTCTGAATGATTTCAAACGTGAATGAAGTTACGAAGATTATACCTAGTACGTAGTAGTTTTCGATAAGGTGATAAATGTTTCAAGTCGTACAAGTTAGTCGTTACCATAAATTATTAATCAGCGTTTTACATGATAAATTACGTTTTATTTATAAAACTAAAAATTTTATACTAAATATTGTAAAAAATTACAACAATGCAAATCACTTTACTATACTTTCTATTATCTTATTTCTATGACTTATTTATGGCTAAAATATGAATTGATATTAATAATTTTAATTTTAGACGTACGTGATAATGATTATTAGATAATTGTAAACATTAAAAACTAGCTATGAATTGCATCGCCTACAAGTACGGAATTACTTGAGGCAGTCGTCGCCATCGTGTTGCCGCTCCCCGCCATCGCGCACATTTCGCCCGCGCCGCCGCCGGCCTGTGCCGCGCCGACGCGCTGCGTCGTTCGTTGCGGAGAAGGGCACAGAGTTGTTTACACCACCGCTTACACCACGTGGTATGCATCGAGCATACATATGGTCACGTGGCTCTGTTTTGTACCTGTAATACGAATCTACACCGCAAACCACGCAAAACTGGATTCGCTTAGTCAAGCTTTGGCTGTAATCAGATCGAAAACAAATACGAAACGCTACCTGAGCTCGGTGCCAGCCGTACTTGTCTGCTCCTCGCGATCCACAATGTTACAATATTTCACAGAATTAGTAATACAATATTTCTCACTGTCACTCAACACAGAACACTTGAAATGTTTAATTTTATAATAACAAAAACAATAACAACACTATTGTAAACACAATACGCGGCAAACATCGGATAACGCGCAGACGAGTTATCACAAACGACGCGCGCGAACGACTGAGGAAGGGATGCGGAGTGCGCGGGGCCGGTCGTGCCGTCGACCCAGTCGAGGAATGCGGCTCGGCTCGCCCGTTCTCGCGTGCTTATTTTTTAGTCAGTCCGGTAGGACGCTTGGGGTACGCTCTAAAGCGTGTTTTTCACAGGCTTTCAGACTGGTACTATGAATTAAACCGAAAAAATACAAGTTGATATTATTCAACTTGTATTTTTTTAACAGAACCGAATCATAATTTAAATTACCCACATTTTAAATTTCCCTAACTTGCTGTTCTCGCACCACTATCAGTCTGAATCAAAAACTAGGTAAGTATATTCATTAGAAATTTCATTCGTGATTCTTCTATAATAATATGCGATTAAGTATAAAATTAAATAATTATATCACGACTGTTATAGAATTATTGATACATATTTATTTTTGATATTTATTTTGATTACTTTTTAAGACAGCAAAGAGCATTAAATAGTTTCAGAAAACTATAATAATACATATAAAGAAATAAGAAATCATTTGTGTATGTATTTGCTGTTCATTATTTAACTATTTATTAATAACTCTTTTATTATTTTTTATCATTACAATATCCCATTGATGTTATTCATCATGAATGAAAATTTAATAACTCTAAAATCGATATTTGTATTTGGAACTTAGTAGGTTGGTACCTATATATGTATGTGATTATTGACACAGTAAATCAGTAAAAGTCGTTTCTACTTGCTTCTAATATTAACAAGACGAAAAGTTGAATATAATACATCCCTACCTGCTCCTTCGAAAAGTGCGGACGCGGGATAACGCACGTACTTATTATAGGTGCCAGACTACTCAGGGATGAATGATTTATACACTCGGCGTCACAAAAATCGCACCTTTTTAAAATTCAATATTAAAGTACTTTTTCTCAAACTTTGTCAATAGTGAGAATATGATTGTAGGATATCATTGGAAAGGTTATTAAATTGCCTTTTAGAAATTATAAAGCGCGAATGTTTATTTTTATGTTTTAATAATAAAAAAATCAGAAACTTAGAAAATAATAAAATTAATAAAAAAACAAATTTAAAAAAATACAATTTCGTCCTTAAAATCTAGTGTTTCCGCCCCTAGCCTTGATGACAGCTTCCATCCTATCCTTCATGGACCTCATGAGAGTTACTACTCTCTCTTGAGGTATGTTATCCCATTCTTCGATCACGGCATCCTGGAGCTCTTGGAGAGTTGTGGGAGCAGGATTTCGTGCTCGTACATGCCTCTTTACATCATCCCAGAGGTGCTCGATAGGGTTAAGGTCCGGGCTTCGTGCTGGCCACTGCATAACAGAAATCTCGACTTCTTCCAAGTAATCACGCACACTGGCCGCGGTGTGGCAACGGGCGTTATCATGCATTAGTATGAACCCATCGCCAACAAAACCAGCATACGGGACCACATGGTCTTGCAAGATCTCCGTTATGTACCGAGCAGCATTCAGCGAACCTTGCCCTCGACCACCGCCAGTCCGAGAGACGCACACAAGTTCCGTTTTCCCGTCCACGGATATCCCACCCCAGAACATACAGGAACCACCCCCGTATTCTGTTGTTTCTTCGATGCAAGCTTGAGCAAAGCGCTCTCCTTTTCTTCTGTAAACTCTTCTGCGTCTGTCATTACAGAAAAGACAAACTCTTGTCTCATCGGTAAACAGAACGGCTCTCCAATGGTCAAGCGTCCAAGTGACGTGCTCCTGAGCAAATTGTAGACGGTCTCTTCTGTGCTGCGTGGTCAATTTGGGACCTTTCGCAGGTCTGTGGGCAGTGATTTTCTTTTCTTTAAGTCTTCTTCTAATCGTAGAGACACTCACAGCCGTTCTACGAGCTGATCGGAGCTGCTGTTGCACCTTAACAGCATTACTGAAGCGGTTGCGCAACGATGTGGAGACAATGAAGCGGTCGTCTCTCTCTGATGTACAGCGTTTTCTTCCTGATCCACGTCTTCGGATAAAGCCACCAGTCTCTTGGAACCGTTGATACACTCGTCGAACAGAGAAACGACTCAGATTTAATTGTCGAGCAACATAAACCTGACGTACTCCTTCTTGCAATAGTGCAATGACTTGAGCGGCTTCTTCAGAGGTGGTATCCATCTTCAGGTATTTTTTTCTTGAGTATGCTGTTCCGATGTGTACACTTTAAAGTCTGAGCAATGATTGACCCATTTTTTACCTGGACATGACCTTTTATACCCTATTCAGGTAGCTCAACTAGCGCTCTAATGGATGCGCATTTTTTTACCATTATGTTAAATGTTCCCTAATAATAAATTTTATTTTGGTTTTTAATTCTACCGACCAATAATGTAAAGGTATTGAAATGCTCTTAAAAATGATATATTTTTTTATCCAGTAGAATCAATGCGCTAAATTTTGGGAGGTGTTTATTGAAAAAAACAAAAAGGTGCGATTTTTGTGACGCCGAGTGTATTATGATTTGAATCAACTGGTTCCGATTTTCAATACGTTTATTTAGTTATTTGTAAGTAAATTAATAAACAGATACTTATTGCAACTTTATTACTTATAGTTCAATATTTTTACTTTGGTATTGAACTACTCATTTAAAACATTCACAGATATTTAATGTATATACTTACCTACCTATATGTAGTAAGTTTACGACAATCGGTCTACTATCGATGATATTTTTCTTGTATTTTAAGTAATTAATTAGTGACTATCTTATGATAATGACTGTAATATAATGAAATATTGCCGTCTTATAAACATAAAAACGGCAATAAAAGCGGAAAAGGAACCGTTCTTTTATAATAAAAGATAATGTGAAGTACCTAAAGCGGTAGGAATTATAGTATTAGTAATTGCGTTTTTAATTAAAATTAAAAGTAAGTAATGAATTTAAACTGTACAAAAACGTTCTGAATCCAAAATTCTTACAAGATATCAATGCCATTAGGTCCAAAGTTAATAAAATACAGGTGTGTCTTCGAATGATGTGCGGTTATAACCGAATTTTGCAATACAGTAAATTATATTTCCTAACTAATACTATAAAAGCGAATGTGAGTTATCATACATAACATAACAAATACATACCTACATCGTCGGTCTCGGTGGCGTAGTGGTTAGTGTAACCGACTGCCACGCCTGAGGTCGCGGGTTCGATTCCCGCACAAGTCAAACATTTGTGTGCATGAACATGGATGTTTGTCTTGGTCTGGGTGTTTCTATGTATAATATGTACGTATTTACAAAAAAAAAAAGTATATATGTATGTTTATCCATTGTCTAGTACCCATAGTACAAGCTCTGCTTAGTTTGGGCTAGATGGTGTTGTGTGTATGTGATAGAATATTATATTAAATATTATTATTATACAATTTCGCAAACAGAGGTTGTTAAAATATCTACATTTTTACTTCATAATATAAACTTTGAACGTCTATCTAATCCACGTCGCTTTAACTATCGAAGGATTTGAAGAAGGATCCTTCGGTAGTTAGTGCCTACGTTATGAAACCTCGGCTAAATTACAAGTTTCTGAATCATGCGGTTTGAGCTGCGCGGTAATACCTCAGTAAGATTTGTTCAACCAGATGATATTATCCAGGAGAACATAGAGGAATAACCCGAATCATCAAGTTTTCCGCTTTTCAATAATAAACATCAAAGCACAGTCAGATTACATAGTAACATAATTTACATTTAACAACCTGGCCGGATACTAATTTACTATTTCGTGATGAAGATAACCTTAATGAATACAAAAACAACCGTATATGAATATAAATAATATTAAACATGCTGTCTTCTCTATCGAAAATCCAAACTTATATTATAAATGCGAATGTGAGTTTGTTAATTTGTTCGTTTGCGCTTTCACACTTTAACTACTCGATCGATCATCATAAAATTACTCGTTGTCAGTGGAATGGAAAAGAACATAGGGTACCTTTCATTCAGAAAAAAATACTAACTTTACCTACATTTATGCGAGCGAAGCCGTGTGTCAATCCTAGTAGTCCATATTTGTATGTAGCTGAAATACATATGTTGGATCCCGAGTTCCCGACTGCGCGCGTACGCGGCGGTAGCAGGTCAAAACCGTGCATATTTCAAGAAATGCAGTCGTGAATCACGCCGGCTGCTGCAACCGAATCACAGGATACACGCGATTCATGTAGTCGTGAAATACCATCAAGCACTCATATCATGGCAGGGTGACGTGTCGACACGTCTCAGACAGTTCACAATGAAGGCCTTACATTGCACTGATGACGTTATTAATACAATATTGTACTATTACTTAAATTAATTAATTGCTTTTTACTTTAGATTACAAAAGCTTAGCACAGTATGCTTTTTATTACTTTTACTTACTGGCAATAGGTATATACCTACCTGTCACTTGTAAATCTTACATGGTTGATGATATTATGTTGTCTGCAAAAGTGAGGGTCAATAGTCATCCTCGTAGCCTTTTTATAATATTCTGAAACATTGTACAACGTTTTTATTGAGGTACAATGACCGGCCACCAGAGTGACAGAACTGCATCGATGAATAGTTAATCGATAAAATACTAATTTAAATATGTTTGTTATCTTTTAACGGTTAAATCGCAGATCCAATTTGCATCAAAATTGGCCTAAACAAATATAAAATTTACTACATATATACCATATGGTTGTTTTTTGTATTGCACCAACTATTCAGATATAAAAAGCATAAGGTAAAGTTAGTAAAGTGAAAGCGCACGCGCACAAAGGCTACTCGTTTATTACGCGAGCTATACACAAATTTACCTTTGTAGTACATAAGTGGGTACTTTGGTATTTTAAAAACACTTACCATGACTCCCATTTCTCGGCGGCGGTCACCATTTCATTCGTACTAACTATAACTAATAGAATTCGATTTAATTGTTTAATATTTTCACTTAGGTTATACTACCACAATATAAGTCACTCTATAATTTGCTAAATTACAAAATCATGATTTTTAAATTTATACTGTACGTAAATCAAAATGTTCTCATGGACAATCCGAATGTGACGGCAACAACGGACGTACTGTATCTACCAATCCGTTTGATCCAATTCGTCTGATGCGTGTCGTGCTGACATGTGAATTCTTAAGTCACCACGTACTAGTAAACAACATTGACTGCTACGTTGCTGATTGTTTCAGGCTATATACTTAATTGCAACCAAAAATAACGTCACTCCTTCTTCTACGAACCTAGGTGTCTGTTAAGTCTGACCCTCTGTTAGCTTAGCTCTTGATACACAAGTTTCAGTGCTGGCATAGCATTCCATATCTTTTCCACAAAATCTCATAATGGTTCCTCTTTTTTTTATACACAAGTATGTTCTTTATACTTCTTTAGCTCCTTACGATTCAGTTTTGAATTCTATGGCAAATATTGACTATAGTCACATATCATAAAATGGCGTGGAAAGCGATGAAAATTAATAATAGATCCTCTAAAATACATAGTAAAGAAAGGAAAACACTCATTGCTCCGCACAGTAGAACTAAGAAAACAAAAATGATTAAACAATTGACTTAGAAAATAATTAAATAAATTGTAATAAACAAAGGAGAATCAATTTATGTGAAGCAGATGTACAATTACATAATTATATGTCTCACGATCGTATTAAGATGTGGTCAGTATTTACCAGACCGCTATGGTCTGGCGCTGCTTTTCATTTCAACTGACCCTAATGTGAAAATGTCAATGTGAAAATGTGTCAATCACGGATATCGTAAATATCGTGTATTTACAATCATGTATTTCAATCCTATCCTACTAATATTATAAATGTAAAAATTTCAAAAACTACTGGTCCGATTGTGATAAAACTTGGTAGGTATATAGATAGCTGGAGACCTAGATTAATAATACAAGGCTTTGTATCCCGATATTCCCACGGCATCGGCATTTACGCGGATGAAACCGCGAGGCGCATCTAGTAGTGTATATAAATAGATAATAAAATTATATAAGATGTTATATACATCTTATATAATTTATTATCTATATAAATAAATAGGGTGACTGCCTCCGTGGCGCAAGGTGTAGTGAACGATTGCTGTGTCTGTGTCTGCGGTCTCAGGTTCGAATCCCGGGTCGGGCCAACAAAATTATTGGATTTTTCTGTTAAGAAATCTCAATAGCAGCCCGGAGTAAGGAAGTTGGCAGTGTTAGACACCCCCATGCCTCAGAAAGCACGTAAAGCCGTAGGTCCTACGCCCGATTTTTCTCCGGTCGTATCGGATTACCGTCCTATCGGATCATGAGAGTTAGGGAACAGAGAGTGGACTTGTGTTTGCGCACACACTTGTGCACTATATAATATCTCCTGCGCAGATGGCCAGTCTCCGTTAAGACTGGTCGTCCTGGTCGAAATTCGGTCTGAAGGACATTAAATAAGCAAACATTTATTGTTTCACACGTAAATCTATGGTGTCACATGTACACACGTGACATCGACTAAAGCATTTCATGCGTTGGTGTGCAATCAAACAAAATATATGAAGAATTATATATTTTGTTTGTTTTGTCAACGTTTTCGCTAAAGACGTTGTCGGAAAATGTACTGAAAAACAAATCAAAGATCAAACGTGTCGAAATGCGTTAATGGGTTTGAAATCTCGTGGTAAATGGTTGAGCAACAGAAATTGATACGTGTCATCGTCGTAATGCGTGACCCCTATTATTGTTTGTATCCTTAGTATAGTGTAGCATTTCAAAGAAAGATGCTGACTAGTGTAAATTGCTACACGTGTATAAACGTAAAAACTAGAATACGACACGTGTATAAGCACACAAATATTTTGCAATTTTAAATATATTGAGCTGACACTTGACAACTAGGTTGGATTCTTAGTCATTATACAAAAATAATACCGGCTTTAATGCAGAAGCGCGCTATTTTACTTTTAACAAATATTTGAGTAACAGTATATGTAACATTTATAAGTAAGAGAAGAAAAAATTGAAATGAATATGCAATAGTACACTTGTACACACAAAAATAATAATATGATGAATACAAAACCGGTGTAAAATTAATGATGATTATATAATAATAATAATAATAAATATTTATTACCAGAAAATGTAACAATGTATGGTCTTATCTATTGGTCCCACACTAGGCAAGTCTGTCCTGTGGGTACCATGACGATTACAATTTACGTTTAGGCACATTGCTCGGTCGACAAATATTATTATTAAGTAAGTATTATACAAATCGTCAATTAATCAATCAATTAATAAAAGTAAATTATCATTTTCTACCAGTATGCAAAGTGGCTGAGAAGTACGTCTACTAACGAAGAGACAAAAATCGTAAGGCCAATGACTATATTGGCGTCTTCCAATTCGTGTGATTTACTGACAAATCATTCGTTATTATTATATTATAATAACGAATGATTTGTATATTATATGTACAGTGCTTTATAGAAATACCTAATAATTTGTCTGCAGATTACTATCAACTAGTCTATGTATAATATGTATGTATTTACAAAAAGAAAGTATGTATGTATGTTTATCCATTGTCTAGTATCCATAGTAAGCTCTGCTTAGTTTGGGCTAGATGGTGTTGTGTGTATGTGTGTGTATTATATTATTATTATTATTATATTATCTTACGGCTAATTCTAATCGCTATTGCTCTTTACACGAGGGCCGCGAAAGAATACGCTGAGCGCGGCAAAGCTAAGCTTGTAGTGTCAGACCTAAGTATCTGACATAACGCAAGGTGATGATAGAAGAGTTACTTTACGATAACTAATACCAGCACAATCTAGTCATTTAAGGTGCCACAAAGTGGCAATGATTACCTATAAGAGAAGATAGCAATGTTTAATATTAATAATATTCATTAAGGTTATCTTTATCACGAAATAATAAATTAATATCCGGCTAGATTGTTAAAAGTAAATTTTGTTAGTACCTATGTAATCTGACAGTGCTTTGATATTTATTATTGCAGAAAATAAAAAGCATGTAGGGCAGTCTTTGGGGACTGCCGATAGAAGTGAAAACTAAGTAACTTGTGAATTGTATCATTGAGCTATTAGATTATTATTTTTGAATTTTGAATGCGTGACGATGACGCGAGTTCCATGATTATTGTTCACCCAAAAAGTGCTCAACGCGCCTAAAGAAGTTTTCACTTCAAAACTAGATGATTTGGTTTTTTCCTCTATGTTCATCTAGGTAATATCATCTGGTCGAATAAATCTGACTGAAGCATTACCGCGTTTCAATTCGATTTACTAGTGCCTGAGATTAGCGCATTCAACCGTACAGACAAATAAATAAATAAACAAACAAACTCTTCAGCTTTATAATATTAGTATAGATTGGTAAGCAGGTCAAATATCTTATAACCACTTAATAATAGTTTGTAAATAAATATAGTATAAATAAGTACGTGTCATAGGGTTTTAGATTTTGTTAATACAGGACAAATAGGACACATTCGAAATTCCACTTAAACTTGGAAAATTCGGACCGAAAGAAAGTACATGCTCTCTAGAGTTTGTCGTCACAAATTGATCTTGTATTTCGTTCCTACAGTGTATAATTCCTTGAACTTCTGGACAAGACAAGAACAAGAGAGTCCGGTGTTACTAGTAGATGACAACCAACCAAAGCAGACAGGGCCAGTTTTAGCACTGCTAGGCGAAATATAATAAAAGTCGTGAAATTCAGCTACATGGCAAGGAGTTCTAGAATTCTTAAACTTGTCGTGCTCCGTGGTCTGGATAGTGCGTCTCTTTATGGTTAGTGACCGAGGGGAGTCGCGCGACTGCAGCGTATGTTGACGCTGATACTGTAGCGAATATTTCTATCCTATTTATTTGCAGGGTACTAACGCATTAGTACTAACTCTAATATTGTAAGCGTGATAAGATTCTTGTTTGCCATATTTGTGCTATAAGAATGTCTTACGATCTGCCGTACTATTTTACAATTTCCATTATAAGTTTGTAGCGGATATTGGCATCCGCAGTCGCAACTGCCGTGCATCCTAACAATTTTATGTCCTTGATGCATTTGCATCCGGATCTTTCGATTTATAAAACCATATGTTTTCATGGCAAAATAGTCGTAGGGACTTAATTGATTTTAAATTATATAAATGGCATTTAATTGTATCATCGATGTGAGAGTAAATTATTTTTAATGTTATTAATCTGTATGAAAACTGTCTGTTTTGTTTTTATGGCTGAATCACAAAAACGTATTTGATGTTAAAGTTTGCTTTTTAGATATTTTGTGTTGATTATTCAATATCTGTGGCACAATCCAAGTCATCTCTATCGTGAACCAATCATGGCCAAATATTAGGATGTGATCGTTTGATTACACACAACTGGTAAATTCAAAATATATCATAATGTAAAAGTCACAGTATTAAAAAAGAATATAGTATAAACTAATATATATAATATATAAAAATAAATAAATAAAATCTTGTAAATATTTAGTATTATAATTATTTGTGTTTTTATAATTATGTTAACTTTTTTAGTACATTTGTAAATATAGGTTATTAGATTATTTCAATTTATTACATTTACTAGAAATATTTAATGATCCATACTAACATTATAATTAAAAAAAAATATAAAAATAAATATATAATAAAAACAATAATCATTCTCTTACGACGTTTGCATCCTCAATAATGCGCCTCCAATTCTGCGTTTTCCTGTTTGAATCCGTGTCGCAATTTAAATATTTTAATACACTAATTAAAAGCATTCGTTAAAACTGGTTCGAATGTGTACGTAACACATCAACTGCGTCTCGATTCCATGTTCATTCATAAACACAAACGCGTGCAGGTGCGTCATTGTCCAACGGACGCTGATTTTATTGTCAATAAGAAAAATTACCGTACCTATTCAAACGCAGGTAGAGTGAATGATGAAGCTTACTGACACTTGTCCAAAATTCAGACAAGGTTGTTGTCATCGTCCTATCATCAAATTTGACCGACTAGAGAGAAATTAACCAAAAGTAGCCTTTGCAAAATTTTGACATTTATGATAGTACTAGATTGTGCCCGCAGCTTCGTTGGCGTAATGTGGGTTGGGTGAAGCTAGGGAAGTAACAGTAAGTATGTAGTTTCAGTTCTAGCCACCAAACCACCATTCAAGACAACGAGTTAGCACACCGTTGTAGATTTAGTCGGTAGTTACCCGGGACGTAGCATCTTTTCCCAGGTGAGCCCGACATAACATCTCCGCTCCCCTTTGCCGCGAAGAGGAAGACGTCAATGCATTCTCCCACGGTAAAAAAAAGTAAGTAACAGTACTTTTTTCTGGATGAAAGGTAGTCTATGTCCGTTTCTGTTCTCCTGAGAACGTGGATGCGAAATTTCATGATGATCGGTCAAGTAGTTAAGGCGTGAAAGCGTAACAAATTCACATTCGCATTTATAATATTACTTAGGTTTAGGATTATATAAAGCTAATACAGAGAATAGAGACAACATTTATTTTATGTAGGGGATAATCTTAGGTTCTGAACCGATTCTCAAATTCTTTCTTATATGACTTGGTGAAAGAATTTGAGACGTGTGTATATATTATGTCTGACAATAAACCAGTAGTATAGTTCTACATAAGCATGCAAATTTGTAACCACGGGTTTGGATACTGACCAATAATCAACTTTCTATTGTTTAACAAGAATCGTAAAAGTTTATATGAATGTAAGATAGGGATCCCTTCTTTTCGCATAATGTTCTTTGTCCTAATATACTTCGGCATAACGATTTTGGCACAATTTGTTTTGGCATAATAATACTACGGCATAATTTTTTTAGGCATACATTTTATGTTGGCATAATCATCTTAAAGACTAATTTGTTTTGGCATAAATTTGATTCGCATAACGTAACGTTAAAAATTTAATATGCTGTGCAACAAAAGTTAGTGACAGAACCGAATTGCTGCAAAACCGACTCTACGTAGTCTTGTTTGTCCTACCCCTAGAGTGTAATTTAAAATCGTGTAGAAGCGTGGGGCCGCCGGAGGCCCGCAGCGCCGGAGTCGTGACAGAAACTCTGCCTGCTGCATGCTTGCTTGCATGCTGCATGCTGATATTATGCTTAAAAAAGTTATGGTTTAGAACTTTATGCTTAATAAATTTATGCTTTAGAATATTATGCTTAATCATTATTATGGTTAGAGAAATTATGCTTAAAAAATTATGCGTAAGCTGTTATGCGTAATTATATTATGCGAAAATATAATTATGCCAAACAAAATTATGCTAAGTTATAGTAGGTCTTAAAATTTTATTCTAATGGATAGGGATCCTGTAAGATACTTACATTACGAACATCCTTATTTTTAAACAAACTTTGAATCTTAATGTATCGCGATTTGTTTTATTACAGTGTTGACGTCAATTACCACGTTCACGTAGATGTAAAGTATCTGAACGTCAACATAAATAATATGTAGGTATAGGTATGTATGTGATAAAAAGTTGCTAGTAAACACGTCAAATCTAATTAGTACTCTAACATTCGCTTCATTAATACGTTACGTACTCAATATGTATACAGGTACTTGCCTTTTTAACCGAAAGGATAAAACTTAAAAGTGATTTCTCGCACCAGTGGTTTAGAAACGTAAGCGTAACGTGAGCAAGGTCACGAGAAAGTGCTTTTTGAAGTATAGAGGTATTGCAGTTTCACATTGTAGCCAATGTTATAAAGCCCAGTTTCTGTAGGTAAAGCAGGCACCAAAATGAGTTAACAGACTGCTGTTATTACCTGTTTGAATTTGCCATTGCCAATAAAATTACTTGTTAAGAGCCTTTTAAAAACCAGGTGTGAGTATGAATAGTATGAGAGACGTTAGCATAGTGCCTCTCCCCTTAGAACATGTAAATAGATAACCATATGCCGGTCGGACCTGGCGATATGAAGAATATAAATTGAAGGGTAAAAGAATTATATTAATAATAATAAATACTTATTTATTTTAGACCTGGGTCCATAAAGTGCTAGTTACAAATTAAACAAAATCCTTAACCTAGTGTTAACCAATTCAATTTCACAATTCTCCGGTTCCTGGACACTATCTACGCCGTGTGCAGTCGTATCCAGCGTTCCATCATAGGACTGTCCCACCGATCACACAATGTACTCAACATGCTGTGTGAGCTACCACACGTTCTACGTAGCAGGCAAGTTTGCGGATAATATAAGATCCTTCGCGTGTTGAAATTCATAACCGTGTTGAATCAGGCTTAAGCTTATATTCTTAAAAGTACTTAAAAATATATGTATTACGCAAATGTCTCGGGTTTGGAAACCACAGTGCGCAACTCTTACTTTTTGAAGTCATATAGATAAGCATTATTTAATTGTAGCTCGCTTTAATGTTGAACGCAAATTTCGTGAACATGTCTGCATGTCTGCATGTAAGAGCTTTGCATCTATAATATGTGTCAAATCTGTCAACCAGCACAGGTCCAGCGTAGTGGCAAAGTTTATATACGTATCATAGTATGCCATTATTAGTATACTTCTTTCATATTATTAATTGATCAGTTAAATTATTGATGTTAGTTCGTGAATCTATAAATCTTAAGGAAGTCCAAAACAGTCATACTTACTCTTGATATTTTAAAAACGTAAAGTAATTGCTTCATGATGATGTAATGATAACGTTGCTAAAATTTAGTCTTGAAGATGTTTGTCAGTATGTATGTCCAAGCTTTATGCAAAAACTAATGAACAGATTGTGTTTAAATTTTGCTTTGATGATTCTGATTGGTCAGGTCAACATAAGTAATTAAAATTTTCACGCCATGACAAAA
Organism: Catocala fraxini; assembly: GCA_930367265.1. Classification (NCBI taxonomy): domain Eukaryota; kingdom Metazoa; phylum Arthropoda; class Insecta; order Lepidoptera; family Erebidae; genus Catocala; species Catocala fraxini. The sequence goes on along the minus strand of OV884025.1, from coordinate 10,213,661 downwards.
AATTTATACCGTGACAATAAAACTGCACAAGCGTCATAATTTAAGTGAAGGATTTTTCTTTGTTTATTATAAGCGATTTTTGTACAAAATAATGACAACGTCAATCCTATCGTACTTAATTAAAAAGAAAAACTACTACAGCAATAGCACGGTCTAATCTTAATAGCTATTAATCTATCACAATCACTTTTGAAATTAAATGTATATTATAATATTCTGCTGTATCAGAATTTGGTTCCAGAAATATTTGTTTCAAGTCTGCGTGTTCTTTATGCCCGTTATTTGAATTCTAGTAAAGCGTTCCACGGTACCTAGAGGAATAACAGCCAGTACAAAGACGTTTACTAACAACAATATTTTTCTATTTATACTGCTGCTGCACGTGTTTCAATACCGGTATGTAAGTGTCAAAATGTCAAAATGTTAAATCGCGGACTCTTTAAAAGTAAAGTTGTTTTATAAAATTAACTGAAGCATTTATATGTATGTACTGTATGTTCGTTGTATTTGTGAATACGAATATTATCGATTGTTGTCGTAATTGGCGAAAATAACCGTCCTTATCAATCTGGCTCATACCTACTCGCTGAGTGACAAAATTGTGTTGATATAAACAATTTAGCAATACTTGCCATATTATCAGCGTAATCACCTTTGTTAAGAACAATAGGTATATATACAGAGGTAGACGGATCAATCTGTGACCTAATATTAATTATTAATTTGAGATTAACATTTTGTCTTTTGATTAAAGTCTAATGATTTTGCATTTGTTTGACTTTAAAGACTATTAGTGGGTTATATCTCTGGGAGATTATCGTACGAATATAAATTACATAATCTCATTGTTACTGGTTCATTTTAACATATTAGCAATAAATTAACTGTGATACATATATTTTACCGGGGCTTGACTATAAAGTATAAAGTCAAGCCTCGGTAAAACAAGCTACAAGTAAATTACATTCACGGGAGTCAATATTTAAAAAAAATAACTAAAGGTCTATAGTTAAATCGTGTTTTTTTATAGAATAATTCTTCTTAAAAACATAGTTCTTGATGGTGTAGTAAAAGGATTTAATTAGTGCCAGCTAAATGTGGTCCAAACGCACAACAAACAAAATATTTTTTTTTCAGTCCAAGACTTTTTTATATTACAAAATAACAGTAGATATCATCAACGGATACCTACTTACTAGTGCATCGTAATCGTTCAGTGCGACTGCTACAAAAACAAGTGCATTAAAACAATAATAACTTATGTTGGTATTATTACAATATTCGCAAGATATGATACATACCTATGATCAAATTTAACAAAAACTAATTGCTAAAACAAAACATAGTCTTTTGATATCAGAATGTAAAAATCCCGTCAAGTTAATAGGTATAAATATATTGTTACGTGCTGGGTTCGACGGATAAGAATATAAACAATATTACCGACTAAAACACTTTTATTCAAACACACAATTCAATTTAAAACACAATAAACACTATACCACACTTTTTCACTGTACTGCTTCAAACTCCGTAGTATTTCCGCTTCCGTTCGCTTCGATGAACACTTGATCGCTTACGATTGTAAACTGACTCGGCGGTGCGCGTGCGCCCTATTTATACGCGGGTAAAGCGCTTCTAGAGCTTTCCAGCAACGCCGTACTCGGCGTGTAAACAGCACGATGCTTCGAGAAAGTACCAGCATTCTCTCTAAGATTCTCGTACCGTACTACGCAGTTCCGTAAGATGTCAATAGATGGCGGTGTAAACTATTAGACGGAACCGCCGAGTCCCTCCCACAATGCCGAGAGATGTCACTGGGCGTAACACTGCCCCCCTCTTAGACATGTTCGTCCCGAACATTGTTGGATCCGTAGTAGCGTGCCAATCGATCCACATGAACGATCTTTGGTGTACCCCGTGGTCCTTTCTGGATCCGGTAGGTGACGTCATTCATCTTAGTGACTATGCGATAGGGTCCATCCCATTTTGCCTGCAACTTAGGAGATTTTCCTTTGCTGCGTGCCGGATTATGTAACCACACCAGCGATCCTTCCTCGAAGCCTTTATTGCTCGCCTTCCGGTCGTAACGGGTCTTCATCCTCTCAGACATCTGCTGACCGGTCTGTCTGATGTGCTCGTATACGTCATTCATCCTGTTGCGCAAATCATTCGCATAATCTGTTATGCTGCGTGGAGATTCAGGTGGGATGCCGGTGATCAAGTCTGCAGGTAATCGTAGTTCCCTTCCGAAGTTAGCGAAAGCAGGTGTTACTGATGTGCTTTCGTGAACGGCACTACGGTATGACAGGAGAAACGGTTGAATGTGTTTGTCCCAATCCCTTTGTTTGCTTTCTACAACTTTTGCCAGATATCTTTCCAGAGACTGGTTAAATCGTTCAACCATGCCGTCTGATTGCGGATGATAAGCGGTCGTTCTCGTTTTGTGGGTACCCATCACCCGGCATGTCTCCTTAAATACTTCAGACTCGAAGTTCCGACCTTGGTCACTGTGTATCTCTAAGGGCACCCCGAAACGACAAAAGACTTCGTGGACTAGCTTGTCGGCGACCGTAGATGCCTCTTGATTGGGAATCGCAAACACTTCCGGCCACTTTGTGAAGTAATCCATGACCACCAAGAAGTACTTGTTCCCACTTTGGCTTTCAGGAAACGGTCCGGCAACATCTAAAGCTATACGTTCCCACGGGGCTCCAACATTGTACACCTTCAATGCACCCCTGCTGCGAGTGTGTGGCCCCTTCACGGCGGCACAACTCGTGCATTTACGGCACCATTCCTCAACGTCTTCTCGACAATGGATCCAATAAAATCGTTCTCGGATCTTAACCAGAGTTCTCTTAACTCCCATGTGACCATGACAGGACATGAACTCCCATTATGATAGAGTTGTAAAACTTCCGGTACCTTGAGCTTTGGCAAGACCATTTGCAGATGACACTTGTCACCTCGAGCATTCTCCCATTTCCGGCACAGAACTCCATCCTGGATAACCAAGCTTTCCCACTGTGTCCAATAACTCTTGGTGGTAGGGCTCATTGCCGCAACTTCACTCCAGTGAGGTCTCGATACACCTGTTTTCTTCCATTCGAGGATGGGTCTTATGTCTTTGTCTTCTTGTTGCGTTCTCTGCAAAGTTTCCTTCCAGTCTTCGCTAAGATCCGTCCTCAACATCCTCACTAGTCCTTCCTGCTTAGCCTCTTGCCTGGCGCAGTGCTTACACTGGTCGGGACACGGTCTACGTGACAGGGCATCCGCATTACCATGTGACTTGCCACTACGATGCTGTATTACGAAGTCGAATTCCTGTAGTTCTTCAATCCATCTTGCTACCTGTCCTTCTGGGTCTTTAAACTGTAGTAGCCATTTCAATGCAGCGTGGTCAGTTCGCAGGTGAAATTTCCGTCCCAACAAGTATTTACTGAAGTGCTGCAATGTCTTTACGACAGCTAGAAGTTCCCTTCGTGTGACACAGTAGTTTCATTTCAGGTTTGGATAGGGCCTTGCTGAAGTACGCTATTACAACTTCATGCTCTCCTTTACGTTGAGATAACACGCCACCAATGCCGGTGTTACTGGCATCTGTATCTACTATAAATTCATGTTCATTGTCGGGATAGCCTAGAATTGGTGAATTACACAGATGTTCCTTCAGCTTCTGAAATGCGACGTCACAGCTCTCATTCCAGCAGAACTTTATCTTATCCTCGGTGAGCTTATGCAGAGGCCGGGCGATGTCAGCAAAGTTCTTTACAAACCGTCGATAGTAGGAGCACAAACCAAGAAATGCTCTGACTTGTGTCTTGTTCTCCGGAACTGGCCAGTCCTTGACAGCAATGATCTTATCCGGGTCCGTTTGGATGCCTTCTTCGGAGACCACATGTCCTAAGAAGTTCACTTGCCGCCTGAACAACGCGCATTTCTTTGGACTTAACTTCAGGTTGGCTCCTCGAATCTTCGAGAGAACGCGTTCCAGGTTGCGAAGGTGATCCTCGAAGGTGCGTCCTACTATGATAATATCATCCAAGTAGACCAGGCAGGCGTCTCCAATCAATCCAGTAAGTACCCGTTCCATCAATCTCTCAAAAGTGGCAGGGGCATTACACAATCCAAAGGGCATGACGTTAAATTGCCACAATCCTTTGCCTGTGGAGAATGCTGTCTTCTCCTTATCTCGAGGATGTATCTCGACCTGCCAGTAGCCACTTTTTAGGTCTAGTGTAGAAAACCACTTCATCCCCGTTAGCGTATCCAGAGTGTCGTCAATCCTTGGCAACGGGTAACTGTCTTTCTTTGTGATGTCATTTAGCCGACGATAGTCCACACAGAAGCGCATGCTGCCATCCTTCTTCTTAACCAAAACCACTGGTGAACACCATGGACTGGACGAAGGCTCAATCACACCTTCTTTCACCATACCCTCGATCATAGTGTCAACTTCATGTTCCCGTGCCACTGGTACACGTCTTGGTCGCTGGCGGATCGGTACCTCATTTCCTGTGTTTATTTTGTGTTGAACTAGGGCAGTCTTGCCTATGTCAGCATCACTTGTCGAGAAGATGTCGGCAAACCGGTTTAACATCGTCTCAGCCTTGTTCTTTTCTTCTCTCGACAGGTTATTCTGGCAGTCCTTCAAGAGAGAAGATACGTCGTACCTTGCCCCTTGAACTTTGGCGTTGGTAGGCTGTTCATGGCATCTACGCATCCAAACTGCTCCTTCACAGGTGCCCAATATCGTGCCCTTCTTGAGTACCAGTTCTTTGTCGCTTGGGTTCAGTGCACGTACCGATGTAACGTTGGTATTTCTAGCCAGAGTGCGTGCAATCTTCCATGAAGCATCGTTGTCCAAGCCTTCTATAATTACACATCGATTTTCCTGATCAGAATTCCTTGGTAGACAAACCGGTATGATTGTTTCCGACCTCGGACGAAGTACTACTTTCTTCAGGCAGTACACTTTGCCTGATGATGCGCCCTCCATGAATACTTCTTCTGAGCCACACTTCAATACTCCTTGACTAACGTCGATCTCACAGTGATGCTTCCGTAAGAAGTCTAAACCCAGGATGCAGTCGTCCACTATGTCAGCCACGATGACGTTGTGGCGGTAAATTTTATTACCTAGTTTCATATCCACCCGCTTCTCACCTCGGACGGTTATGTGCTGACCGGTAGCTGTTCTTAGATGTATACATTCATGGTTCCCGTAGTAGTCCCCAAGAAACCGTCTTGCTAGTCGGAAACTGACGACTGTCCGAGAAGCTCCAGTGTCCAATGTCATCTTGCACGGCATTCTGTTAATTTCACCTTCGATAATCAGGCTGTTTCCGTCACACGATTGTGAGATCGAGATCCTTGGGGCTCTACTATCACCAGCCAGCACCCGCCCCGTAGTCCTGGCGTCTACTCGTTTCCCTGCTGTTGTTGCCCGGCAGGCACATCAGGTGTTCCTTCTACCAGCGACTGGTTACTGCTGCGTGGACTCCTTCGCTTCGGGCAGCTCAACCTGATGTGGCCTCTCTCACCGCAGCTATAGCACCGGGGCGAAGTCGACACTTCCCTGATACGGTGAGCTCGATCATCCCGTCGTACTGCTTCCACTTCCAGAGCGTGGGCTAGGGCGTCCTTCAGGTTTTTGAAATGTCCGAGTCTCACTGCGGCCCTAACCTCCAGGTCTCGGATCCCGTCGGTGAAAGCTTGAACGAGGTTTCCGTCGATGAGCGCAGGTGAGGACTGGTACGCCTTTCGAACCAGCTTCTCCACCTCCAGTGCCCACTGCTGCAAGGTTTCACCAACACGTTGCGATCGGTCTTTCAGCTGGGCGCGAAACACGTGTTCCAGATGTGCGTCACCATATCTCGCTTCTAATGCCTCCAACAGCTTTTCGTACGTGATGTCTTGACCAAGCGCCTCTAACACAGTCAAGGCCTGGTCACGAAGCCCCAAGGTGAGAGCGGTCAGAGCCTGTTCTTGCGTCCACCCGTTCGATTTCATGACGGCCTCGAACTGGATCTTATAGGCTGACCATGACGATGATCCGTCGAATGGTGGGACTTTAAAGCCTCGTGGTGAAGACGCCACAACCGCAGGTGCCACGATCCCATCGCCAGCCTTGAGCCCACGTATCGTTTTCTCCACCTCGGCGATGCGACTTTCATGGCGTTGGACTTGCTCTTTCACCTCCTTCACCTCCTTGCCAACCGTTGCGCTGAGGTCTTTTAACATCATCAGCTGCTCCTCCTGGCGGCGCATACCCTCCTCCTTATCGCGTTGCAGCTGTTCCTCAAGGCGGCGTGCCTGCTCCTCCTGGCGGCGCATGCTCTCTTCCTTATCGCGTTGCAGCTGTTCCTCGAGGCGGCGTGCCTGCTCCTCCTGGCGGCGCATGCCCTCTTCCTTATCGCGTTGCAGCTGTTCCTCGAGGCGGCGTGCCTGCTCCTCCTGGCGGCGTGCCTGCTCCTCCTGGCGGCGTGCCTGCTCCTCCTGGCGGCGCATGCCCTCTTCCTTATCGCGTTGCAGCTGTTCCTCGAGGCGGCGTGCCTGCTCCTCCTGGCGGCGTGCCTGCTCCTGCATAAACGCCATCAGGTTCGCGAGGTCTAGGTTTACCGGCGAGTGAGCTGCACTAGTTGGTTCCGCTGCAGCTGCGGAGTCACGTTGTCCACCTGACGACGGCGAGGGGGCGTCTCCAAAGCGCCTCTGGTCCACATCTTGCTGGCGCTGGTTCCTGGTACGCACCCCTTCCACTTCCTCCTTTGGTAGTACTGGCATATTCTTATCTTACTTCTGACACCAATTGTTACGTGCTGGGTTCGACGAATAAGAATATAAACAATATTACCGACTAAAACACTTTTATTCAAACACACAATTCAATTTAAAACACAATAAACACTATACCACACTTTTTCACTGTACTGCTTCAAACTCCGTAGTATTTCCGCTTCCGTTCGCTTCGATGAACACTTGATCGCTTACGATTGTAAACTGACTCGGCGGTGCGCGTGCGCCCTATTTATACGCGGGTAAAGCGCTTCTAGAGCTTTCCAGCAACGCCGTACTCGGCGTGTAAACAGCACGATGCTTCGAGAAAGTACCAGCATTCTCTCTAAGATTCTCGTACCGTACTACGCAGTTCCGTAAGATGTCAATAGATGGCGGTGTAAACAATTAGACGGAACCGCCGAGTCCCTCCCACAATGCCGAGAGATGTCACTGGGCGTAACAATATCAAGATTTTTGTTGACTAACTGTTTTATCAACAAATTATTTCGCGGTTAAAGGTCAACGGAAATCTGTTTGGCTTATTATCTAATTTATCTTAACACATGAGGCGGTCACGATGACCGATGACCGGCATCGTTTTCGTTGACAAGTTTCGGGCGCTTGAATCAACTTGAATATAGTTTTAAACTCGTTACGTAACGTGTTTAAGAATCACTATCTTTAAGACCCTATCACACTGTATTGGGTGATCTCGTTCTACTGGCGAATTGTTGTAGACATGAGAAACTTTAAGACTACTCATAAAAGGGTAGGTACTGAGCCATAGGACAGTGTAAGCATAGTTTTGAGCGGAGCCAAGAGTAGCAGAATCATCAATCTGAGTTGTAAAATACTGAAATTATATTTAATTGGCGATTTAAAAGAGTAGCCGTGAGTTCCTTGCAGGTTTCTTCTCATAGGCCTTCATCAACCCTTTGCCTGAACCTAGCAACTAACCTAAATGTAGCTTCAGTAACTTAGTAAACTCACTAATCTATATATTTTGACGTTCATAAGTGTTACTTTGTGACCCAAATGAATAAATGCTTTTTGACTTTGACTCAACTTTCTTAAGCTGCAATCCTTGCTCAGTAGGTAAAGACAAAATTTTACTACATTCTTCGTTTCAAAACTAAAACTGCAATCCTTTGTTGCTGGATATCAGTATAACTATTAGCCATCATATTCTAAGTAATATTGTAAATCACACATCATTATTCACCAAAAATGTTTTGGTATATAGGTAACAAAAACAGCTGGCATTTGACAGCATTCACTCCTGCCAACTGTATTTCGTGGTTCATACCTTTTAAATAACTCTCCAGGTGCCAGCCATTCTTGAATGTAATGCAACAATCAGCAGATTTAATGTGTTAGTGCAGATAGAGAATGTAATAAACTTATAATGCTTCTTGCGGGCCGCTACGTGAGATGAACTTATACCATTACACCTTTCAAAAAAAGTCGCCTGTGCTGATAAGCCTATTGCGGCAAAAATTATAACAGCGCCGTCTAGCGATGCGCATAGCTCTATTAATGTATCCTAAGTAATATTATAAATGTGAATGTGAGTTTGTTTGTTGCGCTTTCACACCTTAACTACTTGAAAGATCATCATGAAATTACGGATAAACGTTGTCAGGGATACAGAAAAGGACATAGGTAATCTGTCATCCAGAAAAAGTACTGTTAGGTGGGACAGAAAATTAATATAACTTACATTTACGCGAACGAAGCTGCGGGCAAAATCTAGTAAAAAATATAATATGACTAGATGTGCCCGCGGTTTCACCCGCGTTTATCGTTACTGCGGCGCCCTCGAAGGTCGTAGCGTGATGTTATATAGCCTATAGCCTTCCCCGATAAATAGGCTATCCAACACTAAAATAATTATTCAATTCGGACCTGTAGTTCCTGAGATTAGTGCGTTCAAACAAACAAACAAACAAACTCTTCAACTTTATAATATTAGTATACATACTAGACTGTATGGTTAAATCTAAACTGAAATGGCGGCAACAGGACTTCCTTAAGAAAAATTCCTACATTTCATTAACTTAAGTTCGCATATAACTCTTACGTGAGAAAAAGCCTGTCGTTAAGAAATATTTTGTGTCGGCACGAATGAGCTGGCTCGCCTAGGGCACCACCTACTTACAGGAAACCCGCATAAGCTTTACAACCGTATTTATGAATTACTACGTGAAATCTAGACGGGAATTGGTCTTGGAATATGCAATGGGCACCGAGGGGGAGGAAAGAGGAAAATATGTAAAAAAATTAGTCGCGTAGAATGGGTACGTTCTCTATGGGTAGTGAAAAAAATGTAAATGATTTATTTTGTCTTATAAAATTATTTCATACTTTATAGAATAAGGTTAAAGGGTATCATATATGGTATATAAGCATATTTGTATTCCTTTTACAAATACATTCGCACATTACGCATTCGATATTTGAACCATTATTTACGTAGTAAAGAGACTACGAATGTAATTATATTCCGTATATGATACACTTATACTATAAAGAGTGTATTACAACCATTTAAATATAAATTACATTTAAAATCCTTAAAATCCTAATCCTTTCCTAACTATATTATTGCTATGAATGCGAATGTCAGTTTGTTTGTTACGCTTTCATGCCACAACAACTCGACCAATCATCATGAAGTTTCGCATCGAACACTTTATCAGGGGAACAGAAAAATACATAAGGTATTTTTTTTATTTCTATTTGTTAGAGACTTTTTGCCCATGGGTATGTCAGTCTCCTTAAGACAGAATGGCTTTATAAGTCAAGAATTTTAATAAGCATTCCCGCCATTTCTGATGTCGGCTCCGAAAGTATGCTAAGACATATCCCGACATTATACTTATTTATTTTGAAGTCTTTATAAAATTTCCTTCTACGATCCTCGTACCGGGCACAATCCATCAACAGATGTTGCACATCTTCAATGACACCACATATATCGCAATTTGCTGAGTCAGCTTTACCCATCAGATGCGCAAACTTCCTTGATGGATAGTGTCCGGAACGAAGCCTATGTGCTTGCACTATGTACTTGCGGCTTAAAGTTGTGTTGTTAAACCAAGGCACTTGAGGGGGCCGATCTTGAAGGACCCGATACCACACACCTTTTTCTTTGGAAATCTCCATATAATATTCTTTCCATATGCTGTATGTTATTTTTTTTGATTTGCATAAGACCTCAGAATGGTGTGGAGCAATATTAATTTCAGTTCCTTGTATGGCTGCTGATTTTGCCAAAAGATCAACCTCCTCATTGCCCTGTATCCCCTATATGAGATGGGACCCACTGAAATCTTAAAAGCTTTCCATTTTTCTGAAATTCTGTAGAAAACAAAATCATCAGCATATTGGCATATAAAGATATTTTTACATGGTGAATATTACATGAGGGAATACTTGGTGTGTGACAATATTACAAATCAAGGGTGATATAGGATCTTCCTGTGCCAGGCTTTTATCTGTCCATCTACATATTTGTGTTTCATTAGAATAATTTTTAATAAAAAGATGTCTTTCAGATAAAAAAAATCCATAAATAAAGACATATTGTTTTTCCTATATTTAACTCATCTAACATAGTTAGTACTTTGTAAATAGAGACATTGTTATAGGAATTTTCTATGTCTAAAAAAGAGGCAAGAGTTGAGATATTCTTTGTAAAACCCAATTGGATGTAGGTAACCAGGCGTGCTAGGCTATCCAGGCAAATAAATCCCTTCGGAAATTATCTCTTTCATCCATAAAAAGTACCCACCGTTCCTAATCTAACCTAACCTACATTTAAGTTAGCAAAGCCGCTGGCAAAATCTAATATAATAACAAGTGACAATCGGCAATGAATTAACGTAAATCTTAGAGTTCGAAAAAATGGTTCAAGTAATATACTGTTACGTGCTGGGTTCGACGGATAAGAATATAAACAATATTACCGACTAAAACACTTTTTATTCAAACACACAATTAAATTTAAAAACACAACAAACACTATACCACACTTTTTCACTGTACTGCTTCAAACTCCGTAGTATTTCCGCTTCCGTTCGCTTCGATGAACACTTGATCGCTTACGATTGTAAAACTGACTCGGCGGTGCGCGTGCGCCCTATTTATACGCGGGTAAAGCGCTTCTAGAGCTTTCTAGCAACGCTGTACTCGGTATGTAAACAGTACGATGATTCGAGAAAGTACCAGCATTCTCTCTAAGATTCTCGTACCGTACTACGTAGTTCCGTAAGATGTCAATAGATGGCGGTGTAAATTATTAGACGGAACTGCCGAGTCTTTCCCACAATGCCGAGAGATGTCACTGGGCGTAACAATACAAAGGTCATGTGATACCACGTGACATTTAAAGTCATAGTCATTTCGTGGGTACATCGATGCTGAGTCGAATAGCGTTGACCGCGAGTCTCTAGCTCTTACGGTTCTTGAGTTGAAAGTTGTATAACAGACAGACGGACGGACAAAGCTGTAGTATAAGAGTTTTTCGAACTCTTAAACATGTTTTGAGGTAATATTATTGTGTGTATGAGTAATAACTATTCAAATCATAGGAATAATATTGCAAGAGTAAGACATGGTCGTTTTCTCACTTTCTCAGCATGAATCATCAAATTGATTTCACGATCAATTGCCTGCACAGATGGGGTAGTAGTTTAAGAGGTCTCCTCACCGCTGCCACTGTTACGAGGGACGGACGGACGGCCGGACAAAGCTGTTGTATAAGAGTTTTTCGAACTCTAATAATGCGATGTGTGGCACTCAGAACAGGCCTCAAGGCATAAAACCTCAAACTGAAAAAAAATAACCTGTTCAGGAAAACATTATTAATTAACATTTGAAAAACGAGCCACCTGTCGTAGTCCGCTGTAGTAGATTTGTACCCGTCAAAGGCCGGTGGCTCGCATGCGAGCCACCAAATTGGCGCTAAAACGCCGCGCGTCGCCGCCGTTTAAAACGGCAATATAAGAAACTTCTTGTTTAAAACTGATTGCTTATTGGCTACAGATGGCTTTGGAACGAATGACGCTATACCACGGACCAATAAAAACGCCTGCTTTGGACAGCAAAATATTAAAAATAAAATTCTAAAGTTTAGTCGACGCGCACGCCCATAATGGCCGCTGTGAATGTATTTGTGTTGTGTATTTAAGTGATTTTTGATGGATTTCAGTGCTTGGAAGTACATTAAAATGTAAGTAATTGTTATTTTATTTATTATTGTAATGATTATAGTAGCAATAGTAATGTTTTAACAATGTATACGTTATAAAAACTTAAAACAAAATAGTGGCCGGCGCTTTCTTTTGTTTTTTTCGCCGTGTCGTATTTATGCTAATAAGATCTAAACAAATAAGATTCTTATGTATTCTTATTAGAATTCTAATAATATTAACGTATTTGTAAGTAATAATTTGTAAGTAATATTATAAAATATATCAAGAAATATGATTTATTTGACTAAACATAAAACGACCCTCTCTAAACAAAAAACCCTTGACACACAGGTTGGCACCCTTTTTTATTTTATTTTGCATAAAGATGATATATGTGCTTTACATAGTTAGAAAGGTTCTTTTTTCTACTTTTAGAAACAATATAACTAGTAGTAAATTGTATTCTTTCTAGATATATAAAACGAAGAGAATAATTTTTTCATGATTATGTACCTATTTTCATAAAATGTCTTTTTAGATAGAATAATAAGCTGTATTTCTTTTTTTATTTATTTGATTATCAAATTGAGTAGATTTCATACAAAAAAAACCTAAAATTAACTATATCCACGAATTAATTCGCTTACGATGATTTTTTAAAAACATTAACGCAACGTAAGCGAAATAAAAATAACGGCGGCTTTACTGTAATTTTCAAACGCTAAAATCGTAACATTTTTTCAGACAATTGTAGTCCCTATTTTATGTTTTTGTAAAGGAAGTATCATAAGGTATTACGAAAATATAAATACGATAGGTTAAATATAATAGTTTTACTTATATGTCAGCACACATCATATGAGTCGTCATTTGTTTACATTATCTCATTCCAACCGGACAATAATATAAACAATTGAACACAAATGGTCTTGTTTATATTTGAAAGCGCAGGAGGGCCTTCGTCAGAATTCATCGCAGACACGTGGGCGAGTAATAGAAACGACTATTCACTTCGGGTACAACGTCTTTTAATTTTCTTCACAATTTAAATTATTTCGGGTACAAACACTTTTAAATAAAACCGTTACGTTTTCTAATGATTATAATTTTCACGAAATAATGTCACAGATAATCACACTTTAATAGCAGGCTTCACAATCGACACAAACTAAGTTCAAATCTATACGGATTAACACGATAGATAGCGATTCGTCGCAGACGTGGTGCGCTGGCGGCGGTTCGTACTTAAGTGTCGTTTTAAGATGGCCGCCCCGCTACCATTGACACGACGACGCTCCGCTAGAGTGACGTAACAACTCAACGTCACTCTTGACACCGACATTTCTGTGAGGCGCCGTTACGGCCGGACTGACATACGACCGTCCTCGGGCGTCTATAAGTCTCTGGAATCAAAAGAAAATCGATCACTAACTCATCCGCTCGTCCATCCTATAAGACTTTGTCGTCGTCAATTTCATTCATGCAGAAACTTCAATATCTAGGAATTTGACCTTAAAGCAAATGACCTGGACTGGACGAGTGTGTCCCTTCAACCAACCCATCTTGGGTCTGGCCCCATGCAGAAACTTCAATATCTAGGAATTTGACCTTAAAGCAAATGACCTGGACTGGACGAGTGTGTCCCTTCAACCAACCCATCTTGGGTCTGGCCCGGACGACACTGTCCTAAGGACCAGTCACTTAGCATGAATTTTCCAGTTAACCAACTCAAGGAAACCATAGCTCACATTTTTTGTAAAACTCGCAATGACTTGGACCGGACGAGAGCATCCATTTAACCAATCCACCAAGGAATGGCCCGGACGACTCTGTCCTTTCGACCAGTCAACCACACATATTCCATCTGGACCAAGCTAGTGCATCCCTTCAACCAACCTTTTCAGGTGTAGCCCGGACGACACTACTTGACCAGGCTCGACTAAATGAAACCATCTGGACGACATCACCTTTCCGAACTTTCAGAAAAGTGTATATCGTACAGGATCGACTGATATAATGATTAATGACGTAGTAACACACCTGTGACGACGGGCTCGCTTGACTATTGTCTATTTAATTTTGTTCGTCGCATGTCTCCGGATCTGAGTGTACACTAAGAGTGTCTGAACTAGCTGTGATTGTATTTGAATCAGCGGATATTGTATCCGAGCACACGGTCAAGGAGTCATAATTATAGGAAAGTGATATGTCAGTCGGGTCAGGTACAGTTACTACATCATCAGGCGCCGTCTCGGCCTCGTCATAATTCAAAAGATTGCTCGTAATTTCTAACAACCCATCGTGTCCCTGTGGTACTGAGCGTAAATTCTCGTGCGCGTACTTATATACTCTGTGAGAACCACCCAAACTCCGTAATTCGTACCTATCGTTATCTAATACCGCAGTTATAACGAAGGGACCTCTAAATTTCCTATCCAATTTAGTTTGGTTTCGTTCACTATTTTTTAGAAACACAAAATCACCACTTGAAAACCTTTTTATCGATGCGCGACCTTTATTAAAACGACTTACTTCGGATCTTGCAGCCTTTTCAATATTATCTGACGCATGTTGCCTTATAGTGTCGAGATCTAAACGTTCCTGCTGACCGTGAACTTCTGAGTTTAATCTAGACATACCTAACGACTGAGCGCGAATCCCGAACATAATCTCTGTAGGTGAGTATTTAGTTACGGTAGATTTAGTACTATTTAGTGCGAGTTGGATATTTCCTAGTTCGTCGCGCCACGTTTTATTAGGATCATTTTCCACGATAGTTAACAGACATTTAAGAGTACGCATAACCCTCTCAACTTGTCCGTTGGCTCGGCTTGAACCCGTTGCGATGAAATGAAGTTGAATCTTAAGCTCGGCGCAAAAATTCTTAACATCAGAGCTTATATAGCAGCGGCCTTGATCAGCAATTATTCGCTTAGGGGCTCCAAAAAGACAGACAGCTTTATGAAGGGCGTGTATAGCGCTTTTGGCGTCGAGAGCGGATGTATGTTCTAATAGTACATATTTAGTAAAACCGTAAATAATCACCGAACAGTATTCCTTTCGGTCGCTCTTACCGCTAAGCTTCCCCGTAAAGTCAATGTGAATTGTATGCCACGGCACGGATACTTTAGGAATCGGGTGAAGTTGAACGGGTTGAGCTCCCGATGGACCTTTCGACGCTTTGCAAATAATACATGAGTCGATGAATTTACGCACGCATTTAGACATCTGTGGAAACCAATATTGTTCATAGAGTTTGTCTAAAGTTTTGTCTTTGCCTAAATGTTGGATTTCGTTATGGATATGATTAATTAACGTCCAAATCAAAGACCGTGGGACCACTGGTAACCACGAAACCATTTTATTACGAGATATTTTTCTGTAAAGAATACCTTCCCTGACGTCATACGTCTGAGCTACTAAATCCGGAAAACCATTATCATTATGTTTCGCAATAAGGTCTTGTATCTCACTATCGCGTTTTTGTTCGACAGAGAGCCAGTCTTGGTGGAGCTCGACATACTGAACTGTCTTTGTCTGTGAGTTCGCGGAAGATGTACTTGTAACGTCAGCAGTATTAGGCAGAGGATTTCGCGACAAATAGTCAGCGTGTTCTATACCCCTTCCTTCACGATACACAATATCAAAATCATACGCCTGCAAGAAAGCCCACCACCTATGAACGCGAGGCGTTAGATCTTTTTTTGACTTGGAGGCTTTAAGTGAATTGCAATCTGTAAATACTACAAAATGCCTACCATAGAGATAATGTCGAAAGTGCTCAACCGCGCGTACAACTGCTAGGGTCTCTAACTCGTAGGAATGATATCGTGACTCTACATCCGATGTACGTCGGCTGTAATACTCCACTACATGAGGTAGATTATTTTTCTTCTAAATGAGAATCGCACCGTAACCTTCAGAGCTCGCGTCAGTATGTAATTCTACTGGCAACTCCGGATCAAAAATGGTCAGTACCGGTTCAGATGTTAAGACGCGTATTATAGCGTTACGTATTTGTTCGTGTTTCTGGGGCCATACGATTGGACCTTTTAATTTCGTTAAGGGGTACAACGGTCCTACAATTCGAGTAAAATCAGGGATAAATTTACGGAAATAGGAAGCGAGGCCTAGGAACTGCCGTACTTGAGTAGCCGTTTTCGGTTGAGGGGAATCTGACAACTCTTGTATTTTCCTAATATTCGGTCTTATTTCACCAGATTGAAGTGAATATCCCAAGTAGCCAATTATCTGCTTCAAAAATCTACACTTTTGGAGATTCAAAGTAAAGCCAGCTTCGGTTAACGCGCCTAAAACCTGATCTAACCGCTGTAACCCCTCGGTAACCTCGGATGAGTGACACAATACGTCATCCATATAGATAAGTGGTTTATCCTTAAGATGACTCAGGGCCCGAGTGATGCACCTCTGATAAACAGATGGAGCATTTCGCAAACCAAAAGGCATCGCAAGGTACTCATATTGGCCTTCCGGTGTTACAAACGCTGTTTTCTCCACCGAATCAGGGTGCATTAATATTCCATAGAATCCTGATGCTATATCTAGTAAGGAGAATAAATTAGCCCCAGCAAGTTGGTCGATCTGGTCCTCAATACGCGGCAAATGGTAATGTTGCGGTTGTGTATTTGAGTTCAACTCACGGTAGTCGACGCACATGCGGTACGAATTATCCTTTTTTTCAACTAATAATATCGGACTAGCAAAAGGGGAAGAGCTTTCACGAATTACTCCAGCATCGAGCAATTGTTGAACCTTTTCTCTAACTATCAGCTTTTCAGCCGGCGCTAATCTGTACGGACACCGTTGTACGATTTTAATTGGGTCTATCAATTTAATTTCGCATTCTCCCGTTGTGACTCTTCGAGAGGGAATACCATCAGTAAAATAATCGGAATATTTATCTAGAAGTGTCACGAGTGACTTCTTATCCTTACCCTCTAAATCCGTGTCTATTTTGGTTAAATCTAACTTATTTGACTTAAGGTCGCAAAGATGACTTCGTTCTTTAGAAAAGAAAACGAGGTTATCATTATCAATTTTAACACACAATCCTTGTTCAAAAATATCTCTCCCTATTATAATAGGGTCAGTAATATGACTATCCGGGACTACGTGAAAAAGTAAACTAACTGTACGTTTATCGATCGTCACATCGCTTTGCACCTGGGTGGTACATTGTAAATCGTCACCGCCTATGCCGCTAAGATAAACAATACTTTTACGCACAGTACCCCCGAGCTTTACACAGTAACTTTCTTTTAAAAGAGAACAAGATGAACCACTATCAAATAAAAAAGAGACGGTCTCACCGGATGATATCACCAGTGTACCTCGGGAAGGGCGGTGCTCGCACTGGTGAACAGCCTTGACCGCGGTCCCACTGTTCTTCCTATCTAGACAGGCGGTCGCCACGTGTCCAGGCTGTCCACACGCGAAGCAGATCACAGCTGGCCTTTTGTCTGCAGAGCGCGATGAGCTCAAAGAATCTTGAGATTTTGTTTCGGCATCATTGCGTCTCTTCCGACATTCAGCTATACGATGTCCAGTCAATTCACAATAGTGACATTTTCCGAGGAACTTCTCAGCTAGACGAGTTCTCTTGGCTTCAGGTTCTTGGGCATCTACATCCGAACGTCGCTTCTGTGATATTCAACCAAGGATTCTGAACAATTGCGAACGACTCGTGACTGTTTGTGCATTTAGTTCACGGCGCATCACGTTGTCCCTCTGGCATAGTATCGATATTACAAATCCAGTAATCACTTCTTCACACATCGTCGACTTTGGTATCCTTTCGATAATATTCCACAAACGTAGAGCAGATTCAGATGCTGTCTCTTTGGCGCTTATTTGAAACCGTAGAACATCGTCAAAGTGGTCTTGTATCAACCTAGGTTTGGAAAATCTTGCGATTAAAATTTCTTTGACGGCATCCCAAGTAATTTCATCCAAGTTTAGCTTTGTAATGCACGCTGCCGCACGACCTTTTAGTGCACCAGTTAACGCTACGAGTAAGTCAACTCCTTCTAGGTGTTTATGTTTTACGATCACTTTGCACCAATCGTCAATGTCAGACTCTGAATCGTCTGGATCAAATTTCAAAAGTGGTGAACGATTTGTACTCTCTATTGGTGCTTGTTGAGCAGCTAAAACTCGAGTGAGCAATGTTTCCATGCTACTCAAAACTTTTTCGGCGTAGGATATGTCCGGTGGCCTTTCTTCATTATTGCATTCGTTGTATCCCACTTCTGATGAAAGCGCAGGAGGGCCTTCGTCAGAATTCATCGCAGACACGTGGGCGAGTAATAGAAACGACTATTCACTTCGGGTACAACGTCTTTTAATTTTCTTCACAATTTAAATTATTGCGGGTACAAACACTTTTAAATAAAACCGTTACGTTTTCTAATGATTATAATTTTCACGAAATAATGTCACAGATAATCACACTTTAATAGCAGGCTTCACAATCGACACAAACTAAGTTCAAATCTATACGGATTAACACGATAGATAGCGATTCGTCGCAGACGTGGTGCGCTGGCGGCGGGTCGTACTTAAGTGTCGTTTTAAGATGGCCGCCCCGCTACCATCGACACGACGCTCCGCTAGAGTGACGTAACAACTCAACGTCACTCTTGACACCGACATTTCTGTGAGGCGCCGTTATATTGTATAATGTAGCTAGCATCATAAGCTTCCTAGAAGTACCATTTGTTTCATTCTACGAATTATAAGAGCGACGTAATTCACAATAACAAAAGCTCAAGTGGCACGCGGCGATAACGGGCGATAACGTAAACATATGGCCCGGTTCCTGATGGTTTATTTGCTGACGTAGGCCCGCCCCGCCAAGGGTTAAATTAAATAACGATATTTAAATCTGTACTTATACTGTATATAATGTGATCGTTGGTTCATACTTAAGTATAAGTACTTGTGTAGTTGGTAGGACGTAGGTATATGTTCTTTATCTACGTATGGGCGCCACTAAGGCTTATCAACACAGCCATTGAAAAACAACGTTTACGCAAGCAGCATTATTTTATCAATGAAAGCAAGTTTTTTTGTTATCACCCACGGCCATGATGGTACGAGGTGAGACTCGACGTTTCGATTTACTGTAGTTTAAGTAACGTAACATTCTAAAAAGAACATTCTAAGAAGTGCTCAATTTATGTATCTTGCCAAAAATAAAAAAAAATTTAAATGGCGACTCTCGCTCTGGATATAATTCCTGTATCGCGGGGGACTTTACAAATATTCAAACAACGGACACAAAGAACACCCAGACTCGGAACAACTATTTGTGGATCACACAAATTTTTGTCCCGTGTGGGATTCGAACCCACAACACACGGCGCGGCGGCAGTGGCGATGCGACCATTTAAACCATTATGCCATATCTACATACAGTCAAAAGGTAACTATTTAATGACGAGGAACTGAATAACGTAATGGTATCAGAGTTTGTCGATTCTAGGATGATTAGCTTAACTATTTACTAGATAGTATAAAAAGTACTTTCAATATCTAAGGGTACAGTGCTACATTACAAATGTGAATAGAGAAAGAGTCAATATGAGAACTTCAATAAAAATATAGGATCCAGATATAAATATATTAAAACTTCTTAAATTGAGAAGAATGGGAGTAAAATACTATCTATATATTAATATGTGAAGCAAAACCTTTGTATCCCTTTTTACGCGATACAAAATTGCGCGGACGGAGGAGTATGAAATTTGGCACAGTTAAAGTTTATATGGAGAAGGAGTGGCGAATTCTAATATTTTAATAAAATACACTTTAGAAATACATGAAATTAATGGAAAACCACTACACGCACACAACCATGAATTTGACACAAGCAGTCGAATCGAGTTTGTAGTATTTCGGCATTGTTCGGCTGATGTCGTAGAATTCTTCGTAACTATGGTTACATATGTGTGTAGAGTAGGTGACTAAATTAAATGTGATTATAAGGGTATAGTTATAGACAATAAAACCTCAATAACGTTCAAACTTAAAATTTAAATTAATTATGGTCGAATTTCGTCCTTTTGGCGACTGCTAGTATACATAATTACGTTAAAAATTTAATCTAATATTATACTAGCATACATAATTCCTAACTAATATTATAACTGCGAGTGTGAGTTTATTTGTTATGCTTTCACGCCTTAACTACGCAACCGATCAATATGATATTTTGCATACACGTTGTCGGGGGTACAGAATAAGACATAGGGTACCTTTCATCCAGAAAAAATACTGTTATAAACCTAACTTAACCTAGATTTACGCGAACGAATCCGCGGGCAAAATCTAGTGAAGAAATAAAGCAAAACCTTGTTTTATTGTTTGAGTAGATTCCGTCTGACACCTAGTTAGTTAATATTTTTATCATACTTTTTTGATTAATCGGCAGTTTACAAACAGGACTTGTATTATATAAATAACTAGATGTGCCCGCGGTTTCATCCGCGTTCATCGTTACTGCGCTGCCCCCGTGGGTCGTTGCGTGATGTTATATAGGCCTTTCTCGATAAATAGGCTATCAAACACTAAAATAAATTTTAAATTCGAACCAGTAGTTCCTGAGATTAGCGCGTTAACCAAACAAACAAATTCTTCAGCTTTATAATATTAGTATAGACGTGGGAGGCGCATACTATACACCTGCGGATATATCACACATCATTATTCACCAAAAATAACTACGGATTATGATCCGAAGTTGCTGATAATTATGTTTTTGTATAAAAGTAACAAAAACAGCTGGCATTTGACAGCATTCACTCCTACCAACTATATTTCGTGATTCATACCTTTCAAATAACTCTCCAGGTGCCAGCGATTCTTGAATGTAATGCAACGATCAGCAGAGTTAATATGTTAATACAGATATAGAATGTAATAAACTTATAATGCTTCTTGCGGGCCGCTACATGAGACGAACTTACACCATCACACCTTTCAAAAAAAGTCTGTGCTGCTAAGCCTATTGCAGCAGAAATTATAACAGCGCCATCTAGCGATGCGCATAGCTCTATTAATGTATCCTAACTAATATTATAAATGTGAATGTGAGTTTGTTTATTTGTTACGTTTTCACACCTTAACTACTGAACCGATCATCATGAAATTTGGTATACACGTTGTCACGGATGCAGAAAAAGACAGGTTTAGGTTAGGTTAGTAATAGTACTTTTCTTAATGAAAGGTGACCTATGTCCTTTCCTATTATCCTGACAACAAGAATGCAAAAAAACATGAAGATTGGTCGAGTAGTTGTAGCGTGAAAGCGTAACAAACAAACTTACATTCGCATTTATAATATTATTTAGGATTTAGGATTGTTCCATAATATAATGTTGTTTTATACGGGCTCAACTTCATGTCCACGACAGTTCTTAAAATTGTTAATAAACTAGGCTAAAAGTCACATTAATGTAGGTATGGCGTGTAACAGAAAGGTGTGGTGGTGTTTAAGTCAGGCGGCACCAGCCTCGCCTACTTTTACATGACCTAAAATTACTACCTAATTTGCGAAACGTGAATTATAGGAACATATCTGCTTACCTTCTTATCGGGGACTAGCTTTTGCCCGCGGTTTTGCTTGCATAAAGTAGGTTAGGTTATGTTAGTAACAGTCGGGCGTCGGAGGGCGCGAGATGGCCTCCAGCCACCCTGAGGTTTAACCTGAGGTGGTGGGCTTCGTGGGCCTGCCCGCCATCCGATCAGCACCAGGTCCGAGTGGCGGCGTGTGTGTTCCCACGCGCGCCTCTGTGTTGTGTCCGTCTCCCCTCTAGGGAGGGGACAGTAGGGATTTTAGAAGTGAGCAATGCCTAAAGGGTAGGTCTCTTCGTCTAGTAGTGGCCTGCCGTTTCACACGGCGCGGCATGTGCAAGTGATTCGCGCGGCCCCGCCGATTGCGGTTTTGTCGAGGAACACCGTGGTAGGTTTCATTATTATCATCCTTATTCCATCATTCTCTTTTACCCCGATGAGTTCGACATAACCCCTACGCCCACGGAGGGGTTTCCGTCAAAGCATTGCAGGAAGCAAAAAAAAATAAGTCAGTAACAGTACATTTTTTAAATTAAAATATATCCCATGTTAGGTAGTCTGTGACAATATAGCTTTCCAACGGTGAAAGTTTTTTTAAATCGGTTGCGTGTAGTTTTTGCGTTACAATGGTAATGATTTATTTATATAGTAAAACAACTCAGTTTCACAATTACATCTAAACAATTACGTACATATAAAGCGCACTTATAAATATTTGCCCGAACTAGGTTATACGTGTGTTTCGAGCGAGATAGTACTTAGGTACATAGGTATCTACTATTTTCAAATCAAATCAATTTACATTATAAATTATTATAAACTTTTATTATAAACTAAAGACAAAGCAAAACAATTAAAGTAAGTTTAATATACTACTTTAAAACTAAACTAAATTAGCATAGTTTTATTTACAGATTGCAAGTAAATCCTTTTATTTTATTAATTCAATTCCTTACAAACAAACAATCAAGAAATCAAATATTTCCTTTTTAGAGTTCGAAAAATCTCTTATACAACAGCTTTGTCCATCCGTCCATCCGTCTGTTTGTTATACAACTTTCAACTCAAGAACCGTAAGAGCTAGAGACTCGCGGTCAACGCCATTCGACTCAGCATAGTCGGTATACCCCCGAAATGACTATGACCTTTGACCTCTGACCCTAAAGTCACGTGGTATTACGTGACCTTTACCATAATACTTGAACCATTTTTTCAAACTCTAAGATTTACGGCAATTCATTGGCGAATCTCACTTGTTATAACATTAGATACATGCATGTGCGTGAGTATAAAGAAAATACCTTAAAAGAAAATGTACCATATAAGTTATAGTCACACAAGGTAATATATACAGGCTTAGGCACATAAAATACTGTTTTTTTTTACGTGGGTATATACATCTTATCCTCCTCGTCTCAAAAGGAGGCGGGAAGGTTATGTTCGGCTACCCAAGAAACGTCGATAATTATTACATCCTAATCCTAATTCCTAACTAATATTATAAATGCGAAAATGAGTTTGATTGTACACACAGCGACACATCAACCTAGACTGTTTGGACTTTGAACTATTAGAAGTTGAACGCTGGGAATCGTGCGAGAGAGTGCGTTATATTTTTGTTATTTCGTCTCACTCACGCTGAACGGAATGCGACGCTCTATCCTTACCAATACATCGACACCACTATGCACTGTCCCGTTCCGACAATTCTCTATTTTGTATGTAGCTTAGGTATATAGGGTGTCTAACTTGATGTGTAGCCGTGTGTACCTACTAGGTACTACTCGATCGATTATCATTAAATTTTATTATATATACACATTGTCAGAGGTACAGAATAGGATATAGGGTACCTTTCATCCAAGAAAAGGTGCTGTTATTAACCTAATCTAACCTACATTTAAGCGAGCGAAGCCGCGGGCAAAATCTAGTACTGCATATTATTCGGTAGTTATTTAAGACACCTCGTAAAACGTATTCGTATTCTAAGTACCGACTACATTTAAGGAGGTAGGTACATAACATAATCATAACACGTCGGACCTCGCCGGCAAATACGAAATGGTATAAAAATACTGAACGTTAGAATTTGTTGATTCAGGCTAGTGATGTGACTTGAGTCCAATTTTACCACTCGAGTAACTCGACCCATTGGTTTCACTCGAAGTTCACTCGACTAGTTATCATATGACTAGAAAACTCGGTAATTTCGAGTCACCAAATCATGTTAGCGTAGCTTTAACGATGAAGGATAACATTGTGAGGAAACCTGCATGTCTGAAAGTTCTCCATAATGTTCTTAAAGATATGTGAAGTCTGCCAACCCGCACTAGGCCAGCGTGGTGGACTATGGCCTAACCCTTCTCACACTGAGAAGAGGCCCGTGCCCGGCAGTGGGACAGTTTAATACAGGGCTGGTATTATTATTATAAATCATGTCAAACTTATGAAATTATATGTATACAGATATCACATAACACAGTCGTTCTCAATTGTTTTACAACTTTCCGCAACGCACTCGCACGCGTTACACATGTTTGTGTTTGAGTCACCAGCGACGGCTTGTGCTACTCTGAGTGAATTCAAGTCGATATTTTTTTGACTCGAATACGTTTTTACCATAGTAAGTCGAGTCACTCTAGTAAAGTAGGAATTAAGTCGCATCACTAAATCGAGTAGCGTGCGGCACGATTATATTGGCTGTGTGTAAAAAAAGAGCTCTCGTCCATTCGATGTATAATTTCCTCGAATATATAAATAATAATAAGCGTTTATATCGATTGAAACAAGGCCTATATGTTAATACAGCTCCTGTAACCTACTGAAAGAGATTTCCAATGTTCCGATTTGTGTTACAACACGGCACGCGGCGCGGCCGAGTAAATACTGTGTCAATATTTTTACATAACATTACATATTATATAATATAGCATCCAGCAGGAATCACACAACAGGCATCAGCCCAGGAACGTACGAACGAGCGTACGTAATATAAAATATGATGCGTAGTATGTAAAATAATATTCGAGCAGTGCGTTTTTATTGGACATAATTGGCAAATAAGTTTTCCAGGCATGGTCTACGCATGATGTAATACCATGTTAGTAATGTCACTCAATTGTTCGACGCGCAGTTGACCCCAATCGCCCTCAATCGAAGGACTAAATTGTTTGTCCAATCAAGTGATATTATCTTTAAAATAATACACTCATGTTATATACATACTTAGATTCACGCATCTATTATCGAGGTGTAGGAGCAATGCATTCGAATGTCAACAACATTACATGCCCATGCAATATCTATAACAATATTCGAATAAATACATTATTCGAATATCATTCGAATGAAATAATGTACACAATAAAGTTGTACTTGAAGGGATAGGTAAGTATATAGAGGTATATTTCACAGTTCACTCATCCATAAGTCGATAGCTAGGTTTATGGGCCACAAGTAATACATTCTCAGACTTTCTGCTGCTAACGAAATAAGTTTATACCCAACACCCATGCCAGGCAACGGGAGCTACACTGTAAGTAAAATTTACTATAAGGCTCTCTCGACTGGCACCTTAAAATAAATAAAATTTTAAACACTAAAAATATTTAAATATTGCAACTGAATTAGGAAGTCAGTCTAACACCGAGTTCGTTTGGTGCAGGTACGGTGTGGTGCAGTGGTTTATGCATTCACCGCTATACTGTAACTGGCTTGTAAAATTTGAGTCTGAAACATGTTATTGTCTAAAAAGCAAACTTTACCTAAGCTTTTTAGACATAAGCGTCAATACAAGAGAGGTTTGGTGACTATGAGTTGAATGCCGTAAGCCACCATTATTAAGTTTTTTTTTATTAACCAACATAAAAGGAATAATCAAAAAAGGAAGGATAACATGCATATGGTCGGCCCTTATGTTGGCACACAGTTACCATAATCTAAACACGATGGCTTGCTGCACATCTAAACTAATATTATAAAGAGGAAACATTTGTGTTTTTGTATGTATGTTTGTAATGTTTTCACACAAAAACTACTGGACCGATTTCAAAAATTCTTTCACTATTAGAAAGCTGCATCTTCACTGAGTGACATAGGCAAAATAACATTTAAAAAAAAATAGGGATCCTTAATAAAAATGCAATAATATAAAACAAGGTGTGAAAAAATTTGTCATAAAAAATCTGTCATCGCGTGCGCTGCGGAAATTATCGATGATAGTGTTACGTGCTGGGTTCGACAGATAAGAATATACACATTATTACCGACTAAAACACGTTTTATTCAAACACACAATTAAATTTAAAACACAACAAACACTATACCACACGTTTTCACTGTTCTGCTTCAAACTCCATAGTATTTGTAACACTTGACCGCTTATGATTGTAAACTGCCTTGGCGGTGCGCGTGCGCCCTATTTATACGCGGGTACAGCGTTTCTAGAGCTTTCTAGTAACGCTATTCCCGGTATGTAAACAGTACGATGATTCGAGAAAGTACCAGCGTTATCTTTACGATTCTCGTAAGCATACCTACTACGTAGTTCCGTAAGATGTCAATAGATGGCGGTGTAAATTATTAGATGGAACTGCCGAGTCTTTTCCACAATGCCGAGAGATGTCACTGGGCGTAACAATAGAACAAAAAAATGTTTTACTGTATTATAGAACGTATCAATATCTACAAAAAAGTCCGCGATACCATATGTATTTTTTTAATATATAGCTAACTAGTTAGACTTATTAATTTCTTTAGTTGTAGTTTTATATATTAAAATAAGATAACAAATTAAAAGTATGTATTGGGTAATACATTAAAGTCCACGCGGACGAAGTCGCGGGCTACAGCTAATTGCTTATAAAACAGGAATCACTGTCCCTCTCAACTCAAGGGACACAGATTACCTAATTATGCTGAAAGCACAGTGCGTTTTTAACTAAATAGGAAACACTACCAAAGACACAGAGAAGGTGCTTTAAACTATTTTACTATAGTACAACCTTACAGGTTAATATGGTAAAACTTTTCAGTAACACTTAAATAATTTTAATTTTTTTTTTTTTTTAAATGTATTACGCAGCTCTCTGCTTAAACTGCTGCGTCACACTATACTTACTACCTGCGTAAATAAAAACAATGAGAGTTGTTTTTCTTATTAACCCCTTGTTGCGATACTTTTAAGGATGTCCACAGATAAAGTGAGCATAAAGGAGGCATACACTTATTATATGCGTGCCACAAAGCTGGTCATATGACTACCTTTGTACCTCAACCTCAATTATATTTGCAAGCTATCTTCAGGCCGCAACTTCGCCCGCGTGAATCCCACAACTATACCGCGGTCCTATAAGCTGACTTAGTATATGGTTTATCAGTGTATAGCTAGCTGTATAGCCACGCGTAATTGAGTAACAAATAGGTAAAAATTATCACATTTATAGTATTAGTAGGATGGTAAAGGTATATATCAGAAAATATATGGAGTAAATACATTGAATAGCAGCAATAATAGTAAGAAGCTTCGTTATCGAGACTCAATTGAATTTAAACAAAAGATTCATTATCAATTTTGCGATTTCCAAGGGTATTTTTGGAGACACTGGTTTCACAACATATGACGTTTAATGCCAGGTCCATAAGGTTGGTGTGAGTGTGTCGTGATGTAGTCACAGTAGGGCGGCGGCGGCGTCGCTCCACGCATTATTGCTAATTGACCTGCTTAGTGACACCGAACGTCTCGACTTATTGCAGCTCGTTATTGACAACTAACTTGAAATTATTGACTGTTGAACCCATTTACATTCGATGTGTGTACTTGAAAGACATATGCGTCACACCATTGTTTGGATATTACAGACATATTATCCACCTTGCAGTCCCACCACTGTTTCACCTGAGTAATATTTAACTGTCTTTGCCATTGCTAAACCTGTTTAGCAAAGCCATTAAAATATTCAATCTCTTTCAACAGTGGTGACCGAGTTTCGACTAAATTCTTAGGAAGAGTTTGAACTGTATTGGAAACCTCAAAGAAATTAATCAGAGGTATGGTACAGATTCCTCAACCGTATTTTTAATTACTTTCTCTCCCTTGGGTGATATAATCACTACTGGATGATCATCGAAACTGCTGAAATTTCGACACTTAAAATCCTTAGGAAACTCAGTTTTTTTTTTTTGCTATTACCTACTGGTAATAGCAAAAAAATTATCAGAGGAGTGTTAGAAGAGTTGTAAAAGCCTGCTCATCATAAAAAACATCATAGTTAATATGGAGCTGCGGATTACAAGTGAACTCCAGAAGATTAGTCGATGACATAGGTACCGTTGTGCGATCCAGAGCATATGACAGTAAGCTGCAGTCGCCCGATAATAAAGTACATCAGGGTACCAGTGAGAGCTGTGACGGCTGCCTTTCACTGTACAACGGATAAATCGTGGAATACCACTTTCATAACTGCTTAGGTTCTTCTCTCGAGGAAGTCTCAATAACAGCCTGCTCGGCCATCTGCCTGGGTTCTTACGAAAGCAGTACAAGCGCATTTACGCCACCGAATCAACCACACATTAAATTACAGCGCAACTTAACCTAAGACTACAAATGACCTCCAGTTTAAAATATTTTGTTTCACAAAAGGTTTTTTTTGTATTTATTTTGGAAAAATCTTTATATTTACATTTTAAAATATAGCAATAATAATCGCTGACGAAATTAAAAATCACATTAACTTTCATATTAAAGCACCTGGCGTTTTTGGTCAGTGCCCTGCCTATAAACCCCGCTTCTACTAAAGGTAAAAGGGAAAATAATTAATTCATAGACTTCCCACTTAATGTAAGGCCGATGGGTTTAATAGATACCACCTTCCTATCTCTATTAGTCCCTCGACTGATATACGCTGAACTACACTGCATTGAAGGGCGGGTAAGCCAATGCTGTTGTTCTTTAATTTGCGGTGTGCAGAGGCATGGCAGCTTTGTCTTTTCCTTGACATTGCTTCTGACGTGTCAAGGGCACAAACACAAGTCAATGAGCGGCATACAATTACGTTTACCTGATGCTAAGCGGTTCTAACTGCTAGCTATCCATTTTACCTAATGTTAAACGGTTGCTTCAGTGCAAATAATTGATAAAATAATAACTATTACACGTGTAATAAACACGAAATAAAATAGTACGTACTTTACATGACAATAATTGCTCTGTGTGCACATTGTCGTCGAGCCGGCGCGGGCGGCCGGCGTATTATTTTTCGAAGGCGATATATCGTTCTGGTAATTCAGTAAGGACTGTTTGTTAAAACACATTTGCAGTGAGTTACTGCGGTGCATTTGGCAGCGAAGTTGAATGAGACTGCGACTTTGCGACGCGACGCCTTATAAACAGAGTTACGGCTCATTCAATAATATTACATAATGTGTTTTCAAGAGTATAACGAATATTGGCAGGCACGACTTTACTAATACTCTCTTACTAATTACACATATTTGCTTTAAATACGTTTCATGTGTTTGCATGCACGTGACAAGCAAGCGTACGGCCCGCCTGACATTTAACGGTTATCGCAACCTGTCGGCTTTTGACAGGATCGCTGAGAGGCAAGTCAACCACTTGTGCCTTAGAAATCCTGTAAATTCGTTATAAAGTTATTTTTGGCAAAATCCGTGCTGTGCTATCGAAGGAAAACCAGCACACTTTAAGCCACAATTCAAGCGATCGTGGGGAAAAATCCCCTGGAACGAAACTAG
The DNA here is from genome assembly GCA_930367265.1 of Catocala fraxini. NCBI lineage: Eukaryota > Metazoa > Arthropoda > Insecta > Lepidoptera > Erebidae > Catocala > Catocala fraxini. Next base: position 10,184,340 of record OV884025.1, on the reverse strand, counting down.
TTTGATTCTAAGAAGTGAGAATGCATCGCCTGTCAATGGCTAAGCTGTGCGATGATAAGCTGTGTTTATGCAAGCTGAATCGCTATCTATGTATCACGACGACCACATGCTGGTGTAGAGATTCGAGGTACGAGTCTCGCAAAGCCACGTTCCAAACACTTGAACGAAGCTATATTTCTTAGCGTAGATTGGATTTATTTCTTCCTTCTTGAGATGAGGTTAATGTTATTTCCTATTCTGTTGCATTTCGTTCACCTGAGCAAGCAGAAAGAATACCTAATAGTAATTGATTTCTATCTTATAATAAATTATATATCAAAGGGAAATTTGGAATTGTAGGTACGAATTTTTTTACCTTATCTATAACGGTTAACCCATGATAACATCAGCTACAGAATCAAATAATGAAGTAAAAGATTCTGTAATTTTAGCTTTACTTATTGCGTTTTTATACAAGACATATTCATTGCAGATCTTAAGTAATGGGCGTAAAGAACACCCAGCCTCGAAATAACTATTTGTAGATCACACAACATTTTGTTCCATGTAGGAATCGAACGCACAACACTCGACGTGCGTCGACACACGCATCGGCAGAGACTGTGGGAATATAATAAAAGATTACACACCTACATATAAAACGAACCATCCTATTTTGATTGCGCGGGTGACCTTGTCTCATAACTGTTGTTGACAAAAATAGATATGATCTACAAATAGATGGTTGTTCCAAGTTTGGGTGTTATCGTTTCTGATTTCTAAGCTCATTAAGTCGTCTGCAATACAGCGATTTACATACATACATACGAAACATACGTATGTATATATTTTCGAAAGGGAAGGCAATAGAGAGACATTTCACTAGCTGTCTTTAGAACCCATGTTTCAGATTCCATGCTGCTACTTATAACTGCCTGACGGGAAAGCCGGTACTTACTTCGCCTTAGGCAGGTATCGAATCCAGAACCTTAAAAAAACATGCGCATATTTAAGCTCATGTCTCGTTTTTTATTCCACAACGATCAAGAAGACAGTTGAACACTGTTCTGTAGAAAGATTAGACTTTCTTATAGATTCTTAAACCAGGATTTGATTAAACCAGGATTTGAGTTGTTATTTGACATTACATTATGCTTAGTATTACTAATACATAAACAATTAATAAGTTGAAATGGTTATTCATTTGAATTTTTGAACCATTCTATGTATTAAATATGGAAAAAAATATCCTTATGTATTCGAATAGATTTTCGATTGATTCAAATATTTTCAATATAGTTAGTCGCTACCTTAGGTTAACCTCGCTCTGGTTTTACTGAGATTAGAGGGCTATAGAAAAATAGGTGAATATTACAGTACAAAACTTATATTTATTTCGGAAACTTTATACATTGTTTGAGTTCATTCTGAAGTATTAACTGTAAGATAGTAGAAGGCTGGGTCGTCTGTGTCGTATAATTCCTTTAACGCTTCTAAAACAATACTCTGAATATAATCCACCTGCAACAAAATATAAAATATTTAGATAGTACCCACTTCTCACATTTGGTATTTTTAATGGTGGCGTACGAACGAAGCGATGTGCGGCCTTAGTAAACCAAAAGTTTAACTCAAAAACTCAGATTTCGCACATCAATTCAAGCATCACTCAAACACACAAGCTTAACTTAAAACACGAGTCTTGCTTAAAAACTTGAAGTTAACTCATAAATTTAAGAGTTACTTGAAAACGCGAGTTTCTCTTATTTTAAGCGTTACTTGATAACGCGTCACCCAAATACCCGTATTACACACAAAAACTATCTAGCTAATATGAGAAAATGCTATAATTAATATTACCTGATGAGGGGGACAGTAACCGTCGTCGGTGGATCTAGCAACAGTGATCAATACTGGTGGTGGCAATCTCTTTAGAAGGGGAACCATTGCATTCCTGACTAAGCGTTGTATTTCTTCTTTTGAACTAATGTGATAAGGTAATCCTTCTTGGTCACGGGTACAGCCACCCGCGAACACCGCCCACCAGTCTGGCTTCTCGTTTACCCTTTGAGCTTCTAGTGATACGGCTGCAGCTAATTCTGAAACCTGACACAGATATTACGAAATTAGGCAAGCTCTTACCTCAACTTGATATACCGCTTACTGTTGAGTCTCGTGAACTAGGTGTATGAGTTGCAACGATAACATATGCGATGGAAAACAACAAAATATTAGTTTGTAATAAAAAAAATTAACTTTACCAAGGGTTAATGATTAGTTTGTCTTTCAAATCTTATTTAAATCTGCTAGTAAATCAAGATATTTTATAATAATGTTTCGAAATATAAACGTTTCCCTAATACTATATAAGATGTTTATCACATATACTCAAATATTAGATAATATATACATTTTATTTTCTATGCTGTGTAGATTTAGCTAAAATATTTCGAAATTATATTGTTATAAAATATTTTCCATCTACCAAACACTGAATGCGAAGATAATCGGATATCTTGTGTTTTGTTAGAAGTGTAGTACTAACCATTTCATACAATTGAGACCTCTCTCCCTCGTATTTATCTAAGTTATCGTGTTGCTCTAGATGCTGGAACAAGTTTTCAAGCTCCTCAAGTTGTCGTTCCCGTGATTCGACAACTTTACCAATTGTTTCATCGTCGTCTGTTTCAGGAAGTTTAAAATCAAATATTGGAAGCAATCTATCGTACAGCTTTATATTCTCGTATAGCGAAAGAAATGGGTTGCCGGTACTAAAAAAATCTAAGTCAATGTCAAGGACGTACGGCTGCGTAATATTAAGATTCTCAATATATTTCTGGAGATCCGTTTCATCTTCTATTAAGGAGTCGGAGAGCTCAGCAGATGTGAAAATAAACTTTCTTTTATTTAATAGTTGTGATGAGTATAATGCATCTGAGAGATAGTAAGGTTCTTTGCTATCGACGCGGAGTTCCCCAGACGTGGGATGGTCACCAACATGTATAGGACGTGTCCCATCACGGAACTGTCTCGCCCACGGCGGACGCAGCCATACGACACATCCAATATGTCCAGCAGCAACGGCAGGTAAGATCCAGTTTTCAATGTGCAGTAAAGGTAAAACATTTCGTCCGGATCGTGCTTCCTCTCCTTTCAGTTTCCGATCAATAAGCATATCTGGGTGTGCATCCAAGTGTAACATGGCCGTACCTTCTAATGGCAGCTTCTTGCCACCGATGGCCGAATATATAAACTGTAAGGCATCGTTGTGTTCTTCGACAACATACACCGGGATCTTTTTGAACCGTTTTGCTGATATAAAAGCAGCCATTTTAATATGTTATAGTTGTTTTATTATTTTTCCTCTAAAACATCCAAAAGCTGAAAACAAAAATATATGATTAGATTTGTGTATGAATGAATTTACTCACGATAAGATAAAATTCGAAATTTTAAGTCTGCTCTGTTGTTTACCCGCAAAAGACGACCTTTGAACCTATTACCTAAACATAATCCTACTACCAAGCAATACGTAAACAATGAATCCCTTTCGACTGAGACGAGAGGCTCGCTTTTAAACTTATGTAGCTTATTCGAGGGTTTTTCAATTCGGGTCAAGGCCAGACGTCGGGAAAAATTGGAAGGTGGTCCAACCCTGCTGATCGTAACTACTGCGCATTTGATACACGATATAAGTAGCTAGTCCGTCGTTTGTTTACGAAACTTATATCTACAGAGCTAAGGATATATCTTTGATTACTTCCTTATACCTAGGTTTCGGTGATGTACGGTATTTTGTGATTAAGATAAATATTTTTGTAAGAAACTTAAGAAAGTCTATTTTCAGTGGAAGAACTAACGTAACTACTTAAAATATAATATACTAGATGTAGATGTTTCGTCGAAATTTATCCGCAAATTATAATATAATAGCAAGAAATACTATTTTGGAGATACGTAAATATTACGTACATGTCTTAAAAAGCCTTAAAATATGTATTATAATTATTATGAATGTATTTTAAGTAACTATAATAGATTCATTAATCTGAACATTACATAAGTGTTTATGATATCTCCGTTTATTTGTATAAACGGAGATATCGAGTTGAATCTTAGAGTATACATAACCATGGTATGTATACTCTAAGAGTTGAATTTACAAAACTGCTTGGAGTCTCAATTTTAACAATAAATCCAGAGTCCTATTTTATAAGTACCTATGTTTTAAATTTGTATTATTTCTGAATTCGTATAAATGCAGCGATAATATCGCACGAGAGTAGCCGGATATTAAGACGCAATTCTCTTCTGTGGGGTGAGTACTATTATTTGAGGTCACCGGGAGTATGGTATGGGTTAGCGCGGCGCATGGATCTCATCAAAGCGGGCCATGAACGTTTTCCATTAGCGTCGGCAAACTTCCGGCTGGCGCGATGCGTAGCTGCGCGGCGGCTGCGGCCAGGCGGCGTACCGACACAGAGTATGCTCCTTACGCAGACCTACAGCTTCCTTTCTTGCTCACCTTCTCAGACATTGATGCCAATGCTCCTCGAACTTTAATAATCATAATAATTACAACTGCATACCCTCACGTACGGTAAGCAATGATTAGTTATCAAAATCTCGTGCTATACAAAAAATACTAGCCAAAATATGAACAAGTATCTTAATATAAGCATCAACATTTCAATGTAGTCGTGTGCTGGGCACTCTGTGGATGGTTGCTCTTGGGCCGCGGCGCTTGACGGCGCGGAGAGGCGGAGGAGGGGTATTGTGACGGCTCGAGCCCGGGGTCGATATCGCGCGTCACTGACGTCACTACGCTACTACGCCCGCCCAAACATACCCCCCGCGAGCGCGCACTTCTCCCTGGTGACCTATTGCGCCGTAACATCCACCTGGGTCAAGGTGTGGAAGCCGCTCCGGACCCGCCCGGATGCTAAAATACCGCCTACTACACTATGTTATGTATTTAAATGAAGGTGAACGAATCTTTTTTTAACTTGTACAAGTGTACGCCCATATTTGAAGGTTGTAAAAATCGCCATTGATAGATACGGCGTTATTAATAACGCGCGTATGATGCGTACGTAACGAGTCCTTTAATCTGCTTATATATTCCGATAGGCAAGACTCGCTAGCTTCGTTTACACCCAAGAAATGTTACTTGAAATACGTGTTTCAAATTTAATTTTTGCTAAGACGTCATGTCGCCATTTTATTTATTTCTAAACTTTGTGTTGCATTTAGTTACATATCCGTATTTGGTAAGAGTACGCGCCCAAAGAGTACGCATGCGTACTCTTAGCTTGTATGAAATAAAAATTAACTTATTGCTTTTGTTTTGGAAATATGTGATTTTTTGCTTGCTTATTTTACATGTACGTTACAGTATATAAAATGGGGATATATAGACGAAAAATCGGATAGAAAATTGTTTTTTTACGGACGAAATCCTACAGACTGTAAAAGAAAAATTGCAAGAGGGCAAAGTAAAAGATCAATTGCGGCATCTTTGAAAATTCCTGAAACGACATTAAGAAAACTACTAAAAGTAGACACTGTGTCCCAGTCCCTCGGTAGATTTAAAAGTGTGTTCAGCATCGATTTAGAAAAAAGCTTGGCAGATCATTGCAGAAAATGCATGCAAATTGCATGTTTAACGGTCTCACAAAAAAGAGTTAGGTAGAATTGCTTACGATTTGGCAGATAAAAATGGACTTCCTGGTGGCACGATGAATGGATGGACTACATCGGACTTGGGGTTTTTACTTGTGACAATTGTCGAGGATAAAGATCTCATTGATTTTGCATTTTTTGAATTGTGTCTTCATAAATAATAAATCTGTCTTACGTGCGTACTCTTAGCTTCTATGAGAGGTTCTTAACGCGTACTCTTTGCCACACAGTGTCCTAAGAGTGCGCATAGGGCGCGTTCTACAAAATTATTTTCTAATTTTTTGCTGTGATTTTTAGTTAATATGATAGGATTTTTTTTAGTTCCTTAATAACCGAAGTTTAATTATGATATTAAATTTGATTTTCTAAAAATAAAATTTAAAAAAATTGCGTACTCTTTGGTTTCTCTATCCTATTACATAATATTGAGCGAGCACACAATGGACGCAAATTCAACAGTTGCGTTCCTTATATAATACATATCACAGCCGCCCTGGATCAAACCTCTATTCCTTTTAATAATCCTCTGCAAGAGATGCTTAGTATCACGACTGACTATACAGACATTGAAAAGCCGACCCCAAGTGACTTGGGAATAATAAAGGCTAAGGAAGAAGGATGATAATTCGCAGTCAGATGTGTAGTCTGCAAAACAGTATAAGCAACACTTATGGCGCAACAGCACACCGGTAGGCAGACACAATAGGTTTTTAATTAGGTCTGATATTCTAAAACTTGACGGGTTAAAGTGCAATATAGAGATATTTTGTCAGCCGTCTGGCAACTCATAAATGATTGGAAAATATCTAGAGAGGTAAAGTACTGCCGCATTGCCATTTAAGCCTCGGTTTTCACCTCAAATGCAGCTGGATAGAGCAAGTACTTCTAGCCTAACAAATATAGCAGCCAAACAAACTAGTATTGTGCTGCTGCAGCTAGTAAGTTTCCAGATAAGGAGACACCGTGCAGTCACCAGGCTATTTGTTTGATCTTGCCCATTAAGCTGGTGGCACAACCAGTCCTCTTTTTGAACCGTCGGCTACGCATGATTAGTTCTTTTTATCAACGGTAATTGCTAAACATCAGGCGGGTAGTATCTTTGTTAGCTTAGTAGTGAAAAAGTAATTCCAGTGAACTCTAAGTATATGGCAATCCCTAATGGATTTTTCAGAAGATCGAAGAGATATCTCTAGTCGTTTGCTCTAGGTTTGAACGAGCCTTAGTCTCAATCATTCCTAACTTGTCTTAGGCTTGCCCAATTACTAAAATAAATTATACTAGTGATCGAAATTCGTTATATTTAACAGGAACTATTTTTCCTTCTTGTATGAATTCTGGCTTTCTACACACTCCTAATACATATAAACTTCAACTATGCCAAATTCACGTACGCGCGCAAAATGCTTTAAAAGGGATACCAAGATGATGAGACATAGCAATATCAAAGAGGTCGCTTTACTTCTTTTCTAATCTTTATTCATTCTCATAATCGGTTCATGCTTTTGTTAAGGCCCAAGACCTCATGCTCTCCTGTGCATGGTTTTGGATTTAATACCTGGGTCAAGTAACGTGTTATTAGGTCTTTCAGTTAAGTCTGTCTAGAACTGTGCCCGATAGACAAGCAATAGGCTCGCACTCCATTATGTATGTTGGGGTGAACAGATATGTTCTTGTGGATGTTCAAATAAAATAACTTTTTAATAGTATACTATATGATATTGTTTTCGCGAATGTTATTCGATGAAATTAAACTACTATATACGGATTTTATCGCGTTATTTATTTTACACTTTATTACAAAATTTTGAAACTGTCACACTTCTACTAGATACTATTAAACTTTACTAATTTTTAAGCTAATTTAATTATTAAAACTATTAAAACTATTTATATTTCAGTTTACACTTTTCCCGACGTTTCGGTTGCTTTTCAGCAGCCATGGTCAAGGGGTAAGTATACTATACGGATATATATTTACTGGTACCAGGTAGGTTTATTACCTATAACTGGTACCAGTGAGCTACGACCTAAGTAAGTGGTTGCGGGGAGACGACTGCCGCGCGACGCTACTGTATACGTGCGCCTAACTAAATAAAACTACAGCGTCAGCAGCAGGCCCTGTCAACTCTGTATGGGGCTAAGTTTATACCTACGGGGGCAAAATTTTATTATTTTTATATATTGCAACGCCAAAGTATCGACGGGTTAAAAATGTTTTCATTTTAATTTATTACAAATACAATGTAAAAATGATTCAGAAATGAGGAGATCCGCAGGAAAACTAAAGTTGGCGACATAGCTCTCAGGATAGCCAAGATGAAGTGGCAGTGGGCAGGGCACATAGCACGCAGAACCGATGGCCGTTGGGGCGGAAAGGTTCTACAGTGGCGGCCACGCACCGGAACACGCAGCAGGGGTAGACCCCCCACAAGGTGGACCGACGACCTGGTAAGGGTCGCGGGAAGCGGTTGGATGCGGGTGGCCCAAGACCGGTCTGTGTGGAAAACCTTGGGGGAGGCCTATGTCCAGCAGTGAACGTCTTTCGGCTGAGATGATGATGACAATGTAAAAAGCTTAGAATATTCATATTCATAATAATTATGAATTATATTTTTGATAAATAAACAATAGAGCAAAGTATCATAATCGCAGTATAAAAAAGATAATTCAATATATAAATATTAATTTACAATTAATTTCATGTCATTTACTGTACTTTATCTTGTAATTTCGGTTTATTTTCGATAAACAAACTAGTTTTAATTTCTCCTGCATTAAAAACGTTAAGGCAAGCACTCTGTTCCTCCGTTGTAGTGTTTTGGTGAAATCAAGTGTTATTTTGTGAGATATAGACAAGTTGTGAGAAAATGACTTACATTGTTTTTGTTGTTTTACAATATGAGTTCCAATAAAACAGTCAACAGTCGGATATAGTATTTATGCACATGTACCTATATTCATAGTAAGATTTGTATGTATTGCTCTATTTACAAAATCACAAATAAACCTTTTATAATAAAGTTATGTACATATTTTATTGAACTCTCTAAACGGTGTTTTTCGATTAAGTTTTTCTTTGAATATGTGAACGCTGATTTTATTAATAACCAAATTTCTATAGAATAACATAACAAATCTAAATCGGCATACACATTAACTTCAAGGAACTCTTCGAAAAATACAACGCTACTAATTTTGAACCCTATGACAAGCAAATATATATACATACCCATATAATTATATACATACCCATATAATTATATACCTACACACTATCAATTTTGAATTTGCCGCGCTAATACAAACATGACATTTACGATAGTTTTGTGCGCGCTGCAAATAGATGGCGCAAGACGCTAAGGAAAAAATTCCTCACAAATTTTGTATGAAGTTGTCATTCTTCTCTCTGAGTAAAGTGTTCTGTGGTCAGCAGTGTCGCTACAATGTAGGATATTACTTGTCGAAACGTGGATGAAAAAAATTCAAAAAGAGAAAAGGTCGAAACAAGAGTGTATTTTGTTTAGCTCTTTTATATTTTGTATTTTTTTTAACAAACAACTCCTTTACTAGAAATAATTCAAATTTTAATAAAATTTAATATTGTGTTGTTGATCTGGGAGTAGTGCACAACAAATGACCACACCTTTCTGTTACACGGTGTATAGACGTGAGAATATGAAAATAAGATTTACTAACATACAATTATGTCTTTAGTTAAATCAAAATTTCCAGTATGTGCATTGACTTAAACATTAGTGCGTGCTTATGTATATTTGTGCAACTATTTAGCATTATTTAATTATTGAAATTAAACTACTATGTACGGATTTTATTGCGTTGATTATTTGACACTTTATTACATAATTTTGAAAACTGTTACACTACTTTTACTTTTAAACTTTACTAATTTTTAAGCTAATGAAATTAATAACTTTTAAACTTTCGCGTTGCATGATATATATATAATATGTAACGGGTATTAACGCGATCATGCATAATGTCTACCTTTTTTAATTAAATTACTATTAAAACTATTTAGATTTAATTTAATTTTACACTTTCCCCGACGTTTCGGTTGCTTTTCAGCAGCCATGGTCATGGGGAGACTAAGATGGTAGTTGTCTCAATGTTCCAGAGTAGTTATTTCAAAAAAAAGTTCTTTGAAATAACTACACTGGAACATTGAGACAGCCTTCTGAGACTCCATGTAGATGTTAAGAAAGAAAGAAGGAAATATTACTCCATGTATAAATGTGTATTATATAATATAGAATACACATTTATACATGGAGTCCTTGCTGTTCAATGTGCATTACAGTGTTCATTAAAAACATTAACATATTCTTAACAGCAATACCTGATAATACTATGTTCAATTTGGGAATCAAACTTATTATTTAATATATTACAATTAGAAAATGTTAATATATGTACAGTACCGTATGCTCTTGTGCCCTTCTTAAGGCTCAAAATAAGCCACCAAGTTTAATTGAGATGGACTCAATGGTTTAAGCCTGAAAATAAAACTAAACAAAAGACCTTCTTTCAGACAAACAAGCTTCAATGTATATTGTCCTAAATTCTGCATAGCTGGCATAGTGGTTATCTAATCCATAAAGGGCGACTATTCACAGTAGTTGTACCATTATATAAGTTCAAATGACTTAGGTAAAGACGTTTTGGTCAAATTAGGAAATGATTGAATGTTATAAGCACCACTGAGGGAAACTATGGGACCTCTGACTTTTCAAATTAATGTGCAAATTAAATAGTTAATTACCACTTGCTTTAATGGTGAATGAAAACATTGTGTGGAAATCTGCATAATTAAGAGCTTTTTAAAATGTTCTTGAAGATATGTAAAGTCTTCAAAACCACACTGGGACTGGACTATGGTCTTACCCTTCTCACTCTGAAAAGAGACCCATGGCCAGCAGCGGGACAGTTTAATACAGGGCTGATATTATTATATAATGTTGTGTTGTCGATTATGCTTAATTATAGAACCAACATTGCAGAAGTACATATTATGATATTTTTACAATTACCAAACTAAAAGGGTAGTAGCTAACACTGTATTTTAGTAGATACAAGCAATAAGTTAAATTATTATAAACATTAACTTGTTAATTATTAACAAGTTAACTGATGACAACAACAATAATTGTTGTTGTCATCATCCATAATTGAAAATGTATTGTCTTGCCATTGGTGTGCTGGTGCCACTCAGTTGTGATAGACATAATTTAGATTTTAATAATATAAGAATGTAGTGTTTGTGCTGTGTTTAATTACTATACCATGCTAGAATACAGGACCCTATCATTGGGTGGAAATATAAGTTTAATGGCCAGTCCCACAACTAACAAGTAAAAGTTATCCGAAAGATAATTCACATGCTGTCTCACTCTTGTTAGGTTAAAGAAGGGAGATGGCAAGACTTTTAGCTTATATATAAGTGCTATTTTGAGGTGGTGGGACGGGATAAGCCCTAAGCATAATATGCCATAGCACCAAGAAGTCAGAAACATTAACCGGTCGTATACCGCCGGCTCGCATACCAACCGGCAGATTTGTACCTGTCGTAGGCCGGTGGCTCGCATGCGAGCCACCAAATTGGTTTTACGTTAGCTTAAGCTAAAGCGAAGGCGGCGCGCGGCGTTTTGGCGCCAATTTGGTGGCTCGCATGCGAGACACCGGCCTACGACGGGTACAAATCTGCCGGCTGGTATGCGAGCCGGCGGTATACGACCGGTTAAAATCGCTCTTCCAATTATTTGATTATTCAACTGATTCATCTTTTAAATAATTCTACATTTCTTAATACAGAATATATGTAAGTTTTACTCTAGACTTACTTTTTATTGAAGTTACTTTACAATTTTACAATGTTTCCTCTGATCATCGTGTATCTAGACTCAGCTGCGCTTCTCGCTTTACAGTCCTGCAAGCCAGTCAAACCCCAATCCACAAACATTTGGAATTTTGTAATATATTACATCTGGATAGGATATATTTTTTAAGAAATATAAAGCAAGTTGTTAAGAAATATTATCTATATTTGCTTCTGGTATAGTAACTCAGTTAAAAAGGACCTGAAGGAATATCAAACTTACACACCTGCAGTTCAATGATTAAATACAAGAGGGAAAATGTAAGTACCATAAATCGATGTTACACTATTAACATAAAATATTCAAGAAATTTACCTAGCTCTCACTGTACACATTTTTCATGCACTTTCTTTATTAATATAGTATAGCTGTTAATATATAAGCAGCTATTTATGCTACAAATATAGGTAAACTAGGAAACTTTTATTTACAATATATTAGGTTATTTATTTGTTTTGACATTAACTGACATTATGAATTTTGAGACTTGTCAGTTGTATTGTAGCAATAGACAATATGTTCACTATGTGCCGCACATAAAGCTGCAGCTCATGAACCAACTTATTAGCCAATAATCGAGTTGGCTGATGAGACGAACCGCTTTCCAACCATATTATGTGAACGTTAAAAACATTAAAACGAATCTCCATAAATGCATTAATGTATTAGGTACTTACCACGCTTGATAGTAAGGTGTAATAATATGATGAGTACAAACTAATCGTCCAAATACAAAGAAGTAAGTTTCGCAGATGGATAGCTCATGTTTGTTTGTATACCATCGATATTGTGTCTATTTTGAGTGTAAACAACTGTGTGTTACTGAACAATGCAGACAATGAGGGAATTTGCGAGTCTCAAATATTGAATCTTGACTGTAAATTAAGCATCAAAGAATAAAGATTTTCATCTAAATATAAAGATATTCTGAGCCTGCCTTGTTAGTCGCTACTTAGAACCCAACTATTACATTGTTCTGATCACGCATACAAATACGTCAAGCTATTTAATGTAAAACGACATTTCAAAGCACATCCTGAATGAATCCGTGTAGCTGGTCCGATTACATATGACAGTAGCAATTTCGGATCGAGGACACTCGGTAAGAATGAGTAAGAGCTAATTTACGCCCGCCTTGCTTAATTCATTTTTTTTTTACGAACTGTATTTGGGCCTGATACAGCCGCTCCGTTAGCCTTATAGTAGGGTTGGCACTGAACAGCAGGTTAGGACGTTAGGTTATGTCCCTAGCACAAAATACACAAGTGCGAACCGTGAGCCGTACCATAAAGGGACACGCATAGACCGGTTCTTTCATTGTCATTTTTCGATATAATTCGTCACGTAAAGTCGAAATCTGTAGAGCATAGAAATATACTTTATATTATGTACTATAAGCCCCGTTTTTCTTTAAAAACTTCAACTTTACTTAAAACACTTTGAAACAAATCAGCAATAGCCTAGTAGGCAACCGTTGGACTGCCACGCAGAGGTCTCGAGTTCGATCGCAAGGCGCGCATTACTAACTTTTCTAAGTTACGTGCGTATTAAATGGTTAATTATCGCTTGCTTTAACGGTGATGGAAAACATCGTAAGGAAACCTGCATGTCTAAGAGTTCTCAAAGATATGTGAAGTCTGCTAAACCGCACTGGGCCAGCGTGGTGGACCATGGCCTAACCCTTCTCACACTGAGAAGAGGCCCGTGCCCAGCAGTGGGACAGTTTAATACACGGCTAATATTATTACTTAAAACACTTTATTTGGTTCAGGGACCGCATATCGAAAAAAATATCAGTCATAAAGGTTAGCGAGATGATGTCATACCTTTTTATTTTAATATCTCAAAGTTACGACAATACAATTATTTTTCGCTACCGTAAAATATTATGTACGTCAAGATGGCGGAACCACGCCAGGTTTTTCGAATATCATGTGAATATTATTTAATACAAAATTTCTACTATTTTATACTTTCATAGAAAAATTCTACACATGAAATTTCGAAATATTCTACAAATAAAGTGGTCTCGCTATTTTGATATCAAAATGGCGGGACCACTAGTCAGTTAATGAAAAACATATGGCGTGATCTTAAACGTACAGTTTTATTGCATTACGACTACGTTTGCAAGAAGTTTCGTGAAAAATTAAAAATGCTGTCAAAGTAACAATTCCACGCGGACGAAGTCGCTGGTAAAAGTTAGTATATCATAATTATAATAATAACTGCATCGGTATCAAACGTAGACAGGACTTTAATTGTATGTCGTCACGCTTCACCTGTGAATAATACATGTGCCTATTTCATTTGGTTTATGTTATATTTATTGTAGAATCCATGTGGTTGAATTTTGTATGGCAGGGTTGGGAGTGTAGGTAAAGATTTGAATACCTTAAAATATCCTTTTATTCCGTATTCTGCTTTCGTGTTTGAAAATATAAAAGAAAATAAGAAGAAAATGAAAGAAAGTCACAGCCTTAATTTCAGCAAAGAAGTTCTTTGCTGAAATTAAGGCTGTGACTGACTGCTGGGATATTGGCATAAGTTTGTGCTAATAACTTCAGCTAAAAGTTATTAACTTTTCGTATTTTAACTGTCAGCTATATATTCATATTTAACCGACTTTAAAAAGGAGGAATTTTTGTTATTTTTGGAGTCGGTGTCAGCGACCCGCGCCGCGTGCTGCGTCTATTTGTGTAATTGTGCTTGTTACAAACCTACCTTGGCTGACACCGACTCCATAAATAACAATAATTTAATATAATAATTATTTTCTGTATCGCCTTTATGTACATTTTATAGCCGGTCATTAGCTGTGTCAGCCGGAAGGTAAGGGCGCCATGCCACCTCTTCAGCCACTCCTCAAACACGGGACTTACCGCCATGATCGTGGCGTGCCCGGCACTGCCGCAATTAGTTCTAACTTAACCTAACTAACATGTAATAATATCTTAATAGGTACACCTCTGCCTATTACCGTTGAGAAGCAGGTGAATTTATTTATGTAGACACAATCGCCAATTTTACGATGAGGAGCTTAAGACGTCCAATTGATACCAAAGAATCCATAAGCTACGGTAGTCGGCTAAACAAAAAACAAATTAAGTAAAAAAAAATTTTCATTTCAATACTAATATTATAAAGCTGAAGAGTTTGTTTGTTTGGTTGAACGCGCTAATCTCAGAAACTACTGGCACGAATTGAAAAAATATTTTAGTGTTGGATAACCCATTTATCGAGGAAGGCTATAAGGCTCAATGACATCAAGGAGAAATTTTGCAAAAACGTAAAATTCTCAGTGACGCAGACGAAGTTTCGCGGGTCAGCTAGTATGGTATATAAATTTGTCGACGTCCGACTACGACAATGGCAATGCACTTGTCGCTAAGAGCTGACAACGTCGCGTAGATTACGACCTACGCAACGTTGTCGCGCAGTCGTAGGTAGGTACTCATACACGGCACTTTTTCCGGTCGCGAAATTATTTCGGGTAAATAGAGGTATAGCAGGTATAAAAAAGCGCTAGTTATTTTTTGCCGGTGCCGAAACCGTATACATTAATCGCTGACGGTCCCTGATTTGGGACTCGTTTTCAAAAAACATGAGCTTGTTTTCCAATAAACAAGCATTATTTGTAACTATTCAAATTTTTAAGTAAATACAAAAAATACTATTACATTTAGCTTAAATAAGCAGCTGTGACAAACAGAGGCGGCCAGACAGTTATAGCGTAAGGGTTCTGTTGTTATGGTTTTAATATGGAACTCTAAAATAAAAAAATCTATCTTGTAAAAACTGAATTATTCGTAAGAAAATATAAATAGGAAAATAAATAAAACATTATTTTATACTTAAATATACCTTTATTTTAATATTATATTGTTTATTACATATGGAAGATATAAACAAACAATTACATATGGAAGATATAAAATGGGTCCAAACTAAAAATGTCTCATGATTACTCATAAAACCAAGTAGAATGACAATGAATCAGATTCTATCCTCAATGATTAAAATGGCAACAGTAATAGAATTTATTTACTTTATTTTTATTATTTAGGTTATTTACTTCATAACATACTTTTCTATTAAGATTTATCAAAATTAGAATTACGTTATAACTATAAATTTCAATGCTGTTTCGCAAAACTATCTTTTATAATGATTTGAGAGCCTTTAGTTTGAGACTTTTATTTATTTCTGTTCAATTATGTTACTAATAAAGAGGCACATTGATGGGCGAATAAGTTTAGGATTAGATCTATTTTGATCAAATATAGTATTTTGGAAATACAAATCATAATTTTCTGTATTTAATTAAAAAATCGTAACACAAGATCAAGATGTTATATGCATTTAAAAATATTGCGCCCTTAACATATTGACCTTGTAAGATCGTACGTGCCTGCCTAGTAATGCTTATTCTAAAACGCAGTGTTTGTGATAGTCAACTGAACTTAACCTAATGCAATGATTTATCTAGTCCAAGGTCACTAAGAATATTATTAGTAGATTTAATCTACATGTATGAACTCTTACCAGATGGGATTTTAAATTAATTTTATGCATATAAACTTTCTTATTACCTAACTCAAAAATGGGTGGGGAATAAAAATGAATTTTTATACTTACCCACTATGGATTGCAATCCCCCAAAGCGTTTAACTTTTGTTTTTTTTATATATCATAACATCCTTTTCTTGTATGAATTTTATTGACTGGCTTAACATAAACACTGGAAAACCTACAGTTGCCAATCATAATCTTTGAAGGATTGCAATCATAGCAAAAACGAGTGAACCAACTATTTTGTACTTTGTTCACTATATTTAAGAAATATATTACGTAAACGCCATTTTATGTGGCACTGCTTTTTACTTTATTTTCTTAAAACGGCGACATAACAGACACAATGAAGTATGTTTCATAGGAATAAAAGATAAATGAATTCATAAGTAATATCTAAGAGGCACGTAGCTAATGTGAATTAACATGTGTTTAACAAAATAAACTATAGAAACAATCAATTTAGGTTACCAGTCTTAGTTATGATTGTCTTTGCAACAAGCCTAAGTTCTCACATTGTGGCTACATGCCTGTTAGTCAGTACTTGTTGTCACTTCAATACTGCACCGTATTCAGTAGTATAGAGCTATTACAACATTTACTAACGATACTCATGACTTTAGCTAGTAAACATACAAATCTCAAGTGAATAATTAAAAAACGATTTTTGCCTTAACACTAGGTGGTCTATAGAATGATGAGTGCGTGAATGTAGACAGTGCAGTGTTGTTAAATAAGGTAGAGGTTGCCCACAGGGCAGAGTGGGGAGCTCCGGCGTGAAGCGTGAGGCACCGAGTGGCGGCTGGACGCGCCTGCCTTACATTATGCGGCAGTTCTCCTCGCCCTCGCGCAGTTCGCCCAGCTGCAATAAGTCCAATACGATATTATGTCAATTGTCATTGCGTCGAAAACGTATTTTTACAGGAAACGGTAATCCTGGCCACAACAGATCGAAAAGTTCCAATTTGTTTCACCGTAAATAGAAAGTTTAAAACAATATATTTGTTACAAAATAATAAAAAGAAAAATCCTCAAATTATTTTCGCAATGTCAGATTTATTTTTTAAATTTTAAGGAAGATAAATCTCGTTCTGGGGATAATCTCTGTGTCCCCCAGGACAAACAGCAAGCACCAAGTTAAGTCCCCAGACTTTACGTGGTGCTCTGGCAGTGGTGATTCGACCATTTCAACCACTGTAGTCAATTCACTTCAGAGGTTTAGCTACATACCTGTTCGCGGCGCGGGTACTTGTGAGCAAGCTCGCGATGTCGCTGTGCGCTCGTGCTTATCTGTCTTCTTTGTCTCTCCGACACAGCCACCTCCTGTACATGACACAGAATTTCGTGAGTGGTATTCATAATGTAATGCATAAAATGGTAAGACTCAAACCTAGTAACTGGCAAAACTCAACAATAGTGACTATAACAAAATTAAATATGTCTGTTTTAAATATAGCACAATTTATTTGTATGTTTATTTTATAACTACAGAAATAACTTTTACTTTTGAACTTATAATGTTGGTAACTATGGGTTTATGAAGTTTTTGTGGCAAAAAACACAGAACTAACAAAATTTGATGGAATTTGGATGAGGATATAGGTTGAGTAATGTGTCTTACCTCTTGTTCGTTGTTAAGCAGCGCCGTGGTGAAGGAGTCGGCGACGAACCACTTCTGTCCCTTCATGACGATGTCCCGCGGCGGGTCGTGCTCGGCGCCCACGTCTGCAGACCACACGGTGGCCACGGCGCCCGGCTCCAGCTTCACCGTGCGGTGGAACTTGAACAGCGTCTCCTGGTCGCCGGCCTTGCGCACGATCTGGTACCCGCCAAGGCTCAACTCCTGCGCACGCAATATTATTAAATAAATATTATGGATTGTCGTACACGAGACTTTTCGCCGCGTTAAGTTAGTCAAGGGGAGAATTCTGGCATGTCAAAGTCTGCAATTAATTCGTTTATAAGTTTTTGGTGAGAAAATAAAGTTATATAAAGTTCTCGTTAGTAATTTATTGATCAGTGGGGTGATAAGTGTTAAAAGGATTAGAAAGTTGAACATGAAGCGCCGACCTTCTTGCCCTTGTTGCGAATGCGCACGAAGGTGCCGTCGGGGCACGCCTCGGCCACCTCGAGGTCGCCCTTGGCGCTGGACGTGACGCTGAAGTCGTGCAGGCTGCGCTCCTCGCTCTCGTCCAGCAGCGTGCGCTTGCGCGCGGCGCGCAGCGGCGTGGCGCGGCGCCCGGGTGTGCCGCGCGCGCCCGCCGCGCCCGCCGCGCCCGCCGCGCTCAGCGACGCGCTGGTGGACGCGCGCGACGAGCGGCCCTCGCGCCCCGGCGACTGCGTCGTCAGGTTCAGCCTGGGGACGGCTCGCCACATTACTAACTATCCTTATTGCCCGTCGTAGCCACTCGCTTGTGCGGCTAATTATATTGTTTTCAAACACTGCGACACTCTACGGTGCAACTACTACGGTACCTAAATTTATATAACACCAAAAACTCATACAATTTTATCACAAATGTCGCCTTCGTTGAATGATCTTAACTAATATTATAAATGCTAATATGAATTTGTTTGTTTGTTACGCTTTCACGCCTAATTACTCAACCTATGATCATGCAAAAAATTTGTCAGAGGAACAGAAAAAAACATAGGGTATCTTTCATTCAGAAAAAAGAAGAGTTAAACATAAATCGCACCCTTAATAAAACAGAGACTCATCTCAGTATTTTGGATTAAACAAATTTGAACTCTATTGCATAGATTTAACACAAATATAATATTAGAATTTAACATATACAATTAGAGTTCAAATTGCCTTACTTTCAAATTTCGAGTTAAGTTGCTGTTTTATTAAGAAAGCGATATAGTCATATCAACAAAACAGATGAAAAATGAGCTAGATCGCGTTTTGCGTCACATCGACTAGAGCTCGCTTAAGAAGTGCGTCCGTACTATGATAAATGTGGGTGAAAGTGGCGTGGCGGTACCTGTCCTCCTCGCCCTCGATGAGCGCGCGGTAGGTGGCGATCTCGAGGTCGAGCGAGATCTTGATGTCCATGAGCGTGGCGTACTCGCGCAGCTGCGCCGCCATTTCGTCGCGCAGGCGCGCCAGCTCCTGCTCCAGCGACGCCAGGTCCTCCGCGTGGCGCGCGCGCTCCGACTCCAGCTGCCGCTCCAGCTCGCGGCACCGGTTCTGTACGCACACAGGACCCATTGAATTTGGAGCCAAGATCTCTCTATTTGCGCCGCATAGGGCACATGCGTATGTTGTTAGATAAGAATTTCAGTTACTATTATTTATTATATGTAACATAAGATACCTATATTCACAAAGTTATTATCATTTGATCATTATTTTATATTCGCTGTTGGTATATAGCATTTTTCCATTTTTCCTCTTTTTTATTTGGTAGGTACTTTTCTAATGAAGATATGTCAACCCAAGCTTTTCCGACATGTAACACTAGTCACATGACACACATAATATATCATTAAATTATTTCCTACATACAAATATGTGTGTAGGACTAAATTTTATATTATTAATATTAAAATTATAATCAGAAGATATACATAAATGCAAATGTAAGTTTGTTACGCTTTCACGCCTTAACTACTCAACCGATCATAGTAAAATTTTGCATACATGTCAGGAGTTCAGAAAAGGACGTTGGGTTTCCAGAAAAAGTACTGTTATTAACCTAACCTACATTAACGCGAACGAAACAACGGGCAAAATCTAATGAAGCCATAATAATAATTATTTATTTATTTTAGTATAAATTCTTAGTTTTACATTTGCATCTTAACAATAACTTAAAGTGCACTTATAGATATTCTCCCGGCGGTTAAATGGTGTATGATAATGTAATAAACATTGGAGTACTCACGCTAAGGGCGGCGTTCTTATTTTCCAGTTCATTGAGCGTGGAGTTGAGTCCGTCGATGCGCGTGCGCATTGTGCGCAGCTCCTCCACAGCCACTGTCGCCGCCGTGCTGTTGCGGTTTGCGGCGTTGTGCAGATTCTTCATCTATGCACAAATTAATGTTTAAATAATATACATAGCACTATTGCCTATGTTCAACTGAAGCCTCTCCCTTCAGAGATGATACACATAATAGGGTCAAACTTATTTAATTTTATTGAACCATCTACAAAGATACACACAACTTAAAGCTAAATACAAAAGTTTTGTGTCAATAGATTGAGTGTGCACCCTCACTTACAGTAGGCCACAGCATGCAAATTACAAACATATGTACATACGAAATTGAACAAAATTACAAATAATAAATTATTGACGATATACCAAATACAGCTCTAGATACTGTGCTACTTTTGGGAATTTGGTATACTTACTATCATTGTCTTACATATATTTTTATGTAATTGTGTTTTTATGACGGCATTTGGAATAGTTGCTGTGCGGGGCACTTTACAAACATTCAAATAACGGATACAAAGAACACCCGGACTCAGAAAAAACTATTTGTGGATCACACAAAGTTTTGTCCCGTGTGGGATTCGAACCCACAACACTTAACGCAGTGGCAGTGTCGAGGCGACTAATACACCACTACGTCATCGGTGCAATAAATTTTTATAACATACATTACATTATTGCCTATGTACTACTGAAGGGAGGAGAGGTGATACACATAATAGGATCAAACTTATCGACGATATGTCAAAAACAGCTCTAATTATAGTGCTACTTTTAGAAATTTCGTGTTCCTAAATATCATTGAACAATTATTTTATTATTTTCATAGTAAGCGTAACTCAGAGCTTTATATAAAATTTATACAATATAAAAACTACATACATCAGCACTGAAAGTAAACAAGGTCATACGAATATCTTTCTCGCATCAAAATAATTATGTGACCCCAATCATAAAATTCGATGAAGCGTTAAGGCTCACTGTGGACTGAATATCGAATTTCATAGACATATAACACTCTTGTTCTTTCTTCTTTTCGTGTGGTTAGTGGCCAACCTGTTGTCAAGAGTTGTTCAAGCCTGTAGGCCTGTGACATGGCTTAACGACTGCTGTCAATTTGACAACAACCGGGACCGACTTTTTACGTGCCCTCCGAAGCACGGAGATGCTTAGATGAAATAACACTAAGCGGTCACCCATCTATAGACTGACCGCACCCAACGTTGCTTAACCTCGCTAATCGTTTATCGATCAGTGAGTGCAACTGGCTATGAGCGCCTCTATAACACTATTTCCAAAAATATCAATACTAACTATCTAAAAATAACAACACTATGGAATAGCATTGCAAACATAGCACACCGATACAGACCGTAATTTTTTTTTGTAACAGGCATTTAAATGTCTTGTAAATTCTCTCACACAAACGCACAATCATACGGTTAGTTATAATTCCCTTGCAGGTAATTAATCAATCCATTATTTAAAATAGGCAAATATACATACTACACGAAGCGGCCAGCGGAACAAACTTTTCTTGAAAACGAATTTTAATTTTCTACAAATATTTTTTATGCAAGATTTAATTTAATTGAAACTAACATCTACACACACGGACTACCAAAACAATAAACTAAACTACAACTTTATATAAGTACACCACAAAATCATAACAATAGAGGTCTAAAGACCTAATTATCTAACGCCCCATATTATCATGATATGAGTTAAGTAATATTGTTAATAATATATACATATTATATTAATTAATTAATGAGGGTAGTAAGCTATTAAGTTTAATGATCACATTAAATTAACATTGTTGCAATAAATAGAAGAACCTAAAATAAAATAATCAATTCATCCCTTTAAGCATTGAAATTACAAACAGTAATCACATTACGTTAACATAGAAAGTAACTAATCTGTATTTTAAAAAGTTCAGTCAGAATTATCGATTATAAGTTTTTGTTTGAGTCTGTGTTATCTCGATTGAGGCGTAGTATATCTGAAGAAGATCGTGTAACGTTCAAAGAATTTTGTCTGGTATTTACTAGAGCAGTAGAGAACCGTTGGCATTCTGTATGCAGTAAAATATTTATTTCGAAGGGAATATGGAAAAGCTAGCTTGCAAGAAATGTTGACTGGTCTAACTGCATTAAGAGAATCTTGAGGAAGATTCGACATCTGTTGTTGACGATGAAGAAAAGCTAACAACATCAGCGATTAGTACTGTGACGAAAAGGAAACCCCCTAGAAAATCTTTTTGGAGAATTCCGAAACCGTTAATATACAAAAGGCTTAAAAAAATGTAGATCTACCCTTTATCCAGTAAAGGTTATATGAAAACATTCTAAATAATTGAAGGATTAATTACCTGCAAATGAATTAGGACCAATCCTGTATTGTGGTGATAGCGGATTTATAAGAATTTTGCATGTCAACTTCATACAAATTTTATTGAAAACGATTGGTGTTTGCTGTTTCTAATCATATAATATTGATTATTTGGCCATTTATTAAAATGGATATTAATATCTGATTTTGTGGCTTAAAATGTTTTACACACACATCAGATATTTGGAATATAGTATTGTCTATGAAAATCGATTTTCAGCCCTCTGTGCGCGGCTCCATTCGTAAGTTCAGTTGACTGACATGTATATTACTTACTTTATTTTCATAGAGAGCTTCAATTTCATCGCGGTTGGCTTTGATGTTAGCTTCCTGCTGCTCTCGTAATTCCTGTAAGCTCTGCTGCAGCTTAGCTTCATATTGTTGAGCTAGACGCCCATCTAAAATTAACAAAGATAACATGTTATACTGTATACAATACTTAAAAACCTACACATGCACTTGCAAACCATTACAATGAGTTAATTTTATAAATAGGTCTTCTATGGATGACTGAGGTCAGGAGTCATTGACATGTGCTTACCAATTTCAGAGATCTCCACTTGACGCCTGGTGCGTGTCTCCTGAAGTTCTTGTTGGAACACCTGGTCCTTAAAGGAGAGTTCCTCGCGCAAGCTCTGTACGGTATTCTCCATGTCGATGCGGCACAGCATCTCTTCCTCCAAAGTTTTACGCGTGTCTGCGTATACTTTACGCAACTTTTCCAATTCTTTAGCCAGCTCCTGCATATGATAACATAAGAGATTAGCGAGTGATCCAGTGCAAACATTTGACTATATTGTACTGTTAAAATGTTGCCTTATATAACGCAAACAAGAAAATAGTTTCTTGTTTTAATAAGAATAGCAATGTAAGATATTGATTCTGTATAGTCTAAATAGAGATGATTTAAGTCAAAATCATGAATAATACGAAACGCACCCTGGCCTCATCTTGAGCTTTCTTCTTATCAGCAAGAGCACTGTTGTATTTGTTACTTTCCTCAGTGAAGCGAGTCTCATAATGACGCGCCAAGTTCTCGGCTTGCTGACAGTCCTTGGTCTTCTTGTCCAAACTGGAATTAAAAGAGTTCCATATACATTTTGCGTAAATTCTACGCTACATTATAGTTTCACAATACATTTAGCCATTTGTGAAATAGATAATAAACTATAATATTGAATAGCTAAGTCATGTGTATTTTGTCAATGCCAAAATATGTAAATATAAGTATAATAAACATTCCATTCATTTGGTTAGTTAGAGGATCAAGTCGAGTTTGAGAAAATTCAACACTGCGATGTGTAAACGAGGTGATCCTAGCAATAAAGTCGTGTTTCCATACGGCTCGGTGTTGCGCAACCACACACGGAATGTTTTTGTAAACACGCCACTATCCGGTTCCCCGCGTGTTCTCTTCGTCGTATGAATAGACATTTAAATACGCACGCTAGCTAGTTAACTCTTGTCTTTCCCGCGTATTATGGAACGGCGTTTGATTTTGTCGCGTCGAGAACCCGCATAGGGGCCTTGGCCGAATTAACAAATTATCACGCAACACCAAATAAAAATAAATTCTGATAACTTAATACTTTATATGAGGAGGAAATGTACGATGATAAAGTAAAAGGAACACATATTTTTTGTATTACAAACCGTAACTCATTCCTTTCGTTTATCAATTCTCACGATTTTTATTTAGACGTGACACATGAGCTCTGTATGTGTGACGTGAGGATGTGGTTATGTTTGGTGATATCATATACATACATTCAATAGGTCACACTTAGAACACCTATTATTTACATACGAATAGATCCCAGGTTAATCCATATTATCTTTGACTTCCTGACATTTTATTGCATATTTCGATGACATACATCATCGTCTTCATTATAACATTAACCCGAAAGTGTACCATATTGAACAGCATGTGGCGTCGACGCCTAAACTTATGAATCTATTTTGGTATATACCTAAATCTCTCTATAAATATCAACTTTTTAAGCGACCTACTTTTAAAAACCATGAGACGGACATACGGAGATATTTTCTGATATGCTTTAGATATATTCTTATATTATATTGTTAGTATATATGTGTACCAATGTTAATTGCTTAACTTATGCGACGCGGGAGGCATTGCGAATAGTTTCAATTCCTGTTAAAGCTGTATATACCACACAGCTCGAAGAAGTTACATCGGCGGCTATTTCTTGAAATAATACGATCGCATACTTTCAAGAAATCGTCATCATTATTGTTAAATTCGTTTTTCGAAGGCTACATTGATGTCATACGTAAATATAACGGTTGCGTCACTGCCTAGCGCCTCACTGCTAAGCTCTGGTCAACTTATTATACAGGAAACATTAAATATCATCCAACCATAACGCCGAATATATTACCGTATGTAATTATGTGCATGTCCAGTAGATAAGTAATTTTGAACGATAATATTTACGTGAGCTTTGAATTCGAGATTAGCGACTAGAAATTTTTTATAGTTCGATTTGATGAGGAAAAGTAGTGTACCGAATTAGATTGAAATGTTGCTTTAATAAAATACCTACCAATCGGAAATATTTTAAGTCAAATAATAATGATTAACATAATATGAGTTCACGCGTTTATTTTAGTGGATGTCATAATAAGTTTTGACTTGATCGTACCTATATTCGACATGATAAGCTCTCGACTACGGCGTGGGCCGCGCGCCACACGCGTGTGGCTGACGTAAACTTACCAGGGTCAACAGCCGTTGCCTATAAAGTTAATCGGTATTGCTAGACAGAAACCTGATCTAATCTTTAGGCTTAGACCTACCTACTCTAATGATATATTATTACTACTATTCTATTTTTTTACCCTGTTGATTTGTGTGTTGAAGTAAAGCGTGAGATATTGGCACCATAAACTGGTATTATCGGCGAAAACAATATTGTGACGTTCCATTTTTATTTGATTTCGTGTATAAGTATTCATATACACCTACCTAAAACTTGTATATTGATTTTATCTGTTAACATACAACTCGGATCTACCTTTATCAAAACAACAGAATTTAATTATAATTTACAATGTTGGCTTTAGATAAGATAAATTATGTGTATACATCATTTTAACGATTGTTTAACCTTTTGAACGCCACGCCATAACGGCACCTCCATGTCCTGTACGCCAAGCCCGAAAATCGATATATTATATATTGTTTTTTATGATCAAATATTTCAATAACTAATAACAATTTTGTTTGCTGTATACAATTAAGTAATAATTAGGGATTCAATTTTTAAGTTGTATTACTAAAACACAGAAAAGTAATGATTTAATATGTTTATTTTGTATTTTCTGTGAACCGACAAAAACAGTTTTGTCGAGTATAGACGACGTTGGCGTACAGGGCACGCTTGCGCATGTCGAGTATAGACGACGTTGGCGTTCAAAAGGTTAATGAAAGACAGTGAAATGTTTACCTTCTGAAAATAATGAAGAAAACTTCCCTGACCCACTTGCAAAATTTGCGTGCCGTTAGGTCGCGAGCCCGTAACCTCGAAATAATTACGACACAGGGCGCGCTGTATAATATAGTCAATTGTTTGACTGAAACTCAATATTTATTCAATATACAATGAAACCCTTAAAGGGTTTGCAACATAAACTAATTGCCAGTGCTTTTAATAATAATTTGTAATTGCTCATTTCATTGGGTGATAGACCACATTAGTGTACTAGGTCTGGTATACTGTCTCAGGTATATAGAAAAGAACATTTATTTTTGTACACCCAAGACAGTATATTGCAGTAGCAGGTAATATTTGTATTTTGGTGGATAAATGTGGTTTGAATTTTAATTGGAGGTTGACCTTCATACCTTGTATCACCATTAAGTGGTTATCAAAAACAGCAAACAGAGTCAAGGTGAAGTTAAAAGACATTCATTATTGTCACATTGATGGTTGTAAGAATGCAATTAACAAGGCAAACACTGCACTTCCATGAGGATACAAGGATACAAGTACATGAGCATTAAAGTAGTCTCATTTAATATATGTAATATGATGATATTTATTTATAGTATAAAACTATCAGCAATAGTTACTAAATTCAACAAAGTGACGAATATCAAATTTACCAAGAAAAATTCAAGTACTTTAATGTAAATAACTACAGTAAATATAAATAATGATGTGTATGTGTAATTTATAAAAGTAAATTTTATGTTGAGACAACCACACCTTGACACAAATAGATTGCGATCTACGCTGCTTCCTAAGACTAAACATTATTGTGGCTTATTCTGATATAAATTTGAAATATGCAATCTACATTCAATATTCTGTATATCTATGTTGTGCTCAACCTACACATGTAATACAGACTGAAACTTACAAGTACACAAAAACTGGTTGACATTGCAAACTATAAATGGCACATAATTTATTTTTTCTACAGACAATAGCATTCACTATCATAGTAGAGGTCAACTTAACTAAATTTTTTAATGTTATTCTAACACTTAAAATGGATTCATTTAGATAGTATAAAATACATGTGTGTGTTTATTTTGATGAAAATAAACAAATAGAAAGTCTAAAAAAATTTAGATTTTTTGGATTTGCCCACTTCGCTTATTCTCAGTATTTGATAGTATTAGCATTTTATCATAATGAAGTCTATATTTAATACCAGTAAGGTGAGTAATCCATTATGATAAATGTGCTAGACTACCTATTTAGTTCAATATGTCACCATATTCAACAAACATTGGTAAATTAATTAGCTTGATAACCAACACATATAATGCGTTGTTTATAAACAATTCAGCTTATGTACAACAGAGTAATGGATAGTGAGCATGTATTTTTATAGTTAGGAATGTGATTAGTTCGGTTAAATCGGGCTATGATGTCACTGTGTCGTAAAAGCGAGGTCGGCCGCGCTCGTCACCGCACCCGCTAAGAAACTCCGCCGATGACGTAAACTTGCTGCGCTAAGGTTAGCCGGAAGACTTCCTAACACATGCACTGAATTTATATAATTATAGATATATCAATTGAGTTAGTAATTGATTGCATTACTTACCGCTTTTTCAAATCATCATTCTCTTCGTATAACCTCTTCAGGTCAATTTCCAATTTGGCTTTCTCACGAGATGTATCATCTAAAAGCTTGCGAGCGTCTTGCAGTTCGTGCTCATAGATTCCTTTTATATTAGAAACCTCGCGTGTGACCACCTCCTGTGTAGTTTGAATCTCCCGACGCAAGCCAGAGTTCTCACTTTCCAACTGTCGCACTTTATCGATGTAAGCCGCCAAACGATCATTGAGGTTTTGCAGGGCATCTTTCTCTTGAAGACGCGTGTGCCGTGTAGGGCTCATTGGGCTATTCGGCCGGCCGGCAGAGCTCGAAGGGCGGCTTCCCACAGGAGTGCTCGACTGCTGCGGGCTTTGCACGGACGACACAACACTGACGTTAGACGACGACGTAACAGTCTTTTTGGATTTTGACGACATTGTAATATACGTATTCAGTCACAATAAATAGTTTTAACACAAAATGAAATAATTTTACACCAACTTGTACTCCTTTAGCCAAGCGTAGAGCGCACGAAAGCAAACGCTAAACGCACCAATCAAACCGTAATAAACCCAAGCTTATGCGATCACGTGACCGTTGAGTCATAACTAATGTTGCCAAGTAAGTTTTGTGAAATAAATACTTAGGTACTCAAATTAATCTGTTTGTCTGTTGGTTTGTATCATAATATAGCGCGGCTTTGCCTATAAACTTTACTATATACTAGATGCAGTATGTTAATTTTAACACAGTTATGTTTATTATCTTTAAAGAGAACGATGATTACTAACTTTTTATACACTTGCGGCCATATACATAAAACTTACAAAAGGGTTATAACGTTGTTTGTTGTTATAAGTAAAAATATTAAATGTATTATTTATTTTACATTAAATACTTGAGCCAATTACACTATTTAATCACACATAATATAGTATAAATTTAATCAAATTAATCCTAAAAATACTTAATATATTCTAATAATAATACCTTCCATTAATCCGCAAAAATATCAACTTCTGAGTTTATAAACCCAGAAACTTAACACTCTCTTATTTTATCCAAGAGAGCGTTAAGTTGTTTTAGTGACTGAGGTATGGGTGAGTTAAAGTTTGCGACAGTAAGACAATAGTTGTTAGGCCCTAAAAATCTGCAGCATTTGCCGAGAAGACTCGATGCCTCGATCATCCTTTTTAAAATATTGCATTTTGCAACCATCTGTTCATATGATAGCCTCATTTTTAATGAGTCAAAATGCAATCAACCCTACAAAATTTTTGTTGGATACAGATAGAGGTCCATATAATTTCTTATAAATAAATCTTAGAAAATCTTTTTAGACTTTTTACAATATAATGCTGGACTCAAGCTTATTGCGGACTAATGCTTTAAAAATGAGTTTAATAACCCGGGTGCCGTGGAATTGACGACAGTTTCTCAATACGAATCAGAGGCGTCTAAAAGACTCCTTGGCAACCGACGAAATATGCTCATGAAAGGTGAGCTTTTGGTCAGATGTGACTCTCAAATCTTTCATAGAATCCGTTCTTGTGACAATATTTTTATTTATTTATATGTGTAATTGATTGGATGACGCATTCGATCGAAAGTCATCACATTGTTCATAATAATGCATAAGAATGATATTAGATTGCCTAATAACGATCCTCTGTGCTGCGATACAATAATTAATGTTTTTATTTGCTGCTAGAAGTATCTGGCGACATAATCTTAGTATCATTTACATAGCAATTTGGTTTTAATAGAGCGGCATGCAATGATTATCACCATTTCATATAATCGGCATGTCATGTAAGCCGAGAAAGATAAAACCAAACCATATATGTACATGTCGGATGAGGAATCAGCTATAATTTTACCTATTATCATGACGATCAATTGTCTTATAAATAATAAATAAATAAATTATTTACATGTTTATAGCCAAAAACCTCCACTACCACCTTAAGAAGCTACAGATTAGGGATATCAAGGATTTGATACAATGTAGAACTTTTAGATACGGCACAGTGACGAAGTTTCTGTGCCTGAAGTCATAACTATCAGCAGCTTAGACCTTGTATCTGATACCGGTAGGTCTCCATACTTTTGATATTTACAGACATATTTATTAACTGTGCTAAAAAAATTTAAGTTTTAAAGTTAATAATATAAATAGTCGATAAGATAACAAATATAAATAGTCTTCTTCTTCTAATTAGAAGAAATGCTACTCATCTATCAATACGAAAAGGAGAAGGTTACGATAATTTAGTGTTTCACATAAAAGTACGTACGGTTGAAGGCTTGATTTGATTTAATGTGGCAAAATTCATCAGTGTTAAGGGAAGAACGAGTTGAAGAAACATATAATGTGTTGTCTTATTTTTAATGTTATACTGGTCACCCAGAAAACAAATGCTCCACGAAAATGTTCCAATAAAATATACAATACCGAACCCTTAAATCTTAATAATGCGTTGTAACTTTTGCATTTATTTTCTGGTTACATCAGATTAATAGACTGTAGGGCGCATATCAAGGAGCATAATATATGAATGTCTAGCCTTAGATAGCGGCGTAACCCACAGACATAAAATGTTACACATCTGTAAAGGGTATATTATTATTTATTTATTAAATAATAATATTATTTAATATTTATTTAATATTATCATATATTTTTTTGTTCCTACTGCAATCACTGCTGCTTCATGCTTGCGACCAGTGCCAATCAATTACGCACAAGAAGAACTATACTCCATTTGGTAAGGTACTTATCTAACTAAAGGTAAACAATCTTGATGACTTTTTATCTAAAATTCAGTTTAAAATAAAATGCTGCTAAAGATCAATGTAAATACAACAATAACGATTACTAAATCAATTGAACCGTTAGTTTAAGCAGTAGTTTATTTGTTTAATATGTGCTAGTGTAAAAATTCACATCAAGATTGTTTACCTTTAGTTATGTGCCTAACCAAATGGTGTATAATTACGGGCGTCTGCTCTTGAGCTCTTGTGGTCTGCTCCTTGGTTCTAAATTCTAATAAGATTAAAATGGCATTTCAGGCTTCAGAATTTGCACGTCGTTTCGGATACATGTCCCATATAATTGTTCTCCCAAAGGGGTGGCTATTTTTGGAACTGTTATTAGAGGAAAACAAGTAGCACTGATAACAAATTTTCAAAATAAAATAAAATATAAGTAGTCATTGTGTCTAAGATATTTTAAATATACAATAGATCACGGCCAATTTTCTCGACCATAGACGCTTAACTGAGAAAAATACTCTGTGGCTCGAGCTCGAATGACGGCTGCTGTTGCTAGCTGCTATACACATACAGTGCACAGTTTATTTTGTATTGAAGGTTAGAATTTATCAAATGTGTACAACAAAGTGTCTGAAATGGCTGATATAAATGATTTATTTAATTGTTTCGAGGATAGCGCTGTTAATGAAGCATCAATCCAATTTCCTAACATTAAAAAAGACGATATTGTGTAAGTTATGACCTGTACACCTGTTGTTATTGATAAACAATGTAAAATAAAATATTGGTGGCAAATATGATTTATTTCCAGAGAAGCTTCCCCGACACCATCGGAGCCCTTGATTACTCAGAAACGTACACATGAACAAGAAGAAGAAGATGTGGATTCGCTAGTCGTAAAAAGAGCGAAACAGGAGGAAGAAGAGTCGGACCTAACAAGCGATATAAAGTAAGATTTTATACTCTGTATAGTAATTTAAAGATGTGTTTATTATGACTGAATTGTTTATATTATCTCTATATTTGTTTTAGTGTGAGTCTCCTTAGTTCTCGGATAGTAATCCATACATTAGAGACTCACGAGGGCTGTACACATGAAGTGGCGATTCCACCGAATCATGAGTATGCACCGCTTATGCCAATCACATCTGAGCCGGCCAAGCAGTACAGTTTCATACTGGATCCATTTCAGAAGGAAGCTATACTTTGCATTGACAATTTGCAATCAGTCTTGGTGTCAGCGCATACCTCTGCTGGTAAAACGGTTGTGGCTGAGTAAGTATGAAACCATAATACTATTAAACCGCCCTAATTTGGAAGTATTAACTTTAAATTAAATTTAATAATCCTATCACTCCATACATCAATAATAATTATTACTGTGTGAGTGTAGCCTGATCAATATCATTGATACAATAATAACTAAAGAGAGTACCTTTGGTACAAGGGAAAGCACACTCTGTAAATTATTTAATTGCTAGCATATAAACCATTCTATGTTAGTCTTGGCAGTTGTATTGTTTAGACCAAGTGTCTATCCAAAACAGCTATAATAATGGCTAGTAACTACTAAGATACCTATTACTTATTTAGTTACATATTACGTAATATCACTCATAGTTTAAATCCTAAAAAGATAGTTAAATTATATTAGACCATTACTACTGTTTTCGGTTGGAGTGTAGCAGTAAAATGGTTTAGGTAGCAAAAAGGAACCAGAGAGAAAGATGCTTAGAATTCATCTTTCTATACAATAGAATACCAAAATAATCAGTATATACATTTTTTGATCCAATGTGTGAAAGGTTTTTTTGTAGTATATAGGTTTTGCACTAAAACTGCAATTTGCTCGTCAATGACAATAATATTTTATATAATAGAATTAAAAACACAGCTTTAAGAAAAATTTACATTCTTATGAAAATAATTTTGTCCCAACTCACTTGCACACCTTTTTGCTACACTCTGACCCTGTTTTGTGATAAAATATTAAGTCACAAATTATGCAAAAGGTTTCTTCATTTCCATAATATCCAATACTTTATATTTAACCTACTAAATATAAATTACATATTATTAATATATTATCCCTATAAAATAAATAACTTGCTCAAGAAGTTTGTATTATTTATGGATAATTAAGTTTTATATGTAATGTGTTTTAAATAGTGAAAATATGATTTAACAACTATATCTATACTTCTCAGACAATTTAAACAGTTATTTTTCTCTTCTATTTAACAGGTATGCGATTGCATTATCACTGAAAAACAAACAGAGAGTAATATACACTACACCTATAAAAGCTCTGTCCAATCAGAAGTACAGAGAGTTCTCTGAAGAGTTCCATGATGTAGGCCTCATCACGGGTGATGTCACCATTAACCCCTCAGCATCTTGTCTTATCATGACCACTGAGGTAACATTTTATATGGTATACTAGCTGTCCCCTGCGGTTTCATCCACATTTATAATCACTGCTCTGCTCCCATGGCTCATAGCATATTTTTATATCTAGATAATGTAGCTTTCTAATGTTAAAGCAATGATTAAAATAGCTTTAACTGGTTTTAAGACTTAGACATAGACTCTTGTGCACACTTCCAAGTATCTATCAAGACAATAAACTATCTGTCTCTGCATTATAATAGCTATATCTAATTCTACATAATAGGCGCCGAGCCTATTATGTACGATTAGCCACGCGCTCATTCATTGCCAAACGGTTCTGAAGACGTCTCGCGCTGAGGCGAAACACTTGTCGATGCATATTTTTGTTAAATGCGGAATACTGCACGTAGTACGCCTAGTTTGTTCATTACAGTGTTTTATGAGTTAATAATCACTGTTATTAAATATGTATTTTTGAACTCTGATTAAATCAGCAATCTTTTAACTATTACTGCTATAGAAAATAACATCTATATATAAAAATGAATCCCTTTCCTTGGCCACGCTATAACTTGAGAACGACTTTACCGATTTAATTCATTTTTTTTAAAGTTTCGTAGTACTTTGTAGAAGGTTCTTAACGGAAAGAAAATTGGATAATTACAGAAAACTTAGCGACTATTTTAACCTCGCGAGTTTGACAGTTTGTCTAAGACAGGACAATGTCTGTCGGGTCAGCTAGTTTATTATAATTTTGAAACATAGAGTGAGTGTGTAAAGACTCACGATGCTGATTGTACCAGGTTTAGTTCCCAGTCATACCACAAAGGCAATGGAGGAGTCAAATATTGTTAAATATTTTATTATATGATGAATGGATACAAAGATTTGTATTTACTTTTATGTTGTAGATCTTGAGGAATATGTTGTATCGAGGATCTGAAATCATGCGCGAAGTGGGTTGGGTTGTGTTTGACGAAATCCATTATATGAGGGACAAGGAGAGAGGTGTCGTCTGGGAAGGTATTTTAACTTATTATTTTGCGTGTCTAATAGCAGCAACTAGGTGTGTGAATAAATTGTCTTCCGACTCGGGTATCGAACCCGAGATTCCACGCAGCGGTCGCAACTACTATGGCTGTGCTATTGAGAAACATGATATAATAGATATTGCTCGCGGCTTTCTTTAATTTCTATCCTTTGGGCACAGTTCTTTTTCTGGATGCGAATATTATTCTTTTTTTATTTGGCGCCTTAACTACTCGACTGATCATCATGAAATTTTGCTTATACTATGTCAGGGGAGCGAAAATGGACATATGGTACCTTTCGTCCAGAAAGAAGTTCTCTTACTAACCTAACTTAACCTACATTTACGCGAGCGAAGCCGCGGGCAAAATCTAGTATCACTATCACTTCACTACATATTACAAAACAAAATCCCCCGCCGCGTCTGTCTGTGTTCGCGATAAACTCAAAAACTACTGAACGGATTTTCATACTGTTTTCACCAATAGACGAATCATGAATAACTTTTAGGTGTATAATTTGTTAAGGTTTTGTACTACCAGTGCGAAGTCAGGCCGGGTCGCTAGTTCTATATACTTAAAAATACGTTCATAATTTATACAAAACAGGGAGCGATGACTAAAAAAAAGTTTTGTGTCGATCTTTTACATTACCAAAAAATATTGGTCACGTATTTTCTTTTGTCCCACAAACTAATGACAACGAAGATACAACGCGTTTAACTTTCGTGTTACGACACTTGTCGGTACAACACTTATTAGACAGTGTCGTCACAAGGCGTCGCAAGCGTCGTGGGGACATGTGACGTCAATGTCTTATAAAATTTGCTTAAGTTATTATATTTTACTATATATTAGTAAATTTTAACAAACAAAAAAAAAAGGTGTCCTATATTTCTGGCTAATCTGAAAACTGAACAGATTAGAATCACTTATTTTTTAACTCTGTCGACATGCCTTTTAAATTTTACAGAAACACTGATCCTTTTGCCCGATAACGTGCATTACGTATTTCTTTCGGCTACCATTCCGAACGCGCGCCAGTTCGCCGAGTGGGTATGCCGGCTACACTCGCAGCCCTGCCACGTTGTCTACACGGAGTACAGACCCACGCCACTACAACACTATATATTCCCAGCCGGTGGGGATGGCATACATCTCGTGGTGGATGAAAAGGTATGCGGATTTCTTAAGTTATAAATAATAATATCAGCCCTGTGTTAAACTGTCCCACTGTTAGGCATGGGCCTCTTCTCAGTGTGTGAAGGATTAGGCCATAGTCCCATCACGCTGGTCCAGTGCGGGTTGGCAGACTTCACGTATCTTCGAGAATATTATGGAGAACTCTCAGACATGCAAGTTTCCTCACGACGGTTTCCTTCATAGGTAAAGCAAGCGATAATAGAATTAACTATTTTATCCTTGGGATCGAACTCAAGCGCTCTGCGTGGCACTCCAGCGGTTTCCCACTAGAGCTATCGCTGTATAAATATATATACTTGATCATAAAAAGATATGTGGGATGGATTGAATTACTGAACGTGAAGAATGTAAGCTGATTTTTGAACGTAACTGAGTGAAAGGGACGGAGAGAGGAAGGAGAGAGAGGGAATTTTTACTGTGAGGCGTGTAATGGCAGGACGCGTGGGGTCTTGTAAAAAAAAAAAGTGTACATGTAATTTTGTTGTAATTACTGGTGAAAATAATAAAGAGAAATATTCTCCAGTTGCAGTGTGCGTTTTGATTAAGATCACACCCTCACAGATATATTGTTTGTACGTGTAGAGTATATTTAAAGAGGACAATTTCAACACTGCCATGGCGGTGCTGAGTAACGCGGGTGACGCGGCGAAGGGAGACCAGCGCGGGCGGCGCGGCGGGCCCCGCGGCGCAAACCAGACCAACATCTTCAACATCGTCAAGATGATCATGGAGAGGAACTTCGCCCCCGTCATCATATTCAGCTTCAGTAAGAAGGACTGCGAGTCGTATGCTATGCAGATGGCCAAGTTGGACTTTAATACGAGTGAGTCTCATGGTTTTTATGTCTATATATTACTAGATTTTGCTAGCGGCTTCGCTCGCTTAATTGTAGGTTAGGTTAAGGCAGCGTGGTAGCACACATAGGGTAGGTCTTTTCGGGTAGTGGCCTGTCGTTTCATACGGCAGGCCGAGACCTGGTGGCTAGGGAGAGCCGTAGACACGTTGCTCTGCTGGCCGCCCGCGGTATAATCCAGAGGCCCAACCGAGTCTAACCAACTTGGTTGGCTGCCTCGTCATGCCGCGCATAATCTCGCGTTGGCTCGTCGTGCCGGATGGTGACCGGAGGGTGGGTCCCAGCGATCATTTTCGGGAGGGTACGGCTTCCTTCCGTCCGTCGAATCGGCTATTGCCATACTACAAAGTAATATGACGGAACCGGCTCTGCGCCTTGCCCCACTTTGCTGCGAGAATAGCCGCCTGTTTTTTACGCTTCCCCTTCGTTTCACTCAATAGCAGTACAAACAAAGCATTGTTTGTACTGCCATTTGTTCATCACCACCTGGAGACGGCTCGGCCGGCAATGCATTTTCTAACGGAGACAAATAGGCCGTCCTGCAGACACGAACTACCTGCAATACCCCGGCTACGTGCTAGAGGAGTGTTTCCTCGCGAAAGCCGGGGTATGCTTGTTTGTTAGGGTAGATATTTGCTGTCGCCGCCTACACTGCCTAGAGGACCCTTCCTTCTCTGTCCTTCGGGTACACGTAGATCATGGCTCTTTCAGCCAAATCTACATGTGGCTCTACCGATCCCATTCAGGAGACGCTGAGACAACTCGACTCTTCGATTACCTGAGTCAGGCGGCAGACAACGTGCAGGAGCGATTTCCGAACGCTGAGTTGGTATTGGAGATTTCAATGCCCACCATGAGACCTGGTTGGGTACTCCCAAAACAGACCACGCGGGACGAACTGCCCATGCGTTCGCTCTCACGCATAACCTGACTCAACTGGTACTCCAGCCCACCCGGATACCGGACATTGCAGGTCAGGCGCCCTCTCCGCTCAATCTGCTGCTGACGAGTAGCCCGAACCGGTACAGTGTGTCGATTCGTGCTCCTCTGGGCACCTCAGACCACTATCTGGTTTGTGCCACAGCTGTTGTTGTTACGCCCCCACGACCCGAAGAGGCAAGACAATGACTGTGGTACTACTCGTCAGCAGACTGGGATGGAATGCGGGAGTACTTCACATCCATCCCTTGGGCTCAACGCTGCTTTGAGTACAGGGATCCATCAGAGACCGCTACTGCTGTCGCTGGTGAAATCGACCTGGGTATGGAATATTATATTCCATACAGTGATGTCAAGAGTGGCGGCAGGAAAAGACCCTGGTTCGGTCGTGAATGCGCTGATGCTGTTGAACGCAAACAGACAGCGTACCGCGCTTGGGCTAGGGCTCGCGCTCTCTACGAGCCTAACCTAGATCACCTGAAGGCAGCGTTGAACCGAGCCACAAAGGTCTGCAAGAGGGCATACTTAATAGCGGATGCCCAGCGCGTCACACGGCTCGGCCAGGAACTCATGGCGCATCCTATGGGCAGTCGTAGCTATTGGTGCCTGGCCAAAGCCGTGCAGTCAAACTTCTGCCAGACCTCGCTGCCCCCTCTGAGATATCCGAATGGATCACTGGCTCATCAGCCGCAGGAGAAAGCAGATCTGCTTGCAAATCTCTTTGCGACCATCTCGCGAATCGACGACTGCGGTTCGCAGCCGCCTAAACATTGCCAACTGCGGCTACACCATGCCTGATATACGTATCAGGCAACGTGACGTTCGTGCGATAGTGCAGTCTTTCGATGTTCGGAAAGCCAGTGGACCTAACGGCATCGCAACTGTGGTCCTGAAAAAATGTGCAGCGGAGTTGTCTCCTACACTTACGCGCCTATACCAGACGACTTATGCCGCAGGCATTGTGCCTGAGGCCTGGAAAGAGGCGAACGTTCAACCGATTCTCAAAAAGGGGGTCTGTTCCGAGCCAGGCAACTATCGACCCATAGCTATCACCTCGGTGCTCTCCGAGGTGTTTGAGCGGATTATGAACACACAAATTGTCCGCTACCTGGAGGATCACTCGTTGATCAATGATCGCCAATACGGCTTTCGGGCTAAACGATCAACGGGTGACCTTCCAGCGTTCGTCACGCACCTATGGGGTGAGGCTATGGACAAGCACGGCGAGTCTTTGGCTATTAGCCTTGACATAACCTTTCTATAGAGTCTGGCACCGGTCTCTTCTTTCCAAGCTTGCGGCCTATGGCTTGCCCCCTTAACTGTGCACCTGGATTGCAAGTTTCCTGCAGAAGCGTCGTGTACAGGTCCATCGCGATGGTCGCGCTTCCTTATTTATGCATGTCAATGCATAAATAAGGAAGGCAGGAGTGCCTCAGGGGTCCGTCTTATCCCCTACGCTTTTTCTTCTGCATATCAATGATATGTTGAATCTCGGCAACATACATTGTTATGCGGACGACAGTACCGTGCATGGGCGAAATCTCGGACATCCTAAGGCCAAACAGGCTGAGGTTGAGGGGAAAAGGCAGGAGCATTTCGTTGAACTTGACA
Source organism: Catocala fraxini (assembly GCA_930367265.1). Lineage (NCBI taxonomy): Eukaryota > Metazoa > Arthropoda > Insecta > Lepidoptera > Erebidae > Catocala > Catocala fraxini. The sequence continues at coordinate 10,145,993 of OV884025.1, read as the reverse complement.
GATAGAGAGAGAGAGAGCAGACAGAGAAGATCCAGAGGTCACGAGTTCACTGGAACCTCTGCAACTCCGTAGGGACATTGCCACATTGTCATATTTCTACAGAATATACCACGAGGAGTGCTCTGAAGAGTTATTCCACCTTATCCCGCCTTCCCCTTTCCTATCCCGAATAACGCGTGCTGGGCTCAGATGCCATCCTTAGACGGTAGCGTCGACTAGAGCGCGTACCAACAAGTTTGGGTCCTCTGCCGAACGATTAAGGCATAGAATTCTCTGCCAAGGCACGTGTTTCCTTCTTCCTTCAATCCTGGATCCATTAAGCGGGGCGTGAAAAAACACCTTCTTAGGCCGTCAAAGTAGAGACCTCAACATCGCCTCGGCTGCTACGAGGACGGTGTGGAGGCTACTGCTCTTAGACCACACGACTGCTTACCATCAGGCGGAGTGTGGTCATTTTGACAAGCAATATAAAAAAAAGGAGAAAATGACGATAAAGATAATACATAAAAATGTGTCCCAATATATTGTCTATCAGTACGCCAAATCCTAACTAATATTATAAATGCGAATGTGAGTTTGTTTGTAATGCTTTCACGCCTGAACTACTCGACCGATCATCATAAAATTTCGCATACACGTTGTCAGGGGAACAGAAAAGGCTAATAGCACATTTTTCAATTAAAAAAATGTCCTGTTCTTGACAAAACCTACATTGACACGAGCGAAGCCGCGGGCAAAACCTAGATTGGTAAAAATGGACTATAGGTAATTTGTGTATTTTATTTTGTTGTATAGTTGAAGAAAAGAAACTGGTCGATGAAGTGTTCAACAATGCGATGGATGTGCTGTCCGAGGAAGACCGCAAGCTGCCACAAGTGGAGAACGTCATTCCACTGCTGAGGCGCGGCATCGGCATACATCACGGGGGACTGCTGCCTATACTCAAGGAAACCATCGAGATATTGTTCGGATTGGGACTTATTAAGGTAACATATCCTCGAAGATGCTTTTTTCAATATATAATATCATATCAGCCCTGTATTAAACTGTCCCACTGCTGGCCTCTTCTCATTGTCAGAAGAATTAGGCCATAGTCCACCACGCTGGCTCAGTGCGGGTTGGCAGACTTCACATATGTTCGAGAACATTATGGAGTACTCTTAGACATGCAGGTTTCCTCACGATGTTTTCCTTCATCGTTTAAGCAAGCGATAATTAGATATTATAATTAGGATTCGCATTATTCGTTCAATTTTACTATCCGGATAATATCTCAGGAAGAAAAATATTATTCGGATATTCGGATACATCCGGATATTTATTGGGAAGTGAAAATAATAATGAAAATACATATTTACGTAGATTTTATTGTTTATATAATTGACAGTTATTCTCGTCAAGAGATCATAAGCAACAAATTCTTATTAAAAACTAAAATCACAGAATTATTTCTTAAAATACCTAAATACATACACATATATATATATTTTGTCACATACACACAACACCATCTAGCCCAAACTAAGCAGATCTTGTACTATGGGTACTAGACAATGGATAAAGAAACATATATACTTTTTTTTGTAAATACGTACATATTATACATAAATAAAAAACAGAAGCATATATTCTCTTAACCAGTCATCTTTCTTCGTTAACAGATAATAAAACGAAAGTATAGAATCATAAAGAATCAACTTATATAAATCTAGAAAACTAACAATTTGTTGAAAATCATTTATGTTTTCAATCACTGACTACTATTATACATATTGTTACGCCCAGTGACATCTCTCGGCATTGTGGGAAAGACTCAGCTGTTCCGTCTAATAATTTACACCGCCATCTATTGACATCTTACGGAACTACGTAGTACGGTACGAGAATCTTAGAGAGAATGCTGGTACTTTCTCGAATCATCGTACTGTTTACATACCGAGGACAGCGTTGCTAGAAAGCTCTAGAAGCGCTTTACCCGCGTATAAATAGGGCGCACGCGCACCGCCGAGTCAGTGAGAGTCGAAACTCGACGCCGTGACCGCAAGGAGGCCTTTCCAGCTCCCTGCCCTCATCCTGGCGATGATCGAGAGGAAGAGAAAACTGCGCCGGCAATGGCAGCGCTCCCGATGTCCGACCATGAAGTCCCAGCTGAACGCTCTGGCTGCGAAGATCTCTGCTGCGTTGGCAACAAACGCGGCGGAATCCTGGCAACGCACCATCGAGCACGCTAGTGAAGACTGGTCGGGCATACACCGCCTGTGCCGCCAACTCTCCGGGAAGCCATCTCCGATTAGGCCGCTATTGGCCGGTGACGGAACCCCACGTTACCGTGCCGAGGACCGAGCGGAGATATTTGCCGACTCCCTGGAAGCGCAGTGCCAGCCCAACCCTGCTCTGAACATGCAGCATGTAGCAGAGGTCGAGAGGAAGCTGAAGTTTTACTTCGAACAGCCGATAGCACCGACAGAGGATCCCATCGTCGTCTCCCCAGGCCAAGTCCAGCGGATGATTCGCCGAACGCCCCTCCGAAAAGCCCCCGGACCTGACCAGGTAGCCAACGAAGCTCTGCGTCACCTACCTCCACGAGCAATCGCAACGCTGACGCGCCTCTTCAATGGCATCCTCCGTACCGGACACTTTCCCTCCGCATGGCGACTTGGCAAAGTCATCATGCTTACAAAGCCGGGGAAGAACATCCTGCTGCCGGGAAGCTATCGACCCATCACGCTCCTCTCGACGACATCGAAGCTGTTCGAGAAGCTGCTACTGCTGCATATGACGCCACACCTTCAGCCACGCGACGAACAGTTCGGCTTCCGCGCCGAACACTCCACAACCCACCAGCTCGCGAGGGTACTGCACGACATCGCGGTTGCTCGCAACAAACGCGAGCGTATCGTCGCAGTATTCCTCGATATGGAGAAAGCGTTCGATCGCGTATGGCACACCGGCTTGCTGTACAAGCTGTCCACATCCACTACTCCCCGTCGAGTAGTTAGGATCGTGGCCACCTTCCTGCAAGACAGACGCTTCCAAGTGGCGGTTGAAAGCGCCCTGTCTACAGAGCGGCCCATTCACGCCGGTGTGCCCCAGGGAAGTTGCCTCTCTCCTGTGTGCTACTCTTGGTACACGGACGACATCCCCGTCACTGACGGTGTCAAGCTCGCGCTGTACGCCGACGACGCCGCTTACATCTCGACATCAATGAACGGTGTCCACGCGGTGACCAAGATGCAGCGCACCCTAGACGCACTTCCCAGCTGGCTGAAGGACTGGAGACTGACGGTCAACGTGGCGAAGACTCAGGCGATCTCCATGGGCAGCATAGCCCTACCACAGTTGAAGCTCATGGGTGAGAACATCGAGTGGTCCGCGACGGTAAAATACCTCGGCGTGACCATCGACCGAGCCCTCTCCATGAAGCCCCATGTCAACAATGTAGTCGTCCAAACGCGCACCGCGCGCGCTCTCCTGCGACCCGTGCTATCGTCCCGACTGCCGCTCCGCGCAAAGCTCGGCGTGTATAAGGCGTACATCCGCAGCCGACTCACGTACGCTGCCCCGGCCTGGTTCGCGCTCACCTCTGAGACCAACCGCCGTCGGTTGCGTGCGCAGCAGTCGCTCGCGCTCCGCACCATCGCCGACGCCCCTCGCTTCGTGCGGAACAGGACGATCTCCAGGGACCTGTGCATGGAGAGCTTGGACGACTTCGTGAGACGCCTGAGCACCAACCTGTTCGTGCGCGCTGGCGAATCGCATGCCCGCCATCTGCGGGAGCTTGCGCCTTACCATCGGCGACCGCCGGACAGGATGGCCTTGCCGCGAGACCTCGTCTCCGTGGCAAACACCACCGGACCAACATTTACGCTCCCCCTGACGCTGGCTGACGGGCGCTCCCCGGGAAACTCTTCCCGAGGAGCTCGACCTCGCCAAGCGCAGGAGGGACCCATCGGACACGACCCGAGCGCTGCTGGCACGCTGGTCGCCTGCGGGGACTCACCCGTGCGGGCTGGACCTCGCTAGCTGCGCTACCCACCGGCTCTGACGACCTGGACTGACCAACGGACCCACACGGGCCCACCCCAGTGACCCGCCTGTATTAGCAGGTGGCGACGACCATCACCAAGACAGGCCCACGGCCTGGTCTGGTTACCCCGATACCCCGTACGGGTCTACGAGAAGAACCCCTGATGATGCCGAGTCAGTTTACAATCGTAAGCGATTAAGTGTTTATCGAACCGAACGGAAGCGGAAATACTACGGAGTTTAAAGCTAGTTACAGTGGAAAAGTGAAGTATAGTGTTTGTTGTGTTTTAAATTTAATTGTGTGTTTAAATAAAACGTGTTTTAGTGGGTAATATTGTTTATATTCTTATCCGTCGAACCCAGCACGTAACAATATTATGTAATTAAAATAATGATTAGTTGTCCACCAGCTAACTGACACTTAAATCCTTTAATATTAGTTATGACTTATTAATTTTATGTCTTTGGTAGTATGATCGCAAAAATGCATTAAACTACGTATTTCGTTGCACATGTAACCCGCAGCTGAAAATACCCTTTTCGCTTCTAGACTAGAAGGTGGCACAGTCCTGAGTAAGTTATACGCTCGTGATAAATGTTGGCCATGTTCGCCGCCACCATAAAGAGCCATCTCAACTCGTACTTTTGTTTCGATATCCAATTGAACGACTTCGCAATGTGATGATGAAGACGGCACAGCCAACGTGGCTTCATTTATTTTCTTCTGCAACTATTCCTTAATGGAAAGGCTCAAGTTGCATTCATCTTCACACGATATCTTCTGTCGTTCTGGCGAAGGTAAAAATATAACATCTGATGTAAAACATTGCGTATTTATTCTAGCGATGACGTTCAGTATCTCCTCACTACCGAGGTTTTCGAAAGGATAATTTGAACTACCTTCTTTGTAAAAGTTATTACAATGTGTAAATATTTTAGTGTAGACACACTTTGAGCAGGAATACGTCGTTCAGCGAGCTTTCTTTTTAATGATATTATAAGATCATTGCTGATGCCACTATGTTCCTCATTGGCTTTACAATCATGAACTTCATGTTGTGTCATTCATCCGTGTTGTATCGCATGTTCCTTGTTGCAACACTATTGGCCCCTGCGTGATGCCAAGATATATTATGACGTGTTCACGCGTAGTATAGATAGAGAAATACATAAATACCTATATAATAACGACAGCATGGTGTGTTGTATGTACCTATATATTTTCAGATTATTTTCAATTCTCGCGGATGTATGAATTAGGTAATTTATTAAGCTTTATTGTATTATGTAAATGTGGTGCAAAGTAAGCGTAATTAAATTTAAATCTCTAACAACATGAAAACAAAAACATTTGTAAAAGTCCTTTTTCTTGTGAAAGGTACCCTATGTCCTATTCTGTTTTCCTAACAACATGTATGCGAAATTTCATGCTGATTGGTCGAGCAGTAAAGGCGTGAAATCGTAACAAATAAACAAATAAACAAACTCACATTCCCATTTATAATATTAAGTTAGGATTAATAGACGACTCCCGCACCAAGTATAATTCCTGTGTCGCGCAGTACTTTACAAACATTCAAACAACGGACATAAAGATCTGGAAGACTATTTGTGAATCATATAAATGTTTATTCCATTTGGAGATCAAACCCACAACACTCAGTGCAGTGGCGGCGACTACAAACCACTACGCCATCTGTGCAGTATAAATAATGTAATTTATTTACAGGCGCTATTTGCAACTGAAACATTTGCCATGGGTCTCAACATGCCAGCCCGGACGGTCGTGTTCACAAGCTGCCAAAAGTTCGATGGAAAAGATTTCAGATTTGTAAGTACCCTTGTATGTACGTTCAGCGTACAACCTATCGTATGTAAAGTGAATGTGAAAACATCCATTCTTGGCCGATAAACAATCAGTTTTAAGCGTTAAGGTTAGTAAAATAAGGTTTAAATAGCTTGTACTTAGTGGCTCGTATCCAAGCCGCTGGTAAATAGAGGTACACAATGTAGCGGCTCATATGCGCATAGACACAATTGAAAACCTATTGTGTCTGGCCGCTGCGACTTATAATAATGTCAGCTCTGTATTAAACTGATCCACTGTTGGACACTTGCCTCTTAATTTGAGAAGAGTTAGGCCACCACGCTGGCCCAGTGTGGGTTGGCAGATTTCACATACCTTTGACAACTCTTAGCCATACCGAGTTCCTAACGATCTTTTCCTTCACAGTTAAATCAAGCGATAATTAATAATTTAATACGCACATGACTTCGGAAAGTCAGAGATCAAACTCGAGACCTCTGCAAGGCAGTCCAAGGATCTCCCACTAGGCTAACGCGCATTAATACCTTAATAGTATAAGTTGTATTTATAGATATCATCAGGCGAGTACATTCAGATGTCCGGGCGCGCCGGTCGTCGTGGTCTCGATGACAAGGGTATCGTCATCCTAATGATTGATGAGAAGGTCACCCCTGCCGTGGTCAAAGGCATGGTGCAAGGAAAAGCTGACCCTATCAATTCGGCCTTCCATCTTACTTACAATATGGTAAATATATATATATATATACCTATTTATTTATTTATTTACCACATCATACACATTAATATAATATTAAGGGCCTGCCCCACCACCCCCAAATAACATTTATCTATAAGATAAAAGTCTGGCCATCTCTCTTCTTTAAACTAACAAGAGTGAGACTGCATGCAATTTATCTTTTGGATAACTTTTACGTGATAGTGGTGAAACTGGCCATAAATTTCGTTACATAGTATTTTGTCTGATAAATGACACTTAGGGTGTACATAATATTGACTGGTTATTGAAAAGTTACGTGTATACATTTTTACATAACTATTATAACTTAATCTAATTTGATTTTATCTTAAAAAGGTTATACAAAACTAGAGTTAGAATAAAACCGTTCTAGCAATTGAGTTTCTATTTTATTATATTTTATTCATGAAAAACCTTCAGCTAATTTCACATAACAGTGATCATTCTAGTATCAAGATTCCAGGCAGCCAATTACAAGTTTTCACTTCTAGGTCACATACTAAAAGAAAAGTGTGGACAGCTGTACTCGGTAGAGAGAAAGAACAATAATAATAACGCATATTATTAATCTGTACACAAAGACAGAAAAAAATAACAAAAGTAATAGCAACAATATTACGGTCTATTCTACTTAATTAAATTACTTACTGAATTTAAACTACGACAACACAGAAGCCTTAATATCTATAATGAAATAAATAAATATTATTATAATAACAACAAGGCCGTATGACACATACATACACACACACATAAACTCATATAATCACACACACACACACACACTCACACACACACGCACGCACGCACGCACGCACGCACGCACGCACGCGCACGCGCACGCGCACGCACGCGCACGCGCACGCACACGCACACGCACACGCACACGCACACGCACACGCACACGCACACGCACACGCACACGCACACGCACACGCACACGCACACACACACTGCACGCTCGCACAGATTTCATAAAACATGAAGTAGAACAAACATTCACAAAGCCACAGGTTAGTGTCCAGGAGACCTGAAATACAGGTTTCCCTAGTTTAGGCTCCTGTCCACCCCTCATAATACGCTACTTGTTATATTTACCTTGCTACCTAGTGCTGCTACGATTTGATATATCACATTGTGCGAAATTGTAAAATTATGTTTGGTGGAAAATAAAACTTATTCGATTTTTTTTATTTAATTACGGGTATAATGGTATAACTGACCAAATCAATTTGCTAAACAAATCACCAAAAATGACATGTCTGGTTTGTGAGTTTGGATAATATTGTACTGGTTAAGAACTCTACATATAAGTTTTAAAATAGTTGTACAAAATGGTATATTAGAAGGTTCTATTGACTTTATGCCTAGTATAAGAGCGAGGAATAGCCAAGGTTACCTCTTCTAATAGATAACTGCACTATATTTGATTAATTTATGAAGAAAACAAAAGTCAAACATGCGTCTACGATTATCCAGGCTAATCATTTTAAATTGTATAGCTGAAAAGAAAGAAAGAACGAAAAATAATTTTATTTGCTCCACGCTCACAAGGTGACTGTAAACACAACCAATAAGTTTATGAACAAATAAGGTCCAGCGTCACCAATGTTGCAGTATATCTACAACGCTGGTATTCTCGCAGAGCCTGCATGATTTCAGTGCATGTAGGCAGTAACATACATACTTAACTTAATCAAAAACAAAAAAACAAAACAACAATTTTAACAGATTCTTAGATGGCAAAAGTAATTTTATACTAAATAATAATAAAATTGGTATTTACTTATATGTATACATATTTATAGAATCAAAGTATATTGAAAATAACAAAAACTGCTGGTCATGCAGATTCCTATGAGAGAATGCACTACAATTATTGTGTTCTCTTTTCACGACTTGTTTGGGCGGCACTTCGAGAGGCCTACGCAGGGTTATGGGCCCAACATGGAGAGGTAGGCAGATATCTACCGTCATACTGCTACTGGCACCAGTGCGATAGTTGCAGGATATTGCTATACATAAATGGTATGGGTTTGTTGGACCAGTATAATAAGGTACTTTCTTATGTTAGATTTTGTTCATTATTTTACACATAAGAGCAAATTGCAATTAAAAGCACCCGTTTTTGTAAACAGTGTCAAAATGGTTCCAAAATTTGTATTTTCTTTTTAATTTTAAATGCTTTAACCCTTGCAAAGCATTTTATAAAAAAAAACGACTGTAGTCGCTGCAAAGAGTTAGTATTAAATATATTAGATAGTTATTATATACTTATTTTATTTCTTAAGACGGTCATAGCCAGTTGCACTCACGGATCGGTAAACGATTAGCGAGGTTAAGCAACGTTGGGTGCGGTTAGTCTATACAAGGGTTACCGCTTAGTGGTATTTCATCTAAGCGTCTCCGTGCTTCGGAGGGCACGTAAAAAGTCGGTCCCGGTTGTTGTCAAATTGACAGCAGTCGTTAAGCCATGTCAGAGGCCTACGGGCGGCTTGAACAACTCTTGACAACAGGTTGGCCACTAACCACGAAAAGAAGAAAAGAATAAGAAGTTTTCATAATTTATATCAAGTGTTTTTAAAATGTGATAAAAAGGAAAGTTTTATACATCGTAGAAAAATACTAGCATTATCTTATATACTATAGGAATATCCTAATATCCTATCTTACTAATCTTATAAATTCGAAAGTAACTGTTTGTCTGTCTGTGTGCCTGTTATCTCTTCATGGCTATACCACTCTATCGATTTGGATGAAATTTGGCACAACAATAATTGAAAACCTGCGGAACACAAAAACTACTATTTATTGATGTAGGTACCACGCGGGCGGAGCGGTGCGCAAAAGTTAGTAATATTATAAATGCGAATGTGAGTTTTTTGTTTCGCTTTCACGCTGTAACTACTCTACCGATTAGCATAAAATATTGCATATATATATATCAAGGGTACAGAAAAGGACATACGGAACCTCTCATCCAGTAAAAAAAGTACTGCTCCTGAGAAAATTTATTTAATTGACTTAATTAATCTACTAGCTGACCCGCGCAAGATCGTCTGCGTCACATAACAGAATTTTACCCGATTTTGCAATATGTTTCATTGATGCTCGGCTCCACTTGGCCGTAGCGTGATGTTATATACATATTTATGGCCTGCCTCGATAAATGAGTTACCCAACACTAAAATATTTTTTTTATTCGTATCAGTAGTTTCTGAGATTAGCGTGTTCAATCAAACAAACAAGCAAATACTGCTTTATAATATTAGTATAAAAGGAAAATGACGTCATTTCATTACGCATTACCGTACCGCGATATACAACAAAATATAGAAAAAATCATTTCAGGTCTTGAATTTATTGCGAGTCGAAGAAATCAACCCGGAGTATATGTTAGAGAGAAGTTTCTTCCAGTTTCAAAACCAAGCGGCGATACCAGATCTTATAGACAGTAAGTAGTTGTACTTTTTAGAAAGTATTTGTGCACTGTGGTGTTCTGATTAGTTGATTTAATCAGTGGTAACTGACTAACTACAATTATGCTACTTATATTAACAAAAAAGAAAATACCTATCATAGCTAGGTCTGTGGAGACACCATTTTTTAACCGACATTTAAAAAAGGATGCGGTTCTCAATTAGACTGTAATATGTTTTAATTCATGTGTAGCTTCTTGACATAATTCTTTTTAAAATTGTTTATAATGCTTATAATAAAAATATTATAATTGTCTGCACAAGTGACGTAGTGGTTTTAATGGATATCTCATCTCTGCCAAAGCAGCGAATATTGTGGGTACCATATACCATACCATACGGGTTGAACATTTATATGATCGACGAATAGGTGATGCAAGTCTTATGTGTTATTTCATGTCTTAATTTTCCCGCACTGGGAATAGTTCCTGTGTCGTGTGAGACTTTACAAACATTCAAATAACGGACACAAAGAACATTCAGACTCGGAAGAACCATTTGTGGATCACACAATTTTTTCTCCCGTGTAGGATTCGAATCCACAACACTCGGAACGGTGACAGTGGCAAGGCGACGACTTAAACCACTACGCCATCTGTGCAATCTTTGTGCTTTTATTGTTTGAATGTTGGTAAAGTCCTGCACTAAAGAGTGCACGGATGGCATATTGCCACTGCGGCGAGAGTAATGGGTTCGATATCCACACGCGACAGAAATTTGTGTAACCCACATATGTTTGTTCCAAGTTCCATTGTTCTTTTGTTCGTTATTTGAATGGTTGTAAGCTCACTCTTGACTCTAATTAGGGTGTCTACAGCCGGAGGTCGCAAAAAGATCTAAATTATGTTTACAAGTTTAATCCAATATCAAGTAAGGTTATAATTATTACTTAAGATACAAGATTAATACTCGAAGTGCGAAATAATAATGAATAATGAAAGGAATATTTCCCATGCCCTGCTTGTGGCATTGATTCATTCGAAGAAATATTCCGTTGACGCTGCATTTCGTTGCCGCATTACATATTGCGCCATGAACACCGTGGAAACTGCTATCAATGCATATTCCATTTTTTTACTTGTGTAAATGCTTTGACACATACCTCTGTGGGGCAACGGAGAGGTTATGTCGGGCTCACCGGGGGAAAGACATCCCGGTTATACCGACTAACACCACGGTGTTCCTAAATCTAACACGGTGGTGTTCCTCGACTTAACCATAGCCTGCGGGGCCGCGCGAATCGCATTCACATGCCATCGCGACTCCGCCGAGGTTTCGGCCCGCCGCGCCGTGTGAAACGGCAGTCCACTATAGTCTATCCCAATAGAATTTGAGAAAAAAGTAAACAACTTTTAGTAACTTTTATCATAAAATATTTTTCTGTAAAATAAATTTATGGACATTTATCTAAAGAAGGACTTTCATACGGCTTATTGTATTCATTAACTACTTTTCAAAGAGAATTTGAATTTTCTATATGACTTTATATTTATTTAGGCATGAAACGATTGTTTATATAAAATATTAATTCTATTGGGACAGAGAAAGAAAAGAAGACATAAAAAGATTCTCTCTACTGTCCCCTTGTGGGAGGACGAAGACACGACACAGAGGCGCGCGTGGGAACACGCACGCCACTGTTCAGAACTGGTGCTAATCGGGTGGTGGGCAGGCCCACAAAGCCCACCAGCCCTAGGTAAAACCTCAGGGTGGATCAATGCATATTCCATACATTAAGGTCCCATAACAATAAATGTTTTTAAAAAATTATAATATATAATGATGGCTGCTTCAGTTGTGTATACTAAACATTGTTTTCCTCTTACAACAGAGATGAAAGCGAAGCAGAAAGAGTACGACTCGTTAAGTATCGAGCAGGAGCACTCCATAGCGTCGTATTGCAGCATCAGGTCTCAGCTAGACCTGCTAGGAGCGCAATTCAGGTCTTTCATCACCAGACCTGAGTATTTGAAGCCGTTCTTACAACCTGGACGATTGGTCAAGGTATGCCTAACAATATTAAAGGTTAAAATTATGGTTTAAGATATTTATTTATCATCATTCATTTATCTGAAAAACACAAGTTAGGTATATATAGGTGTACTGAGTAATTCAGGTGCCGGAGCGACTCACAAGTACAATTGATAAAAAAAAAATTACTTGTATATTTTAATACACTTTGCTTTTATCTTAAATATTGTGTTAATTACTATCAACCTAGACTGTTTGGACTTCGAACTATTAGAAGTTGAACGCTGCGAATCGTGCGAGAGAGTGCGTTATATATTTTGTTACGCTCTATCCTTACCATTACATCGACACCACTATGCACTGTCCCTTTCTGACGATCTCTATTTTGTATGTAGCGTAGTTATGCGTATATAGGGTGTCTAACTTGATGTGTAGCCGTGTGTACAGTCATGATCAGACGATCATGATCACCTTGGGATCGAACTCGAGATGTGTGCGTGGCAGTACAACGATGTCCCACTAGGTTATCTTTGCTGTTAGTCCAATTCCTAACTTATTAGAAATGGCTAAATGGGCTTAAACTATTGTAAATAATTTATTACATCGAACCTAACCTGTTTATCACTATCACTTATGTATGTATTATAAAACAAGGTCCCCCTGCCGCGTCTGTCTGTCTGTTCGCGATGAACTAAAATACTACTGAACGGATTTTCATGCGGTTTTCAGCAATAGACAGAGTGATTCATGAGGAAGGTTTAGGTTTATAATTTGTTAAAATCTAAATTGGAATATGTTTATTCATGTAGGTCACAAAGTAACACTTATGCATGTCAAAGTTACACTTATTAATGTGAATTTACATTTACATTTACTTGTTGCCATGTTCAGCAAAGCAACTGCGTAGAACCAATGAGAAGAACTGGCAAGAAACTCACGGCCACTCTTTTCAATCGCCAAGTTTACAGTATTGTATATTTTACAAGTCTCTTCTTTAAGGAGCTGCAAAAATAAAACAAATTTTCTTTTGATAGTAAAATAAACATTTTAACCGCTTACTACTCATAAAACTCTTAAGGTTTTATACTACCCGTGCGAAGCCGGGCGGTTCGTTAGTAGGAAATAAAGACATAATAATCTTAATAAATCATGTCATATGCAGGTAAAAACAGAAAAGCACGAGTACGACTGGGGTATAATCGTGAACTTTAGACACAAGACTGGCAAAGGTCGGAAGCCACAGGAGGAGAACCCACTGAGTGCTGAGACGACGATCATAGTCGACATACTGCTGCACGTCAAGAAAGCTGCCGGCGAAGACCCGGAGAGCAACGTGCCGTGTCCACCTGGCGAAGTAATATTTATTTAATATTGTTATAGCCAGTGCCATATATCGACATTGTGGGAAATACTCGCCAGTTCCTTCTAATAATTTATTGCAGCGCCATCTATCGACGTCTTACTGAACTACGTAGCTTGTCGGTATGCGAAGAGTAGAGAGAGCGCTGGAACTTTCTCGAATCTTCGTACTGTTACATACCAGGTATGGCGTTTCTAGAAATCTCCAGACACGCTATAACCGCGTATAAAAGGCAAGGCCAGCGCTTGCCGAGTCAGTTTACAATCATAAGCGGTCAAGTACTCATCGAAGCGAACAGAAGCGAACATACCACAGAGTTTGAAGCAGTTCCAGTGGCAAAGAGTAGTATAGTGTGTGTTGTGTTTTAAATTTAATTGTGTGTTAAAATAAAACGCGTTTTAGGCGGTAATTTTGTTACACTATTTTATCACAATAATCCTAATTAACATTATAAATGCGATTGTGAGTTTGTTTTTTACGCTTTCACACCTTAACTACTCGACCGATTATCATGAAATTTCGCATACACGTTGATGAGTGACCAGAAAAGAACATAGGGTGGACCTTTCATTCAGAAAAGTACTGTACCCGAAAGATAAAAAATATTGATAAAATTGACATAAACGCAAGCGAAACTGCGGGCAAAAGTACGTTACTTTAAAATAATCTAGTTACTGCTTTAAAACTATATTGGTTCTTTAATATATATAAATGACTCAAAAAAGAAAGATAATACACAAGATGTGTCTTTATGTAATTATCTAGCTAGCAGTACCCCATATTTGTGAACTACCTTAACCTTTGGAAAGTTCTATGGCTCATACAAAAATAAAATTAAATAAATGCTTCCGGTGCGCGTCCTGACCCCTACGGTGGAGTCAAGAAAATCTTTGGTATTATAGTAACGACTAATCACAACGAGTTTTTTTACTTATTTTTGTATTCAACTCTTAGTTTTTTATACTCAACTTTCATAACTCCTACGTAGGAGTCATGGACGTTTGAGAGAAATATAGACTGTATATAGGTCTCATTTATATGCCGTATCTACATAATTGTCGTTGGTAGTCCAATACCGCGTAATTTACATTGTGAAATACAGCATAAGTACCTTTCGCAATTTAAGAGGAGAAAAAGAAATGATTTTCCTGAATTTAAAACAAACTCGGTTTTAGGAACATTTCTTATATTCTCCTTGACCTTTGTTTGCTTGTTTTGTTTCTATAAAGCCAATTTTCACACTAGGAGTAATTCCTGTGTTGCGGGGGACTTTACAAAGCTTCAAACAACGGACACAAAGAACATCCAGACTCGGATCAACCGTTTGTGGATCACACAAATTTTTGTCCCGTGTGGGATTCGAATCAACAACACTCGGCACAGTGGCAGCAGTGAGGCGACCATTTAAACCACTACGCCATCCGTGCACTCAAATGTAGGCACAGATAGTTGGCTGAACTTATTTTTTTACTTGCGCACTGCTATCATTCTTTTGGTTTTTTCCTATCTTTAATTCCATTTTCTTAAACACTTATTTTAAATATTACTATCGGTTACCTCAATTTTGCTTTTTTTGAGTAGTAGAGCCTCGCTGATTTCAGCATGAATAGGCCGGCTTGACCGGGGAAGGACTACCCTCTCACAGAATATCGACGTGAAATCGCAGTATTCCTACTGTTGTGTTTCGTTCGGTGAGTGAAAGTGCCGAAGGCCCAATCACCCTCTTTCCCCCTTCCCGCTCCTTCTCCTGCCCACTTCCTTTTTCTCTTCTTCCTTTCCTAAAAGGTCGGCAACGCAGGCGTCCATAGGCTACGGTGACCACTTACCAACAGGTGGGCCGTATGTTTGTTTGCCACCTTAGTTGTATAAAAAAAGAAAATGATAAAAGACGATGTAAATTACGCTGTATTTGATTATCAGCGACGATATTCCTTTTATTTTCACAGGCAGGTGACGTAGAAGTAGTACCAGTGCTACATACATTAATATATCAGATAAGCTCCCTGCGGGTATACTATCCTAAGGACCTGAGACCCGCAGACAACCGGAAGTCGGTACTCAAGACCATTGGCGAAGTGAAGAAACGATTCCCCGACGGACCACCGTTGCTAAACCCTATAAAAGATATGAAAATCAACGATACTGTTTTTAAAGAATGTGTTGACAGGATAAAACAGCTGGAAGAAAGGTATGTTCTATTTATATCTATACTAGCTGACCCGACAGTCGTTGTCCTGTCAATCTATACAAAAATACATTTCACGTAATTAAATCATCAGTTCAAAACGTCAATAAATTTATTTTCCTATAAAAATACCATTAAAATTTTCATCTTTAGCTGCGAATTTTTAAATTTTCCGTCGTACTAAACTTGTCCTGACAATAACAAACACATAAAAAAAACAGTCATATTGGTCGAACCGTTCTAAAGTGATGCTCCGTCATACATGTTGCAAGTTTTTAGTTAGGTATATAGATATAGTAATATAAGCCCTGTATATAAACTGTCCCACTGCTGGGCACGGACCTCTTCTCAATGTGAGTAGGGTTCGGCCATAGTCCAAATCGCTGGCCTAGTGCGGGTAGGCAGACTTTAGAAATCTTAGAGAACGTTATGTAGAACTCTCAGACATGCAGGTTTCCTCACAATGCATTAATTTGTTGAGTTATTAAGAAATCTACTTTTTATTTTATAGTAGTGCACCGCCATATTTTACGATATAACTAAACTACTCAACAGTTCTTGTATCCATTTCCGTTAGATGGCGGCAATTACCGGCTATACCATTTTGGTTTAAACATGGGTATGCATTTTTGCAGCTCCCTGTAACTACGTATCAAAGATTGACGTTTAAACATGGTCATGTTTCTAGCTGTTAAGTTGTCATCCGACACACAATGCTAACGTGACATCTGAATTACAAACATATTATAACTGGCTTTTGCCCGCGACTTCGCTTGCGTAAAAGTAGGTTAGGTTATGTTAGTAACATGACTTTTTAGAGTTCGAAAAAACTCTTATACAACTGCTTTGTCCGTCCATCCGTCTGTCTGTTATACAACTTTCAACTCAAGAACCGTAAGAGCGGTCCTCGCGGTCAACACCATTCGACTCAGCATAGTCGATATACCCCGAAATGATTATGACCATTGACCTCTGACCTCAAGGTGACGTGGTATCACGTGACCTTTGCATATTACTTGAACCAATTTTTCGAACTCTAAGATTTACGGCAATTCATTGCCGATTCTCACTTGTTTAGAATAAAGTATAGCCTATGTTACTCGGTGATAATATAGCTTTCCTATGGTGAATGAATTTTTCGGTTAAGTAGTTTTCGAGTTAAACCCTTACAAACAAACAAATACTTGGGCAAGCACTGGTGATGTGTTGGATAGTTTCGTGAACACGGTGACATTTTCTGCATTTATCATTTTGAATATTACGATCTTTCAGAATAAACTTTTTATAGTTTTTGGTATTAATGACCTGGTCTTGGATGGCAATCATAAACCCTTCTGTCTCAGGAAATAGCGAACCTAATTTGAGCCATTTGTTTGAAGCTTCTAAATCTATCTGTTGTTGTTCAAGGTCGTGCAAGTGTCTGCCGTGCAATTCTTTGGAACGCCAGCTGCCTATTTTTTCATTTATGTGTTCTATTGGAGTTTTATATTATTATTATTATTATTATTATTATTATTATTATTATTATTATTATTATTATTCACTTTATTACTTTTTTTTTCTAATAATTACATTTTTACATATATATATATAATCTATACATATTTAAAAATATAAAAACTGAAATGACCCACCGATATCGGGAACAGGGTCCAAGCTGCCGGTGGTTAGGGCCCCAGAGAGAGGAATCTCCTCACAATACGCGCCGTGTCGAGTAGTACTGCCTTTTGCATAAAGGACTTGATCCAGCCATCTAACGCGAGCCTCTGCAGGTGGTGGTCGAGGCTCTTAGGTATTAAACCATTGACTGTAATGACTATCGGCACAATGATTGCCGAGTCCACATGCCACATGTCGACAATCTCGTGAGCTAGGTCCAAGTATTTCAACTCTTTTTCTTTTTCAGCTTTCACAAGATTCTCGTCATGCGGAATGGTAACATCGATGATCATTGCTCGGCGCTCCAATCGGTCTATCAGCACAATATCTGGCTTGTTCGCCACAATTGTCCTATCAGTGATGATAGACCGATCCCAGTACAAAGTAGCACGACCATTTTCGAGAACTGGATCGGGCACATACCTGTAATACGCCACTTCAGATTCCACAAGGTCATACTTTAAGGCAAGTTCCTGATGGACAATCCTGGCTACTTGGTTGTGTCTATGCAAATACTCTCCATTGGCAAGACGAGAACAACCGGAGATAATATGTCTGAGAGATTCTCCGGGCTGGTGACATGCCCGACATATGTCAACCGTCCCATCCTTCAGGATATATCTCCGGTAGTTGTTCGTCATAACAACTTCGTCCATTATTGCACATACAAAACCTTCGGTCTCAGAGAAGAGATCGCCGAAACGTAGCCAGGACACCGATGACTGAAAATCTATGTCGGGCCCATTTAGAGCCCGAAAAAAGCGTCCATGCAGCTCTTTTCCTTTCCATACATCCCTGCGCTCGTCAGTTCCAAGCATAACAGGTTTGCGCCAGTTCTCCTTAGCCAGAGCAAGCGGGGTAAAGCCCGTATCCACTGCGACTACATCGCGATGCACGCCCACATCGGTTCGGAGAAAATATTCTCTGAGATTGCACACTTCACGGTTGTGGAGGGTCTTGGCATTTAAAAAACCGCGACCCCCACACTTCCGTGGGATGTACAATCTCATTACCGAGGAGCGCGGGTGGTGCATTCGGTATGCAGTCAACAGTGTACGGACCTTTCTATCCAGGGCATCTAATTCCGTTTGCGTCCATCTGAGTATGCCAAAGGAGTACATAAGGATCGGCATGGCCCAACCGTTACAGGCGCGCACCCTGTTGCCGCCTGACAAAAGACTTTTCAGTATTTTTTTCAAGCGGCCAAAGAAGCGCTCCCGCAACTTCCGTTTCATACCGTCCTCAGTGATACCTAATGCCTGTGACATACCCAGATATTTATAGATTTCGTTTGCAGAGAGAGACCTAAGTCTAGTAAAATCTGAGAGTTCAATGCCATCAGATTCCACAACCCTGCCTCGCTTTACATACATAACTGCACACTTGTCAACACCAAACTCCATCCTGATGGAATTACTGAAGGTTTCCGTTACCTTAAGTAACACCGTCAGTTGGGGTCTGGTGGAGGCAAATAGTTTTAGGTCATCCATGTAAAGAAGGTGGGATATAACTTGACCATCTCTCCGCAATCGATAGCCTAGCCCTGAACTCTCCAGTAAAGTACTAAGAGGGTTCAGCGCTAGACAGAACCATAAGGGACTCAAACTGTCGCCCTGGAATATACCTCGCTTGATCTTGATAGATACACCGCTTTCCCCGATCTGGCGACATCCTGGATAGCGTAAAACCGTTCTCCACTGCCTCATACATGACTTCAAGAAAGTGCAAAGAGTTGCATCAGCTTTATACAACTCCAGCACCCTCAAGAGCCATGCATGAGGTACAGAGTCATAGGCTTTCTTATAACCTATCCAGCATGTCGCAAGATCTTTCTTAAGGCGGTGTATTTGTTGACTGATGGTCATGTCAATTAGGAGTAGCTCTTTAGTACCACGGGCCCCACTTCTACATCCATTTTGAGATACAGACATGATGTTATTTGCTGTAATATGTAGTGAAAGTTTAGATCTCAAAATGCATGTAAGAAGTTTATAGACCGTCGGTAGGCATGTTATCGGTCTATAATTTTTTGGGTCCGTGACACTACCTGATTTGTAGAACAGATGAGTGGTGCCAGTGGTCAAAAACTCAGGCAGCGATCCTGATTCCAAAGATGACTGGAATAGGGATGCCAAGCATGCGTGCGCACTGCGGAACCATTTCAACCAGAAGTTGTGCAGTCCGTCCGGTCCCGCTGCTTTCCAGTTTGGTAACGAACGAACCGCACAAGAAACGTCTTCTGGTTGTATGTTAATTGGTTCCATTTGCGGTATAGTGTCGCATGCCTGCCTAACATCCCCAAACCAATCCCCCTCTTCGTGGTCGACGGGCGTCGACCAGATACTACGCCAAAAAGCAGTCGTGGCTTCTGTATCTGGTAGACAACCATCCCCACTAGAATCAGGATGCTCCCACCTTCTGTACACCTTTCATCTCTCTGGAATGCACGATTTTGGGCATATCGATCAGCTCTTTTTTTGTAGCGCCTCACTCGGCTTGCCCACGCACAAATTCTCTGCTTCAGGAAGTCGATGCGTTCTGTAACCCGGGCGACATAATGTTGGGGACATACGTCAGTCCCTGCAAACGCCCGAGTCACATAACGCATCACTCTCGGTCGTGTATTACCCTCCCTGAAACAGATAAGCTTGCCGATGAGTGCCCTGGACTCAGCGATACGACGCTCAATCCTGCACTGCCACGCTGGCGTAGTATTTCTGGGTCGAGCAGCTGTCATTATGTGTGGATTTTTAATACCAGCCACTCGACATGCCGCAGCAGCCGCACAGTACAAGATTGAGTGTGCATCGCTAAGACTTTCACTGTCCACTAGATAAGCGGGCAGTAATGAGTCCAAGGCACACACCAGCGCCAAATTCTTTTTGTGTGTAGGCAATCTTGGCAGACGTGGTCTATTTGCCGCATAAACGTGCCGATATTCCCGCAACGTGCACTCCAAAGTACTCCTTAATTGTTCATTGTACTGGGTACTTACGTGTGTAGCCCTGCTATCCACCTCTTCACTAATATTGTTATAATTTGGCCTCGGTGCCTCATGAAGTCTTTGAGGCATTATCTGGACAGAAGAAGTGACGGGAGGGCTACTTCGTACGTCGGAGCGTAGCCTCTCAAGTGCGGCATCGTCCAACAACCGACACCGTTGGATGGCACGCACTTGGTCCGATAGTCTTTGAGCCGAGACGTTGACGGCCGGTTCCAAGCCCTGAAACAGAGGCAGCATTCGATCACGGTACGCACTGAGATTGATTCCCCCCTCTGTTGCCACAAAATATGCCCGCATGACATTTTCATTCATAGATTTAGTCCACTTCATGCGGCGCACATTACCACCGACAGCGGGGACCCTGTTCGAGGCCGGTAGGTCTCGGGGTCCCAAGCAGGACGGTGGCCGGCGTATCCCTCGCCGACGTACAGGTGTTGGCGACGTCGGCGGGGAAAAATATTATTATTATTATTATTATTATTTTATATTTGTTTATTATTATTATTATTATTATTATTTTATATTTGTTTATTATTATTATTATTATTATTTTATATTTGTTTATTATTATTATTATTATTATTTTATATTTGTTTATTATTATTATTATTATTATTATTATTATTCTCTTTATTACTATTTTTCTTCTAATTATTACATTTTTAAATATAAATATAAAAACATACATATTTAAAAATATAAAAACTGAAACGACCCACCGGCATCGGGAACAGGGTCCAAGCTGCCGGTGGTTAGGATTCCAGAGACAGGAACCTCCTCACAATGCGTGCTGTATCTAATAGCACTGCCTTCTGCATCAAACCCCTGATCCAAGCACCTAACGCGAGCCTCTTTAGATGGTGATCGAGGCTCTTAGCAATTAGACCATTGACAGATATGACTATCGGCACAACGATTGCCGAATCCACATCCCACATGTCGACAACCTCGCGAGCTAAATCGAGATATTTAATTTGTTTATCCTTTTCAGCTTTCACGAGATTGCCGTCATGCGGAATGGTGACATCGATAATCATTGCACGGCGCTCTGATCGATCTATCACCACAATGTCAGGTTTGTTGGCCACAACAGTCCTGTCTGTGATGATCGTTCGATCCCAGTACATCGTGACATGACCATTTTCGAGAACTGATTCAGCTACATACCTGTAGTACGGCACTTCAACATCTACAAGTTTGTATTTCAGAGCAAGTTGCTGATGAATAATCCTGGCTACTTGGTTATGTCTGTGCAAGTACTCGCCGTTAGCAAGACGAGAACAACCGGAAACTATATGCCTGAGGGACTCACCAGGTAGATGACACGCCCGACAAATGTCAACCGTACCATCCCTCAAGATATATTTCCGGTAGTTATTCGTCTTGATAACTTCGTCCGCAATAGCACAGACAAAACCTTCGGTTCCCCAAAGAGGTCACCGAAACGTAGCCAGTTCACGGAGGCTAACAGGTCTACATCGGCTCCATATAGAGCCTTGTAGAACCTACCATGAAGCTCCTTGCTCTGCCATACATCCCTGCGATCGCTAGTGCTAAGCACTACAGGCTTGCGCCAGTTCTCTTTAGCCAAACTGAGCGGGGTGAGTCCGGTGTCCACAGCAACTACATCACGATGCATACCCACGTCTGCCTAGAGAAAGTATTCTCTGAGGTTGCACACCTCGCGGTTATGAAGGGCCTTGGCATTCAGAAAGCCTCGGCCCCCACATTTCCGCGGAATATACAACCTCATCACAGACGAACGTGGGTGATGCATACGGTATGCCGTCAAGAGTGTACGGACCCGCCGGTCCAGGGCATCCAGTTCAGTCTGAGTCCACTTAAGTATGCCAAAGGAGTACATGAGAACTGGCATGACCCAACCGTTACAAGCGCGCACCTTGTTGCCACCTGATAAAAGACTATTTAAAACTTTTTTCAGGCGACCAAAGAAACGCTCCCGCAGCGATTGCTTCATGTCAGCCTCATTGATACTTAACGCCTGTGACATACCCAAGTACTTGTAAATATCGGTTACAAGAAGTGATCGTAGGTTAATGGAATCCAAAAGTTGTATTCCTTCGGATTCCACTATCCTTCCTTGCTTTACATGGATGACAGCACATTTATCCACACCGAAATCCATGCTGATAGACCTACTAAAAGTTTCAGTTACTTTGAGTAAATCCATCAGCTGTAAATCAGTGTGGGCAAACAACTTTAAGTCATCCATATACAGCAAGTGGGATATTACTCCACCACCTCTTTGTAACCTGTAACCTAGCCCTGAACCCTCTAGTAATGTACTAAGAGGATTCATTGCTAAGCAAAACCAAAGAGGACTCAGGCTGTCGCCCTGAAATATACCCCGCTCAATTTTTATCAGTTCGCCATTCCCAGAGATCTGTCGACATCCTGGATAGCTAAGAACCGTTTTCCATTGCCCCATGCATGACTTCAAAAAGGTGCGCAGAGTTGCATTTACTTTATACAACTCTAACACCCTCAAAAGCCATGCATGTGGCACCGAATCATACGCTTTCTTATAATCTATCCAACATGCTGCCAGATTCCTTCGTTTACGGCGAACCTGTTGGCTAATGGCCATGTCAATGAGGAGGAGCTCCTTAGTGCCACGAGCCCCCCTCTTACATCCATTCTGAGAAGCTGACATTATTGAATTTGTATCAATATGTTTAGATATCTTGGTTCTCAAAATAGATGTAAGAAGCTTATAGATCGATGGTAAACATGTTATCGGTCTATAATTGCCGGGCTCATTGGTACTACCTGTTTTATGGAGTAGGTGGGTTATTGCCGTGGTCATAAAATCTGGTAACGACCCAGATTCTAGGGCAGATTGAAATTGAGCAGCCAAACAAGCATGTGAGCTACGCAGCCATTTCAGCCAGAAATTGTGCAGTCCGTCCGGGCCTGGCGATTTCCAATTCGATAAGGATCGGACCGCACTAATTACGTCCTGGCTATCAATGACCACGCTTTCCATTTCTGGAATTAGCTCACTTGCTTGCTTGACGTCCCGCATCCACTCCCCCTCAGTGTGGCCGACGGGTACCGACCAGATGTTCCTCCAAAACGTATTTGTAACATCGGCATCTGGTAGCCCCACATCGGTCACACATAGATCAGGCCGTTCCCAGGTTCTATAGACCCACCTTTGGTCCCTTTGAAACGTGCGGTTGATGACATACCGGTCCACGCGTTTTTTATATCTGCGCAGTCGATTTGCCCATGCATAGACTTTCTGCTTCAGGAAGTCAATGCGCTCTGTGGCCCGAGACAAGTAGTCATGAGGACTGACCCCAGTCCCCAGAAAAGCCCGGCCCACATAGCGCATTACCCTGGGCCGTGTATTGCCCTCCCTGAAGCAGATCAGCTTACCGATGAGTGTCCTTGCCTCAGCAATACGCCGTTCAATCCTGCACTGCCAGGCCGGGGCGACAGATGTTTGTCGTATAGCAGAGAATTATTATTATTATTATTAGCTTAATAGCGATGCCCAACTTAGGAAGTCGGGATTAATCAGTGCAGTCAATGTAGTTTAGAGTTTGCATGGCGTAGTGATTTATCTGGTCGCCTCGCCGCTGCCATTGCGCAGTTTGTGGGTTCGACTCCCACATGGGACAAACATTTGTGCGATCTACAAATATTTAATTCGATTCTGGGTGTTTGTGTCCGTTGTTGGATTGTTTGTAAAGTCACCAGCGTTAAAGGAATTATTATTATAATAAAGTAAGAAAAATAAATAAGTACAGTAGTTGAAAACATTGCAGTAAAATGTTGTCTCGTGTGGGGATCGAGCCCGGCACGGCGGCAATGGCGCGGTGACCACTTAAACCACTTCGCCATCCGTGCATTGCCCCGTTGCGTCTATCTGATCGCGATAAATTCAAAAACTACTAAACGGGTTTTCATGTGGTTTTCACCAATAGATAGAGTAATTCATGAGGAAGGTTTAGGTGTATAATTTGGTAAGGTTTAGACTACCCGTGCAAAGCCGGGGCGAGTCGCTAGTAGGAAATAAAGACTTCATAACAAATCGTGTTACATGCAGGTGAAAACGGAAAAGCACGAGTACTAATAATATTTGTACAACGTTCCCTGGCAGACTGTACGCGCACCCGCTGCATAAAGACAAGAGTCGCGGTGCACTCACCGCCGCCTACGACAAGAAGCAAGAGCTGCAGCAGGAGCTGACCCTCGCCAAGTCCGAGCTGAAGAAAGCCAAGAGTATCCTGCAGATGGACGAGCTTAAGAAGAGGAAGCGGGTGCTGCGGCGCCTTGGGTATTGCACCGCCGCTGACGTCATCGAACTCAAGGGACGCATCGCCTGTGAGCTCAGCAGGTATAGATATAAGTTTTTGCTCGATCCTAAATGTGAGGCACAGGGTTGCGTATCACAGGGGAATTTCTAGCAGCATGGAGCATGGACTAGGTTAAACTTGTTTATATCGAAGTCGTTCTCATGTACGTTGCTTTAGATTTCCTAAATCCCAACTAATATTATAATGCGAATGTGAGTTTTTTTTGTTACGCTTTCAAACCTACTCGACCGATCATCATGAAATTTCGCATACACGTTGTCAAGAGATGGAAAGGACGCAGGGTACCTACCTTTCATACGGGAAAAACGTACTGTTACCAACCTCCTACATTTACGCAAATTAGGGCAAAATCTAGTATTGATGGTATCACTTTTGCCAAATGAGATCTTAAGAGAGAGAGAGAGAGAAATTAGGGAAGCCTTTTGCTCTGTTTTTTAACTAGATTCCTTTGGTTACTAGAGTGCTAACATCTGATAATAATAAAAATCCATAAACTTGCCCGCCAAACTTGACACCTTAAACCCTTGAATACCTTTTCAATCCTATATGCAATCTATTGTAAAGGATTTTTTTAACGCTACTATACGAGATCCCTGTCACGTCAGCTACATACCGACGGTCACTCTTCGATCTGCCAACACAACATCTTCGACTTTTTTAATGTTATCTTTAGTAACAGACGTGGATGGGCGTCCTTCGCGGTGTTAATCTTCTGGGGATATTCTGCCCAGCTTTATCTCCTTGATCCAGGGTCAAACTGTGGAATATGGAGGAGCAGAGTCCCCTTATGTTTTCTCACATTCGCATTTATAATATTAGTTAGACCTATTATAGTTTGACCTGTTGACCTGTGTCTTTTCGTTCTTTATCTCTGTTTATAAATTATGTTGATATGTTTCAGTGCTGACGAATTGCTTCTAACAGAGCTGATATTCAACGGCGTGTTCAATACGCTGAGCTCGGAGCAAAGTGCGGCGCTGGTCAGCTGTTTCGTGTGCGATGAGAACTCGTCGCAGGCCTCCGCCACGGGCGAGGAACTTCGCCAGGTGCTCCGACAGTTGCAGGTGAGCCGACACCATCACATCACCTCTCATATCGTACCCTTCGACGATGAAATGTAGCCAAAATACTACTTGCCAGGAGAGCCAAAAAAATACTCAGTTATACTTTTCTTTTTTTGGTTATGGTGAATATAGTTATCCAGCCCTTTATCTATACTAATATTATAAAGAGGAACACACTGCAACAGACTGCAATGCAGAGGGTCTCGGGTTCGAACCCACGTCGCGCACCTCTGACTTTCGGAAGTTATATGAGTTTTCGAAATTATGTGCGTATTGATTGACAATTATCGCCTGCTCCGTGCCTCGGAGAGCACGTTAAGCCGTCGGTCCCGGCTGCCATGAACATCCTATGGCAGTCGTTATTGGGAAGTCAGTACCCTATAATATCCTGACACTGGTCTAGCCTTAGGGTATCGTTAGCCTTCGGGTTGCGGAGGTCAGGTGCAGCCGCTCCGTGTAAAAACTGATATCCAGTCAAATCCGGTTAGATTAGAAAAGCCGACCCCAAGTGACTTGGGAATAATAAAGGCTAGGGAGAAGAAGATAAAGAGGAAAGATTAGATTTTGTTTGTTTGTAAAGATTTAACTCAAAAACTACTCAACCAAATTAAATACGCAGGTTGATGCAACTCTAAAAACTGAATAACGTCACCAAGAAACAAATATTTGCCAAAATGGCTTCTACAACATTTCATCCTCGAAGGATTGGGATTATATATTCACACTTCTTTTCATTCCTTATGCACGTGCATTATGTCAAGGAACGTTCCTTGGCTTAGTGTTCTAGAATATCTTCAACTATAATTAGACTGTGTGTGCTATAGACTGTCGCTTGGCTTAAGTGTAGCGCATAGACAACTAACTGCTTCCGTGGAACAGCAGTAGTGAATGCGACTGCTCTGCATGAGGTCTCGGGTTCGAATCCCAGGCGGGCCAACATGTCGGATGTCGTTGGCGGTGTTAGACGCCTCGGAAAACACGTAAAGCCGTTGGTCCTGCGCCTGGTCTCTCTTCGGTCTTCAAGTCTTGCAAGGAAAAATATTTAATTCCGATGAGGCAGTCCAAACCGCCTTCAAAGATTTTATTGATTCTCGCTCCCACAATTTTTACAGCATTGGAATCAATGAACTACCTATAAAATGGCAAAATTGATTAAATATGTAATGACATAATATTTTTTTCGTTTTACTAGTTTTACATATAAAACGCAAATTTGATTATGTAAGGACCCAATATTATATTAATATTTTTATTGTATGGGTTGATTGAGATAACCGTATTAATTTATGTAAACGATTTTGTCAGGAATACGCTCGTCGGATAGCGAAGGTCTCGATCGACGCTAAGATGGAAATTGACGAGGATGACTACGTCGGCAAGTTCAAGTGCACTCTGATGGATGTCGTCCTCGCCTGGGCTAAAGGCGCCTCCTTCCTGCAAATATGCAAGATGACTGATGTTTTTGAAGGTATTAAACAAATCATTTTTCTTTTTTTAAACAGCCAGGTCCTACACTAGAAATAATTCCTGTTACCATAACCATTTATGGATCACACAAATTTTTGTCCTGTGTGGGGATCGAACCCACAACATGCTGCTGCGGCAGTGGCGAGGTGACCATTCAAACCACTACGCCATCCGTGCATTTCTTGTGTGTATCTTTCTTTATACAATTTTCTGCTCGCGGTAAATGACGTCACTTGCACAAGGAATTATCTTCTTGGATCGCGGGGGATTTCGCAAACATTCAAACAACGGACGAAAAGAACATCTAGAGTTGGTACAACTATACTTGGTATAACTAATTGAGGACCACACAAATTTTGTCCCGTTGGGGATCTCACAACACCCGGCGCAGTGGCAGTGGCCAGGCCACTTAGACCACTGCGCCATCCGAGCAGTCACACACTTAAAAATTGTATCTTTATTGTCCGCGTAAGGGCCAAAGATAGCTAGCAGCTCACAGCAGAGCAATGCAAGCTTGTGCTCGCTGGATACTGTTAGAGTGGAAAATAAGAATTTCTTTTTAAAAAATAAATTATTCGAATAAATCAAATTATTGAAATTCGGTAAGCGTCTTATTTTATTCACGTTCCGACCCGAACTGAACTATCTATGACTGAGCGTACTGAGGCTAGGTGTGGGGTAGGTGACTAAGGATTCTGGTGAGCATTTACGTTAACATCATAGAAATGTAACAAACCTCCGATCAAGAAGAAACTTACACTTTTGTGCTAAGTTTTTAAGAAACAATTCTAATTCTGTTGACATGTATTTGTTCTAATTATTGATCGTTGTCTGGTACTATGCCAGAATCAGAAATATTTATCTGTCTACAGAACATTAGACATTCACCGAATTTTTTATACAATTTATAATAAAATACAAACAATATTATTATTATACTTATAGAGTAGGTTACTATTGGATAGTATGACTCATATTTTATTAAAGGATTAGGTTCATTCATGAGTTTTTCAATATCTGTCATGAACTGATTATTTGCGACAGTTGTAAGTTTTTCCAAATTTGTATCAAGTAAATTTATAGGATCTAATTTTGCTTTGATTATAGTTAATGTGTTATTGTCACAGCATGGATCATCGATTAAGTTAAAATCTGATATTAAAGGTTTAACGGTTATTGTGATACAAGGTTTTGCTATAAACTCTTTATTGTTACTAAATGCTTTACATTCTGATTGTAGATTCAATATTCCGGTACCCAATAATTTATGTTCAGATATTTGCAATTGACATTCAATGATAAGTTTAAATAGGTTCAGATTCAACAAAACAGCCATCTATTTCCTTTGAGTTTTTACGAGATATCCAATTGCCCAAGGATTAAATTAGTTTTACATTCATGTGGTAATTTATTTTGTATTCTGCTTAACAGTTCTGTTTCACAAATAGGAGTGTATATCTAAATTGTTGCAAATATTATAGTTCATTTATAGTTATTAAACAGTTGCTTAAATCATTAAGGCATATATATGTTGACTTATCTCTACTTATAACTATGTACTTACAAAGTGACAAAACCATTGCATAAGAATCAGGATGATGATTATTGTGTGGAATTTGTATTGGTATAGGTTTATACAGATCGTATTCTATTCTATTCTATTCACTAGAGGTATTTTTATAACAAAAACTATTTTATTGTCAGTATAATAGCATGATAATTTTGCTACATCAACTATAGTATGTATATTATTTAAACTTATCCTATAGGTAATTCGTTATGACTAACTATATTCCTAACATTGTTAACTAATTCGTCATACAGCTGCTTGGGTGTAAGAACAGATGGATGAATAGAGTGACTTTTCGTAAACATTATAGCGTTAACTATGTTTTCTACTTTAAAAGATAAGGTGATTTAAAAACATGACGATAGTTCATTATAAATTTCATTTGTTTTTGATTCTACTTGTAATTTTGAATTATTTTCAGATATATGATTAAAATTAGTGATCAAAGATTCAATAACACCATTCAAACGCGCTTCATTGATCTCTATTAATCTCAAAGTTTCGTTGTTATGGTGTAACGCCGTATTCGTCATTAAAATATCATTTTTAAGGAGTGATGCTATTTTTTTATTATTGTCATCTAGGCTTTGAATTGCGATACTGTATTTTATTGCGTCGTTTTCATCCATTGTACCGATGATTTGTGATAAACATAGAACGAAGACGAAGAAGTTGAAGACGTTGTGTTAGCAGATCGAAGAGTGACCGTCGGCTTGTATCTGAGGTCACAGGGATCTCACATAGTAGCATTCAAAGAATTATTTATAATGGATTGCATATTGGATTGCATATTGGATTGAAAAGGTGTTCAAAGGTTCAAGGTGTCAAGTTTGGCGGGAAAGTTTATGGATAACTAGATGTGCCCGCGGTTTCACCCGATTATATATTATAGTGCATTGATTGTCCGATTATATATATATATATATCACATCTCACTTCGTCGGAAATGAAATGTGATATAGCTAGCACTATAATCTCTCTGAATACTATCAAGGCGTGGCACGAAGAGTTGTAGAAAATTTTGGCATTTTGAATTAGTACCTTCGTTTTGTTGACAAAAATATCTAGCGGTTCCTATAACAAGTTGTAATATTTTCAATGTGTGGTTTGATATATCCAATATATATAGGAACCAATACATGTAGATAGTCATTAGAAATTTTGACAGTACCCATTGTTTCAAAATAGATGCCAGGGCTTTCAATAATCTGTTCTATAACATTCAATGCTAGAACGTAGATGCTCGTCGCGGCAATTCTGAAATACGACATTAACTACTCTATATATAGTGTTTTAAATTGTTGGCTGATTCATCTACTTCATCTCTACTTTCTTCTTCTTCGTTGTTTTCAGTGAAATTTACGCGGGGCGTAGCTTTGTAAAGTTACTACTGTTTAGAGGTTGATATCGAAGGTTGAAATGGGGTGAATGGTTGTGTTCCATTCGAAAACCTTTTATTATTGTATTCACGAAGTTTGCAATGTTCAAGGACGTGACCTATCTTTTTGCAATACCTACAAAAGGGTGAATCTCGGGAAACAGATGTTCCTTGATTATTGCTTACATTTGACCTTTGTTGAATTCGATTATTAAAATTGTTTCGTTTAGGTAGCGGTTCAGTAGGTCTCGGTTTATTTGAATTATTGCGGATGGAGAATTGTTGGATCTTTTCTTCTGAGATGGCACAATTTATGGCCTCATTTAAGTTTTTAGGATCTCTAGTTCTAACCAAATTAGCAATTCTTGGATGTAATCCCAAAGTGAATGTATGGAGTGCAAGGTCCTCCATAGCAGCTAGCCTACTAACAAGTTCGCTCTTATTGAAATTCGAAACAGTCAGAAGTTTTTGTAAACAGGTTTGTACGCGTACAGAAAATTGACTAACGGTCTCTTGAATTCCTTGTTTACAGTTTTGTAAGTCGGTAAGGAGATGGACATAATGCTTACGTTCACCGAATTGGTTTTTCAGGAACTCTAAGTGATAACCAAGTCTCGAAATCTTTAATAGAACAAGCGGTCTAGGCCTTGCTCTCTAATTGACTTAATATGTGTAAAGAAAATATATTTCCTTTAATTAGAATTCAGGCCGCGCTACTACCGCCATTACGGTAGCAAACGCAATGTCGCCCGGCTTTATTGTATCTGTGGTCGTGTTAGAACAATTGTGAAAACTATTACTTGTTAGTTAGGAAATAAGAATTGATATTGTAATTATAAGCATTAAATGTCGTTTCTTTTATTACAGGTAAGGTTTTTATAGTTAATTTAATGTTATATTTTGGAATTAGTGTCGAACAAACATGTAAATAACAAATATAAATCTTTTATTACAGAGAAACTCAATTGTGTTTTGATTGACGGTATCATCTCACCTAACTACCGAACAAATACCATTATAAAACGACATTTCTTGTAATTATCAAGAAAATGGAGAAGCTAAAATTTGTATTCAAATCAAAAGCTACAAAAGACGGAAAGTCAACCTATATCGCCATAACCTCAATTATTACACAAGATGATAAAGTTTTCCTGATCCCTGAGGAGTATGAGGCAGTGTCACTTCACAAACATATTCTCACCTCAAAAGCTTACAATACAGTGCGAAATACAATTAAGAAAAGACATCAAACTAGAAATGTTTGGATAAAATTGACAGCGGATATGGAAAAAACATACTTTGATGTAATAGAAGATGAAGAAAAAATTTAAATCTTCAGATTATTTTTAGAAAAGTCATGCACTGATTGGTATGCTTCCATGATGATTAAGCATAGTTTACAATCCGAATGGTCAGAATGGAAATCAAACTTTGTAGAAACCTATGCAAACAAGGGATTGTAAATACTTCTCTACACTAGACATAAACTCGGCATTTTGGTCGATACCTCTACGTATCACGGATAGGCACAAAACTGCATTTGTCACACAAGAAGGTCATTTCCAGTGGACTTGTTTGCCATTTGGTCTGAAAACCTCGCCAGCAATATTTCAGAGAATAATGTGTAACATAATAAGAAAACACAAACTTGCAGAGTTCACAGTAAATTACATAGATGACATTTTAATATTCTCCAAATTTTCTCTGATCATGTCAAGCATTTAACACAGCTGTTTCAAGCAATTAAAAGTGAAGGATTAAGACTTAAATTTTCAAAATGCAGTTTTGCAGCTGACTTGGTTAAATATCTGGGTCACATAATACAGAATAATTCAGTTAGTCCTCTTAAAGACAACTTGATATCAATTAAGAATTTTCCAACACCAAAAACACAAAAAAATGTGAGACATATTTTAGGAAAAATAAATTTTTATCATAAATATGTACCAAAAATAGCAATAAAATTGGATCCATTGCATAACCTTTTGAGGAAAGGACAAGCCTTTGATTGGACCAAAGCGTGCCAAGAATCATTTGATGAAATGAAAAAAATATTATGTTCGCAACCAATATTAACTATTTTTGATCCAAAATTACCTATACATATATACACAGACGCTAGTATACTAGGAGTGGGAGCCGTCCTAAAACAGCTGCAAGAAAACAAGGAAGAAAATCCTGTAGCATACTTCTCAAAAAAATTGAATGAAGTGCAAAAAAGAAAGAAGGCTATATATTTGGAATGCCTAGCAATAAAAGAATGTGTTAAGTATTGGCAACATCTATTGATAGGTAAAAAATTCATTGTTTTCTCAGATCACAAACCGTTGGAGAATATGAACATAAAATCAAGAACTGATGAAGAACTAGGAGATTTAACATACTACCTATCACAGTATGATTTTGAAATAAAATATTCTCCTGCACGATACAACTTGGAAGCTGATTGCCTGAGCAGGAATCCAGTTTTAGATGCCAATGAAAATCTGGAGGAACAATTAAAAGTGGTAAACTTAATAAAACTAAAAGATATCTTAGAAGATCAAGAACAAAATGAATATATACAATGCAGAAAAGAAAAACTAAAATCAGATCACAATGTTTATTACAAAAAATTCAAGAAAAAAGATAAGATAATCCTCTCGGAACAATTTAGTATAGACTTCATTAAAAGAATACATACAGACCAAGGTCATTTAGGAATAAATCAAATGCAAAAAACAATAAGTTCATTGTATACAGCAGAAAACTTAACAAATAATATAAAAAAAAACCTGTAAAAATTGTGTAGTATGTTTAAAAAACAAATCAAGAAAACAAAACAAATTTGGAATGATGTCACACTTGGGCCCGGCCACGAAACCTTTTGAGATATGTTCTATAGATACAATTGGAGGTTTTGGAGGTTCCCGGTCCACAAAAAAGTACTTGCACCTGTTATCAGATCATTTCACGAGGTACGCATTTATTTTGACATCTAAAACACAAAATGCAAATGATTTTATAAAATTAGTAAGGAACACCGCAGAAACTGATAATATTGGCATGATTCTCTCAGATCAATACCCAGGTATTAATTCTAAGGAATTCAAAAAATATTTGGAAGATAATAATATTCCACTCATTTTTACTGCAGTGAATTCACCCTTTTCGAATAGTTTAAATGAGCGATTAAATCAAACATTGGTAAATAAAATTAGATGCAAAATTAACGAAAAAGATACCGAAGTAGCATGGACAACCATAGCACAAAATTGTGTAAAAAAATATAATGAAACGGAGCATACTGTCACTGGATACGCTCCTACGTATCTACTAAATGATACCGATGTTACGATTTTGCCAAATGAGCTAAAACCAAAGAAGACAGAGACCGATTGGATTCAAGACAGGAAAAAAGCTTAGCAAATACACTTCAATCTCACAATTACAACAAGACACTTTATGATAAAAATCGTAAACAGTTCGACTTCAAAGTGGGTGATATGGTGTTTGTAGACAATGGCAACAAGCTGAATAGGAAAAAGCTGGACGAATTAAGAATCGGACCATACAGAATTGTGGAAAAATTGTCAAACACCATTTACAGGATCAACACTGGTCATAAAAAACCAGAGTCAACCTTTTTCCACATCTCGAAATTGGCTCCAGCACCAACACTTGACGAAGAAGTATAGAAAAGTACAATATGTTTTTACTACATAATAGACTTTTATAATATTTAGTTAGTACTAGCTTTCCCAGGGGGGGTGATGTAAAGAAAATATATTTCCTTTAATTAGAATTCAGGCCGCGCTACTACCGCCATTACGGTAGCAAACGCAATGTCGCCCGGCTTTATTGTATCTGTGGTCGTGTTAGAACAATTGTGAAAACTATTACTTGTTAGTTAGGAAATAAGAATTGATATTGTAATTATAAGCATTAAATGTCGTTTCTTTTATTACAGGTAAGGTTTTTATAGTTAATTTAATGTTATATTTTGGAATTAGTGTCGAACAAACATGTAAATAACAAATATAAATCTTTTATTACAGAGAAACTCAATTGTGTTTTGATTGACGGTATCATCTCACCTAACTACCGAACAAATACCATTATATATGTATTTTAAAACTACATCCTCTTGTTGCGGAGACGCTAATGAAATTGCAATGTCACAATTTCTAAGCAAAAGCTGTTAATCTGTCTCTATCACTGTTAAAAGGCTTAATAAATTTAAGTACTGTTTAAAGAAATCTCCTCTTCGCTTTTAACCTCTTTCAATTCCCTTTTGGAATCAGATTTCGCCATATTTTATGTTTAAAGTGTAAAATAAAAAATATATCTAAGGCAAACCCGAATGCAAAGGGTTGGATAGTATTTCAAGTAAAGATAATGCACGGGTACAACGCACGTGTGATACTGCGAATACGTGGGTGCAGTACAGAACTATAGAACAATGGATGTTTATACTAACCACAACAGATAAGAGCAACTTGGTGACAACTTTGTTCGCTTAGATGATTATTATTATGTTAAATAGAAACACAAATGATTAAATTATGTTCGGGTACTTTAAAATAAATACACTGGAACATTGAGACAACTACCATCTTAGTCTCCCCGTGACCATGACTGCTGAAAAGCAACCGAAACGTCGGGGCAAGTTTAAAAATAAATTAAATCTAAATAGTTTTAATAATAATTTAATTAGCTTAAAAATTAGTAAAGTTTAATAGTAGTAGTAGTGAAACAATTTTCAAAATTTTGTAATAAAGTGTCAATTAAACAACGCGATAAAATCCGTATATAGCAGTTTAAAATAAATATTACAATGTCTATATAGTTAAATGACGTTACTTGCATAAGGAATTATATTCTTGGGTCGCGGCGGATTTCGCAAACATTCAAACAACGGATGAAAAGAACATCTAGAGTTGGTACAACTATACTTGGTATAACTATTTGAGGACCACACAAATTTTGTCCCGTTGGGGATCTCACAACACTCGGCGCAGTGGCAGTGGCCAGGCCACTTAGACCACTGCGCCATCCGAGCACACACCTAAAAAGAGTCTTTATTGTCAGCGTAAGGGCCAAAGATAGCTTAAGCGTAAAGCGTAAGGGCCAAACAAGCTTGTACTCGCTGGGTATGTATACTCATACGTACCCAGTCAAGCACTTGGAGTGAAGTCTACAATTGAAGCGAAGATATCGCTATGATCTCTAAATCGCAACGTCTAACATTCGAATATCTCCTTTTTAAATAAGCTACAGATTAACGGCGAGATGTTGATACATCTCGCCGTTAATCTGTAGGTTATTTATGTTAGTATATGATTATACAGTGAATGTTTTCTTACTACAGGTTCCATAATCAGATGCATGCGACGCTTAGAGGAGGTTCTCCGTCAGCTGTGTCAGGCAGCCAAGAACATCGGCAACACCGACCTTGAGAACAAGTTCAGCGAGGCCATCAAACTGCTCAAGAGAGATATCGTGTTTGCCGCTAGTCTATATATGTAACGCTACCTTAATCTAATAAGTAATACAATTATGTATCATAAGCTCGTGTTTTATTTTGTAATCGATGTACACGCGTCCATTCCAAATAAATATTTGAGTGCATGGCTGGCGTGAACTGGTCGCCTCGCCATTGTCTACGTGGAGTGTTGTGGGTTCGAATCCCACACGGGGCAAAAAATTGTGTGATCCGCAAATGGTTATTTCGAGTCTGGTTGTTCTTGGTATCCGTTATTTGAATGTTTATTAAGCCTCTCCGCGACACAGGAATTATTCCTAGTGCAGGAGTTGCCTTTTAAGGCAAATAAAAACAAATAGACGCAAACGATTCAGTCGCCTGTATTTGGAATTCAGAAACATCAATATGCTTATTGAAAAGGTTAATAGTTTGACTTAATAATAATTACCATCCACTTACGATTGCATCAAAGCTTTTTTTTCGCCTCCTGTCAATTATGACGATTTAGCTCAAATATCATTAGCGTCAAAATCACGGGACCAATCTCTTAATGTTGAAATTTCGTATTGTCAGTTATACTACTGAATTTATACTATTTGATAAATTAAGTAAAAAAATTGGTACCAAGTTCGTTCAAAAGATATAAAACATAAACGTTGGTGCCGCCATTTTGACCTCATAATGAAGGAACCACACGAAACACCAAGTCGCAGTAGACAGTGACTTATTTACATTTTTACTACCTATATGCTACCCACTGAAACGCTCATCTATTTGTAATTACATCAGGGCAAATCAGAGACGCAGACTTGAACTGCTGGTGCCGTCATTGTTACGTTTTTTTTTGACGAAAAATCATGTGCACCTTAATATTTTTTGATTTTTGAATGTGTACTTCTTTGCTACCTTTAAATCTTTAATTGCTACCAATCCAAAAAGCTATCTATTGTATAGCCTACACAGGTGATTTTGAAATCGTGTAATTCCTTTTAACCACGCATTCTACTGGTGGTATAGAATAACCCTGACCATATTTTTATTTGCAAGTTTCTTTTTTGGAAAAAATAATTTTCCCTTTTTTTCGTGAAATGGTTTCATATAGTAATTTTTTTTTACGTTGGCGAATGCTTTGACGCTTACCCCACCGCGGGGGCGGGCGGAGGGGCTATGTCGGACTCACCGGGGTAAAAGACAGATGGTAGTGATGATAAGAATGGACCTCCCACAATCGGCGGAACCGCGCGAATCATTTTCACATGCAGTCGCGAGCCCGCCGAGGTTTAAGCCCTCCGTATAAAACTACACGATAAAAAATATCCTTTGGTCACCACTACTTTTAAAATTCCTACTGTCCACCCCTAGAGGGGAGACGAAATCGACACAGAGGCGCGCGTGGAAACACGCACGCCGCCTCTCGGACTTGTTGCTGATCGGGCAGGCAGGCCCACGAAGCTCGCCACCCCCAGGTCAAACCTCAGGGTGGCTGGAGGTCGTCTCGCGCCCTCCGGCGCCCGGTCCTGCGGTTAGTGAGAAGATTTGAGCGATCCCTCTCCCGCTCCGCCGCCTTCTTGACGGAAATTACTTCATCACAGAAGGAGGCGACGGCGTTCCAAGACCTCTCACTCCGAACCATGAACTGAACCACGGCCGGAAGCAAGAGGGCAACCATACAGACTGCCGCGATCAACTCACGGCGCTGCGATGCCCAGGCGGGGCAATCCGCCAAAGTGTGCAGCGCCGTGTCCTCAACAACGTCGCGGCAGTCGCCGCAGTGGTGACAACCGGGCGTCTCTTGCCGGCCTATGCGACACAGGAACTGGCCAAAGCAACCGTGGCCAGTCATTACCTGTGTTAGCCGAAAGGTGAGGGCGCCATGCCGTCTCTCCAGCCACTCCTCAAAAACGGGTCTTACCGCCACGATTGTGGAGTGCCCGAGTCATATGTTAATCACCCAAAGCAAAGCTAATTTTATACTTCTTCTATTATTTTTCAAATCTGTTTATCTGAAGGGATACTTCCTAAGTCTTTGAAAAAAGCTATTATTATCCCAGTGCACAAATCTGGCGACAAAATAATTACAGGCCAATTTCAATAATCATCAATCATCTAATGTAATAGAGTAAGTGAATCAATGTTACCTTTGTTCGTGTAGTATATGTTCTCCATGTAAATTAATATAATAAACGAAGAGTTAATTCGATTTTCTGTGAAACAGGTATCTATTTTGTAATAGCGAATATTTTTACAGAAGTTTTAGGTTAAATCGCGTCTTACGTTAGGTTCAGCGGTTTGGTCCAGCGATTTAATTAGCGTATATCTCTTAAGCGTTAAATTATTGAGTACCCTATAGCAAGGTATTTTATTTCCATATAAATATTCTAATACCGACTATCTTAAAAATATATAGATTGCCATGCAAACTATCGCCCTCTCAGTCATACCCTTAAGACAAAAATTTTATGTAACGCATTCATACTGGATTTTAATGTCTGATTTCAGCATAAATGGGCCGGCTCGACTAGGGAAGGACTACCCTCTCACAGAATATCGACGTAAAATAGCAGTAGGTATTCCTACTGTTGTGTTTCGTCCAGTGAGTGAGAGTGCCGGAGGCCCAATCACCCCCTTTCCCCCTTCCCTCTCCTTCTCCTTCTCCTTTCCACTTCCTTTCCTAAAGGGTCGGCAACGCGCAAGTGATGCCTCTGGTGTTGCAGGCGTCCGTAGACTACGGTGACCACTTACCATCAGGTGGGCCGTATGCTTGTTTGCCACCTTAGTTGTATAAATACCTAAAAAGTTCAATAACAACTTTGAATATTGTAACTTTAAAATTGAATGAATAACCATACAAACGTTTATCCCTTATATCTTTCTTCCCCTTTAAAAACCTTATTATAAACCTTATTATTATAAACGATGAATTCAAAACAATAGTTTGTCTTTCGACCGCCTATATATTAAAATGCACATGGTATCAAAATGTAATATCATTAGCTTCGAAGGCTTTGGCAATAATGAATCATCATGAGTCAGGACAAAGAATTTTATATATACTTATATACATGTGTACATAATGTAGGCACGTTTCGCAGCATTATTGTTTTTCTCGTTTAGATAAACAATTATACCTACAATAATACAAGTCCTTGTGGACATGATTTCTAGTAGAACGAGTATTGTATGGGCCTTCATCGAGAGAAGACATGTTCAAACAACAAAATTATTATTTAAAATAGAGAATTGGCTCTAGTATTGATTAGATTATTAGTTTTATTTGCATTTTAGGCAAATAATTATTATACCATAGTTATTGTGTTTGTGAGGTGTTCATTTACTGACATTCCCATCATGAGTGACGAAGAAACATCTCTGCCTAAAGATAGCGAACGAATAATGAAAGTGATGTTCGAAGTTATGAAAAAGATGATGGAATCTAGAGCTAAAAACATGTCGAATTCAACGACGACGCCGCACTCGTCTTTGGATGTAGAGAGGCATTCCACAACGGAAAATGAAAGTGAAATTAAATCAAAAATTAAATTATCTGGAGAGACTTCAGGTATAAAGCATTCGACTCAGAAACAAAGAGGATTACAAATGGAGGAAGTAACGCCGCAACCAAAAAATAACCAGCTTTTATCTATGGATACGATACGCCTAACTTCACACAGTTCAACTGGGGATAATAGCGGTGCATCTAAATCCAAAAAGAGGAAAGCGCTTATAGAAACTTTAGGTATAAAACGCCTATTCGAACCAGATACGAAAAAGAAAAAAAGTACATCTGGAACCGAAGAGAAAATTCAAGCAGTTTCCGACACAAATAGTACGTACTAATATAATTATCAAGTTATCAATTGCTAACAGCATTTTTTTTATAATAATTTATTATAGAGGGCTTCATCACAATGATCATGTTACCCTCGAGGAGACACTTATTAACAATCACCTTCTACGTTTTATACAAAGATTTACTGATATTATTAACATGCCAACTGCCTCTGATTACGGTAAAGCTAAAATGTCATTAGATACATTTGCCAATCATATGGCACTAATCACTAAGGCGTCGGCCTCGATGGCGTAGTGGTTAGTGTAACCGACTGCCACGCCTGAGGTCGCGGGTTCGATTCCTGCACAATTCAAACATTAGTGTGCATGAACATGGATGTTTGTCTTGGTCTGGGTGTTGCTATGTATAATATGTATGTATTTACAAAAAAAAGTATATATGTATGTTTATCCATTGTCTAATACCCATAGTACAAGTTCTGCTTAGTTTGGGCTAGATGGTGTTGTGTGTATGTGGTAGAATATTATTATTATTATATATAAGTTAATGTTGTATTTTTTAACTAATATTATATTATATTATATAAGAAAAAATATTTTTCAGATTTAATAACTCCAAATCCTACGCGTAAACAAAGCGAGGTCAACACGTCCTACAATTCTACGCTGCAAGACAACTCACTACCTGGGCAGACAAATAATTTAGAAAATGCTACCAATTTACCTGAGCTCTTAAAATTTGACGGCAAAATTAGGACTTTAAACAGATGGTTATATCAACTACAGTCCTTGGCAAAGGATCATGGCTGGGATGAACACATTTTGATCAAGACCATGAAGGAAAATCTACAAGGTGACTTGTTACAGTGGTTGTCCATCCAGGGAGACGGGGTTTCTTGGAGGGAGTTGAAGAAGCGTTTGGGTGTCAAGTGGCGCACTGATATAGTTAAGATGCGAGTGGATAAGCTAAAGTTATTTGTAGACACTTACAGGTACCAAGATGAAAATATTATAGATTTTTACAACAAACAAGTTGAATTAGGCCGGTTTTGTGAGTTGAGCGATTATATGATATGTCAGGTTATTATTCAAAGGCTAAGTTACCCATTACTTGAAGAAGGCGCTTATAGCGCAAATTGCGTAAGTACAAATTCGTTGTTGGAATATTTAAAAGGCCAACCAATAAAGCGTTCTAAATATGATATTTTAGAGTGCGACAATTGTAATCTGCGAGGCCACTCGTCTGCACAATGTTATAGTGTTTGTAAATATTGTAAACAACTTGGACATCAATCCGAATATTGTAGATATAGGACACGCCACTAAGATTTTGAGATTGGGTGATTTGTAACCAAGCATACCTACCTACTTACCTACTTACTTTGACAATTTTTATTTTAACAGTTTTATTACTTACATGTATGTTTTGATATTACATGGTGGTGGGGTCAGCTTTCCTTATTTTTCTCCTCCAGTTCGCTCTGTCTTCGACATTATCGTCAGTAACATTGCATTCCCTTTTGTCCTTTAGCACTACATCTTTCCACATTGTCTTGGGTCTACCCCTAGGTCTCCGACCGGAGAGGTTAAGCTGTAGTGCCAAATTTCCGACGTAGTCTGGTGGCCTTCTTTTCACGTGACCATACCATCTCAGCCTACTCTCCTGCAACTTGTTGGTGATGTCGCGTACACCGCGGCTTCCTCGCACGTACTCGTTGCGGATTTTATCGAGCCTGGTTACGCCGCACATCCACCTCAGCATCTTCATTACAGCAACTTGGATGGTATGCGCGTTCTTTTGGGTTGCAGCCCATGTTTCGCTGCCATACATAAGGACTGGCCTTATTATGGTCTTATAGATCAAACCTTTCAGTTTGACAGGCATCTTTTTGTCGCAGGTGACACCAGTTACTTCACGCCACTTTAGCCACGCTGCGGCTATTCTGTGTTGAATGTTACATTCCAAGTTCCCAGATCTGTGCATCATACCACCCAGATACTTGTATTGATCGCACATGGTTACAAGTTGGCCGTCGATGGGAATCGGACTGTTGTCTCTTGGGTTTGTGTCATTAAAAGACATGTACTGTGTCTTTGCAACACTCAACGCTAAGCCACCGGCCTGTAACTGCTGTTTCCACAACAGAAGTGCCTCTTGTAACTCTGCGCGGTTCTCAGTGCAGATAGCCACGTCGTATGCGTACATGAAAGTCCACGAGACTGAGGACTGCGCCACTTCAGTAAGTGAGTCTAAGACCAAGCAAAACAGGAAGGGACTCAATACTGATACTCAATATTTCGGGAAGCCAGTAGTGTAGGTAAATTTAGGATACAGCGACATCTTCGTGTATAATGCGAAATTTTTCGAATATTGCAATCTTGCGGGTTTTAGTGTACTTTATTGCTTGGTATAAATGAATATCGTAAAATATGTATATTTCGGTACCAATTTTAAATAAACATGAAAAAAAAATTTGCATACAGTTTCAACATAAGAACTACAAAGCTTGTATGATATTGTACATATATTATGAATAATTTTACGTTCTACTACATTTAGTTGTTATAGTTATGCGTATATAGGGTGTCTAACTTGATGTGAGGCCATGTGTACGCGGGATGGTTTATCGCTAAAGTCTTCGCGCGGGTTTTCAAGCTGTACTCTAGTTTTATCTATACTTAAAAATAAAACAGGTGATATCACGAGCATGTCCAATCATAGGCTCATTTCTCTGGCAACGATTGTGGCCAGGTAAAGGCCTACCTTGAAGGTAAACGATGGGCAATTTGGTTTTCGTGCTAAAGTGTCAACCGATGTGGCTTTTTTATTTTAAACAGTTCTTGTCGCAGTATGTCTGCCAATCTTGCGCTTTTGATACAATTAATCTCGACTGGCTATGGGAAAACGAGACAACAGTAACACAGTAAAGTACGTTAGTACAGGCTGGCATTGTTGGATTGATTAGATATTGGTATTCTTAGCATTCATACAGGTGGGGAACTGTATGTATTCTAGGAACAATCTGTACCTCAGTAATAATAATATGGCCATTTGCTATTATAGTCGTATGCTATCATGTAAATTGCAAATTATTATTTATATGTATAACAAGTTGCATGTTTTAGCACTTTTTAATAAGGTTTTTAATTGTACCGTAAAGCATCAATGGCTACAAATAATATTTTAATATATTACCATAACTGTATCCGGGTATCCGTACAAAGTTACAAACACTTTATATGAACATATTGACGCACTCATATGACGTTATCATACTGACTGAAACGTGACAATGAGTTTATTGATGATCGATACTTAGTATTTCGATATGACCGCAATCGGATTGCAACGAAAAAACGGGAGGGTGGAGGTGTATTAGTCGAGAAGCATCATCCGGTGATGCCGCAGATATATGCAATTTATTTTCCTTCCATTTTAGTTGCGTGTATGAACCTACAACTTTCGATCGTACCAAATAGTTACCTAATAATGTTTATGCGGATAAGGCACAATTAAAATCATAAGATTCGTCTAAGAGTCCTGGGCGTGATGGCTTATCACCCAGATTTTTTACAAATACTTCTGAACACTTGTGCACGGCCTTAGGTACAAATCTATATATTAATACGTGAAGCAAAAACTTTGTACCCCTTTTTACGAAAATTTCGCGGACGGAGGAGTATGAAATTTAGCACAGTTAAAATTTATATGAAAAAGAAGGCGCGAATCCTAATATTTTTATAAAATATGCATTAGAAATACATTAAATTAATGGAAAAACACTACACGCACACATCCATTCGTTTGACACACGCAGTCGAATAGCGTTCGTAGTGTTTCGGCATTGTTCGTCTGACGTCGTACAATTCTTTGTAACTATGGTTACCTTATTTATAAATATGTAATAAAGAAAAAAATTAAACAAGGTAGCAAGCTTAGGCATTTTGGTCGAATTTTGACCACTAGGCGACCGCTAGTAATATTAAATAAATATAAATGTCTAGGTGAAGGCAACTTTCCGACAATCTGGAAACGTGCATTCATTACATCTGTTAACAAGAATAGCTATAAGGCAAAAAGAAGAAGAAAGAAGTTGAGAGAATTATCGCCCCATCTACATCTTATCCACATTATCCACGGTTTTTGAGAGTCTTGTACACGGTGCTTTATACCCTCAGATCCACCAAATTATCATACCCGAACAACATGGCTTTGTCAAACGCCGATCAACTACGACTAATCTTATGACATTTACTAATTACTTATTAGAGAGTATTAATAATACTCGTGACTGTTTACTACTTCAAGACGATCTTAATAATCTTCACTAGTATTGTATTCAAAATAAACTCTTTCTCAGTTTACCTAAATGCCACTCAATTACATTTACCAAAAACAAAAACAGGATCAACTTTGATGATTCTATCAAAGGTGTGTGTTTGAATAGGACTGATTTAGTCCGTGGTCTTGGCGTTACGTTGGACTCTTGTTTACACTTTGATGTAAATATTGATAATGTTATTAATAAGGCCTTTAAGTAATAGTTTATTTTTTCTCTGGTTACGTATCTTTGAAATTTTCTAATTTATTTTTCTAATTTATATTTCTAATTTATTGTTAGTTGTAAAATTGTATGCAGCTGGCTTGATGTCCGTGCGTAACGGTGGTCTCCATTGAAAATCAGCGTCACGTCGGTTTTATCGCAACAGCAATGCTGAATGGAGACCATTTGTTTTTTTTGTTTGTAGCAAAATATGTATATGTATATATATATTTTTTTACTTACTAACTGTTTATTTAATTGTCTTTTTTATTATTTTGTCTATATTTTGTAAGAAAAAGATGTAATCATGTTTCTTTGTGGCAAAAAAGAATGATTTCTTTCTTTCTTTCTTCTTTCTTTTATATGTTTGGTTTCGTTATATATACAACTACAAATACTACTATACAAAACTTTGATACGATCTCAGTTAGAATACGCAGTTCCTATGACTATGAAACATAAGACAATAAGTCTAGACTAGAAAAGGTAGAAAAAAGTTTTTGCGTTCTACAAATTCCATCGCTCTAGCATACCCTATAAATCGGTATGGGATTCTAAGCTTGGAGTCAAGACGCTTACTTTTGGGAGTCATGATGCTGCACGGTTTATGCAACAAAAGTTTTGACTGCATTGAGATTACAAATAAAATATATTACATAGTTCCTAGAACTGTCATTCGACAAGGAGTTCGTGTGCCCCGTCTGTTCTGAACAGACACATGCAGAACAAACGCCGGAATGCGTGCGCCTCTTTGTAGACTTGTTGAAGCATACAATACTAAGCTTATTCAGCTGGCGATATTTTCTCTCACTCATCCACAATTCAAACGCAAAGCTATTGA
Organism: Catocala fraxini; assembly: GCA_930367265.1. NCBI lineage: Eukaryota > Metazoa > Arthropoda > Insecta > Lepidoptera > Erebidae > Catocala > Catocala fraxini. The sequence continues at coordinate 10,101,279 of OV884025.1, read as the reverse complement.
ATTGTTTAAAACAGTTTAGGTTAAGTACAACGTTTTATTTAAGATTTTGTTTGTTATAAATTGTCAAATTTATTTAATTGTGTTCACCATCACTTTCTTATTCCATTGTTAAACAGTGGACAATGGTGTTGATTATATGTTAGATTATTTAATGTACGTAACTACTTCTAATACAATAACACGTAATTGTTTTTTGTCCCTAATAAATAAAATAAACTGCTATGTAGGACAGGAATAAGCTGTGTTGACCTCTCCTGACCTGTTTAATACATACATACATAGATTCACGCCTGTTTCCCAGAGGGGTAGGCAGAGACTACGGATTTCCATTTGCTACGATCCTGACACACTTCTCTCGCTTCATTCACTTTCATCACATTCCTCATACACGCCCGTCGGTTCAAGGTGCTCTTAACCTGGCCTTTGTCCAGAACGCCTCCGATCTGATCAAGAAACGTTCGCCTAGGTCTTCCTCTTGCGACTGTTCCATTCACACTAGCCTTATAAACTTTCTTAGTCAGTCTTTCCTCGTCCATTCTTTCTACATGCCCAAACCAGCTTAACATACCCTTTTCTATTCTTGTCACTATATCAACTTTCATGCCGCATCTCTCTCTAATCACACTATTCCTTATTCTATCTTTCAGAGTCACACCACATATATTTCTCAGCGCTCTCATTTCTATAGCATTTATTCTGCTCTCATGCTTCTTTTGCCATACCCAACTTTCACTTCCATACATAAGTGTGGGCACTAATAGTCCTCTATGAACAGCCAAACGTGCCTTTTCGGAAACATTTCGACTGTTCATAAAAGCGCGTAGAGCTCCATTCACTTTGTTTCCCGCAATCGTTCTCCTTTCAATATCTCCCTCATGTTTACCATCCCTTGTAAACAAAGTACCCAAATATACAAACTCTTTCACTTGCTCCACTTTTTCTCCATCAATCATAATGACCTGTTTAACCTTTATATAAATGACTAGACCTGTTTAACCTTTATATAAATGACTAGATCGGGGAACTGAGCAGGTAGGTCTTAGGGGATGATTATAGATATGTTAATAACTTGAGTTATGCTGATGATATGGTCCTGCTCAGCCACTTGAGGAAGAAAATTTTTTCATCTGCGAGCGATATGCTAGAGAGCAAGATTTAGTATATAATGCTAAATAGTCTAAAATGATGGTATTCAGGTCAGGAACATGTTCACGAAATGGTTAGATATAGCGGCTTAACCGAAATTAATTATAGTTTAGGTAATATTAAGTTAGAAATAAGTTTAAGTTAGAAATTAGTTTTCTTTGCTTGTACACACAAGCATGTAAGCTACGCAGCTATTTCAGCAGAAATTTTGCAGTCAGACAGACTACACAATTTCTGGTGAAATGAATGCGACCCTACCGATTTTTTTATTATTTTTTATTAAAGTGTTATATTTGTAAGCTTTTGGTATATAAATATTATTGCTATTCTAGCTTAACTGAAGGCAAACCAGCTGAGCTAAAGGCTTACAAGAATACCTACTAGTAATTTGGGTAACAAATTTCTAATACCTACTTGATAAACGTAATTCTTGTAAACCTTTTAACAGACAAGAAAGTTAAGTTGTCTGACAGCATTATATGTGTGTATTGGATTCATTGTAGGATAGTTACAGGATAATATTGTATCCAGACTGAAATATATAGTAATCTATATTTCCGTCATACCATGCCATTACCTGTTTGTTTGCTTACATGCTATAAATACAAGGGCCGGCTTATCTTGACGCTGATTAAAGAGGCAACTGGACATTAAGCGTTAAATAAGCGTGGTTTATAAAGAATGTTATACGTTTTCTCTGTCGCCTAATATATAATTAGCTGATCCGCGCAACTTAGTCTGCACATTTTTCATTGCTGCTCCGCTCCTATTGGTTGTAGCGTGATGTTATAGCCTATAGCCTTCCTTGATAAATGGGTTATCCAACACTATAAGAATTTTTCAATTCGGACCAGTATTCCTGAGATTAGCGCGTTCAAACAAACAAACACACTCTTCAGCTTTATAATATTAGTATAGATTATAACATCTATAACGGGTCAGTGAGTTAAAAGAACATCTTTTGTCATTATAATAAACATATCTGCACCCCTTAATTCTAAACATGTCTACCTTTTATAAATAATAATAATGTTAATATCGAATTAAGCAATAGGTATAATATTATTGTTTTATTAAGATTGGTTTAAGTCAACTAACTGAGAGGATAATAACTACAAACGTACGTTATCTCCTCGGCTACTTACAGGTTACTGCCTCCGTGGCGCAGCGGTAGTGAATGCGACTACTGTGCATGAGGCCAAGGGTTCGAATCCCGGGTCGGGCCAACAAAAACGTATTGGTTTTTCTGTTAAGAAATCTCAATACGAGTCCGGAGTTAGGAAGTTGGCGGTGTTCGACACCCCCATGCCTTGGAAAGCACGTAAAGCGTCCTGCGCCTGATCTCTCTGCAGTCGTGTCGGATTATCCGTCCCATCGGATCATGTGGGTTAAGGAACAGAGAATGCACTTGTGTTTGCGCACATACTTGTGCACTATAATATCTCCTGCGCAGATGGCCAGTCTTCGTGAAGATTGGCCGCCGTGACAGAAATTCAGTCTGGAGGACATTGAGTTGTATCCAAAATAATTAGTAATGTATCAACATTCGGTTAGATCCAGAAAATGTTTGCAGTTATATGCTAAGCTCAGCAGTATATTTTAAATAAAATCGTTTACATCCACGTGTACAGTTAGTCGCAGATTAATATTCAAACGGCACGCCCGTGTCATAATTTCTTATGGAGAAAGAAATGTAAGGTACTCTTAAGTGTGTATTGTGTAATTTTAATAAAATAAACTTAGTGTAAAATTTTTGGTGTTTCTTTTTCAAAAGACATTCAGCGTCTGCCGCCTAAGCATTTGTTCGTTTTATTTTACTCGATATAATCCCGACACTATATGGCGACCCCCAGCCAGGCTTAATCATTGCTGTATGGTTATTTGCCAGGGGTCTCCTAAACAGCGTACAGCCGTATTTAGGAGAATGTCGTCAATAATGCAAGAAACTTGTAAATTACTTTATTTAAACATAATCAATCTACTGCTTATTATCACGAAAGCCATGGTACACACAAAAATGTTTACGAACATTTAGGTGCTTTTTATATAATTGGCAACATTAATAAAATCATTGGCGAGGTGGCCTTTTCAGTTTCAGCTTTAAAAAAGACAAAGACAAGCTCTATGATTTATTTATGGGTCGTGGAGGCTTTTACAAACATTTATATAACGGACACAAGGAACACAGGCGCGTAACAACTAATTACGGAGTACAAAATTTTTATGTCCCGTGTGGGGATTTAATGCACAACCATCGACGTAGTGTCAGCGGCGCGGTGGCCATTTCAACCACTGCGCTATCCGCACGGATGGCTGCCTGATGGCAATCATGTAATACGGATATATAAATGTCAACTGGGTAGGTATCTTTTTCAAGTAGTTGTGTATTTGGTTGAAATAAACTTAGTAGTTTCATTTTATTTTCTACCTCTTTAAGAAACAATTTTCAATTTTAATTTTAATGCTTTATTGCTCTACATATCTATTACATGTTGTTACAAAGAATAAAATACCATATATGAACCCTGTCGGGCACGGCAAAATAAGTAGATAGAGGAGTAGAAAGGAGGAAGCCAGTGGTATCATTTTTATAATATTGCAACAATCAAAAATTTATTAATTATACACAAATAAGCGGTCAATAATTCTGCTGTACCAAACTATATTCTACTTTTCAACTTTCGCTAAAATAGGTACTCGCTTGAACGCTCCCGTTTATTTTTCTGTAATGTAACATTCACTGAAATGCTCTTTACAAGTGAATGCTTAAGCCTATAGCACCTTTACATGTACCAACGCACTCAGATAATAACGTTCCTATCAGGAAAGGCGTCTTAGTACGCACGTACGTACAATTACGTCGATATTTTTGTTATAGATTCGAACAGTGCAAGTAAAGATCAGTGATGTTGCGAATATTCGCATCCGCATCCGCAACGCGGAGCTTCCGCATCGATTTGGACATCTGCATCCGTATCCGCATCCGAAATAATCAACGCGGATCTTAATGCGGATCCAGATATAGCGTAGGTTACGATAAGAAAGAAATCAGTTGTTCAGTAGTACGTGTTTAATTTATAAACCTTTGCAAAACAGACTTGAACCTGCGAAGGCGGTGATATTAGATACTTTTTATTAAATAAGATGAACAATTTTCATCAAAGTAACATACCTGGTAAATATACACAAGTAATATCTTTCCGTTGTAAGTTGATGAAAAATAAAGACTTTATAAAAAAAATCATTTTTCGCGTCATAATAAGTTTGAGATTTTTCAATCATAAAAGTCTATAAACCTACATAAATACTATTTACTTATCTATGTTTCATTAAAAAAAAATTATAAGAATATTTTCTATAATTAAAATATCAGAGTTTTTTTGTTCTCCTCTAAAATTTGCTTAATCTTCTTACGCCTTTATTGCACATCTGCACGATGTAATGTTGTGACATTTGTATGTGTATGCATGTACATATATTCAGCTCATCATTCATCACCAGACCTGAGTATTTGAAGCCGTTCTTACAACCTGGGCGATCGGTCAAGGTATGCTAAACAATATTAAAGGTTAAAATTATGGTTTAAGATATTTATTTCTCATATGAATACAATATTCATTTATCTGAAAAACACAAGTATATATAGGTGTACTGAGTAATACAAGTGCCGGAGCGACTGATCAGTACAATTGATAAAACAAAAAAAAAAAGTATACATTTTAATACACTTTGCTTTTTATCTTAAATATTGTTTTAATTACTAAATAATTAATAATTTGGGTAGCAACTCCAAAAAAAAAGCCGCGGAACCCGTGTGTTTAAGAATCAGATAAGACCAATTATAATAATATCAGCGCTGCATTAAACTGTCCCACTGCTGGGCACGGCCTCTTCTCAATGTGAGAAGGTTTAGGTCATAGTCTACCACGCTGGCCCAGTGCGGGTTGGCAGATTTCGCATAATTATGTTCGAGAACATTATGAAGAACTCTCAATCAACCATTCCTCGCAATGTTTTCCTATACTGTCGAAACAAGTGATAATTAACTATTTATAACTTCGTACACACAGCGACATATTAACCTAGACTGTTTGGACTTTGAATTATTAAAAGTTGAACGCTGCGAATCGTGCGAGAGAGTGCGTTATATTTTTGTTATTTTGTCTCATTCACGCTGAACGGGACGCGACGCTCTATCCTTACCATTACATCGACACCACTATGCACTGTCCCTTTACGACAATTCTCTATTTTGTATGTAGCGTAGCTATGCATATACATATAGGGTGTCTAACTTGATGTGTAGCCGTGTGTAATTACTAATAATATAAGGCGTTTGAAGGAAATAAAGCACATAGTCACAATGTTATAAGAGAACTTTATTGTTGTAATTACTGTATATCTATAGCATGAACTGGCAATTAACAAAAAGAACAATATTTCACTAAATTACGCTAGAGAACCATGTTCACACAGTTCCCGTGCCGAATGATTAAACTAATAACATAATATGAAAATAAATAACAGTGACATCATAATTTGCTTTCTGTTCCGAATAATTTACATCCAACCCGAATTTTGTTAAGAGTTCTAAAAAGCTTTGTTTGAACATAATTGAGAATGGAACTCTACTAGATGTAACCAAGAGATTTTGAATTTATTTTATATAAAAATGTAGTAACACACAGGGAAGAAGGGAACGTGGCATAGATAAGAGATCACTATCCCCTCACACAACAGACAACTATTTTAACGAGGACCCTGTCAATGTGGGATCTATCACTTGCGCGCCACTCACACGCGACATTAAAAACATTGATAAAGACCTTATTAAAATAATCGATTTCAATATTGTAATACATGAAAACATTTCAAAATTGCTTACGCTATAGTCTCATTGGTGCCTGAATTGATATGTCCAAGAACTAAACGCGAAATAAACGCTAACTCTGTCTAACTATTACATTTGAGTAACTAAACGAGGTATTTGTTTTGTGTCTATAGTTACATAGAACTAAATCCCGCGAAGTGCAAGTAAAAATATCTGCACGTGGTACAAGACGCGAGCTCCGCCTATACTATGATAAGTATACGCTATTATTATCGTTTAATACTTAGACGTAAACAGTAAACACTCGCCCACGCGTTCGACTGCTATGGAAGACTCGACGCTTACTAGAAGCACTTTCAATACATTACCAGCCGTTCGCCACTCACCAGTTTAAACAATCTCTACGCCATTAAATCGACTCCTTACTGTATTATTTATACAAAATGTACAATTTCTCAAAAGCGCCTTCAACGATAACTGTTTATAGTTTCTGAGTATGTCGTGTATGATTTGAATATGTTATGACAAATGCGCATTGACTACAGTAATCTGCTTGCACTGTTTTGTTGGGAATAACTATACACTTTATTTTATTATTGCTAAACATCTCTAATTTATGTAAGAGAATTTTAATATCTAAATGTCTTCGGGTAATGTATTCTACCTACTGTATTATATAAATGTTGGTAAAATTGTTTACACGACGCCACTTAATTGGCTATTCTAAAAACTTCTAGTTCGCTCAGTTCTCTTTCCATTTAATATAAGGAAATGTCGCGAACAGCGAAGAACACGTGAACAGATTACTGTGACCAATAAACACGATATAGACGCTAGCTTGCTATTGTCCCCCGCGGTAGGTACGTGCGCTACACATACATAGGTACGAGTATGTACAGTTTATATAAACTATGGCTCGTCCAACAACATCGCGTCATGTGCGACACACACACACACACACACACACATATTGTAATAAAGTGGTTTGGCACTCATTCTCTGTCAGCTATTTTTATTAGGAATATCTGTATAAGCATGTAGAACTTTGTACTATTTTAAAAGGTTGCAATAAAATGGACAATAGCAAGCCGTATACTCGTGTACATTATGACTATTCAATATATGATATATAAAAATTCTATTAATGTAATTATGTGGATCTGATTTTTACTCCTATGTAACACTCACATTTAGGTTAGGTACAAACAAGTTAATAGGTAAATACGCTTACTCTCTTATACTCCGAAATTTGAAATTTACGTATGAAAGTAGAATGTCAGTAGGTACTTATTGAATGTTTCGAGACCTGACTTTCAACTTGAAATGACCGAAAGAGATCACTATGATATGCAAATAATTAATTATTGTAATTGATCGATATGATGAAGTTATTCTTACGACAGCAGAAGTCGAATTTGAACGACCTAAATATGTATTAGCAACACACTTTCTTAAAATTGTAGTAGGCCATTTAAGTTAGTAAAATATTTACAGTAAAAATACGAAACTGTTTACAGTTTCTTTACGACATTACTCGAATATTAGGCGAGAAAATCACTAACGACTATAATGGAAAGTCGTCAGAGAGGAAGACGTCGCCAGCGCCTCGCCGACGTTGATCGCTGTGTTCCGACCGCGACCACAGTGTTCCGACCTCGACCGAACTGTTCCGACCAGCCCAACACGAGCTGAGCTCACATACATTATTGTTACAAGCTTTCTCTCTAATTGTTCCGAGCACCCCGAACTCGCCGGAAGGTGGTCGAGCGCGGTATATGGAGGCGCTGCCACGCCTTCTCTACGACACAACGATTTTTTACATTACACAGGCACACATAAATTCAGCAAAAAAATCTCTCTACAAACAAATATTTTCTTATTTACATCAACCCCTATGCAACTATTCAATAAGTTTGCGATTAATTTGAATGACAGATATCGAGAAATAAATCGAATTAGGTCTCAACATAGGTAAATTTTTCTAAAACAGTTTCAAACGATATTAATATTTTACATTAATTATCTTTCAATACTTATTAACATTAGCTATGATCTTATTCTCCAAGTTTGTGATAATCCTCGATTTAAATTTAACAAGATATTCGTTACCTACCTATTTACTGTATGCGTCTGCATCAGTTACAATAAGAAAGTGACAACTTAACAAGAGGAGAAAATATTTCAATAATCATCGTATCCTAACTCGACTATAATCCTGTCTCAAAACAAGATCAAAAGTTCATTTGGTCGGACCAAAACTTCAGTCGGTAAAATTGATCAAAACAGCAACGTCATGGGGCTCGCCGCCAGCACCCCGCTCCCCGCAACCCGCGCCTCGCGCCCCGTACATACGACCTCCTCACTCACTCGCTCGAACACAAGAACGCACGGTAGAAGCTTTCATTGAATTTGTCGTAAAAGTCTACGAGATAACAGTTAAAATATCGATCGGATTATTGAAACTGACTGTGGGCAGAAAGCTTCACGCCATCGACGGCGTTCTGGGACCATTGAGGCCCCGCGGCTGGTGGAAGATGATGGGTTTAGGTTAGCGCGCGGAGTCACGTGCTGAGCACCAGGCGCAGCAGCATCGGCGCCAGCAGCGACGCAAGCGCGGGGAACGGCCGCTCGCCGCGACCGCAAGACAGGATCTCGATTTCCTGGAGACAATTAGGTTTTGCAAATCAGTAAAGTTATTATGCTATATAATATACAAGTACCTAAGTATGAGAGAAGGTGGTCTGCGTCACCTCTGGGTGGTAGGAGCCGCAGTGCGCGGGACGGCGGCGGTGGTGGCGCGGCGCGCGGCGGCACGAGGCGCGCGCGCCCGCCTCGCGCGCGCGCACGTCGAGCCGCTTGGCGCCGCACGGGCACAGCGTGTCCACCACCAGCAAGATCAGGTTGCTGTGCGGGATCTTCTGTACGCTGAACGGCCTGAACACAAATAATTAACCATTTTTGATTCAGAGCTTTGTGATTAGCGAGCCTAAAGTTAAATTTAGCTTAGGCGCTCGGTGCAGGCAGCGCTTATGCCCGCGAATAGCAGGTTGTCATACAAACATTGTGCGATGAATGGCAAAACCGCACTCCAGCTACATGTACACTAAAAACAGAAAAAGTCCAAAAATTTAACCCTGTGGCACGCCCATTGCAAATGGTATTCCAGAAGATCAACTTTTGTTGTATTTTATATACAATAGTAGTAAAGTGCTTGAGTATCAGTACCTTTTTCAACGCAGTCGAAGGCTTGGGTGAGATAACCAAATAGACATAAGTCTATCGGGCAATCTGCTGAGTGAGATTATAAAACTGTGCAGTGTTTCGTTTAATTTACCTCTCGCAGCCGGAATTGTGGCAGTTAGTGAGCTTGCCCTTGAGTGGCTGTGCAGTGTTGAGGCGCGAGGACTGTAGCGTGAAGAGCTCGGCGCTAGTGTCGCAGGGGCGCACGGCGGCCGAGCGCGCGGCCTCGCGCGGCGGCGGCGGCCCCGCGCCCGCGCCTGCGCCCGGCGCCGCCGGCGCGCGCGCCGTGTCGCCCGGCGCCGCGCCTGCGCCGCCCCCGCCGCCGCCCTCGCCGCGCCCGTCGATGATAATCTCGTAGGTGCCGCGATCCCGCTCCAAGTCGTCGTCGTTCTCCATGTCCTCGCTCTCGTAATCCTCGTAATCTATAATTGCAAATAGTGACTGAAATCAAGGGACCTTTCATAAAATGCGAAATAAACTACTTCTACATTATGCATTAAAGCATGGATTGAAAGCCAGATATTCTATTTGTGATAATATGAGCATTTATAGGCCGTGCAAAAGGCATTACCGAGTATATAATAAAGCTTTGGTTCGTCATTGACAGGTGGTATGATGTTTTTGTGCCACCAGCTTACCGGCTTCCTCTTCAGCGTATGGTCTCGCGCGCGCTACCACCGGCTCCCACAGCGGGAACCATATCGCGAGTAGACTGCTCAGGTAGCCGCCGAGCCAGGACAAGGGTTTCAAGGGCTGCGAAATTATTATTATTTATAATAGTTTTCTATTACATACCAGATACATCACATCGTGTACAGTAACAGCTCGGATTTAAAAAATCGGTTACACAAGAATAATCAACGTAATTAATAAATAACTAGTAACTTAGGTCATATGTAAATTAGTACATTAAAGTATATATGTCACTTTAATGTACTTATGTACATATGACCTTTATATTAGTTAATTATTGGAAAATTACATACATCAAATAAACTTGGTATATAGTGTCGCTTCTTAAATGTTTGGCTAGTTTACCGGCCAGACAATTTTTTTAAATTATGTCTGTCATTCCAGCAATTAGCTGATAATAACTATAATACCTGCTGCATTATGGTTATTGAAAGGAGCAGATGAAAATAATATAAATACGGTTTTATTACTCATATACTTAGGTGCAATATATTCACCGAAAGCTTGTTCCCATCGCCGCTAAAAGGATTCCTGGAATCTGGGCACCTTCCTTGATGATCGTGCACGACAACTTTCTTGTATATCCGGTCCTGTACTAGAGAGTCCATGATAGTGCCGTCCACTTGACCGAAGAATCGGCCAGTCTGTGAGACGTCTTCTGACAAAATAATGAAACCATTGTCGTCCAATATGTAGCAGTCCAACTCATCGCCGGCACATGTTTTCTTGCAAACGGTACCAACTGTGCACTGTAGGATAAAATAAAACATTTAAAATAGCACATCCCATCAGCAACCAAAGTATCAAAATATAAAAGTTTACAAAAATGATTGTAACTGATTTAAATAGGTTGTGGTAACTCAGAAAATAAATTTGTTCTGATTTTGTTTATTTGTAATATTGTAGTAAATATTAATAGCCAATTGCAATGTTCACGTTTCAGAGCTGGTTTTCAAACAATTGTGACTATATCTGATATGTAACTTGAATAGGACTTAATGTCTCCCTTCCATGCTGTTTGTAATTTTAGGGTTCAACGGCATGATCTTGTTCGATGAATGATGAGGCACTAAATTCTAATATACCTAGTAAAAATAAAAGGTATAATCGTCGAATTGTTAAGACAGCAAAGTTTATAGTATAGATAATCGATTACAATATTTTTCGGATATAAGGTTGGAGGGCGTCACACTAATCTTTCTTATCTTTTATATAGTTGCTAATTCAAAATATATAGATGGTCTTACAGCAGAAGTGACATTTAAGAAGTGCTTTGTGAGTGAGTCCAATTGAAAATGCAGTCCGACGACGGCGGCGGGTGCTCTGTGTCCCCTCGACTCGACGAAGACGGCGTGAGTAGCTAGCACTAGCGGCGGTCGTCCGCTCAGCTCTTCAGCCTCAGACCCATCCCGGAATGGTACGGAGAACACGAAGCTTTCCGGCTCTATTGCGTGGTGTTCGACCGCTCGACGATACCACTCCGAATCGAAGGCTCGAGCATACTTTTCGCTGAAGTGACTGTAACCGGCATTGATTTAGATTAATATAATGCGAGTAATTCTCTATTTAACACGCCTATTGTTTTAAACAAGTTCTTTTTTTATCTGTACCAAAAATTGGCTTTGTTCTAAATTCTTAGCTATTGACCTTTATATCCAGCGAAAGTAATTTCCAGAATAGTATGAAAGAACAAAGGTCTGGTTACGCCAGTGCAACGTTGAAAACAGATCCTAATAACACGAGAATTCATTGTTATATCATTGATCTGTTGTTATTGATTTCCTAACATTGTCCTTGCTTTCAATCTAGTCACTAAAGAGAGAATGGAGATACAAAAGTGATTGCTGTATAACAATCACTTTTGTATCTCGTTATGTAATACTAGCTTATGGGCGCGGCTGCCGGGGCCGCCCGCGTGGTACCTGCATCAATAAAAAGTAGCCTATGTCTTATCCCAGGTTTTAAACTACCACTGTCTCAAATTTTATCCAAATCGGTTGAGTGTTTTAGTCGTGAATAGGTAATAGACAGACAGAGTTACTTTCGAATTTATAATATTAGTAAGGAAGTAAGAATTAATCGTGTGTGAATTCTTTGACAGCACGCATTTTAATAATATAGATATTTACGTCTCAGCAGAATCAGTGCTTCGTGAAGTGTTGATGTTCTCAGTCCACTTGAGGAGGCCGCTCCGTGTCGCGATGAAGGACAGCGTCACCACGAACTTGTGGAACCGGCCTTGTCTGTAAAAATCGTCATTGTTAATTACTTGGCACTGGCTTTGTCTAATTCAACGTTTTATATCGCAACCACCAGCGGTCGTGAAATAATAATCCTGACAAATATTTTATACCTATGGAGTATTTTCGTTGGTCCAACGATTAGACTACTGGTGTGAAACTTCACTTCTAGCACAAGCGTTTAGTTTAGTTGGAGGAGGCAATTAGAAGATTAATACTCAATAGTATTGCAACCTACAATACTAGCGGTTTTACAAAATATGATATGAAGCATTGAATCTTTCTCTATCTTGATAATAAATTAGTTAATACGGAATCGATCACGGTCTAATTTATTTTCAACCCCTATTCTACTACTCTACTTCCAATTCTCGTTACTTTTCAGCTGAAAAATTCAGTGCATCTTAAGCAGTCATCGCCACTGCCAGTGTAGAAAAATTGTGTGGACCACAAATATATGTTTCGATCCATAGACATTTTTGTCGGTGTTTTACTTTTTGTAAAGATTCCCGCAATACAGTGGAAATATCTACAGTGTGCGGTAGTTGCCTTTAAAAGAACATTGGAAAGAAAAAAATTCCGTAAAAACTACTTTAGTAAAGTTTTATAAATTGGAGCGTATTTTTGTACCAATACTGCGAGGACATGGTCAAGTTACTTATAATAAATTATAACTGCTAAGTATAAATACTAGTAAAGTTCACGCACATAAGTAAGTATATAAATGGATTAGTGTTGTGCCTATTATATCCACGCTGGCTAAATATCACACGAGAGCATTAAGACAGTTTACCTCATCCAAGAGCGCTAAATGAGAAAGTGTAAAAATAATATAAATATTTAATTAGTCGTGGGGATTATAATCTTCATCATTATAAAATATTCACTATTTTAATACATTCGAATGTTTTTGTTTTTAGTGATACGAAAAGACAATTTGCAGATCACAAAACAGTACTGTGGCATGGTGGCGCAGAAATAAAAATGACTCCTATAGCTTTTAAATTTTATCATTATGTGCTCCATATAAATATTTGCGTTTTCATTCGTCAGGCTACCCAGGCTATCAAGCATTGATGAACTTATTAAGATGCGTTTGCGCAAACATGTAGTTATTTATCGTAATTATGCCTACGTATAAACCTGTTATAATTTTGTTTGCAGTTAAAACTGCTATCCCTTTTCAAATTAATACTTCGATCTATGGTAAAAGGGACAAATGTAATCATAACTATAATATTATAAATAAGAATGTGAGTTATGTGTATAAATTTTTACAACATGACCAGAACAATGTTAGAAGTTATATAAGTACCTACATTGCTTTTGTACGAAAATTGTTTAGGTACCTTTAAATAAAGCCAGTTAAAATTAATCTCAGATAGAGTTGTGCGGCTTTAGATTTTGTAATATCGAAGCATATAGTTCATTGACGAATAGAAACAGCTTTATTATAAAGAGAAAGCCCGTACGAACGTCATGACTCCCCACGACTTTACACATTACAATCTAACGGTCTTATTCATTTACATTCAATTTACAAGAATCTTTGAATGTCGTTAAAAGAAACACTAAGAATATTCTGCAAGAAAATGCATAAATATGTTAATTTACATAATATTAATGAGTAAGACCGAAAGAACATACTTTACATTTTAAATTATACTTTATTACGATGTACTTATAAATATAGCTCAAAAATTTGTGTCGGACAATTATCTTTCATAAGTTCGACGTTTAGTCGGTGTTCTCCAAACGGTGCTTGATAGATACTATAATATCGAATAATTCCTTAGCAGCAAATCATTATTATCTTTCTAGTAGTACTTGAACCGTTATGAAGTGTACGTTACCTTGTTAGAAGTGCCATTAAAGTCGCTATCGGGCTATTCGTGTGACAAACACATATACAAATTAGTAACGTAACCATAACATAAAGTGCTTGAAGAACTGTGCAATCTCATGCAAGTGTGTATATAGAACCATTTTAACGTTACCTTATATAACGGTGTTAATAAACACTAGAAACGCGGTTGTCATACTTATATAGGTCTAATAATATAAATGCGAAATGTGTTGTGGATTTGTCTCCATAACAACGATTCGACGTGACTTTTTTATAGAGAACATAAGCTTCACATAGGCTCCTGCAACATAGTTAACTAGTGCAGGGGTCAGAGAATTCGAGGATTATTGTAGCTTAATTACCAATAAAGAATTATTATTAGTTTAACTTCGAAAAAGGGGATAAGGGTCTAAAGATAAGAAAGTAATTTGGAAGTTCTAATTCAAGTACTTTCTATAACGAAATTTATGTTTAATGTATAAGAACAAACATAGCGATAGCTCAGTGGGGAGAACAACAGACTGCAATGCAGAGGGTCTCGGGTTCGAACCCACGTCGCGCACCTATGACTTTCGGAAGTTATATGACTTTTCGAAATTATGTGCGTTTTGATTGACAATTATCGCCTGCTCCGTGCCTCGGAGAGCACGTTAAGCCGTCAGTCCCGGCTGCCATGAACATCTATGGCAGTCGTTATTGGGAAGTCAGTGCCCTATAATATCCTGACACTGGTCTAGCCTTAGGGTATCGTTAGCCTTCGGGTTGCGGAGGTCAGGTGGCAGCCGCTCCGTGTAAAAACTGATATCCAGTCAAATCCGGTTAGACTAGAAAAGCCGACCCAAAGTGACTTGAGAATAATAAAGGCTAGGGAGAAGAGTATAAGAACAAACACAGTACGGTCTTTTGTCAAAATAAAATGTTGTAATAATAATATAATTATTTATTAAAAATATGCCAGTTTAAGATCAAAATAGGACATAATTGGGCAGGGCACGTTAGTATCCATGTACAGAAATTGCACCGCGTCTCGGTGATTTTAGGGGCTTATTGGGAACTAAATTCACGGATGGTGTAGTGGTTTAAATGGTTGCCTCGCTACTACCACTGCGCCGGGTGTTGTGGGTTTGAATCCCACACGAAACAAAACTATGTGCAATCAACAAATGGTTTTTCCGCGTCCGCGTGTTCCTTGTATCCGTTGTTTGAATGTTTGTAAAAATCCCCGTGACACAGCAAATTATTCCTAAAGCGGGTATTGTCTTAACAAAAACGTTTGCATCTTGATTTCAAAGCGTTTTTAAGACTAGCAAAATTGTAAACGTTTTTTAGTGGAGGGTATGTTCTACAATGAAAAATATATAATAGATCAGTATTATATTACGGGACAGCAATGACTTCCTATTATAATGGTATGGAGATATCTAGAACTCTGATGAATAACATAGTGTTTATTTTTACTTTATGAAAGGAAAAGACGTCGCGATTGATACCAAATACCTACCAAAGTATTATCTGACACAAGGTCCAATTTATCAGTGGTACGGGCTCTGAATAATAACTAAATACATATAAACCGAACTAAAATAACAACAACAATATAGCATTTGTATTATTTCACTTACGACTCTAAGGGCCCGTTCCAGAACCTCCAAATAGCATTTATCTATAAGATAAAAGTGTCACCATCTCTCTTCTTTAACCAAACAAGAGTCAGCCAGCATGCGATTTATATTTCAGCAAACTTTTACTTGATAGTTGTGAAACTGGCCCTAAAAGAGTTATAGAGAGGCATGCATATATATTCCTAATTTCTTAATTCAGAAGGTTGTCAAAAGCTTGACCTGTAACTGTGTCACCAAACCGTACCAAAAGATTCATTCAAAGAAATATTCAAATTATACGACCATATCAAATTGATCTAGCTTCGAAAACAACGTCAACCAAGGAGTACCTCTTGACATGTGAACTATTGACTAATAAAAAAATATACATTATGAGGTGAATGAAACAAAAATCATTCAACCTCATGGTTTTCATAATAGTAATAATATAAATTATCCCATTGCTGGGCACGGGCCTCTTCTCAGTGTGAAAAGGGTTAGGCCGTAGTCCATCACGCTGGCCCAGTGCGGGTTGTGAGACGTCTGCGAAAACATTATGGAGAACTAACAGTCATGTAGGATTCCTCACGATGTTTTTCAAAAAAGCCATAGTCATCTATTTTATATGCACATAACTTTGAAAATTCAGAGAGCGCACCCTGGAATCGAACTCGAGACTAATGGTTGCCTACTAGGCTATCGCTGCTATTATTGCAGGTTATTATGGCTTAAGTTATTATTCTAAGGGTATGGGGTCCAGGAGACCTCGTTATTGTATTAAGGTGTACTGAGAAATACACCCATAGACAGCAAGATCTTGCGAAGACTAAGATTAGTAGATCCTAACTTTAAGTAAATAACCAGTTGTTGTTATCCTACCATGGTGAACCGCGCTTCTAGTGCGTAGTTTATTTTGACAGGGATTGAATTGACTTTTAAGTGCTGTATGTCATGCTCTATTAATGTGTTTACTTACTGTGAGTGATGGCTGGCATGTCCTGTGTGAGCGTCCAATTCTTTAATTACCATCGCATCCCGGATTAGAGACTGAACTAGAGTTTTATCACCTGGAAACACGATTAGTTTCATTAAAATCTTTTCTGTTTTCACATTAATATAATATTATCTAGTGTAAATGGTGGGCCGTGTTAATGTTACTGCTGTGAGGTCTCGAGTTGGATACCCGGGTCAGCCAAAATCATTCTCTTTCACATCACAGACCGGGTGCGTAAACGATACTTACAATAGTAAGAATCCCTGTCCTGTTTCTTGTGGGCGTTGTGTAGGGTAAGCGCGCGCGGGCGCAATGACATCCACTTCCAGCCCGGCCGCCCCGCGCGAGACAAGAAGTGCACCAACTGTTCCTCGGCCGAGTTGAACGTTTGATCCGATGTTGAAGCGTACTCACAGTATACCCTGAACAAATTACACTTCGTTTAACCCTTACTAACTAATATTATTTTTACTTGTGCTTGGCCTAAGCGGTCTTCACCCCATCAGTTAAAGGTTAACAGCCAAATGTACACTATTATAACTCATCAATTAGAAACCAGATACAATGAAAACCGCATTGTATTCGAGCCTTGAGGTCCAGGACAATAATAATAATAGACCATTAGGCCATAGTCCACGCGGGCTACATGCGGAAACTCCTCAAGAACTACTTCCTTAGCCTACATGTATACCACATTTATTATTGTCCTTTTCATGCGTCTATTGTGCCGGTTTTCTAAATTGTCATAGGCAAAGTCAAAACAATTCAGTAGCATTTTCTCCTTAGGTTGTGAAAAGATGCAAATTCGTATATATTTGCCTCAAATTTTCAATAATGATCGAACACTATTTATAATTAAAGTGGCAAAACTAAGAAAATTCAAGAAGATACTTGGAATAGTAATCAGAATATATATTTTGTGGTTGAAGTATCTTTATTATCATTATAATAATAATAAGTAGGTACAACGTGCAAAATATGGACTTACCAATCCGGGTGAACTTTCCAATTTTCGCCTTTAAAGTACTCCGTGACTGCATAATCCATACCAATACAAATTAGTTAAAATAACAAGTAATAACTACATATTATTTTTGTTTTGAAGCATTTCATGCATTACAAATAATAGGGGTTAAAGTATGAAGTTGCTGATTATAGTAATAGATACTTTGAATTGACATAAAACCTTCATGGTGTGAGATTTTCGAGTGAAACTTTTTTCACATGATACAAATGATTCATCTTTTAAAAAATGTGCAACATTCGATTTTTATTCAGCTTAGACGAGAAAGATGGATATTTTGAAAAGCCGAGTCATTTATGAATACAAGATTCCGACGCGGAACCAACGCGGCAAAAACAGCTCGCAATATCAACGCTGCATTTGGAGAGGAAACTGCTAATGAACGCACCGTGCGCTTTTAGTTTAAACGCTTTCGTAACGGAAACTTCGACCTGAAGGACGAACCACGTGGAAGACCGACCACACAGGTGAATAATGCTGAATTGAAGGAGATGGTGGTTGTCCCAGGAATTAACGGCATGGTTTAACGATACCCTACCTACAATATTAGCTCATTTGCATCAAAAAATATGAAAAATGGGTGCCTTATGATTTGACTGATCTGCAGAAAGAAATGCGTGTTAAAACTTTTGTTGCCTTGTTGAATCGGTACAAAAATGAGGGAATATTGGATTTAATTGTGACATGTTATGAAAAGTGGATTCTTTACATAACCGTAAGCGAAAAATGCAATGGCTGACCCCAGGTCAAACGCCGCAATAGTGCCCAAAAGTAAAGCTTACCAATAAAAAGATAATGGTAACTGTTTGGTGGCCTCTTCATGGTGTTATTCACTATAGCCTTCTCAGGTCTGGTCAAGCAATAACAGTAGATGTTTACTGTGCCGAACTTCGAACAATGATGGCGAAACTGGCAGTGAAACAGCTCCGACTCGTGAATCGATCTTCACCATTATTGCTCCATGATAACGCAAGACCTCACACTGCACGAGAAACCGTTGTAACTCTACAGGAGCTGCAGTTAGAAACCATACGTCATCTTCCGTACTCGCCAGACCTTGCTCCAACGGCATACCATTATTTTTCGTGATTTGGACAATTTTCTACGTGATAAAAAAATTTTCTTCCCAGGAGGCGGTACAAAATGCTTTCACACAGTTTGTCGAATCTAGATCCCGAAAGTTCTATCGTAAAGGCATAAATGAACTTCCGTTTAGATGGCAGCAATGCATACATAATGAGGGTAAAAATTTCGATTAAATAAATATGGTACATACATCTTAGAAAAAAACGATTCGATCGATTTTTCAGTACAAATCAGCGTGTTCATATTTTAAACCCTATTATAATATGAATAGAGATACACAGCCGAATTTACACTTAAAACATGTATTGCGTTCAATCTAGGACAATCCGGTTTGAGAAATACCTAAGACATACACAAACAGAAAATCGTAGCTAAAAATTTTGTGTCACATGTTAGGAAAGCACTGGAATAGTCAATGTTGGACTGATGAGCTAAGCGAACGCAAAAATTATATACTTAAGCAACGTATAAATGTTTATCGCTCGCGTACGATCGGTGACAAGGGAATGACGTCAGCACCGCAGTACTGCCACTCGTACTGACACGAGAGTGAGCATCGTTTCTTCACGTAGTAATAGTTATTGTGCCTTGCTTCTGCTTTGTTCCTGCTGTGACTAAAGTTGCCAGTTGCCTCTTTGCTAATACACCTTGCTCTGGTAACATAACGAATCCTCGTTTGAAGTGCTGGCAACGTGTGACCGATACTCCTAGATTATAGTTTCCACAAGGCGGGCAGTGCTTGTTTGTCCATCCATAGATAAAAAAGGAATTAACAGTCCAACTTACCGTTGATCGGGCTATGCTTAACCTCTTGTTCCGCCAGCAGCTCATACATTCCGTAACCATCGGGTAAGACAGCCGCTAAGGAGAACGGTGTACCGTCCACGGGACTGTAGAAATACCGCTGTCGCCTCGTAGCGACTCGCCTCATGTTGTCGTATTGGACCTTCACTGCGATCTCAGTTTCCCCCTCGCGTTGTTCTATCATATCGTGTCGGAGCTAGAGGTGAAATCAGAATAAACTCAGTGCTTAGATGGCTCGATACTTAGAGGGACTTCGTATGGCAATGCAGATGTCTTTTGGACTCTATAATCACAGAGATCAGGCAAGGCGAAATAGTATATAGTACCTATTTTCTACACATGAATGTATTTATAAATATGATTGTGAGTTTTTAAAAACACTAGACAAAGTAAAAATGCAGCTAATAAAATAAATAAGGGCAGAGAAAGATAGATATATAGATATTACACACAAAAAGTATGCATAGGTTATAGAAATTGAACGTTCTGGGTGGCACATTAAAATTAAACAAAAAAATAAACTAAGCTGCTTCTTTAGGCTAGCCGCTCACACACAATAATATTATCAATAAACTACATATCGTCAATAACATTGTGGTGTGCGGGCGCGAGGCAATATTTTAGTTGAGAAAATGATTTCAGAGCAGACAGACGTCCTTGTTCCAAATGGAGAACGAAAACAGTATGCATAGCGAAAACAGTGTTGACACTGTTGATTAATATTCCCAAGAAAAACCATTATTTGTCTGTATTTATAAAAACTTGGACAACGTTTCCCGCATTGTGGAATATGTCCTACAAATAATAATAAAAAATACCGTGTTAAAGTTAGAAAAATAATGCACTAGATAAGTTACTCGAAATTTATAAAAGTATCGAAACAAATAACACGAGTGAAGACGTAAAGAAAAATCTTAATGCTCTCCGCACAAATTTTCGAAAATAATTTAGGAATATTCATAAATCTAAATCATGATTTTGATTTTGATTGCTGATCGGACAAGGGAACCGATCGTACGTTCCGTAACAGTATACTAATCTATGTCCGTCTGCCTGGACGTATTATGAGTTGTTGTTTTTGACAAATGATGAACAATCGGTAAAAAAACAACGGGGGTTGGTATTATATTTTGATAAGTTTATTAATTATTATTACAACAAGCAAGTAAACAAGAACTATAATGTTTTTTTATTACTTTCAGTGTCATACTAAGTATTGCTATTATATAGCATATTAATATATTATACACGTGTGCTACGACTTTTTCCTTTCTATCCATTACGTTAAGCATGCGCACACGAATCTAACTGTGGAGTGACTGAGTTAAATTGTATCACGAAAAATTGCCAATAATATTGCGTAGTGTGCGGAACCTTATATTGATGTAGATTTTTGACAATCTTGTGTGACAATATTATTGTGTGTGCGGCTAGCCTTAGTCTCATTTAAAAATAGACGGCGGCAACGCGAGGATTTAAAAAAAAAAATATGTGGACTCTTGCTCTGTTTTACCCCTGACAAGAAATTCAATATTTTGATGTTAAATGAGACAAATTAGAAAACAAAGTTGATGTGTTATTTAGCTTACTAAAACAATAGTTATTACTGAAGAGGTTGCTTTCATAAGTCTAATCGTTAATATACAACTGAATCCTGAATTGATAAACATATGAATAAGAGAGATTACAGTAAAATATTTGCCCTGTAGCTTGGTTAATCTAAAACCTTAAATAGTTATTCGGTATAATTGCTACGGTAGACTTACATCAAGCAGTAGTGACGTAAGGTTGACCCGTGAGTTGTCGTCAGAGTCGACTAACAGCTCGACATCAGTGAGGTCCACGCTGGAGTATAGAGGTCGCAACGTTTCTGTGTACTGCAATCCCAAAATAGATTACATAGAACAACTTTTAAATTTGACTTCGTCTACGCAAGCCACTCCTCATCTGTTCGGTGATTTTGCCGTGACATCGGTACAAACAAACAATCAGACAATATTCATTCTTTAGGGTTCTGAACCATTTAAATAGGGGATAAATAGTTAAAATACAGGATGCCGATTTACTGTTCTGCCGATAGCAACAAAATTAAGAAGGTACCTACTTTAGGTTTTTATCAAAATATCTATTAATTTTCTAGTTACCGGTCATATGGTAGTTCGTATGCGTTTAAGGAGCACAAGTATGTTGAATAATGAATGAATGAAGGAATGGATCTTATCTGCGCCCGTTTAGGGTAAATACTAATTAGGTTATCTCGTGTTTTTTTTGAGTTATAATAGGGTCTAAATACCTATGCTAGTTTTAGTACATTATTTTACACACAATAGCAAGTATCAATTAATTTATTATTATTATTAATATATTATTATTTTACACACAATAGCAAGTATCAATTAATTAGTTAATATTGTAAATTTGGATATAAGAAAAGTGGGGTGTAGTGGGGATATCTCGCTCTCTCTCTCAGACAGCTGCTTTTCAATAGCGTTACGTCACAGCTTGTATCGTGCATCCTTTTTCTGTCATTTGACATCTACCCATACTACCACATTTGAAACTCTAGTAAATTAATAAATTTTTGTTGTATTTAAAAATTCTTATATTTTAGAGTTTAGGTAATGTAACTATATGACTTAAAAGTAATACAAATTGTGAGTCAGCTACCCTATACCAAAAATAATTTTGTATATATTATTTAAACTTTACCATAGGGAAAGTGCAATTAATATTTAATAGGTAATTAAGTAGGTGAAATTAAAGTTGGTTAATTCGGCACCTAGTACCTATATCTCGAAAATACAAATGAAATTTTTACTTACCTCCTCGTTGGTATGCTGAAACAAGAACGTATATCGTATAATTATCAATTACATTAAACTTCACAATTTTATACATATAACACAAATGTTATACATTCAAATGAGAGTACTATAAGTACAAAGATATTAGGTAAATAGGAACTAAGTTCAAAGCACTCAAACATAATTGGCGTCTACCATTTTAATCTGCCCGTGACGTGACGTGATATTGAATAGCAACTGAACGTCCAGAAAAGTGCACATTTAAATTTAAATTGTATAATAGTAATTTTGTAATATCTGATAGTAGTGTTTTGAAAAATAAACTCAGTATATAGCAGTTTCATTTCAATTTGTAACAGTCTTATAATAATTCATCATTGAGCATTATTTGTGATTGATTAGTTGTATAGTTAAAACGAGACTACGGCAAAAGGTTCTTTGTATACTTTACAGTGTGGGTAGAGATAGTATGATGTGATAGATAATATAATATCAGGCCTATATTAAACTGTCCCACTGCTAGGCACGGGCCTCGTCTTAGAGTGAGAAGGGTTAGACAATAGTCCACCACGATGGCCTAATGCGGGTTGCCAGACTTCACATATCTTGGAGAACATTATGGAAATCTCTCAGACATGTAGGTTTCCTCACGATGTTTTCCTTCACCGTTAAAGCGATAGATAATGTATTCTAGAAAAAAATGGATTAGTTTCCAGCTCACGTGTATTCTTTGACACTTTTCTATTTCTTGTAATATGCCTTAAGGTCCTCAAACGGATACATTTCGTGTTACATTCAAAATATTAATAATTGAAGAACAGAAATTACGTTGTGTTTTACTATCTGCTTATTCTGGAATGCATGCAATTGGAATCTTCTTGGACCTCGCCAAAGCATTCGACTCTGTTCCGAATTCTATATTGCTTAAAAAGCTCGAATCGGTTGGAATAAGAGGCAAACAGCTACAATTTTTTGCTGACTATCTATCTGATCGATATCAATGTGTAAAAATAGGCTAAATCATCAGTAAAGACATTCCTTATACTTCTTTTGGTGTTCCCCAGGGAATTATTATCGGTTCTACACTTTTCCTTATTTACATAAAGATCTGTGTGCAGCAATAAGCAATTTTTCATTATAATTGTTATTGTTTAAAACTATTTTGGTTGTATACTTAACTATATATGTTTGCAGTACATGTATAAATATTTTTTGTAGACCCTTACTTTATTAACAGTAGAATAAAATGTAATATTAGAAACAGCCTGAAACACAGGTCTCTGACCCTAATACAATGTACAAAACAGACTTCATAAATAAGTCTCTTGTGTCCAATATTTAAATTGAAAATGTTTTCCTTTATATTCAATATAGTTTTAATGTGAATTTAATACAATAAATAGCCTGTAATGTGTATATAATTTAGTAAAGACTTTCATTTATTAAATTTAAAATCTTATTATTATTATTATTCTAAGGTTTTCAATTTGGCAGGCAAAAATAAAACAGCTAAGATATATAAAAACTAGATTTTGCCCACGGTTTCGCTCGCGCAAATGTAGCTTAGGTTAGGTTAGTAACAGTCAATGATATATAAACTATAGATACGTTGCCCGCGCTCTGTAGTGGCAACATGAATGCAGGGTAATTCAACCAGAAGTCCATTTAGTCACGTACCAACCAGTGCCGTACGTGACATTAAAAAAACTTGAGTGAATAAGTAGAGGTAGTTATTGTTGAGGAACAACAAAAAAAATGTCGTTCTATGTTTTTAGGAAATGTAAATATTATACTGCAATTGTGAAAGATTAAAAAGTATAATTTCATGCGTAAGTATCAAGATTGAAAAAACATTGACATAAATTTATATTATTATTATTATTGACATTGAAATAATAGTATTATTATAATTAAATAAATAATTAATTTGTATTATTATACGTTTTAGAAGGACATTGGATAAATTTCATTTCTTAATTTTTCCATCTAATTTTATATATTTCAATGTCAATCTTCATTTTGATTGAAACCATGGTTGTATACATTTTGCATGCCTTACGGTAGAATCACTTGAAACATGAACTTTTAATAACACAATTGTAACAGTGTTTTCTGCAAAAATAAATAATTTGATTTTGAATTTAGGACTAGGAAAAAAAGGACTCAGCGCCTCGTATATCGAAAGTGACGCATAATAAGTACGTCGGACCGCCGATCGACACAACGGGCATCTTTGCTTGTACTGCCTATCCATTCATCTGGTATCTCTCAAATCACGCACACATAGATGAGTACAGTGCACTTTCAATATGTGTGACGCAGAGTGCTTCTATTTTTAGCCCATATTATCACTGGACTTACCTACAGACCTACTTTTAAAATATTCTACAAGACATTTTATCCTGAAATAACTAAGTAAGGGAAACTAATGCGATATTGCCCTTTAATCCCTTGAAATTGAATAATATTACATCTTAAACATGTTATTGAAAGATATCTGCAGACATAACCTACAAAAGTTCATGACTGAATATCTATTATTCTCGGCCTACTTCTTCTCTCTTAGCCTTTATTATTCCCAAGTCACTTGGGGTCGGCTTTTCTGGTCTAACCGGATTTGACTGGATATCAGTTTTTACACGGAGCGGCTGCCACCTGACCTCCGCAACCCGAAGGCTAACGATACCCTAAGGCTAGACCAGTGTCAGGATATTAGAGGGTACTGACTTTCCCAATAACGACTGCCATAGATGTTCATGGCAACCCGGACCGACGGCTTAACGTGCTCTCCGAGGCACGGAGCAGGCGATAATTGTCAATCAATACGCACATAATTTCGAAAAGTCATATAACTTCCGAAAGTCAGAGGTGCGCGACGTGGGTTCGAACCCGAGACCCTCTGCATTGCAGTCTGTTGGTCTCCCCACTGAGCTATCGCTGCTACTCTCTATTATTCTCGGCCTACGCGAACAAAAATTTTTGCACAAACTAATTCAGAAGATGACGCTGAGTTAAACCAGATATTATCATTTCAAGATACAGGAATTTTATCGCAGCTAAAACAATGTATGGGTTTCTGCCATTGTTCTTTCCTACGTACCAGGTGCATTCCACAAAGCTAAAAAAATAAAAAGCATGTAGGTACATACCAGTGGTCTCAAATCCGGATGATATAAAACATGCCCGTTGTTATCCACCATAAAGGAGTATCCATTTACCCCCAGCTGCAATGAAAATACGGATTACTATAACCTATAGTAACGAAAACAACAAAAACATTTTCTAAAGTAGTCGAATGGTTCAAATACCTTGTATGGTGGTACGAGCTTCTTTATTTGATCGATAGGCACATCTGTTCCAACTACACCGAGTAAGTTTGCTTCTCTTTGCTGAAAAAAAATTACTATTATATTAAAGTAGCTGACGTGCGCAACTTCGTCTACTTTACATTAAAGAATTTTCCGGTTTTTGCAATATTTTTCATTGATGCTATATATATTGATATTGATCTTATATAGCCTATATAGCCTTCCTCGATAAATGGGCTAAACAAAACTAAAATAATTTTTCAATTCGAACCAGTAGTTCCTGAGATTAGCGCGCAACAAACAATCACTACTCTACAACTCTACTACTACAACTACTCTTTAGCTTTAGTAGTATAGATTTTTATAAAGCAGCATGCACTTGGAACTTGGAATGAAGCCTGAGTCGGCTCTTTCAGATTATTGAAAGAAAACACATTCAACAATTACTTAATAATTAAACTGCACTACGACTGCACGGACGGCGTAGCGGTTTAAGTGGTTGCTATGCCACTGCCACTACGCTGGGTGTTCAGGGTTCGAATCCCACACAGGACGAAAAATAATGAAATCCACAAATAGTTATTTCGAGTCTGGGTGTGCTTTGTCTCCGTTGTTTGAATGTTTGTAAAGTCCCACGCGACACTGATTTATTGTGCTGGATATGACATTTGCAAAATAAAAATATAGAAGATACAAAATTAATACAGTTTTAGAAATTACAATTTTGTGTAAACTGAAATATAAATAGAATTAACAGGTTTAATAATTTTATTAGTTAAAAAATTTGTAAAGTTTTATAGTAGTAGTTGTGTAACAGTTTCTAAACTGTTAGAATTCGTTAAAATCCGTATAAAAGAGTTTAATTTCAATTAATAACATTCTCGTAAACAGAAGCCAATATTATTACAATTTTGTGTTATCAACAAAGTAAAACATCGCGACTTTTAGGCAGTGATAAATCGTTTAGTAGTTTGTAAATTATAAGTAACAGCCTCTCAAGTTATCGGCAGTAAAAGTGGCACAAGATATTGCATTCAGTAAAGCTCTGGGATAGATGACTGGGTCAGCCAAATGGGGAAATCTTAATAAATGTACCGAGTCTAGGAATGTTAGCAGTTGACAGATCATCCTTACATCGGGCTCAAACGTAGTTGGTGAGACGTGGATGTAATAAGCGTTTTCCTACCACTCTGCCCACTTTCTCATTTTAACTTTCATAAAAATATGTAGGTCGGGTTCTGGCGGCTAGCTCAGGGTGCCTAGTGTGAGTTGTATTTACATTAACGTGATCGAAACGTTTACCGCGTTTGGTTCTCTGATTGGTTAAGAGCTTAGAGCGCTCCAATCGGAGCGCCGAACGTCATAAACGTGTCGATGGCATTCTCGTAAAACAAACTCGCACTAGGCACTCAGATGGTTGCCAGTCGGTCACTGACTTGCGCGCACGCACCCGCCACTAACCAAGATGCTACCGGGCGTGTAAACCATAACACTAGTGAAGTGCACACGCTATAAACAACTCTTGCTTTATTGTCATGTATCTGTGACTCGGGCGACTTTACATACGATATAATTGCAGACTTTTTGAATACCCTGACTCGATACAATTAATTATGGACCACACAAATGTTTTTTTACAGAGAGATTGAATCCGTTACAGTAAGCGTGTTGAAAAGGTGAAGTGATCATATCGACCCTTTGAGGATGAAATTTAGTTATTGATGTCGCCATATTCAGTTTTTCGAGCTGCATCGACCTGTGTATTTAAAATGGTATAAATATATAATATATAATAAAAAAATGGTTTTACTACCCAGAAAATACCGCTGCATAAAACTTTTATTTTATTGAAATTAAACTACTATAGACGGCTTTTATCGCGTTGTTTATTTTACACTTTATTAAATAATTTTGAAACTGTTACACTTCTACTAGATACTATTAGACTTTACTAGTTTTTAGGCCAATTAAATAATTATATTTTAAAAATAATGGGTGTAAATTATACTTTAACTAGCCACAAATACTGTAAAAGAATAATTCATTTCTTTAACAGCTGTCATAATTATAGAATGTAAACATCTAAAAGACGATGTTAAACAGAACAAAAAAAAATTAACTGATAAGTAACACTGAATTTTTTTTTGGTTTAACTTTTCTGGAAAGTGTTATAGTATTTTGGCTTTTACTATATTTCATCCTCGAAGTGTCGGTATGCACACCATGTAAAAGTAGCTCTCTTTAATTATTTGTTGATCCCTACCGTGCGCATACACACCTTGCAATTATACATATCCTATATTTTATGGTCGGTGCCTACCGTATGATTTCTCCTATCGAAGATGGGCACTGTGACGGACGACATCAGTTGACCCATGCCATCATCAGCCAAGCTGCTGCTCTGTAATAACAAAAAATATATTTTTATACAATAGGTAATTAGACTTTACTGTTAATGGCGCCGTGCCGCTGAGATCATACCAGCGAATCCATGACCACAACCGATGCAATACGGTCGATACGGCTGGTAATAAATTAAGTCAGCCAATGTATTGTTTTGTGCAAAAGAAGATGATAGATATGTATTGTTTTATTTTTTAAGTTTTAAATAAATAAATAAAGGTACATACAAAAGAATAACACATGAGTTATAACAAACTTAACATGTACAATAATTTTGTTGACCACTGGTACCCAAAGTAAGATACTTGTGGTATGGGTACCAGGGCTCTCGTAATTAATTGCAACAAGTAGTTCATGTGAAAGTGTAGTGTATCGAAGGTACATATGCATGTGCTGAATTATTTCGTAAAAATAATAATAATAAATAGGTACGTTTAATAGTAAAGTTTTAATTATTATGAACGTTATTTGAGAAACGAATTATTTTTTTGCGTGTCAGCCGCACCGAATTTCTATTACGTACATATATTGCACGGGGTTTCAGATGTTAAGTGGGCAAATAGTAACTGACCCTTCCGCCAACGTAGACGGGGCTCCAGTGCACGGGATGGACGGTCTGGTACATGACGAGAGGCCGAGCCAGCACTTCTACAAAGTGCAGCACCTTCGACTTGATCTCGGAGTGCTCGTTGATTGTCACGTAGAAACCTGGACACAAATAGATAAATAAGCTTTTATTTCATATAATGACAGATTGAATGCACGTATGGCGCAGTGGTTTAAGTGGTCGCCGCGCCACTGCCACTGTGCCGAGTGTTGTGGGTTCGAATGTCACGCGAGCCAAAAATTTGAGTGATCCACAAATGGCTGTTCCAAGTTTGTATGTTGTTTACGTCTGTTGTTTAAATGTTTGTAATGTCCCTCGTGATATAGGAATTACTCTTAGTTTTTTTTTAAAACCTAACTTTCAAAACAGATTCATATTTAATTGAGCCATGTGACGGCAGAGGGGATCATGAGATGTATATATTTACTTTTAGAGAATAAAAAATCTTTATACAGTGTGTAACAGAAACGTGTGGTCACTTTTAAGTGTCACATAATATAGCATCAATGTCATATATTCTAGTCGACACTTAAGCGACACTAATATCAGACTTGGGTGATCTTCATTAACCCGAAAATGACCTGATGCAATTTTGATAGTGATGTAATGCGTTTGCTTCAATGTTTAAATAATAAATTAATGAAATGTTTGAATTCGTCACAAAATTCAATTTATTTTTCAGATATACATGACAGCCCTAAAATATGACCATACCTTTCCATTACTTTCGGTTATTAAGGGCTGCTTTTTCAATGATCTGATAATCCTTAACAGAGGTATAAATGTGGCGTTATGGCATATTTTGTATAGGAATACTCTCAAAATAATTCCTTAGTAACGATTAAATGTACCTACTTCTATAGTTACAAGTGAAGTATTATGCATATGTACCTAATAATTGATCCCTTTACTGTTTTGTGGGTATAATAAGCGACGCCGAGTTTAATATTAGACTCGATGCAAGTAAATAAAAATTCTACGGTTGCAAAGCAAAAGAATACCAGAAAAATCTTTAATTAAGTATAATAATTTTAAACGCTTTTTTAAATGCTTTTCAGCCGTGTATATTTATGTTTTTCAAGTTAATGTGAAATTATATGATTGCCAGCTCTTGGTAGACACAACTTGGGGTTGCCAAGTGGAAAACATAGATTTATAATATAATACTATGCGGTATAAATAGAAATGAAAATGCTTTTTATAGGGTGGCCCAACATAACTAACTATAGTAAAATTAAGATTTTTATTTTTCATTTCCTTAATGTTGAACGAGTTTTGTTTAAAACTATTCCAAATTTAAATTCAAATCAAACAGCACAAATAGCCGGTATACGATCAATATTTGGATAAGACAAAGAATAAGATACAATAAAAAACGAAAAACAGGAGTAAAAACCGTACATACCTTTATTAGTGCAGGCCATATCCTTCATGTTATGCCCAGCGGTGGCGTCCCCTCCGACTCGGTACGTAAATATGCGCACAGGCATGTGCGGCCAGTTCCATGTGCGAAACACGCCTTTAACGCCGCCAGCGCCACCGCCGGCACCTATCACCGCGATCGCCTGGTTGCATTGACACCCTTGACCCGTTCGATTGTACTGCAATTCGATATTCGAAATTAAATACTTTATTAGCTGCTCAATCTAATATTCGATTGCTCGAAAATTAATCGAATTATTCGAATACATTCGGCGAGTAAAATTTGATAATTTTCGATAAGTTTTTTTTATGTTATAAGACGCAAACGAGTCGAGGGTTCGCCTGATGGTAAGCGATTACCGCTACCCATGGACACCCGCAATACCAGAAGAGTCACAAGTGCACTGCGTTCCATTTAAATTTACCCCCACCAGGAGGGGGCCGGGGACGGTTGGGTCTCCGGTACCTTCACTCACTCGACGAAACACAACGCAAATGCTATTTCACGCCGGTTTTCTGTGAGGCTGTGGTATCACTCCGGTCGAGCCAGCCCATTCGTGCCGAAGCGTGGTTCAATGAGTCGATATTGCTTCGCACTGACATAGTTTTATATTGCTTTTAAAAGATAAATTAGTAACATTGCATGATTTTTTGAAGATTTTTTGAAGCCTAGTTGCGGGACCGGAACTTTTGGACTACTGTGTTAATTGAATAATCTAAATCAAATGACTTTATTAGAAGTCGCACTAAATAAATTATTCTCATGCCAAACATTCGTCGATGTGCTTTAAGTGTTTTACAAACATAAAAATAATGATCGTAAACTTTGTTATCCATTTAGTTTGGTACTATTCAAGCACGACAAGTTTTATTTTTGAAGAATTCGTTGTTATATTAACTGCACGAATGGCGTCGTGGTTTAAGTAGTCGCTTCGCCACTGTCGCCGCGCCGAGTGTCGTGGGTTTGATCCCCACGCGGAACAAAAATTTGTGTAATCCACAAATAGTTGTTCTGAATCTGGGTGTTCTTTGTGTTTGCATGTTTGTAAAGACCCCGCGATACATGAATTATTCCTAGAGCGAGCATTAAATCAAATTTAAAAAAAAAGAATACGGCGGTAAGCTCTCTCCCTGTAACAAGGGTCCTAAAACCATGCTTAGCGAAATGTAGTTTAAATACCCTTTCAGGGATATAAGCGTCTGACTGTATATGGAGTAATATTATAAAGAGGAAAGATTAGATTTTTTGTTAATATGTTAAAATTCTCATTATAAATCTATAGTAGGTATCACCGAGGTTATAATTATTTAAAAAAATTAGAAATGTTAAAATGTTGCCCATAAAAGTCATTATTTTGCGTGCGCCGCGAAAACTATTGATGATTAATTAAATAGTGTACTATAATTATGTTTATAGTGCTCATCATTACTCACAAAAATGTCCGCGATGGCGCCCCGTCTTTGCACAGAATTACACCCGTGCGAAGTCGGGGCGGGTTATTAGTGTACGTTAAAAAGCTTTAAATTTACCCGATGAAGTATTTCAAATGCAGTTGTCAAGGCTCCTGTCAAATTGGCGACTCCTCCAGACAGTTCAGCATTCCATAACGTAGTCTTCAGCTCTCTGATAGTTTCAGGTATAGCCTGTCAACAAAAATAAAATGACTTAGTCAATAATATAAACACCACCTTTTAATACCCAAACAAATTTTTTTCCGGTAGGTCTCGGTAGTATCCTAACTAATATTATATGAGTTTGTTTGTTAAGCTTTCACGCCTAACTACTTGACCGATTATCATGTATGTAATTTCGCATACACGTTGTCAGGGGAACAGAAAATGATTTAGGGTACCTTTTATCCAGGAAAAAGTACTATTACTAATCCATCCTAACCTACATTTACGCGAGCGAAGACGCGGGATAAATCTAGTAATATATAAAGATATATATCGTTTGCTTTAATGGTGAAAGAAAATATTGTGAGGAGTGCCCCATGTATGAGAGTTCTCCATACTGTTTTCGGAGACATGTGAAGTCTGACATGCCGCGCTGGGCCAGCGTGTATATATATAAACTGTTCCATTAGACAATTGATATATACAGGGCTGATATTATTATTATCTCTTGGCTAAAGTCCATCTATATACTAATATTATTAAGAGAAAAAATTTGATTTTTTGATTGTTTGTTTCTAAGGATGGAGCAAGAGGGCATCCAATCCTACTGCCGCAAGCAGCTCACGGCGCTGCGATGCCAAGGCGGGGCATGCCGCCAAAGTGAGCAGCGCCGTATCCACAACAACATCGCGGCAGTCGCCGCAGTGGCGACATTCGGGCGTCTCCTGCCGGCCTATGCGACACAGGAACTGGCCAAAACAACCGTGGCCAGTCATTACCTGTGTCAGCCGGAAGGTGGGGGCGCCATGCCACCTCCAGCCACTCCTCAAAACGGGACTTACCGCCACGAGCGAACGAAGCCGCGGGCAAAATCTAATAGGTATAATATAAAATTTATCAAAACTTTAAGGGTTTTAAATTGAATAACTTACACATAAAAACTATTTTAAATAAATTTTGTTTTATCTTTAACCTTTATTTAAAAGGCTGTAGTATAAAAATTATTTACTGTAAAATAATCTTCGTTCATAAATAGGTCTCCAGCTACCATTAAACTACTTTCGTAAGTATACGACCTTCAATCAGAGGCAGACTATTAAGTAAAGCAATCTAAGGCCTCGCCTAATTGTGGCTCCCGGGAATTTAAGTTTTATATAACGAACACAATATGATCGAAATCTATATCTACAGGTACTTCTATATTTTAACTAATACTATGAATGGGAATGTATTTGTTCGTTTGTTACGCTTTTACGCCTTAAGTACTCGAGCGATGGTCATGAAATTTCGCATACTCGTTGTAGAATCCAGAAGAAAGTAGGTACTGTTACTAATCTACATTTACAGCAAAATTTAGTCTAAAATATAATACCCGTTCGGATGCGTAGCCCAGCGCTTTTTTGTGCTTTGCATGAACATTTGATACACGTTCATTTTATAATTTTATTCGACTTTCTAAGTTAGTTCGTAAGTACTGTTGCTAATCTAACCTACCGCATTTTTAATATTAGTAAGGATTAGGATAAAAGGCAGTATAGGTACTTTCAAGCACGTTGATGGATTTCGAATTGACAGACCTCACACTTGCTGGAGAACTTTCAGATACGCAGGTTTTCTTTGCCGTAACCGATCTCTCAAGAAAGAAAGAATCAACGAACTTAAAAAAAAGTGTATGCCGCAGGTTGGAACTCGAGTTCTGTGATGCACAGTTAAACGTATCACTGCATATTATAAAATAAAGTCCCCCGCCGCGTCTATCTGTTCGTGATAAACTCAAAAACGACTCTACGGATTTTCATACGGTTTTCATCAATAGACCTCTGTCTTCATGAGGAAGGTTTAGGTGTATAATTTGTTAAGATTTTGTACTACCCGTGCGCAGCCGCGGTGGGTCACTAGTAATACAATAAGTCGAAGAAACTTCTATGGAAAGTCGTAATAGTAGATTTGGTTACGAATCGGTACTTAGATACATATTCATTTAGGTCCGGTTCTTATATCACGAATTGTGTCGTTTTACCTACGGACAATTAATTTTTGACACATTTTGTATGAACAATATGTCAAAATTTAGGTATCCGTAGCTAAAGCGATTCATTTCTTGATTCAGAAATTGGGCTTTAATTATCATTATTTCGATGTAACGTGACGAATAGGTAAAATACAAAAAAAAATACTATAAAAATACTTAAAATTATAAAATAGCATCGCTCTTGTAATCTATACTTCTATACTAATATTATAAAGAGAAAAGATTGTATTTTTGTAAGATTGTACGTTTGTTTGTCTATACTAATATTATTATTCTCACTGATTTCAGCATGAATAGGCCGGCGCGACCGGGGAAGGACTACCCTCTCACAGAATATCGACGTGAAATAGCAGTATTCCTACTGCTGTGTTTCGTTCGGTGACTGAGAGTGCTTGAGTTGAAGCCCAATCACCCTCTTTCCCCCTTCCCGTTCCTTCCTTTTTCTCTTCTCCCTTTCCTAAAAGGTCGGCAAAGCGCAAGTGATGCCTCTGGTGTTGCAGGCGTCCATACGCTACGGTGACCACTTACCATCAAGTGGGCTGTTGGCTTGTTTGCTACGACAGTAGTATAAAAAAAAAGTTATAGGTATATTAAAAGGAAAGATTTGTTCTTATTTTGTTTCTAACGATTAAACTGAAAATCCAAGTCAATCGATTTCAAAAAAATATTTTACCATTCGAACCTGTCACCGAGTAACATAGGCTATATTTTTTTTTAAAAGTACTATTGCTGGCATAACCTAACCTAAGCTACTTTTATGCGAATGAAAGCTAGTAATAAATATGCTCAGAAACTAATGGTGCGACTTTAAAATTATTTCACTATTGCAAAGCTACCTTGTCAGAAGTAGCATAAGCTATAAAACATCAAGTTACGAGCCACGAGAGCAATACTTATAAACATGGGTGAAACCGCGTGGGACAGTAAGTATCTAATACAATTTCTAAACAATTCAAACTAAGAACCGACCTTGGCTCACATCGCGGCACGCCGACAAGTTATATGTTTAAGTACTAAGAGTTAAAGTTCCTCCCGCACGAAGGTTGCAGCTGCTTGCAGTAAACAACCTTGAAACTCGCAGAAGGCCCATTGTTATGAGTTCTAACAGACCAGGGCCGCCTATTATCACCTAACTGATTTCAACCGCAATCAGTACTGTGGAAGTAGGCATGTCCAACTATGCTTCCATGCTGTACAATTACTACATATCTTATAACTTACTACGTATTATCTGTGACTGAAGGAAAAATATTCTGTTGGATTACCGTACACGAGCGTAATACCACTTTTCTTCACCGAGATAAAACGGGATTTATTTTTTCCGTGCGTAGATTCACAGTAATCCGATACGAAAACAGATACAACATCCGTATTTGCCGTGTTTAATAACTTTACCAATATTGCTTACAAACAGTAAATAAGTCATAAGATAACATGAACGTTTGCCGAGTGGTTAAAGCTAACAAACATACAAATATACTAATGAAACATGGTGCGTGTAACAACTCTTAAATATACAAAGTTTCATTTCGCACAGGAATGTTTGCCATGGAGGTAATTTCTGGCTCATATATAACAGCCAAGTTGCCAGTTTAACAGTCGCCTACTCCTCCCGCTCTCAAGGCGCTGACGTATTGACTTGTTGTTATCTGAGCTGATGGCAATATCGTTGTTATTTACGTCTTCATTATTATCCGTGGTAATATTATTTAAGCGTTGTTCCATCCGCTTTTTCATTAAAACTATCGCACAAGTGGTACGTGAGGTGGTATCAGAGGTCGGGTATTATCTAGTCATCGATCGGACCTGTGAGTTGTCTCGCGCGGCGGCGGCGGCTGTTAGGAAAGTGTGCAAGTATCAGAGCAAAGTTGCAAGCTCGCGATAAGGGCGCGGTCGCACCCACCCTTCCCACCTGTCACGAGCTACGCGCTCTCTTCTTTGTCCCGTTGATCTTATCTCTCAACTTTGCCGAGACTTATGAACTGAATAAAGTGAACACGAGATGATATTCTCGTTAAAATATAGTTCTTTACAGACACCTCGGGAAATGCGAGGATGTCTTATCAACTAAGAGTTTAGACAGCGAAATATGGAGATAAAGTTGGCTGGCTACGTTCATCTGTCTGGTCGCGGCGATCGTCGAACCATACTGTCTCGACTTCGTATCGGAAACCAACAGTATTTTACTATTAAATAAATGCGTTTCACTTATATTTTGAGTATTGTGTATACGTTAAAATGTAGATAATATAATGAAATTCTCAACATTTTGATACCAGATTATCCTGTAATCCGATTTCTGTTGCCCATTCAATGAAAGAGAACCATCGGAAATATGCTTATGTAAGCTCACATGAAATTTTAAGAACAAAGATATACTATAGCTACCTAAAAAACTAAAACAATGTTTTAAATAAGTACAGGTAATCAAGCAGAGGAAATAGCTTAGGAGTTGTTAAACATAAATATTTAAATGTTGTTTGTCACATAAGGAATGTCGTGTTAACATTAGTGTGAGGTGCGAGAGGGGAGAGGGGAAGGGGAGATCATGGACGAGTTGGGTGAGGGGTGAAGGGCACGGACCGAAACTACGATTGATGAATGTCTCCTCGCGTGACATACTTGATAATGAAGTGGTTTTGTGCGTATTCATAATATTTTCCTTCGCCCTTTGTAAAGATCACATGCTTTATTAGTTTACGCACGACACATCGTTCCACAAACTTTTAATGTGTTGTAACTATTTTTATGACGTGTAAGGCAATGATTGGCACATTGTTTTGAGACTGAAACTTCGTTCACGTTTTATTAGCACGACGTGTATTTACTTAACTACGAATTTGCAGAGACACATTTTGTCCACTTTTAACTGATGTACAGCTTTACGATTTCGCTGTTAAGAAGATATTAAGTAGGTAGATAGTATGACGTGAGCTGATTTTAACTGTAGTCATTACATACACTTTACAAATTGACAAAAACCGGACAAGTGCGAGTCAGACTCGCCCACCGAGGGTTCTGTACAAATTTGTAGGTATTATTAGGTACCGACCTATACTTATAAAAAAGGGAAATGGTTTTTTTTCATTCTTCGTCATAAATCGAAAACTATACATCATAAAAATAATTAAAAGTCTGTTTAAGCTTGTGCCAATGAAGCCCTTTCGTACGATACCCCACATGAGACAGTTAACTCAATTCAAAATTTGGAGCGCCGCTCCTTGCATAAATACCCTGTTTTTTTATGATTTGATTACAAATGTATAGTTTTCAGATGTTACCTATACTTGTAGTATAAGACGGTATTACTTGCCAAATTTCATAGTTCTAGTCAAAAGAAAATACCCTATAAATGATGATTCCTTTGAGAGTGTCGAAATATACGTTTTTTGCGGCATAAACGGCGTATCTTTTTTTACGTTAACTTAGAAGTTTGATTTTTCACAGCTTCAAGAGACTGTAGACTTGAGTATATCGTTTTAATTTCAACTCGATACCTCCACGCGTTCCCAAGATAAAGGGTCTTGACAGACAGATAGACAGACGGACGGACGGACAACAAAGTGATCCTATAAGGGTTCCGATTTTTCCTTTAGAAGTACGGAACCCTAAAAATGGCAAGACAAAAAATGCTTTAAACTACGGGGAGGCCTATTTTAGGGAATGTCCTTCCCGGAGATAGGGATATATTTTGTACTAGCAACCCGTCCCGGCTTCTCACGGATAGTAGGTACATAACCTTAACAAATTATACACCTAAACCTTCCTCATTAATCATTTTGTCTATTGGTGAAAATCGCATGAAAATCTGTTCAGTCATTTTTTAGTTTATCGCGATCAGACTCGGCGGGGGACTTTGTTTTATAGTGATAGAGATTTTGAACAACAGCTATTTAGTTATACACTCAATGAATACAATTTCGTTTTTTGCCTTGTAAGTTGTGTATCTTCTACGCTGGGCATTGCGCTTCGTCAGATCTAAGCCGTATACGTCATGAATTTATGTAAAATATTATGTAATTCTAATCCTAACTAACATTGTAAACGCAAATGTGACTTTGTTTGTTTGTTACGATTTCACGCCATGACTACTCGACCGATGATCATGAGATTTTAAATAAACGTCAAAGGTACAGAAAAGGACTTTTCATTCAGAAAAAAGTACTCTAGAGCGAAGTCGCAGGAAAAGTTACTAAATCAATACTTATAAAACAAAGTCCGCCGCTGCGTCTGTCTGTCTGTTCGCGATAAACTCAAAAACCACTAAACGTATTGTCATGCGGTTTTCACCAATAGACAGAGAGATTCATGACTAAGGTTTAGGTGTCTAATTTGTTAGGCTTTTGTAAAACCCGTGCGAAGCCGGGGCAAGTCGCTAGTACCTAATAATCGTATTCATCAATAAATCTACATAAAAATACGTAAGCTTCATAAATAAGCGCGATCGATGACGAGCTTAATACAATGCAGATATAAAACCTTTTTACTCGAAAACAGCTCACAAACGAACGAGAACCGTGAATATTATCGAACTAAAATATATAATCTGTGGCTTCGTTTACTTAAATTGTGGTATTTGTGTGCAGTGAAACTAAAATGATCTGATAGGCAATATTAATGGAGGCGCATTAAAGTTGGTGGATTGAATCCATTACCGCACGTACAGTGGACAGATGAGTATCGCGCCACGTCGCTCCGCACCGCTCCGCGCCGCACTGCACGCATCTTCTATCGACACGCGATACTTGCATTTGCCGCAACACATTTACGTCAAATATTAACAGGACGTTCTTTTTTAGTTTTTTAGGTTATCCAGTATTATAGCAAAGCGAGCTCTTTTATGGTTAATAGAGTAGATTTAAGAAGTAATTGCGTTTAAATAGATTGGCACTACGTATGGTATGTTAGGAGACAATATTTATTATAAAGTCAGTATTGGCAGAAACACTTAACACTTAACAACTGGTCACTAAATAGCAAATTAATAGTAAAAATGGTTAATTAAATTTAAAGGTTAAAATAGAAAATGGTTTAATGGTAGTTTAGCTTTGTCACCGATCGATTGCGAACTAACTTAGAAAGTGGAATAAAATTATAAAATGAACATGCATCTAATGTGCATGCAAAGCTCAAATGTAAAGCGCTTAGCTACGCATCCAAACAGGTATTTTATTTTAGACTATATTTTGCCCGCGGATTTACTTGCATAAATGTAGGTTAGAAACAATATTTTTTTCTGGATAAAAGGTACTTTATATCCATTTTTGTAGGCCTGAAAGCGTATACACGAAATTTCATGATGATCGGTCGAGTAGTTAAGGTGTGAACGCGTAACAAATTAACACACAAACAAACTACCTCACTAGTTAGGATTGGCAGAAGTGGAATAGAAATATAAGTAAGGCAGAGAGTTCTTCTCTGTATTTTAAAATGTCGTTATGTTTTTCATTAAATATTATTATCACGCGCCCTCAAGTAGTACACACAGCGACACATCAACATCAACCTAGACTGTTTGGACTTTGAACTATTAGAAGTTGAACGCTGCGAATCGTGCGAGAGAGTGCTTGTATGTTACGCTCTATTCTTACCATTACATCGACACCACTATGCACAGTCCCTTTCCGACAATTCTCTATTTTGTATGTAGCGTAGTTATGCGTATATAGGGTGTCTAACTTGATGTGTAGCCGTGTGTACTACACTCAAACTTCGCTATGTTTATGATCGATGCCAGAGATATATTGCCATTTCCCGTGCTTTTACTGAGAATTTTCTAACAGAAAATCCTATTAACATTTTGCGATCGACGATCCGGCGTAAGATTAACTAAGTTTACGCCTGATCGTGAAGTCTCGATTTCGATTGCTGGGTCAAGCAAATTGTTAAGAATAAAAAAAAATTGTGTCAAATTGTTTGGAAGTAGTTGAGAAATATGTGCGTTAGATAGGCTCGTCCCATATTTTATGCGATCTATAAAGTTGCGGTGAAAAGTAGGCGAAGCGCACTCTTATTCACCTCTTTAGGATTATTCAGACTTGGGACTAAAATCAGATAGTGTTTTACTAACAATATCACCTGTATATCGAGCAATTAGTACATTTAATTCGTCTTCGTTGTGGGTAAAGTAATGGCATTTTGATTTGTTGATATTAATGGACGTTAACGCATTTTACTGTTTACTCAAATACATTGTAATTTAGCTACAGGTGTTACAGAAAGATGTACTTATAAACAATAACGATTGTATAGTAATAGCAATAAAAAAAGCCATGAATTTTAAATATGTGGTTTTTAATATAAAATACTAAGACTAGCAACCTATCCGTGCAAAAAACCTTAACAAATTATATATTTAACACCTTCCTCGTGAATCACTCTGTCTATTGGTGAAAACCACATGAAAATATGATCAGTAGGTTTTGAGTTTATCGCGAACAGACGCGGCAGGAGACTTTGTTTTATAACATGTAGTGATAGTGATTTGACCTACATAATGATGATAGCTTAGTGAAAAATTGTTGGGTCTGCCAGAGGTATCAAGTTCGACCCCAAGACGCGTATCTCTGATTTTTGAAGTTATTTGTGTATTAAATAGTTCATCATAGTTCACTTTAACAGTGCAGGAAAACATCGTGAGGAATCCTGCATGTTTGAAATTCTTCATAATGTCCTCGAAGATTTGTGAAATGTGTCAACCCGCACTGGGCCAGCATGGTGGTCTATGGCCTAACACTTCTCACACTGAGAAGACTATCCAGCAGGGTGACAGCTTATTACAGGGCTGATTTTAAAACCTGGATAATATTTTGTATAGTTTTATTACAAGATTGGCTCTCTAACGTCAATTAATATTGTAAATTGCTACTGTAAAAAATATTCACTTGAAGTTTTCCTCCAAAGAGGTAGGGTATGAAAAGAAGAAAAATATTCTCAACAAAAAGTCACGATGTCCGAGCCTAACAACAACAGTACAAAATGAAAGTTACTGTGGATGCTTCCGGTCATAGAAGGGCAAATGTCACAAAGGCTTTGGGATGAAAACTTATCAAGGCACTTCCACATTTAGTGGCCGAGGCCTTAATGGAAACCTATTCAGAATGTGACTTTGTGTTTAATTATACATCGGGAATACGAAGATTTGAACTCAGAATACGGCGGCTAGCCCTGTTCTCTGTAATTAATTAGTCCCAACGGTTACCTAGGATAACTTCACGAAGCATCGTATCATTTTGTAAATGAATATTGTTTTACCGTGCCTGCGTGTGTCTTCTATATGTTAGACGTTAATACAACAATAATATGCTCTATATACGAATAATAGTGTACGATCGAATTGTTATATTATGGTGTCCGTTTTCTATAGCGTCAGGCATAGTTTTTGGGCTACAGATTGTTGCGAATAAGGTCCTTTACCACCGACTCCTATATTCAAGAAACGAGTCGATTTAGCGACGGTCCATTAATGTTGGATACATATTCTATAGTAAGGTCAATGATTCCAGAGAAGCAATGTAAGCAGACGGTCAGCGGCTGTTAACATTTTTGTTTTCATAATATCTACAGTATCATTAGAATGCAATATTGTCACCGAGTAACATAGGCCATATTTGTTTTTTAAGTACCATTACTAACATAACCTAGCCTACCTTTATGCAAGCTAAGCTGCGGGCAAGAGCTAGTTGTGAATTAATAACAAGCGAGTAGGTGCTTGTAGCGTACATCGCGCCGTGCACCGTTCGCCTCGAGCGAGCATATATTTATTTTAATTTTATTCCAATTTACCTCCACTCATTTTCAGCTCGTCATTGGTCGTACAATTTTTGGTGTATAATCCTTACCGTAGTGTTATCTTGGCGTGACCCAAATCCTGCTTTGTTAGTACAAAATCGCGGACAATGTACGCCGGCAGTAATTGACACGCATAAACCGATATTAAAAGCTTTATACGTGGGTAGGCAGGCAATTCCAACGTGAAATTTACGTCATGTTTAAATCAGTACTGACGTTAAACAATTTGTTCCACCCACCTGTTCCGGAACCCTTGTTTTAATTAAACTTATGTCGTCTAATTGCTTCTGATTGCTGTTTACAGAACGTGCGCACTTAATAGTGTGTTATAAACTATAAATTACTTTTTGAATTGAATATTCAATCGTTATTGAAGGTTATGCTCGAGTAGCTAATTATAGTTAGAGCTGCATATAATGGTATTATTTTTATTCTAATCATTTGAACAGCAGCGATAGTAGGAGACAGGTCGACTGCCACGCAGAGGTCTCGAGTACGATCCCAATGCGCGCAACTCTGACTTTTCGAAGTTGTATGCGTATTATATAGTTAATTATCGCTTGCTTTAACGGTGAAGAAAAACATCGTGAGGAAACCTGCATGTCTGAGAAGTTCTATATAATGTTCTCGAAGATATGTGAAGTCTGCCAACCGGCACTGGGCCAGCGTGGTGGACTGTGGCTTTACCCTTCTCACACTGAGAAAAGGCCCGTACCCAGTAGTGGGACAGTTTAATGCAGGTCTAATATTATTAATATTTAATGTTCCCGAGAAACAAATAAAGCTGGAAATAATTTCGTTGATCCGGATAGTTTTCACGGTCACAAGTCACTTACACCTACGCAGAAACTAACGGGCCGATCTAATGCTTATTACGAACTTATGTTTACGAACAATATCTTACATTTTCCTTTCTTATATTTCCTCATGGCTATTTACCTGCTAAATGTAGCGATGTTTCCCCATGATTTAACTAGACAGTATAATAAATAATATCAGCTGGGTATTAAACTAACGCTTCTCACTCTGATACTCTTATCATGGCCCAATACGGGATGGCAGACTTATACATATCTTCGAGAACATTATGGAGAATTCTCAGACATCCAGGTTTCCTCACAATGTTTCTCTTCACCGTTAAAGCGAGCGATAATTTACTAATTAATACGCATGTCATAACTTCAAAAATTCAGAGATGCGACCTTGGTGAGAGTGGCATGTGCCCAACATTAGGACATATCATAAATAGAGATGAAAGTGATTTTTTTATATCTGAAGAATAAATATTTATCTATATAATTATATTTATCTATATAAATAAAAATCAATTGAATTAATCAATCAATGCTCCGTCATATATGACGGAGCATCACTTAAGTTAAGATTTTTTTGTTGTGTTTGTAATCTCAGGACAAAGTTTATATGAAAGAAAATCTGCGGGAAATCCGCGAGAAAAATCGAAAATTTAAATAGTATGTAATGGAAAAATAAAATTAGTGACGTTTTGATATTGGATTTGATTACGTGAAATGTATTTTTGTATAGATTGACAGGGCAACGACTATCGGGTCAGCTTATATATAAATATATAATTATCTTGTGCGTATGTATGTCACTGTTCTCCTTCTAAACGTCAGAACCGATTCTATTAAAATTTATTGTGTGTGTTTGAGTGAGTCCCTGGATAGCTTATATTCACAATTAGATCCGGTAGGTGGCGTTGCGATCGGGTTGCAAGCTAACGTACGGGTAGGACAACGTTTGTTGGGTGCCGCTTACACAGTTATTCATTTTTAGAACTATGATATAATCCTTCGTATACGTGAAAGGACCTCCATGGTCCGTATTCGAAGAGTTTACAAACAGGTCTGATAATGGCCTAATAAAGAATATGTTCAAGCTTACCTGAGCCAAAACCTTCGTATAGCAAGTGTGAAGCTCAGAGACAGTGTCGCTATATCGGTAGATGTTCACGAAGTCATTCGGTCCGAGGGTGTCGAGCAATGCAGACACGGTGGACTTTGCCAGCCTCCAGTATGACGAGCTTAAATCATCCGAGTCATCGAGCAGGATGACCAGATCTTTAGGAGACGTGGCTGCTTCCACGAACCAGTTTGAAGACCTGAAGTCGTAGAAATCTCTTGCGTGGTGCGAGTAGCCGTCTTCTGGTGGCCAGGACATTGCTGGGAGATAAACATTTTGTTAATAAACGATGAAGTGAATTTAATATAATATAATAAAATATACTTCAAGTTTAAGTTGTCATTTCCTATTGATCATAATACTCTTTACTACGATTGAGATACACATGCTAGTCATAATTGTTTATTGAAGAATTTCGTTCTTCAGTTGCGATGTTTTTTATTGGAAAATGGTCAAATATACATATATGGTTGCATCGTAAGTCATTAACTTAAAACAATTTCATCGAACGAGTATGATGTAATTAAAAAACTGAGCTGTATGTGAAGACGGTAAAAACCAGTACAGGCTATTTATTTTCAGATGTAAATTTCAAAATGTGTCTATCATGTAAATCTCACTATTTGTAGACCCGTAACACGTGCAGCTGCGATACATTTGCGTAGCCTTCTCCAGCAGTATGCTACGAACGCTATATGTCGGTAAATATTTTGTGCTGA
The DNA here is from genome assembly GCA_930367265.1 of Catocala fraxini. Taxonomy (NCBI): domain Eukaryota; kingdom Metazoa; phylum Arthropoda; class Insecta; order Lepidoptera; family Erebidae; genus Catocala; species Catocala fraxini. Next base: position 10,057,148 of record OV884025.1, on the reverse strand, counting down.
ACTTTCTTAGCGTGCTAGATGCACGATGCAAGCACTATGCTAAAGTCAGAAGCATAGCTTTCGACAATTTTGAAATTGTTTGACCGCGATCTTCTTTTCTTCTCTCTTCTTCTTAAGGCGGAAGCTCTTCCCCAGCCGGGTGACAATCGTTTAAGCTAAATTTCAAGTCCCAGAATCCGTATTGCTAATAAAACTTTCGTAATAGTAAAACCCGACAGCCCCAGACTCCTCCAGATTTGTTACCTGCGCGCGACCATATGACCGGCGCAGGACTGGATCTGTCGTAAATGTATTCGCAATCTTATAACACGGGACCAACAAAACGCTCCTATCAATAGTATAAAAATTATCGGTAAGTATACCTGGATATCGCCTCATGAAGCCGGTAGATGATGCGTAGTATTGCCACGAGAGAGTGGGGTCTATCTCGTAGTTGTTCACGAACAGTGGGTCCAAGTGCTCCGACCACGCGATCTGGTTCTGGACCTCACCATCTGTGACAACACCAGGAATTGGAATGACGCGTATTAATCACTAGTATTCTTAAAAATATTTTTAGAGTGTGAGATTGAATTTACGACTCTTATAACAACATTCTGACAACTGAATTATATAAGCTAAATGGTTGAAACGGTGTAAGGAAACTACTAAGTTACTACGTCATGAAATAATAAAATGCGTATAGGTGTATGAATGAAAGTGGAGTGTGTTTTAAAGTTATAGGAAATGTGATTGGTTTTTAATAAACATTTTAAATAAACATTAAAGGTAAATCTTTAACAATTATTTAAATAATAACAAATATTAATTTAGCAAGGAAAAGGTATTGCTAACAATATAATTTTGATCAAATTTTAAACAACCTTAATTAATTTAAGTTGAAAACGAAAAGCAACTAAATTTACTATATGGTTAGGTTAAAACGAAGAATCAACAAGTTAATTAACATCTGCAGTACTAATAATAATTTTACATATGTATAACATGTAGTTATAATAGGATATATTTTATAGACAACAATAACCACATCAGAGTAACGGTTACCAACACAAAGTTATAATTCAGCTTATTATATGCAAATAATTTCACGTGCTGTTAAACTAATGAATTATGCATGAATGCAGTAACTTTCAGTTACACAATAGCGGATAATCGCGACAATGTTGGCACCCTGTCCAGCAATTAGGGAAATTTTCTTTAACTACCCATTAAAAGAAGTGTAATTGGCAAAGTTGGTTCATTGGGCAGCCGTGATTGCTTTCTCCTGAACCGCCGGCCGGAAAAATTAATGGTTCGCCTGTGTACTATGGGTTTGTTAAATAAACGCACCAGCCCTATGTAATTTCGCCCTTTAAATTGAATACGCCTGACGATACTTTGAGGTTCGGGGGCGTGACCGGTGTTTTGTTTAAGTGAATTAGTCCGGCCATCTTTACGCACATGCTATTTATGTAAGCCTGACATAATGTGTATATAGCAACATGGTATCATCTCTATAAGCATGCGATAAATATATAACAGGTTATACGGCGAAATAAATAAGCACATAAATTGTTAACTGGTGTATATAACTTTTTCTTGTGATAAAAGAAACATTTAGATACTCGTATGTCAAAGAGGGACAGTATAGGTCAAAGCGGAGCTGAAGTAATGGCTGCGGACTATTGCAAATCTTACTACAATACAATATTACACTGAAAATTTGAAACTTAATATCGGCAAAACGAATACTCCAAATTTAACAGCGTATTAATGTGTAAATTTGTATTTAGACACGTAGTAAGAAAATATGGAATATTAATATTCGTTTTATGATGGACTTGAAATAACGTTTGTTCAAGTGAGCGCTACTAAATAGTCAAGAATATATCAATCTGTCCATAAATCATTGCGGCCTCTCTCACCCATGCCCTTCTCGCCCCCATGTCAACAATATATTAGGTTCCATTATTTAAGGATTGTTGGTGGCATTTTTCTCTTGTGTTTTATTATTCGGTGTAAAATATGAGGACAAATACGAAATTGCCCTTGTTTGTACGTCTCGTAATCGGTTCTGGAGGTAGGGTGAAGTTGATTCGACAATCTGTGGTGACAGCCACAGGGATTCCAAATAAACAAAGGTTTTTAATCAATATTTTGTATTACTTTTACATTTTGAGTCTTTATAAGGATAAATGTTACGTATTATATGTAAACTGTTGGCACTCTAACAGTTATGCTAATCATGTGTGATTAAATGAGAATATTGTGTGAAGTTCTGTGATTATGAATAATTAAAAAATATCCGCTTATAGCGGTCCATTGCTGGAGAAAAGCCCCTTTTAATTAGGGCTACAAGGCCACACCATTAAGTACTCTATATTTCGCATTTAGTCAACAAATTCTACTGGTTCATGTGTAGGGAATAGACAAGTACAGAAGACCGGCTTCATCCAAATAATACTAACACGGGTAAATATTAATTGGCTCGTCTTGTTATAATCACTCTAAGCACATCTACTGGGTTCAAACTATTGCATTTTTTTCCAAAAAGATGGCAAACAAGCATACGATAAGAGGTCGTTGTAACCTTTAATCACTCGCAATAATAATGTGCTCCAGACCGAATTTCGGTCACGGCGGCCGGTTTTAACGTAGACTAGCAATCTGCGCAGGAGATATTATAGAGCACAAGTGTGTGCGCAAACACAAGTGCACTCTCTGTTCCCTAACTCTCATGATCCGATGGGACGGTAATCTGACACGACCGGAGAGAGATCAGGCGCAGGACCAACGGCATTACGTGCTTTTAGAGGCACGGGGGTCTCTAACACCGCCAACTTCCTAACTCCGGGCTGCTATTGAGCTTTCTTAACAGAAAAACCTAATAACTACTTGGCCCGACCCTGGATTTGAACTCGAGACCTCATGCACAGCAGTTGGATTCACTACCGCTGCGCCACGGAGGCAAGGCAGCTCGCAATACTAGGAGAATCACTCTCACTTTACCAACCGGACCCCAAGAAAAAGAAATTAAAGATAGGATGGAATCAAAGGAACGAGAGAGGTAGGCGAGTAAAAGCTGAAGTTCAGCCGCTATCTGTGCTTACATTTAACTGCACCGATGGCGTAGTGGTTTAAGTGGAAACCTCGCAGCTGCCACTGCGCCGAGTGTTGTGGGTTCGAATCCCACACGGGACAAAAATTTATGTGGTCCACAAATGGTTATTCCGAGTGTGGGTGTTCTTTGTTTCTATTGTTTGAATGTTTGTAAAGTCTTCCGCCACACAGGAATTATTCGTAGTGTGGGAGTTGTCTTTTAAAAAAGAACAATCTGTGTTGCTAATTAATTAATTCTCACCTTCAGTGTTGATGTAAGGCGGCATGAGAACGGCACTGTAGCTAGTGTTGACGGCGATGTGGTCGAAGTGCCTGCTAGGCGTGAGCATAAGCCGCCGAGCTCGCGCCGCGAGGGTCCCATCATCAGCGTGGACGTTCAACCATCGGGCGTCATAGTACGACCCTGGAGCTCCATCGTTACCAGTGCCTGATGATAAAGCGGCTGCCTCTGCACTGTCCATTATGCGCTGCGGAAAATAGGACATGTTATACAAGGAGAATTTCTTGTAGTTTTCTGTTTAAAGGCTCAACTCTTTGCCTGAACCTAGCAACTAACCTAAATTTAGCTTCAGTACCTTTAACTAACTATATATTTTAACGTTCATAAGTGTTACTTTGTGACCTAAATGAATAAAAGATCTTTGACTATGGAGGCAAGACTCTAACGGGTATGTGGTTCAAGTTATTAGTACTGCGACTTATTCGACTAGTTTTGAAGAGAGCAGAAGTACTAAGAACTGTAAGAACCATGGTTGGTGTTGAAACTAGTAAGATAAAACAGTATTTGAACATGGGAGTTCAGATGATTTATACTGAACGAGCTTTTGCCCGCGGCTTCGCTCGCGTAAAAGTAGGTAAGATTAGGTAAAAATAAAAATGTTAACTATGTTTGTTATAGCTTTCTAATGGTGAAAGAATTTCTTAAATAGGTTGGGTAGTTTTTGAGTTAAATCCTTACAACAAAACAAACAAAAATCTAATCTTTCCTCTTTATAATATTAGTCTAGATGTGCTACTGTGTTTATCAGTTTCTTCTATTTTGTAATACTTAATAATAATATCAGTATGTATTAAACTGTCCCACTGCTGGGCACGGGCCTCTTCTCAGTGTGAGAAGGGTTAGGCCATCCACCACGCTGGCCCAGTGCGGGTTGGTAGACTTCACATATTTTCGAGAACATTATGGAGAACTCTCAGACATGGAGGTTTCCTGACGATGTTTTCCTTCAACGATAAAGCGAGCAACAATTAACTATTTAATACGCGAATAACTTCGAAACGTCAGAGATGCGCGCCTTGGGATCGAACTCGAGATCTTTTCGAGAGATTTAACTAAAAAACTACTCCACAGATTTTATGATTTATGAATATAATATCAGAATATATTTGATAAATAAAAACTTATTAACACAGAAATGTAACCAATTCATAGCAAATCTTACGTTCGACCAATCAGAAATAAGTTTAGTTTACGCTTACTTCCGTGAGCGGCGCTAACGTCGAAACGAGTTGTTTTCCGCGCAAATGGCGCTTGCGTGCGGTGGCTATAAAAGTATTTTCTTTCGATCTATGACAACTGTATCTAATGTGATCTAAACGGTAGTAAAATTAATGGTTGTCCCTTTAATAAAGAATATAATACAAATATTATCATCAAAGCATAACATAATTTCTTTATCCACAACAGTAAAAAGTATTCATAGTGTACTGACAAAACATAGTCTCTATAATGACAACATTGATTATTATCAAACCAAACACGTAGGCACGTTATTTAAGGTTAAAATTGTCGTATTGACCCATTTCGAACGAAGCACAACATCAAATAAAGTGCTTCGGTTCACGTCAGCATACATCAGTCAATAACAATGACAATTGTACTCCACGCGTTCGAACGTCTGGGGATGTATTACGGCACAAGTGAAAGTATTAAAAGCTTTAAAATAAAAGTTTGTATTTGTGTCAACATTTCCCCTTTGATATGATTTACAAGGGTTGAAACAGTCAAGTCACCGAGCGAGCCGAACGAGCACAAAGAGTGGACGGATAAAAGCGGTAGACAATTGTCGGCAATTAGCCACCCTGGAATTGGGCTGATCGATAGCAGCCTTTGTCCTCACCGGCATCAGGGCATTAGCGGCCGATCAAAAATAATCAGCGCTTCTCCCCTATAACACCTTTCCTTCCTTTATTGAACGCAGGACATGTTCTCCGCAGACTGTTTTTATAACCGTTTCACAGTCGTTTCCGACGAGTTTGTTTCATCTTGGCATCATTTCAAAAAGTTAATTTAATTAGTAAATTCGCGATGTCTGGGAAGACGCTGCTACGTCTATTTTCCTTAATTTGATTTTATTACCCTTTTGTTCGGCGGGATATTAGAAAAACAGAACTAAGCACCCCTAAAAGTGTTTTCTTCTTAATCTAAACACAAATTGACTGACTCCATTTACCTTCAGACTAAGTCCAAAATATCCAATTACGACGATTTCCAAATAAAATATGGTATATAGACAACATCGTGAAAGAAAGATGTTGCAGATAAGTGGGGCTGTTACCAGGTCACCTTGTTCGGCTTCGGTAATCCTTTGACCTGTGACCGTTTGATAATATTATAGAGGTTGCGTGACCTTAACGACCTAGAGCCGACAGTTTCTACAGCGTTAGTGTCGGTTTTACCTCCTTTATGTAAACTTCATTACTGTAGCCTCCAGGCCACTACGGCAGCTTTTATTATAAAAAATAGGTAACTAAAATGTTCGAAACGGACCGCAGCACAATTTCGTTTCGAAGGAATAAGTTAGTTGAAATATGTGCTAATGCTTGTACAGCGAAAACTTTGTTCTCGACAATCTAAATCGGTAGTTCACTGCCTTCAGAGTATGATTTTACTTTTCATACTTATTACGTATTTACAGGTTTTTTAAAAAAGATCTACGGGATACACAGTTTATAAATGAGAGTTTTTAGTTGTGAGACGAAATAGCCCTATCGTAGGAACAAGCTCGCGAAGTGGGGGCGAAGTAATTAAAACTTGCACAGAGCAGAGCGGCGCTCGCAGCGTCCAACACCCGCCGCAACACGCCGACACCGGTCTTATTAAAATTAATCCTTTGATAATAAGCACAGAATCTCACTATAACGCGAGACCTCACTACAGTCTAACTGATATATAGACTCGAGAGCGGGCAGACGTCCTGTGATCATACTACAATGGGCTATTATGTTATCTTTCAATTTATACATATAAGTTTAATAAGTAGGTACGTAGACCAAGTTATATATAAGTTTCAAAATTATATAATATTATTACCTTATTTTTGCTTTTCGTGTCATGTCGAAAATGTTTGAACTAACCTTTTCTATTTCTTTTATCTTATAAAGTAGAGGACAAAGATAGTTTAAGAATAAAATACTTACAAATCTTGTACTAATCTTAAAGGAAAACGGACAAGGTCAGTAAGAGAGATGGTACAGTGGAAATGATAAGTATAACAATAATAATTATGAATAACGGGTCATAAATGCATTAAACTTTATACCAAAATCCCTTTAATTCCGACCCTTCATGGTAAACTGTGACCGGAAACGTCATTATTGCAATATATTTTATGTAATCCTTTATTAAAACAATAATTTATAAGCGATAACTTAATTTACCAACGATATATCAAGGGATCAACACATGAGGTACGACCGCACGCTTCGCCCGAGCGATATTTCATAGAAAAGCTAATAGAGAAAACGAGCAATTTAATAATTACATGACACCTCAAATATTTTATCTGGCCCATTAAGCTCGGCGCGGAGGCGGCGCGAAGGCGGCGGTGTGGCGGCGCGTGTTCTTGGAACAATGCTTAGTGCCGCCCGCGCCGTAAATACATTCTTTTATTTTATTTCAGCTACAGTTTCATTAAGTGCGAGGTGTAAGCGTCGTTTTTTTTGAGCGCGACGCGAACGCCTGCAGCGCAGCAATCCTCTCGATTTTTCAACTTTATTGTTGAGCCAAGTTCCTACTTTTTCGGCCCACTATTGCCGAGTCCTATTCCAACTTATTATGCGAACTGTTCTGCTTGCGAGCTCCTTGCGCAGATAAATGGACTCTTTGCGAATGTTGGGCTGTTATGTTTTAATAATCGCAGCGTTATGCACTATAGTCGTGCGGCCGTTCGCGCGTTGTCCCACCGCCGCGCCGCGCGCTGCCGACTAGTGGAATTAATTAACCGCAAGGAATGTTACCGCTGTGAACGTGTACATAACTAACATTTCAGCAAATCGCAGTTAAATTATTAAATAAACATTGCTTATGCAAAGCGTTTGATAATTTATTTTACGTATCTATTGTGCTTTGTCAAATATTTTTGATTAAATAAAATATTATTTATACATATCTACCCGTACGTCTAGACTGTAACTATTCTGTATGGATTGCCCCGTTGGGGTCATTATTGTTGGTCATGAGATCCAAGTTCGGGGTCCGAATTGGACCAACAAAAATTTTATTCGGTTTAACTGTCGGGGCTAGGAACATGGCGATACTTTACATCAGAAGGAAAATAGAAAGCGTACAATTCGTATACCCACAGTAAGTTCTCATGAAGATCATAATTTGTAAATAAACATTAAGGCAGAGAAATGTTTTTAAAAAGAAATACAGAGCATATCGATATGGTAGTCTCATTTGTAGCAACCGGTAAAGATGAGGGGTTGAGAGTGAATAAAGTGAAGATAAACGGCAGAGATAAACGGAACGTATTCACTATGATTCAGTCTCGACGCCGCTCAATGTAATGCCACACACCGAAGCCTTTAAATAACTACAGCGCGATAAATGTACCGAATGCTTTTACCAATACTTCAGCTTAGCTTAGTCTTTTCGCTGCTTACTAATTACTAAATACATAACCTTGTACTTGTATGTTTGTTTTTTTGTTATGAACAGACAATTTCCGCACGACGAATGAATCCTGTGTCTATTACGAACATTTAGAAAACGGACACAAAATACACCCAGACTCAGCACAACTATATGTAGATCACACAATTTTTTGTCGCGCGTGTAGCGGCAATGATGAGGCACTCGAAAAGCATGCAAAGCAGTTGGTCGTGTACCTTTATCTCTCCGATTATGACGGATTGTCGTTTTCTAGCACTACGAGAGTGAAGGATAAGAGAATGCACTTGGTTTTGGATATATAAAAATATATCCCAGTCACCGTAACAGAAATTCGGACTGGAGTACGTTATTTACATACTACAAAGCTGAAGAGTTTGTTTGTATTTAAGGCACTGTCAGTCTAATCTGAAAATAACTATTTGCATTATATGGTTTATTTTTTGAAGATAGTTACTGTTATACTATTTCGTAACTCAACATAAGGGTAGATATAAGTAGGCTGTATAATATAAAGCTTCGACCTTTTTTAATGCTACATTTTTATTATTCTATTTTTACTAATATATTAGTTAATTGACCTGTCCAATAAATTTTCACACATTTTTCTGGAAATAAAGATTTTAACTTTGACTTTTACCCACGGGGATAGGGATGTAACCATACCTGAACATCATTGGACGTGGGTGAAACGTGAAACTGTGGTATAAGGAGCAACAGCTAACTATAAGTATAAGTTACTCTACCTGATAAGCGAATCCTAAAAGGCAGCCTAGACAGATAAGGAATTTTCTGAAAACAATTAGATGAAACAGAGACAGATGTGGCAGATGCTTTGGTTTAAAATGTGAAGACATCCGTACTAATATTACAAATGCGAATATAAGTTTGTTTGTTACGCTTTCACGCCTTAACTGCTCGACTGATCATCATGAATGTTGCAACAGAAAATAAAAATTCTTTTTCTGTTGCACCTGGGTGCAACGGTGCAACGGTGCACCGGGTACCTTTCATCTAGAAAAATGTACACATACTAACTTAATTAAGTAAAAAATAAACATAAATAACGATTACGATTGAGTTGAAGTACTACAGAAATGAAACAATGCTTTACTGCACATTTCATTACTATAAACAGGGCAGTATGTGAAGTTAACGTGCTTTAAACCTGAGCCTTTCAATACCCTGTGCTCGTCGTCACCGAATAGTTGTAAAACATTTTATTTTCTGTGACACGGTACTCGTATGTTTCACAGTCGCAATATATTCAGCACTATATTCCTAATATTCTCGAGTTTTAAATAAACGAGTAAGAAGTGCCATTCGTCGAGAGTCCCAAGCTTGTAGACGAGGGTAACTGAACTTTACTAGCGTAATACTCTATACATGTGTATAATCTATGCATGTCTGAATTTCGTAACCATCTCTTTACCTTTTTTTTTTAAGTCTGATGCGTTTGAATTACGAACCGCATCCTTATTAATATTATAAATGCGAACGTGAATTTATTTGTTACGCTTGCACGCTTCAATTACTCGACCGATCATCATGTTATTTCGCAAACTCGTTGTCAGGGGTACAGAAAAGGTCATAGGTTACATTTCATCCAAAAAAATACTACAAGATAGAAATTTATTGACAAAATCTAGATAATGCGAGCTAGCCCGCGGGAAAATCTCGAATTGTTATATAATAACGTAGTAGGGTGGTTGTCTTTTTACCTGTTTGTAAACATAAGTATACTATTAAACGGTGCAAAATACTCACGACATTGATGTAAATTAAAATGTGATGTAATAAAAATATAATTCGTAAAAAAAAAACGGCATATTATTTATAACATTACTTAAATCGGCATTCGATCGGTTGTTAGTGTCATAAAGTGTTACAACTAATTTGGCAGCGTGTTAAGGATTGTTTACACGCGACGACATACGCCCGAGCCGGTGACATAATGCAATAAGTCTGCCGAGCGAGCCCGGCGTGCGGTAGACTGTCTCGCATACATGAGTAATGCTATTACACCGCATATGTGTGCGTGCATATACATACACGGACTTACACACACAAGCACTCTTCACTTTTTGCTAACAGTATAATATGTGATATGCGTTGAGGCTGCTTCGCTGTGCTGTAACGGCAGAATTTATACTGCGGTTTGAATCTTATTTTAAAGAGACGGGAGAGAATTTTTGTTGCTTTATAAAATATAGTAGTTTTCCCGCGGTTTCATCTGCGTAAGTCTCGTTCCCGTGTGAATATCGGGTTTCACGCCTTTCACCCCCTTCAGGGTGGAATTTCCAAAAATCCTCTCTTAATGCTCCCCTACACTCTCCAAGGAACATACATGCCAAATATCAGCTTCTTGCGTTCAGTAGTTTCGGCTGTGCGTTGTCTGTCAGTCACTCAGTAACGGAAGAGTTTTATATATATAGATTAGATTTAGTCCGCGGTTTCGCTTGGTTTAATATAGTTTTTATCAATAATTTTCTATCTCTTGATAACAATACTTTCTTCTGGATGAAAGGTACACTATGTCCTTTTTTCTACTACTGACAATGTGTAGGCGTAATTTTATGATAATAGTCAAGACGAGAAAGCGTAACAAACAAACTCTCATTCTCATTTATAATTTTACGGTGATCGGTCGAGTAGTTAGACGTGAAAACGAAACAAACGAACTCACATTTGCATTTATAATATTAGTTAGGATTGTTTAAATGATGTATTGTATATGGGATGGTGTAGTATTTGCATGAAACCGCGCCTTCACTTTGAATGGTGCTATAAACCATACGTAAACTAGTTTAGATTTTCTTGTACTAGCTATATGGTAACTGCTCTGTTCCCGTGGCTTGGAGCGTGATGTTATGTAACCTATGTTACTTTTGGATACATTAGCTTTCTAACGGTGAAAGAATGATTGAAATCGGTGTAGTAGTTTTGAGTTTATTAATTACAAAGATAAATATTAGGTTTATCTTTATAATATTAATTAGCTTTTGCCTACGGCTTTGCTCGCGTAAAAGTGGACTAGATTAGGTTATGCTAGTAACAATACTTATTTAAAATCAAATATAGCTTATGTTACTCGGTGATAATATAGCTTACTAATAGTACGCGGCGCTGCACACTTTGGTGGATTGCCCCGCCTGGGCATTGCAGCGCCGTGAGTTGATCGCGGCAGTCGGACTGGTTGCCCTCTCACTCCTGGCCGTGGTTCAGTCTATGGTCCGGAGTGAGAGATCGTGGAACGCCGTCGCCTCCTTCTGTGAGGAAGTAATTTCCATCAAGGAGGCGGCGGAGCGGGAGAGGGAGCGCTTAAGCCCTCTCCCCAACCGCAGAACTGGGCGCCGGAGGGCGCGAGATGACCTCCAGCCACCTTGAAGTTTGACCTGGGGGTGGTGAGCTACGTGGGCCTGTTCGCCACCCGATCAGCACCAGGTCCGAGAGGCGGCGTGCGTGTTCCCACGTGCGCCTCTGTATCGTGTCTTTGTCCCCCCCGCTCAGGGGGATGGTAGAGGAAATATACTTCGCGCAGTGGCCTGCCGTTTCACACGGCGGGCCGAAACCACGGCGGGGTCGCGATTGCATGTGAAAGCGATTCGCGCGGCCTCGCCGTCTATGGTTATGTCGAGGAACACCGTGGTAGGTTTAGTCGGTATTACCGGGGTATCTTTTTCCCGGTGAGCCCGACATAACCTCTCCGTCGCCCCGCGGAGAGGTATGCGTCAAAGCAATCCCCCAAGTAAAAAAAAAAAAAAGCTTACTAATAGTAAAACAATTTTCAACATCGGCTGTGTAGTTTTTGAGTTAAACCCTTACAAATAAACAAAAAGTCAAATCTTATCTTTTTAAAATATTAATTTAGACCATCATAAATATTAGGTTTATTTTTATAATATTAATGACAATGTCGGTTGACAGGACTAATCTAAATTATAGTCATTTTTAGTTTAGTTTAGAGAATTGTATAACAACAGAATTGGCAGCATCTGCTTACTGAAGTATGGAGGCTTTGTAAGCAATGCATAGACTAGTACATATAGATCGGCTATATTAGTCGAATCCTGTATATATAAGGCAAAATATTATAAAATTTGTATGTACAGAGCCACCAAGACAAAAAGCAAGTAAGTGGAAATTCACTGGATAGAAAAAATCTCAAACGATATTAATTTTAACATCAACTTCTGACAGGTTCCATTATTAAATGACATAAATGTCATTGCAATATCTTACATTACCTTTTATCACTAAGCTTTGGGAAATAATTTATTTTCTTGTCATTGAATTTTTTGCCTGAGTCTTGTAGACGGCTATAATAATAGGGGTCCCTTATTACGGGGAATTAAGTCATAGCGGACAAAATGTGTGTGTTATACACAATTGCTTATTTCTTTAGAGATAAAGGTATGAAATTAAAAATTATATATTATTATATATATGTACCAAATTTTGCCCGCGGCTTTGCTTGCGTAAATGTGGGTTTTCCCTGGATGAAAGGTACCCTATGTCCTTTTCTGTATCCCTGACAGTATGTATACAAAATATCATGAAGATCGGTCGAGTAGTTAAGGCGTGAAAGCGTAACAAACGAACAAACTCACATTCGCATTTATCATACTAGCTGCGTTCAGCGGTTTCACCTGCGTAAGTCCCGATGCCGTGGGAATATCGGGATGAAAGTAGCCTTTGTGTTAATCCAGGTCTCCAGCTATCTGTTTATATACCAAGTTTCATAGCAATCGGTTCTGTAGTTTTTGCGTGAAAGAATAACAAAGATTCATTCATCCTCACAAACTTTCACATTTATAATACTAGTAGGCTTAGAATATTAGTAGTATTAATAAGTTGGGATTATTTTCTATAATAGGCGAAGAATTCATACAAGGCTTTGTAATGAAGAAAAATCTGTAGTGGTCGCGCTGTCACGCAAGCATGACCTTGTGCAAGATCGGAGAATATTTGTTCAAATTGGAATACTTCTTGGCAAAACAATTCCAATGCTTGCAGCAGTTGCCATTGAAGTGGGAATGTGATCGCTTCTAATAGTGAATTGGTAGAAGCAGACTGCCACCGTAGAGTGTATCATACACTCTAGGTTATCAATTTGCACTTTTTTCACTACGAATGCAACAGCTCCATTGAGGCAAAACCTTCCCAGTTTCAGAACGTTATGTTCTAAAACTGAGAAGCTTATAAGCATAATTGCCAGCTTGTATACATAAAACAAAGATGGCGGCACCACCTGGGCGTTTTGGCACGAGATATCCACAAACAAAGTGATATCCACCAAAAGAGTGATATCTAACAATAGAGTGATTAGGAAGTCTAAGGGCTTGTCTCACCACCACCAAATAGCATTTATTTATAAGATAAAAGTCTCGCCATCTCTCTTCTTTAAACTAACAAGAGTGAGACATGCGATTTATCTTTCGGATAACTTTTACTTGTTAGTTATGGGACTGGCCATAAGGGAGATAAGTCGATGGAGTATGGTTAAATAAATATGGTTTGCCTAATGGTGATCAGTAACCGAAGTCTACGGATTCTCGTTACTCCAGTGGTCCCAATCCGTCAAGATAAATGTCGTTGCATTGCCAGCGTAATATGCAAAGATCACATTAACCACTACAGACACCTCACCATATCATCAAGAAGCCTGGCACTCTGCTGATCAACACAACGTTGCTTGGCTGCGATATGCTAAATTCATCATGCCCGCGGATTCGCTTGCTCAGGAACATCATATCGTTAAATTGCTAAAATGTGGTTTATACAGAACCAGATGCTGTGATACAAGATTAGAATAATACATTTGCCATCAAACTCTTATGGCATGCTAATATAGTCTATAATTAGGTACTTCACTCTCATAAATTATTAACATTAAACGAACCTGTTTGTTTACTATGAAGACGATCCTGACAACGTATGATCGTAGTTAAGGCGTGAAAGTGTAACAAACAAACAATGTCACATCCATATTTATAATAATAAGTTAGAATTTTATTCTAAACTATATAAATCGATAACCATTTGTGACATAATTATGAATTGCTTCAACACACACAATAATGGTGATTCCTCATATTTGCCTGCAGTTACAGCTAAAGGTTGTAATCACAATCAATTACTGTATAATGTGGCGACTCCGCACAGACGAAGAAGTAAGTTCCGCCTACATCTAACAGATAGCGCTAAATACGCTAAATGACGTCACAATCCTACATCGCGCAAGCAGAGTTTACACAGCGACTAACTATATATACAAGCACCCGACATCAACCGTCGGGCCGCGGCCCGCCAGGCAATATCAACCAGCCTGGTCGGTGGATCCTCCCTTTGTGTTGGAGGGACATCACACTCCGTTCCTCCACATATAACAATAATATGTTCATTTTATTCATAGAATACTGTTACAAGTTGCATGGCCGGCTACTAATGTTGCTGCCTATATGAATACGCCTCCATATTATATTTAGTATCTGCAACGAAAATTCGAAGGTATTTTATTCAGGCTAAATTTTGCCCGCGGCTTCGTCTACGTAAACGCTCTTCACCCGCAAAGTCATTACGTCACCAGACTTTATACCACGGAACAACTTTACGTCATACTACTAAACGGAATTACATTTTAGTTGAGCCAAACTGTGAAAATTGCTCTAAAATTCGTTATATGGTGTATGGTGCGTGGCCGATACATGTATACAGATAAGCGAATATTTAGGCTCAGTTAAACGCACTAATTATAACGAATGGCATGCGAGCTGTCAATTCACCGGTGTATAATTATAACAATTGTCGAAATTACGACATTTACGCGAATGTTATACATTGAAGCTAAAACTACTTTATAGGGATTTTGTCGCGTTGTTTATTTTAGACACTTTTAATACATAATTTTGAACTTTAACACTACTATTATTGAACTCTACTACAATAATTTAAGCTATTTAAATTAATTAAAACTATTTACATTTAAGTTAATACTTTTTCCCGACATTTCGGTTGCTTTACAGCAGCCATGGCCGAGACCATGGCTGCTGTAAAGGAGACTAAGATGGTAGTCGTCTCAAAGTTCTGAAGTATAGTTATTTCAAAGTACCCGAACATAATTTAATCATTTGTGTTTCTATTTACGCAGAAAAAGCTCAAAGTATCATGAAGTCTAGCTGTGGTTTGCTTCTTCTTGGGTTTGACTATTTGAATTACTGGATCCTAAGCTGGTGGTACATTCCAACCATCTTCTCTATATGTTATATCTAGTGTTATAGTTCAAAACAATGTAATAAGTGTTCTAAAATTAACAACGCAACAAAATCCGTATAAAGTTTTTATTTTAATATCATTAAAATGTTAATAAAAATCAATTTTGCTTATTAGCTATTAAAATTATGTGTAAAATGGCCAATATATTGAAGTGTTTTTGACTTCGTTTGTTGCAAACATTGCCTGTTAGGAAGCCCTTTACTAATGAGCCCGTTTGATACGTAGCTCAATTGCATATGGTAGTGTAGATGCCAATCAAAGTCATATGTGTCATGTGCAATATCAACGCTGGGACAATGATAATCCAAGCGCGGTGTACGGACACACATTGGATGAGTGAGAGACATTATATAGTATTCTATCGTAGATGGAGTTTATTATAGTACTGCATCTCATTCATGCAACATATCTATAAACAGACTGACCTAAAATAAAAGTTATACAATGTGAGTTTGTTTGTTTCTTACGCTTTCATGGCTTAACTAATCGACCAATCATCATGAGATTTTGTATACACGTTATCAGAGGTACAGAAAAGAACATAGAGTACCCTTCATCCATCCCTTATTCAGAAAATATCTGTTCTCGAGGGATAAAAATGTATTGACAAAATCTACATTACCGGAAGCGAAGCCGCGGGCAAAATTAGTCTAGTATATCTTCTATCTTCTATATATATAAAAATTAATTGCAATTGCAAAAATCTAACACTCATATTGCAGGATCGAGGCGAGGTGATGCAATAAGTAATTACTGTTATTACTCCGTACGTGGAGATACGTCTCCGAGTAAAACACTGAATACAATATTTGTATCACCGAGCTTTTTGTGGTAAGTGTACCGGTTCGCATGAAGGAAATAGGGATAAAGTTTTGTTTTCTATTTTACACTAGCTTTTGCCCGCGGCTTCGCTCGCGTAGCAGTTGATTAGGTTATGTTTGGAATAGTATATTGTTTATATAAAATTTAGCTTATATTGCTCGGTGATAATGTAGCTTATAATAAAGAAAGAATTTTTAAAATTGGTTGCGTAATTATTGATTTAAATTCTTACAAACTGCCACGCAGAGGTCTCAAGATCCCAAGGCGCGCATCTCTGAATTTTCGAAGATATGTCTGTATAGTTAAGTATCGCTTGCTTTAATGGTGAAAGAAAACGTTGTGAGGAAATCTGCATGTCTCAGAGTTCTCCATAATGTTTTAAAAGATATGTGAAGTCTGCCAACTTGCACTGGGCCAGCGTGATGGAATATGGCTTATGCATGTATGTATGTTATTCTATAAGGTATTCATCTATGTGCTTATGGCACGCGAAAAAAAGGTTATTATTATTATTAACCCTTCATACTCTGTTTAAAATATTTAAAATATATTTATATGTGATTTTAGGAATAGATGGATGGATGGATGGATTTATATCCGTAAGTCATGTAATAGCCACGTTGAAAACCAGCGTCAAGCTTTCGTCTGACACATGCTGAAGTGGTTCTTATTTGACACTGCTGTTCGATACATACTCTATATGTATTATGTTTTTTTTTTATTTGGTTTCATTTCACTTAAGTTTTTTTGTACCTACCTATTTATTTTTATTTTATACTTGTTGTTGTGTTTGCAGTGTCAAATAAATAATTTGTCTTTTTTTCTCTGAGAAGAGTTCCGTGCTTAGCAGTGGACAGTTTAATACAAGGCTGATATTATTATAACCCTAGAATGCGTTTAGCTGTTCATCTGTTTTGAATATCCTCTCCGCATATATGTACATACGTGTATATACATAGTTTCTCGCCCATAGGGTAGATAGAGGTGTATTGAACACACATTTCGCCAATTATATGAGTACTAGCTGTGGCCACAGTTTCATCCGCGTTTATGATTACTGCGCCGCCCCCGTGGGTCATAGCATGATGTTATATAACCTATAGCCTTCCTCGATAAATAGGCTATCCAACACTAAAAGAATTTTCAATTTGTACCAGTAGTTCCTGAGATTAGAGCGTTTAACCAAACAAACAAACAAACTCTTCAGCTTTATAATATTAGTATAGATTTTTAGATCCCATGCAATACCGAGCCTTTTGTCGTTAACCGATTTCCTAACAGAAAATCCCAGTAACAAATTGGTCGACCCGGGAATCGAGCTCTAGACCTCATGCATAGCAGTCGCATATACTAGTGCGCCATCGAGGTAGTCACATATTTTTTTTTAAATTGGACGTGATTTACCTATGCTGCAGTGTTTTTGCAATGGGGACCGCGCAGACTTAACTGTTGAAATTAGATAATTGAACACAAGCTTAAACTCATTATATATATATTCTAAGACAATCTGTCATTCAGTACCAATGTTAAAAAAATCTCTCAAAATAAAACTACGTTTCGTAAAACAAAATCTCTTTATTATCAATTCTAACTCAGACCACCTGTTTTTTGCTTAAAAGTAAAGTAGTGAAAGTGAAAAGTGCTAAATTGCTAAAATAAATACAAAACAAAGTAGTTTAGTATAACCTCAAAACTCGGCACGTGTTTTCAATATTCTTCATCAGCAAAAATATTGTCAAATAATACGATGGAAAACTATCCCACGTGGAGATTTGCAGTTCAAACCTGCCTCGAAAATGAGGAATTATGGAGTTGTGTCACCGCGAAAGACAATGAAACAATTGATTCCAAACTTGATATAAAAGCGAAGTCTAAAATGATCTTATTAGTACATCCCATCAATTATGTACATATACAAGAAGCCAAAACAGCTAAAGAAGTTTAGAATAATTCAGCCAAAACTTTCGACGACAAAGGTTTGACACGCCGAGTTGGTCTGTTGAGAGATTTGATCAATACAACGCTTGAAAATTGTCTGAACATTGAAGATTATGTTAACAAGATCATGACCACTGCTCATAAGTTAAGGAACATTGGTTTTGAAGTCAATGATGCTTGCTCGGGACTTTATTACTTGCCGGCTTACCAGTACTGTATCAACCAATGACCATGGCACTTGAAAGCTCCGGTGTGACAATAACAGCTGATTCCGAAGACTAAGTTTCTGCAAGATGTGAGAAACTCTGAGTCTAGTGCATTGTACGTTAAAAGCAAGGGGAATCAGTTTATCAAACAAGCTCAGGATAAAAATAAAACTGGTAAAGGTCCAAGGTGCTACGTGTGCAATAAATGTGGGCACATAAGTAAAAATTGCCGAAATAAGAAAAAGGAGCAGAAGTCTAATGAGAACACAGATTCTGGTTATGTCACCGTGTTATCTGCAGCAATAAACAATGACAATAATTGGTACATTGATTCTGGAGCGTTAATGAATATGACAATGAATCGTGACTTGCTTTACGATGAAATTACATCTCCAATTTCCACAATAAGAGTAGCTAATGACAAGAAGCTAGTTGTGAATGCCTGTGGAAAGCTAAATCTTAATGTTGTCAACATGCAAGGCAAGTTGGAAACTCTTAAGGTACAGAATGTTCTCTACGTTCCTGAGTTGGCTACCAACCTTCTCTCTGTCAGTCAAATAATAAATAGTGGCTGTCTAGTACAATTTGGCAAACATGGCTGTAAAATTCTGAATAAAACAAACAAGCAAGTTGTAGCTG
Organism: Catocala fraxini; assembly: GCA_930367265.1. Taxonomy (NCBI): domain Eukaryota; kingdom Metazoa; phylum Arthropoda; class Insecta; order Lepidoptera; family Erebidae; genus Catocala; species Catocala fraxini. The sequence goes on along the minus strand of OV884025.1, from coordinate 10,038,275 downwards.
CTAAAATGATAAATAATATATACAGGCTAGTTACACACAGTATTCCAGCATACATAACTGCTTCAACAAAGAATTATTCTTACCTATGGCATCAGAGAAGGGCACATTTAAATTTTGAAGACTTTTGCAGGAGTCAAAAAAGAAAATACAGACAAAGTCATATGCATCTCATGTTTGGAAGGGAAGCAAACAAGATTCCCATTCCCTTCAAAAGGTTCCCGAGCACAAGCAAAGCTAGAAATTATTCATTTCGATGTTTGTGGTCCAATGGAGACACCGTCTCTTGGAGGAGCTCGCTACTTTCTTACTTTCATCGACGATTTTACCAGGAAAGTATTTGTATACTTAATAAAAAGAAGATCAGAAGTATCCAAAAATTTCAACAATTTAAAGTATTCGTTGAAAATCAACTTGATTTGACAATAAAAACTCTTCGCACAGATAATGGGACTGAGTATCTAAGCAATGAATTACAAGTTTTCTCAAGAAATCTGGAATTGTACACCAAACCTCCGCTCCGCACACGCCACAACAAAATAGCTTAGCGGATAGAATGAACCGCACATTGTTAGAAAGAGCCAGATGTATGCTCTTAAATGCAAAACTACTGAAGCATTATTGGGCAGAAGCTGTGTCAACTGCAGCTTACATCACGGATAAGATGTCTAACATGGCTTTAGCCTTTTTAACACCGGAAAAGATGTGGAGTGGTAAAAAGCCAGATATCACACATATGAAAATTTTTGGCTGTTAAGAGATGGTATATGTTCCAAAAGAAAAAGCTAAGAAGTGGGACTCAAAGACAAATAAAATGATATTCATTGGATACAGCGAACAAATCAAAGAATACAGGATTTTAGATCCCAAAACAAGAAAAGTCATTATAAGCAGAGAAGTGATTTCTCTAGAAAGCTCAGTAAAAAGAAATAATGCTGTGGTACCATTATCAGAGTCAGCCCCAAATACCTGTGAAGATACTTCTATAACTGTAGAAAGTATTTCTGACAGTGACACAACTTTACGGAATTTGTCTAAAAGCATTGAAGATACTAAAGATGAATCCAGTGATGATTTTTACTCAGATGAAGGATCTTTGTATGAACCAGAGATAAATATAGATCTGGCAATTGATTGAGAAACCTAAAGGAGTGCGGGTGATTGGCTGTAAATGGGTCTTCAGAATAAAAGATGAGCCATCTGGTCCGCTTAATAAGGCAAGATTATGTGCTCAAGGCTGTAGCCAAAAAAAGACAATGACTATAAAGAGATATACTCTCCTACAGTGAGGTACGATTCAGTACGAGTTTTACTTTCAGAAGCAGCGCAACATAATTTGAATATTATTCAGTTTGATGTCAAAACTGCATTCTTATATGATAATGTCAAAGAAGACATATATATGTCACGTCTGAAGGTTTGGATGCTAATTTAAATATGGTATGTAAACTCAACCGTTCTCTTTATGGTCTCAAACAAGCACCACGGTGTTGGAACCAAAAGTTTGATACCTCACTGAAGAAATTTGGTTTCAACAATAGTCATGCAGATAGGTGTTTGTACGTTGTAAATGTAAACAAGAACAAAGTTTATTTATTATTGTATGTTGATGATTGGCTTTTACTTTCTAAGCCAAAGGATTAATTAAATACAGTAATGCATGAATTAAAGCAAAATTTCGAAAACAGTGTGATCCAAAGAACTTAGTAAGATTACAAATTGAAAAATCTGAAGGATATATCTTTATTCATCAGTCAAAATATATTGAGAGACTACTGTATAAATATAACATGCAAGATGCTAACTGCAATAATATCCCAATATACCCACACACCACAATGGAGAAGTGTCCTGAATCTGTGGACAAGGATATTCCGTACCGAGAGACGGTTGGATCACATATGCATCTGGCTGTGGTAAGCAGACGTGACATCATGTATGGAGTTAGTTTGGTGAGCAGATATCTAAATTGTTTCGATCACACTCATTAGAATGTCGTCAAGAAAATAATGAAATATTTAAAGGAAACCAAAGACTATGGCCTGTGTTATACATCATCTCAGCAAAATAAAATTGAAGTTAAAGTGATGCAAATTTTGCTAAAGACACTGCCACTCGAAAGTCATTAACTAGGTATGTGTTCATTAAAAATGGAGCCGCCATAACATGGACAACACAACGTCAGCAAAGTGTTGCTTTATCCACCACAGAGGCAGAATTATGTTATATTATAAATAATTATGGCTGCTTGTTCTGCGACAGAAGAAGATTTGTGGTTAAATAAAAAGTTACTAGAATTAGTGAATTTAATCAGGATTCTATATGCTTAAATATTGACAATCAAAGTGCAATCTGTTTAATTAAAAATGTGGACTATCACAAACGTTGTAAGCACATTGATGTTAAGTATAATTTCATTAAAGAAAAGTATAATGAAAAACAAATAGATCTAAAATACTAGTACTAAAGAACAATATGCTGATATATTTACTAAAGCTCTGCCTATAGATAAGTTTCAGTATCTTAGTAAAATTGGTATTAAGAAATTAAAATAGTTTGTTAGTATTGTATAAAACTTAATATTAATTTTGGTCAGAGTTTGTTAATTTTGTTGTGTTTTAAGTCTAGAGTTTTGAGTTCAGATTGTTGTTTATGTTCTAAAATTAAGTATGTATATAAGTCAAAGGGTTCAAATTTGGTGAGAGTGTCGAAATTAGAAAATTGAACCCTAGATTAAAGACTCATTTTATATACATATATTCTAAGACAATCTGTCAATCCAAAATCAAAATCCAAATCAATGCCAATGTTAAAAAAATCTCTCAAAATAAAACTACGTTTCGTAAAACAAAAACTCTTTATTTTTATTTCCAACAACATTAACCAACCATACTACTGTTGTATTTTGGATGGGTGACCATTTTAAAAAGTCACAAGTGTCACAATCCTCTGTGCCTAGTAGAGCTTAAATTCCGGTCCCGGTTGTCATGAACTCTTATGACAGTCCATATGAGGAGTCCTTTATTATAAATTCTGACATCGAGGCTAACCTTTAAACATCGTGTCTTTTGGATTGCTATCTGATCCACGAAAGCAGTAACTCTGTGAAAAACTGCACGGATGGCGCAGTGGTCTAAATGGTCGCCTCGCCACTGCCACTACGTCGAGTGGTGTGGGTTCGGATCCCACCTGAGACAAAAATTGTGTCATCCAGAAATGGTTGCTCCGCGTCTGGGTGTTCTCTGTGTACTTTGTTTTAATGTTTCTAAAGTCCTACGTGACAGTAATTATTCCTAGTGCTGGAGTTGTCTTGGTTAGTGTAACCGACTGCCACATCTGAGGTCGCGGGTTCGATTTCCGCACAAATCAAACATTTGTGTGCATGAACATGGATGTTTGTCTTGGTCTGGATGTTTCTATGTATAATATTGAAGTATTTACAAAAAAAATACTTTAAATGTGATATGTATGTTTATCCATTGTCTAGTACAAGCTTTGCTTAGTTTGGGCTAGATTGTGTTGTGCGTGTGTGCTAGAATATTATTATTATTATAAATAAAGTATATTTGTTTTTCTTTAATTCCTTAAATTTTACGAGTAAAGCAAATGTGTACATAAACAAGATCGTTACAAAAATATTTAGTTAATTTATTTAGTGTTGCGTGTGTAACAATAACTGGGCACTAGTGCACGATACGCCGGGCGCCGGGACAACAAGGTATATTAGCAAGCGCCAGTAACAACCACCTAATTACTAACTCACATTGTTTCTGCAAAAACCTTTTCAACTGTTTTATGTCGTTTGGCATTATTCAAAAGAAACAGTCGCATGTACGATCTCATTGAACTAGTTAGGTATTGTTAAAAAGAACAAAACCTTCAGGAGGCACGTCTAACAATAACGTGATTACTTTGCCATAACGTTTATTAGAAGGCAGTGGTCTCTAAATTGAGTTTTCTGTCGAGGTGGCGCTCCAGGTCATTGACGTGCCCTTCGGGTGTCGCGACCCGCGGCCGGCGCCCACGCGACCCCTCATCCCCTCTCCCCACCCCCCTACACGCTCCTCCATATCACTTTAATATCAAACAGATTACTTACTCCTACACTACTCACAACTTTCTCTCATAAAAAGTCCGTACTTAACAATGCACTGACTTATAATTCCATTATTCTCCACCAGTGGCGCATTGTGCACTCTGTCATAATAGAAAAAGAACGAAATTGTAAAAGCCGCAGTGCTTCCATTAATCTTTGGTAGGATTTTATTTATTCTATTATGCCGTAATATTTTAAACCGTATACCCTAGTGCTTCAGCTATTATTGTTTTGCGATGTCGCGCTCACGGTTGAATGAGTTGCATAAATCATAGTGTGAAATTTTCAATACACGGGAGGGTATTATTGTGGTGGGGTAGTGCAGGCGTCGGCTTCGGGCGCGCTTTGGAATATTGAGTAAGTAGCCTACAGGAGAGCGCGGCGGGTCCTGGGCGCGGGCGGGGCGCGACGCGTGGGGGGCCCGTGCGAGCGGGACGGGGCACCGTCTCAAGACTGCGAATCAATAAAGTCCACTCGTATAAGTCGGGCGGTGCAACGAGTGGATATGGGTCACGGTGCACTCAGCCCCCGAGATGGTATTTAATAACCCTCTACACGCTTTGACAGATATTACTCGATCCTCCTTCCGCTCGCGACGTGTTTAAATGTAAGCGATGCAGCGCCCGGGTTTTTAAATGCGCTTTCAAATCGTTATGACATGATAAAAACTGTGATCGTGTTTTTTATCGTTCACGTTTTAAATTTCCAGCAGGACGCACAAGGGACTCGCTAGTGACGGGCGACGCCGCCATCAGTGTCGCATCGGAGATGATTGTCATAGCAATTTCCGCCACCAATTGCGGTCCAAGGCGTGAATTATGTCAGAGATTTCTTGTCACAAACAGCTGGTGTTTCGCAATTTGCTGATGGCGGCATTAAGGTCGAGCAAGTGCAGTGGTCTACTTGCCTACCCCCTCCCGCCCCCTCTCTTCCCGCGGCAGGTTCCCGAACTACGGCCCGCGGCACGCCGCCGGAATTTGGCGGTGCGCCTTGCACTTAAGCTCGCTACAGAATTTAAGCATATACATGTATCCTAGAGCGTGGGAAACGTAACGTATTACCTTACAAGCCGAGCAGATATTGTCCTCGCATGTGTGCCTTCAAGCCTTTAGCTTTCAAAGGCTCGAATAAAGCACATCGAACAAATTGATCGTTACACAAACTAGATATTGTTTGCTATTTTATAGTTTAAGTGCGGGCAATTAATCTGGGAACTATCGCTTACATTGTTTTGAATAGATTATTTATTGGTACGTCGTCACAGTTACTAATATTTGCCAAAATGCACACATTAGATTATAAACAGTTAATATAGTTTCATTGTTACTAAAGAAACATGCTATTTTAGAGAATTTATTTCTTAAGCAAGGAAAAACAAGGTGCCAACAAATCTTAAGGATATTTCGTAATATAAACATCGCACTTCCAACTCTCTCCACAGCTCAGAGCTTTTACAGTTTTGTTTGAACTGTAGCTATTTCCTTTAAATGCGGACCCACTGGCGAAAAGATTTACGAGTGGCCAGTAAGTTGCTACGAACTGCTACGCTTACCGCTACGAATAAATCGCCGCTACGAACAGATAGTAGAACAAAGTGAGGTACAATGACGGAGTTTGAAATTGTTTTGAACCAAAATTGATTCGTTTAGTGTAGGAGCTGGTATTTCAAGTGTTTGAAGGCAGCACCTGTTCTCTAAATAGTTGTATCGAGGCAAGTTGCACCGAGGCGTTGAGCTCGAGCATGCGTCAGTACGCGCACGTACGCCGGCTTGACAAATTGTTTACGTTACATTACACAAATTATTGAGTTTATCCTAGTTGGCTCAAGTATGCGCTAGTTCTCGTCGTCATCCCACCTTTACGTTATATAACAAGTAAATCTGTTGCGTAACAGAGCCGCCACTCTTATTACTAAATATAGTTCATTTTTATCTCGCTTTATCTCCTGTATATGACTATAAGGAAGGGATAGCTGACATATTAGTATTATTGCAAGTCGTTTATGTTAATGTTGTAGACAAATGATATATCGTAATAGGAAATTTTAATAAAGTATTAGTTATTTGAAGAATATAATTTTTAGCTACATCATTTTTAAATATATGATTTTCATGTCTATTATTTTGGTAAAATCATGTAGTGTCAAGTCTACAACGTAACTGACGCCATTGTAACAGCGTTTACGTTGCTTTTAATTTACAAATATTTATTTAATTAAAACTCATATAATACCTTTACAGGATAGCCTAAAACGATATTATAAGCTAATACATAATATAATATAAAGAACACAATAAAATAAATTTTACAAATTTTACTCCTTTAATACTCATACATTTTTGCGCAACTTCTTTATGTAATTAATATTGAATTCATTTGTTGCCAAATTGTCTTGAGGATACCTCGCGCTGAGGCGAAACATGTATCGACGCATATTTTTTGTTCGAAGCGAAATACTACATGTTAGGGTATGCCCGGATCTTTCAACATGGTTATCCATCATCACAGGAGTTTGGTTAATAGTGGGGTGGTGGTTGGTTCACAACTATTTTGTAACAACGGATTTTATATACAACTGTACAACTTGACCGCAAGGATGTCGTAGAGATTTAAGTGGTCGCTACAGCCACTGTTACTGCCAAATACTATAAATTCGAATCCCACACGGGACAAAAATTTGTGTGATCCACAAATGATAGCTCCGAGTCTAGATGTTCTTTGTGTTCGTTATGTGAATGTTTGTAAAGTCCCCCGCGATACAGAAATGATTCCCAGTGCGAGAGAGGTATTTAAAAAAACGGTTTCTGCGAAGTAACGCGTAATTCGATTCTATATGTTATAATAAATAAAATGTTACTTAAATACATAAAAATATTTCTAACAAGTAATAGGTTTTCAAGTATTAATCTATAAAACTTCGGTTTAACTATATATCAATTCCATTAAAAGGCTTGTCACGTGTGTAGATTATCTTGTTTGATAAAAAGGATTACGTCTTTAGTATGTGGACGATTATCATGTAAAGCCGCACCCAGCTATGGTTTACACAATAAACATTTTAAACGTCTCATATAAATATAAACATATAATAAAATTTTAAAAGTTCTATTTCTGTACATAGGCAATATTGAACAAAAATATGTTCTTCTTCTCTCTTAGCCTTTATTATTCCCAAGTCACTTGGGGTCGGCTTTTCTGGTCTAGCCGGATTTGACTGGATATCAGTTTTTACACGGAGCGGCTACCAACTAACCTCCGCAACCCGAAGGCTAACGATACCCTAAGGCTAGACCAGTGTCAGGATATTAGAGGGTACTGACATTCCCAATAACGACTGCCATAGATATTCATGGCAGCCGGGACCGACGGCTTAACGTGCTCTCCGAGGCACGGAGCAGGCGATAATTGTCAATCAATACGCACATAATTTAATTTAATAGTCATATAACTTCCGAAAGTCAGAGACGTGGGTTCGAACCCGAGACCTTCTGCATTGCAGTCTGTTGGTCTCCCCACTAAGCTATCGCTGCTCTAATATACATATATAATATATATATATATAATAAAAATATGTTATGTGTATATATAATAGAATATACCTATTGAAGCCAAAATAATTATTTTCGTAATTATAAATATGATATATATTTGTACGCGCATCACGCAAATACTACTGCTCGAAATTGAATGCGGTTTTCACCGTTGTATAACTGAATCTCTACTAAAATATGGTGCATGTTTCAGCTTAATACGCAAAATAACTAGTAATAGAAGTCGAGTATTAAAAAAGAAGAATAAAGAGAAAAATCCACGTCCAAATTTCACACTACGAAGTCGCGAGCATAAGCTAGTTCGCTATAAAATATTATAGCAAGTCAAAATTTTGCTCGGAACAAATATTTAACTGTGTTCTACCAACATTTGTTTAAGCAAGCACAACATACAGTTACGCCTGTATCCTGTATCGAAGGGGTTGGAGACAAGGACAAGGAGAGACTAGTACTGTACCCACATTTCGCTGGCTACGTTATTAGGTTCTAACCAATAGACAGCGAGCTTATTTTTATCTTCTTGGAACATTTTCAGTCTATTTTCAGTCTATTTCCAGTTTATTTTCAGTCTATTTTCAGTCTATTTTCAGTCTATTTGCAGTCTATTTTCAGTCTATTTTCAGTCTATTTTCAGTCTATTTTCAGTCTATTTTCAGTCTATTTTCAGTCTACTTTCAGTCTACTTTCAGTCTACCTTCAGTCTATTTTCAGTCTATTTTCAGTCTATTTTCAGTCTATTTTCAGTCTATTTTAAGTTTATTTTCAGTCTATTTTCAGTCTTTTTTAAATATAACTTCTGCACTAGAAATAAATCCCGCGTCGCGGGGTCTTTACTAACATTCAAGGCAAAGACTGAAACGTCCAAGGTTTCGGTACTGGATGTGCTCTATGCCGATGATGTGTGTCTGCTAGCAGATCGTATGGAAACACTTTTTGAATGCTCTTCAGGTAGCCTGCCGAAGGTTTGGTTTATTCATTAGCGTTAAAAAGACACTAATCCTAAGACAACCACCAAGGGGATGTGACGCTGACAGCTCCATAGTAAATCTGCATTCTGAACCTCAGGAAGAGGTAACCACCTTCAAATATCTTGGGAGCCAAATTTGTAGTGACAATAGGTTGGCATCCGAAATTCCATCACGGATTGCTAAAGCTGCTGCCGCAATACTTAGGGTACAAAGACGCTCTTAAACGTCACCTTGTTGCTTGTGGTTTGCCCGTTAATCGATGGCAAGTGCTAGCTCAAAACCGAGGAAATTTGCGAACTTCAATCTACAAAGCAATCGAACGCTTTGAAACAAATCGTCTAGAAGATCTAGACAAGAAACGCCAATTACGCAAAAGCCGTCCCAAGCTTTCTTATAACTACTCATACAATGATGTCAGTCAGCTCTTTTGCACACAGTGTGACCGGGTTTTCAAGACCAAATTTGGTTTTGCTTTGCCACAAAAGACGCGATAATTAGTCCGGGTCGCTGTCATCGAAAACGGTGAAGAGGAGTATACTAACATTCAAACAAAGGACACAGAACATCCAGATGCGAAACAACCATCTGTGGATTGATCGATGGCTTTTCAAACATTCAAACTTCGAACTTAGGGCTTCGGACACAAAAAACAACCAGACAACAACCGTTTGTGGATCACAAATTTTTGTACCCTATGGCATTCAAACTCAGGACACTCGGTTTAGTAGCTGTGATGAGACCACATAAACCACTACGACATCCGTTCAGCCAAATCTGTGTTGCTTGTGAGAATTTACTAATAGAATAACTAATTAGCTTTTGCTTGATCCGGGCTTTGATGCTGGGATATCACGCACTCAAACATAAGCACAAAATTTGCCAGATCAGATGGTCACGAGACAAACGAACGTCTCGTGAGCATCTGGTTGCCCTAAAATGAGACAGCGAAGACTAATCCTTAACAAAAGCTCGTACTTTATACGTAGGTCATCATTTCAGTCATTTGTAGTTCACAGCCGCTTTTACCGTGTCCGTCCATCGCAGCGTACTGTGTTAGGTTTGCGAGATCAAGGTCCACGAATTTAACCGATCATAAACTACTAAACCAAATCGTTCGCTTGCTGAAGTGCTTTAATTACTCGTTTAGAAAAATGTTTGCTTGCTTAGAACTGTTGGGGACACTAAGTGAAAATGTGTCTTTAATCTTGAACGCTAAACGAAGTTATCTACAACGCTAGTAAAAATCTGTTCGAAACCGGTATAAAGATACCCGGTTATGAGTTAAGGTATTTTTATATATTTATTTATTTATTACTAGGTGACCCGGTGTACCTCGTATCATCTATCCTAACGAATTTTCTATATTTTCTTACCGTTTAAATCTTCCCTGGACTACGACAAACATTTCAAAACCAAAATCAGCTAAATCGACCCAGCCATTCTCGAGTTTTAGCGAGACAAATGAACCGCAATTGATTTTTATATATATAGAAGAAGAAGATAGAAAATATATTAGACTAGTTTTTGCCCGCGGCTTCGCTCGCGCTAATGTAGGTTATGTTATGCTGACGTTTTAACAATAATACTGTAAAGTTTCATTAAATTCCGTTCAGTACTTTTTGCGTGAAAGAGTAACAAACATCCATCCATCCACACAAACTTTCACATTAATAATATTAGTAGGATACATAATATCAATTATTTCGGTTTCACATTTAATTATTGTTAACATTTTCATTAATTTAGTTACCTATTAAACATATATCAGTTATCCAGATTCAAAACACGTTTATACATATAATATATACACCAATTATTTACAAGAAATATTAACAAAAGAGAAAATAAAACAACAAAATTAAAAAGCGTCATAATATTCCTCCGCATCGTCGTCAATTGGCAACATGCCCAGAAGACTGGCAGCATTGCCACGTTGAATAGCAATACTTATTCTTTGAGCAAAGAAAATACCAGCCCTCTGGTCACGTGAAGCGTCGATCAGCTGCTTAGCTAGGTCTCTATAAACAAACCTAGCACTTGGACCCCATGTCCCCAGCGTTTCGACACCAAACGGCTCAAATATATACTCACGAATAAGGTTTTGATATTTGCACTATTTGAACGTCTCCGCTGATGTAGTAGCACGTTGTGCTAGAAAGATGTGATGGCGCAAGGGTGTCGACACAAGTTGCATCCCAAACCAAAAGCCTATCCATTTTCTATGGCAGTAATGACATACCATCTGATCTCTTGCCATCGTCGCGTACCAAGCCGTGTGGTTCAAGCTGAGCCGGAACGCCAGTGGTGACAAGAGCCTGACGGAGTATGTTATTCAGGTTGGCGTGTCGTGAATATACGACCAGCACTCCTGCTGCATGACAGGCCATGCTTAGACTTTCGACGACTTCTCCACAAAGACACCGATGCGGAGAAACACAAGGAGTACCTAAGCGCAAACAGGAAGCAATGCTGAAGGTCGTATCGTCCAACATGGTTCTTATGTTGGACGACGGGAGTGCCTGAAGCCAAAAGCTCAACTCCCACTCCCCCACAGCCAGTAAGCGGGCACGATCAGCAGCACAGGATGATGTATTTATGAGATTTTCTCGAACTATGCTGCATAACGGCCCATCCCACTGTCTCTGAGAGAGTCGGTTTTCGGGTAAATCAGTGCTTGGGCAAGCAAGTCTCCAAGCATTCATGGTGTCGGTCATGCACAGCACTTCATAATTGACCAGTGTAGGTACCAAGATAATATACGTTTATTGGTCGTTTCGCACGAATATGTTTGCAAGGATTGTGCAACACGACATTTTTATAAATAATATTTTTTAGGTGTCAATTCGCACACATTCTTTTCTGGATGGTATAGTTACGCACTCAAATTATAATTTGAGTGCGTAACCCTATATATAGGTTCGTGTGAACCGACGCTCAAAAAATATTATGTAAAAAGTAGTAGTTCGCAGAATTCATGCGAAACGACCAGTAGGCCCTGTTAACGACATTTATGCGTAACTAATTAGCGTGTTAACATATTCTAATCGAAATAATAACGTAGTATTGGAAACTACCGGATAAATTCTAGTTCAACTGAATAATTCTATTTTGCAAAGCGAGCTGGCAACGTAGTCATGTTAATTTACTCGTTCAACTTATTTATCTGTGACAGGGTAGCACAGCCGCAGACTATACTGAGGATGTAATATTATTTAATTGTGGAGGATGTGCATATTGGCATGGTATTATTAAGGATGCGTATATATACACCAGTTAGTAAATATTGCTTTAAGGATGTGTGTAAGGATACTAAAAAATAACGTTTCTAAGCGGGTGTGTAAGTAAGATTTAAGTCTTAAAAACTTTAAGACTTAAATGCAATTAAGGATGCGGCTGCGGATGTATGTTTAACGAACGAGAGTATAAATCACATTTTTACCATTGCCCATTGATTCAGCCCAAATTTGAAATTTATTATATATATAAACGTTTGTACAGACAACATCCTCCTAGAAACAATAAGGATGTTAACATATAAAAATCAAAAATCTTGATTTGGATCTTACATTTTTTACGGACGCAGTAGTGGATTTAGATATCCGAAGTAACATTAGAGAATACTTACTATTAATTACGTGAATGAGCAAGCGCTATCGATCATTATGAAATGCTAATAAATGGGTTTTATTACAGAGCTGCTCTTAAACACGAGGAATAAAGAATTGAGGTCAGATGGTCGGATTTTAATTTCATTACCTTTTTGTGGGTAGACTTACGTGATTGGATTGATTGGGCATATCGGAGGTGAAAGTAATATCACTGTTATTTTGTATTCTGAATTAATATGTAACTGTAGTACATACAAAATATGCAGATATAAGTAGGTTGATCTTTTTAAAATTTATTTAGCATTTAATTTATCTATATCTACATCCAATGTGTAACATTCGCATAAATGTAAAGCAATATTCGATATATAGAACCTATGATATATATTATATATATCATAGGTCTATTTATCGACTATTCGAACTTCGAATAGTCGAATTGAAATGACTGAAATTCAACCAGTACAACTCAGAAGAGAAAATTCTTTAAAGGCCGCTATATGACATGAGAATGTAACCTTCGTAATCCCTTTAACAGTAGGTACTCCATCATTATTTTGACCCAACTAAACTACTTACTTTAGTGATCGATTGGTATATATTTGAGTCACGGGCTCTCTGTAATTATATAGTTGCAGTACATGCCATTAGCGCATTTGGAAACTAGGCCGTTTGCGAGTCGACAGCCAGTTCATTGCTCCACCTAAATGATGACATACGTGCATACATTCAGCTATTATTTACCATATATTTACCTCGAGGGAATAAATGAGAGAAATGGGCTAATGTGCCGACTGAATTACGCCCTCTCGGAGCGTATTCACCTACATTACAGTACTTTTCATGTCTTCGCCGTATGTAATTCCAGTTGGCATGGCAAATCCTTCCTGATTACTCTAACTGCACTTTGAGTTCGCCCCTGAGTTTTTAATAGAACGCCATCTTTGATACTGGCGACCTATTTTACTTTGAGGATTTAAAACCCTCAATGTTATATACTCGTGTTGTTCTGATTGAATTACACAGACGACGTAGTAGTTTAAGTGATCGCCTAGCCGATGCCACTACGCCGAGTGTTGTGGGTTCTATCCCCACACGGAACAAGAGCTCTACGATCCACAAATATTTATTCCGACCTTGAGAGTTCTTTGTGTCCGTTTTTTTATGCCGTGACATTATTCGTAGTGCGGGTGAAGTGTATTTAAATAAAAATAATATTATTTAAAATGGCCGGCAATGTAGCAATGAAAATATATATACAATTAATACACGGCAATATTTGTATATGGCCCAGCTAGAATCCCTTTTCAAAACATTCTGTACGTTTTTTTAAGATAAGTAGCCCGCGGGTCTTGAGTAGAATTTATTGAACGGCGTGACTATTCTATCATGATCATATTCAATATGACAATACATTTCAACTACATGGTATATAAAAAACTTGGGTCTCAGCGAAACCTCTCAAAGGTGGAACAGTCCAACCGGGAAATACAAAACTCTTTGATTTTATTTTTGTATAAAAAAAGCGCTTGCAAAACTCAATAATGCATGTGATCTGTAGAACTTAACTTTGTAAGCACTGCCTTTTGCACAAATACTACGCTAGCTGTCATTTCTACGCCACAAACTCTTAACAAACATTGATTCCTATACAAAGAATACCCAGATTTGAAACAATTATTTGTGGATTCTTTAATCTTTGTGTTGGAAACATTTTATGAAGTTTATTATATCGAAAATTCTAGCAGACAGCTAGAATTTTCGGTCATGACGGTCAATCCTAACGAAAACCAGACATGTCCGCAGAAGATAGTATAGTAGGGAACACAAGTGATTTCTATCTATTCTCTTACATTTATAGTCCGATAGGAGGGCAATCCGATACGACCAGAGTATGATCAGGCACAGGACTAACGGCTATTCATGCTTTTCGAGGCAGCCATCGGCAGTTTCTTCACTCAAAGCTAAGCTACTGAAAGCTTATTGGCAGAAAATCTTAATATCTTTTGTTGGCCCAAAACGGGATTCGAACTCGCATACATAGCAATAACCAGTATTTATTCAGCACAGTTCAATTTTAAAACACTATACTTCAATATTTATTTATTTATTTATTTATTTATTAAGATTCACCAACAGTTACTACAATATCACATACACATAAGACAAACATTTTGAGTCTAACCAATTGTATAACTAATTACAGGTGAATTCAGCATGCATTACATTTTTACCGTTATATTTATTATATTTATACCGTTTTGCAACCGAATTTATTTATCGCTTTTATAATTTAATATCACGTCAGTATCTCACGGTCGGTATCCAATACAAACTCTGATATCGGATAGATAAATAAGGTTAGGCAATCAAAATGTTAATGACTATTTATCATAGCATCCCATTTTCAATGTAACCTGACGCCATTGTAGATTTTTATGTTGTTAAATAAAGTATGGCGGCGCGAGTCAACGGTAGAGGTTTGAGGGTGGCCATCATCCCACGGCCACTGTTTGTATTATACCTATTATATTATTATGATTTATTGCTCAATCGATGCGCCGCCCGCCGCCTGCCGCGTGCCGATTCCCGAGCATCTCGGGTAATTTTCCCCAAAATGTTCCTAAACTTCATGTACATAGAGGAATTTGAACTATGCTTCAACTTTAAAGGAATCAAATGCTTTGATACGACGGCGGCACTGTAAATAGTTTATTGTGTAAAAATAACGAGGCATCTACGTAAGGAGGTTATGTTGTACGCTTTGTTGTTATGTTGTGTGATTTAAATATATACATTCACGCCTGCTGCCTTGATATGGAAGGCTAAAGTCTATTGCAGTTACATTTTGCCATATATGACTAATAGTGGTCGAGCTTGGGTTACTGGGTATATTGTCAGATTCCGTGTTGCTACGAAAAATATATTACTATTAAAGTAACTCTTTGCCCGACACGCCAATCTTAATGCTAGGTAAGTCGACAGGAGTGGGCTTACATCGAAAGAACAATGGGTAGGAATCGAACACATGACTACTCAGCCGCAAGTCCGATGCCTCGATGTTGCTTTATGCGCAAGTTAGAGCACATGCATTAGCTACATGCATATTATGAACGACCGACATTGTTAACACGCGAGTTATAACACAAGTTATTATACACCTTAAAGTCAACAGTTAAAATTCGTTTACAAGAAACGGTCGCAGCTCAGAACTCCAGTGTAAACAGAAGGTTCGAGTTCATTCAACAATGCGTCAAATTGGAGGTGCATAGTCAGAACGCAAACACAGAGACAAGAACGAGTGCATTCAGCGAGATTCGCCAGCCCCGCGACGCGCTCGCACCGCGCCCGTGCCGCTCCCGCGCCGCATTCCATCCGCACGCCACTTTTTGAACATATATTATGTAAGCATCACTACCGACTGTCTACCTAGCCAAACTGTAGCCACCGTAAATAGATCTCAAGCTTTTATGGATAGCAGAAGTAACTGAATATTCAGTCACATATTGACAGTAACGTTTTTAAAAAGTGTAGTTAGGTCCGCGGTTCTCTCGTATCGGTTTGCATTATGTAATTAAAGTAAATCGCGGGCGACGTAGCGGATTCTTTAAGTTTTTTGACTGATTTAATTTGCACGAAGTCTGCAAGGCGCTTCAATTCAACATTGAAGCGCGTTGATAGAATTCCGTACCGAGTACAAATCACAAAACATTCCAATCCCTCCGGTTAATTGAATCCTGTAGGCCTTCATTAGAGATGGCGGGGGGCGATCGACAAAAACGAACTTTTACGGAAAGGAGAACATCGGCGTGCGGACAAAAACCACAAATGACATTCGGGTGGCACGGATCGAATAATTACGTCGGCGCCGCCGCGGCTCATGCTCAACTTGGCTTTCACACTCCAAACATCGGCGCTCCTTCATAAAACTTTGTGCACAACTTCCCACGGCCTGAATTATTACATGTTTTACCAAAACGTAAGTGCTTAACAAACTTTGTCTAAGTGAAAAGATGTCGACATGCGTATCTAAAGACTTGCCGCGTGTCACTCACGTACCGAGTGATCTCGCCCAACAAAGCTGTATAGGTGTGTTGTGTGCCAAACTTTCTGGGACGATTCCGTTCCTACTTATATACGCCCGCATAGTGAATAGAAACAGTTCGCTCGCAGAGAGATTTATTCCCTCGAAATTGTCAACTTTGCATACGACTGAAAGTTGCCCAGGCAACAGCATTCAGAGGACTAGTTGAGATTCAAAAGAATTCCAATATCAGCGGGTGTGAGCAAATGTCGAAGACGAGTGGCCGCGGGCTGGGAGAGCGCGGGCGCGGCGCAGACCGGAGCGGTGCGACTCCGCCGTCGCGCGTCGCCATCGCTGAATATGTTAATGTAGGGCCGTCTCCGCACCGCGCCGTGCTCGCTGTCACCGCAATATCGCTACTTCCAATTCGCAACTTGCCCGCCTCATCGTTAACACATTCCTATTGAGTTTTATACCGAAATGGAGCGTCGCAGTTTTATTGCTTTTGTTACACAAATTGAAAAGTGCCTATTTGCAGCTTAAGGACGTTTAATTAAAATAATCCGACAATGGTGCATGACCATTTTGAATAATCATCATTATTTAAGATTCTAAATGTTTCAATTACGTTATTAAGCTTTTATATTTAAGTCATAGGTATAATGTTATCAGTAAATTATAAACGCTACGTGTGGCAACAATCCGTTTAGATTCAATAGACAGAACGCACGTAAGCGTAGCTCGATCTGGACTCGCATGACAATTCACTTTGAGAGGCTTTCTGTATTGTGCAGTATATTCAGACAGAGAGGCGTGCGACGCGGCGGCGGGGCGCCTAGTACTCTATACAATACTGCGTTACACCATCCACTCGCCCTCCACTACGACCAGGCAATACACTCGGCTTAAACAAATTTAACTCGCTACTAATTAAATTCAATTACATTTTATATACGTAGTAGGCTCTTCAAGTTCCTAGCTGGGATTACAGCGAAGGTACATTGTTGAGCCGCTTTCAATGTACCGTAATACTGTACGAAACTAATACATGTCTATATGAAACTTGTGGTAACATCTCGTGATTAAATGTTTTCTTGTGGATTTTGACTGAAAACAGATTAATAGCTAATAAAAGGAATCTCCTCTTCTCCCTCGGATCTTCAACCACGGCCATTACAATAGAAAAAGGTGACAATGTCTTATTCTCCTTGCCAGACAAGGGCGTTACGAGTCTCGGGTGTTATTCAGCTTGGAGTAAGGAGCTTTAAAAACAAACATTATATGTGTTTAATGCTAGCTTATATTTAGCCATAGAAAATCGATATTAGCAACACTTTTCTATTACAATCTTAAGGATGGCAATTGAGGGACTATGGTTGCTTGCCTATTTTATTTAATTATAATATATATTTTCATAATTTGCGCTTATATTCTCGGCCCGCCGCAAATCAGAGAGCTCGCATTCTTTTCCACGGTTGGATAAATTGGTATTGGGTATTTCTGTTAGGAGATTGTAAGAAGCAGTCTTTAATTATAACTGGCTATACGTTTCTCACTTACAGGGTAAAAATATAAGTGATGAAATGTGGTGTCATACACTTTTGTCTACATCCGAATATGTACATATATTTCGATTGCAGAATAAGATAATCCCTATAAAATAAAGTATTTTTAAAAAGAGTTTATCAGATGTTAATTTTATTAGTGCTTTATTCTTAAATTTCATTTGCATGTCGTGAGTGAGCTCACTAAAGCTCACTGAAAGCTAGTGCTAGATTGAACGTAATATGTGTATATATTATTTAGGATCAAGCATTTTAGTAAGACACGCTTGGTTTTAAGCATTATAGCATTGCACGGATGGTGTAGTAGATAGTGGTCTTCGCCATTGCTACTGTGCCAAGTGTTATGGTTTCGATCCCCACGAAATAATTTGTATGATCGACAACTTATTATTCCGCGTCTGGGTGTTCTTCGTGTTCATTGTTCGAATTGTTGTAAAATCCGACATAGGAATTATTTCTTAAAACATAAAGAAAAGAGAAGATATATATATATATATGTATATATGTATATATTTAAATACAAGTTATGTGACCCGTATGCAGGGTGTTGAATAAACTCTACAAGTAGCTTAGTGTTTTGGCATTTATGGCGTATAAGGTATTTAAGTAGGTGTCAAATATAGTACTAGAAGTACAAACATATTAAAGATACCGCCACTGCGTAAGTCAATACATATATATACGTAACAAATAATCATAAAGCAAAAATAACTAAAAGTGGAGTTAGTTGTCCCAGATTTAGGTACTAATTAAACAACCTAGCATAATTTAGCGTTGATAACAAAAAGCACTTAATTATGACGCTGTTTTAAAGCTTTACTTAATTGTATTCTCTTTCTTAAAACTTTGCTAAGGTGCATCATCCAAAAAGTTTTTAAACTTTTAAATGAATTGAGCATAATCTTAGATCTGTTGAACCAAAATGTCACTGTGAAAAATTGTTTTCGCTTTTTCTGACAAAAGAAACTGCTTTTGTTGAATGTAAACAAAGACATTACAAAACACAAATGAGAAGCTTATCTAAGCCTGGCCATTATGTGCGAGAGCCTAATATTTTATGGTGATTTGAATACTGCACAAGTGTTCCTTAAAGTTTCTACGGGGAGAGGGTCTCGGTGATATTCAATACATATCGCAACGGTGTAACAAATTATATGATGCGTAATTACTCTACTGAAGAAAGAAAACAAATAATTTCTTTTCAGCGACAGAATGCTGTTATAGACGATACAATTTGTAACTAACTACAAATATTTTTGATTTCTTTTATATTCTTGCCTTTTTTAAAGAGATAGCCATGTGGTATGAGGGACTTAACAAATATACAATTAACGCACACATAACCACTCAGACACAGAACAATCAGTTGTAGATGATATGGTGAACGTAAATAAAGCATGGAGGCAGTACTTTCATAAAAAATACGGTTTACTATTGATACCAAAGCTACTTACTCAACTCTAGTTCTCAGAAATTGAAGTAAATGCTAATGGGGCAAGATATCTATCAGCTGTTCTGTTCTACAGTGGATTTCCTTGTTGTCAATATCAAGAACTAAATCCATGATATAATTATACGTTACTAGCGGTCGCCTAGTGGTCAAAATTCGACCAAAATTCCTAAGCTTGCTACTTTGGTTTCTGTTTTTCTCTAATACATATAAATAATGTATAGGTAACCATAGCTACAAAGAATTGTATGACGCGTTGTACAATTCTTTGTAACTATGGTTACCTATAACTTATTTATATGTACGACAGACGAACAATGTCGAAATACTACGAACGCGATTCAACTGCGTGTGTCAAATGCATGGTTATGTGCGTGTAGTGTTTTTTCATTAATTTAAAGTATTTCTAATGCATATTTTATAAAAATATGATTCGCTCTTCCTTCTCTATATAAACTTTAATTGTGCCAAATTTATTACTCCTTCGTCTGCGCAATTTTCGTAAAAAGGGGTACATATTTTTCCTTCACGTATTAATATATAGATAGATTATAGCAACACGCCAAGTTTTATTAAGCCCTGCCTTCTTTGTGTTGTTCCTGTGGTGCCATTATTTTGCGCTGGGTATACTGTCATGTTTTATTTCCGTTTACTAAGATTACACAAATAATTGTTCTGTGTGGCTTCGAACCTAATACACAGCGTGGTGAGCCGGCAGCTTGCCTCTTATACTTTTATTAATACTAAACTTTTATAGAGCAAACCAAAATCTCGCAGGTTTGTATCGACTTGTTTCTGACTGTAAATAAGAACTCTTCTGAGCGTGAACGATGTCGCTGGAAAACAGCTAGTAATTACAAAACCATTACATCATAACGTAAATGACCTATTAAATGTAACCCTTTCGATGAAGCATGTGAACAAAGACTCATTTAACCCGTTCTCTGCGCACATTTTACCTGCAAGTACTTTAAATTGTTTTTTCACAATTTACCTTTACGTATCTCCACTAAAGCATTCACCCTTTTCATTAAAATTGTTGGGATTTTAAAGGAAGTACATGTCACACGGATGAATGGACCAAAAATTAAGGTTATACGTTAGCGTCCAATATCTAGGTCCATTTGTTTGTACAACTAACTATATATATTTGCAACCAACCTACATAGTTGGTCAAATGGCACGAGCAATTTGTTTATACAGCCTTATTGAATACTACCATATGTCTGTTATTAAAATAATTCCTTGTCGCGTGGGTATTTACAAACATTCAAACAACGGCCACAAGAAGAACCAGATTCGGAACGTGGATAACAAACATTTTTTTTGCCGTGTGGGGATCGATCCTACAACACTTCACGCTGTGGCAGTGGTAAAGCGACCACATATACCACTACGCGATCTGTGAAATCAATATAATAATATAAAGTAATAATAATGTCCCCCAAACCGAATTTCTACCACGGCGGCCAATCTTAACGTAGACTGGACATCTGCGCAGGAGATATTATAGAGCACAACTATGTGCGCAAACGCAAGTGCACTCTCTGTTCCCTAAGTCTCATGATCCGATGGGATAGCAATCCCACACGACCGGAGAGACATCAGGCGTAGGACCAACGGCTTTACGGGCTTTATGAGGCACGGAGGTGTGTATCTTCGCCAACTTTCTAAATCCGGGTTGCTATTGAGATTTCTTAATAGAACAAGTGAGAAACGGCAATCAATTGTCGTAAATCTTAGAGGTCACGTGATATGACGTGACCAGAGATCAGGTCAGAAGTCAAAGGTCATAGTCATTTCAGAAGTATATCGACAATGCTGAGTCAAATGGCGTTGACCGCGAGTCTCAAGCTCTTACGGTTCTTGAGTTGAAAGTTGTATAACAGACGGACAAAGCTGTTAAGTGTGTAAGAGTTTTTTCTAACTCTAAAAACCTAATAACTTTGTTGGCCCGACATTGGATTAGAACCCGAGATCTCATGCACAGTAGTCGCATTCACTACCGCTGCGCCACGGAGACAGTCACCTATAGACTGCACGCATGGAGTAGTGCTTTAAATGGTCGCCCTGCCACTGCCAATGCGCCGAGCGTTGTGGGTTTAATCCCACACGGGACAAAAATTTGTGTGTTCCAGAAATGGTTGTTCCGAGTCTGGATGTTCTTTGTGTCCGTTGTTTGAATGTTTATAAAGTCCACACAGAGGAATTCTTCCTAGTGCGGCAGTTGCCTTTTTAATTTCAATATATAAAGTAGGTAGTAAGTGGACTTACCATGACGGCATTGATCTTGAAGTCCATGTGGTTCTTGACCTCTGCAGCGAGCTCTCGCACCAGGAGCAGCCCGTCTTTCCGAACCACGTCAACGTTGTACTCGTGGTATTTCTGCACACAACAATAAACATATCATATTATATTCATAAACAATCTATTTATACAACATGTAACAAAAAGATGTGCTAATATTTTTATGTAATACTAGATAATGCCTGCGGCTTTGGTCGCATAAATATAGGTTAGGCTAGATTAGTAACAGTACTTTTGCCTGGATGAAAGGTTGGGTTAACAACAGTCCTTTTCTTTGGATAAATGGTACTCTATACCCTTTTCATGATAATGACGGGATTTCTAAATTTCATGGTGATCGGTCGAGTAGTTAAGGTGTGAAAGCGCAAATAAAAACAAACTCACATTTATAACTAGTTGGGTGAATGTGAAAGTCTGTGAAAATATTTAGTACTTTGCTACTTAATAAATTATGACGCCTTTTGGTTGTTTTATGCTGTGACGTCTCCAGACCTTTTATTTCATAGTGTTTGATTTACTTAACACTGTTGGCGTTATAGCAACCGAAACATTCATACAGTCTGAAGAATTTTGACGTTATTTTGTACTTAATAATCGATTATCTTTAACTATTACATAATTTTGATCCTGATAATATCGCGTTTGATTGCAAAAATCTGGTCTTTAGTAATCTTGCTAGGATTTCGGAGAAGATTCCATTTTCCCAATTTATTATCGTGGACGTATCTATTACTTTGACTTAAGCTCTATTTTTATTATTACATATTTTAATATCCGTCATATTTTTTATAGTTAAATTATTTTAATACACCATAATAACAACGATTTAAGAAATGCCCTGTGAAATTCCACATGGAAATGTTGGTTCAATGCATTCTCTACCTCTTTGGCACAACGGCGTACGACATTTGCCTAAACTTAATTAAGACTGATGACTATATATTTTTGTTGTATTACTGTCTTATTAGTGCAAGCGCCCAATTGATATCCTGACTGCAGAGATGATGTAATTGCTAGCGTTATCTTTCAGCAAATACAATATGAAACATAACAATAGTTCGCAGCAAATAGACTAGTGCAAGTAATATCTGCATGGAGCACGCGTAATTTAATGCTTTCACGAGCACAGATAAACATTGGCAGGCATGTAGCGTTCGCATAATTTGTGAAAATGACAACAATCGTGTCGCATTCGCGCTACATTACGCGTTGAGTTATTGGTTCCCAACATGGCGGCGGCGTCGGCGGGAACACCGCGCGACGCGCCCGAGACCTGTCAAATTTAAAAATGGAACGGACGCATCCGGAATTTGGCGGATGCTGGCTGCCAAATTATTGTTATTCGGCAGAGGCACGCTTCGTACAGCCTTGTTATTGAATTTTGGATGTGCCCGATGTCGCCTTTGTTGTACTATCAAATCTAACGAGATGTCTCACTGTGCTTACAATATTTTTTATCTACGCAGCCATAGACCGCTTTAAGCAAAAAGCCGGTTATCTGTTATAGAAACGTGGGGTTGCTGAGATAAAGTTACCTCGAGAGCTTTAGATTTAATACGAACGAGAAAATAAAAAAGTAATAGAGTCTATAGATCGGCGGAAATACATTTTATGGGCAAACCAGGTCCCGGTTACTCAATAAAGTTCGTTTAAGGGTACCATCGGTGGCGGATGGAAAATGGCGGCGCCATAGAGACGTCTGTCCTCTGTCCACGACGAGGCACTCCCCTTCATATTACATTGTCTTCAACGACACCCGGAGATCCCGTTTAATCGATAGCCTACTTGAGCTTTAAAAAGGGTAGAAAGCTCAAGTGTCGTATAAAAGCTATACTTTCGTGTAGCCGTTTTGGTTTTATTTAGCTGACTTTCTTCAACATAAGATAATTCGCATGCAATGTAGAGTTAAGTGGTCACTAAGATTACCAGTGTGTAGTCTTGTATTTATCTCGAGATACGAAATTGTGTAATCCACAGTTAGTTGTTTTGGGTCTGGGTATTTTTTTACTATACATATTCAAATAAAAATGTACCTTTGTGCGAGTATGATATATTTTTTAAATATGGCTAGTAAGAAGATCAAAATATTGAAATTCTGTTACTGTGTCTACCTGAACACATTAATTGTTCATATTTATTTAAGAAAAAAGGGTATTAATTGCGTAAATAGAGTGTCTCGTAGTTAGTGTAGGAGGGATCGCGAGTGGCAGACCTCCGTGCGGCCTGCATTCGTGCCCGGAGATCTTACACTCGTAGCCGTAGCCATCGCCACCGCGATGAGCTAGAGGAGGGCCGACTGTACGAGGCGTATCGCAATGCGAAAGCGCCCTTACAGTTGGCCATCTGCCGCGCTAAGGAGCAGGTGAGGGAGCAGATGCTGGAGGGTCTTGACCGTGACCCCTGGGGGCGCCCTTACCGCGCGGTACTGAAAAAGCTTCGCGCGCGGAGCCCTCCCCTTACGGAGACTCTCCAGCCCAACTTTCTCTCTGAGGTGGTCGAGGCACTCTTTCCTGGCCGGGAAAAGCACGTGGCCCCGGTGATGGCCACAGTGGGAGGCCGATATCGGGAGGCGGATTCCATTGTGTCCCCGGTTACAGATGCAGAGATGGGGGTGGTTCTCTTGTGGATCCGCTCCAAGAGGACTGCCCCCGGACCCGATGGTGTAACAGCGCAAGCCCTCGCGCTGGCCCTCGACCATCTAGATGTCCACCTCACGGACCTTTTCGACGCGAGCCTGGTGTCGGGACGGTTCCCTGAATGCTGGAAGGAGGGAAAGTTGGTGCTGCTGGCCAAACCGGGGCGGCCTCCGGAATCGGTCGCGACTTACAGGCCTATTGTGCTGCTGGACGAGGCGGGAAAGATGCTAGAAAAGATCCTAGCTACCCGCGTCGTCCAGCATTTAAGTACGATAGGACCCGACTTGTCGGACGCCCAGTTAGGATTTCGTCCGGGGCGTTCGACGGTCGGGGCTGTTATGTGCCTGAAGGCCGTGGCTGAGGAGGCGATCGCTGGTGGTGGCGTGCTGTTGGCGGTGTCTTTGGACATCGCCAACGCTTTTAACAGTCTGTCATTCAGCTGTATCCGGGAGGCGCTCCGATATCACGGAGTGCCCTTGTACTGGAGCAGCTGGTGGCAGACTACCTAAGAGGAAGAAGTGTCCTCCTCGAAGTTGGTGGCGAAGTTTGGCGGCGGCCCATGTCGTGCGGTGTCCCGCAGAGCTCTGTTCTTGGTCCGCTCCTGTGGGACATCGGGTTTGACTGGGCCCTACGTGGTGTCCTACCCCCCGGGCTGAATGTCATCAGCTATGCTGACGACACTCTCGTCACAGCCCGAGGGGGTAACTTCGAGAAGGCAGCCCGCCTGGCCACCGTGGGGGTCCCTCAGGTGGTCGGGCGTATCGAGGCGCTAGGTTTGAGGGTGGCTCTGTCTAAAACGGAGGCCCTACTCTTTCATGGGCACCGTCGCAAGCCACCCAGCGGCGCCTCGATAGTGGTGGGCTCGGTTCGTGTACCACTCCAGGCCCATATGAGGTACATGGGCCTGGTACTAGAAGGGCGATGGCGTTTCGACGAGCACTTCAGCCGTCTCGCTCCGAGACTCCTAGGCGCTGCTTACGCTCATGGGCGGCTCTTACCAAACTTGGGCGGGCCCAGCGTCGGTTGTCGTCAGCTCTACACGGGGGTTGTTTGGTCGATGGCGCTTTACGGCACACCGGTGTAGGTGAACTCCCTGACCGCCCAGTGTAGGGCTCTCTTGCGGAGACCGCAGAGAGTCATAGCGGTCAGGGTCATACGCGGATACCGCACGGTGTCGGCCAACGCAGCCTGCGCTTTGGCCGGAACTCCCCCGTGGGACTTGGAAGCGGAGGTGCTCGCCGAAACCTTTAAAGTGATATCGTCGGTATGGGAGAAAGAAAGAAGAAAGAAAGAAAGAAAATATATTTTTATTTCTAAAAAACACGAAAGCCTTCAAACAATGTTCAGGAAATATGTACCTATATATTATTTCAGAAGATTTAATTAATTAATACAAGTGACGGCTGTCACGCGCGCCACAAATGCCAAGATTCAAACATCAGTACATATTAATAATCTGTGCCTCAGACGTGGCAGGCAACGTGTCATCTACGTGGCGTTCAACCAGTGTCTCCATATACACCGTAATTACGGTAGACATACCGTAATTTTGCCGGGTTTACCACTTACCGTAGCATCTATGTTACGGTAGCAAAAGCTACCGTAATTTGCAACTTTGTTTTTTTAGATTTATTAGCCATTATTTTTGTTAGAGATAGAAACATTAATTAATATGACAATACTGATGCTCAAGCTAAAAGGACTGGTATCTAATAACTGTAACAAACGAGTTTTTCCATGGTTCATTCGTAATGCACCGTAGAAAAAGTTAGGGATTCCCTGCTTTGTATACCCGACCAAATAAAATTGTAACATTTTGCAAATAAATTAAATAAAATTAACGATTATTTATTTGACCAGCATAATGACATTCATTTATAAGATTGTGATGTTGGTGTAATTTTTCGATTTGCACGAGAAAATTTCATTCTGCTGCATTTATCTATTGTTTTATCAGTTTACGAATTCAAATGGCTAGTGATAGTGATAGTGATGGCCCATCTACGCCAAAAAAACAAAAAACCCAGGCAGGTGAGAAACAAAAAAGTAAAATATACAAACAAAAGCTTCGGTCGGAATGGTTAACCAATAAGGATTTTTCATCGTGGTTAAGGGAACACCCAACTGATCCATTTAAAGCATCATGCACTGTATGTGCAGTAACTATGACGGCTGAAATAAGTGTCATAAAACGACACAAAGAAGGTACAAAACATAAGGATAAGTTAAAAGGTATCTGTCAACAGCCGTCGATATCAAAGATTTTTGAAAATGCAAAGGTGTCATCGAGTGATAAAAGTGTGAAACGAGCTGAATTAAAGCTGGCAGCTTTCATGGCAGAACATAAAATTTCACATGTTGTGATGGATCATTTAAATGATTTACTTGCCGATATTTTCCCCGACTCTCGCATAGTGACAAGTTTAAAAATGAAGCATAGCAAATTGCAAGCCGTCATAACTAATGTCTTGGGTGTCAGTGAAAAGGAGTCTATTGTATTTGATTTAAAAAGCACGAAGTTTTCAATTTTAGTAGACGAAAGTACAGACATAGGTGTTGTAAAAACCATGTGTGTTGTCGTCCATTACTACGACTCGAAAATCAGTCGAATAGTAAGTCGTTTTTGGGACCTTATTCAACTATTTCAAGAGTCCACAGACGACCATAACGCAAATGCAGATTATCTGTATAATGCAATAGTAAAATCATTTGAAGAACAGAACGTACCACTACAAAACGTAATAGGTTTTGGGTCGGACGGTTGTAATACAATGATGGGGGTTCGCAACTCAGTGTCATCCAGATTTCGACAATCCTGCCCGGGTATTGTTATTCTCAAATGTATCTGCCACTCGTTGCACCTGTGTGCTAGTGACGCCGCTAAAGAAGTACCATCAGATTGTGAACAACTAGCACGTGATGTTTACAACCATTTTAAATCGAGCAGCAAACGTCAAAGTCAGTTTAAGCCTTTCCAAATTTTTGTGGAAGTTGATGTACACAAAATACTTCGTCCAGCCCAAACAAGGTGGTTATCGCTATTAGCAGTTGTCGACCGATTGTTGGAACAATGGGACGCTCTACGACTTTATTTCGACAGTAAATGGTTAGATGATCACGAGTGTAGAGAAATCCATAAACGCCCAAATGACCCAATCATTAAAGCCTACTACTATTTTCTTTCTTGGATGTTACCCAAATTTACAAAAACAAATGCGTACTTTCAAAGTGAAAGTACTGTTATCACAGAAATGCACACTAAAATGAGAGAATTATATAAAGATCTGATCTCACTTGTTATGCGGCCGGAGTGCACGCGCAATGATAAGCTCGACGAAATTGATCCCACCAACGAAAATCTTTACCTGAATCTTGACGATATATACCTTGGCCTCGGTGTCCGCAAACAATTATCGTTACCTCAAATGGCAAACAATGAGCATGACATACGAGAGTTCAAAAGTAACTGCCGAAAATTCATTATTAGGGCTCTAATTGCAATAAGAATAAGGTACAGCCTCGATGATCAACTTCTTCATGCAATTTCTACCCTAAGCCCAGAAGCTTGTCTGTCACACGAAAGACCTTCCACCTTGGCACCTTTTTTTACGCTATTGCCACGCATAGCTCCCAAATCTTTGCAAGAACAGCAGAATTTAGATGACGAATGGAGATATTTGCCATCTTTCGAACACAATAAACTGAATACCAATTACCCTCCTGACAAATTTTGGCATGAGGTTTGTTATTTTATATTGTTAGTAGTGATACTTTATTATGGATGGCTCTTATAGAAAGCTGATTCGTTTGTTTTTACTTTCAGATTATCCAAATACAGACAAAAATGGAAAGAAACCATTCGCAAGCTTGTGCAACTTCATGCTTCAAATATTGTGCCTACCACACTCTAATGCTGACTGTGAAAGAGTTTTCAGTCAAATCAATAACATAAAAACGGACAAGAGAAACAAATTAGCTACAAAAACTATTAGCGGCAATATATTAGCCGAACAAGGCATTCAAAGGAATGGTAAAAACTGCATAGATTTTGCTCCAACAGAAAAAATGATAAACATGATGAACAGCTCTATTTACAAAAGTGAATAATAAACCAATTTCTGATACAAGATTGATTATAAGACTGATTATGAATAAAAACTGGCAAAATTAAGCGTCTAATTTTTTTCTATTGACACCGTAGTCTACCGTAATTTTCACTTGGTAACACCGTATTTTCAAATAAACTATCTGGAGACACTGCGTTCAACACGTGTCAACCGTCAAATGTAAAATTATGTTCAAGACTTATTTATCCTAATATTATATGAATAATTACAATAATACTTAAAGTTATTAGCGAAAGATACGTTCGTGTTTAAGAAATCTGGATGGACACTCAGCATACACTGAGTTGGGCATAACCCCCACCTCAGTACTGATTTTCAGTTCCAACCACGAGTATCGTATTACTTGACGTCGTCGGCGACGTCCACAAATA
Source organism: Catocala fraxini (assembly GCA_930367265.1). Lineage (NCBI taxonomy): Eukaryota > Metazoa > Arthropoda > Insecta > Lepidoptera > Erebidae > Catocala > Catocala fraxini. The sequence goes on along the minus strand of OV884025.1, from coordinate 10,009,575 downwards.
TAAATTACAACAAATGAGACAGATGTAAATAGACAAAGCAGTACAAACTATGGTAAAAAGAAAGGGAAATAAAGGACAGAACAGTGCTACATGATATACTTAACCTATGCAAACCATCATGGTAAGTTTTATTATATTGAATATAATAATATACACACATGTACACATATACATATATATACATATATATATATATATATATATATATATATATATATATATATATATATATATATATACATACATATATATATATATATATATACATACACACACACATACATACATTTATATATATGTCTTTTCAGTTACCTATTCTAATACTTATTACTCTAAAAAAAAGTAGGAAGGAAAAGTAGCGGAACAACTGGAATGATCTACCAGGCAGAGGGGCCATAGCCTTCAAGGTACTGATGACTGTGTTTGTTGTTTTTGAATTAACATTAAAAAAGTTTTATATTTAAATTTGAAACTGTATTTGGTTTTCAGGTCCCTGATAGGCGGCGGCAAATTATTCCAACATTTTGTTGCTGAGTACCTAAAAGAGCCCCGGAATGCTGTAGTTTTATGGTTTGGTATGGACAATGCACTGTTTGAGGTTCTGATGGAATATGAGCAATGATCTCGCCTCCAGTCCATCTTCTCATATAGGTATGTAGGTTTTTGGCTCTTCATTAAACCAAAAAGTAAGCTGGCTAGATGTAATTTTCTCCTGGCTTCCATTTTCAATATATTGTTTTCATTTATGTATGGTGTTACATGATCTCTCTTTGGTATCTTGAAGCAATAGCGAGCACATGCATTTTGCATTCTTTGTATTAAGTTCCTAGTTCTAGCCAGCAAACATGGACCATAAACTATATCACAATAGTTAAATCTAGATAGTATGAGACTGTCTACAAGTTGTTTTCTCATGTTTGTGCTGAGATAGTCACGTATGTTGTAGAGAACCTTTAACCTATAGAAGCAATTCCTGACAATTTTATTTATGTGTCCCTCAAACTGTAGCCTTGAATCCATCACCAACCCCAAATTGGTGACTTCTTCAACCCTTTCAATTCTTTGACCATTTAAAGTAATTGTAGGAGCATATTCCAAAATTGACTGAAGTTGCCTCTTACTTCCCAGTATCATTAATTTTGACTTGAGTGGGTTTAATATCAGTGAGTGTTCCCTAGACCATTTAGCCACTCTTTCTAGGTCTTCAGTGATTTTTGCCATTGCTGCGAGAGTGTCACTAGGCTTAAAAGACAAATACATCTGTGTGTCATCTGCGTACATGTGGAACTTGCAGTGTTGAAAAGATGTGGTAATATCTGCTGTGTATAAAATAAAAAGTAATGGTCCCAATATTGACCCCTGTGGGACTCCCCTCGTCACATTTAATGGGGTCGATGACATCACAGTGCCGTCTTCTTTACGTATTTCCACATACTGTGACCTATTTGAGAGATAGCTATGAAACCATTTAATTGCATCTGATGAAAACCCATAATAAGCCAACTTGGATAATAACAGTGAAGTATCCAGTGCATCAAAAGCACGTGAATAATCTAGGAGCACTAACGCTGTTCCCTCCCCCTGGTCTCTAGCCTCCAATATGTTACCAACTACATCACCTAAAGCTGTAGCAGTTCCCCTTCCTTTTCTGAAACCTGATTGTTTATCAGGGAGGATATTATTCTTTTCAAGATATTCCATGACTTGCAAATATACTACCTTTTCCAGCACCTTAGACATACAGGGGAGTATACTAATCGGACGTAGGTCCTTGTTAGTGTTTGGAGGAAAAACTTTGGGTAAAGGTCTCACTATAGAGCATTTCCATAGCCTTGGGTATTCCTGCGTACATATAGATGTGTTAATTATTTTAGTGATGGCACCTACTGTATGTGGTAGTGTTAGTGTTAGCATCTGTATATTAATTTTGTCTATTCCTTGTGCTTTTGTTCCTATGTTGTTAATTATTTTTTGTATTGTTTCTTCATCTACAGGTTTTAGTTCAAAAGTATTTTGGGTGTTATGTCTATGAAACTCATAATATGTCAGTTTAGACATGCTCACTTTACATTCTCTTGGCACATCTAAAAAGGCTTTATTAATACTATCCAAGTTATCAAAATGGTCAGGCAGACAGAAATCCTTGTGTGAAGGGAGTATATGGTTTTTCAAATTTTTCCAAAGGATTTTTTGGTTGTTTATGTTATCGTTTATAGTTTTAGAAAAATAAGCAGACTTCTCATTATGCAAAGCCACGGTGGCTTGATGTTTTAGGTCAAGATAGTACTGCTTTTTGGATTCTAATCTGGTATTTTTAAAAGTTATCCTAGCTTTGTCGCGCAACCTAAAAAGTAACTTTACATTTTCAGTTATCCATGGTGTATACTTTGTTTTAAATTGCTTATGTTTCTCAGGCGCATGCATATCAAACAAGTACACAACCCATGAGGATAACTGTTCCACCATATCATTAACCCCGTCCTGTAGCTCAAACATGTGCCATGGAATATTCCCAAGATCAGCATAGAAGAAATCCACCAAAATATCCCCATATGCTCTGTAGGAAACCCACCTAGGTTTCTCCTTCTGTTTCTTCAATCGTGACTCACAGGTTACAATTGAGTGTTGTCCCAGTTCGGGAACATGAGTAACTAAAACATTTTTAACACTTATGTCAGTGCATATTAAATCTATTAAAGTGCTGCTGTCCCCTACAAAATGTGTTGGGGTATTTACTACCTGGTGCATATTTGTATAGTTTAAGAATTGGTGAAGTTTTTTAGTGTTAGTACTAGACACACTTAGCATATTAATATTAAAATCACCTAAGATAATAATATGATTATATGGAGCCAATGCACAAATGCTGTCACTCAAGCCGTCCAAAAATCTATCTACACATAGCCATGGTGGTCTGTATGCCGTTCCAACCATGATCCTTTTACCCATAATGGTCAATGATAGCCAAAATTCCTCTATGTCTGGATGTATGGGGTGACTTATGTTCCTTGCATTTACTTCTGTCCTGATATAGAAACCCACTCCTCCCCCTTTACCACCCCTTATTGACTTAGGTCTTGGAATATGCCTTAGCTTATAGCCTGGTACCGAAGGAGCTCTTCCCTGTTCACCTGGCTTCAACCACGTCTCATTTATTGCCATAAGATGAACTGAGTGGAGGTTCATGGCTATTAAAAATTCATCATGCTTAGTACCTAATGACCCTGCATTAAAAAGTCCAAATTTCAAATATTTGTTATTATTCATTATGATTAATTGTATTTTTCAATATAGTATGTATCAATGTAATATGTAATATGTATCAATGTAGTAATTATATAGTAAATAAATATAGTATTCATATTATATGTTTGTACTTTGTATGCAGTATGCAGGCATTAGTTATATAAAATATTTTTAGTATCTTATCAAACACTCTAGTTACTGTATTATATAAATTGATATTCAGACTATTTATGGTACATTGTTCATATTTTAGATTAAAGGTTCCCTCAGCACATCCCATGACATATCTGATCCTAGTTGGGCCAAATAATGTATAGTTTAAACAGTCACACACCACACCAAGTTCATGTGTACCCTGTGCCAATGCATAGCATTCCAAATAAACATACTTTGGGTGGGGAATGATTATATTATTGCAAATGCTTACCATGTATGTATTGTAAATATTTGTGTTGTATTCATTGTAAATAATTGTGTTATAGGTGTTGTAAATTATAATGATTTTTGTATATAATCTTGATATAGTTGTACACTTGAGATATATTATATTTGGTAAGTGAATATTTACATAGCTAAATAATTTGTAACTTCTATGTAACTTACCATATTTGTAGCAATAAAATACTCTTATTTTTATAATGAAGTTGCATGCATACAGAGAAATAAAGTTATAGGTCAATCTTATGGAGAAAAACATGGTGTGTATAGATGTTACCGCACTATACTTTAGCTGTCTTGACAGTCTCACAACCAAATACTCGTTTGACATCGGGCTCTGTGCGGATGGAATAAGCACGTCTTCCATCAGCTTCTTTGACATAAATTCTGCCATGTTTGGTCCATACAAACCTCCAACCAAGGTGTGTAGCAGATTGTCGAGCGAGAAAGAACAGCTGCTTGTTTGTTCGAGTCAGCCTCTCGTTGAGGTAGAAGCGTCTTGGGGGGCCATCCAGGTCAAGGTCAGCGGATGTGACGCCTCGTCTTGCCCTCGCGCTCCTCAGCAACTCGTCGCGCAGTCCACGCCGCGCTAGCCTCACCACGACGCGCCGGCATCTCGTGCCCGCTGCTCCCTCAGCCGCCCCCCCCGACCGCTCCACCCGGGGCCCCACCCGTTCTGCATATACTATATCCTTCTCTTCTAGTGGTACACCTAACTTCTTGGCTACCATCTCGACCGTATGTATAACATTTTCGCCAGCACATTCGGGCAGATTTGAAATCTCCATATCTGATAGCAGCAGGTCTTGCTCCCTTTCATTGAGCTCGGTTTTCAATTGGCTAATTGTTTGGTCCAATTGGTGTGTTGAGGGGGTCGCAGCCTGTTGATTCTCAATGTGTTCCAAGCGGTTCTCTAAATTATCAACCTTCTTTTTACAGGCTGCTACTGATGTACGAAGGTCAGCCATCTCGAGACGGAATTCCCTGAGCTCTGCTTTAAGGTCTTCCCGCATTGCCCTTATTTCCATCCTCAGCAGTTGCATTTCGTTGCCGAAGTCAACCTGAGGCGACGAGTTGTTGGCCGGCTTCTGTATACTCAGCTCTTTATCACACCCTGAGCCATCTGTGGGCTGAGAGGAGTCGTATTGGCTGGTAGGAGTATTATCCCTACTATCGCATAAGCCCTGGATAGGAGTGGGCCGGGTAGTGTCCCTGGATGTTTTATTCTTACAACTCAGACATTGCCAGTCACTGCTCACCTTGGCAGTTTCTGGCAGATGCACACAAATGAGGTGAAATCTATTTGTGCATTTACAACAAGTAGCGGCCGCTTTATTAGAGACAAACTTGCCACAAACAACACACTTGCCAGCCATGTCCCCTACCTGCTATGTATGATGCGGATAGTTTTTTCGTCGACCAACAGATGGCGCTACTATGCGTATTTAAAAAAGAGGCTTTGTTTACAGCACTATAATGTTCGCACTGAAAGATTTATTGAACGTTATTGTCACTGCGCACTAATTCACACTATAATGTACTTTAATTTTTAGTAAATACTTGTTTTATTTTAATAAATTTATTATTTTATACTATAGGGTAGTTTTATGTCACTGTTTTAATTAGATATTTTAATTTTCAGTTTATTTAAGTTTATATCACTAGATATCACTGGATAACGCTATATGTATTTTATTGTAAGTTGTGTAACACTGATCGATTAAATTTGTTTTGATAACTTCCACAATTTATTTTTATTTACGTTTTAAACATAAGGTGTATGTAACGTTGCCAACTGTCATTAGGTTATGGGTGGACATGGGTGTTCGTCCTCTCCCAGAGGTTTTAACTGGTACAAGGAACCGAGCCCACCAGGGCGTATTCCGAAAGTGGAAGGCGCGGCTGGAGGTGCCTTTAGCAGGATTCAGAACCGTTGAGGCCTTCCAGCCGGTTTTGAACCGGTGGGCAGAGCGGCAGCATGGGACTCTTTCCTTCCGACTGGTGCAGGTGTTGTCAGGGCACGGTTGCTTTGGCAAGTACCTGCACACGGTCGCTAGGAGGGAACCGAGTCCCATCTGCCACCACTGCAGGTGTGTAGAGGACACGGCACAGCACACGCTCGAGGCATGTCCTGCCTGGGCGGTGCAGCGCCGTGAACTTGTAGGCGTTGTGGGAGTCGACCTCTCGCTGCCGGCCGTGATCAAAGCCATGGTCGACAGCGAGAAGAACTGGATAGCGGTCGCATCCTTCTGCGAGGACGTTATCTCGCGGAAGGAGGTGGCGGAGCGGATCCGTGAGGAGAGTATCTTTGCGGATCCGAGCCGCCGCGGGCGGGAGATAGGGAATCTCCCGTCCGCCAGCCATTGAGTCGGAGTGACCCCCTTTGTCGTGCCGGGGTGTCACCCAGGAGTCGTCGTCCGTGTTGTGTTGGACACTGCTGGGTGGGTCGCTGATGTAGTTTCAGTTCCAGCGACTCACCCACCATTCAAGGCAGCGAGTTGGCACACCGTGGTAGGTTTAGTCGGTAGTACCCGGGACGTTCCATCTTATCCCGGGTGAGCCCGACATAACCTCTCCGCTCCCCTTTTCAGCGGAGAGGTATGCGTCAAAGCACAAAACCACGATAAAAAAAAAAAAAAAAGGAGGCGCGAGCCGGCGGATATTTGATTTGATCCCGCCCTATACGCAGTCTATTTGTGGCGAACAGTGTTGCCAATGCACAAATATATACAAACACAGGTACACTGCCTTATTGTTGTTTGAACAATAGTCAATAACATAATGTTTAAAAGCTATATAAAATAGACACACGCCTATGTATCATATATACGCATTTCGCAAGTTATGTTACGTAATATCTCTATTGCCATCGTTCGAACTACCCGTTTGCTTTCAAATATACCTATATAGAAAATATTGGGCATATTAAATAGTTTGTATAGCTTTAACATAAGTCTATTTAGGTTGCTATGTCATGATACTTTTTACGGTAGACAGATTCGAGATCGTGCCAAACATAAAAACTCAAATACATAAACATAAACTATCGCTATATATTTTCATTCTTAAGGAATGCAATCGAATCAGTTTACTAAGGATTTGATTTCTGTTTTCAACGAAGAGCAATGTTACATTGTGTCTCAAAGAAGGAACAGATTTGTATAATATAGAAACCCTGACCACTACACTAGTCTTTTTTTTTTTTTTTTTTTACGTGGGGGAATGCATGACGCATACCCCTCCGCGGGGGCGGGCGGAGGGGTTATGTCGGACTCGCCGGGGTAAAATAAAGATGTTGAAAAGATGAAGTACCTCCCGGAATACCGACTAAACCTACCACGGTGTTCCTCGACAAAACCACTATCGACGGGGCCGCGCGAATCACTTTCGCATGCGGTCGCGACCCCGCCGAGGTTTCGGCCCGCCGTATGAAACGGCAGGCCACTACACGGCTAAACTAGTCTGTTGTATGTGACTTTATCTTAGAAGTCAGTGTCTCTCCGAAAATTTGGATGCATCGATAGCCCACTACGCGCAGTATTTAATTATTATTTTTGATTACATAATAAATTCTGTCGTCTAATCTCAAAATACAAACAAACATATTGTACATATTTAGGAATACTTTATTCAAATTCAAATTGTTTTATTGTAAATCACAGGTACAGAGGATATTACACAATTACATTATAGATCAGCTGTGTTCCGCCACTTGGAAACTTCAAAAAGATTTATATAGTTCCTTGTATATATCCACAAAATATTTTCTTCTACATCATAAAAACTCCCTGAAGTGTCGATAAACAAAAATGTGCTTACGTATAGTAAACGCGTACGTCTCACGAGGGAGAATTTACCGAGCCGAGGGTTGAACCGCAGACCTGCATTATGTATGGGATGGCCGCTGTTAATCGTCTGACCTCATTTATTATTTTAATGGAATCAATTTCCATTAAAGATATCGTGGGAAGGAATAACAAAGGAGATAACTAAGTTTGTTTGTGTATTTAAATAAGGTGAATTTGCAAACTGCTTTATCCGAAACTATGTGAATAGGTAAATATGTGTATGTGGTAGAATATTATATTATTATTATTATATTAAATAGGTACTTTAAAGAGATAGAATGCTGGTTTTAAGGCAAACTAAAATGGTAGGCTTACATTTTTAATTATTAATTTTTATATCCTAGGATTGCATCCGTTAATTGTGCAATTATAATTATTTGCAATAAAATGCTCTGTTGTATTAAGAGGCAAGACGTCAGTTGGCACTGATAATATATGAAGACTTGAAAATTTTAATCAGTTTGTAAAAAATCATATTTTATTTTACATCATAAATGTTCGGATGTCGCTAATACGGATCAAATTATATGGAGTAATAACATGCAGTATATTAAAGGGAAGTGTTGAGTTTTAATAAACTGATTAATTTTGTCACGTATTCCTATATTATTCGTACCTACTGCCATCTGCCGGCACGTTTCCAGACTCCGTGCTGATACGTATGCGTGAATTTATCCTTTATAGAAACTCCAAGCATAACTCATTCTATATTCCAGACACGGGATTTAATTTTAGGCTAGCTGTATCCCTTAAGTCTGCTCGTATCGAGGAGTATTTGCCCACGGGGGCCTGGCCTTTAAATATTGATGTAAACCTGCTTATCAATACTAATATTATAAAGCTAAAGAGTTTGTTTGTTTGGTTGAACGCGCTAATCTCAGGAACTACCGGTTCGAAGCGAAAAATTATTTTTGTGTTGAATAGCTTATTTATCGAGGAAGACTATAGGCTGTATATAGACCCACTGGGGCAGCGCAGTAACTATCAACACGGGTGAAACCGCGGGCACAGCTAGCGATCCTATAATTTTAGCCTCGTACCTTATATTTGTAGGGTGGGAACCCGTCATGTGATTCTCTCCAATATAGGTGGAATGAAGGAGTATGACAGACTTCTACAGACTATAACCACATTCGTATTCCTTCTCTTGCTCTTAACATTCCGGGCCTACGAGGTTCCTTTCGGATCGCGACTCCAGTTTTTTCTTAGTTTAATCTTACATCCCGGCCCACCAGACATTACTGGAGTGAGCACGGCCTTTTGGATTTTCCTATTATATACGCCAATGCATCATCATAGTTATGCACGGATGTGGCTTAACGTCTCAACCAATCCAGTTATCAAAAATACAAAAAAGTTATTCATACAACAGCAGACGATCATGAAAAAATTTACGTTTTAAATAGTCTGGTTAAGCTCGGATGCCGGCGTCCTAGCGTTGGTGGAGAAGAAGTGGTCGCGTCTCCATTGCCACTGAGCTGAGTTGTGTTGATCCGCACACGGGATAAACATTCTCGTGATCCACAAATAGTTGTTCCAAGTCTGCGTGTTCTTTGTGTCCGTTGTTTGAATATTTGTAGAATCCCCGCGACATTGGTACAACAATTAATGAGGACGTTGTTTTTTTAAAAGAACAGTAAATAAGTTAGTACGTACTAATTAATAGTTTTGCTTTAAACCAGTCAGTGCACCAAGTTCTATATGTACACATTTTTTTCGCACTAAAAATAATTCTTGTGTCGCAAGGGACTAAACAAACATTCAAACAATGGACACAAGGAACACCCAGACTCAGAACAACCATTCGTGAATTACACAATTATTTGTCCTGTGTGGGGATCGAACCCATAACACTCGGAGCTGCGGCAGCAGTGAGGCGACCACTTAAACCACGACGCCATCCGTGCAGTCTTAATAGATTAATATTTTTGCCCTAAACCAGGCAGTCCATCAAGCTTCTTGAATACTGGATATGTCACTAAACAAGTGAGGATCGGCAACGAATTCCCGTAAATCTTAGAGTTCGAAAAAATAGTTCAAGTAATATTCAAAAGTCACGTGATACACGTGACCGTGTGGTCAGAGGTCCAAAGTCATAGTAATTTCGGGGGTATATCGACTATTCTGAGTCGAATGGCGTTGACTGCGACTCTCTAGCGCTTACGGTTCTTGAGTTGAAAGTTGTATAGCAGACAGACGGACGGATGGACAAAACAGTTATATAAGAGGTTTTTCGAACTCTAAAAATGCTCAAATCGTAAGTCACTGTGCTCATACTGCTATATAATTAAATATCTGCTAAGAACTTCAGAACTACTTTCATTCATAGTTACTTTAGCAACTCGAAGGCTTCAAGCTTCAGGTAAGCTTTTAACTACAAAGGAGTTCCAATGCATCATAATTACGTTTAAAGCTATGTGTTAATAAGGACGTTTTCGCGAAATATGCGTGCAATGCCACGGGCAAAATCTAATACATACTAAGTTATAAATAAAAAGACAGTTTGTCAGTTGCTTTTACACAATACCAAGAAATATAATACACTTGCTTTCTGCTATTCTTGTTTCTTGAAGCGTGATGTTATAAAGCCTATCTATACTAATATTATAAAGTACTATCTATACTAATATTATAAAAAAAAAAAAAAAAAAAAAAAATTATAACATCTTGCATGCATTATTACTATTGTATGTATACATGTGTTTAAAAAAAAAAAAAAAAAAAAAAAAAAAAAGCTGAAGAGTTTGTTTCTTTGGTTTAACGCGCTTATCTCACGAACTACCGGTTCGAAGTGAAAATTAGTTTTGGATAGCCTATTTATCTAGTAAGGTTATAGGCTATATAACATCACGCTATGACTAAAAGGAGCGGAGCACCAATGGAAAATGTTGCAAAAATGTGTTAAATTCTCTTATGTAAAGCAGACGAAGTTGCGCGGGTCAGTTAGTGTTGTACGAGTATGTATATCTGGATAAAGTCGCTTTTTAATGAATAAATCTTATCTTTTCTTTTCTTCTTTTTCTCGAAGAAGAAAAGAAATAAGAGAAAGAAATGAAAAAATTATTTTCAAATAAAGAAGTCTAAAGTCGGTCCAATAGATTAAATTATGAGTTTATTCATTACAAATAAATATACAAAAGTACGGATCTTTCCTCTTTACAATATTAGTATGGAGTATAGTTAAATCAATAATTAGTTATTAATTAATATATAATATGATAATTTACCTATATTAAGTCATAGGTTATATTTATATTAAGATTTCTATCGGATACATTTCGGAGAGTGTGCGCTGCATAATTTGATTTCTCCTTCTCCATTCTACCATCGGACGACCAGAGAAACAGACCAGCACCACAGGCACATGGTCGATATATCACATTTACGCACGAAGCGCTTTGCTTTCACTTTTATAATGCGTATCGCAAGAGAGTGGGATTTACTACCTAAGTCTGTGTTTCTCGATGAGTACAATCTGGGTGTCTTCAAGTCGAGAGTGAATAGGTATATTTTAAGTAAGCGTGCTCCATCGTCGACTGCATCGTCACTTAATATCAGGTGAGATCGTGATCAAATGCAAGCCTATTATTATTTTAAAAAGAAAATATCTTAATTTTTTTACTTTTTTACCAGTCGATATTCTTATAGGTACAAAATAATGCATTAAATAATAAAAAATAACCCCCTTTCAAATTCTAAGCGTACGTACATAGGCAAAAGCTAGTCTATACTAATATTATAAAGATAAAAGATTTCATGCTTTCTTTGTTTGTAAGGATTTAACTCAAAAACTACTTAACCGATTTTGAAAATGAACACCAGTAGAAAGCTATATTATCACCGAGTAACACAGGCTATATTTTATTTTAAGAAAGTACTGTTTCTAACACCAACTAACCTACTTCTACGCCGAAGCTGCGAGAAAAGCTATTGTAATATAAAACCTCTAAGACACCATCAACCATCTCAAACGAATTCCCAAACATCAGAATAATGTCCACTAAAATTGGTCTACTATTATTACGGCTAGATAAGTGGGTAGATGTATGTAATTCGTAATTTAATCAGTACAGCTCCGGCATTGGGCGGGTGGCGCTGCTCACTGCGGCCCGGCTCGGCGCGGTTGCATAACGTCTGCCCGCCCTGAGGCCCGGGACACATTGGCTAACAAGGAACCTAAATTCAATTAAGGCAGTTAATTTAATCCGCTTTGTGTGTCAACACCACCCTCGCGGACCTCTGATTAATCCTATATATTCAACTATTTTAATTTATTGTAAATAATAGTCGTGTTATTGTTAAGCTTTGTTGACTATTACTGTCACGATACTAAATTGTACAAAATCGAATTTTGAATGCCATCTAAAGTAAAACTTGAAATAGAATGTCGTCAATTTGAAGATACGACATTCATCCTTACTAATATTATAAATTCGAAAGTAACTCTGTCTGTCTATCTATCTGTTACCTCCTCACGGCTAAACGACACAACTGATATGTATGAAATTTGGTACAGAGATATTTTAAAACCTGGGGAAACCGCGCGCAAAAGCTAGTAAACCATAAATCTGGCAGTTTTATTATTCTATTTTGCAAATATTGTGCACTAGCTTTTGCGCGCAGCTCCGCCAGCGCGGTGTACCTACATCAATAAAAAGTAGCCTATGTCCTACCTCGGGTTTTAAAGTATCTCTATACTAAATTTCATCCATGTCGGTTAAGTGGTTTAGCTGTGAAAAGGTAACAAACAGACAGTTACTTTCGAATGTATAACATTATAGTTATGAAAGTAAGGATTACATACTAGATTTTTCCCGCGGCTTCGCTCGTATAAATGTAGGCTACGTTAAGTTAGTAACTGTACTTTTTCTGGATGAAAGGTACCCTATGTCCTTTTCTGTTCACCTGACAACGTGTATGCAAAATTTCATAGTAATCGGTCGAGTAGTTAAGACGTGAAAGAGTAACAAACAAACTCACATTCACATTTGTAATATTAGTTAGGATTATTCATACAAAGAAATATATAGTGGTTAGTGTAACCGACTGCCACGCCTGAGGTCGCGGGTTCGATTCTCGCACAAGTCAAACATTAGTGTGCATGAACATGGATTTTTGTCTTGGTCTGGGTGTTCCTATGTATAATATGTAAGTATTTATAAAAAAAAATATATAAGTATGTATGTTTATCTATTGTCTAGTATTCATAGTACAAGCTCTGCTTAGTTTGGGCTAGATGGTGTTGTGTGTATGTGGTAGAATGTTATTATTATTATTATATTTGCTGCTCGCCTGAGAAAATTCGTTTTTGGATAGTGTCAGTTTTGGTTTTAACGTGCGATATATACATATTTATTCTTTTGAAAAAATTTGATTCTCCGTATGGCGTAGGTTTATGTCGTCGTTTTGTCACTGCCACTGCTCCGGCTGTTATGGGTTCGATCATCAAAACAAAAAATATAATTGTATGATCCACAACTTGTGGTTCCAAGTCTGGGTTCTTCGTGTCCGTTGTTCGAACGTTTGTAAAGTTCCCCGCGACACAGGAATTATTCCTAGTCCGGGAGTTGTCTTTATAAGAGGAAAATGTAAAGGTTTTGTCGTAATATGAAAATATGGTCGTATTTAACGGTCGTATAGTGGAGATAAGCAATAGCAATAGGGCTCACCCTTCAAATGTTTTATTCAATTGCTATAGATAAAAATATATTAATTACCATATTAAGAGGTTTTCTTATAGAAAACATCTGTACAGTTCTAACTAATAGTTCCTGAGATTAGCGCGTTCAACTAAACAAACAAACTCTTCAGCTTTATAATATTAGTATAGACTAGCTGACCCGCGCAACTTTGTCTGCTTCACATAAGAGAATTTACTCGTTTTTGCAACATTTTCATTTATGCTCTGCTCCTATTGGTTGTAGCAAGATGGTATATAGCCTTTCTTGATAAATAGGCTATCCAACCCTGAAATAATTTTTCAATTCGAACCAGTAGTTCCTGAGATTAGCGCGTTTACCCAACCAAACAAACTCTTCAGCTTTATAATATTAGTATAGATAAATGTTGATCTACCAAACCGAAATGGTTAGGTAGATAAACATATCTTTAATTAACTATTGAGCAATTTATAGGTTTATTTCAATGGTTCATTGAAAAGGGTGAGAGTGTAGTTACGTCAATTTTAATAATCTGGATACTTCGAAGTCAAAAAGCAGTTCTAGTATGAAGTTAATTTGTTATTTTTGTTTTTGTTCTCAAGTTATGTAGGCAAGCGTCTATTGCCGGCAGCAAGGCATATTTTTGGACTTCGTGCTGTTATTGAGAATTATCTAAAACATAACCTAGTAATATTTGGCAAACCCGAGACACGTAAATGATATCTCACGACTGGCTGCAAACACAAGCACAAACTGACGCTAAGGGCATGACAATGAGGCGAAAATCTTGTCACTTATGACGTAAGACCTAAAATATGATTGTCGAAATGAAAGTGACACACTCTTGCTTCACCCTTCGGGCATGTAATGTATATTCCGACAATTTGGACATACTTTGGCAATGATGATCACAGGATATAATACCATAAAACGTAGTTAAATTTAAAAACATGGCTGGCGATTACATAATCATGTATTGGCAAGGTACTAAGCAGAATAGTTGTTAAATTTTGGCACGTATTCCATGAGTCCGATTGCCCAACGGTCATATACCCCAAGACCAATCGATTGGCAACATCGGCTGCAACGATTCGGCTTTAAATGCACAAAATGTTCGAATTATTGGTGAGTTATAATAATAATAGGTATGATATGTTCTGTCTATGAATCGTCCCACTGCTGGTCATGGCTACTTCTCAGTGTGATAACGATTAAGACTCAGTTCACTACGTTGGCCTAGTCCGAGTTAACAGACTATGCATATCTTCGAGAACGTTATGTTCTTTTTTTTGGTCAACTTTACAAGTGGTCCACCTAATGGAAAGTGGTAACCGCTGCTCATAGACTTCAACAATGTCAGGACACAGCAAAGCCGCTGTCTACCGTGAAAGAAGGAATATCTTTAAACCTCGTTTGAAGAAGGACATATCATAGCGCTCGGGATATTAGTTCTAGCTATCAATCGCTACTCTTTAGAATTGCAAATAATGCGGCAGCATGCTTTAAAAAGCTATATTCCTAGAAGAAACCCTTTTTTAAGGGATAATTCCTCCTCCAAGTGTAATGCTAAAAAACATTGAAACAACACACACCGCTACAACAATTTTCGATCACACACCTTTTTGTTACGTATGGGGATCGAAGCCACAATGCTCGGCGCATTTTTAATGGCAAGACGACCTCTAAAGCTATTGCGATATCAGTCAAAACTATACAGATAACAATCCGGCATCAAGGACGTCTAACAACAAGATCAACAAATCTCTGATAGCCAAAACACGGCCACGTGAATGGCGACTCTCACTAAGATGATAAACCGTATTTAGGACATTTGAATAAGCAACTATGCTAAATAATAACAGTAAAAACTGCACGTCACGGTCCGCGGTCGTCCGACCGTTTCTTGCCGCGGCGGACAGGATTTTCCACTCCGGTCGTATTTGTGCCTTTCGCGGACAAGAGAACTCCATTTACCAACAAAAAATATATAGTGAAAAGGGCGGGATCGCCTTGTGCATTACAATCCTGAGCGTATTCCAAAACACGCGGGCCGATAGCAGATATATTAGGTGGGCGCGCCTCTCAATAGTTTGAATACACATAATGGAAATAAATAATGGCGTTGGTAGGCCTCGACTGCGATACCCGCCTTTCTCTCCTCGCTACATATATTGCTCTGATGTAACAGACTATGTAGTCGTACTAGCCTTTACCAAGCCCGAGCTATAGGGGCTTGGTAACGCTTGGATAAAATAATATCTTCTAAATTTCGACCTATCTTTAGGATCTAGATACTATTAATTCTAGCCTGCCTTTTGGATCTTAGTTGAGGGTATTTAGCTAGGCGTAAGTTTAGTTGCCAGATACGTATAAATACCTAATATTATACCTATCCTATCGTATTTATACCTAATATTAGGTAGGATTAGGATAAACGTACAGATAGTGTGTAGATTCAATGACGGCGTCAACACTGCTAATGCTTCGAGTATTTCAGACCTATCTTTTGGCTCCAGCAATCAAACTTAGTTCGATCTATCGAGCCACGATACTTGACTTAATCAGGGGATTAGTATTATAGAGACATAGATATGACTATAGAGATATCCAGGTACTACATTGTATGATATGTTTTTTATTCTACTAAAGTGGCAAACAAATATATGGCCAACCAGATGGTAAGTGATCACCGTAGATGCATAGACGTCTACGATACCAGAGGCATCGATTGCGTGTTGCCGACCTTGTAAAAACCTTTTTTGAAGAATGACTGAATAAAAATTAGTTAGTTTAAAAACTTTAAACTTTTACATTAATGGCATTTAATAACACGATGATATTAAGCCCGACTAGATACTATCAATATAAATTAAAGACAATGTCTAACTCCAATGTTTGTAAACAAAACAAAATATTTAAAAGGATTCTGGACCAGGAAAATGTGAATGCCGATATGTGACGCAAGGCTGGACCGCTTTTCTTGTGTCGAAGTTTTACAAAGAATGAAAGGTGTTCACTGCCGTTATTGCGGACTACAATAGGCCGAGAAAGCAAACGTTCCCGTACACATACAACGCACTTTACTTGGTCTCTTGTACTTGCTTTGTACCATGGCTTTGCTTGTGTTCCATGAGAATTCTTATAGCGGGCATTAACAATATGTTACTATGGTTAAGGTACAAAAGCAACAATCATAACATACAAAACGACTAATGTAAAAAAACCAAACTACTAATAGTAAAACTAAATAAAAAGGAATGGCACAAAATTTAAGATTTTTAATTTTAAAAAAGAATGGCTTATTTAGGCGGCGTCGTAAAATTCCTCAGCATAGCAGCACTGCACACTACGTTAAATGGCAATGCGGCCAGTCTCAGTCTTAGTCGATTTGTAATGGTTTAGTAAGGCTTTATATACTTAGTCATGACTGCGTTGTTCCCTATTCCAGGTCAAAATCATAATCATATCAATCCAAATCAAAAATCATAACTTGCAAAATGTGTATGTAGATAAAGTCAGCGTCAGTATAAAAGATTTATTAGTTTTCTGTGTTTAAACTTGTTTCTTAACTATTTTAAACTTTTTTTTATTCAATATTTACCTGTCATTATTTATTTGATGATCTAGTAAAGAAGAAACTTATAAATATAATATATATAATATATTAAAAATTTATTTTTTAAATGCTCTCTGTTTACATGTACAACTTAGGTCTAAAATTCGGTACATATTATTATAGGTAAGTTATATAACAGTTGTCTCCCAAACTAGGTAAACCTGTATCTTAGGGGACAATATTTTATAAATGTGCAGATCTATGTACAACCCGTGTTTACCAATGTTATAAGCGGCACAGACGTTTTACATGTTTAAGTTAGCTTACAAATTTTATCACATTACGTCTAACATTGAACAATAGTATGACTATGGACTAATCAGAAGAAATTGAATTTTCAAAATATTAAAATTGTGTTTGTTTATGTGTGTGAATGTGAGTGTGCGTGAGTGAGTGTGTGTGACTGCGCCAACAAACATATGTAAGTATGAGTTTAAGTGTGTGTATTCGTGTAATTGATGTGTGAGGGGTGAGTTATTGGGGACAGATGAATGTATAAAGACCTTTATAATATTAACTTTTCGGTGTTATTATAATCCAGAGTTAGAAGCCAATCTCTCATCTTAATCTTACATGCCAAGTGGCATAGTGAATGTATTTGTAAAATTTTGTTTAACCTATTGTATAGTCTGGCAATAACAAAATGAAATTGATTGTGTGCAAATGTGGTAAACTAAGATGAGATATTTAAAATATTACTAACAATTTGGTTTGTATATAACTAGTATTCCAGTTAACTCCTCCAGCTTTAGGTTGAACGAAACCGTAAAGTTTTGATACACCCTATCAGTCCCCTATTCAATGAACCTCCTATTAAAATGTATTACGTGCTAACTCACCTCAGGGGACAAAATGTCGTCCTCGCCAATTAAATTTTAATTACAACGCCTTTCCAAAACGCCAAACTTTTAATACGTAACAGCGATTAATTAAAAATGTGTTACTAATGAAATTTAAGTTTTCGAAAGGCACAAGCGAGACTTGCTTGCGCCTTGGAATTTCATATTCTCGTTAGAATGTCGAGATTGAGCGTTCTCGAGATTCATTTCAGTATAAAACTTCATTTTGAATGGGATTACTGCAGCGGTGGATGCGTTTTTGAAATATTTTATCGTTAACTATTTAATCAGTTGATCAAAAGACGTCTGAGGCGCTGGGCTTAAATAATTTTATCAACGCTCAGAAGTCTACAGAAAATGTGTAACATATAAGTAATTTTTTTTTGTCGGCCTCTATGGCGTAGTGGTTAGTGGAAACGATTGCCACGCCTGAGGTCGCGGGTTCGATTCCCGCACAAGTCAAACATTTGTGTGCATGAACATGGATGTTTGTCTTGGTCTGGGTATTTCTATGTATAATATGTATGTATTTACAAAAAAAAAAAAAAAGTATATATGTATGTTTATCCATTGTCTAGTACCCATAGTACAAGCTCTGCTTAGTTTGGGCTAGATGGTGTTGTGTGTATGTGATAGAATATTAAATATTATTATTATATTTACAACGTATGCTTATTTCACTACTTTAGGACCTTTGTGTTATTGTAATTGGCTTTTTACTGAGCAGACGTATTATAAACAAGGGAAAAGTCTATCCATGAGGCAGCTCGAACGCGCAAAAACATTCAAAACACAAACTTATGCTTATAAGACTAACCCAAGTAGTTCCACATAAATTTTGGGTATTGTAATTAATCTTTAAGATTTCCTTAATATGTTTCAAATGTAGACCCTTTATATGCTTCTTACAGACATTACATTTGATTTCTGGGTCTTCTCGGCTCGGACCAAATGACGCAAAGTTGTTTATGTGTTCTGTTAGGCTAAATAAACAACCCTGTTAGGGATCGAGACTATTGCCGCCGACCGAACATATTCCCAGTCTCCAAGCTGCTACTGATTACTAAGTATAAGTAAATTAGTAATAAAATTTTTAGTAAGGATTTTTATAAAATCTATAATAAAAATATTCAGTACAGTTTTTTAAAAAGTAGTTTGTCGTAACGAAAATCTTTGCTTTTTAACATGATATCAATAAACTTGCAACGCCGAAGTAAAATAGCAAACTGTTATCATATTTCTTACATCTAACATTGTATTCGACGTGTATTGCGTGTTAAGTGGGAGCACTGCTTCGGAATACCTGATGAGATACGGAACATAAGCCACCCCGCTATTTGATGCAGCCTCCAATTGTTGCACCACGTATCGAGTTAGACCGTAAATGGGTATTGTTCAATATTGATTATTGAATGTTAACTATGTGCCACATATGATCCATACTAATTTATACTGTTACTAGTTTCAACACGCGTGAATTGCATTGGAATGAATATTGAGATTAAAAGTACCCTATATGTTTATTCATAAAATTCGTTTATAGAAACCTATAATCGCATTTTTAATAAATAAGATATAAACAAGCAGCGTTAGACTAGTAGGACACCGTTGGACTGCCACACAGATGTCTTGGGTTCGATCCCAAGGCATCTCTGACTTTTCGAAGTTATGTGCGTATTAATAGTTAATTATCGCTCGCTTTAACGGTGAAGGAAAACATCGTGAGGAAACCTGCATGTCTGAGAGTTCTCCATAATGTTTTCAGATATGTGAAGATTGCCAACCCGCACTGGGCCAGTGTGGTGGCCGAACCCTTCCCACACTGAAAAGAGGCCCGTGCCCAGAAGTAGGACAGTTTAATACAGACTTGATATTATTATTTTTATATTATATACAAACATTTACAATTATAGTATTATAATTTGACTATAGTACCTATGTATAACTTGGTTTTCTAAATACACAAAGGTGATTTTATCTATTCGTTACCTCATTGCAACTAATTCTATAGTTATATTTCGCATACCTAATTATAAAACATTTTAATTATTATGCACCAATATGTTTATGTTGTTATCTTTCGTTTGTGTCTTAATTGTGAAAATAAATCAACCTTTATATTTTTCTTTCTATCTTTTTGATGGTTTGTACGGCAAGGGTGAGGTACTCCAGAACTCCTTCAACCGAACAAAATGAACAATTGTGATGCTGACTAATAAGTATCAAGCGTCCTAATTATAGCTGAGCATTAATAAAATTTGGAGACAAAGCTTAACAAACTCCACTAATTTCAATTGTCCACTTGTAATCTTTGGAGCGCTGGTGTCGCGCGGGGGGAGGGGGAGAGTAGGGGAGGGGACTCGGAAGCTCGGAGCCGCAACTGGCGCACTCTACCGGACGCGCCGAGTTTAACCTAATTTGATTCTACGGTGAATAGTGAAGGCTTGGACCTTCATGCTGTAGTGGGTTTAGGTCGCTCGTCGCTCCCTTTGTGCGATGTGGAGCAAGGTAAACATGAGATACAAGCTCAGAAATGAATGTTGCGAGCTTGCGAACTGTTTGTTCGTTATTTGCCACACTATTGAGTTCGACGATTGTTATCTTTGAACTTAACTTACAATAATATTTTGTATATACGAAGATTTAAATCATAAATACCTACGCCTTACTACATTCGAGTATACCTTTATGGATGTTAAGTTGTTATCTGCCAAACAATGCGATCACGACATCTAATTTATAAATATAGTATTATCACGCTCACTCATATTCAAAATTGTACAGTATCGTTGTAAATATAATGTGGGCGCTCCCTCTTCCTAGTGTGGACCATTTTAGTGCGATCTAAATTCGGTAAAGGTAACTTAGTATGATTTAAATATTTGTGTATTATGTATTCAAATTCAAATTCAAATAGTTTATTGCGAATATAGGTTGTTATAGTGGTGTTAACATAGTTTTATCAGTATTGAACAAACATTTAGTGCAGCTATATTCCGCCAATTGGCATGCAATATTGCTCAGATTATATTATTCATTTATTAATTTTTTTTATATTAAATTATTTAAACATACTCTAGTTATAATTGAGGTTCACATGAAACATAATCAGAATCAATATAAATATTAATTAATTAAATGTTATCCATGTCATTGTTTTCATTATACAAGTCAATTTAGATAATATTATATAAGTCAAGTGAATTTAATTATGAGTCATTAAAATCTAATTATATTATTGGATGTCATATTTGTCTTCGAGATATTCTTTCAGTGTGTAGTATGCCTTATTAACAAGAAATTGCTTCAATAGCGTTTTAAACTTATCTGTGGAACATCTCAATATGTATAATGGTAAATGGTTATAAATTCGAGGGGCCATACAAAATATGCTGTTGCTAAATTGCCCTGTTTTGTTTGATGGAAAACATATTTTATGATTATTACGTTTACTCTGTAGGCGCCCAAATAAAGAAGTATGTGTAAAAACAAGGACGGCTACCTCATATATATAAAGGCATGGAAGCGTTAACAATTTCAGACTAATAAAAAATGTTTTACAACTATCCGTCTGTTTTAACTTCACAATGGCCCTTACACATCTCTTTTGGGCTCTAAATATCATATCATTGTCTACAGAGTTACCCCAAAAGATGACACCATACCTTAGTACTGATTCTACATAACCGTGGTACGCAGTGATGACAGCAGATTGATTCACAACTGTTCCAAGTCTATTTAGTGCATAAGAGAATTTGTTCAGCTTAGTACAAATATCTTCCACTTGAGATTTCCAATTTAAATTTGAATCGAGATGGAGACCTAAAAATTTTGCATTTTGGACTATGTTAATTTGTTGTCCATTGTAGCATATGTTAAGATTTATTAAATTATTTTGCCTATTTCTAAATGTCATTAAATTTGTTTTATTCAGATTAATTAATAAATTATTATTTGATAGCCATTGAATTATTATGTCCAGTGTTTGATTTATGTCAGATATCATTTGATTTTTGTTTGTACTTGTAAACATCACAGTGCTATCGTCAGCAAATAGTACCAGATCTTGGTTTATATAATTTGGTAAATCGTTTATATAAACAATAAATAATATTGGACCAAGGATACTTCCCTGGGGGACTCCATGAGTTACTTCACGATATGACGATGAATATACTATTTGTCTACACGTTTTTGTACATATGCGAGTAATTTGTGTACATTGTTGTCGATTTATTAAGTAAGTTTTTAGAAGATTCAGAACATTTCCTCGAACTCCGTATGCTTCTAATTTATTTAAGAGGATACTGTGATTAACATAGTCAAAAGCTTTAGTTAAATCCATATATAGAGCAGATACTAAGTGCTTATTATTAAGGCTTGACATTACAGTACGTAGAAAATGAAAAACAGCTAAATTTATACTTTTATTCTTACGAAATCCGACTTGTTTCTCTGTAAAGATTTTATGTTTTCAAAAAATCATTAAGATTTTGAACAATAATCTTTTCAAAAATTTTAGAGGAAATCGGAATGAGCGCTATGGGTCTATAATTTGCAACATCACCCTTATCATTTTTCTTAAATGCAGGCTTAACTACCGTTATTTTTAATTTATTGGGAAATATTCCAGAGGCTATACTTAAATTTACTATGTAGGATAAAACAGGTGAGATGATAGTTGATACATCTTTCAATACCTTTGTACTAACGTCATCATAACCTGTGCTATTAGTATTCTTTAATGAATTAATTATATTATTAATTTCAGAAGGAGTCGTTGGGTTCATGAATATTGAGTTATAAGTATTCGGTACTTTACAGTTAACGTTAATTGGTTTTAGATTACTGTCATTTCCACTTATGAAATAATTGTTAAATAACTCTGTGATATCTTTGGGGTCATCAACGATCACCCCATCATTTTTTATATGTCTGATTTCCTCTTTAATCACATTCTTGTTATTATAATTGATAATTGACCAAGTAACTTAAATTTGTTTGAAGCTGTTTTGATTTTATAGTCATTCTGGGCCCGTTGTGTTAACTTTATTATTTTGTTTAAACGTTCTGTGTAACATTTGAAGAAGTTTTTGTTGTGTTTACTTGGATGTTTCCTATATTGCCAAAGTAAAGATCTTTTTGTTTTGCACATATTTTAATACCTTTTGATATCCAGGATGGCTTTTTTCGAGGTGCTCTTTTTATTAATATAAGTGGAAAACACAGATTATAAAATAAAATAAATAATTCGTGAAAATAATCAAATGCATAATTTGGATCAGTCATACTGTAAACTTCGTTAAAAGTAAGTGATTTTAAGCATTGATTGAATTTTGTCATGTTTTCTTTACTGTAATCTCTACTTTGTATTAACCAATGTGAGAGAGAGCATGTTGCTTTGACTTTGCAAGTTAACATTTGGCTTGAGTGATCAGACAGAGCAAATTCAAAAATGTTGTATTTACTTCCCCTAATATTGTGTATAAAGTTGTCTAAACAAGAGCCACTTACAAGGCGTGTTGGCTCATTAATGGCCAATTTAAGATTATAGCCAATGATTGTTTGGTTCAGCATGGTAGTCTCTTTACTCTTTTTTAAAGTGTTTATATTGAAGTCTCCACATATAACTATTTTTTTTCTTGTGAAGCACAATGTAGCAAGTAAGTCATTAAAGATAGCAAAAAATTTTTCGAAATTTTGTATATTGTTTCGAGGTGGTCTGTAAATGCACACTACTATTATGCCATGTAATGGGAGTTCTATGGCACAGCACTCAATTATACCCTATGCTATGTAGCTAATAATAATAATATAATAATAATATTCTACCACGTACACACAACACCATCTAGCCCAAACTAAGCAGAGCTTGTACTATGGGTTCTAGACAATGGATAAACATACATATTATTATATGCTTTTTTTTTTTGTAAATACATACATATTATACATAGATACACCCAGACCAAGACAAACATCCATGTTCATGCACACAAATGTTTGACTTGTGCGGGAATCGAACCCGCGACCTCAGGCGTGGCAGTCGGTTACACCAACCACTACACCATCTAGCCCAAACTAAGCAGAGCTTGTACTATGGGTACAATGGATAAACATACACATAATTATTTTTTTTGTAAATACTTACGTAATACATAGGCTGGCCCTCTATTAATTAAGATTTAAAATCATAACTAGGGAAATGTGTAATACAGCTTTGGGAATTGAGGCGTGAGACTGTTTTGTGTTTTGTATTATACAATATACAGTATCACAGGTTAAAGTATAATTGAAAAATCATTTACGATTCTATTTCGTAATTATACCGCAGTACAACATGTTGAAGTTCAATCACTGTTGTCAGATTTTGTTATTCGTAGATTGCTTAATGTTACACAAATAAAATATGTAATTTCTTTTAACACGTCAATTATTACATAGGTACATATAAAGTCATTACATTCCCGAAGGTTAGGCAAACACTACAGATGCCTACTTTCAACAACACATATAATATACAATGCATTATTTTATTGCACCGAATTCTTTATAGTTTATTTTTCGTTTGAAATACCTACAATTTGGCGTATTTGTAAAAGGTACCTACGTCACTATACGGGTTGCATAACACTATAGTAATCGGCTTCCATTCACATATTTATATACAATTACTACAAATCTATTCTCCATTTCTTATAAATAAACTACCATTGTAATAAATAACTTATTCATAACCCAATCTGTAGATTGGGTTATGAAAAAGTTATTTATTGTTATGCGGCCAATTATATGTAGAAAACCTCGAAGATGTAGTTATACAATATAAATATTAGTTCTCCTAGCGAACATTAATAAAGTAAGTATATTAGATAGAAGTTAGACTATGTGGAAGCAAACAATAATAGGGAAGCTAATAAATAAATAAGAAAGTTAATAATATAAATGATTTATTGTAGGGCGCAGTAGGGGGCAACACAAGCGCGGGTGTTCGATCAGGGGGCGGCTAATATTGAATAAGTTGCGCTGGCCAAGTTTCTCACGAAACATCATATTACTTGGACGACCAGCGATCTACCAAGAATTTTGATTGTTTTATTATAGATACGTATACGTGGTGACGATCTCAGCTGTATATATGATAGCTATAAGCATTATGTAAGACCAATTCTCGTTAGAGTTTAAGGAATTGGCTCTCTCGGTATAAGCAACAATATTTAGGTACAATTAGAGATCACTAGATTTTGCCCGCAGCTTCGCTTCCGTTGATGTAAATTAGGTTAGTTTATGTTAGTAACTGTGCCTTTTTCTGGATGAAAGGTACCTTATGTCCTTTTATGTTACCCTGACAACGTATATGCGAAATTTTATGATGATCGGTCGATTAGTTATGGCGGGAAAGAAAGAAATAAACTCACATCTTTATCTCTTTATCTTTATCTTATCTCTCACATTCGCATTTATAATATTAGTTAGGATGATGTGATTATATATTAATTGAGACAAAAAGTATGTTAGAAGCATTCTTAAGTTACCCTTTGATAGATATACAGGCGTAAATTAATGTTTTATGTAGGTAATTGTATACAGTTTATTTATTTTTAATACATACCTTAAAAATGCGTTCTACACCCAGACAAAGGAATACCTATAAAAAAAATTTGCGCCTGAACGCTATTTAAAAATATACATATATTGTATTAGTACACAATATAGTCACCAGGCCAAAGCACTAGTTTCGGCCCACGACTTCGCCTACATAAACTTTAGTTGTTAAGTGATTTGTATCCTATACTGCAAGAATTTCGAAATTTCGTGATAATCGTTGATAGGGATTATAATTGCTCTCTTACACACCGAAATTGAAATCTCTAGTAATAATCTATGAAAAGCCGCAATATTCCATATCCCGCAGACATTTTGAAAATCCTAATGTAATCCATGAATACATCATAAGGGGATAGTGTGTAAAATTTGAGTCTACAAGTTTCGGCTGGACGTTGACCGCGGTGATAAGTTAGTCAGTGAGTGAGTAACCATAATATTTTTATATATTGATTGATTGATGAACATATATACCTAAAGCTAAATAACAGCCCTGATTTTATTCCAATATTCATATAAATTAATAATCTTTTCAACAAAGGTTGCGAAAATAGCTTATGTTATTAAATCTATTCACTCGTAGCCTTAATGATCGATTTCAAGCGTGTTCTAGGAAAACTTCGACAGATTACTTATATTGGAACACATGTAAAAAGTGAGTCACTGCCTTTTATACGTTAAATAAGTATTGTAAACCGACGACGTCTAATATCACTTATTACAAATTTAAAGGTAGAAGCGTAAAATAAAACTCCTTCGTTGAATAACCCGCCTAATGGCGTCTAGACTAAACAAATAACATAAAAGACAACTTATTATATCCATATTTTTTTAGTTATCTTTGCATAAAAGATAATGGTAACGACTCACGAGATTTTAACTTTTTACAATCAAGATTTAAATTTACCATTACTTAAAGGACTGAAATTTCTTTAGAAATTTCTTTTATATTAATACAATTGTGTTTAATTTCAAAGAGTACTCAATATAAAATACTACATTTTGTATTACTTATAAATTTAATCAAAATTATTGATATACTTGTGCAATAGTTATGTCTATGTATTTTGTATTCATACAAGTTTTGGAATTCTTAAAGTAATTCTAAACGTGAATTACTTTTATTGCAAATCCCAGTTGCAATATACTGGCCGGTAATAACACCCATGTAGCTATCCAAAAATAATGTTTCTAAGGGGCGATGGATTCAAAGGTTTTTGGGCTGGCCGGGCTATCAAAACATTTGAGTTACATATTGCAGTAAAATATTGTCCGTTTAGAAGCCCCTTTTCTAATATTATAAATAAACAAACACATTAGTTTGTTGATTTGTCCTTCTTTCTAGGCAGATAATGACAAAGATACTTTTAATTCCGTGAAAATAAACGAGCTCTGTGGGATTTACCTTTCTTTAAAATCACGAGCGTAGCCGCAAGCATAAGGCAGTCATTAATATAGAAGCTATTTTTAAAAATTCAATTGAACTGCCATATCATATCATGGTTTTAAACACGACATATTTCAATAGACGTACAGCTACAGCTGTATTAGAAACACAAATAAAATATCAGTGCTCAATATAAATAACGAATGCGGACTAATTGAAACCATTAGCTATCAAGATGCATCGATAAGTGAGCACCACACTTTAGTAGCTGTAGTGTGTATCTGTAGTGGAACTCGTAAGTGGGTCGTGGCCGGGGGTTGCCGCTAGAGGCCGCTAAGGGACGCGGGCGCCACGATAGCGGACTCACACTTTTTGTACGGACGCGTCAGACCGAGCGAGCTCATATGGTACACGGTCTCTCGCCGCTTCCTACCGCCTCCAAGAGGGAAATATCGCACGTACCTTTCACGCACGACTCTTAGGAAATGGAAACATTTTTTATTTCTTTTCAAGTCCGAGCACCGCGTGCAGCTTTTACCAAATATTAAAGAGACATTTTAGAGGGACGTTTTGATTCTTCTAATGGTTTTTCTTTTTTTATTAGTACTGGCACGTCGTGATTGTCAGTGAATATATTTCTAAGATTATTAGATTAAATACTAACTGGAAATACATACCTTAGAATGATGTGTAGCCAATTAAAATAACACAATAATACAAAAGATAATCGTAGAATTATTACTAATAGTATTACTTACGTTTTGTATTTGATTCATTTTAGTAAAATGTCTGCCAAACTCCCATAAGTCCACGCCGAATTTTAACGCCCAATTTTTGACTCTGAAACAAATATTCACCAGTTACATAATAGAAAAGGCTTCAAGCTTATATATAACTAAAAGGTTAGACAGAAGTGTATTACACAAAAAGTTTGCTGGTCTTGTTTTAAAGGTAGCTAGAGAGCGAGTTTAATACCGTCTACGTCTTAAATGATAAAACCAAGTAACCAAAACAATTTCGGCCCTTTATTGTACTCTCGTTGTGAATTAAATTCAGAATTGATGAAAACGATTATAAAATATTTAAAATGTTCTACATAGAGAAAGTACCACAATTATGGCGTATTAAAATAAAAATTGGATAAATTATATAATATATAAAATGAAGGAGCAGGAAATTCGTTTGAATTTGGGAAATTCTGTGAGTAAAATTTCAACATTCATCATAAGCCTGTGACGGGGAAGTAAATGTGATCAAGGAAAGCAGGTTAAGCATTTTTTTCCACTTCGCTCACCACCCCTCATTTCTACAAGCGTGTAACACTCGTGCAATTTGTATTTGTCGCAACACGACAATATAAATGTATAGCCATCATTGTGTCGGGATGAGTTCTATTTAATTTATGGTTTGGCCGATACCTGCCGCCGGCACCGTGCTGCGGCGGTGGCTTACGATCCAAAATGTATTTCCATTAATATAACTTTTGCATACCTTTTGGTTGATTTTTCAATCTCAAGATAAACCTTAACTAAGTTATCAAATTTAGCTTTTGATAGAAATCCTATCATATAATTGCTCAGGCAAATTACACGGCGATAAAAATAGGCTTTCAAGCGAGAAAATTCGTAATACCGATAAAATTACAAGGCAATGCTTGCAAAATGAAGTTATTAAACAAATATTTTTGAATTATAAACTTAAATAATATTAAAGGTAAGTTTTACGATGAAACTCATATCAATACTTTCGGGTTACCCTAACTTCTTTTAGTCTTATCTTAGTCATGAACAGTCTATGCATAGCTATGGAAAATGGAGAAACTACGCAGCTTCTCCATTTTAGATTTGATGGTATATTTCGTGACCTCTATATCGCACATATCTGTTCTCACTCCCGTATGCAGCATACCATCCTAACCAGTGAAGATTGTACCTACACTAATTTTGGGAAATCCAACCAATTCCGTGCGAGATGTATTATGTGCCCGCGCTCACAAATCTCGTCCACTCTTTGACATTATCCAGCCTTTCTTCTGCGACCCACTTTCCTTTTTCAGCGACTTTATCAATTCGTAATGTGTACTATCTGATGTAATGAATTTTCCAAATCTTATATTTTGCATTTTTGATGATAAGTGAAGTTTATCTTTGCCGATATCTTTAAGGTATTTTTTGCTTATATTTTCCACAGAGGTCTCAAGTACGATCCCAAAGCGCGTATCTCTGACTTTTCGAAGTTATGTGCGTATTAAATAGTTAATATCGCTCGCTTTAACGGCGAAGAAAAACATTGTGATGAAGCCTGCATGTCTGAGAGTTCTCTATAAAGTTCTCGAAGATATGTGAAGTCTGCCAACCCGCACTGGGCCAGCGTGGTGGACTATGGCCGAAACCTTCTAATACTGAGGAGAGACCCGTGCCCAGCAGTGGGTAGTTTAATATAGGGCTGATATTATATTATATATACAAATATGCGATTCTTGTTTCTGACTTCTAATGTGGAGAGAGAATGGACTACCATCTCACAGAATATCGACGTGAAATAGCAGTATTCCTACTGTTGTGTTTCGTTCGGCGAGTGAGAGTGTCAGAGGCCCAATCACCCTCTTTCCACCTTCCCGCTCCTTCTCCTCCCCACTTCCTTTCTAAAGGGTCGACAACGCGCAAGTTATGCCTCTCGTGTTGCAGGCGTCCATAGGCTACGGTGACCACTTACCATCAGGTGGGCCGTATGCTTGTTTGCCAAATTAGTTGTATAAAAAATAAAAACAAAGTGTTTCTCACACGGCAGGCAAAAGCAAATTTTATAACCACACTTTACCGCGTGGTAATTGAATCAGGGGCTCTACGCAGTAATAGGCAGAGATTTCCACTCGCCACATTCCGGTAAAAAGACCTTTATTTTATTCTCTCTCTTTCTATATCTTTATTGATTTGTATAAGCAAAGTATAAGCCGTAAAAAACATTATTGCAATTGGTTTAAGGCTGCGCCGAGCGTAAGACAGATAATGACAGAGCTCGTACGGCGCATATACAAATCGACGCGCGGCCGCCATAGTAAAATTGTATGGAAGATTTGAAGTGCTTTTTTGATAAATATGTTTCTTTATTATCAAACAATAACTTAAATATTTGGGACGGACAAATTGTAATATAACTATTTATGTTTCGTTTAAGCTGTAAAATAAGATAGATGTCTACTGTTATAATCTAAAAATCACGTAACACGAGCTTACGTTTTTGCATTTTTCGTGCAAATTTACGTAATTTTGTAGGCCAAAATATTAATTATTTTAAGTTTTTACACGGAGTCATTGTAAACACATTCATTGTTATGGTAAATGTATATTTTATATTTGTATTAAACAAAAAGTATTTATTTTATTCACTTAACTGTGACCGCCTGATTTGGCACATTTCGCTCGGCGCAGTCTTAAGAATGAAGACGAATTAAATAAATAACAAAATTAATAGATTCTTTAACTATTTGAACTCATAAATTAGCCGGCAATCAGACGGCAGATTTTAATATACAATATAACAGAAACATCAGGTTCTAGTTAATATCATAAAGTGCTTTAGCACTCGATCAATGAACACCCTAATGACAGCGTTCTTGCAATTTAAATAAAGCGCTGAGTGGCCGAGGCTAGTACGAGTGATATAGTATCGTATAGTGCCTACTATTCGTATAGTGGGCCTAGTACGGGTGATATAGTATCGTTACTATATCACCCGTACTAGGCCCAGTTTATAACAATCGATGAATATGTATAGGAGCGCTATTTCAATCGTGAGTCAGCTTACATTAGGAATAACTGCTCTGTGAATATTGCTCTGTTAAGGTTTATCTGGTGATTGATAAATCAGCTCTGAGAAAAATAGATTTTATTTGACACTAGCTGCCCGCGGCTGCGCTCGCGTATAAGAAGGTTAGGTTATGTGAGAAACAATACTTATTTTAAATAATATGTAGCCTATGTTACTCGATGATAATTATAGGTATGGCTTTCTAATGGTAAAATATTTTTTATAATGTATTTATAATTATATTGTTTTTTTAATCTGTTGCGTAGTTTTTGAGTTAAGTCCTAACAAACAAACAAAAAAATCGAATGTTTCTTCTTTATAATATAAATATAGATTAGTATAGATAAAGTGATATAATTATATTAAATTACTTTTTGTTATAACAATAGTTTTTGGAACAATACCTTTTTTAGGATGAAAGATACTTTTATGTACCACTGACTACATGTATGGGAAATTGCATGATGATCGGTCGAGTTGTTAAGGCGTGAAAGCGTATTAAATTAACTTACATTCGTGTTTATAATATTAGTTAGGTTTATGCTTTAGGATATTACATACATTTTTACTGATGTGACCGCGCTGTTTACGTCTAATTAAAACCTTAAAGCCACTTTAGACAAGTACTTTAGATGTTGTACAATTCGTAGAAGTGTCCGCGAAGTGTAATATCATTTCAGTCGAAGGTAGTCTCGTTTAGAACACGTTAAATAATTTTACGTGGCTGTTGGTTCTTAGGGGAACAATGTATGGCGGCTGGGACATGTACTTTCATGACAATTAAGTAATATTTAATGTCTCTCTCGCTCATTACATATTTTAGTCATTTAAAATATTGATCAGAACAAATTATCTTTACGCACACTTATATTTGTCTTATAGTTTCGCAATACATTCATACTTATGTAAATTCCATTTCGTTCAAATACAAGAATAGTTTCTGATATTACTATTTCTGAAATACTACCGATGCTATTCTGGAATGCTTAAGCTCGGAGTAAGCTTCTAAAATATTTGCATGTTCTAATTTTGTGTACGACGTGAACTGGATATACATTTTACTATAAAGCTTTGCCGTATATATTCTCGTTTGAAAATACATTTGACGCTTAGAATTTCAAAGTAATTAACATAATAAAAACTTCAAACGTCACATTTTAGTACGAATATTGCGTGCAATTATGAGCTAAATAAACACGTCAGCAATTTCCAGACGAACATTTTTCAAACAATAATTACAGAATTAACCTTTATAATTATTCGAAATCCGTAACCGATACCTCAAAGGTATTTGAAGTATAAAATTCTTTGATATTTATAGATTAAAGTTCTAAAGCGGACTTAAAATTTCCAATCTACGTGGAAATTCCAATTTTATATCTACATAAAAGTGCTTTTCCGTACTGTTAACGTTTACTTGAGCTTAGCCCGCTATCTATGCAGGATTATCCCTGTCGTGGAGTAGTGTGATGAAAAATCGATGGATACTTGGCTACACCCAAATGAAATATGAGTAGACGACCCGACGTCTAGACATTATGTCATAAACCTCGTCCACCCGCCAGATTAGAGTAACTTAAAATATTCAGTTCTTAAATAAGAATTTTATTCAACTCAACATCAAAGCATTATAGCAGTATCTTCAGATAAGTTCTTTTAAGTAAAACATTAGTATTTAAGAAAAATAGTAGCAGGAATTCTGCTGCTATTTTTACCTCTGCTTCTCAATTTGAAATCGTATCAAAATGGTTTTGACCTCGCAGACAATGATATCTGCGCTACCCTTAACTGTTTTCTGGGCGTATCACATCGCTATCAAGTTTAGATTACGCTGATAACATAAGTAATAAGGTATAATAAAGGAAATGTAAAAGACGGGAACGGCTGACCGAATTTTTGGGTGAAACTTGGTTCTTATTTCCTTATTCCGTTTCGTTTAATTCAAGTTGTTCCACAATGTCCTCATTAGCAATCAGGGAATGTTTCGCGGCCATTGTTCGCCCAAGTTCGGCCGTCACTGGCACCGGTTCGGAATTTAGAATTATTTAAAATGTTCGTTTCGGTGGCCGGCAGGTGCGCGGCACGGGGCTGCGGTGTCTCTGGACCGTTACGTTACGTACACCTCGCCCACGCCTCGCCTCAGCAAAAGCTACCGTCTAAATTACTTTTTAAGACTATTATGACTAGATTTTGGATACTTTTTAAATCTTTGATCGCATCAAGTTACGAAATTATTGTGAATTTTTAAAATGTACTGTGATTATTGAGGTAAATTATTTTTATCGTTTTAATGTTTAGTTTAACATCGATTCAAGTATTGTTAATGATGGTTATACATCTAGAACTATGTGCTTATTTAGTAAACTGGAGAAAAGGGTCTTAACGCTGCAATGATCCGCTTAAAATATCTGGTTACTGTAATCGGTTTAGCCGCGGCCCCGCCGCCGCTGAGCATAGGGTTTCGTCGGCCTAGCCCGGGGTAAACCGATTTACCTGAATTTAATACCATTCCTTTGCGTATGACAAATTTCTGTTTAAAGTACTGTGATTTAGTGAAAAGTGGGAAATAGAACCAACGTAATAGACGCCGTCAAAGGGACCTTTTAAATTACTTATCTAATTTATGATTGTTTAATTAGGGCAGATAGCGCCAAGCACAATTTAATTTATTATGATTAAACAAGAAACGATGAAGCGTCTGTAAAGAACAAGCGTTGAGGAAAATGGCGACCTTCGTCGGAAAGTAGCGAGTGGGGCGCGTCAACACCTACATATTTTCATTATATGATACGAATCGGTGACAGGGGTTGTTTAAGTTAATTCATCAGAGTTGCGCGCTTATATCTCAGTTGCAGCGAGTCGATAGCAGTTGTTTTATTAATCAAGGGGAACGCTTGTAGACAGGGTATCAGACGCGCTGCGCCCTTACGTAAGGCAAGCTCCGTAGTACGCGTGTTCCCCGCCCCACGCACCCCACCCCGCCCCCGCAGCGCCCATGCCGCCCCTCCGCCCCGCTCTAGATCAATACCGGAGCCGGCGCCTTTGACATGTGCCCCGCGCCGCGTGCCGCTCTGCAAATATTTACGTTGTGGAAACAGATCATAACTAGTTTCATTTGCCTGTTTGTACGCCGCGCGCTGAGACCCGCGAGCCTCCACCCGCCAACCGCCGACCTCACCTCCAATAAAACCTATTTAATTGACAAGCCTCTAATTTATGTCTCAATTATATTATGCGATTACATTTTAATCAATTAATCTTTTTTATTTGATAATCATATTGTAGTAAGTTTGCGTGTTTATACTACCATTATTTTAAATTCAGCGTGGATATTATTAATAGCGATTAATTTAAACGTTATTTGGTTCAATCGATCCGTAAATTTAACTAATACACTGATAGCGCATGTGGTTCCGGACAATCAATGATTAGCCGCATCTCAGCAGGAAAATAGGATAATGTATGATAGATGAGACTAATATTACGTATAAATTTATTCATTGAAATAATAAATCTCATTAGATCGTAGATAGTTATTTTATATGGTATATATATATATATATATAAATAGTTATAGACTAACTGCTCTTTTGCTATAAGTATGAGCTTAAGTTAGCAACTGATTGTGAGGTTCGATTTTTAAATACGGGATCGATCAAAGAGCTATTTCGTTCTTTTAGTAAAAAAAGTTTAGTTACAACACAAAATTTGTGCTACCGAGCACAGATGCCGTAAGAACTATTTTGGTAAGAAAACGTATTAACAAGAACAATGGAAAATACTCAGTTACAGCACGGAATGTAGACAGCAATGCTGTCTATTGCTGTCTACAAAGCACAGAAGCTGTACTACTGCTTTTTTTTTGCCCGATATTTCTTAGGATCTACAATGATAGCTTGCAATAAGTAAGTGCTATACACCACTGACTGC
Organism: Catocala fraxini; assembly: GCA_930367265.1. Taxonomy (NCBI): domain Eukaryota; kingdom Metazoa; phylum Arthropoda; class Insecta; order Lepidoptera; family Erebidae; genus Catocala; species Catocala fraxini. The sequence continues at coordinate 9,975,196 of OV884025.1, read as the reverse complement.
TCGCTCGTTATACTGGCGTGTGTTTATGTACATATCATCAGTAAAATGTTTGCTTGTAGCCTTGCGTAGGGTTGAGTATCGCACTCTTTCGGTCGCCGTAGCACTCCGCTACGCGACCTGCTACGCTCATACGTGAGAGTTGTCTACGCTTCTATGAAACGATTAATTGAGATACTGTTATAATTACGGCTTTATTATTTTTATAACATAATTTATCAGGTATTGTGTTCAAATATGTGTTGTTATTTACTTCTCATTTAATTGAATTGGATCTTTTAGTATTAATTAATGCAAGAATTTTGCAAAATCATTTCTTGCCACCATTAATCGTCGGTCGCAGCGGCACACCGGTGGCACAATAGATTTTTAATTAGACATAATTATAAGACTTGACAGATCAATAACCTTTAAAGGATAAATAAAGGATTAATAAGCATATTGGACGTAGGGATTCCCAATATCAAACCCCTCTGATCTTTCCAAATTCTTTTATGACTCTGTTAATTATTTGGTGGTTAAAGAAAACTTACAAACACTTTAAAAGTGGCTTACTATTTTATTTTTGGTAATATCTTTAGGATATGCGAAGTCTATCAAATCGCACTAAGCCAGCTTGGTAGGTACCCTTACTTCTAATAGCGAGACGTCTCCCCTGCCCAGCATTGGGACAGTTCATAAACTAGATAATAGACAATACCCTATTACGCGGGTTCGAAATATAGGTCGAGAAATGTGGATGTATTCCCTTCAGGGACTAGAACAGATATCATGGTAACGAACATTACGTAATTTTTTAAGCCAACACACACTTTAACACACAACACATGTGTAATAACGTTTATTTATCAAGATACATTCACAATATTAACAATAAATTTAAAAAACATTAACTGTATTTTAGTTGTCTTTTTATTTAAGTTATATAGTATCACTTATAGATAAATATTCTAGATAATATAAACAAGAAAATAATAAGCTAATCATAACTAATATTATAAATGCGCATGTGAGTTTATTTGTTACAGTTTCATGCTTTAACTACTAGATCGATCATGATGAAATTTTGCATACACGTTGTCTGGGGTACAGACAGAGACATAGGGTATCTCTTATCCAGAAAAAGTACTATGACTGAGGTACAGCAACTTATTGACAGAATGCCAGCGAAGCTGCGGGCAAAACCTAGTATGATACAAAGATAGGTTGACTCGTAAAGTTGCTGGATTGAAGCAAATCTAAACCTTTATAAAGACGCTCGCCCGAACAAAGGCTCACTCTTTTTAAAACGTTTAATTTTTGTTGTATCTTCTTTTATTGGAAGGTAGGCTTTCCTTGGAATACCTGATATTAATTACCCTATGGTCGCTATTGAAGTGCGCTTGTCCCGAAGAAACGTATTCCTATGTGACTTGAAGACAGCCACCAGAAAATACAGATAAAGACAAAGAGTATTCTTCAGTGGTGCGCTTTAGAATTCTAGAAGCATACCGCTTCATGCGTATAAGTGGAATATTTGCTACCAGTGATGCTGACCTATTTGTCTGTGCGTTTAATAGTAGAAAGGAGAAGGAGGAATAAATTATGAAGTTACACCCCACTCTCTCTAAAAATGCTTATTCTGTAAACGTTTTTATCTCGAACTCAAAGTCACACACGACAGTAACTATAGTAGTGCTTTCACAGTTAATTGAGAAGTGAGTTTGATGATGAGATCTTACAGAATATGAATACTGAAAGTATTATGATAATAGAAAGCCAGTAGTAGAGCTGGTTTTCCTTACTGTGACTATGGCTACATGCGTCGTACAACCAAACACGCACTTGGTCAGATAATACAAGATTAAAGGATTCTCTTATCGTAAACTTAACGTAATGAGAAGTCCATTTCATGTCTAATGTATTTTCAGTAGAAATCTTCAAAGGCGCCATACCCTTTTTTTATTTATTATATTTTTGTATTGTCTGTTATCGGACTGTAGTAACGCTTTTTATAAGTTACAAGATTTTTCCCGCGGCGTCGTTTGCGTAAATATCGTTTAGGTTAATAACAGTACTTTTATCTAAATGAAAGGTACCATATGTCCTTTTCTGTAACCCTAGCGTGTATGCGAAATTTCTTGATGATTGGTCGAGTAGTTAAGGCGTCAAAGACTAACAAACAAACAAAGTCACAATCGTATTTATAATATTAGTAAGGATAGTAAGGATTTAAAAAGCAGTTCAGGAGTGGGTGTTTTGAGGAATTCTTTGCTGTATTCTATTTCACATACATACATAGTCATGCTCGTATCCCCAAGGAGTTGGCAAAGATGTATTACACCCCACATTTCATCAGATATGGTTTTAGATCCCACGGTATACCACGCGTGCCCTTTTGCCTCTACTGAGCACTCTTTCTATATTTATCTTTTTAAATAATCATAATAATATCAGACCTGCATTAAATTATCCCACTGCTGGACAGGAGCCTCTTTTTAGGGCGAGAAGGGTTAGGCCATAATCCAACACGCTGGCCCAATGCGAGTTGGCAGACTTCACATATTTTCGATAACATTATGGAGAACTCGAACATGCAGGTTTCCTCATCATATTTCCTTCACCGTTAAAGCGAGTGATAATTAACTGTTTAATACGCACATATCTTCGAAAAGTCAGAGATGCGCGCCTTGGGATTGAAATAGAGAAGCTCTGCGTTGCAAGTCCAAACAGTTGCCCACTGGGCTATCGCTGCTTTTTAAATGCCAACAAATATTACATAGCCGGGTAGTCTAACCAGTGACCGAAAATTTAAGTCGATAATCAACGACACAGTTTGTCTTATGTCCAACGAACAACCGTTCCTAATGTAGTCAGTTTGCTCGATTATAATGCGATTTAACTTACTAACTATAAGGGATATGTCAGTAACTTAGGTTGTTATACGGATTCCTTGGCCCGGGAACTTTACGCGTGGACATACGAGACAGATCGCTCTTTGTGACAGATAGTTGAGCGACTTTGAGCTTTACTATTAGGATAGTCAAAGGAGTGGGTTGGAGTCATGACGCTTATATTTGCGGACAGTCGTGAGGCCCCAGGTCATGCAAAATGCTATTGAATTGTACTCTAACAAAATATTTTGATGTACTCATCCGGAGTTGCCAGACACCGTGCTAGTACTAAAACTTTCTCGACAGAATAACACTAACGCTTTTTCCAACCCAAGAAAACTGAGTCCTTATCCTACATAGCAGTTGTATTTCCTGCTGCTGCACTATTAAGACAGTTAAAATGATTAATAGTAATAATATGTAAGTTGAAACCTCATTAGTCCAATGCTTAAGGCATCGGAATTTGTTGAAAATTTGATTCCCATTTATTGCACTACCGATTCGAACATGTTCCGAACATAAGCATGCTAAAGAGGGATTAACAAAGATACAAGTAATTTAATGCCAATGCAAATATACTTTTTTTTAATAGCTTTCCCACGAAAACAGTATTTTTTTCTAAATGAAAGTGTGTTTCCTTTTCTATACCCCTGACAACGTGTATGCGAAATTTTATGATGATCGGTCGAGTACTTAAGGCTTAAAAATGTAAAAAACAAAAAAACTCACATTCTCATTTATAATATTGGCTAGGATTAGGATTACACAAGTAGCCATATTTAATTATTGACGGAAGTACACATAATTAGTATTCTACTGCCGAATTGTTTTTCTTAGTTCTGACCTACATAGAGATCACCCTACCTACGTGATAAATAAAACTGCCACGGTTGGTCGCTCTTCGGTTGGGTATTCTTTACAAATTGATACGTCCGAATACGCACGATACCATTTGTACGGACATAAACGCACGAATTACTCGTACACAGTCTATTATAGAGATGGGAATTCGTGCGCAGTCGTTTAAATTCGGATAGTAAGTAGCAGATTTGATAAATTGAGTTGTGGGTCAGTTTGTAAAATATTTTGACATTGTTTGAGTTTTTAGCCGCCTATATTCGGTTTCGTTAGTTTGCAATAGGTTTACATATGACGAGGTGTGACACGAAAAATACTTATTCTTTTCATGTCACACTTGACACGCAAAGAATATTCTTATATACATATGATTAATCTTTGTGACTATATGAATTCAAGTTAATTGGCTTTAACTTTAATTTTTAATTTATGTGATTTAATATTTACGTTTCGCCTTTGTCAACTTATTATTGTAATGACTAATATGTAATGCATGGTGAATTAAATAATTAGTTATACAATAATGTAGTTGACTCACATTTCCTTTTCTTTTTTCATAACATAAATATTTGACTGAAATAATAATATTTTAATAATATATTTACGTAACCCAAGTTCTAATTTCGAAAAGAAATTGAATTCTTCTCAAAACTCAAATGTATACAAGCGTTTCAAATCTGGTAATTACCCTTAATTGTCACATGACAGAAATAAGTTGTGAAGTAACCGGTATGTAAATGCAGCTGTCTGAGGAAGATAGCAAGATATGCCAACTATAGCCCTCCTTTTCTAACATCCAAATATAAAGTATTATTTACTTCTTTCTTTTGCAACCAATTTTGATACCGTTCATGGAAATATTGTTTTGGTTGATATTTGCTCTTGTGTGTTAATTAACGTACAAAATTATACAAAGGCAATTATTACCCTATTGTTTTAGACTTAAAATAAAAATGTCTTACGTTTACGCGAATGTATTACATCGAAATTAAACTACTTTATACGGATTTTGCCGCGTTGTTTTAACACTTTTTGTTTGTCGCGTATTTTAAAACACGTTGTTTGTCGCGTTGTTTATTTTAAAACACTTTATGTTTAAAGTGTAAATAATGCGACAAAATCCGTATGAAGTAGTTTAATTTCAATAGACTTAAAATGTTTCCCACATGTGTATTGTATTTCTGGTTGTACTGTACTGTTGGTAAATAATAATACATAAATAAATTACGTATTTCCCACATCGGTTCAGCAATTCAGCATCGAAAATATAACAAGTAAAGTTCGACGAATTCAAATATTTGATTTCAAATGTAAATATTATCGAATAAATATGGCTAAACCCTTCAATTACATGTAATTATTGACTTCTGTTGTTGTAGAGTTCATTGTTAACGACTGCTAACAACAATTGTGTAAACTGGAATTTAATAAGCGTTGATTAACTGTTTCAATTAATCGTTTATTTGTTTTAATTGATCTGTCTGTTTCACGTAACAATTATAGTTTGTTAATTAATCAATTAATATCCCTTAGAATCCTAACTAATATTATAAATGCAAAAGTAAGTTTGATTATTTGTTACGCTTTCACGCCCTGACTATTCGACCGATAATCGTCGATTCGATAACTTTTATTGACCAAACCTAACTTAATATTCACGCGGGGAAAATCTAGTTAATAGTAAAACACTTTCTAGGACTTATGGTGCTTTTACATGATGCACGTCTTGTATTACGCAAATTATGCGCAAGCTACATGCGCGAGTTATTCATACGGGTTATATGCATAATAGCGTCTGTCGGTTACATGATGCATGGAGCCCGCAGAATGCGCAAGTTCTGACTAGCATATATGCTATCCGCGCATAACACTCACAAATCCTAAATTGTATACATGCTTATTATTAATAATATCAAAGATTATTTAAAAAAAAGTCTTATCGTATCTTTACTATGCTACCCGCTCTTTATCACTTGCATAGTAAAACCAAGTGAAAAATAGGAAATATTTCTAGGCCATACGCCATTTATAACCAGCGACGAAAAACGTAAATTGTTATAAATTTAAAGCCTACGTCTGTCAAATATTAGAAAAATACTCGTGAAAGAGAAAAATTACGAATAAATAGCTGCTTACTACTAAAATATACAGCACACCAACAGTGCCATACTTCAAACTGCTAAAAGTACTCGAGTAAAACTTTTACGATCTTTTAAATTTTGTTTGCTACGCTTAAAAACTACTGCACAAGTTTTAATGGAACTCTCATTTATATTATCTCTAAGAGCGCTGTATACATACCTATAATTATTATGACTTGAAGTTTTGCGATCAATCTAAAGAACTAACGCGGGTGCTGTGCTTAAGACTTGATGAACGTTTTATAACTCTGATAGGCAGGCAAGTTAATTAAATAGTAGCAAAGATACCCAAACACATATCTAACTACATATATCTTAACTAATATTATAAATGCGAATGTGAGTTTGTATGTTTATTTGATTGTTTTGTACGCTTTCACGCCTTAATAACTTGGCTGATTATCATGCAATTTGGCATATCTACATATTGTCAGGGCAATAGAAAGAAGGACTGTTCTAACCTAACCTAACCTACATTTATGCGAGCGAAGCCGCGAGCAATATCTAGTAATCCTAATGAATATTATAAAAGCGAATGTGAGTTTGTTTGTTTGTTACAATTTCACGCCTTAGCTACTCGACCGATCGTCATGACATTTTGCGTATACGTTGACAGGTGTACAGAATAGGAGATGGTACCTTTCATTCAGAAAAAGTACTATTCCCAAGGGATAAAGTTTATGATAAAAATCAGATTAATGCGAGCGAAGCCGCGGGAAAAATATAGTAAGGCATGTTATTAGCATCAATACTACCTGTTATACAGGTTGTCACCAGGTAACAGGCTAAGTTATAATAGCTATCAGAAAAATATAAAAAATATCTCAGTTAAGTACACTGTGACGGTCTTTTCACTCCTGTTACTACAGATAATTACTTTTTGAATTATTATTTTTTTGTTATGTAATCTCGAATAATGCTTTATTAAGCACTTGATTTTTTTCGAATGTTTAGATAGTAATACTTATACAGGCTGTCCCAGAAGTCGACGTCAAGTCGGAATCAGGTAACAAGCTAAGTTATAATAGCTATCGGAAAAATAAAAAAAGTATAGATAGGTATTTTAAAAATTAAAGGCAATTAAAAAAAATCTACACCCTGTGATGGTCTTTTCACACCTGCTACTACAGATATTTACTTTCTGAATTTTTTTTCGTTATGTAATCTCGAATAATCGCAAAAAATCTAGAGCTTAAAGAAGTATTATGATTATTTATTATATTACGATGATTTGTTTTTAAGTTAAATTCTTACCAATTACTGACAAAAGAATAAAAACGCAGTTCTCTGAAAATCGTATTGTTGCATTAAAACGTATAACAGCGAGGGCGCTGCATAGATGCTTGCCTGTATTCTGATCAAACCTCTTAAGTATATTTAAAGACCTGATATTTTACATACATAATACGTAACGGGTATTAACGCTGTCGTGCATAATGTATACCATATAAATTTTAAAAAAAGTTCGATCATGTAACTCCGGCCGTGGTCACAAGCTGACGGGTTCGGCGATGTCATGTCTTCGTTTGTGAGGTATACGATTTCAATTTTTTATTAATTCTATGCAATTTAGGAAAAAATAAGTATATTTCCGTTAATCCAGGTTGTTTAGTGCCCCAGGGCTTGACGGCATTCCAGGCTTTACGTGAGGGGGCTCCTCAGCAAGTGCTTAGAGCAGGCCAGTTTCTACGTCAGTGGAAGGTGGGGAAACTGGTCTTGATCAGGAAGGAAGGGTGCCTGGCGGACTCCCCGTCCGCCTACCGGCCCATCGTGTTGCTAGACGACGTCGCTAAATTATTCGAATTCATCATTGCGGAGCGCTTTGACCAGCGTCTCTTTTCAGTGGGCCCGGATTTGGCGGCCAACCAGTATGGTTGCCGCGGCGGGCGCTCCACTATCGACGCTGTTCTGCGTGTGAGGAGCTTAGCGGAGGAAACGGTGTCCCGGGGCGAGGTCGTCTTCGCGGTGTCCCTAGACATCGCGAATGCCTTTAACAACTTGCCCTGGAGTTGTATTAGGGAGGCAGTTATATTTCATCAAGTGCCGACCTACCTCCGCTGCATTGTCGGGGCCTATTTGTCGGAAAGTGTAGTGATCTACCCGGGTCACTACGGTTGGAGTCGGCGAGAGATGTCGTGCGGTGTTACACAGGGATCGGTTCTGGGTCTTCTCCTGTGTAACATCAACATGATCCTTACGACTGGGTGCTGGAAGGTGCGCTCCTCCGTGGCGTCGGCATTATTTGTTACGCCCACTACACTCTTGTCACAGCGAGGGGAAAGTGGCTCCGGGTGGCGGCCATATTGGCGACCGCTGGGATTGCACAAGTCGTGAGTCATGTCCAGCGATTGGGAGTTGAGGTGGCCCTGTCCAAGTCCGAGGCCGTCTGTTTTCACGGTCTACGGAACCGGCCACCTCCAGGATCCCACATCATGGTAGGAGTGGTCCGCATCGCTGTCGAGCCAACTCTTCAGTATCTTGATCGACAGCCGATGGGACTTTGTACCCCCTTTCGTCGACTGGTCCCCCGTCTTCTAGACGCTGCAGGTGCGCTCGTGCGTCTGCTGCCCAACCTAGGGGGGGCCAGGCACCTGCCGGAAGCTCTAGGAAGGGGTCATTCATTCCATAGCCCTTTATGGGCCCACTTTGGGGAGATAACCTGACGGCCGGTAATATTTCAGCGCTTCGTGCGCCTCAGCGTGCAATGGCCGTCAAATTAATTAGAAGCTACCGCACGATCCCGTTTAAGTCAGCGAGCCTCCTCGCCGGATCGATGCCATATATCGTTGGCGCCAGGAGGTGCTGGCACGGGGCGAAGGACTAGCTCCCTCCCTCCCACTCTAGAGGTTGCACGGTCTGAGCTCCGCCAGGCCCTGGTGAAAGAATGGAGAAATCGACTTGTGCACCCCAGTGCCGGGCACGCCACGATCGTGGCGGTAAGTCCCATGTTTGAGGAGTGTCTGGAGAGGCGTCATAGCGCCTTCTCCTTCCAACTCACACAGGTAATGACTGGCTACGGTTGTTTTGGCCAGTTTCTGTTTCGCATGGACCGGCAAGAGATGCCTGGTTGTCACCACTGCGGCGACTACCGCGACGTTGTTGAGGACACGGCGCTGCACACTTTGGCGGATTGCCCCGCCTGGGCATCGCAGTGCCGTGAGTTGATCGCGGCAGTCGTTGGTTGCCCTCTCACTACTGGCCGTAGTTCAGTCTATGGTCCAGAGTGAGAGGTCGTGGAACTTAGTCGCCTCCTTTTGTGAGGAAGTCATTTCCATCAATGAGGCGGCGGAGCGGGAGAGGGAGCGATTAAACCCTCTGTTCAACCGCAGAGCCGAGCGCCGGAGGGCGCGAGATGACATCCAGCCACCCTGAGGTTTGACCTGGGGATAGTGGGCTTCGTGTGCGTGCCCGCCATCCGACCAGCACCAGGACCGAGAGGCGGCGTGCGTGTTCCTACGCGCGCCTCTGTGTCGTGTCCGTCTCCCCTCTAGAGTGGGACAGTAGGGCTTTTAAAGGTAAGAAGTGCCTAAAGGGTGGGTCTTGTTTTGTAGTGGCCTGCTGTTTCATACGGCGGGCCGAAACCGGGGTCACGAACGCATGTGGAAGTGATTCGCGCGGCTCCGCCGATTGCGGTTTTGTCGAGGAACACCGTGGTAGGTCTAGACGGTATTACCGGGAGGTCCATTATTACCATCATTACCATCTTTCTTTTACCCGGTGAGTCCGACATAACCCCTCCGCCCGACCCCGCGGAGGGGTATGCCTCAAAGTTACCCCCACGTTAAAAAAAAGAGAAAGTCATTGTTTAGTAGCCCAATTTGGTCAGCAATAACATCCAACTTTTCAATAGTTATCAGAACCCTGACATGTATGTATGTACAATATTATACATACATTACATTATATTTAATAATAATTTCTATTAATTTATTTATTGATTATATAAGCAGTAGGATGTCAGATAACTTAATTTATTAACATTTATATGTTTTACGTCATACAATTTTATCTTGTTTACCCACACAATACATAGCGGAAAAGAAACAGAAATAAATATTAACATAAAATACATTATCTTCTTTATATTTTTTATATTATTACTTTTATTTTTATCTATATTATTTTTATATTAATTTATTAAACTCTGGCATCATAAACAAGTCACGTAGGTTATTGATCTGTCTTTTTAAATATAGGCTATTTTCTTACTTGCCTTTATTTAGAAAACAAATGTATCCAAAGATATTGATAGACTAAAAGCAGTAACTCAGTGGGGAGACCAACAGACTGCAATGCAGAGGGTCTCGGGTTCGAGCCCACGTCGCGCACCTCTGACTTTCGGAAGTTATATAACTTTTCGGAATTATGTGCGTATTGATTGACAATTATCGCCTGCTCCGTGCCTCGGAGAGCACGTTAAGCCGTCGGTCCCGGCTGCCATGAACATCTATGGCAGTCGTTATTGGGAGAGTGTCGACACAAAAGATCCCACTGGGTCGAAGTGGACTGGCCCCCGCATAATATACATATGTACATACATATGTAAAAGTTTTAAAACGAGAATATCATTCTTGAAATATATGTAAATGTGGATCACAACCTGTATACTTAAGTGAAATTGAATTTAGAACGTTTGATACCATCAATTTATAAATAATAAATGAGAGTATAAAACGTCATTAAATATTTACTATATAATTGGTGTCGTATTTTATAAAGTAGTATACATATCATGGCAATTAATGCTGCATGCCTGTATTTATCTTTACTAAAGCTTATAAAAGTAAATAGTACCTTTAACATATAATTTATGTATTTTATATCATACAACATGACATTAATTACCTACATTGAGTTTTAATTTGATTGTTGTTTACTTACAAAGATTCTACATTTCATTTGACTTTAGTAAATACACAAGGTCAATTCTAAGTAATATAATAATAATAATATTCTATCACAATTACAAACACCACCAATATTAATTAGCTTATTTTGACAGACAGACGAAAGTCTGCCTATAAGGATTATCTGGAGAGTTTGAGTCCTATGAATCTTAGTAGTTCTGAATTAAGCAGTAAATATTTCTAATTGGCACGCAATTGTGTGGAATGTGAAGTTATCAAGGATGTACATCCTTCCTACTTTTAACATATGACAATTGATAGAATGTGTTTGGAATTATAATAATAGGTGTAATATTAGGTAATTATACAATACAATACAATACAAATAACTTTATTTGTTCTCTCACACAGTTTTACAAAAACAAGACAATAGTAGGTATCTAGTTACATATTATTCATAATATAGTACAATCTGTGTGAGGGACTGGTGTCTGTACTAGGAGACCTGTATTACAGATTACCAGCCTCTCCAGATTCTGAATAGGTGGGGCGTGTATTGAGTGAAACTAGTACGTTTTAGTTAACATTAAGCAGTGAGAGTGCGTGAGTGTGTGTGTGTGTGTGTGTGTGTGTGTGTGTGTGTGTGTGTGTGTGTGTGTGTGTGTGTGTGTGTGTGTGTGTGTGTGTGTGTGTGTGTGTGTGTGCGTAAGTGTGTGTATGTGTGTGTGTATATGTGTGTTAGTGTAAATGTGTGTGTTCATGCCTGTATGTGTGTCATTGTGTGTGTAATAGGTGTTAGGTTTTAGGTGTTGGTTAGTTAACCCTACGACCTATGGTCTTGGGATCAGAAATGTTAAAGAATAGCAGATCATTTAACATTATGTTGGTAGCGAAACTGAATGCAAAATGGACCATGCAGGCAAAACGGAATTATTATATTACTTAAAAACTACTAGCTATCTATTAATGAGTAACGCAACTAATTACTCCCGCGCTCCCCACTTTGGGTCAGTGTCGCTGATCCTGCCACGTGTGACAGTGAATTTTTATCGCGGTAAGTCATTTCTTTTGTATTTTCATGTGTACCACGAAAATTTTGATCTGCCTGCAATTTTGTTCTATTCAGTATTGTCAATTTAATGATATGACGTATTCATTTGCGTTATTTAATATATGTATATTATGGTATCTCAAGAATGAACACAGATTGAATACTTAATTTCAAAACACATTGATTCAAAAGCACCTCAGAGGCAAAACGGCCTTAGGCAAAACTGACCAATGGAATCTTAGTCTGGATACTAAGAAGAAGACGAAACAAGTGAGAATCGGCAATGAATTGCCGTAAATCTTAGAGTTCGAAAACATGGTTCAGGTAATATGCAAGGGTCACGTGATACCACGTGACCTTGAAGCCAGATGTCAAAGGTCGTAGTCATTTCGGGGTATATCGACTATGCTGAGTCGAATGGCGTTAACCACGAGTCTCCAGCTCTTACGGTTCTTGAGTTGAAAGTTGTATAACAGACAGACGGACGGACGGACGAACAAAGCTATTGTATAAGAGTTTTTTAAAACTCTAAAAACAATTCAAAAGAAGAAATACGAAACATGTGGGATTTAACATCTAATGAAGAAGAGGAAGACACAGAGTGCTTCTACTACTCTCATCTCTTGTCTGAATCAATTGAAGGTTGGGTGCAATGCCAGATTTGTCTCCTCTGGGCACATTGTAGTTGTGCTGACGTTGAAGACGACGATGAGAACACAAGATTTGTATGTGAAAGGTGTTCCCCAGATAAGATTTCCCCAATCTAATCATTGGGTCTACTTTGCTCTTTGCAGTAATTTTACTTTCACATGTGGACAAAATAGGCTACAAATAAGCAATCTCCCAATAGTTCCGAATTCTGTGATATGATTAGGATGTGATAAATAAGAATTGTAGACTGATTACTACTAAGCACATTATATAAAAAGTTTCTAAAAAAAGACTGATTTTCCGTTAAACATACTATTTTGCCTTCAGTTGTAATAGTGTTTCTGGCTACTTCTATGTCTAGGTTCGCCAGAGCTTCATACAAACTATTATTATGACAATATTTATAGTAATGTCCAATTTAATGCTAGATATAATGTAGCTATTTTGCAACTACTGCTAAGGGCAAAACGATATTTAACCAAATAACATTACGCGTCCTTTAAATAATATTTTCTAATACTATAAATAACATGGGTTATGTTTAAATACGTTAAGGTGTAAATTAACTAGAGTAGTTAGTATATAAATATTAATGATTTTTAATAGCAGATATATTTGATGTAATTATCATGGTGATTAATTGTTATGAACTCTGACGCATCCTTATAAACATCCTCAAAAAAAATTACGTATCAAAGACATTCTCAATTACATTCACCATAATTATACTCCTTAATAGACGCTGAATATATGGGCAAGGTAACTATATTACTCACTTTTCCTATATATTCAGCGTCTCCTGAGAACCTAAGATGGTTCAGTATATTATCGAATAGCGCCGCTACGCCTCACAAAGCCGCATCAATAGGTTACATCCCGATAGGTTGAACTATGACCGGATCTCATATGAAGCTATTGTTCGGTGTCCGACACCGCCTGTGACCGGATATTGTACCTAACCACATGTTGCTTATATGTTCAAGACGTAACTTCTAAGGCTTAGTGTGTAAATACCTGAATAAAATCTAACTGTTACTCATTAAATTAAAATAATCTACGTACTAAAGGTAACATCTGAAATAGATGGCTTGTGGCACGCGTTAAGGTGCATGTTTGCAGAGACCCGGTTCCTATATTTAAGACACTAGTCGTTTTATCTACCTATAGTTATGGCGGTTAGTTAGTCGGCCTGGATGGCGTAGTGGTTAGTGTAACCGACTGCCACGCCTGAGATCGCGGGTTCGATTCCCGCATAAGTCAAACATTTGTGTGCATGAACATGAATATTTGTCTTGGTATATATTCTTTCTATGTATGTATAATAAGTAATTATTTACAAAAAAAAGTATATATGTATGTTTATCAATTGTCTAATACCCATAGTACAGTTGTAGTGTGTAGGTATGTGATAGAATATTATTATATTATTATTAAATAGATTGTTCAAAATACGTGTAAATGTGCATGCTCTTTAAGACCCGGTTCCTATATTTAAGAAACTATTTGTTTTACTTACGGGTAGTTAGTTATGACACGTATTCTATGAAAAATATGTTAAAATTTAACTGTCCGTTTCTAAAACGACTCGTTTCTTAATGTAGGACCCCGGACCTAATTAATTAAAGCGCGGTTCCTATATATGCTGCAGTTTAATTTTCCATTATTGAGCAGGCTCAATAAACCGAGTAGTGTGAGGTTTGTCATAGTTAAAGTGCAGAAAAATTAAAAGCCGGCTCAATAATAGAAAATTTAATTTTCGCACAGTCCCATATTTTAAACCTTGCCTAGTTTTGTATATTAATCTAACGAACTACAGTTTCTGAAGACCAGCTTCTTCGATTAAAGTGTATTTAAGTCTACGAGAGACCTTTACGAGACTTAAATAGTAACCATCCAGTGATCGAAATCTGACCATTGGCGGGGCGGTATTTCTTTTTATAAATTTTGTCTTTCTGCACTTTAACTATGACAAACCTCACACTGCTCTGTTTTCTTTTGACGTATTAATATACATATAGATATGTAAGTGTATATATGTAACCGTTTGTTAATCCTAACTTAATATTATAAATGCGAATGTGAGTTTATTTGTTACGCTTTCACGCCTTAATTATTCGACCAATCATCATGAAATATTGCATACACTTTTTTAAGAGAAAGAATAGGATGGATAAAAACGGACAAAGGGTAGCTTTTATCTGGAAAAAAGTACTGTTTCTAACTTAACGAACAATTACGCGAGTGAGGCCACCGGCAAAATCTAGTTATTTTATCTCATAAAAATAAGTGGCATAGGCTACCATATATTTTTTTAAATTAGGGTATTTGTAATTAAACTCCTCTTTAATGATTAAGAATCGCAATCAGCGACTTATTTTGTTCCCAGCTTTTATATTTATAGGCCGGCAACATTGACTCCATTAATTTAGCAATCGTTCCAAATTTAGTATATGTACTGCCGAAGCATGTAACAGACACAACAAAAATAATTCGCACTAAAATTAAATAACACTACAATTTCAGCGTTGGTGTATAAATAGTATATTCACAGTTTGTGAAAGCCGATTAACAGGAAAAATTGTTCAAAGACGGTTAAGCGCATATTAACTATTGTAATTGGCTAACTGAACTAACTAACGAACGAACTAACCGATACACCCAAAATCGCTGAACACCTCATATACCTTTATAATAGGACACAGGACCATGACTAGCTCAGTCGCCAAAACTGCAACATGATACCCCGAAGGCAGGTTCAAGTGCTTGACAGCAATATAAAAATATTTATATTTTGAAAGTGGTAGAGAAACGTCTTATCCTTTGGTCGCATGGCATTTGTTTGGCCTACCTACCTTCTTGGGCTATTTAGGCAGGCCATTGTACATAAATGCTTGTACATAAAACCTTTGAAACATAATAACTAACCTGACCTGATTATTAATCTAAAACAACTAGTATAATTGTGTGTATTAAACAACGTAAATTAAAATATGTTGTTTGCCTGTAATTAATAAAATTAGGCCAATACAGTATAATTATAATGACTTGAAGCAGAAATCCTCGTTAATAATTCAAAGTTTTTACAACCGTTTCATTGTAAGAGTGGTCTAGGGTGAATTGAACGGCATCCATTTATCACGAATTGATCCATCTCCCAACTCTCAACTGTCACTTGTGAACTTTTTCGTTTAGCAAATCGCGGCGTTGTGACGACGAAATGTCATTACCGAAATTCATCTTAGTAGCGGAAGAGTAAAGAGGGAGGGGTGCGAGGGAAGGAGGTCGTCGGGCGCGAATATCGTTCTGTAATTGCCTGTCAATAATGTGCTTAGCCATGCGGCGGGAATGGTCCTGAATGCTGTGCAGTGCACTCTCGAATTGCAAGAGACAGATGCATTCTCCTGTCTATTCCTTTGACCTTAGATTGATATAGACTCGAGTAGACGTACATGTATAATAATGAGATAGTATAGAAGGGTAATATGCCACTTTAAAACAAAAGCAATTTTTATCATTACGCTCACACAAACAGACACTCGCTGTTACTCAGATTACTTCATTGGTCGCTTAATATAAGTGTACGCTTATATTTGCATGTTATTGTGAGGTAACTGTTTCGTTTACCAGGTCGAGCATGCATATCTTTTCTATTAGGCAATTGCTAGTAGAAGCAAGAGGTCTGTAAAAGTGTCTAGTTAATGTCAATAGGCTTACTCACACTACTGACCTTTTTTAACGTGTGGAAATGACAGAAGATAAGGCATTGAACTTGCAACCGAGACGTCGAGGGTGAGAATCAGACCACTGATATACTGCTGTAAATCTAATATTAACATAAGCATCCTAACTCAGCTGTAGGGGTTACCAAGGATACTAATAACATGCAACACAAGTTGCTCGTAACCTCTTAAAAACTATTCTCTTAATCGCACGCCTACAATATTAAAAAATATTACTATTCCTTCCCCATCTTCGTCACAAAGATCAACTGAATAATACTACTTAGTCACTCTTTACACCAGCAGTTTCTTCTTCACTGATTTGCATTAATGCAAACTAAAATAAACCAAAGATAAATTTGTTTTCCAAGTACCTTTCTTGTTTGTTCATTCAATTTATCTACAAGTGCAACAATTAGATTAGTTTTAATTTTCAATTTTATACTGAGCGCTATTTACTTAATAATAATTATCTCGAAATTAATGACTGAGCTGACTGATTTGTATCCAACGGAACTATATACTACTTCGATATATTTGTCTGTTACTCTTTTACCAAAACAAGGTTATATTTAGCCAACTAAGGAATATATTCAAGTCATTAGGGTCGGGCGGGGAAATGCCTTCACCCGCAAGTTCATGTTAATATGTAACTGTATTATAGTTATGTCAGTCTAGTTCTATATTGCGTAGGATTTTGGACTCGAAAGGGGATTTTAATTAACTTTTATAACATCTTAGATCCCTGTACTGTAAACTGTAACTCCGTTGCTTAATCTAATCTAACCCAACAGAACTGTCTCGGTAACGTGCTCTTTCATATAATTTGTAAATAAGGGTCGACACTAGACGAGCCATCATCATAATCTGTCAGGTCTTAAAATACCAGAAATAATTAAAAACCTTTTGTTTCTGGCTACCGGAGTGCCGCTACGATTCAATAGATTGAGATGCTAGGATAGTATAACATTATTATATATCCATGCATTAGGCAGCTTCCTCCTCTCCAGTATTGCACTGTTACCCCAAGCTCGATTATTTTAACTGTTTAGTTGGATATCTTTAAGTTACTGTTTGAATGAGTTTTACTATGACTGTGGCATAGCAGTGGCATGCCTAGTGTTCTTGAATAAGTTAAGTTTGATATGGTTTTGTTAATAGTGAATTAAGTGATATCCATTTTTGCCCGCAAGTCGTTAATCAGCTTACCAAAGCACGCTGAAAGCATTGTAGTACTCCGCCTCGAATAAAACAGCATAATAATATGAAGATACCTACTACCACTGCGTTTAATATTTGTTAGGGGTATGCCTATAATTACAATTTGATAGTGATGATCATTAGATCATTTATCTGCCTTAAATATAATAAATTTTGATCATTAGAGCATTATACGATTCACTAATGAGCACAACATCGTTGTAGAAACTATTAAGTTCTAGGCTAATTATATGAACTTTTATACTTGGGACGCGCTATAAAATCTTTAAAAAGTAATGCTTCAGTCAATGACTAAACGAAAAGTAAAATATTATCATTTTATAAATTTATTTGAAGTCGGTATACACGAAGTATATATATGTATGTATAGGATTTTATTCCCTTGTAGTGCAATGTGATACTAATGCTTGGTAACGCGTTTTACTCGCGATAGTGTATTTAAAATGTAATAGATACCTATTGATTGACGTTTCAACTGATGGCATCGATCGTGGCACAGGATGACTGATTATTACCTTTTAAATACTATCGGGAGTAAGACCCGTTACTAAGCATTATATTAAGTATATGTACAAATCGCGGCAGTCTAAAAACGTTTAATGTGATACTGGTTACTGCGTTTTTAATTCTCAGTAGTAAGATTGCATTGATTATTATTGATTTTCAGCAGATGGCAATAGGTTTAGATTCTATTACCTACGTGGGAACTGAAACTTAATAGGCAAAATGTGGAGCTTAATAATCATTTATACAAATGTGCGTATTGCTTTTTGTAAATATTGTCCGTGATATAGTATGATATATAGGCACGGCAGTAGATATGAGTTGTATAATACCGAAATTTCAATGTAACGGAATTTTTTAGAAAAGTAGTATGTTTCATGCAACAGCATATATATATATATATATATACCTACATATAGACCATTCATACCGAAATATAGTTTGCTATTGTAAAATCATAAAAATCTTCTTTCGTTTGCCTGACGAGACCTGAGTAGGGTATTTATTCATTTTCTTAGGAAAACCAACAGCTGTATGGAATAAATACAAGTTTAATATTCTAAATCACGCTAACAAACAGGCTATCGTATAATAAGTATCACGAAAACACCAGCAAATGTAGCGCGAGATGTGACAGACTATTCAAAGGTATCGAATCTTCTCGATGACAAATGACAGACATATAATATTATATCGCATGTTGGTCTTTACGTGGTAAATTACGAGAAAATATGGCGTGAAAAGTGCCGCAACAGGTGCAAATAAAAAGATTAATGTGAACGGGAAAGACAAGGTAACGATGGTAACATGTCAAATTATTTATTTTCTGTTATGGGAGGCGTCTAAATACCTTTGTGAATTATTGCATATTATATTTTCCTTGCCTTGTTGGTCTAGTGGCTTCGTACCACGAGGTCCAGTGGTTGGAACCTCGGTCGGATATAAAAAGTTGTTTGCGTTTTATGTCACGATTTTTTTATTAGCGGTTTGTAGGTAGAGTTCATGTTTTAACTCAGGTAATCGGAAAACATGTAAATCCTTTGCTTCTGTGTCCGAATTGAATGAATGAATCTGTGTGATTTAAGCTGTTTGTGAATAATTACCATGTGTTTTCTCGAAGAGCTTTCGCAACTGTGCACCAAAGAAAAGGGAATATT
This sequence comes from Catocala fraxini, assembly GCA_930367265.1. NCBI lineage: Eukaryota > Metazoa > Arthropoda > Insecta > Lepidoptera > Erebidae > Catocala > Catocala fraxini. Next base: position 9,956,177 of record OV884025.1, on the reverse strand, counting down.
ACTGTTGCTTTTACTTTTAAAAATAATTTTTGTTTCCATACACTGCGTGTTAGAAACTTTGTGGCAAAAGTTGTTCTGAGCCTAACGGTTATACTTGGAAATTAGTGCTCTATTTTTTCAAACTGTCTGGTTTATGTAAGTCTAACCGACGACTCGTCAAAGACAAATTGATTTCAAGTGATTTGATTGACTTGCTAATTCAGTCAACCAATCGTAGTATAATAGTTGAATTTCGTTTATACATATATTTTTGGCTGACTAAATTCAGACGTTAGGTAAGCTAAGATGTTCATTTTTATTTTGCATCTTCAAATTGAAAATTTTATCTTACATTCCAAGATCCAATAACACGTACCGTTCTTTTAAATTTCTCTATCGCCTAATAACTAATATGTAGTTCTACCCTAACATGATGATGAGCCATGATAAATAATATATGGCAATGCTCTAATGAATGGGTATGTACTAACTTTGTATAAAAGATTTAAGAGGAAATACGGGCATCAAAACGTTTAAATTGGTTTTTGAGAGATCTATTGCTGTCGCGGTAAGCCCCAACGAAATATCGATGTGCAAAAGAGATGTCTAGAGTTCTCATTGATTAAACCTTTGAAATTGTCATCGCATATTCCCCTGTTTCCTCCGCCAAAACTCAACCGATTTTAATATTTTGTACAAACAATATAAGAACGATTTTTCATTAAGTTTATAGATTTATAATATTTTATTAGTTTTGTTAAATGTGTATGCTAGATATTTAAAAACAACAGAGCTAATTTGTAATTTATAAATGCGTATGTGAGTTTGTTTATCTGTTACGCTTTCATGCTTTACTACTCAACTGATCATTATGAAATTTCGCATACACGTTGTCAGGGGAACAGAAAAGGACATAAGGCACCTTTCATCTAATAAAAGTACCTGCTGTTGCCGAGAGAGAGAAATGTAATGTCAAAATTTACATCAACGAGAGGCCACGGTCAAAATCTACTTAAATTATAAAAACGGAAAATTTATTATTGTATTTGTTGCTTATTATTTAGAGAGTAAATGGAGGGATACGTTTGTATGTACTAAACGCTGATCGAATTTCTCCTTATAGACTATATTCAAGCATTAGCTCATGTATCACTAGCTGTTATTCCCGATCTAGTTCGTAACTAGCTTATGTTAAGACATACGCTAGTTACAAGCACAATTGAGAACAAGGAATATACCTTAAGAGCTGCGCGTGGAAGGCCACAGGCGAACAGTACTATAGTTTGTATAAAATTCATTTAATGTTTTTCTTAAGCTTGCGTAAATTTTCATTGAGATTACTGATTCAAGTCACAGGCCCGGTAAAGTGTGATTCGGTTTCTCTGTTCAGATATTCTTCATAGCAAACACGAAGTCTTGAAATATGGCTGTTACTTGTTACTAAAAACATAGCAGGCTAAATGTTGGTGTCGTACATTTCTGCATAACCCTTCGAAAATATATACGCGTGAATATATGCTTATGCGTATATAAATGTAATCTTTACTACAATAACTTTTAAACTTTTGCGTTGAATGACATATCAGCTTGTGACCACGGGCGGTGTAACCTGGTGGGAACGTCAAGCATAAAAAAGGTAAATATTATGCATAATCGCGTTAGTACCCGTTACGTACGTCATATATATATATATATATATTTTTTTTTTTTTTTTTTTTTTTTTCTTGAAGACTTTGTCAATAAATTTATATCCCTTAGGCACATAACTTTTTTGTAGATGAGAAGTATTTTATCTGCTTTTCTGTACTCCTGACAAAGGGTACGCGAAATTTCATGATAATCGGTCAAGTAGTTAAGGCGTAAAAGCGTAACAAACTCACATATTAATTTATAATAGCAATAAGAATTATAGTAACTAGTACTTAAGAGAAGTGAGACAAAAATAAAACATGTGGTATCAAGGCTTATATATCCATTTATAGACAGATGATGTACTTAATTCGTTTAATTACGACTTGTACTTTTTATTGTTCTGCTAATATTAGTGCTATCAAGCTTATGTCATAGCTTTAAAATAGGACAATCGTTTAAAATTGCGTCGCATTTATAAACTCAAGATCTTCATGACAGAGTTTGTGTGTGAACAAAGTGTGAGTAATATGAAACACACACATGCACATTTTGTAACGGTTAGTCCTTACTTGAAAGGGCTCTTACCCGGGCACATAACCAGACTCTGCCTTGCTAATGAGAATTTTCTAACAGAAAAATCCAGTTACAAAATGTTTAACCATGGTTTTGAACCGGGGACTTCAAGATCGACGTATACGTAAACTCAAACTTATGTTATGGGAGAAAGAATATTGTATTTGCGTCTTCATATGTGACACATGGATTAGCGAAGACATTTCATTTAACTTTTACATAGAATTACTTTATTAGACCTGCGTGTTAAAGCCATTAACACGAGACGGATTTCGTGAAGCAAGTGTAGTCTATCTACATTTCTTTTACTATTTAGATAAAGATAGCGCAACAAGCTTCAAAAGACTTGCCGCGTGTAAATTCGCCTTTAGAGTCCGCAGTCACCCTATGCACCAAACTCCTATCTTCTGAACGGAATTATATGAAACGTGGAGCTTTTAAGGTGAGCCCCATTTACAATACTGCCCAAAAGCTCACCAGAATTAGTTTAGTTGTTTTCAAGTAAATCTCATACATACAGACATAAGATTATCGTCGTTTTGAATTCAGAAATCTGACTCGAATTAGATGATTTCTTTTTAAATCGTTAATATAGAGAGAGCTTTTTTACAATGTTATAATAAGAAAACGGCAAACGTTGTTATGCCATATAAATTCATTCGATTTCGATTCGATAGGGACACCCTAATCACCTAGCGGTATGAAATATACCTTACGACCTATTCTCATACTTACTATACATACAAAATTTCTTAAAAGTCGGTCGAGCCATGTCGTGGTCGTGCGATCACAAACACTGACACGAGATTTTTATATACACATAGATGTATTATGTAAGCAGATTCAAAATTAGCTTCTTAGGTATTCCTATATATTTATATATCAGCCCTGTAAACTGTACCACTGGCAGGCACGAGCCTCTTCCTAATGTTTAAAGGAAAGAAATACTTAAAATGTAATAAGAAAACTCTCCAGTATGCACTCTCCAAGTGCAATATTCTTTGAAGTTTAGTTTGCACGCACTACTCTAGACCATAATCACCAATGAACATAATTTTATGAAGATTTAATTATATCTGTATGTAATTACAACGCCTTATCTCCAATGGATTCTGAGTTGCAACATGCTTAGACAAACTAATATTGCGAAATTATAATAAAATTATAGGCATTTTTACTAAAACTCGTAGGCGATTTAAGCAAATCTACCAAAAATATTTAAAGATTTGACAAGTCTTGGTCAGTACTTATTCGTTTATCACAAAACCATGCAACTACAGTGAATAGTTGCATAATTTTGTTATAGTTTAATTATATATCAAGTAATAGGTAGGTTTATATAGTAATGTCAATGCCCTTTTATAGAATAGAATAAAATACAATTTTTATATATTATTTAACCTAATAAGAAAACAAAAATAATCTCTGTACTCGCTATATAAATTTCTTACGATTGCGCGTTAAATTGCCAAGCAGAAATTAACGCAATTATTTGAAGTGTAGATAGTTTTAAGTCGTGGAAAGCTGGGATATTTAAAATAACGCGTACGTTGACACGGGTAAAAGATAATCCTAATCATAATTTTAATATTGCAATTATCAGTAATAAAATACAATAATGCGCACATACATCGCGTTATATCCATAAATATAAATATTGCATCATATTTTTAGAATTCATAATGATAATAAATTTTATCGAGCTTAACCCGCCTATAATAAAAGATATAACAGCCAATGTACGCATAATGGTTATAATAATAATAAATATAATAAGAAAAAAATATGAGCAAGCAAAGTAAAATACATAATTGCATACTACTTGCGTGAAAAACATGCGTGTAATTGCCGTCAGCTATTATAGTCTATCGTAACTATTGCTATGTAGATTACGACCGATATCATAATTAGTTGCCCCTACCCTACAGATGAAATAGTTACTAGACACATTTTGGATGAATTAAGTCGTTCGTTTAATATGGCGTAACGTTTAATTCATGAATTCTTTACACCTTTCCTTTTGCGAGTTATAATGCCTAGATAGGTGGTTTGTAGTAATGACACCGTGTTGGTAGAGTCCGTCGGTGACAGATTTAATAGGCAAAGGCTACGAGCGTATGGTTGTACGGTAGTACGGGTTTTAGTTATATACTTACTCATTGTGCGGTATGTCCTCGAGCTGGTTGGCGAGCGCAGCGGCGGCGAGGAGCGCGAGCAGGCCGAGCGGCCCGCGCGGCGACATGCTGCGACTCAGCGCCATCGCACTCCCCACATGACAAGGGCACACGACAACCGACACAGCGCGCACTCGCTCCTACATGGAACAACACACCGTTCGCACTACACTCTCCCGACAGTGTCACCAAGGGGCGTACGTTTGTGCATGAGTCATCGAGTGCTCGTGAGTGTCAGGTTAGCACCGGGGCCAGTGTCGGTGCGGGCGAACCGCAGGGCGAGGACAGAGCGTGTCGCGCCGAGTGCGCGCCAACTCCGCCGGCGCGCGCCCCGCGCCCCGCGCCGCCCCGCACCCCGCGCCGCCCCGCACCCCGCCCGCGCCCCGGCCCCGCAGCCGCACTGACGCTGCGCGCGAATCATACGCCCAATAACGCAGCGGCCTACTACTTATTACTGAGATTTATTTGCTCATACATAGGGTTGATGGTCAGCAACCGCTGCGACCGGTGCGAACGCCTCCGGGCCGCCGTACGACAACATCCGGCGTAGTACTGCGTGGGGCGGCGCGGCGCGAGCGCGCTCTGCTGGCGCCGGGCGCGCGCCTGGGCGCGCTGCGTGCGAGGCGAGGCGAGGCGAGGCGAGGCGAGGCGAGGCGAGGCGAGGCGAGGCGAGGCACGGCGAGCACGCTGGTGGTGCGAGCCGCCGGCGGGCCGCCACGCACATGCGTGGGCAAATCGCCAGGAAATCCTTTATTGATTCCCGCGCTCCCGCTTTCTAAGGAATGTCGCAGGCGTTGCTACCGCCAAAATTTCACCCTCCCACTATTATAATTTGGCCTAAGCGGATCACTGTACGCTTGGCGGGTTGCTTTCGTTACACCAAACGAATTTTAGGGATTTTCCTCGAATTTAAAGAAGATACGGGGAGGTATAAAATTTAACGTTTGCTTTTACGAAGTTGGGAAAAATGTTTTCGCAACATGAAATTTTATGTATGGTTTATCGAATTTCGTTCGGTGAACGTTTCCGCGATAACTGGCGAGTAATGTTTACGTACAGATTAAATTGGTTTTTGTATGGGAGAGTGTGTTTTATCCATGGTCTGTATAAAATACAAACAGAAATCAATTCTTTCGATACCAATGAACAAAATGTCTGTACTGTATTATATCTATTAGGTGTACCCAGACAAGAATGTCATAGGTGATTGTAATTTGTATCTAACTAATGTTATAAATGCGGATGTGAGTTTGTTTGTTTGTTACGCTTTCCCACATTAACTACCGATCATCATGAAATTTCGTGTACACGTTGTCAGGGGTAGGTATAAAAAGGAAAAACCAGGAAAAGTAGTAGTGTACCGGAAAAAAGCAGTTCGCGAGAAAAGCTCGTGATTTATATTTATTATAATAATGAGAACCAGCAAATTAGGCTACAAATTGTAAGTGTAGTTATTAAGCTAAATGTTTGTGATACGTGTAGCTTTATATCAGTAAAGCAAAAGGTGCTCGAACTTCTGACATCTCGATGGCAATTCGGATGCCTTATTCTTTGATCTACAGCCATTGATCTCTTTCGATTCTGTAGATAAGAACTTAAATTTCAAGCACTTTATGATATGGAATGGCTTAGAATTTATACAATCACTTCATTGCCTCTGTGGCAGTAATACATGTAAAAAATACATGTTATGAAAAAGGTTTTAAGGGTAGAATAAAATACGATATTTGTACAGTTTAAAAGTATTTTATTTTTGCAATACAGTCGACATTAACTTTTGTGTTAACAGTAACATATTATATTGTCACAATAATGATTGATAAAGAATTCCAGATTATATTAAAATGTTTGACAATGATAATTTCTAATAAATAATTGTACTTGTCATCGTTACAGGTACATTACTTTCGTTGCTGTTCGAAGTTATTAAAATAAATCAATTATTGTCTTTTGAAAGCCAACAATATCCAACCCTCCACTTTTAATATAATTTAAATACTCGTAGTAAATAAATGCTAAGGTGGACTGTCAAAATAGTTAATTATATTTCTTCGTTGCCCATTTGTTAATTTTTTTAAAACCTACAAAAGTTAATAAACGCTTTCGTTTCAGTTACAACCTACAGTTTTTCGACAATATGTCAGTTAAAATTGTATAAAAATAAATGATACAGCGCCGGTCGCAGGCGGGCGCGGCGTACGGCCACTGTTACTACACCTAGTGTTACACCTATATGTACAGAATATCATTAAATTATATAGGTACGTATAAATTAATATATCCTACTAAGTACTTTGCACAAAACGTCACAACGTTACTTAACGATCACCGAGTGCGGGCTCCGTGTCGGCTACTCAGCAGCAACGATACGCGACTGTTATCAAATAAAATCGAATGATTCAACAGTTGGGCGTTCATTCGTCGTCGCTACATGTCATTCGAATAACAATCGATCATTCGAATGTGCAACGCAATATCTACTTTGGTAGATAAGGACGCAGCATGCGGTTTTAATTAAATAATCGTAAACAATAAAATAACGCCGATTGTTATTCGAATGTATTCGATTTTATTGACAACAATTGTGCATCGCCATTCGGCAACCACACGCGAGCGACTCGACTCTCCTCATTCTCTCCACACAATACTGTGCGTTGATCTTTAAATGCAGTCTTCACAAATTACTAAGTTTACCTAAAGATCACAACAATACAGTTAGGTATCAACATAACTAAGTAATCTCATAAATAGCCGCCTAACCTAATGTTTAAAACTAAATAATTTGTACAATTCATCTGAGATTTCTAACAGATTTGCCTGGTGACAGAATAATTATAGACATACAAATAAATAATATTATAAATTAATAATAATTGACCACAGTCTTTAGAAAGGTTAAAAATGTAACAAGGGTTTGGAGACAAATGGACATGTCTTTAAAATAGGAACACACAAATGTTTAAAATAGATATGACGTTCTACATGATATTTGGTTTTTATACATTCAAGAATTCACTAGCTCTCACACTGGAACAAGTCTATACTGAGGAACAGTATAGAGGCACTAGTGGCGCGCTCTATGGAATGATTGCAGTACCATCGTGTATACAACAACAATTACAAGACTATGACGTCATCGGATACTACTTCCATCGGTACGCATAACGATATAGCCTCTTCACTACATGAAGATTTAACTTAAAATAACAATTCTCGTAATACTGTCTTAAGGTACTGATTATAAGCGGTATTGCGAACCTTAAAACATGTTTTACGTGCGATTGCTCAGCTTATAAACGAGATTAAACTCCGTAACTTTAGGTAAAGATGTCCAGTTCGATCAGATCATTACATACAATATAATAAAATGCATTGATGCATGTACAACTAGTCATCACAGCGCGTTCACACGTTGCGCGTGGTTCTTAACAAATGACACAATGAGTCACAACCGTCGGGTGTTTCAATGTCTCGAAGAGTCACTTTCGTGTCCTGAGTCGCGGCCATTTTCTCTGGGCGACGCACGATGTTCCCTCTCTTCTCTATACCGGTCCCTCCGTTCACGGTCTCTGGATCGATCTCTGTTCTCTCTCTCTCGCTCACGGTCACGGTCGCGGTCCCTATCTCTGTCTCTGCTGTCTCTGTCTCGTTCCCTTTCTCTGTCGCGGTCTCGGTCTCTGTCCCGGTCGTCGTCGCGATCCCTGCGGCGGTCGTAGTAGTGGTAGGAGCGTCGTGACTTTCTATCACTGGGAGTCACGACTTCTACCTTTATATTTGCTGTCGCCGTTACCTGTAACAACAGAAAGAGATTAAATAAAGCGAACTATTGTAGATGTTTACAAGAGGAGTGGAAACAGCGCAATCTCCACTTAAATTACTGGGATTTCTCTCAAACTGGGCAGCCTTAAAAGGTACCTCTGTCCTTCAGAGTATCGCAGCACAAGAAAATTTGTGATGAGTATCCACAGTGACTAAGGTATTTTATACGCCGCCCGGAGATGAGGTGCTGTATGTAGGTTAGCCATTGTGGCCTAGTATAAAAAATAAACATTACTCCGCGCCTGAATATTCCGAAGAGCTGGGCAGATATGTATTAAAATCATATTTCTCTAGCTTTAAGTAAGATGAGTAAATTGTCAGTCTCTGTGTTGCTACTAAGAATTTACTGAAAAAGACTATATAGGACTCGTATTATTCGGCTGGAAGTGCAAACTTATGCCACATAACCTTCGTGGCTGTAACGGCAAAATCTTAGTATGAAAATTAAATAAAAAGCAAAGAACAGTTTCCGAACTAACCTTAGTAGTTACAGCACCATGTGGCGTCTTGGAAGTAGGCGTAGACCTCCCAGACGCTGAATCACTTCCATTATACGTAGTGGTTTCCACCACCACCTCTGGCTGTACCACAATAGACTGCATCGACGACTGCACAGAAGGAGCGGAGCTGTGCCAAGATGGCGGCTCTTCAGTGATGGTCGTCAATGAAGGCGCGCTTGGTCGCGGAACACTCTTCCCACCTCGGGCTGCCTTATCGCTACTAGATGAGGTAGACTTCCGTGCGTGAACCGGTGAACATTTCGGTGATGGTGTGGACAAACGTTCTGGATGCTCCAGTGGTCGAACCTAAGTCAAACAAAATTGGCAATAAGTACAGCTTTCCTAACTTTCTGATTATAGTAATAGTCTTTACTGAAAGAATTTGTTTTGACGTAACATGATGTATACGTTTATTTATGCCATGCGGGCAGTGTCCATTCCGCTGGACTAATAAAATATTTAATGATTGGTCATGCAATGAAACATCAACAACAAAAACATCATACTTAAAGTCGTATGGTCAATAGTAATAGCAATTTATAAGTTGGTAAATACGTACGTGAAGTATCTTTGAAGAAAATAAAGATGTTATGTCATGTTTGTACAAATGTCTATTCTACTGAGATTATAGAAAATAACTAACTAGTCTTCTACGAAAGAAATGAAAAAATAAAAAAATATTGAATATGATAATAAGTTATTATGATAGACGGGGAGATACTCGTAAGAAGCCATATACATAGAGAAACACTTACCTCAGCAGCGGGTCCTAATATAGCCAATATGATAGGGAAGAACAATAATCCATCCAAGAGTCCCAGCAGTACCAGCGCGAGGAGTAGCCTCAAGAACAGCCTGGCGACGAATCCAAACTCGCTCGTGGCTAACATGGAAGCGGCGAGGGCGGCGGCCAACGCCCCGTGCACAACTGGCGCGAGCACTGACTCCAGCGCCAGGGAAGCTCGTCGACGTTTGCAGCCAATTGATGTCACAAATGCCTAAAACAAACAGGACAATCAAATTAACAATGATTCAATAGATATTCTGAAGATATATATTAAATACTACCTTTTGTCCGCGGCTTCGCTCGCGTAAAATTAGGTTAGGTTATATTAGTGACAGTACTTATTTTTTAAATAAAATATATCCTATGTTACTCGGTGATAATATAGGTTTCCAATAGTGAAAGAATTTTTAAAATGGTTTGTAGTTTTTGAGTTAAATCTTTACAAAAAAAACAAACAAAATCTCAAATCTTTGCTCTTTATAATATAAGTATGGATTTTTCTAATTAACGGTTACATGATGGTTAGCATTGACCTAGGCAACACCTCTATCAAAACTGACTCAGCAGAAAGTCACCGCGCTACCAGTTTAAGTGTAAAGACCACTTGTCCTTTACTAACGAAATTAGGCGTCACCCGAAAGCCTACTCACCGCAAAAGCCTACTAGATTATTTCATGTAAACTACTGTAAAGTCTTCTCAGTTAGGCTGATGCTGTCTGCCCTACCTCAATTAATACATCAGACCATATATAGTACTCACCAAACATAAATGTACAGTAAAATGAACTCCTCTGCCGATAGCTAGGACTAGCAAAACCGCGGGCACTGCCGATAGTTTGACCCCGAGCAGCGCCATTGTACCCAACAACTGCAGCACTAGTGCTGCTAGAGCCAGCGTTACTAGCACAGCCGCCCACACGTTTAGAAGTAGCACCATCACAGCCTGATAAACAAAAATTGATTTTAAATATTCATACCTAAAGAACAAAGTTGTTTAACGATAGGCAATGAATCTATAAATTACCTAATTGGTCTAATTTGGCAAACTTTGTGTTACCTTTGATAGAATTTGGAATTTCGAGTGTAGAACTCGATTTTTTTCCAATTCCAATTTATATGTAATTTACAAAACTCAGTACTGAGATTTACATAAAAATGTCTCAGTAATACAATGGATCCAGCAATTTTTTTTGCCGCCAGCAATAGGCTTACCCCCTACGTGAAATGTAACATCTTTGGTTTTCTGTAGACAAGAAATTCTTCTCCAGTCAGAAAAATTATATACCCGCTTTAGCTATTTCCCTTCAAATCGCTAAGTAAAATTACGATACTAAAAAGTAAAGACCAGCTGAAACTCACCACAAAAACAGCAGCCAGAGCACAAGCGAGAGCCAGGAGCAGCGATGTCCTCAAATACAAATACTGCTCCCAAAACAGGAAAGGAATACCAGACGGGAAATTGGACAATCCCTTCGCTTCAAATTTCAGACACAGCTCCCGTACTGACATTATCAGGTTCTTTATACTCTCCGTATCACTAAGACCGGATAAGTAGAACGGGAGCTGGGTATATATTAATGGTGAAGACTTTGGTATCTTCAAATCCACATCGCTTGGCGAATGCGTCCATCTCTTTGGTTGAGGCTTCAAGTTCCCTTGTGAAGCTCCATAAGCGAGGGCATCGTTCGTAGCCCAGGCCGACAGGTAATTGTAAAACGCCTTTGGATTAATGATACCGTCTTTATTTACCAGTCTGTGTCCGTTTTTGGTGTCAGTCGTGACAAGGGATCTGTCGATAGGATTGTCCACGTGTCCTGTCTGTACCATCAGCTTGTATGCCAGTATGGCCTCGTCGCTTGCGTTTTTACACCAGTATTCTTGCGTTATGCATCCACTCTCTACTTCTTTGTCATACGCGCCTTGTAGGTCCAGTAACCAATCGCGAAAGAGACTCAGCCAAAACTTCGTAAGTCCGCCATTGTCGTTCTTTATAATATTCGGTATCCTAACAAACTGGTCGTGATATTCGTATAATAGCTTCTGATTGGTCGGATATTCGAAGTCGCCTTGGGTAACAGCGTACATGCTGTAGAAACCGAAATAATTCTCTTGTCGATAGAGGAATTCATGTTCGTCCGTATTCTCTGGTACAATGTCTGTGAGGTCTAGACCGTCTTTGACTTTCGTAGCTCCCCAAACGCTTGCTAGTATGACTGCGATCAACGCTAACATTGACGTCACCTAAAAAAAACAAACTGTTAGTCACCGCACTTTAAATGTTCAAATAAAGAACAGGAATATTTTTCCCCAACTAACTTAATAATAAGTGGTAACGACCCTTTATAAACATTGGCAATGGTAGTTATAAATTTAAAAGTAGAATTATACAGAAGGTATGTTTAACTTGTCAGTAAATTAGGAGTCAGAGATCATGGTATTCTAAATTTAAATGTGTGTGTATATTACCTTGACGGAAGGTCTCATGATAAACGGCGCGTAATGATTCTTCGCCCACTTGGTGAGCGACAGACTGAGGCAGCACGTCACCTTCGACTTGTCTCCCGTCTCCTCCGGATCCAACGGTTGTTTGCTCGTATCTTTCCAATTAGTCTGTAATAAATATTTATGGATTATTTATAAGCAAATGAATGGATCGTTTTATAGATTATATGGTATAATGTTGTGCTTCAGTTTACTTAAAATAATGAAGTCCTTAGTTTCATTACTGTTTCCGGTGAAGTATTATTTATGTTTGCCTTTAATTAAACATGTGAAAGTCCTCTAATAAACATTTAAATAAATTCGTTGTGGATTCAAGAGATGACGCTTGTGCAGCAAAACCGAATTATTATTAACTTGGTTATGCTGTATCTAACTGCCCAGGAGTTGAAGTGGTGGCAATGCGGGTGGAATTTACAAAAAAAGGTTGCAAAAGTATGGCAGTCAATGTGATAGGTACCTTGTCGGTAGCAGTGGCACGAGCGCGGGTGCGCGGCGCCTGCGCGCGGCGGCGCGGCGCGCGGCTGTCGGGCGCGAGGCAGCACAGCAGCAGGATGGCAGTCTATGTGATAGGTACCTTGTCGGTAGCAGTGGCACGAGCGCGGGTGCGCGGCGCCTGCGCGCGGCTGTCGGGCGCGAGGCAGCACAGCAGCAGGATGGCAGTCTATGTGATAGGTACCTTGTCGGTAGCAGTGGCACGAGCGCGGGTGCGCGGCGCCTGCGCGCGGCTGTCGGGCGCGAGGCAGCACAGCAGCAGGATGGCAGTCTATGTGATAGGTACCTTGTCGGTAGCAGTGGCACGAGCGCGGGTGCGCGGCGCCTGCGCGCGGCTGTCGGGCGCGAGGCAGCACAGCAGCAGGATGGCAGTCTATGTGATAGGTACCTTGTCGGTAGCAGTGGCACGAGCGCGGGTGCGCGGCGCCTGCGCGCGGCTGTCGGGCGCGAGGCAGCACAGCAGCAGGATGGCAGTCTATGTGATAGGTACCTTGTCGGTAGCAGTGGCACGAGCGCGGGTGCGCGGCGCCTGCGCGCGGCTGTCGGGCGCGAGGCAGCACAGCAGCAGGATGGCAGTCTATGTGATAGGTACCTTGTCGGTAGCAGTGGCACGAGCGCGGGTGCGCGGCGCCTGCGCGCGGCGGCGCGGCGCGCGGCTGTCGGGCGCGAGGCAGCACAGCAGCAGGATGGCAGTCTATGTGATAGGTACCTTGTCGGTAGCAGTGGCACGAGCGCGGGTGCGCGGCGCCTGCGCGCGGCTGTCGGGCGCGAGGCAGCACAGCAGCAGGATGGCAGTCTATGTGATAGGTACCTTGTCGGTAGCAGTGGCACGAGCGCGGGTGCGCGGCGCCTGCGCGCGGCTGTCGGGCGCGAGGCAGCACAGCAGCAGGATGGCAGTCTATGTGATAGGTACCTTGTCGGTAGCAGTGGCACGAGCGCGGGTGCGCGGCGCCTGCGCGCGGCTGTCGGGCGCGAGGCAGCACAGCAGCAGGATGGCAGTCTATGTGATAGGTACCTTGTCGGTAGCAGTGGCACGAGCGCGGGTGCGCGGCGCCTGCGCGCGGCGGCGCGGCGCGCGGCTGTCGGGCGCGAGGCAGCACAGCAGCAGGATGGCAGTCTATGTGATAGGTACCTTGTCGGTAGCAGTGGCACGAGCGCGGGTGCGCGGCGCCTGCGCGCGGCAGCGCGGCGCGCGGCTGTCGGGCGCGAGGCAGCACAGCAGCAGGATGGCAGTCTATGTGATAGGTACCTTGTCGGTAGCAGTGCCACGAGCGCGGGTGCGCGGCGCCTGCGCGCGGCGGCGCAGCGCGCGGCTGTCGGGCGCGAGGCAGCACAGCAGCAGGATGGCAGTCTATGTGATAGGTACCTTGTCGGTAGCAGTGGCACGAGCGCGGGTGCGCGGCGCCTGCGCGCGGCGTCGCGGCGCGCGGCTGTCGGGCGCGAGGCAGCACAGCAGCAGGATGGCAGTCTATGTGATAGGTACCTTGTCGGTAGCAGTGGCACGAGCGCGGGTGCGCGGCGCCTGCGCGCGGCGGCGCGGCGCGCGGCTGTCGGGCGCGAGGCAGCACAGCAGCAGGATGGCAGTCTATGTGATAGGTACCTTGTCGGTAGCAGTGGCACGAGCGCGGGTGCGCGGCGCCTGCGCGCGGCAGCGCGGCGCGCGGCTGTCGGGCGCGAGGCAGCACAGCAGCAGGATGGCAGTCTATGTGATAGGTACCTTGTCGGTAGCAGTGGCACGAGCGCGGGTGCGCGGCGCCAGCGCGCGGCGGCGCGGCGCGCGGCTGTCGGGCGCGAGGCAGCACAGCAGCAGGATGGCAGTCTATGTGATAGGTACCTTGTCGGTAGCAGTGGCACGAGCGCGGGTGCGCGGCGCCTGCGCGCGGCTGTCGGGCGCGAGGCAGCACAGCAGCAGGATGGCAGTCTATGTGATAGGTACCTTGTCGGTAGCAGTGGCACGAGCGCGGGTGCGCGGCGCCTGCGCGCGGCTGTCGGGCGCGAGGCAGCACAGCAGCAGGATGGCAGTCTATGTGATAGGTACCTTGTCGGTAGCAGTGGCACGAGCGCGGGTGCGCGGCGCCTGCGCGCGGCGGCGCGGCGCGCGGCTGTCGGGCGCGAGGCAGCACAGCAGCAGGATGGCAGTCTATGTGATAGGTACCTTGTCGGTAGCAGTGGCACGAGCGCGGGTGCGCGGCGCCTGCGCGCGGCTGTCGGGCGCGAGGCAGCACAGCAGCAGGATGGCAGTCTATGTGATAGGTACCTTGTCGGTAGCAGTGGCACGAGCGCGGGTGCGCGGCGCCTGCGCGCGGCTGTCGGGCGCGAGGCAGCACAGCAGCAGGATGGCAGTCTATGTGATAGGTACCTTGTCGGTAGCAGTGGCACGAGCGCGGGTGCGCGGCGCCTGCGCGCGGCTGTCGGGCGCGAGGCAGCACAGCAGCAGGATGGCAGTCTATGTGATAGGTACCTTGTCGGTAGCAGTGGCACGAGCGCGGGTGCGCGGCGCCTGCGCGCGGCGGCGCGGCGCGCGGCTGTCGGGCGCGAGGCAGCACAGCAGCAGGATGGCAGTCTATGTGATAGGTACCTTGTCGGTAGCAGTGGCACGAGCGCGGGTGCGCGGCGCCTGCGCGCGGCAGCGCGGCGCGCGGCTGTCGGGCGCGAGGCAGCACAGCAGCAGGATGGCAGTCTATGTGATAGGTACCTTGTCGGTAGCAGTGCCACGAGCGCGGGTGCGCGGCGCCTGCGCGCGGCGGCGCAGCGCGCGGCTGTCGGGCGCGAGGCAGCACAGCAGCAGGATGGCAGTCTATGTGATAGGTACCTTGTCGGTAGCAGTGGCACGAGCGCGGGTGCGCGGCGCCTGCGCGCGGCGTCGCGGCGCGCGGCTGTCGGGCGCGAGGCAGCACAGCAGCAGGATGGCAGTCTATGTGATAGGTACCTTGTCGGTAGCAGTGGCACGAGCGCGGGTGCGCGGCGCCTGCGCGCGGCGGCGCGGCGCGCGGCTGTCGGGCGCGAGGCAGCACAGCAGCAGGATGGCAGTCTATGTGATAGGTACCTTGTCGGTAGCAGTGGCACGAGCGCGGGTGCGCGGCGCCTGCGCGCGGCAGCGCGGCGCGCGGCTGTCGGGCGCGAGGCAGCACAGCAGCAGGATGGCAGTCTATGTGATAGGTACCTTGTCGGTAGCAGTGGCACGAGCGCGGGTGCGCGGCGCCAGCGCGCGGCGGCGCGGCGCGCGGCTGTCGGGCGCGAGGCAGCACAGCAGCAGGATGGCAGTCTATGTGATAGGTACCTTGTCGGTAGCAGTGGCACGAGCGCGGGTGCGCGGCGCCTGCGCGCGGCTGTCGGGCGCGAGGCAGCACAGCAGCAGGATGGCAGTCTATGTGATAGGTACCTTGTCGGTAGCAGTGGCACGAGCGCGGGTGCGCGGCGCCTGCGCGCGGCGGCGCGGCGCGCGGCTGTCGGGCGCGAGGCAGCACAGCAGCAGGATGGCAGTCTATGTGATAGGTACCTTGTCGGTAGCAGTGGCACGAGCGCGGGTGCGCGGCGCCTGCGCGCGGCGGCGCGGCGCGCGGCTGTCGGGCGCGAGGCAGCACAGCAGCAGGATGGCAGTCTATGTGATAGGTACCTTGTCGGTAGCAGTAGCACGAGCGCGGGTGCGCGGCGCCTGCGCGCGGCGGCGCGGCGCGCGGCTGTCGGGCGCGAGGCAGCACAGCAGCAGGATGGCAGTCTATGTGATAGGTACCTTGTCGGTAGCAGTGGCACGAGCGCGGGTGCGCGGCGCTTGCGCGCGGCGGCGCGGCGCGCGGCTGTCGGGCGCGAGGCAGCACAGCAGCAGGATGGCAGTCTATGTGATAGGTACCTTGTCGGTAGCAGTGGCACGAGCGCGGGTGCGCGGCGCCTGCGCGCGGCTGTCGGGCGCGAGGCAGCACAGCAGCAGGATGGCAGTCTATGTGATAGGTACCTTGTCAGTAGCAGTGGCACGAGCGCGGGTGCGCGGCGCCTGCGCGCGGCTGTCGGGCGCGAGGCAGCACAGCAGCAGGATGGCAGTCTATGTGATAGGTACCTTGTCGGTAGCAGTGGCACGAGCGTGGGTGCGCGGCGCCTGCGCGCGGCGGCGCGGCGCGCGGCTGTCGGGCGCGAGGCAGCACAGCAGCAGGATGGCAGTCTATGTGATAGGTACCTTGTCGGTAGCAGTGGCACGAGCGCGGGTGCGCGGCGCCTGCGCGCGGCTGTCGGGCGCGAGGCAGCACAGCAGCAGGATGGCAGTCTATGTGATAGGTACCTTGTCGGTAGCAGTGGCACGAGCGCGGGTGCGCGGCGCCTGCGCGCGGCGGCGCGGCGCGCGGCTGTCGGGCGCGAGGCAGCACAGCAGCAGGATGGCAGTCTATGTGATAGGTACCTTGTCGGTAGCAGTGGCACGAGCGCGGGTGCGCGGCGCCTGCGCGCGGCGGCGCGGCGCGCGGCTGTCGGGCGCGAGGCAGCACAGCAGCAGGATGGCAGTCTATGTGATAGGTACCTTGTCGGTAGCAGTGGCACGAGCGCGGGTGCGCGGCGCCTGCGCGCGGCGGCGCGGCGCGCGGCTGTCGGGCGCGAGGCAGCACAGCAGCAGGATGGCAGTCTATGTGATAGGTACCTTGTCGGTAGTAGTGGCACGAGCGCGGGTGCGCGGCGCCTGCGCGCGGCGGCGCGGCGCGCGGCTGTCGGGCGCGAGGCAGCACAGCAGCAGGATGGCAGACTATGTGATAGGTACCTTGTCGGTAGCAGTGGCACGAGCGCGGGTGCGCGGCGCGCGGCTGTCGGGCGCGAGGCAGCACAGCAGCAGGATGGCAGTCTATGTGATAGGTACCTTGTCGGTAGTAGTGGCACGAGCGCGGGTGCGCGGCGCCTGCGCGCGGCGGCGCGGCGCGCGGCTGTCGGGCGCGAGGCAGCACAGCAGCAGGATGGCAGTCTATGTGATAGGTACCTTGTCGGTAGCAGTGGCACGAGCGCGGGTGCGCGGCGCCTGCGCGCGGCTGTCGGGCGCGAGGCAGCACAGCAGGAGGATGGCAGTCTATGTGATAGGTACCTTGTCGGTAGCAGTGGCACGAGCGCGGGTGCGCGGCGCCTGCGCGCGGCGGCGCGGCGCGCGGCTGTCGGGCGCGAGGCAGCACAGCAGCAGGATGGCAGTCTATGTGATAGGTACCTTGTCGGTAGCAGTGGCACGAGCGCGGGTGCGCGGCGCCTGCGCGCGGCGGCGCGGCGCGCGGCTGTCGGGCGCGAGGCAGCACAGCAGCAGGATGGCAGTCTATGTGATAGGTACCTTGTCGGTAGTAGTGGCACGAGCGCGGGTGCGCGGCGCCTGCGCGCGGCGGCGCGGCGCGCGTCTGTCGGGCGCGAGGCAGCACAGCAGCAGGATGGCAGTCTATGTGATAGGTACCTTGTCGGTAGCAGTGGCACGAGCGCGGGTGCGCGGCGCCTGCGCGCGGCTGTCGGGCGCGAGGCAGCACAGCAGCAGGATGGCAGTCTATGTGATAGGTACCTTGTCGGTAGTAGTGGCACGAGCGCGGGTGCGCGGCGCCTGCGCGCGGCGGCGCGGCGCGCGGCTGTCGGGCGCGAGGCAGCACAGCAGCAGGATGGCAGTCTATGTGATAGGTACCTTGTCGGTAGTAATGGCACGAGCGCGGGTGCGCGGCGCCTGCGCGCGGCGGCGCGGCGCGCGGCTGTCGGGCGCGAGGCAGCACAGCAGCAGGATGGCAGTCTATGTGATAGGTACCTTGTCGGTAGCAGTGGCACGAGCGCGGGTGCGCGGCGCCTGCGCGCGGCTGTCGGGCGCGAGGCAGCACAGCAACAGGATGGCAGTCTATGTGATAGGTACCTTGTCGGTAGCAGTGGCACGAGCGCGGGTGCGCGGCGCCTGCGCGCGGCGGCGCGGCGCGCGGCTGTCGGGCGCGAGGCAGCACAGCAGCAGGATGGCAGTCTATGTGATAGGTACCTTGTCGGTAGCAGTGGCACGAGCGCGGGTGCGCGGCGCCTGCGCGCGGCAGCGCGGCGCGCGGCTGTCGGGCGCGAGGCAGCACAGCAGCAGGATGGCAGTCTATGTGATAGGTACCTTGTCGGTAGCAGTGGCACGAGCGCGGGTGCGCGGCGCCAGCGCGCGGCGGCGCGGCGCGCGGCTGTCGGGCGCGAGGCAGCACAGCAGCAGGATGGCAGTCTATGTGATAGGTACCTTGTCGGTAGCAGTGGCACGAGCGCGGGTGCGCGGCGCCTGCGCGCGGCTGTCGGGCGCGAGGCAGCACAGCAGCAGGATGGCAGTCTATGTGATAGGTACCTTGTCGGTAGCAGTGGCACGAGCGCGGGTGCGCGGCGCCTGCGCGCGGCGGCGCGCAGCGCGGCTGTCGGGCGCGAGGCAGCACAGCAGCAGGATGGCAGTCTATGTGATAGGTACCTTGTCGGTAGCAGTGGCACGAGCGCGGGTGCGCGGCGCCTGCGCGCGGCGGCGCGGCGCGCGGCTGTCGGGCGCGAGGCAGCACAGCAGCAGGATGGCAGTCTATGTGATAGGTACCTTTTCGGTAGCAGTGGCACGAGCGCGGGTGCGCGGCGCCTGCGCGCGGCGGCGCGGCGCGCGGCTGTCGGGCGCGAGGCAGCACAGCAGCAGGATGGCAGTCTATGTGATAGGTACCTTGTCGGTAGCAGTGGCACGAGCGCGGGTGCGCGGCGCCAGCGCGCGGCGGCGCGGCGCGCGGCTGTCGGGCGCGAGGCAGCACAGCAGCAGGATGGCAGTCTATGTGATAGGTACCTTGTCGGTAGCAGTGGCACGAGCGCGGGTGCGCGGCGCCTGCGCGCGGCTGTCGGGCGCGAGGCAGCACAGCAGCAGGATGGCAGTCTATGTGATAGGTACCTTGTCGGTAGCAGTGGCACGAGCGCGGGTGCGCGGCGCCTGCGCGCGGCGGCGCGCAGCGCGGCTGTCGGGCACGAGGCAGCACAGCAGCAGGATGGCAGTCTATGTGATAGGTACCTTGTCGGTAGCAGTGGCACGAGCGCGGGTGCGCGGCGCCTGCGCGCGGCGGCGCGGCGCGCGGCTGTCGGGCGCGAGGCAGCACAGCAGCAGGATGGCAGTCTATGTGATAGGTACCTTGTCGGTAGCAGTGGCACGAGCGCGGGTGCGCGGCGCCTGCGCGCGGCGGCGCGGCGCGCGGCTGTCGGGCGCGAGGCAGCACAGCAGCAGGATGGCAGTCTATGTGATAGGTACCTTGTCGGTAGCAGTGGCACGAGCGCGGGTGCACGGCGCCCGCGCGCGGCGTCGCGGCGCGCGGCTGTCGGGCGCGAGGCAGCACAGCAGCAGGATGGCAGTCTATGTGATAGGTACCTTGTCGGTAGCAGTGGCACGAGCGCGGGTGCGCGGCGCTTGCGCGCGGCGGCGCGGCGCGCGGCTGTCGGGCGCGAGGCAGCACAGCAGCAGGATGGCAGTCTATGTAATAGGTACCTTGTCGGTAGCAGTGGCACGAGCGCGGGTGCGCGGCGCCTGCGCGCGGCTGTCGGGCGCGAGGCAGCACAGCAGCAGGATGGCAGTCTATGTGATAGGTACCTTGTCAGTAGCAGTGGCACGAGCGCGGGTGCGCGGCGCCTGCGCGCGGCTGTCGGGCGCGAGGCAGCACAGCAGCAGGATGGCAGTCTATGTGATAGGTACCTTGTCGGTAGCAGTGGCACGAGCGTGGGTGCGCGGCGCCTGCGCGCGGCGGCGCGGCGCGCGGCTGTCGGGCGCGAGGCAGCACAGCAGCAGGATGGCAGTCTATGTGATAGGTACCTTGTCGGTAGCAGTGGCACGAGCGCGGGTGCGCGGCGCCTGCGCGCGGCTGTCGGGCGCGAGGCAGCACAGCAGCAGGATGGCAGTCTATGTGATAGGTACCTTGTCGGTAGCAGTGGCACGAGCGCGGGTGCGCGGCGCCTGCGCGCGGCGGCGCGGCGCGCGGCTGTCGGGCGCGAGGCAGCACAGCAGCAGGATGGCAGTCTATGTGATAGGTACCTTGTCGGTAGCAGTGGCACGAGCGCGGGTGCGCGGCGCCTGCGCGCGGCGGCGCGGCGCGCGGCTGTCGGGCGCGAGGCAGCACAGCAGCAGGATGGCAGTCTATGTGATAGGTACCTTGTCGGTAGCAGTGGCACGAGCGCGGGTGCGCGGCGCCTGCGCGCGGCGGCGTGGCGCGCGGCTGTCGGGCGCGAGGCAGCACAGCAGCAGGATGGCAGTCTATGTGATAGGTACCTTGTCGGTAGCAGTGGCACGAGCGCGGGTGCGCGGCGCCTGCGCGCGGCGGCGCGGCGCGCGGCTGTCGGGCGCGAGGCAGCACAGCAGCAGGATGGCAGTCTATGTGATAGGTACCTTGTCGGTAGCAGTGGCACGAGCGCGGGTGCGCGGCGCCTGCGCGCGGCGGCGCGGCGCGCGGCTGTCGGGCGCGAGGCAGCACAGCAGCAGGATGGCAGTCTATGTGATAGGTACCTTGTCGGTAGCAGTGGCACGAGCGCGGGTGCGCGGCGCCTGCGCGCGGCGGCGCGGCGCGCGGCTGTCGGGCGCGAGGCAGCACAGCAGCAGGATGGCAGTCTATGTGATAGGTACCTTGTCGGTAGCAGTGGCACGAGCGCGGGTGCGCGGCGCCTGCGCGCGGCGGCGCGGCGCGCGGCTGTCGGGCGCGAGGCAGCACAGCAGCAGGATGGCAGTCTATGTGATAGGTACCTTGTCGGTAGCAGTGGCACGAGCGCGGGTGCCCGGCGCCTGCGCGCGGCAGCGCGGCGCGCGGCTGTCGGGCGCGAGGCAGCACAGCAGCAGGATGGCAGTCTATGTGATAGGTACCTTGTCGGTAGCAGTGGCACGAGCGCGGGTGCGCGGCGCCTGCGCGCGGCGGCGCGGCGCGCGGCTGTCGGGCGCGAGGCAGCACAGCAGCAGGATGGCAGTCTATGTGATAGGTACCTTGTCGGTAGCAGTGGCACGAGCGCGGGTGCGCGGCGCCTGCGCGCGGCGGCGCGGCGCGCGGCTGTCGGGCGCGAGGCAGCACAGCAGGTCGGCGCGCGCGCCCGAGCGCCGCCGCAGGTCCAGCGAGATCATGGCCGGGAACACCAGCAGCATCGAGCCCAGATTGAACAGCAACAGGATGGCAGCCTGCACCAAACGTATATTGGAAATTAATATTGTGGCATTAGTTAATACACATGACAATAAAACGGCTGTACTAAACTCAATCAATCTAGCAAAATCTATTCTATAAAATATATATAATATCTATAAAATCTATTTTGGTAAAGTTGGATGAAGTTGCAATGCATAAGCCGAATGATAAATTTTTAATAGTGGGTGATTTCAACATGAGCGTTATTAACTGGACATATAACGTTGACGAATCATATTTTCCTCCACGTAATATCAACAGTGCAGATGAGCAGTCATTTATTGATTCCATGTACACTCATGGTCTTAACCAGTTTAACGGAAATTTGAATAGGTACGGACGAATACTGGACCTCGTTTTATGTAATGATGTTGTCACTGTTTCCGAATGTAAGGATCCTTTAGTCGTTATTGATTCTCATCATATTGCTCTTAGTATCGACGTGAAATTTTTCCAACTATTTTATTTACTACCAGCACCGCGTGTTAGACATATTTTTAGCAAAGGAAACTATATTAAAATAAATGAAGAGATTGCGAAAGTGAATTGGTCTTATAAGTTTAATAACCAGGATCTTAGCAGTGCTGTGGATTGCTTTTATTCATTTTTAAATAAAATGATTACTAAGCATGTGCCGTCTAGGTCTTGCAAGAAAGAATACTATCCCATATGGTATACTTTGTCATTAAAGAAAGCTATCAAAGAGAAATACAAATACTTTAAAAAATTTAAGTCCTATGGCAACCTTTCAGATAAAAATACCTATCAGCTGTTGAGAGAAAGAGTTAAAAAATTAGAAAATGAATGCTACCTTAACTATATGAAATCAGTAGAGAATTCTATCAAAAGTAATCCTAAACAATTTTGGAAATTTATTAAATCAAAATCAAACTCTTCTAGTATACCGAGCACTATTGAATATGGCGATAAAATTGCCGACAGTGGAAGTGGTATCTGCGATCTATTCTCTGAATATTTTCAATCTACTTTTTTACATTTATCACAGCCTATCTATATGCAAAATACTTCACTGATGCATAATCCACTGTCGGATGTCGCAAATATCGAAGTAGACAGCAATGAGTTACGAAAATTATTAGAGACTCTAGACCTTAGTAAAGCAGCGGGACCTGACAAGATTCCTCCTTTATTCTTAGTTAATTGTGCTGAGAGTATATACGTACCACTTAGCCTTCTTTTCAAAAAATCATTAAACGACTGCGTAATGCCCGCGATTTGGAAATCAGCTTATATCACCCCTATACACAAAAAGGGTTCGAAAACAGATGCTACCAACTATCGTCCTGTTTCTAAGCTGTGTGTGATTGCCAAAGTGTTCGAAAAAATAATGCACACTCAGCTATATGCGGCATTGAAAAACGTCCTTAATACATTCCAGCATGGTTTTGTAAAGGGAAGGTCCACAGTCTCAAATCTTATTCTTTTGGATGATTTCGTTACGGATAACATGAGTAGGGGGAAGCAGGTCGATGTCGTTTACACTGATTACTCAAAATGTTTCGACAAAATTCACCATTCGACTCTAATTTATAAATTGGGATTAATAGGTATAAGAGGAGACTTATTAAGGTGGTTTTCTTCATACATCTCTAATAGGTCTCAGGCGGTAGTTCTTAACAATTATATATCTAGTTGGGTATTTATACCAAGTGGGGTACCGCAAGGGTCCCTGCTAGGCCCATTGCTTTTTGCAATCTTTGTAAACGACATTGGCGCATGTTTCCACCATGCTAACTTACTCTGCTTTGCGGACGACATGAAGATGTTTATGGCAATCACCTCAGACAGGGATGTGCAAGCTCTGCAGTCGGACTTGTCGAGATTGGATACATATTGTTCTGTCAACAAACTTGAACTAAATCCTTCAAAGTGCTCAGTCGTAACTTTTTCCCGTAAAGATAACACCATTTCTTCTAAATACTATTTAAAAGGGGAATTGTTAGCCAGAACTGACAAAATTAGGGATCTCGGCGTATTCTACGATGCCAAATTATTATTTGAGGAACATATCGAACATACTGTGAACAAGGCTTCCAGAGCGCTGGGATTTGTAATGCGAGCTTCTACATGTTTTGAAGAGATAAAGACGATAAAAATCCTTTATTGCACATTTGTACGTAGCATATTAGAGTACGGATCAGAAATCTGGAATCCTAGATACTACAAATATATTAATAGGCTAGAAATGATTCAGAAACGATTTGTTAAATACTTATGCTACCGTGCTGGATTACAGTATGGGACCGAGAACTACTTTGAACTTTGTGCTAAATTCCACTTACTACCGTTGATGAAGCGCCGTGAAATAGCAGATGTAATATATATACTGAAAATTTTATCTAACTTAGTAGACTCTCCCGAAATTTTAGACAAAATAGGTATTAATGTTCCAACGAAGGCTCTGCGACATTGGACACCTTTTAACTTAACAGTTGCATCTACCAACTACCGGCAAAATAGTTTTCTCTGGCGAGCAAGCAAGGTTGCAAATACAATGTGTAAATTACATGACATTGACATTTTCAACTCAAAAGTAGCAACGGTAAGACGGGTGCTAAGCCATGATTTCTTCCAAAATCATATTATCCGTTAATGTAGGTAACTGCTTGATTTTTATTTTATTTTTATATCATGCTAGATTAGTTCACATATTGTAAATCTGTAGTTTAAAAGTGAAAACCTTTCATTGGCTTTATGTTATATAATTTCATGTCTATATTATTGTAATAGCTGTTGGTTTTCCGATGTAATAAATAAATAAATAAATAAATAAATAAATAAATAAATAAATAAAAGCATATAATTTACTAAATAAAAAACCATGTTCCCTAATACCGTAGTGTTGTCACGCGGCGTGACACGCATCTTCTTTGTGTTTTTTTTTATGACAGCTCGTACTACTGGCCACGTTGATTGAGCCGGCGCATGACTACCTACGTTTATAGTATTGTCACGCGGCGTGACATCTGTTGCCTAGAAATCTCTTCTGATGAATTAGATATTTAGCTGTGACAGTACATATTTGCCGTCCACACTTCAGTTACAAATTCTTATAGATGTCACGCGATACGTAGCAAACAAAAATGTTTGTTATGTTTGTAAAGTAATTTGAATTCATCGTTCTCTTCTTCTTCTCCCTAGCCTTTATTATGCCCAAGTCACTTGGGGTCGGATTTTCTGGTCTAACCGGATTTGACTGGATATCAGTTTTTACACAGAGCGGCTGCCACCTGGCCTCTGCAACCCGAAGGCTAACGATACCCTAAGGCTAGACCAGTGTCAAGATATTATAGGGCACTGACTTCCCAATAATGACTGCCATAGATGTTCATGGCAGCCGGGACCGACGGCTTAACGAGCTCTCCGAGGCACGAAGCAGACGATAATTGTCAATCAATACGCATTCATCGTTCTATACACACACATTTTCCATGCGTGTTTGTTTTTAACATAATATATATACATATATGATAACCGCCAAAAAATATGGCACCAAAAATTAAAAAATAACCATTATTTAATAATAAAAGATACTAACCTGAAGACAGAATACCCGTAACGCCGGTATTGGCAACAACGCGGCAGCGAGGAACGCCATCACATTACAGAGTGAGGCCAGCAGTACGCTGAGGCCGCTTTTCTTCAGCACCAGGCCTGTTCGCTCCTCCCGTGGCACATCTCCTGCTTGCTCTACGTACGTGTGAGTGAGAAGGAACATGTCTTGCACGCCCAGGCCTAACGCAAGGAACGGTACTATCTGCGTACTTGATGCGTTGAATGGTATACCTGAAAATGTATGTTTATTTTAAAATTTGTATTTACTATTCGTAGTTTCATATCTGTTTCAGAAAGGGCTAAGCAGAAGGGTTTACACATTTTTTATTAGTTACGTTTTTGGTCTCACAAAGTATTGGACCAGCCTAAAAGGCAAATTCTATATGCTACCAGAAATTTCCGAAAAGATATCCTATATATCGGTTTGCCCGAACCGTGAATAGAACCGTCAGCTTAAACGCAAAATTATGTCACTAGCCCAACGATGCGAAAATGTTATAGCAACACATAAATGAGGTAAAAAGTAAATAAAATTTGAAACTAAAAAGGAAATAATAATCACCTAACAAAGCACAAAACCCTAATCCAGCCGCAACTGTGATGGAAAGCAGAAGAACTCCTGCTATACCCACGCCGGCTTGCGAGCGTACCGGGTCACGCCATTGCATAAGCGTCACGGCAACATAAATTAACTGAAAGAAAATAAACAAAATATAAACACTGATATAACCAAAAAAATAATATACGCAACAAAATAAAATCGAACTAATATTATAAATGTAAAAAAATTGTGAGGATAGGTGGATGGAAATTTGTTACTCTTTCACACAAAAACTACTGAACGGATTTTGATTAAACTTTACAGTATTACAGTTTATACATCAGGGTGCCGAGAGCGAGTTTTTTTTACGTTAACGCGATCGAAACGTTTACCGAGTAAACGTGTCGATCGCGTTAACGTAAAACTAATTCGCACTAGGCACTCAGAATAACATATAATCTACAAAAAATCTATCTTAACATAAATCTACATTAACGCGAGCGAGGCCGCGTATAAAATCTAGCCATTTATGTATAACTAGCCCGCGGTTTCGCCCGAGCACAAGAACGCATACCAGGATAAAAATAAATGTTATCCAGGGGGTAGTCTGCCTGTATGCTAAGTTTCATCTAAATCCGTTTAACAGTTTACGCGTGATCGATTAACAAACATATTAACCCTTCGAGGATGCAATGTAATAAAAGCTAAAATACTAGTTTCCAGGCGAGCTGCCAAAAAACAGAAATCACAGTATTATGTTTCTCTTTTGTTTTTTTGTTTTGGTGAACGTAGTATCTTTAGCAATTATGTTCTGTAATTACGATATCATATTTTTAACAGCATTTGTGGTGAGTTAAAGTATTTTTTACACAATAATTTGTAAAATAAAAGTTATATGCTGCTACTTTCAGGGTAGTAATACCATTTACTTTCCGAATATCATAAATATCACACAGGTCGATGCAGCTCAAAAAATTTAATAAGCTTACATCAATAACAAAATTTCGGCAAAATGGCTTTTACAACATTTAATTCTCGAAGGGTCGATATAAACATCATAAAACTTTCTTTTGAAGATCAGTCAGAATAGGTTTATTAGAAAAAGTTTCGCGCTCACCATAAACATGTATCCCAACATGATATTCTTGAGAGATAGCTCAGAGAATTTACCGAGGATGTCGTTGAGTGTAGACGTAGAGAATGGGTAGAAACTATATGACGGCGATACTGTCTCCGTTGTTGTCATTCTTCGCACCTCCTGCACAATAAATTAAATGTTTATTTATTGTAATTTGTGTTAATTAACTAAAAATTTGGTCATAGGTCAGAAATAATCATAGTGCCCAGACTATTCAAATTTATATGTATGCTATAATTATTATATGTAATTATTATATATTTTATTATAATTTTTTTTGAAAATACTTTCCTAATTTTACAATTGCATATTAACAATCACATAAAGTGCACTTATATGATTATATTATGAACTCATTTGATATTGTTTATATTACAACCAAAAAACCAGCTGGAGCTGTCATTGCAACATAGACTGATGATTTAATATCAGAAGCCACAATATTCGAGTTGTTCAATGTTTCAGTAAGTTTTGAAGGTATTCTCACAGCAGCAAATTTCCTCTGCCACGAGTCTAGAACGGCGGCAGCCTTCTCCTGTGTCCACCCGACATGGTGCACTCTGTAGTGGTCGGCCCAGTACTCGTACATCTCTCGCTCGCCCATCAGCTGCACCACCGTCTGCAGTGCTTTCGCTCGCCGTAGCGCTGACGTGGAGTTCCTCGTCACACCCCCCACTATCAGCTGTTCCGGCCAATGCATGTACGCCGCCGCGAAACCGTAGCATCCGTGAGACAACTCTGCCGCTACATCTGGAATCTTCAACACGGAACAACTGGTAAATATACAGCTCTATTAAAATTATTGTCTTAACTACGTAGAACATTTTAAATTATGATGGCGGTAACAAAAGCAACTTTTGTATGTTTATTAACGTTTAATATCTATTGTTACAACTTCTTACAAACGTCATTAAAATTGACAATGATGTTGAAACAATGCAAACTTTCAAATTTACGAGGTTTCCGTGGAAGTGCTCGCCTCCATCGGATGGTGAGTATTATTGATATAATAGTGTCATTGTGACGGGCGATAGCTGCGGCAAACGAAGCCCATTGAAGCGTGTACAATGCGCCCGTATAAGGCAGCAGTCCGGCTGCGCGGGCGCGGCGGACAATGCGCGCCCGGGCTCCGGCCCGCGCTGAACGTGGGTGGCGATGGCGAGCCGAGCGACCCACCTCACAAAAACACACCCGACGCAATTGAGCGCCCGCTCCACCAATCTACTATTTGTTCGAGACGATTTGTACACTTAAACAGAACTCCGCGATTGAAACTTTAAACCTGATTTATACTGTTATTGAAAACATACTGCGTTGTCAAAACATAATTGATGAGCAGCGAGAGATCGTTGGGGCGCGAACCTATATTTGGTGATGATGTTATCACATAGTTGGTAACGTGCATAACTTTCACGCAGGGCGGGCTGCACCCGCGGCAGGTAGTCGCACCATCTGCCCGGCGGCGACCGCTTTCATCCTGCCTTATTACCGTTTCCAAAAATATTTTATTATTATGGAAAGTATTTAAACTTTATGCGTTCGTCTCGATAAAGATATTTTATTTGTCGTGATCCTACACGGTTTATTTATGTGCCAGTAAAACTGTCGTAAATTGAAGTCTTCATAAAAGGACCGGGAGTTGTTGTAATGATCCCTAATGTCGGTGCTACGGATGCGTGACAAATTATTTATACACAAGTTGCACAAAACGATGGAACTACCTGCTAATGTTTTAGGTATAAAGTACAATGTTTATACTTACATTGCGCGTTTTCTTGTTGGGCGCCGTGTCTGGACAGTGTGCATCGGTGGGGTCGAGACACGGCTTCTTCATATAGGCGGAGGTGATGCCGGCTCTCTTCATGTAAGCCTCCATTGTGCTGTACGGGAATTGTAAATTCAACTTCCGTACTTCTTCTAAGACCTCTTGGGGGTGTAGATGTGTCCATTGTAACTTGTGTTGAAGTCCGCTGTATAACATAAAATAAACATTTATAAAATCATTTGTGTTAACATAAATAATATTAAACGAAAAAAGGCTAGTTTCCCGCAGATATTGTTATATGAAAAGAGATGCAACGAAAGACCAGTCTTCTTTAATCGACTTTAAATAACAATCATAGTAACCTAAAAATCATAAAGTATCGTAACCACAATATATATTTGATACTAAATACACAAGAACTAAGAAATATAACAATTTAATTTTGACTGTAATAACATAAGTAATTGTATTGTATGAGGTCTTATACATATACCAACTGGCGAGCTAATCTGTAAAAGTTTTCATCTTGAACTCAACACTTCGACAGTCACCATAGCAATTACGTGATCATCTATTATTATTGTTTTGGTTGCCAGAATATTATTTTCACTGCATATTCAGACGTGAGTTTGTAAGTGAGTTTGTAAGCTAGTTTGGAATTGAGTTTGTGAGTTTTACAGAATTACAATGATATATAATGGAAATTTTATATTACACATATTTTTGTTAAATGATACTCACGGAACAAATATAGGATAATCAGGTCCTAGTAACTTGGACCCTTCCCAAAAGCAGTCAAGTGGGGTGATGATCGCGCATGGGATGATGTTGTCGATGATCTTCTCAATGTGATAAGCCTCAAATTCGGGGATGCTGGGGCTGTAGCACAGGTCCTTGAGTCGCCACTCTATGTCGTACATATGAACAGTGACGCGAGTCGCTGCGTGGACCACCTGCGGATGCAAAAATCTTTTTTAGTACCTTCCACGACCCATCAATTCTTGGCTATACATAGTTGTCAATTCATCCATATACCTACTAAAACTATTTAGTTTATGTATAATATTTTGAACCTGTCATGGAAAGATTTAGTAATAATCTGTAAAGTTAATCCTAAGTCTTTATAGCAAAATATAGAGACTGTGTTTGGGTTTCTTAATCATAATAGGTTACTTGTCATGTGCTTAGTTATAGGTAGTAATAGTTATAATAATTAGTTTAGTACATTTAAGCATAAAATTATTGTCTGCGTATACCGTATTGGTAAATCTGTAATGGTATATGTGAGTATGTTATAAATAAATAAATAAATAAATAAATAAATAAATAAATAAATAATTGGTGAAGACTAATGAAAAAAAGAAAATTAATTCTATATAAGAAACTATTTAAAGTTTTTTTTTGTAGTTTTGTTACACGCTGTTTAATAAGAAACAAGAAGACTCTAGGCTGCAGTCTGTAGGCAGTGCTATACCTAACTTACATAGCATGCTATTGTCAGACTACATTCATAGTAGACTAGCCAAACAGTCTTTGAGAATTTTACTAAAGTAATGGAAGAAATGGGCTTGGGTGGGCTTAGTAATCTCTAAATTATAATTGTAGAGTATTATATTATTATTGACTCTATAATATTTAGGTACCTACTTTTACTAACAAAGACTTATGGCAATCTCTAATAACTACAAAGTCGTAACTGTGATATTATAAGCTATAAATACGAAATGATTATTAGCAACGTGATTCTATGGTTAAGGGTCAAGTCATAACAATTATTAAAGCTTAGCAAAGAATATTCGATTTTCATCGATGAATCGAATACACTTGATGTTTACGATTCAAAGGCAGGTTTGCCAGGAGGCTTACAATATATTTTAAGCACTGATATATTTTTATACGATTCTTCGAAATAAATAAGCAAATCATTATATTTGTTAAATATAGTATTTTTGGACAAATTCTTTTAATTTGACAATAAATATTGACAAACGATAATTTCCATCATGTTGTTGCCTATTATGTTTATTAAAGATAATGTTTATTAAAATTATGCTTTTTAATGCCTTATATATCTTACTATAGTAATGAGAATTAACTAATAGCTCAGGAGAAATAAATATCCATATAAAAGTATTCGATCACATATCGATATGTTATGCGATTGCATTTTAAAACATCGATATTGAGTAGAAATTTCAGCGATATAAACAACTACCTTTTTATTTTAAAGGATTTCCCTACCTTTAGGTGTTCGAGCAGCGCACCTGCGTGTAACAAAGACACGTCAGGGTCCTTGGCAGTCTGTATGATGAGCTGGTGAGTGGAGGAGTCCGCTTCACCTAGCGCCTTCGCCGTGTATTTAAGTTCAGCTTCTAAACGACCACCCTCTGTGGACAATACATATATGCATATAAGATATATTATTATAAATAAATCGTCTCAATCTTGAATACCTATAAACACAAGATGCTTTCAATATACAGAATAACAAAGTCTTTGAATTATAGCATTAGTATTGTAAATCAATATTTCATCTTGCTCGTCAACAATCTCAAAAGAGCACATTATTTATACATTTTGATGAGTAGATATGCTCTTTTAAAATAGCACGATTAAATATTTTAGGCAAACATCACTTAAATTAGTTATTGCTTTTGATGCTTTGTTAATGTCATGTTGAAAATCGATACTTTACCACTTTCGAATGTCTATTCGAACCCTTCATTGTAAGATTTATTAATTTCTTTTCGTTTGAAAAATTGAACATTACTATTACTTACTATACCACATTCGAATATCTATACCAACGATTCATTGTACGATTTATTCGATATTTTTTATACATTGCATATCACGACTATGTATAATATGCATGTCATCGATAGTCAAATATTTAAACCCTAAACAACCATATTATGCCTACTAATTATCCCACAACCATATCAAATTTGCTTTTATTTTATGCGCCGGCACAACCTTGATTACATATCAATGGAAACGCTAATAAAATTGCTTCTTTTTCTTCACTGTCGTGTGTGTTCTGCCCGCTTTTGTTCATTAAAATAAATCTTCGGTTTAATGCGACATTCGTTATAGCCGGAGAACTCTTAATGTAGTAATGCCCGACGGTAACAAGACAGATAATTTCCTACAAGGTCGTACATTTACATACCTACGTACTCACCAAAGTGTTTCGTTGACAAATAACAAGTATAATATCAAATACCTAAGTCGTTTATAAATACGTTTAAAGTTTTAAGATAAACATATTATGATGTTTCTTTAGCCGCAGACAAATTTTGGTACCTAGCTATGTTAGATAACGGAGACAACAATAGTATTGTGTTCCCAAATTATATTTTATTTATCAGCTGTAGTAATAGCAGTACCACAGTTGATAAATCTAAATAAAGCTAATACTTATATTCTGTTAACAATCGTTGGCAGGTGATTTAGGTAGCGTCTAATGAAGACTTAGTCGGTACATACTTGCTGACTGCTATAGTGCATTCGACAGTACACAATTTTATATCTCAGAATAGATAAGCTGAGGAGTATAAAAACCAAATTTTACTATTTACACTTATCACGTTAAAAGAGGCCTGACTTGAAAACATACGAAAAATCTATTGATTACCCAATAATCGAATCTTTGGCGTCGTGATATACTTAGACACATGCTGCTAGATCGACACTTTCTTGGTCTTTAACGATGTCCAAATATAGCTGGGGCACCCTATCGTTGGCTGTAGCACCCTATCGTTGGCTGTTAATTACGTAGTGTCGACACATACGGCAAGTAGGCGGTGCCGGGCGGCACAGCACTCTACACATAGACCCAATGATTTACCGCAGTCATACGTGACACTGCGTTACGATCGGCGCCGTCTGACACGCTTTAATTAGATTTAGGTACTCAACATTTCTTTTAATGAAACAAATGTTGAGCCTTTCAACATTCATTTATTGCTTTCGTGACGTTAGATATCATCTATTTTAAACTTCGTTAGAATTTTAACTAAGACTGTGGTATGTGTACAGTTATTTTACTAATGTATATACAGGGTGTCCCAGAATATCTGAATCAAATTGTAACGGGAGATTCCTTAGGTAAGGACCATTCAAATGTGCAAAAAAATATGACATTTGAGTAAAAATAAAAATATCAAATTAAAAAAGTACGACTTTTTCAGACTGTCAACTACAAGTACTTCGTTTATGGCTAATTTTCATTTTTCTTTTTTTCACTATAATTATTTGTGAAGGAATGAATCATCAGACTAGAAAAGATTTTTTTAAAACTGACGTAGGTTTGGAGTCGATATATCCTTATCGCATTATTTTAGTGTATTTTTTGCACCAAAACTTATATTTTTTATTTTTACACAAATGCCATAATATTTTTATTTTTTATTTTTCACATTTGAAAGGTCCTTATCTAAGGAATCTCCCGTTTCAATTTGATTCACATATTCTGCGACACCCTGTATAGTCTCATGCCGTAGGGGTAGGCAGGGTATGAACACATTTGGGCAGCTATGGTTTTAGGTACCATGTGATAGATGGTGATCCTATTGCCATTTATCGAGCAAAGTGCCAGCCTCTGAGCAGCCACTGAAAATTTCTTGACAGTAAATCTCCAATAGCTTTTGCCAGTCCCGGGAATTCCAATGCGAGACCTCATGCATAGCAGTCGCTTTGACTACTGTTTCGTCACCAAGTCAGGCTTTAAAGGAGTGTATTTCCAAGAGTGCCAATTATATTTGAACCCTATAAAAGTATATAGGCAACCTAAACCTAAACTTGCCTTCATTAGGTGTTTAATATTAATTACTAACTATAATATGTACAAAGTAAGTCAGAAGATACATTGACAGAAATGTCTCGAAGTCACTGAGCGAGTTGTCAGCGAACGCGCGAGAGTGTTCGTTCCAATTAACACCCGTCCTGCTGATTTATAAGCCGGTTGGTTACTTTTTGTGCCGAATTAGGTCCTCGACGTGTTAGAAAAAAAAGGTTTGACAGCTTTGCTTAACCTTAAATTATGTTGTTAAGGCCAATATATCTACATATGTAATATATGTGTTTATATCAGGACTGTATGAGCAGAAAAAGATAATGAAACCAGCGGGTTACGAACGCACGACGAAAATATATTTTAATTTATGTTTTGCGCTACGTGACTTTATCCAAATATTTATATTTATACACAACAATATACAGGATAATGCCTCATGGTTAATCAGAGGTCACATTTTGTCAGCTATATTTAAATTCCTACGTAAAAGGTAGCAAATCTATTGTCAGCTATAGTGAACGAATTTTCTGACAGTATAATTTATTCAAACTCTACTAAAGTTGAAATTTTTTTGTCAGTATATTTATCCTACTCGTCAATCAAACAGGCTGTTGCAAATGTGCTTGGACTTGACTCTACTGTTCCAAATAGACAGAGCAAACATTGCATATTTCATTACTAGAATCGAAGACATCTTTACTATTGGTAACACTATATTAACTTTCAAAATTAAAATAGTATATTCTTCGTACATTCCAAATGTCGTCAAAGTTCAAATATGTTCTCCTGAGAAACATCTTTTCTTTTGAAACGAGAGACACTTGATTTCACTTGAACACGTCACGGGCCTTGTTTGAAACTATTTCTCACATGTGTTTCGTGTGTGAGTCCGTGAAACAGTGGCTTGGCAGTTAACGCCCTCGCTCCACGCTCGGAATGCTATTTTATTTTGGTCGCTAATTTATAGTGTGACGGTTCAGTGTGTATGTGCATACAACGCACGCAACGCAATGAATACACACAATAGAATTAAACGCTTATCTCGTAATTTACATTTAGTACAAATGACTTATTTATAGTTGATTTTATTGTGGATTTTTATTACTTATAAGCATGACTTGTGAAAATGAATGAATGTGAATTTATTGACAAAAGGTCGATTGAAAAGATTGGCCAAAACATGTTGTAGCCACCTAAAATTTTTCATTTGATTAGATTGTAAAATATTGTAATAATATGTTTTGTAATTATCATTGCGTTTAGCCACATTCTTAAAACAACGATGTGGACCTCGATGGAGTTCCTTTGCTAAGAAGGTATCTTGCCTAGACTAAACAGAATAAGCAGACACATGCAAAATGTTCTTTACCAATATATTATGAAGTTAAACATAATTACAAAGCAGTTAGTGGAAAATGGTCAATAAACATAAAATACTGCTTCCGCGCACACGAAGATTATAATATGTAGATAAAGATTCCATGCTACCCAACTAATAAGAAATGCAATAACATATGAAGATTTATTTTATATTGTATTCGTCATGAGCATAGTAAAATCAAAGTTGTTCGGACGAAGCGTTCTTAGTGTGCAGTAAATGTACAGTGTGTATTGAATAGTTTTACTTGGTAGTAAAGCCGCTAGTCTTGAAATGGTAATAATGTTAATGCACGACGCGGGACCACCTGACACTCGTCAGTCATTTGTTCGCAGCCACAGATAATATACTAATGCTAATGCCATAATCATTTCGCAGAACACTTTGTATGTAAATGAGCTTAATAAGCATTAAAATTACAAAAGGAGTATAAACAAAAAATCTGATGAGACGGGCCAAGACTTTTTGTACCACTCGTAGCTTCGACTGATGTGTCTCTGTGTGTGTGCGGTCAAAGATATCGTTGAATACTACGCTTAACATACTCTTCGGGAGTACTTTTGAATAAAATAACAGTTAAATTAGAGTTCACTTGAGCCGCATTTGTAGTACGGTTAGTATTGTATCTCAATTGCCATGCTGGCCGTTTTAGACCTGCCTAACAAGCCCGCCAAACCTTTTTTTATACCCTCTGCGCTACAAGATAAAGAGTGAACTTTTTCTGTTTAAGAATAAACTGCGTGGAATACAGTCTCCAGGGAGCCCAGGTAAAAGAATTTAAAAGCGTTTTATTTCGTGACGAAATGCTTAAAGCGTGTCGATATTAATCACAGGGTATACAGTGGTTTTGACGATATTATTGTTTCATTAGTTAATGTTTATTACGCTTGTGTTACAGAACTTTGTCGTAGCTAAACAATTTCTCAAACGTTGACACGCAAACACCCGGCGGCATTATACAGACTATAAACGTTGACGACTTTATGAAGAAATAATAAAGATATTCAATGACAATATCGAATGTTGAAATTATTCAATGTATTTTAAGTTTAACACTTAAAAGCCGGATCGTTGAGCTATCGACATAGAAAAATCAACATCGGGTGTGTCGTTTCGTTTCACAAGTGAAGGGCGCGGGCGGTGACTGTTTCGTAATCATTCGGGCTAAACATAGCCGCCACTCGTGCCGGATATTAGGGATTATCATAAAGCAAGTGGAATCGAGCGTGGTGGGCCCGCACAGGGCGCCTCTATTTTAACACCTACCAGAGCCGTGGGCGCGATTTACGACGCCACCATCACGCAGCGCTCGACTTGTATCGCCTCAACATATTGTATTTAAGTATCGGATTGTCGCCCTTGTTGATAACCAGCCTGATCCCGCTCTAGCCTAACAACGTGCCAAAATGTACCACTGACGGAAACCACTAAAACGTGCCGCAAAACCCATCACCAAAATACTACCATGTTTTATTTATTTTAACGTTTATTATTTATAAACTTTATGCGTGAAAATTTGGCAAAGATTATAATAATAAGCCGGCCACGCTCACAAATACACTGGGTGTTTGCCGAAAATATACAGAATTAAACATAGTAGTGTAAAAATATGTGTTGGATTTAAGTGTAAGTTAAACATTACGATGCACAATTTAAGAGTAGAAGGATCTGATACAAATGCAGGAGGCGAGAGCGAGCCGGGGCGGGCGGTGAGCGCGGAAACACGGCAAGGTCACGCGAGGTTATCGAGTCTGTCTGCCAGCGTGCAGCTTTCACACTCACCGCGTGTTATCGCTGCGTGTCCGAGCGGGGG
Organism: Catocala fraxini; assembly: GCA_930367265.1. Lineage (NCBI taxonomy): Eukaryota > Metazoa > Arthropoda > Insecta > Lepidoptera > Erebidae > Catocala > Catocala fraxini. The sequence continues at coordinate 9,919,585 of OV884025.1, read as the reverse complement.
CGGTGTCTTTTATATAGTTTAGCTACACTCGCTGTTATCAGCCCGCGTACATACGCGTTGCATAAGTCAACATAAACAACAATAATCAACTCTGCTGACAGCACAATGCGTAATGACCGCTTGAATGGTAACTAAATCTGTCAATGTACTCTGGCGACGATCAATGCGAATCTCAAACCTTTTATTGCATTCTCGATGCGTGTGCGTCGATAATGACAACATTTCTACTCGATGTGGTAGCGAACGATCAGCGCGGACAATCGCAATGAATGACGTCGCAGAGGATACGAGGACGAGGGGAGCGCGGCAATACGTGCGCTCGCGCATGTGGTTGTGGCCACCCGCGCGCCACCGTGCCGAGCCCGTGTGGTCCGGCCCCACCGTCCCGCGCACTCCCCGCCGCTGGCCCTCTATGCAAATTAGCCGGAGCGTAGACAACAGATGGATGGCGGAATAAACAAACCGCGTCCTTTGCGGGCGGCGCGCGGCGCAAGGCGCGCAGATCGCCCGCGCCCGCCACCGGGACAACGCAAACACTACGCGACTTTGTTAGCGCATGGTCATTACCATCATTGATACATTTATTATATCAAAACAAAAATGATTTAATATTATTAACACAGGTTCTCAAGCTTTCTAATTAAACGAAAACAAACTTATCAGCTTTGCAACATTACATAAAACACAAACTTTGATCAGAGAGAAATCTGTAACATTTCGGTCATGGTCGCTAAATCGATCGAGCTTGGGGCCGGTTTTTGGACAAAAACTAGTCGCATTAGAACCGAGCGGCGAGTAACAAGCGGGCTCAGCCGAGTAAGCTCGTGCTGCGTGGCCGGCGTGCCATATAATCAACGGACAGATTATACCGTACTGTATTATGTATCAGTTACAAATAACACGTATGGTATATCTCATTTGACATTCGAACCAGACTGACTTAACAACGTAACTGCATCTGCAAGGCACCGTGCCTTGGCGAACGGATTTACTGCCTACTTCAGCTAAGGCTGGCGGTACAAGGTGCATGAGTAAGTTTATTGGCGTGTACTAGACACTTTACTTAAGCTTTAGTAGGTCGAGTGTGTAGTACATGTAATAAACTCGCGTAGACAACATGCGTGGGTGAAGGGCCGGCGCATTGAACAATGAATGTAACTTTTATACCGAGAACTATTTTGTATATTTGCTCTTGTATATCGAATTCTTTGAAACACATGGGCAGATTAAATCTGGTGGTTTTTTTTATTTTAACTTGGTACATAGTTCTTGCCATTCCTGGCCAAATTTAATGACTCAGACTAAGAATATCGAGGAAAAACATTGTGATATTGCCATTGAAATGAATTTAGTATATTCCAAACATTTTTAACCGACTTCGGCAGTGAGGGGTATGAACTTTCCTCGCAATGCATGTGCGCTAGTCTGTTTCAGACAGCCATTCGGCCGTTCCATGTCTGCGGAATGCCTAAACCTACACAGCCATCAGGATACCTACATAATGTATTAGGAAATTTAATATACATAGTACACTTCGGATAACAATGAGAAGATATGCACTGATTTATATTCAAGGGTTTATTTAATTCGAGGAACCACAGTACGTTCCTCTTAAGGTGCATATAAAAATAAAAATCGATCGAAGCAGTTGCAGATTAAAAAACATTTAGAGAAAACGACAGGTAACACTCAATTGCCAAACAAATAGAATACCGTGAGTCCTTTCAAGTTCCGCAAATAATAGGTATTATAATGATTCTGTAGGCTGCACAACTAAGTACCAGGTTAGTGAGAACTCGGCCACATTGTATAATCAATAGAAATGAGAGAAAAGCTCACACCGGGAGGGATCAGGATACAATAGACGGGTATGGCGCGCAGCAAGACGTCTTCACACAAAAGCGGACCGGACAATCAGAGCCCTCGTTTTTTGTGACTCAATAGAAATGTTATACATTTTTTTTTTATTAGTCCTGATTTCACGTATGGATATTTACGGACGGCCGTAGGCCACCTAATTAAGTTGTTAGGCGACTCGGGGACCTTCGGCATTGTTTAACTCGACCGCCGCTGCTCACTCGATAAGGTTTTGTGAGACAGTTACCTTAGAATGTGTTTGTATTGTTTGGACAGTAGCCGACGACTTAATATGAATTGACATTTCAATGTTAGCTCGTTTTATTTTGATAGAAATATATCGATATAATTCATAGGGAACGCGAGAGTGAATTCAAATTCAATGTATTGTGGATTAAGGTTTTAGTTGTGCATTTGGTTGATGGTGCGGAGGGTTTGATAACCGAATCGAGCATAGTGTTTCGCAATTTTCAGTTTCAACCCGAAATGTTACCTAGCTCGCTATTTTTATATGTATCTAATAATTATATAATATTAGTTAGGATTACCTAACTAATATAATAAATGCGAATGTGAGTTTATTTGTGTACGTTTTCCCATCTTAACTACTCGACCGATCATCATGAAATTTCGCACGTTATCAGGGGAACAGAAAATGACATAGAGTACTTGTCATCCAGATAAAAAAAGTGTTACAAATCTAACCTAACGCACCCGTCTCGCACCAAAAGGTTCAGCAATTCCTTCCTATGTCGTATCATACAACTTTGGAATGGTCTTTCGGCACATGTGTTCCCTCCCTTCTATGACATTGGGTCCTTCAAACGTAGTTAGTGTGAAGAAGCATCTGGTCGGACCGGCTTGACATTGGCGACGGCTAGAAGACATCTATCTTCTCCTCGTCGTCACTGTCTCTGGACTGTAATTGGGATTTCCATCATTCCAATTTGTCAATATAAAAAAATAAAAAAAAAATTACGCGAGCGAAGCCACGGGCAAAATCTAGTATAATATAAATAGCTGATAAACTGTGTGTGTAATAAATCTCTGCCTACTTTATCGAGGGAATACCGGTGTGAATATATCTATACTAATATTATAAAGCTGAAGAGTTTGTTTGTTTGGTTGAACGCGCTAACATCGGGAACTACTGGTTCGAATTGAAAAATGATTTCAGTGTTGGATAGACTTCCTCGATAAATGTATCGAGGAAGTCTATAGGCTATATAACATTACGCTACGACCAATAGGAGCAGAGCATAAACAAAAAATGTTGCAAAAACGAGGCAAATTATTTTATGTGAAGCAGACGAAGTTGCGCGGGTCAGCTAGTGTATGTATATAGAAACATTGTCAACTGTGTCGTCAAGCAGTGCCGGCGTTCATGACGAGCAGTGCTTCACTAAAATCTCCCGCTTCCTGTTTGTAACATCCGGCCTTTGACAATACTTTTTAGATATTTCCCATTGATGTTATGGGAAGCACTTAGTTATCGATTTAAATATTAAATCGTAAGCACTTTCGTACCCTTTTTTGTTATATAAACCCGTGTAAACAATATGTATTTATTTTTATTTAATAGATACAGTAACAGACATCAGATTAAGTATTACACATAATTGCGTATGTAATGTAGCGGGTCTTGGGTGCTGCCGTAATATTAAACAATTTACGATGGGAAAAATAAATGTTGTAATGCGATCTTAATAGTCATACGAACGAATTTGATTTTGATTTTAATTAATTCAAAATATCGTTTTTAAGGATTATGTCAAGTTTTCTAATTTCAATGCTACGCCAACACGGTATGTCGAAGTCGCAGGTTGAAGTCTTGCTTTATGGGATATATTTTTCCTCATTTATAATTAGCAATTTACACCTCAATCTATTTTGTGGACATCATTAAATAACAAAAAAAAATATACACACAATGCATTAGTTTAATACGAGCGAAAATCAAACGAAAAATAATTTTATTTTAAAAGTTTATAGGTCATTGACTTCTCTTTATAAGGTTTATCGCATTGTCGCTTACAGGGTAAGCAGAAACAACAGATACACCCTTGTTTCGTATGACTCCTCGTTTCCTTCTTCTCAATATCAATAAATTCATCAGTTTACAATACGAAACATAAACTAAAGGGATTATATCTAAATCCTATTAATTGTAAAGACAAAGTCACCTCCTACTACAGTATACCATTTTCTACATTCATAAAAGCGAGACCACCCAACTTTAAAGGGTCCAAATAAGAAAAAGGTTCAGTTATTTAACTCTTTTGTCTCCTTTTTGGTTTCAAGGACTTCTTAGACGTTTATTTTTCTTATTAAACAGCTTTTCACAGTGTACAGTGATAGCATTTTAGTTTCTTGACTGTTTACTGTGGTGTATAAATTAGCTATGAATGTGCAGTTTCGAGAAGAGCATATCTCTTATACAGGTAAATAGAAAAAGTGCCTTTATTATCATGCAGAGTAAGAGCGAATTATATATAAATTTTGTATGTATGTTATTCTCTTTTGGATATTGTACCATTTATTATTTTAAGACAATTGCTATGCTTTTCGAAGTATCGTTTGTTTTACGTAATTTATGGCGTTAATGACTTATTTGTTAGTTACACCTGTTAGTGAAGTGAAAGAAGTATTATAAAAGTCGCTTTACTGCCAATTATAAGGTTCTGTTCTCAGGTAGAGTATGATTGTATTGTGTACTTCTCAGTAAAAGTATACTTTAGACCCAAAACTTATACGTACTTAACTAAATGTTAATTTATGGTTATAATTCACTTTGCCTTAGTTAAACGATTACATGTCTAATTATATAGTAATAAAGGTGTAAACTTTGTTTGAACTAATCTCAGGAACTACCAGTATGAATTAGAAATTCTTTTTGCTTTAGATAGCGGACGGTACAACATTACGATAGCGCTTACAGTAGCGTAACAGTAACGATAAACGTCATTTTACACAAATGTAACCGCAAGGCACATCCAGCGTTTAGGTACTTAATAAAAATATATTTAACAAAATATGTCAAATGTAATCTTCATACGTCTCTGCCCATCCATCTAAATATAAGCGTAAAGCTACGTTAAATACGTGTCCGCACTGATTTAAAGCACATTAGTTAATTAAATGCATATCCGATAATAAAACATAAACGGCGTTCAGTGTCATAGCAAGTTAATGGGCTAACGAGCGCCATTACACGAAATAAGTTAAAAGCAAACGATGGTAGATAATAAATAATAAAGTTTAATGGTGGTGTGCGGAGAGCGGCAATACTTGGCAATGTCGCGCGTCATCGCACGGCGTCGTGCGTCGTCGCGTACAACTGCACTGATGTTGCCCGCATGCGCCGGGAACACATCCTGTCTCGGTTCCGGTATCACTAAGCGCATCTTTTGCCGGCCATTTTTATATATCGCATCGTAAATTGCTTGATTTAAACATATTATCGTGAGGTTTTAATTCTCGAGTCAGCTAAATGTTATCGGAGTTTTCTGTTTGGATGTTCTGGCAATTATCCCGATAAACGCCTATCTCTTGTTGGAAATGTAGATATTTAAGTCAGTAGTTAAATAAAAAATGGTAAAATCTTTGAGGTATTTTACAGCAAAATAACAGACTATAAGCAAGCGATTAATTAATACATTTTAGACGGAACAGTATGACTCAATTCTGTTTACTTTTTATAATAATCAAACCGACCACACGAAGAAATTACGTATTTCCCAAAAATACATAGTTTAATTTTACAATAATCCATATATTATTACGTGAAGCAAAACTTTGTACCCTTTATAACGAAAATTGCGCGGACGGAGGAGTATGAAATTTGGCACAGTTAAAGTTTATATGTAGAAGGAGGGCGAATAATAATATTTTAAAAAAATATGCATTATTAATATATTAAATTAATAATAAAACACTACACGCACTCATCTATGCATTTGACACAACGCAGTCGAAGCGCGTGACTATGGTTACATACATCAATATATGTATGTATGTATCCTATGTGGGGGCCAGTCAGTACAGACCGGCGACACTTCGACCCAATGGGATCTTTTGTGTCAACACTCTCCCAATAACGACTGCCATGTATATTTAAATATTAATGTATAATGACACATATCAGCAATATCGTACAGGCAAACTGTGGTCGAATTTCGAGCACCAGACGACCGCTAGTACTTATTATTATGACTAAAAATCCCCCAGGTCATAAGATTATCACACCTTCAGTATAAAAGACTAGTTTAGGTACGAATTTACAGGGCACAATATCGTGCTATGAGAATTGCCATCCCAGTCCGAAAATATAAATGATATAACATAGAAACACGTCTGCAAATTGCCCAAAAATCAAAGGTTTATGACGTCTCCATTCAGGCAATTAGATTCAGGGAACAGGGCACAATGTCTGGCTCAAAGAAATTTAATGTCAAAATCCCGAGAGATTTACCTAGGACTTACATAAGTTGACGAGAACATTTCACCAATATTAATAAACCCGGAAAAGTTAATATGCCGTGTACTCCACATCAATAAAAGATTGTGGTGTAAATTAATAATTCACGTCAATGAATATCAATCAAACAATGAACGTGCAACGACTGTACGTGCCTTGAGTATAAAAGACCCATGTTACAGCGGAATAGGGAATATCGGCTTGAAGTTGTTTCTTCACAAGTTGGGGTAAAAACCTATAGCGATAATGCTAGGGTTGACTGTTGTGATACCGTGAGAGAAATAATCGATGGAGCTATCTTATATTGTGTATGTATAATTAAACGTATCTAGTAAATAACAAGTTATGCAATAAATACAACAAAAAGCTATAGTCTAAAATATAGTATCATCATACATTTTTAGAATGGATAATAATGATTTGTTACAATGAATATGAAAAAAGAAAACAAAATTACATGCCGGTTAAAATATAATAGGTTGACAACTCATTGCCTGCTACACGAAGCTCATCGTAGCGTCGCGCGTCGTAGGCAACGAGTTGTTATTATTTTCTGTTACGGTAAATAGTATTTGGTTTGAATTTTATATTTGAAGTCGCATATTAATTTATTAACTAATTTTTATGCTTCGCATAATAAGAAACAAATACATATGAATAAACATAAAAACACATTATATTTAATGTATACCCAAAACGTCTTTATAAAAAATAAATGCAAATATATGTACGTTTAAAATACAATATGAAGACATTGAAATACAATTAATCTAAATCGAGTAGTGCACCGGACGCAAATGCCCATTCAACTGGTTGATGACGAATTTAAATTCAAGTTTACACGGCTTATAAGGGCGGGTACACACTGCGGCGCGCTGTGTAGTCGCGCATGCGCATGCTGGACACGTCCGTCGAGACGGAAGCGGCTCCACAGACGCGCCCCTCACTAATGCATTGGTATTCCACAAGATGCACAGAGTGCCACAATGTCTTTATCGTGATGGGCTTTAGGTTTCTTATGTATTATGTTTATGTACTCGATAAGGGATTTATTATATGAAACCAGTCAACAACTCCCGTCCAAGTACTGTCTGCTAACAAATGGTATTGTATCGGTATAAATATTTTTTGTTTTGTCTATGTAATAGTACGGGTAATAGAAACGGTTTCCTATTTAGTTTAGATTAAACATGTTGAGACGTTTCTTGTACTTACATATTTCTTTAATAGGTCGCATATATTTCGCGTACCAAATATCATCAAAATCGCATTTGCTTTTCTTTCAATATTAGTAAAAGTTTACTAATTACACTACAATTACAATGGCGCAAGTAAAAGTAATATCAAAACTGAGTTATTTGAAATAAACAGAACTATTACTTTACTAAATATTGGCATTGGCAAACGAAACAAAAAGAATAAAACCATTATGGCCACCATAGTAAATTAACTTCCTACTTCGTTTCCGAAGATAAAACAATACGACGAGATTTACTTTTCTGGCGTGTCTTTTTGTTTGTGATACACCTGCAAAAAAGTAAAAATAGGATATTGAAAAAGAGTTATTGATCTTACCTTGAACCCAGAGCTGATCGACCCTCGAATGGATTTGCGCAGACTTCAATCCAACGCAGAATGTGGAGAGTACTAGTATCGCGACAAATAGTACTTTGCCTGCGTCACCTTGGAGGAAACAGCCTAATATGAACAGCTGTTCCTGCAGCCACGCGCGGATCCAGAGTGACGTACGCCCGCCCTCGATGTTGCCCTGCAAACCAACACGAAACATTCAACGTCCACTCGTAAGAGAGGTAGACTACAGCTGGAACTCTATTTAAACCTGGCGTGGCCTAACTCAGCAGGTCCTTCGACTTACAGAAGATCACAGTCAATAAGCATTGAGTTGTGGTACCGGCGTGCTGTGAGCTTTGTACATACTAATGTTTGACGTTTTCATTGTCAGTGTAAAGACTAATATCGTGCATATTGGACTCGAGAGAGGTTTACCCCTGATTTTCAATAATAATATGGTTACGATTACCCTTTACCATCTGACACACTAAAAGCATTCTGGTTCGCCACTATGTAGTAGTACAGAAATTGAAAAATGCGCAGTCATCTCGGTTGTGCCACGAGTAAAAACAATCGTATATCATAAGCACAGGAATGTACAGAACAGTAGCCATCATCAGCGTGCTGTGTCACCATCGACATGTTATAACAATAAAAATAGAAATTATGAGATCGCTTTGGCGGTAGATATAATAGCATCGAACTCTTTAAACGTCGAAATAATTTCTGAGTTGATTGTGATTAATGACAGGCGGCTGCGAGCCCGGGGCGAGCGCACCCGTGGCGCCAGGCGCGAGCCCCGGGGAAGACACGAGATCAGCCGACACAGGCCGAATCTCGTGAACCGCTTACTAATTGCATAATAATAACTCTATCGACGTCTCGTGTTGAACGCAAAGATTAAGCGATCAAGGGTACGTTTGCCCTTTCGAAATGATTTGTCGATACTATGCTCTTTAATATGAAAATAATTAGCAGTTTCACATTTAAATCTAGGTGCCTGAGTTACCTACTTTGCGGGCTGAGGTCTGCAGTTGATTACATATTGATTTTACAAGCAATTCTCAGCTTGCCATTAAATATTATTACAACACGAAAACGTAAGACAAGTTTTTTACTTTTTACCTTAGCATACCCCGTTTAGATAAGTTACATACCTATATGAAGTTATTTTTAGGTAATTACGGAATATGACCGAGCGCCTACTAAATTGAGGCATCGAATTAGCTTACGAAAACAAACAACATAATCATCTGCTGACAAATGGCGTAACGAAAATATCGCACCTCTCAAGAAAATAAATATATTCAGGAATCCAACCAGAGTAATTAAAATACCATTAGGGATTTAAGCAAATTGATGGTTTAATATGAATCGGTTTATGTATAGACTTCCTCAAGGTAGCAAGTTCGCTGAACCGTCTGATATTTCGCGCCGAAATTGAGTTATTTAGCTTGTGAGCGTAAATAAATAAATCGTAGCGAGTATAATAGGCTAGCAGATACAGCCGAGAATCGTAGAACGGTCCGGGTACGGTGCGGGCGGACGGACGACGCGGACGAGGTGAATGTCGAGCGCTCTGGGTGGGCGTGACGTCACGGCCGGAATGCGCCCGCGGCCCCCCGCGCCTCTTGCTCGTCGCGCGACCCACGTGGAGAGCGTATCAGCGTACGCAACACGCCACCGCACTGCACCACCACCATACACCTCTCCATTCAGGTACCAACATTTGGCACAGAAACGCACAACTGAATTGTGATATATCCGTTTGTCCATATATTTTTATCAATAACATTTCAATTTCAAGTAAGTTGTCTTCCTGATTGCCGGTTGTCTCGGACGTAAACGCTGACGCAAGTGTTACATGGTACGAGATTATTTACTATGTATAATCCGCGATGCGCCGGCGCCGGCGACTGCGCTTCCTGCAGAGATAAGAGATTGGCCTACTAGGAGCACGTTCTCACGATCATGGCTGCCAGCTACGATGAACTTGTACTACACAGAACGGACACTCGCAGGCTACATTGTAAGGATGTATTTACAATAACCACCACCTATTAATGATCTATTAATACTAACAACTGTTTATCGTATGAACGGAAACGGTAACAGATAATTTTATTATTTATAAAGGGGCATTATGTTGATCGCTCAGTTATGTAGTTACCGACTGACTTTGTTTCTTATCAGAGGTCAAGCGCGGTGTAATAATTGTCTCATTTTAATTACTCCATAATGTGTCACCGAATAGTCGAATTTTATTATTATCGTATAAATACGACGCCTGTGTGGGCTACTAACTAGATAATTTAATTAAATACGTACCTACGCAAAGGGCGATACTAAATATATATTAAATGTTTTAATACCTGCCGACGTTAAAATAGGTTAGTCTTACGGAATGATTTGTATAATTTATTATTTCCTCTATTTATGTCTTTTACTTTTTTTTTGTCTTTTACTTTATTATTTGCACTTTAAAATAATATGGCACGCGCGCACGCGCACTCACACACACGAATGCTTACACTCACACGTACATATACATATACACACGCTCACATACACACACACACACTTACACGCACACATACACACACGCACTCACACGCACACATACACACATACTCTTTAAATATACACTCTCATCCCCGCACTTTTTGCTAATTTACCTTATCGACTGCCCTACATTTTCTTGTATCTTTGAAGTACATATTCTTTCTGACACATTTTACAATCTCTAGCTGCATATTTTTGTATTACTAAAGGCGAGAGCCTGGAGATTTGTCACACAGGTTTCGTACCTAGTACAAACTCCAGCTCTCACTAAGGTTTTAGTTTATGCTGTACCTTATTGTAACATATCAATGTACTTACCTTTTTGAGAGAAATAAACAATATTATTATTATTATTAACTTTATCAATAATATAGAATTATTCGTTCTCTGTCTAAATAGGTAGGTACCACTTACATATTAACAATAAGGCAGCTATCGTATAATTCGTCTATCCTATTCTAGCAGTATTTGTAAGGGTCTCCGTAAAACCACAATTGGTTTAGTACGGAGCATAACAAAATCGGCACCACAATAATTCTCACAACTAATCGTGTCAGGAATGTGAACATTATTCCTCAGTTAGGGGGCAGTGTAATGCATCATTCAAAACTGTCATGTTTATCAGTTGAACGTTGGCACACGAGCGGACTGACTTGAAGCGTGATTGGCGCGATCTCTGACATCTGACAGCATCCATCGACATCCAGAACTTCCATAGCCAGCGATCACGAGCCGCGGTGATCCCTACATCTGCATATAATGGGACGTGGGTGTCGCGCCCGGCATTATTTCATAACAATGACCGAGCTTTGTCTATATGCATTACTTTCTGTTGAAACTAAACAATATCATCAATGGTGTTTACTCGCGCTTAGGAATCGAACATTGACTAAAACCAAACGATATTACATCAAGGAGATATTCTTCTATTAAATGTATAATTAGGTACATTTAGTAAGTTATTTCTAGAACAAAAATGGCTTGTAATAAACATTTCCATATGTACACACACATTTGCAGTAAATCCGTAAACATTTAACTTCCCATTTCGCTTGAACCAGTGAATAAGATTCCACCTAGAATATTTTATTGTTGTTAATACAACATAAAGTTGTAGTCAACTAGCGCGTGAAAAACAATATTTTAATCGAGAAAAAGAAATTTAATGGTGTATTTAATCACTCCCAGCGTACTGTGTAACTTCGGTGCATGTATCATTATATATTCGAATGGCCCTCGTCAAGGACATCACGTCTGACCAATTGGCCAGCCGGCCACCGGCGACGCGCCGCTTGCCAATGCCGTTGAATGTCAATGACATTTTTGAATTGTTTACGTAATTTTATGAGAACATTACATATTAGGACTTTATCTAATATGATAAGCAACGTATTAAGTAATATTGCTATATGTATAACTATATTTGGGAGCTCGTATCTGGAATCTATTTGTTATTCTCCAAAAACATTTAGCGTTTACTAGGCCCATCAAAAAATAAATATTGTGACTTTTCTTTTCTGTTTTACGTTGACGATATAAACGTTTACCACATTTTGCATTACTCTTTTTGTTTTTTAATATTTACTTGTCTAATATTATTCTATATTCGTTTATTGACAACAGTCGAACAACAATTGGTTATTTTATTGAATACTTACCTAAATACTTAATACGAGATATTGTTACAAACAACTCAATTTGACTTTGCCTGTAAAAATCTGGGGTCAAAGTTTGTAATAAAATTTATTTATGGCTACTGCTCGTAAAACTTCAGGAGCTCCAACCGTAAGATAACCCTTAGAATATCACTTATATTATATAAACAAGTTGTACATGTGTATAAACTTCAATAAATACCTATTAATCATTACCTTTAAAAGCCTTATAATTCAATTTAAAAGGCATATTGATAAAGAACAGATGATATTTAATAATGACACGATTTATATAATTGCTGACGAATTATAATTATCAAATGGATTTCCGTTTGGTAAGATGTTAATCAGAAGCGGAAAGCATTCGATAATATTGAGAAAGTTGCTAAGTTAAGTACAGGAACCGGTCCCAACGGCCATGTGATAATGATGCTATCGATAAAACACTAGGTTAATAGTTAAAATGAAGCGATAAAAATATCTGACGAATTCCGAAGCTCACGCAAATGAGATCTGATTGTGGGATCCGTTTGAAACAAGTCTAAAACGAACGAGGCATTCTATCAGAACACTTGCTTTTAACATCTACAATGGTTGCCGCACAAATACCACAGATGATCTAATGAACTTGTTATAAAAACTGATACTGCGAAATACGGCAAGTCCCATTACACATGGCTGCTTACTAAGACATGGGGAAAACAGCTGGGCTTGTCGAACTACTGAGTCGGAGGCAATGGGCAGCGATGGGGAAAATTGCTGAATGTGCAATGGTGTGTATACGCCACGTGTTGCGGCGCTCCGCAAAATTAAACCACGTAATCGGATATTAAAATTGCCGCTATCACTTGTATCCCAGAACTTAGCAGTGCATATCACAAAGTTTTTAAATCTCAAACTTCTTGAACATTAACGGTGCGTGTTTACACAGCTGCTAGCGACTAAAGTTGTAAGCATTGAAGACAGGTTTGGAGTCATGTATTGTTCCAAAATAATACATAATGAGCAGGTCGTCCCAAAAACGCACCTTTAAAATTGTGGATACAGTACAATCATTTATAGGTCTCCAACGCAGCTGCCGACCGCCGGCGAACGCAATGTTTGGACGAAGACAAACGATATGTGGGAAAAACTAGTGGAAAAGAGATGGAATGTAAACCTTAAAGAAAAGGAAAGAAACTGTCCTTATGGCACGAAGAAAAGAGATGTAAGATCGGAAACCACAAGATGTCTTAATTCCACGAGGCGAGCTCTGTGCGGTCTTGTCAGGCATAAAACTTCGTAGAATAGCATTCTTTTATTTTTATATTGAGGAAGCAGTTATGTAATTTAAATGTTTGTTCATCATTTGAGAGAAGCCCTAATATCTATTTAACTATCAGATATTGGGAATCATATTATTATTGATGAATGTTATTTTTTAATATTAATAGTTAATTGATTGATTTATAGATAGGTATCTTTAGTAAGTAAATTAAGTTGACAAATTAAGTATTGTTGTTCATTTTAATAATGAAGCAACAAAATATTGTAAAAGATTTAATAAAAACATCTCGCCTGATAAAATAATAAGAGTGTAGGATGTTTTTTTGTAGGCGGTTCGTGTGGTGCATGCCGCGTTGATGTCTCTATCGGCGCCGATGCGCTGCGCGTGCGCGGGTCCCCCCTCCCTCTCCCGTGCTCCCACTGCGCCTTAATTGCTTCATCTTGCATACGACCGACCAAGTTCCTACATTATAAGTAACTACATATCTACCGATGGTATGTTACATTAACCCTACCACAGATTACAGCTGTTTTTTATGATTTCCATAGCTGTTTTATAAAGATCAAGATTGTTTTGAAAGTTTGTTTTTGTATGTTTTTGACGTTCAACGTTTATAAACAGCGATATATCGGTAGTATTTTGTAATTGTTTTGAAACGTACGTGTGGAGTGAGGAGACTTTTTAAGAAAATTTGGAGTGGGAGTTTCGCGAATAACATTGGTAGGGGTGCGGACCACCGCGGGGCGTGCGTGCGGCCTTCTAGGAAAGCGCTACCTTCCCCGAACCCGTCTGCCACTGCTGTATACATACACGACGTGCCTACTCGCCTCGACAATTGCAATCCTTCTTATACAATAATTTTCTTTCATAATTACTTCCTTATACACTAATTATAATAATTTTATAATATGTTCTGATCATCAATTGATGTGATTGGATATTATTTTTGTCAATTACAATAGCTTTTAAACTAAATGCCAGTTGTTGTCATGTGTTACTACTAAAATATTTTAATTATTTTCAAAGTAAAGTAAATTATGTTATTATAAACTAAATTACAACGTAAAGTAAATTATTTTTAATTCATCATCAAATGGAGCAACTTGTAACAGTATGTTTTATACGAGTTTTTCTTTTATTATTTATATAGTTGTAATTCATTCAACTCGCCGTATTGTGGTGTCATCTAGTAAGGAAGTAGGTAGCCTAGATATTTTACATTACAAAATAAGCGCGGCCTTGATAGTACGCACAATTTCCACTAGTTGGCGCCACCGCTTTGCGCTGCCGCGTTCCTCAACGCGATTGGCATTCGCAGAAAAACAATCACACGTGCAATATGACAATCGAAACTGGACACTGTAACTTGTATATTTTGTGAACACTGCACCTTTTCTAGTTCGGAGAGTGCTAAGGCCGCATCCACCCAGCTGGTACGAATGTACAAGTCGGCGCTGTGGCGCGCCTCTGCTGCGGTGGGACTCTCGTGTGCGGCGGCCGCTATCCGAGGATTCGCAGGAGCCTCGGAATCGGGAGCCACCATGATCTCGGGGCCAGGCTTGTCACCAGTATCCTCATGAAGACGGCCGGGGTCCGTCTGGCGGCGCACGCTGTCATATCACTCGCCGCCACATAACCACTCACTTGTACACCAGTATTCGTCACTTCTATCTATC
This sequence comes from Catocala fraxini, assembly GCA_930367265.1. Taxonomy (NCBI): domain Eukaryota; kingdom Metazoa; phylum Arthropoda; class Insecta; order Lepidoptera; family Erebidae; genus Catocala; species Catocala fraxini. The sequence continues at coordinate 9,904,519 of OV884025.1, read as the reverse complement.
ACTTTACCGTTCGAAACACGGAACGATACCGAGTTTCATTACACGAGGTACGTCGCGTTAACGTGTCGACAGCGGCGCGACTCGAGCAATACTGATTCGAGCACCGAATGCGTACACTGGATGTTTGTTGAGCCGCCATGATGATTCGGGCGATTATGTTGCCGCCCTGTGCACGACGGGGGCCGAAGCCCGACGGAAACGCCCGAGCGCCCGCACCTCAGGACCACACACATGTTGACTCTGTCTCCCTCTAACAATTGAGAGAAACAGGGAAGCTGAGCGGCAAAATAAAAGCTTTGAATGAAGCTGCTACGATTGCCACCGGATCACAACGTATACACTACACACTATCATTACGGATATCGACATTATAATTTGACACAGGGCAGCAGTGGCGGGAAAGAGAGCACCGAGGATCGAATAATCATAACATTTCGATTCTAAGGAGTCGTAATGCAAACTGCGCTGAACTGTTTTGTTGTCCAACAAAAAGCTGAAAGGGAGACATCCCAGAGCCACTTCAAAGCAATGTTTGGTGGTACTCACAAACGTGATTACACCCCCACAATGGGCACAAAGCGAGTCCGTGTGCTAGCTAAACATTCACTCTGTATACAGATAATAAAGGCGGATCAAACATTCGGACGCACCATATCATTTTGTTTACAGAGTTTTCTGAGTAAAAAGTGGGACGAGCGCGCCCCCGGCAGGGCGGCGGGCTGCTCCTTTGATGTTGCCGACACAAAACGCCGCCGGCGGTGATTTAACTAATGAATTTATTTAGCGGCCGCACTGACTGATTGCCGCGCTGTCCCCTGCACTCTACACTAGATACTCCTGTAATTGTCCTTTGATAGATATAAAACGGTGCTTTAAAGAATCAAAAGTCTTAGACACGGCTCTAAAATTCAGAAAGGCAAATATTTATTCCACAGTGACACAAGAAAAAGCAATGAATTGCAACTATCTTTCCGATAGTTTTCGACAAAAATACAATTAAAAGCAAATAATGATTCAATAGAAAAATCTAACAATGTATTTCACCTCGACCATAATTATGTCAAGAGAAGGTCAGGAAAAGTGTACATTAGAAGGCACTTTTACAATATAATCTATAAAAACTACCAATTACATTTGTACCAAAATCTGCAGCAGTTTGAAAATGGAAAATCTGCCAAAACTCTATGATAGTCAATATTTTTAGACTACATACGTTATAGGTAAAAGTGAAATGAATACAAATTTAGCTATCTATATTTTAACACCTACAAGAAAATTATCTTATTGGCACTTATCCTGACACTGATCTCAGAACCGATCGTAAGCATAAGCTCACACTGCGCACAACAAAAACCATTTACGATTAAAAATGAAACAAAGTAAGGCAGTATTCTTTTCCTACGTACCGCCCGCCTATTGCCCAGGGATAAGTGTAATGACAGCGGATTTCCACTTACGATTAACGCATATCTCATGATTTTCAACACTCAAGTCATTACGTTCTTCATGCACACCCGTCAAATAACATACTCTTAATCTGGCTTTTCTCCAGACTGTCGCGACTTTCTAAAGACATTCAACAAGTCTTCCTTTTCAATATGCCGCATTCTTTTTAAAATGTTGTTCTTAAATTTCTATTACATTTATTTATTGAGGCATATTTACAGGGTAAACAGAGACATTCACATTATTACACTCGGTAATAAGTAACTTAATACTTCCGCGTTGTATAATTTGTGTAATTCGTAAAAGGAATTACTTACAAGACTTAAAATATTATGTATCGAGACATCAATACAGATTATTCATACCGAGCAGCACTTAGTGATGTGTTGATTCAGTCAGTTTTCACGTGACGAGCATTCGGTGTCGCGACTCGCGAGGCAACTCACTCAGGCTGAATCCTCAACTAGCAAGTGTACCATACCTTGTTTTCGCGACACGAGACTTGAATATCATTGAGAAAATAGGTTTTGCCAAATATAGCCGCCGTATTGGTATTCTAACATATCGCCAATATTGTGTGCTTGAAATGTTTAAGCAGATGATTTAGCTGCCAATTGTGCTTAAAGATAAATTATTTATTAATGGCTTCTAACTCAAAGAGATGCGTGCATTATGATCAAAATTACTGTTAGATTTGTAATTCACGATATCCATCGTTATTATAATTGACCAATCTTAGCACAATTCTAGACACGACCTCTTCTAAAGAAAGAAAAACGTAAAATCTATAGCTTTAGTTTGGCAGACAGAGCATGGGTACTTATAACTTACAACTCGTTTTAATTGGTAATTACCTCAAAGAATGCCACAATCACTGTTTCTAAGAACGACTAAGCAACAAACTCAATATTTTTATTAAAATCGATTATTATTTTGGATACCTTCCTAAACCCGCCACGTCAAGCCAAATACTTAAAGGCTAGCAGAGAAAAACATAATTAAATTACAAATTCAAGTTATTTTACATCAAGTGGCACAAAAGATCTACTGCATTATACAGAGATTCTCAATCGGATTAACATCTTAAGCCACACCTGACGACAACTCGATTTCACGGAGCGTACAACCTTCCTAGAAACCGTAGAGGTGTAAATGTCCGTATTGAATACATCCTACTCGTAATGTGAATGCTACGGGTAGATCCATCTCGTGATATCGGGCACCGCAAATATACTGCCACCATAATAGATCTGTCGATTGTAATCATTCAGTATATCCTATTAGTACCTCGCATAAAGTAAATTTTTCTACAGCAGACCTTTTCCAAACGGTCGGTATTGTTTCGTTTGTTAAGGGCGGCTAAACTTGGACATTTTGACACTTCGGGCGAAGACACAGCGGGGTACCGCACTATACATCTTCTTAGAACCATGCGTGAGGTACGGAATTGAGACCATAATGTAAAATGTTTCAATTATAAGACCCTAGCTCGTGATATAAGCATTCCGTATAACCATTAAAATTTCATTATTTTGTAAAACACTAGTTGTAACAGACATATCGCAAACCTCGACCGAGTACACTTATTATCTTTTGATAATCTACATGCTTATTTAAATAAAAAATATGGTATATTTATATTTTCTATATATAACTTATTTGTTACTACTTAACATTCTAAATACTACTCCATTAGCTAAATATTTACTTAGTGTCTCAAAGATTTGTTCTCCGGTCCGCGGCAATTAGTCATTGAGACAGATGGTTTGTGCATAACATGGTACATACTATACAATAGGCTACGTAAATTATAAGGTTTAATGCTTCACATATAAATATATCCCTTTGAAATTAATGCCACGCCGCAGACTTCAATCGGTTTCATATCCTACAAACCGCACGCTGTAACGACTGAAAGATTTATTAGAACTAAGGAATTCTGATGTTTTGAACGAACAGATTAATTAGGACCATAATCAAAAATCATAGGTAAACATAATACATATAGTAAACACTCATGTGCATAGCATGACATGCACTCCTAAAGGGTTAGACAAAAGTTTAGGACATCCACATTTTGCCTACCTAATTTCTAAGTATCCAGAAAACAGTCGCGACGTTTGCATCTAACCCGCATTTTTAATCACCTTTTGGCATTCTGGTCAGCGATCATGATGTTTAATAAAAATTAGTAGTAGTCGGTGCCGTCGACTGACGTGACATTGACAAATTTATGGCGCCGAGGTGCACCGTGCGCGCCTGTGCCTGAATTTTAGCGAGCGCCACTCGCACGCACCGATTTAAAACTTACTGGAAAAGACATCAGACGCTCAAACGCATAATTAAAGCCATTCTTCAATCGCAGTGCTATTATTTCTTAATGCAAACTATAGTTGTTTCATTGTCACGTGCTCGGCTCTTCCAGTTAAATGTTAATGCGAGAAATTGAAGTACCCGCAGCTCATTGACATGTGGTGACTGCGCGCGCAACTGACGTGCATGTCGCCACACCGTTTTATGGTCCTCGTAAAATAAGTAACATGTCACGAGATGAATTTAGATTTAGGAAGACGTTCATTCTGCAGTCAATCGATTCGATCAACAAGGACAAGATCACACTTAACGTATACTTAATGTGCATACAATTATTGGGTAAGTAAGAATTGTAAGAGCCCATATTAGGTTCCATTCACACTCATATTTAATTTCGTTTATCACGTTCTCATAGAAAGTCTATCCTATACATGTGATGTTTGTTCACCTGCAGATATTTGATCTCAAATATTTTTTAGTTGTAGACTTCATCTGCATTCGATACTGACAATTTATTTCATTTTTTTATTGACTGGCGTTTGTTGCACTGATATCTAAGATTATGGTTGTCTGTGTGGTTACCTGTATTCCGAAGCGATAGGCAAACGTGTATCGCAACCACATTTCACCAACTATATTTACGTCACAAACACTTGCACCAAAACATCACACACATTTCAACAAATAGGTATGTTGTCAAATCGCTCGTAATAAGAGGCATGTCAATTGTAGTCTACCAGGTAATACAAGAGTCCGCACTGCTACTGACAAAATCTTAAAAAAGGCTTACTACATTGAATATTAATCATTATTACGATAATCAAAAAATCGTGCTTTAACAAACATGCTTTGTTCCACGTGATCGGGCGTTTTGAGGATTGAACATCGCTAAATTCGTATAAGAAATAGCACATTATTGTTATTACGTACTCGTATCTTAGTTGGTTCACTGTTTAGGACGTGATTGTGCATGGATTATAATTTAAAAGAGTGTCCATATGAGGCTAATCACGCGCATTTGGCACGCACAATTAGACAGTTCTGAAGAATTTAAACAAATTTAAATAGTAGTTCGTCTTTGTACTTCAACGTTTTATGAATAATTTTCCTGTGGAATAGAAAAGTATGTAAAGTGAGCCAGCTCGATAAGTAAATAAAAAAATATTTTGTTAGCCTTTTCTTAAAAGGGCAGCTCCAAAAAAGTATCTCCTCCCCTGTTATCGTTAAGTTAGTAAATAGATTCCTAAGGTTTCAAGCGATATAAGGCTGCCGTACCCCTATAGGTCAAAACGAAACCTTTATAGGATCACTTAGTTCCATATGTATCCAGTTGTTCCAACGGTCTAAAACGATTTCAAATTGATACCTTGGAGGTATGTAAAGTCAAACTTCTAAGTCAAAGCAATCAAAAGATACGGTAATTTATGTACCCAAACAAAATCATATAGGGTACTTCCCGTTGACCTAGAACCATGGAGGTTGCAACACGCAAACATAAATTCGAAAATTGCTAATTTGTAATTAAAATATGAATGAAAAAGTTGTGGAACTATTATCACACTTAGGTATTCCATTGGTATTTTAACTTACAATTGGCAAGTATGGAAGCACGTGTAATTCAACTACATAGTAAAGTTTTTTCTATACAGCTTATATCTGTGTTATAGTAATGTTCGATGCTAACGTAATCTATAAGTTATGCATGAGTTTTAAAACTTATCTTCTAAAGTAGAACCTTCGATCCGTTAAACTGTTTTTTTTTCTAACACGCCTCTCCAAAGTTTAAGTTGGACATCGGTGTTGCAAACTTCAATTTATACTGCAGCATGACCTTTAAGTCCTTTACTCCAATCATTGTAAAGTTAGCGATTAAAATATAAGACCGTGAGTTACTTGCTAGTTCTTCTCATAGGTTCTATGCCTCTGAAATAAACGGTCATGCTGAACATGACAACAAGTAAATGTAAATTTGCTTTAATAAATGTAACTTTGACGTTTATAAGAGATACTTTTAGACCTATACGAATAAAAGTATTGTAAGGCTGCCCAAAACATTAAACCCCCATTAGGCTGCCTGTCCATTGAAGCGGAGCGAGGCTGTGGAGCGAAGAAACGGAGGAATATTAACCAATAGGATTGCATAAAATCTCCGCTCAGCTCCAGCCTAATGGGGGCTGTTTCGAGTATGTTCATGATTTATGTAGGTAGGTCTTATTAAATTATATTCTCTTTGCTTTAATTTACATTTTAGGTACCTATATTTACTCTATTGTAAAATTCGTCTTCGTGTCTTTTTCAATAGTTAGATAACTTTTATCTGGGGAATATGTATGACGTTTTGACGTTTGAGCTTTTGCATAGAAAATATGACAGACGAACATATTTATTTCTCAGATAGAAGTAATCTGACAATTGAAAATCGGGCTTTAGCCGCTTATTGCAACGACACCATTGAGAACGCAACATTTTTATAATTAAATAATGCCATCATGTGTATCAAACAACTGCTTAATTAATATTGCACTCAAACGTTACGTTCCAGTAATTGCTTGGATCAGATTTTGTGAGTCAGGGAGTTCACTATTTGCATAACATTCTAAGACATAATATAACTTTTGACGACTCGATAGCGTAGTGGTTAGTGTAACCGACTGCCACGCCTGAGGTCGCGGGTTCGATTCCCGCACAAGTCAAACATTTATGTGCATAAATATGGATGTTTGTCTTGGTCTGGGTGTTTCTATGTATGATATGTATGTATTTACAAAAAATATATATATTTGTATGTTTATCCATTGTCTAGTACCCATAGTACAAGCTCTGCTTAGTTTGGGCTAGATGGTGTTGTGTGTATGTGATCGAATAGAATATTATTACTTTTGTCTGTCCTAATTATATTTACGCAAAACAGCTTACGTATAATTTTCTATAAGCATAATCATTAAGTTGAATTGTATTTCATCACAACTGGCCGCTTGGGATGGCCCAAGGGCTACCCCACGGTAACCTAAACCTATTTGTCGGGTTGCCACTAATATAATTATTTCAACATAAACTGTATGTCCTGAAAAAGGTAGCTGGGTCAGACTGGATGCGGAAGGCGGAAGACCGGGTGTTGTGGCGTAAAATAGTAGAGACCTATGTCCAGCAGTGGACTGCGGTGGGCTGATTGATTGATTGATTGAAACTGTATGCTAAAGACAATTATGATAAAGTATTATTATGCTAAAGTATATTAGGGACAACAACATTATGCGAAAAAGGGATTCCGAGTCGGAGAGCATGCATTCTAACTTTTGTTACACAAAAAAATACTTGAGACACCTCATCTATTACGTAGTATATAAGTCAATGTAAATCAGAAGAGTTTTTTGAATATTAACATTCTAGTAGGTACTGGTACTATTATCACGAGAGTACAACAATTAGACAGCTGAGGTCGAGTCGGCTTTGTCTCTTTGTAGAAAACAAGATATCATAATGTAGCCAATTAAACTTCAAACAACACCGACGCGGTGTACTTAAGTATTAATATAACAATAGTTATTAAACAAGATAAAAATAATAAACATAATTAAGTAGATAAGTTCTTCTGTGACACACTAAAATTTTATATACGTAAATAAAGTAAGAACAGATTCTAGCGTGACACAGGGTAAGCTATATGACCGTAACCTTTCAAATTATTTCTTCAGACTACAGAACAACCATTTGCGGGTCACACATACAGGGTGTCCGGTAATTAATGTATAACCTTAAAATGTCTTATAGTAGAAATGACGAACGTTCAGAATAAAAAAAAAAATTTTTTTTTTAAAATAGATTAAAAGAGTGAAATAGCTAGTCAAACTTTTGACTGTCTATATATATATAAGCATAATTAGTGTTTAATAATAAAACAAACAAAAACCGATGAAATTCATTCATTTATGGTCGTAAGTGTACAAGTTAAATATAGTAATTAAAAAAAATGATATCTCAGGTATGGTATAATCATATCATAGTTAGGATATTTTAGCCATCAGTTCTACTATAAGACATTTCAAGGTTATCCATTAATTACCGGACACCCCGTATATTATTTTTACGGTGATGTATTTCAAATCCATAACATTCGGCAGTGGTGATGCGAAGCGACCACTTTAACCGCTACGCCATTCGACAACAATTATTTAATTTGTATAATTATGTTGTTTACTGAATTGTAGGGTCCCTTAGCACAGCAGAAATTATCTTGGAACTAGATTGAGCCCGCGGCTTCGCACGCTTAATGTAGGTTAGGTTAGATTTGTAACAGTACTATTTTCTGCATGAAAGGTATTTTATGACCTTTTTTGTGCCCTAGACAACGTGTAGGTATGCGAAATTTCATGATGATTTGTCAAGTAGTTAAGGCGTGAAAGCGTAACAAATAAACAAACAGACTCACATTCGCATTTATCGCCCACGGTTTCGCTCGCGTTAATAGAGATTTAAGTTAAGATAGATTTTAGTAGCCTATATGTTGTTTCTAATGTCTTCTCCCTAGACTCTATTATTCCCAAGTCACTTGGGGTCGGCTTTTTTAGTCTAACCGGATTTGACTGGATATTAGTTTTTACACGGAGCCGCTGCCACCTGACCTCCGCCACCCGAAGGCTAACGATACCTACCCTAAGGCTAAACTAGTGTCAGAATATTAGAGGGAACTGACTTTCCCAATATCGACTGCCATAGATGTTCATGGCAGCCGGGACCGACGTCTTAACGTGCTCTCCGAGGCACGGAGCAGGCGATAATTATCAATCAATACGCACATCATTTCAAAAAGTCTTATAACTTCCGAAAGTCGGAGGTGCGCGACGTGGGTTCGAACCCGAGACCCTCAGAATCCGTTTAGTAATTGTTGCGTAAAGGGGTAACAAACATCCATCCACCAATCCTCACAAACTTCCACATGTATAATATTAGTAGGATAGTTAGAATTATATCGTCTGTTGTATTTACATTCTTAACACTATTATTGTCCGAACACCGCACTGATTTCAAAAATCGGAATAAGCCTTAACAAAAAATTTGCTATATCAACATAACATATACTTTAGACCGCGGAGGGGTTCACAAAGGAAAAAGGGAGAGGTTCACAGTCTTGCGTCGGACGTAAATCAACCACTTACTTGGAGTATTTTAATTGCACGGTTCGGTTTCGCACCTCGCACCGACAACATCTTGATAAAAACATGTCGTGGCACCTCGTTTAATAATGTAGTAGAAGCCGCAATAAATTGTTTGATTTAGAACAGCCTGTCTGTTATTTACGTACACACTATAATGTTGTTTGAAACTTCTTAGTTGCTACGTGTGGTCTGACATTGGCGCCGTATCATTTTCGCTGTCATTAACAACATTAATGTTTATGACATTTTTCACTGCTTCGTCGGTTTATTGGTGAATGTATTCTACTATCAAGTAGAATTTCAAGTAGAATCTTTGTATACAAACAGCTGTCAAATTAAATGTCCATATAGATACTTTATTACTTGTTGTGTTATATAAATAATGTTAATAGTACTATTTGCCTTTGTAATCCTTGGTAAAGATAAATCTAGGATTACACATCTCTTTTATATTATTTTAAAACATTCAATGTTTTTTTAGTTATTAGTGTGAAAATATCTGCTTATTCGATGCTTAGGTGCAATAGAGTGTTGGTACACACAGCGACACATCAACCTAGACTGTTTGGACTTTGAACTATTAGAAGTTGAACGCTGCGAATCATGCCAGAGAGTGCGTTATATATTTGTTATTTTGTAATTTTGTCTCATTCACGCTGAACGGGACGCGAGGCGACGCTCTATCCTTACCATTACATCGACACCACTATGCACAGTACCTTTCCAACAATTCTCTATTTTGTATGTAGCGTAGTTATGCGTATATAGGGTCTAACTTGATGTGTAGCCGTGTGTACAAAACCATCTGTGCACCTTGTACACTGTCTTGTTTGATTAACTTGGCATTTAGTACAGGTGATTAATAAGTATCTGGCCGGGTTTCTGCATAATCCAATCTGTTACTGATTTATTTTGAATTATTTTGATATTACGCCGCCCCCTAAAAGTGTTGCCCGGGGCGGGCCGCCCCTGCCGCCCCCATTACGCCACTGACAGGCACTCACCTTGTGCTCTACTCTCTCTGTGGGTCCGTTACGTGGTAATAAGCTCTTTCTGTACTTGTAAATTAAACTGAACTTCAGCTTTGTGTTATAAGCTATACTAGAATAAGCAGCTATGATGAAAAGAAATGGTAGTCCATCCATATTTTATCAAACATTCAAAAGCTACTTCTAGTGAGTTAGGGCCATCACGTTGCACAAGTGCTGTTTAGCAAGCGTTAAAACATTTTTAAATATATAAGGGAGTACTCAACGGTTAACAAATTTACATAATGATTTTAATTATTGTTTGAAGAAAGTGAATATATATGTTATAATTTTAAGAATACTTATAACTTTTTCTCTCTTAGCCTTTATTATTCCCAAGTCACTTGGGGTCGGCTTTTCTGGTCTAACCGGATTTGACTGGATATCAGTTCTAAGTTATTTGTTATAAGAATACTTATAACAAAGAAGTAAAATAAAATTGATATCTATTAAATAATGTCGAATCAGACCGAAATAATGACTGTGATACTAATTATTATTGACTTACCTAAACTTTGGATAGCGCAAGTACGCCTAATTTTTATTTCGTGGCGACATGTTATACATAGATGAAATGTATACATTCTTTATATTCTATTTGTTTGAAAGAGACGTAGATCCATCAAAGTTATATCGACTAATATCGACAATCGAATACATACAGCGGTTTTATATATATTAGCGGTTGATATAATTCGCATCGCCTTAACCAAGTTAGGATGACTGGAACCATAAATTCCTCAGTGATAACTGAAGTGTACCCTAGTACCAGCCTACAGGTATGTTGAATAATAATAATAATAATAATAATAATAATAATAATAATAATAATAATCATTTATTTGCTTTGAATGTAGGTACAAAAACAAATTAGGTGGTAACAGTGGACAGCAGTTCAGCTACATTCTACCTTAGAAGCATGCAAATATCTTGGTTTACATTTCAATTATATTGTGTTTTAACAAGTAATGTGCAACTATCAAAGCTTTCTAGAAAAAATGCCGACATCCTACGCTTCAGAAAAGTCAGACGTCCGTGCCTTGTGTTTGAATCCAAGCACTTACATTTGGTAGTCCAATCATGTTCCACTTGGTCTGTCAGACATGATTTACTGATACCTTGTACAAAATTGCATTGAAAAATGGAGTCCAGTCGTATTTTTTTTTTATTAAATACAATAATCATTAAGTATTCTTAGTCAGCATGACAATTGGCAGGGAGTGGCTACTTAGATACGATGCGAGCAGTCTCTCTGTCTCACTCCCTCTCTATAAATTTCTTTCATAACAGCTATCATGTTGCATAACAGCAACCATTGTTCAATGACTTCATATTTTGATAAATATGTAAAGCACTAGCGACTTTGTTCGCATCTTTAAGTACTCCGTCTTTGTCCAAAGTTCAAGCACTCGCACACCAAAATTCTTTGAAATCGGTTTCGCTGTAAAAATTTAACTAACAGATAGAATTATTGTAGCCTTTACAATATACATTTATTACTATAATATCATAACGTTATTAACGTTAATCTATACATTGCCACGATGGCACAACGGTTGTGAATGTAACTTCTGTGTCCAAGTTCTGGAGTTTAATTTCCAGATGGGATAAAGTGTTATTGGCTTTTCCGTCTAAAACTTCACAGCACAACATCATAAAGTCTGGAACCATTCCCGGTAAATAGCATGTGGTCGTCCGCTATTACGTAGGACATGCAAGCGTAGCTTGGAAATAGGCGTAAGACTACGTATGAAATCCATATAGACTTGACAATCGTTGACCAGTTAAAGAAATTCCTTGCTAATCAGACAAGTAGTCGGTACTTACTTCGCCTGTTGCAGTCTGCAACCTAACGACTTTTTTGTTTGATCATTAAACAGACTGTATGCATTCGTTTTGGTTATATGAAAATGATATGCGCCCTGTATTAAACTTGCTGGGCACGTGCCTCTTCTCAGCGTGAGAAGGGTAAGGCTATGGTCAACCACGCTGATCCAGTGCATATTTTCGAGGACATTATGGAGAACTCTCAGACATTCAGGTTTCCTCATGATGCTTTCCATAATCGTTAGCAAGAGATAATTAGCTATTTTCGGTTATTTTTGGGTAGACTAAGATATACATATATAACTACCTATTCAACATGAAATTAGCATCAACGAATTGGACGTGGCCAAACCGAGAAAGAAAGTTGGAGGTTGGGGTACAAATTGAAAGAGGTCTATTATGTTATAGATTGGTTGAAACCTCGAAGACAACAACATCGTTCGTCATGCTCGGGCAAGGCAAGTACTTTATAGAAGAAGAGTGATTTACGGCAATCGTGTATCTTGATGCACAATGACACTGCTGCACTTATCTAATAAGGTTCTAGTGTGGTTTCGGTGCCTGCTCAATAACAAGAAATTGCTTAAAACTACTTTCACTCAATAGGAACTTGCAGTTGAGAGACATCAACACCACTTTGGTAAGATAGTATATTGTCTGCACAAAGACGACTGATTCTCCACCAGACTTCTTTGGCCTTTCCCTTATGCGACTCCTTTTGTTAAGGTAATGCAAAAATGTAACTCTTGACGCAGTCACATGATTACGCGAATGTTACGATTTTTTTTATATTGAAACATTATTTATTAGATTATTTGCAATTTACCGAAATCAATTCAATTCAAGTTCAATTTTAACAGCTATGACCACTGGGATCATTTGACCACGGACCTGTGAACATGGCAACGTTTATGATTTTTACTTTTAAAGTCCGTAACGCAAAAGATACGTACGTAATGACTAACTCTAAAATCCGAATACAAAATATGTATAAGGGGCCATTAATTTATTACGTAAGACGATTTTCACTAGATTTTGACCCCCTCCCTCGCCTAAATAAGAAAAATTTAATAGGCCGACCCCTCCCCCCCTGTTTAATATTTATTAAGTAAGTCATGTTGGATGGAATCATTTTAATCATTTGGATATAATCACTACATAACATTTTCAGTCCAGATGCTCAAAACCCACTCAGAAAGTGAATCTGCCACTGGAACATCTCTAATATTAGGTGTTGCTTCTTCTTGGTCATTCTGGATTGTGACGTCATCGACGTCCACCTATTCTACATCAGCCCCGATGCGGCACAAAACTTCTTTGCCTCGCCTTTAAAATATGGCTGAAGATTTTTCTTCAGAAGTGGGAAGTTCCCGGGAGGCGTAGTGTGGGTAGCGCGGGTACGTTGTCATGAAAATAGTTTACCTATACGCATCCGAGCGCACCTCGGCACTCGCGCGGTTGCCCGCGCTTTTTCAAATCTTAACTTTGCGTATATTTGTGATTTTACGTAAGAACTATCAAGACTCACTCCCACCCTCTTGTAAGAAAAAATAAGACATGGTCGACCCCTCTACCCCCCTAAATCGTCTTACGTAATAAATGAATGGCCCCTTATAGGGAACTCTTGGTGCTGCATGCGTTTTAACAGTAAACCATTACGTGACCAGCTTGCCATGTGTTTATTTCGCATCTAAACGGAATATTAACCAAAAAGCTTGGCAAGAGACCGGACGCTCTCTATCTCTTTTGAGTTTACATAATTTAGTATCTGTTCATAATATAGCAGCACTCAAGAGATTCATACAACTCCAACTTAGAATAAAATAAACAAACATGCATCCCTTGAGAGCATTTCATCTACTCGCTAGCTTCCTAACCGCTCCGCAATCATTGTGGACCGAGGGCCAAAATAAACTTAACCAAATTATTTATAATTTATGTTTAATAGCGCAGCGCGGTGGGTGGGCCGCCGGCCGACGCTTAATTGGATAAATTGCTGAGTTAGACGTACGATAAACTGAATTAAACAATTTGTTGTTTTACCTGGACGTTTTCAATCGGTTTACACACGTCGGACTCTACCAGGCTGCTTTAAATATTAATGTATGTATGTATGCATTCGCAATTACCGCATGATAGGGTAGTCGCTGTTTATGAGTTTATGACATACATATATGGCGACAAACGCGACTTATCTACTAGTCTGTCATAAAATTGTAACAGACATTTTTGTACTTTCGAAGGGAAATTATGACATTCTACCAAAAAAGAGAACTTGAAGTTTAAACAAGAAGAAACGGGATAGATATGTCAAGCATATAATAAACAAAAATTCATTTTAGTAGCTGACATTTCTGAAAGTAGCAATCATGAAAGTAAAAGTTACTGGTAAAGCTTTATCTATACATTTATATTTATCCTGTTGCTACATTCAAGCAATGCAAGGGTGTAGACTGTATGTATATTCCATGAGAAGAACTGCCATAAAAAGAACTCGACAGCCATTTTTATACACGCAACAGCTCTTTTTTTAATAACCATATCATCGTTGTTAATATCAAATCAACGATTACGGTAGCTGATATAAAATCAACGTAATCTTTAACAATAATATTATAGTGATATTGTCGTTAAACAAAAAATTTATAAAAATAAATATTTGAATGTAGGACTTTCATTATATCGAAACATAAAAAAATTATAAATATATAATAAAAGAGCATCAAAATTGTTATTTTGATTGACATCACAAATATTATAACACTTTTATCTTGTAAAATTCTAAATAAGACTCAAGAAAAAAAACTAAAAGTATTTGTTGAAACTGTAATAATTTTTTCATTGATAAGTATTAAGTAAAGGTTTAAATTAAATACAAGTCCCCGCGTTGCTATTACAGCAACAAAAAAAATGTTTCTATCAGAATCTTGAATTACGTTTTATTCACGGCACATTCTTTCACGTGACGGCAATAAACATAAACGATATCAATGCAAACAAATCATAAAAGGGTGACTTAACGTGTTATTTTAATAATATCTATTTAGTACGATAAGTCGATTTCTGAGTATGAGAGGCAAGGTGAGTAGGTAGCGCGGTGGGTGGTCGCAGTGACGTCTCTATGTGCCGCGCGCCGGTGCCCGGACCTATAGACATGCATCTAAATGTCCTTATAATTCACTACATCTGCCACTTTGCTCCAGGGTAGGTTAACTGCCTCAAATATTTATGCGGGACATACCTACTTGAACTTCTTTCGTTGAATTCATTCATCTTAATTAAGTTCGTATGTACACATTTCAAGAAAGGCATCTCGCAAATTGAAAGGTGTTGAATTTCTGTCTGTATGTATGTGTTGGTGTAACTACCTGATGGATAACTATATAACTAATTACTTCATTGCAATTTTTTTGGTTTAATGTAATTTTTTTAGCAAATTGTTTGTTAAATTATCATTGAGAATAGGTAAAGTTATATCAATGGTATTTTCTTTATAAAGTCAAGGTGTAAAATAATTGTATAGTCCACCTAATGGTAAACTGTTACCGTAACCTTGCATTACCATAGAGATTACTGACGCGTTACCAAACCTTCAAATAACAACTAACAAATACTGTCTACATAAGGGTGAAAATCCCCTATTGAAAGCACATCGATTTCTTAAGAAGCCTGGAACGGAGACTAGGGTGGGGGTAAATCCTCAGAGAGACTGCTCCCGTTAGAGCAAAACAGCAGTCTTAAGTAAAAATTTCCCCTTCGCCCTATTAAGAAAATAACCTTCTGATGTGGTCCTGTCGTATGTTAGGTGTCTAAAACTCTATAACAGAAGGCTGTACTTTTAGCAGAGGACCGGTGTTCTTTACTCGTGAAAATCGATTTATTCATTGCAGAGCTGGCATCGTGCGAGTAATACTGGTACTATTGCAAGCGTCTATAGGCTACGATAACTTCTTAGTCTTCTTACCATCAGACAGTAACTATCTACCGTACGCGTCTTTGCGATCTAAGTGGTACAACAAATAATTACCGCTCATAACAAAAATGGATTTGCTGTCTAATCCATGTTAGATATGACTTTTCTTTAAAACTGTTTCTTTTATTCCTTTCAAAATATTAATTATTTTGTGTTTCTTTCCTGTACTAGTTCTCGTCTTGGATCGATGTCGGTCACTGCTAGTAAAAGTAAGCCTTAACTGCTCGGCCGATCATCACGCAATTTTAGTATGCACGACGTCATGGGTACGGAAAAGAACATATTCTAGATCAACGGTACCCCCGTTGATCTAGAAAAATGTATAGTACCCGAGGGAAGAAAATTGACACAACCTCCATTTACGTGAGTGGAATCGCGGGCAAAATCTAGACAATGGTAATGTCAAAAATATATGTATGTATTTTCTTCTGCTCTCTCAACAAGTCCAAAACATCGTAACATTCATGTGCCAGTCCTTCTTCACTACATTTCCATTCGTTTTTAAGTTGTTTTCATTTCGGTTACAAGCAAAGCTGTCTCGTTACCAAAACTATTCCCTCCTGGAATTTAGGAACAGTGACAATAGAATCGTCAAATAGTTTAGTGAGCAAAGAAAACGTGTTAATTTCATACATATAACCAATTCACGATTAACTACTAAATCACGATTAAATCTAAGATCCGTATCTGAATCCTTATGAGGCCAAAAGTCGTAACTTCGACATAGCGTATTGTCTTACAACGTCATTCATACTGTATACTGTTTTAGGTGGATTGATTTACATATTGTACTATTGAAATCAAATTTGTGACCTGATACGTAACTTATTTAGGGTTAGGAATCTTTTAAAGTATTCATGGCGATGGATAGCTGCTCCTAAAATTGGTGACATAGTTTATGGTTTAATTTATACAGTAACTGTCCGCTTTTTCCGTTTTTAACAATTTAACTATAGTTACTAGTAGTGGTGAAATTTGGGCGCAATACATAATAAGCAATTTTTAATTTTATTTTTATCATATATTAGCTTGATATTAAATTGATACTTGAATAAATTTTAAATCAAAATATTCTATTTTATTCGGAAATAGGTACCTATTCTATTAGTTTAATTTAATTTAATTTTGTTTCAAGATAAATCCCTCGAGAGATGGTCTCATCAATGTTGCTAGTACGATCAAAGAATATCCTGTAAATACAGCCAGTCCGGGTGGGCACCTGATCCAAGCGCATCCATAATGCAAGCTCAACTGATATATTCCATTAATGATACTGAGTCTATTTTTTGTTACCAACTTAATTAATACTTAATGCATGTTTATAATGCTTTAACGTGTACTCACTGATAGTTTAATTATTTTAATCAATGCCTGTACTGTTGACGGACTGGCGGCAGTGGCCAGGAGATATTCAAAGTACAAAATAAATTACGTATTCTTCGTTACTACTTGTTAGCTATTACAGTTTTTCTGCTCTGTATTTAAGATGCCAATTAAAAGATTGTAAATGGCACTTAATTGACCATATAATTATTTTTGTGTAGATATTGCTAAGGGCTTCATGATTACATGTTGGTAAGTAGAATGGAATTAATAATATTCTAGCCCTGCGGCGATAATATTTATTATAATTTACTTATATTTCTTGTATAAGAGCTGGTTGTATCAGTTTCAATTTCATAATATTAAATACTAGATGTGCCCGCGGTTTTACCCGCGTTTATGACTACTCCGCCGCCCCCGTGGGTCGTAACGTGATGTTATATAGCCTATAGCCTTCCTCGATAAATGAGCTATTCAACAATAAAATAATTTTTATTCGGACCAGTAGTTCCTAAGATAAGCGCGTTTAAATAAACAAACAAACAAACTCTTCAGCTTTATAATATTTAAAAACTCTTTAGTATAGATAAGTATACCTACTTCTGCACTACGCTTATCTCTGGCTCATTACGAACTTTACAACAAGCATTTAAATAAAGGATACAGTTTACACTCAAACTCAGAATTGCTACCTATGGATCACGTAAATTTTTGTCATTTACGGGTTTCTAAACAAATCGCTCTGGTAGATAGTGACAAGAAGGTACTTGCAGCTTTTAGCCTTTACCCAACAACCCAACACCAAGCGTAAATTTTGTGGATTCTTTACCACACAATACAAAAAAATCGTGCCATCCAGAAATAAGAGTAGTTTTTAATTCTAGGTCTACTACATGTTTATTGTGCCCGTTGATTTATATCGGTACGGTCTTGTGGTACAGAAATTACGCCCGATACGGTAGCCGAATCTTTTAAATTTCAGAAGTTTATGAAAAATTGGCAGCTTGCTTGAAGTAAGATGTATCCGGTAACCTTTTAAATACAAACATAGTCTCACGCCGAAATTCCCATAGCGAAACGCGGTAAACAGATATGTATATAGGTTCCATGTAATAGAAAGTGAACTTATTGCGGTATACCGCGCACAGTGCCAGATATGCTACTAAAAATGGCAAATAACAGCAAGCAAAAAAAGAATCCGAAAAACATTTTGCTTGACCCGGAAATCCAACCTGAGACCTTATGCCCAACAATCACATCACTACCGCTGCGCCACTAAGACAGAGTTCTCCAATTAATGTTCAAAAAAGTAATAAGAATGTAATAATGGGTATGTTAGTATTGTAGGTGCGTTTGTCAATGGCGGACAGACTTAAGTGTGCAGGAAGCAAGTTAGTATTCAACACACGCGCCTCATGAAAATGCATCAACCTTTAACGCAATATAATCTTTTATATATACATACCAGGTGAGGGTCCACTGAAGATCATTCACTGATGAACGCTTAACTTTAGTACATAATATGTCCTCAAAGATAACCAAAGGCTTAGAGTATAATTAGCAATAAAACGCACTCATTAATTACTCGCAGATATTGGTGTACATGGCTCACCCCAAAAATGTCTGATAGCCACGCCAGAAATATCTGTTGCCAACCCCAGAAATGTCTGGTGTCCACCTAAAATGTCTGGTGCCCGCTCTCAAAATGTCTGGTGCCCATCCCAGAACTGTTTGATTCCCACCTCTGAAATGTCTTATGCCCACCCCAAATATGTCTGATGCCTACCCCAAAAATGTGTGATGCCCACCCTAAAAATGTCTGTTGCTCACGCTGGAAATGTCTATAGCCCACCTCAGAAGTTTCCGGTGCTCACCCTAGTAACGTCTGATGCCCACCCCAGATATTATGTCTGATGCGCACCCCAGATATTATGTCTGATGCCCACCCCAGGACGTAAGCCTTTAACTCAAAGTTCTAGGGTTGTTTGAAGGCACTTGCTATTTATGGTCAAGAAATAGAGAATAGTAACTGCAGCTTTTCCAACTGTGCACCATAATGTGCCGTTTTCATGTTAATTTTACTACTAAAATAGGTTTTATACACTATATTGCACTCGCGTGCAAAGGCCCGCGTGAGCAGCTTTTTGCAACTGTGAACCAAAAGAAAAGTCAGCGTCCTGTTTATTTTTCTCATTAAATCCTTTTTGAGACACTATACTGCATTTTTTTTACCATTGTCTCTTAGTCTTAAATGTAACTAAATTGATTCTGTGGCTTTAATAAGACATATTAAGTATTTACAATGTATCCCAACTGCACTAAGCTGCTTGCAGTTCGTACTTAGAAACGCGCTGTAATTTTTTTATATTCCAAGAGCCGAGCTGATACAGCCAAATTCCGAAAACTAAGTCTTGAAACAAAATATTTAGCATGTCACTTTTCAATGAGTAGCCTATGTAAGGACAAATTTAATTCAGAAGTAGCTAGCTCCTAAGTGCTGTGAGTGTTGCTTATTTGTGGTTATAACATTTGATTCTCGATCGACAAGCTAAGGGTACTATCCCCATCTATTGTTAAACTATCAATGTGACTCCACTTCTACCAGAAGAGTATCTTATTATTAACATAAACACTAACACAAAAAATTTGCAAACCCCATAGCAAATATAAATACCATGAACTTATTGTATTTTTTTCGGACTCATAATAAAAGTTAAACATTTATGTTATGTCAAGACAAATGATCAGATCGGCTAATCTGGTAATATTTGACTTCAAAAACTCAGTGGGGAGACCAATAGACTGCAATGCAGAGGGTCTTGGGTTCGAACCCACGTGGCGCACCTCTGACTTTTGGAAGTTATATGACTTTTCGAAATTATGTCAGTATTGATTGACAATTATTATCGCCTGCTCCATGCCTCGGAGAGCATGTTAAGCCATCGGTCCCGGCTGCCATGAACATCTTTGGCAGTCTTTATTGCGAAGTCAGTGCCCTATAATATCCTGTCACTGGTCTAGCCTTAGGGTATCGTCAGCCTTCGGGTTGCGGAGGTCAGGTGGCAGCCGCCCCGTGTAAAAACTGATATCCAGTCAAATCTGGTTAGACCAGAAAAGCCCAACCCCAAGTGACTTGGGGATAATAAAGGCTAGGAAGAAGATTTGACTTCAAAGATTTCGAATACGAACGGCAAGCAAAGTTCTTATATATGTACATCTTATGCTTTTTGCAAGGTTTAGGAAGATATAGGTATATTCACCTACATGCCACTAGCTATGGCGAGGTTCCACGTAATTGGGGAATTAGAACTGAGACTACATACAGAACAGTCGCATTAACTGTCGCTGTGCTACCGAAACTTTCTGAAGTTAAGTGCGTAAAAGTCATTGACATGCCTTTGCTTATAGAAGCTCATTTTTAATTTAAACCTTAATTTAGTAGAATTAGTCAATTACTTTGTTAAAAATTTATAATTATTATTCAGCTTATGACATAACATCCTCTTTGTATAACGACTTTGCTACTTATGTCTAACATAATCTCGGCGCATTGGCATATCATACATGTGAGCACGACTTGAGGCAAAGGACGGAGGTGGCATCATGGCCCAGGTTAGGGTATTTCCTTACCGATTATAGTATGCTGTCTTTACTAGAGTAGAAAGTTATTGGTCTGAAATATTTTACAGGTTTGACATATTTTCTTGACTGGCAGATATAGTCATATTTTACGATTGCTCTAGATATATTTTGGCCAAAACGTCTAGTTACATTATATGCATGTACAACTTATTCTGTTATGCATTTTCTGGGCGAAAATAAACTTACTGTGTAATAATTACATTTGAATTGTAAATTCAGTTTAGCTAAGGTTGATCCCTAAATATAAGTAAGACTATGGTTTAATACAACTAATATTGATTCGACACTCTTGTTTAAATTAGCAGAGATTTGGGATTATGGTACATGATTTTTAATAGTCCTTCAAGGATACGACAATGGCTCTTTTCCTAATAATACGAAAACTAATAAAGCTTTAAAACAATTCAGCATAGAAAATTAAAACGTTAACTACCCTTTGCTTCCGTAAAAATATGTTTTATAAAATGTATTGAACAATCCAAATATAAATAAATTATCTATTGAAGAAGTGCACTTATTCCATCGTGCGTCACAGTGCTGTGCAGTAAACTGAACCGACAGTAGATTTATTACGAACATTACGAAGGGTCGTGTGGCTACAACCATACTTTACTACGAGTTTAAAACGCAATTACCCGCGAAAGATTACTAACATCTCTTTCGGTTGTTAACAAAAAACCCTTATAAATAAAAACATAAATAGCCATATGGAGCAATAAATTTGTTTATTGTATAATAAAATAATGTAGCGAGTTCGTGCTGGGTGGTCCACAGCACACGGCACAAAAAGCCGGGCAAGATGGCGGTACAACCCGTTGCCATAGAGACGCGACGCGTCCCGCCCGGAACGTCACACCGTGGTACCACGACACCTATGTTCAAGACAAAATATAAAAAGAACATACATTTGCACTGGTATTTTATTATATTAAATCCAAAAGCTTGCTCACTTTGTGAAACTTCAGCTTTGACTTAATTCGGCAAAATAATGACCATTTATAGAGAAATTTCTAGACTCTAGATTTACGCTCATTAGACGACGTGAACTTCAATTGCGTTTAATTGTTTAGCTATGAATTCAAATTATATTATAAGCAAAGTATGCTCTCTATTTCTCTCTCTCTCTCTGCCAGACCCTAAAAAGATACAGACTTGCTGTATATGATTAAGTCTATTCCATAATGTAAAATCCCATAATCATTTGAAATATTCTTTTAAATTAAACATTACCAGCAGAATACCACCTGCGTCTCCCTTACATTGTAACAGCTTTAATGCTATCTTCTTAATGAGACTAATAAACTGATTTTAAAATGGCTAATAAATTTTATAAACAAGTTATAAATTATTAAAATCTGGTATACTATAATGTCGACAGTGCAGTAAAAAATAGTAACTAGTTTTAATTTTCTGCATACTTCATAATGTAGAAAGATGTTACGAACATTTAGTGAGAGTATAAAAGTTATGATAAAACGGTTTATAAAGCGGCGCGGGCGATGTGTGTGCGTCTGTGTCCGCGCGGTGTGTGTTCGGGCGCAATGTGCGCGCGGCGACGAGTCTGGCTGACAGAGCGCTCGGCGGAACAATCGAGCCATTGTTTTGTACCAACCACGCATTAATTAAATAATACTTGTCGTTCCGTATAATGACTTAATTTTGTACTTCGAGCGAACAACAACTGAGTTTATTAACTGACTTTGTACTTTGAAAATGTAAATGCGCGCGAGTGTTCGCTCTTAACGTTTTTACCATTATGTCTTATAACTTTACAAGCAATATTTTGTTACAACACCTATAAAAATACTGTAACTTGTATGTCAAACCTTCATCTCCCCGAGCATAAATGCATAACTGCATAAAACTTTATTACTAGTAAAAGTTTCTATTGCCAATAATTATAGCTCCGTGCCGTGTGTTTGTAATTAAGCCTTTCTTATGGTGTGAATTTATTGTATAAGGAATTACGTCTATAGTTTTCATTTATTCATTCATACATTCAATCGTTTTGACATATTCAATTTATTTACCACGAGGAAACGGCAAATGAAGTCATTAATACCGTCATTAAATTAGTATCAGACGCATTTATAAAAATTTAGGAAAATGGTAAGTATTGTGTTTTGCAAAGTTTTGGTGATAACAGTCATTGGAATTGATGAATTTGTCAAAAATTATAGATACAACTCAGAACAAAGGGCCAGTGAAAAATGTGAAGCAGCGTGGATAAAAAACGAGCCGGAAACGGATTCCTGACTAATCACAACGAAGACGTCGACAGTGTAATGTCCTAATGTATCTGTAGGGTGGCGCAGATTGATGGCTCGCCGATTGGGCACGCCCGCCGCCGCGCCGGCAGACCTATGCCGCCGCCGCGCCGCCGTGCCGGGCCCGGATCGGTTCTCGGTAGCTGTCGGCTACATTAAACGAAAGCCTTCGATCCGTTACGAATAACCTATAAAATTATACAACCTACCATAAGGAAGGAATATCGGCATGTTACAATTTCCTGATATAAAATTTGAAATAAATAATTAAGCATAATTTTCATATTTTGTATTTTATCTCATGTTAATATGTAAAAGAAATTATAAAAATCTGAGACCTAGGGTTTGGACGTAGTCGATTTTTTTATAAGCCTAGGTTTAATAGGTCATCTTATGGTTCCAATATGAGTCTGGAAAATAATGGATGATGGCGTCTCGGCATATACATACACCTAGATGACGAGCCTTTTGTCCATCTGATGGTAAGCGATAACCGCCACTCATGGCATAGGTACCCAATACTAAAGAAACCGAAGCAGCTCATTGCTCAGCGTAAAGGCCCTATTCCTTTAGTAGTAGGAACTGCTGTGTTAACTTTCAGACAGAACTTGCTTAGGGAATTAGGGACCAGTCACAATAGATCAGGGCAGGAACAGACTATTGTTACATAAATGGCTTGAAAAACAAGATCGCATACCCGAATTACCTGCATTGAAACTGGGCAGGCTAACATCAGGGCAACTCTTATTACAGTGAATCCCAACCTATCTCATGTGATAAGGGTGAATTTATGCAACAGAAACAGAGGTATGATGTTATGTTCTGATTTATTTCAAATGAAGAATATATGACACCGGGTATAGAGTTCAGCAGGTCGTCCAGGAATGTTGATGCGTAGCTTATGATCGCTTGCATAACAAAAGGCTCAGTCAAGTATAAAAAAAAACATGCGGGGCAGTCTTTGGGGAATACCGATAGAAGTGAAAACTAAGTAACTTGTGAATTGTATCGTCGAGCTATAAGATTATTATTCTTGAATTTTGAATGCGTTCGGTGACGATGACGCGAGTTCCATGATTTTTGTTCACCCAAAAATTGCTTAACGCGCCTAAAGAAGTTTTCACTTCAAAAATTATGGGAAAGCTCGCATAATAAGGATAGGTTTCCTTATTATGCGAGCACATGGCTTAATGTTCCTACGCTTATGCCGGTTAGCTATACGAGGTTGGTTAATACTGCCTTGGGTAATTAAATATTTGGCAAAGGCATCTTGTCTTTTCGTTCCGTTACTTCTTTTTTCACTCTTCACGGTTTATCGTATGGCACGCATTAAACGCACTATTATAGGCCAGATGTAGATTCAATGGCAGAAATAACTAAAAGGCAATTAGCAGCGTTCTTACTCACACCTTGTGCAGGTGTGTAATATGATCAAGCTTATAAAATAATTATTTTATGAGTTAGCGCAGGGACAACACCATTTCGTTCTTCATTATTACTTAATAACGCTAGCGTAAAAATTATAGTGGCTATTTAAAAGATACGACTTTAATAAACATAATAGTATGTGTTTAAAACTTAAACTGTTATTGTCACGAATGTCATTTGTCGTTCTGAAAGACATTGGTTTAAAAATATTAACATTTTTGATTATGTGGATATCGTAAAAAAGTGTATTTTACCTACCTATATAATGACATAAACACTATAGAATTACCTACATAAGTAAAATCAGTAGAATAAGAACCTATTGCCTCGTTATAGATACTTTAAAAAATAAGTATTTGGTGTTGCCAGCACAAAAGACAGGTTTTTGCATGATGACAACATAAACAGGCAGACATAAATGTAAAATAAAAACAGCATTGTTTTACATTAAGCCCCTTTAAACAACCAATCTGATTCGTTTTTAAATCGGCTTAAATTTTGAAATTTTGTACAGGCACAGCTTCATTACAATTTTATAATACTTGATATCGATGCCTTCTCTACAAAATGGAAACGGATTAACGGCGGCAAAAATTGTTTACCTTCTGACACAATGATTATGTGGCGACAGGTTTTATAACCACATAATAATATCGCCCTACCTGAACTAATGAGGTTGCAATAGGTACCTATTGCTTTATAACAACGTCATTATCAAACTGCCGACATGAGCCCTATTATTAGGAGAAGAATCGCAATCGTCGCTTCCTAGAATGATTAAAGATGTCTTCCGACAGATTCGATGGACTTAAATGTTCTTTGAAGGTTTACATAAGTATTATATTGGGCACCTTAGGCGATAAGAAACAGGAAGAGGAAGTTTAAATGTGATGTCTGTGATACAAAAACTAAAGCATAATTGTTTGTCTTGTAATCGAGATGTGATGTGTAAGTATTAGAATTGGGTGTTAAGTAGGGAGTAGTATGGTTTAAATACTAGGTGACATCTATTTAATATACATAGATGACTAGATCTTGCCCGCGGCTTCGCATCCGTTAATCTATATTTCGTCAACAAATTTCTACCTCTCAGGAAAAGTTTTGAGTGGTAGGGCCACGCTGGTTATAGCATGAATAGGCCATCTCGACCGGGGAAGTACCACCCTCTCACAATAGATCGACGTAAAATAACAGTATCTGTTATGTTTCGTTCGGTGAGTGAGAGCGCCGGAGACCTAATCACCCTTCCCTTCCCAAACCCTATCCTGCTCCATTCCCCTTTTCCTTCCGGTAGGCAGCCACTTGGTTGTGTTTTTTGACATTGCTTCTGTAATGCTAAAACACAGCCATGTGCATGGTGGGCCGCTGGCCCGACTGTCACCGATGAACGCAATAAAAAAAACCAGTACTTTTTCTGGATGACAGACCCTGTCCCTTTCTGTACTCCTGGCAACGTGTACTTATGCAAAATTTCGCTCGAGTAGTTACGGCGTGGAAGCGTACCAAACAAACAAATTGCATTTGTAATATTACTAGTGAGGATGAGATAAAATAGTCAGCCCCATACAAAATTAACGGCTTCATGATCAATAACGAATGTCTTTTTGACAATAATGTCATATAATTTATTAAAACTTTATGCACAAATAGTACATTGGCGGACTTAATGCCATGTAAGGTGATGCAGAGACATAAAAAATTTAACTACCTCTTCTTCTCTCTTAGCCTTTATTATTCCCAAGTCACTTGGGGTCGGCTTTTCTGATCTAACCGGATTTGACTGGATATCAGTTTTTACACGGAGCGGCTGCCACCTGACCTCCGCAACCCAAAGGCTGACGATACCCTAAGGCTAGACCAGTGACAGGATATTATAGGGCACTGACTTCGTAATAAAGACTGCCATAGATGTTCATGGCAGCCGGGACCAACGGCTTAACGTGCTCTCCGAGGCACGGAGCAGGCGATAATTGTCAATCAATACGCACATAATTTCGAAAAGTCATATAACTTCCGAAAGTCAGAGGTGCGCGACGTGGGTTCGAACCCGAGACCCTCTGCATTGCAGTCTGTTGGTCTCCCCACTGAGCTATTGTTACCACTGTAAAAAAATTTACCTACCTATACATTGATAATATTGGAAGGACTTTATAATTTTTTAAGCACTTATAAAGATAATAACATACTCTTTTACATTACTAGGCTGTATTATTACGAGAAGAGATGCGCTATAACGTGAATGTATAAGCAACGTTGCTAGCGTTTGAGTTGTTGTTTATTTAACAGTTTTATAGCACAAAAATGACCGGACGATTCTTTTTATTTTTGTTGCGATGGCTTCTACATTCAAACTGTAAAATACATACGTTGTTGACTATTACTTTTCAGATGGGAATAGTAACATCTGGAAGTTAAATGCCAAACATACTTTTGCATAGGTATTCGTCACTATTTTATTTTTTGCGGAATACGTTGAATATTGATGATATATTATAATATATTAGAACTAAGACTTTATAAACTGAAATGTTTGTTCGATTATAATCCATAAACCATTATTAATCGGTTGTTATATCCAAAAAGGCCAGCAAGTGACAAGTAAATGACATTTAAATTATTTTTATTAGTTATATACAGGTTTATAAAAAGATAAGTAGTAAGGGAAGTATAGTGCATAGCTGTGTCTTCCAATACAACCGGTGTACAAAATTAAATTGATAAAAACATAAATACACAAATAAATCAAATAATTAATCAAAACAAATCTAAGTCTAAATTACATTTATAGCAACAAAACTAAAGCATAACTTAAAGAATTAACAAAAAGTTACGTTACGTACATTGCCACAGATAAGTGGATATTAATTATTATTACAAATCTTGTGAAAACCTGCTCGATATTTTATTTATATAATTCAGTTAATTGTCAAACCAGATGTAATGACATTTTACCTTTATTAAAACGAAATGCGTCCAAGATTATAATTTATAACTGTACATTTTTCATATCTGTCACGAATTGTAATTATAAACGTGGACACGAAAATTTACATAATTGTCTAAATTAAGTAAGGTTAATCCTTACTCATATAATAAATGCGAATGTGAGTTTGTTTATATGTTACGCTTTCATGCCTTAACTACTCAACTGATCGTCATGAAATTTTGCATACACGGTACCGAAAAAAAGGACATCGTTCCATCGAATAAAATACTGTCCCAAAGAGATTAAAAAAATGTTTACAAAATGTAAATTAACACGAGCGAATCCGTGGAAATTCTAGTAGTTAATAAGTATCAGACAGTAGAATTAAGGTAATTCTTGAAACATCTTTCCAAAAGTTTCTGGGAATGGGAGTAGATATTCTTCACGGCACGTCATTACCAACTCCAACTCCTGTTTAATTTTATAAGCATACAAATGATTATAGCAATAGAAGCTAACTGCTAAGATAACTATAGCAAATAAATAATCGTAAATGAATTCGTGAATCATATCGCAACGGTGGTCTTTTCGCCGTAAGTTTCAATATATTAAGATTTCAGGAGGTAATGAGTGAGGGTTCTAGGAAGGTGCGAACTTGAGATCTGCTTTGTTAACGATGTCAATAAATATATGCCGACTGACGTCCCGCCACACCAGTCTTCGCAAGAATTCTTACAATTTGTCAAACTGTAATTTGGCTTTAACTAAACCGTTTAATTGGCACCGTCACCATTGAAGAGATAAAGTGTTAATTTATTATGTTTTTTACTTTTCTGTAAATTAATGATAAACTCATTCAGCTTATCGAAATTCTCCCATAGTATATTCGGGAGTAATAAAATTCGTATAACCTCGTACTGCCGAGATTAAAGGCGCCAATATAAATTTTAAGTAATTTTATCACATTCTCCGAACGATAGATTGTTTGTGTTGAATAATGATAGCTATTACAATGTCAGTTGCTTTTTTATTGGTTACATTAGGTAGAGGTAAATTACAGATTCAACACTTCAGATCTCGTAATATAGTGGGGAGAACACATTAAAATAAGAAACATCATAAAACTATATTACAAATTATTCACAGTAATTTGGCCGAAACGTTTGGCGCAAACAATATTTCTCGGTGAATTATATAAACATTAGTGTTTATGGACCGCGTCTAAAGGCGAGTGCGAAGTGAGAAGCGTCAGTAGTGATGGTTGATCAGAGTTAGAAGGAGCGGCGCGGGCGCAGCCTCGGCGCTCGCGAAATTCGGCAGCGGTGCGCACGCGCTGGTACTCGCCGCGCGTCAGGTGCTACACAACCGCGGTCGCATGCACGCATAGTAAATTACTTGTAAAAACGTCCTCTTCGGTAAAAATGTGGTTTAGTGTCGCGTGGTTTAGACCACGAGACACTGGACACTCTAACCTAACCACATGTTATCTTTGCCTAAATCTTCTCTTTAGTAGGAATTTAAGATGCAATAATAGGTATTTGAAAGGCGTTAAAAGTTGTTGTCATTACATCACATGACCAATCATGCGACCTTACACTGTGGATTATGCAGCCTTAAGCTAAAGTAACAGGTAGGATAGGATCGCACTGTTATCGATTACCTAAGAACATTAAAATATCACCAGTGACGATAAAACATTTAAGGCCTTTGCTATGTGACAGTATTAATCATTTATATTAAAGAGTTCGGTTTCCTGTGGAAGTGTCGGTAACGTTACAGTAGCTCCAACCAATCAAATTTCAATTAGGTCAGCTGTATCGGTGACGGTCACATGTCAATCAAAGCCGCATATCGATGTCGCGGTGTCGGTAGCTAGTGTGTAGCAGTACTAAGCAGATAGCACGATGCGCGAGCGGGCCGCGAGTGCGGCGCGCCTGCCACGTGGGTGGGCGCCGCGTGTGGCCGCGCGCTGGGTGGGCCACTACCGCTCGCACGCATCCACACACACACACACACACACATACACCGCACCAACACACGCACCCGATGCGCAAATAAACACAATAATCAACTAGCGATACTTTACTCCGTCACCGGATAGAGCAATCGCTCGGGGAGATTATTGCAGGAGTCGCGGAGAGTGACACGCGCCGGGTCTAGCCCGTCGTGCCGCGTGCCGCCCTCGCCGGCGTAGGAGGATTCAAACTACCCACTTTACGAGACCTCCGTCTGATCGGAACGCTAATTTTCTAATCCGCTTACAATCTACACATAAATTTACTATTCAAAACACATTCGACTGTCTAAACTCGTATTAAAGGATCATAAACTCCGTCGAAATGACAAAACAGACAAGTTTCGTATCACATTACGAATCGACCATTCGTTGTATAAACTAACAATGAAATCCAGTAGACCACCGACATCTATTGGATTACCAGTTTCATATAAATAGCACTAAATAGAACAAACTGTTCGTAATCTATAAGATAATACTTACTAAAGCAACATTCACAGTCAAGACGGTCTGCGTTTATACTGAATCACTTTTTGTTTTTGTATGAATGAATGAAAGCGATATAGAGGGACGAAGGCCAATATCATCGCCAACATTGTCCACACATCTACATTCAAACATTGTAATATCTTACTTATGTTTTGCAATATAACAATGTTAATTGGCGCAAAAAGTTGGACAGCCAGCATGCGATCGGCTTGATTTATCTCTTAATATTCAATCATGAACTTAATCGAAGTATAGTATAGGTAGCTAAACGAGACGGCATCGTAAATACTGACTAGTATCTAGAACACGTTGGTCCTAACGATACCGGTCCGTAAAAGGGTGCAATTTGAAATAAACTGCCATATCAGTCAATCAGTAAAATGTATCGAAGGCTAACCATAAGTAAGATAACGATTTACCAATAAGTAATTACTATTAGCTTGGGTATTATACATTCTTGTAATATGGAATAGATTATTGGTGCTTTATTATAAATAATGATTACAAGAAGAAACTACAGCCCGCCCATTTTTAATTATCAGATCTATTCGGTATAAACTAGCGATTAATTTTTAACTGAAGTCATTAAATCTGCGTGAGCGCTGAGGGTTTTACAGACATACAAATCAGGTACTAAAACCCAGACCCAGTACAGTTATCTGTGAATCACATTTACATCGACAAATGTTAATGTGACAAACCAATTTTTTATATTCATTGCATTTTTAAAAAGACAACTACCGCAGTTGGTTTCATTCTTTAAGCATGGTGAGGAGACACTCAGACTCGGAACAACAGTTTATGAATAACTCCATATTGGGTTTGAATCCATAACACTCGAGTGGCAATAGTGAAAAGCGACCACTTAAACCACTACGCCATCCGTGCAGGTATATAAAGAAATGTTCTTTCAGACTACTGCACTAGTCATTGAATCAAATGAATTGTTGCCATCAGAATCCCAATACAATACCTGTGCTGAAACTCAAAAACCGCTCAACACCTATTGACCGTTGGCCTCAAAGTTATAGTCATTTAATCGAAAATGTATTCTCTACAATTGTTCATAAAATACATCATCATATGTACCAACGGAGGCCATTCATAAACCACACTGGTGCGTTATACCAATCACCAGTTTAATCAAAATTGTGCATGACTCTCATGAGTCTCATGACACATAATTGTGTAGGTACGCCTTTTGGAGCGGGTCGCAGTGCCAACTGCCAACTAATAACTAAGGCATGGCAATATTCATATAAACTATGATTGAATATTTCGTTTTGTATATGAGATTCATGCAAATACTAGATTTTGCCTGCGGTTTCGCTCGCGTAAACGTAGGTAATGTAATTTTTGTATCCCTCGGGAACAGTATTTTTTTCTGGATGATAGGTGGGTTATGTCTTTTATCTGTAGCCCCGACAACGTGTATGCGAAATTTGATGATGATCGGTCGAGTAGTTAAGGCGTGAAAGCGTAACAAACAAATAAAAAATCTCTCATTTGCATCCTTACTAATATTATAAACGCGAAAGTTTGTATGGATGTATGGATGTTTGTTACTCTTTCACGCAAAAACTACTGGACCGATTGCGATGAAAATTGGTATGCAGATAGCTAGAGACTTGGATTCACACATAGGCAACTTTTATCTCGATATTCCAACGGGATCGGGACTAACGCGGTGAAAGTGCGGGGTAAAACTAGTTTATAATATTAGTAAGGATGAGGATAAGTATGATTATAAAATTGTAACGAGGTTGTGTCTGTACAATAAAAATATTTTGGAATCGACTATTCAGAAAGGCCTGAATAAGATATAATGGATTTAAGAGCTTTTGACTAGTCTAATTGTTCCGGCATCACGCAAAACCTATTAACGGATTTTAATGAAATTGTTATGGTTTAGTAGCTTACTTAGAGCTTAAGGAAAACCTTAAGCTACGTCTCATCTGCTTCTATACGAAGGCTTTGAATATGCAGAATAGTTAAAACCACAGTCATGAATTCGCGGGCGAATAGTACTTTAGGAAAGCGATGACGCGGACAGATTACTTTTTGAAAATGAAATATCGATAGTGCACACTAGCGTTAAAGCTTGTTGGCTCTTCTACAAATTTTACAAACTGACGTTGCCAGGATGTCATGGAAGTTGTTCGACAAACCTCTCATTTCTGACGACGTTGTATGTTTTAAACCGATGAAGCGATCGAATAGTTCGTACAATCGAAGATATAATACAAATTTTATAAAAGGCAAAATAATAAATAAAACGTTAAATAATTAAACACTACTGAATTGTATTTTACTCTTATATTATTACTCATATATCATATCACAACATAACACAACTTCTGACTGTGAACTTAAAGTAAACGCATGGCGCATGGTACTCTCAATGATTTGTAGTCCACATACTACATTAAGGCTAGATTTTGCACGCGGCATTACTCGCGTTAATGTGAATTTAGTCAATAAATTCATCTCCTTCGGGCCCAGTACTTTTTTCCTGGATGAAAGGTACTCTATGTCCTTTTCTGTAACTCACATGACGACGTGTATGTAAAATTTCATAATCGATCATTATGAAATGTCGAGTAGTTAAGGCGATAAAGCGTAACAAATATACAAACAAGCATTCGCATTAATAATATTATTTTGGATCTGGTAGCCAACTAATTAAACGGTTAACTTTTAAAATTGAATTTTATGTTAGTTTCCTCATTGCGATTGTAAAAATATATCACGTGCCATGTCCAAAATTGCTCAAATGTATGAGCACTGAAAGTCGCAAGTCATTCTGCAATACTCCCAATTTTTATGCAGTCATTGTTCACGGCGGCATGTTTTATGAGCGAAGTGACCGGTAGCCGAAGTGCCTCCCAGGACGACAGCGGAACAAAAGAAATACCGCTACGTGCGAGTTTCGTACAAATCGCACGTCAAATGTTACCCGCCGAGTGTTTGAGCTTCGTGCCTCCCTTCATATTGGCTCTTTCGACAAGCTTCATTAAAGGTAATAAGTGAACACATACGTATGTGGTCAACATGTGCTCACGTTCAAAAAAGTATTGAATCGCTGTCCAATGTCAAAGTTACAAATTGTGCAAGCTCAGTTGCAAGAGCGAACAAACTCATCTCTAAATGATACAAACAAAAAATATTCCACTAAGATCACAAGTTTATGATTATTTGCAGTGAAATAAACAAATAGTATCATAGACAGCCGCAGATACACATCTAGAGTATGCCGAGAACGCGCAACGATGTAACCACATACCCATAAACTAAGAAAATAAGCATAGCGAACATTGTTATACGCGAGCTTGAATAAATTAGCAATGAAACACGAACATGTCATAAAATATCTATATTTATTCAGTGTCAACACACTTTCCATAAAAATGGACATTGAAATCGTTCCAAACAATTAATGAACGATTAGACTATTAAAATGCCGTAGACGATCCGTGCCACGCTAATGACAGACCACCTACGTCCGATTACAAAACTAATAATACAAAAAACAGGCACACATAAAAACAATTATGTTTGACCGCATTGCCATAAAAGAGAGTAACATGACCAATCTCAGAGCAATTAAGGACTCTAATAGCAGGAAAGGGTACGTGAGCTGCCGGCCCCTCACTGACTTAACCTTAATGTTTATTCTATGATCCTAGAGATCATAAATATTTACATAAGCTTTCCATTTTGGTTATAGGTATCGATTGAGCGGTTTAGCTGCCTTATTGGAAGTCAGACCTCCTGTCGATAGAGCGCCAAACTGGGTCAGAGGTGACGTTAACTTTGAAATTGAAAATTGAGATACAATATTTTTTCTAGCAATAATGTAATATAGGTAAGCAATCGCTTGTAGGGTACAGTTTTTGCGCACACAGATACTTAGAAGAGAAAATATTGTCTACATACCATTTTCATAATATAAAGTATAACTTTCAAGATTTAAGATCACCGGGGCTGCCTTTGTTTCAAGCTAATTATTATTGTCCGTTTAACCGGTGTGATCTTTGACCTTAATATTTAATATTCGTCAGTTTAAGGTCTTATAATAATAATAATATAATATAATAATATTCTACACACAACACCATCTAGCCCAAATTAAGCAGAGCTTGTACTATGCGTACTAGACAATGGATAAACATACATAATTAAATATCTTTTTTTTGTAAATACATACGTATTATACATAGAAACACCCAGGCCAAGACAAACATCCATGTTCATGTACACAAATGTTTGACTTGTGCAGGAATCGAACCCGCGACCTTAGGCGTGGCAGTCGGTTATACTAACTACAACGCCATCGAGGCCTACTAATCTTAAGTGAGCATTGACGAAAATAGATAGTAATATGCGTCTTGAAAAATAACTATGTTTTTGCTATCATGGTTCCAAAACTGCACCAAAATTAAATAGTCCTACCTTTCAAAGGATATAAGTGCATGGTAGAATTTGCTCTCAAATCTTTAAACAGCTAATCTAAAAGAAGATAAAACAATATAACCTCGCGTCATGTCCTGTCCTGTGATTAAAATAATTCAATCTGTTTAAGTGACGGTGTACTGTCTGAAGAGTACTGATTAGTGAATTTATAGAGTTTTTAGTTAGGTCATTTTACATTGCTCCCAGTGTTGCAAACGCCCACAATTTAAGGTAAATGACTACTATAAGTAGTTTGCCGCCTTAGCAGTATAACAAAAATAATGAGCAAAGCTAAATAACACACTATGACGGGCACAGAGCCACGTAATGGTTATGATCACCATCAATGAACTCAGACTGCAACTAAAGCGGGAATGGTGCGATAAACTCGTAACTTATTTGCATACAACGCTACGAAATTTTGATACCTATTTCAATGTGTCTTCTGCTACAATCTCCTTTCTTTTGGGTCGACTAAGTGAAGTAGGTACTCATCAATACGACATTGAATCAATGCCTATATGTACATAGATCTAGTTACAGCTATCTTACTATGGCAAATACTGTTTACAGGAAATCAATATAAGAATAGTATTATTACTGCGTTTCCCTTGTCATGTAAAAGTTTATGTCTTGTAAGATTTTTCTTTCATTTCATCTAGGGTCAAAACGGATCTGCAACGACCGAGATACCCTAGCTATATGACTTTTCGAAATTATGTGCGTATTGATTGACAATTATCGCCTGCTCCGTGCCTCGGAGAGCACGTTAAGCCGTCGGTCCCGGCTGCCATGAACATCTATGGCAGTCGTTATTGGGAGAGTGTCGACACAAAAGATCCCACTGGGTCGAAGTGTCGCCGGTCTGCACTGACTGGCCCCTACATAAGATACATACATACCCTAGCACAATCGATTGCATGAAAGTAAGAGATTACAATAGTCTATAGTCGATCATAGACAATTGTAATCACTTACCTTAACAAAGAGTCGTGGCCTTATCTGCTAAACTTGTGAAATAAAAAAATAAAGATATGAGACTGGTAAAATCTTGATAGTGATCACGTGTCTCCTAGATAGAGTGCTAAAAGGACCCGAGCGGTGGTTAACCTGCACGCCTGACAGTTCTGCATAATTATCTCAAAAGTGTGTGAATTCTGACACCTCACACCTGTTCAGCGTGATTGACTGATATAATTAGAAGTCATTGCCCAGCAATAAGACAAGTTTATAAAAAACCAGAGCTAGATTAAATGCCAGATTAGAAAATGACGTTAAATAAACCATTATAAGTATGACATTACATATGATTACCTGTTAATCATTAAGCGAACGAGTTATCAAACAAGAAGGCAGAATGATATGATCTAAATACGCTTCCTCTGTGGGCTTAAAACCAGCTTAAGTAGACCGACAGTTGTTCTTGACGATTACAGAATAGTTTAATTTGCCGGATACCAATAAGTCAGTACATTAGTTCTATTTGTGTCCGACAAATCCTAAATAATATTATGAATGCGAACGTGAGTTAGTTTGGTTTTTAGTTTCACTTTCACGCCCTAACTACTCGACTGATCATCATGAAATTTCGTATACACGTTGTCAAAAGTACAGAAAAGGACATAAAGTATCTTTCATCTAGAAAAAGTACTGTTTCCCAGGGATATAGAAAATTGACATAACCTATATTATCGTGAGAGAAACCGCGGGCAAAATCTAGTAACAAATATTTCTATAGCCGAGTTAACCACTAAAGCACTCGTACTACAAACCCACGCGTCGTTTTGCTATCTTTTGTTGGGCAATTTCACTTGATTTGCTATTTGCTACAGACTCCAGCCTACATAGGTCGATAAGAAAATGGAATCATCTTTCAATTGATGACATTTGAATGGTCGCAAATTGCTGCTAGGCGTAGTGGTGGACAATAGATCGCTGGGTACAATGTGGTTGCATCAGTGCGTCAGCGCCGTGTCGGCCGCGTCTCTCGTCGTGGGTGGCCTGCTGTCACTCACTGCGCCCTAATCAATTTGTACGCCCTTCGGCGCGCACGCACTGACATCGCGACGCACACCATACATGCGCTTTTCGTCACGCATCCTGTACAAGCATTCGTCTATTAATATATTTCTAAGACCGACCCGTGTGACTCTATGGACATATTAAAATAAGAATTCTTTTTTTGACTGCAGCTTCTCGTAGGAACGATTTCAAAAGTTTATATTATTATGGCTGAATGCTTTTTCGATGGTAAATTTTATTTGTATTACTATATGACTGTCTAATCTATTTACGTAATTACAAGACTGTACAATTTTTTTTTAGTATTTCTTCATAATTGCTTTAATACTTTACTTGACTATTTACTATATAGAAAACTATTAAGTAGAATAAAGGAGCTTTTGGCATTTTTATTATACATTGACATCGTACTAAAGTGGGTATGACATCTTCAAATACTTGTCATTATCTTATCAGGAACTGTTACACTGAGAAAATTATGTTCAATCAATCAAAAGTTCCGAAATTAAAAATGAACGAAAATGAAGACAAACGTTTAAGATAAGCGCTATCCGGTTTAAAACAATCCTTCTTTCGAGTGCTCTTAAACGTATATACGTTTATGTTCCATTACTGCAAGTTAAGCACAACACATTATTAAGTAGGAACAATGTCTAGACAATATTTATAGAAGACCACCCACATAGTACAGTTTGCGGCAAACTTATGGTCAAGTTTTGCAAACAATGCCGTGCCTAGTGTAGAATGGCTCAATTAGCAGAACGCACGAGATAAGGACGCCTACACAATGGGTAGTAAATCGTCGTAGATTGACTCACAGATGTCGTTTAGAAATATGGTTAAAAAATCTTTTGTGTAAACTATCTCACGGTAAACCCAACAGTGACATTACAAAATCGAAAGTAAACAGAATATAATCAATCATTAATGGATAATTATTGCTGCGCGGGCGCAGGTCAGCTAACAGAAAAACTGAAAGTTAACAAAAGGCCAGGATGTCGTCTGTTCTCAGATGTGTTTTTTCGATTTTAGTCAAGGTGGCATTTGGCGGCTGAACAAACTTTGGTTCGAGCGCGACATCGATAATTCACTTCAATCTACGTTACATCTTTCGGTGGGTTTCTATTGTCTAACGTTAATACGCTTTAATCTCATTTCGAAATGAGAGATCATGAATAATGTATGTATCTATTAAATAAGTTGTTCATAGGTCACAGAGTTCAAAGTATTAATGTCTTGGTTATTGGCAAAATACATTCGAGGACAAATAAATCAAATTGATGATTTGATTACACGCTTCATACTTACGACACGGAAACATTGAATATGTTACCGTGTCGTTAGTTGAAATGTTATAAATTTAAAATTTATCCATTTATCTAACAATAATCAAGATATGAAGCATTGAAGTAGGATCATAAATATAAGCTACTTTGTACCGCGAAACTAAATATAAAATTAGAAAGCATACTGATATTGTAATCTTAATTTCATTAACATAAACAAGTTCACAAAAGTGCTATTTTAACTTAATTTTCTCAAAATCATATCCGCAAAAATAATCTTTAAATATAAAAAATATCGATGTCGTATGTTTGTGAAAAAAACTCGAAAAGTAGTAACTAGATTGACTTGAATTTTTACTTCTTGTTGCAGTTCTATATAATAGTATTTTTATAGAAAGTTCCCACGGGAATGGGCAATTATAAATATCAGACTCAAGCACAGTGAAGCGTAGCTGGGTGTAGGTAGTAATTTAATAGACGGAGTACATAATAGCTAAATGTCATATCACGTTACTAAAGGAATTTTTCGCACGCGCGCCAATTATTTAACAAATATTTAAGTCATCTGAAAATTTATCCGAGTATTGTCGTTTGTGAAACCGCTTGCTAAACAGTAACCGTAGGCCTACCATGAAAATGTCTATCCGAAACTTCGGGCGAACGTAATATTAAGATTATAATAACACCGAAGTTTCTTTGGCTTTCTTTCACAGTGTCATTAATCCGTTGTTAAAACCACTAATATATGTATATACCACTAATACTAATAATAACATACCACTAATATATGTATATATATATACTAGTGGTATAAAACCACTTCACTGTAGAGGTTCGGATGATCAAAGCTTTCCTTCATTTGTGTCATTGTAATATAGTACCAACAATAGCTCCGAAACTTAAGCATTTTCGTTTCATACTAGGCTTACAGAGGTCACATATTGGCTCCTACAAGATCCGTCTTAAATAGGAAACTATGCATTTCTCTTATGAGAATGGAAACTGGCGCTATCTCGCGGTAAAGCTGACGAATATAGGCGTACATCCGGCGGTCCAGCAGCCACCGTCGCCGCGTCGGTGTCCGATCTCTACGCAATTATTTACATTAATCCGTCGCGGTACGATGACGGCGTGATCGCTCTGCCTCCTCGTGGGACTAAAGCTCACCATCATGTTTCGACTCGCTCCGAAGACCGAAACTAATCTCATTTTTCCGCTACAGTTGACAGTATAGCAAGCTACCTCTATATTTCTTTACTAATCTGTGAGGCCATTTGTTTAAAAACACAATGTTTTTCGTATACATATTCTTTATACATTCCTTGGTACGAAAAGCCAGCTTAACCGAAGACGCACCACTCTCCTAAAGGAAATCGGTGTAAGAATAGTAATGTTACTACGTTTTGAAGGTGAGGATGAGTACCGGTGGCTCACAAATCTACCTCTGAGTACCTTTTTTACCTTACAGGTATTATTTTTCTTTATAATTGGCTTTGTGCGAGAGCTACCTCAGGCATTGGAAGCTTCATGATAATCGCTTACTAGAGACAAGCACCATACTTGGTTGCTACTCTAGTACATAGTATAAAAAGGCCCGTGACGTGAAGGGTAAACTGATCGTCAAACAATTAAAATAGCTAACTACTGCCATATTAATAATATTGGAACAGATTACTTTCGCTCTACCATTTGTATAAAATACCTAGAGAAAACGTGCAAAAGAATACTGCATGATTTTGTTCCTCACACAGAGCAGTGACCAGTTACCATTAAAGACAGTGAGAGGTCTTGCTCCTGTCCTAACAATTCAAAACAGTGTTAGCACAAAGGCGCGACCCGGCCATGTTTGCGCATCAGTTTAGCGGACGCTTGTTACCCCTACTGCGACTAGACACACAATGACTGCACGGATTGCGTAGTGATTTAAGTGGTTGCCTCGACACTGCTGCGTGCTGAGTATAGTATTGTGGGTTCGATCCCCGGCACAAAAATTTGTGTGATGCACAAATAGCTGTTTCATGTTTGAGTGTTCTTTGAGTTTGAATGTTTGCAAAGTTCCCCGTGACACAGGAATGACAGCAAGTGAGGGTGGAGCCTTCTTAAAAATATGTGATTAAATTAATAATATGTGACCACATATAGCGCAGTGATTATAGTACTCATTGGCGTTGTGCTGAGTGATATGAGTTTTGGTGAGCCATAAATAGTTGTGCCGAGACTGGGTGTTCTTTCTATCCGACGTTTCTATTTTTGTAAATACTCTTGCAACAAAGGGTAACTTATAGCGAGTGTTGTCTAAAAGCAACTAATTATCTTTACGAAGGATTAACACAATTTATCAGAATTGTAAACGTATGGTTTTTTACCCATTTGTATAAAACTATGTAGCAGTTCGATTAATAGGACTTGGGATGCGTTATTTTATTACATAAAAAGTTTCCTCATTCTTATTATAAAATTGATGGGACATTTTTTAAACGATGTAACAGTTCGAATTACAGTGCATGGGATACTTTATCTTATTTTATAAACAGATTCCTCTTTCTTATTATAAAATAAGCACACTGATTTCTTAAATTTAAACTACATAAATCACAAGCAACAAATTAAATAAAGCTGAAAATATTACGCAATATCACTAATTTTCTCAAGATCTCTTATCGTCGCAGAGGTCATAACCCTTGGAGACAATCTTACCGCATTTTACCTCTAAAATATAGTGCTGTAAGGTTGCGTGTATATTCTGTCTATAAACCTTATATGTATATAATACCATATAGAACCGTCTATTATTCTACTCGTGTGACCTGTAAGAAATAGGGTGGCCATTCCACCATTCGTATAACAGTGATATAACAAGATAGTACGCTGTATAGAGCCGTCAGTATTATTCTCTTGTAAAATAAGAGATTATGGCGCGACCCCTGATGTCAAAATTTCTTAGGTAAACGTCAATAGCCTCTTATTATTTGAAATCTAAAACAAAAGATGGCGAAATAGGTATCTCATAGGCGTGACACTATGTATGTATGTATATTTATAGTGATTATGATAATCTCCTGAGGACGGAGTAATGGTACTGAGTATTGCTTGCCAGAAAAATGTTATAAATTATTATCAAGTCGGTAATCGTACTTGTGTACTTAAAGCTAGCCAGTTACGCAAAGGTTTATAGTTATACCACTGGACCAATAGGACAGTCAAAAGAATGGCCTGAACGTTTAATACATTTCGCACTGTCGCATCCATAGATAAGTAAATCACAAAGCCCTTGTTCTCAAGTTTACACTCAAAGAAATCTACTTACACTATTGTTGCAAAGAGTTCTTGAGAGGGATTACGAGTACTTACTTATGCATTTAACCATGTCTAAGAAAGTCCTTAAATATTAATTTGTATAATACTTGGACTTAATGTAATCTGCACTGCAATACTGGCATTTTGGTTAAGTGCCGCATGCGAAGCTACTAATAATGACCCCCAACATTCAGAACTAAAATCGGGCAATGTTATTGGATTATTTGACAAGACATTTTCGTAACAACACTTATGTGTTTAAAACACATAAAGGTTGTTACACATGCCAAGTCTAGAAGCTAATATGAACTATTAATTAATGCTGAGCTATATATAATTGGTTAACCTATCAATAAACAAACTTATCTCATATTACGTGTAACCTAAATAAATCTGCCGAAATTATTATAAGTTATGGACTACCTCTTTAAATTTATTTATAAAAATTAAATACGTCTAACCTTGTAATAATTCTATTTAGTTATAAATGTTCCTTACAGATCATTAAACAAATAATCGCGTTAAATAAACTGTGACGGTGTACATACAAAACACAACTATGTTAAGGGTGGATGAGCATGTTTATTTTTCCCCCGCGCTCGCTGTTAAGCTGCTCCGTGTGTATTGTGTGACTAAGCTGTGTACTGTGTACTCAGGACCAGCACAGTAGCTGTTTGTGCTACCTGTGCTACGCTCTACCTGCGTCTCTACGCAACACAACGCACACAATCCTTATCATTCTATAAAATACTACAAAATCCTTAAGAAAATACTCTAAGAAGGATTTTGAAATCAAACAAACCGAATGCGACATAAAACATCGGTCTGAACATCACGGAAACGAGTGGGTATACTTCAATTCCATTCTACTTTTAAATAAAATTAATCCTACGAAAACGTAACGTTTACTTGACCACGAAGTCCACGATTTTATGTCTG
The DNA here is from genome assembly GCA_930367265.1 of Catocala fraxini. Classification (NCBI taxonomy): domain Eukaryota; kingdom Metazoa; phylum Arthropoda; class Insecta; order Lepidoptera; family Erebidae; genus Catocala; species Catocala fraxini. The sequence goes on along the minus strand of OV884025.1, from coordinate 9,862,688 downwards.
AGAACAACTAAAACATAAATCTTACCCTCGGACGTGTTTAAAGCGAAAAAAGTAACACATGTCCAAACCATGTTTTAGAGGGACTAATTTCCTTTAGAGATTTAATATTTTTTACGTTGTTTTTGTGAGAAAACAAGACCGGGATACCACCCACGACGATTTGACGAAGGCTCCGCATTAAACAGAGAAATATAGTGAAATAAAAGCACTAGTGTTAACAGTGTTGTTGAGTACGAGGCTGAGTAAGACTGATATTATGTGCACCGCCACGTAAGAGCTCGCCGTACAGACGCGCGCATAAATTAACGCGACACTAAATTATAATCGATTGTCATGTACATCGATACCAATATCGATTTAATAATCGTCATATTATCTTCAACCGACTTTAATAGTATACGGATAAATTAATGTTATTCTCCATCTTATAGCTTTTGAGGACATTGTATGTTTCTAGTGCACTATAGCTGTTATATTATGTAGAATAAGCAACTCTACGACGTCAGTCTGTCAGTCCTAGGCTCTTGAACCGTCATAGGTAGGTAGTCAATTGAAATTATCATAGTGTATTTGTTATTATGGTGGATAATTATAGAAACAAATGATAAAATACTAGCCAATTGAAAGTTGTGCTAATGGCAAGGATGCCAATGTTTTTATGAAAAACGCATTAAATAACAAACATAGTGGCATCTTGTGAAAAAAGACCAGAATACTCAGTTATTCATAATTAATCGAATTACTGTAGTGCATATAGTATGGAACTATGGATTCTTGGGTGACTCAGATTGTTTACATTGGTCTCTCTATGGTTTATCAGAGTCATAAACAAAAATGTAACACATCCAAGTAGTTCCAACAAATAAATCTCGGCTTAACAAAGAGCGATAACTTAAGTCGTACTTAAACTTTTAAAAAAAGGACGTTATGGTGTTTGGTCATCGATGTCTAATTAATTAACTAATATCTTAAAGTGAGACAGATACAAGCGCGTTAAGATGTTACAAGTGAACTAATTTATATATTTTATCTTTGGAACTCCAACAAAGGATACACACTACATACAATAATTAAAAAAAGTTGTTTGATGATCTATGCTCCTTCAATTACAGGAGAACACGTCATGAGTACATCATCATTTCAAATAGTTTACAAAAAAATAATTATGAGATATTATACAGTTTGGTAAATTTACACGAACACAAATACAAATTCAACAATACTATTGTTACGCCCAGTGACATCTCTCGGCATTGTGGGAGGGACTCGGCGGTTCCGTCTAATAGTTTACACCGCCATCTATTGACATCTTACGGAACTGCATAGTACGGTACGAGAATCTTAGAGAGAATGCTGGTACTTTCTCGAATCATCGTGCTGTTTACACGCCGAGTACCGCGTTGCTGGAAAGCTCTAGAAGCGCTTTAGCCGCGTATAAATAGGGCGCACGCGCACCGCCAAGTCAGTTTACAATCGTAAGCGATCAAGTGTTCATTGAAGCGAACGGAAGCGGAAATACTACGAAGTTTGAAGCAGTACAGTGTTAAAGTGTGGTATAGTGTTTGTTGTGTTTTAAATTTAATTGTGTGTTTAAATAAAACGTGTTTTAGTCGGTAATATTGTTTATATTCTTATCCGTCGAACCCAGCACGTAACAATTGGTGTCAGAAGTGGGATAAGAATATGCCAGTACTACCGAAGGAGGAAGTGGAAGGGGTGCGTACCTGGAACCAGCGCCAGCAAGATGTGGACCAGAGGCGCTTTGGAGACGCCCCCTCGCCGACGTCAGGTGAATCACGTGACTCCGCGGCTGCAGCGGAACTATCTAGTGCAGCTCACTCGCCGGTGAACCCCGACCTCTCGACTCTGATGGCGTTTATGCAGGAGCAGGCACGCCGCCAGGAGGAGCAGGCACGCCGCCTCGAGGAACAGCTGCAACGCGATAAGGAAGAGGGCATGCGCCGCCAGGAGGAGCAGGCACGCCGCCAGGAGGAGCAGGCACGCCGCCTCGAGGAACAGCTGCAACGCGATAAGGAAGAGGGCATGCGCCGCCAGGAGGAGCAGGCACGCCGCCAGGAGGAGCAGGCACGCCGCCTTGAGGAACAGCTGCAACGCGATAAGGAGGAGGGTATGCGCCGCCAGGAGGAGCAGCTGATGATGTTAAAAGACCTCAGCGCAACGGTTGGCAAGGAGATGAAGGAGGTGAAAGAGCAAGTCCAACGCCACGAAAGTCGCATCGCCGAGGTGGAGAAAACGATACGTGGGCTCAAGGCTGGCGATGGGATCGTGGCACCTGCGGTTGTGGCGTCTTCACCACGAGGCTTTAAAGTCCCACCATTCGACGGATCATCGTCATGGTCAGCCTATAAGATACAGTTCGAGGCCGTCATGAAATCGAACGGGTGGACGCAAGAACAGGCTCTGACTGCTCTCACCTTGGGGCTTCGTGACCAGGCCTTGACTGTGTTAGAGGCGCTTGGTCAAGACATCACGTACGAAAAGCTGTTGGAGGCATTAGAAGCGAGATATGGCGACGCACATCTGGAACACGTGTTTCGCGCCCAGCTGAAAGACCGATCGCAACGTGTTGGTGAAACCTTGCAGCAGTGGGCCCTGGAGGTGGAGAAGCTGGTTCGAAAGGCGTACCAGTCCTCACCTGCGCTCTTCGACGGAAACCTCGTTCAAGCTTTCACCGACGGGATCCGAGACCTGGAGGTTAGGGCCGCAGTGAGACTCGGACATTTCAAAAACCTGAAGGACGCCCTAGCCCACGCTCTGGAAGTGAAAGCAGTACGACGGGATGATCGAGCTCACCGTATCAGGGAAGTGTCGACTTCGCCCCGGTGCTATAGCTGCGGTGAGAGAGGCCACATCAGGTTGAGCTGCCCGAAGCGAAGGAGTCCACGCAGCAGTAACCAGTCGCCGGTAGAAGGAACACCTGATGTGCCTGCCGGGCAACAACAGCAGGGAAACGAGTAGACGCCAGGACTACGGGGCGGGTGCTGGCTGGTGATAGGAGAGCCCCAAGGATCTCGATCTCACAATCGTGTGACGGAAACAGCCTGATTATCGAAGGCGAAATTAACAGAATGCCGTGCAAGATGACATTGGACACTGGAGCTTCTCGGACAGTCGTCAGTTTCCGACTAGCAAGACGGTTTCTTGGGGACTACTACGGGAACCATGAATGTATACATCTAAGAACAGCTACCGGTCAGCACATAACCGTCCGAGGTGAGAAGGGGGTGGATATGAAACTAGGTAATAAAATTTACCGCCACAACGTCATCGTGGCTGACATAGTGGACGACTGCATCCTGGGTTTAGACTTCTTACGGAAGCATCACTGTGAGATCGACGTTAGTCAAGGAGTATTGAAGTGTGGCTCAGAAGAAGTATTCATGGAGGGCGCATCATCAGGCAAAGTGTACTGCCTGAAAAAAGTAGTACTTCGTCCGAGGTCGGAAACAATCATACCGGTTTGTCTACCAAGGAATTCTGATCAGGAAAATCGATGTGTAATTATAGAAGGCTTGGACAACGATGCTTCATGGAAGATTGCACGCACTCTGGCTAGAAATACCAATGTTACATCGGTACGTGCACTGAACCCAAGCGACAAAGAACTGGTACTCAAGAAGGGCACGATATTGGGCACCTGTGAAGGAGCAGTTTGGATGCGTAGATGCCATGAACAGCCTACCAACGCCAAAGTCCAAGGGGCAAGGTACGACGTATCTTCTCTCTTGAAGGACTGCCAGAATAACCTGTCGAGAGAAGAAAAGAACAAGGCTGAGATGATGTTAAACCGGTTTGCCGACGTCTTCTCGACAAGTGATGCTGACATAGGCAAGACTGCCCTAGTTCAACACAAAATAAACACAGGAAATGAGGTACCGATCCGCCAGCGACCAAGACGTGTACCAGTGGCACGGGAACATGAAGTTGACACTATGATCGAGGGTATGGTGAAAGAAGGTGTGATTGAGCCTTCGTCCAGTCCATGGTGTTCACCAGTGGTTTTGGTTAAGAAGAAGGATGGCAGCATGCGCTTCTGTGTGGACTATCGTCGGCTAAATGACATCACAAAGAAAGACAGTTACCCGTTGCCAAGGATTGACGACACTCTGGATACGCTAACGGGGATGAAGTGGTTTTCTACACTAGACCTAAAAAGTGGCTACTGGCAGGTCGAGATACATCCTCGAGATAAGGAGAAGACAGCATTCTCCACAGGCAAAGGATTGTGGCAATTTAACGTCATGCCCTTTGGATTGTGTAATGCCCCTGCCACTTTTGAGAGATTGATGGAACGGGTACTTACTGGATTGATTGGAGACGCCTGCCTGGTCTACTTGGACGATATTATCATAGTAGGACGCACCTTCGAGGATCACCTTCGCAACCTGGAACGCGTTCTCTCGAAGATTCGAGGAGCTAATCTGAAGTTAAGTCCAAAGAAATGCGCGTTGTTCAGGCGGCAAGTGAACTTCTTAGGACATGTGGTCTCCGAAGAAGGCATCCAAACGGACCCGGATAAGATCATTGCTGTCAAGGACTGGCCAGTTCCGGAGAACAAGACACAAGTCAGGGCATTTCTTGGTTTGTGCTCCTACTATCGACGGTTTGTAAGGAACTTTGCTGACATCGCCCGGCCTCTGCATAAGCTCACCGAGGATAAGATAAAGTTCTGCTGGAATGAGAGCTGTGACGTCGCATTTCAGAAGCTGAAGGAACATCTGTGTAATTCACCAATTCTAGGCTATCCCGACAATGAACATGAATTTGTAGTAGATACAGATGCCAGTAACACCGGCATTGGTGGCGTGTTATCTCAACGTAAAGGAGAGCATGAAGTTGTAATAGCGTACTTCAGCAAGGCCCTATCCAAACCTGAAAGGAACTACTGTGTCACACGAAGGGAACTTCTAGCTGTCGTAAAGACATTGCAGCACTTCAGTAAATACTTGTTGGGACGGAAATTTCACCTGCGAACTGACCACGCTGCATTGAAATGGCTACTACAGTTTAAAGACCCAGAAGGACAGGTAGCAAGATGGATTGAACAACTACAGGAATTCGACTTCGTAATACAGCATCGTAGTGGCAAGTCACATGGTAATGCGGATGCCCTGTCACGTAGACCGTGTCCCGACCAGTGTAAGCACTGCGCCAGGCAAGAGGCTAAGCAGGAAGGACTAGTGAGGATGTTGAGGACGGATCTTAGCGAAGACTGGAAGGAAACTTTGCAGAGAACGCAACAAGAAGACAAAGACATAAGACCCATCCTTGAATGGAAGAAAACAGGTGCATCGAGACCTCACTGGAGTGAAGTTGCGGCAACGAGCCCTACCACCAAGAGTTATTGGGCACAGTGGGAAAGCTTGGTTATCCAGGATGGAGTTCTGTGCCGGAAATGGGAGAATGCTCGAGGTGACAAGTGTCACCTGCAAATGGTCGTGCCAAAGCTCAAGGTACCGGAAGTTTTACAACTCTATCATAATGGGAGTTCGGGAGGTCACATGGGAGTTAAGAGAACTCTGGTTAAGATCCGAGAACGATTTTATTGGATCCATTGTCGAGAAGACGTTGAGGAATGGTGCCGTAAATGCAATAGTTGTGCTACCGTGAAGGGACCACACACTCGCAGCAGGGGTGCATTGAAGGTGTACAATGTTGGAGCCCCGTGGGAACGTATAGCTTTAGATGTTGCCGGACCGTTTCCTGAAAGCCAAAGTGGGAACAAGTACTTCTTGGTGGTCATGGATTACTTCACAAAGTGGCCGGAAGTGTTTGCGATTCCCAATCAAGAGGCATCTACGGTCGCCGACAAGCTAGTCCACGAAGTCTTTTGTCGTTTCGGGGTGCCCTTAGAGATACACAGTGACCAAGGTCGGAACTTCGAGTCTGAAGTATTTAAGGAGACATGCCGGGTGATGGGTACCCACAAAACGAGAACGACCGCTTATCATCCGCAATCAGACGGCATGGTTGAACGATTTAACCAGTCTCTGGAAAGATATCTGGCAAAAGTTGTAGAAAGCAAACAAAGGGATTGGGACAAACACTTTCAACCATTTCTCCTGTCGTACCGTAGTGCCGTTCACGAAAGCACATCAGTAACACCTGCTTTCGCTAACTTTGGAAGGGAACTACGATTACCTGCAGACTTGATCACCGGCATCCCACCTGAATCTCCACGCAGCATAACAGATTATGCGAATGATTTGCGCAACAGGATGAATGACGTATACGAGCACATCAGACAGACCGGTCAGCAGATGTCTGAGAGGATGAAGACCCGTTACGACCGGAAGGCGAACAATAAAGGCTTCGAGGAAGGATCGCTGGTGTGGTTCCATAATCCGGCACGCAGCAAAGGAAAATCTCCTAAGTTGCAGGCAAAATGGGATGGACCCTATCGCATAGTCACTAAGATGAATGACGTCACCTACCGGATCCAGAAAGGACCACGAGGTACACCAAAGATCGTTCATGTGGATCGATTGGCACGCTACTACGGATCCAACAATGTTCGGGACGAACATGTCTAAGAGGGGGGCAGTGTTACGCCCAGTGACATCTCTCGGCATTGTGGGAGGGACTCGGCGGTTCCGTCTAATAGTTTACACCGCCATCTATTGACATCTTACGGAACTGCATAGTACGGTACGAGAATCTTAGAGAGAATGCTGGTACTTTCTCGAATCATCGTGCTGTTTACACGCCGAGTACCGCGTTGCTGGAAAGCTCTAGAAGCGCTTTAGCCGCGTATAAATAGGGCGCACGCGCACCGCCAAGTCAGTTTACAATCGTAAGCGATCAAGTGTTCATTGAAGCGAACGGAAGCGGAAATACTACGAAGTTTGAAGCAGTACAGTGTTAAAGTGTGGTATAGTGTTTGTTGTGTTTTAAATTTAATTGTGTGTTTAAATAAAACGTGTTTTAGTCGGTAATATTGTTTATATTCTTATCCGTCGAACCCAGCACGTAACACTATTATTTTACATACAAGTACTGGTACTAGTAGATTACATGTAGGATAACGAATATTTGCTTCAGTTGAAATTTTGTATTCAGGAAAGATGAAGAAATCCATAAACCTTACATAAAGTTAAGTGGGTAGACATTTCTCATGCGTAACTAACTTTGCAAGACAAGTGGTTGTGTTGCCAACGCGATGTATAAAGTCCACTGATCTCACTGTTGATAACACGCCACTTCTTCGAACTTTGAACGTTCTTCTCACTGTTGCAGAATAACACTAGGGTATTTAGCAGTGATTCTGTGCGCGTAAATATAACTTTGGATCTCTAAATGATAATTTATTTATTTAATAAATATATTACACAATGATACAACTAATAATACATGCATAGCCTCACGCCTATGTCCCCGAAGGCATAAGCAGAGATGCACCACAGTCACATTACGCCAGCCATGGGTTTAGGTTCCACAATAGGTGTGTGTTATTGCTGAACCTTCTTTTACATTTGACAGAGAATCGATGCTAAAACCGCATTTTATAGAAGTCGGCTTTAGGGGAGGACAATATCAAAAGCATTCTTATTATGGATACAAAAAAATGTATAACCTAACCTAACTTAATATTATAAATGCGAATGTGAGTTTGTTTGTTTGTTTCGCTTGCCCGCCTTAACTACTCGACCAATCATCATGGAATTTTGCATACACGTTGTCAGGGGTACAGAAAAGGACATAGGTTATCTTTTATCCAAAAATAATTATTTCTAAGGAATATTAATTTATTGTCAAAATCTAAATTAACTCTAGCGAAGCCGTAGGCAAATTCTAGTTACTAAAGTGTAAAAATAATTATTTCCAAGTGATATGCAAGGCATGCCACGAATTTTCGCAACGATTGTACATGTCACACGACTTCTTGCTCGCGATAACGGGTGTGATTCACATCTTATGAGCTTGAACGACCCATAACTTACACTTTTCGTATCAAAACATCTATTTTTATATCAGCATATCACATGTTATATATCAATAATAATAACCTACTTGTTAAGCTTATAAGAATAAATTTAATAATTTAAAGAATCAGCAGGAAACTAATCTGACAAATCGAGCAATTTTACGACCGCTTCTTTTCGATCGATTTATCAACAGTATCAAACATATTAATAAAATATAATATCGATAATATATTATTTAACATTCGGCTATGTCCTCAATCAAGAATTCCTGCGGTTTGACCGTATAACATGCGGCCGCGACCGACGATCCCCTCTGACCAGACATCGTGAAATATGAGGGTCGTTCGCCAACAACGCGGCAAATAAAACAGTTTTTGACAACCAGATTCAAATTTACAAAACCTCGTGGCCTATACTTAAATTACCTACCGCAAAAGCGCGGGCTAAGTCACATACCGCTTTTTATTATTCGCCTAAATGAAGTTCTTATATGAGCCCATAACCAAGTTTCGTAAGATTTATACAGGTCTTATTTACGACGCATTTTATTTATTGATCCCAGAAGTGGATATTATGATGTGATTATCAAGTTATATTCGTCTGAAACGTCACAATGAGTCGCAAAATCGCAGAAACATAAAACGAGCGATAATAAAACGAGTGAACTGACATTAATCTCGGATTTCGTTATTCCTGTACGTGTTGGTATCGTTTAGTATAAACAGATAGATAGAAAGACGCTATGTATAAGAGCGGTTGTGAATCGCGCTGGGTGGTCCGCGCCGCCATCGCTCCCACTCAGCCAGAATAAGGCCGAGATTTGTACGATATCGCGCGCTCGAATGAAATTGAAATAGATAGCGAGTTCAGATTTATCTCTTGTCACATCGAATCTAGTGCACCGGTGCGCCTAGATATGTCACCTCGGAACATTTACCGCGCCGTATCTGCGACGCCATTACGGACCGGTGCGAACAACCAACAAGCTGTGACCAAATCGTATAAGATTACAGTTTGATTTAATTTTATGTCTACTGGCTACTTTATTACAGTCATTAAAATAAATTTCATGTTTGTCAGCCCTTGTACTGGATAATTTCTCAATAAACGGTATTTACACCTACTTGGTTCCGACTGTGGCACTAAGTTTACGCGAAGTATCGATCGGCAATTCCATTTTCATTTTATGATCATAGCACCCACACAACAATACTTATTTATACCAAATTAGTAGATAGTAAACAAATGCCGCCGTCGTTTGGACTTTTAATTATTGTCCATACAGAAACGCCCAGGTGATAATAAAATTAACATTTTGTTTTACGACATGTTGCTCCATGAGCACCTTTGTTTAAATGCAAATATCTACAAATTAAATTTATTTAAGATACGTTTATTAAATAAACCTAGATATCTTTGTATTATCTGTCTGGATTATCTTTCATTGACAAGATGACGTAGCGATAGTAAATACGACTGTTATGCATGAGGTCTCTGCTTTGATTCCCAGTCTGGAAAACTGTTATTGGGTTTTTCTATCAAGAAAATCGGTGTACCAGCTCGGAGTCTGGACCAATGCCCCGTAGGCGACACACCTCTTCATGTTCACTCAGAACAAAGGCGTATTTAAAGGACAGTACCAGAGTACGAGCGGAGAAGTACTTCCTTATAGAGGATCGCAGTTAGACAAGCTGGTGCTGTGTCCCTGCGACGAGTAGAGATGCCGGACTCTTGGGAAAACCTCTGTAGTATAAGGTGCCTCCGTCCATTACTGTCTTCTACTAACTAAAAGGACGTTAAGTGCTATGGAAAGCATATGGCTGGGTCTTTTAGTTGACAGACCGCAGATTAGTTTTCTAACCAATGACGTTTGGAGTGCGAGCCTAGTTGGTTGCAGCATGAATTAGCCGGCTCAACTGGGAAGAACTACTCTCTTACGGAATATCCACGTAAAATAACAGTGTGCATACTGTGGCGTTTTATCTGATCAGTGACAGCGTCAGAATCTTAATCAACCCCTCGGTCCTCTTCTTTTTCTCCTTTTCCAATCCCTTTCCACATGTCCTTTTCATACATATGGGTCTAAATATATAAATGAAAAGCGGACTGTATAAAATATTGTCGAAGTACAACAATTATGAGTGTCGCGGTTAAAGTCGCTGCGCCAAGTGAGGAACCGCGCGGAGAGGGCCGCTTCCTCGCATCGTCCTCCTTCTGCCGATGATGTTCGGTGCGCTAGCATCGACATATGGTAAATACTCATCATAAGGCAGACCATAACCTTGTTTGGCACCTACGTGGTTTACGGTAGGAATTGCTTTTGTGATGTCAAGTAAACGTAACCATATCCTTAAGCAGCAGTACGTAAGTAAGTCCACCTTACCATTAGTTGGCTGCTCTACCTCTAATACAAATAAAAATGTGGTGGCTATTTAACATTTTAATGGTGAATTAACTTCTGTTCAAGTAGGCACCTACATATCCTTGTACAAAATATTTGTATGAGCTTTATGGTTACTGACAAATTCAAGAGCTACATAAGGATATCTAGCAAAGAGTGAACAAGGTAAGCTTATGGTTGAAGTTCTTCCTTGCTGTATATGTATATTCTAAGTAGGTTTCTACCTACTTGGAATATATACATATGCCAGACCAGAGATGCCAGAGATGTATTTTATTTTAAAATTAGTGACCTATATTATGTTATGCTATGTAGCATGAAGAAAATATCGTAAGGAAACCTACCTATCTGAGAGTACTCCATAATGTTCTCGAAAATATGTAAAATATCTGCCAACCCGCACTGGGTTGGCCTTACTCTACTTATAAGAGCAGCGATAGCTTATTGGAGAGACCAACAGACTGCAATGCAGAAGGTCTCGGGTTCGAACCCACGTCGCACACCTCTGATTTTCGGAAGTTATATGACTTTTCGAAATTATGTGCGTATTGATTAACAATTATCGCCTGCTCCGTGGCCACCAATGGGACAGTATATACATATAAACAAGGCTGATATTTTTATTATGTTTAGGACCCACGTTACAGTGAGCGAGCACGTCTACCGGGTATATTTTGGATTAAGTAGTTAAAACTAAGAATTCCTCTCATGATATTAGAAATATCGTACAAAAGTTTTTTAAATAATAACTGAACAATACTGCGCCTAATAAAGTTGAATTCCAAAGATAAAAAATATGGACTTTAAAATAAGATGTTTAATTAAAGAAACAATTCCGGTAGGTACTGGAAATCCAACTACGATGGCAAGCAAAAAAGAAGTTAGCTTCTAATAAAATACTTTTAAAACCTTATAATATTAGACACGTGCAAAAGCATTATCCTGTTACACTTCAAAAATGATAAACGTAATCCGCATAAACATATAATCTTTTTTTTAAACTGCCCTAATACTGAAGAGATAATCAGAACGGATCACCATCAAGGACGCTTTTATTCTCTTTTCTATAAAACAATCATAGTAATTAACATTAAATTCATCCATACTAAAATATAACATTAAGAAAATGCTCTATAAACATTATAATAAGAGTACCTACAATAAAACAAACAACAGGCTAATTATCTCGAGTGCAGCGCTGCGACGATTTATATGACAGAAGATTATTATGTATTTAGTTTAACAATACACATCAAAAGTCAAACAATAAATGATGCCGAGAACGTTCTGAACAATCATTAAGGATGATCATCCAAACCCTTCCTCATATGCAGAGCGCAGTTCCGCATAGGCACGTAATTATAGGCCGGAGTCAGTTTATAAGTTCGGCCCAAGCTGCATATCTTCTCGGACAGTCTTATCCACTTACCACAAATAAGTGCAGTTTATTTTAAGTAGAACGATGCTTTATTACAGTTGGTCAAGTATTGATTGACTAATGATTTTTATATAGTCGTACTAAATTATAGTTACAGAATCAGTGCAAACAAATATAATAAGTGCGAATATATGTACATACATATGTGTGTGTCTTGGTAACATTTGGAAGGCTAAATAGACGCCAAAACAGTTTTTAAATTATGAAAAAAAATTTTGATTACCGTGAAGGGACAGAGGCTACTATAAAACAACTGCAAATAACGACGCGGTAGGACTTAATCTACTTTTAAAAAAAACGCAATTTAAGTCGAAAATAATGACCTCATATAATATGGTAGTGGACATTAGCGGTCATTGAAAAGTAGCAAAATACTGATTTATGCAACAATTACATACTTGTCTATAAGTAGTATTATCAGTAGAATTGGCATTACAGTAAGCCCATAATTTTCGATTAAGATGTACCTAATGGAAACGTAGTCCTTCTTAAACTCAGCATTGAATAGTGCGAGTCGAGCTGACCTTCCAAGAAATGTATCAGTACAATGTTCTAAATATTCACGACCACCCACTACGCTCATTGTTGCTGCGAGCCTTTGACGCCTTTATACACGACACTTGATTCTTTTACTTCACTGATTGTCGCATCCACAATACTATTAAGACATCTCATTTTTTTATTTGTTAAAATTTTCTTTTGATATTTCGTGTTAATGGATAATATGATGCGTTTCATTTTGTTTATATTTAACACAGATTTATCTGGCTTTTTTTAAAGTAAGTATTCTTTATAAACTTACGCTTAGAATTAGAATAATCAAAGTGTCGACGAATAATATATAAAACGAAGTCAGCAAATAATATAGCGACTTTTAATTATTTCTTGGAAAATTTTATTAGTAGGTAATCATATTAAGTTATTTCTTCACGAGCTCTAACACGAGTAAAGGTTTCCTTATATTGCACAAAACTAAAGCATTTTCAACCTTTTCTTCGCTATTCAGTATTTTAAACTGAGGATTCGTTACGTTGGATACGTAGTGAAATATATGTGGTCGCGGCCTGTAGTACAATACCGGACTTTTACTTAAACGTAGTGAGTAATTTGCAAGTCAAAGTTTCTGTGAATTCTTATTCAGTGCCCGAATAACTCTGTAACTTTCCATAGTTGCAGTTTGGTGAACAATGTTGCAAATGAAATGAGCGTCTGTCGAATTCGTGTAACAATCGGTACGGTCGCGTGCGCGAGCGTGACCCGCCTGCAAAATTGCAAATGCCGCCGACGTCCAGTGTTTATGACGGCAATCCATCTTTGAAAGTCGTTGAGGTTAATCCCGAGTGCATCGAACACTAACAATGTAATACCGTATTAAACACAATACAAATACATAGAATACAATGTAACAATATGTGGAGGGAATACGAGAAGGAAAACTTACTACAAAAATAATAATTAACATTTTGTTAAGGGTACACACTACTCTCTCTATACTTTATCAAAGAAAATAAATTTCAATGTAAACATATAAAGATCCTTAGGTATTTGCTCTCCGTGATTATTATGACATTAACATCGCATAATGTAGATATGAGCACATAATTGCATACCTTGATTGCATAAGCGATTGCGTAAGATATTCCGACTATTTGGCATTGGGTAATATATGGAGCGGTAATTTAATTCGCATTAGGTACAAGCGGCTGATGGACAGTCGTTTAATCTTTTCATTGGCAGAGAATCGAGCGAGCGTCGAGCGCGGTGGCCCGAGGTGACTCACACCACCGCCGACTGTCAAGTCAATTCTTCATCTTGAGAATTCTACGACAAAGACTGATGTATAAATACATTCGTAAGGTTGGGATACTTACCACTCCTTTTACAATTGACGCAATTCTAGATATAGGTATTTACCTAATTTATCGATCGTATTCACGCAATAATCATGTATAAAACAGGTTCCCCGGTTAGAAATGTTGACCACTCATAACAAGTATCCGCTTATTATCTAGTAATCGAACTAACTAGACACGTTGGATACCAATTTATCTGTATAGATTTATGGTTACATAGATTTATGGCGAGTTACAAATTCTACGACTACATACAAATCAAATCTAGGTCTCGGATAAAGTTTCTAAGAACCGATTTGGGTACTTATAAGGGAGAGAGAGACTGCACTTATAAGGCGAATAGCATGTCTAAATACAGTAACGAGATAAAAGCAGTAGTTTATAGTTTTTGTGTGCGTAAGCTACCGCACTGGCACGTTCCCGCGAACCTCATTCATCAGCGCTGATTGATTGCAACTGTCAAAACGGTAATGGCGGCGAGTGGCCGCCATATTGGTCCCGATGAATGCACCTAAGCCAATATTAATGCACGTTATTGATGAGCCGCAGCCCAAGTTCACGGTTACTTATTAGATGTGTAATTTATTAAACATTGTGTACGAGTTAGGACTGAGTAAATGAGCTGACCATAAAATCTCGTTAAAGCTTCGGTACAATCGAAAACAGCTAATGTAACGTGCAGACAGCCCTCTCTATTAAACTAAAAATCTTTAATTTGGATTTTAAGTTCATATCGATTTTGCTTAGATGATAACCAATGAGGCAATTTCTAAAAAAGCGTAATTGGTAAGCAAAATGTTGTACAACATCTGCCACTCGTTATTATTTGTGGATTAGATACTTCCCCTGTCTAAATTGGGGAAGTTAGCTGCCTACTAATATGTCATCCGTGCACTATATTTGACTTGATACCTACCATTAGCTATGGTCAATCTTGCTAATTCACAATGTAAATACCATCTCGCCTGTATATCATCGAAGGATTATACAGAGGTGTAAAACATCTACATTTCGCTCGCACAGTTTAAAATTGCAACGCTTAGTCCGTTCTACATTTATAGATGTCTTATAGTTAATGAGAATATCCTGGCAGAATTTTCAGTCAGGAAATATTTTCACTTTGACAACACGATTGCCGGTAGGAACCTATTTAATAAGCATAAGTTTACACTTTCTTTTTGTACGCGCATACCTAATTATGCCAGTAGTTTTATATATAGTACTATTAGGCCAGCAGATCCAACAACCTTAACTTTTCGAAATCAAGCAATATCCATTGCAATATAATTTTATTTATAGCACCGCTGGATTAAGTTTTGATTTCAACTGTACAAAAGGAGCAACGTTGTTGGGTGAACTCAAAACTGATTGCAGCAATCAATCTTTAATTGAATTCGTATCGGCCGTTCGATCTGCGTGAACAAAATACTATTCAGGATTACGTACGCACATTCATCGCAACGAATACATGACGAATTGGTATATCTTCGATATTTTTGGACATCAATCTTGTACTTTCAAAAAGGTGGCATACAATGTTCCGGTGATATAAATTACGACGATCAATAAAGTGGCGTGCGTCAATCATTGTATTATGGAGGCTATAGGTAGCTTCGGGTTGTAAAATTGATGTTGCGGTTACATTGTATATGGTGTGACGTGGTCTCGGCCGGTGGTCGTGGAGTATCGCGCGTCACATCGCAACGCCACTGACAGCTTGTCTAGTTATCAAGATTATCTTTACGCTAGCACGCTGCGACACCGGCCCGAGTGGGTACGCGACGTGTGTTGATAATGATCTACTTTTACTCAGCTTTAGCATATTAATAGCCTTGTTAAAACATGTAAATATATAAAGAGGTCGCTCAAAATAACTGTTTAATTGTTTAGAAGTCATTTCAGTCAGTTTATTGTGATAGAAACATGTCCAGGTGACTTAAGTATCGACATCCTTTACTTGGCTTGATTGGAAGATGCGGGCATACTACTCGGGCTTGTTGATCCAACAATACCACATACTCTGTTCTATCGGTATGATGTCCTACTGTTGCCGCATCTTCTGTCACAGGAAGCCCTGTGTCTATTAAAATTTTTATTTGTGTTATTACTAGTCTAACTCCCGTACAAACCCTGTGTCCTAGGAAACTTTACAAACATTAGCCACAAAATAGGTAGACCTATTCTCAATTACGGACTCGAAACACCTATTTGTAGATCGGATCTAACCCAGAACTCTCGGTATAGCGGCGAGGTACAGTCAACAAATGAAACAAAATGTTGAGATATCATCCTTAATGCCGGCCCTGGGCGAACTTTGTAGGTGAAGTACGTACCACCATATCTCATATTTCAGTCAACAAGGCCATCTGATATGAAGTACTGTTTCAGTGGCATTCGGCAATAAATATACAATATTTTCTTTATTATCTTATTTTTTAAAGAAGACTTTAATTTTTTAATTTTTTTAGTGCGGGACTCTAGTTGTGGATCCCGTGTCGCGAGAGACTTTACAAAAATTCAAACCACGGAGACAAAGAACACCCGGACTCGAGACAACTATTTGTGGATCACACAAATTTTTGTCCCGTCTGGGGATCAAACCCACAACACTCGGCGCGGCGGCAGAGATAAAGTGACCACTTAAACCACTACGTTATTTGGTGTTTTTGAAGTAGGTTTATATTTTTAGAGTTCGAAAATACTCTTATGCATCAGCTTCGTCCGTCCAGACAGACGGACGTCTGTTATACAACTTTCAACTCAAGAACCGTAAGAGCTAGAGACTCGCGGTCAATGCCATTCGACTCAGCATAGTCGATATACCCCCGAAATGACTATGACCTTTGACCTCAAGGTCACGTGGTATCACGGGACCTTTGCATATTACTTGAACCATTTTTTCGAACTCGTAAGATTTACAGCAATTCATTGTTGATTCTCACTGTTTATAAACAGTTATTTGTTTTACAATTGTTAGTGACGTTCACTAACGTTATATTCCAGATGGATAACCCAGTGGTACTCGTAAACTAACTAATGCTGATGGCATGGACTACCCTTACCTATAGGTTAGTGTATCGAGGATATTATGCACACCAGGAAACTCTTTCTCAGTAATAAAGTCTCCTGATGTGTCTTCGGTATCTTAAGTCTAATGCCCATAAAACTACCTTACTATCACTTTAACATATCACTTCATCAACGGAAAAGAAATTTAGATATTGGTTATTCAATGTCGAAGTTATGAGGTGAAAACATAATATTTAATACAACCGAATTCAGATCCTCCTTTTTTTTAAGGTTACTCTCCTGTTTTATTTTAATTCAAAATGATCAGTCCGTTTATCTATCTTATAGTGAGCTATGTGTATAATTGATTAAATAGTTTAAGACACATGTACCTACATAGCATATAATAATATAATATATTTTAATACCTTATAACTGTCTCTTCAATTACTATAAAAGTAGCATATACTTACGTACTTATTAATTTTACCCAACAAATATCCCGTGGAATTAAAAAGGGCAGTACCGTAAAATGGTTTTTACGATATCTGTCCAGTGTCCGGGAGACGGCATGTCCACCTCCCCGCTCCCTTTATTTCGCGGAACCTAATAGCATAGCTGGTGGCCTTCGATGATATAGGCATTAGACTGTGTATGTCTAGCTTAATGTACTAATTCAGACAGCCAATCATAGCAATTGTGTTTGACCGTCTGTTAACAAATATTTACGTTGATCATTCAGAAACTGGTGGTAAAAGTAACATATTATATAAACATTAGTAGGACAGGTCAAAGTAAAGTCAACATCGGGTTCCGATAACTTTATTCAATAGGTACTAAAATAGAAAGTCCCAAATTTGACACGACTGGATTGTTTTGTACAAGTGGGCTCGCCGCTCGCCGCTCGGCTCAACGATGGAAACAGAACACTCGCTCCACGCTCACAGGCGGACAACACTTATAAAAATTCAATAAAATAAAAATATTATTTCTCTTTTACACTATACCACACACCTATTTAAGAACAGCTATAATGTATAAATTCGACATAATATTCCTTTTTATTTACATTTTAACAACATTGCACTCTAGTTTTTTTTTATGAACACTTTACCAATTACGAAAATGAGTCATTTGATATTATAAATAAATAATTTAATGTGAATAAAAGTTGAGTACACTAAACAATTACATTAGATATGTTTCTTAAACACATTAAAACTGGATAAAGTAACTAACGGTAACGTTTATTTACAAAATGTAACGCTCTGCACAATAATTTAAAAATACGAAGTATTCTCGGATATTCTATTATCACAACAAATGCGATTATTTCGTGGTGAATGAACAGCTAATGATAAATAAACTAACAGTATATCCATCCAAATATTGAGTAGATAGTAATGCGCAGAATTGTATTCGAATGATATTCGAGTACAGTCGTGCACAACGCGATACTATTGCTTGTTCCAGGACTTTTGTATAATATTGTCAACACATTCGAATATAATTCAATATCAATTGTGCACATCGCTTTAAGTAGATAACTACATAACTATGTGGTTCCATGATTTCCATATCTGAAAAAAAAAAACAATGATTAGCTATTGTTTGGAGGATTCAACTAAAAAGGTTTATAATATACTAAAACATTACTAAAACATCTTAGGACCTGTTACGACTTATGAGTTAAAATCTCTCGTCGCAACACAATGACATCACGTTTGATCGCGTCGGTCGATTAAATGCGTTTCGCTAGGTTTATGAACAAACCATTAGGTATATAAAAAATGTAAATGCCCTTATATATCCTTGTTTGTCATACTACCGAAATATTACTATATTATTAATTAGAGGTATTGCCTCAAGTAAATACGCTCGATACAGCAAGAGTGTATCGAGCATCAGCTAGAAATGTATGAGAATTCAATACGCTGAGCAAACGTTTTGGTGGCCTTCGGATAATAACAGTAATAATATCGGTTTTGTTTATTAACTGACGTACTGCTGAATACGGGCTCTTCTCAGTGTAAGAAGGTTAACACCATTAATAGTGCACCACACTTGCCCAGTGCGGGTTGGCAGACGTTACACATCTTCGAGAACAGTATGTAGATATCTCATATATACTGGTTTTCTTACGATGTTTATCTTCGCCGTCAAAGCAAACAACAATTTGGTATGTTTTTGAAAATGAAATAAAAACATACCGTTTATTCAACAGACATATTTGGTTAATGAAAAATAGACTAATATTTTTCATTAAATATTCTTAAGTTGCAATTCGACGTTTCCTTTGCCGTTAAGGCGAGCAACAGGTATTAGTCTATTCAAAAATTAAAACGCACATCATTTCGAAAAGTCAGCGGTCTATCTTGACTTTATATTTGAGACCTCTGCATGGCAGTCCACTGATAAGTAGTATGAAAAACATCTTGCTGGTATGGATAGTATTCTAAAGAGGAATATGGCATGTTGTACTACTCACTCTAACTAAGTTCGAAGCCAGCGCCGGCCTGTATGGCGTACAGCAGTTTCTCGGCGAGCTGCTCCTCCGTGTGGAACTCTGGCAGCTTCAGCAAGTTCATGCACGTCGACGACGAAGGCAAACGGTCCGACGCGCCTGCTGACTGGATGCAGAACGGGGGCTGCAGGTCCTGGAGATAACAAATCACATACCTTCAGATCTGAAAGCCTCCTACACATATACGTCACTCCGAAACAAAACTATTTTTGTGTACTTTATAGTTCTTAGTCACAGATAGCCTTGAAAACTTTACGCTATAGGCTCTATCTAACACTTTAGATCCACGTTGCCGACAACGGCCCAAGCTGAGGCCCGTGGTAGTAACTTTGTAAGGGGTTGCGAGCCTTCTGCGCCCACCCTGGATCACCATCCACGGGATTAACGTTAACGCGACGCGTATTCCGACCTCGGCGGCGAGAACAGAACCGCGGACGACTTTGGCTGCGCGTGCCGCGCAGGCTGTCTTGAGCGAGTGCATTCTATTACACTAATCGTAGAGTATTTAGTTCAATGTTCGATCTAGCGGTCTATTCTCGTTGTCCCCAATTTCAATGGGGACAACGGAACTCAATAAAAATAATTAAAATTTATTTCTGTTGTCCCCATAGACGGTGGGGACTGTTACCTGGGACAAGCGAAACTTATTAAAATAATTAAAGTTTGTCGTGACGTTAAATGGACTTTACATTGGTATAATAATTATATACCCAGCTGTTACTTTTGCTTTGAAATACACGTTCTTAATGTTACTGTGTAAAATAGATTGTTTCCTAGTTGTCTAGACTAGTTAACACATTGACTGCTTCTATACATAAGATATGTGTAAAGTATCGTTCTCCGTTTACGGCGAATATACGCCAGATGTGTTTGCGAAATATCTAATATCTAAATACAATTTGATTAAAACCCTATTATGCTTAAATAATTTGTTTCATTTGTATGTATATAAATTATGCCTACGTCAATGGGGACAAAAGGAAGTATATTTTATAATTTTCCGTTGTCCCTGTAACGGGAAAGCGACAATGGGGACAACGGTAAGGAAATATTACGACTTCTCGCTGTCCCCATAATGGGGACAGCGTCAATAAGGACAACGGGATTAAAGCGATCTAGCGAACCATATAAACGCATGTTGCGACTCCACTCAGGCAAAGAAGTTACGATATACGTCAAGAGATGGCGTTTTATATAATTACACACTACATACTACATATAATGCTGAATCTCACAAACGATGTTTACTCGATGTGCTTCATATATACAACTATACAAGTACCCAGTGAGCCGCGAGTCGCCGGGCATTCTTATCCTCCCTTTGACAATTATATTCACCTAAATAGTAGTAGTTATGGGCATCACATCACATTCGCATTATATAAATAATATGTAATATTATACAATGTTCTTGTGGAGGTATACATATAGCCGAAATCATCGAAATCAAAATAACTTAGTTTCTGGCTTCCAAACTAATAAATTAATTACGACAAAATTGGTATATAGAATTCAAAATTTAAAGAAACGTAAGCTTAATCGCGGTTCAAAGCTCCTTCAAATAACAATTATATCAACTGATTCTGCAAAAGCTTTCAAAAGTACCTTAAAGCCGAGGAGCGGTGGTCTTGAGCAACTGGTGACGAATTTAAGCAGCTGTCTCCGCTGATCGTCCGTGAAGTTTTCCAGAACCTTCCAGAAACACTGCACTGTTGGATGCGTCGTCGAGAATCCACCTGAATAGGCATACTCGAAATGTATTTAAAAAGACGTCTCTCTATATAGTACTAATTCATAGGCAGTAAATCTTCGTCTATGCAAAGAATATCTACAGCGAGTAAACAAAATGTTCTAAATAAACTGACGTGAATAAATTAAATCTACTATAATAATAGAATTTATTTTTTAATTTATTTGCGATATGGTAGAATTTGCCACTTATTAAGGCTTATCAATATTATCGACACCTTGATGTCACAACACCTCTACCGGAACTAAGCTAACGGGCACAAAGAACACCCAGACTCGGATCAACTATTTGTAAATCACAATTTTGTTATATTATTTTAATGTGTGTTGTACTGTTGCCCAAGATGTAAGTTTTCTATGAAAATGTTTGCAATGCCTGCTTTTAATACTTAAATCCCTTTGATTATAACTAATCATCCTAAAAATATTATACATTAAATAAAGTAGGACGTGGATACTGTATTTTCAATAGCAGTCAATATAGCTAACATTTGAAAATTGTATTAAATATATTGCTTAAAATCTATCAATGTATCATGTTGTTCAAATTCGCTAAGAGGAAAAATGATTAGATTCACGGGCTCAGGTCAAATTGTTTGTGCATCACAGAAAGATAAGCTGCACAGATGACGTAGTGTTTTCAGTGGTCGTTTCGCCACTGCCATTTTTGTCAAGTGTTTTGTGTGTGATACGGAGCAAAAAAAATTGTAATTCACAAATAGTTCTTCCGAGTCTGGGTGTACTTTGTCTTCGTTGTTTGAGTGTTTGTTAAATCCGCTGCAACACAAACATTAGGCGTAGTGCGGGGGATTTAAAAATAAAGTGGTACATGATAGAGTTCATAGTAAGTACACGTACCTGCATACTGCGTGTGCCGCTTGAGATCGTCGAGGTCTATCGGCACCTCGGCGCCAGAGATGAGCAGCTGAAGCTCGCGGCACGAGAACATGCGCAGCCACTCCGCGCTCACCACCGACGTCAGACCGCTCTTGAACGCGTTGCACTGAGATCTTATCTGTCTGGAAATACCACAATCCTGTTTAACTTCCATACAAAGGTAATTTAGATTAAAATATTGAACACTAATTTAAGGATAACAAGGTCAACAAATTTCTCCCACTCAAGAAGTCGAAGTCGAAGAACTAATCTACCTAGAATTGCCTCAGACTTTACTAGATGACTTAAAATAAAATATTGACAACTGATTTAAGGATGTCGTAACATTATTTGTCAACAAATTTCTCTAACTCATCTCAAGTCACGAAGTCGATGAACTTATATGCCTGGAATTGCAGCAAACTTATTTAATTGCCATACTAGACGATTTAGAATAAAATATTGACAACTGATTTAAGGATGTCATAACATTATTTGTCAACAAATTTCTCTAACTCGTCTCAACTTACGAAGTCGAAGAACTGATCTACGTAGAATTGCATCAGACTTGTTTAACTTTCATACTAGATGAGGGAATAAAATATTGACTACTGAACTAAGGGTATCGTAACATCAGACGTAAACAAATTTCTCTAAATCATCTTAACTCATGAAGTCAAAGAACTGATATGCCTGGGATTGCATTATACTTGTTTAACATCCATACTAGATGAGAGAATAAAATATCGACCATTAATTTAAGGCTGACGTAACATCACTGGTCTACAAATTTCTCTCAATTCTCTCAACTCACGAAGTCGAAGAACAATTCTGTCTGGAATTGCAGCAGACTTATTTTACTTTCATACTAGAGAGAAAAAAATATTGACCACTGATTTAAGGATATCGTAACATCAACGGTCAACAAATTTCTCTAAATCATCTCAACTCTCGAAGTTAAAAACTGATATGCCTACAATTTCATCACACTTGTTTAACTTCCATTCTGGATGATTCAGAATAAAATATTGACCAGTGATTTAAGAATATCGTAACATCAATGGACAACAAATTTATCTAAATGATCTCAACTCACAAAGTCTAAGCATTAATCTACTTGGATTTGGATTAGACTTGTTTAACTTTCATACCAGATGACTTATAGTTGACTACTGGTCAACTTTTGGGTCGCAAGCGTGTAAACCAGAAACAGAAGCCAGGCGGCTGGCCCTTATGTTTAGAAATTGTAACCCTTTATTTAAGCTTGTAATAAGTAATTTTTAAATCTTAGCGCTGAATTAATACCAAATATTATAATAAGTTCGTGACTAAAAACGTTTTCTTTTTAATTATCATGTTATCCCTAATTTGACAAACCCTATGTACTAGGAGTCCCGTGTAATTTGCACGATTAACTGTGTTATGTGGTCGCTGGGCAAAGATATGCAGGATCAGATTCTGATAGGAATACATATTTTAACGTCTTCTATTTAAATCTTATAACATTTAATATTCATTTGTAATTTAGTAATATTATAAAAAAATATGTAAAAAATATTGCTGAAAATTACTTACTTGTTTAATTTATAATCGGCGACTAGATGAATATATTCTATCCTATTTTCTGCTGTTACAGGAATGTTTGCACCGCCCGGTTTTAATTCTTCTATCTGGAAACAAAAGGATATAAATTAAGAAAAATATCGCGATGACCGTAAGGAGCCCGTCCTTGTTCGGAAATCTAAGTAATCATTTAGGTAATTGTCACTAACACGTTTCAATTATATTGAGTGACGTGGCGTATCTGGTAGAAACCTAGTGTGGTTTGGATCTGTGGTCTGATGTGAGAGGAGTGCTTACCCTCTGCTCGCCCAGCTCGTCGGTGAGTACGGTGAAGCCGAGCCCCAGGTCGGGCACGTCCTGGCGCGCGTGTGCCCGCAGCAGCAGCAGTTCCGTGCTCTGTGGTCTGATGTGAGAGGAGTGCTTACCTTCTGCTCGCCCAGCTCGTCGGTGAGTACGTTGAAGTCGAGCCCCAGGTTGGGCACGTCCTGGTGCGTGTGTGCCCGCAGCAGCAGCAGTTCCGTGCTCTGTGGTCTGATGTGAGAGGAGAGCTTACCCTCTGCTCGCCAAGCTCGTCGGTGAGTACGGTGAAATCGAGCCCCAGGTCGGGCACGTCCTGGCGCGCGTGTGCCCGCAGCAGCAGAAGGCCGCGATGCAGCGCGGGATCTAACGAGGCCAGTGCGTGTACATCGGCCTCGCCACACCCGCACAACTTGCCCAAGAAGAATTCTGCTAGAGGCAACTCCACTAGGAGATTCTCATAGATAGCCTGCAAATGTCATATTGATTAATAGATAAATACATAATAAATCAGTCCTCTTTTAAAATGTGGTTCAATCATTCACTCAAAAAACACACAGATCTATTCAGTCATGCCATAAATATAGTTACAAGGCAAAATCTTTTTTTTCTTTTGCATACAACATTTATTTCTGTAATGCGTGTTAGTTTATACATTAATATTGGTACGTGCTGAGTTCGAGGGATAAGAATGTAAACAATATTACCGACTAAAACACGTTTTCTAGCACACAATTAAATTTAAAACACTACACACACTACTTATACACTTTTCGACTATAACTGCGCTTCAAACTCTGTGGTATTTTCGCTTCCGTTCGCTTCGATGAATACTTGATCGCTTGCGATTGTAAACTGACTCGGCGAGCGCTGGCCTGGCCTTTTATACGCGGATAAAGCGTTTCTGGAGATTTATAGAAAACCCATACCCGGTATGTAACAGTACGAAGATTCAAAAGAGTTCCAGCGCTCTTCTCGTACCGACGAACTACGTAGTTCCGTAAGACGTTAGTAGATGGCGCTGTAATAAATTATTAGACGGAGCTGCCGAGTCTTTCCCACAATGCCGAGAGATGGCACTGGGTGTAAGAATATAGTAACATTAAAAATATATGAAACTCATTCAAAATTATCTCCATTAGCTTTAATACAGTCCTTTAAACGTTGAGGCCAGTAATCAATAGAAACACGCGCTCTCTCTCCATGGGAATATTTCTCACTACCAATCTTATGGATTGTTTTAGGGCCTCCAAATTATCATAGCGTTCATAGCTTGCCATACTCTCTAAAACTGACCATAAATCATAACTCAGGGGATTAAGATCGGGACTAGATGACGGCCAGTCTACAACTTCTGATGAAGTCCGAAACGTTCGTTTCCAACCACGCTTGGGTGGATCGAGCTTTTTGACCAGGTGCTGAGTCTTAGTGAAAGGACCATTCTTTAATCTGAAACATGGTGTTGTTAAGAGGCTAATTACCTTCTCCAGAATCGTATCTTGACTCTTGATACACATGTGCCGATGTTTTGACACCTTTTCCACAAAAATATGGCTTAGTCACTCCTTGATAGCTAACACTCCATCAAACCATCACTGAAGTCGGATAATGTTAAACTCTGCTGACTAATTGGGGAGCTTATATAGAGCTTTGAGCATAAACTCGGTCATTCGGCTTGTCCAAACACTGCTCAAAAATAAAAATTCTGTGACCACCCTTTGCGTACCGCTTAAGAAGTTGTTATGATTTTACTACCCTATTCATTTTTAAATTATCAGTTACATCATGACCAGTGCGTTTCTTAGAAGTAGCAAGTCCTAAGTCATCTTTTAAAATACGCGACATGGTTCTAGGTGCTATATTAATTTCACGAGCTTATATATTTTGCTATCGGACAGGATTTCTTCGAATTCTTCCCTTCACTGCTTTGATCTCCTTTTTCGTATGAATACTACGTCGATAACCAGATCTTTTTCTGTCACAAACAGAGGAGGTTTTATTGTCCCTATCGATAGCCCGGTACACAAACATTCGACTAATACGAAGCGGATGGAGTTTAATAAATTGCATTTGTCTCCATACCTACTTTATGTAATGCTATCACAGCAATTCGGTCCTCTTTATCACCCCACTTCATTTTAATATCACAAAAATTATTTAAACGCGATTAGCGTAAATGAGAAAACAATGAATATTCATATAAGAATGACAGATTCTAAATTCAAATGTAATTTTACGTTCTTTTTTAATTGTAACCGTATTTATGGTCAGACTAAGTATTTTAATCACATCAGCTGTGGCGTACCTAGGCGGCGACCAACACGGGGGGCATCGACACAAGAGAATTACTGTTACGATGCTGGTTTACAATATGATATTCATGATAACTTATTACCAACATTGACAAAGGGGTCGAATTTGAAAAGTTTCTATATTTGAATGGCATAAGCTATTATTATATGCATAAGAGATATAAGATTACTATATATTATTGTTCTTAATATTAAGATAAATATTTATATTTTATATTAGCAAACCACTCAAACTTTGTCCAGGTTGAACATAATATGCGTATGTCCATCCGGAATAATGTACCTTTGTAAAAGAAAAAAGAATCAAATAGTGCTATGATTTCAGAGATTATTCTCTTTCACAAACTTACAAAAATCTCATTCGCTGTATATAAATATAGTCAAAATATCAGTTAAGAGAAAGACGGCAAAAACTATTCGGTAATATGATTCACAAAAATATTAGAACTTATTAAAAACACTTAACAGAATATTTAATGGTAACACTAACCTTGCCTAACATTCTCCCAACGAAGTAGTAATGCATCGGGAAATCGTCGTACAATAAGTGCACGCCCGGATTTGGGTACAACATATTGTCTACCGTTAACCGGAATAAGCCTCTGTTAGGATCGAACGCTGATCTGAAATAACAAACATTTTAAATGTTACACTCTGGTAAGCAGAATATACTGATATGCAAGTGGCAACCAAGATCTTGCAAGTGAATGAAGTAGAAAAACAATGCTAGTATGCTCTTGCTTCATTGCTCATCGCATTTTATGCACTTTAATTAAGAATACTCTGGCCTCTTTTCGAATGTATCTAGTAATAAAAGTGCGTGGAAGAATTTTCCAGACAATTCTCTTAAGTATATAATTTAATTGTCATGTAATTTGGAAAACGATTGATAAAATGCTTTCAAACTCTTCCACTCACGGCAAATAAGATGTACTAGCGTCTTGTTCATAATTAGTACAAATCTTTCAAGAAGGGCAATTTTGACACGCCGACAGGCCAATGCTTTCAAAACCTGTGAAAGCGACGACCAAACCTATATCGTATCCGTGAGAAAATTTTACTTTTAGTTAGTTCTAGTAATACGATGTATGTATTTGAAAAACAGTAATAACATCAATTCGTCATTTACGAATGTAATATTTTGATAACCATGGCCAACATCGCCAAACACGCGCCAATATTTTATTCGCAAAGGATAGCGGATGCATAGAGAGATGCATTAATATGATTTTCTTCAAGTAGGTAATTATGTGAATCAAGATTTTAATCTATGTATACCACACATGATACGAAATGAACATGGGTAAATGATAGGCGATAGGTCATTACTGTGTTAAGGAAGAAGTAAATATATTTTTATTATATATAACTAACCTTTATGGCATTGACTGCTAGTTGTATAAGATAATTATATTTATATATAATAGTATAAAATGTATAGACGTCTGACTGCATTCTATGTGTGAAAAACAGTAGATATTAAAAAAATATGATACATACACAATAAACAAGATAGCTGTACTCAAAGAACTAAAACGTGATAAATCTAGCTCGTGACAATTAAAAGTAAGGCTTCAATATCTGGGTTATATATCTTGATAACTAGTAGGTTGGGTTAAAATCTAATAAATAAGGTAATAATTTATATATATTTTTTATATATTTATATCCTGAGATAACATTTTGCTTTTTTTCTTTATTTGGAACAACAAGCAATTGCACTGTCGATATATATAGTGTATGAAGTAATCTTAAACTAACTGCGTAATCGACTACATTATTAACAGAATACAAATTGATGATTGATGAAGGAGAAGAAAAGTTTTTGACACTATTCGAAGCTTCATAAATATAAAGTGTCTAATCCGCTGGTCGGGAGAAGCTGCATAAAGCAAACAACATTGAGAGTTATGTTATAAGCTGTAGGGTTTGAATGAAATTTTCAACATACATCCTATGAATTTAAAATATCAATGTCGAAAAATTTATTTATTCGCACATTTTTCGTAAATTTTATATAAGAAATAAACGTTGACGTTTCATCCGGTTTTATGTTGTGTTATTTTATTTTAATAGGTATTAATAAAAATATGAATTCGTTGGATATGCTACGGATGACATCAGTCACTCAAGAAAAGTAGTGATGATAGAATGCAACCACCACGGAAGTCCCATGACAGAATTTCGGGCTATATGAATAAACTATGACTTACTTCAACAGTTCAGATAGAAATTCTCTAAATAAGCCGCCGCCGTCAACACCGGCTTCTTCAGCACCAGCTTGATTGATCAACTGTACCCGAAGCTTTAATTTTAAATCAGGTTCTACAAACAAAAAACACCATTTAAAAATAAACTGCACATGAACTAAAGATTACCAAATTCATTTTTCACATGAATACCTACCATTCTCAGGTCTGAGTTTATCAAACGCATCCTCATATAAATGGGTCCGCCGTACACTAATGTTTATAGACGGACCCTCATTGAAGTTCGTCATTTCGTAAAAATGGTCGTGCTTTTCTCTGAAATCACAACATTATATATAGTAAAATTTGTTATTAAATTCTTGGGTAGAAAATTACTCTTTTGTAAATTTGAGGATTCTGACAAAGATAAATCTAACTCAGGGAATATTCGGAATGTGTCCAAAATTGTGTTATCCCACATCTTTTAAACATATGTATGAGAGCAATACTGCTGCATTCGCGGATAAAATCAAAAAGCACAAGTCTGGGTGGACATTATTTTATTAGTAATATATTTAGTAAATAAGCTCTATTGGAGAGAAAACAGGAAAAAAATAATTCTTACCTTGTTAGTAGGCCCTGGAATATGAGTACTCTTGTCGAGAAAGGTACAACAAACGGTATCTCTCTGAGTATTGTGACAGTTCTTAATTCTTTAATCGTTAAAGGTGGTCCTTCGTCTGGAAAACAAAACATATTTTACTCACAAAATATCAATGAGGTAAGAGTATGTTATAACATGGGAAACAAGCATATCGCTCTCTTAATAAAACAGCGACTTAACTTAATTTTTGGAAGTAAGGCAATTTGAACTCTAACTATGTTTATATAAATTGTACTATTTTATTTGTGTTTAATAATTGCAACAGTTTAAATTTATTTAAACCAAAATTCTCAGATAGTTCCGTTTTTATAAGAGTTTGATAGATGGTCTACTTAATGTTGACTTCTTTGTCAATGTTAAGGTTAAGTGGAACCCTTATGTTTGGGACTTTGATCACATAGGAGTAACTTAGCCGAGGAACACCTGCACTCTTCAGAATATAAGGGTTGTGTTTATGCCAGTGTGTATGCCATGTTGCTAGAGCTGATCTCCGCCTTGCGATGCTTAACCTGTATACGATTTGAGGAAATTGTACGTGTTCACTGACTTTTGTTGCTGACTGTCCTGCCATCAGCACGATGGCGGCGGCGCCCTCGGGCACGCGCCGCTGCCCACGAATTGTACTTACCATGTGAGAGTGCCATGGCGGCGGAGAGGTTGGGAGGGCGGCGCAGGTGCCTGGTGGTGGGCCTGGCGCGCTCGCCCGCCACCAGCACGACGGCGGCGGCGCCCTCGGGCACGGCGCCGGGCGCCGGCCACGCGCCGCTGCCCACGAACTATACTTACCATGTGAGAGTGCCATGGCGGCGGAGAGGTTGGGAGGGCGGCGCAGGTGCCTGGTGGTGGGCCTGGCGCGCTCGCCCGCCACCAGCACGACGGCGGCGGCGCCCTCGGGCACGGCGCCGGGCGCCGGCCACGCGCCGCTGCCCACGAACTGTACTTACCATGTGAGAGTGCCATGGCGGCGGAGAGGTTGGGAGGGCGGCGCAGGTGCCTGGTGGTGGGCCTGGCGCGCTCGCCCGCCACCAGCACGACGGCGGCGGCGACCTCGGGCACGGCGCCGGGCGCCGGCCACGCGCCGCTGCCCACGAACTGTACTTACCATGTGAGAGTGCCATGGCGGCGGAGAGGTTGGGAGGGCGGCGCAGGTGCCTGGTGGTGGGCCTGGTGAGCTCGCCCGCCACCAGCACGACGGCGGCGGCGCCCTCGGGCACGCGCCGCTGCCCACGAATTGTACTTACCATGTGAGAGTGCCATGGCGGCGGAGAGGTTGGGAGGGCGGCGCAGGTGCCTGGTGGTGGGCCTGGCACGCTCGCCCGCCACCAGCACGACGGCGGCGGCGCCCTCGGGCACGGCGCCGGGCGCCGGCCACGCGCCGCTGCCCACGAACTGTAACCACCATGTGAGAGTGCCATGGCGGCGGAGAGGTTGGGAGGGCGGCGCAGGTGCCTGGTGGTGGGCCTGGCGCGCTCGCCCGCCACCAGCACGACGGCGGCGGCGCCCTCGGGCACGGCGCCGGGCGCCGGCCACGCGCCGCTGCCCACGAACTGTACTTACCATGTGAGAGTGCCATGGCGGCGGAGAGGTTGGGAGGGCGGCGCAGGTGCCAGGTGGTGGGCCTGGCACGCTCGCCCGCCACCAGCACGACGGCGGCGGCGCCCTCGGGCACGGCGCCGGGCGCCGGCCACGCGCCGCTGCCAGCGAACTGTACTTACCATGTGAGAGTGCCATGGCGGCGGAGAGGTTGGGAGGGCGGCGCAGGTGCCTGGTGGTGGGCCTGGCGCGCTCGCCCGCCACCAGCACGACGGCGGCGGCGCCCTCGGGCACGGCGCCGGGCGCCGGCCACGCGCCGCTGCCCACGAATTGTACTTACCATGTGAGAGTGCCATGGCGGCGGAGAGGTTGGGAGGGCGGCGCAGGTGCCAGGTGGTGGGCCTGGCACGCTCGCCCGCCACCAGCACGACGGCGGCGGCGCCCTCGGGCACGGCGCCGGGCGCCGACCACGCGCCGCTGCCAGCGAACTGTACTTACCATGTGAGAGTGCCATGGCGGCGGAGAGGTTGGGAGGGCGGCGCAGGTGCCTGGTGGTGGGCCTGGCGCGCTCGCCCGCCACCAGCACGACGGCGGCGGCGCCCTCGGGCACGGCGCCGGGCGCCGGCCACGCGCCGCTGCCCACGAACTGTACTTACCATGTGAGAGTGCCATGGCGGCGGAGAGGTTGGGAGGGCGGCGCAGGTGCCTGGTGGTGGGCCTGGCGCGCTCGCCCGCCACCAGCACGACGGCGGCGACGCCCTCGGGCACGCGCCGCTGCCCACGAATTGTACTTACCATGTGAGAGTGCCATGGCGGCGGAGAGGTTGGGAAGGCGGCGCAGGTGCCAGGTGGTGGGCCTGGCACGCTCGCCCGCCACCAGCACGACGGCGGCGGCGCCCTCGGGCACGGCGCCGGGCGCCGGCCACGCGCCGCTGCCCACGAACTGTACTCACCATGTGAGAGTGCCATGGCGGCGGAGAGGTTGGGAGGGCGGCGCAGGTGCCTGGTGGTGGGCCTGGCGCGCTCGCCCGCCACCAGCACGACGGCGGCGGCGCCCTCGGGCACGGCGCCGGGCGCCGGCCACGCGCCGCTGCCCACGAACTGTACTTACCATGTGAGAGTGCCATGGCGGCGGAGAGGTTGGGAGGGCGGCGCAGGTGCCTGGTGGTGGGCCTGGCGCGCTCGCCCGCCACCAGCACGACGGCGGCGGCGCCCTCGGGCACGGCGCCGGGCGCCGGCCACGCGCCGCTGCCCACGAACTGTACTTACCATGTGAGAGTGCCATGGCGGCGGAGAGGTTGGGATGGCGGCGCAGGTGCCTGGTGGTGGGCCTGGCGCGCTCGCCCGCCACCAGCACGACGGCGGCGGCGCCCTCGGGCACGGCGCCGGGCGCCGGCCACGCGCCGCTGCCCGCGAACTGTACTTACCATGTGAGAGTGCCATGGCGGCGGAGAGGTTGGGAGGGCGGCGCAGGTGCCTGGTGGTGGGCCTGGCGCGCTCGCCCGCCACCAGCACGACGGCGGCGGCGCCCTCGGGCACGGCGCCGGGCGCCGGCCACGCGCCGCTGCCCACGAACTGTACTTACCATGTGAGAGTGCCATGGCGGCGGAGAGGTTGGGAGGGCGGCGCAGGTGCCTGGTGGTGGGCCTGGCGCGCTCGCCCGCCACCAGCACGACGGCGGCGGCGCCCTCGGGCACGGCGCCGGGCGCCGGCCACGCGCCGCTGCCCGCGAACTGTACTTACCATGTGAGAGTGCCATGGCGGCGGAGAGGTTGGGAGGGCGGCGCAGGTGCCTGGTGGTGGGCCTGGCGCGCTCGCCCGCCACCAGCACGACGGCGGCGGCGCCCTCGGGCACGGCGCCGGGCGCCGGCCACGCGCCGCTGCCCGCGAACTGTACTTACCATGTGAGAGTGCCATGGCGGCGGAGAGGTTGGGAGGGCGGCGCAGGTGCCTGGTGGTGGGCCTGGCGCGCTCGCCCGCCACCAGCACGACGGCGGCGGCGCCCTCGGGCACGGCGCCGGGCGCCGGCCACGCGCCGCTGCCCGCGAACTGTACTTACCATGTGAGAGTGCCATGGCGGCGGAGAGGTTGGGAGGGCGGCGCAGGTGCCTGGTGGTGGGCCTGGCGCGCTCGCCCGCCACCAGCACGACGGCGGCGGCGCCCTCGGGCACGGCGCCGGGCGCCGGCCACGCGCCGCTGCCCGCGAACTGTACTTACCATGTGAGAGTGCCATGGCGGCGGAGAGGTTGGGAGGGCGGCGCAGGTGCCTGGTGGTGGGCCTGGCGCGCTCGCCCGCCACCAGCACGACGGCGGCGGCGCCCTCGGGCACGGCGCCGGGCGCCGGCCACGCGCCGCTGCCCGCGAACTGTACTTACCATGTGAGAGTGCCATGGCGGCGGAGAGGTTGGGAGGGCGGCGCAGGTGCCTGGTGGTGGGCCTGGCGCGCTCGCCCGCCACCAGCACGACGGCGGCGGCGCCCTCGGGCACGGCGCCGGGCGCCGGCCACGCGCCGCTGCCCGCGAACTGTACTTACCATGTGAGAGTGCCATGGCGGCGGAGAGGTTGGGAGGGCGGCGCAGGTGCCTGGTGGTGGGCCTGGCGCGCTCGCCCGCCACCAGCACGACGGCGGCGGCGCCCTCGGGCACGGCGCCGGGCGCCGGCCACGCGCCGCTGCCCACGAACTGCAGCCGCGCATCGCGAGCATACAGCGCGCGCAGAAGCGACGTGCATACCTGCATACAACACGCACACACATAAAACTAGTTACGTACTTTATTATAACTCACTTATATTATAAATGTGATGACTGATGTTCTTTTGAGTCAATAGCTATTTTATTTTTTCATAGAGATTCCGCTTCATGACTCTGCATTCGACTGCGGTATAAAGATCAGCGATTTAGTGACTGCCTCGATGCCGCATCAAATTGCAAGACTCTCTGCATTCGACCGTGGTATCAAGATCAGCGATTTAATGACGGCCTCGATGCTGCATCAAATTGCATGATTCTCTGCATTAGACCGCGGTATCAAGAACAGCGATTGTTCGTGTTTTTTTACTTTATATAGGGAAAAAAAGAACGCAAAGAGAAAGACGAATGACATTTTTATTAAATTTGAAGCAGTACTATAAACGTTTAATCGCTTTATTAAGCTACCGCGCGACGAGTAAATCAATAAGTAATGTGTTACCTTGAACAGATGCGACCAGGCCGGTGTCTCATTCTTCCCTGAGATTTCTATATGCGAAGCAGCCACGGCGTCCCTATACTGCCCAGTGACGGCTGGTCTTGATTTCGGGTAGGCGAGCTCGACGAGTCCCAGGCAGACTTGCCGTAACGTGCGACATAAGGCACCGAGTTCACTGAACTCGAAAGCGTGGACGCGACCGCCGGTAATCAGAGTTGGTGAGCCAACTACTGTGTAGAAGAAAACATTCATTATTAGTTAATGAAAAGGTAAGGTCAGGGCCAGATTTAGGTGAAACAACAATGACTTCAGGCCGTTATTGTGGTGGCTCGAGGCTCATGTACACAGGGGAATTTTACCAAAAATATTTCGAGTGCTCAATTTTTATATTGTCATGGAACATTTTTTGGTCCAAAATTCGGTCCCGGTAAAAGTAAGGTATAAAAGAAGAACAGAGATAGTTAATTATACATGGTGAATCTACCTACAAAAATGGTGAGACTAGGTTTTGAAAATATTTTCATTACACGTATGTATAGAAAACCCTGCCCGATCCAAAGGTCTTATTTCTATGTTTACAAACATACTAAGAAAAATAATAAAAAAATCTATATCATCGTAAAACGCCTACATAATATTTTTGAGAACAGAATTGATAAGCATTTTTACCCTTAAATTACCGAAATTACGCACAGACTAGCAACGCTCCACTAAACCGCGGCTTCTTTGATGTATTTATTTTTCTATTAAAATTCGTCGGCTTTTCTGTCAACGGTTATGAGCCGCACGTCAAACGAGCCGCCTCCTCGCTCGCTGTGTTTGTACCTAGGCAAAACGTACCGCGTTAGGGATGTAACTATCGATCAAATAAAAATATCGAATTATGAAATGTTAAGTATGAAAATTAATTTATTTGTAAAATACAATAAAGACTTGCGTGTAAAACTCAAACTTTATGTAATTATACGTTTTTCTTTAGATTAAATAAAAAAAAGAAAACATACATAGACTCACGACTGTATCCTCGAAGGGTTATTATTACACTTATACATATTATTACACCACGATTTACCAGCTAATGTTTACATGCGTTTACTGTACACATTTTACGATTCCGTAACCATGCTGTTGCTGAGAAATACGTAATAAACAAAAACAAATAACATTTTGCCCGACCCCTTTAATTCAAGCTGAGACCTCTCGATCGCACTCGCCAATTTATTCAATTCAATTCTATTACTGACTGGCGATATTTATTGAAAACTAGATATTCCCGCGGTTTCACCCGTGTTTATCGTTACTGCACCGCCCCCGTGGGTCGTAGCGTGATGTTATGTAGCCTTCCTCGATAAATAGGCTATCCAACACTAAAATAAGTTTCAAATCGAACCAGTTGTTCCTGAGATTAGCGCGTTCAAACAAACAAACTCTTCAGCTTTATAATATTAGTACCTATAGATATGGATAAAATTAAAGTTCTTGCTTGTATCCCTACCTATTAAATTATTGAATCCTTTAACGCGTGCCACAATTTCGTTCTCAGGCGTGCGCTAATATTACCTTCGTTGGGACTTCCGCGGTCCGCCATTGTTTTCCCTATTAGCTATGTCGTATTCAAAGACTGAATACTTTATCATGTTCATGTGTTTAGGTAGGAGTGAATGGAACTATGCAGCTGCGCGTTGGGAGTACGAGGAACTGTTTTCTAGACCACGAGGTTTAGCAGTCCCGTCGGATCACACCTACGCACACGCGTGCGCAATACGGGCATAGTGTTCGTAGTAATTTATGAAAATGATGCCGAATGTGTGTTTAAGTTGGTGGTGGATATGTAGAGTACGACCAACGCAGCTTGATGTGTATAGTTGTGTACACAGGTGTGTAAACTCACGGCTGAGCTTGTCGTCAGCGACGTCTCGGCAGAACTCGGCGTCGTGCAGCGTGCCGATGAGCAGCGAGAAGAGCGCGCAGAAGGTGGCGAGCGGCGCCAGCAGGCGCAGCACGGCGGCGTCGTGCGGCAGCCCGCGCGACAGCGCCGCCAGCAGCGGCTGCGCCGGCGCGCCGAACGCGGACCGCGCCGACATGCCGCTCAGCCACGACCACACGCCGCGGATGAACACTGGCTTGAACGCGAGCGTGTACAGCAACCTACATGGCAGTGCTTGTGTCACTATATTCATAACATCATGCCTCTATCATAGCAAGCTATCACAGCAAGGCTAAGACACACTTAAAAGAAACAGAGGGTCGGCTTAACACTATTTGTAGAAACTGACGCACTTACACATACGCGAATATGTATAGAAACTTCATGAACATGCCTACAGAAGAAACCTATATTTTGTAACTAGCCCCTTAGTCTAATACATGTCCAAAATTGATATCAAAAATACATGACGGCGACGGCGTACCGAAAACTTTAGCAAGACTTCTTATTATAGGTACTTATCTCGACGCAAACTTTTATTAATCATAAAACGCAAGATTAAGAGTTTATATTTATTAACGTAATTACGCGGTACGCAATGGATTGCTACCAATACAAAGCACCGCCCGCGCCGCACGCCTTCGGAATGAACCTCTGCGCTCCGCGCGCTTAAACTGCTGATCTGTTTAAATCACGACGATTTAATTACATACATTACTGTATCTTAGTTAAAATTAAAAGTAGCAGAAACAAAAATATTGATTTTACCTGAAGAAAATTCTAACGATTTTAACTCAGAATAATGGTTCGGATTTACTATTTCAATTTTCGGTACGCCGTCCCATATGTCACGGACACGAAGTCAGCGGATGCGGAGCGGCGACGCCGGCAGTGCGGGAGCGGCGCGTTCCAATGCATAGATTTATATGAAACTAGCCTCGAAGTAGGGTTGCCAAATGCCAGGTCTGATTTTCTTGTACAGGGTCGCCCAAAATCTCGTATTTTCACATACTTTTGCTAAAAAATCTCGTACAGTATTTTTGTTTTAAAAAGCTTGTTTGTCTCTTATATCTTCTTACACGTAACTTAGGGTCGTTCTATTCCTCATGCTTAGAATTTAAATAGTATGATCATACATCCGGTCCAAAAACCAATCTATCATGTGATACCAAAGTGTAAACGAAGCATCTACACGAAAAGAAGAACAACTTAAATGAAACAAATATATTTTTTTGCACCGCGTCCTCCTTTTCTCTGATTTTTTTTAGGTGGAGTAACCGAAGATTTACTTTCACTACTAATCTTGTAAAATTACGTAATATTAGTAATTAAGCTTGTTGATTACTAATGAGAATAACAAAAGAATCCATTCCCTCCGCTATCTTACCTCTATCCTTCTCGTGTGAAAAAGACAACAAATAATGCCGCGCTTCATAAACAAGAATATACTAGTGATATGCATTGAAATTAGTGATGGGCTGAGTCGATCGATTTTAGACTGGTCATTTTTTATATACGGGAAGACGACGTTACGAAAATCTTGTCCATAAGCGTACGAGATTAATGTTTGCCTCGTACCTCGTACGCAGACCCATAAATCTCGTAAACGTACAAGAATTCTCGTACGTCTGGCAACGCTGCCTCCAAGGCAGCGGCGCGCCGAGTGGCGGCGAGCGACGTACGAGCGGTGTGTGCCAGTCTAGCAGTGCCCGAGCGTGAGCATTGATGTAGTATTGTGCATAATTTTTTTTGCTTTTTACCGATCTACGTTTGTATCAAAAAGATGTTCGCTGCTTAGACATTTCGTTCGCAAACAAAGACACTAACTATTTCTTTTACTGTTACTAATTTATCATAACAAAGCACGTTGTCGCTCTAGCGCCACGCGATCTGCCCTCTGGCTTCAAGACCGGGTCTGCGTTGGCGCGCCGCTCACCGCGCCGCCGCCCCGCAAACGCTGACTTCGAGACCGAGGCCTTACACCCAGTATATTGGTTTTATAGTTGGTAAACCACACAAAAAGTAATTGTTAAATAATATTTTTACCTTATAACCAAAAGGATATTAATAATTAAGACCTGAAAATTTAAAGCACTTGGTTCATTTATCCGTCATACGTTGCCTAAGACACAAGCAACAAAGAAACTCCGCTTGCCGAATTTGCATCGCTGCGATTAATGCTGTGTTCAAAGCAAAAAACAACTCGAAGCAATTATAACCGTAGTATTAACGTACCGTACGCTGCATAAACGAACCGAACGCTTTAATAATTATAAAGTAATTAATCCAAAACATTAAAACCCATTTTAACAAAATACACTAAAATCGATAAACAATTCTACTAACCTGTATTTATGCAACGCCATCTTGTGACTCAACAATAGATTATGACAGATCTCTGTCACACTGCAGAGGAACTCTTCACTAAGATCGGCGTCAGTTATATGCGAACATGTAAACATCACACACCGGTCGGGCTCATTCAACAACTCAATACACCTCGTCAATAGAGTTTGTTCTCTAACTGAAGTGGGATTAGGTTCAATTTCATTATCACTGTCGTCGTCCTTATTAGCGACGGTGTCTTGACTATACAGAGAGTCCTCGTACTCGTATGTGATTTGCTTATTACAAACATTAACAGTTAACTTAGCTATAATTTTAAAATAGTCTAATACGATAGGATTGTTCAGCAGTCTTGTGTTGTTCATATTGCGTACCATGTTAACTGTAACAAATAACTTTATTATATCATTTCTAAAGCCGATCCAACAAATTCATTGCCATCCACGTAGATTGTGGATTTTTGAAGCAATTTGCATTAATATAAATACACAACTCCTGCATTAGGAATAATTCCTGGGTCGCGGAGGGCTCTACAAATATTCAAACAACGGACACAAATTATACCCAGACTCGGAACAACCATTTGTCGAAGTCACAAATTTTTGTCCCGTGTGAGGATTAAACCCACAACACTCAGCGGCCGAGGCGACCACTTAAACTACTATGCCATCCGTGCAGCTGAAAGTTTAAATAGTGAATGCATTTTGCAATCATTTCTTTTATAAAGTACTAAGCATGCAAAATAGGTAACGCCTTGTGCACAATTGTATTCGAATGATATTCGAATACAATTCTGCGCATCAATACCTACTCTCAACACGACGACAATAAATTTTCTAAAAACGTAAAACGGTGATGTTTTGATAAGAATGTATGGCAATGCCGATGAATAAAACTCTCGAGGTGCGTCCAGAGCTAAGAAAACTCATGGTATCGCACAAAAGCAGTTTAATATAAAATTCTTAGCCACTCGCTGTGCCTGCGTTTTCGCCTTAAGATCACTTAACTTAACATTTATCCATCCTAGATTCTAATGAATAGATTTAAAATTTATTTCTGTAGTATATAGTAATATTTATTTATTTTGTATATTTCATTTCATTAAACTGGCTTTCTAACGTAAATGGAATTTTACAAACCGAGCTGTTACTTTTATGAGATTACGCATAGCAACATCACACCTATGTAGGCAATAACATGGTTTATGGCATAAAGTATCTTTAATATAGGCAAATCGATACTATTACTATTAATTCGAAACTGTGTTTGTTGGTTTGTCTTTCTCTGACGTAACAGAGCGCCACGGAACGTCATGATTTTTTGTATGGAACATAGGATGGACGTAGGATAGGTATTCTTCTTAGACCCACAGGTCTAGCAGGTCTGTACCCACAGCCCACAGGTACGAAACCGCATGTAAAAGCTAGTATTATATAAATCTTACCAAAGTCCGGTGGTTCTAACGCCAATACCGAATGTAACAGCCACGAGTCATTCGTCAGCACTTTACTACGGAACTTGTTCTCTTCTCTCAAACACTGTATTAGTGCTAAGAAAGGGAACCTCTTGTTCACGTCGTGGGACAGCGCCGGTATTATGAACAATTCTACTGGCTCGGGGTACGGGTTGCACAGGAATGCTGATGTGAATTCTGTCATGATGCTATCGCTGGAACAAAATAAGCATGTTTTAATACTTTTAATATGCTATTGAACATAACCAAGTTGATAACTCTTTAAAGGTATATTCAATCACCCGACAGCTAATTATTTTAATATAAATCGTTCAAAAAAAGAGCTACGTATTTTTTTTTTTTATGACAACTTCCGCACTTTGAATAATTTCTGTGTCGCGGGGACTTCACAAACATTTAAATAAAGGAAAAGAACACCCAGACTCGAAACAACCATTTATACATACGCTTTGATTAATGATTAAATAAATATCAAATGTGAACTGAAACGCAATGTATGTGTTTTTGTATGAGAATTGGATCTCGAATAGAGCAAATAGCTTTAGGCCTTGTCAAATTTTCTGTAAATATATAATTAATTTTTATGTAACCGTTTCAATTTTATAAATTTTACTTTAATATGTGTATTTTCATAGAAACAAAACTAGAGAATTAATTATAGAATAATATTAATAAGTTACCTGTAGTGTGGAATATTGAGGCGTGAGGTAAGTCCGAGCGGTCGCTGTATTAGATCTAATAGGGCTCCGGCCAGCGGGACTGGTGGGTTCGGTGAAGGCCCGTATAACGGAGGAGTTTTCTGACATATTAACTTTCTTAGATCTTGGAAGTAACCTGCAAAATAATAAAACATACACTTAATGCTTTTTAGCCATTCTTTACTTAATATATCAAATCCTGGGCCAAATCCTATACGTAAATCACGATCAGACAAAGACGTATAGGTATATTTAGAACAAATATGACACATAACAGTGTACATATGTCAACACCAGAATACCAAACATTTACAATGGTGATAAAACTACAATTTTATTTTATACATATATTTTAAGGTTATTCCCAATACTTATATTAAAACCAGACATATATAGATATAGACATAGATAAATAAATAGGTATACTAATACTTAAAACATATATAACTGATATACTCATAACATATGGAGATCAAACCCAAAATATATTGTTAATTTCGAATGGCAAGGTGACCGTAAAGCTTTACTACCAAAACAATAATTTCAATGGTGTCCCATTCATAAAAATTACCTCTCTTAACCAGATATAAAAATGTGCTGCCCACAATACTGAGGGCCTCATCACAGTTAATTGCGTTTTCTGCTGACGTAGTTGATGTGAACACCTCAAACATTCTAAGTGGTACTGCCAGAGGAGCCTAAAACATAATTAAAATATGCATTAGATCAAGAATATTTTATATTTAATAATTATGTATAGTTAACACATTCAGCGCCACATGTATATATCATTATACACCTTGAGTAGTCAACTTCAGTGTATCAGTGAATATACACCATACCAAACATTTTGTATAGAGACTTTGTAGCCCTGGACGTCACTAAACATATATACACTGGCCTCTGAAGTTGACTACCAAAACCAGATATACATGTGATGTAGAATGTGTTAAAAGAAAATGCACTAAAAATAATTTAGAAACAGGTTGTTGGAAGGACCCTGTATTTTGTAACAAATTGAAGAGCTGAATAAAACAAGTCACATTAAAAGAACATCATATTCATGTATTACAGAATCATAAGAAATGACAGTTCATCCTTTCATTTCCCAGGAAATAAGGTCATGGTGACTCTGTAATTTTATACAAGTTGTGTATGCTATCAGATACTCACATCATAATTATCTCGTAGCAAACGCAAGTGAAGTGCCAACAGCCTCCTTATCTGCACACAGGCACCACTGATCTGGTATACTTTCTTCCATTGTTTTAACAATAATTGTGATATTGAAACCTAAAAAGATTGCCATGTTAAGGAAATAAGCCATAAGAATTAGTCTATATTAGTAATAATAGCTTTAGTTAGCTATTAACTAGACAACTATCACTTGCAGCTTCGGTGAGACAAACCATCTCCATCTCTCTACATCCATCCAACCATCGCAGGAATCTTGCATGATAATGTTCTCAAATACTTCATTAGTCAATTAGACATTAAGAGTATTAATCAAAACTTGAAATACATAATTATTACAATTTACTGTTTTACTAGCTGACCCGCGCAACTTCGTCTGCTTCACATAAGTGAATATTCCCCGTTTTTGCAACATTTTTCATTGTGCTACGCTCCTATTGGTCGTAGCGTATAGCC
The DNA here is from genome assembly GCA_930367265.1 of Catocala fraxini. Taxonomy (NCBI): domain Eukaryota; kingdom Metazoa; phylum Arthropoda; class Insecta; order Lepidoptera; family Erebidae; genus Catocala; species Catocala fraxini. The sequence goes on along the minus strand of OV884025.1, from coordinate 9,821,051 downwards.
TTCCTCGATAAATGGGCTATCCAACACTAAAACAATTTTTCTATTCGAACCAGTCGTTCCTGAGATTAGGGTGTTCAACCAAACAAACAAAATCTTCAGCTTTATAATATTAGTATAGATATGAGGGATCTCTGAATGTTTGAGAGATGATGGAATGTAATGGATTAGATTTTCCTTATTTATGAGGTCCAATAAATATTCTTTAAAAATAGGATAACTGATAATGTAACACACTGTTTGTCATCTGAGAGTTCAGTAATTAAGAGATAAATAATTTATACTATTTAAAAAGGAGAAGATTTATGATAAAAGTAGCACAAAACTTACCAGCCTATTATAATCATGTTGAGCATCATAAAAGAACAATATTTTAGCAACAAGTGATGATACAAGTATCTGATCATCAGGATTGACCCTGGGAAACATGCTATCAAATTGGTCCCTTTCATGTTGTTTACAATGTTTTCTTGTTAAGTAGCTTCGGACGTATGCTTGAATTTTTATTGTGCTATTAAGTCGCTTTCTATGTTCCTGTAACAAAAAAATGTTTTAGTATGTGTTATTACGGTGGATCTTAAATACTGACTATTACAAATTTAGAGAAACTGGCTAAAAATTATTTTAAGCATTACAATGGCTCATATTAATGAATACAAAAATGCTGAGTCATTTTATGTGGTACTAGAGAATGTTCTAATTTGTATATATTGTTAAACTAATATATCTGTTATGAAACTAAAGAATTTATCTGCTAGAGAAGATATACCACATGATGCAGTATTAATCCTCCATCAAACATATACAATATCTATTTAGATAATATTATGAAATTATGACTTTAAGGTTAGTTATTTTAATACAAACAATAAATAACTTTAGATACTAACTAAGGCAACTTTTAAGTAAGAAAAGGTAAAGTGAAAGTCACAGAGTTATTGAAACACTATATAACCTCTCTTTTTTGTCTTTGTTGTTGTGATTGTAGAATCAAGGCATCTCTGTCTGTCTTGCGTTGTGCACTCGCGCCAGCCAGGTTCTGTTGAGGCTTTCGCCTAAAGTCTCCCTCAAACGAATACATAGCTGAAATCACAATCCATGACCATTAAAGATAACATCTAAAAACATTTTGTAAACAACAATCAGCTGAACGATTCTACAATTCATATTTTATATTTACCTTAGCCGATTTCAATTATATAGTAATATACTGTTAACAAAGAAGAACATAATAGAATTATATGAATTTAATTCACTACACATAAAATTAAACTTTGAGTACTCAACTGATGAAATACAAGTTTTTATTGGTTTTTTCATACGCAATGAGCAAGGAGTTAAATTATGCTTTGACAGCAAACAAATTTAGTGTTGCCATATTTTAAATATGTAATGCCCTGGGCACATTTAATTTCCAATACCAATAAAATATGCACCGGAAAGGAGTACGGGTTTAATTTATGTGTTGATGAACTGCATCGCCAAAATGCAACGGTAAAGATACCAAAACACCTACGAGCGCGCCTCATGTAGGCACCTACATGAACTGTGGTAAGTTAGAATGGCACAAGCATTACCCAAGTAGCCATCCACACTCTCAATAATTGCCCATCAGCTCAACCTCCTTTAATCTGACTGAGTCATAGAACACCAGATTCAATTAAATTCAAATGTGTCTGCCCACCGGTGTGCCACTGCGACTCAATAAATTTTAATCATGTAAATTTTATGGTAATACTATGGACTAAACTCGGCAACTACGCTAATGACGTTTTTCTATCTTTTACTCTTAACTTTTCAGTGTACGTCCTTATGTTCTTTTACCTCACGCAGACATTACACTATTATATATTGACGAATATTGTACATTTGATCCAATTGGACATTCATAATTATTGGTGCTAAATCTTGGCTACAACGTAATGAAATAGAAAATCGATAGCAACGATCCATTTAACGATTTTAAATAACTACCGAGATCATTATATAGAACTAGCTGTCCCGACAGACGATGTCCTGTACCAACACGAAAAATAAACAAACCTAAACCATTCTCGAATGCACTTGAACACACACACAAAATTTCATCAAAATCGGTCCAGCCGTTTAGAATGAGTTTAATTACAAACACACGCACAAAAGATTTATATCTAATAAGATTTTGATTGATAGGCGCATATCAAGCCACTTTTAATTCAGGCAGTTGGTCCATCCTGTTGGTCCGAGTCTATCCTTCTGTCTATTTCAGTCTCCTCCTTTTTGCTGTAATTTCAATTATCCTACCAAGTAGTTTCATATGAATGATTTTTCTATCATGCTTATAAAACTGCTAATCCCTTGGCAACTTTTCTTTCATAAGATTGCGGTTTCACTGTTATCTCGTGGTATTAAATTACCTTTGCAACTTTAGGAACATAGCCTTGTTCGCGAGAACAATATCTAGTATTCTGAGGTCATGTCGCGAATATAAGAAACCACATAAGTATAAGATTCAGACCAAAAAAATATGGATAACACTAAAGTAAAATGGAACGTCAAATTAACTGTCAATAACAATTTTATTAATTTGACATATATGTCAAAAAATAAGAAATGCTCAACGTATATTGACTGAAAACAAAAGCAAATATTATATTTTAACACTGGAATGTGACTGAATACTTGTCTATATTTTAAACCATTTAATAAAATCAAATAGAATTATCATAATACTTGCTAAAATGTCTGATAGTTTGTTAGACGACGGCGATAGCGCCGAAAACTCTGGTCGCGTAAGTAATATCAAACAGCTTTACTTTGCTTTACTTTTATTATTTTTTGTTACATTATGCACTGTTACTGTCTCGAGTATGTTGCTATCTTATCCCGTTTCTTTGTATATCAGGTTTCAAGGCCTACACTAACTCAAGTAAAGGCAGTGATAGCATTTATGGAGAAACATCCAGATTTGGCACACAGAAGACTTAGAGTAGGGATGGGACATGCCAAATTTAAAAAGCTCTGGGTGGAGTTGTCAAACATTGCTAACTCAATCGAAGGTGCTATGAAATCAACAAAGGGTTGGATCAAGGTAACTAACACTATCATATAAATATAATCGCTCCATTGGTATTTCGTTGTACATGCGAAGATTCGATAATTTTGTTTGTTAGTTTTATTCTTGACCTGTTATTCGAAGAACATTTTCCAGATTATGATAGCTAAAGTGCCTCTAGCAGTCTATAATCAATAGCAAGTGAGAGTCATTATGCATAGAATTAAAATACAAATGAACCTCTCAACCGCTTATCAAAAATACGAAAATACAAAAAGTTATTAAAACAAAAGTAGACTATCATAACAAAATTTATGTTTTAACCTCTCAATCGACACTAGGATGCAGGGATCCGAATTTGACCAGACTATTTAAAACTTTTTTTTTTTGCCTTTTTATGCTCTGATATTGGCATCCTAGTGTTGGTTGAGAGGTTAAATATGTCTTACTAGACAAGTGTTTGCTTGGCTTTGCATGCTCGCAAATAGTTCTATGTCCTTTTCTGTACCCTAAAGAGTTTGCAAAATGTTGTGCTAATTGGTTGAATAATTAAGGTGAAAGTGTGAAAGTGAAACTAACAGAATCAGATTCATATTTATAATGTTAATAGATTGTGGTAAAGCCTTCCAGCATAATCATATCATGTGCTGGCATATTTAACAGATATTTTATTGCTGCTGCTACAAGTTAAGTTGAACTGTATAGATTTTGTATTGTATGTGTATTCTGCTGTTATGTTTGAGTAGAGGTTTTATACAGTCAAAAAATGTTGTACTGATTGGGTGTAAAAAACCATTCCCTTATTTCAGAGCACCTCTTACTCATTTTACATAAAATAATGGAATCAGTCATACAATTTCACCACTTAAAATTTAGACTTCCAAGTTATGTGTTTTTGTATTAAAATACTAGTATTATTAAGCTATTGAGTCACAGCAACACACTGGGGGGCCAGACACAATAGAATTTTAATTATGTCTTATATTCTAAAACTTGACAGACTAATAACAAACAACCAAATAGAACTAATAACTACAAAAAAATAAAAATAGGATATCCATTGAGTATAAGGTATCATGTTTTATCATAGCCAAGGATAAAAAGTTAAGCTAACTAGTATCAACCTCCTGACAAATTTACTCAACTGTTGTCTTATATTGCACAACATTACATGCATTTGACATTGCAAGTAATTATGTTTTCCTGCATGCAGCGGCTTAGCTGTGTAGGGCCAATGTCTTATCAATCACCAGAAAAAGTAAAAGACCTCAATCACTTCATGGATTTATGGTGTGATTGCTTAGAATCATTATTTGTACGCTGTTACCATAGCAAAGGGCATAACATAGTGAATCATTATAGAAATATGCTTTTATAAAATCAATGATATATACATAATCTGTGTTGAATTTTCATGATAAAGCAAAACAATTTATTGTTATTTGTTATTGCAGTTTTGGTCAGATAAAAGACGAAGTATAGTTATCAAGAAGAAACAAATAGAACAAGGAAAACTGCAAGGGTCATTGACTGCACTGGAACAAAAGATTTTAGACCTCTGTGATGATAAACGTACAATGACTACTAGTAAGTGTTATGTCCTTACATTTTGCGATTTAAATAATATGTAGTTAATATTGCTATACACATGATCAGGTAGGCATATTCGAGACTGTAATTTATTAACAACATACCTGTACAAACAAAATTTTTCATGTATTGGATTTGATTTAGGTGCAATTTGGCTTTTAACTCATAACAGAATGAATGTCCCATACAAAAAAAAGAATAAAAATAAAACGATTGTTTGCATGCATGCAAAAAAGTTGGCTGCCGAGATTGCCTACATAATTATAAATACGTCAAATGTCGAACGCAACCTTTTTTACAACACACATAACAAATAAATGATAATATATGATTATATTTATCATAAGCGTAAATAAGTGTTTAAAATAGTATAATTAATAATCATGCAATGCTAAAGTTTAAAATGATTAAAGTATACATGTATAGAAAGCTGCTTCTGTATCTATAAGAGTGATTTGTTTGCCTTAAAGCAACCCAAAACAGATTAATTTAACGTATGGTATATAGTTCACCAAAACGTTTTCGATCATCCCTAGTCCCTAACTTACATAGGTCGGTGGAACGCCAATCCGTCACGACCAGAGAGAGATGTCTAACGGACTAACTTCGGGCAGTTCGGGCTGCGATTAAAAACTTGACAGAATACCCCAATTATACTTTTGAACCTCCTGCTTTATAGATAAGAACCTTATGCTCAGCATCCACAAACAAACATTTTTGTTTTTTAAATGCCTTTAGACGTAGTTCATCTGATTGAGATGAAACTGGTCAATTGTTTGCACTTGCTTGAAAGATTTTAAGATAGGGTCACCAAAGTACTATAGATGGTGTGTTGTTGAATCATAAGGTACTTTTAACTAGTCACGACTGAAATCATGAATAACAAGCAATATGGAATAAACAACTACACGACAATTATTATGGTTGATAATTTAGTAGTGTTGTGGTAATTCTTTCCCATTGTATTATTGTGTAGGAAAAAAGCGAGCGGTGAAGGAAGAGCCGTGTAATGGTGACGATAACGACTCCTTTGAAGATGATATCTCGAATGACTTCAGTCAAGTTGACAACAGCAGACTGTACTCTACAGAGTCTGACGAACGACAGTTGAATATGATAGATAAATTGGTAAGCAAATTAATTTATTTTCCTTATAAGGACTACTGCTGAACTAGCTATTATGCCCGTATCACAAGAGTTACTAAAATTCAAACAACGGACACAAAGAACATCCACATTCGAAACAACAATTTTGGATCACAAAAATTATGTCCGATATAGCGATCGAACTCGGCGCTTGGCAGTGGCGAGGCGACCACTTAATCCACTTCCACTACGCCATCTGTAGAGTATATCATATATTTTTCTATATCAACTCCTGCATTAGGGCCTGTGCACACCACGATTTTTAAACGCGCGTTGACGCGCGTTTTAGAAACGTGCGTCGACGGCGCGCTTTTATCCTACAGAGCAGTTTGTTGTCATCTGTATCAATACACAAGCGCGTTAGCATTGCGTTTGTATCGATTCAAACGCGCGACACCAGCGCGTCACTAGCGCAATAACAAAGCGGATGCAATCAATACTGTCTCGATCGACGCCATCTTGCTACTGTTGTATCGCTACACACGCGCGTCTGTATCGATTCAAACGCGTGTTTGAATTTATACAGGTGTGCAAAGGTCTACAGGCTGCGTCTGACTCGCGTGCGTATCGCGTCTGTATCGCAACAAACGCGCATCGACGGCGCGTTTAAAAAACGTGGTGTGCACAGGCCCTTAGGATAAGCATTCTTTGTGTCGGTTATTTTTATGTTTATTACTACGATTTTTTTATAAATCTGTTTCGGTCCTTAGGTAGTAGTAATGGATCAACAGTCGGCAGCGCTGTCACAAATGGCGCAGGCCACCCTTACTTCCTCCAAGGCCTTGGAGAGGCTAGCTGAAGCATCACATGTACAAGTAAGTGGCCAAACTTCTCATTAATGACGTGCCCGCATCAGCCTTAAATTGGTAATCGATTGAAGATTCGGTTTCGGCCAAAACAATCTAGTTTCGGTTATTAGCTGCGATACTACTGATCCTAAGATTAAATGAACTGCTTTTATTAGCGTACACACAGCGACACATCAACCTAGACCTATCCTGTTTGGACTTTGAACTATTAGAAATTGAACGCTGCGAATCGTGCGAGAGAGTGCGTTATATTTTTGTCTCATTCACGCTGAACAGGACGCGACACTCTATCCTTACCATTACATCGACGCCACTATGCACCGTCCCTTTCCAACAATTCTCTATTTTGTATGTAGCGTATTTATGCGTATATAGGGTGTCTAACGTGATGTGTAGCCGTGTGTACAATATAAAACTGTTTAATTATGAATCCTAATATTAGTAATCTAATAATATTAATTGGTTCATTTAATTTTTATCTGTTCTTTAAATTATAATATAATAATTAAATTAGGTTCTTTATTGTCGTACAAAAAAATGTTATATTTCTTATGGAGATTGATAATTAGATAGTTGTTTAATAACCATGTACTTACTAACTAAATACTGTAACACAGTTAAAATACACAATTAACGAGTCTAGTTCTATTTATCAAAATGGTGATTTCTGTGTTTACTAACAAGAATAACATATTGTTTATAATTTTTGTTTACGTTAAAGTTAATAAGATATAAATCGGTAATTATTTTTCTTACGTAGTTTAACATTTTTACATAACATAAGTTTCGTTTACGGTTTCGGTCGAAACAGACGGAGGCCGAAGTTTCGGTTTCGGCTGCAAATCCTATCTCGGTCGGTAAAATCCATTAAATATCCCTTAACTAGTGTTGCCAGATTTTTGTCAGGAAGGTAAAATTGAGACAATTATAAAATACTACAGTAATTAACATCTTAGTCATTAAATTATAATAATGATGATTAAATAGCAGTAATAGATAGTAATCTTATTATATAAAGAAATCAATTACTCCATTCCAATTCGCATAACGTCCCGATGGGGAACAAATCCGTAACTAACGGGATGACGTTGATTTTACGGGCTCCCTGTACATAAGAGATTATGCCTAAATTACAATTACCAGTGGCAACATAAGTGTATGTTTACATACATAAAACATTGTCCACAGGCACTGGCAGTCGACAGACTAGCAGGCACGTTCGAAACAATCAGCGCATCGTTTCATGACGTCAGAAATGCCATACTTGGAATTGATTACACAATGAAGAGATGCTATCCCGCAACTACGACACAACAACGACAAAACTCAAATATATTCAGTTAGAGTGCACCTACAAGATCTGTAACACGTAAAAGTATTAAAATCATACATGCCATTTCAAACCTTAGTGCTAAAGTATTTAAGTTCACATTAGATTGACTAAACAATAATCTGACTTGTACATAAAGCATTTAACCTTGTGTTAATATTAATGAATCAACTGTATTATATGAGTAAGATGCATTTTAAACGATTCTATGTATTTTATTTTCCTACTTATTGGGTTGTAAGAAAAGTTGTGTTGTTATAGTGAAAGATTATACACGTAGCTATCTTATCTGCGTAGATAGTGATTGTTTTATCAGCAAGTATGTGTATCATTGCTCCATTTTTAATGTGAAACAGAACTTACGTCAATGCGAATCGTGTGTTCTTAACAATACATTCTTAATAATGCGCGTAGTACATCGTAGTGTAGGTAAATTAATAATAATATGGAGTTCTTAGTAAAGTATTTTTTTATATTCGTTTTGTGTAGTAGATTTGTAAGTTGTGATGTTTGCCCGAAGCAATGTGACTGTGATATGGATGAAGATGGATTGAATAGGGCACAATGTGTGGATCAAAACATTATCAGTATTGATGTGGGAGTGCCTAAAGCTGTGCAAGTATACAGTTTGAGTCATAACGCTATCAGTGAACTCGACAACTTTTGTTTTAAGGTGAGTTTTTGTATGATGGTGAAATATATTCTTTTAAATATAATAAGTAGGTTGTATGTACTTATTTTATTGTATTTTATGCTACCTAGCTGTTACGCACCTCTAAATAGTTAAAACACATCTTGCCATACCATCAATTGTTTAAACTACTTTTATTTCTTTCTAATATCTAATGTTTTAAACATTACTCATTACTCCCTATATTTCATATTAAATCGATCGAATGATATTTGCACTTATAAGTGGTACAACATTTCACAGATTTTTATTATATTTATTGATTTTTAATTATTCGTTTCCCTTCCGTTCGTGTACTATATTGAGTGATTTTAATAATTTATTTTACTTTCGTTGGTATCAAACAATCGATAAATAAAAGATCAAATGACTTTGTAACTATAGAACCAGCGCCATTTACCTATACTTAAACTTCGATTAAGTACTAAATAGAATTCAATTATTTTTATATCACAGTGGTGGTAAACACGGGACACTACTCTAGTTTGTCAAAGAAACATTAGAGGCAAAAATGGCGCGCTGCCGCCCTTGCTAAAAAAACCGTACCTATGCTGTCATCCCAAATAGCACTGTACTAGAGTATTGGACCTCCCCTTTCTATTGTAGATATACCGCCTTCCGAATGCGATATAGCAATCCTTCTCATTAGCAACTCAGCTAAGCTTTTTTTCTGTAAGATGGAGGTTTTCCCGCAATCGGGCTTACCCATCGTAGGCTACTACCCTATGGTCTGATTATCTTAAAATTTATAACGTACTAAATTTGTTATATTTCTTTCTTATTTAAATAGAATTATAGTTCATGATGGCTGACAAGTGAGATCGATTATATTCTTTTAGCTTCTATTATCACGTCGTCTAGTTGTATCTAGTGTAATCGTTCTTACATACTAAACTGTAGATCCTTATCGTATCGTATCGAGATCGAGACCCAGACAACGTAAATTGTAACTAGATGTTTATGTAAGAGGGGATCACTATGTACAGATTTTTGAACCAACTAGGTATTGTGGGTGAGGTGTAGTGTCATCTACACATACTTTTATATCTAGGTACTTTTGCTAGTGAATTAGGGAAGGAAATATGTATATAGCTAGTTAAATGTTACTGTAATTAATCTCTAGCAAACATTCGTATGATAATTAGGCGTAAAGGTATGTGCAATGATATTCTATTGTGACCCTATCTTATGTACTAAATAGGCATATGTCCGCTTAAAACAAGATTCATAGTTTGTCAAACTAATCCGGTAGGTATGCTTTGAAGATAAAAGTACTTGGACTAGATTTTCATTGCTAGATTCTAAATGCTCACAGCAAAGAAATTAATGTCTACCTAAATTGTGACGCACACTATGTTAAGATCCGCGGCTAATTCCGATGCTAGACAAATATTTGCATGACCAACAGGCGTTAAGTTCTTTGCTTGAATCGCCCGTGTAACTAGGTTGTGTTTAGAATTGAGTAATTTAGTTTCAAAATCCTCTAAAATACTTTTCACCAAATAATGGTAACATTATTTGGTGAAAAGTATTATTTATATATATATATATATATATAGGTATATATATATATATATATATATATATATATATATATATATATATATATATATATAATATATAAGTATTATTATCTCAAAAAACCATTTAAAGACATAATATAAATGGAGTATTTTAGCGGTGTTTGCAACAAACTGCTACTGTTGAGAGCTGATTTAATAAAAAAATTGTTGTGTTTTTTTAAACTATCATAGCAATGCGATAGAAGCCACGAAGGAGCTTCATATTCAATCGGAAAATTATTTTTGTTCTGATATCGTTTTGGCGGGTTTTGAAACTATACTCCTCAATTATGAATTCATCACTCATTACATTGGTTTTAAGTCCTACATAATACTTGGTATGCCTATTGCCGTCTACCGTTTACACTTCCAGAATTGGTGCATTTACTTAGAATTTTTTGACTGGATTCTCCAATTTGATCAGCCTGGGAATCCAGTGCTAAACCACACTTACTTTCGCTGTGCTACCGAGATGGGCAGAACTTGTAAGAGGGAATAATATCCGGAAATCGAGTCTAAGACCTCTTAGCCCGGATTTACTAAAACTGGTATAGAAAAATAATAAAGTTATAGTGCTGCCGTTGTTATTGTTATAAAGTAGAAATTTATCATTTAGGTACTAAATCATTGTTATTTTAAAAGATACATACCTACTTATTTTTTTTATTAGGCGTTAATAGCCTAATGGTTATGGCATTAGACTTGCGACAGAGAGATCATGGTTACGAAACTCACCTATATCTCACATAGATATCACCGTGTACCTTCTTAACACAAGCAAACTATCTTAGCTAGAGGGAATAACGAGCATACTGGGATCTATTTATCCAAATTAACAGAAATCTTTAAAAAATAATCCTCGCGTCTTGTTTATTGACATGACTGATTCGCCAAATGCGGTGTGTTCTTTATCTTCTATAAAGAACCCACTGTAACGTGACAGTCGATAATAATAATAAAAATATCTGTATTGACATAAGTGTGTTTTACAATTATTTGAATCTCTGACCTCTGAGCTAGTTAAATACTGTATTACAGGAGGCAGTTTATTCTCCATAACACACTGTACAATAATGTCAATATTGTACTAATGGACCATGGTAAGAAACATAGAAATTAAAAAGGTAAAATCAAAAAGAACTAAAATATCGTCGACGTCGTAGTCGATGGTGATCACCACTAAAGTACTAAATATAGAACAAAGTAAATACCAAATCTGAATCAAAGCCTACTTTTAGCAAAAACATACGATAAGATAAGTTTGTTTCGATACCACCAGACAAGGCTTAGGTAGGTATATATTTTTCAGAATATTTTGTACCTACATGTTTTCAACTATCACCTACTGTCCAAAGATTATCAAGTCGTGATTTAAAAAGTAGGGCATTGACCCAAATGCTTTAGCAAACATATAAACAAAGGTATGTTTGTAATATCTTAAGTTAATACTTTACATATCATATTTTTTCTTGATTGTTATGGACAAGAGCAGTGCTTTTAATTAAAAGCGGAAGAATACTATGCATATAATCCTAATCCTAACTAATATTATAAATGGGAATGTGAGTTTGTTTGTTACGCTTTCACGCTTTAACTACTCGACCGATCATCATGAAATTTCCCATATACCTACATTGTATGGTGAAAACAAAAGGACCTGTGGTCTAGATAAAAGGAATGTTACTTAGCTCGCCAAAATCTAGTTTACTACAATATTATCTTTGTTTACAGGAGAGCGGCTACACATCTGTCCAAATACTAGATTTATCGTACAATCTTATTTTCTGGATTGGCCTGCACGCTTTCTCTGGATTGGATAGTTTACAACATATAAATCTGAGTAATAATCGACTGAGATTTATTCCATCGGATTTATTCTGGGATACTCCGGAGTTGGATACATTGGACTTATCGTCAAATGTTTTCGAAAGTCTGAAGAATGAACCTTTTTTAATGCTTGAGAAGTTAAAGGTAAGTGTAAATTTTAAGTCTGTATAAATATAGATGATTCTGTAGTTCTGATAGTCTGTTACCCACGACTTCGCCTCATTAAAAAGCACGCTATGCCCTATCTGTTGAATTATTCAAACTATTTACACCTTACAATCCATAAATATCAGTTTAATTGATTGAGTACTGATTGAACTCAAATCGAGATAGCCGATTTTTAAATTGAAACAGGCATTGAAATTTATATATTTATTTGGTTAATAGTATAAGGAGAGAGTAAAGGAATGGGAGAAGTGGGCTTGTGATTCTCCGGTACTCTTACGTACCGGGCGTAACGCAGTGTCTCTGTTTTTATGACGATTTCCTGTAAGAGGGTGGTACTTCTCCGTCGAACCGGCTGATTCATATACCTACGTCGCCAAATAATAATTAAGTATACATTAGTTGATAAACACTGGGGAGATTTCGATTATGTCTATCCTATATGATAATAACAAATTATAGTTTTTTATAGCAGCAAAAGTTAAAAGATAGTTGATTACATTAGTAGGTAGGTACCATTAAAAATACAGATTACAAAATTAAGCATTTTAATTTATAAAGTAATTTCACTTAAAAAAATATTTATACTAATTTTGCTGTCTGCAACTGGCGGTTTGCCCATTTTACGTCTTTTTTTTGATAACATTGTTACATCAGTCAAATATGCGAATACAGCGCTCGTTACCAACCCAGTCCGTAATTTTAATAATGGTTTAGTGTAGGTAGGTACCTATTCACCTTTGACGACTCGATGGCGTAGTGTTTAGTGTAACCGACTGCCACGCCTGAGGTCGCGGGTTCGATTCCCGCACAAGTCAAACATTTGTGTGCATGAACATGGATGTTTGTCTTGGTCTAGGTGTTTCTATGTATAATATTTATGTATTTACAAAAAAAAAGTATATATGTATGTTTATCCATTGTCTAGTACCCATAGTACAAGCTCTGCTTAGTTTGGGCTAGATGGTGTTGTGTATATGTGATAGAATATTATTATTATTATTACCTTTCAAAAAATTTTGCTTCCAGGTCCTCAACTTGAACAACTGCAGAATAAAGGCTTTACCAAACCGTATCTTTAACAGATTGCCGAACTTGAGAAAATTAGACTTAAGCGAAAATTATGTAGTGACTTTTAACACTGATGTTATTCTTCCACTACGTAAATTAGAACGAATAGAACTACGAAATAATTACTGGCAGTGTAACCCCGATTTCATTGCTGTTGAAAACTGGATAACTTCACGGGGAATAACTTATGACAAGCAGTGTAAGAAAAGAGGGCCTAAAATGTCTGAGAAAATGATATCGGTAGTGCCTATTCTTAATAGAGAACCGGTGGATATAGGCGAAGTATGGAATATAACCTCGAATACGAACGAAACTGTCATCGACAAACCGCCAAGACCACTGACTCCGTTTGAGAAATTCGACAAAGACTTCTCAGCATTACAAGCATTTATTATTGGAATGGAAATTGGTTTGGCTATTGGCATAATAGGGACGTATATCTGGTTAAATAAGTTTTGTACGTGTGGTGCGTTGAGTTGCCGGCCGCAGGCGAGGCGGCAGAGAAGGCGTAGATGTCCAAGGATAGATGGTGATATGAGGACTAATTTGTTATGGAGTAATATAGTCAACCCTGATTTAGAAACTCCACCTCTTTATCGAAGGCAGTTGTCGCTGCCGGATAGAAGTCCACCGTTTCCTACATACGGGTTGCCCGGAGTTACGGAGACGCCGCTACAGATAGATGCGATTCGTTTGCCAGATCGTGGAGAGACGCCACCTCCGCCATACAATGACTGTCGTATTAATATATGAATTAAGTGACTGTTTAGTGTTTTAGCTGTATTGTGATATTTGGAACTAAATGAACAAAAGGTACATATTTGTTTATGACGTTAGGGTTTACATCCATGCTGGATGATCAATTTACTTGATTTACTATTAGTTAGGGCTTGCCGATGGCGTATACATATTAGCTTTGCTAGGAGTGCCGATAAGACGACTGCAAGTGAATGGATTGGTCATCAACAATCATGTGCCGGGTATACGTCGTACGTATACGTACGATGTTATTCCAAAACTTTTTATTAGTGCTATGTTATTACAACTTGGGTACAGTTAGTGACATAAGTCGCTATACATTTGTGAGATTTTGAATAATTCTAACATTTTTGTAGTTATAACTATTAATAATAATTTTTAAAGTAATAAAACAATTTTTTATGTCTGTAGAATAATAAATAAAAAATTCAATTAAGTAAATGGTTTTGGAGTATTATTAATTGTTCAGTTACATATGTCGCTAATTGTACTAAATAATTTAGTGGACTGAATGATTATAAATTTATAACACATGTGTAAGTACAGTATGTCTGTGTGCGTGCAACGATTGCTAATTATCTATTTAGTCAACAAAATAGGTAGGATTTTATATTATTTTAAATTTGAAGACTCAATATTGTTACAAATTAAACAAGTTTTTTATAAAATCACTTTTTATTTATAAATACCATTATCACATTTGATTCATTAACATAATTAAATGATCTGTCATAATATAAAAGTTAATAAAATATGCTAATTCAGACTCATAAAATTTAATATAATTATCTAAATTAAACAAGATACACATAATTTGGGTAACTATATAGAATTTTGTACAAAAAGTAACACAACCTTGTGGCAATTTAATATTCGTAAACTATGGCATCACCATGGCATATCGACATTCCGAACGAAATTAAATGAACACTGGCATATTGAACTGTTTCAGGCGCCCAAATTGTCGCTAGTCAACAAAACGTATATGAAAGTCAAATTACTAGTGGAATCATTACTGACGATACATAAAACAAGAAAACACACAGAACAAAACGAGTCATCAAACCATCATAAATAAATTGTCATATTTGTAAGTGATTGGAATGTACAGTTTGATATTGCGTTAAAAGACAGCATAAGACTTATATATACATCCATTTTGGCTACAAAGGAACATAAAGTGGAAATGCATTTTAGTTTCATATATACCAATCTATTGGTAATAATATAAAATTTATCTTATACAAATGCTATTCCAATATCTACCGTTCACATATTGATTAATAAAATGTTAAAAACAAAATACAGATCATATTTACAATGCTTAATTATTAAATAATACGTAATCAGGCACATCATGGCATGTCATTTCTGATTATCACCCGAATTATACCTCTACCCTCATACAAAGTTATTTTACGTAGATGTATGTTTATTTACTTATTTCTATGTATACACAAGCAACTAGAGGTATGATATGAGCTAGACATACTGCTTAGAACAGGCTTGTTCGACATTAATATAAATATTTAAATTATTGGGTAGGTCATACATTAATCACTTGAGGCTTGAAAAGATAAAAAAAAAATTAAAGGAGGGTCGTGACATGTCATACGTTTATATTTACCAATATAACTCTTATGGTTTTTGTGCCATTAGTTAACCAGTCATGTTATTTGCCTTAGAGTAAAATATGTCTATTATAAAGAGAAAAATTGTATGCTTGTAACCGATAAACTCAGAAACTACTGAACCAATATAATAATTCTTTCATTATATCCAGAAATAGAATAGGCCATTTGCCTATTTTACTTTCCATTCGTGGCTCGTAGCGCGATGTTATATTCAACATCACGCTACGAGACACGAGGTAACCATAAACGTGGGTGAAACTGCATAAAACCGTAATATAGATAGTTCACGACATTTATTAAAAATACACGTGATATTGAGTAGGATGGCTAGATCTTTTGCCGGGGGTCGTCAGGAGTCGTCGCCCGCGGACCCGTCTTCATTGGGCCCTGCTGAGTGGGTCGCTGATGTACTTTCAGTTCCAACGACCTACCCACCATACAAAGCAGCGAGTTGGCATACCATAGTGGTTTTAGTCCATAGGCCCGAAGTCTTGGGAGGCCTCGACATAGCGCGCTCGCCCTCCCCTTGTGGCGAGGAGACACGCATCAGGAGCATTTCTCCAGGTAAAAAAAAGGACGATGGCTAGATCTTCGAGTATCACGGATAATCACCATTGTAATAATGGTGTAAAAAATGGCGTAACAATTTCAAGTGATTAAAGGATGAGCCTTTATTCTAGGTTATATTATACTTCGATGGTAGCATCTTCGTTCTCCAAGGACAGTTGGCTGATGTTCACGTAGTCGGGATGCTGTGAGAACACATCGACTAGTTGGCTGAACGTCGGCCTCAAGTCTGGGTTGTACGCCCAGCAGTCGCGCATCACCTGGTATATGTCATCGGGACAATCTTCTGGTATCTTTAGACGGTCACCACTTTCTACCATTTGTATAGCCTGGAAAAGGATTCTATGTTAGTAATGTAAATATTAACCCGTTGAGTCGCAAAGGCACACTGGCTGCTATAGATTATAGGTTTTTAATAATCTCTGGCATTCCAAGGCTTGACAGGTTAATAAAATAAATAAAGGTTCTGTTAAAACCGTTATTTCAAATATTAAAGTTTAATCTATACTTAACAATATAAAGGGGTAAGATTTGTTTGTTTGTCATTGGTAAACTCGGAAACGACTGAACCTATTTTAATAATTCTCTGTCATGATTAACTTAAATATATAGTTAATAATATAAATGAGAAAGATTTGATTGTTTGTTATTGACAAACCCTGAAATATTCAAGAATATTTAATCATTATTTTGTTATTGTTATGTTACTTCTGCTAATGCCTATGTTACTTCTGGATAACTTTATGCTCCACTGCCGTGGGTTGTGGCGTGATATTCACTAGAATAATAAATAAATTTGAATAAGTATTTTAGTCGACCTGGTAAAGGTAGCGGGAAGCGATTGGATACGGGTGGCCCAAAACCGGTCTGTGTGGAAGACCTTGGGGGAGGCCTATGTCCAGCAGTGGACGTTTTTTGGCTGAGATGATGAAGTCTTTTAGTATATCACACAATTGTGTAACCATAATATTAGTAAACAAACCTCAATGCCCCTCATATCTCCGTACGGTTGTTTCCCATAAGAGAACATCTCCCACAGCGTGACGCCGTAGCTCCACACATCGCTGGCGTGGCTGAACGTGCCGTAGTTGTACGACTCCGGCGCGTACCACTTGATGGGCCACTTCCCACCACGACTCGCCATGTAGTACGAACTGTCCGTTGACAAAGCCCGGGATAGTCCAAAGTCGCTTATTTTAGCTTGATGTCTATAAAAATAAATTATTATTTTAATATAAATGTTAAAAATCAAATTTACGACTTTAGGAACTATAGCAGTGTACAATATTTTCATATGCATTGCAAATGACAAGTAGTTTAATACTCTGGCACCCAAGCTAGATTAAACCATCAATTGCTGGAATCATATAATATTATAAATGCAAACGCCTTAACTTTTCCACCAACCGTCATGTAATTTCAAAAAAGGATTGATTATGGATTCATAGATAGAAAAGTCTAATTCATTCATTGTTGCTATATTTGATAGTGTATTGATGATTCAGGCCAAACACCAGTATTAGTAGATAAGATGTACAAATGATAGGTATATAGAATGTGAAACAATGATCAATATTATAACTTATACTTTCTAAAGCTGGCTAGTATTCTTTCAAAAGAATGAATAGTAGAATTATAATATTAGAAGCACGAAATGTAAGAGGCGCCGTAAACCATAATAAAATTTCACTTAAAAAAATGTATTTCATTTTCTGCGGGCAACATGACGATGTTGCCGTTATCTATTTAACTAAAATAAAGTTTTTATCTTAACGAATATTATAAATGCGAATATGAGTTTGTTTGGTAACGTTTGCCCGTCATAATTTAATGATGATAGGTGAGTAATCGACCGATCAGCATAAAAAAATAACCGCATACACAATGTCGGGGGTACAGTAAAGGACATAGTGTACCTTTCATACTGGCAAAAGAGCTGGCGGGGGATAGGACATAATCTGCATTTAAACCCGCCGGGTAACATCGAGTAGTGTAGTATATAGTCAAATATAATCTTCTATTTATTACTAAAAATGGGTAGTATCGTACCTGCTAGCGAGCAGAATATTCCTTGCAGCTAAATCCCGATGCACGAACCGTCGCCGCTCCAAGTACCGCATGCCGGCGGCCACCTGGCATGCCCACAGCCTCAGCTCATAGCCCGGCGCTGCCTTATCTGGATGTCGCATTAGGAACTCTAGCAGAGATCCCAGAGGTTCTAATTCTTGAATCATCGCTAATGGAGGCCCCTGGTAATAGCAACCAAAACATTTTTAATGTAATTAGTGTAATATAGCATGATAAACAGTATATAAATAGTATATTATGGTGTTGTTTGTATGTGGTAGTATATTATTATTATTATCAAATATGGACGATGAATATTTTTACCATAAAACAGAAATACACCATTATACTTTTGCTTTTACCAACTAAGGTATATAAGCTCATAATTCTTGTATCAAATAATCAAATTTCGTAGCTCAAGCTACATATTATATCAGATAAAGTATATCGCATCTATGTCAACATTTTTTGTGAGAACTAGTAACCTAGAAAACGAAGATAAATAAGTAAACTACTTTTTGGGAAAATTGTGTTTGTAAGTAGATAAAGAATAGATTTTGCTCAATTAACAAAAAAAATGGCATAGGCTGAGGCCAGTCTGCTTCTCCTTCGTATGAGTAGACAGAGCATGTATTAAATATGTTTTGGTGCCTACGTCATAGGCGACAAGTCTATGGTCGCCTATCGGACACATTTCCAGACTAAGTCCTTCTTCTGAGATTTGCGTAATAAGAAAGGAATACAACCGAATCCTAACTGATATTATTAATAAGAATGTGAGTTTGTTTGTTTGTTACGCTATCACGCCGTAACTACTCGATCAATCATCATACAATTTTGCATACACGTCGTTAGGGGCACCGAAAAGAACATAGAGCCCCTTTAATCCCGAAAAAGTATTGTTACGACCCTAAATAATATAGACCCACAAAATAGTTGACATAGATACAAATAATGTTATCTGTATATGACAGCCTTTTGGTTTTTCAGGTCAATCGGCGATATTAGAAGATAAGAGATGTGTAAGTTTTATAAAAAATCTAATACAATGACCACAGCAAGTTATTGTTCTAAATTATTTTTGACTGGTTAGTAAAATGAGGTCAGTGTTAAGACGAAGATACTGGCTGGAAGAACTGCCTACCCCTCCGGGTAAATTGGCGTGAGGCTTTGTAGGTATGTAATTAGTGATGTGTTAAAATTATTAAATGATTACATTGGCTATAATTAATATTATCCAACAATACTGATTTATATTTTAAATGGATGTAAGTGTGCTGCATTTTTGATCACGTAAAGAAGGTAACTTATTGTGCACAACATGTATTTAAATATAATTTTCCACAGCACCTAATTAGGTTTCCTTATTTTATAGACAACAATGATATTATTATATGGAAAAGAAGTATATATGTTACTAGCTTATATGAAGTAAGGAAGCAAAAACTAGTCTAATTGTTCGAATCTCTTTGCCGTATTTATTGCGTTATTTACTAGCTGAAATTGTCAACACAAATGCAATCACTACATATTATAAAACAAAAATCCGCGCAACGCCTGTCTGTCTGTTCGTGATAAACTCAAAAATTACTGAACGGATTTTTATGCGGTTTTCAACAATAGACAGAGTGATTAATGAGGAAGGTTTAGGAGTATAACTTGTTAGGGTTTTGTACTACCTGGGCAAAGCCAGGGCAGATCGCTAGTTTATAATAATTCGAGAGTTTAGATGTCTCAATACTATGAAATGAATATATTATACAGTGTATAATATGATTGTTAATCAATGATGAGTTGTATAGTGTAAAGATATGATAACATAGAGTAATTACCAAGGAAACGCCGATGAGTCTAACGATGCAGGGATGCCTGAGAGACATCATGAGCTTGGCCTCGGACAGGAACTCGTTCTTGTTGGTGTCAGTATGCTGCACGTGCAGAGTCTTGACGGCCACGGCCAGCGCCGCCTGCCCCGCGCCGCCGTACGCCGCGCGCAGCACCGAGCCGAACTCGCCCTCGCCCAGCACCGCGCCCAGCGTCAGTGCACTCATCGGGATGAACTCTGCGAACAACGCCCATTGTGTCACTGCGAGATGAGTTACGAGTCTTATGAGGAACAAATAATATAGTGTAGATGTATTTTGAAACATATAGCGATCATTATCGCTCGGTAACGTGTAAAAGAGCAGCGCAGTCGTTAGTTATGTATTGATATTAAATAACTTAAATGTTACTAAAATTCGTATGGTACACATACCTATATTTCCGTAAGTCACACGTATTTTATTACACCCACAATTTACAAAATTTGCTCAAAGACACACGTGATATAGGAGACGAGCATATTGTCGCCTACTAAAAGCATTTTTTTTAATAATACTAACATTTTGATGGCGTTCTAAAGTTTTTGAGCAAACATGTTTAAATCATTCGCCAGATAACACCACTTACTCAAACAAATTATAGTCTATCCCGATAGAATTTGAGAAAAAGGTAAACAACTTTTAGTGACTTTTAATCGTAAAATAATTTCTGTGAAATAAATTTATAGATATTTATCAAAAGAATGACTTTCATACGGCTTATTGCATTCATTAACTACTTTTCAAAGAGAGTTTAAATTTTCTAAATTACTTTAAATTTAATTAGACATGAAACTATTGTTTACATAAAATATTAATTCTATTGGTACAGAGTGTAGTAACAACCTCACGTATAAAAATACTTAGCTACAAGTTCTTGATAAGCATTGATCGACGGCCCGCCGCTACTTTTAACAATTTTATAAACATTACTTAATGTAATGTTTTTAAAATAGTATTAGTTGAAACTAACCATCAACATTAAGTAATGTTTATAGGTGATATTTATGATTAGTCTCTAGATAATGCTTAGCAAACTCTAAATATTGGAGACTGGTTTATATACAGTGAGATCCTAAGGAAAACTACTTCGATCACACATACCTTGCAATGTAGAGAGTTGTCCATCAGCATTAATAGATATTTCATTGTAATTCTCTGGCAGCGACACGGCACTGTTGTTCGCCGGAACTTTATACGTATCGTTGTCTTCGGGCAAATCATCGTTGTTATTGAGGCTATCGTTGTTGAAGTCAGACGAGAACGATAGGTTTCTGGTGAGCAGTTCGAACATGTTGTTGTTGTTTGTAATGGGCGGCGCGGTAGCAGACATCTGTTTGTCGCTCAGGATGTCGTGTTTGACTAACGATAGCGATTGGTTCATGGTTGCTCGGCTAGCTGATAGCTTTTTGGTTCGTGGCATTGTGGAGAACTGGAATTGAAAATAATTATAAAATAACGTAGGTAGGTTGCTTGCAATACGCGTTAGATTGCATGAATCCTAACTGTATGGTCTGAGCCAGGCGCGTACTGCTACGTTTGAATGCAAAATTGCAATATTCTAAATATATATTTCTTTAGAAAGACAATCCTGCACTGTGTATAAGTCCTGTATCGCAGGGGACTTTACAAACTTTTAAACAAAGAACACCCAGATTAGGAACAACCATTTGTGGTTCACACAAATTTTTGTCCCGTGTGGGATTCGATCACACAAATTTTTGTCCCGTGTGGGATTCGATCCCACAACTCTCGTCGCAGTGGTAGCGGCGAGGCGACTATTACGCTACGCCACTACGCCTATTTACTATTTTATTAAATTTCATATTTGAATAGTCATTAATAAATTGTATAATGGCTGTACATAATAAAATACTGCCAATATAATTGAATCGCGATTTAAAAGAGTGGCTATGTTTCTTGCAGGTATTATTACTTAGGTTCAACCCTTTGGTAAGTAAGTATTATCGACAGTAACTTTAAACGTCATCGATTTTGAATTAGTAAGCTAATTCAAAATCGATGACGTTTATAAGTGTTACTTTGTGGGCTAAATTAATAAATGATGTTTGTCTTCGCACTGATTACTGATATGATATAAATAAAGTCAAAGTAAAAAATCATTTACCCATTTAGGTCACAAAGTGACACTTATGAACGTAAAAATATACTTACTTCAGGTAATGGAGGTTTGGGTTTAGGCGGTACAGCGGCAGTAAGTCGGGTAGGCAAGCCATCAGGCACAGAACTGTAGTGCTCTATGAGCCTTTCTAGTGATTCTAGGTATGGCCCATCATCTATATACAGCCAGTTATTCTGAAATTAAACATATTTAATATATTCTTTGACGACCTCAATGGCGTAGTGGTTAGTGTAATTAACTTAGGTCTGGGGTCGCAGGTTCGATTCCCGCATAAGTCAAACATTTGTGTGCATGAACATGAATGTTTGTCTTGGTCTGGGTGTTTCTATGTATAATATGTGGGTATTTACAAAAAAAAATATGTATATCTGTATGTTTATCGATTGTCTAGTACCCATAGTACAAGCTCTGCTTAGTTTGGGCTAGATGGTGTCATGTGTATTTGATAGAATATTAATAATATTATTATTATATTATTATTATTATTCTTACATAGTTACATACTTATATCTAAGTACAGGTAGTATGGCACCCACATTGCACTGGCATAGTTTTATAGGTCTCATAGTGCAAACCTATTGCCGTTTACTAAGCAAAATATTAGACTGCGTGCAGCTACTGAGCATTTATTCACAGAAATCCCATAACACGGCCTGACTCAGATATCGAATCCGAGAGTTCATGTATAGCAGTCTAATACACTACCGCTGTCCCGTGTGGGATTCGAACCCACAATACTCAGTGCGGCAGAAGCGGCGATTCGACCGCTTGCAGGCCGTGCGAGTACAGGTTTACACAGTACCCGTAATTTAAAAAATGCGAGCGTCGCCTTTCTGTTCTAAAGACTTACATCAGAAAATAAGAAATCATTATTTCAGAATATGTCATATGTCAGAGGCCTACGGGCGGCTTGAACAACTCTTGACAACAAGTTGGCCACTAACCACACGAAAAGAAGAATATAAAATAAATAAATAAAATTTTAATGTTATGTTATACTCATTAAGTGGAGTGGAGTCATAAAAAAGATATTTAAACCTAAACTTAAGTTTTGCCAAATGGGACCTTGTACAGCATATGCCAGGAGAAAGATATATTTTGACGTTCATAAGTGTTACTTTGTGAAAATGATTTTTGACTTTGAATTTGAAGGCTTGCTGCGCTGGTTTTTGGCTAGATTCTTTAATCGGAGCAAGTAAGAGCGGAATTTTACCTCTTTTCTTATAATAAAGTTGTAAGGAGTATTTTCGCTAAGCATGGTGAGCACATAAGCGCCGGTATGCCTCTCGCTGTACCGCACAAGGAACACGCCATCAGACACCTTGCCTTCCAAGTTGTGAGCCTTGCAATACTCCTCTAAGATCTTCACCGCTTCGTCGCGGTTCTGAGTACCGTGGTACCATTGACTCTTTGATGTTTTTGGAGGATCTGGCTGGTGGTTCTCTGAAAATATGAAATTGGTTAATAATCGATGAATTAAATCGTTAGATGAGTGCTACGTGTCTAAAATTATGGTATTTTTCTGGTTCGTAGAGTTGTCATCCGACACACGCAATGTTAACATGAATCACTGCACATAGTTTACTTATAAATCATTTAACATTTGGTTGAATAAACAAGCATAACAAGCAACCATATAATGGTAATAATAATAATACGGCGATAAAATGATGATTTTTATGTCAATAAAGATTATTATTATTATTATTATAAAAAAAAACACCGCCGACACCCGAGCTGTTATCGATAATCTATTAACAGAATAATCTAAACCTAAACTTTTAGTTGGCCCGACTCGGGTTTCGAATCCTGGACGTCATAATCCTCAGCCGTACACACAAGCCACAACGAGACAGTTAACCAAAAATAAAACATTATTGAACGACATGGGATTTTTGTGCATGATATTATATTACTTATTAACTACATTACAAGATAATCTAATATTATACATTTTATAAATAGTTTGTTGGTTTATAAGGGTTTAACCCAAATATTAACCAATCCATTTCATAAATTATTTCACCGTTAAAAAGCTATATTATTAGCGAGTAACATAAGCTATATATTATTTAACAAATGAGAAACGGCCATGAATTGGCGTAAATCTTAAGAGTTTAAAAAATGGTATCACGTGACCTTGACCTTCAAAGGTCAAAGCCATTTCGAGGGTATATCGACTATGCTGAGTCGAATGGCGTTGACCGCGAGTCTCTAGCTCTAACGGTTCTTGAGTTGAAAGTTGTGTAACAGACAGACGGCCGGACGGACGGACAAAGCTGTTGTATAAGAGTTTTTTCGAACTCTGAAAACCTAACCTAGTTTTACGCGAGCGAACCCGTGAGAAAAAGCTAGTCCATTATAATTTTATGTTATTTACCAATACCCCATACCCGGAACTGGCAGGCGGCAGGCTGATAAATGCATAGTGCATTGTTATGTCGCTTATCTATTAATACTCCGTAAACTATCATTCTGGTTAGAATATTTACATTTTAATAAACTTACTTAGTAAATGGTAGCATTCAGTATGTCCGTAATGTTTTGCCAAGTCTGCGGGAGTATCGTGGGACAACGTTCTTGGATGTGATGGAGCCTTCAATTTCAGCAGTACCTTAAAATTTATATGTTTAATTATTTCCTTTATGAAAGTACATTGCATTTTATTTTCTGAAGTTGTGGAGCAACAAAAATCAACCTTGTTATTTTTTAAGCCTTATCTTTTAACATATATCAACTATTTACAATTCCTAAATTCTGCATTTGTCAATAAGTGATAAGGTATATACTGATGATAAAAAAATGCAACAAGGGTTACTTTTCATATTTTCTACTCTAAATTGTGACGGAGTTAATTCATAGCTTGTCACAGTCTGTAAGTTTAAAATTCTTAATCCATAAAACTTATCAGTGTTAAAACATAAGCTGGAGTGATTACAATATGATAAAAGCTACTGTTATTAATTATTATAATTCCATATGTATATGTGTGTAAAATACAAAAATTAGAATAACATAATTAACCACGCCGTAATAATACAGTATATAAAAATAATCTCTATGCGTGTAAGACTTTACATCAGATGGATCTATCATATGACATATCATAATATTACTACATATATTATAACAATGTTAAGTATAAAATTATAAAACAAAGTCTCCCGTCGCGTCTGACCGCGATTCAAAAACTACTGAATTGATTTTCATGCGGTTTTCAGCAATAGACAGGGTGATCCATGAAGAAGGTACAGGTGTATAATTAAGATTTTTTACTATCCGTGCGAAGCTAGGGCGGGGTCGCTAGTGAAGCATAAACATAAAACATTAGGGTTTGTTTTATATCAATGCTAATTGCTAATTCTATTCCTTACATAAGTTGTCATTATAAGGAATAGAATTGGCATGTTGAATGTTTTTGTACAGGTTATCCTCGGGTATGAATAAGTTTAGGTTATCTGACGAAAGCTTGCCTTGCCAAAGCGGTCTATAAACGAAAATACAGTTTTAAAACTTTTAATAATTAATCCGAGAGACTCAATTCTTCTAAAGTTTTTAATGGTACTTTTTGTTGTACAATAATTTTATTGTAAAAATAGTTATTTTAATCAAGAGTGTGAAATAATGTGTATTATTAAGATGATTGCTAATCATGATTCAGGTACAGTATTTTTCTACAGCTTGGCATTAATTGAACCGCGTCTAGCATTGCAAATGGATTACATGCAATAAATATTGTTAGTATCATATAAACTGTTTTGCAGAAACTTACATATAATAACTTAGTGGTTACTTGCAATCACAAATTGTTATAGATACTTGTTAGGCAATTAGAACTAAAAATTAGGAGACATTATTACTTCGTTTATTCATTATATTAGGTGATATTTTGCATAAAGAGGCTGTAATTACCTTGATGCAGTCAATATGTCCTCTCTGCGCGGCATCGTGTAGCGGCACTTTCCCGCTGGGCGCGTGTCTCATCTGGTAATTAGCGTGGCCTTTGGTAATTAACAGCTCGGTCGTGCTAGCCAAATTGTTCTGACATGTATACTGCAATATAAATAAGTAGTATATTTTAATAGATAGCCGTCAAGTGTATCTATACGATGGCGCGAGCTCAACTCACACTTGACAGGTTTTTATTATTCGTATATATTATGTACATATGTATATAATATCAGCCCCAGCGTTGCCAGCAGTACGAGAATTCTCGTACGTTTACGAGATTTATGGGTCTGCGTACGAGGTACGAGGCAAACATCAATCTCGTACGCTTTTGTACGAGAGTTTCGTAATATCGTCTGCCCGTGTAAAAAAATGACCAGTCTAAAATCGATCGACTCAGCCCATCACTAATTTCAATGCATATCACTAGTATATTCTTGTTTATGAAGCGCGGGATTATTTGTTGTCTTTGTCACACGAGAAGGATAGAGGTAAGATAGCGGACGGAATGGATTCTTTTGTTATTCTCATTAGTAGTTAATTATTAAGCTTAATGTCTAAAATTACGTAATTTTACAAGTTGAGTAGTGAAAGTAAATCTTCGGTTACTCCACCTAAAAAAATTCAGAGAAAAGGAGGACGCAGTGCAAAAAATTATATTTGTTTCATTTAAGTTGTTCTTCTTTTCGTGTAGATGCTTCGTTTACACTTTGGTATCACATAATAGTTTGGTTTTTGGACCGGATGTATGATCATACTATTTAAATTCTAAGCATGAGGAATAGAACGACCCTAAGCTACGTGTAAGAAGATATAATAAGAGAAAAACTAGCTTTTTAAAACAAAAATACTGTACGAGATTTATTAGCAAAAATACGTGAAAATACGAGATTTTGGGCAACCCTGTACGAGAAAATCAGATCTGGCATCGGGCAACCCTGATCAGCCCTGTATATAACCTGTCCCACAGCTAGGCAAGGGTCTCTTCTTAATGTGAGAAGGGTTAGGCCAGAGTCCGCCACGCTGGCCCAGTGCGGTTTGGCAGATCTTATATATCTTCGAGTACATTATGGAGAACTCTCAGATATGCAGGTTGCCTATTGTTTTTCTTCACTGTTGTCACTCTAAATTTGAAACTTGTGCATACTATACTTTTTACAATAAAGTAAGTTTGAAATAGACTTTCTTTATACGGACACTTTTAATTATTGTTTTCAATCTATGCGTGTTAATAAAGTATATACTCTAAAATGTATTAACTGCCCACTAATGCAGTTTAAAAGACAGAGTCTATTGAAATTAGGTACGAAACAGTTACACACATAGGCCTGCATATTCAAAGTACGTCCTTCACTTCAATATAATATCCGCTATCATATACTGGAGTATCAACCAAGCTGCGTATGAAACTATAAGTATAGAATTATGTCATAATTATTCTGGCTTTAAAATAAAGCCCTTGTCTCAATAGTAATGATTAGCGAGGAGCGAATTGAGCTAAAAACTATAACGAGTTTGAAAGCGACGAAGCCATTGTGCGAGAGCGTCGGATGATTATTCGCGCCGTCACCATCTGCCTAATTACTTGAATACATATTGTACCAAACGAATACAGTTGAGCCACAAAGTACTGGTGAAATTTCTTATTGAAGACACAAACATATTCTGTTTGTGTAATCCACAAATAATAATTAATAGATTTCAGAGTGAGTGTACTTTGTGTCCGTTAAATGTATGTTTGGTAAGTCCATCGCAAAATACGACCCTTCGAGGACGAAATGTAGTGAAAGCCTAAACATTACTTTTCAGATGCGCAAAAAAACAAAATGCTTAGTTTTATTTTCTCTTTATATTTTTGTTTTGGTGAACATAGTTGTTTTAGCTCTTTGTGTTCTATATTTATGGTGTAACGTTATAGTTGGTCAATCACGTTTTAGGGACGTGGTTGACTAGGGAATCTATTTAATGGAGATAATTAAAAGATATATTACACGATTAAAAGGTTTGTAATTCAGATACAACTTAGTATAGAACAAACAGTATTTCTTGATAAAAATATCAACAGGGCGTGGTTCTAAAGACTGGAGCTCCAAAGACCACTTATCTTAATAGGCAGCACAGCAAAAGAGGGCAGATTTTTTATTTGTGTTTTTTAGTTTTTGGTCTCAGATGGCCTTCACAACTTTACGCGGACTGTGGGTGAGCGCAGAAGGCTCCCAACCCTTGCGGGCGGGAACCAGGCGCGGTCGCGTATATAAAAGGCGCCGCTGGGGAGAAGCCGATGGAGGGGCGCCGCGAGCACGGCCGCTCAGCAGCGACCGGTCCGCGTCACAATGGAACTATATATTTTACAACATTTGTGGCAAGTTAAAGAATTTTTGAAATATTTTGTTACGCTGCGCTATTTTCGTGTACCTAAGTAAATCCATTTTTATGCAAATATCATAAATAGGTACACAGGTGGATATAGTTAAAAACTTGATAACGTTACATCAATAACTCATCTTCGCCAAAATGGCTTATACGACATTTCATCATCGACGGGTCGCACAGGGCTAAATCGCTAATTCAAGAGCGTGTCTCTTTTATTTACACGGCATTTTATATCATTCTTACATTTCTATGTATAATATGTATGTATTTACAAAAAAAAAGTATATATGTATGTTTATCCATTGTCTAGTACCCATAGTACAAGCTCTGCTTAGTTTGGGCTAAATGGTGTGTGTATGTGGTAGAATATTATTATTATTATTTCTTTAGTGAGAGTCAATTGCCTGGCGCTAACTCGCTGGTGGCGGCATACGTGCCTTAGACTGTACCTACAGTCTAATAGAATTCCACCCTGCAGTCAAAATTATCAACTATGGCGACGACATAGTAAAAACCCATTCGCACAATCTGTGTGAGTTTCACATGCATGTCAAGTTTTGCATATGCGTGTGATCATAATAATAATCTAAAGTTTTTGTTGTGGTGTGATGTTTGAACATATTACCTAACCATCCAACGGCAAGAGTATCGTTAAATTATCTTCTGCAGTGAATTATTTGCAGCTTTCCCTTAGTACTTCAAACATGACTCATTCTATGTCATATCAATCATACAATTACAGTCTGATCAAATACAATGGCTGGCTTAGTAACATAAACAAACCCATCTCCAAGTGTTTTGATTCAGGAGTGTATCTGAATCAAAACACTTGAAGATTGCTTTATTTCAGTACTCATAATAATCGTCTGTCTAGAACAAAACTGTAACTATATCAGAGACTAATGCTATGGTTAGGCGGCAATATGTGACACAAATGAAATAGAAGCAGATGGTCGTATATATATACAACACGCTTAAATAAATGCGCATATGTATAGTCGTGTGTATACAGAGGTCTCTACAGAACATACGTGTTTAGATGGAGGTCTTTAATCAAGTCGGATTATATATAGCTCGACGTAAAAACGTATCAGTAGTTTAACTAAGCATATATTTATATACTTAAATACTACATTTACTTCCACAGACAATGGTTACCATGTTGCATTAGTTTGTATGTTTCTTCGCGGAACGACTCATCGAATCGACGAATCACGCTCAAATGTCGAGAACTTCACATACTAGATATAAGTAAATTTTGTGCAGAATATGATTTTCGGTAGTAGAGCCTTATACCTAATATAATATCATCCCTGTATATAAATTATCCCATTGCTGGATACGGGCCTCTTCTCATTGTGAGAAAGGTCAGGCCAAAGCCTTACATTACTTATTAAAAACTAATAGATTTTAACTTACATGCAAAGGAGTATACCCGAAGGAGTCCCTCACATTGACCGTAGCTCCGCTCTCAATAAGTTTCGCGAGGATATTATCACGACCCGCTCTAGCCGCTATATGTACCGCAGTCTGACCATCCTGGTTCTTGGCATCCCGGCTGCGGTAGCCACAAGCCAACATCTGGGACACTATGTTGTAGTCCCCGGCTTCAGTTGCTCTGTGGAAGTTTAATATCATTATAACTGCTAAATAATCAGACGAGCTTATCAAAATAAAGGCTGTATAACTGCTGGCTTACAAGTGTTAACTCTGATTGAGAAATATTAAGCAATGAGGTACAATTGCTGTAGAGACACTGTTGACACATTCGTTTCGTACAGTTTGGACGCCTACAATGGCCCAGCGCAGTTTGATGGACTTCTCACATAAAACTTATGTACGGAGAACTTGAGAGTTCTTAGTGTACCTGTACCTCATTCTATACCATTCAATGATAAAGAACAGCAAATAAACCACCGCTTATGAGGTTTGTTTAACTGTTATTCCATAATAATAAATATAATAACAATGTCCTCCAGACCGAATTTCGGCCACGGCGGCCAATCTTAACGGAGACTGGCCATTTGCGCAAGAGATATTATAGTGCACAAGTATGTACGCAAATACAAGAGCACTCTCTGTTCCCTAACCATCATGATCCGATTGGACGGTAATCCGACACGACCGGAGACAGATTAGGCACAGGACCAACGGCTTTACGTGCTTTCCGAGGCACGGGGGTGTCTAACACCGCCTAATTCCTAAGTCCGGGCTCGTATTGAGATTTAAAAAAAACAATATCCTTTTGTTGTCCCGACCCGGCATTCCAACCCTAGACCCCATGCACAGCAGTCGCATTCACTACCGCTGCGCCAAGGAGGCAGTTACTTGTATATATAAACAGGTAGTAGTTAGGATAGATTTTTTTAAATATATTTTTTCTTAATGGCCGTCTCTTCTACTATAAGACATTTCAAGGTTATCCATTAATTACCGGACACCCTGTATATAATAATACTGTTATTAATGTACTAAATTAAGGACTACTCGAATATTCGTTTCATATTCGGTATTTTTCATATATTCACCAATATGTTCATCAGGTTTGCTTGGTATTTGTATACGGCCGAATGACTAAATCATCGAATAATCGGCAAAATCACACAAAGTTTTTACTGAATAATAATGTGTATAAATACATAGTGATACTGTTAAATTTGTAAACAATAACAATAATTGCCTTCTAAAGTTTGTTTATTAAACCAATCTACTGCACATTGTTCCGCATCCAATTGTTCTGGTATTGTTTAGATATACGTACTGACTGTGCACAATATTCGGATGGACAACAATTTGCAGAACGTTTGCTCGAATATTTAGTAAAATCCATATTATATTGAAATCCAAATTAAAAAAAGTTCTACTATCTACAGTAATTTTAATGCGAAAAATCAATAATAATTTTACATGAAATAACTTTCATTTATTAGCTTCGAGTTCCTACTATATTAACACAGCTCAAGTCTATAGTACAAGTCTTCAAAGTCATATATCGGTATTATACGAATACATTTGAATAATTTTAGCATACGAAATCGTTTTTTCACTATCGCACATTGCTAGCTCAGAGCTTAGAGTGATGTGTACCTATACTAGTTATAGTACCCATAATATTAGCTCGCTTGTTAGTACGCATTACTAATACGCATTAACATAAATGCGATGCGTCTTTTTTAAATCCTAATGGACCTAAGCACTTGAGTCATTCCTCACATAATTTACGTACATTAACATAGTTAATGACAGCATAATTAAGACAATGAATTCGATAATGGATCGCACATAGTATTTAAATATTAATAAGGAACAATGTGCGCAAGATGATTCATTACATAAACAATGATTCACATTGCCAAAAACAGATGTATCTGAACCTAATAGTTGTCAGAAAACATCAAACATTCCCAATGTATGACTAACATATCAGTTCAACGATATTCATGTTCACTTGAGCTAATATTAAATGCTTATTTGGACTTTTTAAATGTTAGTTTCAATTTCTTAGGTAAACCAGAAATGTATGGCACTCAAATGCTTATCGCTTATAAATTTTCAACAAAAAGTTACATGAAGTAAATTTTTATGAACATACCACTTGCATAGGTTGGAAGTTCATACATTTAGTTTATGTACTAATATCCTTGGTAAGGTTCTTAGTAGAAATATGTTCTTGAAATAAGATTGTTGCAGGTGAGGCAATAATATGCAAGCGAGTAAATACTTCTGGCAATACAAGCTTCCTTAAACTATGAAAATTACTTAATGTTAGGCTTGCCAATTTAATTATCTAACATAAGCTAGACATATCATGATTGCCAACTTAATTGTCTAACATAAGCTAGACAGATCATGATGAATGAAGTCTTATCAGCTTACTATTGGAATCTATGATATGTACTTGGAAATAAACAACAACTGGTCTAGTACCTTTGGAAAAAGCATTTACACAACTGCTCATTATTTATTCATGGTTTCGATAGTCAAGCTCTGGCTGACTTTGATAGAAAATTTCTAAATTGATGATTGCCTGAGTGTAAAAAAGTCTGTGAGTTTACATGTTTTCACACATATGCACATATAGCTAATGTAAGCACATATTAGTCTTAAATATCCATGATTAATATAATCGTTAGGCAAAGTCAGATGGCAGCTTATAAACTCTAATTATAATTCAGATTGATCCAAAATACCTTTAAACAACTTTAGTATAACTAAACATAATATAATTTGTCAAACTAATAATCCTATATCCTCAACACAAATATACATTCATACATTATTCTTGATAGCAACATTTATACAAGAATATGATTACAAACAGTTACAAACACATGTGACAACTTGATTCAATTATTTCAGACCACACTTGGTATTCCAATCAGTGTTCATTGCAAACACATCATGTCATAAAGCATGCTAAGAATTTTTATACTATACATAGCCACATGAGACATTATCATTCTATGTATATGGCACTACTGTCCTTCTCTCAATATTTATTGAATAAACATATTGAACAATGCGCTCAACAGGAAATTGTCAATAAGCTTGTCAGCACTTGTATTAAATTATGGTTGGTAAAATGCAATGTCAGTAAAAACAGTACAATAACCCCTTATAAGGCTGATATGTGGTTTTAATTGAACGTTAAATGGTGCTACATATTACCTGATAATGGACAAAATTTATTGTTATTACTTAAATTTGGATATGTGGAGATAATATCACTTCAAGAAAAATTTATTACACAACCTTGAATATAACTTAATCTCATTTACATTATATATTATACTAGATTTTGCTTGCAGTTTCACTTCCGTTAATAAATTTCTGTCCCTCGCAAACAGTACTACTTTTTGGATGAAAGCTACCCTTTCCTGTATCCCTTAAAACGTGTATGCGAAATTTCATAAAACCCACATTTATAATATTAGCAAGGATTTATAATTATATAAATAATGCTTTACCTGTGATGATATAATAAATACAAAAATAAATGTAAGCATTTTCATGGCTAATCTATTAGTTTATACTTTTAACTATTAGTTATAATTTTGTATGGTGGTGAAAAAGCCAGGCATGTTAATGCACTATTTACACAACAAGTGCAAAGCATACTCATGTAAAGGCTAGTAATAATAAACAAAACAAATTGAAATTCATTGAAACAATTCACTAGAACAACAAAGACTAGCGGTAATAGGTTGAGAATGCACTCAACTCTATACAGACAAGTAATAAAACATGAATGATAAATTAAGGGCAATCTATGTGCCTCTCATCTTAATGGAACTTCCTTCTTCAACTAGATACTATCTCTAATCGCTGTTGCCTACTCTTTTTAATTATTGCATTTTGTACTTTCATGTCATGTTGTTTTCTACTTATTGAAGTTTTTGGTCAGTAGCTAGCACCCTTTACACTAGCATGTTAAGGGATTCATGTCTTGTTTACTAAAATATATTTTCTAGCAATGTGGAGCACTTACCATGGTGCTGTTGTACAGATATTATTATAGACTGTTCATAAACTTATAATAGAATTCCTATTCTATTGAAGCCAGAGAAGTGTGTCAGAATCGTAGCAAATGCCAATCCGTAGTCTCTACCTACCTCTCTGGGAAACAGGTGTGAATCTATGTATGTATGTATGTCTATTATAAGTTTATGAAAATCATAATCGGGTCAATAGCCATAATCCTAACTATTATAAATGCAAATGTGAGTTTGTTACATTTTCACATCTCAACTACTCAACCAATCATAATGAAATTTTCCATGCACATTGTCGGATACAGAAAAATTTACTATTCTTGAAAGATCTAGATTAATGCGAGTGAAGTTACAAGCAAAATTTTGTAATTTGATAAAAGTAACTGAAAGGAAGATTCTTTAATACATTATATAAAAATAATGTTGCGTTTTAACAATCTGTATTTCTTTTATAGATTCTTATTATACTATCCAAGTCGACAAAAGCAAAACTCCACTTTCTGATCAAAACTTTCACAAATAAAAAATATATACAATAAATAAATATATATATATATATACAAACTTAAAACCAAGCCTATTTCTTACATGGTAAATAGATCTGCTGCGGATATTATTTTATATAAATTCATACCAAGAGTGGTAAAAAATGAGGTGTTACTGCTTTGTCATATTATGTTGTTCATATTTTGCACTAGGTTATTGGTAAAAGAAGTTGACAGTGCCAAATTGGTACATTATTTTTGCATTTGGAACTTATATCATATACTATGATTAAAAGAATAACTGTCTGAGAAACACTGACCTGTGTAGAAGGTTGGTAGTGCCTTGTGTGCGTGATTCATGAGGTGGTGGCTGTCCTTTACACACAACTGAAAGCCTTGTGACCAGTCCATTAGAGTCACCCCGGTAGTGCTGAATGAGTGTATCCAGCCCATGCACAGTTGTGTGCTCTTCAATCGAAAAGAATGCATCTTCTCCATGTCTCCTAATTTGATAATGTACTACTTCACCCTGTAAACCAAGAAAAATAATCCTCTTTATGTACTGATGAGTGAATAGTGGACACTAGATCAGAAAGATAGTCATTAAATGACTTTAAAATTTTATTTGTAGTTAATAATAAACCCTAGGGTTTTGGTAAATCTATTTATGAAGATTTGTTTGTCTTTTAGTATTTGAAATAGTGTGGTCATACTCATTCGATATTTATGACCTTATTTATGTTAAATTAATAAATAAATGACATAAGACACATTTAAAGTTATAAAAAATTGGAAAACAAGTGACATTTTGAGGTTATCCAAACTTGTTACAGACCTGATGCAAAACTGAGAGCACATAATCACCGGGGGAAGTGTTACTTTCTCGTACCAAGAATACACCATCCTCGCCCTCTGTAACCATCACCATAATTCAATATTATTATCATTAAAAAAACACACTTGTATAACAATAACAATAAACAATTGTTTTATTAATTACAACTGACCTTCTTTCAATAACTTCTCAGCAGTGTCCCTTGATATTTTCCCATGAAACCAGTTAACATTATCCTCTCTGTTCATTCTCAACAAAAAAGAGTTTGTCTGAAAAGTTATAAAACTTGTTCAACAAGTATTTTCACAGACGACACAAAACTTTTCTTAAACATTTCTCATCAACCAGGCCGATTACATCCACACAGCTTATTATTCAAAGAATATTACAACAATAACATTATTCAAGTAATAAAATAATTGATTTAGAAATTATTTAAGATAATTAGAACGAAACACAAAATTTCTGTGCGTATCGACATAAACTTTACAAACTGTTACTTGTTAGCCATTTTTGTATCTATTTCTTTCTTACACAGTATATACCCAATTTGAGTAAGCGAATAAATGAATCGTCCTTAAAGCCAATCTATAGTCTCTTTCTAAAGCCATCGTGAAGCAGCTTGATAAAAAGAGACGGGGGCATAACATACATGTTGCCTATTTGTCCGTATAATACTGTAAACGTCAGGCCAACTACAATGGTCAAATAAGAAACTGATAAGAAATTTTAGGATGATTCATCATTGTTATAATTCGTAATTAATTTTATAGCATTTTATATGTATCTTAATAAATTTAATAATTAAATAAAGCTTACCTTCAACAGTATGAATGACGTCATGGTTGTTATCATGATATCCAACTTCGGCAACACAAAAATATTTACAAATACAAAACAAGTGTTTTTAATAATATTTTCTTCGTTTCTTGTAAACACACATATTTTAAACTTATTTAACTTATTATTATGTTAACACAAAGTATTCCGTAAAAAGCGCAGCGCAGCGAGCGGAGTGCGTCTAGCAAGCAGCCGGCAGACAGGCGCGGTATCCCCGACTCTGCCTTCCAGCGAATGACTCATAGCAAGGTCAATTCCGAGAAATGAATCACCAATGTACTCAGTTCTACAATGCTTTATGTAGTACGCATTCCCCCACAACACTGCTTCGTTATTGTAATTTGTAAATAAAGTCATAAATTACCTAGGTATGTTAGAAATAAGTAGGTATAGTTAATAGATAATAGTTATTTTATGTGGTTGTTATTGCTGGATTAAAATAAAAAGCACCATGTACTGTCAATTTTTTTTAGATGGGTAATATTATATGATCCTTTAGTATCAAATTAAAACAATGTAGGTAATAGTGTTTATATTTCTACATTGTTTATTTACTGAACTTTATCTCTGTAGATACGTAACCTGTTATCAACCAGTAAGTTTTATAGGTAGTGAGTCAATTGGGCTTAAAATTATGACAATTGAAAGATAGGTAGGTATAGTCCTTTGATAAGTAAATAAGTACTTATTTAAAATCTGAACCAGGTATAGGTATCTTAAAACCTTCTATTACGATACGATAGGTAGATATAATATATGTGAAATTATTTATAGCTTAAGCCTAATGTTAAGTTCGTTATTTAGATCTCGACGGCGGCGATACAAGCCTAAAGCGTAGTGTTGAGACCATGGATAACCAAAACTATTGCTGTTTAGTTATAAATAGAAATACCAACTTAGAAAGGCACTCTCAACTTGATTTACTTTTGAATAGCAAAATTCAAAACAAATAAATATATTATGTATGTGATAGGTCACGCTAAACGATAATATTAAAAACCCAACAACATAAAATTATAAGCATAGTTTAACGATATTCATGTTCAACAACAAGTTTTGATTATGATTAAAATAATTTGTGGCGTACAACCCTATTTACACAACTTCGCAATAAGACGTCGCTCGGTGACTCACATGATCTGCAAATATTACCAGTGATACCAATCTGCGTTGTGAATCAAACCTACATACAGTATTTTTCAATACTGTACGTTTTTTATATACCTTTCTTAATTTTCTTAGTATGCCAGGTAATGTCAAAGTCAAAAATCATTTATTCATTTAGGTCACAAAGTAACATTTATGAACATCAAAATATATAGGTTAGTGAGTTTACTAAGTTACTGAAGCTACATTTAGGTTAGTTGCTAGGTTCAGGCAAAGGGTTGCGCCTATGAGAAGATGGCAAAGATAGTGGACTAAATTCTGAAACACAATTTCCAACTCTATATTTACCTATATTTATAAATAAATATATGATAGATTGTTTGATTGACCTATATAAGATGTTTTCCATGGGCTAAATTGATTCATATATCTGTGGCTAGGCTTAAAAACATCAACCTAGTTTTGTTATTTCCAAGTACCATCATCAGCTTTCTAGTCTAACGAGAGTAACTTCGACTGAATAGTCGTTTTTCGATAGAGCGACTATCACCTAATCTTTGCAATTCAAAGGTATAATATGTTATAGGTCCTTATAGACGAAAAAATGCACGAGTTATGCTACTGCTCAATTTATGGTAACTATTCTTAAGTGCGTTACTACTACGAACTTAAAAATACCTTTCGAGTGCCAGTTTTACACCTGTATTTCCGAAGGATAAGTCAGAGGTTGGTACACCCAAGATATCCCCATATATGGGTTTAACTCCTACATAGTAGACAGCAAATCTATTGGAAGCACATAGCAGAGCCGTCAGACCTACGTAATTTTATCAAAGCCGGTTTTTTTCACAGTAATTGCACATCCAGTGTTTAGAAAGTGTTGGCATTTTTATCTGTTTAAAAATAGGTCATTAAAGTTTTATGAATAACTAGGTACACACAGCGATACATCAACCTAGACTGTTTGGACTTTGCACGATTAGAAGTTGAACGCTGCGAATCGTGCGAGAGAGTGCGTTATATTTTTGTTACGCTCTATCCTTACCATTACATCGACACCTTTATGCACTGGTCTGTCCCTTTCCGACAATTCTCTATTTTGTATGTAGCGTAGTTATGCATATATAGGGTGTCTAACTTTACGTGTAGCCGTGTGTACTTACTTATATTTATTTCTAGATTTAGACCGCGGCTTTGCTTGCGTTAATGTAGATTTATGTTAACATAGATTTTTTAGTAGCCTATATGTTATTCTGATTTATAAACAATAATACTGTAAAGTTTAATTAAAATCCGTACCTATAGTAATTTTTTCGTGAGAGAGTAACAAACATCCATCTATCCATCCTTACATACTTTCACAATATTATAAAGCTAAAGAGTTTGTTTGTTTGTTTGAACGCGCTAATCTCAGGAACTACTGGTTCGAATTGAAAAATTATTTTAATGTTGGATAGCCTATTTATCGAGGAAGGCTATAGGCTATATAACATCACGCTACGACCCACGGGGCCGGCGCAGTTACCATAAACGCGGGTGAAACCGCGGGCACAGCTAGTAAGTCATTTAATTATACAGCAATATATATAACACTACAATAATTTTTGAGTCAACTCTGTGTAAATAAAATTAAACGTAATTTTTTAAGGCGTTTAGAATTACCTGCATTTACTACAAATTCGCCATATAGGTACCTAGTATTGTACTTTACCGCAGAAACTTACTGTACTAGTCATCTCTACATTTTATGTTTTATATTTGAATGTGTATGTGTGAGTGTGAGTGACATATTTAAATATAGAAACATAAAATTAAAAACTGGTCTATACGTACCTCAGTGGCAATTGTATCAACCAAATACTTTATAATTACTTTCAGTCAATATGTAATACCTATAGATGCTGTAGAAGAACTTAAATAACTAAATAAATAAATCCTCGAAATACACAAGAAAACACGAAATTCTAAAATCTAAAATCTAAAATCCTTTTATACGACTCGTAGTGACAAACATAATAACCGGTCAGTTAGATATAAAAACATGTTAATGTTACCCACTTCCCGCATAACACTTCATTCAAATAGCCCGTACGTAATGTCCATCAAAATATATAATAAACTGCCAGATAGCCTTAAAAATGAAACAAGCGACACGAAATTTATAAACACCCTTAAAAATATTCTTATAAAAAAAGCCTACTATACAATACAAGAATACATAAATGATAAACGAATAGACGACTTATATCTTGTTACATAATAATATCATTATATTTATGTTGAATTAATTTTATATTGTAATTTTAAAATTTTGTGACATAGTATTTATTATATTAGAATTTATGAATATGTTATAGTTTAAGTATTTTTTGCATGAATGTAAAATTTATCTCATAGTTGTATTGTACTAAATATAATAACATTGATAACAAGAAAATTGACATAAATAATTATGTATAAAAAATTGATTTGCTGTGCCCGACAGGGTCCACGATTGTCACTAGCTTTAAGGATACTTGTCTACCATCCTATATTACATTGTGGATTGCAAATAAATAATATGAATATGAATATGAATATGAATATGAATATGAAATTTATGGCGTAAGTATTATTAATTTATAAAAGTGCGTTGTTGTTGGGCCTAACGCTCATATATTTATTAATTTATGTACAGTTGAATAAAACTTGATTGTCATTACGACTGTCCTCATTTGAGAGAAAAAAAATTACAAACAAATAAGTACATTGTATACGCCATAATGGCTCAACAATTCTGCTATTCATTGTTGTTTGTTTTAAAACATTAGAACGATTGT
Organism: Catocala fraxini; assembly: GCA_930367265.1. Taxonomy (NCBI): domain Eukaryota; kingdom Metazoa; phylum Arthropoda; class Insecta; order Lepidoptera; family Erebidae; genus Catocala; species Catocala fraxini. The sequence continues at coordinate 9,780,898 of OV884025.1, read as the reverse complement.
CTATTTCAAAGTACCTTAATAGAAATAAGATTAGAGATTGGATCATTATTGGTGTATTCGACTTAAGGTATGGTGGCACTTAAATTATTTGTGAAGCACGAATACCTAAATATCTTCTACGTTTATTTCTTTCCTTAAAAAGATAACTCATTAAATATATTCTTGTGTCCCGGGGGACAAACTCTAAAACAACGAAATCAAGTCTATCCAGACCCGGAAAGACTACCTATTTATGAAAACACAAATCGCACTCTTAATAAAACAGCGACTTAACTCGAAATTTGAAAGTAAGGCAATTTGAACTCTAATTGTACATGTTAAATTCTAATATTATATTTGTGTCAAATCATTGCAAGAGAGTTCAAATTTGTTTAAACCAAAATACTGAGATAAGTCTCTGTTTTATTAAGGGTGCGAAATGTTTGTCTCTTGTGGGGAGGGATTGAACCCACAATTAGGCAAAAGGGTATATTTTTCCTTTTTTATTCATGCTAGCAACAGGGTATTATTTTTACAACACTATTGCCTAAGTTCTTGTTACGAATGACGACTCCTCCAGGGGTCTAAAACGCAAAATTCTTCTCCTAAAATTGTTTGTCTGAATATCATTATCCATAACACGTTTGCTATTAACTTCAGTAACTATAATGTTCGAAAATTCTAAATTTTGTTTTACATAATTATTTTTACTTCTAAAACTATTCTGTCATAATATCGAGTACCTACTATAATAATTGAATCTCCTAATTTCGCATGAAATAAAGTCATATATCCTAAGTATTGTATTATATAATGTGTATTATTCCGAATGTTCATTTATAATAAAATTGTTAGTCCTTAAACATTTGAAAATTAGGTTATAGTGACAGAAACGAATAGCTGTGAATCCGACTCCACGCAGTCTTGTCTGCCCTACCCCTAGAGTGGGCGTAGGCGCGTAGGGGCGAGGCGGCCCGCGGGCTGAGGAGCAGGAGTCCCCGTCTGCGACGATTAGCACGCGTGGGACCGCCGGAGACTCGCAGCACCGGAGCCGTGACAAAAGCCAAGCTTTGTAAAACAATTTAGTTTTGAAGCCATTATTAGTTAAGTTATTATTATTAATTTTATATATTATATTATAAATATTATTAAACATTATATAATTTGAATTTAGGAGTTATATCTTTATTGGAAACGGTTTTAAGTCTTTTGTATATTATTGATTGTAATATTTATGACAAACAAATTTAGGGTATATTGTGTTTAGGAATTTCAATTTTATGACATGTGAATGGCTTTCTTAATATGGCATTAAGTTCGGGCAAGTTATCAACCGGACAAATGATGATTAGGGCAAAAAAAAATATGGCACTTTAGATTATGGATAAAATGTTAGGTAACACAATAGAGAACCGGACTAAAACCCGCTTTGGAAAATCCTCGTAACCTATTAACCTACGTTTTGCGACGGCAGTTATACCTAACACTCCTATTCCTCTCGTTTTATCGTATTTTAATTTATAGGCCTTATCTCTGTCATAAAAAAGAAACTTGCTTTTTAGAGACAAGATTTATCATCCTCTATGTTTCGAAGAGTATATAAATCTGGTCTTGGTCGTCATTAACAATTATGACAGTATAAGTAACGGCATTATCTTGTAAAGGATGATAGATGACCTACTTCCCGGGGCGAGTCGGCTCATTCATATTGCCACAAAATATTTGACAACGGCGGGCTTTAATTTACTTGAGACTAAGAAGTTAAATTAGATTAGTCTAGTAAAGCGAGGGACCATCCTAACTTTCACCAAGGAGGCGGCGGAGTGGGAGAGGGAGCGCTTAAACCCTCTCTCCAACCGCAGAACCGGGCGCCATTTTTCCATTCTCTTTTCCACACCACCCTAGAGGTAGAGAACAAAGATTTCAATTTCAGCCCACTGTGCGTCGCCCCGCGAAGAGGTATGCGTCAAAGCACACCCCAGGTAAAAAAAAGGGACCATCCTAACTAATATTATAAATGCGATGCGAGTTTGTTTGTTACGCTTTTACGGCTTAACTACTCGATTGATCATCATTAAATTTTGCATACACGTTGTCAAGGGTATAGAGAAGTACCTACATAGGGTACTGTTCGTCCAGGAAAAAGTACTTATGCCGAGCAATAGCTGGTCTTAATATATAAAAATTCAGCAGCCGTATGTTTGCGTCCGTAAATCTCGAAAAGTAGACGTTGGATTGACTTGAACTTTTTACACAATGTTGCATTTTAATTTATACTGTTTTTTATTAAATTTTTTCTAAAGTTCCCACAGGAACAGATACCAAGCGTTTATTAATATTAGACTGAGCTACAGCGAAGCGTGGCCGGATTTAGCTAGTATAAAGATAAAAATTAAGGTCACTACATACATACATATGTACATTCAGGCTTTGAATAACTTTCTGTAGATAACATACATTTCTGTGCTGTGCCAGTATTTAAATAACTGTACACGAACGTTGTTAGTTAGTTAATCACTTTAACAATTCACTAATTGCAATAACATATGCATACGTTGGAGTTGAAAAACATTGGACCGAATGAATTAATCTATTATTTGATATATATAATTTTAGTTATAAAAAATGTAGTATCATGTTAATGGAATACATACGAAAATTAAATTATACGGACACAAAAAAACTGCTAGAAGTCTTAAAATGATATTGAAAATACCTAATTTAAAGTTGTATATTACTTCCTAAACACCTTTAATCGTAGATGTCCTTTAGACTGTAAATATTTGTATTAATAATGCGCTAGTGTAAAATAAAATTGTCATGTGATGTCCTGAAACACAGGTTTATCCTAGTTGAGGCAGGCTTAAACATAATCTTTTGAACTTCATTTATTTTGTCTACACTATAAATTAACATAGTTTGAGAATTAATATTAATTTAAGCTTAAATTATATTTAAGGCAGGTATGCTTCAACACTGTTGATGTAATATGTATGATGTACCTATCTAATTTTTTCTGTCAATAAAAAAATTATATTATTTAAAAAAAAGAAAAACTATTTTATCTTATTAATTGTTTTAGTTGGTCATATATAGTTTGTTGATTTTTAGGTCTAGTTAAATATTATTAAGATTTAGAATTAAGATATTCTTGAAATCTATGCCTACCTGGCAAATTAGAGATTAAAATATTCAAAGATTATGTCGACTTTCAGACTACGAGGCTCAGATGCAATGGCTTTTTAATGTGTCTACATATGATTGACTCATTAAGTCACCTAAGACTATCAAATAAAGGAATATCAATTAAAACATGACCCTTTAGTCTGCTTCTTGGGTGCCGTGGCATACATAAGTTTACACTCACTCACTTGTTTCGTGAGGTGCCGGTACAATACCTAATTCATAAAAGAATTAGGGAATTCTTAGAACCTGTACAAAGAGTTTGGAAATAGGGCCAGTGTACTGGCTTAGGCTTGCCACTATTATGTGAGAGGTAAAATGAAGTTAGCGAAAATTGTATTAAGTACACTTCTGCCTACACTATATAGGATATACAGATGGTTCTTTTTTTTTAATTGCCATTGTCAGCAGAAATGCGAGTGACTCACCCGATGGGAAGGAGTAACCGCTGCTCATAGACTTCAGCAATGTAAAGACACAGCAAAGCCGCTGCCTACCGCGAAATAAGAACTCTCTTTAAACCTCGCTTGAAGAAGGACATATCATAGCGCTCAGGAAACACCGAGGCAGGCAGTTTATTCCAGAGCTTGCTCGTACGTGGGAGAAATGATCGCTGAAAGCGTACCGTCTTAGATTTGAACGCTTCAGGGTGATATGGATGAAATGTTCAGTGAAGTAGGTTGGGGTAAGATACAATAATCAAATATTGATTTTTATCTATACAACTTTAGGACTACTCACGGTGGGCTGAAAATCGGCTTTCACAGACTTAGGGATTTCAATTTGCAAGTGCTGATTTTTTTGCCGGATATCGCTTCTATTAGTTATTATTATATACAAAAATGACACTTGAGTTAATTCTGCACAAAAACGAAGGCATTATATTTTTTTTACGAATATGAAGCTGGTATGAAAAATCTAATTATCTCTTAAACGGCCAGCAATTTTAATGAGATACTAGCTTTTGCCCATGACTGACGCATAGAATTTGAAACCATGTACCTATCTATATTTTTATTTCTTTGCATGTAAGAAGCTGATCTATTTACATAATAAAGTAAAAATAGCCTGTCTCTCTTTCTCCGATCTTCCAAATATTTCTTGCACTTTTAGGCGTCATATTTATTTGAAACATGCACTAGATTTAAAGTTAGACATCTAGCAATACAACTGTAAAGACACATTCAATTCCGTGCAGTAGTTTTTGCGTAATGCAGGTACACACATACGGATAATAATTAAAAAAATTTGCTCTTATGGCTTATAACTAGCTGTTATGAAGAACCGTCACATTATTTTCTTGAATATCGCCTATGTACAGACATCGACCAGTTACAATTTTATAATAATTATGTATAGACAATCAGATAATTAACAGCTACATCTTAGCTATTAAACATGCAGTGTTGCAGCCCACTACATTATCCGCAAATTAAACATTATCAATATTCAGTAGCTACAAACATCACACATGCCTACCTAATAGATATCTGTATATATTCTCTAACTAGATTTTGCCCGCGGCTTCGCTACTTTTTCCTGCATGAAATGGCTTTTATCCAGCAAAAAGTACTGTTAAACCAGAAAAGGACCGGATACCCTCCTATGTCCTTTTCTGTTCCCCTGAAAACATGTATGCGGAATCTCATGATCATCGGTCGAGTAGTTAGGTGTGAAAGTGTAACAAAGGAACAAACAAACTCACTTTCGCATTTATAATAGTAAGGAAAGCAATTGACAGTTAAGGATTCAATCAGCTGCAAGGAGCATTAATATTTTCTTTCTCATTAACCATAGTTTATATTCATTGTATCAATTGATTGTCTTAACGTATTGCAGTGTTTGTTTAACATTGTGAAACTTGTCTCGTAGACTTGTCTGAGCGACTAGTTGAAGTACGATTGCGACAGTTTTACTGCATCTTTAATTAATGAGAAATAAAATTGAGATATGAGCATAACCTAACTATAATATATACAGGGTGTCCCAGAATATGTGAATCAACTTGTAACGGAAGATTCTTTAGGTAAGGACCATACAAAGAGGTTGAATAAAAAAAAATTATGACCTGTGTTAAAATAAAAAAATTAAAGTTTTAAAAGAAGTACGGATTTTTTCAAACTTTCAACTACAGGTGCTTCGTTCATGGCTAATTTCCATTTTTTTTGCTGTTATTATTTGTGACGGATTGATTCGTCAAAATTTACACAAAGGTCATTAATTTATATTTTTTTTGTATTTTGCACATTTTATAGGTCGTTACCTAAGGAATCTCCCGTTACAATTTGAATAATAGGTTAAAATTTACTTCTGTAATTATTTTCTGTGCGAGAGAAGAATTAAATGATTTATTATTATGTTTCTCTTATCACAATACCTGGCCTTTTGGGAGGCTTAAATGGAGACATAGGTCCATCGTGATGAGTCCCTTCGAGGATAATCTAAAGTAGGATGGAACCCTTACAGCGGCACCAGCCGCAGCGGACGTAGGACTATTGCTGCGTATGGAATATATGGGCAATGGGATGGGTGTTTGCCCGCGTTGCCCGCGCTGTTATGAACTAGGTATATAAAACTCTAGAATTTTTACTTGAAGCCTAACATCCTTATATGGGCACCAGACAATGCCGGAATCTGGCGCTACCTTAAATAAGCCACTGTCCACTACGTATTAAGGGTCTATAAAATTAATATATCTATTTATTTATGAAACATAAGTATAATAATTGTTAACCATAGCTTATCTCGATACATCGCTGAAAACCTTAATTGTACAGATGATGCTGCTTTACTACTGTCGAGTGCCGTGGGTTCAATCTGACGGAGCAAAATTTATGTGGTCTACAAATATTTGTTTTGAGTCTGGGTATACCCTGTGTCTGTTGTTTGAATGTCTGGAAAGTCCTGCACGACATAGGGATAGAGCGGCAATTCCTTTTTCCAGATACAACACAAAAAGGGATCATGATCGGTTCAGCTCTTATAGGTGCGATAGCTTGCACAAACACACAGGTAAAAAGTAAATTTACGATATATGTATACTAATTATATGTATAGATAGCATACCATCACGTTCACATGCCCTTATGAGGTTTAACAGAGCTGTATCATAGCCGTATCAGCGATTATTTTTCAATTAATTTTATTAAATTAATTTTTATAATTCTATCACATATACACAACACCGTCTAGCCCAAGCTAAGCAGAGCTTGTACTATGATAAACATACATATATACTTATTTTTTTGTAAATAAGTACATATTACATCTTCTATAGTGCTACTACAGGCTAATTGATTTACTGTTGTATTAAGACCTTTTCAATTTGTGGCAGCCTAGTCTTCCGGCTACCACAATCAGTCTATCTCTGACAATTTCTTCAGCTATATAATATTGGCATAGTAGGTACCTTATTAATTTATCGGAAACCGGACTCAATAAAAACATTGTGCCTAGAGCGTTGGTCAGGAGATTGTTATTAGTCACGTCACGTATGACTAAATACGCAAACGGGTACTTACTAACCCACGATTTCTTAAAATTTACCGCTGTATTATATTCCTTAAGTAATATTTTAAAAGGAATACCTACTATATTGCACTTATTATGATACCAGCCCGCGACTTCGTCCGAGTAGTACGGTACTTATATCCAATAAATAATTTTTAAAAGATTTTGTCTGTTTGCCTGTTTGTTGCGGCTAATCACTGAAACGGCTGGACAGATTTTGATGGGACTTTCACTGGCAGGTAGTTGCGGGTCGCATAACATAAAAGCTAGTCATAAAATAAGTAAGTACCGTATGTACTTTCATATGCATTTAGTAAAAAGGTGTTATTTTGACATTACAAACAGATACTTCAATTTTATTTATCTGTATAGATGGCACAGATAGATGCAAGAAAAAACCGCAAATATTCTCAAAATCGTTGTATTTGGTTAGAATCCTCGAACTAGTCAATCTTTACCACCAATCTACAGACAGGGCCCTGTTAAAGTGTTGTGACCGTAGAATAAGAAGCGAAAGAAATTAAATTGACGTATTGCAGTCTGCAACTAACGTAGATACTATGACTGAAAACACATGATCATTTATCATAGACCTTAGAAGCAGTGTTCAAAACTGTAGCGGTCGATTTGGTGTGTCACGCCATTATAATTGTGTTACAGTCATAATATGTTGATTCTTTAAAAGGTTACCTACCCTGCATTTTATTCTCATTATAAACATAACATAAAACATAATTCAAACATAATAACTGGTCAGTGTTTCGTATTCTAGAAGGTTCTGGTAAACAAAAGAGTGCCGTATAAATTAGCTTGAGGCAATTTATATTTGTGCAGGTCTACGTGATTAGATAAACGTTCCAGTGCCTAAGTATTTAGAAAGCATTTGCTATACCTACTGCCTGCAGCATGGAGTGGACAAACCAGTCTTAAAGTTTGTTTACCTCACGAATGCAATGTTTATTTACTTTCATTCGTCGCCCGTCTCCCTGTGACCTGTCCAACATCTGCATATAATACCCGCCATAGTCAGCCATTGTATTAGAAGACCGTATTTCTTTAGGGTATATTTTTCTGTGGACTATATCTTACTATAAAGCTTTAAGGGTTATATCGTATTTAAATATCTGGCTCAAGCATTTTGGTCGAAATTCTCAGACATTCACACTACCTATACTATAACTTATATCATGCAAATCATTTTGTGTATTCGTGTCGGCATCGTATTTTGGCTTAAGTCTAAACTTCTAATTTAATTTGATGAAAATGGGTTGCTAGCAATTTTTTATGAAAATGTTATATTCTATTTTTTAGAAAAATCTTAGCAAGTCAATCATTATTTGAAAGTACCTGTGTTTAATTTGAAGTACAAATGTACGATACTTACGAGTAAGTATCAAACAAATCCGTAGTAAAAATGCGTAGGCTTATATTTGATTACTATTAGCAATAAATTGCAATTGACCTACTTTTCCATTTTATAGTTACGAGACAGGTGAATCTGCATTGCAATAGTAATTGCAACCGGTTATCGCGGAGAAATTATATCAAGACTTAAAAGGCTATCTATACCCTGCTATTAAATACAAAAAAAATTAAGCAAATGTTTATTGATTCTGTGCCAGTATATTGAATTAAAATAGAGGATAAAATACGACTAAATTTAAATTCTAACAGTCTCTAACGCTACGAGCGTAAACTGCAAGAATATATTAGAGTTTCCTTAAATGATCTGACGTTGCAGATTCAATTGGCCATGGAATAAAAAACATAGGTATATACTTTCTGCATTGATAAATTATCTGGTCACCTGCGCTACAGTAGGTATACTTATATTTAATGTAACGTGCCTGAGCTTTTCGTATGAAGTTAATAGGTACTTACGTACGTAATTAATACTCGACCAGTTGCATGTGCAGCAAATAATCTGAATACCCAATCCGATTAAAAATAATTTATGCCAGGAGCTACTAACAATATTTATGGTGCATTTTAACCACAAAGGCCAAATAGAACAGAATCACATTGACAAAATACGTGTCGCCAAAATGTCGACCGAAATAATTGTATTGAATGAGCTGTTGCAATAGTTTCATAGTGTAATAGTTAAGCAATATTACCTGTACCATAATTATGTTAAATAAAGTCGGTGAAGGCATTATTATTTGTTCCGCGGTGAAGGTAGTCTGGAGTAACTACGGTCGTCGGGCCACCGCCGCCGCCACAGGTGACTCACGCCGCTTTCTACCATCACTGAGCCAGTGGGTAGCGGTCGATGACACAAGCCTGTTTATTCCCCATTCGTACTAGACCTATTGTACTAAAATCATAATGTTGCCTTACTACTTACAAATGAGTAACAAATATTTTATAGTCAGTGGGCGTCACCCGATTAGGGCTTTCATTTTTTTACTAGCCACTGGCCGCGGTTTCACTCGTGTGGCATGTCTTTACAACATAGCCTGCGTAACTTAGGCATAACGTAACGATTTATTAGCTAAAAATTTTATAATCGGTTCAGTAATTCACAAATTTATTTGAATTGGATTCGAGTGTGTTAACAATATATTCATACACGCATTTGACCATAGATAGGTAGATATCATCCAAATGCAATTAAGCGCATCCCTTTTTCAGAGATTACTGACTACATACTATATAGTCAAACTTTTACGTCTTTATAATATTAGTCAATTTCAATTTCTTAAGCATTAATTTACTTATTTCTGATGATAAATAGTAATTATCATCAGACCACATAAGTTAATATCTGATCTAAGTCAGATAACGTAGTCAAAAGCCGATGTTGTGCCCCAATCTTGCACAACTAGAGACCGCAGAACTGGAAAAATTTTAACGCTATATCTCTACCAAACTCTTCGACTAAATAATGCTGTGTTGTATACCAAAAATACACATTTCAAGCTTGTTCTACAAGTTACAATGCGTGCGTAAGTATGTCACACACGATAGCTTTTAATTAACTGTTTGTTAATGAACCGCTGTTTACTCACACGGAACATTGAATGAGTTGATAACCCTACATAAGACGAGTATAAGGAAACGACCGAGTGTCGCCGTGGCCGACCTCAAAAACAAGTGCGACATGACTAAAGCAAATCGAGGACCAACTCGAACAGTAGCGGCGATGACGTAATCACTCTATGAATGAAAAAATATATAAAAGTCTAAAATAACCTAACTGTAAGGTCGATGAACAACACGTTATTGTACGAACGAATAACAATCCTTATCTTAAAGAGCAATGGTTTAATTTAGATTGGTTTTGTACAGCCATTGAGTAGATGTATCCGATAGACAACATGAGTCATCTATGACTAGGAGATCACCAAGCGTGAACTTTAGGTAAAGCGTATTTGTTCTGCGAATAATTTGTGAGGTTCTATATTTAGAATGTTCGCGAATTAATCTTTTATGTAAGTGACACCCACTTGATATGTCAGGTAATATTTTAAACTTGAATATAGTATAAACTTTAATGTGATTCGTCTAGTGTTTCTGACATGTTGAGACGACTTATTGAATGGTCTTAGAGTAAATATTGTATCATGTTAGGCTGTGTGAATGGCGCATTGGTTTAATTCGACAGCTTGTTATGTGTTGCATGTTGTGGTTCTACAGTATAGTGGTTTTAATATTTACACGGGAATACAATAAAGATAGAGTCACGCCTTTATCACCGAAGGGGTATGCAGAGATAAATTAATACCTCATTTCGCCCGAATGTTTAGCGAAAATTTCTAGAATTTTTTAACACAAAAACAATAACACTTTGTTCAACTCGGGATTTACACGCTGTACATGAGTTCTGGGGTTCCATACCAGAACTCATGCATAGCGTATAACTCATTGCGCTACCGAGGCAGCACAAAAATGTCTGTTGTTCTGAGTGTCGGTCTGCGTCCATTGCTTCAATATTAGTAGAATTCATCGGTTTTAAACATCAATATGTCTACGACTAGCAATATTGCAATCTCGGAAGTTCGGAACTGCTACTGAAACATGTAAATGGTCGTTAGTCGGTGTTTGCCTATATATATGTGCAATCGTGTTTATATGTAAGGGTATATTTTTATTCTACGTAGGGAAATGCACCTGATGTTTTTTTTTACACTTCTAAGCGGCAAACAAGCATACGGCTCAGCTGAGGCGGAACCACTCCTTGTGGCGAGGAGTAATCTAAAGGTTTTGTCGGGGCGGGTTGTATCGGGCTCTACCAAGACTTCAGGCCTACCGCCTAAAACCACCACGGCTGCCAACTCGCTGCTTTGATTGATGGGTGGGTCGCTGGATCTGAAACTACATCAGCGTTCCACCCAGCAGTGCTCAATGCAGAGATGGATATGTAAGGGTACCTCCTCCAAACTTACACTCATGTAGAATCTTACTACGTGTTAAATTTAACAATTTTTATAGTCATGTCCTAATTAACTGCCTTGATGCTACTCTTGCGTAAGATTACACCATTACACCAAGATTCCAGTTCCGATGCTCGGATCGGACAGGATGATTTTGGGTTTTTCTGTAAGAATATTCTCACACATACAGTCTGCCAATGTTCCTGGTAGTAGGCAATAGAGTCTCCACCTATATACAGGATGTCCCAGAATATGTGAATCAAATTGTAACGGGAGATTCCTTAAGTAAGAACCTTTCAAATGTGCAAAATAAAAAATAAAAGAAAATTATGGCATTTGTGTGAAAATAAAAAAATCTAAGTCGTGGTGCAGAAAAAATACTCCAAAATATTGTTGCGATTTCAAAAATAAGTCAGTTAAAAATAACGATTTTAGTTTCACGAATCAATCCTTCACAAATAATAATAGTAAAAAAAAAAAAATTAGCCATTAATGAAGTACCTGTAGTTGAAAGTCTGAAAAGGTCGTACTTTTTTAAAAACTTTGAATTCTTTATAATTTTTAGTACTTTTGAATTGTCCTTACTTAAGGAATCTCCCGTTACAATTTGATTCACATATTCTGGGACACCCTGTATGTGTGTATGTATGTATATGTTGAACTTAAAACATAACTGAGTAATGTGAGTGTTATACATCTCTGCCTATCTCTACGAGGACACAGAGGCGTGAGTCTATGTTTTATTTCAGTAATGTATTTCATATCGTCTGCACGGATGGCGTAGTGGTTTGAGTGTTCGCCTCGCCGCCGCCACTGCCCTGAGTAATGTGGGTTCGAATCCCACACGGGACAAAAATTTGTGTGATGCACAAATATTTGTCTAATGAGTTCAATTATGTTAGAATTTAGATGATTAGAAACACTAGTAAATTTAAATGCCTTCTAGCAAAATGCGGTACCTACGACGCTTATCGAATAAATCAGTAGCTTTCAATTAGTTTGCCTTTAGTAGTAATAAGTCAGCTTTGCCCTCTTTATATGGTACAGGGTACTTTATAATGTTAGTATTATTATTTCTGGGAATTAGTTTATCAATTTTGAACTTTGCTCTTTCCCTTGTATCCGTGCTGCTAAAAATGTCCTCCAGCTTCCACACCATGTCATTCGACACGGGATTAAACAAGTGAGAAACGGCAAAGAATTGCCGTAAATCTTAGAGTTCGAAAAAATGGCTCAAGTAATATGCAAAGTTCACGTGATACCACGTGATTGAGGTCAGAGGTCAAAGATCGTAATCATTTCGGAGGTATATCGACTATGCTGAGTCGAATGGCGCTGACCGCCAGTCTCTTACGGTCCTTGAGTTGAAAGTTGTATAACAGACAGACGGACAAAGCTGTTGTATAAGTTTTTCCGAACTCTAAAACTGCATAACGCTGGCAATTGCATCAGCTTACACTTGTGCCACTAAACCAACCATGCAGTAAAACATTCGAATTAAAATCTCATCAAATCTGAACGAGCATAGTAACCTTTGTGTTTAAACCCACTGTGATTTCCGAACGACTAACAAGGAGGCACGTTTGCAAAACAAAATGAAATATAAAATGGCGCCCCAAGCTACTAACTCATTTTTTATCTATGTAGTTAAGGAAAATGTTAACCCACTAACATTATTGATACCGGTTGGTAAATACGTCCACACTGCATACCAAATAAATGCAGTCGAGTCTTTAGAAGAAGCAACAATAAACTTGATTGGATAATAATATTTATGGTACCTACGGTTTTCATATAACAGAAAATAAAGGAGTCTGCTCACTACACCGTCTCATACCATGACCGTGCTAGGAACGTATCAGACACGAAAAGCAACACGATACGCCCTGCTGTAGGAACTGCTGGTCGGTGACGGAACGGTCTAGTGGGCATAGTCTTATACATGTCCTTACAAAGAATATTTTTTTGCCTGATACGTTTCTAGCACGGTCATGGTATTAGACGGGGTAGTGGGCAGACTCCTTTAACTATATTTATTAAATAGAGCCGTAGAGTAGAGTCGCAGCGGCACACTGGTGGCCAGATACAATACATTTTTAATGATATCTGGTATTCTAAAACTTGCCATATTAAAAAATAAATTAGTTATTTATTTTATTTTGATCAGTATTTAATACACCTGAAAGAATGAATATGTTCATTATTTTTGTGGATCTGTGCTGTGTGGTTGTGGAATGACGACTGCTTCAGTGCTGTCCATTATAAGAGGATTACCTATCCTCACTGGCGCGGACTCCATACAGCCTGGGGTTGGCCAATCCTCTCTATATTTTATCCAGTACTCCTGGGTAATTGATACTAACTATATGAACAACAACTACATATATTGATTAAATAGTTAATTATCGCTCGCTTTAACGGCGAATAAAAACATAGTGAGGAAAACTGCAAATCTGAGATTTCTCCATAAGGTTCTCGAAGTCTGCCTACCCACACAGGGCCAGCGTGGTGGACTATGTCTAACCCTTCTCATACTGAGAAGAGGTCTGTGACCAGTAGTGGGACATTTTACATAAGGGGCTGATATTATTTTTATTATATTGGTTAGCTTGCTTTACTATTCCATAGAAAAGGATGAAGTCTCTGCGTTGCCAGTACAACAAGCAAAGAGTCTCGTGTTCGAACATAGCGCCTCCTTAAAGAGCCTGTAAACCATGCTTACCGCGGGAAAATAATACAAAATTGTGCCGATCTTTTGTAGAGTCGCCACTCTTCTTTGAGTTAAACGCAAGTCAGGTGAGGTGGCTGCTATGTTACGCTATATCTTTCTTGATGTGATAGTAATAAAACACATAATTTATAACATGGCATAGTTTTTATTATCATAATAAAATGATAACTACATTGTTTTAATACAGTAAATCAATACACATCTTATCGTATAAATTCGTTTACAATTTTGTAAAATAAAACCTTACAAACATTAATTGTTTTTATATAGACAAGAGATTACCAGAGATACCATATGAATTATAAAGATAAAATATTTTATTATGACATTACTTTGGACGATACGAAGCTCATGTAACCTACTAGTGTAGTGAATATTTATATCAATCTAAATTGTGAATAGACACATTTCGTGGAGTACTTCATCTAAAAAAATATTAACAAACAAGATGAAGAAATATTATAATGACTTAATATTTTGTGAACATTTAGCAATCCAACATTTAAAATATACATGTATGAAATTAAGTAAGTACCTAAGCTTGGAATAACTATCGATGTTACTAGGATATTTTAAAAATACGGAATCATTCGATAAGTCGAATGCTAGCCGAAAAATCGCACATAACTAAGCAAATCTCATCTTGAACTTAACATGACTTATTTTTTGTTCCCACAACATCAAAAAGAGAAAAGCATTACTTTGTAGTTTATCATATGGCCTAATCATGCATTTTGTATGTTCTACCGGGGTCTTTAGGATATTTAAAACATACGGAAACATTCGATAAATCGAATGCTAGCCGAGAAATCGCACATAACTAAGCAAATCTCATCAAATTGAACTTAACATGACTTATTTTTTGTTTCTACAACATTAAAAACGAGAAAAGCATTACTTTGTAGTTTATCAATATGGCCTAGTCAGGCATTTTGTATGTTCTACCGAGGTCTTTAAAGGCTCGTTACAGAACAGATGGAATAAAACCATCTGATATGTCAACGCCTTCCACATCCTACTTAATTCTATATCTCCGATTCCACTCATTTCGTGTGAGTTTTATATAATATTAGCTAAAAGAACTGAAAACAATAATAATGTCGGCCTTATCATATTGAATAAGTACAGCTTTACTTACGAAGACATTAACCAGTAAATAAGGCCATGACAATTACAACTAATCAAATCAGATTATCATATAAAATCGAACACTTAACATATAATTACAAACGAATCGATGTGTTACACAGAGATTGATTTAATGATACTAAACGTTACCTATATAAATACTTATTGGTATAAATAATTTGATGTTAATTCTATTTACAAATGCGTATCACTAACATTAATGATATAAATTGTATTAATGGACTAATGTTTTAAAATGGTGAAAGTGCAGGTCGACCACAATAATATGGCGCATCGTTAATCTTTGTCCTTGCAGACACGTGTAAAAAGTCCATATTTATTTGCAAACTTAATTACATTTAAAATAAACCTTATACATAAGTACGACGATTTACGATTTACGATGCTAAATTGATTGCAGCACAATATGTATGTATTTATCTCGCTCGTCGAAATATAATCCACTGACTTCACCCGTGCGTGATAATACAACAAAGAACATTAGCCGCGCAATTGCGGACAATTAGCTATGTGTGCCGTTCTTATGCGAGGCGGGTATCGCTGCTAGAATAATGTAAAATGAATTATAATTCAATAAAATATCATAGCTTAGTAACTAGTCGATAATTATTTACAAAACATATGAGCTAATTTAATCAATTGCCGTATAAAGTATTTAATAATACAATTATTACTTATAATATGGTTCCTTATTATTACGTAGAAAAGAAGTTATCGAGATTCATTGTTATCTTATCCTAATTTTTCGCCGGAGTTATATTCATAAAATATACATACTTTTTACTGTACAATAATAAGGATATTAGCCGTGCAATTATTGCATGACCAGTTATTGTCGTCATAGTCTGCGTGAAAAATTATATTTGAAACACAGCGCCATGTTTAATCGTTAAATTACATTTTTTGAGCCATTTAACAATTAGGGAAAGCGGTTTTAAGAACATTATTTGTTTGCAGCTACATATCTCCGTTAAAATTACTTTATTTCGTTGTTGCTTTTCGGCGTATACAAAGGACAAAATATACAAACACACTTCGAAGTTACCTGTATAAGATAGAATCTTATTCTAATTACTTATTTATTTCATTTGTACCACAGGTACTTAACAAGGTCTAAAATGGACGGCAATATGACCAAAATAACACTAACAGTTCGATAACTATTTCGCTGTAAACATGCATTGCTTTATCACAGCGTATACCTATAATATACGATAACTTAGATAGGTATATCGTAACATACACGAAACTTATAATTATAATAAACCATAATCCACCTTATACTAAAACGGCTATCTACGACATTTAAAGAGTCAATGAGCGATCAAGTAAGAAATTTAGAAGCAGTAAAATTTTACTTAAGTTTAATATGAATGGATATAAATGCGAAAGTATTCGTATGCTTGTCCTGTCTATAAGTCAAATTGGAGCATCGAAATAAAGTTTTTTAACAGTGTTCTGTTGTTTACATTACAGAATATCACAACTAAAGTAACAAACACAACACGACTTATGTGTTGATTAAATTTGGTATGGCGAAAGCTTTAATCCTGCGGAAGGACATTACGGTAGTTCAAGAAGCTACGGTTTACAATTATTGGTGTCTGATAAATAGCAGCTTCACTTACACCACGCAAGTGAGTGTGATTCGGTGCCGTGCATTGCGCCCTATAATTTCAAGCGGTATTTGACTTTTTACCTCTGTAAATATTATAAAAAGTAATAACATTCGGCTAAATGACTCTACAATATTTAAAGGCCTATTATATCTTTCGGTAAACCACGCGGAGGGAGCTAGTTTTAAGTTCAACACAGTCTTGGTGTTTGTGCTTATTTTGTAGTAACTTGATTAAAAAATGTTGTGAGTCATATCACGTAAATGTGTCAATTAGTCATGTTAGTAGGCAAACAGAGTTTAGCGAATGTGGTGGGCCAAACAAACAACTATTTGTTAATGACTCATAAGATTGTTATTGTCTAGCCACGCCATAATATTTTGATGAATCTTTAAAAGTTATGAATAAACCCATTTTATCTTATTTATCGCAGCTCATTATTTGATCTCCGTTTAGTTTCGAAGCGCAATATTTTTATCATGTGTCGCTTATTATAAAAAATACGGATTATCGAAAATCACGAGTTTTGATACTCGTGACGTACTGGGGTAATTCAGCTGTCTTGAAACAAAACAAACCCACAACAAAATTAATCAAAAGTATATTGGAAGAGTTGAAACAAATATAAACTTTATTTTAGATTGCTCGAGAAAAATAAACAGCCTTACGATATCTAAATTTCATTGCCTTTTTAACGTGCTCAAAGGACTACTAAATAATTAATCAACACACTTTCGGATTTATCACAAACGTTAGTCAGGCAGGCAGTGCAGAATCGTCGCATCGTAAGCTTAGGATAGGGCTAAGATGCCACGCTCTTTCAATATACCATACAAACGCTCGATTACAAAAAATACAGAAAGGCTTAGGCTTTTTAAGGTATGTATATAATGCCTACCTTATAAAGCGTTGCGTCCTAAACCTGTTCTAGTCTTATGTTGCTCCTGTGTGGCCTGTACACAGATTAGGATGGAATCATTATTATAAATAATCCAAGCACTTACAGTACACTAAACCATGACTAAAATATTTTCAATGTCATTTTAGCAGAAAAACAGTCAATCTTGTATTATTATCATTTTTAACAGTAAAATCTGACGTTACTAGAAAATATTTTCAAATTACTCGGCATGAATCTGCAAGATTTTCGAAGTCATCAGTCTCCTTACGTGATGACCGGTATGTGGTCGAGTGTTCCTATCTACGCTTACGTAACTTACCGCTAGGGGCGGGTGAGGGATCACGTGTAGCAGTTGTCCTCGTCGGCGTGGTCGGAGCAGTCGATGGCGCCGTCGCAGAGCTGCGCGAGCGTGATGCAGCGGCCGTCCACGCAGCGCAGCTCGCCGCTGGGGCACGGCGACGCGTGCGCGCTGCCCCACATCTGGCGCCCAGCACCGAACGCTCCGCTGCCACTTGACAGCGCTGGCATCACGCCTGTCTCGATGCTGGTGTTGTTTGGCTCCTTCTCTAACTCTGCAGCTTCTTCAGCGGCAGCCATATTTGCTTTCTGTAAGTTATGTATTACGTGCGGCTTATTGTATAGGTGATTAAATATTGACATATTTCCGCTCGTAGGTAAAACTACAACCCACACTGGGCCAGTGTGGTGGACTATGGCCTTCCCTTCTTATACTGAGAAGAAGTCCGTGCCCAGCAATGTGGCAGTTTATAAAGAGAGTTGAAATTATTATAGGTATAACCGGGTCAATGTACACAAATACCAGATTTAAAAAAAAAAATGAAATTTAAATTACGATCCAAATTAAATCCAAATTACATCCTATTCACTAGAAATGTTAAATTAACATCAGCCATCTATACAATTAATGATACTCGTTTAAAGGAGGTAGAAGAGATTCGTGATCTTGGCATTGTTATAGATAACCAATTGCGCTTTAACACACATATAAATAAATTAGCCACCAAAAGTTTCAAGCTATGAGGCTTTGTTTTGCGTAATAGTAAAAATTTTAAAAAAGTTCTACCCAAAATTACGCTTTTTAATACCTTTGTCAGGCCCGGGCTTGAATATTGTAGTCAGGTGTGGTCACCTCATTATGAAGTGCATGTCACAAGACTTGAGAGGGTCCAGAAGAGATTTATGTATCATTTATCATATCACTGTAATAAGACCAAGGTGCTCAAAACCTACGAAGACCGCCTGACATTTTTCAAACTATCTAGTCTTAAAGTTCACAGACACCTCCTTGACCAAGTGTTTTTATTTAGGCTTGTGAACGGCGTCCTAAATTGCCCTCAACTCTTAGAACGGATTACATTTAACACACCGCTGAAATTTCCCCGAGGATCTAGGTACTCCGTCTTTGTACCTAAAAAAGCTAGAAGCAATCTGGGTCACTATTCACCAATAAATAGGTTTCAGTCTCAGTATAACACTTTTACTAAATCTAATAATTGTATTGATATTTCTGGACAAAACATAAATAAATTTAAGGCCACAATTCTAAATACAGCTTACAGTATTGTTAAGAAATAATAAATTGTATTCTCTAAAATAATTATTTAAAGATCTGCATAACTATTTTCTGTTTAACTTATTATATTATAGTATATTGTTATGTTTTGCTATATTTGAGTATCTTCTAACTGTATAATATGCATGCCGTGGCAACCTTTAAGTAAGGTAGCACTAAACACTAGCTATAAGTACTAGCCATAAGAACATGTTACAGTGTATACCTTGTTGGTTGTCCGAATTAAATAAATAAATAGTTTAACCTTTATTTCGCTAGTAAATGTTAGAACCAATAACCATGTTCAAAGTTACTGCTACAGCTTTTGGAAAATACTCAGTCTCCATTTTATTAAGATACTGTGCTTTTGCTATGTAGAGCCTATTTAAGTGAACAAATAACAATAAAAGAGAAAATTACAGTAGTATTTTAGTTGACCTCAGAAACTGCCGTAAACGCATGCGTAAATATGGGCAAACACAACACTAGGCGAACGAGATAAATTCATAAAAAAAGTCTAATTAAAACTACCTGTACTATATTTTGACTGGGTTAAGTTTTCTCATTGTTTCTAGATTATAAGTGATTTAGAATTAATTACCTTTAGCAGAGCTGCACCATCGATGACCTTTGCAAAGTTACTTGTAGCTTTATTCAACTGTATACGACTTTTAGTAAACTTTTCTGGTGCTAATACTTCGGGTGGCGCTGGTCGCATTGGTCTCGCAACGCTTGGAGCCGGCGCTGCGTTCATTCTTTGTATTTGCTTTGGTCGCGGGACATTTGGCTTGCCATCTACAACTTTACCTTCTTTTTCGACGACGTCCAAAAATCCTAAATCACCCATATTAACGTCTTCAACAGATTCATTTTCAAAAATGGTGGTAGTATTTTCTGTTGTGTTTGGTTCAGTGATTTCTATCTCTTGTACCTCTTCAGGTGCAACTTCGGTGGATTCTTCTTTCTTATGTTTTCTAGCATTAGGAGCTCTTAAAGATGATCGGTTGTAAGGCGTTAGCCGTGAAGGCGACGGTGTAAAGTTCCTCATTAACGTGAAAGCGTTGTTGCTATAGCTTGTGACAAGAAGCTCTTTGCTGCTATCATTTTCATCTGCGGAAAAATGTATTACTCTGAGCTATTTAATAAATAAAAGAGACGCTTCGGCTACAAAGCGAAATGCACATTATGTAATAACAAATACAGCGTCATCACAGTTGCCAAGAGGGGTAGGCGGCTTATAAAAATATAGTGATGAGAGTGGAGTAACTTTTATCTTAGTCTGTTCTATGAATTATCTACCACGATAACACAAAAGATGTATATTCTCGAAATAGTGGCAGAGGCAGATTCCGCCACATCACGTCAGCTATGCCTTCTATTTGAGGCCTCGCGTTAGAAGGAACATGGTGAAGATCCCTCCATAGATATTCCTCGACTCCGCTCTACTACTGACAATTGCAAACAGAAGACCTACCTGTGCCTCACGTTCGCACGTACACTTAAGACTAACGAGGCAGTCAATATATTAAAAACTAAAAAACAAGCTTTTGCCCACGGCATCGCCCGCGTAAAAGTATGTTAAATTTTTAAATAACATAATTATATCTAGCCTATGTTACTCGATGATAATATAGCTTTCTATAGATAAAAAAATTGTTTTAATCAGTTATGTAGTTTTTGATTTAAATGATTACAAATAAATAAACAAAACATTTTATGTTTACTATTTATAATATTAGTATAGACATCATCATCATCTTGATAGGCCTTTGGGTCTGTTGCAGACGATTAAGTGTCTATTAGACAAGAATACAATTAGATCTACATTAAGACTTGTGAGACGTACTATGTCTGTTAGCAGGCTTGCGGTGTCCGACGGGCACCTTGTTGGGTCGTCGCACGGCGGGTGCTGGTGCAGAGCCGGCAGCGTCTTCACCCGGCTCGCCGCGCCGGTCTGCGGGCGCACGGACATGCTCCGGCCCGCACAAACCGTCACCTTCATCCTCACCATCAGGACAGTCCGTGTACCCGTCGCAAAGCCACCTCTTCAGAATGCAAGCTCCAGAACTACATCTGTAATAGAAGGTTTCTTAATAAGTATATTATAGTTTCTTATAAAGTAGTCATAACAGCACTATTGTGATGGTTCAGTACTGAATGAATGACAAATTCACATTTTTTTAAAATCCTTGACTGCCTTTATTATTCCGTAGTCTTAAAAACCCTATCTATTGTTCTTATCAGAATATTGTACATAGATACATAAACCCGCAGTTTTATATCTAGTCTGACGCCATTTTTACAGTCGATCGTAAGATCTGTAGTTTGTTTCCAAGCCGAGCAAGTATTTTTTGAGCAGCCGCCTGGAAATGTATCCAGATGACGGCAATAGGCGCGCACCTAATAGGTAGGCCTTTAATTTCGTATTGCACTTCTAGAGCAAGTAGTAAGGTACCTTCGGAGATACAGTAGTGTGACTCGATGTATGTTATACAAAACTAACAGTCTGTTAATTAAAAACAAAATCATTTTTAATGGCATTCAGTACGGATATAGCTCAAGCCGACAGATATAAGTTAGTATAAAAACACGAGGAGAGTCGCAGATAACATTTAATATTTTATAATTACTTGAACTCGGTTGCGTCGCATTGTATACATTTCTGTTCATCTTCTCCGCCGGCGCAGTCGTTTCTACTATCGCAGATCCAGTCCCGAGGTATGCATGATCCATCGCTGCAGGTGAACTCGCGAGAATAGCACGGGGTCTTCGCAGCCACGCAGTTGTCATGAGAGTACTGCTTGCAGTTGAACGCAGGGATCAGCTCCCGAGGAATGTGCCCGTCACAAGTATCCACAATAGCTGTAATGAAGTAAATATAGAGTAATGTTTACTGCATATATTCTATTTCCGAACCACTGAACGGATTTTAATAAAATTTGGGATCCAGGTAGACTATATAGGATTTTAACTTAAATTTCTTAACTAATATTATAACTGTATGTTTGTTTGTTGCGCTTTCACGTTTTAACTACTCGACCGAACGATCGATGAAATTTCGCATAGACGTTGTCAGGAGTACAGAAAAGGACATAGAAACATACCCAATATCCAGTTTTTTTTCCAAAATCTATATTAAAGCGAGCGAAGGTGAAAGTATTTCCGCAAATCGTATTAACTATACGATTTTTGGTTATACATTGTACTAGATTTCAGAAATCTAATAATATTATATTTAAAATATAAAGCAGCGTTGCAAAGTGGCGTTGTTACATGTCTTGTCTTGGTATCCAACATTGGTTTGTATCATAATTCATAAGACATGAAGTGTAGCGCAAACAATTAACAATTAAAATTTTTCGTGTAGCAATTCCAGTGATGGCATTGATTGAGTGCTTATTGATTATAAATTTATTTGTATGATAGGCAATCGCCTATCATACAATAAAGGATAGGCTGGTTATAATTCGCGAGTGATGTCGGATAGGATAATCATCCAGGCCTACAGAATAATTGGCCTGTTACTGGTTAAGCAAATATCCTGAAATCCGTCTCATTGTATAACAGCGCATGTGCGTAGTGCTTACCTGAACAGAGATTGTGGCATGGCAATTTTGGTGGGAAAGGAGGCGGGCTGCATTCAGGCTCCAGCAAGGCGCAGACAAAGTGCCTAATGCGTTCACTGCAGTTTGTGGCCATCAGGTACTCGATCTGAGGCATCAATGAAGTAATTTCCACGTCACCTATCTTGACTGCAGCGCCTGCTAAGTCATACGGCAACACGCCCAGGCACAACGGCATTCTGGTAGAGCGGCATTGAACTGCAATAATTTACATTATTGTTATATTAAATAAAATAATTATAATATTTATAAAGTATTATCTACCTGAAGCATTGTATACGCGAATGTTAATATATTGAAAATAAAGTAACGAAAACGATTTCTATCGCAGTGTATTATGTTTAAGAACTTTTGCATTGCAATCATTTGCATTTGTGACTATTCCATAATATTTGGCTACTCATAAATGACTTTATTCTTAAAGACATGGAGGCGAACACCACTTTGGTCTACCCATGACTACTAAAATAACGGGAACATAAATAAAATATATGTAATAAATAACTAAGGAACTGAAATAACGGGGGAAATGGCAGTATAATACTTTTAAAGTTCTTAAACAAAACTAAATGCGATAAAATCCCTTTTTTAGTTTAACTTCCATTTTATTCACATATAAGATCCCTGGTTTAGTGCTATGTGTTGTGTAAGCTTCCGTGCCTAGTGAATACAGGTTATATGTGTGAAATGAACCAGCCAATTGATACTTACCATGAACTAAGGCATCAATAATGAAACCGCATGCGCCCTTATAACAGTCAGCTAAACTTACCGTCCGAGTAGATATTAGTTGGATACTTCTTCGTAGTGGTGTCATCTCCATCGCGCCACGTCGGAAGCGTAGGGGACACTCTCGTATTGTATAAAGAGCTTTGAGTGGTCGATTTCATTCTTTCAGCGTCTTCTATAGAGATACCGAAAAGTTTGGAGTGACCTGATGTGAAGTTAACATCGTCACTGGAAGGAGCATGATTGTAGTATTCTGAAACTTGAGGAGGATAAGCCAAGGCCGGGATGTTGCCCTGCTGTCTTGGTATATCTTCTGTTTGAATTATGAAATCCTTAGGCGCCGGCACTATGTACTCCTTATAAGCAGATGGATGTGTCTTCACAAGGGGTTCTTCAACTTTCTTGCTTGTCTGCTTTTGGTCGTAGTTTGAAAAATCGTTTAACGTTTCTGATCTAGTGATAGTTTCTGTAGTTGCGGCAGTCGCATCATTGAAGTATATAGCCAAAGGCTTTTCGGGTTTCTGAGTAATATGTGGCTTCAATGTCGAATCATCGGGTGTAGAACTATCTAGTAGCTTCGGAGTTCTTTTCTCTGAATCGGCTTTCTCGTTACCGTATTGTACTTCAGGTGTAAGATGGGTAGGAAACACAGGAGGTATAGGTGGTCCTCTTTTAATATTTGGTAGTGCGTCTATTACGGAATCTATGTCGTCTTTGTCGTCGTCGGCCTCGTAGAAATCTATTTCCGAAGTTTTAGCACCTGCAATTATTGTGTTTACAAACATATATCTAATGACTCGTGTACATTATGCGAGAAATTTGCACAAGTAGAGTTACTTGCGCGGATTTATGCGCATATAAGTAGTTAATGCAAGTAACTTGCGCATATAGCTCGCGTCAGCTACTATAGTTACAGTGATTCGTCTAGTAGTTTCAAGTACACGTGCGCGTGAATATTTAATGTGAACAATGTGAATTGTGTGCGTGTACAAAACAACTACATAATTATATATTGTGTCCCCTACAATCATTTAAATTGAATAAATTGTCCCGTGCTAAACTTTAATTCGTAGTGATTTGTGAATAAATATTGATTATTTTATTTACTAACCACATACATATTATTATAATTATTCCAAAATTATTTTGGTATTAGGAATAAATGACAGTACTTTATTAGAACAATGAATACACTGACGAAAAGTAGACAAAATATTCAAGATACACATTCAATGTTATTAAAAATGTTCTCTCAGAAAACAAGCGTACCAATGCAGATTAAGCGTAAGAGAGATTATTTTGTTTTTGTGTTTATATACACAATAACTTTATGGTGAGTACGTAAATTAATTTTTTTTAGATAATCAAAGTTAGTGATTCCTTTTCATTCATCAGAACTTTGAATTTTTTTGTGTAATATTCGAAAGGAACTGCGTATCTTGAACTTTTGTATATAAATGGTTTATGCTCAAACAAGAATCAGAACGACAATTAACACAGATATCACTTTATTTGCTACGCATATACAGAACATAAAAACTTACAAACCAACAAAATACACACCTACACATGTTAATTAACCATTGAATTCGAAGAGACTACTTTGTTATTTTTAAGCCTATGATATGTAATATATTGACATAATAATATATCTTAATGGATCTATTTTAAAGAGGTATATTTGTTGTATGTCTGATCTTTTACACAATAGATAGAAGAGTAAGGCGGTGCCCTACACACGGACTGAAAACAACAAAGTAGGTACGCTTGTCAAATTTTATAATACAATTTTTCTTTTGTGATTTTTAATTGCAAAGATTATCGTCGTTACTTTGCTTTATGATATCTTTGGCAAATAAAATATTCATATATTTTAATTATGCAAAATTTATCACTGTAAAATCAGTTCAGTCTTTTGTATTAAAAGTTTCCACAATCGCCAGTTCTGATATTGCAGCAATGCTAGGAGTTCTACAATAAATGTAAAATAGGTAACTACGGATTAGTCTGAAAGTCTGAGTTCATTTTAAGACTACTTATAAGCGTCCAGGCCGATCCCAAGAGTCTATCATTAAGATAAAAGTAAACTACTCCAAAGAGCGGCATATTTTCCGACTAGCGACTGCGCATACAATTATTCACCTACATATTACAACTTTTATTGTTGAAATCTTAGCTTTGCTGAAGAGTCGTAAGTCTGGTAGGTTTGGGAACGCAGTCTATTAGTATAACATGTACCTAATACAGGGATCGATGATTAGTAATATTGAAATGGTAAAGTAATACAAAAATATTACTTTACCATTTCAATATTATTAATCATTGACATAATCAATTTACTACAGACGTTTTGCCTTATTATATTTTAGCATGTAACAACAGCAAAAAGATATTTTGTGTACTGTACACTGCCGCTTTTTGTCGAACCCTGTAATAGGTTAAGAATATATTGGGTAATGTAGATCATACCAGGTTTGTGGGTGCTATCTTTGTGCGCCTTGCTCTTTTCATTCTGGGTGGATTGCCCTCGAAGCCCCACTCCTGCTGCTACCGGCTCCCAGTAGGTACTATTCGCGATTGAATTCGGCTCGAAGTTTTCTGAAACATTACGTGTGAATGATCGCTTGAGTTTCAGACAGTCACTTATGCATTAAAATCGCAAAACATGTGTGCAATCTTTTAAAGTGTTTGTTTCTGTGCTCTACGATATTTAAAGTTACTATGATTTTCTCCATTTTGATACAACTAAGATGGCAGTCAAGCATACGATCCACATAGCATAATTGGTTACCAAGGCATAAGAACGTTGGCAACTCAAGCGTTTCAGATCCTACAAAAAGGCGGTTCTACGCTACGAGTGCCAGGATCGAACATTGTTGGTTGTGTATTAAGAGTACAGCGCCTTTTTATGAAGCTTGGAAACTCAATATACCACAGAAGCACAAGAAGCATTTTAAAGAAGAGATTTATTGTTTTGTAAAGCGAACTTGACTTTGTTTAATTGCGCGGAAGGCGCACTGGGTGTCGTGGGTTCGATTCCCACACGGGACAAAAACTGGTGTGATTCACAAATAGTTATTCTGAGTCTGGGTGATTTTTGTGTCCGTTTTCTGAATGTTTGCGAAGTCCCTCGCAACACGGGAGTTAATCTTAGTGTGGGAAAAGGCCATTTAAAAAAAGCTTTGTTTTAAAAACAAAAATGAATAATCGAATAACATATTTGTGTAAATATATAAAAATTAATATTAAAATATATAACAATATGAAAAGTGAAGTTCCTAATACAGTAAGTGTCTGTTAGGTACCAAACGTCAACCTGTATTTAAATCACATAGCAACGTATCGTTACGTTGCTATGTGATTTCATCAGGCGCTTAACACAAATGCATACGAAGAAATACATATATGTATATGTCCAACATTGGACTTACAGCTATTTTCTGGATAAATAATCAGAGACTAAGTTTTCCTGATACCTGCAATTCTATCAAACTAGTTTTCTTTAATTTACTGTAAAGATAAGTAATTGTCTAGTTATAATTGCCTTGCCTTTCGTTTGTATTTACCATCGGCGTGCAAAAGCAACAATGCTAAATATAATTAATTCAAAATTAATCTAAACATACTAATGTACTGACTAGTAATACTACCATGAATCAGCGTTAGACTAGGAAGTCATCAGGGTGTGAACATGATAAACGGCTATGCGCTAAATTTAATGTTTTAAACATGGTAATGAGCGATTACATTAAATCTGAAAGAGCAGCAATAACCTGGTCGATAACTTTGTACACAAACTCTAATCAAAGACGACTTTTTACTATTTACTTATTAATAAATAAAATATCAACAGTACAACCCCAATTTTTCTTATATTTGAGTTTTAAATATTAATAACTACCATAGTTTGCAACAGATTTTGATACTATTTGCATTAATTCATAAAATAATGTATAGTGAAACTGAAAGTTTATTCGCACAGGCAATGTAGTTGATGTAATATGGCCTATTATTCACACCCACACACACACACACAAACACACACACATACACACACACACACCCAAACACACACACACACACACACACACAGCACACACACACGCACGCACACACACATACACACACCCATACACACACACACCCATACACACACACACCCACACACACACACACACACATACACACATGTGTATGTGTGTGTGTGTGTGTGTATGTCTCACACACACGTATTTTATTTAAATTATTATTTAAGTTTTTTCTTGTCTATTATTTTAGTGCTGCCATTTTTTTAATATTTTTGAATTGTATTGCCGTCAAGAATATCATTAATATGTCTCATACTACACGGAAGGCCCTGTTTCCTGTGATACAGTTTATATTAACTAGTACAGGAAACAGGTGATCCTTTCCACTAGAAATATTTGCGTTTTATATTATATTACACAAGTTATGTTATAACTATTAGAAAAACAATTGTAACAATGTTTTTTGGTAAATAAATTATTATTATAATTATAACGTACAATATCAAACATAGGCAACTAGCCTATTCTGACTTTAAGTTACGATTGCGCTCTAATTCCCTCGCCTAGTAATGTGTTAATCTATAAATAGGGCTCGTATATTACAATGAAATCATGGTGGGGTACGAGTTAGTTTTCATTAGTCAAGGTAAGTATATAAGATACTATAGAATTTATTCTATAGCATAGGCGTAAGTGCATACACAAATGCCAATTGTGATGTTTTAACTGCGGTAAAGCTGGGTGGTGATAGCCAATCAAAAATGATCAGTGGCAACACGAAAGCTAGTGTCTGGTAATCTATAATAGGTTTATTTGCCGCCTATTACATGACTCTTTAAGGCTGCCCTGACCTCGGTTGCCAGAATTGAATTTTAAACTTTTCTAGAGTATATCTTATCATAGAAAACAAACACAACATCCATGCTCGATAATTTTAATGTAACTCATTCATGGATTTTTATATATCAATGATGTAACTTGACCAACACTAACATCCAGATTTAAAACAACTAAATTATGATCACATATCTTAATATTGTCTTCTGTTTACGCGAATATTATTCATTGAAATTAAACTACTATATACGGATTTTATCGCGTTGTTTTTTGTTTAATTTTTTATTTGACATTTTATTACATAATTTTGAAAACTGTTACACTACTACTATTAAACTTTACAAATTTTTAAGCTTATTAAATTATTATTAAAACTATTTAGATTTAATTTAATTTTTCCACTTTCTTCAACGTCGCCGTGACCATGGCTGCTGAAAAGCAACCGAAACGTCGGGGAATGTGGAAAAAGTTTTAATAATAATTTAATTAGCTTAAAAATTAGTCAAGTTTAATAGTAGTAGTGTAACAGTTTTCAAAATTATGTAATAAAGTGTCAAATTAAAAAAAATACAACGCGATAAAATCCGTATATAGTAGTTTAATTTCAACACATATCTTAACTCAATAGGTGATATCGCCTGTGTTAAGAAAATACCGAATTCGGTCAAAAAAATATCTGGCTCAATTCTTTTGTGGCTTTACGCTTATCAGGCCACAAAAGAAGAGAGCCAGACTTCTGTATATGTATGTTCTGTGTCAAAGCTATCATAAAATGTTAAGTGACCCACGTTTAAATATAAATCTAATTCTTCTTAAGCAATAATCAAACGTAATAAAAATGTCGTCTCGATTACATACAATTTGTATAAGTGTTTATAAATTGATCAATTAAACCAGATGTCTTATATAGCGGTCTGTTTTCACCTAATATTTGTACATGCATACACATATCTCAACTAATATTACAAAATTGGTATATTATCTGTTGGTCTCCCCACTGAGCTATCGCTGCTAGATAAACAGACTGCAATGCAGAGGGTCTCGGGTTCGAACCCACGTCGCGAACCTCTGACATTCGGAAGTTATATGACTTTTCGAAATTATGTGCGTATTGATTGACAATTATCGCCTGCTCCGTGCCCCGGAGAGCACGATAAGCCGTGGGTCCCGGCAGCCATTAACATCTATGGCAGTCGTTATTGGGAGAGTGTCGACACAAAAGATGCCACTGGGTCGAAGTGTCGCCGGTCTGCACTGACTGGCCTCCACGTAAGATACATACAATATTATAAAGAGAAATGTGAGTTTGTTTATTTGTTACGCTTTCCCGCCTTAACAACTCAGCCGATCATCATGAAATTTCGCATACACGCTGTCAGGTGTACAGAAAAGAACATTGGGCACTATCAGTTTTCAATTCCTTCGTTTTTCCTAAGTAAACTAGCTACATATAATCCACGACTAAGTTTACTTTTGTGTGTCTTCTACTTTTCAAGCTATATGCATAAACGAGTTACATCAAATCGGTTCAGCTGTTTTGTAGTAAAGATTTCACAAACAGAATCAGTTTTGCATTTCAAATGTTAGTTTGTATTAATCCATGAACCTAATCGATATGAATATTGGAGTCGTGTTCTAAAAACCTGACAACCTCGGACCCGCAGTGTTACTTTGGCATGACATGACCAATTGACCGTTAACCTAACATTTGAATAATTCTGTTTTTATACCTTTATTTATTGAATTTTAAATTATTTTTAGGAAATTTATAGCTGTTAATTTGATCTGCAACCTCTTAATGCTGGTCGTATATAGTTACGAGTGTATGCGACCAGCATAAAGAAGTTACTGAACTATTTAACTAGTTAGTTTCACACCTGTATTTGCTCGAAGAGGAAAAAGGAGATGTATTGCACCCACGTCTCAGTATGTGTAAGTAAGACGTAACAGGGGACAACCATATTGCCGTCTTCCGGGTACATTTAAAGTCTCCGTGCTAAGAATTACCTAACAAAGTGACCTATGCCAGCGTTGGAGTCTAGTCTCAGTCTCACGAATATCTATATGATATTCGTGAGACTATGCACGTGTTTAGTTTTCAAAATGCTAATTACACCGCGACATAAGTACGTCTGTTTATATTAATAGAGATTTGTTTCGATAGCTATAGGTGTAGTACCGGCAAGTAATCTCTATTATCATACGGATGATCTAAGAAATAATAGACCATATGCCATTAAATTATAGCCAGAAGAAGAAAAGACAATGTTTTTAGCTTTTTAACAGTTATATTATGTACTAGTATTCCCCCGCGGTTTGGCCTACGTTTATAATTAATTATCCATTCCTGTGGCTCGACTTCTGGATAAAGTAGCTTTCTAATTGGAAGAGATTTTTGAGTTAAATAAAATACGAATATTTTCTGTTTATAATATTAGTGGAGATGTACAAGTAGATTTATTTGAAGGTTTTTTTTACGATTTGTACACGTACTTAATATACACTCTGCAGCACAAAAAACGGCCAAAGCATATTTCTTGAATTATAATCATAATTAAATGAAAACTATACGATGTTTTTAATCACATTTATCTATTTTCAGTTTCATAGTGATTATTATTAATAGAGAAACAGAAAATTTCTGAATTTGGTAATTTTATACAAATTACAAAAGCAGTAATTCAAGGATAAAATAAGATTACACATTTATCGATGTTTTTTAAAGAATAATAAGTAAAGTCTTAAATTAATTACCAGTACTTTTACCTCTGTTCCTGATAATCGCCTGTATGCGATTAGACATTACCTGGACCATATTTTTAAATCTCTACTTGAGGATTTTTTCCTAGGTAGAGATTAAAATCTTCCAATACGGTTTGTAACTAATGGAGGACCTGCGGAAAGCTAACAGTTAGTCTAACATTCTTGTTAATCATAGTCCAGACATTCTCTGTGGTATTTATTCCAGTACTTCTTGCTAGCTACTAAAATTTCCGCATTTTGACTTCCGAAATGTATTTATCTACGGAACAACCTGTGTGTCGTCGGGTATTGTCTTGTAATAAAAGTGATGTCTCGCTTTTGATGAACACCTGATATTCTAAACATGTTTTGGAGGATCTCTTCAGTGTATCAAACTAGCATAAGTTAACCCTCAGCCCTCACTAACTCTGTACGAGCATCTGAACTTATCCTGCCCAAACCATGAAAGACCCTCAATGAAAATTAACGGTTTGCCGGGTTTTTGTTGAAAGAAACCCCTGACCATGCTTTTTCTGCACACACTAACTGCTGTTTAAAGCTCTAAAAGCTATTCTGCATTCAATCGTACACAGAAATTTACTCCATTGCTCATGTATTGAAATTGACTATATTTTGCCAAATCAAAGTCGAGCTACGCGATGTTGCCCGGAATGTTCTGAATTTCGAGCTGGTCTTTTAGCATGCAAGTCTACTTGCTCCATTCTTCTACTGACTGTTCGCTCATTAACGTCGACTCATTTTACTCTTAAATGATGCTGCCGTATCTTCACCGCAGTGATAAACCGATTCATAATTTCCAAACCAATAAATCAATGATTGCGCACTGAATATTAACCAAATCCGCCACGTCCTGATCTTTTCGTGTAAAAATTAGTCTTGTTGTACGTTTTCAACGAGTATCTTTAATTTGTATGAGGTACATTTAAAGTTTTAGCGACCTTTCGTTGAGAAGGGTTGGGTTACGTAAGGTTCCTTCTTTTAACCCTTCCAAATATAGGAGCCCCGCAAAGCGAAGCGGGCCTCCGTCGACTTAATTTGATCTCTTTAAATATATTTTGCTGTGCAATTAGTATTTTTGGTAAGCATATTTTGCTGTGCAATAAGTAATTTTTTGCTGTACAGTTAAATACTACCCATTTAAAACAACTGCCTCCGTGGCGCAGCGGTAGTGAATGCGACTGCTGTGCATGAGGTCTCGGGTTCGAATCCCGGGTCGGGCCAACTAAAAGCTATTGAGTTATTCTGTAAAAGAAATCTTAATAGCAGCCCGGAGTTAGGAAATTGGCGGTGTTAGACACCCCCGTGCCTCGGAAAGCACGTAAAGCCGTTGGTCCTGCGCCTGATCTCTCTCCGGTCGTGTCGGATTGCCATCCCATCGGACCTGCGAGTAAGGGAACAGAGAGTGCACTTGTGTTTGCGCACACACTTGTGCACTATAATATCTCCTGCGCAGATGGCCAGTCTCTGTTAAGACTGGCCGCCGTAGCCGAAATTCGGTCTGGAGGACATTATTATTATTATTTAAAACAAAAAGAAATTACGCTTGAAACGCAATAAAAATGATTAAAAAAATCAAATTTCAACTCACTTATATTCTAAGTGTCCCAATAAAGTTATGCGGTAAATGTGTCACGAAAGTTAAATTAACGGGTTATATTTAGTTTTCTTTTGGCTTGAGTCAAGAATAATACTGGTTCTATTAAATTATAACACAAAAATGTATTTGCATCTCTAAAATACTGGTTTCATACTTATTTATATTTGGACCACATTTTGTGACGCTAAATGTAAAATATTAAATAAATAACCCGTCAGTTGCAGTCAGCCTGTGACGACGTTCGACGCAGGACGATCGAAACGTCGGGAATAAAATAGGTATTTATTACTTGTAATGATTATAAATGCGATTAAGATAAGAAATGTTACAGATTATATCATTACTGCTGGATA
This sequence comes from Catocala fraxini, assembly GCA_930367265.1. Classification (NCBI taxonomy): domain Eukaryota; kingdom Metazoa; phylum Arthropoda; class Insecta; order Lepidoptera; family Erebidae; genus Catocala; species Catocala fraxini. The sequence continues at coordinate 9,747,950 of OV884025.1, read as the reverse complement.
TATAGAGTACCAAGAAATACAATATGGCTTCTTATTTATTTAGTTTACTAGTTAATATTTAAATCGCCTTATGGCAAATGGATCGGAAACCAACAAAATACTTGGGTCGCCATTTTCGCCAATATTGTCATTCGGTGTCGATTGGAATGTCGCACCTGTGCGACAATGCCAAAACCGTCGGTCAGCTGCGTTTTGTTAGTGAGTAATCGTCAAAATATGTTTCTTGAATTAATGACTTCCTAGGCTATGTCTTGTGACATCTGCCGGACAAATGAGCGTATTATTCTTGAAATACTGCATTTTGTACGCAGTTTCGAAGGGCCATTACATCATTTTCAATAACGATATATACGAAATTAAATTAAAAGCCGATACAGCATATATATAGCCGATATTTTAGGATACTAGTAATAAGAATTAGTAATAGAGAGCTATGTCTACTTTCAGTACACATCTGAATAAAACTAAATGTAGTCTATATTTTTTCTGCAATAACAAAATGTTTATTTATTTCTTCACATATCACTTTAATTCGATTTCGAATTTATTAATATTCTTTTAAATAGAATACTTTACACAATATTTTGTCATTTAATAAAGGAACACCTTTATATCAAAATTTTAGATAGGACCAGTGTCGCTCTGCGGTTAACTAATTTCGCATTTATATTAATAGGTTCCCTGTCCGATAAATGTGTGGTAGAATATATATATAACATAAGCATAAATTTCCAACTGTTTTCTTGCCATTTTACATTAATAACAACAGACAACCCGCACTTGGAATAATTACTGTGCCGCGGAAAAGTTTCCAAACAAAACAACGGCCACACGGAATACCCAGACTCGACAAAACTATTGGTGAATTACTCACATTTTTACATTTGGGGATTGAACCCACAACCTTCGGTTCAGTGGCAGCGGCGAGATGACCACTGAAACCACTACAACATCCGCGCAGTCAAATATACAGCGTGTCTATTACTGGATAACGAAAGGGTTAATTACAACTCAATTACAACAAACAAATAAAACCAAGACTAATAATAACCATAGAAAAAACAACAACGTGAAACGTAGAAAAAAGTAGATACAACAGCGGAATAAGTCGTTTGTAATAATTGCCAACTAAAGGTTTTCTAACCGATGCTATGATAAACTGCAAAATAACATCCTTCCTAGTTCATGCACAAGTGTAGCGTAGCAGGAAGCACGCTCTGTAACGAGTCGAGTACTATAAGGACATGTTCTCATTTGGCAGATAGATCGCGGCTCACGGTTTGCCGTCTGAATATTTGTTCAGTTGTAGCCTCTATATTACGAGCCTATAAAAGTCCAGCGAAAAAAAATTCACTACGTTTTTAAAATAAAATTTAGGTACTCATTTCAATAACACAGAGACAAATAAATTTATCATACTGGTATACTTTGTTCCTACTTGGGTTTTAGTTTCTAATGATGTTATTTAGCATTGCATTCCAAATACTAGGGAGGGGAACATTTGGGCAGAGAGTATCTTTCATGCAGGTATACAACTAAATTTTATGTAAAATGAGATACTGTGAAACCGATAGATTGACAAGGGAAATGTTGAACGTATGAAGCTATCGAGCAAGGCAGATAATGGCCATTTAATATCAAGGAACTGAAATTCTGTTTTATGTATTTATTAACGTAACATGACATTAATTCATCTCTCAAATCGTTTAAGATTATGTTTATACTAAGTGAGTTACCTTAACGGTAATAAAACCTTAACTACCGTTGTTACGAGCCTTTAAACATACGTACTAGTAAGTAAAATACTTACAATAAAACACAAATATTCATTTACCAGTTATGGTTTTTATTTTCGTAGTCCTTTAACATATTGTAAAATTTTAACTCCTACTGATATTAGCCGCAAATAATCGACAACAAACTGTAAGCCAGATGGGCACGCGCCCTAACAGAGAGCGAAGACACGAGCCGGTGAAAGCGTGGTTCAAGATGTCACGGAGTGGCACTCCTCCGCCAGTGCCAGCCTAGTATCACCATTAATCCTTATCGTTGTTGCACAACATACATAACTAATGCGCTGATAGTAGGTAACTAATTACGCTCCCGTTTCGACAAGACTCAGTGTCAAAGGTGAGCAGCTGGGACTTCCCTGTCAACTCGTTTTACAAACGTACAGTTTACGTAGTCTGTAATAGTTTCTGAATTATTATAATATAATTTATAATACATACATACATAGATTCACGCCTGTTTCTCAGAGGGGTAGGCAGAGACTACGGATTTCCATTTGCTACGATCCTGACACACTTCTCTGGCCTCATTCACTTTCATCACATCCCTCATACACGCCCGTCGGTTCAAGGTGCTCTTTACCTCGCCTTTGTCCAGAACGCCTCCGATCTGATCGAGAAACGTTCGCCTAGGTCTTTCTCTTGAGACTGTTCCATTCACATTAGCCTTATAAACTTTCTTAGTCAGTCTTTCCTCGTCCATTCTTTCTACATGCCCAAATCAGCTTAACATACCCTTTTCTATTCTTGTCACTAAACTAAATTTCTAGTTGTAATATATTTATATTATATTTATAATGAATGATTATAAAGTAAAAATGAGAGAAATTCGTAAATTAGTAATTATTTTAAATACAACTTATAATAATAATAATAATATTCTTTCACATACACGCAACATCATCTAGCCCAAACTAAGCAGAGCTTGTACTATGGATACTAGACAATGGATAAACATACATATATGCTTGTTTTTGTAAAATACATACATACTTCCTCTCTAAGAACGATTCCCGTGTCACGAGGGACTTCACAAAGAACATCAAGACTCGAAATTACCATTTGTGGATCACACAAAGTTTTGTCCTGTGTGGGATTCGAACCCACAACACTCGGCGCAATGGTAGTGACGAGGCGACCACTTAAACCACAACGCCATCCGTGCAGAAATGGAGAAATTATGTAATGATGACGAAAAAATATGCGTCTTGACTAGAGAACCTTTCATTTTATCTTTTATAAATAGCAAGTATATTATTTCAAATTACGGCAGTCGGCAGCCATGTCTTAGATTCCACATAACAGAAACAAATCCCATGTCCGACGCGGGATTCGAAACTAAGATCATACAATAATATGTGTTTGTAAAAGCGAGCTGTTACTGAATGAAGAATTCCCTGTCAACTCATTTTACAAACGAACAGTTTACGTAGTCTGCAGTCGTTTCTGCACGGTCTATATTACGTCTATTATTACACGAATTAATCTTAATGTACCATAATAATAAGTGTTGCAATTTATGTGAGAGAACATGGCTATACATAATGAGATCTAGATGTGATTATGTATAGCCATGTATTTAGAGTGTTCATATTAAGACAAAGTCACTGTAGTGTAAAAGTTGTGTTAATCTCATGTGCCCATAACGCTACTTGCAATTTGTATTATATGTTTTTAGTTTTAATGTAGCTAACTTGTAAGTGGTTATTGTACAATTATTTGGAATAAAGATTATTATTATTATTATTATTATTATTATAATCTTCGTACATTTGAAAATACGGTTCGGTTTTCGATTTTGTGGATTTAACGCTTACAGTTTCAGGACTTAGTCAAGAGTCAGTCTCCCATACAATAAAAGTAAAAAGAAACTGCCTTCGTGGCGCAGTTGTAGTAAATGTGACTGCTGTGCATGAGGTCTCGGGTCCGAATCCCGGGTCAAGCCAACAAAAAGTTATTGGGTTTTCCAGTTAAGAAATCTTAATACGAGCCCGGAGTTAGAAAGTTGGCGGTGTAAGACACATGCCTCGGAAAGCACGTTAAGACCTGCGCCTAATCTCGCTCCGGTCGTGTTGGATTATCCGTCCCAAAATCAAAATCTAAATGGCCAGGCTCCTTAAGATTGGGCGCCGTGACCGAAATGTGGTCTGTAGGACATAATTAGGATGAAAGTATTGTTATTTTAGTGAGCACATATCAATAACCGACGAATTTAAACTGGATTCAATGACCGTTAGATCCTTTATACGTTGAATATATAGCCGGCTAGATTGCTGCATTGAACGGAAATATTAAACACTGATAATTATTTTGCGTTCGGGTGTATTATATGAACCGTTTGCCATGTTTGTAAAGTCTTTCCGATACTAGGTGCAATATCTTTTTTATATTAGAATCGTTTGGAGTATTTAGTTAGCTATGGTTTTACTAAATACTCCAAACGCTTCTAATACATTCAGACATTCTAAAATTATTATAGTAGACAATATTTCAATGCGTATAGGTGTCGTGGTCAAATAGTTACCAGTGATCTATATTACGACAGTAGCTGACGCCACTCCATTATGAAGAATAATGATGATGTAAATATAACAACTGACAATTGTAATAGGTATGTAATGCACGTATAATAGATACATACATTACATATCTTTAAATTATAACAAAACTTTCGTTCGCTACACGATCTTTCTAAATTGCTGGCTGCTTGGTCTAGCGACGAGAGTTTGTGCAAGCTTTCCGTCGTGATCGTGACCCGAGGTTTCAGAGTGCCTAGTGCGAGTTTGTTTTACATTAACGCGATCGAGTCGTTTATGACGTTCGGCGCTCCGTTGGCCAAGCTGTTAACCAATCGGAGAGCTAAATACGATAAACTTTTCGATCGCGTTAACGTAAAAACAACTCGCACTAGGCAACCAGATTCACATGATATAAATCGAAAGTGGCGTGATTAACATGTTCTAAAGTAAACTTTCAGTAGCTCGGTACACGGCAGTACGCTTAGCTTCTATTAAGTAGGATTTTACATAACGTGCTTTATATCTGCCTATACTCCATTTGATTAAGTAGGTACTTAACTAAAGGTAAACAATCTTGATGTGTCTTTTTATCTAAAAACTCAGTTTGAAAATAAAATGCTGCTAAAGATCAATGTAAATACAACAATAACGATGACTAAATCAATTGAACCGTTAGTTTAAGCAGTAGTTTATTTGTTTAATATGTGCTAGTGTAAAAAGTCACATCAAGATCGTTTACCTTTAGTTAAGTACCTAACCAAATGGAGTATAGTTTAGTTCGTGAATAAAAAAGAGTCATCATTAATTTACGCTAAGACTTCGTTATTTATCCATTTTCGTCGATTTTCATCATAATATTAACAGCTTTTCTTCTGTTCAATAGTACGTTCTATCTATCGCTTGCTGGTCAAAAGTCTCCGTATTTTTACAACCTTATCCCCTTCTGGAAATTATGAGGCGATAGCTTCATATAAGTTCAAAACCCTGTCTAATCTTACCAAATAGCTCGAACGTTAAATATTCAATTTAACCAACTAGTATGCCTTCAGTGTGTTTTGGTGAGCTTATTCAGAACATTGAACAATAGAGACAACACACGAACAAAATGGATACTTCTTTCGCTATTAAAATGATAGGGCTTGTCTTATTCCGAAAATGCGTGGATCACGGCACTGCTGCGGTTATGCACTTATGTTAGTCTATACCTAGCATGTTACACGGACTGCATAGCACAAGCTTAATTTCTCCACACATTACACGGTTAGTTCGCAGAAGTGTGACTTAACCGATGTACGGGATGTATTTTACAGGCGCCCGCTACCAGTATCCTACTTTGTGAGTAATTAAAATGATTGCATGTTACATAACGCCATAAGGCGTGCGCTAAATGAAACGCAATTTGTGAACGAGTGGTGTATTAGCTGCACAAGTTAATAAGCCGCGACGTCTACTGCGTAAAGCGTAGGCCCCAAAGAAGACTGGAACAAGGCCTGGACGCGGCGCTTAATAAGACAAAGGCTACTCAGAAGCCATTTTTACTCTCTTCGACGAGGCTATTAAGTTCGTTAGTTAAGAGCTGTAAGACTAGAGAAGATTTATAGCAGAATTAATAGATTGTGTTGATAATGAATGATCATAAAGTTAGAATGAGAGAAACGAAGAAGCTGTGTGATGATGACGATAAAAAATATATGCCTCGACTAGATAACCTCTTTTCATCGTTTATAAATGCAAGATTTTGCCCGCGGATTCGCTCGCGTTAATCTAGATTTTTATCAATAAATTTATATCCCTCGGGAACAGCACTTTTTCCTAGATGAAAGGTAGCCCAGGTATGTCCTTTTCTACACCCCTGACAACGTATGCGAAATTTCATGATGATGGATTTGTGTAGCGAAACCGAAACAAACCAACTTACATTCGCATTTATAATATTAGTAAGGACAAGTATTTTATACCTATGTTTCGGCAGCCGTCTTATACGTTTCAAATAATTAAAAATCAAATTCAATATCCGACGTAAGACCCCACAGGTAATGGTATGGTGTTAGATTCGAATCTAAAACCGTACCATTACCCGTGGGCTTCTTCTTCTTGTCGTGTAGTTTAGTGGCCAACCTGTTGTCAAGAGTTGTTCAAGCCGCCCGTAGGCCTCTGACATGGCTTAACGACTGCTGTCAATTTGACAACAACCGGGACTGACTTTTTACGTGCCCTCCGAAGCACGGAGACGCTCAGATGAAATACCACTAAGCGGCCACCCATCTATAGATTGACCGCAACGTTGCTTAATTTCGCTAATCGTTTACCGATCAGTTAGTGCAACTTATACGCTACAATACTATAAACCAATGTATACTCTGATTTAACATAACATGACTAGTTCGAGACTACGCACGAAGCCAAACGATAAAGCTTACGGCTAGCAAAAGCCCTTTACTTTATTCAATACTTTCGTTTTCTAGCTTGAGAAGAAAACTAACTTCGACCTCACCAAACAACATTCTATCTGTAACATACAGCATGTGAAAGGTGAAGTTAAACACGTATCTCTTTTAAATCATAATCCCGAAAATCATATAACGTTAACGTATCAGTTTTTCAAATGCCAGACATTATTATAAACATATTGTCTCTGGCCGCTGGTGTGCCGCTGCGATTCTAAAGGTTAATTGTTTCACCGTGGGAATATTAAATGATAGATCTTATCGATTTGAATTGGTAACCTCGACGAAATTTGTAATAATCTTAAAAAAGGATAGCCGATATGAATTATCTAACTATAGATGAAATTATCTAACTATGATTATTGATTTACTATTGTCATATTTAAGGAAACAGGAAACATGTGCATATTAATTATAAATACCATGAATTTATATAAATAAGAAAATAAAATAATGAACCTAATTAATTTGGCGATCCTAATAATAGTATAAATATGAAAGTTTGTGAAGATATGTGGATGTTTGTTATTCAATCACTCGTAAAACGTTGCACAAAGCTGGATGCAGCTTCGCACACAGATTGACCAAGTCCTGGACCCTGATTAACTAAGCCCTGGATTTGCACATAGGATACTTGTTATCCCTGTTTCTATATATTGCTATTCACTAAAAGACTTGTAATGAAATAAAAGTTTGTGACTTGACTTGTACTAAGTTTATGGTACGGTGCTTTATGGCCCATGCTCCTGCTGTTCTAAATTTACCTTACACCATCTTCACGTTGGACCCACGTCTCCGTGTAAGCCTCCCAAAGGGCCGGGTATTCTCCTAACGTATTAGGGAAATACCCTTGAAAGAGAAACAAATAATAATAATAATTTTAGTTCTTCTTCTTCCTTTCTTCTTCTTTTCATGTGGTTAGTGGCCAACCTGTTGTCAAGAGTTATTCAAGCCGCCCGTAGGCCTCTGACATGGCTTAACGATTGCTGTCAATCTGTCAACAACCGGGACCAACTTTTTACGTGCCCTCCAAAGCACAGAGACACTCTGATGAAATACTACTAAGCGGTCACCCATCTATAGACTGACCGCACCCAACGTTGCTTAACCTCGATAATCGTTTACTGATCAGTGAGTGCAACTGGCTATGAACGCCTCATAATTTTAGTTAATTCTCAATTTAAGTGCTTTAGTGAATATGGTTCATTAAAAGGTTAAAGGTATTACAGATATAATCCTGAAACTCATTAATTTACTCCTAGTGAAAGCAGACTAACAGACTAACTATAGGCCAATAGTAATAACCATTCTTTATATTTATAAATCAAAAGCAAAAAGCAAAATAAAGAAAGCAAAATAAAGAAAGAAAAATAATGAAAAATAAGGTCTATTGTAGTAATAACCAATATAGGCTAAGTTAGGTTATTAACATGGTTTCCAAATCTATATATATAAAACTCTTCCGTTACTGAGTGACTGACAGACAACGCACAGCCGAAACTACTGAACGCAAGAAGCTGAAATTTGGTATGTATGGTTTCTTGGAGAGTGTAGGGGAGCACTAAGAGACGATTTTTGGAAATTCCACCCCGAAGTGGGTGAAAGGGGTGAAATCCGATATTCACACGGGAACGGGACTTACGCGGGTGAAACCGCGGGAAAACTACTAGTGTAAAATAAACGGCGTGTCAAAATCAAACTAATATCAAGTAATCTAATTGTCTTTTGCTATTTCAATGAACCAATCACAGCAGCTGACAGTTTTTGATGTTTAGCTGCCCTTCAGAAACCGGGTGTAATGATACTTTAAAGCTTCTATCCAGTATGCGTCGTGCTCTAACCACAGACGAATCATTAGCTAGTTTCGTAGATTAGTTAGACTAGATTACATATGAGTAAGCCGTTTTATAGTTACAAGCGGCCACACCTAGCCAAAACCACCACGTGCAGTTATTACCTACAATAAATTGGTCCCTTAATCACACTAATTTACTAATAAACTGTTTCGATTTACAACTAAAACATGTTTAATTACGGTTTAAATTATTCTAAAATATCATTTAAATAATTTATTTGTATACATTCGATATTAAGTGCATTGCCTAATATTCCGATGCATGATCGGCAATTTAACATTCGATTGTTAGAATTATAATCGGAATATTGATATGTACGACAAATCGAAGTAATTTGCATCGATTTATACAGCCTTCAATTTATCTCATAATTGTTTTCGCGTGTGTTTGTTGATGATTCGTCACGTTTACATACTATCATCAAGTAAATATGGAGAATAATATTGTCACGTATCCATAAACACGAAATGGTGTCCATTTACTGCTCCTTGTGCAAGAAAGTTTGCCTGTCAAGCAAATGTAAAACCTGTAATACAATATGTTAACGGTTGTCACCCGACGGTGACAGGTGACAGCCAGTACCGGCTAGTCAAGTGCTTAGCCGATGTGTTCCTCACCTATATTGGCCTACAACCCTACACGTACGATTGTTTTAGTACCTAAGTAGATTGTTAGATTTAGCTCGATTGTGGTTAATCGATGGTACCGGACGTTCAAAAGACTCGCGGCTATTTGTATCGTTAGGTATACCACACGAGCAAAGCCTTAAAAAAACGAATGTTTCTACATAGAAGAAAATAATAAGTAACTGTTTTTGGGTACAAATTACGTAAAATCATTATAAACTAAATTTAATTAAAAGTATGTATATGATATAATAATTTTGTAAGCGACTTACTGGCACGCGGTCATCAAAGCTCTGAGATTAAGATAACAAAAAAAATTGAAGATGTGTAATACACAAAATTTATTATTAATACACAAATTCTTCCAAACGTATGTATACCGCTGGTCAGCATTTTCATTGTTTTGAAGTATGTTTCGTAATACTTGGAAGTCTTAACACTCTTGCTTGGTATCAATTAGAATCATAGTGTTTGAAAAGAAACCGTAAAATGTTTAGTTTTTCAACCTATTGAGTCACAGCGACACATCGACAGCCAGAAGCAATAGATTTTATGATGATTTGATATCTGAGTTTACAGACTAAATATGTAATAATACCTTTTTTTACATACACGGTACATAAGAATCCAAATCTCTAAATCTAAGCAGAACAAGAAAGCTAGGTCGTGGGGGCAGATACTCATATATTTAATCCATGTATTTTCTTTCCACAACAATTTTATTAACAGCCATTGTTATTGATTACGCTTAATGACGCTCATTATGCGAGAAAGATACAACACGCGATTGTGTATTGTGTAATAAATAACAAACAAATGTTTGTAGAACGTGACTATGCATTCATGATTAGGTATACCAAACTTAATGTGCCTTAAGCTATGCACATTCTTAACAATATATTAACATTATTATTTCATTTCGCTTAAATATATGGTGATCTCATTTACGAGATGTTATGCACTTTCATCTCGATAACTTATGGCATATTACATAAAATGCATTGTAACACGATGTCAACGTATCATTCGTATCTATCTAAAAAGGAAAAGAAATGAGAAAAAGTGGAGCATGTATAAAAATAAACTCGCCTACATCCTTTATGGATGCACAAGAGGATTGGCGAGGTCAACTTTCGTTTTTACGGATCCTTGGCAAATAAAAACACAATATGAGAGCAACAAAGGAGACGGAACGCATCCGGTCGCGCGGCCGTCCGTCGCCGGCCGCCATGAGCGCGCGCGCACCCCACGCAATCAAATTATTGCTCACCACGATTTTACTTTACCATTTAAAATCTGTTATTAAAAAATCCCTTTGCGTGTGAGATGTGAAAGTGCCTGAATATTTATGAAGAGATCAAAAGTTTCGAGTGCCTCGAACTCTTATCAAAGTACAATTTGCACATGAAAAGGACTATAATTGCTTTGAAAGTTACTTTATGATGTTTCAGTTTCCTTTTTGAGGGCAATTACAAGAGTTAAATGCAAGAATTAACATTACAAATCTTTCGAAATGCAAATTGTGAGTTATTTTTAGAGCGGGTCATGTCGATGATTGACTTCGTAGAGTTAATTAAGTATACCTAGTTATGCTAGCGGTGATGATGAAGTCTACTCTAAGGAAGCATAAACTGGAATCCAATTACGTTAAATTGGTAAAGCGATAAAAATCTATTACGTATCGTATTTAATTTGGAAGCGAATAAAAGATGGAGTGTGAATGGTTCATTTCAAATATATTGTCAATAATGTATTATAATGTTGATATAACTAAGTAATATATTACATTGGGTTGTGTTACGAGTGTGTGCTAGTGTGGGTATGTGTCCGGGCCGCGTTACGTGTGAGCTTAACCTCTGACATCGCTCGTGCCATCGTAGCCGCTCCGCCCAAACGTGCGCAGACGCTTCTATCACATTATAATAACGACTTTCGATCAAGAATGTTGAATAGCGTCTGATATAATCGACATTATGTCAAAAACCTACATGGGATATATTATAATTTTGTTTACGGCTACATCTACAGTGGAATGCAGAAAAGCTCTGAGGTTATGTCAATGTGTTTATAGATGCCGTCTTATGTTAATTATTAAGCAGAAAGTCATACGTAGGTACATAAATATAAAATAGGTAGTCTCTCTGAGAGACTTACTCGAAGCCACAATGTAAAATTAAATAAACTATTATAAATATGATTTTAATATTTTTGTATGGCGTAGTGCAATATTTTTTATTTGTTTCTTTCTCGTTTGTTGCTCCATCTACCATTTATGACACAGAATATAAGTCAAAATAGTGTCGTAAATTAATTGTGAATAAGATTAGTCAGGCGTTATATTTGTGCTCGATGTTTTAGTTTTAGGAAAGTACGAGGAATATTTTAATAACTATAAGTACGAGGACCTATTTGAGAAAACTATCATAAATGAATAAAAAGTAGTCAAATTGTTTTAGCGGCCGGAACTATCGACTGCAATTTCCTGAGTTCCTGATTCGTTGTATCTGACCTGAAAAGTCCACTACTTCCTACATATATTCACGTATTGGCTGGCTTTTGTCAAACAGTGTATTCTTAAGCAATTCTAAGCTCATATAGGCAAAACATACTCCGCACTCCATTAGTTTCTGTATCGCAATCTGGGTCCTAACCATTACCTCTTAAAACATTGTTATTGCAAGAGCAATCACGAGATAGCGCGTTATAGAGTGTATAGCTTTGTCTCATTCCTGCACATGTAATAATGACGCTCTAAGAGAGAACTAGAACGTAAGAAAATGTTTGTGATCATCTAAAATAATTTTTGATTACGTTGAACAATCTTGTTTCCTCTTACGTAATTAATAAAGACATAATATAAGCAAGCAATGATTCAATCAAACCCAAATATCTATAAAAGCACCTTACCTAAAAAATAAGATACCCTAATCTTAAATACGCAGTGTCAATTCCCAAGATCTTTAAAATTGGAAATCCCACTTAAGCACCAATGTTATAATAAACATCGCATCTTTAAGCATGTTTCGGTTAATTCTGTTAATGCTTCCAAGAAGGCTTTCTAAAATACAGAAAAGAAGGTGTAATTTTATTATTGACCATCCCAGTAGCAGTTGGCATGCACGTTAAGATAATAAGCAGCGTGTGATTGTAATTTTACAACCCATAAAAATCAGATCATCCGTTTTTTTTCCTTGTATAATTCAGAATCGTTATGCATTGATTCCCAGACGCATCAAATGTGACAGTACTTCATAAACATGTTGATTTACGGGTGAGAACTGGTTACCGACATCGATTCGTAGTGAGATAACCAATGATAACTGTAATAACAGTTTCCGTGCCATACCCACGATACAAATATGAACGGTATGATGCAAAGCTACAAATATTGGGGCATTATGTTTGGGAAATTGAAAGTTCGCGACGTGTCCAATTCGACAAAGCCTTGTGACCACCATATATGTTCATACAGAGAGAATAACTACAACCAACCGAAATTCTGTTCCTTATAAAGCTCGAAACAATTTCGATCGAAGCTATGATTGTCTAACAACGTTGCATAAAAATGCGTGTAATTTACACTAATCGGTTTTGTCAATTTGTGAGGTGTGTGAATTGTTTATAAGTTTTTAATTTATGAAATAAATTATTTTACTGTTAGGTGTTATCAAGAAAGGTGCAACAAGAATCGGTATAAGATCTTAAATAGGTGAAAGGTATAGAAAGGCGATAATTCACAAAAAGATGGCGTTGTCACAAAAATATAGATTTAGTGATAAGCGGTTCGGCAGTTGTTAATAAAAAGTGTCACCACCATTGTTCAAAACACGGCACTTATCACGATACGGTCTTTATAATTTTTCATTTACTGTGAAACGTTTAACTTTCTTTAAAAATAAAGTAATTAACAAACCTGTCACTGTTTAATTTCATGCCAGGTATCTATAATTGTGTGGTAGGTGGATGCGACCGCTGTTGCCAATTATTTGGTGAGTGTACTAATAAGCGACGCCGCTTAGGGAATTACTACCCTTATACGAAAAAACTTCGCGAGCAATTTACAAACCTATTCCTTTCCATTAATCCATTTAAATTCCTTATCATCCTTTTTTATAAATTCGTCGCCCGAGCATGCGCCATCAAAAATGTTACAGCTTTTTATGATGGACGCGTAGTTAAGATGCCAACCATTCAATTTTTTTTATCTGCATGTGAATGCAGATAAACAAAAACAAATTGTCGGTCAATCATTTCTCTTCCTGTTACTTATCGAGGTAACCTCGACGAATGCAGCTTTGGCCAGGTGGTGATGCACCATCTATGCAATCAAATGTTTGTAGCTGTGAAGTGACTTACCAGGCATGAGGAAGTACACGAAGGCAGCCAACGCGATGCACACGGCGAGAAGTGCGACCGGCCATCGCAGCAGACGAAACACGCGCGTCAGCTTACTGCCACCCGCTCCACTGTCCGCCGCCACGCGGTACAGGCTGTCCGGGTGAGAGCCCTGCGAACAACAACCATTATTATTGTAAAAAAAAAGAACAGACACGATAATACAAACCAAATGAGGCTTATCTCGAGGGGTTTACTGATAGCTTGTGAAGTGTGCCACTATCCAGCTTCGCGTTCATCATCAGATCCGGTATATGTTCAAATAAACGAAATCAGCACCTGGCTTTATCGTCAGATCAGTTCGATGCTACTAAATTATTGTATTGTCATATTATATTGTCGGCGAGTCTATTACCGTCTATCATAAGCATTGCCAGACTCTTGTGTCGCTGCAGAATATTTAGTAGCAGAAGAAATCAAACCAAATAATACTCTTTAAATGCCTCTCCAAGCCCCAATTCCGATAATAAAAGTGTCTAATATAGAGTTCCGTTCTTGTCCCAGTGTTGCAAATGGTATATTGTATATTCTCCTAATTAAACTAAATGTTAAACGTAAACAAGATCAGAACTTAATTTTGAACGGTCTTTATTACAAGAATTCGCCATCTGCTATAAATGCGAGCGAATAATCTACCTTAAATGTTTTCAATAGTACCGTTAAGATGTACTAAACAGTGACAAGAAAAAGAAATTTCAAATCGCATAACTGAATATCTAATATCATAAAACATTTAGGCGAACAATAGCATAATAGTGACATAAATAGATTTGCAACATCGTTACATATGCGAGCTATTAAATTAATGACTTAATAGCTGTATCATCTACCAAGAAGAATGACTACAATAAAAATTTATACATATTTGAATATAACCATAACAGCCAATGCGCCCACGCGCCGGACGAATTATATGCAATATTTATTCAAAACAAAATACGTATTATATTGTATTATTCTGGGTATATTACGTGATGCTTGTGTAGACATTTTTATTGTGTCATTTATGGAAGAAAGCTGGCTCATCGCATAACTTTACTTAAGTACTGAAGTTTGGCTTTATTTATACAAGGTTAACTAACCTAACCTGAGTTAAAAACGCATGGTCATCGTACAATAATAAATAAATTGAATTATATGTCTGCAATCTGTAATAGTAAATTATTTTACAATATAAGTGATCAAGTTGACGCTGTTTGAAGTTCCTACTTACATAAGATTGTTTTATCATAGACTCAGGAACTGTGAAGTTTTCTTATATATTTTAATTTAATTTCTATTTATATTAAATCATTTAATTTCTCTAGGGTGTAATGAAGAGATAGAGCTTTTTCTGCCACGTAGCAGACTACATTACATAATAATTATATTCCAATTTAGAAAGTTACACATATCATTTTATTTGTAATAGGCACAGTATATCGAAATGCGAGAAAGATCGGCAGCATCAGTAAAAATGACACTTTGTGCATTAAACACGCTTGTCTATGGACGACGGAATTATTTATAATATCTCGTTATTATCATAAATAACGCTAAAGAATGTAGGCGATATTTAAATTTATCTAATCGATTGTAATTCGATTCTAATTTATCTGTATTTAAATTTTTCACGCTAATAAATTGTAACTGAACGCTTTTTAAATGTTCCGTTTTATTGACGAAAGTAACATAATGAGATGTATTTAGTTGTAACTATTTTTATTCGTTAAACATAATATTATCTACCGAACACATACATATTTGCATTTGTATATGGTGGTAATAATATTATTTTCATTCTCTTACATACATATATTATTTTCGAAGAATATTTATTTCAAAGGGGCTCCACCGTCTATGAATTAATGTGATGTTTATATTTGGATGTCTGAACGTCTGTTATTCAATCATATTCAAAACGCTGAACGAATTTTAAGTATTTTTATGTATAATATTGTATAGAGATGGCTTGAACCACGGAAATGAATATACGTATATATCATTTAAAAAATTAAGCGAATGAGGTCACTATAGTAATCCTAAAAATTAAAAAAATATCTAATATTTTATTTTCTTAACCTTATAAAGAAGCAACGTGACTTTCATAGGTAACTGATGGGGTAATGTTCTAATTGGAAGGCCTCTCTACTGCGTCTAAAAACACGAGAAAGCTAGACCGCAAACTACTATTAAACAACAGAGATCTTTAACTTCTTGTGACATTAAGCTGGGTACAAATGTATTATGTTAACTGGCCATTAATAACGTTTAGAAAAGCTTATTGTCGTTCAACAACATAAGCAAAAACACCCCTGCTGTTCCTGACGGATTAAAAAGTAAATCTGTTAAATATTCTATTGGTAAATGCAAAACCAATAAGGAAATGTTAATAGATATAATTTGTACGCTTGAACTAAGATGCACCGTTCTGCAGTAAATTACACAGATATTGGTAAACCAGTTTAATCTTATATTGAATCTTTGTGTAATAGCAGGGCTCCCGCGGCGCAATATCATCTTAATCCATACAAATGACTTATTAACTGTCAAACTGTTTGAATAATAGATATACGATCGTAAGGTATATGTGATCGGTATAATATGAAACCGCTACCGGGCTTCGTTTTAACGAAGCGAGGCAATTAAGATAAGGTGGAATTGAAGACGCAGTATTAATTAATGACTTTCATATTAATCGCAACCTTTAATCTTGTGCATAATTATTTTATTCGTATTATTATGTATTTATCTAATATGGACACGTCACTAAGGGATGTGACTTATCACAGGAGATTTCATTAGCGAGTTATCACTTTCGCTTTTGTAACCATTAGTTCTCGAATTAGTTCTTAGAGTGAGTTGCAGACTCAGATAAGAAAACAGAGAAATACCTTCGGCTGACTATACGTCTAAAGTGCTTTACCTACTAAAAAGCGTTAAATCTTTGGTATTTTCAAACCGAAGACCTTACTTAGTTATCTGTTAGGAATCTGACGATATTTCAGTATGATTACTGAGTCTGCTATACCTTATAAGTTATTGAGTAAAAACTGACGGTAACATTTTAGATGTTACCCTACCTGCCAGCTTAATTAAAATTTATTACTACTAAGAATTGATCACGGTTATAAGGAATAGATTATCGGACGACTCAATAGGGTAGAAATACAATAACATTGTCAATAATTTAAGACCCTTTTAGATTTTTTACATATTCAGGTACAATACGTGCCACAACTAAATGAAATTTTATTTTCTTTTAAATAATTCTTAACTATCTTCTAATCCTATTCAAATACTCAATATAAACATGAATATTATAGGTAGCCTACACCAAGAAGTATCGCCTTTCCTAGGTAAAGAAAGGTCTTTCACAAAACACAATACATATGTTTTGTATTATATATTTACCTTTAAAGCTACGAACGGAACCCAAAGAACAAACGAACACCATCTCAATGACCATAAACCGATTCTTTCCTGCATATCTAGGTCAACAGTTTTATATTTCCAATTACTACAATCGTTAATATTTTCCTTCTCAATAAATTGGCGACTTATGATGTTGATAGCGAGATAAACGTCGAGTCTACGCCTGCGTTGAGCCGTTAAAGTTCTTTAATTGCATATTGTCGCAATATATTACACGAAAAAGTATTAACAAATCAACAACTTTGTTACGTATTAAATAACTAAGATATTATGGCGATGAATCATCCGAGCGGGCTTCAATATTTTGGCCGAATTTATGTAAGTTTACTGTGTATGTATTTAATTATGGTTTGTGGTGTTTTTAGTTAAAATATGATTATGATTTATCACATTAAATATGTAGTTGTAATGCTATTTATACTAATATAATATAGTTAAAGTGCTTGTTTGTTTGTTTGAACGATCTAATCTTTAGTAGGTACTATCAGTCAGATTTGTCATTGTTTTTTCATTTTTAATCTCTTTTTTGACGATGGTTATTAAATATCATACTGCGACCAAGGAGCGGATCAGGTAAAACACGCGGCGCACAGCTTATATTAGCCTTATATGAGACTGCTAATTATTATTAGTAGCCTCATATAAAGCTAACATAATAATTGTGCAATATCCACTTCAACCAGGGATTGTGCACAAACTGTGACAGTCCGAGTCCAAGTTACTAAAATTTGAACTATTGTTTCTTACTCCGCAGTTTTTGAATTGAGAATTAGCCTTATATGAGACTGCTAATTATTATTAGTAGCCTCATATAAGGCTAACATAATAATTGTGCAATATCCACTTCAACCAGGGATTGTGCACAAACTGTGGCAGTCCGAGTCCAAGTTACTAAAATTTGAACTATTGTTTCTTACTCCGCAGTTTTTGAATTGAGAATTAGCCTTATATGAGACTGCTAATTATTATTAGTAGCCTCGTATAAGGCTAACTTAATAATTGTGCAATATCCACTTCAACCAGGGATTGTGCACAAACTGTGGCAGTCCGAGTCCAAGTTACTAAAATTTGAACTATTCTTTCTTACTCCGCAGTTTTTGAATTGAGAATTAGCCTTATATGAGACTGCTAATTATTATTAGTAGCCTCATATAAGGCTAACATAATAATTGTGCAATATCCACATCAACCAGGGATTGTGCACAAACTGTGGCAGTCCGAGTCCAAGTTACTAAAATTTGAACTATTGTTTCTTACTCCGCAGTTTTTGAATTGAGAAATCTAGTCAATCTCAACTAAATATACGTAAATATTATATTCAATATCGAATTTCGCCATAGCGTTATCAACTGAGAACATTAGCTTAAGTATATTATGATGTTTAGATACCTACTGAACTTTATTACATTTTAAGAAAACTTGGTAAACATAGAAACAAAAAATAATGTTGAACTTATAGTAGAGTTTGATTCGATCTCAACATGTAATTCTCGATTCAGAATTCAGATTTATGAATACGATACTTATACACCAATCATAATACTAAAACGACTAAATATGAGTTAAAATTCCACACAGTTTTGTTTATACATAAACAAAAGATACGTATATGCTTTGTAACTGTTTGTATTAATGGAAATGTTTTAATTTATTGTTAGTGCAACAATAACGGAGAAACCACAATCTAAAGAATCATTAAAAATATTAAATAGACAACACATCACATCGTCATGAGCTGTAAGAAAATAGCAAATTTTTGTGTTTGGTGTAGCCAGCCGCAGCTACTAACATTATTTTAAAGATAAAAAAAGCAAATGTATTGAATCCTTACTAATATGACAAATGCGAATGTAAGTTTGTTTGTTTGATACGCCTTCACTTTAACTACTCGACCGATATCGCATCATGAAATTTCGCATACACGTTGTCAGGGCGCAGAAAAGGATATAGGTTACCTTTCCTCCAGAAAAAGTAACCTAACCTACATTTGTGCGAGCGAGGTCGCGGGCAAAATCTAGTTTAATGTAAATACTTTCTGCTACGTCGAAAAATACAAATTATGAAAACATTAATAGAAATAAAAAGCTAAGTCTCTTACGGACCTATAAAATAATAATCATCTTAAAAGCATACTCAAATACTCGTATATTTTCTGTATATTGTGCTGTTATATCACAAGAGATAAGACAGCCTCACTAAAATTTAAGACCTTTAAATTTTAGATAAATAATTTATGAAATGATGTCTTATCTCATTCTGTTACATACTAACATATACAAAGCACTACCACCCTATAAATAATTTGCATAATTAATTAAAACCGTATCAAAATAAATTTATCCACCAAGATAAAACTAAAAAATCCAGTTTATTATCGGTACTTAGTTACTTTAGTTAATGTAGGCAATGCGGAACACATTTCACCCTAATGTGTAATACGGGTTATCAACGTCCACACATGTTCTAGTTTCAGCACGATCAGCTATCACTATCATAATTACTTTACAAGCAACAACCTTATAAAATGCAGTATTAAACATAAAACCAGACATATTAGCCGTTAAATTAACCGGCTGCCAATACTTATGTACTAGATGCCAATAGTTATATACAGTAATACCCTGAACTTACGCGATAGGTGGCACTGAGTCGAATTCGCGTAAGTCAGGGTATACCGTATAGTTTAGCATATAAATACATATTGGATTTTGCAAATATAAAATCGCCAACTGCCATTATTGTGATGTAGAAGGCTGCATAAAATCTAAGAAAGTAGTTTGACGACTCAAAGTCAAATTTCAAATATATTATATTCTTAAATTTCTGAACAATAGTGTAGGGATTGTAAGTCTAACATCGAAATTTGAGGTTGTGCGATGATCAAACAAAAGATGAATCGAGGAGATATGAAAATCGCGTAACTCCGATTTCGCGTACGTCGGGGTAGCGTAAGTCGAGGTATTACTGTACCAGGACGTATTTGTAATTCCTTCTGAATGGTCACTTTATGTAATAATTGGAATATATACTAACATTTACATTTAGATCTAATTTAGTGAACTGCGACGAATTATAGGATGCAATCATTATAATTTTAATTAATTTAATCAATGCAAGAGAAGGGAACCGTTAATTGAATTTCGATTGTAATATAGTTTGGTACTTTTACTGAAAAACTATATAATACCCGCAAATGAATACATGTATTTTTAAATAAAATAATGTGCTCAGTTAAAGTTCAAGCACTTCCATACAATATTGATTTAAAATAATTATATCAACGCTATTGCCATATAATCATAACAAATACACAGGAAATCAGTCACTTTCACGATTATAATATACTAGTATTCAATTAATTGTATGATTTATATTACTTCAATAAATTCAAAATAGTAAAGAAAGTGAAAATAGTACTGATTAAATTTTCTCTTTCTGTATTAAGTAACTAAATTTAATGCTTTGCATGACAAAATACTATAAAAATCTTATAACATAGTGTATCTTTACGAACCCATAGCAGGCCGACCACATTTTACATAACCACCAATGTGTAAAATCACCATAGAATTTTGACATAAATCGACTGTCGGAAGTTCAACGAATTTATATACAGTATTAAGATAATCTCATACGATTATATATTATAAGCGGATCTAAACTTTTAATAAAGTCATTTCACTTCACCGTCAGTCTGGTTCTCAATTAGTTTTGTTTCCAAATGTTATGATCAAATTAAAGAATGTTATACCGGACTATAAATATTAACGATATTAAAGATTTATAACTCTTCGTTATTTATAAATTCTTCGCTAAGTCTAGATATAGTCTGAAAATATTTAGTCCACTGCACATTTACATAATGTTTCTATTAGATAATCTCGAATTTTTGTTGATGACAAATATTTTATTTTTTATTTACATTAATATAAAAGAAATGAAAGAATTTCACAGTACATAAATTAGCTTTTATAATCGTCTATTGATTGCCTCGAAGTTTAGAATTTATTCATAATTAATATGGCATAGGGCAATATATTTAAAATTAATGAACACCACACTAAATCAAAAATCGAACGATAAAATTAGAACTGTTGATGGTAGATGAATATTGGACTTACAGTGTAGCCTACCTTGGCAGCGAATGGCTTGACTTCCCTCGGCTTGGAGAAATATTTGTCGAGCTTTGTATCGTAGCCGGTGATAATACCGTTGACTGTGGAGTTGGGCATCGCGTGGACTCTGTACGTGCCGTACTGCTCGCCGTGCTCGGCTATAGTAGGCAAGTTGGCGTTCGGCGAGCTACAGGTGCTGCTCGAGCGCGAATACACTGAGTAAGCGTAGTTAACGGAGCCGTCCGCCGGGTTCTTAGGTTTCTTAGTGAACGCGTATCGTCTCGGTCGTTCCTCCGTCGGTTTTAAATCGTACGTCTCGAATTTTTCGGTTACAAAATTTTCTTCTACGTCCGTCGTCGGCACGTAGCGTAGCAATCTAGGCTCTTTAATTTTCTTTTCGTATTTGACTGAGTCAGTGTCGTTGTCCAACTGAGCGAGATTCAATGTATGCTGTAACTCATTCGCTGTTCTGTGACTTTTACGTTTGATTTTACGATCGTTTCGTGAGTGAACGTGATCGTCCACTATTTCCGACTCTGAGGACGGTCTGTCCCCGTACAGTACATAGTTTCCGTTCACCATTTTGTAACAGCAGTTCGGTTATTAGATAAAAAAGTTTATATTGCACTTTGCTGCCTTTGCACAACCATTGTATTTTTGGGGTGTTCACTAAAAATGCGTTTGATATAATCTGAGGTGGTGTCGCGTTATCGAAGTAACGTTGTTAACTTACAGAGGTATACAATGTCACTGGGGTTGAATGAAGTGGCTCGTATCGAATGCAGATTGTTTGTTTATTTACTGTTATACTGCATTTGTTGAGACAACAGAATTCTTTAGCTGTAAAATGTGTGTGATTAATCGGAATATGCAGATAATTGCAGGATGCAGTTTGTCAACCATTTACTACATTAACAACTGACTCAGAAGAAGAAGGGCTTTCGTCAAGTATCATTCAACGTCGATCCATAGTTTAACATACGTCTCCTCATACACACGCTACTTTAAGAAACGTGATGTATTAAGTTTATAGCATAATAATGTATGTAAGTACATTTTACAAGTAATTTTATTTAGCACATAAATAACGTACGTAATGAGAGTTCGCATTGAAACAAGCAATGAGAACATTCGCGTATGTTGTAAACGGCAAGTACCAAATGCCGGCGACAGATAACATTCGTAGCGTTATGTCGGCCATTATTGTTTGGGTGTAGTTCCCGCGCTTTTTGCCTCGTTTACGCGGGAACGTTCTCAGTAAAGCGCGTGCGCGACAATGGCGGTCTCGCGGGACACGCAACGAGAGTGAATTGCTGCGATTGTGCAACGTACCCGTACTTTATGCAACTGATGTGCCGTTAATGGTACAGATGCACTGATAACTCGGTTCATCTATTACAACTCGTATTTCCTGATGCATACTAACGCGAAATAGTTTCGTCTCTCAGAAAGTGTTATGTAAATTACCAATATGGCGAAAGAATTTTGTAGATATTTAGTGATTTATACTAATATGCAGTTTGACCACATTTTATTAAAATTAAGGCTGAAATACATTTAAAATCAATCTTCGTCGTCTTACATTTATGGATTTACTTTCTATCACGAGGAACATGTAATATAAACAATTTATAAAACGGTCAGAAAGTATGTCCAGTCTCATAATAGGATTTCGTTCAACATAAATCTAAATCGACGCGAGCTATCTCGATTAAACAAAGTGCTACATATTCATACAATGTTGCACGTACTGTGTAACTCCCACAGTATGTACCTATTAGTGTTACAGACCATGCAAAAAGAATAAGCCTGTCAGTGGTACGGATTTCATTATATATGTCGATAAACTATTGTAAGTTTCATAGCAACTTTTTCTTACAAAGGAGAAGAAAAGAAAGATATTTAAGAACTTAGACCATGCTTTTATATTACGTAAAATTGAAATTTAAACTAAATCTAACTATATGTGATCACGCACCACAAGCAACTAGCTTAGTTGGGGTCAACAAGAAAATCGAGCTTGCAACTATTTCTTACAAAGGAGAAGAAATAAAGATATTTTAGAACTTAGACCATGTCTTTATTGTTACGTAAAACTAAAAATGTATACTAAATTAAATTATGTGAACACGTACAACAATCAACTAGGCAAGTTGGGGGCAACAAGAATATGGAGCTAGCATTATGCAACCTATAAAGCTAGTGATATTTGAAAAAAGAACAAGAGTGCGATTAAAAGATCTCTCAACGGTTCTTACAATCAAACTTTTTTTCTATAGCCGTAATAAGAGGCAAGGAAAAAGGTTTGATATTAGCTGTAATGAATCGTTCATAAAAGTATGTATTACCAAACAGTATACAATGAATCCGCTCAACAAGGCTTTTTTTATTTTTGTGAGCGCTGCATTTGTTATTTAACATGGCGGTTGCGACATGTCATTTAAACACCGTCGGCAAATTGATAAAAGATGATGTGTAGATCGATATCTGACTCGTTAAAGATCTCCATCAGCAGTGACGTGACATGGGAGCTTCTACTGCGCAATGTTCACAAGCTGATGAATTATTAACACAAGGCAGAACAGAAAGGTGCGGCCACATTTAAGGCAGACGTAAAAAAAAAAGATACTTTATACGAAAAGATTAAATCAATTTACCTTCGTCTCTACTCATGAAAACATGTTTGGATTTGGATTTATTCGCAGATCCATATAGATTAAGTTTACAATAATGAGATTTAATTTGAAAATCACGGAACAAATACTAAAGTTCCATCAAACTTCTCTAAGAGTTATTTATGTTGGTTATTATATTTATGTGTCTGTTATCAGCTTGATTGAGAGTCAGTGAATCTGTGTTATATTAGAGATTGGCGTAATAATCTATTGTACAACTTCTAGAGTTAATAAATGCTATGCTTTTTATTTCACTAAATATAAACCTGCCTTGAGATGGGAGATGATACTTTGCATTAGTATCTAAATTTACAAATGGTTTTGTAGGTTCTTTGTACCAAATAAAATAATTTTACATTTAAAGAATTTTCAGACTGAAAAACGAATCTAAATAATCATTAATGCATCGACGAGAAAGTTCGCAAAGTCCCTTTAGAGGACGGTGCGTTTTCAGCGAGGATTCTAATAGCCTGAGTCCGTTTCTGCGGTAGATTTCTTTTTACGGGGTGGTTGATATACTCCTGCTCTTGCAGACACCAGTAAGACTATGACATGTCAAAATTATCGCATATTTACCACCATAAAAATATCAACCGGGAATGATAAAACAGCATTCAACTGACACAAAGCCGCGATCACAAGTATAAGTCTATACGCATATTGACAAACACAAAAACGTAGTCATATTACTATAATCGTCGGTATTGTAACATCGGTAATGACGAACCTAGTCCTTGATCTATGTGTAGGCAGGGTGATTGTTTCGTAAGCTATTATTATTGTAATTCAAGCCCATGCCGAAGATCGTCTCCTACTATTTTATCATTGTATCTGTGACCTAACCCTACACACCATTGTGAATGCAAATACCATAAAGTTCATTCCTTTGTTCATATTTGAATGTTATTTTGGTCGGCAATGTAGACGCGCAAGTTCAATTTCATAAAAAAATTAGATTGCTATTTAAATACAATGATAGGTACGAATTTTCCGAAAGGTTATAGGTAAATGTGAAGGTTGGGGTAAAGTTACGTTTATCTGATGACCTGTTAAGAATTGACTGATTTCGTGCTTCGGTGGCTGAAACGTGAGTACATTTGTAAACGATTATGAATTTGTGAATAACTGGATCCAATTACTGACTGGACAAACTGGTATAGTGGCTATTGTTAAAAGACAGTAAAAGACAAGTAGATGATACAGTTTTTTAATTGTTATGACTTCAATTAAGTGCCATCTAAACACAGCTGACGAATCAAATATCAGATGAATATCATGTGTCATTGGCAGTACTTTCATATAAGCCAAAAAGGCCAGCTTGACTTTTATCAAGAATATCAATCTCAAACCCTAAAACATTCTAATTCAATCTAGCACTAGTACTTTCATTATACCTTAGTGTGCTTATCCACGATATGGGAGTAAAACTGACTAAAGTCGCATCAAGATTGATTTGAAAGAAAGAAAGAAAATAATTTTATTTGTTCCACGCTCATAATATAAGGTAACAGAAAACACAACCAAAAGTACATATAGAACAAATAAGGTCGATTTCACTTAATATACTGTTAAAACATATGTATATCGAGATTGCCTTATTCTGAAACTATAGCATCTGTGATATCTACAAAAATTTGTCTCGGCCTTCGCATTTAACTATAACCTTTCGGAAAATTCGTACCTAATACATGTAGGTACAAATTTTCCAAAAGGTTACATTCAAATGCTAAGGCCGAGATAAAAAATATTTATCTGATGAGCCGTAAGTGAAGATTAGCAGAAACTGGCGTATTGTTGCTAACATAAAAGATAATAACACAATACTAATATATCATAGCTATGAATGATCAAGTATATATAATACAATTGAATTCTCGTATCAATGCGGTGTCGATATGTTTTGTAAACTAATGCTAGAAGATTAAGTCACGCACTGAGTCAGAAGATAGCGAAAATCTGCAAGATATGAATACTTATTATTAATTTTGAAGCTATTTTTGCAATTAACATTTTACTATCGCTTCCTACATTCACTGACTCTAGATTAACATTACAAGTTTATAATTACTAACCTACTCGTTCGATAGTAATTAGTTGTACTACATACTTACAATACATAACATACCAACGTTTTAAGTTCCATATAAAGATAACTCAGCACTAGGCAATATTCTTATATTGTGGAGGTCTTTACAAGGATTGAAATAACGGATACAAAGAATATTCAAACTCGGAACAGCTATTTGGATCACAGAACAATCGTATCTTGAACTTTATTTTGTTTAACAGGTATTTAGTCCTTCTTAGGTATATAATATTTGTAAACGTTACTTAAGATTTTTGGATTCAATTGAATTTCTTATTCAATCACGGATAAACTACTGAATAATAATAATAATAATAATATCCTACCACATACACACAACACCATCTAGCCCAAACTAAGCAGAGCTTGTACTATGGGTACTAGACAATGGATAAACATAAATATATACTTTTTTTTTTGTAAATACATACATATTATATACAGAAACACCCAGACCAAGACAAACATCCATGTTCATGCACACAAATGTTTGACTTGTGCGGGAATCGAACCCGCGACCTCAGACGTGGCAGTCGGTTACACTAACCACTACGCCATCGAGTCGTCTATGTCGTGAATGAATTAAGATGAAATAAATAACTACTACTATTAACTACGCACTAGGTGCGGGATATAATGGAATGGAATAATTCCTGTGTCATTGCAGATTTTACAAATCTCCAAACAACAGACACAAAAATCACCCAGATTCAAAACAAATAATTGTGGATTACTCAAATTTTTGTCCCTAGGGGTGATCGAACCAAAAACCTCGACACAGTGACAGAGTGGCGTGGAGAGTATTTAAACCACTACACCATCAGTGCAGTACCAACATAGATAGACCATGTTTTAGAATAATACATAAAACAATTTTCATCCCAACACGTTCCCGTGGGATTCACGAGGGCAATGCCAGCATACACGGACGTTAATATTTACGTCGCTCTACTTTAGACATCTATGATTGCCGAAATACCTACATGTATATTACACAATCTTGCACGATCTATCATCACCAATCCCAATTTGTGCACATACCATTTTTAAATTGCACACTTATACTGTACGTGTTTTCGCGAGAAACCGATTCCCTCCTAATTTAGTAGGATTACATTGCGTAGCCTTTGCACATGCTACTGCAGATTGCAGTAAATTATATCCTAAGCAATAGTAATGACAGGTTTATTATCTTTAACGGGTTGAAGACGGTAGGCGTCAAATACCCTATAATGCGTAGCGGTATTCATACAGTAACATCGTCACATACGAGTGAGCACCGCGGTCGTACAATACACCTAACAATGCATCACACTTCATTCTTCACCTAATTGAAGAATTAATATTAATGATATTCAGATTTTTGTTGAGGAAACTAACGCTTTCGTTTGTTAATTGTATTAGGAAGTATTGGCATTGCCTAATTAGAAAATTTGTGGAGCCTAATAGTGGCAATTCGTTGATCGATTTAGTGGGTAACGTGTGTGCGCAGGCGCACGGTTTACATGTGGCTTGGGAATTGCTGCCTTGCTATACTGTACCTTAAACATTTATGGATTATATTTAATTGAAACTTTATTTAGAGGTTATAGTAATAGTAATATTCTATCACATACACACAACACCATCTAGCCCAAACTAAGCAGAGCTTGTACTATGGGTACTAGACAATGGATAAACATACATAATAACATATACTTTTTTTTTTGTAAATACATACATATTATACATAGAAACACCCAGACCAAGACAAACATCCATGTTCATGCACACAAATGTTTGACTTGTGCGGGAATCGAACTCGCGACCTCAGGTATGGCAGTCGGTTACACTAACCACTACGCCATCGAGGCCGACAGATTAAATATTTTTTGATAGTCCCACGTCTATATCTCCGTTGGAATAGGTAGTGGCATTTTAAAACGCATATTTCCCTAACTATCATTTAGATACCACGTATTAGAAAATAAATATATACAGAACAGTATATAGTATAGCGACCAAATTAGGTACCTGCGTCAGCTATTGTTGCAGTTGAAATTGCAGTGATGTTATTCTCCCAGAACCTATACTGCCGTCATAAGAAAAAAGGCGTCTCTAACACTTTTTATTATTTGGAATCAGTAAAAAGATACGCATTTGCCAGTATTTTAAGGAAAATATTTTTGAATTGAAAACTTCTTTAGGCGCGTTGACCACTTTTTGGGTAAACAAAAATTATGGAGCTCGCATCATCGTCACCGAACGCATTCAAAATTCAAAAATAATAATCTAATAGCTCGACGATACAATTCACAAGTTACTTAGTTTTCACTTCTATCGGCAGTGCCCAAAGACTGCCCCGCATGTTTTTTTTTTAGCAGTTAAGTCTATTTTCCTTATGACGGCAGTATAGAGGACCTGTATGTGAGCAAATTACAATAGGCAAACGGCTACCACCACATATATTATCACCAAACAAAGAGCCTACTGCAAATTTACCAAGCACCGTTGCAGCCTCCGTGGTGTTACTAAGCATTACTTTACAAAGAATACTAATACCAATTTAGCTTATCCCAAGCCAGGCATTATATGCCTGAGGCCGGACAAATTGTTGGTAATTTTTTTTTTTTTTGATCGAACCGAAGTTCACGTGCACATAATATTACTCGATCTATTTCGGGATCAGGAATGTACTGACTAGAACTAATAAAGACGGTAAAAATCTGACATATGACATTACCAAGCATAAAATTAGTTTAGAAGGACCATGCTTATAGATAAGGTAGCCATAAACAACAGCAGGAGCAGGTGTTCATTCTTGTTTATGGCTACCTAATCTGTCTGCGAATTTATGTGTTGGTTGAGGTAAGTACAGGTATACTAACCTGAACGAGCACATTAATTCATTAGTAACTAATATAGTAGTATTGTAGCAGTAGCGATAGCCTATTGGGCATCCGTTGGACTGCCAGGTAAAGGTCTCAAAAAAAAAAAGTATATATGTATGTTTATCCATTGTCTAGTATCCATAGTACAAGCTCTGCTTAGTTTGGGCTAGATGATGTTGCGTGTATGTGAAAGAATATTATATTATTATATTATTATTAATTCGCCTTGTTCAAGACAGTGGGACTGTCCTAAACATCTATGATAACCAATATGCTGAGTTAGTTTCTAAAATCTAGTCTATCTTTAATTTCGGTGTCTCTTTAAGTTATAAAGGTCACATGATAGCGACTTCGTGAAAACTGATATATAAGCCAGATCTAGAAAAACTATCTAAGCTCACTTGGGCATAATAAGATAAGTATGATGATGGTTATAAATAGGAGTTAACTTTACAACTTTCCCTTTCTAACCTGTTGAGTAGCATCTGTACACCGGAGGTCACCCACAATAGGATTTCAATGATGTCTAGCATTCCAACAATTGATATCTTAAGAAAATATCTTCAAGTATAATTCGTTACACTTTTTAAGGCGTCACTATGATATAACCATCGTATTAGAAAGACGACACTGACGTCATCACAACTATACTAATATAATGACTGCACAGATGGCGTAGTGATTTAAAGGGTCTCGTCGCCATTGCTACTACGCCGAGTGTTGTGGGTTCGAATCCCACACGTGCCAAAAAATTGTGTGATCCACAAACGGTAGTTCCGATTCTGGATGTTCTTTGTGTCCGTTGTTTGAATATTTGTAAAGCCGGGGCCGATAAATCCTGATTTATTCCTAGTGTGGTCTATCTTGTTGCGATCTCTCTTTTAGGATAATCCCATTTGTCACAGAATATCTCTGTGTTACGGTTGTAAGGTGAAATTCATTTGAAGATTGAAATGAGCACCACCTTAGTCTACCCGTGACCATGTCTGCTAAAAAGCAGTCAAATGGTCGGAATAATATATAATATCAGCCCTGTATTAAACTGTCCCACTGTTGGGCACGGACCTGTTCTCAGTGTGAAAAAGGTAAGGGCATCGTCTGCCACACTGGCCTTGTGCGGGTTAGCAGACTTCACATTGGTTCGAGAACATTTTGGAGGACTCTCAGACATGCAGCTTTCCTCACCATGTTTTCTTTCACCGTTAAAGCGAGCTATAATTAACAATTTAATACGCGCATAACTTCGAAATGTCAGAGATGTGCGCCTTGGGATCGAACTCGAGACTTCTGTATGGCAGTCCTACAATTTCCACTAGGCTATCGCTGCTGCTTATATAATAATAGTTTTACTATAATATTAAATTAGATAAAAGTTGTAATTCATTAAACCGCAATAAAATCCGTACAAATTTCAAAACCCTCATTGGATTAATAACCCAAAAAAATTACGATAGAAAATAAGTCAATTGTGGCTAACACAAATTTTAGTCCCGTGTGGATATAGACTATCACCAGCCAGACCATCACGTAAACTACAGTGATATGATGGCTGTCTGACATAAGATGCAATATTGGCTGTGTAGATTGTACGTTACGTTGGTACCAATATTTGTCAAGGCGGAACTGACATAAGAAGCAATATTGGCTATGTAATATAGGTTGTATGTTACGTTGGTACCAACATTTGTCACAGCAAAAGGGGTTGGTCTGAAGCGGACTGCGTCCACTGATTGGTATTTCGCAAGTTATTAGAGCATTGAACTGTGACACGTTACCATTAGCATTCCGAGTGACCGTTACCGGTAATGTATGCAGTTTCAGGAGAAATCGACGCCCGGTCGTCGACACTAGCTCATAATTGCTAGAGCTAAAATTTAAACAGATATATTTGGAAGAAATATGGTTGTTCCAATATTTATACTTAACTATTCGATAAGCCTGCTTTAGTAATAAATTTTTTGATTCGATATACAATTACTAATATAATAAGTCTCACGATATATCCCCAAAAATATAGGCAAAGGTGTGTCAAAACCATATTTCACAAAGTATGGTTTTAGGTCTTATGTAATACGAGCGTGCCTATTGACTTCGATCGGGAACAGTTCTATAATCCACTACTACAGAAACTTTCTTGTCTGGAAGTTCCAAAAATACTTTGCCGACCCGGGAACCCGGCACCCGGACTTCAAGCAGATCAATCCCATGTACAGAAACTGTGTTACCGAGAGGCAGACTAGTATAATAAAGAGTTCCATTTAAAAAGACAACTCTTGCGCTATGATGAATACAAAGAACACCCAAACTTAGAACTGGTCACACAAATATTGATTATATGTGGGGTTTGAAACTGCATCCGTAGCGCGTTTGATATTAAGTCACTGAACAATCAGTGTTGATATTGTTTCAATAGAATACATTTTGTATCTTAACTTATTGAGATTACCAAACAAAACACAAACGCAATAGGTTTTCAATGTCTTGCATTCCAACAATCAACAGGTTAATAAAACCGTTTGACCTTGCGTTAATGATCATAACACCCTCACTTATCCCTTTTAAAACATCCACGGCCAAAAACCCTATCGTTGGATCACATAAACGATTGCCCCATATAGGAACCTAATCAATCAATGCGTCGGTGTATGCATCATACTAATAATAGACTGGTCAATCATTCACAGCCATACATGTCGTCATCTCCGCTGGACGATAACATTATTAGTGGGCGGGATTATAAAGCTGAAGAGTTTGTTTGGTTGTTTGGTTGAACGCAATAATCTCAGAAACTACAGGTCCGAATTTAAAATTTATTTTAGTGTTAGATAGCCTAATTATCGACATTCACAGCCACACATGTCGTCATCTCCGTTGGACGATAACATTATTAGTGGGCGGTATTATAAAGCTGAAGTTTGTTCGTTTGTTTGGTTGAACGCAATAATCTCAGGAACTAAAGGGCTGAATTAAAAAAATATTTTATTGTTGGATGCCTATTTATCGAGGAAGGCTATAGGCTATAAAACATTACGCTACAATCCATGGGGGCGGCGCAGTAACCATAAACGCGAGTGAAACCGCGGGCATAGCTAATACTAAATAAAGTCATCTCGCATAGATCCTTACTAATATTAGAAATGCGAATATTAGTTTGTTTGTTACGCTTTTGCGCCTTAACTACTTGATCAATCGTCATGAAATTTCGCATACATACACGTAATCATGTAGGTATGCGACACGTTGTCTACTGTTCCTGAGGGATAGAAACTTATCGACAACATCTACATGAACGCGAGCAAAGCAAAATTAGTAACTAATATAGTAGTAGTGTAGCAGTAGCGATAGCCTAGTGGGCATCCGTTAGACTGCCACGCAAAGGTCTCGAGTTCGATCCCAAGGCGCGCATCTCTGACTTTTCGAAGTTATATGCGTATTAAATAGTTAATTATCGCTTGCTTTAACGGCGAAAGAAAACATCGTGAGGAAACCAGCATGTCTCAGAGTTCTCCATAACGTTCTTGAAGATATGTGAAGTCTGCCAACACGCACTAGGCCAGCGTTATGGACTACGGCTTAACCCTTTTCACAGCGAGAAGAGGCCCGTGCCCAGCAGTGGGACAGTTTAATACAGGGCTGATATTATATTAGGTATATGCCTATACCGTTAGTAGAAATGTATAGCCATTTGTATATAAAATTTAAGTCCGGTCTATGAATAATTGCTGTATCACAAGAGACTTTATAAACATTGAAACAATGGACATAAAGAATGCCTACAATAAGTACAACAATTTGTGATAAACACACTTTTTAATGCCGATTGAATAAGACTGACCGTACTTTCTTACAGGTATATCCTTTGTCCGTACCTAGCAACTAAGGTAAGTGTACAACATACTAACTTACATTTATTATACTTCCATATTAACAAATGTTACTTTGTCAACCAAATGTGTCATTTCATTTCTTACTTTGACTTTTACTCGCGTGGGCTTTAAACCCTCAGCGCTCTGATAGTATCGAGGAGCGAGTCATCAGAAGTAAACATTCTAACAACTTCATAAGTATGTCTATACAGCGTGTAAGAGAAAAGTGTAGTCGTATAGGAATATGATGAAAATGCCAGTTCAATAGAATCCTTTACGGCCGACGATCTGAAACGCCCGCCCTTGGCGTTTCCGCCCATCGTAGCACATGAAATAACGAAAATAAGGACAATCTCGAGCATTTTCAAATTACACAATTTATTTTGTATGTATTAGTTTAACAATGAATGTGTAAAAATACCTAATCTGAATTAAAATTTTTACGTTCTTTATGAATGTTTACATACAATCAGAACCTTAGCTATGTCTAGACATTTTATTATCATTGACTATCACGTCATTATGATGCCAAAATGTTATTATGTTGGTAAAGTATTTATACATGTAGGTATGTCGTCTATCTACCCACCATAACACAAGATTACGTGTGATACAAGAAACCGTATTCCACGCTACAGCATACTTCTACAGCTTTCCATCAGCGGCTCGCGCTAAGGAATGTAAAACAAACAACCAACATTCGATAATATCGATAGATTACTTAAACACCATACGTCGATAACACAACACACCACAACACTTTAAAAAAACAAGTCAACAGCACTTTTTGTTTGTATTTCGAACACGATAACGTATCAACTAGAAGTGGCAACAATGCGTGAAATATTGGCATGTGGAGTAGACTGTGCAAAGCTGCGCGTGCGACTGAACGCTCCATCAGAGTCTACCACCGTTGCACCACACTGTATTGTCAACAGTACCGTGGAAACCCGCTAACTACAATTTACGCAAACCATTATATCCAGAAGATAGGATTTTGAGTGCAATTACTGCCCACAGTGCATTAAATAGAACAAAACAATAGTTGTGGTTTGATTATCGCAACGTAAAGAAAATATTGTGGGAACTTGCCGGGGCCATAACTTGAGCATTCACTAATAGTTCACCTAAATATAGGTGTATGGTTTGTAAGGTCGTTCGAGATGGTTCGGTTAAGATTATTCGATAATGCTCGTTATTGAGCCATCATAAGCCATCAGTTCAATCTGATTAACCTTGGGCTACACCTGTATCTCACGAAATTAAAATTGATCAGAACGGAACAATGCCTGCAGCATATAATTAAATTAAGTATGTAATGTATATAAGTTGAGTATTGCTAAGGGATAGATCAGGAAATCCTACAAACTGGTTGTATTTTTCCGCTCATTGCAACTTAATCTTAATAATCGCTCATTACAAGATACTTTTTTAGCACAGTAACTATTATATATGTATAATAACAATAACGAATATTTAATAACTTTGTTAAATTAAATAATTTATTTCGTAATTAAATAAAGATATAGCTTATTAAATAACACCGTAAATGCGAAAGTGTTACTTTTGTTTACATAAATTGAAGCACAAACTCTAATACGTGAGAACTACATAAATTATTTTTTATACAGACACAATATTAAAAAAAGCAAAAATACATAATAATGAATAACAATGCCGCTACGCTTGACAGCGTTGCGTGTTTTTTAAAACATGTATTTTCGGTGCACTAGGCAGGTGAAAAGACCGACGGTAATTAGTATTGTAATAATTAAGAATAGCTACGTGAATCAATATCAGTAATGAACAAGATGCGACGATAATTGTCTACAGAATATTGTTGTTCTTTTCTTTAATAAAAAGAAGAACAACAGATGTAGGCGCATGTAATTATGAGGTGAAATATGTTTTATTTTCAGCTAAATGTGTGCCGACCGACTGTAATACTTTCGGCTTATTACATAGCACCCGAGTACAATAAACAGATCAGATAGAAGTATATCCGACCACAATTTGATTAATATATGTATAGAGCCAGCCATGAGTATAAGCCATTTATATTCAAAGCGCATGTAATAAATATTACAAAAGGCACGAAAACCTCATATAATTTTATATTATTCAGAAGGAACCCAATTAATAATTGTACACAAGATACAAACAAGCATTACATAGCGCACAGAATAATTAAATACAAAAGTGTTCTAACAATTCAAAGACGGCTGTTCTCAGAAGACATGTGCCAGTTCCCATAGGGGAGCGAGGCATGTGTCCGTTACACATAGGCTTCCGACAAACAATCATAATAACATTTTCACTTTGTACTAAAAACTGCGCGCCAGTTCACAAATGGAAGTGTAACCACTTTTAATATATCACTTTGCATATTTTTTGCATACTAGACAATGTGTTATAGGCAAACAATGTTTCTTGTGTAAGAAGAACAAAACCTTTATCACATTCGTCAAAGTGCAAGTGGTGAATGGTGAATTGTGTGCGTTCCAACAATTTGCTACTGTCTGCGATTTCGTTACGAGAGTACGTGTAGATGATTGGTAATAAGCTTTGACAAAAGGAAATAAACTATAAGGAAATAAAATTACTACACTACTACGTTCAATTCAATTAAATTCGTTTATTGCACTCCATAATGAAATGTAGTAATAATAATAATTGTTAGCTGAGATACAGTTGACAAAAAACTTAAGTGAATAAGTAAGAGAAAGATTTTTTCTTGTCTTCAACAATTGCCACACTGAGTACACAGGTGTATACTCAGTCCCCCGCTACACATGTATACAAACAAACAACGGACATTAAGAACACCCAGATTTAAGGTGTGGGGACCGAACCCACAACCCTCGATGCAGTGGTAATGACGAGGCGATCACTTAAACCACTACGCCATCCACGCAGTCAGGATTCGCTGGAGCTACCAATACTCTAGTCAGTTGCGAGTTACCTTTTTCTCTCTTAGCCTTTATTATTCCCAAGTCACTTGGGGTCGGCTTTTCTGGTCTAACCGGATTTGACTGGATATCAGTTTTTACACGGAGCGGCTGCCACTTGGCCTCCGCAACCCGAAGGCTAACGATATCCTAAGGCTAGACCAGTGTCAGGATATTAGAGGGTACTGACTTTCCCAATAACGACTGCCATAGATGTTCATGACGGCTTAACGTGTTCTCCGAGGCACGGAGCAGGCGA
Organism: Catocala fraxini; assembly: GCA_930367265.1. Classification (NCBI taxonomy): domain Eukaryota; kingdom Metazoa; phylum Arthropoda; class Insecta; order Lepidoptera; family Erebidae; genus Catocala; species Catocala fraxini. Next base: position 9,712,084 of record OV884025.1, on the reverse strand, counting down.
TAATTTTCAATCAATACGCACATCATTTCGAAAAGTCATATAACTTCCGAAAGTCAGAGGTGCGCGACGTGGGTTCGAACCCGAGACCCTCTGCATTGCAGTCTGTTGGTCTCCCCACTGAGCTATCGCTGCTACTTACTACCAAGCCTGCATAAATAATGAAGGATAGATCATCCGTGGCTGTTTGTGCATCATGTTATAAAAAAATTGATAATCATATTATGTAGCATATGATTTGACTACTAACTGACGACTACGATCTTTTTTTTTAATGATTGGACTGACATAACAGTCTCATAAGCATTGGCATCAATTTAGATTTATTGGCTTCCGTTATTCTTCATTTACAGTTTTTTTTTGTTGCACTTTTTATATTTGGAATGCTCACTATTTCTTTTTAATTTATTGCCAGACAGTTAATTTATTACGTCGTTATCTAAGCAAAATTATATAATTACATATGTTTCATAATATATACAATTATTGTATCTATGAATGAAATTAAGAAATATGTATGTTATTGTTAAGTCATTTTTAAAAGACAACGCCCGCGCTTGTAGTAATTCCTTGTCGCGAGGGACTTTACAAACATTGAAACAACGGGAACGAAGAACATCCACACTCGGATATCCAGACTCGGAAAAACAAAAATGCATCACACAAATTTTTGCTCCGTGTGGGATTCGAACTCACAACTCTCGGCGAAGTGGCAGTGGCAAGGGGAACTAAAACCACTACGCCAACAGTGCAATCAAAATTACAGGAAGATTACGAGTATTAAGTGTGAAATGGAAACGCATCATTATAGTTGGTTAATGAGCGCAGGCGCAGAGGTGACACCAGCTGAACAAAACAAGCGAACACTTGTGCAACTGTAGTCACCGCGCTTAGTACCAGTGAGCTGTATCTATTACGTTTTATTAATGTTATGATCTACTTCTTGTAATGCCATCTGATATGACAAACTCGTGTGTGCTTATTTCCTAAAATTATGGAATGTCACGTAACAAGTGAAAGTATATTTCCCTAATAATATTGTCAAGTCAAAGTCAAAATAATTGATTCATTTAGGTCACAAAGTAACACTTATGAACGTCAAAATATATAGGTTAGTGAGTTTACTAGGTAACTGAAGCTACATTTAGGTTAGTTGCTAGGTTCAGGCAAAGGGTTTCCTATGAGAGGAAACGTGTATGAAACTCTTGACCACTCTTTTAAATCGCCAATTAAATATATTTTCAGTATTTTACAACTCATATCAAGAAGGTGATCAGCCATTATACCATATATTACTGACTACACAAATCTAAAACTTATAACAATAATTACTGAATAATATAAAGGTGATACGTCGAATATCTAATCGACGACAATGTTATATCTTGACTAATCTTAAAAATTATAAATATTACATAATAATAATAATAATAATAATATTCTACCACATACACACAACACCATCTAGCCCAAACAAAGCAGAGCTTGTACTATGGGAACTAGACAATGGATAAACATACATATATACTTTTTTTTTTTTTTGTAAATACATACATATTATACATAGAAACACCCAGACCAAGACAAACATAATTTTAGACTTTAATAAATATCATGAACGTAAGATGTGAACTTACCTAGTACACCTATTTATATATGTATAATAATTATATATTTCTTAAGTAATACGGGATGATCCTATTGCCATTTACCAGACACATCTATGATGCATACTGCTATAAGCTATAAAAGAAACTATATATTAACTATAACACTTTTCCTGAACTGGAAATTGAATCCGAGATTTCACAAGTTTCTACAAACTTAAGCTACAAGACCAAAGAGGTATATTTTCTTATCGCTTTCTGGAGCTATTCGTCGTGTAATTTTACTTATACTACAAAATTACTGCTGTCTAATTCTGTCGTCATAAGGAAAAAAGACGTATCAACCTTTTTCTTCTGTATTTTAATTGTACTGTGTTGTTTTTATTTTTTTACAGAATCATTTCATAGTAATTTATGATTATTTTTATGACACGACAATGGGTCATAATTTTGCACATTCCATTAAATGAATAAATTAACTTTAATCACAGCTGCCAAATGTTTAATATAGTTTAATCAATCAAGGAGTTGAACAATGCGTAATTAGGCTGGGGCCTAACATGTGTAGATGCGCAACATTACGCATGCGCAGACGGTGCGTGTAGCCGGCGCCGCGCCGCGTGTTAACAAAAGACATCAACGAGTTACGTCATTCTTAAGCTGTGTCTTGAGAATCGGTTAAACTATGTACATTGATTTATAAAACTTGTAATTATAATTATTATTTTTGCAGTTTGATTATTTTTATTGACTACTGCAGTGTATTAACTTATGTGGTAGAGGCGCTTTAGGAAATTTTTATATCACTATAGGTAGCAATGGTATGCCACTACCAAAGCCTATGGACGGTGCAATAACATACGTCAAAACACACGCAAAGCCACACAGTCAAATAGAGAATAGAAACGAACAGAGATTTTGAAAAGAGAAAGTAGTTCTTTATCTTACTGGGCTAGGGGCGAATATTGTCAACACAACGCTGCGTTAAAGATCCTGGAAGTTCCATTCATTACAGGAATACAATTAAAGCTTTTTACCTGCCATCTTCTGTATGGTAGAGATACTTCTTCAATTGAGCTGCATCCGTTTGAACGCGAACTCAGGTTTAATTTAGCAGGAAACTCGTTATGTCTTACCTGTAAAAAAACGAAAACATGTTAAATCCATCCATTTTATTAGCCACATAAAACTAATCTTAACTAAACTCCTACGTAAAACATACAAGCTGTGGGGATAATGCCCACCAGATAAGCCAGATTATCACTGAAAAAGCAGCTCTAACTTAAATAAATTTGACTCTACGAAAGGTATAGTGGTTTAAGTGGTTACCTCAGCATTGCCATTACGCCGAGAGTTTTGGTTTCGAATCCCATACAAGACAAAAACTTCTGTTATTCACAAATGTTTGTGCCAAGTCTGTCTTGAGGACCGTTTTTTGAATGTTTGTAAAGTCCTTTATAGTAAAGGCATGACTGCTGAAGCGGGAATTGTAATTTTAAAAATAATCACTACATATTATAAAACAAAGTGTACCACCGCGTCTGCCTGTCCGTCTGTACGCGATAAACTCAAAAACTACTGAACGGATTTTCAATAGACAGGGTGATTCACGAGGAAGGTTAAAATGTATATTTTTTAAGGTTATGTACTACCCGTGCGAAGCCGGTGCGGTAATAAGTAAGAAAAATAAGTAAGAAAATAAATTAGTAAGCAATACTTCGAAGTGTTAGTTAAACACGGCTTTACCCAAACTAGCCGACATCTTCGATTCTAAAACGCTATTTCACTAATCAGTTAATTATATAGTTTACGATCGTAATGTTTTATGTTTCTCTTACGCAATGTCCGTAACGCAATCGACTGCAAACTAATAACCATTGTCTCTGGACCTGTGAATATAGCTATCAGATCTCGAGCAATTCGTTACTGCCTTAATTATTCCGCACTTTGAGCTTTTGACATAGGCATTCGAGTTTTCTAATCGAGAAGTATTTTTGTGCAATCTTTGATGCAATGGTACTGTATTATTGTTTTAATTTCACATGAGTGCGATATGAAAGAACGTTGGCCGTGTAGTGGTGTAACTTTTTGCATACTCTCTCACGCCTGGATATTCTTGATGAGGGAAGCAGAGTGGTTTAAGTGGTCGCCTCGCCACTGCCACTGCGTCGATTGTTGTGGGTTCGAATCACATACGGGACAAAAAATTGTGTGATCTATAAATGGTTGTCTCATGTCTGGATGTTCTTTGTGTCCATTATTTGAATGTTTATAAAGTCGCCGCGACACAAGAATTATACCTAGTGCGGTAATAGTCTTTTTAAAAAAGAAGGAAAATAACGAACTCTCACATTTTGCCAGCAACATTCTGAGGACACATGTAACAGGCAGCTTATCTTCGTCGTCCGAAATTCCGTGAGATTCCGTGCTGTTATTGAAAATTTCCTAACAGAGTAACTCAATGACATTTTGCAGAATGGTTTAGTATCGAAAAAGGTATTAGACAAGGATGGGTAGCGTCACCCTGGCTGTTTAACCTATACATGGACGATTGTTTGAAAGATTTAATAGATTGTGAATGGGGATTAAGAATGAATGAATTACTTGTCAAATGCTTTCTTTATGCCGATGACCAAGTAATACTTGCGTCATCGGCGGAAGAGTTGCAGGCTATGGTAAATATTATGCATGGTGCTTTTGAGAGTAAAGGAATGAAAATAAATGAAAGCAAGACCAAAGTAATGGTATTTGAAAAGGAGGAGTGCATGACGATGTGTAATATCATGATTAATAGAGAACAAGTGGAGCAAGTGAAAGAGTTTGTATGTTTGGGTACTTTTTTTACAAGGGATGGTAAACATGAGGTAGATATTGAAAGGAGAACGATTGCTGGCAATAAAGTGAATGGCGCTCTATGCGCTTTTATGAACAGTCAAAATGTATCCGTAAAGGCGCGTTTGGCTGTTCATAGAGGTCTATTAGTGCTTACACTTATGCATGGAAGTGAAAGTTGGGTATGGCAAAAGAAGCATGAGAGCAGAATAAATGCTGCAGAAATTAGAGCGCTGAGAGACATATGTGGTGTAACTCTCAAAGATAGAATAAGGAATAGTGTGATTAGAGAGAGATGCGGCATGAAAGTGGATATAGTGACAAGAATGGAAAAGGGTATTAAGCTGGTTTGGGCATGTAGAAAGAATGGACGAGAAAAGACTGACTAAAAAAGTTTATAAGGCTAGTGTGAATGGAACAGTCGTAAGAGGCAGACCTAGGCGAACGTTTCTTGACCAGATCGGAGACGTTCTGGACAAAGGCCAGGTTAAGAGTACCTTAAGCTGGCGAGCGTGTATGAGAAATGTGATGAAAGTGAAGAAAACCAGGGAAGTGTGTCAGTGTGTGTGATCGTAGCAAATGGAAATACGTAGTCTCTGACTACCTCTCTGGGAAACAGGCTTGAATCAATGTATGTATGTATGTATTTTGCTTGACCCGATAATCGAACTCGTGACCTCACGATCAACGGCAAACATTAACACATACTTAGCCATGGGACCGGGATAGACTCACTGTCGTAACCCTTTAAAGTGTGACCAGAGGTGTATCTCCTTATAATTGAGATATCTGAGCTGACTATGATTAAAAAATAACTACTTACTGCTGGAATACAGACAAATCTTCATGACGTTTTTTAAGGAAATTCCTCGTACTATGAAATCATTTAATCGGTATGACCGGGATGTCGCCATGTTCCCCGGGTGAGACCGGCATAACCCCTCCACCCACACCCGCGAAGCGATATGCATCAATGCATTCGACTACCTAAAAAAAAAGAATAACAGTGCTTTTTCTGGATGAAGGGTATCCTTTTTCGTTCCCATGACAACGTGTATCCGAAGTTCCACGGTTATCGGTCGTCAAGGCGTGAAAGCGTAACAAACAAACAAATTCACATTCGTATTTATATCATTGGTTAGGATTATAAGTCCATGCAAAAGTTTCACAATAAAGCCATACAAATGCGTTCAAAAATAAAACTATAAATAAGTCGAGCTCACGAGTCACTCTGATGTGCCGGCGGTGAGAGGGAGCATTAGACCTACTTGTTACATTACGTTAATGTATCTGAATATCTCACAGACAAACAAATTGTCATTGCTTTGATAAAAAATATATATAAACATTGTTTTACGAAACATTACGTGACTTGATTTAGAATGGAACTGTAATTTCTACTCGCGTGTGCATATACCCGAATATACAGAAGTATATTTATAAACTTATGACGATGTAGCATTAAAATGTCTATTTTAGATAATACCGATTGCAACTGCAGTGTTGTGTTGCTGCAGTGCTTGGATTTTCGACCGAGGAATTAGCAACACGTAGACTGCGATTGTACCCGGTAGATGGCAATAGGCTTGTATAAAACATCTTTTATCTTCTGTTCTTAATGTTCGACAAAATGTTGCGTTCATCTTAGACATGGATAAGTATTTCCACAATGCCTTTCTTTTCTGTCCAGCTGAATTTTTTTCATGCGCCTCCAGCACCACATTTCGGATACTTTTAGACTTTCCCGGTCTTGTTGGATCATTGTCCATGTTTTGCTTCCGTATAAAGCAATGCTCCAGATGTATGTTTTTGTAAGCTGTTTTCTTATGTGTCTAGCGATTTAAATTTGAGAAGATGTTTTTTGTTATAAAGTGCTAAATTTTGGGCTATTGATATTCGTGCTTTGATATCTTGAGTGCACTTAAGTCAATATAATACTAATAATATAAATAATAATCATAAAATATGTAAGATCAACATACATAAGTGCCCCACATTGTTTAGTTAGTCAAAGCCAATGGTTGCAATAGAAAACTTAACAAAACGATTGCGATAAAAGCAACGTAATATTTATAATATTCCTAAAACAAATGATGTGTTTCAACTCGTTTTTTACTTAAACCAGAGGCAGAGAACACAAATAAACGTGTTTATTTAAATAAAAACCTTGGCAGACAGCCTTCGAACTGAATACAGAAAATTTTGATAATGGTAGGAGTTTTCTTAATGCGTTGCGCTGTCAATGGTATTTTTTGCATCGGACGAGACGAATAGCATTGGGTTCAAGAGGTCGCCCCCCCATTGCCATTGTGGCGAGTGGTGTGGGTTTGTCCCCATGCGGTACAAAAGTTTTTGTGGTTCACTAACAGTTGTTACTAGTCTGGGTGTTCTATGTGTCAGTTTTTTTGGATATTTGTAAAGTTTTCTGCAGTACAGGATTTGTTCTTAGTGATGTATTTTTTCTAAAAGAGAAAGCGAAGATACATGTCCTTTTCTGTCCGCGGTTGTCCGAGGGTAACGTCGCTATGGCGGGCAGTTGTGGTTTGTTCTATCAGCCGACGAAGAAGTTCCGCCTACATTTAACAGATGGCGATACAGTCGCGCTTAATATGACGTCATACAATTCTGAATCGCACAAGAAACATTTACACAGCGAATATACATATATACAAGCTCCCGACATTAACCGTCGGGCTGCGGCCCGCCAGGCACGATCAACCAGCCTGGTCGGAAGATCCTCCCTTTGTGTTGGAGGGACATCACACCTACCACACACACTCACACCTCCACATGTGTAATGCACCCATGTAATACCTACCTTCCCTACCTTCGGGGATTTCACTGGGGTATACCTAGATGTGATGTAGGGATATAGATGTGAGACTATGTATATACAAAAATGTGGTCTACCACCCTACGGTTGTGGTTCATTTGAACGTCCTGAAACAACAAGATTGATTTCTCCTCGCAATAATATTATGACAGTGACTGTAGCTCTCTTTATCATGTATTATATTTACATACATGTGTCTAGTTAGAACAGTCATCCTTAGCGATCATGAGATCTCACAGAAACTTTTGTCAAAACTGGAAGACCACTTTCTTGGCCGACTGTACGTATTACATACAAGTGAATAATGTAATGAAGTTACACATGAATATTTCTAAATCTAACTCGTTTCGTTGTTGAATTATGTATTCATTAGTAAAAAGATACGAGTACATACTTCTTAATAATAATAATAAATAATAATAATAATATTCTACCACATACACACAACACCATCTAGCCCAAACTAAGCAGAGCTTGTACTATGTAATAGTATGTACTTGTACTTATACTATTTGTCTTATGTAAATACATTATATTTACATGCTAAGCATTTGTGCAAGTCAGTCAAATAGTTGCACCAAGTCACAAATATTAAAATTTACATAATAAAGAAATAGGTAAATAGTTATAATAGTAAACGCGATTGCGCATGAATTCTCTCGGGACACAAATTGTTTCTGGATTGAAATTAAATTAGAAAATAATTCAAAATAAAAATTCTAAAAAATTTTCAGTAGCAGCATGCACTCAGGAACTGTACCTGGCGTACGCACCGTCCCATACTATATTTGAATTAAAACTATGTTTGTTGATAGAAAATTGATATAACCTACAAATATTCTACATTTGCGTGAGTGAAACCGTGGAAAAAATATACTAAAAATAATATATTTTCCATAGTGTCTGAGGTCCGTTACCGATACAATAAGCGAAAGAATTTAAGTGTAAAGCATCAAAATTAATTTTTAATTGTTATAAATATGCAGCGATAGCCTAGTGGGAGGCCGTTGGACGCAGAGCCCTCAAGTTCGATCCCAGGGCTATATCTATCGAAGTTGTATGCGTATTCAATTGTTAATTATCGCTCGCTGGAACACATGCATGTCTGAAGTTCTCCATAACGTTCTGGAAGATAAGTAAAATCTACTAACCCGCACTATGCCAGCGTAACACTTCTCACTCTGAGAAGACGCTATTGCCCAGCTGTGGAACAATTTGTTTACAGGGATGATATTATTATTTCTTTTATATAAAACCTTCTTCTCTGACTTCTTCGATTTTTAAATATGTAAATAAATTTGGTTTGATAAATACAAAAAAATACATTACAAACGTTTCTTAAAATAGTATCTACAGTAATTTTTGGTGTTTAAAAGAAACATATGAACGAAAGAAAAACGGAGGCCGACATAATAGAAATAAGTATCAGATATCGCCGCAAACGTTGACAAGAAAAATTAAGCTATCACAGTATAGCCCCAGGCGACAGACACATCCCAATCCTAACACAACATTATGACATCAAACTAACTACCGAAAAATTAGTTTTCCGTAATTAATTATAATTAAAACACATAAATAATAAACGAAATATTCGTAGGCGTTACGAAAATGTTGTAATTGATTGGGAGATTCTAATGATGTGCTATAAATGTGTGAATTAACGTTGTATTAAGCTCGAGGGCTATTAATCTTGGTGTCATACATCACAGGCTGGTATTCGGCGTCAAGTCGTCGCAGAGACCGGTTGTGCACGAGTTGCCCAACCATTTATATACGCAGATCGCTTTCAGTCGACTATTCGGCTATCAATAACGATGTCTTTGATAAAATAATAAGGAAAATTTTTGTGGAAGCTGGATGTGATAACATTAATCGCGTTGAAATTGAAAACGTTTAAGTTAATATTTCTTTAGGCTTATTGTATTATAGATTGATAGATAGTATTCTATCTAATATTATAAATGGAAATGGGAGTTCGATATGCTTTCACGCCTTAACTACTCGACCGACCATCAAGAAATTTCGCATACATGTTGTCAAGAGTACAGAAAAGGACATAGGGTACCTTTCATCCAGAAAAAAGTACTGTTACTAACCTAACCTAACCTATATTTACGCAAGCGGAGTCGCGGGCATCTTATAAAGTGGTGGTTTGTATTGGATTTTCACATCGGGGTACTCGTTATTTCATTTTTCATGTCTGTCTATTCCTTTTGGAGGGTAAAGGCGTACAACTGTATGTGTGTAAATAAATTTTATGTCTCAGGTATTAACAAATAATAAATATTTAAAAATGGGCTAAAATTTATGAGTAGTATAGCCTCGCTGATTTCAGCACAAATGGGCCGGCTCGACCGGGTAATAACTACCCTCTCAAAGAATATCGACATGAAATAGCAGTATTCCTACTGTTGTGTTTCGTTCGGTGAGTGAAAGTGTCGGAGGCCCAATCACCCTTTTGCCCCCTTCCCGCTCCTTCCCTTCCCACTTCCTTTCCTAAGGGGTCAGCAACGCGCAAGTGATGCCTCTGGTGTTGCAGGCGTCCATAGGCTACGGTGACCACTTACCATCAGGTGTGCCGTATGCTTGTTTGCCACCTTAGTTGAATAAATTATTAAAATAAATGATAAATGAAGAAAATAACAAAAGAAAACAAATATATATATTTATAATACATTGGTGCTGTCTAATAAATTAAAACTATAACTAATGTACTAACTAACGTCGGCCTCGATGGCGTAGTGGTTAGTGTAACCGACTGCCACGCCTGAGTTCGCGGGTTCGGTTCCCGCACAAGTCTAACATTTGTGTGCATATACATGGATGTTTGTCTTAGACTGGGTGTTTCTATATTTAATATGTATGTATTTGCAAAATGAAGTATTTAAGTACGTTTATCCATTGTCTAGTACCCAGAGTACAAGCTCTGCTTAGTTTGAGCTAGATGGTGTTGTGTGTATGTGATAGAATATTATTGTTATTATTAAGTATAAACCTGACATGCTTAATGTCTGGTTTTATTTTCCTCATATATTAAACAGTCGTATTTGCAATAAACACTTAAATGCCAATTAGCCAGCAGTCTCTAAAATATTGCATATGCACCGACTAGCGATAAATCGCAGCACTCTCTGTTTTGCACACATTATGCCTACAGGTGTACTTTGTTATTGGTCTCGCCTTAATTGCTACATAGACGATCTATGTATACATACATACATAATGCCCTCCACACCGAATTTCGGTCACGGCGGCCAATCTTAATGGAGACCGGCCATCTGCGCAGGAGATATTATATTGCATAAGTATGCGCGCAAACACTATTGCACTCTTTGTTCCCTAACCCTCTTGATCCGATGGAACGACAATCCGGCACGACCGGAGAGAGATCACACGCAGGACTAACGGCTTTAAGTCCTTTCCGACGTAATAACTTTTTGTTGATATTGTGTTACGTTTACGCGAATGTAATAACACTCTCCGAGATCATGGCTGCTGTAAAGCAACCGAAACGTCGGGGAAAACTCAAAATTATGTAAAAAGTCAAAAAGTTAGTTAAAATAAACAACGAGACAAAATCCGTATATAGTAGTTTTAAACTTTTTGTTGGCCCGACCTAGGATTCGATCCCGAGACCTCATACACTACAGTCGCATACATAGTAACATAGTCTCACGCATGTATCTCAGAATTGGTAGGTAGAGCTGTATCACACCCACATTTCATCAGCAATGGTTTTAGTTCTTACGCCATATCGAACCTATAACCGTTTACTAGGCCTGTCTTAGACATCGTGATGCTACTGTGATTTTCTTGTGTGTAGAAATAACCAAAAACACTGCCTGATCCCGGCATTGAATTCAGGACTTAATGGTCAGCAGTCGGTTACACTACCGCTACGACACCGAACTATACACAATAAACTACTTTATACGATTATAAAGCTAGTATAACATTTGTGTAAACGTAACACAATATTATATACGGCAGTATTTATTAAATCTATGATGGTTTATAGGAGATGTTTCTTAAATTCTCGCTAACAGCAATTTTGAGGACTGCTCAGTTGACACAATAGTTTAAATGGACACCTCGCTAGTATGCCGCATCAAGTATTGAGGGCTCAATCCCCAAACGGAACAAAAATTTTTATAGTCCATAATTTGTTTCGAGTCACGGTGTCCTTCGAGTCTGTTGTTTGATTGTTTATCTATCTTTAATTTTTATTGTCAAACAATGAAAACTTGCGCTAGGTATGAGGTTTGTCAGCCGCAAGCGAGAGAACGGCGATCTCCCGTCCCTCAGCCATTGAGTCTGAGCGACGCCCTCTGTCGTGCCGAGACGTCAGGCAGACGCAGGCGTTTCTTGCCTGCGTTGGGCACTGCTAGGTGAGTCGCTGATGTAGTTTCAGTTCTAGCAAACCACCCACCATTCAAGCAAGCGAGTTGGCACACCGTGGTTCGGTTAATCGATAGGACCCGGAACTTCCATCTTACCCCGGGTAATACCAACATGCCCTTTTCGCTCCCCCTTTTCCCGCGAGGACAAGAACGCATTTTTCCAGGTAAACAAAAGGTAGCAGGTTAGTAGTATAGTTTCTATATCCAGCTGCTGCTCGTATTGTAACCCGCTATTTGAAGCACGTTTTAACCATTTATAATTATTGTTGTAGCTAAATAAGTTCTCTAGTATACGGTAAATATATCATTGAGAAATGACAGAACAATATTTTATTATTACGACTTAAGTGCACTGCGGCGTGTCGTCACGTTATCTGAATGTTAATATGGCCTTATACCGGTAAAGTTCAAAAAATTGTTTAGTCGTTTAAAAATAAATTACATTTGCAAAAATAGTTTTATAATAAGTGTGTGTGCATACTAATAATTCTGGGTCATACAACAATGTTGCAATAAAAACAACTTATCTCACACCACTATAAGAAGCTGTGCTGCATTCCTATTGACATAGTAAATATATATATATATGTAGTAATATATAGTCGGCCTCGATGGCGTAGTGGTTAGTGTAACCGTCTACAACGCCTGAGGTCGTGGGTTCGATTCCCGCACAAGTCAAACATTTGTGTGCATGAACATGGCTGTTTGTCTTGGTCTGGGTGTTTCTATGTATAATATGTATATATTTACCAAAAAAAAAAGTATATATGTATGTTTATCCATTGTCTAGTACCCATAGTACAAGCTCTGCTTAATTTGGGCTAGATGGTGTTGTGTGTATGTGGTAGAATATTATTATAAAAGCAGACGCACTCAAACAGAGACTCGGATAATCCATGATCATGTTGAGCGAGGTTTGACATATAATGTTATATTCGCAGATTGTAACGCAGACCCAACCTACCAACCCATGTCTTCGCAAATCATCTCATTCACAGATGATTCCGGTACGAAATCAAAAAATATATATCGTTTTTGAAATATAATATAACTAACTATATGTGATTGCGTTTTCACCCGCGTTAATGATTACTGCGCCGCTCCCATGGGTCGTAGCGTGATGTTATTTAGCCTATAACCTTTCTCGATAAATGAGCTATCCAACGCTGAAAGAATTTTTCAATTCGTATCAGTAGTTCCTAAGATTAGCGCGTTAAAACAAACAAACAAACTCTTCAGTTTTATAATATTAGTATAGATTACGGTACGGTCTTCAAGTTCCCTTCTTGTGAGTTGCACTTGGTTCTATTTATAGACGATACCAGTAGAATGAAGGGCAGAACAGCTGTTTCACTTAATTCTTCTTACGGAAGGCAGAGACATGGCCGTCGTTCGTATTGCTAATTATAAAATGTTACTTTAAAAACTTAAAGGAAGCTGGGAGCTGCTATATACCTCTTTTCTTAATTAACACATCAGTTCGATGGTGCCAAATAATTGTATTGTCATCCGGATTACATATGCTTGTATAGTTTCAAATCGTTTTGGCTATTAAACAGAGATTAAAATCAACTTCCAGGATTTATTTACAAACATTATATATATTACAAATTAAACTTAAAAAACTGTGATAAAAAAGAGATTTCTATCGCCAAATCACGCGATCCTAGACTCGCTCTCGTCCGGAAACTAGCACATTACTATATCAGTGACGAAACATTCGTCGCCATCAATTCAATGCGACGCGGAATATAAAATAGGGGACAATGTCAAAAGTCAAATATTCATTACCGTGTGCCGGACTAGAATGCTGTTGTTACGACATTTATGTAATCGGAAGCAACAGCCGGTCATAGCTAGCTCAACAGTTTCACTACCAGCACGCGATTATTATATTACTACAACTTATCGTCTTTCGGAACTACGGCTTTTCGGTCACCGAGCACCGAAATTGGATGCTGTGTTGCAAGATCTCTTATGCTTTATCTCTGTAATTTAATTAACGATGTTATAATGTGTGGTTTGCTTTATTCCGATATGATGAAAATTGCATGTTCTAAATTTGAACCGGAGTCTGTATGGTCAATGATTTTTATAGAGTAATGAATGTGAAACATATTTTGCGGCTGCTGTTTTGGGTGTGGTTGAGTAATAACAATCCAAAAAGCCAAATAATATTAATTAGGTATCTTAGTAGGTGTTCTTTCTAGTCTAACTTCTTTATATATAAAGGCTACTCATGACTAATTGTAGGCAAGAAATAAACAAGTATAGTAGTATTTCAAATAAGACATTGTTATTAATTTACGATTGATTAGGAAATGTTAAACTAAATTGTTTTATCTGTTAGTCTGTTTATTCCGGTAAACATACAAAAACTACTAAACTAAATTTTTTTTTATTGCGGTTTATATAGTTTAGTACTCTGCAGTTCATCTTAAAATATATACCGCTTAACAGAATCTCTGTCCCATGAACCACATATGATACATAAAATAGATTTTCTATTGTGTCTATCACGGAGCAGCGAAAGGGTTAATCTTATTTCATTTAGTGGCCAAGTTAAATCCGTAGTCTCTGCCTACCCCTCTGGAAAACAGGCGTGAATCTATGTATGTATGTATGTATTTAGTGGTGCGGTACATATATTGCAGTGTGATCCACATAGATGAAACTGCAGCCGAAGCATAGTTTACGTGACAATAGAGCTATAATGTAATAAATGCGAAAGGAATGATGTCTGTTTGCTATTGTTTAATACTCAACTACAAATTGATTGTTATATTAAATACTGTATACGGATTAACTGAGCCCTAGGTAAATAAAGGCAAGGTAATTTTTTTAAACTCATAATAATATTAGCTCTGTACCGCTGTACATTAACCGTCCCACTCCAGTATGAAGAGGGTAAGGCCATAATATACCACGCTGGTCTAGTGCGGGTTGACAGACTCACACATCTTCGGCAACATTATGTAGAACTTTCAGACTTAGGTTTCTTTACGATGAATTTCTTCAGCGTTAAAGTGAGGGACAATTAACTATTTAATACTTCGAAAAATCAGAGGTGCATTGATCGATCTCGAAACCTCTGCGTGGCAGTCCAACGGTTTTCAATTAAGCTATCGCTGCGTTTAAAACTTTGCCATAAGTAAAATAGATAACAGCAACTTATAAACTATTAAAATATGTGTCCGTTCACACAGTTTTCTCACACATGTTACATAACATATCATCTATTGAGGTACAATTGACACATATGTCATTTAATGAGCTCGTGTGAAATGTCTTCGGTGCATAAAACGACGCGGTATGCAGTATGTATGCGGAAATATATTAGCTATTGGCGATTAACTATAACGACATATTAATCGAAAATTATGCAACGTGTCAATAGGTTATGATTACGAATGGTGGGCATTAGCACAGAAAGTTGGTAAAACCTTAAATTCATGTTAAATAGACCCACGTCTGTATTTCCTAAAGGCAGAGGTATATTAAACCTACTTTTCGCCAGCTATGTTTACTAGGAGTTGCGTATACATTTTCAGGGTTTGTTCCGCATTCGTCCCTCATGTTTAGTCCCAAACGTAGAAACTCGCATTTGTCCCAAAAATTGTTAAATAAATATTAATTTCATAATGTAATTCCGTTTTCGTCTCTAATTATGTTCCTGTTTTGGCCCCTTTTTTGTATGGAATATATGTTGTACCGTCAG
The DNA here is from genome assembly GCA_930367265.1 of Catocala fraxini. Classification (NCBI taxonomy): domain Eukaryota; kingdom Metazoa; phylum Arthropoda; class Insecta; order Lepidoptera; family Erebidae; genus Catocala; species Catocala fraxini. The sequence goes on along the minus strand of OV884025.1, from coordinate 9,696,694 downwards.
CCGAAAAATATATTAAAATTCCTTATTGATCTCTCAGCAAAACTTTGGGCTTATGGTTGTATGACATCAGGAGCCTGACAACGAAAAGATTTAAAATGATGTTCAACCATATTCTGTTTTGCTAACTATATGCACAAAAACGAAGGGCGACAATGGTATAATTTAAAAAGAGGGGTGAATGTGGAACATTTTGTAATGTGGGACGTAATGTAGGGGCAAATGCGGTACAAACCATTTTCAGACTGAGTGTTGCTGCTACGAATATTCTAACAAACGGGAACTCACAGTCAGTCTACATAAGTGCTATGGAATCAATAAAGCAGTCTTCTTCAAATAAAATTGTTCGAATAGTTAGCCGAATATTAAGGATAGTCGACTACATAAAACAACGCGCGAGGAACAACTCTGTTCAGCAGACAAGTGGGTCACACCTATTAATATTATTAATTTTTTAAAAACAACTTCAGCGCTTGGATTGACACCCTGTGTCGCGGGGGACTGTACAAACATTCAAACAACGGACACAGATAACAACTAGACTCGGAATAACTCGATGAAGATCAGACATTTTTTTGTCCCGCGTGGGGTGTGAACTCACAGCACTCTGCACACACACACATTGCTACGCCGTCCGTGCAGTTACTAGAGATCTAGCAGACACAAAATAACATTTAAATAGACCCATATATTTCTAGCAATTTTAATGAAATATAATGTTTGTTTTTTTGTCATGAGTACTCAGTGTCAGTACTCAATACTTCACACATACCAGTTGCCTTAATTCCATAAATATAAGTTCACTTATACGGAGGCTACGAGCCCGTACGCCCCTTGACTTTCGCCCCTGTGATAGAAAGATGGAGCCTCGCTTCGCAGAGCTCCTATTTTAGGGTGGTTTTTTTTTTTTTTTTTTTCTACTCTAGTAGTCTTGTGTTTGACCGCGATCTCACCTGATCTTAAGTGTAGATGCAGTCGATGATGGAGCACGCTTGCCTAGAAGATACCTATTCGCTCGCGACTTGAAGACACCCAGATTGTACTCATCGGGAAACACAGACTTAGGTAGCGAATTCCACTCCTTAGCGGTACGCATTATAAAATTGGAAGTAAATCGCTTCGTGCGTAAATGTGGTATATCCACCATGTACCTGTGTCGCTGGCCTGATTGTCTGGTCGTCCGATGGTAGAATGGGGAAGGAGGAATCAAATTATGCAGTTCCTCTGCACACTCTCCGAAATGTATCCGATAGAAAACCGAGAGACTAGCAACCTTACGACGATGCTCCAAGCTTTGGAGTCGTGTGTTGACCAATTGGTCATCACCGATAAGTCTCCTGGCCTTCCGCTCAATTGACTCCAAAGCCTCCAGCTGATATTTTGCAGAGCCATCCCAGAGGTGAGAACAGTACTCCATGCAGGACGGAACCTGTGCTTGGTACAAATTAAGCAAATGTTCCGGCATGAAATACTGCCTCACCTTACTGAGGATGCCCAGCTTTTTGGCAGCTAGTTGGGCTCTTGCCTCAATATAGGAGCCAAAGTTAAGGGTTGGAGTCAATGTCATACCCAGAAGCTCAAGGCGATTAGTTATCGGCACGGATACATCTCGGAAAGTTGGAGCTAGTTGGAATGGGCTCTTTTTTGCGGAAAAAAGACACGCCTGGGTCTTAGAAGCATTGAACTTAACCATGTTGGCTTCACATTAAATAAATTCAAAAAATAATTAAATTTTAAGAAGAAACCGTACAAATACCCATTAGGGGGCGAACCTTGAGGGGCGAATGGGCTCGTAACTATACGGATCTTGTTTTCTGTGGTAACCGTTGTTTTCAACTTAAATACGCGTAATAGTATTTATGTAAAACAACGATAGCAATATGTTGTTTATAGTTACATTCGTACTCACCCAAAATATGCTGATAAATGCCGATTTACGCTTTTAGATAAATAAAGACGAGGTCACGGCTTGTTACTTCTTAATAACTTAAAAATAATAAGGTTATCTGTGAACTGAACCATGTAGGCAGACGAACCAAGCCCCTTTTAGATTGTTACTATTATGTATAAAAACGTTTTATAATATAAGACTGCGCCGAGCGAAATGTGCCAAAACAGGCGGTCACAGTTAAGTGAATAAAATCAACACTTTTTGTTTAATACAAATATAAAATATACATTTACGATAACAATGATTGTGTTTACAATTACTCCGTGAAAAAAACTTAAAATAGTTAATATTTTCGCCTACAAAATTACGTAAATTTGCACAAATAAATTTTTAGGTTATAACAGTAGAAATCTATCCTATTTTACAGCTTAAACGAAACATAAATAGTTATATTACAATTTGTCCGTCCCAAATATTTAAGTTATTGGTTGACAATAAAGATACATATTTATCAAAAAAACACTTCAAATCCTCCATACAATTTTACTATGGCGGCCGCGCGCCGATTTGAATATGCGCCGTACGAGCTCTGTCATTATAATGTCTTACGCTCGGCGCAGTCTTAAATTATGACATTAACTTATTAATTTTCTACATATTCACCTTGAAGGTGTAATCCATTTTCCTAACATTTATGTATATAAAGTATGCTAATATTATAAAGCTAATGAGATCGTTAGTTTGTCTAAACGCGCTAATCTTTAAAAATACACGTCAGTATTGAAAACATTTTTTGCTTTCGGTAGCATATTTATTGAAAAAGGCTTATAGGCTATGTAACATAATGTTACAACTATTAGGAGTGCCTTGGGACATTGGAAAACGTAAAGCACAGCCCATGCATATATTAAAATTAATTTCATTCAACTAAAGATCGCGAGCAAGCTACCATGTGCTGCGTTGAACAAGACGTGTTCTCAGCAGAGCACCAATATGATCATATACTGGCTGCATAATCACTTAATGGTTTTTGTCTCTAAAAAGATCACTGCCGCAATTGTAATTAATACTGTCGCGAGAGACTTTACAAACGTTGTAATAACGGAAATAAAGAACACCAGACTCGGAACAACTATTTTCGAGATACACAAATGTTTGTTCCATTTAGGTGCGTGACTTTGGGAACCATTTAAACCACAACGCCATCCGCGAAATCGACTCTTTTTATATTTAATTTAGGCAACATAGATACAAACAACCAAGTTTTAATTACCAAGAACAATATCAGCACATAAAACCTTTCAACAAATAAACAACGACTGAACTTTGTGCTATTAAACGGTTATCACTTATCAGCTATCAACACAAATATTTCACGTCGTGCGAAATAAATAATAAACAAAGGTCACATCGAAACTAAATGAGGACGCGTAGCCATCAAATATGATAAATTGCTTACGACTTTTCCATCATGACTTTGACTTTGAAACTTTGATTAAAAAGATTGCGCCTCAAACAGCTTTAGTAATGACATCAGCTAGTACCGGTTAACGGAATAAATGATAGTTTAATCATTCAGTCTCGATTGTTTGCCTCGAGTCACGAGGTCTAATAACCTGCATAATCTAAGTATGTTAGACAATAGCACCCGCTAGCATCCCGCCGACCTTTGCCTGACATTTGTGCTACACACGAATTCTTTAGTTAAGCTTGAACTTTGTGTACCTGACGAAAATACGAGCATTCTGTCCGCATTGTTGCGGGGTCGACTCCTGACACATAGGTACTAAACGGAAGATAGACTAAATTAAAAATTGGTTAATACTGATCATAATGTTAAATTTCAACCTTTGATTAATAAAAGTTAAATGTAGATAATATTTATAGCACTAAATAGGTTTACACTGCCTTGGTGGCAGCGGTTGTGAATTCTGTGCATGATGTCTCAGGTTCAATGCCCGGCCGGGCGTATCAGCACGAAGTCTGGAACTATGCCCGGTACACGGCAATAGATTCACGGCTGGGGAAATGTGGGTTTGCCCGTCTGCTTAGCCCCTCGGGGATACAGGCGTAAGAGCTTATGTAAGTACGCTTATGTAGATACATAGGCGTACTTATAAAAGTACAGATGAAGTTTACAAACGTATGTTTGTAGTATCTTCAGTTAATACTTTACATATCATGGTTATTCATGATTGTTATAGACAAGAGCAGTGCTTTTAATTGAAAGAGGCAGAATACTATGCATATAATCCTAATTATAATATTATAAATGCGAATGTGAGTTTGTTTGTTAGGCCTTTCACGCCTTAACTACTCGACTGATCACCATTAAATTTTGCATACACGTTGTCAGGGCAACAGAGAAGAACATTGGGTACCGGTGTCGGTGCCACGGGATTCACGCTAGTGTTCACCGTGACACCGACAGGTCTAGGCCCGCCACGTAGCGAGGCGAGCCCCAGCTGTTTGGGGGAGGACTAGATGGTACAGCCCTCCCCTCCACTGAGGGGGGCGCGCGGGGTGCTTACGCCCCTCCCTCGGGCCTGTGCTGCTCGGGCGGCAGACTGCCCAAGTCCACCGCCCGCAGGCCGCCCTTCTCATCTAACCTACACTAACCTACATTTAGGTGAGCTAAGCCACGGCCAAAATCTTAATTGACAGTAACATAAAGCTCATCAAAATAATTAAGCCTTTTCTCGTTCTACCAAGGACGGCCCAGGATCATTTAACTTTACCACGATGCACGAACAAAAATATTAAATATACACGATAGACATTAGAAAATCAAGAATGTTGTTTAAAAATATTCAATAGATGATACACCTGTTTGATGTTTTTTTATTTATTCAACTTCTTTATTACTCAAGGTTGTCCGTGTCTCTTATCAACGGGTTCTTAATTAAATTCTTGGTTAATTTACCTATCTATTAAAATTTCGAAGCTTCTTTTTCTTTGATTTGCTTGATTGTGTGGTATCTAATATCTACATATTTATGCATGAAAGACGTTATTTTTATGTTTGCTAACCCGTAAATGGCGTCAGGGGTCATATGAACATATTATTATTTGAAAGTAATTGTTGTCCCAGACTCTCAATAATGATTACGCCTACTCTCTCAAATACAAAATATGTCTTTAAAATATAACTTTCGCACTAAGAATCATCCATGTATTAAAGAGGACTTCACAAGCATTAAAACAAGTGCAGATTCGGTATTGTGGATAACACGAATTATTATTCCGTGTGGGAATCAAACCCGCAAAACTCCGCACAATGCAAAGGCAAGATGACCACTTTAAACGACTGCATCATTTCAGCAGACTAATGACTCAACTTGGATCTAATAATTACCGACAATTTTATTTGTTCCTCTAGCATTCACAAAGCATTCTCCCTTATACACAACTCTTCCCTGTTTTGTGTCAATCGCTCAATCTTGCTCAGCGTCGTCCTTGTGACAATAACACATCGCGCGTCAGTAATGTCAATTACAAAACTCAGCTTTGACATTAAGATAAGTATTGCAGATACTCGAATGTAACTGCGAAACGTGAACAAAAAGATGATAGGAAGCGGAGACGAATTTCGAAAACGACATCTATGAATCACGTCTGCAGAATTTATTTAGTTAACTATTGAACTCTTATACGTTTGGTTGCTTCACAGTTCTGGTACAGTTGGTTTGGTGAATCGGTTTTTGAAGATATTCAGCCAGTGAGGTGAATCAGCTACGCTATGTAGGAAGTTAATCAAGTGCAAATTTTAATCGCACATTGAAGGTTCCGCATCGTTAACTTTTGCAGTTTTTATTATGTTGCAATATTGCGAGATACACTAAACACCTTCTAAGGTTATATTACTTAAATGGTAGTGGTTCCGATATTCATGTTATAAAGAAACTGATGTAAGATGTTATTCACTATAATAACTTCGTACGTCTACATCTATTTTGTGAGAGACAGAGTAAAACGAAAAATCCAATTAAACGTGATGTCACTGAAACTAAGGGAACCTCCATCGCCAAAAGATCAAAGTCAAATTAACCTGATAATGTGTTCCTGAATTAAAAATGGAAAGGAGGTCCGCGAGTGTATTTTGCTCCTTATGCAAATAGTACAATGACTACGAGTTGGCAAGGCGAGACTGGTAGCGTTGGTGTTGTAAGAATCCATTGGCTACAGTTACTCAATAAACCGATTTATTTGCCCCACACTGATACGATTATACAAAAAAAAAATAACACAGCCAATATGTACGATGAGCGATCCAGCTCAGTATAGCATGCATGCGAGGCAACATAGATTTTCGATTTACATAGGTAAGTATTTATTACATATAGATATAAAAAATATTTTATCGATTACTAATAAGCTGGTCAGTATACTTGTTTGGCACCTACCTCGTACAATAATAATAATTTCATATAAAGACGTGCAATGTCTTATATTTACTTAAATCTAATTAAACTCTAATCATATGAATGTAGAGGATACCAGACGAATTATACGCAGTTATTTTTACCTTTGATCACGATAGTCTATTAGCATAGCTAGAGTGGGCAAGGAATCGTGATTTGCAATATAAATGAGATCGAAGCACGATGTACGAGAGGTCAACCTGTTGCGTATAACATCCGGCTACTAACAACACAGGCTAACTTAGTGTTATTATTCAATAAATATGAATAGTACCCTCCGGGGCGGTTAGTCGTGAAGTTATGTTAAATATGTACGGGTGATTACGCTAATGAATGGTATACAAATGATATTATTCAAGTCTTTTTTGTCGTATTTGGCACAAACTTATCTAATAAGGCCATAGTCCACCACTCTAGTCCAGTACAAGTTGGCTGACTTCATATAACTTCGAGAACTTTTATGGAGAACTCTCAGATATGCAAGTTTCCTCACATTATTTTCCGTCGCCGTTAAAGCGAGTGATGATAAACTGTTCAATACGCATATAGCTTCGAGAAGTCAAAGATGCTTTGTGATGGGACTCAAGACCTCTGCGTGGGAGTCCAAAGGTCTCCCACTAAGATTAAGCTGCTATCAGTCTTTTCTATCATATTGAAATTACGGTCTTTTTGAGGTTGCGTGAAGTCAGGCATAGATCTGATCGGTCGAAAGGGAGTTTTTGGCTGCCCTCATGTTTAGACCCAAAAACTTTCAGCAAGGGAGTCTTTTTAAACACTATAGGTGCTAAACGAGTATGCATACCTCCACATTCATCTCAAAAATAGAATGCTTTGCTTTTGACAGTCATAGGTAGACAATTAAGATTTCCGACTTGGAGCTACAAGACGTGGAGAGCCCAGACGCGACAACATGAAGTAAAAATTGTTTAGCATCATTGCTCTTCCTTAAGTTTTCTGCTTTGTGACTTCAATACATATAACAGACTCTTAAACCAAGTCTTGTCTTCTTTGTGGCACTGTCTTTAATTTTCAAACTTTTTTACCAAGCTGTATCTTAATCCAAGCACTGGAACTTGTTTTTCTTCTTGTAAGACATGTATGTACTCGTATCATACTATTATACTAGCCACGTAATTGTAGACGTCTGTGACGCTGCATTAAAATCGCAATTCACACATATCTCACTCACAATAAAGCTCAATTACCATCAATACACATAAAATTATATAACACACCTAATACTCTTCAATGGCAGAACCTTAGCTTCATTTTGCACAATACACTTCGAAATTATACCAAGGTGCGCCCATTGTAATACAAACTAATAGAGGAGACATGGTCCATTAAGTTATTGAAGAATTTTGCAAGATCACGAATACGGTATCGACTAGATGTGATTTAGCGTATTGTCCACAGTTCGAGGTTTATCCAATCATTGGCTTAACCTTCAAATAGCTACACCAATACTTAGGATGACAACGTAATAACCACGTAACAACTGGCATTTGAATAATACTTACTTACATGAATATTATAACATATTATTACTTAGGTCATAATAATTATGGGTTTTGTTATGTCGATAAACACTGTCTTTTGTACTATGTGAAGAAGAATAACGTAGTAATGACGGAGGCTCTTAATTTTTGTGTTAAATGTCAATATTAAAGACACAAGTGTATTGTTTATCTATAGTTTGATTACTAAGAAATAGAAAACGAATCGCAATGTGTATTTTTAGCATTGAAAGATAATTGGAGAATGGCATTGCGCTCGTATGATACGATCCTCGATAAAAGCGTGGAGTAGAATGCAGCTCCGTAGGTAGCAAGATCCTGATATAACGTTCTTTAAATGTATATATACTATATACAGGTTGTCCGGTAATTAATGGATAACCTAGAAATGTATGATAGTAGAATTGGCGACCGTACTGAAAAAAAAAAAAGAGAAATAAAAAAAGAAATATATTAAAATAGTGCAATAGCTTGTCGTACTTTTGACTGTCTATCTATTAGCATAATTAATGTTTAATAATAAAACAACAAAAAACCGATGGAATTCATTTATTTATGGACGTAGTGTACAAGAAAGTTAAATATGGTAATTAAAAAAATCGTATCTCAGATAGTAGTTAGGATAGATTTTATTCATATTTTTTCTGAGCGGCCATCAGTTTTACTATAAGACATTTCAAGGTTATCCATTAATTACCGGACATCCTGTATATATATAGTCTTATACCTATATTTCCAAATGAGTAGGCAGAGGTACATTGCATCCATTTTTTGGCAGCTAAGCCTTAAGGTCCCACGTAATAGATCGCGAGTCTATTGCCGACTACAAGACACTGATCCATATTTCGGCAGCTATTAGGGTCCACGTTATAGAATGTAAAGCCATGGCTGCCTACTGAGCACTGTTTCAGACTCGGAGTTTCTTCTAAGAATTACTAGACAAAAAATTCAATAACAAGTTGCATGACCCAAGACATCATGCATATCAGTCGCATTTACGACCGCTGTGCCACAGAGGTGACATACATTAATCCTAATCCTAACTAATAATAATAATAATGTCCTCCAGACCGAATTTTCGGTCACGGCGGCCAATCTTCACGGAGACTGGCCATCTGCGTGGGAGATATTATAGTGCACAAGTATGTGCGCAAACACAAGTGCACTCTCTGTTCCCTAGCCCTCATGATCCGATGGGACGGATAATCCGACACGACCGGAGAGAGATCACGCGCAGGACCAACGGCTTTACGTGCTTTCCGCGGCACGGTGATGTCTAACACCTCCAACTTCCTAACTCCGGGCTCGGATTGAGATTTCTTAACAGGAAACTTAATAACTTTTTGTTGGCCCGACCCGGGATTCGAACCCGAGACCTCATGTACAGCAGTCGCATTCACTACCGCTGCGCCACGGAGACAGCAGGGTAGCTAATATTGTAAATGCGAATGTGAGTTTATTTGTTTGTTTGTTACCTTTTCACGCCTTAACTACTAAACCAATCATCCTGAAATTTCGCATATATGTTGTCAGGCGAACAGAAAAGGACATAGAGTACCTTCATCAAGAGAAAAGTACTGTTAACCTAACATAACCAACATTTATGCGAGCGAAGCCGCTGGCAAAATCTAGTAATAAATACTTATTAAAAGGTAGTAATGAAACTACACTTAAATCTACAACGATAGCGGTCGGTATGTGATATTCCATTCACATGATATTTGTTAATCTTAATTAATATAACACATTATCTTAAATAACATGGCAACAGGTACAAAATACCAGTTTAACAAATGAATACCGTTTTTGGTAATGAAGGCGAAATTACTTATACTTTCAAATAATGAAGTATTTCAAAAATGAATATAAAAACAAAACCAGTATTTAAGTAATATCGCAAGAACATGAATGGACAATCTGGAAGTTTTACTTTATTCGGAAAATAAGTGTTATTTTTTATTCAACTAAGGAGCAAATAAGCACACGGGCCGCCTGATTGCCTATGGACGCCTGAAACACCAGAGGCATCATTAGCGCGTTGCCGACCCTTTAGGAAAAGAAGAGGGAAGGAGAGGAAGCGGGAAGGGGGAAGAGGATGATTGGGCCTCCGGCACTCTCACTCACCGAACGAATTACTACTAACGAACGAACTATTAATTCACGTCGATATTCTGTGAGAGTGTAGTCCTTCCCCGGTCGAGCCGGCCCATTCATGCTGAAATCAGCGAGGCTCTACTATTATATTCTTGTGTAATCTATAAATAGTTTATTTATGTTCATTGTTTGAATTTTGTAAAGTCCCCCGCGGTATAGGAAATATTTCTAATGCGGAAGAAGTCTTTAAATAGAAAATCGTTTATAGACTAAGACTTTACAGTGTGTTGTATGCACTATGATTCAATCAGTCATGCATATAAAACTCCATACTGCTTAAACTGATAATCCTCTTACTAAAACTCAACATTGACCATCCCTGCAATTTAATGCAAGATCTCACAACGAAACCAACCAAGCCGGCTTGCCACTAAATACACCAAACGCAAATAAAACAAAAACATTCGTATTCCAACCAAAATAAACTTGCATTTTAAGTATATAACCAATTAGGTACCACGTACAAAACATAAAGGTAAACTTTAACGTTACACAATCAATTAAAATAACATAGCGGACATTTTTATGTTGTTCGCGGCACTCAACACTCAAACACGTTTGCGGCGTCTCTGTGCCATTGCGCAAATAACCATAGACCCTGACACAACACAGGTACGACAGACGAACGTAAAAACGATCATTTAAACTAACAATGGACGCAGTTCATTTACAGGTCATTGTATTAATAACATATAACCTCATATCTATACAGCCGAAGGGCTTACCAGACATGTACAGTGGGCAAATGAGTTAAGGTAACAGGCGTTCATTTATAAATCATCGTATTAATAACATATAGGCTCATATCTATACAGATAAAGGGCGCAGTACAATCGGCAAAAAGGATAGGGTAACAGCTCACACAATAAAAAAATACGTATTTATAAGACCACAGAGATCAAAAATGTTAATAAGATACATGTACAAAATATAAACCTTCGTCGTCATTACGCATACATGTAAATATATTTCGCATACAGGTTACTCTCACATATTGAAATATAGGTTTAAAACCGTCGTAAAACACGCGACCCTATTCCCTTTAACTGGACACAGTTATATTCTCAAAGCTGTTATTGAGCAATTAAAAACACAACCAAATAAAAAGCTCTCGAACAAAAGTTATTTCATTATTATTTATGACATTGATTTTAATTGTAACCGCGCCTAATATATCAACTGTAACCTTAAAATAAATAAGTTCCTACATTTCTTATTTTACTGAAGGTAGTTCGACAACCTCACATTTGGGCGCCATTGCTAGGTCAAGCGCATGAAAAATTCAACAGTCTATGTCGCAACTAAGTTGTTTCAATTTTACTATAAAAGAAATATTATATACGCAATCTCATTTACTTGAAAATTGAATTATTCTCTTTGTTTCTTCAGTTATTGTGAAACTACAACAATAGGTATTTGCATGCAAATTACCTGTAACATTTGTGAGTAATGCGCACTGCGACACCTCTGAATATTTGTGGCAAAGGTACTTAGGTACAATAGTACCAGGCTTATACGGGTCACACGCGTGCAATTGCACAGTAGATGTGTGTTACAAGCACAACGTAAATTATTAACCAATTAAGATGTCAAGCTATTGTTTCATAAATTTGGAACCAGACTCATTTAAATGGAATCTTTGCTTAAATTAGTCTTTCGTCGTAAGTAATTAAGGTTTTGTTTTCTTTATGTATGTTTTACTGATTGTGTGACAGGCTGAGTTTTCGTGCGCTCGACATGGTAGAGAATTCCATACCGTTTTCAACCGAAAAAATGATTCTCGCGAACGCTTAACTTGTTCCCTTATTGTCGTAGCATGAGGCTCTTGGTTAAAGCCACTAAAAGGTTTTTCCTGGGTCGGTATACGCGAGCAAAGGTCTTGGTGCTATAATCGTTATCAGGCTTCGATAACCGCTTACCAGTTGTTGCATAGGTATTAATCGATTTTCATTAGTACTTTTAAAAAAAATGTATTTATTGAAAATGTGAAGCTCACGGATTTCACGGGATTTGTTGAAGTCTGCACAGACAAATATCGACTACAAGCCATATAAACGTGGTAGTACCTGTATTCACTGGAAATTCTGAGTTATTAATAACCAGGTACGAGACCTACGACTTCTTGTACATAATCACTTGAATTATGTAGATGTGCCCACTTCAATGTACTCGTTACTAAGCTATTGAACGATTCTCCAAGGCGTACGGTTCATAAACAGCCGGCGAACAGGTCGCACGTAACCTCCAGGTCAAAAGGTAGCTATTAGAATCCCTATTGAATGCCAATTGATAGTGAATCGAAATGAATAAATATTAAAGTATAATTTCTTTTGAATGGATTCTTTTGTGTATTATTCAATTCAAATAAGGCAAGATCCTTGAATAGGAGTTTATGCGGTTTGTTAAAATCATGTTCTGTTATGCAGACGCAGGCATTAAGATTGTTTGGATAGCTCTTTTAGTAGCTGTAAGAGGGCTTGGCCTACAATTGTATGTTCATCTTAAAGGAGTGGTTCGTACAATTAAATACAGGCTAATAATGTATTTAATATGGTTTCAATGTCGCAACCCGGTAAATAAACACATCGCACTCTTAATAAAACAGCGACTTAACTCGAAATTTGAAAGTAAGGCAATTTGAACTCTAATTGTATATGTTAAATTCTAATATTATATTTGTGTTAAATCTTTGCAATAGAGTTCAAATTTGTTTAATCCAAAATACTGAGATAAGTCTCTGTTTTATTAAGGGTGCGACATGTATGTTATTGTACCGCAGTAGGGATAATCCCAGTGTCGTAGGAGAAACTACAATCTCCAGTTGCTACGATCGTGGTACCTCATTCGCTCACATCGCATTCTCCATGCACGCTTGTCAATTTAGAATACTAAATACTTATTCTAAATGTATGAGAATGCATGAAACATCTTTCGACCGAATACATATCATTTAAAAAACATATTTAAACATTAACTAGTTTAAAGCCAAAACGTCATTCATCTAAGGTATAGATTAATATAATGTGGGTTCCTTGTAAGAGAGTTTATACCAAATTCGGCAACATGGTGAATATTCCATGACGTATTGTATATCCTCGACAGGGTAGGCAAAGTTAAAGTTTTACCTAATAAGGGCAAACCTATTAAAAAAATTAAACCGAGTACCGAGCATATTAACACATTATTATTATGAACTGCCTTACTGAGAAACCAGATAGCACTTTGCCTGACGAGGTACTTCACAGTGAGTAGTAGCGATGCACACAACTGCATTTGAATTATAATCAATCAATAACACAGCATACAATGTGTACTGAAAGTAGTATGTAAGTACTTTCTCGTTTAAAACAAAGGTTTAACCTAGTTCGGGGAAATATCTATAAGTGCACTTTATGTAATTGTTAAGATGCAGTATATATTTTTTTTCGTATAATTTGCAGACAAAACCGACGGTTCGCCTAATGGTAAGCAATTACCGCCGCACATAGAGCCCTCTCCCCGTCCCCCAGAAGGAGGGGGAGGGGAGTTGGGCCTCCCCTACCGTTACTCACTCGACGAAAAACAACGCAAGCGCTATTTTACGCCGGTTTTCTGTGAGGCTGTGGTATCACTTCGGTAGAGCCGGCGTTCATGCCGAAGCGTGGCTCTCCCACAGTGGATTGCAAAATTGAGAATTTTTACTAAAATCAATAAATTATTATTATACAGTCACACCTTGACCTTGACCACGCAAAGTACCGCGTTCTGAATAATTATATTCCGATATCATTCGAAAGCAATTGTCATCTAACGAGTAGTAAGCGTTAGCGCATACTTATCCAACGACGCAGTATGCCAGGCATGTTTTATTTTTCTTTTATAATACCATACTAGGCACTTTCGTATGTCATGAGGTACTTTACAAACATAATTATAATTAATTGGCACAAAGTACACGCAAAGTCAGAACATTATTTTGTGAATAGCACAAATAATAATTCTGTAGATTAAGGCCCGGTCTAGGAACGAGTTGTTATACCTAAGGACCGTTTATTTTGGACACATATTCCATGAGAAATATGTTAAAATTTGGCTGTATATAGCTAAACGTCTCGTTTCTTGATATGAATAGAACCGGGCTGCACAGCCTTGACTGCACAAATGGCGTATTGGTTTAAGTGGTGACCACGCCACCACCACTGTACCAAGTGTTGTGGGTTCGGTCCCTACGCGGAACAAAAATTTGTATGATCCACAAATAATTGTTCTAAGTCTGGAAGTTATTTGTATCCGTTGTTTGAATACCCCAGCGATACAAAATAATAAATAGCGCGGGAGATGTCTTTTTAAAAAACAGACTTGGAACTAAACTTTTTATTAAAAAATATGTTAATATTTAAGTGTTCATAGCTAAAACAACTTGTTTCCAATGGAATCGGGTCTAAAAACCACAACTCTCAACACGGCTATAGAAGCGAGGCAACTGTTTGTGCGCTGTGCAATTCCTGTAGTATTTAGCAGATACCTCGCTTATCCTATGGCATAAGACCATTAAGTATATGAATGATCAACAGCATCATTACAAGGTGTTACATTTAGCTTCTTACATAAGCGTCATCGCAAACAATTCGACCCAGTTTAATCGCATCGCATCTTTGTTCTGTGAATTACTTTCGCTCTCAGTACCAACCGTGAACTAACACAAATAGAATAAGATAAATATTGCCAACCTACTTTACAATGGCATTATGTGTGTTAAGCTAACTGTGCCTTGATGCCGCAGCAGTATCGAATGCGATTGCTGTGCATGAGGTCTCGGGTTAGATTTCTGGGTCGTGTTTTAATTAAAGGTAGTTAGCTAATAACAATTATTTATTGGCGTCGAGCAAAGTTTTGAAAAATCCGTAGAAATGCCCTTGTTGTTTATTAATACATTTGTGTGCATGAACATGGATGTTTGTCTTGGTCTGGGTGTTTTTATGTATAATATGTACGTATTTACAAAAAAGAAAGTATATATGTATGTTTATCCATTGTCTAGTATCCATAGAAACAAGCTCTGCTTAGTTTGGGCTAGATGGTGTTGCGTTTATGTGATAGAATATTATTATTATTATTATATTGCTTACATAAATTGTAGAACATAATAAAAATATTGAGTAGCAGCACAAAATCCTCCTACACAACTTCTACTGCTTCGGTAGTGCGAAGGCAGGTATGCGACTCTAAATCTCTAAATAGACTTCGAACCCAGGTTGGCCGTTGTAGAACAAACTTGTGTAGGTAGGGGTTCAGGGATCCCGGCTTTGCTCAGTGTGACTGCGGTGAGCTGGAGCAGACAATGGCACATTTGTTGGTATCTTAGTATCCTGCCCGACCACTTGCACATTATCAGAGCTTTGTGCGGCTACTCCTAGCGCAATTAGAATGGCGGAATATTATGCAAATAATATTATATAGTTTCAACTAGAACCATTGACACGAAGAAAAAGAAGAAGGTATGCGACTGCTGTGTAAAAGATTCTGAATTCAATTCCCAGTTCGGGCAAATTGTGATTGGGTTTTCTTCCAAGAAATTCTCAGTACCAGCATAATTTGAAACTATGCCCGTTAAAAAGCAATAAGCTTGTCTACTTTACACGGGGTCTTAAAACTATAGTTGGAAAATTTGCGTGTAATACAGTCCTGCCTACATATATGACACACGTAATAGGGATCATGCCTATTGTAGTTTGCATAGCACATTTTCAGACTCTATACGCTACTAAGAATTTCCTAAATGAGAAACCCAATTGAGCAGTGTATGCGCAATCCAGGCATCGAACCAGAGTCTCGTGTTCACTCGGAAACATAAGCACAAACTTGTGGCCACGGAACCAAGGATCTAGTCTAGGCAGGACGCGATTCACTTTTCGTCATTGATAGACCAATATCGCGTAACTTACTTTGTCAAATACCGCGTACGTCATTTCGCAAATTTCACAGGAGGAGAAAAATACTGTTTTTCTAGAGAACTATTCCCCCGAATTTGAAACGAACTCTGATTTAGGAACATTTTATTCCCGTTGACCATTAACACTAATTTTAAAATCACTATCGGCTATCTGCAGCCGCGAAATCTTAATTTTGCTTTTTTTGTACATACGCGGTATAAGACAATGTAAGTTACGCTATATTGGACTATCAACGACGAGTTTAAAATTAAACCATCCCTTCAGAAAGATACAAGTTGAAGTTACGCAAGCAAACATTTCGTAAAACCAGTAGGTTATTAGCAATACCGCACAGTATGGATTTTCAAGAACACCTTCATGCCTATTAAAATAAAATAAAATATATCATTTATTTTTAGCCGCCATCCATTTCGCAATCGTAACCGATGACCTACTTTTAGGATAATTTACGCATCTGCGTGAATCCGTGTTCCAATAGACTTTAAACCTAGAATATTTACTTTAAGTAATATATTGCAAAGCATACAAAGCATAATATTATGTAACATCACAGCTGCTACCCAAAGGATTAAGTAGAGAGAGCATATTGATCACGACATATCGTCAGATATGACTAAGCCCTCATATAAAAATTTTTTAAAGAGATTTGCCTTCGTGTTGAGTGTTTGTGACGTCAGTAAATTTACTAACATTCATAAGTGTTACTGGACCTAAATTAATTAATTATTTTGGCTTTAACTTTGACTTTGAGCTGCAGTGGCGCGCTGGCGCCCATGCCTTCTAATTATATCTGGCATTCCAGTAGTTGAAAGAAAGAGAGTATTATTATCATGGGCAGCTCGCCTATGTCATATCCCTCACATAGTCCAAATACATGAATTCGTTTTCCAGGTCGGGAAAAACAGTATTCAGCTTTTCTGGTAGATAATTTCTTAATGTGCCTGGTAAAAGGTGTTATAACGTAGACCCCTACGTAACGTAGGACCTCAAAACAAAACAGACAACTTGTCCACGTCCCACTCTTCTTGCGACACATGAACGTAAGACTCTAAATGTATATCATTATAGGTAGGTATATAGTTACACATACATACCTATACCTACAGGTGACTACAAACTAACTAATTATATGTTGTAAAGTTAGTTTGCAGTCGCCTCGTGGCAAATATTTGAACAGCACAGTAAATATTTGATCAGTATCTAAGTTAGGAGTTATCAAATTTTAGCACTACAAACTAAGGACATGCGACTTTTTAGCCTAATTCACACGCATGTTCAATTTACCGATAAAAATATATAGATTAGTCGCGATCGCGTAACCTTGGTAGCGCATATGAACAATTTTTCTTTTATAAAAAGACTTCGCACCCACTAGGAATAATTCCTGTATCGCGGGGGACTTTACAGATATTCTCATAACGAACTCAAAGAACATCCAGACTCGGAACAACCATTTGTAGATCACACAAATGTTTGTCCCGTGTGGGATTCGAACCCACAACACTCGGCGCAGTGGCATTTGCAGGGCGACCAATGACACCACTACGCCCATCCAGTCAAACTAAATTGAACAATTTAAAAATAACACTGTGAATATGCATCTTCCATCTGTCGAAAACACAAAGGGTCACTTGCTCATACTTAGAGCTCAAGCTTTAGAACTACCCAAACCAGGAAGCACATCTATTCCGCTTAAGAATATAATCTCCCGACCAATTAGAAAGGCGCTGTATTGCAAACGCCGTATGCAACTGCTTGCCACGTAAGCAAGCTTTAAGCTAATTTGTCGGATCAGCAGTACATATTATTAAAGAAATAATAGAATCTATTTGATTGATCCGAAAACGTAACAAGCTTTACCTGCTAATAAGCACGTGCAATATGACCTTTTATAGTTTAATTAACAATAATTACATAATGTCTGTACTGATGGCGCAATGATTTAAGTGGCCACCAACACACCTCGCCGGTGTTATGAATTCAATTTCCACACGACATAAAAATATGTTTGATCCACCAATAGTTGTATGAGCTTAGGCATTCTTTGTATACTAACTAATATTATAAATGTGCTTGTTGCGTTTTCACACCTTAAGTAGTCGACCGATTATCATGAAATTTTGCACATTTTGTCAAGTACAGAACAGGACATAAGGCATGAAAAAGACATTGATTCCGAGGGATAGAAATTTATTGACAAATATACATTATGCGCGCAAAGCTGCATGCAAGATCTAGTTGTTTTTAAAATCCGCCGCGGTACAAGAACAACTTCTAGCGTTGGAGAAGTCTATGTCTATCATACAAAAACTCAAAAAGGCGAACAGCCATGCTTTAAGAAAACACGATATTTTTTAGATATTTACATAACTACTCGACTGACATTCTCATAGCCAAGTTAAGCGGGCATCTATCCGAGCACTTTTATTAGGCGAGGAGTGAAATATGCGTCCATGCGTCTTATGCTCTTATACCTAATTGGCGATACGTGAGCTCGGCAATGTCACACGTTTACGATCTAACGTGTCTCTATGAACTTTTTGCCAACATACACACCTTGCTTTATGTCAATTAAAATTCAGTGGGTCACCGAGAGATGTGTAATTGCAGATTACGCCGTGTCCGTTAAATGTTATCGTAAAATAGGTAACAAGGCGAAAAACACCAATTTTTTATGTTGTTATGTTATGATACTGCGACGGCGTTTGAGGATATGTCTTCTTTAGAAATATCTTTAAACTTCAATCAGAGATCAATCACAGTGTAGCGAGAGCTTTTATTTAATTTATTTTTATTTATTTAATTAGAACGACCACTCATAATAATTAAGAATGCAATTATGATACTAACTTTTCACAATATTCCCTACACACCGACAATATCTTCATCCATTCATCCGGAAACATATCACACTGAGTGTTGTCCACATAGAGAGCGTTGAGTGTGGCGAGAGACCGAGATATAGGCGAATTAGCCCGTGCGACAAGCTAAAACACAAAATTAACGAAAACGAAATATTATACCATCTTATCAAAGGGCGATTACAGTCACGCCCCGCGCACATGTGCTTTATTAGTAAGCGAACTATGTTGCACCGTGTCGATAGGTCTTCGACTAATTAACCGTCGATATCTGGAACTGCTTTTCTGATATTATTGCTATACGGGAATTAGTCTGCGGTCACATTAGGCAAAAGGAGCATGGGCAAATTTCAATAGAACCTGGCCAATTGCCAATAGCCCTGAAACTCAAGTCGTAGCCATAGTTATTAATACTTAAGTTTCGATTGTACTTTTTCATTATACTTTCTCATATTTGAAAATGAATCAATACACTACGTTCGCATACAATTTCGATTACATTCTCATAGTATAAAATTAATTATACCCGTAAAGGTTGCAAGAATGTTGAAGGTTTGAACCAAACTGAATCATTCCTCTTTACATTAAAAAATAATATAATAGAGTTTATATAAAACATTTAATTTTTTTAGAAAAAGCAATCGCGGTTTCGTGAATACTTGCATGAATGTCGTTGGAACAATAAAATACCATAGACATACTATACTTTTTTAAAGTAAAGTTGTCTAGCTCACTCCCACTATTATGACGAATCTAACGGCGTCTAACAAGGCTTTGCATTTAATTACCGTATTTTGTAGTATCGTTAATTCTGTAATGTATACTATCTAATTAGCCAGAAGCGTAGAGGTTAGAAGAATGTTACCATACTAAAATTGCCTACAAATTATCATTAAATTATACAATACAGGCAATATTATTTATTACAACAAATTGTTACATGATCATTTTGATTATACACTATTGCTTTAATAGTCATTATGTTCATAAAAATAATAGTACGGTTGAGAAAAGAACGAACAAAAAACAGCATTGACTAATTGAGAGATTACATTTGTCTCATTTGTATAATTGATACTTAGTAATTGGCGTGCTAAATGAGATTTTGATGTAGAATTTATTCATATGATTTGAAAATGGCAAACTAATTTGCAATGAGTATTTGACTATATTTGCACTGCCACCTTAGTCCTGTGTAGTCAATTTGCGCTTACATTAGCGTATGTTTAGCATTGTAGCAGCGATAGCTCAGTGGAAAGACCAACAGACTGCAATGCAGAGGGTCTCGGGTTCGAACCCACGTCCTGCAATTATCGCCTGCTCCGTGCCTCGGAGAGCACGTTAAGCCGTTGGTCCCGGCTGCCATGAACATCTATGGCAGTCGTTATTGGGAAAGTCAGTACCTTCTAATATCCTGACACTGGTCTAGCCTTAGGGTATCGTTAGCCTTCGGGTTGCGGAGGTCAGGTGGCAGCCGCTCCGTGTAAAAACTGATATCCAGTCAAATCCGGTTAGACCAGAAAAGCCGACCCCAAGTGACTTAGGAATAATATAGGCTACGAGAGAAGATTAGCATATTAGCTTTGATTACCGAGTACCAGAAAGACGGCACTGAGCCTACTCTTTATTGACTGGCACTTAAAAATATAAAAGTGGTCTGGTGAAATGTAGGTGTAAAAAGTACAGACAATTGCATTTTTGAACGTTTTTTTTTACTACACCAGTAATATATAATTTGTGAATGGAATAAATAATTAAGATCTTTTAAAATTCATATATTTCAAATTGGTGATATAACAGCTTAAATTTTAAACAGACTTTAGCAAAACTCGCAAGAAATTCCGATTTAGTTGAAGTACCTTCAATTAGATAGTCGTAATCTTATAAGACAAGAACTTTACGTTTGACTTGTTAAAAAAAAAAAATTGTGTATTATCAATTTCTTATATGCTATTTTATAATCAGTAGTAGGAGTACCTACACCTTTTAAGTAAACATTACCTGTGCGGAGTCTCCTAGACTCCGCTCTTCACATTACAATAATAATATAATTGCACAAGTTTCACTATACTTTAAACAAATGGTTAATAAATATAAACTTAGGTATATAACTAAATTTGTTGAGTAAATAAGTGCATGTATATGTAAGTATGTTTATGTGAGTATGTGTGTGTATTTGGGAGTGTGTACGTATGTATGCAATATTATTAAGACAACAATTATTACGAAATTATATACAATAATTCCTCAGTACTACTAAAATTTAAGTTTTTAAGCCAAAGCATTAATGTTTTTTTACACTCGTGATATGTCAAAGGGTATATATGCAATATTTTATTTATTTTGTTATATAAATGGGCTGAATATTGTAGCAACGGTGCAGGTAGAGATGACATAGTGATTGCGTCTTTTCATAAGAAGGAGAGAGACGAATTTTAAATTTTATGTTTTATTTTAGGACAGAGAGTTAAATATTACATTAAGACTACAAAAATCGCGGTTGCGCAAAACTTTGCGTGTAGGAAATTCTCAACAAATAATCGTGATTGCCAATTTGTAGAGTGCATTCAAACACATCTTCAGGAAACAACCGTTAATATGGATGTTAGTGTAAGGTCAAAACAATCTTCAAACCCCTAGAATAATGATTTATTATTATTAAAAAAAACAACTCCCGCTCTAAGAATTAATCCTGTATCGCTGGAGACTTTACAAACATTCAAACAACGGACACAAAGAACACCCAGACTCGGAACAACCATTTGTAGACCATAAAATTTTTGTACCGTGTAGGAATTCGAACTCACAACATTCGTCGCAGTAGCAGCGGCAAGGCAAAAACTTCAACAACTACGCCATTAATTTTACACATTAGCGTAATCTCAGCCCAATACAAACACATACAAACACATTATCAACGTTAGCGTAAACTGGGTGACTGACAGCATGCATAAGATATAAACATTGTATGATATTATATGTTCTTAGGTCGCTGGAAGTGTAAACATTCCGATAAGTGATCACACATGATCAGACCCGTCGCGTGTGCTCTGCGATGACCCGCGATAACTCACACTAAATATACTGGCATGCCCTTGAGTACACTGATTATGAAAGTTGTCGTTCAAATATAGTCCGTATGTATACTAACAATATAACTAGTAGCTAAGATTTGGCTATAGGGGTATAGTACATCAGTTACGAGCCCGTTCGCCCCTCAAGGTTCGCCCCCTAGTAGGTATTTGATAGGTTTCTTCTTAAAATCCACCCGAAAACAGGAGCCCCGCGAAGCGGGGCCCCGTCTTTCTATGAAAGGGGCAAAAGTCATGGGGCGTACCGGCTCCTAGCCAGTATATCCGCATCTCGGTAGCTTATCTCCCATAATAGTGGTAAAATCCGTAGCTGTTTACTAGGCATTTCAAGACTGCGTGCTGCTATTTATACTTTATATTGAATGGAAAAAAATATTTATTATAAGTATGATTCAAAATGTAAATAGTTATGCGAAAATTTTCATTCCAATCTTTGAAATACAGTTCTGCAAAATAGTACATGCTTGTATAGTCACGGTCGCAACGCATGTAGGTACTTCTTGTGTACAAGATTTTTCCCGCAGCTTCGCTCGCGTAAATTAGGGTTTTTCTATGGTATTGGACGCAAATGAGCAGACGGGTCGTCTGATAGTAAGCGATTACCGCCGCCCATGGACACCCGCAACACCAGAGGAGTCACAAGTGCGTTGCGTTCCTTTTAATTTTGTCCCCAACAGAAAGCGGGGGACGGTTGGGCCTCCGGTACCTTCACTCACTCTACGAAACACAACGGAAACGCTATTTCACGCTTGTTTTCTGTGAGGCTGTGGTATCACTCCGGTCGAGACAGCCCATTCGTGGCTCTCCCACGGGCAAAAATGATTAATAAGTTATAATAAAATATTTAATATATATGTATAAAAAAAGTGATTAGTAAGTTAGATTAGATTAGGGACAATACTTTTTTTCTGAATGTAAGGTACCTACTCTATGTCCTTTTCTGTTGCCCTGACAACGTGTATGCAAAATTTCATGATGATCGGTCAAATAGTTAAGGCGTGAAAGCGTAACAAACAGACTTACATTTGCATTGATAATATTAGTTAAGATGGTGTTATAAAGTCATACGAATATAATTCGAAAGAATAAAAAAATACATCTGTGAAAAAAAATCGTCGCCTTATCAAAGTAAAAGATCTTCGGCACCTCTAGGAACATTGTTCTCTACTTAGTTATATTGTGTTTTGATCAATGTCCAATTAACAACTGTTTGTAGGCATATAACAATTATTTACAAAAACTAGGAAATAATACCATACCTACTACATTTCTCACATAAAAGTTCGGATACAATTTACACCCACTTGATAATCATATTTGAATATAGTGACACGATGTCAAATTGGCGTGGCAGCCATTTTAAGGTTATATATGTTTAAAGGTTCATATAACCGTGAAACTTTTCACAGGTGAAACACAGTGATTGATGTTGAACTATTCAAGTGGGCGATGCGTATCCAGCCAATTAAGACACAATAGGTATAATTGTGTTTCCCACGTTGTATGATGTTGATGAGTCAGCGTGCGCAGAAGCATCGCGGGCGCAGGCGTCAGCGAAGAGATTAATACTCTCACCTTGGCACACTCATCTGGTGTCATCCTAATTACCAATACAAAATAAACAATAATTGGAGGCGTTTGTAGGCGAACGTGTAAATTAATGTTTAAGCTTAATAATTAATTACATGCGATTGTTCACCACAATGTTTTTGAAACAAAGCGATATTCTGACTTAAAAGTTCAGGGTCGAGACTTATTTGTTCGAGCCGCATCACGTGTATATTTATTTGTACATTTCATTGATATTACAATTGTTTTATTATTTATAAAGATAATATAAATAGGATATGCACCTTATATATAGCTAGACTTTACTCGAGACTTTGACTGGGTTCGTCAGTATGGGTCGTCAGCGACGTCATTTACGCAGATATACAAAATCGCCGATTCTACGGCACCGGATACGAAGAAACAACACTCAGATTTAAAGTTACCTAATTCTGAAAACAGGTTCAAAATGCGTTTAGTTGATATGATGTCCGAATGACAATCACGAGAAACTGACAAAGAGCCTTCTAAATAGTCATACAAATATTACTTCCATAATACTTCCAACATACAGACACCTTGTTGTTACAGTTCTAATACAGTATCGATAGATGAACTATATCGATCTAATCAGGGCAGTGCGGCTGCTCTACTAGCATATTCCGATGCGTGAATGCCAACCACAGCTCGTAAACACTTAGCGTTCATGTTTCTATTAAGCAATCACAAGGCAATAGCTATAAAATTATTCAAGTAGGAATCATCAACGCGTTACCTAGATGTTCCGGTTTATATGATTAAATTTATACAAAATAGATCTCTATCTTATTTATAGTTTTATTAGCGCTGTCGATGGTCAATTACGCAATTTAATGAGCCTAGTAAAGATGGCGAACAAACAACTTTTTAAATTTTAAACTGGTCTTATTTCTTAACTATTATTAAATCGTTCTTATAATATATCGTTTTATATTAAGAGAGCTTTTCTTTGCCGTGACCTTTAAGATCAGTTTATAATCGTAAAGAAAGGGTACACAGCACACCCAGTTATTAGGAACCTAAACCATAAAATATTCTATAACGCCTTCGAATATAGCTAGCAGGTAAATTCTAGCATTTGCGCTGTATGAAAGTGAAAACTACCTACAAAACTTAAGGGGGCATGCAATCTAATTGAACCACAAGAAAGATAAGGGTTAATGAAAGATTTTTCAGACTAGAATGAAGCTGAAATCTCAACTGCAACAACATTTGAATAAATGAGAACTGTGACAAGAAATGTCATATTTATCATTATCACCGTCATATACTCTCACTTTCACTATTACACGAATCCAATGACACTTCATTTATTAACATCCGAACGATACACCCGAAACTACATAGCCCATCCTTTAAAAGTAACTTCAAGCAGCAATCTATTCGAACAAAATTTAGTTCTAAACGAATTTGTAAATACAGCACATAAAATAAAATACTATAAATCAAAACTGTGCAAAATTAATAGCAATTTATTGCATGTAATATTGCGATATGATAATTATAAAATCCGTGTCGACTAGGACGCGTGTACGTGCGATTGCTTTCTGTACACTTTGACATTTATAAAACAAAAAATATATTTCGTTCGCAAATCTACTCGTAAATTTTATATGTTGATTGTTTTGTTATACGAGCGCGATGTATCGCTTTCAAGGTGATTGTTATGTATGAGAGTGATTAATATGAGTATAGTTGTTTCTCTCATGCTCATTACGCCTAATTAATATTATTAACAATATGTGCTTCTACGTATAATGATAATATGTTAATAAACTAGATTTTCTCTGCTCTGATATCTTCTTTTTATTGTATATTGGAAAGAAAGTAAATATGGCTATACCTACTAATAGGTAAATTTGTTCGTGTGTATATATCTTATCTCATCTTATCTTATGTGGGGGCCAGTCAGTGCAGACCGGCGACACTTCGACCCAGTGGGATCTTTTGTGTCGATACTCTCCCAACAACGACTGCCATAGATATTCATGGCAGCCGGGACCGACGGCTCTCCGAGGCACGGAGCAGGCGATTATTGTGTGTAAATATAGAATAAATATGCCGATTTCTCAATATGCAGCCTATATTAATCAGATATATGCTCTATTTCTGATTAATATAGGCTACAATATTGACACACAAGAAGAAAGCAAGTAGTTTATATAGCAATAGCTTTTAACAAATCCGGCTCTATTAAAATAGAGCTAAGTAAAAAAGCACGTAGGTAATCGCCCTAGTGTTGCCAACGAATATAGTTTACGGTAATCACTTACCATCAAGCAGTTTTGTTGCCAGTATTAAAAATACTCAGTTCCTGCACGTGACTCCGACATAGCTTTCCAACACTTTATAATAACGATAACCTTTGAGTTCTAGCGTCAATTCCGGTGTGACAATATGTTACTTAGCAAATATATGTTATTTTTTTAAAGATACTAAAAAACAAAACCTTCAGTATGTGTTATATCAGAACCATTTTCCGGTATGCACCGCATCTTTGGCCCATAATTTAAGTATTGTTTTGCGTTTACCTTACAACTATCTGTTTTAGCAGTGTTATTGCACGCGAAAACGGATAGATAAGGCTACTCTCTCTTTCACTTTCTGGCGTATGCAATGACAATGTTGGAAGAGATAATGATAAGGCTAATATCGATTCCATTCAAAGGTCTATCAGGCATCAGGTTCCTGTTGAAAATTTCTCAGTAACAGCATAGTAATAGCGTAGAAATGGTAATAGACGATTTTGTCCCACTGCTGCACGCGGGCCTCTTCTCAGTGTGACAAGGGTTAGGCCATAGTCCACAGTGCTGTTAGGTGCGACGCCGACGCTTCTTTTAGCTAGTGAAATGTGTGCGTCGTGTATCTCTATCCAATCAGAAATACATACGGGCGTGAGCTTGTGTATCTATCTGTAACTAGCGGTCGCCTAGTGCTCGAAATTCGACCAAAGTTTGCCTGTAAGATATTGCTGATATATTATGTCATTATATATTGATATACATATGTAACCATAGTTACGCGCTTCGACTGCGTGTGTCAAATGCATGGTTGTGTGCGTGTAGTGCCTTTTCATTAATTTAATGTATTTCTAATGCATATTTTATACAAATATTAGGATTTGCCCCTCCTCCTCCATATAAACATTAACTGTGCCAAATTTCATACTCCTCCGTCCGCGCAATTTTCGTAAAAAGGGGTACAAAGTTTTTGCTTCACGTATTAATATATAGATTATACGCGTCAGTATATGTATATCTTGACGTATAATGTATTGGAATATTCCTTATGAGCGATAAGTACAGTAACTAACAACAATAATCTTACTAAATAAACACGTTCGGATAAGAGCCGTCCGTTATCCGTCCTATTTTTATTTCAAGGAAATTAGTGTATCAAAATACTTTTGTAGGTACCTACCACACTGACTTGTAAAGACTTTTTAATTAAGTACTCAGAATTTTCTTCTATACATCTCCGAAATGGTAGGAAGGACATATTGGTAGTTATGTTTATCCTACGTAATAGATGACGAAACGACCAGAACGATAGGGACTATACATGAATGGTCAGCTTATTTTGTTTCTAAGACCGGTTTATACACTATAGGTAGGTACTAGATGTTCGGACCCTCAGGCATAAGTAAATGACTAAATAGATTTTGTGACTACAATCTTTATATTTAAAAACTAGATTTTTCTCACGGCTTTCCTCGCATAAATATAGGCTAGGTTAGTAACAGTACTTTTTTTGGATAAAATATATCATATGTTCTTTCCTGATCCTCTGACAACGTGTATTCAAAACTTCATGATGATCGGTCGAGCAGTTAAGACGTGAAAGCGTAACAAACAAACAAGCAAATAATTCCTTATTTGTACACAAACAAACTCACATTCGCATTTATAATATAACTTTAGAATTTAGAATTCAGCTGCCGTATGCTTGTGGCCGCAAGATTTGAAAAACAATAGATGGATTGACTTGGTATTTTACACAACGTTGCATTTTTATAAAAGAGAGTTTTTTATATACTTACTACGCGCTTACAGGCACGCAAAAATAAAAACATTGGCATTTGCCACAGCGAAGCGTGAACGAGTTCATCAAGTTATTATATAATATATCAATATATTAGGGTATGTACAATATTCATAACTGCGCTAAGTAAGCTGATCGAGATTCATTCATAAATACACGCGCTCTATAGGTAACTTTTCTTACTTTACGATTACATAAACATATATTTAAAAACATCGTTGATGTATTTTTAGTCATTCCATCATATATTTAATTAAGAACTCCTATTAAAATTTTAAGTAACGTACATATTTTGTTCGTTGCGGTTATCGTATTGCTACGACGAACTCTTTATCTTCGAATGTAGGTTTCTATTTTTATTTTAAGTATGATATCTTTAGCATATATTCTGTCATTTTAATATTATCACGATATTTAAGAATGTCCGGGTGAGTAAATATGTTTTGTAAAGTCACAATAAGTCTGCATGCTTAAGCAATGTTGTCACTAGGACACATGTAGGTATAGGTACTACCTATTTTGAAACTGTGACGAGAATATTTATATTTATTTGTTACTGATATTTTGAACTAATTGGGATCACCGGTGAAACTTTCATAGAAGCAATCGAGCCCGAATATATAATAGCTTAATATAATTAATCTAGTACTAGCATGCCTTCAAAGTGCTTTGGTAAGCTCTATCAAAATATTGATTTCAATTCATATACTTTATAAACACTATTTATCTTGTTCTTACTTTATGTGCACGCTCTTAATTGGGCTTCATTATTTAGCAGGGTTTGAACTTAATACAAAAGCTTAAGAGATGTTACCAATGTGTCTGTCATTCGGTCTGTTTTTGTCTGATTATTTTGTCAGTGAACGGTATTCGAAGAGATTTCATTTAATAGCACCATAGGTTTTAAAACTAAGCCACGTATTATCTTTTTCTATTCAGTTAAACTGTAGATACAGGGCTCACACGGTAGTAGTAATTTGACTACCACTGTGTAATATTATAAGTGAGTTTAGGCATCGGACTTGCAAGTCGTGTGTTCGTCGGAGTGGGTTTACCTCAATTATACTCACTGTACAATTAACATGAAACCACTCCTAACACATGCATATTAGCTCAGAATATTAGAATATATCCACAATTAAGTTGCGGTTGTCGTCCACTAACCGAATCGCGGCCAAAGGCTAACATTATATATTCCTGATGTTATCACAGTCCATGCTCGGTCTATAAATATTCCTTACCACACACTACCGATCGTGTACGTTCTGTATCGATACTATCGCACTATTTAAGAACGCCCCGGTCATAAATATCCGTCGTCAACCACCATTACGTGTATAGAAGGTCTAAATGTACTTGTCACGACTCTACAGATACGACGAAATAAATAGAAAATATCTACAAAATAGATTGGTCACCGTTTCGCCGTTAGGTATATGAAAATGTTTGTGCAACTGCTAATCGTAATATTCTGGATTTCGCCTTAAAGAGAGATTTTCTGACAAAACTTAATTCTTCAACAACACGAAATTTTACACTGGATAGAAAGAATAGTGAGAACCTATCTTAGCTAACGTAATGCGACTTTGATAGACCTCTATATTTCGGGCGTAATAGTCCAATACTGTAATTTTACAGTGCGGTCAATAGTAATAAAATATAGACTCAAGCTTCTAAGAGTATCTCCAAATGGGTAGGCAGAGGTGGATGACACTCACATTCCACGTGTTTTTATGAGCGGCCCAATAGCCGGCCCAGCCTTACTCCAAGCCGCCATTCCAAGCGGTCACTGATCATTTTTTAACAAAAAAGCCTAATAATCACTTACTTCTGTCCAAACACCAGAAACACAGTCTTTATACCGAATATAATATACCGAAATAACAAAAACTTCTACCGGTACTAGTATAATCCCTGAAGGTTTAGTAATGTTTTTATATCTCACGTAATAAGGTTTAATCTGTCATCTCATCTTACGATCAAGAGTTCTCTCACTGTACTACAATATTAGTTTGGCCTGCGAGATCAACAAGAATATAAGTAATGTGCAACCCCAATTGCTAGCAATCTTTTTTATAAAGATACGTAAAAGAAGCATGACGTAACAGAAGATTGGCAGGTTTTGCCCCGGGATTAGCGACGCAGGGTTATGAAAGAAGTCATAAAATGATAGTTTGAGGATAAAATGTTGGTGTAGTATACATAATATCTTCGTTACGATAGACTCGGAGGCAAGACAGTGTGACGAACGAGGATTTTATAGCCATAGTCTTGACAGAAACATAAAAACGAAAACACATATTACATAACATCGTAATATACCTACATGTGATACTGTTATTGTAATTTTAATTGAATATGCTATTTATTAGTCTATGCTGATTTAATTTTATCGATTGTCACACTCTACAACGTAGCCAGACCCTATGTAACTTTAATCTAAATCTATTATCTTAGTGATATAAGGTCTCCACTCTACCATCCCTCAGAGCGTAAAAGTCCAGTTACAGGCAGGTCTTGACCTCAGAACTACAGATCCGATTCTCGACCTATTATCCAGATAGACACTGGAGCCATAAAGCCACTTATCGCCTAACTCTAAGAGATATTGATAATAAACTGTCTCCAACGTCGCCAGTAAAACTGGTTTAGGCGGTGGCTCGTTCATCTTTCCCCAGGTAAGCCTGACACTCACTCTCCGCTCCCCTTTTCGCGCAAAGAGAGATGCGTAATCAGCATTCCCGAACGTTAAAATAAATAAGGTCATGGCTCGCTGCGCCGTCATTTATCGCGTAAGCACACGTGGGAAATCATAAAGTCCTCATTACCATACTTTGACTGCTACTGAGAATTTTCTAATAATTAAACCCCACAAAACGTTCCCTGACCCGGCAATCTACTCCAGCACCATATAATTACACGTAATCATAGCGCTAACTTATGCCATGGAACCAAGAAAGCAGATTGATCTTCATATTTGAATAAAATAAAATAACACGTAACAGCTTAATGCAAATTAAACACCATAACAAACAGTAACGTATTTAGCATATATCACACATTATCCTCGTTTAAAATGACCTAAAACAACTTTATAAGCTATTTTATAAGCACGCAATTGACATAAAATCTATTAAAACAAACTATAAAACGGTGAGTCAGAGGCTCATACTATGCAGAGAATGCGTGGCTGGATCTAAAGTAAGTGACAATAACATCATTCATCGTTCGAATGATGGACAACTCAAGGCTTCTATGTTGGTATTTAAAATAGGACGGTTATTCAGGGGCGGAGCTACGTGTTGACAGAACACAGAGCCCGGCAGCAGGCTACAACTCACAATAGATCATTTCGCAATACACCTTGCACACAAATCGACAATCGACATGTTATAACATTTATAGATATTCAAATGGCACATGTTCTAGCACTAGAACGAGGACCTTGTCTCTCCAAATAATACAGTACAAATATCACGTGGAGTTTTGCCATGTTATGCTAATTATAATGTTATCGAAAGTTTGGTTTGCGTTATGTAGGAACTGGAAACCTATGAAGAAATTAAACTTGACTGTAGGTAAACAAACTTTCTGAGTTGGTATTACATACCAATATCACTCGCATCGTAATATGATGTAATGTTAGATACGCCTGTATATACCTAAAGGGCAATGTAGAAGTGTATTACGTGTGTGCAAACACATTTCTTCGGTTGCTTTAAAAGGCTTCTGCAAAATGGTATTGGGTTTATCAAAATTTTCAATAACGATTGAACTAGTATACGATTCGATTGAAATAGTATAATCCTAAATTACAGCTTATTTTCATTTGACATAGATCTTTCAAATTCTAAATCTTTCAAATATACTTTAGACTTTAGGAGCTATTTTCAAAAAAATTTTGTTTTAAATTTTATATTAACACTTACCCGTTACGTTTCGAAATAGATCAATTAAACAAAAATTATGAAAACTAGCCCGCTGGAAATGCACTTACGACACAGCTGTAGACTTGCCCTTATTACATGAAACCTAAAACTATAGCTGACAAAATGTTAGTGTGATACTCACCCCTCTCTACACCTCTTTCTTTCTCTGGTCTTACCTAAGACTCACGTCCCAAAAAACATGTTTTGTCGAGTTTAACTCCGTATATCATATCAATTTTGACCAACGAGGACAATGGATTTCGAATACCGTACAACGCACTAGCATTTGCGTTTAAACCACTGAGCCAAGTAGGCCATTGCTTGCCTAACAACTTGCTACATACAGATATCTTCTCTACTTTTTCGTAATATCTACCTAATTATAATAGTTATATGAAACGGAAATTACGAATGTCTACACAAATTACTTTATTCTGCGCAATTTGGATTACTTTCTCGGGGCCTATATTGTGATATGAATGACATTAAGACATGTCCATAAAATTATTGAATAACTAACAATCTTGCTAGGTTTACAAATTCTTAGTTTTGAGTTACGAGTTACTGGTACTCCTGTTAACAGTGTTAACCCCTTTAACTAAGCTCGACTCCTAGGGTGAGATGATGTTTCAGGTTACATCCTTTTATAAGATAAATTGTTTTGCAATTTACTTTAATAAACTTCCTATGAACATGTTGTGTATTTTATGTAGGCGTCTGCCTAGCACACCAGTAAGACCACCACCGCTGAAGTAGTTTAGAGTTAATACACCTAATATTGTTTTCTGTTTACGCGAATGTTATTCATTGAAATTAAACTACATTTTACGGATTTTATCACGTTGTATATTTAACACTTTATTACATAATTTAGAAATTATTATATTACTACTACTACTAAAATTTTACTAATTTTTAAGTTGATTAAATTATTAATACTATTTATATTTAAGTTTACACTTTCCCCGAGGTTTGATTAGTTTTCAGCAGCCATGGACACGGCGAGACTAAGATGGTAGTTGTCTCAATGTTCTAGTGTAGTTATATCAAAGTATCCGAACGTAATTTAATCATTAGTGCTCCTATTTACGCAGAATGAGCTCAAAGTATCATGAAGTCTAGCTGTGGATTGCTTCTTCTTGGGTTTGACTAATTGAATCACTGGATCCCAAGCTTAAAATTAGTAAAGTTTAATAGTAGTATAATTGTTTCTAAATTATGTAATAACGTGTTAAATAAACAACGCGATAAAATCCAGATGAAGTAATTTAATTTTAATGAATATGACACCTAATTTCTACAGCCATATTATTTTTTTAGGTCCCGCATAACGTGAGCCTACTAGGCACAGTTTCAGACTCAGTATCATTCTGAAAATTTATAGCCAGAAAATACATTACCACATTGCCCTGGAAATCAAACCCGAGATCCCATGTACAGCAATTGCAACTACCGCTGTTATAGACACGATATTCTACATAGATACAGTTAGCAACATATATCGAAACACACTTCGATTCCTTCTATCTTTAAAATAATAACAAATGTAAGTTTTTATATCAGTAATAGTTAAAGCTGATATAATCACAGTTAAAAATACAGACTAATAATTAGGAATATTTCATATAATATAAAATATTCAGCATTTAATGTTGCTGATTGTACAAATTACACTTGATATCTATTAAACAATGTAAGTAATGTTCGTTGTGCATACGTTGGGATTAACAAATATAATTTTATCGTCTGGTAATCGGAATTTTAATACTTATAATGCCGTTGTGCGTAATGGGGGGCTTTAGTCTTCTGATATTGATAGTATATTATATAACTTTAATAATAAAATTACATGCACTTTTTACAATAATTTATCCACGTATTAAAACTCTTATAGGCGCACTCCTTAACCTGAGCTGGTGGGCTTAGAAGCATGAAACTTTATTTAAGAACTTTTAAGAGGAATACGGCGGGTAAGCATTAAAGAGGATATTTTAAAATTGCCTGCCCTGGCAGGGTTACGTAGGAGATAAAAGATTGTAATATTTGAGATTATTAATAGAGAGATTAGTATTTTATTCATAAATGAACGTTAATTGTTACAATATTTTTGGAAATGTATCTTCTAAGTATAAGGGGAGAGAGTTAGTTACTTATGCATGTTACTTTACGTTATTTTTGGAAATAGAATTGTATAAGTTGGAATATGAATTAAAATTGAAGAATGGACGTATTAAAATGCGTTTTGGTTGATTTCTCAAATTAAAACTAAAATAAATGTACCTACAGTAATTAATTAACGTTCTGATTGCAGCATACTTCTTGTTATGTTGCATTTATTTTAATCTAGAGTTAGCCTACTAAAAGTAAATTGCACTTGCGTTTAATGAGCTATCGTCCGTTAAATATGGACGCATGAATCGTCGAGAGGGAGTAACGAAGCCTTTTTTTTATACAACCAAGATGGCAAACAAGGATACGGCCCACCTGATGGTAAGTGGTCACCGTAGCCTATGGACGCCTGCACCACCAGAGGCAGCACTTGCGCGTTGCCGACCCTTTAAGAAAGGAAAAAGGAAGTCGGAAGGGGGAGAGAGGGTGATTGGGCCTCTGGCACTCTCAGTCACCGAACGAAATACAACAGTAGGAATACTGCTATTTCACGTCGATATTCTGTGAGAGCAGTCCTTTCCCGGTCGAGCCGGCTCATTCATGCTGAAATCAGTAAGGCTCTACTATTTTAATATATAATAATAAATCTAATTAGGCGTTACTTCATAGAAATCGATTGTAAGGTAATAATTCGACAGTAATCATCGCGTAGTGGTATAAGTTGTCGCCTCCTTAATGTCAATGAGCCGAGTATTGTAGGTTCGATCCACGGACGAGACAAAAATTAGGATAGTTCTGTGCAACGCGAAAATTTCTAAAAAAGCAACACAATCCATGTATTGTCTAAATTTCAATTATAAAAATGTATTAATATGTTATTAATTCAGAAACAAATACTATTATCAATATACTAAGAATTAATAGTTAATATTGGCGATTGACGTATATAGATAAAAATTCGCAAGCCGTGTTATGGAGGCTCACACATCATTAAGACATTGACTGATAGGAAAGCGAGTACTTCACAAATATTTTGAAAATTATGACGTCAATGGGGCGACTGGACGAGAAGATAATACTTATCTGGCAAGTTCAAAAACCAGTATGTTTAGTACCTAATAGTTTATTTGTCCTTATTCGTGTACCTACAGTCGTAAAACTGCTT
Source organism: Catocala fraxini (assembly GCA_930367265.1). Lineage (NCBI taxonomy): Eukaryota > Metazoa > Arthropoda > Insecta > Lepidoptera > Erebidae > Catocala > Catocala fraxini. The sequence continues at coordinate 9,661,997 of OV884025.1, read as the reverse complement.
ATTTCCAGATCTTATTTAAACATTTTCTAGACAACAATCCTAACTAATATTATAAATACTGAGCGGATGATTGGTGATGGTTTAAGTGGTCCCTCGCCACTGCCGCTAAGTGTTGTGGGTTTGAATTCCACTTGGGACAAAAATTGTGTGATCTACAAATGGTTGTTCCGAGTCTGAGTGTTGTGTCCGTTTTTTGAATATTTATAAAGTCCCCCGAGACACAGGAATTATTACTAGTGCGGGCGTTGTCTATAATAAAGAGACAAATAAATCTGAATGTGAGTTTGTTTGTTTACAAACAAAAATGATTGTGATGATTTTATGCCCTAACTACTCGACCGATCATCATGAAATTTAGCATACGCGTTGTCAGGGGTACAGAAAAGGATATATGAATATAGGATACCATTAATCCAGAAAAATGTTCTGTGCCTGAGGGATGGCAACTAACCCCGTGCATAATTCCACCGTTGTACTTCGGGTCATAATAATAAATTGCAAAAAAAAATATGTTACAACAGTTGAACCATGGGTAACTTAACTTCTCCGTGGTACAACCAGTTGAATATCGCAGTTATACTATGGGTCCGAAGCCGTTATTTTTATGTATATGAAAGCAAAATAAGTTTCTGAATTTATAAAATTGTTGAATTAATTTATAGCTTCGGTTCACACTAGCATAGTGGTAGGAGGGGTAATTGTAAATTATTCCTCCACCCACCAGTGGTAAAGTCCAGTGGGTGGACGGGTCGTTGCGTTAATCTAGGTAATGTCAACAAATTGGGTTGTTTGACATTACCTAGATTAACGCAAGCAAAGCCGCTGGCAAAATGTAGTAATCGAACAAATTTTTCTTTCTTTGTATATACTTGATTTCAAAAAAAGAAACTTTCTGTTTTTGTGTTGCAAGTATTGCTGTCTGCTAATAAAAAAAGTAAGCATGACATTGATTCGATCTTCTTGGTACTAATTCTGCATCATTAACAATGTTTTTTTTTTTTTTTTTATACTCTAATAGGCTAGCGTTTGACCGCGATCTCACCTGATCTTAAGTGTAGATGCAGTCGACGATGGAGCACGCTTGCCTAGAAGATACTTATTCACTCGCGACTTGAAGACACCCAGATTGTACTCATCGGGAAACACAGACTTAGGTAGCGAATTCCACACTTTAGCGGTACGCATTATAAAATTGGAAGCAAATCGCTTCGTGCGTAAATGTGGTATATCCACCATGTACCTGTGTCGCTGGCCTGATTGTCTGGTCGTCCGATGGTAGAATGGGGAAGGAGGAATCAAATTATGCAGTTCCTCTGCACACTCTCCGAAATGTATCCGATAGAAAACCGAGAGACTAGCAACCTTACGACGATGCTCCAAGCTTTGGAGTCGTGTGTTAACCAATTGGTCATCGCCGATAAGTCTCCTGGCCTTCCGCTCAATTGACTCTAAAGCCTCCAGCTGATATTTTGCAGAGCCATCCCAGAGGTGAGAACAGTACTCCATGCAGGACCGAACCTGTGCTTGGTACAAATTAAGCAAATGTTCCGGCATGAAATACTGCCTCACCTTACTGAGGATGCCCAGCTTTTTGGCAGCTAGTTGGGCTCTTGCCTCAATATAGGAGCCAAAGTTAAGGGTTGGAGTCAATGTCATACCCAGAAGCTCAAGGCGATTAGTTATCGGCACGGATACATCTCGGAAAGTTGGAGCTAGTTGGAATGGGCTCTTTTTTGCGGAAAAAATACACGCCTGGGTCTTAGAAGCATTGAACTTAACCATGTTGGCTTCACCCCAATCGGAGACTGCCTTCAAGGCCAAGTTCATACGCTCGATCATAGCTTCCCTGAGCAACTGTATCTGTGTTCCACTGGCCCTAGCGCTGGAGACGTAACTCTCTACAAGCGTGCTGTCGTCTGCATACCCAAACGTACCGGGTTTTAGCAGATCGTTAATATGCAGCAAAAAGAGAGTTGCAGAGAGTACTGATCCCTGAGGAACCCCGGCATTAATTGCCTTTTGCTCGGACGAGTAGCCGTCAATGACTACTCGAATCGAGCGGCTCCTCAGGAAATCTGCTATCCAAACGCAGAGGCCAGTGGGTAGGCCAAAGGACGGAAGCTTGCTGATAAGGCTATCATGCCAGACCCTGTCGAAGGCTTTTGAGATATCCAGCGAAACAGCCAATGCTTCGCCGTGTTTCTCGATGGCCTCGCTCCATAAATGCGTTGCATACACTAGAAGGTCTCCAGTAGACCGGTTTCGGCGAAACCCGTATTGCCGGTCACTGAGCAGACTATTTGATTCTAGGTATGTCAGGAGTCGGTTGTTTAGTATACGTTCCATACTCTTACAGAGTATGGAGGTAATGGTGTGTAAAGTGTGATATGGGTCTGTAGTTCGCAGGGTCGGCTCGACTGCCTTTTTTTGGCACGGGCTGCACATTAGCAAGCTTCCAAGAGTTCGGCACTTGTCCTATTGCCAGGGAGAGGCAATACAGGCGTGTCAGCACCGGTGTCAACTCAGGTGCACAGGTTTTCAGTACTATGGCTGGAATACCATCAGGACCACTGGCCTTTTTCACGTCTAGATTCTGCAGCGTTTTACGGACCTCGGTCTGACGTATGCGTATATCTGACATGAGGGTCTCGCAAGCTGGTAGACACGGCGGTGTCACGCTTGCAGATTCCAGACACGAAGATTCTGCGAAGATAGAGCAGAATAAATTCGCCTTATCCTCAGCAGTGTGAGCCAGAGATCCATCAGGTGTCAGCAGTGGTGGCAGTGAGGGGCGGCAGAAATTCGATTCGACTGACTTTGCCAGGGACCAAAACGCTTTACTACCCGCAGGGTAAGAAGCTAGTTTGTTCCCTACACGGCGTATGTATGTATGTATGTATGTACGTATATATACAACTAGCTTGTAAGAAATACTTAAGCTTTGAGATTTTATGAGAAACTATTACTGAGACTGGCAATCGGATACGAGTAAAGTGCCTTTACAAAATCATTAAAATTACACCTACAAACCATTTAAATCAAATAAACGATGATAGACATAATATTATTTTTGCATAGCATAGCATCATAATATAATGTATAATTTATATATTATTAATAGAGAAGTTAAATTCTTTTGTCTGCATGTAATATCTCGAACTACTGAACTGATTCTTTAAAGTTGCTGCGGGTGGAAGCTATTTTTATATTTATTTAGTTATTTAGTATACTTATGGCCAGTCCTACAACTAACAAGTAAAAGTTACCCGAAAGATAAATCGCATGCTGTCTCACTCATGTTAGGTTAAAGAAGAGAGATAGCGAGACTTTTATCTTATTGATAAATGCTATCTGGAGGTGGTAGGACAAGCCCTTAAAGTTTTAAATAATGCTCGCGGTCATATGGAGACTGCCATTATGCTTAACAATGCAATACTTGCTTCATTAGTTTTGTTTTCCAAGTCCTTTTTTCCATTGAGAAGAAGAAAGGAGAAGAGAGAGAGACGTAGCAGTTAGCTATAAGCATAGGATATTCTAAAGCTGCAATAAAGCATAACCTTACGCTTATAGGTAATTGCTATGTCTTAATTTCGGTCCGAAGGCAAATTAAATAAGTAATTTTTTTAGGTACTTCTCAGTAGCTGCTTGGAGTATACCAATGTGTCCGATAAGACTCATAACCTCTTACAGACCTAGAATTAGCCAGAAAACTGGAGGTGTAATCCGTGTAATACCCACATCTGCCAAACTCGTACAGGTTTTCTATGAATGGAAGTAATACAATGGACAACATATAAATTAACATCAGCGTACTTCATTTTTAATATATAACATTTTTTTAATATATAACATTTTTTTAATATATAACATTTTATTTAGAATACATAATATGTAATATACATATATTTCTTATCCCATTGTACTCTTATTTAACTATCAAATAATCAAGTACTTCGAGGTTCTTCATTTTGCATCTCCACTTTATTTAAAAGTTATTAATAATGAGCATTTAAAACTAATAAACGACCATAATTGTGCGTTGTTTGTGGCCAGTTTCTTCTCATAAAAATATAATCTGCTTCTCAATCTGACAACTAAATTTCTTTTTCAAACTTATGATTTCTATTTTTATATAACATTATACGTCGAGCACAGAATGCACATTAGTACAACATGTAAGCATAATGTTTTAAATGTTTAACAGTCGTGAGTGAAAAACGGGTCGCATCTCTGACAAGTGACGTGGGCGTCCTTAACATGCACCTCGACATATTCTCACTATTAGATAATAATATTAAATAATAAATTACCTTGGAGACCGCCTACATGATAAATACACAAAGTAATTGATTACTTGTTTAATTGTTAGAATCATTCACTTGAAAAGATATTTGAAGTGTCAAGTTCGTGAGCAGTAAATAAACTATTAAATGTAGGGAATATACATGCAATCAAATAAGTATAAATAACATTGAAAGATTTAATTACTGTGACTTTCGAAATCAGAAATGTTTTGCTGTGCCATAGTGACCAACCGTTTTAAAAGTAAATACACCATTAACCCGTACACTTAGATCGTTCGGGGCTGCAGCTATCAGGGTGTATTTACAGTATGTTTGTTTACAAATTATTTGTATTAGAATCTCTCAGGTTTTATGATAGAGATGCATAATTCTTATGATTGTTAATAAGCGTCCTGATGTTTTGTGTAAAATTACAATATTATTATACTTTAGTGCATGAAGGTGTAAATATTTATTTAAATACTACGAATCTCCCAGAATAGAAGATATATCACAATTACTCATGTCTACTGACTCCAAAAGTTTCTTAACCTCTTTATAATGCAAGTACAATATTTTATGTAAATACTTACATTATAGTTATAGAGGTACACTTACTAATGTTAAAGTCAAAGGAAGAGCTGTACCCCCTAATACAAGCAAATTATAGCTTAAAATGGGGTCCAAGACGATTTAATGTATGTGAAGAAATAAACATTTTTTTTTTTATTATTATCAGGTATCACCTGATCTTTATTATATCAGGGATAATATCTGGAACTACTGAAATTATTTTACTACACTAATAGAAGCCTACTCTACCCTTGACCAACACTGTCCAAGTTTTATTGACACACCGGACAAAGTCATGGACATAAGCTAGCTCAATGATATAACATGAGCAAGATTACGCCACTAAGATCATTCAGTTTACTAAAACTAATTAGACAGCACGATTTAATGTTATAATTAGACTATAAAGTATGTAATTAGACTTGTAGCTTTTGTTCTGTGAAAACTGGAACGTTTACAAGATAAGATGTCACGATAACCACCTACTGAGTTTAACAATGAGGGGACGAAGACAGCGTAGACTAAGTTCGGGTTCGTGGGAACTAAAGGACCTTTAACCGACGGTAGCCGAATAATCGGCCGGCCATCATGTGTCGTAACCAGTCGGTCACGGGCAACCGCTGCGGGAATGCGTTTGTTTTAGGTGTTTAAATAATTATGATAATATTTAGCCGGTACATCAGTCAGATATCTTCAGTACAGGTGCAAATAGGGATAATTGCATTCGAATGATTGTCGAATACAGTTGTGGACAACGCGATGCCTATTTTTTTTGGTTAAGAATGCAGTGCATGTACTAATGTAAGTATAGTATTATCAATTAATACGAATAAAAATCGAATTATCTACCCTTTTGTCAACTCAATTTACGTTACACAAAATCTAACATTAAAGATTTTTTTTAAATCTCCCTTTAAATAAATATGATTAAAGCGTTTTAACTCTGGTAGTAAGGATAGTTGTAAATGATAGAAAAAGGGATGCTTCGAACTATATTGTGACGTAACCACTATTTAAGAGCAGGTGAGTGAAGGAGACAGCAAGATACCCCATTACGCCCATTATTTTTCTAGCTCTTAAATGCCGTTACTAAATTTGATGCCGTTGTTGGCACAAAAACATTTCTTTTGAATAGTATTTAGTACCATAGGTTAGTTCACTATTGTGCACATCACTAGCCAGGATAATAGTTTTTAGAACAGTAGGTACATTTAATAAGCAGCAATTAGGACGAGAACAAATTGGTGTAGTTATGTAGTTATCTACGATCTGACATCGTGACCGTGACCAGTATACTACTCGGTCAAAACGGATACCTAACACATTCCATCCTAAGTAATATTGTAAAGGCATCATGTAAGTTCGTATGTTTGTTCATCAGGTTGAAAGAAGACGTGGCCGTTTTTTTAATGGATTATGCTGTGGAAACGGAGGCTCACATAATCTAAGTTTACCAAAAATAAATATAAATAAACCACAACTGAATAATTATGCACGGATGGCGTAGTGGTTTCAGTGATCACCTCGCCACCGCCGCCGCGCCGGTTGTTGTGGGTTCGATCCCCACACGTGGCAAAAATTTGAGTGATCCACAAATGGTTGTACGAGTCTGGGTGTTCTTTGTGTCCGTTGTTTGAATGTTTGTAAAGTCCCCCGCGACACAGGAATTATTCCTAGAGCGGGAGTTTTTAGTTCGGCCACGGTGGCGTAGTGGTTAGTGTAACCGACTGCCACGCCTAAGGCCGCGGGTTCGATTTCCGCACAAGTCAAACAATTGCGTTCATGGACATGAATGTTCAAACTCAAACTCATTTATTGCGAAAATGGGTAATTTAGATAACATACAATTAACTTGATGTTTGACTTGATCTGGGTGTTTCTATGTATAATATGTATATATTTACAAAAAAAAGATATATATGTATGTTTATCCATTGTCTAGTACCCATAGTACAAGCTCTGCTTAGTTTGGGCTAGATGGTGTTGTGTGTATGTGGTAGAATATTATTATATTATTATATTCTTTTTGAGAAAAAGAAAATAGATACACACTGTTAAAATTCCCACGTAGAGGGTGAGCCCTTTATCATTTACTATGCCCACGGTTTCACTCGCGTTTATGGTTACACGCCGCTCCCGGAAGTCGTAGCGTGATGTTATAACCTATAGCCTTCCTCGATAAATAGGCTATCCAATAATACAATAATTTTTAAATTCGAACCAGTAGTTCCTGAGATTAGCGCGTTCAACCAAACAAACTTTTCAGCTTTATAATATTAGTATAGATTGGACAAATTTTAGACACCATGCTACTACTATAATAATAATAATAATAATAATAATAATAATGTTTATTACGCAGTCCAAATTACAATTAACATTAACATTGATAGCCACACTAGGCAAAGCCTGTATCGAGGCTATCTACTACTCCTGGGAATTTCTTATTACAATGACCCAATAATACCTGAATCCAGAATCAAACCAGGGATCATGACTGCATAATCTTATAACACGGATATGGCACAAAAATTATTAAAGAACACTGTCAAATTTGTAGATAAAAAGCTAAACCTTATATGTAAATATGAAGTCTTATGTAATAGAAACATGTACTCAAGTGTCTTTATTACGATATGCGATCTCTTGAACCATCATTTTGTATACTTTAAAATACATAAGCGTTGTATGTGCAAGTATGCGTGACAGATTGCAAAACAACCGCTTTATATCATAATACATACATCAAATTCTCATTTCTCTCAACAAAACCATCACTTAATATTTTATGGATGTATTAAATACATGTACGCTGTTTAACGTTGTCATAAACTGTATTAATTATAAGGTATACACCAAATAAAATTGAATAACGCTGGAGAATAACATATGTATATGTGTTTGAGTGCAGTATTAAATTACATAATGTACATTGAAATGATTCGTATCTGTGTAAAGCATGTCATAGGATCGTCTTACGTCGGTAACAGTTAATAGACTTCTTTAGTTTATTTTAATATGACTTTATTATGTAAGTAATTGAGTTTATTTTACAATAAACTGTCTGCAGTTAAAAGCTTTAAGCTTATGTGAAATGTACAATGAGGATTTGCAGAATAGGTTGCAATATGAAACGTGAACAAAATTTAGGTTGTAGGTTATGCCCAATATGGATTGGCAGACTTAAAATATCTTTATGAACATTATGGAGAACGCCCAGAAATGTAATTTTCTCGCGATGTTTTCCTTCACAATTAACTATTTAACTGCACACAGCTTCGAAAAGTCCGAGGCGGGCCTTAAGATCACATTCGAAACCTGTGCGTGGCAGTTCCAACGGTCATCTCACATAAGGTCATGTATGAGTTAATGTGAGCAGAATGTGAGAATTCTAAATTTTGATTTTATATTATTATTGTGATTAAATAGTGTAATTGGCGCAAGTCGTTCTATTTTATGTAAAATAAATAAGTATAAATTTATACACATATATTGTATGGTGGCACAGCGGTGGTGTTTGCGACTACTGTATATGTACACACAGCAACACATCAACCTAGACTGTTTGGACTTTGAACTATTAGAAGTTGAACGCTGCGAATCGTGCGAGAGAGTGCGTTATATATTTGGTACTCTCTATCCTTACCAGTACATCGACACAACTATGCACTGTCCCTTTTCGACAATTCTGTATTTTGTATGTAGCGTAGTTATGCGTATATAGGGTGCCTAACTTGATGTGTAGCCGTGTGTACCAGTGTTGTTCACCTAAATCTGAACATGCATAATACGCGTGCATTATTACCAGTGATCGGAATAGGTAGAGCTAATGTACTTACCTAAAGTTCAAAGAACAGAACTAATCATATTTAGGGCAGTATTAAATACAGATATTGCATTGTAATTAATAATTATCATGCAATATCTGTATTTAATACTGCCCTAAATTAAACCATATTTTTAGTATAATAACTAATAATACTAAGAATACTGTTTAGTTTTGTTTAGATATAAAAAACTTATAATATTTAAGTGTATAACAAAAAACTAAAATTGTTTAAAAATATAATATTTTAGTCGTAAGGAAGTCTCCACTTTTGTCTCTGTTCTTTGATCTTTAGGGTCATTAGCTCTACCTATTCCGATCACTGATTATAACAATTCATTATATTATACGACACACGTGTCGCTGTGTGTATATGTATAGACATGTACACACAGCGACACATCAACCTAGACAGTTTGGACTTTGAACTATTAGAAGTTGAACGCTATAAATGGTGCGAAAGAGCGTTATATTTTTGTTATTTTGTCTCATTCACGCTGAACGACACGCGACGCCATCCTTACCATTACATCGACACCACTATGCACGGTCCCTTTACGACAATTCTCTATTTTGCATGTAGCGTAGTTATGCGTATATAGGGTGTCTAACTTGATGTGTAGCGGTGTGTACAAGTGTTGTTCACCTAAATCTGAACATGCAAAATACGCGTGCATTATAACAATTCATTAATGATAACATATTTCGAATCCTTATCTATATATCGGTACATTTCCGTTACGCCCGATTGACAAAAATAACTTTAAAGGGACGTGTGCAAGTAATTTGGTTTATGTTTAGGATAATTATGAACTCTAGAATGTTATTGTGATGTAAGCTTGTGTAAGCTGTGACAGCTGTGATTAACATGGGTCCACGCTGAGGGCATATGAACCTGATTATATAATAAACGAATATGTGGTACGATCCCCGTTATTTATAACATTTGTTTATAGTTTATGGCTATCTGTTATACTAAGGTTAATATAATAAAGTGTTGTCACGAAGATTTTACAAGCGTTAAAAGATCTAGACTCTTAATAATTATTTGTAGATCACATACATTTTATCGTAAATGTAAAGGTATGCCTGTTCATTAGATTTGTCAGCAGCTTGGCTGTTAAAACATAATCCGTCTTGGACATGATAGCTTTCATTTTCAAATACTTGTAAGAATTTAGATAAAGAACGACTTTTCTACTTACATAGTATTATATTAAAATCTGTTCTAAAAAAAGTTTTTTACATAACAAGACGACATACATAACTAAGGCATCGATCTTGCGACCTCACGGTAAACGGAATGAAACATAAATACATACTATACTATAAGACCAAAGAGGCTACCAAACGAAAATTTTAATTTAAAAAGTTGTCTTGTTGTTTGTTGGATAAAACTCTATATGTTCGGTATAATATTTAAAAGGATCTACAAAATTCAAAGCGGCATATTCATATAACAGTCACATATTATGTCAATCACAAGAACACGACCAGCCTACCCAGCAATTAGTTACCTTACTAATCAACTCGTTAAACTATTAGAACATAATAATTATTATTTTCATAGGTTTCACGTCGACGACGTGCTCGAACGACGTTAGAAGGCGTTACTCACGCGCAATGCAGGTTGGGCTTCGTGCTGGAATCTGCACAAATGTCATGGCATTCATAAACACAAGGGCGACACCATAGAATTATCTGTGCATATATCCATCAAATAACTATTTTACATTGAAACAGGTAAACAGATTCGCGAACTAATATTATAAATGTACCATGTTTGTTTGTTACGCTTTTACATCTTAAATACTCGACCGATCATTATGCACGTTGTCAGAGGTGGAGAGTAGGACATATGGAGGGATGAAAATTTATTGACATAGTTTACGCTCTCGTGAGCGAAGCCGAGAGCAAAATTTATTTTGAAATAATACAGGTTTAAATATAAAGTTGCCGCTTTGTATGAAGAAAATCGGTAACGTTGTTTTTTCATCAATATTTTTAAATGGCGAATTCGAATGCTTTTTTTTGTCATGTGTAATTCCTTGTATTAGAGCCACTATGGTTTGTCAGTTGTCTTAAATTAATAAAAATATCAATCATCATGTTATTATGGCGAATTTAAATAACGAATACGGAGAGACACTAAGCGAAATAACTTTAAATACAAATTGTATAAAAGGTCATTGATATTTATTATTAATAATACATGTTATTAATCATATATATAATCTTTTCTCGGCATATAAATGAATTTTAAACTCACCATTACGTTTTGTACAGAATCAATGAAATTAGATGTAGGACACAAACGGCACTTTCAGAGTTGACGACCTAATAATAGATGGGAAACATTGACAAAGAAAGTTCTTAAAGTGAGAAAGTATTAAGGTGAAAATGAAATAGTAAAACCTCGTAAAACGTAATTTGATGAACTCAGACACGCTACAGAGAAAGCCATTTTGTCATGTTAAGCATACCATAAACCGACGAGTGTGCATGCAAAGAGTGATGAAGGGAGATCTTAGTCAGTGGTAATCAATTTGATGAATTCGAAAGGTTTCATTTATTTATTATATCAGTTATTGTTAGGTATTGGAAGTTTAGAGATGCAAGCACCACAACATGGAATATATGTATAGGAGTAACTATTATGGTTTTTATTACATATATACAATTTTTTCTAAATGTATTTATAATTAAAAAACGTAGAGCATATTCTCGCTTAGGCGTGGTATTTCGCTAAAACTAGAGCTGGTCAACTGGGAAACTACCACACTACATTCCTTAAGATGCGTTTTACTCTCCGCAGAGTACTGATGTGAGTTTGCCTTTCGTAAGTAGCAGCACTCCCTTTTTTGTAGCACCTCCAAATGCCATTTTTATCCTCAGTGTTTCAAGCGCGTAGTAGCGTAAACTATGGTGCCGCATACCATTAGTCACGACTGACGCATAAAAATATTAGCATAATAAAATCTGTCAAACAACCTTATCAGTCATTCATCGTGGTTTAGTCGCTACTTAATCCAAACAGCAACCAAATTAAAGTTAAATTTAGTTATTAAACGCACAACAAACCAAATAAAAGACACTAGGTATTCGTCCGTCTGTTCATAATAATAATGTCCTCCAGACCGAATTTCGGCCACGGCGGCCAGTCTTAACAGAGACTGGCCATCTGCGCAGGAGATATTATAGTGCACAAGTGTGTGCGCAAACATAAGTGCACTCTCTGTTCCCTAACTGTCATGACCCGATGGGACGGCAATCCGACACGACCGGAGAGAGATCAGGCGCAGGACCAACGGCTTTACGTGCTTTCACGTCTGTTCATAAATAAATGCTAAATTGATTAATGGACGTTAACGCTGTCATGGGTGTCCTTTAACAAAATTGATGGTGAATTCATAGCGCGTTTGCCGCGTAATTGCCGACCAGCGTAGCTTACTAATAGGACTTGGTGCATTGAATAAAACGAACCGAAGACAATCGATTGGAGACGCTCCCCCCGACGAAATGATTAATTACGTTACTTGTGAAATTTCGCGTTCTGCTTCACGATTATTGCACTTGCTGAAAGTAGGCTGTAAATTTCTCAGGTCAAGATATGGATGGACTAATACTAAGTGTAGCAAGCAATGTTATGCTACGACGACAGGTAGGGGTCTTCTAAAGTTCAAGATCAATATGATTGCAATTATAAACGGTTATGCAAACAAAATGCATGTTTGTGTAACAATCGTTTACACGAACACCAATGACCGTTGATCGACTCGAGCGAAATCGAAAATGTGAAGAAACGACAGCACTTTATTAGTAGTATTGTTAGATACTATGTACACCCACTCATGATCTTCACTTCTAAGAAAAAGAGGAGAAAACCCATAGCTCTCTACGCTTAGTTCAGCAACGGTTGTCTCAAACACAAGATCTTTTTTGTAAACCAAAAGTGCGCTCGGAATTTTTTCCTTTTTTTTTATTGTATAGGAGGCTAACGGGCAAGCGGATCGCCTGATGGTAAGCGATTACCACCGCCCATAGACACCCGCAATACCAGAGGAGTCGCAAGTGCGTTGCCGGCCTTTTAAATTTGCCCTCTCCCCAGAAGAGGGAAAGGGTGGGTGGGCCTCCGGTACCCTCACTTACTCGACGAAACACAACGCAAGCGCTATTTCACGCCGGTTTTTTGTGAGGCCGTGGTATCACTCCGGTCGAGCCGGCTCATTCGTGCCGAAGCGTGTCTCGCCCACACGGTGCCGTTAGTTATGAAAACAGGAGGTCTTTACAATCCTTGAAACAACAGGCAACAGAATTAAATAATACAATAGCTTTCACCTTGTTTCCATAAATTGCATTGATGTAGCATTGCGAGAATAACTATTCTCATGTTGATCTCCTTTATTAAAAAAGCGATTGTAATCACATAACAACTATTATTGGCAATGGGCAAAGATTTGAAAGTCACAGAAATGCAATTCTATTGTTCTGCCTGTGAGTCTAAATCTGTGCTCGGTAAACGACTATCGGCTCGGCTCTATTACTTGAGACTAAGTATACATAGCAGGCGAAATTGTGCATGTGTTTCACCTCTGCCTAATCTTTCAGGGATATAAGCGTAGGATTATTATATTATATTATCTTATTTAATAAACTAACTAATCTTTCCAAAATCATCCAGCTACTATCTAACCTATGTTTCACAAATAAAGGATTATGATTATGATTACTGCCTTCAGATTAAAATCATGACAAAAATATAGACGGAAACATAGAGATGGGGCTCTAATGTATTGTCTCTAAGATACGTCATATTTGTTTACAAAAAAACAAGTAAGTGATAAAAACTGTACTATATGTACATATGTATGATCGTCAATTACGTAATAGTATAATAAAATTACTCGCCGACTACTAATCTAACCTGACGCCCGCACCTTAGCTTCGACTACGCAAATCGATCATCTGCGATTCCCACTAGGTCATGATCGTCTCAATACTGATGTAAACCAATGCCTATCATTTATCAACCATCCATCCATCCATCCATATAAATTTTGACAGATAGAAGACAGTAAACTTTATGGCTCGAGCTCATTCCATTGTTCCACGTTCACTTTCACGCATGTTAAATGTAGCAGATATAGAAACAGTGGCTCGGCAATTATGAGTACATTGACATTTTCACATGTAGATACACTTCAAAAAAGTATTTAAGCGTAGGATAGACTGGTCATTATGTAACGTAAAGTACGCTGCCCTCATTAGTGAAGCGCCACGTCCGTTCGTCCGTCTGTTATTATCTGTGTGCTTCATAATCCGTTGAGAGTTTGTCTTCAACTTCCTAATCAATAGTATTAACACAATGATGATTACAGACTTAAATATTTCTTTGCAATATGGACGCAGTAGGTACAAGAAATTAATAATTACAGAGTACAACATATGTTTACTTTTAAAAATGATTGTTGCAAAGTCTAATAATCTCTAATACTTCCACAGTTGTTTTAAGTATGTCCGGGGACTTGGTTAAAATCAACAGCGATTTAATTCGCAGTTGATTTAATCCATAATTGTGTAATAATGTGTGTATAATAGACAACACCTTGTAATACCTATACATTTTTTGTGTGTAATAAGTTGTAAGTTGTGACTTATAAGTTATTATACACAAAAAATGTATATTACAAGATTATGTGTGCAAAAAATTGTGTGTCTATTTGTGGGTCACACAATATTTTATTTCCTATGGCACCTGCAACAGTGCTACTGACTGACGAGGCAGCCAATGTAACCACAACGACATGCATGCAGTCACTATGTAAAAATAAAAGATTAATCTTAAATATTAATTAATTGTCGTTACCATAACGACAATTAATAAAATTAATATTTAAGATCGCGTTACGTTGACAGTAGTTTCGGTATCTATATAAAGTCTACGTTTAAGAAACAAAACATCTTAGGCTAAATGGAAATATATATGAAACTTTGTACGGTCAATGATCAACTCAATTACGTGGTTAATCTTAATGACGTAAGCAAATATAATTAATCCAGTGAAAAGGTTTTCATCGTCACGTTATTATTGACGTACATACTCGTACGTTCAAAGTAACGGGTGGTGCAACACATCTTAGTAACAACGCAACTCTTTCTCAATAGTGCGCGGAAAATTCTATAGGTCAATAAGTTTTCTAGATAGCCCTAACAATGATCCATGAAGAGGCGAGTATGACGGATGGTCCTTATCAGTCGAATGCGCGCGTGTGAGGTCAGAGCCTTATCGAAATCGACTTAAAAGTAACGCATTCTATAGCTATGACAAATGGTGAATTCTAAGAAAATTGTCTGTGCACTAGCTCGATACAATTAATTGATATCTCATTTATCATTTTTGACAACTCTAACATTATATTTGGACTCTGTACAATAACGTATAAACGTATAACCAATAAAAATGGCGTAACGTAAAATCTATATTTTACGTTACGCCAAATCTAAATCGATTGCAAATGATATAAAATGTTCGCGCATAGAGGCGTTTCACATTGTCAACCCTTTTTTATTGTTTTAAAGCTAATAACCTATATTTACAAACGATAAAAAAGATAACATAATTACAAAAACACAAATAATTATAATTTTTATTTGTATATTAGTAGTTGATAGGTAGTACTAGGGAGTGTGGCGAGTTCCTCGAACGACGATATACATAATTGCTGCTTATTAATTTTACAATAGACAGCCTGGGTACTTTAATTCATCAGCGATTAGATACGTGCTTTCGTATCGTATACACTGCGGCAACCAGTTGCTAATGAGACAGCTAATAACTACCATCACTGCACGAGCCATCTTCATGGCTTGAACTCCGTTTAAAAAAAGGTTACTTCGTCCATTTTCAATACAGGTTTGCGGCCGAGCGCTTATCATTTATCATCTGACATTAATATTATTTAAGATGCTATCTTCAAGGATCCATTTCATGTGATTATCTTACGATATGTGTTCAGCGAGTTCTCTCTGTGATATATGTGAGCCTCGGATTATAGTTACGCGAGTGGTTTAACAGCTTTCGACTATTGAATAATCGCAATTATTTCACTAGACGATATTTTTAAGGACGTAATTTTGATGTATCGACCTATTCACAGTGCGTCAATTTTGTGTGGAATTTACTTGGATGGCACACTAACCGAATTCGCCAGTCTTTCATCAAAGTGCTGGCGACGTGCATATGTAATATAAGAAGAAAATATATCAATCGACTTTCCTTCTGAGATCTATCTAATACTTAAATAATATTCATACAGTGTGGACTCAAGTAGATTAAGTAGTTAGATTTCTGAAGTAGTCCAAGTACATGTAGTCAACATATTAATACTTAGACCAGTGGTTACAATTTATGGCGGGTGTTGTTTGCGCATACTTCAATCATTGGCGTATGACCGTAAAAAGCTCAGTTGGTAAAGCAACGACACGATAAGCATATGTCATCGGTACCAGTCCTGCGTCGAGGATTGTTTAACCCAGTCAGGCTGCTCATGGTTTGAATAAAGTGAACACTTCGTAATGCACCGTGTGATCAACAGTCCGCCTATGCTCCCGTACTGCACCTATTCACACATTGTATAAGTACTGATACAACCGTAATACCTAGTTAAACTTGTCATACGATTATATACTTCTTCTCCCTAGCCTTTATTATTCCCAAGTCACTTGGGGTCGGCTTTTCCGGTCTAACCGGATTTGACTGGATATCAGGTTGACACGGAGCGGCTGCCACTTGACCTCCGCAACTAGAAGGCTAACGATACCCTAAGGCTAGACCAGAGTCAGGATATTATAGGGCACTGACTTCCCAATAACGACTGTCATAGATGTTGACTTCAATATTTTCATCTCATTAACACCTGTATCTGGTCTAAAGTGTTTAGGTACATAAACTGACAATAATATAAAAAACTTTAAAATTATGGAAAGCTGTGCACAGCTGTGGCGGGTTACTAGTACTTATAATAATGAAAACAGCTACTATGTAAAATAGTATTTAAAAAGAATATTACAAACAGACATACAAACGTTGAACATTCTATAAGTATACCATTTATTTATTTCACAATATATAATATGTAACCAAATGTATGCTTTAGATACATCACATTAAAAGTCCATTTCAACTCAACACGCACTCAAGCCTACATACATCACATATAGGCTAAAAGTATTTGTAATGACAGATCGTTTGTACACCAGCCGCCAACCAACAGCACAGTACTGTGAAGATGAATAATGTACCATCTTATGACATTTACGTTACACAAGACAATTAATGATTTCACACAGTAGTTACTAGGTATATGGGATAAAGTAATTAAAACGATTTGACTAACATTTAGTAGTTTCGCAATCCGGTGGCACTCGTGACATATGACGGTGGTCGGTGATACAGGCTTAATCCCCATGACGAATCGCGGCGGCTACAAAGGGTGAACATCGACTTCGGGTCACGAACGTGTCGCAATATGACCTCATTAATACCTATAAAAATTTACTTACGACATGCATGTAAGTCGTCATAAAGCCCAGTGTATGCTAATCAAAAATCGTATCAAATGAAGCTCCATTTTGAAGGTGATCGTTGACGCGACATGTAGATGCGTTCATGTCAAGGTTATGCGACCTTGTTACTAAACAAACTATCGTGAGATTTAATTATAATCGGATTAAAAAGGTATAAAATATAATTACCAATAAGCTAATAGTTAAAAAAACTAAACAAATATACTAACCCATTAATATTTTTATATTTATCAATATAGAGAGGAATAAAATATACATATATGTAGGTACTTCGTCTAACGTTTACCAAAACGTTATTCATTGTAATTAAACTTCTTTATATATTTTACCGCAGCTTATTTATAAATATACTATATATATTTATTATGTACTAATATAATACACTATTGCCAATATAATATTGTCTTCTGTTTACGCGAATATTATCCATTGAAATTAAACTACTATATACGGATTTTACCGCGTTGTTTATTTGCCACTTTATTCATAATTTTGAAAACTGTTACACTACTACTACTATTAAACTTTACAAATTTTTAAGCTAGTTAAATTATTATTAAAACTATTAAACTGTTAAGATTTTATTTAATTTTACACTTTCCCCGACGTTTCGGTTGCTTTTCAGCAGCCATGGTCTCGGGGAGACTCACCATACTATTGTTTCACAAAATATAACTTATTTCCGATATTTTCATAATAGCAACATTTTTTATTATAATTTTGTCTTTTTGTCCCGATATCTTAATATATATGTACCTACTTTATACATTTATTGATGTTCCTATTAATTATAAAAAAAATATCACACGATAAAAGTCGTATAAAGTAATAACAATGTTGACAAACGTCTATTTCCCCATCCTAAACACTTTTGTTGCGCCTTTTTCTGAATACTTAACTTGAAACTCGTTTTTTAACTTTATCACATACTCAAACATTTTACATTGCGGTGGCAAATGATCTAATTGAGTGTTCAAAGATCTAGCCGAGCAGCACTCTTAAGTAGAGGTCAGGCAAAGTTCAGTGAGACTGCGTTTGCGCAGCGGCCCCGCCCAGCTGGTATCTCACGAGCCTCCATCTAACAAGTCTTACAACATACCTAGGAATGTCGTGAATACTAACAAATTATCAAACAATCATAATCTTATAACTGCAAAGTGCTTCAGGCATTACTCAAAAACGAACAAGAAACAATTATTTGCATATTAATCTTTGCAAAATAGGTATCTGAAGGTCTTTTGAATCTTTTGTCGTCCTGTTGTGCAAATTACAAATTTGATATTAAAAATAAAACGCCAAAGGCTGTATTGCACCGAAGCATGCAATGAAGCAAGCAAGCATGGCATTTACAATGTCTATTTCAGGTTTTTTCCAAACCCGCAACCAACGTTATAAATGCAAAGTAAAGTCTCAATTTTTGATTTGCGTCAAAAGCAGCAATGAAGTGAGTTAATATTTGCTATAAATATGTAATTATTATAACGTTGAGTAATTTAAAGTATTTTTGTCTAATGCATTAATAATTTATATCTACTAGCATTATAAAGATGAAGAAATAATTGGTTTATTGTAACGCGCAAAGCTCTTAAACTTTCGGCCATATTTAAATTTTCAAATTATATAGCCTATTTATTAAGGACGGATTATTAAGGTTATAGGGTATCTAATTTCACGCTATAATGATATTATAAATGCGAAGAAATTAAACAAGGAGGAAGAAAACGACAATCTCAAAAAGCGCGTTTCTATTTGCGGGTAACATTCGCATAAATAGCATAATATCATATATGCACAATATTTAAAATAAGTTTAATTAAATATGCTTTCATAAATGAAAATATACATCGAAATTAAAATAAACAGATGTTAAATTTCTATTTTTAATTTAATTCTGATCAAATAAACATCAAGCATTTTACCTTTAAAGATTTGGAGTTAGACTGACTATTAATTTTGATCGTTAATTAAGTTTGATCAAATGATTGTAAGATTTGTCAAATCAATAACCACGCGGTCGCCGAGTAACAGATCACGATCCATAGATAAGTGTTTAAAATATCATGTGACACGCATTTAATATATTACCGCATAGCAACCAGTGATAATGTTATTTGTATGTTATTTTTTGTAGTAATTATGTGGCCTTGATATTCAAGATAACTCAAACCTTATATTAGGTACATAATGTGGTGATAGACATCTAGATAGATAGGGGGTATTATATCAGCAGTCTGAATGTTTTCCTTATCTAAGTGGTGCAGATTTCCGGAAATGTTACTATTATTAGCTAATACAACAAATTATTATAAACTTCTTTATTCCTCTGAATGTAGTTAACCAAAATCATTCCTTTGCTAGGTAGCGTTTTTAGTCATTGGATGTAATACTGCCGAATTTGAGTTTCTGGGTTTCATCCTTTTAGATGACTACCTAAAAAGGGCTGTAGAAATATGAATACATATATATGTTATATCTTTGCAAAAATCCTTAGAATTCCATCCTTAAAACATTAACCTAGTTTGTGCACATCATTCGCACATTTTGCCAATGTGCTCCAAATGAAACATCATTTGCCTCTTCCAATGTTTCTAACAATATCGTTCTTAATACACTAAACTGTGTTTTCAACGCCCTACATAAGACTGTATCTTGACATAACTGTTGGGCACTTCATTCTTATTACCTACTAAAAAAGCGATTAGCTTTTCAGATGGTAAGCGGCTGTCGCACAATGAGTCCTATAAACAAGCACTACACACTAAAAACACTCCTGTGGCACATGCCTAAACCACGGATTAGACACTCCTCGACGACCCGATAAGGAATTTTGAGACAGTAACGTACTCACATATTGTTATCTCGTGCAGCATTATATGAGTTAGTTACTGTCCAAAAATATTTAATACCTACTTATTTCAACATTGAGTTAGTACGAGTCATTAGATAGATAGTCAGTTAGAAACTGCGTCACCACCGTTTTCAGGAGACAAGTTGGCGCTGTGATACCTACGTTAGTTATTACGTTCTAGCAGGAGGCTTCAGTGTTAATATACCTACTATCCTTTTTTAAAACAGAATTTTAAATTAGTTATTCTATTATCTGGCTTTAATTACTTCATTGAAAAAAATAAAGTTTAAAAACTATAACCCGACTACGTAAAAAAAGGGTAGACCCATAAAGAAAATAATTCAGATAGAAATCCAGAAATGCATAGGTACAGAAATGGTCAAGGTAGAGCCCTGGTCACAACCACTGTATACCTACACTGTCTGTTTAATGGAGGTGTTCCACATAATCATAGTAGGTATACAGTGGGTACGCCCCCCGCTCTACCTTGACCACTTTTGTACCAATGCATTTCTGGATTTCTATCTGAATTATTTTCTTTTTTCGTATTTTTTAGACGCCCTTTTTACGTAGTCGGGTTATAGTTTTCAAACTTTATTTTTTTATTTAATAGTTTTCATCAAAACACAATGATAGCGCGATTCAGAAATATAAGATCCGTACAGCACCACGGATCTTATATTTCTGAACGCGCTATCATTGTGTTTTGATATTTACTTTATTATAGTTTTTATTTATTGTATATAAATATATATTGTTAATAAACATACTACTTTGTAAATCAATATATTACCTTTATAATCTAAAATTCTAACGTAATATTCGTTTGTTATTTACTTAAACGAGTAAATAACTGAAACGACTGGACCGCGCGAACTGTGCGACGGCATTGTAAACATATATTTTGACTTAAACAATATGATATATATACATATTTGTAATGTGCTTACCAAGACCTTTCTTTTGATACCATACACGTGATGATTATCTCAGTGAAATTTTTTTCGAGATTAGGATCTGTGGTTTAATTTCCGTCATATAAAATTGACAAAATTTATATAGCCTATGTCACCCGGGCCATTATTACAAATCTATTGACCAAAATCGGTTCAGTAGTTTAGGCGCTACGGTGGAACATACAAACATACATACACAGACTGCCAAAATCATTACCCTTCCTTTTGGGTTTGCCGTAGTCGGGTAAAAATAATAGTTCAATAGCTTAATATACAAGATAGAAGTGGTAAAAACAAACGAACCAGTCATAAAGATTATAAAATATTTATGTATGTTTTTATATTTAACAGTGAAGGATAAGCATCGTGAGTAAACCTGCATAGCTGAGAGTCTTCTATAATGTTCTCGAAGATATATGAAGTCTGCCAACCCGCACTGGGTCAGCGTGGTGGACTATGTCCTAACCCATCTCACACCGAGAAGAAGCCCATGCCCAGCAGTAGGACAGTTTAATACAGGGCTGATTATTATATTATGTTACATTATGATTTTATTGCATCGCTTTTTATGGTATAAGTATACGTTTAGGTTCAAGTCCAGTCGTGCTGACCTAAGTTCAATCGAGTCTCACAGCTGTTGAAATGGTCAATACATAGTCAAAGTCAAAGTCAAAAATCATTATTTCCATAAAAAATTATAAACAATTCTTGGACACGACAATAAACTGCATAGTAATTGCAAGACTTTATTCTTCTAATAACAGCTTAGAGTCTGGCAATGTGCTTAAACAGAAATAATTTCGCTCTCACTATGTCTACCGAAATATGACCGTAATACGTGGCATAATCTACCGAAATTTTGCCGTAATACAGATCTGCCTACTCCTTCAAAGATATACGTTGCGTCCATTCATGTGAATGTTTACGTCATTAATGTATATGTTTAGGTCATTACGATAGACTTTTCTAGACCGATTAGTTACCTAGCGAGAGTTGCCCGCTGTATCTTTCACTATCAAGGCGCGTGCACATTTTGTTTACAATTCGAAAAACAATATTTGTCGAAGGCTTATCTTCAGACAGTTTGCAATTAGCCGCTATTTAAAAGAGATGCTTGATAACAAGTTCGTCGACGTTTCTGTTTTGTTTATTAAGTACGTGTTGTTAAGGCTTCGATACACTAGACGGGGACGTAAATGGTGCGTGTAATCGTTACACACACTCATTCTGTATTATAAAATCCGTGGTTGGCTTTCCGCGGAGCGTATCATAGATATTACATACATATAGTCATAGTCATGGCTCTATCCCTAAACAGATAGATAAAGATGTAATGAAACCACATTTCGCTAGCATTGATATATTTCACGTAATAAGCAGTTAACTTATTGCCTTCTACCGGACACAGATCCAGATTCATTGCTACTACTAATAATTTCATGATAAAAATCCCAACAACAGTTTGCCCTACCTCAAAATGTAACAGAGACCACATGCATAACAGTCGCATTCAGTACCGCTGCGCCACAGGAGCAGTCAGAATGAGGCAGAAAGGTAGATGTTAACCATATAGAATCATATTTGTATTCCACTAGCTGCTAAAGCAAGAGCTTACAAGAGCACACCATACCGGTAATGTGAACAAATTGAGGCACTTGCACTTGTATGTATCGTATCAACAACCAAAGCGAGCCGCCCACGAAAGTATTCCGCACGATTAACTTATTAGTAAAGTAGCTATATGCGGGTGGCCCAAGACCGGTCTGTGTGGAAAACCTTGGGGGAGGCCTATGTCCAGCAGTGGACGTCTTACGGCTGAGATGATGATGATGATGAAGGTAGCTATAATACATACATACATAGATTCACGCCTGTTTCCCAGAGAGGTAGGCAGAGACTACGGATTTCCATTTGCTACGATCCTGACACACTCCTCTGGCTTCATTCACTTTCATAACATTCCTCATACACGCTATAATAAAGTATATATCGCGGGTACAAACCCACAATAGCTACTTGCGTCATATGCAAGCACTATATGACATAGTTCTAAAGTCCATAACGCTGTTAATGACAGAAGGACTCATAGTCCGATCCATTCATCAAACAGGGACCACATTAAAGTTGCGCAAACGCTTACACTTACGCCACAATCAATAAGACAAACAAACCAGGAACTAAAATGAAACACGACACATGCGATGCATTACGGGCGCGGCTGTCCGCACTTTATAGCTGCTTGTTAAAGCGTATGGGCTCGACAGACCCACGCGTCCCCCAGACCCCGCGTCCAGTCTACCGGAGACATTACATTTCATTGTTAAACATGACATTTCCTCTGGTCAATAGCAAACTATCAGCACTCACTATCGTTATGCAAGACTGTCGTTTGGCAATAGTTACGTGATCCGAAGCAGCTCATCAATTACATTTTTTGGATGCTCAATTACAATTTGTAGTGATAGAGTACCGAGTACTATGTACACAAATGAACTGCGTTTGACATTAACAAGTTTTATTGTGAAATTATATTATTAAAACCCCTTTTGTGTAAGTATCTTATGATCAGTATAGTCATAATACTGTGATCACATGCATCATATATATACATAATAAAATCGTAATTAGAATTTTTTTCTATTTATCACCGCGTTTGTACACGCTCATCTCTAAAACAGCTAAGCCACTTTCATTGACGTTAAGTGGATAAACAATTAGTTAGTTTTAGCCCGAGCTGTATTGATATATTAATCCATCGCTAAATGTTGTTCTTCTCTCTTCTTTTCGTGTGGTTAGTGTCCAACCTGTTTTCAAGAGTTGTTCAAGCCGCCCGTAGGCCTCTGACATGGCTTAACGACTGCTGTCAATTTGGCAACAACCGGGACTGACATTTTACGTGCCTTCCGAAGCGCGGAGACGCTCAGATGAAATACCACTAAGCGGTCACCCATCTATAGACTGACCGCACCTAACGTTGCTTAACCTCGCTAATCGTTTACCGATCAGTGAGTGCAACTGGCTATTTATTTATTTATTTAGGTTCACCAACGTTTGTATACACAAAAAACAATATTAGAATATACATTTACAACAATTATGACATTAGTGCTACAAACACTTAAAGGTAAACACCGCATGCAAACAATATATCTAAGAATTTTACAGAAAAAGAAACATAATATGTACAAATCAATTAATTAACAAAGTAAATTTACATATATTTATTTAATCATTTATTCAACAGCAGACATATAGCAATATTTAAAAAAGAAAAAGAATGGAAACGGAAGCATAAAAATGTTAATAAAATCTGTAGTAAAATGAAAATCATAAATTAGGAAGGCTATTCATGATGGTCGCCTTTTGTTTCGCTACAGAGTCGGCATGCAGATCGATTATACCACTGCAGCTATTAATAATTTTGCATAATCTAGCATACGGCGAATTAGCTCCTAATACTGTTCTTCGGAGTGGCGCATGTAATGGGGTAATAGGCACCCGTGGTAATCTTACCGGAACACGAAAGTTAAACATTGCCAGCAAAAGTGATGAGTCAATTTTATTTTTCAATATTTTGACAGCGAACATAGCATCAAGAATTTGTCTACGTTGGTCTAGAGATTTCATGTTAAAATGTAATAATCTTTTTTTGTACGATGGTATATCCCTACACAACCCAGTAGAATACGTCAGATGCCAGAGAAAGCGCTTTTGCACACGTTCCAGTCGTAACGAATGTACTGCATAATGCGGCCGCCAAATTACACTGCCATACTCTAAGTGACTTCTGACAAGGCTGTTGTAAAGGATTATTTTCGCTTTAGTGTTCCTAAGTGTTTTACAGTTTCTTAACACGAAACCTAATAATTTTGAAGATTTTTTAATTATACTGTCAATGTGTGGCGTAAATGTTAATTTAGAGTCGAATATTATACCGAGATCTCGAATTGTATCGACCACTTCTAGTTTATGTCTATTTATATAGTAATTAGAGTTAAGTGTATTATGCTTCCTAGAAAATTTTATGTGAAAACATTTACTTGGATTTAAATGCATTTCATTTAACTCACACCACTTGATAAGCCCATTTAAATCACTCTGCAAATAATGTGCATCTTCTTCATCCTCAATTATTTTAACAAATTTGAGGTCATCCGCATACATAAAAATCTCTGAATACAAAAGAAATTGAGGAAGGTCATTAATAAAATAATTAAACAAAATTGGCCCCAGTATTGAGCCCTGTGGGACACCGGAAGTGATACTGTATGACATTGAGTGATAGCCATTTACAATCACAAAAAAGTGTCTATTTTCTAGGTACGACCGCAACCAGTCCAAAAGAGAGCCCGTGATACCGTATGCACGCAATTTCTTAATTAATCTACTATGGGATATTGTATCGAACGCCTTGCTGAAATCGGTATAAATAACATCAGCTTGTTGCCCACAGTCAATGACCTTCGATAACAACTCCGTGTAAAGCAGCAAGTTAGAACATGTAGATCTTGATCGTACAAAACCATGCTGATGATCGGTCAAATATAGTTGTAAATGATTCTGTATCTGTGGACATACTAGCGATTCAAAGACCTTGGCAAAGACAGATAAAATTGAGATGGGCCTATAGTTGGACACACTAGTATTATCTGTTGACTTAAAGATCGGTACTACTTTAGTGATTTTCCATTTAGATGGAAATACTCCTAAGTGCAATGATTTATTATATATTAATAAAAGGGGTTTAGTTAGCTCGTCTGCGCATGCAACTACAAAACTAGGAGGTATTTCGTCCGCGCCTGCCCCTTTTTTACAATCCAAGCTCTTAAGTTTCTGTGACAATGTATTATATTCTATGAATGGTCTAGTAAGGCTTAAACTATTGTTATATAAATTTCGTAAGAAATCGCAATACAAAGGTTCATTTATTTCGCTATTATTTTGACTAGGTCTATAAACAGATGAAAAATAAGTTGCAAATAAATCACATATTTTTACTGGGTCCGAAGTCGTCGTGGATCCATCAGTCATATGCGTTGGGTACAGACTGGAGCCCCCTCGCTTAGCCTTAATATAGGTCCAAAAGGTCTTTGGATTTGTCACAATTTCTTCACTCACTTTACTCATGTAATTATTGTAACAATACGTTGCAAGTTTATCGCACTGTTTATTGAGTGTTTTTAATTCGATTGCATCCAACGGATTATTGTATTTTAAGAAGCGTGTACGAACTTTGTTTTTTGCATTTAGAAGTTTGATTAAGTTGCGATTGAACCAGGGCGGGTATCTATTTTTATTTATTTTGCAACGGGGTACATAATTTTTAATAGCCGTAGCTAGAATATCATAAAATATGTCAACCATCTTGTCTACATCATCCTGTGCCAACAGCAGATCCCAGTTTTGTTCCCGTAAATATGAACGAATATTTTGGTAGTCCGCTTTATAGAAGTTTGGCCGGCAGCTGTTGGGATTGTTTGGAAGTGAGGTTGCCTCATCTAAGGATATTATTATGTCTAGTGGTGGATGGTGCTGATCAACTTTACTAATTTCAATTAAACTTCTTTTAATTTCGCAGACCTTATGCGTAGATAGTACGAGATCAAGTGTGCGACCTGCAGTGTTAGTTATAAAATTAAACTGTTCTAAATGATTTGTACACGTAAAGTCTAAGAAGATTTCACCTGTGGTTCCTATTGATTTATGACAAATTGGGCCAGATTGCGCTCTCACCGCCCAGTCTATGTTACCCAAGTTAAAATCGCCCACTATGCAGACCTTATCCGTGTCTTTAATTTGTTCAAATACAGAATTACAATGATCTAGATAGTGTTCTAGATGAGTACGACGCACGGGTGGAGGTAGATAAACTGCACATAAAACCAATCGAGATGCTTTCGCAGGACCTCGGATATCAATGGATACCCAAAGGTCCTCACAGTGACTTTCCCAAATCTTAACGCGTGTAGATCTAAAGTTTTTCTTAACAGCAATCAGTACTCCTCCTCCTTCCCTGCCACACTGCTGACTAGAGCTTTCCCTATCCCTTCGGTATACCATATATCTGCTGTCAAATACCTCGCTATCCATCACAAAGTTGTTAAGCCAAGTTTCGGACAATATAACAATATCATAGTTTTGACTAGCTATTTTATTATAAACGCTATTAGTTTTCGTTCTTAAACCTCTACAATTTTGATAATATATATCTAGTTTGTTGAATTTTAATATCTAGTATGAATAAATACATGCAAAAGAAGAAAAAAAAGAAGAGAAGAAGAGGCTATGAGCGCCTCACTACTAAATTTGGTGATGAACGTTAAAATGTTTTAATAAATCGATATAAAATAAAAAAGACACCTATGTAAATTATAAAGTGCGTCTTAGCATACTAAAATATTATGAAAAAATTACTATGTAAAGAAAGAGCAGTGTCAAAGTTACAGGAGGCAAAAACTTTGAAATATACTCCCGTGTCTGGCAGCGTATAATAATTGGTTTCTTTGTCAAGAAATTATCATTAACACAGATTTTACCTGCTAGACGACAATAGACAATAGTCTCGACTTTGATGTGATATCTAAATCCATATCGAAATTTGGGTATAATACATCTCTGTTATTTAGGCACGAGACCATGTTTTAAAACATAAGTCATCGCTATCATCATGTACAAAATTGCACATTTATAAATTTGTAATATATTGCAACACGTAATATTTTGAACACTGATATGTAAATTTATGAATGATGACTGATGATTGGCACATCGGTGAAGATTATGGTTTTATAACGTTACGAATGCCGCAGGCTATATCTGTCCCAACGACAATGACGAGCTTTTAATTTATAGACCCTCAATTACCAATTATATGAAGAGAATGCTGACGCAATACTTTTTAGGCAAGAGCTGTACAAGAGCCCATCACGGCGAAACAGATAACTTTACTAATATTGACAACGGATCTGGAAAACATCAAGGCATATAACCTGTATTTATGGATTACGCAACTTTTATACATATCCCATGTGAAGTACCAATCCCATAACAGTCCATGTCCAATCATTTTAAAACCTCTGATCATGCAGGCAAAAATATTATGTAGTTAAGCGGCTATTTTACAGAATTTAAATGTACCTAATTGTTAAAATCATTTAAAATGTTAATCTAGGTCATTTATGAGCCACACTAGAAACGTAGAAAGTATAGGTACTCTTAGCCGAAGAGAGACCATAAATTACGTGATGAAAATGAAAAAATAAAAGATGCCTGCATAGGCTAAAAGATAATTAATGTTTGTATATAAACTATATAATATGATACGAAATTTTACGTTTAAAGACCTTCAAAGTGTTACTAAACTTAATTAGCATCATAGCTATATCTTATACGATGAGTTACAGAGTGAATGTGTTGCATCCTCATTTAATTTTCGTCAGCCATTTTTAAATCCCGCGTAATATGGAGCGAACCAGTAATTTTTCTAATATCATATCTTTTTTTATATTTTTATTACTAAGCTCGAATTTAATGTCTGAATGTCGAAATTTTATTACTAGTCTATATAAAGTGTAAAAGTGTTCTCATCTAAGTAAAATGTAAAATTCTTTATGGAAAAATAAAAAGTCTTAACCAGAATTCTCAAAAACAGCACGGAGTCTGGTACTGTGCCTCTATTGCGTAATATTTAAAAATGTAGTTGACAAAATGTGGATGTAATACATCTCTGCCTACCCCACCGGCGATATAATGAGACTATAGTATGAATGACGTCATTAGGTATAACCTCCGTACTATTCAGAATTACCAAATAACTCTTTGCCCGAGTCTTTAGCTATTACACATTAGTGCGATTTTGAATCGGATTCCCTCAGTCAATCGCTGAAGTGTCCAAAGTCCATGAGTCCAAAGCAAGACTTACAACACAATATCCAGTATTACATGTACGATAAAATATTCTGGTATGTATATCTATGCTGATACGCAATATTTGATAATCGTGTAGATAGGAACAAGTCTATGTGTCTACTGTCACGCAACCGTTAGGTAAGGCTGTGTTAACCTGACAGTATTTTCATCATTCGTATTAGGCATGGGAAAACATTGACGTGAAATTGGTGATTGCTCTCTATGACCTGACTGGTAAATGTTCATTGAACAGTACTGGAGACTCCGTGTCAATGTGCGACAGTTCAGTAAACTATGAGGCTGTATTATCGTACATTCGTTACAAGGGCGGGAAAATTTGTTATACATACACGCCTATATCCCTGAAGATATACGCAGAATTGTATGTATACCATTTTACTACTACCCCCTCGGGGGGTTCATAGTGTGGTGTTGTATAGTCTATGTTACTACTGGATAAATAATGTTTTAAATAGTGGAATAATTGTTTAAAATCGGTTCAAAAGTTTCAGAGTTTATTGATTACAAACAAACAATCTTACAAAAAATCTTTTTTCTTTATAATATTACAGCCGGTCACTACCCAACACTCCAGGAGCTGCTACAACGACGTTCAATAGAATTATGTACTTCCCCAATCAAACGACTCAATTTTTAACGGAAATTCCGTTGTAATACATACCTTTTTTATCTTCTTTAAACATTAGTTGTAAGAGTTAATTAGTGAGAATAAATAACAATTCCTAAAATAAGTATAGGTATACTATCTAGTAAATATTAAAATAAGGTACAATATTATGTAGGACGATTGTCACAAGGCGTGATTGGCGCGCCGGGGGCCTCTTATCAATACTGATAACCCCGCTGAGGAGGCCGGGTCTTGACTTACATATCTCATTAATTCGATACTCATACAACTGGTGGCAAAACTATAACGTTTATCCATTTCTAAGTTAATTAAACAAAGCGATAGAAAACTGTCAGTCTTGCACGAAGACTTTCTACAATTTATATTGCAATTTTATTGCTTTGTACATTGAATAGATTTATCGCCGGCTATATACATATGAAACAACCACATACAATGAAGCTTATAATTAAATATTATAAAGACAACTAAAAACGCGTTCACACTTTTACCACTTTTCGAATTGATTTGCTTATACGTTCTTAGAGATTCAGCGGCATTTGAACACAAAGTGAAAAACGAATGCAAATCGCTTTTGTTTTTCTATACAAAGCAAGCCGAATTAACAAACCCCGTAAAGTTGTGAATGTATCGAAACTTTTATACTAAATATTCTAGCTACTCCAGCTCGAAACGTCAAGATCGGCTCAACAGTTTAGTAATATTGTCTTCTGTTTACGCGAATGTTATTAAATTTTAATATTCATAATAAACTACTATATACGGATTTATATACGGATCTACTATATACGGATTTTATCGCGTTATTCATTTTACACTTTATTACAAAATTTTGAAACTGTTACACTACTACTAGATACTATTAAACTTTACTAATTGTTAAGCTAATTAAATTATTAAAACTATTAAAATTATTTATATTTAAGTTTACACTTTCCCCGACGTTTCGGTTGCTTTTCAGCAGCCATGGTCACGGGGAGACTAAGATGGTAGTTGTCTCAATGTTCCAGTGTCGTTATTTCAAAGAACCCGAACATAATTTAATCATTGGTATTTCTATTTACGCAGAAAGAGCTCAGAGTATCATGAAGTCTAGCTGTGGTTTGCTTCTTCTTGGGTTTGACTATTTGAATTACTGGATCCTGAATGGAGTTAGGAGCGAGTGCAGTGAGTCGTGTCATCAACTGTGTTATTCCAAAGCATGCACAGATTTATGCCGTTAAACAAATATAATGCGCATAAGCAAGATAGTATTATTATCGGCGGCTACCAGTGTGTTATATTAATTAATAACTATATGACAAATTGTATAGCGCACTTTTTATTAAAGCTTAATAAGTTCTTTTTCATCGTGCAGTCGCACAGACGACGGACTCAGTGATCGCCTCACCATTCACAGTGCGTTAATAGACAATGCAGATTCCATCTCCGTACGGTACTAAAATATGTGTGAACTACAATTTGTTTTCGCCGTCAGATATTTTTTTTGTGTTTCTTATCTAATCTTTGCAAAGTCTCCGCAATATAGGTATCTTATTAATACACATTTAACAAAAAAATGCTCGTCGTGAAGATCTATCTTTATTAACTAATAAAGTAGTAAGTCCTAATTTAATTAACGTATAAGGTATAGAGATAATGAGAAAAACTTTATTTCTAAATAGCTACATAAAGCTTTTCTTATTGTGTCCAGATATATATGGTTATAAAAACTTATTAACACCTTGAAACTTATAACAGTATTTCAGAAACAGAACAAATCGATACAATACTAACTAAATACCCGTTTAGTTTATGGACCTGAGGCGATATATGTATATTTCTCGACATACACAACATTTAAGAGCCAATTAAGGCCTAGCTAATATCCTATACACTGCTGTGAACTTATTACGCAATATTTACATAATACTAGATGGAATTATTAGAAAAATATGCGTGTTTACTACAAAAATATGCAGTCGCCATCTTGTATAGTGAACGACATCCGGAATAGAGGGAATGTTGGCTGGATGGGTAAAGTAGGTAGGGACCATTGATAGATATGATTAGCGGTCGTCGGCGACATATGTGATTGAGACATTATTAAATGCCTGCATGTTATGAAGGAGGAAAAGTGGCCGCGCTATCTGACTAGACTTGTCAATCAAGCACATGTGATATTGAAGAAAGTTCACGACAATCACAGACAAGTTCCGTTGCTTATCATTTGTCAGCCGCTATGAATAGTTAGATAAGCTTCAGATTTAGGTATGTCGGCATACAGAAAGAATAGAATGTACAAATAAAACAAGATTTTATTGCTGTTACTTCGATATAAGAATGACATATAGCAATGTGACTTACTTCTCTAAATAAGTTGTTCACGATACTATGACTTTCCATAAGCTAGTTCGATCGGACTCCAAAATGAATTTAGCCTGTCTTTGCTTCAGTACATAGTCTACGATAATCAGTTTCAAAAAGTTTTGAAAGCAGAAGCATCGTGTCTATTAACGTATTTAAAAACGAGTGTTAGGTAGTTATATTAATTGATAACAAATGTAATCAATTTATACAAACCTATATCTATTAAAATCGCAATCAAGTATCTTGCACGTTTACCGCCACAGATAATTAAGTATTAGCAATATGGTCGTGATTTTCAATAAAGAACTAAAATACATAATAAATAATAGTACTATCAGTCCTGTATTAAACTGTTCGCATGGGGCTGGGCACGGGCCTCTTCTCAGTGTGAGAAGGGTTAGGCTTTAGTCCACCACGCTGGCTCAGTGCGGATTGGCAGACTTTACATAACTTTAAGAACATCATTGAGAACTCTCAGACATGCAGGTTTCCTCACAACGTTTTCCTTCACCGTTAAAGCGAGCGATAATTAACTATTTAATACGCACATAACCTCGAAATGTCAAAGATGCGTGCCTTGGGGTCGAACTCGAGACCTCTGCGTGGCACTCCAACGGTCTCCCACTAAGCTGTTGCTCACATTAATAAGCTTCAGTAAATATAATTATTAAATATTATATTCTTTTTTTTTTATTTCAGATTACTAACAAGCTTTTACTGAACACTTACTAGTAATGAAACATAGTTGATATATGTTGGCGAATATGGAATCGCGAACACAGCCATTGGGACAACTAGTGGGTTATTACAAATGGTATGCCAATACTAATGGGCACTTAGCCAACAGGAACATTTCTCAATCAGTATATTGTTGTTGTCCCAGTGTTCCGAGATAAATCGTATCGAGACACGGCCAGGTGGCACCGTCGCGTGCGCACCTACGATATGACTGTATGACGACATCGCATTGACAAACGCACAGGTTACTAAAATACAAATAAATATAATATAATATAATAATAAATAAAAAATGGAAATGATAAAAATCTTCTTTAACATGGGAATTGTAGGAATACTAGATCGCCGGTGTAACGCTGCAACTACTAAGAAGCTAACGCAAGGACCCCACTATACACAACAGGGTTGTATGGCTATGATTTATAATATCTAGTACAAGAGTTCACCATGGACAGACATAAAATTAAAATAAATTACATTGTTTATTTGACAGTGAGAATGGACCGGCTCACCATTAACGTATCTAAGGCTATTTTCCAGTGGAGGGCTGGCCTCTAATCAGCGATGCCCTTTATAACCTTCGATTTTAAATTAAAATCTAATATCCTGGGATGACATCCAGACAATTTTGGAACGGACCCGGCCTACCTAGCCCTCCCTTGTATACACTCAATGCGACTCACCTGGATTATTATCACCTAAGATTAATTGTGCGCTTGCTACTTTTATTGCATAAAAAAGAAATCTGTTTTATATTTAAAGCAACGTTTTTATTTAATATGCTTCAAGTAAAATACAGGTAGCTATACATTAAGAAATGCGTTTCCCAATTAATAAAATGAGTTGAGTGTAGCGTTACTCAGCGGAAATCATTATAGTATAATGAATGATCGCAATACTGTAAATGAGGCGAATCAATATCTATTGCAATAGTTAGGACTAATAAGCTTATGGAGTATGATAGATTTCTACGCGCCATGATTCAGTGGTAAATGCAATGTCTGTGTATGACGTCTTGAATTTGATTCCCAAACCGAGCAGCGTTATTGGATTTTCGTCTGTCAAGAAATAATTGTGAGTAGTACGAAATATTTTTTTAGAGATAAATCCTGCTCTAGGAATAATTCCTGTGTCGCGGGGGACTTTACAAACATTCAAACAACGGTTACAAAGAACACCCAAACTCGGAACAACCATTTGTGGATCACACAAATTTTTGCCCCGTGTGGGTTTCGAACCGACTTAAACCACTACGCCATCTGTGCAGTCTGTAACTTTTACAGGTAAATGACAATACCTTTGCCCCTTATTACGAAGAGACCTCAAGCTAAACCTACCTTAGTTAACAAAGTGAGGGAGTTGCACACCTGTGCCTACTTTTTCAGCTACACATATAAGTGTCAGCATATGTATGAATAAGAAGGAACACCGCTGCATTGAACAACACTTATGAATATTTAAATCGTAGAGTCAATACCAGTGAATCATACATTGATTTTGACAAGTCCACTACCTGTATATTGTCGTGGGTATTATGCGTTTAGTAAATCACTTCCTAGCACTTTGCACCGATTACGAAATCAACAGATGAAAGTAAATAAATAGTATATTCTGTTCTAAACTTCTTTCTTGTTCTGTATGTTTTGAACTGCAGTCCGTTATTCCAGCAATTAATAGAATAAAGGGAGTTTCTACCAATATCAGTTTTTACCAGTTTTCTTGTGGATGGCTACCGTTTTGGGTAATCATAATGCTTCTGTTTGAAGTGAGCTCACATCAAACATGAATGAATGAAAAAATAATATTATTTATTGCAATTAATAATTAGGTAAATAGTCAGTAATATATGGCATAATGGCTGCAATACCTTGTTGATATGAGTTGTAAAATACTGAAATTATATTTAACTGGCGATTTAAAAGAGTGGCCATGAGTTTCTTGCAGGTTTCTTCTCATACGCTCTACCTTTTTCCTGAACCTAGCAACTAACCTAAATGTAACTTCAGTAACTTAGTAAACTTACTAACCTATATATTTTGAGGTTCATAAATGTTACTTTGTGACCTAAATGAATAAATGATTTTTGACTTTGCGATATTTGTATAGTACCTATTTACAATGTTAAGTACAGCGCCATTGTTTACGATACCTTTCCGTATGTCGTAGAACTTTTCCGTGTAACACTGACTGTCGTGTTCCAGTCCCATCAGTTACGCAAGTCGACATGGCCGTGTAGACAAAAAATATCTGACACCTATTTTCCTTCCTAGTGCTCTATGTTAACTATGAATATATTCATATCGTATGTTGACAGCGTGGCAACGGTGCGTGCTTTATGCCACAAGCAATTTAAATAGATCGATTACTGCACGAAGCAATCTGGGTGATCCACAGATAATTTTACCTGATCTAAGTGGTTCGTGTCTGTAGTTTCTTTGTCTTGAATGTCCTTTTCTGTGTCAAGATACGTCGCTAGAGCACGAGATCTCATCTTTTAAGACAGAATCCATGTATATATGCTCACGCCTATCTTCTTGAAGAGATAGGCAGAAATTTATTGCACACGTCTTACTATCTATGTTTCAGATCTCATGTTATAAGAGATACATAGCCCGTACTACTAATGAGTTTTCTTTTACGTTTTCTAGCATTTGGCTAACAAATTACTAGTGTTTTTGTTAAATCCTCCACCTAAGCTAAAATGCTTGTGTTACAAGTAGATTTATGTCGGTAGTGTAATGGGTAGAATCGACCGCACGACGTGACGTCTCGTTGCAAGGCCAATGACTTATCTATTGGGCCACAGCAACTTATATCTAAACAGAAGCAGCAAATAGCATAACTGACAATTAGCTTTAGATATAGATAACGTCCATTTTATATGTTATAAAGCAGAGTTTATTTACCCAAATACATATTAAGTAAATATGCCTAGTGCGGGAGTTATTGTTTCAAATACTATTATTTAGAATTCGAGGGCCCTTATTTCTATTTTAGAGTTTTCTAATTTGGAAGATATAACAAAAAGTATGTAGGTTTATACCGTTTAAGGACACATCTAATTATAAAAACAAGTGCGACGTCGTCGCGGTTATGTCTGACCGAAAATAAAATAACAATTACATAAGCTTGTAATATTGAAAAAAGGTTTAACGTTAGTATATTGTG
This sequence comes from Catocala fraxini, assembly GCA_930367265.1. Taxonomy (NCBI): domain Eukaryota; kingdom Metazoa; phylum Arthropoda; class Insecta; order Lepidoptera; family Erebidae; genus Catocala; species Catocala fraxini. The sequence goes on along the minus strand of OV884025.1, from coordinate 9,626,113 downwards.
ATATGTCTATCTAACGACTTGCGGAAATCTAATAACTCAGATTAGAAGTCCCACCACATACGAACGATGTCCTTGGCTTTTAATTAATCAAAGATATAATTACAACCACACATCCATATTTAGGTAATTAATAACACAAAAAAATTAAACACGCTATCTGTACATACTGAAACGAATCTAAAATCGATATTGATAAGTAATTTGGGTTAATTAAATGATTCGGCCTAATCGGCTCATGTGGCTTTTTTTTTATTCTATTTAGGTGGCAAACAAGCATACGGCCCACCTGATAGAAAGTGGTCACCGTAGCCTATGGACGCTTGCAACACCAGGCATCACTTACGCGTTGCCGACCCTTTAGGAAAGGGAAAGGAAGTGGGAAGGAGAAGGAGCGGGAAAGGGAAAAAGGGTGTTTGGGCCTCCGGTAATCTCACTCACCGAACGAAACACAGCAGTAGTAGGAATACTGCTATTTCACGTTGATATTTCGTAAGAGGGTTAGTCCTTCCCCGGTCGAGCCAGCCTATTCATGCTGAAATCAGCGAGGCTCTACTACTCTATCTGGTCTAACTCTGGTGGAGATATGATCGTGGCACGCTCTACACACCGGACAAACAGTCTGTTATCTGATAAGAGCGTCTCCTATATTTAGGACGTTAAGATACCGGACTTCAGTCTAGATGCCTGCAGAACTCTTATAAGAACTCTGCATTACAAAAAGCGCGTAATGACATTTAGATCTGTCCCTCTCACGGAAACAAAATTTATGTGATCCACAAAAAGTTGTTCCGGGGCTGGGTGATCTTCGTGTTCGTTATTTGCAAGTTCGTAAAATGAATTAAAAAAACTGTACGAATTTACATCCCTAAACTGTAAGCTTCTTTTCAAATTTATTAAGTAACTAGCGACCCACCCTCGCTCTGGCAACGGCGTTGTTTATAACTATGTCGAAATAACTGACGGCATCCCAGTAGAAACCAGGATATTAAATTCTAACGAAATTATGTCTTTATCAACTCCTGCACTAGGCAATCGACTAATCTAAACAATCAATTTATTGACACAATACATTGAGAAATCAGAAATGTACTAAGTATTATGTAGCCATACACTAAGCAAAGAGACACACTCGAATAAAATCAATAACATTATCTATTGAGTTACATACCAATTGTCACGACACTATACATTATGTAGATATACTATACCAACACAAAGAACAATATTGAATAAACATAACTATAAATCAAAACATATAATTATTTAAATCACTACATACTTATTAGTTAAATTTAAAAAAAACAAACACATGTATTCAAACAGAGGTCCCAATTCTTTGTGCTTATAGCTTTTATTAGACAATGATTTGCACATATACAGCCAATTACTTATCGACATATTGCACACCTCCTTGTTCCTGCTTCGAGCTGTAAATAAAGATGTATAGGCGTACTTATGTATAATGTATGAAGGCTACATACATATCGTACAAGTAGGAAATCATCAGTGAACGAATGTAGTAACATAGACATTCTCTTACCAGTTTATAAGTACGTATGAAACAAAAGAACGGAAAATAACGATCTCACATGAGATACCCTTATCACTATGTTATTATATTCGTAATGTCATTAATGAAAGTTATCTCCTTAATGCGGAAAATGATATGTATATGAAATAATATGTCAATTAGGTCAACATCGGTTGTCTATCGGTTGATTATTACATCTAATTTCAATGGGGTAAAATTGGCTATGCAGCGTGATTTAATTTCATATTTTCCAGCTTACAATCTAATCTAATATCAAGTTTATAATCTATGTTCATACATTTATAATTAAATGGTCCAAAACTTCTTCAAATATTATAATGTAAGTCATAATTAATGTAATATACCAGTTGCGTATGTTACACATTATACATAATATGATTTACATTGCCTACAATGTATTCAAAAAGAAAGTAGTGTTATCTAGAAAGAGATCTCATATATTTTCATAATTTTACCTACACAATGAATAATATTTTAGGTATATAATATTGACTAATCAACCCATTAACATCATTGACCAATCGCTTTATCTATAACGAGGCGGATAATGTGTGGAAAATATTCGCAATGTGATCTAAATTTGCTTCTCGAAGGAGACGGCTAAATATCTTATTATCGAACTCCGGGTTTATGGCACTCGTTCTACAAATAATAAAAGAAAAAGAATAAGTGAAGATCGCCTGACGATAAATAAAGAATAAATGGCGAATTCCTACCATTTTAAAAGAGCTTGCATTTTTTAAACCATCGAATACATTTCCTTCTAGATCTCTCTAACATAAAAATTACTACGATGTCTCTACAAGCGTAATTCTTATAACTGTTATTCTCAATTAATATGCTTAAGGAAACTAGACACTTTCTTCTAGAACACTACAATGTAATAATATTCAACGATAATCCAGAACCACTAGATCTTTCTTCTTGATCTTTCGACTTGATATCTATTTGTTGCCTAAACCACGACTTATTTCTTAAACTAATCGTAATTGTGTCTGACGCATAATGCGTTCGATATTCAATGAACTCAGTTACGTCATACATCTTTATAAAAAGGGCATGCAGTTCTCAGAAGCAGTTGATCCGAAAAAATACCTAAACCGAACTGAAATGTCAGGGCCACAATATAAAGATTCCATTGTAGAGTCGCAGGGAATCTGTTATGAACCCAACTTACCGATCTATTATGATTCTGACATTGAAATAACATAATGATCGAGACGTGACTTGTCCCAATTCGTAAACAGATTTGATAGACGTTCAACTGAATGTTGTTTTTACCGACGTTAATTGACCTATTGTGAAAAACATATTTTTGAGTAAACAAATTATGATATCTTATTCATAACAATAATCATTTTAGTATCACTTGCTTAGACTTATTTAATTAAATATACCTATTGTGATCATCACTACATAATAATATTATAAAACAAAGCCCCCGCCGCGCCGCGTCTGTTTGTCTGTCCGTCTGTTCGCGATAAACTCAAAAACTACTGAACGGATTTTCATGGGGTTTTCACAAATAGACAGAGTGATTCATGAGGTGCATAATTTGTTAAATTATGTAATTTTAAATTAAATGTTCTAATGAATCGACGTGACCCCTTTACGTAAAGACCCGGTACCTGGAACGGTGATAATTGCATTCTAAACAAATATTGTCTATTGTTTTATTATAATCTATTTATTTTATTTTACCGCTAAACGAGTAACAGTCAAAAGTGATATGGACATAATTAGATATAGAGAATAACTTACACTACTATATAAAAAACGCGAACATAGCAGCGGGCAGAAGCTAGTTTACTATAAAAGTGAAAGGAATGTTGAGTAGATAACATATAGGTATGAATGTAAAGCATCACTTGAGTAGGCAGGAAGAAAAACATCCATTAGAATTATATTATTTACGTAACTTATGTCACAGCCAGTGTCATTACTCTGCCATGTTGTACTATTGCTAAGTAATTTTATGCGAATTATATAGACATTAGCGTGGACTATTTATGTTGTCAAACAATGTAACGAATACCAGTTTTATGATTAAAGAAATGCGCGGTCCAGATTAATTTAACATAATAATAAATTTATGTTTTTGGAACTACAAGTTCTTGGTTATTGTTAGACAGAATACACTGCTTCGTTGGAACCGATTCGATATTTGAATCCGGCAAAGCGTTATTATATATTGTTTTATTTTTATTAGCAGCAAATGGTCATGAAAAGAGTTCATGCGGAGTAGACGGCAATTGTCTCATAGTGCCGCCGTAAGATCCAGAAACATACCTACTCGTCGAAGACTCACAGCTTCGTTGTTAGAACCAGAAACATACTCAGCGAAATATGGTTATTTATTAGGATATAGAGAGATGTACTGTTACAAACTTAAATCTATGTAGGAATGTATCGCATTCAAAATAGCGGCTCGAAATTTAGTAGTTAGGCAATTTTAACTCGAGTGTGGTATGTTCAAAACCCGAATCTATACTTTATACTAATATTATAAAGCTGAAGAGTTTGTTTGTTTGGTTGAACGCGCTAATCTCAGGAACTAATGGTTCGGATTGAAAAATATTTTTGTGTTGGGTAGCCCATTTATCGAAGAAGGCTACAGGCTATATAACATCACGCTACGACCAGTAGAAGCGGAGCATAAATTAAAAATGTTACAAAAACATGGAAAATTTTCTTATGTGAAGGCGACGAAGTTGCGCGTGTCAGCTAGTAACATGATATAAACATAACATCTCATATTGACCTAAATTACAAAGGTACTCAACAGTAAAAAGCTTCATCAAGATGTACCTACTTACTATATACTTATGACACAACGAAAATGCGTAACGTAATTTATCTAATTAGATAATTAAGTAGGTACATCAGATAATGGGCAATTCGGTTGCGGAAACAACACTACTACTACTAATATTGTATAACCAATTGTTCAGACAAACGCTGTCGAATCTATCTATATCTACTAATGGTCGCCCAGTAATCAAAATTGGACCGTTATTTTCAATTTCGTTTTTTATTTTAGGCTTCTGTATTTAAACTTTATCTCAGCCAAATCACAAACGCCTTCGTGCGTTTAATATGCTTTAAAATAAATCTCTTAACGCATTAATATGCAGATACACCTTAACAAAACTATAAGTTATATTGCAACGAGGCTATTTAGTACATTGAAGACGTTTTTGTAAAATAAATTAGGACTGGCTATTCAGAGGCACCTGAACCCAAACCAATGGCTTTCAGTATTTTGGTCTGTCTATCTGTTTGTTTGTTAAAGTATTAGTTTAGTAGTAGTAGTATAGAGGCGCTCATAGCCAGTTGCACTCACTGATCGGTAAACGATTAGCGAGGTTAAGCAACGTTGGGTGCGGTCAGCTTATAGATGGGTGACCGCTTAGTGGTATTTCATCTGAGCGTCTCCATGTTTCGGAGGTCACGTGAAAAGTCGGTCCCAGTTGTTGCCAAATTGACAGCAGTCGTTAAGCCATGTCAGAAGCCAACGGGCGGCTATAACAACTCTTGACAACAGGTTGGCCAATAACCACACGAAAAGAAAAAAAGAAGAAGTATCACGCAAAAACCACTAAACGGATTTTGACCCGATCTTCACAAATAATAGTAATATGTAGTAACCAAATTTAATCTTTTCTGATCTATAGAACCAGAGATATGCTGCACGGTGTGACCTACGTTATGACGTCATAGCCGAACAGTAGTTAATCCAAACACAGTCGCAAACAAAAGCCAGTCAACCATCAAACTCATATAAGCATTAGTAGCTGATCCAAATTTATCTAGCTTTGTCGCCGAGATCTAGTCGTGACGAGCTTAGCCTTCGTGTTTCAAACAGGCTAGATAAATTAGAATACAATAGACTTAATTCACCTTACCTGTAATTAATATGCGTATGTATCGAAATCTATATATGTGTCTACCGAAACCTGTCGACTGTCGAGCGAACCTTACCAGGCTACGAATTCGACATCGACCACACCAACTAGTATGAATGATCGTTCGGCACAGTTATCTAGTCATTAATTTATTTACAGTTAATTAACGGCACAGTATAAACCAATAATATAAGTTACCTTTAGGTATTATAATTACATAGAATATTTAGTAAGTATTATAATCATATATAACTCCTTCACCCATTTGATTTTTCAATTTGTTGCGGGTTTCAAAATAGTTTAACTTTGCCACAATTGCTGAATCTGGCTATACATGTTTTCCAAAACAAGTCATAGAATATTGTAAAGAATGTCAACTTTGTTTCAAGTTCATAGCTTTTACATACAAAGTTAATGCTTTAGAAAAAGTGTGGGGAGAAACCCAAATATTTCCCAAAAAATTCTGAATTTCTGAGAATTCCGTACTGGTGAATCCTCGGCGAACTATTTCGATACTGAGCTAAACACTATCTTTATTATATCACTTTCCATCACTTGCGAAAATGCAAAGACTGACACTATGTAGTTATTTAAGCAATAAATAATGTAGAGATGTGCCAACGAATATGTTAAGAAACTATAGGAGGTGTTACCATAATATCAGCCATGATGTCTACAATTACCATGTCATATTCGATCCCTTAGCTTCGTCAAAATCTGACGTCAAAGTTCGTGGTTAGTTATACCACCCGCCGGTCGTGATCAATCTACTCAGCTGCCGGATGGTATGCACCAGCTCTCATAACGATCACGCTTCGGTTGCTCAACCAAACCTCGCATTATAAAGTTACAAGCAACCAGTCAAACAAACTGTCGGAACTAATCCATACACTTAATCAAACGCCTGTATATTTTAAAACGCCGTTTTTTGCGACAGACATAATGGTTACCGATAACCATTATACTGTAAACATATTATGTATGTAGTTATGCTACAGCTACTTACTCGAATAATAGTACGGTGAGCGCAAAGGACAACAAGATAACAACAGTTTCGATTATTGAAGAACTTCGCAATAAATTATAATTGGCTAATAGATTAAATCCGTAGGTATTGCATAGTTCGATTATAATAATAGCAATTTTCATTATGGAGAACGGACGAAATTATACTACCTCCTTCACTTCGAACTCGTATTCGGGATTCGTGTCTGATTACGGTCGCCTTGACCCACGACGACAGCCGTGACATCGAACCTGTTTTGATCTCTCCATCACATATGCGAGTCGATCATCGCCAAGGCGACGTCACTAATCGAACAAGTTGCCGCTGTAACGTGACTCTCATTCGGTTCAAAGCCAACAAAAACTAATGGGGACAAATACTTTTCCCAGCAATCATCTCGCGTACCTAGTTTATGAAACAAAAATGTGAGAAACAAAGTAATTCGCCGCTCACCGACACGACACTCGTATTGTTGATTGCAGCTTAAACGTAGACGATGATTGCACCGTAACACAATCTACATTGCATAATAATATTATGCGGATGGCCGTTGTTGTCGATAATCCGCCGTGCTGTTTTAATCGCTGAAGGTTAGTGGCATTAGGGTAAATACGCATGAAGGTGAGTACAAGACCTGGTAGGAGTCACAATAGTGAACGCGAAGCCTTGATGGACGACTAATGAGTAGGTATGGCATGAGTGGAATGTCACAGGCGCACGACATGCCCTACTATGACACACACCGTGCGATTTCATGAATATAACACACACTATTTTTGGTGTGTTACAAGAAATTAGCATGCTATGGCAATATATTATGTGTAGCAAACTGATCATCCCAAAGAGTCACGGTTCAAGATTAATATAATTAAAACAATAAAGTATGTTTCCTTAGACAACCTGTCTTTAAACAAATTGTTCATTGTTATGCTAATGGAAGTGACCTCTGCGGTCTCGCCGGACATTCGCAGACGGCACTACTTGCTCAAGTCGAATATTATTGCAACAGTCGACATTGCCTCCGATTGCAGACCACAGTCATGTATATTTGCACAATTTCCATAAATAAACTCAACAGATCTCTACGAGATAAAATGGCAATCGCGATAATACATGCCTACCCAGTAGAAAAGCTTCTGGGAAATATTTTGTGGAAACAAATTAGCATACAAACTGTACCAGTGTTTATAAACATACCTGATATAAATGTGAGTAAAACTTTTTTACAAATCAAAACAATGATTAAAGTTTATTAATCCTATTTATAATCGTAATGTAGCGTATCAATGACTATAATAAACCCAATCAAGAATTAACTAGAATTAAAATAAAACAACATTGCGAGTAATAGGTACTCGTTTTCCCACTTTAGTATTTTTATCTAATAGACTTTTATAAAAAAATCACAAGCGATGTAACCACAAACAAAAAAGCAGTGTGGTCAATTCGTCCCAGTAAATAATCTGTGTCACTAGCTGACTGGTTCAATGTGAAACGGACAATGAGGAAAAAAAACAACACGGATGTCTACTGGTTTCGCGCGCTTCTTGATATAACACGAAAACAAGATGGCTTCTTTAATGTGATGTTTATTATAGTGAAGATTGCAATGATTGCATAAAGGAAAACAAGAAAAATATTAGCTTTAGAAAAATCTTTTGCAATGGCTTCAGAAATTGGTTCTCAATTCAACAATTGTATGTAACTTACGTAATATCTTCGATATCGTTTAGGCAAATCGCTGTATTTTTATAGAAATGCTATCAATAGATTTTTTTATGTGGGTGTCTATCTGTATCAGATTCTAATCAAAATTAGAATCTGACCATAGACGAAGAAAATTTTGTACAAAACTTACTAACAATAAATAGTACTAAAAGTATCAAAACTACCGTATTAAGTATACCTTATAAAAGATGAAAAATTAAGTTTTGACATTCGACTTAATTCAAATAAATAAATCGTATTTTAATTACTTTCGTGTATCTTAAGTTAAACTTACCTTGAAAACAATTTTGTCCTTCTCCATCTCCATTTTATTTTCTTGTTTTACTGACGAGGTCCTGTAACAAAACAATAATATTAGGTATATTAGGTAATGTGCATACTCATTTTCACGCCTATATCCTCGAAGAGGTTAGGCAGAGGCATATTATACTCATATTTTGTCAGCCATCATTTAGGGACCCACGTAATAGATTCGCGAGCCTATTGCAGTCCACCGGGTACATACCATACAGACCTCAGAGCTACTACCAAGAATTTCTTGACAGGAAAACTATCAACCCTTTGCCCAATCCTAAGACCTCATACACAGCAGACACATACATATACTACCGCTGCGCTACCAATGTATGAATAATTAATTATATTCTTAATTAATTAATAAATTATATCCTGTCAATGTTTCTAGAATATTTGTCATAACAATCAACAAAAAAGGATATGCATATTAATAATGTAACGTGATACCCTAACGAGCAACTATGAGTTATTTAATAAGCAAAAGAAGATAAGAATCTAACTATTTGTTTTCTCATGCGGCAATTACCTCTATTATGTTACTAGATTTTGCCCACGGCTTCGCTCACATTAATTTAGATTTAGTCAATAAATTACTATTACTCGGGAATAACCTTTTTTCTGGATGAAAGGTACCCTTTCCTAACCCGTACAACGTGTATGTGATATTTCATGATAATCGGTCGCGTAGTTAAGGCATGAGCGCGTAACAAACAAACTCACATTCACATTTATAATATTAGTTCGGAAATTCAATTGAGCTAGATGGTGTGATAAGCACTATGTATCAATCAGATGTTTTTGCCTATTTAATACAAAAAATACCTATGATAATAGCTTATATAATATTGCTTATATATATAATATATATATATATAATACAATAAACGATATTTGAATCTGGAGTCCGATTACAACTCTACACACATTTACAATTATATATAATTTTATAAAGACATGCAAAGCGTGACATAATTTAACTTAATTAGGATAACACGAGGTTAATTTGAATTTAATTTATATAAAGACTTAAGAGAGTGATTTTGGCCACCAGAGAAGACATCAACATGCGAGCAGATAACATTATATTGACGACACATACGAAGCAGTGGTCTATTATAAGTACATATCGGATAATCGGATGCACATTTACCTAAAGTTCAGGTGTTGGCTATTATGGAAAGCGTTTTTATCGACAAAACCCCTGTATGTACAAAAAATATATTTTGTAAGATATTCTTGACAAATAAATAATACAGAGTTTAATAAAAATAGCTACAATAATTTATGTTTTTCATTTACCACACCAACCTTTCCTTTACATCCTACATACACATGCATGAATGGATATTTAGAATTTAATGTAAATTTAATATACATCCAACTAGTCAAGCAATCCCGGAATCCAGAGATTTTATTTTTAATAAAAAGTTCTCAGATACCGCTTTTACTTTAACTTTAGCTAAATATGCATCCGATTATCCGATCTCTTATTATGAGACACAAACATAAAACACAACAACAACGAAACAACATTGCCTACCCTTTTAATAATATACAAGCTCGAGTCTATATATGGTCTACTTAAACTAACTTATTCGGTTTTGTAAATAAATTTAGTTATTATATTATAAGTGGCTCGTTTCTCCAGTGTCGTAAGAGTGAGCGCATGAGTAACTACTGATCGTGCATGTGAAACACTGATGTACTTACCTACCTACATAACTAAATAAGCAATTGCTGCATAGAAGTGAAGCCACATTTTAATAACAGACTACCTGTTGCTGCTAGCTACTAGCTTGTTAGAGGCTTAAGACTGCGCCGAGCGAAATGTGCCAAAACAGGCGGACACAGTTAAGTAAATAAAATCAACACTTTTTGTTTAATACAAATATAAAATATACATTTACCATAACAATGAATGTGTTTACAATTACACCGTGTAAAAAACTTAAAATAATTACTATTTTCAGCTACAAAATTACGTAAATTTGCATTATAACTGTGATTTTTAGATTATAACAGTAGAAATCTATCCTATTTTACAGCTTAAACGAAACATAAATAGTTATATTACAATTTGTCCGACCCAAATATTTAAGTTATTGGTTGACAATAAAGATACATATTTATCAAAAAAGCACTTCAAATCCTCCATACAATTTTACTATGACGGCCGCGCGCCGATTTGAATATGCGTCGCACGTGCTCTGTCATTATCTATCTAACGCTCGACGCAGTCTTAAGGTAACCTCTATATATATCAAAATCGGTGCAGTGACTTAGCGTTGAAAACATAACAATCATAATTACTGTCGCATTTTGCAGTATTATCAGTTTCACCAGGTCCGAGAGGCGGCGTGCGTGTTCCCACGCGCGCCTCTATGTCGAGTCCGTCTCCCCTCTAGGGGGGACAGTAGGGAGTTTTAGAAGTGCCTTTGGGTAGGTCTGTCGTGTAGTGGCCTGCCGTTTCATACGGCGGGCCGAAACCTCGGCGGGGTCACGACCGCATGCGAAACTGATTCGCGCGGCCCCGTCGATAGTGGTTTTGTCGAGGAACACCGTGGTAGGTTTATCAGTTTAAGTAAATTGTTACGTTATCTAAACTCTAAAATACAAAGAATTTTCAAATCTACTCGAAAATAAATAAGATGCGATCAAATTAGGTAGTAGGAGTGATTGTCAAATGACAGAAAAAGGATGCACAATCCTAACTTTGCCGTAACCGCTATTTAAATGCTAGTGTCCGAGGGAGAAAACGAGATATTCCCACTATATCCACACTTTATCTAATATCTAAATTTAAAATATTATGGACTGCCTTATTTTGCAACCAATTTTGATACTGTTTGCACAGAAGGATTTCTTTTGGTTGCTAGTTGCCCTTGTATGTAAAATAATGTACAAAATTCACATACATATGTAACCTTATTGGCGAATCTAGGATTATTTTTCAGCGGAGTCCTCGGCTCCTAAACAACGATAGACTACTAACCGCTCTAGAAATTTTAAGTCGTAATATTTCATCCTGGGATGGGTGCCAAACAATTCTGGGGTGTGTACAACCAACCCGACCTCCCCTTAAATGTGCCAATGGTTAGAGTAGGCGTGGTTGGGCTACTGCCCCAGGACACATGGAATATGGCGCCTTCAGCTGCCTTGATTTTAGTATTCAAATTTTACATGCTACTAGCTTTTGCCTGTGGCCTCACTCGATCGGGAACAGTACGTTTTTCTACATGAAAGGTACTCAATGTCCTTTTCTACACCTCTGACGATGAGTAGTTAAGGCGTGCAAGCGTAATAAGCAAACAAACTTACAATCGCATTATTATTATAGATTATTTATAGACTATGTATGGTGGTTTCCATAACAAACATTTCGCTCAAGGATGCAGAGCAAAACCAGCAATAAATATTAAATTATACAGCCTCAGCACTAGCGTAGCGGAGCCGGGGCGGTATGGGCGGCCCGCCCCGTGCGGCACTTTTAGGGAGCGGCAAAATTTCACAATGAATAGTAATAATATCTTGTAAACATTTGTACCATTTAATGACGAACGAGAGGAATCGATAGATGTGCAACACACAATAATTTTGTTCTTGCCGAAAAAATATTTAGAATTATTTTATAATATAGTCTTTTAAATTGAAATCCCTAAATAAGAGGGCAGCAAATTATTATATCGCCCCGGGCAGCAAAATTTTCTTCCGTCCCGGGCGGCTGACATTCACGCTACGCCACTAAGCCCCAGACATACCTATATATGTATACACTTTTTGGTAAACCTTGGGATAACACAAACACTACTTGCTTTAAATTTTGAACTCTAAAGTCTTTCAAGACAATTAAGACAATGAAAGAGTAACTATCAAAAGTAAGTTTACTTAAGCCCGACGAAACGACGAAGGGAAGGGGCGAAATTCGAGTTGTTGTAATTACACCAATAAACTGGCCATCAAAACATGTCACCATATACTACATGTGACTCTCATACATCTATAACTGTCCCTTTTGTGATGACACAGACAGACGCCTGCAATATCTGTTACGATATGTATGTTACTTGTAAAGTTAATAACCCTTCTTATGCACAGTATTTTTAGCGATCAATAAATGCCTCCATTCAAACTCGGATAATTCCACATAGCAAAAGTTAAATACAAACATGACTACGCTTACCGTATAGGGTTGCCACTTAAATAATCATTTACTACTAGAGGAGTCGACAGACAATGTCCTGCTTGGCAACCTGATAGCAGCGCCACCAACTGAGATCAATTATGAATCTAAGCCATCCATAGAACCATTGAAACACACATAAATAACTTCATTCAAATCGGTCTAGCCGTTTAGGAGTTCGGTGACACATACAGGTACAGAAGAATTATATTTATACATATACATACATAGATTCACGCCTGTTTCCCAGAGGGGTAGGCAGAGACTACGGATTTCCATTTGCTACGATCCTGACACACTTCTCTGGCTTCATTCACTTTCATCACATTCCTCATACACTCCCGTCGGTTCAAGGTGCTCTTAAGCTGGCCTTTGTCCAGAACGCCTCCGATCTGATCAAGAAACGTTCGCCTAGGTCTTCCTCTTGCGACTGTTCCATTCACACTAGCCTTATAAACTTTCTTAGTCAGTCTTTCCTCGTCCATTCTTTCTACATGCCCAAACCAGCTTAACATACCCTTTTCTATTCTTGTCACTATATCAACTTTCATGCCGCATCTCTCTCTAATCACACTATTTCTTATTCTATCGTTCAGAGTCACACCACATATATTTCTCAGCGCTCTCATTTCTACAGCATTTATTCTGCTCTCATGCTTCTTTTGCCATACCCAACTTTCACTTCCATACATAAGTGTGGGCACTAATAGTCCTCTATGAACAGCCAAACGTGCCTTTTCGGAAACATTTCGACTGTTCATAAAAGCGCGTAGAGCTCCACTTTGTTTCCCGCAATCGTTCTATAAATTATAAGGCTATCTATTATCTATGTATAATAAAGATAATAACTTGCAACATGAATACCTTGTTGTTATAGGCACTAAATACGTATATCATGTTATAGTTACATTAGGGAAACGAAAATATGAAGACATCTTGATATTTGGTTCTTTTCCTATTTATGTAAATAATAATCAAAACTAAATTATACCAATAAGTTGATTTTCTTGTGGTCTCACACTAGACGAGCCTATCCTGTAGTATGGATAATTAATTATTCATACTACAGGATAGGCTAGCTGCATAATTATGCAGCCTCAGACATACCTATATTTTAAGTAATTTTTTCGAAAATCTTTGGATTGCGCTTGGGCTATTTGCTTTAAACATTGAACTTGAAATTCTAGTCTTTCAAGACTATTAAGACAATAAAAATGTAACTTGTAAAAGTTCAAAGATTTTTCTACATTGTATAAGTATACATTGTTTCTTTTCTTTCAGTTACGATATTTAGTAACTTATAAAGCATATTAATATTTAAAATTGTCATGCCGTAACCTTAAAAAGATTGCATTCAAAGCGTGGGTGACACAGGCATTTTTATATCCAACTCTATACATATTACAAATGTTTGTTTCAATAACATAAATCATTTAGGAAAAACATTATGGTTATACAAAATACGTTTATTTTCCTTTAGCTAAACTATTTAATCAAAATCATTAAAATACTATTAGATACTTAAAATATTTTATTTGATTTTGTCTACTTTATTTAATTGATTATTTATGTAATGATCTTGTAATATTATTGTGGATATAGTATGAATTGTATACAATCCTCATTCTTGTAATTTGTAAATTTCTCTATATTTGAAATTAAGTACTTACATAGAAATTTATTTGTGAAAGCTTGTCCATAGCAATATTCACTACACTTAGTTACTATACCCTGGAATATTATTCTGTAAGGTTTTCAATAACTAAAAAAATAAAATATATACTAACTATTATTGACAGCCCTACTTGGGCAAGACTAGTTAAGTAGTTACATGTTACGCCTTGGTTCAAAGTAACATTGAACTGTGACCCAAACCTTGTTAAAAAATCTAACATTTTGTAAGCTACATAATTTATTTAAAATACATTAACCATTCATATCTGTATGACGTAAGTAATTAGATATTTATTTACTTTATAAAATTACATATCAATTAAGTTATATTCCAACTATGTTTTATAATCCTTATTCTAACCGCCTAACTAATATGCGAATGTGAGTTTATTTGTTACGTATTCACGCCTTAACTATTCGACCGATCATCATGAAATTTCGCAGACGCGTTGTCAGACGGACAGAAAAGGACATAGGGTTCGACCCGGTGATTCGGCCGCACCATGTTTGATCATCCATTTGTACTTTTACGTTGGACAAATAGAAGTCCCTATCAAGCCGTGTTTTAGTATGTTCGTTAGCAGACTGTACGAATTGCCTTTAAAAAACGGTGGTATTACTGAAACCAAATGATTCGCAGTGCGTACACGCATGAACACACACGGATGACGTTGTAGCGATTACAACAAGCCTGGTCTACATCCAAGACTTTTACTGATATAGAAACAACTTTAGTATGAGTAACATATAATGTAGTAATTTACGAAATCCTCGAACTGGGCTTAAATAAAGTGCATCTTAAGATAATATGGAGGTATAACATGATTAATAAGAGACAATGACTTATTTCTTTGTAACTTGCCATGTTGAGAAATGCGAGCGCCACATAGTGTGACTGGAAATTTTGTTAATGACAATAACGGATGAATTTTTTTACAGTGATTTTCCTTTTTGTTTGCCTCTTAAAATCTTTGTTTTATTTATGTCAGACTGCTTCGCGGAGGTGTGCTTGACTATAGTGTTATTGCATTCGGATGAATGGTCTAGCAACGCATACATTACAAACCGAAAGACAATCACTTTTATTAAAAAAAATTAACTATTTTACACATTCCGTTGCTTTTACTTTTTAAATTCTGCTGCTGGGCACGAACCCTTTTATGTTGATGACGATGTTTTCCTTCACCGAACCGTAAAACTGAATGATAATTAAGTATTTAATATGCACATAACTTCAGAGGTGAAAAGTCAGAGGTGCGTGTTGAAGGTGCATCTAGAGACCTTTGCATGGCAGACCAACAGTCTCCCCACTTGGCTAGCTAGCTAGCTAGCTACTATAACTTCTAACTTATAAAATCGTATGGATAAAGATAATCCGTTCAGTCTGCTATTGAACACACTGAGGGAAAGGCGCTAAAAGGCAAAATGAATGATAAATAAATGCAAGTACTAGGTAGTTTAACTGAACGCTACCTATGTCACCTGTCAACGATTGGGACTAGCATATAGGTATATTAGACTTATATACACTGTGCTAGTTAGAAAAAACATAAACAACCAACATCTGTCATGTTACAATCATAAACTGAGTTATACTTTATAATCACACACACATAATACTTTAATGATATGTAAAATAAGATATTTAGATCTCAAAACATTTTGACGACCAAGTCTTGCCTCATTTTCACAAGAATCGCTTTTGATTGTATATTATAACGATGGGACAGATACTGCTAATTATAATACCTAATTAAAGCTGTAGCCTTTGACATGTTCACGATAGAAAGTCATGACGTTACCATAGACATAGACACTTATGTAAATTTTATCTGTGCACGATTTTTAAATCGGATTTTAACGGGGGCGATTTCTTAACCACTAATTAATATCTTGTATGCGTATGATCAGTCCGTGACTTGAATGAAAATTATTGCACAGTTGTCGAAGACTCGTGTTATGTTAATTTTTTTATGTGTAGGTGCCTCCTATAAACTTAGAATCTGTATTTAGTTTACGACAGCGATAATCGCCGAGTTTGGATCACTTTCCATGTTAACCGTTCGGTAAAGTTACGAATGTTTTGTTTATATATATAACACGGCTATGTATTACATACTGTGGGCTCATTAGACCGTAGCAGACAACGTGAGTCAATAGTTTGTTGTTTAATTTGTTATGAATAATATATATAATACCTGTATTTAGATTGAATGGTATGTACAAATGAAAGAAACTTGCACTAGAAACGGCGCAGCAAGACTACAAAAACTTTGTAGAATATTAACGATGATAGAATACTAGTTTTCATAGCCTTTGTTATAAAGATTTATTCTAATAGAACCTTTGTTTTTCCAGTGGATAAAATAGCCTCTCACTCTCCGGCCTGTAACTCTACGCAATACTGATTAGGTCATGACACCGTAAAAATGCATAGTATAACAAACGTTTGACTTTTGCATCCTAACTATTATTATAAATGCAAATATGAGTTTGTTTGTTTGATACGCTTTCACGTCTTATCTATTCGACCAATCATCATGAAATTGCGCATACACATTGTCAGGGGTACAGAAAAGGACATAGGTTACCTTTCATCCAGAATAATTTACTGTTCCCGTAGTATTGAAATTTTTGACAAAATCTACACTAACGCTAACGAAGTCGTGGGAAAAATCTAGTTACTAATATAGTAGGACTAGCTGGGCCCGCGGTTTCACCCGCGTTTATCATTACTGCGCCGCTCCCGTAGGTCGTAGCGTGATGTTATATAGGCTATGACCTTCCTCGATAAATACGCTATCCGACACTAAAATATTTTTTTAAATCGAACCAGTAGTTCCTGAGTTTACCGCGTTCAACCAAACAAACAAACAAACTCTTCAGCTTTGTAATATTAGTATAGATTAGTAAGGATACCACCTTGATTTCAAATGTTGAGTGCGTATGTACCAATAAAACCTCTTAATAATCTAAGCCTCTTCTTTTATCTCCTTGAGCATAATAATCATATCATATCATAATGAAAACTAAAACGGTTCCACACAGCCGCGCAGTAACTAAACACGCGAATAACCGAACATTAATGAATGATTATGGAAATAACGTATGCCGTATAAATATTAAAATGTGCTTAATAGACCAAAATTATACAAATTTGCATCAGTTTTGTAATAAATGTGGCGTGACATTGTGGAACATCTGTTGCGAATATAAATACTTTGTGTTGTGCTTTGATTCAGTCTTGCGCAATCTTTGCAAAGTTCGGCTTAGTTGCTGTCAAGATAGTTACGCGCGCTTTGATGACTGCACAAATTGCGTAGATAAAGTGGTCGTCTCGCCATATGTTGTGGGTTTGATCCACACACGGAATTAATATTTATGTGTCACCCTAATAGTTGTTCCGAGTCTGGGAATGTGTTTGTAAATTACCCTGCTACGCAGAAATTATTCCCCGGGAATGGCACCTTTTAACCTTCAAAACTCTGTCTTACTTTAATCAGACAGTCAGGAGGCTTCGCCAGATATATATAACTAGGCTAGCTAGGGGTTGAAAGTGTCATTGTCAAGGCCTTTCATCCACAGTGAAACACGCTTCGCTTAGCAATAGAGTTACACCATGCCATTAGTATACTTCATAGAGTAGCTGTAAAACACCTTGGTAGGTATCCTTATCCTATCCTACTTTAGGTTTAAACTCTCTAAGGGCCTTTTCACGTTGTACACGTAACCTAGTGTAAGCCTTCCGAAAGGCCGGCTATTTTAATAACGGAAGATATAAGGAATAGGATAGATAAAGTAAAGCCACAACTAAAGCAGGTACGTAACGCGATATTTAAATGCAGCGTGAAGATATAATACTACTTACAGTGAAAGTCGATGTGCACGTTCTTCCTGCAAGTTACTACTATTATAACATACTAGCTGTACTGTAACTGTACTATTATAACATACTAGCTTTTGCCCGCGGCTTCGCTCGTACAGTAATTTTTTCTGGATGAAATGCACCATATGTCCCTCTCTGTACCCTCGTCAATTTGTATGCAAAATTCAATGAAGATCGGTCGAGTATTTAACGTCTGAAAGCGTAACAAACAAGCAAACTAAGAGTCGCATTTATAATATTAGTTAGGCCGTAACGTAGTTGCGAGAGTACAAAAAATATTAAAATCTGTATCCATATCAATGATATTTTCAGTATTTAATTGTCTGTCTGACTGTTTGTTCCAAAATTACGGAGAAATTACAGAACGGAGTTTAATGCGATTTTCATAATACAACAGCTTGGGGTTCAACTTAAAAAACTAACTACGTATCACCTGATTCTGTTGTGCCGAAGATGTAACGCATAGTGTGATCCGCGAAAATAAAATTAGGTACACGCAAAGCGTAGTTCACGCGGACTGAGTCGTGTGCTAGTTAGTAAATAATATATGTATTTTATCCCAACGAGGCATAACATTAGTAAAAATCTGTATAGTTTATACTGTTACGTGCTGGGTTCGACGGATAAGAATATAAACAATATTACCGACTAAAACACTTTTATTCAAACACACAATTCAATTTAAAACACAATAAACACTATACCACACTTTTTCACTGTACTGCTTCAAACTCCGTAGTATTTCCGCTTCCGTTCGCTTCGGTGAACACTTGATCGCTTACGATTGTAAACTCACTTGGCGGTGCGCGTGCGCCCTATTTATACGCGGCTAAAGCGCTTCTAGAGCTTTCCAGCAACGCGGTACTCGGCGTGTAAACAGCACCATGATTCGAGAAAGTACCAGCATTCTCTCTAAGATTCTCGTACCGTACTATGCAGTTCCGTGAGATGTCAATAGATGGCGGTGTAAACTATTAGACGGAACCGCCGAGTCCCTCCCACAATGCCGAGAGATGTCACTGGGCGTAACACTGCCCCCCTCTTAGACATGTTCGTCCCGAACATTGTTGGATCCGTAGTAGCGTGCCAATCGATCCACATGAACGATCTTTGGTGTACCTCGTGGTCCTTTCTGGATCCGGTAGGTGACGTCATTCATCTTAGTGACTATGCGATAGGGTCCATCCCATTTTGCCTGCAACTTAGGAGATTGTCCTTTGCTGCGTGCCGGATTATGTAACCACACCAGCGATCCTTCCTCGAAGCCTTTATTGTTCGCCTTCCGGTCGTAACGGGTCTTCATCCTCTCAGACATCTGCTGACCGGTCTGTCTGATGTGCTCGTATTCGTCATTCATCCTGTTGCGCAAATCATTCGCATAATCTGTTATGCTGCGTGGAGATTCAGGTGGGATGCCGGTGATCAAGTCTGCAGGTAATCGTAGTTCCCTTCCGAAGTTAGCGAAAGCAGGTGTTACTGATGTGCTTTCGTGAACGGCACTACGGTATGACAGGAGAAACGGTTGAATGTGTTTGTCCCAATCCCTTTGTTTGCTTTCTACAACTTTTGCCAGATATCTTTCCAGAGACTGGTTAAATCGTTCAACCATGCCGTCTGATTGCGGATGATAAGCGGTCGTTCTCGTTTTGTGGGTACCCATCACCCGGCATGTCTCCTTAAATACTTCAGACTCGAAGTTCCGACCTTGGTCACTGTGTATCTCTAAGGGCACCCCGAAACGACAAAAGACTTCGTGGACTAGCTTGTCGGCGACCGTAGATGCCTCTTGATTGGGAATCGCAAACACTTCCGGCCACTTTGTGAAGTAATCCATGACCACCAAGAAGTACTTGTTCCCACTTTGGCTTTCAGGAAACGGTCCGGCAACATCTAAAGCTATACGTTCCCACGGGGCTCCAACATTGTACACCTTCAATGCACCCCTGCTGCGAGTGTGTGGCCCCTTCACGGCAGCACAACTCGTGCATTTACGGCACCATTCCTCAACGTCTTCTCGACAATGGATCCAATAAAATCGTTCTCGGATCTTAACCAGAGTTCTCTTAACTCCCATGTGGCCTCCCGAACTCCCATTATGATAGAGTTGTAAAACTTCCGGTACCTTGAGCTTTGGCACGACCATTTGCAGGTGACACTTGTCACCTCGAGCATTCTCCCATTTCCGGCACAGAACTCCATCCTGGATAACCAAGCTTTCCCACTGTGCCCAATAACTCTTGGTGGTAGGGCTCATTGCCGCAATTTCACTCCAGTGAGGTCTCGATACACCTGTTTTCTTCCATTCGAGGATGGGTCTTATGTCTTTGTCTTCTTGTTGCGTTCTCTGCAAAGTTTCCTTCCAGTCTTCGCTAAGATCCGTCCTCAACATCCTCACTAGTCCTTCCTGCTTAGCCTCTTGCCTGACGCAGTGCTTACACTGGTCGGGACACGGTCTACGTGACAGGGCATCCGCATTACCATGTGACTTGCCACTACGATGCTGTATTACGAAGTCGAATTCCTGTAGTTGTTCAATACATCTTGCTACCTGTCCTTCTGGGTCTTTAAACTGTAGTAGCCATTTCAATGCAGCGTGGTCAGTTCGCAGGTGAAATTTCCGTCCCAACAAGTATTTACTGAAGTGCTGCAATGTCTTTACGACAGCTAGAAGTTCCCTTCGTGTGACACAGTAGTTCCTTTCAGGTTTGGATAGGGCCTTGCTGAAGTACGCTATTACAACTTCATGCTCTCCTTTACGTTGAGATAACACGCCACCAATGCCGGTGTTACTGGCATCTGTATCTACTACAAATTCATGTTCATTGTCGGGATAGCCTAGAATTGGTGAATTACACAGATGTTTCTTCAGCTTCTGAAATGCGACGTCACAGCTCTCATTCCAGCAGAACTTTATCTTATCCTCGGTGAGCTTATGCAGAGGCCGGGCGATGTCAGCAAAGTTCCTTACAAACCGTCGATAGTAGGAGCACAAACCAAGAAATGCCCTGACTTGTGTCTTGTTCTCCGGAACTGGCCAGTCCTTGACAGCAATGATCTTATCCGGGTCCGTTTGGATGCCTTCTTCGGAGACCACATGTCCTAAGAAGTTCACTTGCCGCCTGAACAACGCGCATTTCTTTGGACTTAACTTCAGGTTGGCTCCTCGAATCTTCGAAAGAACGCGTTCCAGGTTGCGAAGGTGATCCTCGAAGGTGCGTCCTACTATGATAATATCGTCCAAGTAGACCAGGCAGGCGTCTCCAATCAATCCAGTAAGTACCCGTTCCATCAATCTCTCAAAAGTGGCAGGGGCATTACACAATCCAAAGGGCATGACGTTAAATTGCCACAATCCTTTGCCTGTGGAGAATGCTGTCTTCTCCTTATCTCGAGGATGTATCTCGACCTGCCAGTAGCCACTTTTTAGGTCTAGTGTAGAAAACCACTTCATCCCCGTTAGCGTATCCAGAGTGTCGTCAATCCTTGGCAACGGGTAACTGTCTTTCTTTGTGATGTCATTTAGCCGACGATAGTCCACACAGAAGCGCATGCTGCCATCCTTCTTCTTAACCAAAACCACTGGTGAACACCATGGACTGGACGACGGCTCAATCACACCTTCTTTCACCATACCCTCGATCATAGTGTCAACTTCATGTTCCCGTGCCACTGGTACACGTCTTGGTCGCTGGCGAATCGGTACCTCATTTCCTGTGTTTATTTTGTGTTGAACTAGGGCAGTCTTGCCTATGTCAGCATCACTTGTCGAGAAGATGTCGGCAAACCGGTTTAACATCGTCTCAGCCTTGTTCTTTTCTTCTCTCGACAGGTTATTCTGGCAGTCCTTCAAGAGAGAAGATACGTCGTACCTTGCCCCTTGAACTTTGGCGTTGGTAGGCTGTTCATGGCATCTACGCATCCAAACTGCTCCTTCACAGGTGCCCAATATCGTGCCCTTCTTGAGTACCAGTTCTTTGTCGCTTGGGTTCAGTGCACGTACCGATGTAACGTTGGTATTCCTAGCCAGAGTGCGTGCAATCTTCCATGAAACATCGTTATCCAACCCTTCTATAATTACACATCGATTTTCCTGATCAGAATTCCTTGGTAGACTAACCGGTATGATTGTTTCCGACCTCGGACGAAGTACTACTTTCTTCAGGCAGTACACTTTGCCTGATGATGCGCCCTCCATGAATACTTCTTCTGAGCCACACTTCAATACTCCTTGACTAACGTCGATCTCACAGTGATGCTTCCGTAAGAAGTCTAAACCCAGGATGCAGTCGTCCACTATGTCAGCCACGATGACGTTGTGGCGGTAAATTTTATTACCTAGTTTCATGTCCACCCCCTTCTCACCTCGGACGGTTATGTGCTGACCGGTAGCTGTTCTTAGATGTATACATTCATGGTTCCCGTAGTAGTCCCCAAGAAACCGTCTTGCTAGTCGGAAACTGACGACTGTCCGAGAAGCTCCAGTGTCCAATGTCATCTTGCACGGCATTCTGATAATTTCACCTTCGATAATCAGGCTGTTTCCGTCACACGATTGTGAGATCGAGATCCTTGGGGCTCTCCTATCACCAGCCAGCACCCGCCCCGTAGTCCTGGCGTCTACTCGTTTCCCTGCTGTTGTTGCCCGGCAGGCACATCAGGTGTTCCTTCTACCGGCGACTGGTTACTGCTGCGTGGACTCCTTCGCTTCGGGCAGCTCAACCTGATGTGGCCTCTCTCACCGCAGCTATAGCACCGGGGCGAAGTCGACACTTCCCTGATACGGTGAGCTCGATCATCCCGTCGTACTGCTTCCACTTCCAGAGCGTGGGCTAGGGCGTCCTTCAGGTTTTTGAAATGTCCGAGTCTCACTGCGGCCCTAACCTCCAGGTCTCGGATCCCGTCGGTGAAAGCTTGAACGAGGTTTCCGTCGATGAGCGCAGGTGAGGACTGGTACGCCGTTCGAACCAGCTTCTCCACCTCCAGGGCCCACTGCTGCAAGGTTTCACCAACACGTTGCGATCGGTCTTTCAGCTGGGCGCGAAACACGTGTTCCAGATGTGCGTCGCCATATCTCGCTTCTAATGCCTCCAACAGCTTTTCGTACGTGATGTCTTGACCAAGCGCCTCTAACACAGTCAAGGCCTGGTCACGAAGCCCCAAGGTGAGAGCGGTCAGAGCCTGTTCTTGCGTCCACCCGTTCGATTTCATGACGGCCTCGAACTGGATCTTATAGGCTGACCATGACGATGATCCGTCGAATGGTGGGACTTTAAAGCCTCGTGGTAAAGACGCCACAACCGCAGGTGCCACGATCCCATCGCCAGCCTTGAGCCCACGTATCGTTTTCTCCACCTCGGCGATGCGACTTTCATGGCGTTGGACTTGTTCTTTTACCTCCTTTACCTCCTTGCCAACCGTTGCGCTGAGGTCTTTTAACATCATCAGCTGCTCCTCCTGGCGGCGCATACCCTCCTCCTTATCGCGTTGCAGCTGTTCCTCAAGGCGGCGTGCCTGCTCCTCCTGGCGGCGTGCCTGCTCCTCCTGGCGGCGTGCCTGCTCCTCCTGGCGGCGCATGCCCTCTTCCTTATCGCGTTGCAGCTGTTCCTCGAGGCGGCGTGCCTGCTCCTCCTGGCGGCGTATGCCCTCTTCCTTATCGCGTTGCAGCTGTTCCTCGAGGCGGCGTGCCTGCTCCTCCTGGCGGCGTGCCTGCTCCTCCTGGCGGCGTGCCTGCTCCTGCATAAACGCCATCAGAGACGCGAGGTCGGGGTTCACCGGCGAGTGAGCTGCACTAGATGGTTCCGCTGCAGCCGCGGAGTCACGTGATTCACCTGACGTCGGCGAGGGGGCGTCTCCAAAGCGCCTCTGGTCCACATCTTGCTGGCGCTGGTTCCTGGTACGCACCCCTTCCACTTCCTCCTTCGGTAGTACTGGCATATTCTTACCTTACTTCTGACACCAATTGTTACGTGCTGGGTTCGACGGATAAGAATATAAACAATATTACCGACTAAAACACTTTTATTCAAACACACAATTCAATTTAAAACACAATAAACACTATACCACACTTTTTCACTGTACTGCTTCAAACTCCGTAGTATTTCCGCTTCCGTTCGCTTCGGTGAACACTTGATCGCTTACGATTGTAAACTCACTTGGCGGTGCGCGTGCGCCCTATTTATACGCGGCTAAAGCGCTTCTAGAGCTTTCCAGCAACGCGGTACTCGGCGTGTAAACAGCACCATGATTCGAGAAAGTACCAGCATTCTCTCTAAGATTCTCGTACCGTACTATGCAGTTCCGTGAGATGTCAATAGATGGCGATGTAAACTATTAGACGGAACCGCCGAGTCCCTCCCACAATGCCGAGAGATGTCACTGGGCGTAACAATACTTAATGCCTAAAATAAATATGGGTATGACCTACTTCATGCGTTTAGCTTCGCCGTCACAAAAGTGCATAGAGGTCACGGTGCTTGACCTTCATAAACCTCTTTTCTTGTTTATTTAAGACTTCACTATAGGTACATACTCTAAGCGCGGATTGCAGATAATTTAAACCTCTGACCTTTTACATTACCTAAGACTTTTTCTTTTAAAGTAAATTTTAATTTTGTAATCAGAAACTTAAAAAAGGAACTGTTTTGGTTTCCCGAAACTAAAATTTCTTTCTACGAAACCCGTATGTAGCTTAAATTACCCATTTGTTAGTTTAAAAAATAGTAATGTAATTCAGATGTTGTTTCTAATTGAAATTCAACAACTAAAATAACTGTGCCTAGCATAAAACGTACAGAATAACCAATTGAATTTGCCAATACTTATGTTATCTTATGTGGGGGCCAGTCAGTGCAGACCGGCGACACTTCGATCCAGTGGGATCTTTTGTGTCGACACTCTCCCAATAACGACTGCCATTACATAGATGTTCATGGCAGCCGGGGCCGACGGCTTAACATGCTCTCCGGGGCACGGAGCAGGCGATAATTGTCAATGAATACGCACATAATTTCGAAAAGTCGTATAACTTCCGAAAGTCAGAGGTGCGCGACGTGGGTTCGAACCCGAGACCCTCTGCATTGCAGTCTGTTGGTCTCCCCACTGAGCTATCGCTGCTCTTTTGCCAATACTTAGTCGAAAGTTCATTCATATCTACCTAAGATTACAAAATATGAAAAGGCCGTTACTCAGATATCCTAAACGTTTGTAAATAGAAATTATTGGTGAAGAAACGAATGCATTAACCTCTTAGCGGTTGCAAGAGTTTACACAAACACTGGATAGATTAAGTTTTATTTAGATACAACTATAAACCGTTGATTTAAATTGTTTTGGTAGCATACCTCAGTAGCGCAGAGGTATGCGACTGCTATGCATGTAGTTTCAGGTTCGATTTCCGAGTCGGGCTAATTGCTATTGGGTTTTTCTGTAAATAAATTTACAGTAGCAGCTCGGCGTCTGTCCAATAAAAAGACAACTAGCTATATTTTAAGTCTTACGTAAAAGTACTAGGGCTATAAATGTTAGACTATAAATAGGTACAACCAGCTGTGGTCTCGAACATATGTACCTATATCTTTCATCTACGTATCTAAACACACTGTATATTAAACCATTTGAATAAAACAAACACTTAATACCAAGCTTATTTCAATACATCGCCTAATCCATCTCCAAATTGATTCAGTCATTGTTGAGATCAGAGTGCACAAACACACTGACAATAAATTGATTGCTTATAAATACACGTATAGAAAACCATTGACATTCAGAACTATGTATAACAAGATGTACTATGTGGTCTTTTATTAATAAATGATCTCAACAAATATCTATATATAGATAAGTATATCTGCAGATGCCGAAGAGACCGTTGTGTCCAGTATTATGCAAGACGATGCTACGGACAACAACAAAATAATTATGCAATACATGACAATGTACCTACTATCTAACTTCCATTGTTACCAACAACAGCTAATCTTGCAATCTACATACATATTTAATGCTTAAATAAACATACGACATTGTTATACCAAATAACAGACTTGTTTGTTTAACTTTAATTACATGTAACAAATAAAAATATGCACTACGTTGACTTAGGTTAAAATAGAAAAGTGTTTGTTGCTTTTAGAAGTATCTTTATTAAGTAATTTTGGTTTTATTAGCTACAGGAGACGTGACAGAGAGTCTAAAAAGACAATTGTCTTTCTTAAATTCGGTGTCAGTTTAGTGAATAAGATTAAGAGGAAGACCAGAAGTAAAAAACAATTATATATAATTAAAAGATGTAAAAAAATTTAAATCGACTCGTATCAAGAAATTAAAAAGTAAGTGGAAGACAGATATGTGGCGAATGCTCTACCGACAGAGAGTACGCACATTTACGAGTACGTTTCTTAAATTAAAAACAGAGAAATAGTGGTGAGTATAGCGGTATCTCCGCATAATTCTGGGATCGGGCTAAAACTGAAGCCAGAAGCAAGATAAAGGAAATTACTTCAGTCTACAGAAGATTCCAGATAAACAACCTTGTTAAGTATATGATTTTATGGTATAAGTATAATAAATAACTATGTACTAAATGTTCTTTATGTCAATGTACTTACTATGTACCTATGACGTAATTATAATATATGTATATATTCTACAATATCTAATAGAGTATATATACTATAATATACTTTATTAGACATTTTGCGTAGTTATGAATCAACGTGTACCTGTTGTGAGTGGAGTAGGTATAAAGCGGCACTGTTTTTTGGAGCTTTATCTTTTGGACTAAGAGACGGTAACGATGGTTCCTCTATCGTTTCAAGTGGTCACGATAACCGCAGACGTGCCATATATTTGTTTGCCACCTTAGAAGCAGCATAAATAAATCCAGTCAACATAAACACAAAATCATGAACAATGTCGTACCATAGAACAGCTATCTGTATAGACCGGCATAGCACATTTTTTTATTTTCCTTAATGTTTTATTATGGAGTACATGATGTCAACGTCTACTACGGCATTATAACTTATTTTGATGTTGATTAGATATAAAACAGCTTTAATAGAAATGGTAAGCCAAGGGTTAATATAAATTAAAGTTAAATTATTTTGACAGATTTTAAAACGTTTTATTGCAGTGCTGTGTTCGTCCTGCGGCATTACATCGGACGATCAGAACGATCATTAAGTTTCTGTGTCGGGAAATGTATTACAGGGCGTTTTTGTTAATATTTCTTAGCATCAGCAAGAAATTTGAAAATTTGACAGGGTTTACCTCTTCCGGAATAGGTATACAAGCGTAAGTCAATATCATATAAGTAATTTCAGGTAGAGCAAATGTCATAACCTATATTAACATCTATACTAATATTATAAAGCTGAAAAGTTTGCTGGGTTGGTTGGACGCGCTAATCTCAAGAACTACTGGCTCAAACTGAAAAATTATTTTAATGTTGGATAGCCCATTTATCGAGGAAGGCAAAAGCCTTTTTTAAAGTTATATAGTCTATAGGCTAAATAACATCACGCTACGACCAATAGGAGTGGAGCATCGATGAAAAATGTCGCAAAACGGGAAGAAATGTCTTATGTGAAGCAGACGAAGTTACGCGAGTCAGCTAGTAAATTATATAGGTACGTATTGTATACTTAAAACAGTGAATACAACCGGATACATTTTGTGTAAACTTCTAACAAACCAAAAGCATGATTTATTTGATCGAAGAGTGAAGATTACTAATAATAAATTAATTAACTTCAAAATAATGTGTTATTAAAAGGATATGCTGTATTTATTTAGCAATCCCTATTGAATAGATTCTTCGTCTTGTCGGACGCAGGAAAGAAACGGATGCCTGTTTTCTAAGCGGAAAACCAACTAATTCGTCATTAATGGCTGAGGCAGAGAACAAATATTCAGTCATAACTTACGCTCGCGATTGCTCACACGCGGGCGCATTGACGGGAATGAAAGTACCCGATATGTTATCTATGAAAACTAAATGACTTTTTGCAATGTTTAATTTTGGTTTATTCTTTGGAGATTTTTCGTGATTGCAGCTGTGTTATATTTTTAATATATACTATACTCTTAACGCTGAACGCTAATTCACCTGGCTAACATTTTGTCTAGAATGGTAATATTTCTGGTTATTTATTTAGTTCTACGAAGTTTCGACTGATAGAATCATTCTATATACCTATCATCTTCATACAAAGATTGAATCTTCGATACCTAGGGAATGATAATCAAAAAGCCCTTTCTAAATAGATGCTTATGTATAAGTAACTTGAATCTTTTAGTGCCGGAGGCCTAATCACCCTCTTTTCCCCTTCCCGCTCCTTCTCCATCCCACTTCCATTCCTAAAGGGCCGGCAACGCGCAAGTGATGCCTCTGGTGTTGCAGGCGTCCATAGGCTACGGTGACCACTTACCATCAGGTGGGCCCGTATGCTTGTTTGTCAACATAGTTGCAAAAAAAAAAATGCAAAATTTCATGTTTTCAGACTACGGTTTATAAGTCGGTGCTGTGTTTTTATAGGTTACTCAATCGGTCAATCATTTTGTAAGTTTCTCCTATAGATCCTTCTATAGCTATAGAACAATAAAGTCACCTCGGTGTCACAGATGGTAAATACTACTGTTATGCACGAAATCACAGGTTCGATTTTCGCGTCGAACATATATTTGCACGCGATAGGCGCAGCGTTCAATTTCCGAATCGGGTAGAGCACTATTAGGTTAAAAAAGTAACCGGTACATATTCGCCTCCCATAACGAGGATACTAAATAATTACCTAAATATGGATGCAGTAGGTATACATATCTCCTGCCAACACTTTCGAGGATATAGCAGGTGTAATTGCTTCATTATTTATGCAGTTATTCAATACCTGTTCGCAAAGAATTAGTTTTTAATAACGAGACTTCTAAATTTATATTTTATATACAAAATAGTTTGAACCGTAAAACGTAGGTAGATAAGTATTGGCACAGTGTCGTGTATAAACAGCTAGATGGTATTATATAAAAGTTAACAATTAACTTCGCGACCTTCACCTCATGTGAAAGAGAAAATAAAATAAAATTGCCGTTTGACTAATGATTCATCTATTGCCAAATATTATTAAGCATACAATATTTTTAGACTCTCCTCTCCATACGCCTCTATTGCTATATTCAGAAACGGGTCGTTTTATCTATGGACAGTTATTTTTTTACACAGGTATTGTATAAAAATTATGTCAAAATTGCCCGTAGGTAAAACGACTCATTTCTGAATATAAGAACCGAGCCTATTACTTTTAAGGGGAAGGCAGAGATGCATACCTATATATCGACAGATGAAGTTTCACTAAAAACAAATATAAAGATCTCACGTAATAAGAGGGTGCGCATTGTCGTTTGACGAAAGAGAAACCGGGCTAAGGAAAGCTCAGTAGCAGCAGCTACTGAGCTTTTTTAGCCCAATTTTTCTATTCAAGAAACGAGTCGCTTAACCTACAGATAGTTAATTTTGACACATAGGTCATGAAAAGTATGTCAAAATTTAAGTTTGTATCTAAAACGACCGTTTCTTGATATAGGAACTGGACATTAAAGATATACGCAGAACACCTGAACCAGGAATCACGAACTGTAGTATGCGGAAATTCTACAAGACAAAGCAAACATTTACTCTTTATAAACAAAAAAATAACGCACCGTATAAAAATAAAGAAAGTCAATACCGTTTTAATGACCAATGTGAAAATAGTGCGAATACTGGACATTGTCAAACAAACTGCTAGGCAATTCAGTAAAATCTCACTTCCAGAGTCACTGCTGAATCTGCAGAGAAAATTTGAGGTGTGCTCACCATAGTAATAATAAAAGATTGCTTTAGCTTCTATTAAAGTCACATTATAGTACAAGGCTTCTTTTACAGAATATAAGGCTTTACGCGGTCGAATATTGATAATCTCATAGAGTATCTATAGGACTAAGCGTGATTGGAAGCATGGTTTGAATCTATGCTCCGTACTAACCTGAACTTGTAATGTTATAAATATAAAAGACGAGGGGTCTATAGCCGTTGGTAATTATTTACCTCACTAATAACTTTCATATAAATAGTATTAAATCCGTAATTTGAAACACAGTCCAAACTGCATGTGTAAATATTTAAAATGTCAGTAGGTATTCCTTTTTAGATAGTTTAAACTTTAGCATAAACTATACACATATCATTAGGACCTTACATCTTTTAGACGGAGTAAGAAAGATGTACAGCCACTAGAACAAAAAATCTAAAATAAAAATATATTTATTCACATTTGTCACAAAGTAACACTTATGAACGTGAAAGTTACATTTACCTATTGCCATGTTCAGCAATACAAGGGCTAGGGTCTATGAGAAGAACAGGCAAGAATCTCACGACCGCTCTTTATAAACATTGAAGGTATTACGCATATGAACCGGCTGCAAAGTAATTGGCTCATTTAATTTGCACTTACTCTAAATCTATAAAGCAAAAAATGTGCACTTTCTAAAGGGAAACCATGTCCTTAATAACTACATCGTTTTAAAAATTAAGTTACTTCCTTCCTGGTAGTAAGTAATTATAAGGAGTGTTGGACTGGTTTATTGGTTTATAGATAATTTCATTACCTAAAGGATTACTTATCTAAATAACTTTAATCTAAAATTAAAGTTCATATTAAAGTTATTGTCATGATATAAATAAATATGCACATATTAGTAGGCAGGTGCTAATACATACAAATTTTAAATAAAATTAGACCTTTGTATTCAATTAAAATAGATATACTTACTTTTATACGCATAAAAAAACGTCAGTTAAACATATAATTCATACAGCCGAAGCTCACAACACTAGGGTTTATTACAATTTATAAAAGTGCAAAAGTCCGACAGAGTACCACGAGACCGTGTTTACGCGGTTGTCATGGTAACGTATGTAAATACAATATGGCGCCGAATGCGCGCGCGCCTCTGTGAACGAACGCAGACTGGCTGCGGCTGCGCCGGCCACCGACCACCACCGCCGTTCTTCAGAAAGCGAGAGGAAGCATCCAAGCTCCAAGCGAGTTTTGTTGTACGAGGACAAGTGCATGTTTCCATTAGTATATCATTGATATGTATGCGTTTGCGCCCACGGCTACATTTTTTATAGCTTGTTAGCGCATCGAACGTCGCATATTATTTATTCCGGGGCAATGAAATTAATCACTATTAGCAATTACGGCTGATCACATGTAAGGATGTGTGATTAAGTGATGCATGAATCCTCACCTTGATTTCTATTTCAACCAGAATACTTTAGTCGGTGATCTAAGACCTTGACTCATTTAAACTAGGCTTTATACTAATAAGTAGTCTGTGATGATTAAATGATTATACATCCGAGTTGAAAATCGTTTGTAATTATTAGTTCGAAACTACAATTCAAAAAACTTACGACGCAATCCAAAAAGAATATTTTAATCGAATACCATAGTGTTAAAGGAAAATGAACAAAAATAAATAGTTTATATCTTTCACATTTATTTCTATACAAGTTAACTTTCAAATCCAATCTCCCATTTAATAATAATAATAACATAAAACTATGTCCAATTTTTCTACATGATTAAGTTTGTCACATTATTGTAACATGGCGTATTAAACTAGATACATGTTGTTATTATTACAAAGCACTTTTAACTAAAGATATAGTTATACGAAACTTAAAAGTAAAAATATAAGATACTATTAATTATTAACTACATCCATTTCATACAAAAAAGTCCCCGTTCTGGACTGGTGTTACATTCATGTTAGGTATCAGGTGATGCGGGTAATGAAATGGGTATACTAGTCAGAAAAGTCAACACAATGATTACAAATAGTAGGTAATACATGCTAAATAAAATGTTTGATAAGTATCATTAAGTGGGTACGTTAATTCTGTAACAAAATATAACAATTAATTAAAACAAATGATATGACGCATTCTTGTTGCTTTCGACACAAAGGTACGAATCGCGTGATTGAATTCTATACATACTGCACAATACACCTTACAAGGAATACAGGTTTTCGTAGAATCCTCATGATCCTTTTAAGTGTACCAGCAATATTGTGATGTATGTATTGACATTATAAATATAAAATACTAAACTAAAAAAACATGTAAGTAATGTAATAAAGCAGACTGAAAGGTTACAAGTATAATTAAAAGCATTGAAAGGAGATATTAGTTGGAACAATAAGCTAACAAGTACAACATTTAGAAAGATGTTAACACATTCAGATGTACAAAAATAGAATTTTATCATACAATATATTTACACTATTATAATGTCTCTTTTTGTATAAATATAACATTAAATTAAAGCAATAACAATTACTAGGCGACGTCAATATGTTTTTAGTTTTTGCACTTTTTAATTATACATAAACTAATATATAATATTATAATATACTCCTGACTCATAGCACCTATATTACTAAACGTACATTTAGGAGATTTACACTGTATTGACCACTTGATCGAAGCACTTCGCGACAAACTGTTCCTTATCGTCCAGCTTTCTATCATCTGTGTTGATATGACGTGTTAGCATCGCGTCTTGAAGCGCGCTCAGAGCTTCTGAAGTAAACCTTTTGCCTTTCAGGTGAGTGATGACAGATGCTTCTCCATGGAACCCTGACTCCACCAAACCGGGTGGGATGCTCAATGTGACGTCATCGATGAGACCGTGTTCCACCGTCATGTTGATAATAAGCTCTTCAGTAGCGGAATACACCTTTGAAGGAGCAAGCAACTCCGCAGGAACAGGGAAGGCACGGCTCACCGTGAACACCGGTGTCTTGCCGAAGTTCCAATCCCAAGTCTGCAATTCATTCTTCAAGTCGGCGAGACCTGTTAAAAGGAAAATATTCATTAATTATCTACGATTACATCAACGAAACAATGCAATTTCTTAATCAATTTTAAGGGGCCACTCACTGTCGCAATAATGCAGACAAGTAGAAACCGAAATTGAATAATCATTAATTAAGGCGGTAATTTTAAGAACATGGTAAAACAATTGAAATTGTACTACTTTACACTGATTTTTTTTATTGCGAATAATAACTTAGGACATTACATTTACCAATATTTCGTTTGCTTTTCAGCAGACACGGTTACGGGAAGACTATAGTGCTCGGGCACGCCACGATCGTGGCAAGGCCCGTGTTTGAGGAGTGGCTAGAGACGCGGCATGGCGCCCTCACCTTCCGGCTGACACAGGTAATGACTGGCCATGGTTGTTTTGGCCGGTTCCTGTGTCGTATAGGCCGGCAAGAGACGCCCGGTTGTCACCACTGCGACGACTGCCGCGACGTTGTTGAGGACACGGCGCTGCACACTTTGGCGAATTGCCCCGCCTGGGCATCGCAGCGCCGTGAGTTGATCGCAGCAGTCGGATTGGTTGCCCTCTCTCTCCCGGCCGTAGTTCAGTCTACGGTCCGGAGTGAGAGGTTGTGGAACGCCGTCGCCTCCTTTTGTGAGGAAGTGATTGCCTTCAAGGAGGCGGTGGAGCGGGAGAGGGAGCGCTTAAACCCTCTCGCCAACCGCAGAGCCGGGCGCTGGAGGGCGCGGGACGACTTCTAGCCACCTTGAGATTTGACCTGGGGGTGGTGGGCTTCGTGGGCCTGCCCACCATCCGATCAGCACCAGGTCCGAGAAGCGGCGTGCGTGTTCTCACGTGCGCCTCTGTGTCGTGTCCGTCACCCTCTAGGGGTGGACAGTAGGGATTTTAAATGAGTGAGTGCCTAGGGTAGGTCTTGTTGTATAGTGGCCTGCCGTTTCATACATATATTGATTCGCGCGGCCCCGTCGATAACGGTTTTGTCGAGGAACACCGTGGTAAAGTTAGTCAGTATTCCGGGAGGTCCATTATCATTATTTCAACATCTTTTATTACCCCGGTGAGTCCGACATAACTCCTCCGCCCGCCCCCGCGGAGGGGAAAGCGTCAAAGCTTTCAATCAAGTAAAAAAAAAACTACTATAGTGCTGTTTGTCTCAATAGCTTAAAAATGTATTACGATAAAATCCGTATATAGTAATTTCATATATACAATTCAGTATTACATCTACTGCGGCGGCGACACTCTTATGGTTAACTTGTGTCAAGAGGCTGCGATTACAAATCCGATTTATTGCCTAATAGATGTGAACACACTTCTAGCGCAAATGCTCTACTTCTGAGGGGCTACTAAGAACATTAATATTATTATTAGTAGTCTATAGTTTAGGCAAAGATTACTATGCTAAAATTAATTACCTGGGAACCAGTCGTCAGTCGGATTTACAAATTGGAAGCCACGCTGTTTTGAGATCTGGCTCTGACCGCCATCCTCCAGATGCAGGGCGGGAGTGCGAAGGTATTCGTAGCCAACAGCGGTCTGCAGACTATCCACTGTGACACGGTTGTCCACCTCCGCGAGATTCGCCACCGGTGACCGGGTGGACGCCGTCGCGTTAGTCTGTATGCCATGCTAAATAGAATTAAAATGTCCTTAACTTATAATGTGGAGGGCCGTCTAGTCAGTCGTGAGTAGGTAAGTAGTCAAAAAAGAAGAAAAGTCACCACAAAAAGGTTAGAAAATCAAAAGATAACATTATAAGATTAGTGAGAAATCGTAATATTAGTATCAGAATTGTGAAAGTTTGGATATTGTTGACTGAATCAGGTCAGAATTCCTAATTGGATTATGATAAAGTTTTGAATATAGGTAGCTTGGACTACAAAGAAGTACCAATTAAGGTGCAATTATAAGAAATGCGAACAAAGTCGCGAGTTAAGTGCAGTAAGTAGTAAACCACATGCATTTCAGTATTGATACTATGTACACAAACAGAAAGTGATGAATCACAAGTAAACAATGAAATGCAAATGGGTGACCTATCACATTATTGAATATGCAAAAAAGCACACCGGGCCTATATTTGATAGTAGTAATACATTGTAATAAATTCCATTTTACTTGCATTTGATAAAATTATTTATGTGTATTATCTAACTATGTTATTATCTAACATGGGCAAGTGTAATCTGTCACTAAAAATAGATTGTAATTGTACAGATATGGGCAAGTTATTATGGAATTGAATTGTCTTGGTTGGGAAGGAATTTTCCACAACGCAATTGGTTTGAAAGATATGGGGCAAGTTATACGTCAAAGATATGGGTTATATGCTACATTAGTAAAATTATTTAGTGAAGCACTTTAAAGAATAGTAATATAACAAGAAAATAAATAAGAAAATTAGGACATAATTAAAAACAAAACACAAAGCAAATAAATATATAAAGAATTTGAATCCAGTCATAGTTGGATAGTGTACTCACCTCACGTTTTGCAAGTGCTTTGCTGAGATCTGCCTTATTGGCATTGACTAGAAGAGTGCAGTGATGGTAGGCTGACAAACGGCCTAGCTTAGCTGCTGTTCCGGACACCTAATAATATTACTGCTAAGGAAACTATTGTTCTTAATCATATACATAATATTGTTTATTATATTTATTAATATTGTCCTATATTTGGGCATGGCAAAATTTACAGTATTTTTTTTAAATATTTTTCATATACAGTAATTGTTACTAAATTACTAAGATCATTTAATTATCTTTTTAAATTTATATTCTCTATACAGCTTGATTATTGATAAGACTCATAGGTGCTTAGTTTAGTCTACTATAATCAACTACTTGATCTGATTTGATTGTCTTTAAGTCACTTCTTTTTTTTACTAGGTTATAAGCTCTATCTAGTTGTTTGAGAATGTTAAAGCCTATGTAAATTCAGATAATTGCATATATTTAATACACAATATTTTATTGTGAAAAGGATACTTTATATTTGTCTCGAACAATGATATCCTGGCGTTCATTGATCTCTGTCTTGACTCCAAATCCTCTGTAGAGGGCTCTTGTGATGAGTTCCAAGTTGTATTTCCTGTCATACCTTTCACGAGGAGTGAAGAATGTGATGTTAAGGTTACCACGGTCATGGTAAACGGTACCACCTCCACTGTTACGCCTGGCTAGGGCAATATCACTCTCATTCAAAAGTGGAACATTTGCTTCCAACCATGGATTCTGATGTCTTCCAATTACAACACATGGTTCATTGCGCCATACCATCATGACATGATGGTTTGAGAAATCCATATTATGGTACATCCAGTCCTCCAAAGCCAGGTTGGTGTAGATGTCAGTTGATTGCGACATAAACACTGACTTGGTGATCTCCCCCTCTGAAGGCAGGACACGCTCCTTCTTCTTGGCACTCACATTTTTACTTGCAGTAGCCAAGTTTCTGGCACTAGATCTTCTGGTGATGCCAATCACAAGGCAAGCACTACTTGCGGCAATTTTCTTCATCATTGCTTGAGCCATCTTTGCACTCTGTATTGTTAAAATGTTATATCAAACGGATACTTTTTTGTATGAATTAGCAACACTGCAGTTTCTTAAGTGTTTATTATTTAATATCAATGTTATAAACTAAATTGACTAATAAAAGTTCAAATTGTCCTTATAAAATATCCTAGTGCATAGAGCAACAGGCG
Organism: Catocala fraxini; assembly: GCA_930367265.1. Taxonomy (NCBI): domain Eukaryota; kingdom Metazoa; phylum Arthropoda; class Insecta; order Lepidoptera; family Erebidae; genus Catocala; species Catocala fraxini. The sequence continues at coordinate 9,589,273 of OV884025.1, read as the reverse complement.
TCTGTGTCAGCCGAAGAGAGGGAGATCAGATATTCATGAAGGGCAATGGTTTGATGCAGCCACTTCCAGGTTTGGTGCAGGGTGTTAATTCGATAACGAATACCCAAACAGTCTCGACAGTCACTTGGCATTCCTCCTCTTGAATGCAGGATGAACGAAAAAATCACTACACAATTACACTCAAAATGAAACTATTTCCAAATTTATGATTCAAGTATAAACAAGAACTGCGTGGACGTCGGCAACGATTGAAACGATTGCTTCGTAGGAACCGAGCACAGCAAGTGATCGCGTCGCGATGTCTAATGAATTAAACGAATTACCTTCCGCCGTCTCATTTTATTCGTGCTGATAATGATAAGCAGACTGGGGAACTATGAGGTCGAGCGAGGTCATTCGAAGTTCACTTCAAGACAAGAAAACAAACAACCTGATAAGAGGCACGAAGTAGCCACGCGCAACGCAGGCTTATCGTGCTTGACTTGGGCACATAATATTACAAAAGATTAATTGTGTTAAATCTATTTGCAAATTTTTTAAACATACCGTTTCATAATCTACGTATTTCCAAATGTAGACAAATGTTTTTAAACTATATATGATACATTAAAATATATACACAACTATGCATTTCGGAATGTATTCGCTTGTTTCATAATATTATTCTAAAAATCTGAACTTCTGAAGACAGATTTGAGATTGGAAACAAATTCTAGAATCTTGTCTAAAACAAGTACAGATCACAAATGTCATTCTAATTTTTGATGTCACATGTCATAACCATGATGACACAGATGTATAATTACATCCTGATACAGCAAAATATTAAAAGTTTCAACTCTTAAAAACATGCCCAATGTGTAGCTCATTTTAATTAGGTTATTTAATTATTTTTATTATGTTTTCAATTTAAGCTTTGTTTTTATATGTATATGCATGCTGTGGTCTCCTATAACTGAAGGAGTACACTATACAAAACTATGTTTATATGTTTGTGCAATTTTGTGTATATTCTTGCTTGTCAGAGATCCTTAATAAATAAATAAAATAAATAAATAAAATAAACTAATAAATAATTGGCATTGGTCGAAATATAAAAAAGGGAAAGCAATCAAAAATGGTATATTTTTTAATTATGCTTTTTAGATACATACATAGTAGGAATGGCCTGAATTTTGGTTTCTGATTCGGTATGGCTTGTATTCAGGCGAATATTTGTTAAGCAGCAAATGTTCGACAAAGTGGAGGTAGAGGTGATGAAAATAGAAAAGAATATGATAATAATATTCTATACAGAATGTGGCGTAAATAATAGATAACCGTGAAACTGTCGACTGGCCAGATTATTATCTATCATTTACTCCACTTATATCACCATATACCCATGGATGACCAAATTATTGATATTTTTGATATTTTAAATAAATATCGTACTTACTGATACAAAATCAGCTGCCATTTCTACAATTGGCGACATTTTCTCGTTCTGTTTTTTTTATGTCACTCCTGAATTGTATCATCAGACCATTATCCATGGGCACATAGTGATATAAGTGGGGTAAATGATAGATGATAATCTGGCCAGTCGACAGTTTCAGGATTATCCATTATTTACGCCACATCCTGTATATAATACGTGAAGCTAAAACTTTGTACCCCTTTTTACGAAAATTGCGCCGACGGAGGAATATGAAATTTGGCACAGTTAAAGTTTATATGGAGAAAGAGAGGCGAATCCTAATATTTATCTAAAATACGCATTAGAAATACATTAAATTAATGAAAAAGCACTACACGCACATAACCATGCATTTGACACACGCAGTCGAATCGTATAACTATGGTTACATATATCAATATATGATCAATGACATATATCAGCAATATCTTACAGGCAAACTTTGGGCGGATTGGAATGATATATACCTACTATTTATATTATAATATATTTACGTATTTCCATGTAATAAAGAAAAAAGAAAACAAAGTAGCTAGCTTAGGATATCGTCAATTAAAGAGTATAGTTAAGTAAATAATAATTTGTTTCAAAAATATAAGTAAGTAAATTAACCTGTATAGATCGAAATCTAAATTAAATGTGATTGTAGTTCTAGACAATAAAACCTTAATAACTATTAAACTTAAAATTTAAATCAATTATGGTCGAATTTTGACCACTAGGCGACCGCTAGTTATTTATGGATTGCCCTGGCCCGAACTGTCGCACAGCTGGCTCGAAAAGATTGCCGACAAACAACATTGATAATTTTGCTCGAGAAACTGACATAAAATCCGATTAATTTATAAACTAATGGAATTAGATTGACCAGAAACTCATAGCGTATGATCATGGAATCCCGTGGAATCCTGTTGACAAAAGACTTCATGTAGATGAATTAGCTACATGAAGGAAAGCGGAAACTTAACTACCCCAAAAAACAGTATAGTGAATGTCAGAAATATTTGGAATGAAACTAAACGAGAAGCTCAATTGATCTATTAAGATGGAGGCTCACTGTGGCTGAGCTCTGTCCTGAGTCCTGACGATCTGGAGAGCATACAATCAAAAGCCAAAATCAGAAAAATGAGCTATGGCCTTTGGAACCATCAAGAAAAACCTACTTTGTAAAAATAGCAATCGAACTCACATTATAGTGATAAGTACTTATTAATATTTACGTTACTATGGTAATAAGTATGAGAAAATATAGTTCTAAATAAATAAACTACCATATATTATTACGAAGTACACAAATTATTTATCTCGTATAACTTTATAAATAGATATAAACTTATAATAATATAAACTTATATAAACTTATAACCAATTATTAATTTTTCTAGAGTAACATATAAACCAATTCTTGAGATGTTATTGTTACGCCCAGTGACATCTCTCGGCATTGTGGGAGGGACTCGGCGGTTCCGTCTAATAGTTTACACCGCCATCTATTGACATCTTACGGAACTGCGTAGTACGGTACGAGAATCTTAGAGAGAATGCTGGTACTTTCTCGAAGCATCGTGCTGTTTACACGTCGAGTACGGCGTTACTGGAAAGCTCTGGAAGCGCTTTACCCGCGTATAAATAGGGCGCACGCGCACCGCCGAGTCAGTTTACAATCGTAAGCGGTCAAGTGTTCATCGAAGCGAACGGAAGCGGAAATACTACGAAGTTTGAAGCAGTACAGTGAAAAAGTGTGGTATAGTGTTTGTTGTGTTTTAAATTTAATTGTGTGTCTGAATAAAACGTGTTTTAGTCGGTAATATTGTTTATATTCTTATCCGTCGAGCCCAGCTCGTAACAATTGGTGTCAGAAGTAAGATAAGAATATGCCAGTACTACCGAAGGAGGAAGTGGAAGGGGTGCGTACCAGGAACCAGCGCCAGCAAGATGTGGACCAGAGGCGCTTTGGAGACGCCCCCTCGCCGACGTCAGGTGAATCACGTGACTCCGCGGCTGCAGCGGAACCATCTAGTGCAGCTCACTCGCCGGTGAACCCCGACCTCGCGACTCTGATGGCGTTTATGCAGGAGCAGGCACGCCGCCAGGAGGAGCAGGCACGCCGCCAGGAGGAGCAGGCACGCCGCCTCGAGGAACAGCTGCAACGCGATAAGGAAGAGGGCATGCGCCGCCAGGAGGAGCAGGCACGCCGCCAGGAGGAGCAGGCACGCCGCCAGGAGGAGCAGGCACGCCGCCAGGAGGAGCAGGCACGCCGCCTCGAGGAACAGCTGCAACGCGATAAGGAAGAGGGCATGCGCCGCCAGGAGGAGCAGGCACGCCGCCTCGAGGAACAGCTGCAACGCGATAAGGAAGAGGGCATGCGCCGCCAGGAGGAGCAGGCACGCCGCCAGGAGGAGCAGGCACGCCGCCTTGAGGAACAGCTGCAACGCGATAAGGAGGAGGGTATGCGCCGCCAGGAGGAGCAGCTGATGATGTTAAAAGACCTCAGCGCAACGGTTGGCAAGGAGGTGAAGGAGGTGAAAGAGTAAGTCCAACGTCACGAAAGTCGCATCGCCGAGGTGGAGAAAACGATACGTGGGCTCAAGGCTGGCGATGGGATCGTGGCACCTGCGGTTGTGGCGTCTTCACCACGAGGCTTTAAAGTCCCACCATTCGACGGATCATCGTCATGGTCAGCCTATAAGATCCAGTTCGAGGCCGTCATGAAATCGAACGGGTGGACGCAAGAACAGGCTCTGACCGCTCTCACCTTGGGGCTTCGTGACCAGGCCTTGACTGTGTTAGAGGCGCTTGGTCAAGACATCACGTACGAAAAGCTGTTGGAGGCATTAGAAGCGAGATATGGCGACGCACATCTGGAACACGTGTTTCGCGCCCAGCTGAAAGACCGATCGCAATGTGTTGGTGAAACCTTGCAGCAGTGGGCCCTGGAGGTGGAGAAACTGGTTCGAAAGGCGTACCAGTCCTCACCTGCGCTCTTCGACGGAAACCTCGTTCAAGCTTTCACCGACGGGATCCGAGACCTGGAGGTTAGGGCCGCAGTGAGACTCGGACATTTCAAAAACCTGAAGGACGCCCTAGCCCACGCTCTGGAAGTGGAAGCAGTACGACGGGATGATCGAGCTCACCGTATCAGGGAAGTGTCGACTTCGCCCCGGTGCTATAGCTGCGGTGAGAGAGGCCACATCAGGTTGAGCTGCCCGAAGCGAAGGAGTCCACGCAGCAGTAACCGGTCGCCGGTAGAAGGAACACCTGATGTGCCTGCCGGGCAACAACAGCAGGGAAACGAGTAGACGCCAGGACTACGGGGCGGGTGCTGGCTGGTGATAGGAGAGCCCCAAGGATCTCGATCTCACAATCGTGTGACGGAAACAGCCTGATTATCGAAGGTGAAATTAACAGAATGCCGTGCAAGATGACATTGGACACTGGAGCTTCTCGGACAGTTGTCAGTTTCCGACTAGCAAGACGGTTTCTTGGGGACTACTACGGGAACCATGAATGTACACATCTAAGAACAGCTACCGGTCAGCATATAACCGTCCGAGGTGAGAAGGGGGTGGATATGAAACTAGGTAATAAAATTTACCGTCACAACGTCATCGTGGCTGACATAGTGGACGACTGCATCCTGGGTTTGGACTTCTTACGGAAGCATCACTGTGAGATCGACGTTAGTCAAGGAGTATTGAAGTGTGGCTCAGAAGAAGTATTCATGGAGGGCGCATCATCAGGCAAAGTGTACTGCCTGAAGAAAGTAGTACTTCGTCCGAGGTCGGAAACAATCATACCGGTTTGTCTACCAAGGAATTCTGATCAGGAAAATCGATGTGTAATTATAGAAGGCTTGGACAACGATGCTTCATGGAAGATTGCACGCACTCTGGCTAGAAATACCAACGTTACATCGGTACGTGCACTGAACCCAAGCGACAAAGAACTGGTACTCAAGAAGGGCACGATATTGGGCACCTGTGAAGGAGCAGTTTGGATGCGTAGATGCCATGAACAGCCTACCAACGCCAAAGTTCAAGGGGCAAGGTACGACGTATCTTCTCTCTTGAAGGACTGCCAGAATAACCTGTCGAGAGAAGAAAAGAACAAGGCTGAGACGATGTTAAACCGGTTTGCCGACATCTTCTCGACAAGTGATGCTGACATAGGCAAGACTGCCCTAGTTCAACACAAAATAAACACAGGAAATGAGGTACCGATCCGCCAGCGACCAAGACGTGTACCAGTGGCACGGGAATATGAAGTTGACACTATGATCGAGGGTATGGTGAAAGAAGGTGTGATTGAGCCTTCGTCCAGTCCATGGTGTTCACCAGTAGTTTTGGTTAAGAAGAAGGATGGCAGCATGCGCTTCTGTGTGGACTATCGTCGGCTAAATGACATCACAAAGAAAGACAGTTACCCGTTGCCAAGGATTGACGACACTCTGGATACGCTAACGGGGATGAAGTGGTTTTCTACACTAGACCTAAAAAGTGGCTACTGGCAGGTCGAGATACATCCTCGAGATAAGGAGAAGACAGCATTCTCCACAGGCAAAGGATTGTGGCAATTTAACGTCATGCCCTTTGGACTGTGTAATGCCCCTGCCACTTTTGAGAGATTGATGGAACGGGTACTTACTGGATTGATTGGAGACGCCTGCCTGGTCTACTTGGACGATATTATCATAGTAGGACGCACCTTCGAGGATCACCTTCGCAACCTGGAACGCGTTCTCTCGAAGATTCGAGGAGCCAACCTGAAGTTAAGTCCAAAGAAATGCGCGTTGTTCAGGCGGCAAGTGAACTTCTTAGGACATGTGGTCTCCGAAGAAGGCATCCAAACGGACCCGGATAAGATCATTGCTGTCAAGGACTGGCCAGTTCCGGAGTACAAGACACAAGTCAGGGCATTTCTTGGTTTGTGCTCCTACTATCGACGGTTTGTAAGGAACTTTGCTGACATCGCCCGGCCTCTGCATAAGCTCACCGAGGATAAGATAAAGTTCTGCTGGAATGAGAGCTGTGACGTCGCATTTCAGAAGCTGAAGGAACATCTGTGTAATTCACCAATTCTAGGCTATCCCGACAATGAACATGAATTTATAGTAGATACAGATGCCAGTAACACCGGCATTGGTGGCGTGTTATCTCAACGTAAAGGAGAGCATGAAGTTGTAATAGCGTACTTCAGCAAGGCCCTATCCAAACCTGAAAGGAACTACTGTGTCACACGAAGGGAACTTCTAGCTGTCGTAAAGACATTGCAGCACTTCAGTAAATACTTATTGGGACGGAAATTTCACCTGCGAACTGACCACGCTGCATTGAAATGGCTACTACAGTTTAAAGACCCAGAAGGACAGGTAGCAAGATGGATTGAACAACTACAGGAATTCGACTTCGTAATACAGCATCGTAGTGGCAAGTCACATGGTAATGCGGATGCCCTGTCACGTAGACCGTGTCCCGACCAGTGTAAGCACTGTGCCAGGCAAGAGGCTAAGCAGGAAGGACTAGTGAGGATGTTGAGGACGGATCTTAGCGAAGACTGGAAGGAAACTTTGCAGAGAACGCAACAAGAAGACAAAGACATAAGACCCATCCTCGAATGGAAGAAAACAGGTGTATCGAGACCTCACTGGAGTGAAGTTGCGGCAATGAGCCCTACCACCAAGAGTTATTGGGCACAGTGGGAAAGCTTGGTTATCCAGGATGGAGTTCTGTGCCGGAAATGGGAGAATGCTCGAGGTGACAAGTGTCATCTGCAAATGGTCGTGCCAAAGCTCAAGGTACCGGAAGTTTTACAACTCTATCATAATGGGAGTTCGGGAGGTCACATGGGAGTTAAGAGAACTCTGGTTAAGATCCGAGAACGATTTTATTGGATCCATTGTCGAGAAGACGTTGAGGAATGGTGCCGTAAATGCACGAGTTGTGCTGCCGTGAAGGGGCCACACACTCGCAGCAGGGGTGCATTGAAGGTGTACAATGTTGGAGCCCCGTGGGAACGTATAGCTTTAGATGTTGCCGGACCGTTTCCTGAAAGCCAAAGTGGGAACAAGTACTTCTTGGTGGTCATGGATTACTTCACAAAGTGGCCGGAAGTGTTTGCGATTCCCAATCAAGAGGCATCTACGGTCGCCGACAAGCTAGTCCACGAAGTCTTTTGTCGTTTCGGGGTGCCCTTAGAGATACACAGTGACCAAGGTCGGAACTTCGAGTCTGAAGTATTTAAGGAGACATGCCGGGTGATGGGTACCCACAAAACGAGAACGACCGCTTAACATCCGCAATCAGACGGCATGGTTGAACGATTTAACCAGTCTCTGGAAAGATATCTGGCAAAAGTTGTAGAAAGCAAACAAAGGGATTGGGACAAACACATTCAACCGTTTCTCCTGTCATACCGTAGTGCCGTTCACGAAAGCACATCAGTAACACCTGCTTTCGCTAACTTCGGAAGGGAACTACGATTACCTGCAGACTTGATCACCGGCATCCCACCTGAATCTCCACGCAGCATAACAGATTATGCGAATGATTTGCGCAACAGGATGAATGACGTATACGAGCACATCAGACAGACCGGTCAGCAGATGTCTGAGAGGATGAAGACCCGTTACGACCGGAAGGCGAGCAATAAAGGCTTCGAGGAAGGATCGCTGGTGTGGTTACATAATCCGGCACGCAGCAAAGGAAAATCTCCTAAGTTGCAGGCAAAATGGGATGGACCCTATCGCATAGTCACTAAGATGAATGACGTCACCTACCGGATCCAGAAAGGACCACGGGGTACACCAAAGATCGTTCATGTGGATCGATTGGCACGCTACTACGGATCCAACAATGTTCGGGACGAACATGTCTAAGAGGGGGGCAGTGTTACGCCCAGTGACATCTCTCGGCATTGTGGGAGGGACTCGGCGGTTCCGTCTAATAGTTTACACCGCCATCTATTGACATCTTACGGAACTGCGTAGTACGGTACGAGAATCTTAGAGAGAATGCTGGTACTTTCTCGAAGCATCGTGCTGTTTACACGTCGAGTACGGCGTTACTGGAAAGCTCTGGAAGCGCTTTACCCGCGTATAAATAGGGCGCACGCGCACCGCCGAGTCAGTTTACAATCGTAAGCGGTCAAGTGTTCATCGAAGCGAACGGAAGCGGAAATACTACGAAGTTTGAAGCAGTACAGTGAAAAAGTGTGGTATAGTGTTTGTTGTGTTTTAAATTTAATTGTGTGTCTGAATAAAACGTGTTTTAGTCGGTAATATTGTTTATATTCTTATCCGTCGAGCCCAGCTCGTAACATTATCTATATATTATCAATTATTATAGTAACATAATGACGTCATAAACTTGTAAAATAATGATGTATATACGTAGTGTTTCTTGCATCGTCTATTGTATTTGTATTTATATGAATACGATTGCTGCACATAAGGGCTCGGGTTCGATGCCGGAGTTGGGCAAAGTGATGTTGAGTTATACTGTAAAAAAAATGTCAGTAGCAGCACGAAATTTGAAACTGACAGTGCTCGAGAACATTACAGAAGAAAAGTCGCGCATTCACTCACGGACTAATAAGCTAAGCTGTTATTTGACAGGTAGGTACTTAGTTTATATATTATAGAAGACGTCAGCTAAGAACGGCATTTGTGACTGAGTCGAATTTACTAGGATCGAATTTATTATAATGCCTATATAAGTTTATATGAAAGCTAGAGACAAAAATAAGTTATTCTGGTTTTGAATTAATAAATGGGTTAAAATGATTTTGCTACAGTGAAGGATTAAGGTGGTCAAAATAAGTAGGTAATCGAAGTTATTATTTAATTAATTTACTTATTTATTAGATTTACAGATTAGAAACAATCAAATCAATGCTCACTTGCACGCTGCCATAATATGATGATTTTAAAATAGCAAAAACCATTAAAGCCTCATTTTAATATAACTCTATCAGCCTTAATATTAGGTAATATATCTAAATATTATCTATATATCATTATAAATATAGCTTGATATTGTCACGTATGAGATGTGTTCCCGAGGGCTTTTTATAAGGATCCTCCTAAATTAGGAATATTGCCTGTGTCGCAGGGTAATTTACAGACTTTCAAACAACGGTCACAAAGGTAGTAAATTATATTTGTAATATTCGACCATTAAGTCATTAAGTACTACGTACCTACAAGGGCAGACATTTCAAGTATTGTTTCTTTTCGTTTTACCTACAGACAGTTACTTTTTGACACATATTACTGTCCATATATCAAAATATAACTATCCGTAGCTCAAAAGAATTTACTTTAGTGTCTACTCTAGTACATAGCATATTAGCTAACACGATGACTATTTTTCGTTACGGCGGATAGCTTCTGTGATAATGATGATGACCTAGTAAAAAAAACTTTCATCCGGTTTCTGAGTTAAGTTCAGGTTTGTTCAAACAGGGGCTCAGTGCAATTATGTATAATAAATAATTCATTGTGAGTTTATATGTTTTTCCTATAAGGCTGCTAACTCAAAATGAGTAACCATGGATATAATTATGATTTACCTATGACAGATTATAATAATACTGCACGTATTATTATAATCTGTGTTATCAAATGTCTCAACTGACAATGTGTCAAATGTATTGTAAATTTGTAGCTGTGACAGATCGTGCACCCAGGCACTCAATATTTTCTTCGAGTTGTATTAAATCTAGGATTACATTCATTTTAGGCAATTAAACTGCTTTAAAATGGCGTTCAGAACAACTGCAGTCGCCCTTAGTAAGTATAAAAAGCTTATACTATAATCATGTTTACTTCATAGTATGCATTATGTAACTGAGTACCTTTACTGTTTTTTTTTTCAGACAACATGAAGAGATGGGCTTACAATCTTTCTGGATTTAACAAATACGGTATGACTTTTAATTTTTAATTAAAGTATATTAATTGAAAAGATTTAAAATGATTGTGCAGGTTATGATAAAAATTACATTGAACCATAGAGCTTTTGTGGAAATCTAATATTACTTTAAGGTTATTTAGAGTAGGTTTAAAGTAATGTATGTATATATTAGTTGAAATATTTTATATTTATATTACATTCTATTAATAAGAGCTGTTTATTTTCCTTTACAAATCATGATGGCCACAAAACAAGTATACTTAATAGATATTTATTACATATTTTAAATGAAAATAATAATTACAATAGATTTTTATTACCTGTACCAATATAATTTAAGTATTATCCATAGATAATACTTAAATTATACATAATAATGACAAATAAAACGGCATTGTGTCTAGGATGCGAGGTCAACAAATTTCAAAACATATAAGATTAAATAGTGTTTATTGATTTTCTGGTGGCTTCTGTTAATTAAAATTATACTATAGTGAGTGAGCGAGAGCTAGAGAAGATCAAAATCAACAGCACTTTAGGTTGCATTCTTAGCTGTATATGGAATACAACATTTCATCCAACCAATTTGTCCTGTATATAGCACAAATTATCTATCACATTCTAAAACTGTTCTAACTTGTCAAACATACAACTTAACTAATGACAACATTTATAAACTTATAGATAAGTCATGTAATAATGTGTATAATCCCTTTTCTGACAAATTAATAAAATCTTAGCCCACACATCTGTAATCAGCACTTTTAATATTAACCTTTTGAGCGCCAACCTATGCGGAACACGATGGGGTAATCCCAGTCGCCACCCCCAGCACTCGCCACCCCCGGTGGCGAATGGGATATTTTATAACAAAAATATCCCATTCAACTGCAATGTTGCTTAGAAAAAATCTCATGCCACGCCTAAACATAGGACAAGTACTTATCTTGTATTTGGAAATTTTAAGTATGCAAGGACTGTACTGTATTGGGAATCAATGTGAATGGTGAGTACATCTCACACCTACGGTTCGCCGATGACATCGTCATTATAGCAGAGTCGCTGGAACAGCTTAGCGGGATGCTGCACAGCCTAAATGGAGCCTCGCGACGAGTTAGTCTTGGCATGAACTTGGATAAAACCAAGATCATACTTAATAGACATGTTATGCCGAGGCCGATTTACGTCGATGGTTCGATGCTCGAAGTTGTTCAAGAGTATGTCTACCTTGGACTAGTGATTCGACTTGGTAGGAACAACTTCGAGAAAGAAATCGACAGGAGAATCCAGTTGGAGTGGGCAGCGTTTCGTAAGCTTCGTCAGGTTTTCTCATCGCCTTTACCGCAATGCCTGAAGACCAAAGTCTTTGACCAGTGCGTCCTACCTGTTATGACCTACGGTGCCGAAACGTGGACACTCACGGTAGGGCTAGTCCAAAAATTTAAAGTCACCCAACGGGCTATGGAGCGAGCTATGCTAGGAGTTTTTTAAGGGATAAAGTTAGAAATGAGGTTATCTGTCAAAGAATCAAGGTTACCGACATAGTTCGCAGAATAATCAAGCTGAAGTGGCAATGGGCTGGCCATATCTGTAGAAGGACCGATGGCCGTTGGAGCAAGCGAGTCCTAGAGTGGTGACCACGACTTGGTAAACGTAAGGTAGGACCTGCCAGGTGGACCGATGACCTGAAAATGGTAGCTGGGTCAGACTGAATGCGGAAGGCGGAAGACCGGATGTTGTGGCGTAAAATGGGAGAGGCCTATGTCCAGCAGTGGACTGCGGTGGGCTGATTGATTGATAGAAGTACTTAATTAAAATTTTCGTAAAATATACCTTAAAATCTCATTTGAAACCTCATATTATATAAAATTCTTATATTTCTCTCTAAAACGACAAATAGTCATCACCTATTCTAGTTCTTGTTCCTAGTCCTTTTAAAATATTATGAAAACGTACATATTGACTCTCGGCAGCGACTGGAAATTTCTAGGAAACAATGTCTCAATTAATACCGGTTCGCCAATCCCCGTGGCGACTGGGAATTTTGCAAAAAAGAAAATTCGCCACCGGAGTGGGCAACGCTGCGACACCCACGGTGGCAAATGAGATATTTTTTAAGAAAATGTTCCATTCGCCACCAGAGATGTCAATGCTGGGGGTGGCAACTAGGATTAACCCAACGCGATGTGTCCTCCAGCGCCAAGCTATAAATCTATAACAATTAAAGATTTTGCTACTTTAATTTTGCTTTTAAAAATAAACAAGGGCCCTATTGAAATAAAAATGTAAGAGTAGGGTTTTAGGCAATAGTAAAATTATGCACAATATAAAACAAACTATGTTTTTGATGTATTTTAGTAATAAATGTTACGATTTGACGTTGTCTTCTAATAAACTCGTGAGGTGGAGGTCACGGAAACATTTGTCTTCTATATAAGAACATGGCGCTCAATAGGTTAAAGTACAATAATTCTTTGAGCAGTGTGAGTATAGGCGACTTAGTAAATGAAACAAAGCAATTTAATATTGTTCACATATGATACAGATCATCACTTTTTCACAAATCATTTGTTCTGATTGCTGTTAGATTAGTTAGTTAGCATAGTTTAATGTTGGGTTGAGGGTTTTATAGGTCACATAAAGATTGGGCATTGCTGTTAGGAAATTCTGAGAAGTAAGCTCCCTGTATTGCTTATCTATACTAATATTTTGGGCATTGCTGTTAGGAAATTCTAAGAAATAAGCTCCCTGCATTGCTTATCTATACTAATATTATAAAGAAGAAAGATTTGTATTTTTGTTTTCAATGAATAAATTATAAGCCTCTTACAGGATTCTAAAAATTTTTCACTGTTAGGAAACTACTTTTCCAGAAGTGTATAAAGAAAGATGTTGAAGTCATGATATTAGACCTCCCGGAATACCAACCAAACCTACCACGGTGTTCCTCGACAAAACCGCAAACAGCGGGGCCGCGCGAATCACTTGCACATACGGTCGCGACCCGCGACCCGAGGTTTCAGCCCGCCGAATGAAACGGCAGGCCACTAAACAAATAGACCTACCCTTTGGGTACTACTACTTTAATCCCTACTGTCCCCCTAAGGGAGGGATGAACACACGACACAGAGGCGCGCGTGAGAACACGCACGCTGACTCTCGGACCTGGTGCTGATTGGGTGGCGGGCAGGCCCACAAAGCCCACCACCCCCAGGTCAAACCTCAGGGTGGCTGGAGGTCGTCTCGCGCCCTCCGGCGCCCGGCTCTGCGGTTAGGGAGAGGGTTTAAGCGCTCCCTCTCCCGCTCCGCCGCCTCCTTGATGGAAATCACTTCTTCAAAGGAGGCGACAGCGTTCCAGGACCTCTTACTCCGGACCATATACTGAACTACGGCCGGGCGCGAGAGGGCAACCAATCCGACTTCCGCGATCAATTCACGGCGCTGCGATGCCCATGTGGGGCAATCCGCAAAAGTGTGCAGCGCCGTGTCCTCAACAACCAGGTGTCACTTGCCGGCCTACACGACACAGGAACTGGCCAAAACAACCGTGGCCAGTCATTACCTGTGTTAGTCGGAAGCTGAGGGCGCCATGCCGCCTCTCCAGCCACTCCTCAAACACGGGACTTACCGCCACGATCGTGGCGTGCCCGGCACTGGGGTGCACAAGTCGCTCTTTTCACTTCTCCACTAGGACCTGGCGGAGCTCGGACCTTGCCGCCTCGATAGCGGGAAGAACAGGTCCTTCGCCTCGAGCTAGCTTCTCCTGGCGCCAACGGTAGAGTGACGCCAGGTGCGCCGCTTCCAGGTCCCATGGCATCAATCCGGCGAGGAGGCTCGCAGCCTCGACCGAGATCGTACAATAACCTCTTGTCAATCTGACGGCCATGGCGCGCTGAACATAGCCTAACCTACTTTTACGCGAGCGAAGCCGCGAGCAAAAGCTAGTGATAGATAAAAAGTAAAAATAAAAACAGTGTTTCAGTTTATGTTAACTATTCACATTGGCTGATAGTGCTGAGTGCTGTTAAAATGCACAATGTACTAAATAACTATTTCTATAGGTAGATTTTAGTAATAGATATTATATATTATAATTATTGTCAAATGTATTAATTACTGTTGTCCAGTCTCTTTACGAATAGGAAGTTCATCAATCATTACTTACTTTGCTGTGTCAGCGATCCAAAGTTGATTTTGGCCTCCGAGTTTAAAGCACGCCACGCAAGAAAGCACATTCCTTGCAATTTTGTGCCAAGTCAGACTAATTAGACATGTTAATATCTTTCAAGTCTTCAGCTATTATATCAATAATTGCCAGCATTAATTTGTGCAAAACATGTAATAGATTAAATTAAATAGCGCAATTGCCAGAAAACTTACCTCTTCATGTCAAATGCTAATGTATGTGTAATGGTGTTGCAGGTCTCCTCCGTGACGACTGCCTCCATGAAACTGAGGATGTTCGCGAAGCCCTTCGTCGTCTTCCCGACCACGTTATCGATGAGCGCAACTACCGCATCGTGCGCGCCCTTCAACTCTCCCAAAACAAAATCATCCTCCCTAAGGAAGAGTGGACCAAGTACGAAGAAGACAAACTCTACCTCACACCCATCGTCGACCAGGTCAAAAAAGAGAGAGAAGAACGCGAGAACTGGGAGAAGAACTATTGAGTAGTATATTTATTTGGTGTATCACATAAATAAATCTAGCAAGTTATAAATTGTACATTATGTTTTATTAAATTATAATTTATTACATTTAAATTTGTGTTATATTGCTTCTAGTTTATAAAAAGAAGTTCTAATGTTATATGTGTAATAAAACAGTATAATTTAAAAACGATTTTATTAAATTTACAAAGTACAAAATAATATAATAAAATATAGAAAAAAGAATATAAGAGAATCATCAAAAAGAAGATATGGCAACAGAATATATTATGGCCGCTAAACATAGGCGCGGATACATGCGTTTGTAACTACAATATTATTACAATTAAGTGGTCCCTCGAAAATAACACGAATTTTCATAACAATAAATATACCTTGTAAAGTTAACGATTGGCATAATTAATATGGTATTATCAAGTACGTAATAAAACCATACTGATACAATTAAATAAGATTATAATAATAAAATATGATATTGAAGCTTGAGCAAAACATGAAAAAATGGATTTCTATTAAAATTAAAATGTAATATTACAAATGTTGAAGATAAATAATTAAAATATATTCACATACACGTCTTTTAAGGATATAGGCGGTATAAATGACGCCAACACCACGTAGCTCTAAATATTATCAAACGAGTAATGCGCTTAGTCCCATAAGAAAATAACATGATTACGACTATGGGGTATCAGGCTAGGGTATCAAGTTAATTTATAAAAGTCCCATTCCATGGTTCAAACCATGTGAACCATCCACCAGGAATAGAGAGCCAGCCTGCTGCTAAGGCAAGTGATTCCCAATTAGTACTATCTATAACTCAAAAGATACGTGACGTTCCTTCCGTTCATTCTCGTAGTGTGCACGAGATAAAGTTCGTTGAACATATGATACTCGGGAGAAAATAAATTCGAAATCACTGGCCTAACACATCCACAATATTGACTTTAATAACGTTAACAACATTCACAATATTGACTTTAATAACGTAAATAAACTATACTTTATTTTGTCTTTGCGTCTGAATTCGAGATCGCTATTTACAAATGTCTTTAAAAATAGAACATAATATATGGCCAGCATTATTTAGTAAAAACTACAAGACAGTATTTTTTAAGATCATGTAACATACAAAGTTTATATAAAACATCAATGTAGGTAAAATAGAGCATTAATTATTGTTAAAAGACAGTTCACTGCACAATTATGTTGTGACAGTTTCATTATTGCAATATGATTATGTTACCTAGCTAGAACTACACGAGACTACATGACAATGGAGAATGCAATTATCCGTTTCAGATCTATAGAATGTAGACATAGTTGATATAGTAATTTAAAAATTGCGCGCACTTTGATATTTAATAAGAAAAAGATCTTATTAGTACAATCAAAGTAACTTTTGTAATATCTTTAATTTTGGTTGCCTGTTCTTTCAGCAATAAACATTGTTTTATTTTCGATATTTCTCGAGAGTAGATATGATGATAGTTATCCTGATACAGACTGGGTATCCTGATACAGACTGGGTATCCTGATACAGATTGGGTATCCTGATACAGACTGGGTATCCTGATACAGACTGGGTAGCTTGATACAGACTGGGTATCCTGAAACAGACTGGGTATCCTGATACAGACTGGGTTCATGTCGATTCAGGGGGGTAATTCTACATACAGAGAAGATGGCACTCAAGTTTGGGTCATATTTCTGTGGTAAGTAAGGGTCCTGAGCTCGCTGTACTGTTAGGACACCAGGTTCTCTATGTGGAGACCTAAAAAATATAGAAGTAGCTTACTTTTTCTCTTGCGTGAAGAAGGCTGTAGCTACATTTTTGCTTCTATTTAATTTAATTGTATATCAATGTGCACGCAAATATATTCGGCTGGTACTTGACTAAGATTGCTTAACTAGGATATGTAACACAGATAGTGTAAAATGTTTGACGTCTATCATTAAAGAAATAATTACAAAAAAATGGTGAAGGATGAAAGTAATTACCTAACATTAAAATGGTAAAAGCTACTTGTAACAAAATTACGCCAGAACAATATAACGGAATCATAGATAGAGGAATTGTTTTTCTTTTTTGGCAAAGAAAACAATGGTTTTGTTCGATCATACAAAAAGTAAGTGTACATATTTCAAAATTTAAATGACTTTATAAAATAATCAGATAACCAAAATTCAGTTTGTTACTTAGTAACTAGAACATACACTAATATAATATGGCAAGTAGATTGTTCGATTGATATGATATACAATTTTATATAAAACTTCATAGCCAAGTAATCACTTAATAGTAATGTAACTTATATCTATAAAGACAATTAGATAAAAAATATTCTGTACAAATACGAAAAATGCTGTATGTATACATTTTTCTACATGTATTTACATTATTGGCAACTTTGTTTCCGCGTGATTAATTTTTCTTTGGAAAAATTTATTCGATATAAATTCGTAAGAAGAGAGCGCTTATAGTTCCTCATCTCCAATCGCTTCAAACGCATTGTTTTCCACGCAGTCCCTGCCCGATTTGAACGCAACTGTCGCGAACTTCTCCGTTAATTTCTGAACTGAAAATATTTCTCTAGAACTTCCTGAGTTATATGAGTCACCGTTCTGAAACA
Source organism: Catocala fraxini (assembly GCA_930367265.1). Lineage (NCBI taxonomy): Eukaryota > Metazoa > Arthropoda > Insecta > Lepidoptera > Erebidae > Catocala > Catocala fraxini. Next base: position 9,571,599 of record OV884025.1, on the reverse strand, counting down.
ATTAAAACATTAAATATTAAAAAAATAATCAAGATAAGATTCACATACCACCTGCAAAATTAAAAATGCTGATAAAGATTCAAATAGTGTTTTTACATCAACCACTGCATCATACCGAAACCCCCGGTAAATTAATTGTAACGTGTGTTTATCTGTCTCTGCTATCACTTTTGATGTGATGTTTCTAGATAACTAAATTACAGACAAAACACGCATCCGCGATGATACGAGAGTTTTGTAATAAAGATAACTAGAAGAACAGCATATGGTGTAATTTATACTTCAATTTCCCAAAATGTGTACATGAAATAAATAATTATAGCGTTATTTTAAACGACAGCCACGTTGCATATTTTTCAACTTTCCCATTCAGAATAGGTACCACCCAAATGACAGATGGTCATTTAAATGCAAGTTTTATTTGGACATCATTTTCAACTGATATATTCTTGGTGCAATTTGAATGTATATTTGTATATAGTATTGAAGATTAAAGGCATCAACGAACATTTTATGTGTGGACACTCGTTCATGAACTTTACAGGTACTGCACAGTACCCTGAATAACCCATGGTTTTGACGTCTCTATCGCCTATTTTCGATATAAAGACAGTTATTAAAGTTCAATCTTCGTTAACATTAGTCCAATAAAGATCATAAGACCCTAGTATTGGATTAAATGCCATGTATATCAATTTTCTTTACATGTTAACAGATTCAAATGCTGCTAACGAATCCACAAGTTTATATTATACAATTTTAATCGTATGCCTTCACGGCATACGTCATAAAAGTGCCGACGTATAGAATACCCGGTCTAACACTCTCACTTGGGTTTAAAAGTTACAAAGGGCATGACCAGAAGCCATTAAAATAACTCTTAAGAATATAAATAAGGCCATAGCTTGTTGTATTAGTAAGTAACGATAATTCTAAAATCTTTCCTTCTTCGCGAGCATAAAAAAGTATCTCATAACACTGTGTATGTAAAGCCACGCAGGCACCACTTTCGCAATGTCAATGAATGGGGTGATGGATTGGAGTACTGTTGGACTCCACTTCTTTCTTCTTTCTTTTTCTTTCTTTTCGTGTGGTTAGTGGCCAACCTGTTGTCATGAGTTGTTCAAGCCGCCCGCAGGCCTCTGACATGGCTTAACATCTGCTGTCAATTTGACAACAACCGGGACCGACTTTTTACGTGCCCTACGAAGCACGGAGGCGCTCAGATGAAATACCACTAAGCGGTTACCCATCTATTGACTGACAGCACCCAACATTGATTAACCTCACTACTCGTTTACCGATCAGTGAGTGCAACTGGCTATGAGCGCCTCAACTTGACTGCTTGCTATCAGACAGAGTGGTGGTAGAGACCACTTAAGCTACGTCATCCATGCTGGCGTAATTTAATGTCCGGTTTCCATATCAAGAAACGAGTCTTTTTAGCAATGGATAGTTTATTCTGACATATTTTATATAGAATGTGTGTCAAATATTAACTGTGCGTACTTAAAAGGAATAATTATATATATGTACAGTATAATAAAGTAGTTTTTTGATATAGGAATTAGTTCTATGTGGTCGCCTCGTCACTGCTACTGCACTGAGTGTTGTGGGTACAGAAATTACTTGGTACAAAAACGTATGTGATCCATAAATAATTGTGCCTCGTCTAGGTTTTCCTTGTCCCTGTTTTAATGTTTGTGAAATCTCTCGCGATACAGGCATTATTCCTAGTGCGGGAGTTAGCTACTATCACTGCGTCGAGTGTTGTGGGTACACAAATGGCACGGAACAAAAATTTGTGAGGTCCATAAATAGGTGCTTTTTGTTTCCGTTGCTTGTAAATTGCCCCGCTACACAAGAATTATTCCTAAAGCGGAAATAGATGTTCGTAAAAAGCAAAATGGCAAAAACTTACAGTAGAGCTGAGGGTGTCGCTTGAAGAAGAAGGCGTGATGAGCTGACTGGATCCGTCGCGTCGTACGAACGTAAAGCTGCCGCGTTTCGTGTACTGTGGCGACGCTGGGCCTTTACAGTCTTTCTGACGCATCAGCTCATCCACTATTGACTGAAACACACAAATCCAACGATTAACACTCAAACACTAGAATTCACAGTAAAAAGTATTTCTATTTTAAAGGCAGGTAGCTACGTTAGGAGCCGCGAACTAATTTTATATATAAAAACAAATGACGAAAGACACCCATTTATGTCCAGCTGATACTTTACAGATATGTTAAACCTTCAGCAAGCATAAGACTTGTGTTGAGTCCATATTTGTTCCTAAAATGTAAGCAGGCGTTACGAATTTCTAGTTCATAAGATCCTAACTTTTACTTCATTTAATTTTACTACATTATTTATGTTAACTCATTGGTTTATGCTGCTGTTAAATTAATTTATAATTCCTTCTCTAAATCCTTAAATTAGTCAAAGAACTTTTACCATATCCAATTCATTTGAGAAATATACATAATATACAGACGTGATAGTATATCACGTATATCTGCAAAGGAGTGGCCCAGCCAAAGAGCTGAATTACACCCACATTTAGCAGCTATGTTTTAAATACTCGCGTAATCCTATGTGCAACTGTGAGCCTATTGCAGTCTATAAGACATACAGTCTAACGCTGCTATTGAGATTCACCAAATAAAACACTTTAATAACACTTTTCACTACCCGAGAATCGAACCCGGCACCTAACGACCGGCAACAAGCAAGCCTTTGCTGTACAATTAAAGTAGTATAAACACACAACAACAATTGAATACTAAAAGAAACATTACCTGTAAACAAACACTGATGAAGGTCGCGTGCTCCGTCATCAAGGTTATCCATTTCAAGTTGTCTTTGCTAATGAGATATTCAAACGACAGCTCAAAGTTTCTGCTCGGGTCCTCGAGTAAAGGCCCGTGACCATTTTGAGTTTGTGACCTTTCAATCTACAACAATACGAGGTTGCGTAAGTGACAGATAAAAAATGAATAACGCCCTGTTGGCAACGATAATGTAAGTGCTGTTTCTTTTATACCTATAATACAAAGTCATTTGTCATTCGAAAGACGAAGTGCTATTTTTTATTAAGTATACTGTCGTTAAAATCCAATACTGCGTAACTTACATTGTCAAATATCGCGTACGTTCCTTTCGCAAATTTTACAGGAAGAAAAACTGATTTTAGAACTATTTCCCTGAATTCGAAAAGAACTCTGATTTAGGAACATTTTATTCTTCTTGACCTTAAACTCTAATTTTAAAAACTAATTGCTGTTACTTGTAGCCAAGTAATTTAAATTTTGCTTTTTTGTACATACTAGGTATAAGACAATGTAAGTTACGCGGTATTGGACTATCAGTGACGATGTTAGACTCACTCTTAGAGGTAAGCAGGGGTATTTTAAACGAGCCAGGGAAATCTAAAGTTTAAAAAGAATCGATATTTGGTTTACAGAAAAAAAAGATATCGTATCGTATGATTCGTAATCTGAAAATATTAGTGCCATATATCCCTATATATACGAATCCATACAGACTTAACACTGTCTACGATTGTTGGCAGGTGATTGATAGTACCGGCTATACAAGCGGTTAGCCGGTATTTTCCTCGGTCGTTTTGCTCTGTTAGACCCCGCACGATTGTTTTAGTATGATCGTTCGTAAACCGTATAATTTAGCTTTAGGTTAACAATGGCTCATAGATAGGTAGGTATTTATAAAAAATAATAACATAAATAGCCTAAAATTAAGGCAATGTTATGGATATTAATCAAATTAAAATATAGATCACACATTTAATTTTCCTTTCGGCTATACACAAATTATGTATACATACTAATCAAAACGCAACGAGATGGGTGTAAAAACTCAGGATTCAACCTCTTCGTCTTCATGTGATGTTTTTTCTTCTTCTAAGGACTTACTGTTGGGCAAAAGTCCCTTCCAAATCACTCTGTTGGTGGATATCCCCTGACCTTATGACCTTGTGACCTAGGGGTCACAAGGTCATAAGGTCAGGACATATCCACCAAGATATAGGTATCTCGGGAGCTTTTTGACCCACAAGGCCCATATTCAAACTCGACCGAGGTATGACCCCAAGATATCTGCACACCAAGTTATAAGTCAATATTTTTCGATTTAAAAATATGTGATCCCCTATATCTCGGGGGTCTTTTTACCCACAGTGCCCATATTCAAACTCGACCGAGGGATGACCCCAAGGTGTCTGCACACCAAGTTACAAGTCAATCGGTCCAGTGGTTCCGGCGCTATGCCTGTCACTAACAGACAAGACACACAGACCCACATAGTGTTTTTATTAACCTCTTCGAAGAAGACTTAAGAGGTTAATAAGATAATAAGCCACTTATCTATACAGATTTCGTCGTTATTTATTTAACTAATTGATTGTTGTTCAATATTGGTGTTATTATCTTTTTGTTATCTCAACTGTTTGATTATGCGTTTGTAACGAAACACTGGCCATAACTTTTGGAGAACGTTTTAGTTAGAGTTCTTGTTTTGATTTCCTTCTTGGTTTAGAATCATCTTTCCATAGATATCTTGCATAAATCGTGGTTTACATATTTTATTGTATAACATAATATGTAATTATGTCATTAATAATACACATGTGGTTTTGATTACTGCAACGCCAGATAAATAAAGTTTAGCTTTAGTTTTTTTTTAAGCTTTAGTCTGAATGTATTTTCTAATTATTATAAAACGGTACCTAACGCAATACAGCTGCGGGCAAGCGGGTCTGAGTGTTGTAGGTTAGATTTACACACTAGGTCCAATGTGGATACACATATAATTGTTTAGAGTCTAGGTAAGAGCAGCGATAGCTCAGTGGGGAGATCAACAGACTGCAATGCAGAAGGTCTCGGGTTCGAACCCACGTCGAGCACCTCTGATTTTCGAAATTATGTGCGTATTGATTGACAATTATCGCCTGCTCTGTGCCTCGGAGAGCACGTTAAGCCGTCCGACCCGGCTGCCATAAACATCTATGGCAGTCGTTATTGGGAGAGTGTCGACACAAAAGATCCCACTGGGTCGAAGTGTCGCCGGTCTACACTGACTGGCCCCCACATAAGATAAGATAAGATAGAGTCTAGGTGCATTTTGTATCCTTGGATTGGATGTCTGTAAAATTCTCCGCAATACTTCTAATCTATAGTACAGGAGATGTCTTAAAAAAAACGGCTAAGTGCCCATTGACAATGTAGTGTCTATTCGTTAAATTCACGATTGCCTACGGATGATGTTGAGTAATCCTACTAATGGAACTATCCATAAATAATCAAGCGAAGATCGGTCAACATCATAACGAATACTTATTTGATTATTGAGGTCTAGGGCTCAAAAGGCAAATCGTTGCTTGCTGTTAATATTTTGATTCGCCATTAATTAAAGGGATTTTTCACAGAAATGCGCTACATTTGTTATATTGAACATAGGTACACGCCAAAACTTCTTGTAAACCTTTCCTATTTTAAATCAAGTCCCTGGTAATGTCAGCGTTATATTGAGGTCAGCGGGTCTCATGTGATCCCATTTGCAGCGTAAGTGGTCGTTTTGATACAAGACAATGCACCCAACTCGAGTTAACTAGTTTGTACCGCCAGGCTGTCATAATCAAATGATATCGTGGCTTGCGAACACTCGTTACCAAAATCCGATAGAGCATATTATGTAGGCGGTAGGCCAATTGAAACTTCATGCAATTTTATTTTTACCCTCCGGTAATAATTACCAAACAATATGCATGTAGCTAGCAGAACTTGATTGACGATTTGTAAAGTGCATGGGAAGAAAATACAGCTGAAAAGCTGAGAGTATTATACAGGAGTGGTTAGCTGCGAGGTAATTGCATACGTTTGTAACAGTAATGATTTTATCATGATTTTATTTATCATTTAGGATTTTATTTCGCTTTGACTATTATACATTACAAAATTATTTTTATTGTAACTACTGTGACCTATATAGGTAGTTTTTAGACTGTATAGTTAACCTTATTGTTTTTTAAATAATCAATACTCCGTTTATCTTACAGCAAACAAGAACATATGGATGATTGTATAAAGTAAAATTCTGAAAAGAAAAATGTACCTGCGTATAATGATAGTTACATATAATTCTTTATTAATAATGTTTTTAAAATATCAAGTAAAACCGCGATTACAACGTCGCCAACGATCTCGTGTATACCTAAATGAACACGTAGCAGAAATCTTATAATAACATATTCTACTATGTAACTAGTTTTAACACGTAGTATAATTGTGGCCTTCATTCAGAAGTCTAAGCCATAGTTCAACATTACTAAAGAATCTTCGAGAACAACCAGAAAGATGGGTGTGCAAATAGGTTGAGAACAAAATCATTTTCATAAAAATATAAAATCTCGCTAGGCTTTTTTTTTTAAATTGTATCATAGAAAATGACTAATATTAAATCAAATACCATCTGGCTACTTTTGTTTCAGACGAGGAGTTCATCAGCAAATCACAGTTTAGTGAGACACCTACGTACTACAAAAAAATATTACACCTTGTATCTAAAATGTTATAAACCGCATCCACTTGCACACCCTTTGCTACAATCCAACCAAATTAAATATAAGGATACTTACAGCATGCAAAGTAGTGATCCTCCAACATCTCATTCTGGTGACCTTGTACCTCTGTTCCCTGAAGGGTTGGTCGAGACTCGATAACGTCAGTTCTTTGGAGGCGAGAGACACACGCACTCGACTCGTGCTATCGGACCCGCCCCCCGATATGTTCGATGATTCCGTCACCGCCTCCCCAGCAGGCACACGGCCGTAATGACGCAGAGTTCTCGCTAATTCTACATACTGAAAAACATGATGAAATTTAAAAGGAATCCGTTTTCCTATATTGAAACATTGTGGCAGGTGTTTAAATATGTAATGAGTTAGTTTGCTTATAGCACCAGGAACTTAAATGATCAGCAAATTGATTTCCTAGGACCTTATAAGACGTAAACAGTTGATATTCGAGATATTTCGGCATATGAGAGTGAGGAATACAGTGCACTTGTGTTTGCGCACACTTGTGTACTATAATATCTCTTACGCAGATAGCTAGTCTCTGTTAAATATAGGCCGATGTGACTGAATTTCTCTGGAAGGCAATAATATTATTGGAAGTTAATCACATACCTATACGATTTAAATAATATTTGAACATAAATTTGTCTGTATTGAGATCATAAGTTATTTAGTCAGCATGTCGAGCAATTCAAAAGTAAAAATAATATTTAGAGTAACTTATTGAAAAATAATCCTATGGTGTTCGATATGTAATTTAGTTGTCGTTAAAAAATGACTGTCGTAAAAATCTGCCGGTTGGTTTACATTCGGTTACTATTTTACAAACTGTTGTCAGTTGTCACCCATAACACAAGTTAGATCCCACATTGCGTACCAGAGTTCAACAAAAACACTTACTTTGTTTGTTGTTTATAAAATATTATTGTTTCACCAATATTATTTGTAAGTGTATTTATTGTTTACAAATGTTTTTTTTTTATCACCGACACAGCTAATTTAAAGACCATAAATAGCTTGCATTCGTCATAATCAGTGGATAATATTTATCAGTGTGCATCATTCACAGGTGTCATAGAAGCAATATTGATTAACACCTTGTATTGATTTGAATAAAACATACTTTAACCGATAGTTGAGTATTATACTGCAATTCTTGTGCTATGAAGGTCAATTCAAACGAGGTTTCGTCTAAATACATAAAATCACGCACAAGCTAGTCTATTACATTCTTTAGAGAAGTATACATAGCTAAGTATTGTAATGGCCGACTGCACGGATGGCGTAGGACCGCTATGCCGACTGGTATGGCTTGGACCCCAGCATGAGACATTTTGTGGGATCTAAAAATAGTTGTTCTGCGTCTGGGTACTCTTTGTTCGTTGTTTGAATATTTGAAAAGTCCCCTGTGACCTGCGACACAGGATTTATACCTAGCGCGAGAGTAGTCTTTAAAAACGATAGAAAAAGAAACGTCTCATTAAATTAGTAAAGGCTCGCTGATTTCAGCATGAATGGGCCAGCTCGACCGGGGAAGGACTACCATCTCACAGAATATCGACGTGAAATAGCAGTATTCCTACTGTTGTGTTTCGTTCGGTGAGTGAGAGTGCCGGAGGCCCAATCACCCTCTTGCCCCCTTCTCCTTCCCACTTCCTTTCCTAAAGGGTTGGCAACGCGCAAGTGATGCCTCTGGTGTTGCAGGTGCTATAGGCTACGGTGACCACTTACCATCAGGTGGGCCGTATACTTGTTTGCCACCTTTGTTGTATAAAAAAAAAACATAATAACAAGATTTGGAAGAATATTTAATTTTGACTTAGTTTCGCTCTTTATAACCTTACACAAATATTCAAGAAGGCAATCAGTTATCATTTAATCAACCTTGTTTTCTTCAAAATTGCATATTTCAGCAACCGTAAGGACCTACAATTAAAATGAATTAGGTATTAATCATGGTTCAATAACAGCTTTATAATTGACTAGCTTTTGCCCGCGGCTCCGTTCGCGTTAAAGTAAATGTTAAAATAAACTTCTATTCCTCGAAAACAGAACCTCTTTTCTGGATGAAAAGTACCTTATGCCCTTTTCTGTAGGTAGTACCTACCCCTGACAACGTATATGCGATAATTTCATGCACGTCGGTAGTAGTTATAGCGTGAAAGCATAAGAAACAAACTCAGATTCGCATTTATAAGGATTTGAAGCCAGTAATCAGCAACAAAGTAAAATACCATATTATTATACGACCTATCCATATAGTTCGGCGGTCGGAGTACGGAGCCGAATATAATTCTCAGCAAATTGGCCAATTAATAGAGATCGATATCCATGAACCTTTAATAAGAACTAACGCCTTGAATACAGTTTTTATATGACTCACGAATACCTGGACATTTTCACAAAACGTCAGTCTCAAATGACGTTATGTTATTAACCTAGTCAATATTAATCTTATCTGCACAGTCATAAAACTTAAATCATCAATATAAATAGAATATAAGATAAGTTCAATCCTAACTATGTTGCAAATTTGAGACCTGTATATTGATGTTGCTTATTTACATTTCGTTGCAACTTATTTAACATACAACTAATTGGTAAGTACTCGGGTATATATTAATGCTACAAACTCTTCGGTTCAAAAAGGAGTTTGTTTTTATATTGATTTATAACATGCATAAAAAGACACATGTGTCTTTCCTCCAGCGGTAGGCAGAGACTACGAATTTCTACTTACAACGATCCTAACAAACATCTCTTGCTCCATTTACATTCATGCACACTCGTCGGTATACCTAAGTATTTCTTAACCTGTTCTTCCTTCCTAAATGACTCTAATGTGATCAGAGAACGTTTGCAGAGTTATCCCCTCCCGTCTGTCCTAATCACACTTGCCTTATATACTTTCTTGGTCAGTCCTTTATTATCCATGCTTTCTACATGCTCAAACCATGTTAACATACTTTTTTCAATTCTTTGTCACTTATATCTTCTTTGAAACAACTGCATTCAAACATATAGCATATTTGAATGCAGTTGTTTGAAGTAATAGTATTTTTGTCTTTGTTTTTATTATCTTGTATTAGTATTTAGCAATGACCGATAGTTAGTCAACGTTTATAATTAAGATCCGACATTAATAAAGCATGAGTAGAATTATAATTGAACACGATTACTGCAACCTAAATAATTATTGAAGCAGTCTTTGTTTATTTATATTCTTCTTTCTTTCTTTTTCGTGTGGTTAGTGGCCAACCTGTTGTCAAGAGTTCTTCAAGCGTCTGACATGACTTAACGACTGCTGTCAATTTGACAACAACCGGGACCGACTTTTTACGTGTCTTCCGAAGGACGGAGACGCTCAGATCAAATACCACTAAGCGGTCACCCATCTATAGACTGACCGCACCCAACGTTGCTTAACCTCGCTAATCGTTTACCGATCAGTGAGTGCAACTGGCTATGAGCGTCTCAATTTATATTACAAATATTAAAAAAGCTATCTAGTCATCTGCATTATTATATGAAACCTGCTGGGCAATTCACACTTGTCGTGTCAACTTAACTATCGACCGATTTGATAACTACCATACATACTAAGAAAAATAAAATGACGAGATAAACTCGCTTCTTAAAAATATCCGTTACAACATTTACATATCTCTCGACTACTACATATGGAAGCGAGTTACAAAATAGCCATTTTTAACACGCTTTTATTAGCTTCATCTGTATGTTTGTTTGTTAGTTTGTTCGTTTGTAACCGACACCTTTGGACTTGATTTTGACCAACTTCAAAAGGTCAGATTTCATTTAACGTTGTAGATTTATCGAGGACCGATGACAATACAATACCTAATTTAGAAGATAAAGATAAAGATAGTTTATTTTGTTAAAACATGAGTGTACAAAGCAATTTGTGTTGCAGTGCAAGATCTTAAAATATAAAGAATACATTTCCTCCATGTTTTGCCTCATATTGTGGCATACAAAAAACAAATTTGAACTTAAACTAAAAAAATTACAATGAAAGAAACTCAATTGCTAGAATTACAATCACATCAAAAATAAAATTTCCATTATAAAGTATATTAGAATAACAAAAAAAAATAAAAGAATAAATAAAATCAAATAATAGTTTAAAATAACTAAAAAAACAAGCTTTATTTAAAAACCAAAAGTTTCCTTCCTTTACGTAACTCAGATCTTTGCTATCGCTTCCCTCACAAATGAGAAGCAAATTGCCTGGCGGACCATTTTTGCCCTTGAAATAGTGTTCAGTAATTTGCGTACTCTTACCCTCGTACACACGGCTACACATCAAGTTAGACACCCTATATATGCATAACTACGCTACATACAAAATAGATAATTGTCGGAAAGGAACAGTGCATAGTGGTGTAGACCCATCACGGTGCACTAGCGCGTGCGGCGACACCCGCGACCCGTTCAGCGTGAATGAGACAAAATAACAAAAATATACCGTACTTTCTCGCACGATTCGCAGCGTTCAGCTTCTAATAGTTCAAAGTCCAAACAGTCTAGGTTGATGAGTCGCTGTGTGTACAATGATTATATTATGTGTCAATTTATTTCAATTTGGTATATTATAATTACTTCATAACCAGATATTCGTCGTGAGGCTTACCTTAAAAATTTCGAACTGCGGACATGACTGTACCTTAGTACAGTCATGTCCGGTGTTCGAAATTTTTGTTTCTAATAATAGAGCATTGTGGTGACTCTCCCACAAAATATTGCTGTCACTTTAACTTTAGGACCACGCAGTCAACAAGCAATGAGTTTCTCCTTTTAAGTCTGAGAGAAAATCGTAGTTAGAAGCTCTTTAAGATTTGAGATAGGTGAGGGTAGGAAAGAGCTAAAATGTAAAGATTTTTACGGTTATGACACTTGCCTCCACATCTAACTGTCGACATATGCGTAAATTTTGGTGACATCACAGTCTTCTTTATTAGTAGTTATGTTTTAAGAAACGTTTAAGAGAATCGGCGGTTTACGGCTTTTGATTTTAGGATGAATATTATTAAAGAAATAATGGTTTCTTCTGAACTATGAACAGTTACGGCTACTAAAATTAACTTTATAAAATGCTATTTTGTATTAAGCACTATATTTTTATGTTTCTTATGACATACAAGTACCTCTCATGTAAACCGCCGCTCATGAACGTAGGCAATACCAACGGTAAAGCCAAGCTGTTGACTACCATCATCGTTGCCAACGCTGACATAGAACAGCGTATAAAGAACCTGACCTGATCGGTCAAAGTGCTCGGGCAACTTCGTGTCAGATAGTTCGATCCAGAACGAGCACGTATATCCAACCTAGGTAGGTTCCTGGTTCCAATCGTTCCTAAAATTTAACCAGATAGGAACGAACTGAACAGAAACTGGTAACATTGTGCAAAAGGCCAATGTTACCAAGTGAAAATGAACTAATGCGGTGTCGTGTCATACGGTGATGTCATTTGCACGCAGACATATGTACATTCTTTCTACCTTTACGTTTTAAGCGGACAATATGGTAATTAAATAAAGTCCAAGTTCTTAACGTAACCAAAAATCGTCAAATAAAATTGGTTTAGTAGTTGTGGACAGAGGTCATTATCAGCCGCATACACTTTCGATATGCAGAATAACAATTAACTATTATCATCAAATAATGGCTTCTTTTATCGTCAGCGTTAAATGGGCGGCAACAATTTATATTATAAAAACCCTTTATATATCAATGGTGGCAACTTCTGATACCATGTGTGTATGTTATGATCAAACCCTTTTTGAGACTAATACTACTTTTTAACTGACGAAAAGTGCTTTTGCCTCGAAAGACTTCGCCTTGATTAGTATGTTAGCATTCTAACCCCGCTTTATTCTTCAAACCTTTTTAGGTGGTAAACAGTTAATAGTTTCGTTTCGTTTATATAAGACTAAATAATGTTGCTTTTCACTATTTCGACAGTTAAAAGTAGCTTTGACTGTAACATAGGTATATACTGTTGTATAAGTAGAATAGATAAACAATATAATTACACAATACATAAAAGTTTACGTGCATATGTTGGCAGCTGATCAGGAAGGTAGGCAGAATTATTTGTGTTTTTCTGACAGGAAATATTCAGTAGCAGCACAGCAAACAAATTCATCATAAAAACGACTGCTGATTGGCTGAATTATTATAATTCAGAACATTTATTTTTTAAAAGCAAAGATAATTTCCCTTTCTCCTTGTATATTTTTATTGCTGTTCCCCTAGTTGAAAACAAATCAATAAGTATGCATAGCTTTTCAATAATGAACTGATAAGGCACTTTATTTACATTGAATAGAATTATAAAACCTATTACTCTGTGTTGACCCTACATACTGACAGATAAAGATGTTTATAGTAGCCTCATTTTGTATCCCTGACCAATACTTAAAATCATGTGACTATTCCTTAGTAACAAATCTATCAAATTAACTATATAAAGCTTAAATTCCTTTTAATTTTATTTTTAGGATTGAGTAGAGTAACTTTTTGTATTCCTTAAAAATTTAAATGCATTAATAAATCATCAATATAATATACAATTCTAAACACAATAAAAAAGCATTGTGACTGGATGCTAAAAAGTTGATGAGGTCTGACATTGCAGTATTTATACATACAAACCCAGGTTGCCATATTAGGAAATTAAGCTTCTTTTTGCATAAGTTACAATGACAATATGTCATTACTAAAGCCAAAGATCAATGGAAGCAGTTTGTAAATACAGCTACATTTCAAAACAGATTTGACTTGCCCTAATATTATGCCTAGGCACTCCACTGGGGGCGAGATTTTGAACCTGTCAGGTCATTAATCAAATTAACTAATTTCTAGGCAACTAGAAATAAACATCAAGTTAAGTATCATAATTTTCTTTGATTATTTTGACACTCATTTTTATGTTTTATTTTAATTTTTATAAGTATGCAATCATACATTTGTTTCACGCATGAGCAAAGCATTAGGGTTGTTAGCTATATCATTGAGAAAAAGAAAATAAACCAGATAAAGAAGGTACACTAGGTCTTGTAGCCCGAATTGGGCATGGCTTGTCCACAACTGTAGTTAACTTAACATAAATCCTACTGTGTACAAAATCATCTGGTCAACAAGCTATCAAAATTTATGAAAACTCTAAGACTATAATACAAAACAGGCATCTTACCTACCTCTCTCTTTTGTTTCTTCGCTTCATATGATGCAAGTATATCTTTAGTCTGTGGGTCAGCTGTTATCCATCCAAGGTCTAAGTCTTCTATAATTTGTAGATATAACAAATCCAAAGATACTCTATCTATCATTAAATCCACATCATAACAGGGATCCCAGTAGCTGGAAAACACATCACAATCAATAATTACACTAATTTCTGTAAATGTATTTTATAATGGTGTTGCCATAATACAAACATACCTTTTTCTTAACACAATTTTATCTTCAGGCCTTACATACTTTTGTGATATGTATGGAGATTCATACTCTTCCAATTTTTTTAATGCTGGCTGTCCATCTTTAGCGCAGCTCCAATTAAATAGGTATAGAGAAAAGTATTTCACCAATTCTTTAGGTAGGTGGATATTTGTACACGCTAAGTCTAGTATTGTATTTGATGAGTCAATGGACGACACTGATAGTGGTATTCTATATCCATTCATCAATAAGATTTCAATTTCTACTTCATGCATCTTCACACCATGTGTTTCTTGTTGTGCCGTGAACAGGAATGTTATTACAAGGTCAGAACTTGTAAGCTGAGGATTCTGGCCAACTAAAAAAAGATGCTATTTTAATGTGCTCTTTTCCTTATATGAAAATTATATTACAATGACCTTTAAGACAAGGTACATTTTTTATTTATTATAGATAGGTATCTTATAGGAATTAAAATATACAGTTTTACGTTAATTGCAAGTGATGAATATTTATTGTTATGTTTTATAATTACCTAGCTGCATATATTTTTCCAACAAGACTCTCCTCTCTTCAAGTTGTGAGTTTGTCAGGAACAATTTTTTTGGAGGGAATTGTGGCAATTTAATGTATGGATTTTGTGCTTGTAACTGCTCATGGAGGCTGAGTAGCTGTTTATAACGAGCAGTGCAGTGGAAGACACCATCAATGTGAATATTGTAGCCCTACAACAATCATGTAGATATTCAATAAAGTTTTCTGCAGTATTAGTACAACAGCTGTTCACGTACATATAAACAACTTGTTTTATAATAGGAATAACAAAAAGAATAACATGCCTTCGAAATTATTGACTGTCACTACAAATGAAATATATATTGTTTTTTTTTAAATCTTGTTTTTCTGGAACTTTTACGCACATCTATTTTGTTAAAACCAGTTGAGCTTGGACAAAAATTGTGGTAGTTATAAAATACCAACAACAAAATAATTTTATATGTTTGAACATTAACTAAACTAAAATATTGCTAGTATTTAAAAATAACATTACCGTGTAAGAGATTCCATTGTCATCATGAAATTGTTGCGAATCAGGAATAGAAAAATGCATTTTAATAAGAACTATGAATGCATAATAATCCACAAGAATGAATGGTAACTAAAATTATTACAAAACTTTTCCTTTTTTTTAATAACCGACTATCAAATCGCCCACATTATTTGTTTCTACCGATCCAAAACACTGACTTTCCCATTCCACATCAGAGACTGACAGTTCTGAAATCACAGAACGAAACGGAATTATTATCTGTAGAAAATAAATAACAGTGTTATCACAGAAAACATTCCATTAACATGGCGCTAGTCCCTGGTCTCCCCGTGACCATGGCTGCTGAAAAGCAACCGAAACGTCGGGGAAAGTGTAAAAATAAATGAAATCTAAATAGTTTAATAATAATTTAATTAGCTTAAAAATTAGTAAAGTTTAATAGTAGTAGTAGTGTAACAATTTTCAAAATTTTGTAATAAAGTGTCAAATAAATAACGCGATAAAATCCGTATATAGCAGTTTAATTTCAATGGCGCTAGTGTTTATATTTGTGTCAATCATAAACATTGTTTGATGTCATACTTCAGTTTTCTTCGTAACATATCCAATCGGGTGTTAAAATACATTATTTATTTTATTATATAAAATAACTGTGGTAAATACAAATAATTATAATAATATAATACAAGAGTGACTGACTGAGACTGAGACTGAGACTGAGTACAAGTTTTAAAGGCATAGGTAGCAATAAGTGCCTACTTGTTGACAATTCTAAACAGAATTCACGCAAAATAAATGACTAAATCTTTTCAGTAAACTCTTTCGTAAGTTGCAAACTTTTATCTACAAAGCTATGTCTACAAATCTAACAATATAAAATAATTTTTATATTTTCAGTTTAGGTAACACAATATGTGCTAGGATATCTGTATGTCAGTCAATGCTGTCATTAGTGTCATTGACAATTTTTTTAGGTTTGTTTTGATTGTGGAAGTGAATTTAGCAAATCATCGGAGCTAGTTTTAGCTTATGTTTAATTGATCACCGTAGTTGGTCTTAGTAAAGGGGAAACTTATATCGTTTATCAACAAAAAATATTTGCTAGTGGTAAGAACTACAACACACGCAAAATATGCCCAACCAAATGCCGGTTATAACTATCCAATGTGATTGGAATGATGTCGTAAGGTCAATAAGCAGAAATATATATTACCATTAAACTCTATAGTATGATTACTTGAAATGAAACTTAATTAATTATCATATTATTGTGACCATTTCAGATTGCCGAAGGGTGAAGCTTGGATATCTTCAAAGCAACTAAATCAAAATAGTATTCATGATAAACTAACAACTACTTTGAGTGATGGAAAAATTAAAATACATTTTTCAGACAATTATCAATATATTTCTCATAGCCCTCTGTGCTTGATTATTAGACATATTTCATCTGGACTCCGAGTTGCATTTGTGGCAGCGTCCAAAGCACACAAAATACACAATAAGGCAGTTTTGTCCGTGTCCGTAGCAGAAAATGCATTGGCTGTATCATCATGTGAAGAAGACAAACTCTTTGTTTGGGATAGTAGGACAAGTAAGTTGATATTAGTAGTCTACAGTCTACACTGACTGGCCCCCGTAACAAGATAAGTTGATATTAGCCATAAGCAAAGCATTTTTTGAAAGCGTCATTACATGCCTATTAGATTGATTGATTACAAAATAAAATAGCAAGTTTTCTCATGGCTCATCAAAATCATAGTAGTGATTTTATAAATAAAAATCCCGACTGCAAATTCAATAGCAGGTACTCAACATAATAAAGATAGATGCCTGCAGTTGTTTTTTTCTTTTCGGTTTTATTTAATTTTCATTTTACTCTTTTTTAAATTTTATTTAATTTCCCGTATTTTTATTTTTTTTTAGTTTATTTTGTTATTTGAGCTTTTTCAGTTATTTTAATTATAACGTATTGCATATGACATTTGTGTATAGCTTTCTGAAATCCTTACTAATATAAGGATTTCAAAAAAGTAACCATGGTTGCAGTTTTCCTTACTTAAAAATAAATAATTGTGGTTTTAATTATCATTATTTTAAGTAATACAGGGATGTTATACCTTTTTGGAATCCTTGTTATAAGCCCTTAAATTTGATACCTATATTGAAGAAAAAGAAAATTAAAAATCATTTCACCATAAACAATGAAATCTAGCAGCTCCCATATAATATATTTTATGTCACCTTTCTAAAAACACTTGGACTAATGAGACGAATCTAACGATACCTTAATTTAAAAAATCCTTCGAGTGGTTTGGAACATATGAGGGAATAAAGAATATTACAAACCTTTGTTTGTAATATTCTTTAATCCCTCAAAATAGGCGCAAAGGCATTTCTTTTTAATTTTTTTTTTTAAACCCGGGGAATTGTGCAAATCACTTTCCCCATCGCCGGTTGTGGGGCGGGCGATCGGGATCCAGCCCATAAGATGGAAATTTGGGCAGAACCGACTAAAACCACCGCGGTGTTCCTCACACCTTTATGGCGGGGTCGCGCGGATCGCTCTCGCATTCAAATCGCGACCCCGTCAAAGGTTTGACCCGCCGATGGACGTGGCGGGTCCCACTCAACCATCACACAAACTTTGTTTGTGAGTACAAACACCACAAAAAACACACACAATTGGGGGACCTGGTCCCCGATGACAAAGCGGGGACCTAGTCCCCCTTCCGACATCAAAAGGCGTGCGCGGCACACGAACTCCGCCTACTCGGAAGGCGCAAAAGCATAACCTTTCCTTGCAGTAGGGTAAAAAAAATGGCTTGACATGAAATGTTTCTCCCTCTTGCATATTTGCCTCTGTACTGTACTGGCTGCACCAAATAATGAATGGAGGCTCCACTGCCAAAGCAAGCCACTGTTACAAAGTTGTGTGATTATTTTTAACATCAGTAGTTCTTTTAAGTCTGATTATATGAATTTATTGTGATCATAATTTCATTATTTATAGTCTTCAGTAGCATAGATAAGGATAATTCCCTATAGCTTGAGCATTGTAATTAGAAAAAGAAAATGCCCTTGTCATTTAACTAATACTAGCTTTTGCACATAGCTCTGCTCACATGGTATCTATGTCAATAAAAAGCCAAGCCTAAGTCCTTCTCTAGGTTTTAAACCATCACTGTACCATATTTCATTCAAACTGGTTCAGTGGTTTAGCCTCGACAAAGTAACAGACAGACAGACTTACTATCCAATTTATAATATAGTAAAATCTCGATAGCTCGAATGTCAAGGGAAATGCTAGAAAGATAGAGATAATGTGATTTCGACATAACACGAATTTCGAGATAATGTAAGGATTTTAACTGATCAAATTTCGACAAAAAAGGCGCAATTTCTAAGAACATTTATTAAAACAAATTATATATGAGTCAAGTATTACGAAATTACATTGCTAGATATAATGATATCGATGTTATTAAATAATTGATACAAAATTTGTTATCTTCTTTTGATTCAAGCCATTTGCAGATTTTTATCTATAATATTTCTAGTTCATATAATGAACCGAATATATGACCCTCGATATCATTATATCTTTCAATGTAAGTGCGTAATGTATCAATTGCTGCCCTCACTTCTTTATTTGACACCAATGGTTTAAAATCTGCTGGATCAGTGTGATCATCGTCAATATGAACAAACCCAAGTGACCAACAATGAAAACCTAACATGTGTTTCTTAGAAAGTTTAATGAATGTAGTCATTAATTGCATGTGTGCAAGTTATAAACAATAGATTAGAGGCCTGGCATATTCCTTTTGGATTTTATTGCTATGAGTTCAGGGAATCTCAAGTAAGAAGTCATAAGTATATATACTATATACTGTGTTAGCTTTTTGCAATTCGGGTTATAAAGTATTAAAATGTACTATTTTACCTTGCAGGGAAATAACATTTTGATCGAGTTACTAAGTCTAAATAATTCGAGATACTGCGTAATTAGGGGTTCAGCGGAAGGGAATTGCATTTATTTTTGATTTACTAAGGATTATGACTTAACGAGATTCGAGTTACAGAGGTTCCACTGTATTAATAAGGATTTATTCTACATCAATTCACCACTATGCACTACTTTTTTCAGGTGAAGTAATCTTAAACCTAAAAGGTCATGGAGGACCAGTTTATAAATGCAGATACTTTCCATCTGGAGTGGTAGTGATATCCGCTGGAGCAGATGGTTCATCCAGAATCTGGTCAGCGGAGACTGGTGTCAACCCAGTCACATTAAAAGGACACACTATGGCTATATGTGATATATGTATAGTTGATAAAGGAAGGAATGTTATATCAGTCAGCAAGTAAGTTATATAACAAATAGATTACCAAGAAGACATATGTCTTTTAAAATACACATCTTTGCTCTTTTAGCTGGCAACACAGTTATATCTTTTGACGGTGTGTTGTGATACCACTAGTATAATTGCAAGTACTCTTAGCCTAGTGTACTAGACTAGTCCTTACAATCAGATGGCACATGTGCTTGCTTGCCACCATATGATGGGCACCATCCCTATTTTCAGTTTGAGAAGGGTTAGGCTATAGTCCACCACGCCAGCTCAGTGGTGGGGTGGCAGACTTAACAAATCTTTGAGACCATTACAGACAACTCAATATGCAGGTTGCCCTTATTAAGTTCTCCTTCACTAATAAAGCAAGTGATAGTTAACACATATTTCGGAAAGGTATATATATGCATGATTTAAACCTACTTACTTAAATCTTTAGCTACCACAATAGTTCAACATAAGTTTTATATTTTAATGAACAATTTAGTTTACTTGCTGCTTGCGAGCAGCGATAGCTCAGTGGGGAGACCAACGGACTGCAATGCAGAGGGTCTCGGGTTCGAACCTACGTCGCGCACCTCTGACTTTCGGAAGTTATATCACTTTCCGAAATAATGTGCGTATTGATTGACAATTATTATCGCCTGCTCTGTGCCTCGGAGAGCATGTTAAGTCGTCGGTCCCGGCTGCCATGAACATCTATGGCAGTCATTATTGGGCAGTCAGTGCCCTATAAAATCCTGACACTGGTCTAGACTTAGGGTATCGTTAGCCTTCGGGTTGCGGAGGTCAGGTAGCAGCCGCTCCCTGTAATAACTGATATCCAGTCAAATCCGGTTAGACCAGAAAAGCCGACCCCAAGTGACTTGGGAATAATAAAGGCTAGGGAGAAAAATAATTTAGTTTACTTTACTATAATTTATACTCATTACTATCCTTCATTACCAAAACAATTTTATTTACAGAGATGGTTCTGCCAAACTGTGGGATGTTGGTGAGTCAAAATGCCTAGCCAACGTTATTGAAGAATTAGGACCAATCAACTGCTGCGCTATTGGTGTAACCAGTGATGAGGTTCAAGTAGAAAATGAGAGAGAGGTAATATATTTTGCCATAAATACAGTACTTTATGTATTTTCAGAACATTGCCTCATAATTCAGTTGTGAAAGTATGTCTTGTATCAAGTAAAATAATTGATCATAGTTAAAGTGTTTAAACCTCTAAGGCTATTTCAGAGCCATTGTGAAATATATACATTTATTTATGAAAGGGCTTGAATAGTTTGTTCATGAAAGCAAACATGTACACCTTGTGGTCTGCAAATGGCAATGTTGCAATAAGTGTTATATTTTGATATTTTAAATGTAATTAATTTATTTGCCCTTTTTAATACACCGTATAGAGGTAAAAGTGTATCATATATGGATAATAATCCTAATTGTAGTCCTTTACTATGCACAAATTACACAAAAAAGCTTTCGACCCATTATTTACATAGAAAAAGGACTACAAATAGATTTTTTATGATTGTTATATATTAGGATAGATTCAGTAATTCCATAGATAACTCATTACCAACAAACACTTTCGACCCATTATTTACATAGAAAAAGGACTACAAATAGATTTTTTATGATTGTTATATATTAGGATAGATTCAGTAATTCCATAGATAACTCATTACAAACAAACTAATAAATATGTAGTTACTCTTTTAATTAGCAACTTCAAAATAAAACAACACAAATATTTTATAGACTGTTTAAATTTATTGCTTCCAATTTTGAACATATATTATGTTTTTACATTCCAGGTTGGTACCGAAAACAAATTGCTAGTAGTTGGGTGTGAAAGTGGTCTTGTTGTTTGTGCACACGTAGCGAAGAGGGAGCTGATATTCTTAAGACAATTAGATTCTGCATGCAATGCCGTTGCAATCGTCGAACAATCCGTTATTATTGGCTGCAGTAATGGAAAGGTAAATAATATTTATTATTATACAACTCCGAAGGTATATCTCCCGCAGCAAGTTGTGTTTATGACATGGTATCTGCAGCACTGTCTGCCTCTCCCTCATAGTAATTAAGCAAGCGTGTAATTATAATTAAACACAAGGAAAATGTAATTTAGGGTATGATCAGGTTCGCATACCTTTATAAAGTAAAAGCCTCCAAATAATACCGAAAACAATTATTCCCGAAGATGTCGGCTGCTATATAATACACCAACAATTCACTCCCTACATAAGGCTCTATCATAGGTGGAGCTCATTGTGATCTACTACTAGTAGATTCAAAATGCCGTGATACTGTGAATTTCCTCTTTGAATATACCCATTACCATCTTTATTGGCCGGCGGCAAGGGAAAAATTATCATTAGGTTTTAGTTGCAGAGAATCCCAGGGATTAAGGGTGGAGAAAAAGAGGTGTTACTGTCTGCTATTCATATGTGATCATTGTCCCTAGCGTAGCGACTTCTTTGGCAATATCGGCAAATCTACAAGCAATGACTAAAGTAGTCACGTTAGAAGTGGTACTATACGAAACTCCATAGTTTCTAGCCCAGCCCTCCAGCCAAAACACGAGAATTTATGCCTAATGCAACGCTAATGCACCTATATTTTATACTTACAATTTTCCTTTTTCAGGTAGTGCAGTTAAACCTCCTAAACGGTTCCATAATGAAAGAATTGCATGAATCTGCCAACCCAGTACTAAGCGCAGTAGCATTACCTAACCAAATGTTCATAATTGGAAGACAGGATGGGACATGTACAGTACTTTCTCTTCAAGACATGTTCAGCCAGCTCAGAGTACAGCTGACAGGAGCCGACTGTGATGGAATTAGAGACTTATCTTTCAACGGAAAATGGGTATTCGCCGCGTGTAGGGATACAAATGTACGGAAATACGATTTCAATCAAATCAATGTGCATTTTAAATGACGGTATCTGTAATTTTTTTTATTATTAAGAGTATTTATGTATAAGTTGTAATTATTAAAATATACGTATGTTTATTGGTCTCTTGCATCTTTTATTATATGGATACATTATATAATTATACATCATACTCTAGGTACCCCAAAGGCAGACATGCTTTACAAATTACACTCATATTTTCCAGCTGTTTTTTGCTCCCACATAAAAAGGGGCGAGTCTATTGTCGTCTATCGCGTACTAAAAAACTTAGTAATACTGCCTCAGAAAATTGAAATAATAGTCGCCTAGCAACTGCCTCTACGTCGAGTATTGTGGGTTCAAATCCCACAGGGACAAACATTTCTGTGATGCGCAAATCGTTGTTCCGTGTCCAGGTGCTCTTTGTGTTCGTTGTTTGAATGTTTCTGAAGACCCCGCAACGCAGAAATTATTTCCAGATAAATATATAAGCGTAAATTTTTACCGCGGGACTGATAAGGCAGTGTCGACTTATCGGGTCTTTCCTACCACATTTTATTATATTATTCATAATAATTAATCGCTTGTACCTTTCATAATACAGTTGTAGTTGCTGTATATTGCTTAATATGTTACGATTTGTTTTTGCAAACGCATTTTACATTATGTTTTATTGATACAATCTGAAATAAAAACATATACTTAATACAACCAAAAGTGTAAGAACTCTCAAGCAATTTGTAATTTTATAATGAAGATATATTATACTAGCTCTAACTTTTATTGCGTTTTTTAATATCACCTATTTGTGTCAAACTCCTTTAAGAGACGCTGTGGGTAGATTAGAGACCAGTGTTAGTGTTGCCTCTTGCAGCACACGAGTGATACATTTTCAGCTACAAGCGTCTGTTCGCCGCGGTAAGCGCTTATCACAGGTATGTAAGTCCGCGGGTCGCATATTTGTTTACTTCACACGTGAGCCACGAAACTTAACCGCCAAGCAAATATGGCCAGCGCTTATACTTGCCGTGCTAAGCGTATTCGCTTAGAACGTCTTTTTGATGGCTAAAATAGCGGTATAAGTAATAAAAAGTTGTAGAAAAATTACCTTAGTGTTGCCATAATACTTTTGAAACGTTTTGAATGTGTCATGTGTTTGTTTATTCATTTTTTTCCAAAGAACAGCGTCTTTGGCTATATTATTTTGTAATTTTATCCAGTTTTTGGCGGATTTGTTATTGAAACACACACATATTGTATTTCCTGCAAATAAGTGTATCTTATATACAAGATGAACTTTTTTGTGTGTGCTAAAACATTTTATGTCTATTTTATTTATCATCTTTAGGTATACGTAGAGCTTATATTTGCCACTACCAACTTTTGCTGAGCAAAGAAGTAGTCTGCTTGCAGGTGCTTCGTAACCAATCACTCCAAATTTCTAAGTTTTTAAATCCTTTGTCCAAATTCTTGCACCATTTACGAACGTCGCTTTTTGCCAAACTGATAGCTTTTGCTGAAATTATGAAAAGTATGTGATTATGAAAATCCTGAAATGATATAATTATTATTTGTTAAATTCTTTTTAGCCCCAAACTATCCGTTTGCACTGAGCAACTATGCTAACTTTAAAATTGATTAATTCGTGCTGCAAGGCATTAGCGCGCGATTCCTCTATGACTTTTTACGTACAGCGTGAGCAATATTATTTTCAAGAAGCATACCAAAAACAAGCGAAATTAATAACTCATTCAAAGTGCTAAGGAGCCTTTGAATGCAAGCAGCATCAGTCGCTGTCAAAATCATTAGCAAGTGTATGATCAGCAGTCAGTTTCAGAGAGGCATTTAAACATACATACCTTGAACCGGCACTAAATCCTCGCTAGGTTCGCCATGAGCATTTGTTTGGATGATCCATGACGGCGCTGTCTTTAGATGAACTTCTGTTAAACATGAGAATAATAACATTAGTAATCCTAATCGATAATTTATAATCGAATATGGTCAACATCGTATTATAATAAAACGAGATTTGTTTAACGTGATTCAACGAGGGTTTATTTTTTGGATAATGAATACTCACTCCATTCTATACCCGGTTGCATAATGTGTTCTATTGAATCAGCAGCTATTCTCCAATTTTTAATTTCGACTATGCTTCTAGCATCAGTATTCGAATTTGCATGCACGGAAATATTGTTGTCAATTAGTTTTGAATCAAAACTGGTAACCATGGTCTTAGTCGCCACTAAAGATATTTCGTTAAGTGGTTTTCCAATATCTGTTTGGCGTTGAGTGTTACGTGTAGCAGCTAGGAAGGCATCAATTATATCTAATAGTTTCTGTGATTCTATCATTTCTTGTAGATTTCCATCCTTTGTTAGCTTTAAACGTAAATCTTCTCGCAAAATACTTAGTAAGGACATCATTGTCTTTGTCATAATTGTGTTTATTGGTAAATACTTTTTATCACTTTGGATATTTTTAACCAGTTTTGTAATTGATTTAGCTGCTTTGTCATCTTGTAAATCAACATTAAGTAAGACTAGAATTTCAGATATTTGAGCTGTAGCGTCTAACGAAGGCAAATGCTTTTCATCACCTTGTAATATTTTATAGAACTTTCCAATAGACTTGACTGCTTTTTTATCTGATAATTCAGTATTAACTAAAGTGAATTTTTCGGTTATAGCGACATTGACTTCGTCTGGTATTAGATTTTCATCATTTTGTAAAATGTTAATTAGTGATATAATAGCCATCGTAACTTTTGTGTGTGCTGGTAATATATCTTCAGCTTGTAAATCCATACATAGGATAAGTTTTTCGGCTATATAAGCGTTACTGTCTGACGATGATAACAGCTTTTCATCATTCCGCAATATGTTTAATAACGTTACAAGGTACTTGACTTCTTCATCTGGTAATTCCACATTAAGTAGCTTAAGCTTCTCCACTATCATAAAATTGGCATTTTCAGGCGTCAGATTTTCGTCATTTTTCAGAACGTTTATTAATGATACAATTGCTATAGTCATTTCATTTCGTGATTCAAAATTAAGTAGGTTAAGTTTGCCTCTCGCTCCATGTTTTTGACCACCGTGCAAGAGTCTTACTAACGATGAAACTGATTTTAGTACTTCCTTATCTTGGGAATCTCGGTCCAGGTTTTTCAGTACAGTAATACTGCCATCCGTTTGTGAAGATGTGATATATTTTTCATCTCTTTCCCAAAGATTACCTAACGATAAAATTGATTTGGTAACACTTGCACTAGGTTTCAATGGATGAGCTACATTGGTAACTGGATCTTGAGGCCATACTTCGTCGGCATTACCTTTATCAATAATTCGATGAAAAATATTAGAAATGACTAGTAGTACCCAAAAATATATAATACGCATGTAGTCTACTATAACCATTTTCTATTAAAAATATTATTAAAGCCTGCCGTATAATTATAACTATCAGCTAAAATAAAACTAACACTGGTTTAACATAATTGTTTAACTTACACAGTAAGTGTAGATTAGGTTCAGCAAAAAATATATTGCGTTTTTTGTGTTCACTAGCTCGGATATGATCATGCTTCGCTAAATCACTAAAATAAGAACAATAGTAATTATATCAGTTGCCTACACTTGACTATTATACAGTGAGAAAAAACACCCAACTACATACAGTAAACGAACTGGGGATGCCTTTTCATTTACTTATTAAAATAATATACTTATTTATCTTTGATCATAATAGAGTTAAAGAACTAGTAACTGTGTTGACTAATAATAATAATAGTAATAACTAAAATTGCATACCTCATAGTGTTACCGGTGGTTTTATTTATGTTTACTGTAATAAGAAATTTAAAAAGTTAAACCGGTTAAATTATTATCGTCATTATAGGCAGAACTCAAATAATTTTTATATTATCACTGGTTAATTAAAAATTATTAAATATACTAAAAGATCTCTAATAAATTATTATTAAATTATATAATTAAGCATTAATTAAAGATCAAATAGTATGTACAACAAATTAAAAATTACCCATGTCTGAAATAGAAAACATTACTTTTTTACTTCCGTCATCTGAGTCTTCGGATTTTTCAGATCCTTCAATTTCACTATTTTCTTTATCTTCATCGGTTACCCTTTCATTATTTTTATTTTCTATATCGCCTTTGCAAACAATACTTATAATGTTATAGATTTCATTCTCGAAATGTTGTGTATCTGTCAAGTTATCACCTCTTTGTAAATACTGCCCTTCATCCACAATTTCATCATCTTTAAAAAGATAGCTAACTGTATTAATAATTTCTTTTTCGAAATATTCCTTATCCGTTAGTATGATACTATCAGATTCTTTGCCAATGTTACTGATTATATTAGATATTTCATTTCTAAAGTGTTCAGTATCAGTTAATTTATCATCTGCGTCTTGCAAGGTTTCATCTTCATTTGTATCTACATTACTAGAATCAGAATAATCAGATTCTTTCTTAATATATGTTATAGACGGTTCAGGTGCGCAGATGTCCTGGAATTTTATAATTAATGAGTCAACATTATTTATAGAAATATTAAGTATTTAGTAAAATAGTCTAGCAAAATCCTTAACAAATAAAATGCCATGAATATATTGTAGTTATTTGGGATAAATCAAAATTAAATACTTAATTGATACGTTCAACAAAACTACCAAGTATAACTTGTTATCATATGGAATTAAAGGATAATTTGTTAAATTACTTACTAAAACTTTTTCAAATACGTCATCCAAAAAGTCAAGGACCGGGCCCTCTTCTTCCTCCAAATCTGTAAAAGCGTTAATAAGTATATTATACACCATGAACATATTACATATATAATCTATATATTTTCTTTTGCTTGTGTTGGTTACTTATTGTTAAGTTTCCGAACCCTAAAATTTAAAAAGATGTGTTGTGTTACAATAGACTTATTGCAGCCTCCGCCAGGTCCTAGTGGCGAATTGGAAGGAACGACTTGTGCACCCCAGTGCTGGGCACGCCACGATCGTGGCGGTAAGTCCCGTGTTTGAGGAGTGGCTGGAGAGGCGCCATGGCGCCCTCACCTTCCGGCTGACACAGGTAATGACTGGCCACGGTTGTTTTGGCCAGTTCCTGTGTCGTATACGCCGGCAAGAGACGCCCGGTTGTCACCACTGCGGCGACTGCCGCGACGTAGTTGAGGACACGGCGCTGCACACTTTGGCGGTTTGCCCCGCCTGGGCATCGCAGCGCCGTGAATTGATCGCGGCAGTCGGATTGGTTGCCCTCTCGCTCCCGGCCGTAGTTCAGTCTATGGTCCGGAGTGAGAGGTCGTGGAACGCCGTCGCCTCCTTTTGTGAGGAAGTCATTTCCATCAAGGAGGCGGCGGAGCGGGAGAGGGAGCGTTTGAACCCTCTCCCCAACCGCAGAGCCGGGCGCCGGAGGGCGCGGGACGACCTCCAGCCACCCTGAGGTTTGACCTGGGGGTGGCGGGCTTTGTGGGCCTGCCCGCCATCCGTTCAGCACCAGTTCCGAGAGGCGGCGTGCGTGTTCCCACGCGCGCCTCTGTGTTGAGTCCGTTCCCCTCTAGGGGGGACAGTAGGGAGTGGTAGAAGTGCCTTTAGGGTAGGTCTTTCGTGTAGTGGCCTGCCGTTTCATACGGCGGGCCGAAACCTCGGCGGGGTCGCGACCGCATGCGAAAGTGATTCGCGCGGCCCCGTCGATAGTGGTTTTGTCGAGGAACACCGTGGTAGGTTTAGTCGGTATTCCGGGAGGTACTTTATCATCTTAACATCTTATTTTACCCCGGCGAGTCCGACATAACCCCTCCGCCCGCCCCCGCGGAGGGGTATGCGTCATGCATTCCCCCACGTAAAAAAAAAAAAGACTTATTGCAGCACTGAATAATTATTGTTTTGCCGGGCAACTTTACAAATATTTAAACATCGGACACATAGAACACCCAAATTCGGACCAATCATTTGAGGATCACACAATTTTTTCCCGTGTGGGATTCGAACTCACAACACTCTGCATAGTGCCGGTGGCAAGGCGGCCACTTAAACAACCACACCACTCACGGATGACGTAGTGGTTTCATAAGGCTTAAATAGTACCTAGACCCTATTACTCATTTGGATGGTAACGCTATTAAAAGGAGTATAATAAAGTTTATCTGCCGATTACCAATAATATATGCGGAACATACCTCTTAAATCGTCTTCCAAAAGCTTATAATTTAAATCATCAAGAATATGAGCAATCCATGCAGTTACCTACAAAAGTGCGGTCATTAGTTCGTTAAACTAAGTTTCAAACTAACATAAAATAAATAATTTACTTATGCAAATTAAAACATTATGTAAGATCTGAATGTCAAGGTAATATTTTATAGTTGCCAAGTTCAAGCGACTTCGTTTCGCTTATGTAAAATCTTCATTCGTTAAATGATGTAATTATTCTAATCATAAATTATAATTATGTCTATTAATAGTTAGTAGATAATTAACACACTTAATACCTATTAGCATCAATTGTAACTAACGAACAATGTAATCAAATGTTAGAAGTAAATTTTAACCTACTTCTAATAATACCGTATCGATTTGACTTTTTACATCTATATAAATAAAAATCAATTGCCACATGTATGACGGAGCATCACTTAAAAACGACTCGACCGACTTGGCTGTGTTTTTTTGTTGCGTTTGTCAGGACAAGTTTTGTATGAACGAAAACCAGTGGAAATGTCGAATATTTAAATGGTATTTTCAGGGTAACATCCTGGGGTGGGCACCAAACAATTCTAGGGTAGGGTAGTAGGACGAAGGATTTTTATTAAACAATTTTTGCAATTGCAGCCACTGCAAAGTGTGAACTTAAAAGCTATCTTTTATGTTTTATGCACATTCTAATTGATCAAACAAGTGGTGAAAAGGGTACATTAACGTACTTTGTAGGTCACATCAGTATGTATTGATTTATATTGTTCTGGATCTGTATCAATAGGGAAAGTCTTATTGATACGTTTCTTGAAATTTGTAATTTGCGCTATGTCATCGCCAACGACTCGAGCTAGATTTTCCAGACTACAACAGCAAAATTTATACTAATTATATTATTGTAATTTGAATTTATTTATTATTAAAATACAGCACATACTCAGGATTTAAAATTATATTCAACGGTCTTGATAACATCAACACAATTTTTTGAGCAAATATAAAGCATAAAGTTGTCGTCTCCACAAAACGTTGTGACGTTTGTACTTGTAATTTGTTAGCCATGTTGTTAGAAGACCTGAAAACTCAAAGTTAAAATCAATTTTCGGTAAAATAGCACCACGTTGTTAAATGAGTTATGTACATCAAGCCAAACTAAAAAAAATTATATTCATGTTTAAAAAAAAAGAAATCCATGAATAGTGTTATGCCCAGTGCCATCTCTCGGCAATGTGGGGAAGACTCGGCAGTTGCGTCTAATAATTTATTACACCGCCATCTATTGACATCTTACGGAACTACGTAGTTCGTGGATACGCGAAGCGTAGAGAGAACGCTGGCACATTTTCGAATCTTCGTACTGTTTAAATACTGGGTATGGCGTTACTAGAAAACTCTAGAAACGCTTTAACCGCATATAAAAATGGAAGGCCAGCGCTCGCCAAGTCAGTTTACAATCGTAAGCGGTCAAGTATTCATCGCAGCGAACGGAAGCGGAAATACTACGGAGATTGAAGCAGTTACAATGAAAAGTGAAGTATTGTGTTTGTTGTGTTTTAAATTTAATTGTGTGTTTGAATAAAACGTATTTTTTTTGGTAATATTGTTTACATTCTTATCCGTCGAACCCAGCACGTAACAATAGATATATGAATATAATATATTTAAGCTTTATTAATTACTCTAAACACACAATTAAGAATACCGCTTCTCAGGTGCGGGCCTAGAATAGTCCTTAGAAAATCGCTCCCAAAGATATATATTTTACAATTTTTGCATTCAGACATATTTGTTTGCCTATTATACACTTAATATTATTAGGTAAATATGTATAGATTTACAAAACTTTTTATGTAACCGAGGTTTTCGTCGTTGAAATGAATCAATTGCCTCTGATATTTGTACAATTGGTCGCTGATCCATAACGTGTTGTTTCAATCTGTCCACCTAGAATATTTAAATATAAACATATTATACAGTCTACTGTATATATTAGTACCAAATATTTAAAGAATTCGGAGTGATTGATGGCTTTCATTCGATAACTAATTTATCGATCAAAGTATAGCGTTTGATATCATTGACAGTAATAATTTTTATTTGCTTACGTAACTGGCACATATGTATATCTCTAAAACATAATAACGCCTGCATAACTCAGACAAGCATATGCTACATCCATATTTAGGCAGCTTTTTATTAGATCTTAAGTCATAGTGTGCCATCCTATTGTCATTTAAGACATATGATTTGAGCTAGTATTGCTATAGAGAATTGCCTAACAAAAGATACGATAATACTTTTCTCTGGTAACTGGTAATTTTCACATAAAATACGAACAAGTAATAAAATAAATGCGAATGTGATTTTGTTTGATTTTTACTCTTACACGCCTTAACTACTTGACCGATCATTATGAAACTTCGTATACACGTTGTCAAGGGATATAGAAAAGGGCACTGGGTACCTTTAATCAAGAAAAAGTACTACACCCGAGCGGAGCCGTAAACAAAAACTAGTTTTAAGCAAAATCTTCAAATATTAGCGAGTAGTAAATAGGACCATAAAACACAATGAGGAACCTTCATACCATGTAAGCGGGTAATAAATATGATTTGTTCCTCCAAGTATCTAAGCAGTGTCGCTTGGATGGTGCTGCCAACTGTGCTGTTCGTATGGTACACTTTGTTTGGTTATCCGCTTTTATCCGAATTTTTATTCTGTTCTTCTGCGAGTGTGTACTTGAAGGTACAACTGAATTAGGAAGAGCTTCTGATGACCAGTAACTGCACCCACACGGACTTGTATTGTTATATGCTTTATTAGTTTGCCTGCAATGAAAATCTATTTGTTTACATCAAGTAAAGTAATCGCGCGTTTCTCCTCGTTTCTAATTTTCATATTAAGACGATTTGACTTTCAATAGAGTCCGTTAAATCTACTTTATGATCCTTAGCGCCAATCTGCTGTATCAATTAGAGATATATTCCCGTTCCTAATTTAAATCATAAGAAGAGTTCCTTCAAGTATTACGTAATCACCAATGATTGGATGGTTGGGTGGTCTTTGCTATGATTATTTTGGATGATATGTTACGCTTTTACTGACAAGGTGGGAGGGGTTTAAGAATGACTAAAGTCTTGTTTACATAATAATTGAGTGGCCCTTTAAAACAAAATGATTTAAAAAGTACAAGCGAATGTTTCAATTCAGAAAATTTCACTAGCTATTTGTATTTTAGAAGTCTGTTATTGTTTCAAATTTCCTCATTTTCCCCTGCTATGTATTTCAGATCTAGATACCTTCTGTGTCGTTTGCGTGAATTTGTTAAGTTAACTATTTTAGGTTGGCAATCTTTTCGTTGATACGGTGCTGGTTTATTCCGACGAAGATTTCTGCCTCGCTCTATTTCTCCGGCGACGGTAAAGTCGACCCAGTGGTTTATGCGATCTTCATTTGTCGTTGATGGTTTTGGATATAACTCAATTTCTTCTGTATCTGCGACAATAAGAATAGCTGATAAATATTCTATAAGAGGTTTTACTTGTGAGTGGTTAATTAAACAGTTCTAATTAAGTCTTTTTCAGCTGCAAATATGAATATAATTAAAAAACATCTATTTACGGCATCAGTTGAATATTTACGTCCGAGAATAATGAATATCTGGTAGCTATGATATTCATAACATTCTTGTGTTTTGGCTGAGTTTTGCTTTGCTAATTCCTATTTTTGCTTAGATAATATTCACACAGCCTAAAGAGTAGATTAGGGTTTGAGTCGAGTGTTGGATAAGAGCTATTGCATTTTTCAGTCAAGAAATTCTAAGTAGCATCATGATATTTGGAACCTTTCCTTTTACAGAACGTTGGCAACTAACCCTGCGTCTCTGCATACTTTTCTTACTCCAATACCCACAAATACCATTAGTTGGTAGGGAAGTAAGAAAAGTAAATTGATCTTCGTATTATATTTCATATTAGCCCTGTACATAAACTGTCCCAATGCTGGGCATGGGTATCTTCTCAGTGTGAAAAGGGTAAGGCCACAGTCCACCACGCTGGCCCAATGCGGGATGGCAGACTTCACATATCTTCGTTAACTTAATGGAATCTCTTAGACATGTAGGTTTCCTCAAGAAGTTTTCTTGGCCGCTAAAGCAAGCGATAATTAATTAATTAATAGGCACAAGACTTCGAGAAGTCTTTTGCCTATACTAATTGAGACCTCTGCATGGTAGTCTCCCACAGTAAACTAAGTATATTTACACTAGATGTGCCCGCGGTTTCACCCGCGTTTATGATTACTGCGCCGCCCCCGTGGGTCATAGCGTGATGTTATATAGCCTATAGCCTTCTTCGATAAATGGGCTATCCAACACTAAACTAATTTTCAATTCGGTCCAGTAGTTCCTGAGATTATCGCGTTCAACCAAACAAACAAACAAAATCTTCAGCTTTATAATATTAGTAGGTATAGATTGATATTACTTGAAATAAAAGTGTTATTTATGTACCTAACTACTTAAGTACTTAAGCCTACATAAGTTTATTCTGATATAGGTATTATTGCTGTAAAATCCTATTAGATTTTGGCATAGCCTTGTAATGAAGTATTACCTATTTACTATGCTTTTTACGACATTAAAAACCTTGTGTTGATAATTTATTGATTATGATATTGTTTGCACATTGCAGCTGCTTGGACTGATTGAAACTTCTAGCTTACTATTTGTTTAAACTGTCAATAATGAAAAATTACCTGAGCCTGCATTTGTCGAAGTGTTAGTCATTTTATCGTACGTTTAAAGCCGCAGACGATGATATAATTAGATAGATGGTTAACTGACAGAAATTTCTGGTATTAAATAATCTTATCTGTATAAAATTATTGTTAAATGTTATTGAGAAAATCTATAAAGCCATGGTCGTCCAATAAAACTTTAACCACTAGGTTTAAGGGAGGTAATAATTTAATTACTACGTTGCTACCTAGTATTATTTAATACTAGCTATGCCCGCGGTTTCACCTGCGTTTATGATTACTGCGCCGTCCCCGTGGGTCGTAGCGTGATATTATATAGCCTATAGCCTTCCTCGATTAATAGGCTATCCAACACTAAAATAATTTTTCAATTCGAATCAGTGGTTCCTGAGATTATCGTGTTCAACCAAACAAACAAATTCTTCAGCTTTATAATATTGGTATAGATTTGTTAGCTGTTGATTTCTATACATAGGTATACATACTGCTTACCTACATAATTAACTCGTAAACAACTGAATAATATACTTTGTACCCATATTAAAAATAAATTATTGTTACATCTAAATATGTAAAAAAAAAATATTTGAATATGTTTTGTCTTTCTTTGTTAATATTGCAGAAAATTCATTTAAAAGCATCACCCGTCTTAGGTAACTTAGTCAAGTTACCTAAGACAGGTAAAAGAGCAACGATAGCTCAGTGGGGAGACCAACAGACTGCAATGCAGAGGGTCTCGGGTTCGAACCCACGCCACGCACCTCTGACTTTCGGAAGTTATATGACCTTTTGAAAATATGTGCGTATTGATTGACAATTAACGCCTGCTCCGTGCCGTCGGTCCCGGCTGCCGTGAACATCTATGGCAGTCGTTATTGGGAAAGTGTCGACACAAAAGATCCCACTGGGTCGAAGTGTCGCCGGTCTGCACTGACTGGCCCCCACATAAGATACATACATACCTAAGACGGGAGAAGCTTTTAAAAGTAATTTCTATAATGGACTAGTAATATAGCACCATTCATACGATAGCAACCAAAATAATCTTGTGCCTGTATCTGTTTCTATAGCGCCAAGTCCCTAGGCGAGTTTGTGTTTTTTTAGGTTTGCTCTAATTATATAAAAGCAAACTAATTCGTTTGCACTATTATACAGTCAAAAAGAGATCCTGACAAGCTTTCTTCCAGTCTAACATTTCCTAGGCTAGAACCATTAGTTGGCGACGAAGACACAAACCTAATGATCTATAAACGTCTGAACATAATCAAAGGGCTGAACAGATATTTTTAAAAGCTTATATAAATGTCTGTCCCGCTTGAACTAGCCTCCCAAATAAAACGCCGTGGCTAGTATATTCCAGGAATATAACAAGTTTAGAAAAGAACTCATATCTTTTAAAAATCCAAGCAGATTTCATCAAACACGGTTTAAAATCATTCCGATTAAACGAGCTTTAAATTATAGAAAATGCTTTATAACGAAACTGACCAGTGGTACGCTAACTCGTCCGTACACGGTACCTACACGTCTAACAAACATTAGCCCTCGTTTATTTGACGTCGCGCGGCAGATATAAAAATAAATATCTCTGTACCTACTTTTTTTTTTAACGTGGGGGAATGCGTGACGCATACCCCTTCGCGGGGGCGGGCGGAGGGGTTATGTCGGACTCGCCGGGGTAAAATAAGATGTTGAAAAGATAAAGGACCTCCCGGAATACCGACTAAACCTACCACGGTGTTCCTCGACAAAACCACTATCGACGGGGCCGCGCGAATCACTTTCGCATGCGGTCGCGGCCGCGGCCCGCCGTATGAAACGGCAGGCCACTACGCAAAAGACCTACCCAAAGGCACTTCACACAATTATCCCTACTGTCCCCCCTAGAGGGGAGACGGACTCGAAACAGAGGCGCGCGTGGGAACACGCACGCCGTATCTCGGACCTGGTGCTGAACGGATGGCGGGCAGGCCCACAAAGCCCGCCACCCCCAGGTCAATCTCTGTACCTACTATATTAACTTCAATCAACAGAGGATGCCAGAAGTTTTATAGGCACAGAATACGTATGTACTAATGGGTTGTAGCTACAATAATGCAATTAACATAATATTATGTTATATTGTAGGTAGGCACATTATCACATTTGATTTTATTATTTTTAAACCTATTTATTACAATGCACAATCACATTGCAATAAATAGGTTTATAAATTAATAAAATTTCTATTTCAATTTATTCTCTATGGTATTAAATTCCGTTTAATGTTATATTTATAGATACGCTAAAACCTTAAAAAATGTTGAATTATTTGATATCAATACCAATAAATAAAATTGAAGTGTCTGTTTGTAATGTCAAAATAACAGCTTTTTACCTAATGCATATGAAAGTATATAAGGTCCCCACAACATCTATTTTTAAAATTTTTGTCTCTCTGTCTGTCGGTCTGTCTGTCTGTTTGATCCAGCTAATCTCCGAAACGGCTGAATGGATTTTGACAGGACTTTCACTGGCAGAAAGCTGATGTTATAAGAAGTAACTGAGGCTACTTTAATTATAGAAAATAAAATTAAAGCCTATGAAATAGTGAATAATTTTCGATTCAAATAAGGAAATGTATATAGAATAATAATTTTAATATACATCTAAAATAATAAATATAAATCCTTATATTATGATAAATCAAAATCGACCTACAAAGTAGAAGAATGATATTAATTTTAGCATAGGTCATTTCTCGGGCACGCCACGATCGTGGCGGTAAGTCCCGTGTTTGAGGAGTGGCTGGAGAGGCGCCATGGCGCCCTCACCTTCCGGCTGACACAGGTAATGACTGGCCACGGTTGTTTTGGCCAGTTCCTGTGTCGTATACGCTGGCAAGAGACGCCCGGTTGTCACCACTGCGGCGACTGCCGCGACGTAGTTAAGGACACGGCGCTGCACACTTTGGCGGTTTGCCCCGCCTGGGCATCGCAGCGCCGTGAATTGATCGCGGCAGTCGGATTGGTTGCCCTCTCGCTCCCGGCCGTAGTTCAGTCTATGGTCCGGAGTGAGAGGTCGTGGAACGCCGTCGCCTCCTTTTGTGAGGAAGTCATTTCCATCAAGGAGGCGGCGGAGCGGGAGAGGGAGCGTTTGAACCCTCTCCCCAACCGCAGAGCCGGGCGCCGGAGGGCGCGGGACGACCTCCAGCCACCCTGAGGTTTGACCTGGGGGTGGCGGGCTTTGTGGGCCTGCCCGCCATCCGTTCAGCACCAGGTCCGAGAGGCGGCGTGCGTGTTCCCACGCGCGCCTCTGTGCTGAGTCCGTCTCCCCTCTAGGGGGGACAGTAGGGAGTGGTAGAAGTGCCTTTAGGGTAGGTCTTTCGTGTAGTGGCCTGCCGTTTCATACGGCGCACTGTGGGCTGAAAATCGACCTCCATAGACATAGAAATAAAAGTTGCTAGATGTTCGTTTTGTTGACAGATATGGCTTCACGTCAAAAAAAAAAAAAAAAAAGGTCATTTCTATACGAGGAATATATAAATATTAAGTTTTTGTAAACTTTGCGAACTAAACAAACACTTTTTAGTTAAAATCCACGCGGACGAAGTCGCCAGCTATTTTTAATATAATCAACATGTATTATACCTTATTTTTTTGCGTCCAGTTGACTAGAAAAAGACATTCAGATTTGAGTGCATCTGTACTATACTTGCACTAACGACAAACACGGATGTCAAGAAAGGCAACAAGCTCACTGATTGGCTGATTCAAATCCGTACTCAAAATGCACCAAAACGAGTTCATTGCGTTCATTTCTTAGGGCATGCCAAACAAAAGTATCGATAAAACTTAGGTCGATAAAAATCCTTACAGTCTCGTGAGTTATTTCCCTGTAATAATTTCTGGGACAATATTACGATTCCGGAAAGGTTACAGAAATTGCTTCTAATTTTAGGTATCTTATTACAAAATACATGTATTCTTGAAATACATGGAAATGAGCCAGCTCATTTAAAAAGGCTCATTTATCGTAGCGTTGGGATAATCTGTGGGCTTCGTTGTCATTTTAGTCTGCTTATTCTGCAAGCCATGCTATTAACTTATTTTTTGGTGAATAACCTTTGGTAAGTACCAATTTTATCGGTTAAAAAAGCTTTGAGCTTGCTGCGCAACTTTCACCAGCATTTAGAAATCTTACCCTCTTCTTTATCAAATTCATGGTATTGGTATATAATTCGCACATAATGCTGAACCTGTGTGGGTTGGTTTCTACAAACCCAATCGACATGACAGACCCTGTTGATTTCATCTGCGCGCGCATTTACTTTTCATTTGAAAGACATAAATAACTACTCCTACAATGCGTAG
Organism: Catocala fraxini; assembly: GCA_930367265.1. Taxonomy (NCBI): domain Eukaryota; kingdom Metazoa; phylum Arthropoda; class Insecta; order Lepidoptera; family Erebidae; genus Catocala; species Catocala fraxini. The sequence goes on along the minus strand of OV884025.1, from coordinate 9,533,897 downwards.
AAATTACCATGTCCATTAATGGGGTTAACCGCTTAGCCCGTTAGTTTTTGTGTCACCAAAGTTCAACAATAAAGTGTATGTAGCCTTTTTTTACCACATTGTATTACAGGAGTGAGTCTGTATATTTTTAGCTAAGTAAGTTGCCGATTTTCTTGCGATTTTATTCATTCCTTTTACTTTTTTATAACATATTACTGAATATGTCAACGTTTGTCTTGTTCAACTAAAGGTCAACCAAAATCCGAACAATTTGTCTTTTTAATTATTAAGCATGATGGTAAACAAATATTTTAAATCTAGGCAATAAAACGCATCGATATGCATTTTCTAAGACTATATTTGACACACATATGATTTTTGATAATTTTATACATCAATTTAAGCCTTGCTAATAATATTAAACATAATATTATATACTAGGATATTTTATTATTGTTACATACTTTAAGTCGATAACTAGTCACATCTCTAGTTCACTTAATAATAATTATGTTCTAACTCGTTTGTGTCAAACTCAAATGTCAAACCAAACAGTGACATCTGAGTAAAGGGAATGGACGTGTGTTGTTTGTGCGTAAACAAAATTATTCGTATACTCGAATAAAGAATATAAAATTTATATTTGTAATATCATTACTACATATTAAACAATCTGGGGCTAAATATATTATACGTTCTCTTTATAACAGCTATTCAGATTATTTGTTGAAACTTTATACGTCTCAACATTAGAACGATTGTAAACAAAGAATTAGGACAACAAAAACAATGTGGTCTCACTTGGAACGTGGTAGCTCACCAGTGGATTGGTGCGAATCAAATTATTCTATTTCACCTGTGATAGCAGAATTTGTGAATACTGTGAGTTTTTTTTAATTATTTGTGACAAAGGATTTAATGAATCCAGATGGCTGAGTATTAACGATTGCAAATTCCAGACAGTTGTCCTCGATATATCTATGAGACAATATGTTCTTGCTTAAATTAATGATGACAAAGAATGTTGTAAGCCCAGTCATGCATGCTTGCCTAAAGTGGTCAGTGAACTTGCGCCTTTACCTTTAACAAAACGAGCGACGCGTGCATAATGATCGACACGTAATGCGAAGCAATTATTTCAGATCAGCAATGCATTGTTCTTCTTAGTGCCACCCGTGCTGATTCATTTGTTTCAACAATACTCCAAATTCTTCAACCCAGCAATAAATATACTATGGGTTCTACTGATGGTGGTTGGTTTAAGCTCTGCATACTTTCATGCTACATTGAGCTTAGCAGGTAAGATGTCTTATAATTTTTTTTCTTAATTAAGTATTTATAAATATTTTATAATCTTGTAGTTTTTAGTAGGGGTCTATTTAGAGGCATATAAGTTATTTAAATGTAATAATTATCTATTCTGAGATTATATAAGAAGTAAACAATAGCATATTAAATTACATATATGCTAATGCCTAACAAAAGATTAAAGAAATATAGTTTAATAAGCATCATTAATATGCTAACCCTAATATGATATCACTATAATATTATGTTATTGTCATTAAGCGGTTTCAATGTACAAAGAGGTTTATAACTAAATTAAAAAATACTTAATGGACTGCTATCTGTTATACAATTGACCCAGTTATTTTAAATGTATATTATTCTAATTATTATTCACTCCCAATGATAGAAAGGCCAAAACAATAGAAATATTAATAATATCAGCCCTGTATTAAACTGTCACATTGCTGGGCATCTTCTCAGAACATTTTGCTTTTTAAAATGTTTAAAATTAACAATGTACATAGGTATACATACACACCTAGTTATCTACATTTTTAAGATGGTAATTAAGAATAAACCATTGTATTATTTTATGTGAGATAAAGCACAAAAGTATTTTTGTTTGATCATAGTCATAATTATGTAAAATTAACTAACTAACCCTACAGATATGGGAGAATGCCAAAACTTATTGAGGACTGGAAGATTACAGAATATATTATCATGTTGTTTGATTAAAAGTACTGCTTATGTTTACATAACATGTTTATGTTTAGTTTATTTACAAATAGGATTGTGTAATGTACTTTTTTATTTACATTTTTATTTCATGACACAAGTCCTTGAGATTAAAAATAAAGATATTATTTGCAATATTCAGTTTTTATTAACTGTTAATTTTTGCATTGTGTACATATGAAAAAAATATTAATTATATTAGCAATATTTATTTTGTAAATTTTTCATCTTAATAGCCTATGGGACAATGTTTGGTATTTTCACGGTATTTTATATGTAACAACAAATAGCATTCAAACAATAAAATTTCTAATTGGTTGGAAAATGATGAAATAAATAATATTTTAAATTAGGCGAAGAAGTGACGATAAGACGCGACGCGACGAAGTACCTACCTATGTGCATCCTTTGTTCTGACATTTGACAATTTAGTACCTATTAGATTTGAAAGGTTAGAATAAAATTATTATATTTTAAGCGTAGGGAAAAGTAATTCTTTGCTTAAAAATGTTAAGTCAAATCATGGAAAAATAATACATAGTTATTGATAAATTATTGCAGAATATTAAGTACTGTGCGTTTAATATCTACACATGATAAATGTTTGGGAGAATCATAAATTAAATTGTGCTAGTCCGGGTGTTCTTTGTGTCTGTTATTTAAATATTTGTAATGCCTTTGTGACACATCGCTTATCTTGCAGCGTTGGTTGTTACACAAAAGCAATCATTATTGGACCACGTGACAAATGTTGAACGCCCGATAGTTCCAAATCATGCAATAATTATTATACTTATAGCTACTTAAGTGGGTGGGTCCGCGAATTACGAAACGCAAGGAAAGAGAGGAAAAGGTAGTCGTTACAGCAGCATTAGCGTGGTTCTACTTTACAAGTGAACGAGACAAAGCTTGAAACATATAGGTAGCGCTGTCTTGATCTGCCGTAAAGTAATATTACAATAATGTTGACTGAGATGTTGGTTCAACGTAATTTGCGTACTCAAGCACTGACAATCGGGTAGCAGTACTTTCATATGAGCCAGAAAACGAGATTCCTTTAAAAAAATCTCGTTACCAAGAGATGATAATCTATAATTAATTATATTCAATGTGTGTTAGATTTAATATACAGCCTTGGCCAAAAGTATTAGGCACCCCCAATATAGTTATCACACACCTGTGCTATTTGAACAATTAAACAATATTCTATAGAACTGCGATACCGGTGTCATAAAATACTATTTAAGACAATAGGCGGCATTTTTTAAGCAGTCGTAAAACATCTGGTGCGTCAATAATAAAATTTTATTTTTTCCAAAATTTATTTTTAATGTTTCGTCAGTTACCATTTGGAAGTCTTAGTGTAAAGACAGTGCATTTGTGGTTTTGTGAATTAATTGAGAAGAAATTCATTTGAAAATGCCAAAACGAAACGAAATTAGTATTGAAAATCGTGTAAAAATTCAACTTTTACATGAGCAAGGCAAGACTCAAAAAGAAATCGCGAAGTTGGTGAAATGTTCGCGATGCGCCGTTCAATCTGCTATCAAACGTTTTGTTGAGACTGGCTCTCATGCAAATAAACCAAGAACAGGCAGAAAACGCGTGACTACTAGCCGTCAGGACAAAAAACTTATCCGAGAGTCTGTGAAAGAAAAAAAAAGAAACTTTTTCGGAGCTTGCTGTGGCTTTAACTGAAGAGACTGGACATCCCATAAGCGCACGAACTGCAAGACGAAGGCTAGTAGAAGCCGGCTTAAAAGGTTGCAAAGCTAGGAAGAAGCCGTGGCTATCCGCAGACAATAAAAGAAAACGACTTGATTGGGCTCTGAGACACCAACATTTCACAGAAGAGGATTGGTATAATGTGCTGTGGTCTGACGAATCAAACTTTGAGGTAAGTTTTTTTAGTGAAGTCTATACCACAATTACAACGATCATTGTTGTGTTGGTCTTCAAACTGAAATGTTATAAAAGTTTGTAATGTGTGCTTTTTTTTGGAATCTACAGGTATTTGGAACACCAGGTGTGACGTTTGTGAGGCGACGCAAAGGCGAAGAATATCACCCAGATTGCGTAGTACCAACCATAAAACACGGCGGAGGCAGTGTAATGATTTGGGGTTGCATGGCTGCGGATGGAGTCGGCAAAATGTTTGTTTGCGAAGGTCGCATGAACAGAGAAAAATACATTAATGTACTGGAAACTGCTCTCGTACCTTCGCTTTCGTGTATTTTTGGTGACACTAACTTAAATGGTGTGAAATTCCAACAAGACAATGCTCCGTGTCACAAGTCAGCTACTACGATGCGCTGGTTTACTGAAAATTGTATTGATCTGTTAGATTGGCCTGCCCAGTCCCCGGATCTAAATCCTATTGAACATTTGTGGAGTATTTTGAAGAGAAAAATAAAAGAGCACTCGATAACATCAAAAACTGCTTTAAAAAACGCGTTAGTGCAAGAATGGGATGCAATTTCTCCAGAGGAATGTGCGAAACTTGTACGTAGTATGCCCCATAGAGTTGCTGCTGTCATAAAATCAAAGGGTGGCCCAACAAAATATTGATGTTTTTACAATATTCTAATGGAAATAAAGTACTTTTATCATTATAATTAGTTTTATTTCTCTCTAAGCCTGAAATATGCAGTAATTTATAGGGTGCCTAATACTTTTGGCCAAGGCTGTATGATATGAAATGAAAAGGGGTAAATGATGAGATGACGGGTGCCAGAGTAGTATGGAAGCGAAGGACATACTGCGCCGACCCCAAATAAATTGGGACCAGGGCAATAGAATGATGATGATGTGTGTTAGATTTAATATAATACATTTTTAATTAGCATTAGTATGTGTTTAGTGTACTCTGGTGAGCTCATCTAAGACATGCAAATACAATGAAAGGATAAAGAGGTTATAAAAAAGAATTTCTCTTCATTAACACCCGGTTGGCACTGGCTCACTGGTATATCTAGGTTTATTTACCAGGTAAAGGGGCCGTACCTAAGCAGCGATTGTCTACATACAATCCTAGAATTTAGCGTTAAAACCTAACTTCCTGGGGTGGGTACCAAACAATTCTTGAGCGCCCACGTCTCCACGTCTGGCTGTCTCTTATCAAAGGCGGTGTAAATGCCGGATTCTAACTGTCTTTTTAAAAATCGGCATGAGCCTTAGTTTATGTTGATTTTTAAAAAGACTGTCACAGTATGTCATGGTTAGTATTGACTTTTTGAATTAGCAAAAGCTCATTAAATCACTTGGCTGTGTTAGATTTTAACGTGTCATTAATAAGTCTGTGAAAAATCAGATCTACATGTTAAGATGACATAGGTTGTATGTATGTGTGTAGGCATTTTAACGGCAGGTAAGACCATGTGTCCGTCGTTTCGTATACAGCTTGATCGTCTATACTCTATATTATGTCTAATGGCCTAAATTGATGAGCCTTGTGCTAAGATGTATGATTCTCTCTAATAAATAAATCAAGACAGCTACAATCAACTTATTTATTATTACTTAATAAAGAATAACATTAACAATTATAGCTGTAACAATCTTAGCGGTAATCTATCCCATGTTGCTTATTTGGAGTCCCAATGCAGGAAGAGGCCGGCTCCACGTGTGCACAGCCATTAAGTAGCTTCGGTGAGTCATTCCCGCCAGCCGTGGCCAGCCGCATCGAAGACCGGTCTCGTTCCCTCGTTCATTCGATGCGTGTTGAACGAAGTGTAGCCAACACTTGCAAGCTACGGCTGTAGATTCTTTGCGATCGGCTTGTCCTAATAGTCGCATTTGTGTCGAACAGCAATCTCGGCAAGGGCTAGTAGCAAACTATAGTTATACTTAAGTGTATTAGTAGGTATATAATATTATTTAAGAATAATTTTATCACACGTATGCTATGCTTTGGACAAAAGTATCCCGGGGATTCTACAGAATGTTATAATTTATGCCTTCAATGAGGTTCAGAGACAGTGTGGTGAATATCCCGGTAGGCAGCGCCTCGGCTATGTAGCTCTGACATTACTAAAGATCATGAACGGCGCTTACCACTTACCATCTGATAAGCCGTCAGCTTGTCCGCCCCTAAGCCATAAGAAAGATCTGACATTATTTTTGCGATATTTCATGAGTTAGTGGTCATGCATTCGCAGGACTTGTCTTTCTTTGTGCGAGGTTGAAAACGAGTACAGTGGTAGGCAGTGGCTTGACTATGTATACCCTCAAGTGCCTCTGATATTGTCTAAATAGTAGTTACCGTTTCCTATCAGGTAGCCGCTGGCTTTTCTGCCAATATAGACAACAAATAAAAAGGTGATTATATAGATAATCTTTTTTTTTCAGGTCAGTTATTGGATGAGTTTTCGATTCTGTGGGTTGCCATGGCAGCATTTGCAATTTTCTTGCCGAAGCGATACTTTCCATCATTTTTACACGGCAACAGGTAAGACTTTTAATTTAAAACATATAGCCTATTTAATAATAAATTATATGAATGAAGTCGTGGATATCATCTTAACCGATTAAGATGCAAGAGCGAAAAGCTCCCTTGAAGTTGCTTGGAAACTAAAACTATTATCACCTCGATGACCAAATTAAAAATGTCGTTCTTATTAGTCCGAGACAAGGTCAAACTTTAAACCTGTTCTACACGGTCGGGTCAAACGCCCAACCACCGTGACCTTACTTGAATCAACCAAATTGCTCGGCGGTTCTACACTATCGCGTGGTTGGTAACAACTTTAGTTCTAACGTGAGCGGCGAGCAGTACGCACGTCGGTAGCACCTCTTTCAAATACGCAAAACAGTAACTACCCATACTGTCTATCTACCTAATAAAAATATTGTCTATAAAAACCTTCATTTAATAAATACCTACTTACATAATCTATTATGTAGGTGCTATATAATAATATTAATTTTACTTACCTTCTTCGCTTTCCTTTTGTAAGCGGTATGCATTTATGTCCTATACGTTTTTTTGTGAGCATCAGAATGGCGGGTGTAATGTTACAAATCAGCATGAAATAAGAATGTATCAAATATACCTTGAATCTACCTAAATCTACCTATAAAGAAAGCAATTCTATCTCTTTGAGTTCAGAGATAGCTCAAAAAGAAAGTGAGGCGCCAACCTGACGTTAGGTCCGCGGGTGTATTTCTGTTTTTGAACGAAATACCAATTGTTTAAGTATGGATTCACTTTCATATAAATCTACCTGTATACTACCTTAAAATACTACAAAAATGAATTGATCGAGGCGTTGCGCGAAGTGGACGCGTAATGGCGAGCGAGCGTGCAACATTGTCGGAGTTTTTAGAACTCTACAGAGATCTTTCCTGTTTGTAGGACTTAATTTCTCATGATTATAAATAATATCAGCCCTGTATTGAACTGTCCTGCCTGCCACCTGCCTCTTCTCACTGTGAGAAGAGTTAGGCCATGGTCCACCATGCTGGCCTAGTGCGGGTTGGCAGACTTCACATATCTTCGAGAACATTATGGAGAACTCTTAGTCATGCAGGTTTCCTCACGATCTTTTCCTTCACCCTTAGAGCAAGATATGATTAACTATTAAATACACATAATAATATAACTTCGAAAAGTCAGTGATGCGCACCTTGGGTTCGAACTCGAGAACTCTGCGTGGCAGTCCAACAATTTATCACTAGGCTATAAATAAATCTACCTGTATACTACCTTACAATATTACAAACAAATATTAAATCAAAGGAATTAATAAATCGGAATTTGAAAATAATAGTTAGAAATTATTAATCGCCTGTCAAATTGGCAATAGCAAACGTTAGATTTCTGTTTGTCTCTTCACTAATTGCTATTATCAATTAGCAATTTTCAAATTCCGCTTTATTAATTTCTTAAATTTAATATTTGTTTGTAGTATTGTAAGGTAGTATACAGGTAGATTTATATGGAAGTGAATCCATACTTAAACAATTGGTATTTCGTTCAGAAACAGAAATACACCCGCGGACCTGACGTCAGGTTGGCGCTTCACTTTCTTTTTGAGCTATCTCTGAACTCAAAGAGGTAGAATTGCTTTCTTTATAGATAGATTAAGGTAGATTCAAGGTAGATTTTATACATTCCTATTTCATGCTGATTCGTAACATTACACCCGCCATTCTGATGCTCACAAAAAAACGTATAGAACATAAATGCATACCGCTTACAAAAGGAAAGCGAAGAAGGTAAGTAATATTAATATTATTATATAGTACCTACATAATAGATTATGTAAGTAGGTATTTATTAAATGAAGGTTTTTATAGACAATATTTTTATTAGGTAGATAGACAGTATGGGTAGGTACTGTTTTGCGTATTTGAAAGAGGTGCTACCAACGTGCGTACTGCTCGCCGCTCACGTTAGAACTAAAGTTGTTACCAACCACGCGATAGTGTAGAACCGCCGAGCAGTTTGGTTGATTCAAGTAAGGTCACGGTGGTTGGGCGTTTCACCCGACCGTGTAGAATAGGTTTTAACGTAAGCGGCGAGCAGTATGCACGTCGATGGCACTCACTCTTTCAAATACGCAAAACAGTACCCATACTGTCTATCTAGGCGTTTAATGCAAATACGTTAAGTGTTGCGGATTTTATAGCGACAGTAGACAAATATATTTTGTCTTAGAGTCTTTTGTGTCTGTTGTTTGTTAACAAAGATATTGTCCAGGATCTTTCGTGTTTAAATATATTAATTTAATTAAGAAATGCAGCAATTAGCATTCAGTAAACAACGCATATCGCCACTTTGTTCGTCTAGAAAAGTTAATGAATTCTGTTGCGTAACAAAAATAAATAAGATAATAACATCAAACTGTGACGTCACAGCAGTTGTTATTGGATACTCTGTATATAATGAAGTTGGCATAATAGTTGCGTTTCCTTAGCCATTTATTTGTTAGCTCAGTACTAGAAACAAAAACAATCTTGGTACTATAACAGTGAAGGCTGAATGCGATTTTCGCATATTGTGTTAGTTAATATGATAATATACTTGTGGTTGTGACTATAAAATAAACCAACAAAACATGCCCTACTTTTAGCGCATATTTCATCACGTACCTACTTATAACGTACCTAATGGAAAATTTTAATATTGCAGTATCGTAAGTAGTTACAAAACTGTGTACATGATTTAAGTAGTTTTCATTTCCATAAAAATATTCATATACCTATACAGGTACCTACTCTTAAAATGGAAGAATTTATGTGAAGCTACCTGTTAATTATGTGTGTGTATGATTATGACGGAAACTTATTACAGAAATGTATTTTAAAATTTAAATACCCGCTAGGTATTACGTATACCTTTTTGCAAGTATCTACATAGCCATGAAGTATAAGTACATTTGTACGATGTACATGTATTATCGCTTTGTTCTAATGCATTATTATATGCTTGGTGTAGGTAGGTAGGTATAGCTTTAACCCGTTCTCCCGCATGCAATCACAATGCTGTAGGAGATGGTCGAATGACCCCAGACAATTCATATAGTCCTTTATATGCGCAGTCTTTGCTCTTGGTTGATATTTATACCGTAGTTTAGACATACCAATATAAACTTACCTATAAGTATTATATTCTCGAAGGAGTAAGCAAAGGTCTATTAAATCAATACCCAGGATAATAAACAAAAAGAAAAATATATATAAACAACATTAATTAATAACTAGCTACCCTCTTCCCTGGCAACTATAAGTATAGACACGCAGATATATTTCTAGAACTGCGGCAGAAGTTAGTTATAAAGTAACCACAGCGGTAGGCAGAGCCGAATCTATATGTAGAGGCAATGTAGTAGGTACTGCCTATGGGCCCAGGGCAGACTAAAGGTCCCCGCGGCCTAAATTAAAGTACCTAGTAATAATATATTCTTTTAGTTTTTATATACATCAAAAGTATTGTTTTAATACTTATGTATTTCGATCAATAGGTAGACAATGATATGATATATCGAGGCAAATATCTACAGAAATTTTAATTCCTGCGAATGATCACTTTAATACACGTTTTTGTTATACAGGGTGTCCGGTAATTAATGGATAACCTTGAAATGTCTTATAGTAGAACCGATGGCCGTTCAGAAAAATATATGAAAATAAATCTATCCTAACTATTACCTGAGATATGTTTTTATTTTAAACCGTATTTAGCTTTCTTGTACACTACGACCGTAAAAGAATGAATTTCATCGGTTTTTTGTTGTTTTATTATTAAACACTAATTATGCTGATAGATAGACAGTCAAAAGTATGACTAGCTATTGCACTTCATTAATTCTTTTCTTTTTTTTCTTAATTGCCTGATGGCAATTAAGAAATGCCAATGCCTTGAAATGTCTTATAGTAGAACATCAGTAGAACTGATGTTCTACTATAAGACATTTCAAGGTTATCCATTAATTACCGGACACCCTGTAATAAGCCCTGTATACGGTGGTAGGTAGAGAGAAAAAAAGGACCCACATTTCGTTAACAATGTTATTAGGTTCTACGTAATATACGTACGGTCAAAGACAAAAGTCGAGTAGCCTCATAAAGTAAGTAATCGCATACAGTTCCGAGCGAATACCTTTGTCTGTGTGATATTTCAACACAGACAATGAAACATTATTCCATGTAAATAATATTTAAGTGAAGTTCGTCGTGCGCATGTGTGCAAAGCGAGACAAAAACGAGTTCTTGTATATGTAACTATAATTACTACTATTCCGTATATTTAACAACAGTGTCCGTATTTCAAATTTATGCTTAAATGTGAACTTAGAGCTTCTTAGCTTTCATAGCCATTTCAGAGGGTTAAGCGTTACTGTTGACAAACTAGCCTTAAAAAAAGCTTAGCCCTTAGCAAGACCTTTCAGACCTCTTGTATAGGCCTAGCCTAAAGGACTAAACGTCTTTATAGGTTTTTAGCCTGTCAAGCCCCTTAATTACGAGTCTAGCCTTCAAAAAAAGGCTAAAAGCCTATAGTCCTCGGGATCACTAGTCCAGCCTATTACTATATTTCTAGACTCTTGCTACTGAGAATTTTCTAACATACAAAACTAGTGGGAAACAGTTGGACTGCCACGCAGAGGTCTCGAGATCGAACCCAAGGCGCGCAACTCTGACTTTTCGAAGTTACATGCGTATTAAATAGTCAATTATCGCTCGCGTTAACGGTGAAGGAAAACATCGTAAGGCAACTTCAATGTCTGAGAGTTCTCCATAATGTTCTCAAAGATATGTGAAGTCTGCCAACCCGCACTAGGCCAGCGTGGTAGACTATGGCCTAACCCTTTTTACTAAGAAGAGGCCCGTGCCCTGCAGTGGGACAGTTTAATATAGGGCTGGTATTATATTATATACCAATATTACTTGCCTGTCCCGTGTAACACTTTATGATCGGATAAGTGAAATCTTAAACCATGGTACCTACAGCGAGCGGCGCAACTAGCAATAATAAAAAAAATCATTATTTTATGTATGATACATTACTTATTATATTTATTCTAACGTAATAAATTGTAATTAAAATAACTATCCTTTAACTGTAACTTCACCTCAAATTAAATATTACATGTGTATGACAAAGCAATTCAAAATCACACGAATTCTTCGACTCATGTCGCTGACTCTACGAACGAGGCAGAATAATCCTGACTTAAATGGCTGATTTATTCAAAGCAAATGACCAGAGATATTAAACGTTAAAGATAATTGAGTCTCGCGTGTACCGGATGGTTGCACTAATTGAAACTTCCCGTATCATTCGTGATACCAAACTCTTTGTCTTTTACGATGCTGTTACGTAGGTAGATATACTAGCTGTTATCCCACGATTTAGTTCGGTGTATTTAATGTAGGATACTTATATATTTTCTGCCGCGGCACTAAAAGTAGCTATATCTATACTAGAGATAAAACGGATATCTGGTAACTATCCAGTATCCGGCCTATCCGACGGCCTAAATACTATCTGGCCGAATACCGGATAACTAGCGTCAATCAGGCCAAAAAATGATTTAAAAAAAATTTGGTAATTTATTGCTTTATTTAGTTAGTATCACTTAAGAAATACAATCAGTAATAAAAACATAATTCTACAACTTAGATAATGAATTAGTACTCATACTGCACTAAGGGTTAGTTATGGTAATAATACTAATTTCTCTGCATTAAGAGGTAGCAAGCTGTGCCTCTTTTATTCGTAAATAAGGCCAGCTTCAGAAAAACGTCTTTCGCTGTTGCACACTGCTGCAAGGTGCTGAAAGATAGATTAAGGCAAACTTTTTTAAATTTGGGTATTGTTTAGCATTAGCTGCCCACCAAGAATAAGGGTCACAATTGTGATCAATTCGCTCTGACTTAAGATAAAAGTCAAGCTCACATGCTATCACGTTTCTTTCTTCACATTGAACCTGGCTAGTATTGTTTTCATTTGCTACCTCATCAAAGCCCATTCCAAAACGTGTCATAAGCTTTGCGAGATACAGCTGACTCTGTCTCTTCTCCTCTCCTTTTTTTAGCCGATGTTGAAGATGAACTGCTACTGGAGGACTCTTCACAAGACATTTTAAAATATTTCAACAGAATCTCCTGGCGCGCTCTTTCAGCATCAAGCACCCCCAAGTAGTTTGTTTTAAATCTCGAGTCTAGGTATTATCGGTATATTCGCGCGCCGCCTACGCAAGCGTGCTTCGTGCAATGCACCATACGGCAACGTTCCGCCGGATATTTGGCAGCCGAATATCCGGCTATAAGCTTGGCCGAATATCCGGTATCCGACTAAACTGCTATCCGTTTCATCTCTAATCTATACATAATAATGTATGTATGTATGTATGTATGTATCTTATGTGGGGGTCAGTCATTGCAGACCGGCGACACTTTGAATCAATGGGATCTTTTGTGTCGACACTCTTCCAATAACGACTGCCATAGATGTTCATGGCAGCCGGGGCCGACGGCTTAACGTGCTCTCCGGGGCACGGAAAGAGACCCTCTGTATTGCAGCCTGTTGGTCTCCCCACTGAGCTATCGCTACTGGTAATAATAATAAGACTAGCTAAATAAACATGTTATAATTCATCACTTACAATAATACTAACTATTATTATAAATGCGAATGTCAGTTTATTTATTACATAACGCTTTCATGCCTCAACTACTCTGCCGATTTAATTTAATTTTATTTATTTGCATAATATTGTCTTCTATTTACGCGAATATTATTCATTGAAATTAAACTGCTATATACGGATTTTATCGCGTTGTTTATTTGACACTTCGAAATTTTTACACTACTAAGTACTACTATTAAACTTTACTAATTTTTAAGCTAATTAAATTATTATTAAACTATTTAGATTTAATTTATTTTTACACTTTCCCCGACGTTTCGGTTGCTTTTCAGCAGCCATGGTCACGGGGAGACTAAGATGGCAGTTGTCTCAATGTTCCAGTGTAGTTATTTCAAAGTACCCGAACATAATTTAATCATTGGTGTTTCTATTTACGCAGAATGAGCTCAAAGTATCATGAAGTCTAGCTGTGGTTTGCTTCTTCTTGGGTTTGACTATTTTTATTACTGGATCCCAAGCTGGTGGTACATTTGATTATTTCTGAAAAACTTACAGCTATAATAATAATAATAATAATTTATATATTTGCTTAAACATGAGTGTACATGAGTGCATGCAAGTTGTTACATAAAAATATTAAAGGTAAAATGGTACAGTAAGTATACACATTTATAACATACATACGGCCAATTGAAAGTTTTCACAATTAAATTATGTTCATTAATGAAAATAAAAACAACTACACAAATCAACTTAAACGCTAACATGGCACACATTTAAAATAATAAAAACAAAACAGAATGTAACTTAAACACTAATACTTACAGCACACATATTTACATACATACATCATAGATTCACGCCTATTTCCCAGAGGGGTAGGCAGAGACTACGGATTTCCATTTGCTACGATCCTGACACACATATTTAAATCAACAAAAGTAGAATACAATGTAACTTAAATACTAACATATCACACACATTGAAATTATGATCACGAATTTGCATTCACGTTGTTTGGCGAACAGAAAAAGACAAAGAGTTGGTATCTTTTATCCAGAAAAAAGTACTGTTACTAACCTAATCTACGTTTAGGCAAGCGGAGCCGCGGGTAAAACTTACTACTTAATAATACTAGCTAAATAAACATATAATTCATCACTTAGAATAATTACTAATAAAACGGCGTCTAAAGCTTAAACTAAGCTGGTGATGTTGCCCTTTTCAACGAAGAGCCGACAGATCACCATTGAGTTTAAATAAACATAAAAAATAAACCTAATTTAGACCTTAAAATCAGAACAAACCTACAGTCTCTTTTAACATTTATTTAGTAGTAGCTATGGATTAATTGTATTTTTATTTTTCAGACGAAGGTTGGCGTCCTATTCCAGCGTTTTGGCAGTGATCGCAACAGGCTTCCTAATATTACATCCCGCAGCTAACGCCTTTGTTTTGATGATATTCAATGTACCTGCCCTCATATTCCTATACTATGAAATAAACAGAAACAGGTATTACACTCAATAATTACCTAAACTAACTTTATAATATGAGATCTGTGTGTGTACCGATAATGGGCGACCGTTGGACTGCCACGCAGAAGTCTTGGTTCGATCCTAAGTCGCACATCTCTGACTTTTCGAAGTTATGTGCGTATTAAATAGTTAATTATCGCCTGCTTTAACGGTGAAGAAAAAAAACATCTTGAGGAAACCTGCATGTCTGAGAGTTCTCCATAATGTTCTCGAAGATATGTGAACTCTGCCAACCTGGGCTGGGCCAGCATGGTGGACTATAACCTAACCATTCTCACACTGAGATGAGGTCCGTACCCAGCAGTGGGACAGTTGAATATAGGACTAATATTATATTATAATACTAGCGACACACCCTGGCTTCGTACGGGTAGTACAAAACTTTAACAAATTATAGGTACACCTAAACCATCCTCATGAATCACTCTGTCTATTAGTGAAAACCGCATGAAAATCTGTTCAGTAGTTTTTGAGTTTATCACGAACAGACAGACGCGGCAGGGGACTTTGTTTTATAATATGTAGTAATGTGTGTAGTAGTAATAAAATTAATTATTGCAGGGTGAATTCTGGACGAGTCTACCGCCTCGGTCTGCGCGCTATGGCTGTCACCCTACTGGCAGCCTTCTGTTGGATAATGGACCGTATGTTCTGCGATGCTTGGCTGTCCATCAACTTCCCTTACATGCACGGTCTTTGGCATGTCCTGGTCTTCATTGCTAGCTACACCGCTATTGTGGCATGCGCATATACCAACGCCATGGATGAAGACCCAGATCAGAAACCTCAGCTTAAATACTGGCCAGTGAACGAATTCGAATTTGGAGTTCCATATGTAACTATTACAAATCCGCACAAAAAAGACAAAGATCTGGCTATCTAGTCGCTAAGAGGTATTTACGAATTATTTTTATTGTGCTGTATAATTATAGCTGACTAGCGGCCCGCCGCGGTTTCGCACGGGTATTTAAAAAAATATATGTATAAATTTTAATTTAACACATACACACTTACACCCTTCTATTTGCGTCGGGTTACTAAAAAAGAGTACGTACGTACTCGTACTCGTACGTACTCGTACGTACGTAGTAAGAGATAGTATTATTTTAATGTTTTTTTTTTCTTATTATCTTTTATAATTTTGTTTTGTTATTTTTTAATATTTGATTATTTTATTTTTATTTCTAATGTTTGTAAAAAGATCATAACTACAAACAAAAGCCATCAAATTTATTGAGTCAGAGCTTACCTGTAAACGATATTTGATGTTGTTTTATTTTGTGG
Organism: Catocala fraxini; assembly: GCA_930367265.1. Taxonomy (NCBI): domain Eukaryota; kingdom Metazoa; phylum Arthropoda; class Insecta; order Lepidoptera; family Erebidae; genus Catocala; species Catocala fraxini. The sequence continues at coordinate 9,517,975 of OV884025.1, read as the reverse complement.
CAGCAAAATAAATTGATGTTCAGGAGCTCCGACACGCGATAGGCCAACATATAGTTGGCCATGAGTAAAACATTCTTTTCGTAGGTCGATCCCTACTAATTTGAAGGTTTGGCCTTGGTACTTGTTAATAGTTAATGCGAAAGATGTTTAACGGAAATTGAAGCCGTTTAAATGGGAATGGCAGATCAGTTGGCATCATCGGTATCCTCGGTATATGATCATCGGTATCCTCGGTATATGAGCTAGTTGACCAGCTGCTGGCCGGTGATAATGGTCGCTACAATTACATTGTCCTTCGATTCCTTAATAAGCAGCCTCTTCCCATTGCACATGCTCGGAGGGCTTAAATTTCTCAAAAGTATAATTGGAATTCTGATTTTTAACGTCCAGAAAGGTTTAGTAAATTTAAAAATTCCTGTGGATAATGAACTGCGTCTTCGATATTAGTCGTGGCTAAAAAAGAAATTACAAATCAATCGACTCCACGGTGTCGATCGATTTGTAATTTTTATTTAGCCGGGGGCTTTTTGAATCATCGGATTGTTTATTTCGTTGACAGTATCACTCCTAGGCGATACTATTGCCCTAGAACACAACCAATTAAAGTCCTTTTCGTGCAAATTCTCGAAGTCAGGGTATACTGCATCTATTATTAATATTTCTAAATTATGGACTATTAGGCACTTAAATTTGGAAATCACTATAGAATAAAATAAAATATAAATCTTTATTCGCTTGAGACATGGTATACAAAAAAGGTGTTACAAGTTTTTAAGGTTCAAACACATCTCGCCATCAGTAGACATGCGAAAATTTTAAATTTATATAATAATTTTACATCATTATTTATTATACTTATTTCTACACATTACAAAAACCTAAGATATCAATAACATCTATATATTTTTTCTTTTATAGCTAATAAATTCTTTAATATTATAAATAACTATTTTCTAGAAGCCATGATTTAAGTCTACTTTTAAATTTATGTTAAGGGAGTTCTCTTATCTCTCTAGGTATATGGTTGTAAATTGTGATAATCATAATTTGGCTATTATTTTTATAAAGTGTGCTTCTGCATCTTTCCATTCTTAATTTAGTAAAATCCCTCTGCATATCTTTATTGTTTTCATTAACCTTTGGATAAAGTTGTGGGTGTTTTCGAACAAACATAGCAATCTCAACTATGTATAAAGAAGCCAAACTAAGCACTCGTAACTTTTTGAAAAGTGGTCTGTATGGTTCGAATGGTACCACACCGCATATGGCTCTAATACATATTTTTTGTACTAAAAACGCTCGGTCGATGTGTGTTTTTTTTTTTTTTTTTTTTTTTACGTGGGGTAATGCATGACGCATACCCCTCCGCGGGGGCGGGCGGAGGGGTTATGTCGGACTCGCCGGGGTAAAAGAAAGATGGTAAAGATGTTAAAGTACCTCCCGGAATACCGACTAAACCTACCACGGTGTTCCTCAACAAAACCACTATCGACGGGGCCGCGCGAATCACTTTCGCATGCGGTCGCGACCCCGCCGAGGTTACGGCCCGCCGTATGAAACGGCAGGCCACTACACGAAAGACCTACCCTATAGGCACATCTAAAAACTCCCTACTGTCCCCCCTAGAGGGGAGACGGACTCGACACAGAGGCGCGCGTGGGAACACGCACGCCGCCTCTCGGACCTGGTGCTGAACGGATGGCGGGCCGGCCGTGTTGAATTACCCCACAGCAACAGCCCATATCTTAGAGTAGATTGAACGTAACCATAGCACGATCGTTAGAATTTCGCCTTAATTTTTTTAAGACATAGAACAAATCTATTTAATTTTTTGCAAATTATGTCTATATGTATTTTCCAATTACAATGCTTATCTAGTGTAAGGCCTAAATATTAATACTGTCTAATTTATTCATTTGCTTGCTGTTATATTCTAAATTTAAATCTATTAATTTTTGTTTATAATTTGAGAATTGAACAAAGTTGGTTTATTGAAAATTAATTTTTAAATCGTTTTCTCTTAACCAATCTATAATGCTGTCTATTGTAAGGTATACTTCTTCTTGGTGATTTAATGTTCCGCTGTCTGGGATTACTACTGATACATCATCGGCGAAAAGAACACATTCCATGAAGATGAGCTCTCATATTTGTCAGTAATTTTAAATTTTCAATCGGAAGTCCATAAGGGAGATGATTTAAAGCACACTTTGATGATATCTGCTCGCGTACCTCTGTTAATGACGGGAGGAGTCTGTCGGAAAACTTCAGCAAATACAAAAGTATATCCCGCCTTTTAGAGCAGAGGAGTTTCTAAGATCTTTTAAGGTTCTGTCCACGGCCTCTATAAGTACTCTATGGCTCATGGTGCATTCTTCCCACATAATTAATGAGGCGTCTTATCGAGAGGCCCATTTTTGCGGATGGAACATATAGATTGTTGCTTAAGGTTTACGGATAGCGGCAGTTTAAAAGTAGAATGAGCAGTTTTTCTATCCTTTAAGAGAGTTGCAGCAATTCCTGACGAAGCAACTGCTATCGCTATCTTCTCTGATTGTCTTATCTTAGCAAGTATTAAATTTGCAAGAAACGTCTATCAAGAGCCAAGTGAGACACCCAAAATAAAAAAAAATTCATCGTTGTATAGATGTGTCTTTGCGAATTCATCTTCATTACAGAGCTCAAAGAAATCCAGCAAAGTAGTTTTACGTAGATTTTGGGCCACTTTTTAAGCCGTTTCCACTGTAAAATACACCCTTTGGCCGTTTTCTAAGTGGACAGTTAACTGCAAGACTGTAGGATGCCGCTCGTGGTTCGGATCGGATCACGTAGTTTTGCACTTCATCATTTGGGTTTCTGACGCTAAAAGTAGCTTGGTCAGATCCTTTATTGATATATTTACAAATGTATTTGATGGCTTGAACTGAGTGGCAGTACTTCACATTTAAGTAAGCGTTAAACGCTCTACATAATAGTGGAGAATAAGGGACAATCCATCTACTTATTATCTATATTGAACCTACTTCCTCTGATATTTAGCGAAGCGCTCTTTCCTCCATTTTCGGCGTCACGACGACGATAAACTGGATATCCGTACTCTCCGGTCTGGGTATCGTTGACAAAACGTCGAGGGTACTTTTTTGTACAGATACCGTTTTTCATACATGGTGCTGTTAAGTTATGCTCTTCGCATGGTCTGTGCACCATATTTTTAGTTACGATATCGTATAATATCGGATCGTTTTGTTGGTTGGACAGTTCCGCTACTATGACACTATCAATTTCGTCTGGTTGAATTTTTCTTTCTAGCCAAAACAGCAAATGACAGTGTGGTAGATCTAGCTACTGCCACTCCACACATGCCATGTAACATCTCAATTTGCCTAATATTTCGTCTTTGGTGAATAATTTTATGAATTTCTTCATCTTTAAATGAAACACTCTTAAAATTATGTCATGACGATCGAAAAACCGCTGACCAGATAATAGTTCCGCTTTAATTTCAGGCCATTCGGGGTTACACGTAAAAGTGACAAATAAGTCTGGTCTCCCATAGTTTCGGACATAAGTCATCGCATGGGTTTTTTCATGCAGATAACGCGGAGAATCTGTGAATTAAGATGGCAAGATTACGCGTTAACCGATATTTGATGGGTCAACATTTGCGTCTTGATTTAAAGCGTCTCTGAGATGAATGTATTCATCAGCCCTCAGTCTCTGTTGATTACGACATATATAATTCAATCTTTCTGATATCATTTTTGCCATCATATCGATAATATATTGACTAAATAAGTTCCTGTTATAATGTAATGGATTAAAACAGTTAGCTCTAACCATCAACCTAAATGCATAAAATTGCATGCACGTCACAGTTTTGTTACGCGCTGTACCTTGCTGAGGAATGGTCAAATAATAACTGTCTTTTCCCATTACGAACATTAAGGGATACTGTAGTGGATAATAAGATCGGTGTAACTCAGAGATGTGAAATGTTATGTTGGCTGTCTCTCCCGTACAGCACTAATCTCTGGGACCTTTCTCTTCGTCAACCAAGAGAACGGTTACCTCGTTTACAGCTGGAGCCTTAGATATAATGCTCCAACTGTAAACGAGGCAACCGTTCCGTAACCCGTAACCCGGGTGTGCTGTCTGCGGTGGGCGGTCGGAGTGAATAATTAACTATAAATTATCCGAAGAGTTACGTTCTAAGTTTTGTTTAAAACTTCGTATGTATACATTGTGGTATTCAGTGCGGTCTGTAGTTTGTTAATTAAATATTTTTTTTGCGTTGGAGCTATGTTTGACCGCAACGATAGCTGATCTGCGTATGAAATGAAATATATCTGCAAGTATTGTGGATTTTGGCCTGATGGTGGTAAAAAGCTACCTATAAGATGATATACTTGTCCCTCTATTTTAAAAGCTGGCATAAAATTTTCTTCTCTGATTTCTTTCGCGCCAAACGAAGTTATTTGAAAAAGGCTATTGTACCTACGTATGTTGGTTAAAAAATGTCCAGATGGTGAATAATTATTTGTCAAAAGATTTATTGGCTGTGTTGGTCCTGAATATTTGGGAGACTAACTTTTATAGAAGCACAGCACATACCATTAGGTTCATCGGCCCATTTTTTGGCAGAACACTTAGAGCAGATCTGATTCATGACTCCGATTTGGACGGAAGACTGTTGAGCATAATCAATCTGTGGATCGTAGTCTCTAGTCGTTGACGTCTGTTCTCTTTCTCTCTGATTTCGAAGGCGTTGGGAACGCTCAGAGCTCGATTCCCTAGTGCGAGCTTGTATATTTCTAATATTTTGCTCTTCAGGCCGCTACAAACGCTCCGTACTCAACTCTCGCGCGCCGACTTAAGAGGTTCTCAAATTTTGTTCAGCAAGCCGCTGCGAACGCTCAATACTAGACTCTCACGCGCGTATTTGGGCGGTTCTCAAATTTTGTTCAGCAAGCCGCTGCGAACGCTCGATACTGGACTCTTTCGCGCGTACTTGAGAGGTTCTCAAATTTTGTTCAGCAAACCGCTGCGAACGCTCAATACTAGACTCTCACGCGCGTACTTGGGCGGTTCTCAAATTTTGTTCAGCAAGCCGCTGCGAACGCTCGATACTGGACTCTCTCGCGCGTACTTGAGAGGTTCTCAAATTTTGTTCAGCAAACCGCTACGAACGCTCGACTCTCTGGCACGCGATTGCGACGCGTATTCTCTCTGAATTGCAAGACGATTTTCAGTTTCTGATGAAGATTCTCCATTACGACGTATTTTTGATGCCCTTGCCTGAAAACTATTTCTAGAAAGTTGAGATCTTGACCTATTGGGCATTTTAAAATGATAAAAAAAAATAAACTGCCTTTGTACTAAATTATTTCCTTAACTGTTGAACAGGAATTACCTATATAAAAATGTAATTGAAAAATTATAAAAACTACTAAGTCACTAAGCTGTTTGGATAGTTAAATGTACAATATATATTTATTATTATCAGGTAGTGTTTACTGAAAAAAATGGGTTTAGTTCTGAAAAGAACATTTTGTTGAGTTTAATTACCTACTAAACGAATTTAAAGCGAATTCAAAATATTTTCAAGTGACTATTTTTTTATTCCGCACACGACCGCTGCGTAGTTTATTTCTTAACATTGACTCCCCTCTCGTACCCCAGTGACGCCTACATCGCATAGTTAGCCGAGCGGAGTGAGCGGTGACCACGCGACTTTTTCCTAATACTTACATTTTTGAACTCGTGATATCTTTCGAATGGAATCTCCGAATTGAATAATTCAAAAAGGTATATAAAGGTATTGAAGCAGTCTTGAATATGAAGTAATTTATTTTGATAAGGATTAATACCAAGGCACAAATAAAGAGCATTTTCTAGCGGCGGCACTACAATCAAAATTTTAAAATAAAAGAGTTCATTGTGACATTACTACAATAGTTAGACATAATTATGCTGTCGCGTCACTTTTTGTAGACAATGATGTGTTCTGCAATAGTACATTATTTTGTTCTTTCTATCATCAATAGTTTTCGCTGCGCACGCGATGTAAGGAACTTTTTAGGTCATTTTTTTACACCTTGGGTTACAATATAGGAGTTTTAGTAAGGATCTCTAATTTTTTAAAATATAATTTAGCCTTTATAGTCCGTGGATAGTGTAGCTTCCCAACGGTGAAAGAATTTTTCAAATCGGTCCAGTTGTTCGGAGCCTATTGAATGCAAACAAATAATCAAATCTTTCCTCTTTATAATAATATTATATATTATTATTAGTATAGAATAAATTAAGTTTGACTAAACAAGTAATGACGTTATTAAAATGCATGGCGTTTTAATAATGTACATTTTTTAATGGCGGAGTGCCTGTGTGCACCTGAAATAGATCTCTATGTTTGTCGTAAATGACATGTATTGGTATTTTTGTTATTTATGTAAGTACTTACTATATTGATAGTATTGTATGTCTACGTACATCCTACGTCTACACAAATGAACTTACTTTTACGAATTTTATGGCGGTCTATTTTGTTTACTATTTTATATATAATAATTCTAACATTTCGGAGATATGAAGCACTTTGTAAATAAAAGAAACTAATGATATCAATAAGAACAAAAAGGATTTCTTACGGATATCATTGGAATACATAAATGTATTCACGAAAAATCTAGTGATATTATATTTTTATAAATTACCTAATACAAATATTTTCCTTACCAAAACTGGAGAGAAAAGTATTTACTTAATTTTAGCTTTGATTGTGTTCTTTATATTTTTGTCATTTTAATTAACCAAGTATTTATAATTTTACCAATAATACTTAATATTATATTCACGTTAGTAATGGAACCAGTTGGGTTCGTCCGTACCTTACTGTACGATTTATGTTACTTACCTGAAATAAAGCGATCGCTTCATTTATGCGTCAAACGATGCGTTAATTACTATTTTATCACGTCATGTAAAGCAATTGTTACGTTGTGTGTTGATGTCTTGAATCAAGCCTTAATCGCAGCGTGAGACACGTGACATATTGAGTTGTGCCGACGCGACAAACAGAATACAATAACATGCGTATTACATATAAAATAATCGAGCGCTTAAATGACTGATTAGCAGCTTTGCTGATTTCCTAATTCCCGTATATAGTAGAGAAATTCATTCATGTATTAGCCTGCTTCCGGCCAACTCGTAGCAGCCGTAACGTGCAGGCTTTGTAATTAACTACTGGCAGTTTCGCGACCACTTGTCTTTCTTCATACCATTGACATGACAAGTCTATTCGCAGCGGTTAACACTTTCCATCAGGCCGCTAGCACGACTGTTACAGTACTAATGTTAGTTTATCACTTATTAAAAAATGAACTATGGGAGTCGCTTAATAAAATATCTAATTTGCCAGTTTATGTAGTTATATACATTATTAGATATACATTTCGTAAGTGTAGATTTATTAAAAATAGGTAGGGGACTACGTTTGCGAGCGCAAGAATTGCAGGGTAGCATACTCATCAAAATTAATAGATTATAGTATATTGTAGGTAGGTAATATTTAAAGTTTTAAAATGCTTGTATATCTCTGAATCGGTACGCAGTGGAATATTACACGAACATTTGAACAGCTATCTTTTTAGTGCTCTGCCGTCTACCGTGCAAATTACCAAACTTCGTGCTATTGAGAATTTTATTCAGTAGTTGTCAGCACGAAATTATACCTGTTTTCGGCATCAACATCGTTCTTGCGGCCATGAACGTAGTCCCTACCTCTATCAATACCAGTGTTGCGCAATTGTTATTAGAAACAATTATTATTACATATTCGATCGAGCAGGTCATTCAATGAATTCAAATATTTGTATCACAATTCATACAACAAAATTGCATGATCGTCGATTCATTCGAGATTTTTAGTAACAATTACGCATAGCTGACCCAAATGCTTCTAAAGAAATGTATTTAAAATATTTTGTGATGTCAAATATATCTGAGATATTAATGTAGAATAATTTAATGTGTAGCTACTTATTTTGTGTACTGTTAGATATATTGTACATTTGTAACAGTTGGTAGTACAAATAACTGATAATAATATTGTTGGTTTACAATTATAATTGTATAATTAAGCAATAATGTACATTTAAACCATTTGTAATTTCATTATTTGCCTTGACTGTAATATTTTAAATTAAATTATTAGAGTAGATTGTATTACATTTATGATTATTTTCTAGCCTACATATTTCGAGAAATACAATTCTAGTATACCTTTGTCACTGGCCAGAAAATCCAATATACCTAAGTATGTACTAAAAAGTCTGATCTACACATGAACATGGCACTACGTTTGTAAAATTATAAAGAAAAGTAATGTTCCTTTTTTTAATGTTCAATGTATAATGCAGACATAGACTAAATAATTGGATGAGCGATGTTTTTCTCTTATTAATGTACGTATATGAATTTAAATGTTAAATTATTTGATTGCATGACAACAGAGTATGATCACACACATCTTTCACATATTATGATTACCTATGTATTGTATTAAATTATCAACCTCAAATTAGTGAGTTTTATATACTTACTAGTTTACCTATATAATAATATATTAAATTATCAACCGCAGATTAGTCAGTTATATACTAGTTTTGAATACTGGAATGTACTCAAGATTCTTTTGTTTTTAACACGATTTTATTAGCTTGGTATGTATCTATGAATCTATGTAATGGAAACTTTGAACGTGATTTTCACCCTTTTCAAACCGACAGATTGATTTGAAACTTCACACTTATCGAGGACCGATGACAATACAATAATAAGGAAAATATAAAAAAAATAAAAATAAATAATAGTTTAAAAGCAAATGAACACGCTTTATTAAAAAAACCAAATTAAAAAGTAGAAAATAATTTAATAATTTAAATGTTTAAAAGCGTGGGATGCTTTCTAAGATATTTTGATAATACCCCATAAACTATTATTTATTTAAAATCATCTTCATAGTATGAAAGATTCTATGTGCAATAAAAAAATGATATGTATAGACAACAGAATCTCAACTGTTTCTATTATTTTAAATCTCATTATAGTATTGTATTAAATTGGAGATTGAATAAAATATAATGACCTTATTATATTGCATTTTACTTCACTCAACCTCAATATTTTATAAGTATACCAATAGGAAATAATTATTACACTTTGAATATCAAGTATGTATATATATTATATAATTCTGTTCCAATAACAATTTTATAATAACAATAATTATGTTAAATCTTATATAAAATATAGACATATATTTCAGTATTGTTATTAATCAGAGTCTGAGGATACATCATGGTGATGATTGGGGTGCAAATTTGTGGATTCAAACTTCTTCCTAGGATAAGTGTTTCCTCCACGGTACACCACATGGTTTTTCTCAGTCTCTAATATTTTCACTTCATGAAGCAGCTGTGGCTTTGCCATAACCTTCTGTAGTTGATCCCAAATGAATATTGCAAGGTTTTCTGTAGTGCTCACCTATAAAACATGTAGCAATCAATTAATAATCTTCAAGAAAATTTAAGTAATCTTTAATTTATTTTTACAGGAAGAGGCATTCAAGATAAGTTTGATAAAACATGACCTGTTTACCCTTATTACACAACATGTAATAATTAAACATAGATTAGTTAATATTTTATGCAATTTGTAAATAGTTGTATGTAACATTAATATAATTACCACAGTTTTGAAATATGGTACATCATGATCTAAGTTCTTGTGATCAAGAGGGTCCATAATAGCAATCTGCATGTACTGCTTGAGTTCATGTACATTCATGACCATGCCAGTGTTTCGATCCACAGGTCCTTTCACTGTCACGAGAACTGAAGTAAAAATAATTAGGTATTTTATTTCTCCATATTTACACTGATTTCTAAGCATGTTTATATTTAGTGTTGAACTATATAGTCTTACCAACATAATTGTGTCCATGTCCATTAGGATTATTGCATTTGCCATAAAGATTTTTATTTTCCTTTTCATTTAGAAATGGGCTGGAATTAAAATAGATATGAATGTAACAATGTAATACATCTCATAGACAATTTAACATAGGAAATAGAATCTTAATTTATTTGTTAATAGTACTGATAACCTTAGAGATCAGGGTCCTGGTTTAATCGTTACAATTTCATCCGGCTGACGACGTCGTCCGAATCTCGTAGGAGCCGGTCCATACTGAATTAACATAACTATAACACGCATTTGTATGCATATCTAACATGTGTCCAATTACAATCCTGTTAGACGCTAATAGTAATACCAAGTTTACGATTTATACATACCTGTGCAATCTGTGAGAAGAACTAAAGGTTTCACGTCTCGTTATAGATACTATCGGTAGTGAAGACATTTTAAAACACAAATATATGGAATATTCAGAATAAATCTACCTAGTTCTTATACCACAAATGGTTACATTCAATAAAAAAAATAAAAAGTCATGAACTGAACTAAACGAAGGCAAACGCGAAATAACAATAAATGTTTTCAAAGTTTACAACTCTGCTACACTCAAGCATGTTGTCACTTTTAGGGTTGCTAGTAAAATTTACCCAGATTTATTGGTTTATTAACTTTCTAATGAATTTATGGAAATGTCATAACTCATAATATATCCGTAATTCATTAAATACATATACCACGATAGTACAGTAAGTTTAAATAATATTTAAGGGCATCGCTCAACAAATGGCAGAATGTTATAAAATTACTAAATATCGTATTATATTTGTTATAGATTGGCAACATCTAGCAAACATTTCAACCTTCACTTTAGTGATGAGCACATCGAACGACTCAAGCCTCGGTTCGATGGAACAGCTCGGATCGATTCGATTCGATAGAATAACTCAAATTTTTATAGAGTCTACATTAATATAATAACTAAAAAGAACCTGCCCTTTCGAGAAGCATTTTTCTAGAGCAATATCTTCTTCCTTACTAACTATGCTGCCACAAGTCACTTGAACTGCCATGACATGCGAGTTGTATTCTTTTAATAATAAGCAGAGCCTAGCTGTTTTGGGTTCAAAACTATAAAAAGACAAGATAATTAATGCTCAGCTGCATTATGATGCTAGTATAGTAGACCTTGGTCTATGCTTAATTTAAGCATTCATCACATCAAGCATTTTAAAGAAAGTGATTTGAAAATGTAGATTTAGAATAGACGGAACTGCTCAGTAGAAAAACAATTATCGGAGTACTTATACTACCTTTTAACTTCCAATCGATTATATTATTTGATCAAGTTCAAGTAAATCTTTGTTTTTAGGTGGGTATTTTTCAATTTGATATCTGGTATCTGCAGTACCTGGAGCACGGTAATAAACTAGCCGCCTTTACAAAGGATAAGGACAGCTAGCCAAACATTCTTGACAAATGAAAATAATTGATAATTGGTTGTAACGTACAACACTATTAAAACTATTCATGGTCAGCTTATAATCCGACATAATCAAGATGCACAATACTTTGTTTTTCATTTCCACTTCTCTATTATGCTATCTTCCTCTAATGTATACGAAAAATGAGAGATTTCGATAAGAATGACAGTTATTTATGCAACGTGTCATTTATCCGGGTTATATCAATAAGTATAGGTACAGTGCTTTGGACTTTGTAACCTATTTGAAAACTGTATTTTATAATACTCTGTTAATAAAATAGCGTAATTTATTGTAGTGATTTATAAAGTATCGTGTAATTTGGGAAAAAATGTTTTCACCGTGCAGCAGACATTTATTCTTCTCGACACAGGTTGGATAAAAGTTTTGTTGATCATTGTCCTTGCCTTTAGGAATAATTTATAAATTGATTAGCTTGTATTCATGCAAAGAAAACATAAATATCACATTTTATGATGAACTTATTAGACATATATATCTTAAAAAAAAAAAATCTGCCTGGTAACCATACCAAGTTAGCTTTCGAACTACTTAAGAATTTGATCTCTTATCAATTTATTTTATAAAGTTATAATTATTATCAAGTTATATAATGATCATTTTTAGTACGTATATTTTCTCATCATTCATCAATAGCTCATTATTAATACGTAGCGTTCAAACACATAAGTGGATCATAAAAGGTAATTGATAAAGGAGGTTGCATTATGCATTGTTTTGTTTAATACCAGCCTGTATTAGACATTGTTATTATATCTTAATGTAGATAATAAACTTTAGTTCGTACTGTTTAGCTGAGGCGACTGCAGAGCACCTTAGTTGTGGCAGAGCACAACAATGAGGTGCTTTCACCGGCTACACAGAATACTTTGAGTGCTGCCAAGAAGATTGGTGGTGATGTTGCTGTGTTGGTAGCTGGCACCAAATGTGGCCCTGTAAGTAGTTAACCTGCCTTTTGACAGAGGCTAGACAGAGTATAAGAGCCACTACATTTGTACTGTGTATTTGTTACCGGCTTGGAAACGAGCCATCAAGTTAAACCTTATTTTACTTACCTTAACGCTAAAAAATGATTGTTGTGTTGACTGACTTGTTGATGCCAGTTGACAGCCAATAAAGGTATAGCAGGTTTGATTCCAGCATCAGGCACTGTTATTAGATTTTAGCACAGATATCCTATTATGTCTAAGTTAAACCATAGTTGGTGAAGTATTACCTTGAAACAGCTAGCAATTCTATGTTTTAAATGATTTCAGTCCATGTTGTTGATATGACATATTAGGCAATCACGAAACACCAGTATTTATTTTACAAGGATCACATTTAATACCTAGCACCATGCATTAAAATGGGAAATACTTACAAATATTTTCAAAAATTTCCAGGCTGCTGAGGCAATAGCCAAAGCCAATGGCATTTCCAAGGTGTTAGTAGCTGAAAGTGATGCATTTAAAGGCTTCACTGCTGAGAGTTTAACACCTCTCATCTTGGCCACACAGAAGCAATTCAAGTTTACACATATCTTGGCTCCAGCAACAGCCTTTGGCAAGGCTGTGTTGCCCCGAGTAGCAGCTAAGCTTGATGTGTCACCTATTACTGATATCATTGGTGTTAAGGATGCCAACACCTTTATTAGGACTATTTATGCAGGTATGTACTTATAATTTAAGAACTACGAAGCAATAAGTTAAACTTACTAATTCATATGTTTCATAATAATTATATTTATTCGGTTCAGAGTTTATTTTGTGTACTATCTTTGTGTTCTTTTATAAAATAATGCTACTCCAGTAGTAGATGTAATGAATTTGCTAAACCTTAGTATAATTCTTTGTGGATCACATAGACAATTATAAAATAATACTGACTTGTGTGAGGTTTGATAACTTAACAGTTACATGATTTAGAAATGAAAACATAGCAATTAGACTTATTTTGTAGATTTTATAACATTATATGTAATGAAACATTGCTCATAAAACTGATTACAATTTAGATTTCTAAAATGTTGCTTGCCTTTTTATGGTAAAATCCTTGCTTAATGCCTTGGGAATTTCCGAATCGCAAGCTGAAATTAAAGATGTATATGATATGTTTTGAGCACTAACATAAAGATTTAAAAGTTGTAGTATTATTTAACAAAAATACATTTTCTTTAAATGTTGCTATGGCATAATCATAGTCATGACTTAAATTGTATTATTTGGCAACACAACTTTACTAAGCCCTTATTACATAATTCTATCACGATTTCTAATTTTATGAACACATGAAAGTTTGCCAAGTGTCTACATAGTATACATTCCAATTACAGGAAATGCGGTGCTCACATTAGAAGCGAAAGATGCGATCAAGGTGATCACAGTCCGTAGTACAGCTTTCCCTCCTGAGCCATTAGAAGGCGGTTCTGCGGCCGTCGACAAGGCGCCCGAGGGAGACTACAAGAGTGACCTCGTCCAGTTCGTTTCACAGGAGCTCACTAAGTCTGACAGACCAGAGCTCACTAGCGCCAAAAACATTATTTCTGGAGGTAAACTGTCGATGTCAATTATGCATTTCCATTCTGCTTATGGATAAAGAGGCGTATTTAATTGTGAACTTATAGGCGATACAGTCGTCAACACAGAAATCTTTACACATCTACAAAAAGCTGTGATAGGCGTAGACGGTCTTGCATAGCCTTGCTAAAAAGTGGCGTGGCGATAGTCCAGTTGGAGACCATTGGACTGCCACACATGCACTTGAGTTCGATCCTAAGGTATTTCTGCCTATTTGAAGAATTGTGCGATTAAATAGTTATTTATAGCTTGCTTTACAAGTGAACGAACATATCCTAAGGAATCCTTGAGTTTTCTAGATTATTCTCAAAGAAAGCCATGGAAGGACTTAGGCCTAACTCTTCTTATACTTAGAAGATTGCTTGTGTTTAGCAGTTTGACAGCTTATATACAGGGCTGACATTATTACAAACACATTGTACATTTTTTCAATTAGTTACATGTATTAAAATAGCCGATCAATTTCGATTTTAAAAGACTTTTGGACTTTTTGCACTGCTTAATAATTTTTGTTTTCATTTTTTGTATTTTTGCTAATTTAATTAGTATCTTAAAAAGGCATTTGTATTTTTATTACCTTGTGTTTCAGGTCGTGGTCTGAAGTCGGGCGACAACTTCAAGCTGTTGTACGACCTAGCCGACAAGTTGAACGCCGCCGTGGGCGCATCGCGTGCGGCCGTGGACGCTGGCTTCGTCGCCAACGACCTGCAGATCGGACAGACCGGCAAGATTGTCGCTCCTGTAAGTACTAATCACTAAAATTTCTAGATGCAATGCTACCCGACAGGCTTCGCCGGTATGAAAGTATAAAATTGTAATTAAATATGAATAAAAATAAATAGAGAGAGACAGAGACGTTTTGCAATTTCCTCTAATATTTATAAGCTGTAGTACAACTCCCAGTTTAAAAACAAGCGTTTCGTTTCTGCATTTGGATATAAAGGGCACTACTAGGCTGTCCCTTGGTAGTTGTTTTTTGTAATCTCTATCAATTATTAGATTTGTGTATTATTTGTTGGCGACCCAAATAAATAGATATATAATTACATTTTCAATAACTCACGTAATTTGTATTTTCTTCTGCAGGACCTATACATTGCTGTTGGTATTAGTGGTGCTATCCAGCATCTGGCTGGCATGAAAGACTCCAAGACTATTGTTGCCATCAACAAGGACCCTGAGGCACCTATTTTCCAGGTAAATCAATAATGTAATCGACATTATTTTAGGCAACACTGGTTTAAATTACCTAAAACTATCTATTGATCTATGTCTCTATAGTCTAACTTCGCGACCCAATAGTTAGTAGGATTATGATATTATTGAAATGCGATTGATACAGCTTTATTTAATGACTTTATAACGAAAACTAAATTGACTTCCCATAAAGTTGTTCAATTGATTGTTTCATTTCTATGTTAAATCTATTTTATGGAATTCAACTATTCTTTGTTGTGTATCGTTAATGACATAGTAGCTGAGCATTAATAATATTTCAGAAACTACTTTATAAATTAAAATGTTATGTAATTATGAATCCGATACCTATTACTGCTGTAAAATTAAAATTATATTACATGATAGAACAACAAAATATGTCGTAAATGTAAAAAGAAGTACATTGTTGATGGTATTTGACCCATTTTGCGCCTCCTTGCTAAATTTGTTTAAATGGACCATTTTATCTATGACGTATAACGGTCCAGTTACTACTACAGATGTACTTCTCTGTCGTGTTGCTATACGCCGACTTATCATCGTGTGAAAAAAAATTAGACCTTAATTATTTTTATTAATTTGTTATCTTATTATTAAGAATAGTGATTTCATTGTTGATTGTTACGTATATGTATAGTCAAGTGGGGGAACTGATAATGATGTTTATCTCAATATAGAATAAAATAGCTGCCCTCCGCTTTTTGACCTATATTAATGATTCTGTGGCTCATATGATGATGTTATATAGTCTAACTAGGGTTGCCAACCGTACTTTATAATAAAGTATTGTACGTTATTTCGGGTAAACGTACTTTATACTTTATTTTACCTATGTTGACTTTTACAGGTTTTATTTAATTGTTTACTTAAAACAACGCAACGGTTTATCCAGCTGAATATATATCGTAAAGATCCGATTAACACGTTCCTTGATAATAAATATTTGTTAGATTTTACTCGCATCAACAAATATATGGTAACAAAGAAGCAGGTTAAATAAATAATACTTTATTTTCTTACCTCAGATAGTAAATGTACTCTATTCGTTCAAAATAAAGTTGGCAACCCTAAGCCTAACCTTCCTCAAGATCTGGGCTATTTAAATTCAAAAAGAGTATAAAATCTGACTGGTAATTCGAGAGATTAGCGCATTCAAACAAACAAACTAATCAGCTTTATTATAATCAGCAAAGCTAATCGTTTTTAATGGTTTAGCGTATCTACTACACAGAAATTTGATTAAATGTTTATAGTTCTTTATAATCGCTAGTTTTGCTAATTTTATGTGATATTAACTTTAAATCGGTATATAATTCTTGTATTGGTGCAGTTACTTTCAGAATACGGCATAGAACATAGCGACTCAAACAATTGACGGCAATAGATACCTTATTACGTGGAATTTAAAACAGAACTAGCAAAGTGGAGTTTTATTTAGAGATTCTACCTACTCATTCGAAAATATTTTCTTTCGTTCCTTACATGTATCTTCTCATAGGCTCAACCTAGCAACTAACATAAATATAAATTCTGTAAATGGAATATATTCATTAATTCATCAAACATTAAGTAATTTTGTGATCTTAATGAACAAATGTCTTTTTGCCTTTGACTTATATTAGATGTATATTTAAAATCATTTTCTGCTTTCAGGTAAGCGACTATGGCCTTGTCGCCGACTTGTTCAAGGCTGTTCCCGAACTCACTTCCAAGTTGTAAACACAGAATCAAGTGTATAGTTTTAACATTTAGAAGAAAATATTTTTATTCTTATACCTCTTATATTTCGAGATTTGTGAACATTTTACTGTTGTCGGCGTAAATTTATTAATTATGTGTAAATGATGGAAATGTATAATAAAGTCTGTTACCAAATAATTGTTTTATTTTATGATCAGCATAATTTATTTATAGATGGACATATTTGTTCAGTTGTATAAGTGTTGCCTCTTTGGGTATTTAATTATCTGTGTACAAAGAGTAACTCAAAATTGCTTTAGTATTCGTATTATTATCTATTCTGTATCACATATGATAGTCATAAGCTATTTAGCTAGCATTTCCAAGTGTTCAAATAAAGCGTAAACTAATATTAATTATTTCGATCATGAATTTTCGGATCAATATTTGGGTGGTTTTTTTTTTGCTGTTAGTAAATTCTTAGAAACAGCACAGAGTCTACTAATGTGCTTAGTTAGTAAACTAAAATAGATGCACCTTTCTCTCTTTGTTTTAAAAGACAACTGTCACACTAGTAATAAATCCTGTTATATCCTTACAATATTACTGTTGGGGATATTATAAATATAATAATAACATTCCCTTTCAGGGATATACAGGTCTAAATCGAATACTCGAGAAAGAATATTAAACATAGTTATTGGCTTAGTACGCCATTTTTTATAGACTATAAGGTTGCCCAATGACAACATTGTCACTGGGTGCAAAATCCATCGAACGCTTTAAGCTCCGTTCTTACATACGGTTTTACTCGATCGAGCAAACACGTCGAGTAAAAATCACGGCATGATCTTTCGTCCACACATTCAGCATTTATCTATCGAGCGGTGCGCGACGTTTAGTATTCACCAAAGACTACAATATAATATATGGTATTCACCGAACCGTTCGAGCTAAAAGACGTCTGTTCAACAAAGGAGACAGTGGCTACTAGTCTCAGCATTCTTAATTATAAAAGAACTAGATGTTCCCGCGATTTCGATTTATTATCGTTACTGCGCCGTCCCCGTGGGTCGCAGCGTGATGTTATATAACCTATAGCGTTCCTCGATAAATAGGCTATCCAACACTAAAATACTTTTTTAAATCGAACCATTATTTCCTGAGATTAGCGCGTTCAAACAAACAAACGAACTCTTCAGCTTTATAATATTGGTATAGATTAGAGAAAATAAAAAAAACAAACGTAAACGGAGGCACTGGGTAGATAATAGATTGGTTAGAAAGCCGCTCTAATTACGGCCATGTGAACTTGATTAATGAACTGTGTCCCAAAGATTATAACAATTATTTAAGGATGCCTGAAGTGCCCTATATCTTAACTAGCACTTTAGGCATCCTGTAGTATGAAGAATGCTTATGTCCTGAAACTGGACGTTATACTGCTAATGCTATATTTTAATTCAATATAGTAGTATTATTTATGTATTATAATACATAAATAATACTACTATATTGAATTAAAAAGTTAAATAGAATATCTTGTAATCCATGATTTCAAAATTAGTTAAGCTACTCGGTAACAGATGGCGCACTAATATATATTTTATGTAATGGCAGGTTCTCTAAAACAACAATCTTAACATGTATTGTTATTAGCTACGTAGTAGAAATACGGTGATAAATTAATAGATAAACTATACCTACCTACTAAATGCCTATAGGTATATCAAAATTATATGGGAAGGAAATAGGTCGGCAAGTCAAAAGTATCAATTTATCTTATTCCATGAGGTAGGTGGCTTTGATAAGCTAGTACCTATTTAATAGAGCTGGAAATATTGAGGAGTAAATTATATCTATTTACTCGTTAATATATTTTATACAATGATTTTATTTGTCAGTGCATAGGACCAGGATTAATATAGGTATAATTAGTAGATAATTTTAGTAATAGTTTCTTAGCAACTCCGTAAATGTGGTAGATACCACATTTACGGAGTAGAGATAAGTAATATAAAATCTACAAAAAATAATAGTAACTTAAACCTTATTTTAGGGTCTGCTGATTTTTTAATGATAGACCTATATGAAGCTTAACTAAGAACTACAAATAAAAAATTTGGAATCTGTATTAATATAAAATATTTATTATCTTTTTTCGATAGGTATTATTTAATTAAAACTACTTTTAAATAGACGTTTATAATTAAGATAGTAGCTGTTAATATAATGAAAGCGTTTAAGTAAGTATATTTACGTGTAGAGAGTGCGCGATATGCAAGCATAAACCAACAGGAGTTAAGTGCACAGTCAATCATGTCGGTAATGATAGTCCCAGGGGGAGATGTGGTTTGGCCGGCGAGTGGCATTCTCGTTATCATATCTGGCGGGCGAGCGGTGCGGGCGGAGTGGGCGGAGCGAGGCGCGGGCGGAGCAAGCTCACGCCTGCCGCGCGCCGCCCCGCACGCATCATTAGCATTTAGCACTATCCAACATGCCGCGCTCACCGCGCGATTGCTACGGCGGCGGCGATCAGAAGCCACCGTACTCGTATATATCCCTGACAGCCATGGCGATCTGGAGCTCGCCGGAGCGCATGCTGCCGCTGTCGGAGATCTACCGGTTCATCACGGACCGCTTCCCGTACTACCGGCGCAACACGCAGCGCTGGCAGAACTCTCTGCGGCACAACCTCTCGTTCAACGACTGCTTCGTGAAGGTGCCGCGCCGCCCGGACCGGCCCGGCAAGGGCGCCTACTGGACTCTGCACCCACAGGCCTTCGACATGTTCGAGAACGGCTCGCTGCTTAGAAGACGCAAGAGGTTCAAGCTGCATAACGAAGAGAAAGATAGTTTGACAGCGTTCGAAAATTTGAGTCAACAGTTTAGTGCGAGTCCTTCTTATATGACGCCAGCTTCGCAAGTTTCTGAAGTCCGAGTGATAGAAAATCCTTCGAAGATATCGTTTTCAATAGACAGTTTATTGCGCAGTGACAGTGTTAATAAGAGCCTCGGTGAGTTGGACTCTCCTGGTATGTTGAGATCGGTGTTGCCTCACAGGCCAGACTCGTTCGGTCTCTCGGCGGCCATGTGGCCTTTAGTTCTGCCACCATCGCACCTAGAACACCTCCAGTTAAGGATTCACCTTCAACGTATAGTGGACAATTTACATTTATATCTGGCACACTATAACACGTCGCCAATTTGACGAGGAATAATTTTGGTTTTATATTAAGATAATTATTTTAGTGGAGAAAGTAATACCTAGTTAATAATTATAATATAGGTTCTATCTGTTTACGTGCTTGTTATGTTATTATGTGTATAAGTAGATTAAAGTTACAAATAAGAAGGAAATACGTAATTATTCATTTATTGTTTGAAGACCTTTATACTTATAGATATTAAACGACTAGTTGTTGTCTTATTAATTAATATATTGGAGCTACATAATTTAATATGCATTATGCAGTTATAATGTGTTTAAAAAAAAGAACAAGAACACACATATTCCTAGTCGATTATTCATAATATGGGTTGTTCTTTTGTAGTAATTACCTAGTAGATAAGTACTTGATGACATACAAAGTTCTATTTTAAAAGTATGTTCATATTTTAACAGCTAAAAAAACGCTGTTTCAGGCTCATTCCCGTCATTCCCGTCCACAAACGTTGTATTAGCTATTGTTGTTTTTGTATGGAATTTTGTTCAGTTTGATCCAAAGACAGTAAAATAAAATGTATCGATAATATTAACTAATTGAGTCGCAGCAGCACACCGGTGGCCAGGCACAATATATATTTAATTATTTCCGGTATATTAAGATTTGACAGATATTTAATTTTCTGATACATAGAAATACTTAGATACTTTAAATAATGACCCTATTATATACAAACGAGCCCCCTGTTCTTCTTTTCTCTTTCTCTTCTTCTTTCTTAGAAAAGAAAGAAGAAAGAAGAAGAGTTAGATTTGTGACAAAATTGGGTGTTAGGTACATTTTAGCTGTTACATTATGAAGGACTTTGTCATTCATAATCGGTCAATCTATTTTTTAACCATGTTTAATACTTATATACTACATTTAGCAATTTCGGCTTACTTAGTAGAGTTGCAAATATTAGGACAATCATATTGTGTGGAGTGAACAATATGTGTGACAAAATTTTATTAGAATTATTCAAATTATCATTTAAATTTTTGATACAATATAACATTTTATTAGACATAATACGGCTTTATTAAATGATTTAAAATCTAAATGAACCAGGTACCATTTACTACTTAAAATTATGTCTGTTATCTGCTAAGTTATGTATATAAAGTAATTTCATAAAATTGTGATTTCGTCGAGTGCGTTTTAATTTAAATGAAAACCAAGTCAAACTGAATTTTACATACCCCTTAAGTTTTAAAATTTGGTAATAAAGCACGTTTTTATATTACATTAATGTGCCTTTATTTAAAGACAGCCAAAAGTCAAATGAAATTGCTAGAGGATAATTTACCTACATATATAAAAATACAAAAGTTTATTTAAATATCTTACGTTTTTTAAAAATCAGTGAATCGCAATAATTTCACTATTCCAAGGCCATATATTTAGCTAGCTACTAAGACTTTATGTTATGAGGAGAGCGAGACTAGGAACAATTTCTAAATGACTCTTACTTTGCATAATACTCAAACCTAATACTACCTTACTCGATTCGAAAATCAACCCTGAGGCTAAATAATTTTTAGTGGCGCAATATATAGATACCTACAAAGAAACTTATTGATATCTGCTGAAAACAATTTCAGAATCCGTGTTGGTATTGAGAATTGTTTTACAAAAACCCACATATCTATTACACGATCTGAAAATGAAATCCTGGACACAACGTTGGTACTTATATATAATTTTCGCCGCAAGGCCAATGAAGTACAATAAAATATGCAAATTTTATCTAAGTACGTAATATCTACAAGGTAATGTCCCAAAAGTTGTCACGTGGGTTCAGCGGTCGTAAATGCGCCGACTGTGCATCAGTTATCTGGTTCGATACGATCAAGCAAAGTGTTATTAGATTTTCTGGTCAAAATATTTTCTGACGCAATACGGAGTCTGAAACTTTGCCCAGTAGGCTCGCAACTATTACTTAAGACCTAAATGCTGAGCTAGAGTTTGTAAAACACCTCTACTTACGCCTACGAGGCCATAGGCATGATCCTACGTGTACGTAGGTGTATACCAAAACGCGCTTGGGAAATAACTCGATACCTTATAAATCACAGAGAAACACAGCAAAGGCATAAAATTCACATATAAAAGGACCAAAGCACTGAGTGCTCCCTTCGCTCGGAAAACGACAGGTGATGTCTATGAGGCCGTTTTATGGATTTTATACAATTTATACGCGAGTTTATGTTTTAAACGTGTGATAAATCGGCTCCCTTAGACTCGTTTAAGCTTTGGGAAGGGGATGCTAATGTAATCGGTGGAAGCGAAAGGCCGTGACGAACGCTTGCATACGTACACGTCATTTTTTGTTATTTATGCGCAACCCAACGGCCAGAGGGCTGTTTTGGTAATTAATATAGAGGAATGGTTAAATTAAGTGCCGTTTTGCCCTCGGGTGTTCCGCTGATCCCATTCCTGTTGGGTTCCGAACACCTTGGCTGTGTATCAGGGGAATTAACATCTTTGTCAATGTTTTATATAAGCTTTATGGGACAGTAGGGGATTACACTTTTCGAAGTTATGTGCGTAGTTAATTATCGCTTGAAGGTGAAGGAAAACATCGTGGGGAAACCTGCATGTCAGATGGTTTTTATAATGTGCTCGAAGATATGTGAAGTCTGCTATTCCGCAATAGATCAGCGTGGTGGAATATAATAATAATAATAATATTATATTACATACACTCAACACCATCTAGCCCAAACTAAGCAGAGCTTGTACTCTGGGTACTTGTAAATACATACATATTATACATAGAAACACCCAGACCAAGACAAACATTCATGTTCATGCACATAGATGTGACTTGTGCGGGAATCGAACCCGCGACCTCAGGCATGGCAGTCGGTTACACTAACCACTACGCCATCGAGGTCCAATGGCCTATCTCTTCTCACACTGAGAAAAGGCCAGTGCCCAGCAGTGGGACAGTTTATATACATGGCTGATATTATTAGTAGTTGTGAAATGGATGACATTAGAATCCAAGATAAATGGAAAGTAATATTTGGTTCGAAGAAGGACATTTCATAGACTTCAATTGCAACTAAGAACACCTATATTGCGTAATATTGCGCGCCGTGTTTGTAAGTGATGAAAGTAATAAGCGGTGGTAGCGTAATGCATAAGGCATTGGACTTGCGTTCGAGAGAGTGTGGGTTTGAATCCCACCTATAGCACTACCGACCTGAACCTACTCTTGACACGAGCATATTAGCTTAGCTAGAGGAGTCAAGAATATTACGTTATTATATAGGTAGGTTATATATATACAGGTTATATATATACATAATTTATAACCTAAATTGCTTGTAACCTTTAAAAAGAGGAAATATATGTATCTATTAGTGCTAAATCATACCGGCTGCGTCATAATTTCGGCAATATCATTGTCATATTTGTATTGTCATGTAGTTGTCCCTGCCACATTTGGATGGATGTCTTGAACTAAAAGCTAGGCGTTTTGCTTGCTTTGTGAGTAGCAGTATGTCGTGTTGAATGGTGACCGGTAGATGGCATTAGACTCCGTCTTGAGTACGCGGGACGTGAACATAGTTTCTTGAGTACGCGGGACGTGAACATAGTTTATAAATTGTGAGTTACTTTGGACTGCTAGCAGTAGTCAAAAGACAGCCTGCTGTGCAGAGGTCTCCAGTTTTATATTACTCTACTTAAATCTGAGTTTTTGAAGTTATGTGCGCATTCAATAATTACTTACCGCTCGCTTTAACGGTGAAGGAAAATATTGTAAGCAAAACCTTCATGCCCGAGAGTTCTTCATGATGTTCTCAAAGATATCTGCAGTCAACCGTCATTCGGCCAATGTGGTGAATTATGGCCGAATTTACTGAGAAAATTATAATTACTGAGTAGTCTCGGTTTCTACCAAGAAATAAATCGTTTTTTCCACAGCCAGTTAGTTTTTGACACATATTATTTGAAAATATGTCAAAATATTACTGTCCGAAGATAAAACGATTCGTTTCTTGATATCGGAACCGAGCTGTAGCCGATACTATTTGATATGAAGAAATATAACTTCATAAAAAAATGACACCTCTAATTGACGTCACAGAATTCCTTCACATCATAGTCGACTGGTATGCTTAGAAGACTGGCAGTTTCCCTACGTTGAATGCTCGATCTTTACGCGAAATAAAGGCTAGCTTTCTGGTTATGGAAAATATCGTCAGACTTTTCGCTATTTGTCTAAAGTACGATCACTGCATTCGACCAAGCATTTGAATTGTAAGCGGCTCAAAAACATACCTATATATGTTTTTGTACTCACCAGTTATTAAGCCTTGTGTACAAAGTACACTTAGTCATAACAATGATTTGTAGATCGCACACATAGTCGTCTCCCGTGTGGGATTCAAATCTACAATACTTGGCACGGCAGCAGCTGCGAGGCGACCACTGATACCATTACGCCATTGACAAATTCTAATTCTTTCTTTAAAATAAAGCGCAAGTCCAGTTCTAGTTCTAGAGTGGCGTCGATTGGACTTTTCGCTTCTTTAAGAATGATCACTAAATTCAACCCAAACGTCGCCAAATTGCTAAAAATATAACTTCTAACTAGATTTTAGTATTTCTATCTAAAAACACATTGATATAAGTGGAACGTCATAAGAGCTGGAGCAATCTAATTTGTGAGTAGTCGACCACAATAGTGGTGTCGGGAGCAATGAGCTGATGTGAGCACGACTCACGGTGCGGTCTCACTCGTTACTGGATTGTTACCTCACTCCGCTATGAGTCCGTCATCTCTAGGGACTCATACTTGACTCATAAATACAGTATGTATAAAATTTTTAATTTCTACTCAAAGTTTTATTCGGATGCGGCCTACTAACTTTTAAATATACGCACATTTCTGGACGTTAAGTGACCTACTACACACAATAGTACCATGACATCTGAGTTATAAATGTAGTATTATTTTATATCCATCGTTCTTGACCTATAATGTCTGAGCTCGCTCTTGTTAGTGTGGCACTATTTCGTTCGATCTAAGTACAGTGAGGGCTCATAAGTCTTTGTTTGTACCGTCACTGCTTTTAATATACATATCGCACCCTTAATAAAACAGAGACTTATCTCAGTATTTTGGATTAAACAAATTTGAACTCTATTGCAAAGATTTAACACAAATATAATTTTAGAATTTAACATATACAATTAGAGTTTAAATTGCTTTACTTTCAAATTTCGAGTTAAGTCGCTGTTTTATTAAGACTGCGATATATACCTACCAAAAAGGTCTTATTGGTTGTGAGGAATAAATTTGTATTTAGACATAAGTGTAATAAATAATTTTGTTGTAGTTTTGGATTTTATTTAGTTCGAGGATCTCGAGGGTTTACAAGTTAGATAAAGTGTGATTAGGTTTTGTTTTTAGAAATTCTTAGTGTCAGTACGGAGTCTGGAAGTACCTACATATATACAGTAGACAGAAAAGGTTCGCCTCCTTTTATGCAAGACTTAAAATTTAGTTGGCGAGACGTGGGTGTAATTTATCACCGCTTACTAATCTATACCTACTATTATTATAAAGCTGAAGAGTTTGTTTGTTTGGTTGAACGCGCTAATCTCAGGAACGAATAGTCCGAATTTAAAAAATCTGTTAATGTTGGATAGCTCATTTATCGAGGAATGCTATAGGCTATATAACATCACGTTACGATCAATAGGAGCGGAATAGCAATACAAAATGTTGCAAAAACGGAGTAAATTCTCTTATGTGAAGCAGACGAAGTTGCGCGGGTCAGCTAGTCGGGTATAAAGACACGAGTCTATATTTGTGTATTTTTATTTAATAATGTACCTTAGCCTACTTATTCGGAGATAAAGGCATGACATTATAATATAATATGTAAGTAGATTTAAAAGATAATTAGTATTATTATTGATATATAGCTGAAAGTGTTACAACATTTTCCAAGCTGGCTTCTGGCGAAACTCAATTTACCATAATATTGTTATTTAATCCGCCAAAGACCAGAACATTTATGTAACTTTAGTAACAAAAATATATATAAACGCAAATAGCCTATAGTTGCTATTAACCCGGCTAACCAACCTGATATTCTCATTACATAAATTTTAATAATTATTAGCTTTATGCATCAATATCCACACAAGATAATTCGCGCTTTTATTTACAAGAAACGACTTAAAAGAGTTCCTATTATGACATTATTATGCAACTCTTACGCACTATAGTATAGCCATTTGCAAATAACAATAAAAACTTGTGTGATGTGTTGCCATATATAATCTTCTTAGAATAGACTGCCCGTTTAAAAATGCTTGATGTTTTAACCTTTCTACACCAACAAAAAGGCGATATTTAAATGCACCATAAAGATCTTAGCATTTAGGGAATTGATGATAAATATGTACTTAATTTTTAAATAAGCAGTTAACATCGTTTTTGAAATGGCAACACTAGGGTAAGTATTACTTGCTTGTATGCGTTAGTAATGGCAACTCAGTTATATTGTTTACTTATATATAATGCAAGTAAAAGTCGAAAGTCTAATGAGCCCTCGTTTGCGAGTAACGTGCTCAAGATAAACCACTTGCGCGGTTTAAACGTCAAATGCGAGCCACCCGCGCTCGTAGCCGTATTGTACCTTTAGCTTGCGTATATAGTCTACGCGAGTACTTGTATGTCGTTTATATGCTAACAATCTGATCCGCATTATCTAAATATAGAAAGAGTGTTTTCCGCTAATGCATTAACGAAAAATAGTACCTACAATGCGTCAGTATAGGTATTAGGAAGCGCTTTTCATTGTTTTCGCCTATCCACTGTTGGTACTTAACAACCTAAAGCTGTCTTTGTTAAATTAATAAATATATTAAAATGCGACGCTCTGTTAGTCCAGTAACGTGAAAATAAGCTTGTAATCTCTCGGGGTTGATTTCAGGATCGGTTAACGGTCTTTGAAGGAATTCTTGTCTCCACGTCTTCAACTTTAGCTCTGCCAATGTTTGATTTCGTACGTTGTAAATAACATTGAACAGAAACCTTTTTGTGGAAAACAGCGTCGCATTGCAACCAAAATATGGTTGCAAAATAAGACCAATTAATATTTATTATACACTTCGACATTGGGAGCATAGTGGGCATTTATCGCTATTTCAATCACACGCCTGCATTGAAATAGCAGATGCCTCACATAATAGTATAAATTGCCCTTTTTTCTTTTAAAACGACAATTATCCATCCATCAAGTTTAGGAGGGATTTTTTATTTACTTATTTATTTTTAAAAGGACTAATGATTAGATTTTGGATAACGTAACATTTTGATTGATATCATTGATATAATAAAGTAAATAGAGTCAAATGCCTTGCAGACTCGCGTCTGAAGCCTCTTATCACGCATATAATCTGTTAAGGACGTATCACGCGAACGATGCCGCATCTATTATTAAAGATATTAAAACTATATTTAATAAAACACACCCTGTCGGCACATCTGGCTGGAGGTATAACAAGCGTTGTCTGGCTCGGTTCTGCGGCACAATGGGCACTTGCGGCGTGGCAGCCTATAACAAATATTGGACGACAGCCTACCTGATCGAACTCTTTTACTACAACGCGCCATTCACGTGCTTTACGAGCACATTTAACTACCCTAGTAGGTATTGAAACCACATTTGAATTTGTATTTCTGTTCTGATTTGTAAGACTGATATTCATGGTTAGACTAGAAGCCGGCTACAGTACCTACATACACGCGGACATATAAGCAAAGGAATAAGTATAATATTCACATTTCATAGTCGTTATTTTTTTAATAGTTTGTTAAACAGTTCTTGTACGTTCGAAGGCAAAGACATCATAATAGGCGCCGAAGGAATCGTCTATTACATTTCCAGAAAATAGCAGAAATAGCGCCTCTGCTATATTTCAATAAGCACGATCGCATACAAAAATAAGCGTAAACTTATTTTACGAGACCAACAAGGCGTTGCAAAATGTGGAAAATGAAAAGAAAAAGCTCTACATGTCAAAAAACGTTACACTTTTTTGCCGATTTTGTACTTTAGATTTATGCGTCACGTGGTATCAAAAGCAAAGCTGCCTCTAACAAGTTCATTTCATAGCAGGACAGTTGTTTACCAAGCACAATACTAACAGACTGTCATAACAACATCAGGTATTAGGAGTTAACAAAACCTCACCAAATCTCAGAACTGCAAACGCGTTTTCACGCTTGGCTTGAACTACGTGATTCAGGCGAGTTGTTATTAATTGGCAATGGTACTTTCACAGTGGGTTCTTTACAGTATCGCTGTGCTCCCGTTAGTTGGTGCTGAAAACGGCAGCGGTGGAAATCGGTTCTCACGCACACGCGCGGTGTCGCGATGTAAAAAAGTCTTCGGAAGACGGTAGCGGCGCGTATTAATCAGATACGACCACCGCTGCGGTGTGTCCACTCGGGCCGCGGATATGTACAGTCGCCGAGAAACTACTTTAGGAAATATTAGAAAAAGTATAGGGTATTTTGGGTATACGCACGGGCGTCTATTGAATCAAGTTTTGAGACATTTTCGGCCTTATTTATAAACCCAAACTTTTTCTAAATATTATATAATATTATATAGGTGTTCTATTAAATAGCGACTGATCTAAAAACGTATTAAAGTTAGTTATTAAGATTGTACAGGTCAAAATTTATAAAAGACACGGTGTCTTTTTATTATTGTTTGGCTGTTGGCACCTACTATGAAAATGATTTAAAGGGATGGACTAAAATTTCCTATATTCGTAAAATTTTCGGTACGAAAGGTACTAATGTCTTTTGGCCTCATGGCATACAAATATTTGTGTATTCTGTCCCAATAGAATTAATATTTTATGTAAACAATCGTTTCATGCCTAATTTATATATATAAAACTCTGCCGTTACTGAGTGACTGACAGACAACGTACAGCCGGAAACTACTGAACGCAAGAAGCTGAAATTTGGCATGTATGTTCCTTGGAGAGTGTAGGGGAGCACTAAGAAAGAATTTTTGGAAATTCCACCCTGAAGGGGGTGAAAGGGGAGAAACCCGGTATTCACACGGGAACGGGACTTACGCGGGTGAAACCGCGGGAAAACTACTAGTTAAATATAAAGTCATTTAGAAAATTCAAACTCTCTTTGAAAAGTAGTTAATGAATACAATAAGCCGTATGAAAGTTCTTCTTTTGATAAATAACCATAAATTTATTTTACAGTAGAATATTTTATGATTAAAGTCACTAAAAGTTGTTTACCTTTTTCTCAACTTCTATTGGGATAGACTATAAGCTCTTTGATTTCGCAGAATGATTGTATCCTCGCATAGAGAGTGGCTAGCCGAAGTTAGAAAAGGTGAGTTGAGGATGGCACAGTGGTGAAATTGAACAGACTTGCGCAAGGCAGCGGATTTTTAAATTCTGAATAGTCTTGTGTTTGACCATGATCTCGCTTACGCGTGCCTAGAAGGAACCTATTCACTCGCGACTTGACAGGAAAAATAGACATCGGAAAAATCAGACATGGGTAACGAGATGGGTGTAATAACCCAGGATTCAATCTCTTCGTCTTCATGTGAACTTTCTTTTTTCTTTCCTTCACCTTTTTTTAATGTCCCACTGCTGGCCAAAAGCCTCTCCCTTGGACTTCCAAATCACTCTGTTGGTGGATATCCCCTGACCTTATGACCTTGTGACCCCTATATCTATATTCAAATTCGACCAAGGTATGACCGCAAGGTGTCTGCACACCAAGCTGCAAGTTAATCGGTCCAGTGGTTTCGGAGCTATGCCAGTCACTAACAAACTGTCACTAACAGACAGACACACTGACCCACAAAGTGTTTTCATTAACCTCTTCGAAGAAGACTCAGAGGTTAATAAATTTACTCCTTTGCGATACGCATTATAAAAGTCGAAATTTTGTGTTTTCGTTTCGTTTTGTATGTATGTATGGGTTACATGTACTGGAGGCGTTGATATGTTTATCTGGTTGTCCGGTAGAATGAAAAAGGCCGTCTACCAATAGTACCTACGTCATAATCAGTAGTATACAATCACGAGAACAACACACAACACGTCGGCCTCGGTGGCGTTGTGGTTAGTGTAACCGACTGCCACGCCTGAGGTCGCGGGTTCGATTCCCGCACAAGTCAAACATTTGTGTGCATGAACATGGATGTTAGTCTTGGTCTGGGTGTTTCTATGTATAATATGTAAGTATTTACAAAAAAAAATGTATATATGTATGTGTATCCATTGTTTAGTACCCATAGTACAAGCTCTGCTTAGTTTGGGCTAGATGGTGTTGTGTGCATGTGATAGAATATTATATTATTACATAATAGGCGTACTCTATTAGGTATTTCAATACGTATCTGTTCATGCTTAAACATTTTACATTGTATTACATTAGGCAATTAAAAGGTTATTTGATTGTTACGGAACAATAAATTACTACTATTCATAATGCCTGTAAATGAATTGGATTATTTTTACAATAGATGTAACTATGTAGATGTATTTTTTCATTTACCATTACTCATTAACATACCGTCTGCTGGATAAATGCTTGCAGCATCATGTAGCTAGCATAAGAGACAAGAAATATTGGTACCCCATTTTAGGGAGCCTCTAAACCATATTCACTGTAGGCATATAATGTACTCCAGACCGGGCCACAGCCACGGCGGCCAATCTTAACAGAGATTGGCCCTCTGCGCAGAAGATATTATAGTGCACAAGTAGGTATGTGCGCAAACACAAGTGTACTCTCTGTTCCCTAACCCTCATGATCCGATGGGACGGTGATCCGCCACGACCGGAGAGAGATCAGGCGCAGGACCAACGGCTTTACGTGCTTGCCGAGGCACGGGGGTGTCAAACACCGCCAACTTCCTAACGCCCGGAGTTATCGTATTGAGATTTCTAAACAGAAAAACCCAATATCTATATGTTGGCCTGACCAGGGATTCGAACCCGAGACCTCATGCACAGCAGTCGCATTCACTACCGCTGCGCCATGGAGGCATAAACGAGATTATTTAACTGCGATCTTTTATAGGATAGAAGTTGTTTGATCCGAAAATACACAGTAGCCGCACGTAATCCAGAACTGTATTCTAATATTCACTGACCACTTGTCAACAAAATACTACTAGTAGCGATTCTGTTAGAGATAAACAACTAAAGCGCGAAGCCTTATGATAAGTATCGCTTGCGCATGCGGTTGCGCGGCTGTGTACGAGTGTACGCGCGGCACGCCGGCCGGCGCACTCCCGCGCAGTGTCCGTGCGTGACGGATCCACTCAGCGTCAAATTCACGGCAAGTCAAATGTTTAATTTGCTCTATAAATCACGCTATTAAAAACATTTCAAGGGTGTCATCGCGGCACCGATCTCATTGGAAACGTGACCGGGTGCTAGCTGTGTGGTCGTATCTCGGCACTCTACGCTCCCGGACGCTCTGTTATTGGTATTCGGCCTTTTATTGTTGGTATACTCATTGTACGAACAAGAATGTACTCTCACACCGTAGAACAAATTCAATTTGTTGAGATGAAATTGAATTAGCCATTGATGTGTGTCTTATTACTACGGCGGTACAGTTAGATTATAATGAAGCGCAAAATGATGGTGTGTTCAGTACATTACATACAGTGTAGTTTGTTTGGAAATAAACTATATAATATGTTACGTATTGATCTATGTTTAATAAAGCTTGAGGCGTTGTTTTTGTTACTTTATTTGATGCTAAAGTAGCATTATGTGCATGCATTCAACATTAGTATTTTATTATAGTGTCACGAATCCCACACAGGAAGCAAATTTAAAAATTCTTATCAAGGCTTACTTATATAAAATAAAATAACTGACGAAAAGAATCGCAGTGTCACGGTAAAGAGTTTGGTACGATCGTCAATGGCAGTTGTATATGATGACAAAGAAAGGAGCGGTTTATTACATATTTATACGCGCTGATTACATACGAATATATGCGTGATTTGCGTATGTCTTTTCGTCCGCAAACAAAAGTACTACCAAAAGCTTTACGTAGATTTTGAGGTAAAGGTGTGTTGCAACCATATTTTGGTAGGTTTGGTTTTAGGTCCGACGTCCAGTGGATAGCAATAGACCTTGTTTATTGCCACCTATCGGGCACATAATCAAAAGCTGTGTTATTACTAAAAATTCTTCAGAGATAAACCTAATGACATTAGTCGAGTCTGAATCCAAATAAGTGACCTGTGAGCTCTACGAGACGGTGTGCGTTCCTATACCATTTACCAGACTACGATAAACTTTGGTAAGTTGTTTAACACGTGCCCGCGAGGCCTCTAACATATTAATGAGGTATTGCAACGCATGATGGGTATTCGCGAGTAATTTATAATGAGACAAGCGTTGTTAGCGGCCAGATAAGATATTTTTAATCAATTATGCCTGGCATTAAAAATAAATTTTAGTGATTATTTTCGTGAAATAAAAAGGTTTAATACCTTTTGAACATGTCTAAGAAATGTCAGAATTCCCATTAACTGCACTAGGTCATAACCCTACTTCTAACGCAAACCTAATCTGGTAGTATAAGCAAGAATTCTAGTAAATTGCAAGCCTACTAAATAAAAAATTACAAGGAATATCTATTCATAAGTTTTAAGTACGGTCAGCAAACTGAATAATTTATTAAATCTAGTTATGCCCGCGGCTTTACTCTCTTTATTTTAGATTTTGTCAATAAATTTCTTTCCTTTCAGAGCAGTTCTTTGTCTGGCTTTTTCTGTACGCCTGACAAATGTTGCATGTGCGAAATTTCTTGATGATCGGTCGAGTAGTTAAGGCGTGAAAGCGTAACAAACAAACAAACTCACATTCGCATTTATAATATTAGTTACAATATTTCTAATATTGATTCTAGAGTAATTAAATGATTATATATACTTTTCTACTGCTAAAAAGAAGTATTATAATTACTTTTAACTACAAAGCAATTCAAAATTTTGTATATGTTAATTAATTTATGTCATCGACTTCATATCTACATCCTTACTAATATTATAAATTCAATAGTAACTCTGTCTGTCTGTTCGCCTGTCTGTCTGTCTGTTCATTTAATTGATTTAAATGTTTGGTACAAACATAGTTTAAAACTTGGGGAAGGACATACGCTACTTTTTATTGATGCAGGTACCACGCGGTCAGGACCGCGCGCAAAAGCTAGTTATTAAATACGCAAATACATAACATAACTGCAGCACTAGTAATTACTGAAAGTGATTTGTTCACAAAACATTGTGTAGACTCGCGTGACTTTACGAAAAACGTACGGAGGAAACTTGGCTCAAATTAAATTAGGTTAAATTGATTTATTGGAGGAGCGTGGGGCCTCCTTCCCGGTTCGTTCCGCTATCGTCTCGCCACCGCACCGTCGGACTCCCGCGCAACTTTAATTAATGCTATTAGATTCGGAAACATACCGGAAAAATGTACTACCGCAATGACTCCGCCACTTCTCTCTATAAGATCGTGGGGAATAAATCAGCCGCGTATCCGAGAGTAATTGGTTTTCCCACTTGCGAATAGAATGAATAAGATGTTGTATTCTAGTTAGTATAACCCGGACGTACAGATGCGGATGTGTCCAATAAATGTTGTGAGTTATTTATCTGTGTTAATTACATGATAGTATTTCGAATGAGTAAGTTCTTGGGTACGATTCCCAGGCTTGGTATAATACATACATACATACATAGATTCACGCCTGTTTCCCAGAGGGGTAGGCAGAGACTACGGATTTCCATTTGCTACGATCCTGACACACTTCTCTGGCTTCATTCACTTTCATCACATTCCTCATACACGCCCGTCGGTTCAAGGTGCTCTTATCCTGGCCTTTGTCCAGAACGCCTCCGATCTGATCAAGAAACTTTCGCCTAGGTCTTCCTCTTGCGACTGTTCCATTCACACTAGCCTTATAAACTTTCTTAGTCAGTCTTTCCTCGTCCATTCTTTCTACATGCCCAAACCAGCTTAACATACCCTTTTCTATTCTTGTCACTATATCCACTTTCATGCCGCATCTCTCTCTAATCACACTATTCCTTATTCTATCTTTCAGAGTCACACCACATATATTTCTCAGCGCTCTCATTTCTACAGCATTTATTCTGCTCACATGCTTGGTATAATTGTTTCTATAAAGAAAACCTTTGTAGCAGCATAGAGATTGCAACTTCCTAGATTCAGCTATTTGTAGGTTCTATTTGATAGGAGGCGAGTTTAGTATCAGAGGCCAAACAATCCACCTATTTGGATGCTTAAGGGAATGCCTTCTTAACTAATATTATAAATGCGAATGTAAGCTTGTTTGTCATGTTGTCACGCTTTAACTTCTCGACCAATAGTCATGCAATTTTGCATACTCATTGTCAAATGTACAGAAAAGAACATAGGGGTACTTTTTGTCTATCGATAGAGTAATCAAATCTCTGCTTAATACTTTGAAAATATATAGCCGTGATGTTATACAAATATTTAAGTTTGCTATATCTTAAATACATACATAGATTCACGCCTGTTTCCCAGAGAGGTAGGCAGAGACTACGGATTTCCATTTGCTACGATCCTGACACACTTCTCTGGCTTCATTCACTTTCATCACATTCCTCATACACGCCCGACGGTTCAAGGTGCTCTTAACTATATCTTAACTTATATTATAAATGCGAATGTATGTTTGTTTGTTTGTAACGCTTTCACGCCTCGACTACTAGACCGATCATCATGGAATTTGACATACACGTTGTCAAGGGTACAAAAAAGGATATAGGGAACACACCTTACATAGACGCGAGCGGAGCCACGGGCAAAATCTAGTAATTAATTAAAGTGGTTAGATATAATATTTACTAATGTATGTATCTTATGTGGGGGCCAGTCAGTGTAAACCGGCGACACTTCGACCCAGTGGGATCTTTTGTGTCGACACTCTCCCAATAACGACTGCCATAGATGTTCATGGCAGCCGGGACCGACGGCTTAATGTGCTCTCCGAGGCACGGAGCAGGCGATAATTGTCAATCAATACGCACATAATTTTGAAAAGTCATATAACTTTCGAAAGTCGGAGGTGCGTGACGTGGGTTCGAACTCGAGACTCTCTGCATTGCAGTCTGTTGGTCTCCCCACTGAGCTATCGCTGCTCAGTTAATATATTTACTAATAGTTTCGTATACTTCAAATTCCGTTATTCTTGTTAGAATACCGTACAAACCTACAATGGTATACCACTAGTATAGAAAAAACGCTTAAACAAAGTATTGAGCAAAAAATTGTGACAGATAGCTAACTAAGTAATGTTGATGGATTATCTGTCCGCTGTTCTTGTGAAACAGCGCGGCATGCTTGTAGTACCGGATATTGAATGACGTGGTATAGGCATTGGAATATAGAATTCTTGAGAGACTTTGCTGATTGCATTCTCGTATTCCATCGTAAAAAAGGACTGTCTTATTGGTCGGGATCACAGTTTATCATAGTGTCAGTCGCAGGTTTGAATTTGGCGTCCGAAAAAGTGGTAAGTATTGAATGTTCCTATAAGGTAGTTTGCAGTAGCGTCGGGTAACCGGCTCGTTGCATTGGCTGTTGCGATCGCCACACAGGATGAACAATCATGTGATTCACAAATAGTTGTTACGAGCCTTGGTGTTCTTAGAGTCCGTTGTTAGAATGTTTGTTGTGGTAGTGCGGGACTTACCTCTTTTCAAAAAAAGAAATCGTATATACATAAAGTGACGTTTTTGGACCCAGCTAGATTAAGCCGACCGACTTTTCGACTCTAATATCTACATATGTATGTACATAGCCAACATATTGAAGTTTCTTATCTTTATCTCCGAAAGGGTATTTAAGTAGTAGAGCTCGCTGATTTCAGCATGAATGGGCCAGCTCGACCGGGGAAGGACTACCCTCTCACAGAATATCGACGTGAAATAGCAGTATTCCTACTGTTGTGTTTCGTCCCTTTCCTAAAAGGTCGGCAATGCGCAAGTGTGTCCAGATGTCTCTGGTGTGGCAGGCGTCCGTAGGCTATGGTGACCATCAAATGTACGCTTGTTAGCCACCATGGTTGTATAAAAAATAAAAATAGATGGGTTAGCAAATATGTATAATACCCACATTTCGCCAAGTAAGGGTTTTAGGTTCTACGTACCTAATAGCAGGCACACCTTTTGCCCTCTACCGGCACAGCTCCAGACTCCTGCAGCTACTAAGACCTTTCAACACAAATCTCAATACCTCTTTGGACAACATTTGAACCAGAGACCTTATACAGTCTATAATAAGGATTTTACCAAATAATTATAATAATATTCTATCACATACACACAACACCATCTAGCTCAAACTAAGCAAAGCTTGTACTATTAGGGTACTAGACAATTACTGATACTAAAAAATTGTGTCAGCCAGAAGTAGATATGTATGTCAAGTCTGGGTGTTTTTGATGGCTGTTGTTTTAATGTTTGTGACGGCACTTGCGATACAGATGATTATAAGTAGAACGGGAATTATTTTATCTATAATGTAGGTATAAAAAGATTAGGGATTTTTTAGTGGATTTCAGAGCTACTAGAATTTACAGTTTCGTATTTATGATAATAATGGGAATTAATATTACATAATTATGTGAAAGATTGATGTTTGAAGGAGGTTTGGATGTTTGTAACTCTGTCGCGCGAATATAGTCTGACGGATTTGATAGATAATTCGTGTCATGGATGAATACTTAACATATTTGTTATCCTAATATACGTTCCCATAATAATATTCTATCACATACACACAACACGATCTAGCCCAAACTAAGCAAACAAACTAGACAATGGATTCGGACAGATTGGATTTGGACAGACCAAGACAAACATCCATGTTCATGCACACAAATGTTTGACTTATGCGGTAATCGAACCCACGACCTCAGGCGTGGCAGTCGGTTACACTAACCACTACGCCATAGAGGCCGACAGCACCTTACCTTACCTTACATTATTATTATTGGTTGCTCTTGCACGGATATTTTCCTAGTAAATACCCGACCTTTTGGCAGTCTTACATGGGCCCGACATGCAGAGGCCCTTCGAGAATTTATTATTTATATTATTACTTCAGTCGCGATCACCACCGTTGTTAAAACGAATATTAATTGAATTATTACGCAATTTTTAATAATATAGGTTGAACAACAATGTTTTGCAGCATTTCGCATCTTGTAAAACAAGAAAGCGTAATGATTGCTGTGTAATTGAGAACAATGTTGGGATTTTAAGGAAAAATTCAATTTTGATGACTATTGTTTACCGTGAATACTTAATTATCTATTGTTTCAAGTAATAAGAACATAAAATTAATTACTTATGTATACTAATGACACCTAATTAATTGCTAAGTTATAATATGAAGTATTGTGACGCAACTAGGGCAATTTGTAGTTTCTACTTTGTCGGAAGCCTTTTTGGGTTTGTTATGTAATGTTTAGCCTTATGCTGACTGACAAACAACTGCCCAATTGTATTTCTATTTATAATTATCCACTTATCGTCGACTATAGTTATAGATAGTTTATAATCAGACACGAGCCTATAACAGAAAATTGGGCTTATATTTGCATGCGGTCATGAGATCCCCGTTTCAATTCTCAGGTAAGGCAGTTTTTTTTAGAAGAGCTTCTCAATATTATGCAATATGGTAATTATGTGGGTCATTAATATGGGTGTAATACACCTCTGCCTACTCTCTTGATGACGTACAAGTCTAGGTTATGTCAAAATCAAGTCAAAGTCAAAAACCATTTAATCATGTAGTCGACAAAGTAACCCTTACGAACGTCAAAGGCATTTGGTTAGCGAGTAATACAAAATTTACTTTTATGTTAATTGCTAGGTTTTGGCAAAATATTGAGTTTATGAGAAAATACCTGCAAGAAACTCACGGCCACTCTTTTAAATATGTATGTATATGATAAATATCTCACAAAGCTTATTATCGATTTTATCAACACCGCCGATCGAAAAGCTCATTTGCTTAAACACTTCAATAAAAACGGTGTCCAAAGTAACTGCCGAATAAATTTTTCACCATTCCATAATTACTTAGTGTTTTAATTAAGACATAGGTAATTTATTCGATATCATTACACACAGCGCTTAAAACGGTTACGCGGATTAACCTAAAAATGATACGAAACGCGAACCAAACATTTACATGGCAGTGTAGCGTCTTACAAAAGCGTTTTATACGCGATAATTCCGATACATAAAACATTTCATTATACGCACCGAGGCCCCATTATTCAAAGATATTTATTCATGTCGAATGATTGCCTTTCTTTTGTGTATCGACAATGGCGTCGCCGGCCTTATTCCATTTGCGTAGCATCGTTCTTGTTCACTCGTTTATTGTGCACGCGAGCCAGTTTTGTTTCGCCGTCAACGGCGGCTTTTCACGCCTGCACACACACACACACACACATATTCTATTCTAAAATTAAATGGAGTCAAGATTGATGAGTTTAGACACGACCTGTGACACGCACTACCGAATGTAGCTTGTTCAGTATACGACTCGCCGCGCCGTTTGTTCGGTATGCGCTTAATTTCACCCTTTATATTAAGCGGTAATTATTGGTAGCCAGCCCGGTGTGTTTATGTAGTGATGTCGGTCACTTTTTGTCTAATGTTTGGGTGCACTCGGCCGTCTAATAGGATTTTTTGTATGTATATCTCGTCTTACATGTTAGTAGGTATTAAAATGACGTTAATTTATTTTTTAGTTTTGAACATTAATCATTGTGATTCAGTATACATACTAAATTGATGTAAATTAAAGCTAAAGAGGATTCGGAATGTTTACTCTTTTCTTTAACTGTTGCTTTGAATGTGGTGCATTGATTAACTATATCACGTTGTAAGAGAAAGCCGATGTGGCACAGAAAGGAGTTTAACTACTAGGTAGATGTATTGGGAGTCATTACTGGCTAATTCGATTGTTTGGGCAGCGTAGATTTGGGGCAAGCGTAGTGGTCGCGGGGCCTGTAATTTGGCTCGGCCGCCGCGTGCCCGCTCTGAGCTTCTCGGAACTAAACTATTCGGTGTTATGATACACTCGGTAAACGTAGACTTTGGGCCACGTACACTGTGATGTTGTTTATAAAGTTTGTGCTTTTTATATTAGTTGATAAGTTAGTAACGTTGATAGTGAACTACTAATTCTTGTATAGACTATAATTAGATTTTGACCGCGTCTACGCTCGCGTAAGGTTAGGTTAGTAACAGTTTTTTTTTTCTGGATGAAAGGTGCCATATGTCCTTTTCTATTCCCCTGATAACCTGTATGTGAATTTTTATGATGATCAGTCAATTAGTTAAGGCTTGAAAGCGTCACAAACAAACAAAAACTCCATTCGCATTTATAATATATTTAGGATTAGGATAAATTTGTAATTATTCCATTAGTTTCTTTGTTTTCTGATTGCCTCTGCTTTCTTGCATGTTGTAAGTAAACGATACATGAAGACATGAGACCTTATTTTAATTTTCAAGATGTGGTAAGACATTGTATTTCTAGTAGGAGACCCTAAATAAATGGTAGGTAGTTTGTAGTTTTGGAGACTCAATTGTTATCGAGATTAATCCTACTAATATTATAAATGAAAGTTTATAATTATGTTTGGCTGTCAGTTACTTTATCATCAGTTAGTTAATTAATTATTTGAGCAGCGATAGCTCAGTGGGGAGACCAACAGACTGCAATGCAGTTCTCGGGTTCGAACCCACGTCGCGCACCTCTGACTTTCGGAAGATATAACACTTTTCGAAATTATCTGCGTATTGATTGACAACTATCGCCGGCCCCGTGCCTCAGAGAGCACGTTAAGCCGCCGGTCCCGGCTACCATGAACATCTATGGCAGTCGTTATTGGGAGAGTGTCGACACAAAAGATCCCACTGGGTCGAAGTGTCGCCGGTCTGCACTGACTGGCCCCCACATAAGATACATACATACTTAATCACATTGTAAATCTTTTTATCTTGGTATACCTATGCGTCTGTTATGTAGGATTCACGCGGACGAAACTTCGCCCGAGCAGAATCTATAGTAACTGTATAAAATATCACCGAATAAACGCATAAAAACAGTAACTGAATCCGCAATAAAATAACGAATATTGCCTGTCGTTTCAAATAACAATTTTACATTTGTCAGGGTCTAAGTTCATAATAAGACATGTTTACACATAAGATTTGAAGATGTGAAAGTGAGCTTATAAGAGATTGTCGACCATAAAAATAAAAATGCAAATTAATCGTCTCTTTGAACCTTTAAATGATTTATTTTATCCCTGAGTTTATAGTGTAGTTTCTTATAATTACTATCAACACCTAAAACTAAGTATAAAAAAATATATACAATTTACAGAAACGCCTAGATCATGACCATTAGTATTTACCTAATACAATTTTACGCGAGCATAATTAATACTAAGGTATTATTATAAACAAAAACTTCGAATGATTTTACCATACATATTAATAGAGCAATTGCTCTATTAATATGTATGGTAAAATCATACCGACATAAAATATAGGTATGTCAGGCAAACTGAGTAACGCAGCCCTTAGTCCTTCCAACGGTCTTATTCATAAAACTAACAAGTAGCCTATAACGTCGTAATAAATATATTGTCTTTAAATATAAGTCTCAAAAATGCATAGAAATGTTAACTTGCCTATACTTCGTCATTCAATATTTCAATATTTTGTTAATTATAAGTATTATTATTTATTAGACTTACGAATGCACCGATGTTTTTATGAACCAAACCGAATATCTGAAGAAGCTGTAAGTCATAGAGTAAATAACCTTTATTTTTACAAACATGTTCAGTCAAATAGTAACAAAACAAGCAAGCAAACTGACAACAAATAGACAGAAACCAGTAAATCTATAGACCAAATCGAAACTAACTAAGTCGTCAAGTGTAAAACGTTGGCGTAAACATTCAAGTGCATAATGATTAGTAAACACAATAACATAGTATGTTGTGTTGTGGCAGAACAAAACGTTTGCTTGATTACAACAAAATAAATGTTTATGTTGTTGTTGGAAAGGGCGCAATTACTCGGCGCGTCGGTAGGAACCGAGGCCGGCGTGGCTGGAGCGGGCCGGGCCTACTACGATTTTTATCTCAAACGGTGAGCCGACGTTTCCATCCGCGTAATTACAGAGTTTAGGCCATAGAGTGAATTATTAGACGCTCTGCGGTGCGGTAATCAACACAATAATTGTTATTCACGGCGTTAGCTGTTTGGTGGCCCCTCCCGCACCCCGCAACATACCGCAGCTAGATCACAGTGCCCCCACAAATTGAATTTCGTACAATTGCCGAGTAACGGTTGCCGCTTTGTTACCTTTTTGTGTGCTCATCACCTCAATCACTTTTTGTTTAGCTTAATAAACGGCAACTTAATACGTTTTTAAACAATCAGTTCCAATAACGTTTTCTATAGCGTATTAATCCTCAATGACATAAATCTGGTCGTATATACAAAATATATAAAAAATTAATTGCATTTTAATTCAAGTTCCATTTATAAAATTCATTTCGGAAGTTAATTCATTGATTATAATCGTGCTGATTACACAATCGATAAAAAATCTATAATCTTACATTTAAATGTGAGTTAATTTTACATTTAACAGTAAAATACACGCTCTATTGCACATTATAATACATTTAACAGTAAAAAATAGTTTCTATTGCATGTAATAATGAAGTTTAAATTGGTGTTTAGTGGAGGCACGCTTTGTAGAACACACACGAGTCCGTTATTCATTTAAGTCAAGCTAAAGCTTTTAAAAACAAAACAAGGAACTACGCGGCAATTTATTTTCCTAGGGCGCCGCCCGCCCGCGCAAATTCATTACTAGCACAACCTGGCGCTTCCGTTTCCGTTTCGTCACTACAAAATCTGATACGTTCCACGATACAAAAAATGTTATCTATACATTGCCGGTTTTCTTCGATAAGTTTACTTTATTATGTGGCTTATTGGACAATGTATTACGTCATAAGTGTTGCGGTAGATGAATGTATGGACTCGAATGGTTCCTCGGTAGCGGATTCGATCGTGATTACATCGCCTTGACGTGACTTCGTTTGCACAGGCGTTGCTTTGAGGAAAACTAACATAAACTTCTACTGTTTTGTTTTCCAATGTGTTTTGTGATGTTATTTTTAGTATTTCATTAGTCATGAACACCCAAATGTGTTTGAAGAATTACCTTTTTGTTATTTATTTTGTTCTAGATGCTTTATTTGTGGTTTATAATTTAGTTTAAATTAATCTTTTTGTAGATGTATTCTCTGTTATATATGTAACTAGTATTTTTCCCACGGTTTCACCCGCGTAAGTCCCGTTCCCGTGTGAATATCGGGTTTCACCCCTATCACCCCCTTCGTGGAGGAATTTCCAAAAACTCTCTCTCAGTGCTCCCTTACACTCTCCAAGGAACATACATGCCAAATTTCAGCTTCTTGCGTTCAGTAGTTTCGGCTGTGCGTTGTCTGTCAGTCACTCAGTAACGGAAGAGTTTTATATATATAGATTGACTGTGACATCGGTATAGCTAACAAAGTGTCAATGGCTCTAATAACTGTAAAGTTTTGGATTCGATGCTCAGGTTAGATGAGCGAACGATAGACTTTTATCGTTATCTTGTTTATGCCTACGGCTTTGCCCGCGTGTGCACCATGAGTTAATAAGATATCTTATATACAAGTCAGCCTGTGTGCCAAGATCCATCTTCATCTGTTTTTCGGTTTATATGTAATTAAGTAACATAAGTGCTGCTCAAGTGGTTGTCACGCCATTACCACAACGCCGAGGGTTCGATTCTCACAAGGGACAATAACTTGTGTAATCCACAAGTAGTTGTTCCAAGTCTAGATTATCTTTGCGCCCGTTGTTTGAATGTTTCTAAAGATCCCCACGACACAGGATTTATTCCTGGTGCGAGTCGCCTTTTCGTAAAGATAAAATAAAAATATTTCATGAAACCCTAACCGAAAACATCCTAATCGTTAAATAACCTGCATGTCTGAGAGTTCTCCATAATGTTCTCAAAGATAAGTAAAGTCTGCCAGCTCACACTAG
The DNA here is from genome assembly GCA_930367265.1 of Catocala fraxini. Taxonomy (NCBI): domain Eukaryota; kingdom Metazoa; phylum Arthropoda; class Insecta; order Lepidoptera; family Erebidae; genus Catocala; species Catocala fraxini. The sequence continues at coordinate 9,474,572 of OV884025.1, read as the reverse complement.
GCCGGCGTGGTGGAGTATACCTAACCCTTCTCATACTGAGAAGAGGCCCGTGCCCAGTAGTGGGACAGTTTAATAAAGGGCTGATATTAGATTTACCTTTCGTGCGCTTCTAACATATTTGCTTCTTTTCAGTATATAATATCATTGTTTCTAAATATAATACGAGGGCTCTTACAAAGGTCTTTGTAAATAAATAACTAGATGTCCATCGGGGCACTAGCGCACGTTACAGGTGGAACCGTTGGACACGCAGTCTGTCTGCCATCATGTTTATGACGTAATATACTTGAAACATATTTGTTACAGACTTACTTAATAATATAGAAGAGAGTCGAAAGACATAATAGTTATATATTTTATGTTTCTTTGGCAACTCCCTTGCTGGAAATCATACCTGTGTCGCTTGAGACTTTAATAATAATGTCCTCCAGACCGAATTTCGGTCACGGCGGCCAATCTTAACAGAGACTGGCTATCTGCACAGGAGATATTATAGTGCACAAGTATGTGCGCAAGCACAAGTGCACTCTCTGTTCCCTAACCCTCATGATCCGATGGGGCGGATAATCCGAGATGACCGGAGAGAGATCAGGCGCTGGACTTTACGTGCTTTCCGAGGCACGGGGGTGTCTAACACCGCAAATATCCTAACTCCGGGCTCGTATTGAGATTTCTTAACAGAAAATCCCAATACTTTTTTGTTGGCCCGACATTCTATATATAATATGTATGTATTTACAAATAAAAAGTATATATGTATGTTTATCCATTGTCTAGTACCCATAGTACAAGCTCTGCTTAGTTTGGGCTAGATGGTGTTGTGTGTATGTGATAGAATATTATTATTATTCAAACAAGGGATATACATAACATCCAGACTCTAAACGACTATACATTTTAGTCCCGTGTGGGGACCGATCCCAATACAGTGGCTAGATGACCACCTAAGTCATAAAACCTTCCGTGTATCCCCATCTGAGAATAGAACTCGGGACATCACGACGGGCTGCAGATAAAAGCGCAAAATTATACGACGAGACTGAATGTAAATTTTCGGTTAGATAATTCTCATTAGTAGCTTGACTGCACGGATAGCATAATGATTTAAGTGTTTGCCCGTCACTGGCACTGTGTCGAGTGTTGTGGGTTCGAATCCCACACGGGACGAACATTTGTGTGATTCACAAATGGTTATCCCGAGTCTGAATGTTTTGTGTGCTCGTTGTTTGAATATTTGTAAAGTTCACCGCAACACTGGAATTAAGACTAAAACAGAAGATGGGTTTAAAAAAATGTCTGTTTATCCATTGTCTAAAACCCATAGTACAAGCTCTGCTTAGTTTGGGCTAGATGGTGTTGCGTGTATGTGATAGAATATTATATTATTATTATCTATAACTATAGTCGACGACGAGAGAATATAATTAAAAAAATATCTGCCTACCTGCTACGTATATATGAATTATGCTAAAAATAATAGATACTAATACAAGCAATTAAAACTATTATAATTACCGATAAACAAATTACCAGTATTTAAAATTTAGCAAATGGTTGTAAGCTGTTGATGTCATAAATAACAGATAATAGAAACGCAATTGGTCGACGCTATCATAAATCATTTAACTAATTTGATCAACTATTAATTACTTAGAGCTGAGTAATTAAACCTGAGTATTGAGCCGGTACATGCCTCTTTTGATATGTAATTCAATAACAATAATCGGATTCTCTTTACCGTCGACATGTGGCATATATTGAAAACATATATAACTCTCATGAATGACACCGAGTTGTCGACTATACTATAGTTGTGTTAAAGTTCATTTTGAATTGTTGAGTTTATGGTGATTATGTTGATTCGGTAAGTAGTCCATTCGGTAATAGCATGGCCTGGTTGAGCTTACAAATAACGAGCTGGGAGACTTGCTCAATACTTCGTTCGTAAGACCACAGGATCATAGTTATTCTGTTGTACATTTTTTAACATATTTTTGATTTAATACTATGGTTTAAAATAGAATTCATCCTAATGTGAAACTAAGAATAAAAGCTCTACATAAAATATATTATGATAAAACTAATTTAGACTGCATAGTTGGCTTAGTGGGCAAGCGGCCGCTCGCGCTTCGGCTGTCCTGCATACTGTGGGTTTGAATTCAACACGAGTCAATTATTTTCGTGAACCGAAAATTTTTGATCTGGGTTTGGGTGTACTCCGTAAATGATATATTAATAAAGTCCTCCACCACACAGGGCTTGATAAATCCTTCAGTAGTAGTATTTTTGACATTTTATTAAAAGATGACTATTTCCTAGATAAATATTCTTGGCTTTTAGAGTTCGAAAAAACTCTTATGCAACTGATTTGTCCGTCTTTGTCCGTTTGTCTGTTGTACAACTTTCAACTCAAGAACCGTAAGAGCTAGTCTACTTCATGTCTGTCTGAATTACACACAGATTTTACAGATTGAATAGTTTTGTAGCTTGGTACCTAACTTGCAACCTAAATCAAACTTCATCCAAATCCGTCAAAAGGAATCGCAGTTATATTTCAAAATGTGATCTGCTTTTGCAGTCGTCCAAAACAGACAAAGTCGCAGGCATAGTCTAGTACAAAATAAGTAAGATAAGTTATATCACATTTTCGATTCTATGTTAGATCTAGAACGAATATCTAATTTAAACTAGCGGTCGCATAGTGGTCGAAATCCGACTATAATTGATTTAAATTTTATGAACCTTAAGATCACATTTCATTTAGATATCGATCTATACAGGTTAATTTACCTATCTATTTTAAACAAATTATTATTTACTTAACTCTTTAATAGACGATATTCCTAAACTTAATTTTTTTCATATACCTAATTACGTAAATATATTATAATATAAATAGTATATATCATTCCAATCCGCCCAAAGGTTGCCTGTAAGATATTGCTGATATATGTAATTATATATTGATATATGTAACCATACTTACAAAGAATAGTACATCAGCCGAACAATGTCGTTATACTACGCGATTCGACTGCGTGTGTCAAATGCATGGTTGTGGGTGTGTAGTGTTTTATCATTAATTTAATGTATTTCTAATACATATTTTATATAAATATTAGGATTCGCCCCTCCTTCTCCATATAAACTTTAACTGTGCCAAAAAAGGGGTACAAAGTTTTTGCTTCACGTATATATAGATATAGATATGGATTCCAGGTATTTTTCACACAGTGACTAAAGATTTGGGCACTTTTAGATGTCAAAATTTGGTATTTTGCAAGACTAACCTGTCAATTATTGGAACACCAGACATAATTGATAACCTATTGTGTCTAGCCGCTGGTGTGCTTTTTTTGTCCCGTGTGGGGATCTAACCCACAATACTCAGGGGCGCAGTGGCATTGCGAGGCGGTTACCTAAGTCATTATACCATCCATACAGTCGGTAGTGAATGCGACTGCTGTGCATGAGGTCTTGTGTTCGAATCCCGGGTTGGGCCAACAAAAAAGTTATTGGGTATTTCTGTTAAGAAATCTCAATAGCAGCCTGAAGTTAGGAAGCTGGCGGTGTTAGACACCCCCGTGCCTCGGAAAGCACGTAAAGCCGTTGGTCCTGCGCCTAATCTCTCTCCGGTCGTGTCCGATTACCGTCCCATCGGCTCATGAGAGTTAGGGAACAGAGAGTGCATTTGTGTTTGCGCATATACGCTTGTGCACTATAATATCTCCTGCCGAAATTCGGTCTGGAGGACATTATTATTAGTGCCATCTTGCTTGAGCCTAGGTGTACCTACATTTTGAACGTTGTATTTATTTTTATATAATTATAATAATATAATGTTTTTTCTCATCACAATATTACGTAGATAAATTGTTAGTAGTTAGGTTATGAGTGCAGTGCTGGTACAGTGCAGTACAGAGTGTGTGTGTGTGTGTGTGTGTGTGTGTGTGTGTGCGTGTGCGTGTGTGTATATGTGTGTTTGTGTGTGTGTGACTATTATGCTTCTGCAACGTACAATTTATGCTTTAGTATATATATATATAAATATTGATGTGGGGTTGGTCTGATGATTAAATATGGATTGAAGTATTCTGTTACTACGAAGTAAACTTTGAAATGAATGTAGTACCTGTAGACAAAACAAGAATTATTTTTTTTCATTCGTTAACATAAGAAGCTAGATTACATAATTTTTATAGCAATGTGTTATGGGTACCTACGTAATCTCATCAATCGCAGGGATCAAACACAAAACCTCAGTTTCGGATGGATTCCTGCGATGGGCTATGTATTATTATGGTTTCCTATTAAGACATCTTCAGAAGCAGAACACAGTCTGGGAATGTGGTTTGTAGTCACAAGTTAATAGGTGCACGAAAAGAGCCTATTGCCGGTAAAATGTGTTTCTAGTATAGATTGTCTAAATACTTGCCCGGCCCGACTACTAAAAGACATTATGTTAAAGACGTTTTGGTCAGTTCCATTGTCCCAAGTCTCGGTCTGGCTGTAGGCGTCACCATTGCCCCGCACCTTCTCACTCATTTACACATACAAATTGTGGTCTCACCGATTTGCAGATCTCAGATAAGAAGCAATTAAGCTCTTATGAATATACGACGAGTCTGCATATGTTACAAGTTTTCCGAGGGCCGAATAATAAATACAATCTTATATTTGCGCTCGCTCTACCCAATGATATATAACGTTTGTTAATTAGGTTATCTTGAGAGCGGCATCTTTAAAGGACGGGGCCCTAAAAGCCTCGTTGATATTAAAAACGCCGCTTATAACTTTTATCATAAATCACCCTGTGGCAAAATCGCGAGGGCGCGAGAAAAGTCGATCTACATGGAACAAAAAATATGCAAGTAATGACGAACGCACCCTGAGAGGTTTTTTGAGTAGTCGCTTGTTTAGGATTCATTGTCTTGCCGACGCTGACGGCACAATGCACAGACCTGTCATTAATGTTTGACGGACACTGCGTTAGCCAACATACTTGGGCGAGGATTTTGTTTAAAGTGTGAAGTGTTTGGTCGCCGCCCGGGATTACATAATTTGATCGCACGTGAGGTGACCAAACCTTTTACACTTCTAGATCAGTTGGTTAATACGGTGTCCATATTACCTATCTGTAGGTGTTTTAAGTCTAGGTGTTGTTTGTGTCTGTTCAATATTTGTAATGTGCTTATATAGTATGTCAACTTGAAATAGTTTGATACTTATCGGTTGTTAAGCTTACATGTAGCTATAAGCATTAGGTATTAATATTTAAATAATAACTTATATTTCTATTAAATAGATGCCTTCCTAGCTCTATATTTAGTTTTTATATATCAAGTTTATAACTTCATGTATCTAATCTAATTAAGAATTTCATTTATACATGCACAGCCTTACGTCTGTGTCTAGGAGAAGTTGGCAGGGAATATGGATTTTACTGGATACAACATTATATGACATTAATCTCAATACATAAATCTGTATTTCATTCACTCTAGTTACGTTCAGTAATATTTTATGATATACTTAACCAGGAAGAAATTGTCTACATTACCAAAAAATAAAACGTTAATTATAAAATCGAACCGTTTCATTAATAACTTTCGTTTTAAAAAAACTATACTCACTTCTAATATTTTGTAACTTTTAATTACATTTATAATAAAATTTACTTTATATAATATAGTTACATAAACCGTTTAAATACTTGCCGAACTTTTACCTTCGGTCCATCACGCTTGGGCTGTGAAGGAGAAAATTACTTGTCTACTGATGCATAAGTCGCAGTGCTGTTATTATGGGTGACAATAACAAATGATTTAATTAGTGTCGACGCAGAACGGCTTCACACTTTGAATTTAAATAGTGCATTTCAAAAATAACATGTTCATTTCGCTGAATGATTTATCGCATTTTATTACAAGCTTGCCATAATTTGTTCTGTAAAGTAAGGTTTTAAGTAGAATTTTGTAAAAATTCTTTTGGAATATTGTCAATAGTAGAGTTTAGTCTATGTGCTTCATGCAATGGCCTCTTATTACATGAGATCTAAAACTTATGACGAAATGTGATCACGATGTAGATCTGTCTATTATTTCACGGATATACATTCAGATGTAAGTATATGCAGGTATGTATATTTATTGTGTAAAAAACAATACTTTATACAGGTGAATAAAATATTTTGCTTATTTTTGCATCGATTCAAACTTTTACATACATACATAGATTCACGCCTGTTTCCCAGAGGGGTAGGCAGAGACTACGGATTTCCATTTGCTACGATCCTGACACACTTCTCTGGCTTCATTCACTTTCATCATATTCCTCATACACGCCCGTCGGTTCAAGGTGCTCTTAACCTGGCCTTTGTCCAGAACGCCTCCGATCTGATCAAGAAACGTTCGCCTAGGTCTTCCTCTTGCGACTGTTCCATTCACACTAGCCTTATAAACTTTCTTAGTCAGTCTTTCCTCGTCCATTCTTTCTACATGCCCAAACCAGCTTAACATACCCTTTTCTATTCTTGTCACTATATCAACTTTCATGCCGCATTTTATTATTCAAACTTTTATGAATAATAAAACTAAAAAGTAAATAGGTAGTGAGGCAAGCCTATTTATACTTTGTTCTAATATCCTCTTTTGTAGTATCGTTATCTTCTAACCTTCAAAACAATAGTTTGAGAAAAAAAAGTAAAAAAAAACAGCACTTTCAAATTGTGATGTATGCGGAATAAAAGTATTACATAATGTAATGTAGAAATTTATAAAATGGTAGATCTATAGGTCCGAAATGAGTCGAAATATAAGCAGTTCTACCCTGTGTCTTTAAGAGCAACATATAAAGAGTAAAAGAAATCAATTTGCATAGAAGTTTATTAGTAGATGACATCATCCTTTTACATCAATCCAATAATTTAAACCTAGACGATATTACGCCTCTATTTTTGTTAAAAGTCAAGTAAAGTTATATATTATTCATATTTCTTCAGTAATCTTTTAAACCTATAGACCATTTTACCGTACTTGTTTTATTTAGTAAGACACCTATATCAGTGTGTTATCTTTTACTTGTCATCTCTATTTATTAAACGATAGTAAATAGTAAGTAACCGAATATTTTTTATATTGAGCGTTTTTTACCATACATAAGCCAAGTAAGAAAAATGGTTATACGTAATTTAGAGAGAGAGACAGCTAGCTACAATCGTAGACTTTGCATTACCTTATGTATGACGAACGAACATGATAATACTGTACCCGATTCGTATACCAAAACTGGTACATGACCGGCAACATAACAAAAAAAATAACCTTTATTACATTTATTTTTTCACCCTGAAGAAATTCTTTGATTGGTACACTGGTGATACGTTACAGGCAAATCAAGAAACAAGACAATCAAGCTCTTAAATCACAAATATATCCCAAAAATCTTTTGTAAAAGTGCGGCGCACGATTTAATGAGTCCCACGAGGTCTCGTCGAAAGCAGAGCGAGGCTCCTCAACGATGATTACCACGGGCCCCTGTAATAATAAAACATCGACATGCCGCCTTTATCGACTGCCTTCTCGATAAGCATCCGTGACGAATTCGCACCACTCAGACCTACGATACTCGTATACCCACGTAAACATATTATTAAAATGACTTATGACTTCACTTCTACATTCAAAAACGTACTATAAAATCGTGACTACAAGGTATATTTTCGAACGGCACTGTAAATTATTTGTGTCAGTTATTTCCCATTTAAGGGAAAATGTCTGAGATATTCGTATCGATACTTTAATTCCAATTATAATATTACCCTTACAGTTTATCAGTTTCAGATTTTATGAGGAAATTTTGGTGCTACGTAATTTTATTCTTTATATGAGCGGCTGGGCCATTGTTAAAGATATCTTGAACGAGGGGCAGTATCAGGTCAAGCATTATAATAAAAGAAAAAACACTGACGGCACTAAGGCGACCGAGGCGGCGAGACAATAGTATTTTTGCCATATTTGTGACTTCATTGCTTTCATTCGTATAATAACAACAGCCCGATATTAAACTATCCCACTGCTAGACACGGGCCTCTTCTCAGTATGAGAAGGGTTTAGACATAGTATCATATAGTCCATAGACTACCACCGCTGGCCCAGTGCGGGTTGGCGGACTTCACACACATTTATGAGAAAATAATGGAGAACTGTCAGACATGCAGGTTTCCTCACGATGTTTTTCTTCACCGTTAAAGTAAGCGATAATTAATTATTTAACACGCACATTATTTTAAAAGCCGGAGATACCCGTTTAAGGATCAAATTCGAAACCGAGGCAGTTCAACGGTTTTTAATTAAGCTATCGCTGAGTATTCATTTTCATTATCATTCGTAAACAACAACTAAATTATATATATATATATATATCCCAATAATGACGTATCTTTAATAAGAATTCAGCTTATTAATGATATGTGATTAAAAAATATTCCAAGTACTATAGTCCGTCTCTTAATTTTTCTGAGTTTGCTCGATGGCTAGGCATAGAGCAAAATAGGTTGGCATTAATTTCGTTCGTGTTAAAATATCTCTGCATCTCTTCGATTGATAGCAGATAAATATGTGCATAGCAATTTTATTTATAAAAATTTTAAAGTGGATATAGTGACAAGAATAGAAAAGGGTATGTTAAGTTGGTTTGGGCATGAAGAAAGAATGGACGAGGAAAGACTGACTAAGAAATTTTATAAGGCTAGTGCGAATGGAACAGTCGCAAGAGGAAGACCTAGGCGAACATTTCTTGATCAGATCGGAGGCGTTCTGGACAAAGGGCAGGTTAAGAGCACCTTGAACCGACGGGCGTGTATGAGGAATGTGATGAAAGTGAATGAAGCTAGAGAAGTGTGTCAGGATCGTAGCAAATGGAAATCCGTAGTCTCTGCCTACCCCTCTGGGAAACAGGCGTGAATCTATGTATGTATGTATGTATGTATGTAGCTATTTTATTTATTCAGTTTTATCTAATTTTATGCAAGGATTCAAAGACATTCTAATGATATCATACATGGTTGTTTTTCTACCTTCATGTTTTATTTTTATTTAAAAAGACAACTAACGTAAAGATTCTCCAGACTAGGAACAACTGTTTGTGGTTCACGCAAATATTTTTGTTTTGTATGGGATTCGATTCTACAATAGGTACTCTGCGCGGTGGCAGTGACCATTTAAACCAGGTGACCACTACGATATCCGTGCAGTCAGATAACGATGTATCATATAAATTAATTATTACTCGAGTGGATCAAACTCACACCATGATGCTTAATAGCAGGCATATGCATGTGATATAGTACACAGGTGTACACTCTATTTCCTCACACTGATCGACCTGAAAGACATCAGACGCAGAACCAACGGCTTTACGTGCTCTACGAGGCACGGCGTGTGCAATACCACAAACTTCCTGTCTTCAGACTGCTAATAAGGATTTCTTGATAGAAAACCAAATATTTTTTTGCTAGCCGGGAATCTAACCAAAGATCCTCACACACAGCAGTCGCACCACTACTTAGCGTACCACAATATATACGGTATTACTTAAAAACTATTTACCAAAAACCTATACCTTCTCGCAATAGAGTAAAAAACAAGCTGATCAGAGTATATTTAGACGTCGTATCGTGTAAATGGTTAAATACCTATATATAAAAAACCTTCAGTGGTCAGTAGCGATTGCATAGATGTCACCGTCACGTTTTTGTCAAAGATCGTTCAACTTCTAACCATTCACGAATTCGGGAAACGGTATAACAATAAAAAAGTATATAAAAAAAGCAGTTCGTGGTCAACACTTCTATCAAAGTTTTTGCTTTCTAAAAGTCAATATTAAGTCTCGTCCGGAGATTAGCATTCGGTTGTTCCCATAACGATTTTAATAAGATTAAATATTCATATTCAATTAATATTTTATGATCGGTTATCCTCTTAACTTTTTAGTTGCGATTGTGATTGTAATAATCCCTGTTTATTATGTGTCAATGTTGAGAAAGAGAAAACGTAAGTTAATAAAACGGTGAGAGTTTACGCCAATATGTAGATTAGTGTAAATTATTAGGATTTTGCGTTTGATCTTTATACGTAATTCTTACGTATAAAGTGGTCACAGAAGAAGATTGTTCTTGTCACTCCAATGACTGTACGAATGGAGCATTGGCTTAGGAGGCTGGCCACTACGTAGGACCTAGTTTGATTTCCCAATGTGACAAAAATTGTGTCAGCCAGAAGTAGATGTGTATGTCAAGTCTGGGTGTTTTTGATGTCTGTTGTTTTAATGTTTATGACGGCATTTGCGATACAGATGATTATACGTAGAACGGAAATTATTTTATCTATAATGTAGGTATAAAAAGATTAGGGTGTTTTTAGTGGATTTCAGAGCTACTAGAATTTACAGTTTCGTATTTATGATATTAGTAGGAATTAATATTACATAATTATGTGAAAGATTGATGTTTGAAGGAGGTTTGGATGTTTGTAACTCTGTCGCGCGAATATAGTCTGACGGATTTGATAGATAATTCGTGTCATGGATGAATACTTAACATATTTGTTATCCTAATATACGTTCCCATAATAATATTCTATCACATACACACAACACGATCTAGCCCAAACTAAGCAAACAAACTAGACAATGGATAAACATACATATATACATTTTTTTGTAAATACTTACATATTATACATAGAAACACCCACACCAAGACAAACATCCATGTTCATGCACACAAATGTTTGACTTGTATATGCGGGCGTCGAACCCGCGACCTCAGGCGTGGCAGTCGGATACACTAACCACTACGCCATCGAGGTCTCATGGTAGGTATGTACGCGGGCGCAGCAGGCAATCTAGTAAATAGTAAGGGTGGTCATTTAAGTTTTTATTTATTCTGTCAATTTGACTTTATAAATAACTCACTAACATCATTTATTGATTATAACGATACTAATAATATAATCACTTGATTATAAATTATTTGTTAGAATCGTGTCATTATGATATTTGACAATGATTTTACGCCTTTGTGATTATGAATCAAATTAATTTTACTCATTAATAACCTTTACTATTATATTAGTTATTTATTTTGCGAAAAGGTGACAAGCATAAATTAGGTAACCATTAAAAGATAACACATTATATATTTTTGTTAATTCTGTCATATAAATTAGATAATATAACAGTACACTCTGGTACAATGACGCGAGTTTCAATAACACTCATTCATCGTTTAATCGCTGCATAATTCAAATCCCCTTTTCTGTATCATCGTAATTTACATATGCTAAATAAAAAGCGGTGTCATCACAAAAGATATTTGGAGGCAATATAAACATAATATCAATTTAAATTCCTTGTTAGTGGAGCGAAAGCCGACATCATACCTGAAAGTGGCGGGCCGCTATTGGTCGAGCGATGAGCCAATCGCGTGCGATGGTGGCGCCGAGTCAGGGGCGCTACATCCGGCCGGCGGCAGCGGGCGGGCCGAGCGCCGGGCTCGTCGCGCCTCAGTTCCTCTCCACACCTCGCTTCGGACTGACGTGTTCGTATACTCGTGTTGTTGTTACCACTGATTTCAATAACGTTTGTTTGTCCTCCCATCGTGGGAAGTGACAATGCCGCGACCCTCACGTGAAAGCTACGGCGATCAAAAGCCACCCTACTCGTACATATCCCTGACAGCCATGGCGATCTGGAGCTCGCCGGAGCGCATGCTGCCGCTGTCGGAGATCTACCGGTTCATTACGGACCGCTTCCCGTATTACCGGCGCAACACGCAGCGCTGGCAAAACTCGCTGCGGCACAACCTCTCGTTCAATGACTGCTTCGTGAAGGTGCCGCGCCGCCCGGACCGGCCCGGCAAGGGCGCCTACTGGACGCTGCACCCGCAGGCCTTCGACATGTTCGAGAACGGCTCGCTGCTCAGAAGACGCAAGAGGTTCAAGCTCCAGAAGGGAGAAAAGGACAACTTAAACGCAGAACTGGCAGCGCTTGCCAGTTTCAACCGAGCATTCTTGGCTCGCCAGGCTGGTGCGCCACCGCCTCCGCCGGCTATGCCGTCTGCTAGCTTGTACACACCACCTCTATGTCCACAATTGAGTCCTGAGCCGGCAGAGATTCCTGAAGCATCTGCTGTGACGATATTACCGCAGAGACCGCGAAGAGCGTTTACTATTGAAGCGTTGTTGGAGCCGGATTTGCCGCGGCTGTCGCCGTCGCCGCCTCAACCGCCGGTGATGCCGATGGCGATGCCGCGGCTGGAGCTGACGATGCCAAGCCCGTACATGCTGGCAGCGCAGCGCTACCATGCAGAGCTGCTACAAGCGGCGGCGCACGCGCTGCGCCCCTGCTACTTGCCGCCGCCGCCGCTGCCCGTCGCGTGACACCACCGCTCACACACTACCTGCTCCAATGTTTCGTGCAATGTTAGATTGTAAGTACACACTAGTATTCATCATTTTGTATAGTGACTCTTCTGTGAGACATCGTTTTGTAGTTTATAATTGTTAAAGTTGGAAGCAGTGCGGCGACACTGGTACTCATGACACCCTCTCTAACATGGACTGGTATCCAGTACTTTAAACTAAATCGCTTTGTGTAGGACATAGTTTGACAAACCTACATCGCATTTAGTATTTTTATGATATAATTATTTATTTAAAGGAGTAACACTGAGGCTATTAATTGGCCTATCATTGAACATTCCGCTGATGAATCGTCTCCACCGAGACAGTAACATCCTGATTTAAGTGATCTCACTTATAAGATTTATGTAATTATTAATTAGTTAATTATGTAGTAGATGTGAATTATTAATACATATTATATTAATAAGTAAGCCGTGACAGAGCGTGTATATAAACATATAATCAATATCTGGCTTCATTTAGTTGATTTTGTAAATTAATTTCTATATATAAAAATATATACTAATATTGACAACAACAATTATATTTATTGTAAGATGCCCGGGCTGTCTGTCTATGAAAACAACAATTTCAATTTGATCCGATTTAAATAATTTGATCTAGTTAATGTGAAATATATTGTTGTATCTATAGTAGTGTAGAATAAGATTGTTATTTATTTTAGGGATGAGAACTGAGTATTTCATTTCCTGTTTATTATGTAGAAGTTTTTTTCTGTAAATATTGTTTAAATTGTTAAAACTATTGAGTAGGATTATTAAATGGAATTCATTTTACTTTCTTCGTTTCATTTTATCGCCATACCGGGACTTGTAACGTGGATTGAAGCATGTAACCCGAATTATTTTGAGGTATTTGATAGCTTGAGGTGATCTTCGTGTGTGGTAATATAAAAAGTGCTAGAAAATTGTGAAAAAATGTGTTCGGTGGTGGTCTGTTTCACGGTGTAACGCGGCGCGACGGCCGCTGCTTGTGAGCTAATAGCTAGTGATATTGGCCCGAGCGAGACTCGGCACAGTTGCTGACTCACCGATCCCCTTGTTACACACATAACGCGCATTATTGGCTTGTTGAACATTTTGACTTTTTACCACGTTTAATCTAATGATTGCGCGTACAATAGACCCTTTCTTATTCGTCAGTTCATTTCTTTTTGGGTTTCATTATGGAAATTTATCAGTCAGACATGGTTAGTGGGTGGTTTATATGAGGCTTTTATGGTTTTCTTTTGTGTTTCAAATGTAAATGACATTGTTTTGCTTAAGACCAATTGATGGCAATCAATTTGCCAGGCCAAATAGGCAGTAGGTATGTTTCAATTGAAGATGAAAATAAAGTAACTAGGTATATTTCGCATCTCAAGTTCATAATTGTTAATAGCCAAATCCTGTAAACATATGTTCTGCATTATTGAGAGAATTACCTGCATCATGTGAGTTATATAGGTATTTGTGTCAACAAGGCAAAATAGATATGTAAAACAGAATAGGGCTAAGAACGACTATGAACGTTACATACCTACATGGAAATAAATATTTCAGATAGAATATTCACCCAGACCATGTATGTGATTCACATATTTGTTGTTTAAAGATAGGTACTTATATTCTTTCATGCAGGTTTCGAGCCCTCTACATCATATAATATAATATATTAATAAGATGACTACTTTCATTACTAGATTAATAACACATTTTATTAACAACTAGGTATACTAACACTACTATATATATATAGTATATATATATATATATATATAAACTGATACAATAAATTTTTAGACGAGTATTCAAGTATAATAGTTGCAACTTGCAACACGTTGCAGATATGAGTACTAAAATTAAATTGCCGGCATTTTTATCTAAAGGCGATTTAAAAGAGTAACTTTGAATTACTTTCATGCATTTCTTCAAAGGCTCAAAACCTTTTCCTGAAAGATGTAACTTTAACAAATCCACAAATTAATAATTAAACGCTTTTATAAGTTACTTAAAAAAATTGTAACTCTTTATTTTGAATTCTATTATGCGTTGGTACTATATAACATATGTATTTGTTAAAGAAACAGCATTAAAGTAAATTATATAAGTGTAAAGCTTATTAATTTCTACAGGAAACATTAACATTTATTTTAACGTAGTGTACGTTTTGTTTCAATTCAGTGGTAACAGTGAATTACTTGTACAAAAGCTGAAACTATTGAAGTAATAAGAAGAAGAAGAAGAAGAATACTAAACGTTCGAAGTTAAAGAGTTTTGACTAAAATTCTGTACTTTTATATTTTTTTAGTTTTGACTAATATTTTGTGCTGTTATATTTGTATAGTTTTGACTAAAATTCTGAACTGTTTTTTTTTTAAAAGACCCTCCCACTCTTGTTTGTAATTCCCGTGTTGCGGGGAACTTTACAAACATTCAAACAACAGACACAAAGAAAACACAAACTTGAAACAAGTACCTTTATATGGACCTCACCATTTTTTGTCCCGTGTAGCCTCATAAAAAAATGTTGATGGAAATCGAACTCACAACACCCGGGCGGTGCGGCGACGGCAATCACTTAAACTACATACTACGCCATTCATTCAATCATATATTTTAAATCTATAGCATTTAATAATATGAGTGTTGGGATTGATTTATAAACTATTAGCTTTTGCGCGCGGCTCCGCCCGCGTGGTACATCAATAAAAAGTAGCCCACGTCCTTTCCAAGGCTTTAATCTATATCTGTACCAAATTTCATCGAAATCGGTTGGGTGGTTTAGCCGTGGAAAGGTTACAGGCAGACAGGGTTACTTTCGAATTTATAATATTAAATAATAATAATTTGTTGGCATCAGAAAAAAGTACAATGCGGTGTATTTTACATTATATGACTTAATAAACTAGATAGGTACATGAATTTACAAGAATACACTATGATCAATGGCCTCCGAGCTAGGAAAATCCTCCTAGGGACATCCAATCCATCTATGTATATGTTAACAATTATTATGAACTAGGATTTATTAAGAGTTAAGGTAAGGCAAGATGATGACGATGCCTTTATTTTACACAAGTAGGTGAAATGGTAAAGAAACGTGTGAAGTAATCGTTTGTGGTTATATATGGATTGTGTGCGTGTTTGTGTGCGTGCGTGTGTGTGTGTGTGTGTGTGTGTGTGTGTGTGTGTGTGTGTGTGTGTGTGTGTGCGTGTGTGTGTGTGTGTGTGTGTACGTGTGTGTGGCGCATATTGCGTTACCCTTGTATATAATTTATAAAAATAATTATTGTTTTCAACGTACAAATATTAACTAATCTTATAATGCGAATGTATGGTAGTCTACTTAAAAAAATTGTAATTAAGCGACGCATTTTAGCGTAATGTAATTAATATAACTACATAATTACATAATTTATTTATTTACTAGCTATGCCGCGCGGTTTCACCCACATTTATGACTCAATAGTCGAGCTACGGAGCCGAATTGCTCCACTCCTGTTGCTTATAGAGTGATGTTATATTGTCTATGTTATTTCTAGATAAAGCAGCTTTCTAATGGTGTATGATATTTTTAAATCGGTCAAGTATTTTTTTAGTTGACTCATTACAAATAAACATACAAAAATTCTAATCATTATCATTACATACTATAAAAAAAAAAACGGCACATCTGTCTGTTCGCGATAAACTCAATAACTACTGAACGGATTTTCATGCGGTTTTCACCTATAGACATAGTGATTCATAAGGAAGATTTAGGTGTATATTAGTAAAGTGTTTTTATACAATAAAAACAATTTACTAATATTTTCAATAATATGATGTAGCCAATTATGACTTGGGAGCGTTTTTTGACGTGATTTATTAAAATTTTTAAAAGGATTCTAGAAAAATAATGTATAGATATATTACCTACGTCCTTTTTATTTCGTTTTCAGACAAAGTTGCGGGCTATAGTTAGTATCTAAACAATGTTTACTAAAATATAAGCCTTAGTAATATTATGAATGCGATTTTGAGTATGTTTGTTCCGCTTTCATGCCTGAACTACTCGACCAATAATTATAAAATTTCGCATACATGTTGTCAGGTATACAAAAAAAGACATACGGTACATTTCATCTAGAAAAAAGTACTGTTTTCGAGCGAGCGAAGCCGCGGGCAAAAGCTAGTATCTTTATATTAAAATTACCGCACGGCTCGTTTATATATTTTGTAAAGAAAACTTAAATGCTGTTTGCTGTTTTAAATATATGAAAATATAATGTGTCTCAGGTCGGTGACCAACCATACTCAATATTATAAATTCGAAAGTAACTCTGTCTGTTTGTCTATCTGTTATCTTTTCGCGGCTAAACGACTCAATCGATTTGGATAAAATTTGGCAAGCTTAAAACCTGGGGAAGGATTAGTTTTTAATGATGTAGGTACCATGTGGTCGGAGCCAAGCGCAAAAGCTAGTTCTAATATAAATACTGAGTTAATTATTAAGTACTACATATTAGAAAACAAATCTCAACTACAGTCCATTTTTCCTGTACAGTCATATTTAATAAAAAATAAGGCGTGATGGTAGTTAGTCATTACATCATAGAGAGCCATCTCTATTATTGTCTTTCTTTTTGTCATAGGTATTTATTGCAGACGAATATGACTAATTTGGCTGCCTCGATGGCGTAGTGGTTAGTGTAACCGACTGCCACGCCTAAGGTCGCGGGTTCGATTTTCGCACAAGTCAAACATTAGTGCGCACAAACATGGATGTTTGTCTTGGTCTGGGTGTTTCTATGTATAATAGGAATGTATTTACAAAAAAAAAAACCTATATATGTATGTTTATCCAATATCTAGTACCCATAGTACAAGCTCTGCTTAGTTTGGGCTACATGATGTTGTGTGTATGTAACAAAAAAAAAATTATGTATAATCTGAAAGCTGTAAGTGAATGATTTTAAGAGTTCGTTTGTTTAGTAATAAAGACATTAGAGAAAATATAGGCTACATATTGCTTGTAACATGCTTTAGAGTGATCTCTAACGCACTTAGTCTCCATGCACTTATTATATTAATATTGAAATGACACGTTTGAGTGCAAAATTAATTAATGACTATAAGGATGGCGTATTGGTATAAGTGGTCGCCTCGCCATTGACGCTGTGCCGAGTGTTGCGGGTTCAAATCCCAAATGTAACAAACATTTGTGTGATCCACAAATAATTGTTCCGAGCTAGGGTGTTCTTTGAGTGTTTGTAAAGATCTCCATCATACAAGACTTAATAGAAGAGCGGAAGTTGCCTTTATAGAAAGAATATATAAGCAGGACGACATACATGAAGGTTTATTTTGAATATTTCTTTTTGCACTAAATCGTTTGATACTAAGTAAGTTAGAGAGTATGAAGTCTAACGCGTGTTGCATACATATCTATAGTAAGTATACACATATCACATATAAACATATCTATGTATACACATACATATACGCATATAAACATATCTATAGCACATGTATAGTAAGGCCAATAAGCCGAGATTAAGAATATAAACAAACAGTCAGCGGTTCTTAACATTTTTATATTTAAGATATCTGCAGGTTTAATTTCACTATTTGGTACTTAACCCTACTAGTTATTTCCACCAGTGTAACTGAGAATAACTAGTAGGGTTAAGTATATTAGGATGGTTCTCTATTTCATAGCGCCTAAAACATATCTTGCGAAGTGTGTGTTAGTGTGTGTTAGTGTGTTAGTGTGTGTTAGTGTGTTAGTGTGTGTTAGTGTGTTAGTGTGTGTTAGTGTGTTAGTGTGTGTGTGTGTGTTAGTGTGTGTGTGTTTGTGTGTGTGTGTGTGTGTGTGTGTGTGTGTGTGTGCGTGTGTGTTTGTGTGTGTGTGTGTGTGTGTGTGTGTGTGTGTGTGTGTGTGTGTGTGTGTGTGTGTGTGTGTAAAATACCTCTGATACCTATATTTATAACGTATATGAGTTTAGGACTGGAATAATAAGGAACAATGAATAATTCAACTAATTATCAATTATAATTATCTAATTATCAGTTGTAAGTTTCTATCGATTAATTAATTTCCTATTAATTAATTACACAAAAGCATTATTTTATTATAATTAGCGCTAGTATTTTATGGCGGACATAAATATATTTTCATTATAAGAATGTATGAAGACTTACGCAGTATAGTATTGAACGTAAAATATTATAATATAGAGCAGTCAACTATGATAAATATTAATGTTTAAATGATTATGTTTTTATCGATTGACGGAATCAATATTATAAAGGTGCATCTCTAGTGAATTTTTTGCCTTCAACATTCAACAACATAATAGAAACATTAATATGGAAAACATTTTGCCAAAATTAGAATTATTTACAGAGTACTCTGTCCAGTAGGGTGAGAGTAAGCATACGTAATAGTTTATTGTAAAGTTCAGAAGGCTTATACAAATTGATACTGATTTTGTTAATTTTGATTTTATAAAAGACATTGCCCCCACTACAAGCAATTCCTGTGCCGAGAGGAACTTTACAAAAATTTAAACAACAGAGGCAAACAGGACTCAGCCTCGGATAAGCTATTTTCGGATAACACATTTTTTTTGTATAGTTCGAACCCACAACAGTCGGAGCAGTTTTAGTGGCGGGCGACTAATCAAACTACTGCAACCGGACAATCAAGACAGCGATTATCTAATAAGAACGTTTTCAAAAATATAATAGTTATAAAAGTTCTAGCTTCGATATTTAATCCGAAAATTTTAGCGATGTTATGAAATTTTTAGTAGCTATATTGCTATTTGATGCCTCTGAAAATCTTTGATATGATTATGTACGAGTTAATTAACAACATTTCTTTTGTGTACGTGTTTATGTTAAATGTTTCAAGTAAACATAGATGATAGCTTAGTTCAACACACATACATGCATACATATAAGTCTGAACATGTGTGTGTGTGTGTGTGTATTCGTGCTTCGATTACGATCACAAGCACGCGCCATATTTATACAAGTGCAGGCTTTACGTTGTGACGTTATTTATAAGCAGTTTATCGTCTCGTTGCGCCTGAGTTGATTCACCTACAGCGTGTAACTGAAAGGTGTGGTCATCTTCAAAGGCCGTTAGGTGTACATGATAAATGATTACACATACATATATAGTCTCATCTTTATATACCTGAAGGGCTAGGCAGAGGTGTTTTACACCCATATTTCTCCAATTTAGGTTTTAAGTACCACCTAATAGGAGGCGAGCCTTTTTCCGTTTTGCCGTATCAGTTTCAGACTGTGCGGCTAGTAAGAGTGTAAAAAAAAACCGAGTAGGATTTTGCTCGATCAAAATCAACCCGAGACCTCAGATGCATCCAATGTCGCTGTACCCGGATCAAAAAGCAAAAAATATAATTTTATATGAAGATAAACCAATCTTAACAAAGTATAGTAATTAATAATAGCTATTGCGCCTGTAATATTTTACAAAGCTTTTATGAAACTTTAAGATAATATAATCTATTTGTAAAAGAAAAGGATTTTATAAATGAATCTATGGATATTTTTGTTGTTTCCACATTCTCCCCCTCAATTTGAGCAGTCATTAATACTACACGCTGTATAATCATAAGAACCTTTTAATGTATCTTTTTTTGGTTATATAGACTTTGGACTTTCGACTAATATATAGGTTTATTTCATTTATTAATATATGATTGATCTGAGCTACCTATTAATTATTTTTTGGTTTGACTTCACAAACTTGGGCACCTGGGACATAAAGGCTGGTTCTTATGGCATAAGTGCCATAAGAACCAGCCTTTATAACTTTGTAACAAATTGTAGAAGACTTTGTAGACGGAACACAAACAAACTTTTGCTTCATCCGGACTTTATTAAATCTAGTTCTATTCGTCATCCATGCTAAGGGCGCCTTCAAATTTGCCGCACAGTACTGCGCGGTGGCAGCGCTGCATATTTGAAGGCGCCCTCACTAATATTATAAATGCGCATATGAGTTTGTTTGTTACGCTTTCACGCCTTAACTACTCGACCGATCATCATGAAATTTCGCATACAGATTGTACAGAAAAGAACAAAGGGCATCATATCCATAAAAAGTACTGTTCCCGGGGGATAGAAATTGACTGACCAAATCTACATAAACGTAAGGGAACTTAATAGAAGTCTATTTAGTTTATAACAAAAGTTCTTTAAATATTAAAAAATAGGGTTAAAATTTGTTGCTACATTTTTGTTAAGGATTGTCAATTGCAACATGTAGTTTTGAACTGTGACCGACAGTTGACAATAGAGCTTCCATCTATTATGTACTACTAAATTGGAGCCGGCTATTGCGGGCATGCGCAGACGGATGGTTAATTTTGTCTGTATGACCTTCGTGTGAGGAGACGGGCCGATTGATAAATATAATGGCTCAACATCAGTCTTTTGTTATAGTTCAGCTGTTATAGACACTGTGATCTAAACGCCATAGTTTAGTTTTTTAAGTAACTGCGACATATACAAAGTGGCGCAAATGTTATCACATTGATTGATATCACATATACTACATGGTATTCTTTGACGATTTACAAATTATGATCAAATGTATTTAGTAGTTCAGCCACAGGAATTTTTTTGTTTTCATAATTTAGAACAGCATGTGTTATGCAGAGATAAATGTCAAAGACCTCAAGCAGCTATATTAAAACAAAACAAACAAACGAAAATAATCACAAAAAAAAAAAACAAAAGTAATAAGGTCCATAATCTTGTGACGAAAATAAATAGGTTAGTGTGTGCTTATTACAATGGTGTTCCAATTTGTGTCTAATTTTATTTTATTTATTCTGTTCAAAAAAATAATTGTTGATTTCTGTGAAAATAGGTTTTTTGTTTACGTTAACCGTCTTATATCAACCAGCTTATGGCAGTATATCAATATCATTTAATGTGATAACTGATAAGTTTTGCGCCACTTTGTATATCGGCCTGTATTATAGTGTGGATACTGAGGTCCAATTCTTGTAAGAAAACTGTTCAAAGTACAGTTCCGATTTAGTCACAGAAATATTATAAATATCCTAAATTAAAATAAACATAAATTGAATTGCAGTTCATTTTTGACGTTTATAAGACTATTGGAAGTCTATTTTAAACAAATTTTATTGTGTGAATTGACTCTCTGGTCAAACATTAAGGAAAACAAATTTTACTATGGACTGTAATATTAAATGCAATAATGCTTAATACCCAATTACGGCTCATGTGCTGTTACAAAGAAGTATTGAGGATTTTTCTAATCTTGTCTATCATTATTATATTCTGATTAACTTAAGATACGACCACCCACAACGAAAGCGTACTCTGTGGATTTAAAAAGCAATTTACCAACGTCGAAGAAATTACGTATCATGCATAAAACCTGCTTCGTTTTCAAATGGTCGAGAGGTCTCGAATTCTATTCCTAGATCGGTCATAGTGTTATTGAATTGTTTTGTGATTGTTTTCTCTGTAGCAGTATAGGATCTGAAACAAAAGAACGAAAAAAGACGAAATGTGGATATAATACAATTCTGCTTACCCTTTCAGGAATACACAAACGTAAGACTTTGTATATGTATGTATATAAAATCTCAAATTCTTCTATATTTATAGAAGTTCGTTAAAACACCTTCAAACATATGCTTAGAATAAAATCACAAATGAATTGCCACAGAAAAAACTGCTAAATGATATTTGAGTGCATCCGAAAGCCGCGTTAACATTATATGCCTTCTCATTATTTGCTCGTTGAGTTTTTCAAACAATCCAAATAATATAATACATCAAACAATAAATATTTGTAGAGGCAGCTGTTGGGCCGGATTATTATACGAACCTAAAATAATAATCGGCCACTCTTAACACTTCTGTTGATGTTTTTGCCCCGAACACCTTTGTATGCAATTCTTGTAGCCTATAATTTCGAAATTAATATCTAACACATTGTGCCTATCTGGTCGTCCCTCGATTTGCCGTTTTTATAGCTTTCCCGACACCATAACCGCTAATTATTACGGGCCCGACATCGCCTCGAGGTTGCCCAAAATTTACCATGACATCAAATTTAAACTTTAAACTCTTTAACTCAGAGTTCAAATTCGTTGAAATGAATTAGTTTAATCAGCAATCTGGATAGTGTGTGGATTAGTGAAGGAATTTTGAACGCTATATCTAACATCCGTTAGATACACACGATGAATGAGGTAGGTAGATGATTCTTTTCTATTTATTTATGCCCTCTGTTACTGGAAGTGACCTTTGTCCAGCAGAGCAGGTTATTAAACGGACCTAATAATATTACATTTTGGTTAATATGTTTAAGGTATCCTGTTGGTCTTATAACATTAGTTAATGCTTATTTTTCCAAAAGTGTTATTAAGGTTTTCTGGTAAGAGATTGTAGAATGTGGCCAGAAGACGACGAAGTTCTGGTTCTATTATGCGGGACTTAAAAACATAGCCGGCAAAATGCGATTCATCTCTGCCTATCCCTCGGGGGAAAACACCATTCTTTCTTATAAATGGTTTCAAAATTAAATTAAAAAATATATTACTTGACAAAGCATATAATAAATATAATACTATAATTAAGGAATATCTAGATGATAAATGCATTGATATTAATGATTGACATAATAATTTATCCATTGTTTTTGTTTGACATAATATGATTTTTAATTGTTCTTCTAAATTTTTTATTTTTATTATTGTATTTCCTTTTGTTTCTTTTTTTATATATTGTTATACTATTATATTCTTATTATTATTATATTTTGTAATATTTGCATGCCCCAGGGTGGAGTATGGAGAAACCAAATATAATTGCAACATATTGACCATTGTACCCATATTCGCAAATAAATGATGATTTAATTTGATTTGATTCTCTCTTTTCTTTTCGTGTGGTTAGTGGCCAACCTGTTGTCAAGAGTTGTTCAAGACGCCCGTAGGCCTCTGCATGGCTTAGCGACTGCTGTCAATTTGACAACAACCGGGACCGACTTTTTACGTGCCCTCCGAAGTACGGAGACGCTCAGATGAAATACCACTAAGCGGTCACCCATCTATAGACTGACCACACCCAACGCTGCTTAACCTCGCTAATCGTTTACCGATCAGTGAGTGCAACTGGCTATGAGCAAAACACTATGCAACAGTATCGTGCGAAAGGCTTCAAAAATAATTCTTAATATACTATGTATGATTATGTATAATGTGATATTAATGTCGTTATGTCACTCACAAAAACAATCAAATGTATACATTCTTCACTTTCAAGGTATTTTAGTGCACTCATATTTTCTTATATAATTGCTAATGCAAATTAATTATACAAATTTACATAGGCAGTCGCGCAACCGGAGTAAGATTTGACTGCTGTTTTATTGAACTACATTAAATTAATTCGGGTTTTTTATAAAGTACATACAAAACTGTTTCTCAGAATGTTTTGTTTAATGACTGCTTCTGTACTAGTAATAAATCCTGTGTTGTGGAGGACATTACAAACATTCCAACAAACACAGAACATCCAATCTCGGAACATTACACAACTATTTGTGGATAACCCAAATTGAAAGGAATCGAACTCATTACACATGGCAGTGGCGAAGCGACCCCGAGACCGAAGCGAAGCTAAAAGTATGGATTTTAGGTCGAAAACAAAATTATTGCTAGTAGCTGCTCAAGCTAAGTTCTATGCTTACGTTAATAGTAGTTTTACGTTGGCAGTTTAATGGCTGAAACTCGAACACGGGATCATTTCATCATGTTGCGACCAGGGGCGTCGACTTAGAAAAAATACTAGATTTTCGCCCGCTTTAATGTATATTATATTAATAATTTTTTCTGCATGAAAGGAACCCCATGTCCTTTTCTGTACCCCTGACAACGTGTATGAGGAATGAGGAATTTTAAAATGATCGGTGGATTAGTTAAGCATTGAAAGCGTAACAAACAAACTCACATTTACATTTATAGTATTAGTTGGGATTGAATGTAATGGAATAGTAAACGAAAATTGTCAAATATTTCGTTTAGCATATTTTTATAGACTTATTGATAATTAGCCCCTCTGGCTAATTATTATCAATATATATATAAGAAATGGACATAAACAGATTTTTGAGAGTTCTCAGCCCTATTTATTATATCGGTGGGTGAGTTCGGGTACCCCTAACACCTGTGGAGTCAGCGCAAGTGCCAGCGACATTGTTGACGCATAAGTTTTGTACTCAGGCGCATGTATGCGATAGCGCCGCACCATAGTAGTTTCTCGTCAACCACATAGTTCGGCTGTAATTTAATATGTAATGACGGTTCTTATTGAAGTATATGTACTGATTTCCAAATTTTCCCAAAATTACAGATATATTTAGCAAAAATATTGTTATGTTTGCGTTCACGCTCACGGCTGAAAAAACAGATATAATATTTAATAATATTTTTATGTTTGCGTCTACATTTATGCCTAAACGGTCCTAGGTTCATTTCCCAGACCAAGCAAAGTGATCTAGAATTTGATTTGTTCTAAAATTTACGGTAGCTATTGAATTTAGAAATATGCAGCCAATTATGAAAACAAATATTTGTCGAAATGTAGGTGTTGTTTTAACACATACATATGTATTTGTCTGCATAGGAATACTACTCTGTCCCTTCCCTTTGCCTTCGAAAATACATTATAGGCGAGAACCATATAAGTCTTTTTACATATGTAATTAACATTACATAATATATAAATAGCCTTAACAATTCTTATCGGATTAATCTATCAATTGATATACTAACCGGTGTCACAATAAGCTTTATATCAATCGTCAAATACACGATTCGAAATAAGAACAATGTGGTCATGGTGATCAAGGTGATGGCATTGTCACTGTCGTCGTAGTTTCGGCGTTGTCGGCATTGTCGGCGTTGTCGGTATTGTCGGTGAATGGGCGAGGTGTCGGCGAAGTGTCGGCGTCATGCCGCGATGCGACTTCCCGCGGTGTGGTTCCGGCGATTGTATCGAAGGACACGCCCCTCGTTCTATACTCTCGTAGCTGAAACTTGATTTGTATTATCTACAAGCATGTATGCTTGTATTATAGAAAGGGTAAGCAGGAGGAGTAATATATTGAAACTAAAATCTATATAACGTAATTTTATATTTATTATCTATTTTAATATATATTTATATCTGTGCTATTAAATGAAAAAAATATCTTGTCGACTAAGTGTTGGTTCTTACGTAGCAAGAACTAACGTAGTTTATTGGGCACATTTAAAATCTTGGAATAACATTTTTTCCGTCTCAAGCATTGAATCCGAGACTTCAGGTCGTAAATAGAAGCACGAACTACACCACATTACAGTAATATAGAATAACACTCGACTGTAAAATCTTAGTAAACAAATAATAATTTACTCGACCCGAGCTTAGACACTGAGACCTCACGATCGACCGTAAACATAAACACAAAACACCACCTTACAAGAAAACCGAACAAAACTTGAATATGGAATCGAACGTACAATCGTCCGTAAACCAAACCAAAAGGTTGTGCCACGAGATCATTGAGGTAATTATGTAAGTACAACCATCTATTCACACATGTGTCCTTGTATTTCTGTACTCAGAGATTTATGTTAAAATCAATGTTGTCAAAGAGATTATGTTTAATCACGTATGTCATTTTCTTTAGTTGTTATTATTACATTATTATTATTGTTTTATTTCTTTAGTTTATTATGGGCAAGGTTTAAATAGACTATGGGGTTAAGATCATGACAAAACGAATGATTTGTATTTTGCAATACTATTGCTGATACATGCTAGCGGCTACCCGCGGCTAGGGTTGCCAGTCTTAAAACCGAAAAGGCGGACGAAACAGCCAGTTTGCCAGATTAGCCATTTGGGTAAAAAGTCCGGGCATCCTTAAATTTTTGTCTCAGTATAATATGACAATAGAAGAGGACAGTGATAGTCCGCGCGCTTGCACTAGCGATACCGAAAAGCCTGACTGTATCCTGCTTCATCCGGATGCCTGGCAGCGCTACTCATGATTATCAACAAGTAATATGGCAGGACTGTGGCTAGTGGAAATTTAAAGTCTCTACCTATTTCTACGGGCAACAGCTTGAAGCTACATATGTATATAAGATCCGAATTTCATCAATTTCATGTCATGGTTGCTAATCCCAACCATCACTGACGTAGGCGATATTATTATAATGCACAAGTGTGTGCCAAACCATACTTTAGAGTTAAGTAAAAACTGGCTCATAGCCAGTTGCACTCACTGATCGGTAAACGATTAGCGAGGTTAAGCATCGTTGGGTGCGGTCAGTCTATAGATGGGTGACCGCTTTGTGGTATTTCATCTGAGCGTCTCCGTGTTTTGAAGGGTATGTAAAAAGTCGGTCCCGGTTGTTGTCAAATTGACAGCAGTCGTTAAGCCATGTCAAAGGCTTACTATTGAAGAAATCTTGACAACAGGTTGGCGAATAACCACACGAAAAGAAGAAGAAAAAGAGTTAAGGAGTAGAGAGTGTACTTGCAGTCCCTATTCCCCAACGCTCATAGTCTTATAGAATAGGAGAGATCAGGTCTCTCACCTGATCTCTCTCGCAACACAAACGGCTTTTTGAAGCACCAGCTTAGAAACACCGATAATTGCCGAAATTCGGTTGGTATTGAGATTTTTTTTGAAAATCGCAGTAATTTGTTGTCTGCCTGACTAGGGATTTGAGCCCAAGATTGAGGCCTGGGGTCGAAGATTGACCCACAGTACTCGCTTTCACTATTACTGCATCACCACGGCAATTACATATAAATAATATCAGATTGTATAACAATTATTTCGCACTCATTAAGAATATATAATAATATAATATAATATAAAAATATGAATATAAAAATATTAATTAGAAGTATCTAATGTCCTAATTACTCTCTAAACCTTTCTACAAATTACTCGAACGTACGCCATATTTATGAGCTCAATCGATAGAGCAGTAGTATTCAGAATTATAAGTAACACTCAGCTTAGAAATGGATGTTTAGATTTCGCCTGACCTACTAAACGGATTTTAATGCAATTTGGTACGGATATAGCTTGAATCACCTTTTCTTTTTTTTTCTTTTTTTCACAAATTGGGGGACCTGGTCCCCGACAACAAAGCGGGGGACCTAGTCCCCTTTTCGACATCGAGAGGCGTGCGTGGAACACGAACGCCGCCTACTCGGACCTGCGCTGATCGGGCGATGGACGGCCCCAATGGGTACACCGCCCGCAGTCTTCTATTCAGGGTGGCTGGAGGTCGTCTCGCGCCATCCTGCACCCGGCTCTGCGGTTAGGGAGAGGGATTGAACGTTCCCTCTCCCTCTCCCTCTCCGCCGCCTCCTTTACTAACATCACCTCCTCACAGAAGGAGGCGACGGCATTCCAAGACCTCTCGCTCGAACTCATGGACAGAATCATAGCCTCGAGCGAGAAGACGACCCTACCGACTGCCGCGTGCATGACACGGCATTGCGTGGTCCAAGCAGGGCAATCTACCAATGTGTGCAACGCCGTGTCTTCCACAACGACGCGGCAGTCGCCGCAGTGATGACAACCGGGCATCTCCTGTTTACCTATTCGACACAGGTACCGACCGAAACAACCGTGGTCGGTCAGCACCTGCGTCAGACGAAACGTGAGGGCACCATGACGCCTCTCCAGCCACTCTCTAAGTATGGGTCTTACCGCCACGATTGTGTCGTGCCCGAGCTTGAATCACCTAAAATA
The DNA here is from genome assembly GCA_930367265.1 of Catocala fraxini. Classification (NCBI taxonomy): domain Eukaryota; kingdom Metazoa; phylum Arthropoda; class Insecta; order Lepidoptera; family Erebidae; genus Catocala; species Catocala fraxini. The sequence continues at coordinate 9,446,283 of OV884025.1, read as the reverse complement.
ACGTAAGGTATTGTTTATTAACCGCGAATGCAGGATAAACAGCTTGTATAAAATTATAAATAGAATATAGTATTGTCTAGTAAAGCAAACCTATACAGTTATAAGAAAGAAAGAAAGAAATAAGTTTGTTTAACGACATACTCATGCGAATACAAAATAAAACAAATCAAAAAAGAAAAATAAAATATTTATTTATTTATTTATCCAGCACACATTGTTATTACAGGTTACAGACCCAATGCAGCATTGCAGCAACAAATCTATTATATTATTGTACTAAAGATAGCTAATATAATCCAGTGCCACCCTCTCAAATTCCGCCAAAGAACAAACATAAATATCTAAACGACGAGAAACCTCATTTAGAATATTTAAAGCCCTGACCATAGGAGCAAATTTCTGCAAATTAGTGCGGGATGTAGGTACCTCAAATGCCTTAGTCCTTGGCGCCTGCCGCAGTCTTGTATTTGGTACAAGCATCTTTAACGATTCTAAAACCCTAGGGTTTCTCAATTTACCCCTGAACAATAAGAATATATATTCAGTCAAGGCTAAGTTTCGCCTTACCTCCAATTTATAATATCCAACCATCCCTAAAACAAAGAGGGTTGGAAACATAAGCGGATAGAAGGGATACATGCCGTACTGTTTTAAGTAAAGGTACCGAGTAAATTTATTTTGCATTTTCGCCACCATCAGACTATATTTAGTTTCATGGGGGTTCCAGATGGTACCACTAGTCTCTAACCTACTCCGAACCAATGCGTTAAACAAAGACTTTACAGCACTAGTGTTATGGAAATCCTTTGTCTTTCGCATTCTAAATCCTAAGTTCTGGTAGGCCTTCTTACAGATATTAATAATAATAAAACATATAAGGGTGTCGTTAAAAAGGTATTATCCCAGCATTAGTCATAACACTTCAAAGGTGTGACGACGCAGATCTACCGATAATACCTATTTGTTGACAGAGGGTTCAACTAACGGCAATATAGCTGATAAAATATAAATCATTACATCGATTTTACATTTTGTAGAGATATGTAAATACAAATCGAGGAAGCAAGCATGTGCATGCGCAGATCATGACAAAAAGATTTTGAAACATAAATAAAAAAGCAAAAACGAAAAGTTTACTTTTATCAGAGTAACTGAGGGTTGGGACGATGTTGATCATATTCGATTATAAAATTATCGTCTATATTTTTGATCTCATTGATGTTTGAATAATTAAACCTAAATATGTCTGCACTTAATTATTCGCATTTTAAATTGTTTTGCATATTATACTCATTATATATAAATTGTTTTAAGAACTATATGTTGTGTTATGTTATTTCAATAATAATAAACAAATGTAAAAAATCAATTTTTTATTTAAGTAATCTCATCTTTTAATTATCTAGTTAAAAAAACTCAAGACAAAACTATTCGTGCACTTCTACTTCTACTCACCAATAAAGTATAATATTGTCGTGCCAACATTTTACTGTCATGACATAATATGAAACTTGATAGGCGTGATTTGGATGAAATTTGTCAGAGGGACCCCAATTTCGTTCTAGATAAGTTACGATCTTTGATCAAAACTAGAACATGCATCAGGAATGTTTAGAGTTTATATATGTATGGAATTTAGGAAGCTATAAATTTGTTTTTATTAACGTAGGAATCTTAAAAATGGCAGTTCGAGAAAGTAAACCAGGCCGTGTGGATTTCTTGCCTATTCATATAATACCAGTTGCTGTCAAAGTGCGTAAACAAGGAGCCATGGGTTATTTAGAAAGAACAGTACAATAGAGTCTAGTCGTTCTGTGCCTTATCGATGAAGCTGAAAGAGTGAATAGTTAATGCTGTATATATTAGCGCTAATGTTGGCAGTTGTTCGTGACGGGCCAATCCTACGTTCGACTTCCAAGTCGGGCAGAGATTTGTTTCATTTTCTGTTATATAATTTTCAGGGCAAAGGTTTATTAGAATTTTCTGTGAGTTAATTTTCAGTCCAAACTAGTGATGTATTCGTTTGGCTAAGGTTGTACCATATTACATGGATTCTCAAACATTGTAAATAACATGGTGAGGAAATCTGCATGTCTCAGAGTTCTCCACAATTTTCTCCAAGATATATAAAATCTGCCTACCCGCACTGGACCAGCGGGGTGGACTATGCTTTAATCCTTCTCACACTGATGAGAGGCCCGTGCCCAGCAGTGGGCAGCAGTTTAATACAAGGATGATATTATTATTATTATTAACTCTACCTACCCTTTCCATGATATACAGTCGTGAGTATATATAGATAACTACAATTGAGGATTATCCTTTGCAATCATATGGTACCCTAGTACCCCTTTACTCCAACGCAAATAATCTGACATAGTAATCGAACTTGGAACCTCACGATCGGCCGCGGACTTAATTCACAGTACCATTGAGGCAATTTAAAGTATGTCTTGATAAATAGGCAGTTGTGACAAAACCACAATAGCTACTACAGTCAATGAAGCGTTATTCCTCTGAGAGGCGGCAACGCTTCCGTCAACACAGCTAAACCGCTGTTTATCGATTCGCCAACCTCCACGCCACATAATACATTATTTTATTACTTAATTATCTACTTATAACCATTTTGTTATTACTTAATTCAACTTTCCGTGAAAAATCAATCAAATAAAAGACCTTCATACCCAATTTCGGTCACGAAGGCCAATCATATCGACTGGCCATGTCCGCAGCAGATATTATATATAGTACACAAGTGTGTGCGCAAATACAAGTGTGCGCGCTTTTCCCTTATAATAATATTAGCCGTGTATATATATACACTGACCCACTGTTGGGCAAGCGTCTCTCAGTTTGAGAAGGGTTAGGCCATAGTCTACCACGCTGGACCAGTACGGTTTTGCAGACTTCACAAATCTTCGAGAACATTATAGAGAACTCTCAGACATGTAGGTTTCCTTACGATGTTATCGTTCACCGTTAAAGCAAGCGACAATTAACTATTTAATGCATACATAACTTCTAAAAGTCAGAGGTGGGTGTCTCAGGATCGAACTCGAGACCGCTGAGTGACAGTCCAACAGTATACCAACTAGGCTATCGCTTTTCCTTTACACTAATGATATTATACACGAGATAATGGACGTCAAAAATCTGATCCAGACTAATTCGTTAATAAATGCACTTGTGTTGACAGTTTGAAATAAAAAGTAGCTCAAACGATATAGAAAATGCTTACGTGTAAGAGATAGCTGTCATACGAACACATGGGCTATAACTGTTTTTCAAGAGATTTTTATTATATAAACAAAAATAAGCAACGATTGCCTAGTGGGAGATCGTTGGACTGTCACGCTGGGGTCTCGTGTTTGACTCCAGACGCAACTCTGAATTTTTGAAGTTATTTGCGTATTCATTTGTTAATTATCGCTACTTTTAGCGGTGAAGAAAAATTTCGTGAGGCATCCTGCATGTCTGAGAGTTATTCATAATGTTTTTGAAAATATGTGAAGTCCGCCAACCCGCACTGGGTCGGCATGGTGGACTATGGCTTTCATCTTCTCACGCTGAGAAGAGGCCTGTGCTTATGGGACGGTTTATATATAGGGCTTATATATGTACTTATAAAAATACTAGTAGTTTTCCCGCGGTTTCACCCGCGTAAGTCCCGTTCCCCTGTGAATATCAGGTTTCACCCCTTTCACCCACTTCAGGGTGGAATTTCCAAAAATACTCTCTTAGTGCTCCCCTACACTCTACGAGGAACATACATGCCAAATTTCAGCTTCTTGCGTTCAGAATTTTCGGCCGTGCGTTGTCTGTCAGTCACTCAGTAACGGAAGAGTTTTATATATAGATATCAAATAGGAATTTGGGCCCTTTGTGAATCTACTTTGCGTGCGTTAGTAACATATTTGTTTTTCCCTGTGGATAATATAATTGCTTGACTCCAATTAAATGTAGAAAGCCGTTAAGGTCATCCTGCGTCAATACTAGTAAGTATATACTTTACTAGCTATTATCCATGACTTCGCTTGTTTTTCAAGTAGCTTAAGTAATAAATGATATAACGGCTGCAACACCTTGTAAAGACGAGTTGTAAAATACTGAAATTATAATTGGCGATATAAACGAGTGGTCGTGAGTTTCTTGTGGTATCTATACATAGGTATCAACCCTTTGCCTGAACCTATTAACTAGGCTAAATGTAAATTCAGTAACTTTACTATACTTACCAACATTTTGGCGTTTATTACTGCTATAATGTGACCTAAATTAATAAATTATTTTTTACTCTGACTATGTCCTTCGTCAACTGGTCAGCTATCTCTATTCTATCATAGATCGATATCGGTTTAGCGGTTTAGCAGTAAAAGCGTAAACGAAAAACAGAATTATATTCGCATTTATAATACCCATTAATATGGATTAAGGAAATAGTTAGTGTTTGTGTTAAAATCATTATGAACGTCTACCATTCCCACGGTTATTTTACTGAACTAGAGGTAATTATAATTAGGTATTTGTTTTAATAGTTTATTAGTAAATTAGGTTTGAAATAGTATTCTTGTTAGCTTCTCCAGCTAATATAGGTTCATGAAGGTAGAGCACGGATTATTGAAAGACGAGACCCCACGATAGCAAGTCTGATGCCTTAGCAATTGGGCTACCTAAGGTTTTATTCACGGTAATTATTCTTAATACTCAGTCCTTAGCGTTTATTGGTTTATTCTACTTGCACATAGCAACTAAGCAAAATACTTGATATTTTAGGTAGTTTATACTATAAATTACTTAGAATATCAAGTTTGTAAGAAACTGCATAGGATAGAGATTGATACAGGCTACTTTATATCACGAAAAATGGGACCTCTCCTATAAATAGTTATTTTTAAAAACACAGTATCAAAGTGGTGGGCTAACAACTACTATCTTATAAAAACTTACTCAGTATCCAAAAAGGTTGGCTAGTACTTTTAAGAAAGCTGGCTGGAAAAGGATTTCTACCTTTTTCTTTTTACACCTATTTAAAAGTTTAAATAATTCTCTTGAGAAGTGCCTTTTTCTAAACAGAATTAAAAAGTATAATTTTCAATAGTTCTAACTGTCGCTCAAGCTCGTTTCTCATTATAACTATTCACTTCTAATTGTTTGCTAAACACTTTTTGCACAAATCAGGCATTGTGTCTGCTCCATTATTCGTACAATTTTCTAATACAGCCTATCTTCCTAATTAGAGTATTGGAAGATCAACTCTATGAAAATTCAAATAGGGTTTATATTAGTCTGTAGCGCGTGTGACGAGTATGTGATATATTGTGACTTGGTTGTCATTAGGTCACGTAAGGTAGGGTAGAAGATGGCTCGTCGGCGGCCGCTGATGGTGTGAAATGAGTGGTCGCCGGTGCTTTTGAACTCACCGCCCGATACCGTTTTGTACGAGGCGGTTTTTGTGGCGCGCGTTTAGGATGCGACCTCTTTTTTGTATCATGTTTGTAATGCCGAGTGTGTGGGACTTGACACGTAGGTAACCATTGTTAATTCATTCCTGTTTGTTATTGTTGCATTCCTACCTTGTAATGGGCCATTTTGTGACCAACAGATGCGTCCGTCAAGCTGTTTGATTTTCTTTCTACAACCAAATAATAACGTTATTTCGCGTTTGTTGTAAATACGCCGGAGATTAATAGATATACAAAAAGCATGCACATGAAATTGGAAACTCGATAGATTTCTCTTCAAGTGGTATATATGAATGGGCATTATTTCTTCATCAATTGTTGGTAATTGTTTCGTGATTAAACGTTCTCAGAAGTGTGATTGTTGCATGCAAGGAAGCGAGTATCGATATCCATTAGACAAATGGTTGCTAACTTTATGTTAGTCACTAGTAACGATTTATTTAATGTTTGCACGCGAACTTATAAATATGCTTCTATCAATTAGTGGCAAGAAACATTTGCATAAATTGAAGTGCTTATCATTAGATGATTGCGTGTAATTGTGTAAGTTATTTTAGTTTCTGCAAAAGTGATAGAATTTATTAGTTTTTATTGCAATTAATTAGCAGATCTATAAACGTTTAATAAATATGTTAACTACCGTTTCTGCTTTTTTATAATTAGCGGACTCTGAAAGGTTGATTGGTTTTTATTTTGTTAACTACCGGATTAATAGAAGGCGCGATTAGACCATCAGAGTTAATACTTTTTGCATCACCATTTAGAACATTTTCTTGCTTATAGACTTACTATAGGTATTGGCACGACTGGTTTTTTCTTGTGTATATGTTCAATCAAATAAACGAGAGCTATTAGATGTACGTGTCGGCGCTATTAAGCGATGTGTTAACTACCTAAAGTAATTTTCGCATCATTCAAATGTTTAATTCTGACACGTAACGTATTAAAATCGGTATTTTAAAGGCTTCTCTCGCTGTTTAATCGACCTGTTTTGCGAGGCTTGACAAACTTAAAATGACGAACATAAATTATATTTTTATATGTGCTTACAAAAACTAACGGCCGGTCGAATTTTGGCCACAGCTTAAAAGAGACAAGCCATATTCTTTGTTCAATTGAGACTGAATTTGAAATAGGTATTCCTGTACGCTCATAATTCAAAGGTACGGCAATCCTACACGACCGAAGAGAGATGTGGTGCAGGATCAACTCCAAGGCACAGAGGTATTGCATATCACCGTGCCTCGGATAACACGTAAAGACACGTTATTCGAGGCATGGAGATGTGCCATACCACAAACTTTTGTTGCTCCGACCCGGAACTGGTAATTTCAGACAAACCATACTTGGCTTTAAGTCTACTAAGCATGTAGGTATGTAAGCTGTGATCGAATCAACAACATTCGATAGATGTGTACTGATTACTTTAAACTACTGTGTCCTTAATACAGCCATGGTTTTGTGAATAACTACTGTAAAAACTACAGAAAAAAATGTTACAGGCCGGCTCAAATGTGTTTGCTCGTCTACTGTGTGAGATGGCAGTTTGATTATAGGTCTGAGGACCGAGAGATAGTTTGTTTAAAGTAGAATATAATTCGCCGGTTAACCCACGTGTTCTGATGTAAGAACAGGGTTGGAACACAAGAAGCTAAATCGCTGATATACAGGGTGAGTACCATGTTTATTTTACTCTATGGTTTCATAATGTAATTTACGTTCACATACATATGTATGTATCTCTGACGTGGTCTGCGATAGGTTTTGTAAGTATTATACCTACAATACGTCAGCTATGTTTTTGGTAAAACTTAGTAAACGGTGATTCGATACCACGTAGTATGCTGCGAAGCCATTGAGGTTTCACGGGCAAATGTCTAGCAAGCTGCTAATCTCAATTTCCTAACGAAAATCACATTTACACTTCGCACGACCCGACATTTGAATCGCAATCTTCAGGGTGGACCGTTAGAGTAACAATTAGTTGATAATGTTAAAAGACATTAACTATGTGACAAAATCATACTAATATCAAGTGATTTAATCCAATCCAATAACTAGCTGTTATCTAATTTGGATTTTAATAAAATACCCTTCCACCGCGTCATTTGTATTTGTCTAAATACAGAATGTTTTCTAAAGGGTTGAACAATTGAGGCACACAGTCTTACCTGTCAATGAATGTTGGAATTGGTGTTATATTTCGGCCATTTTCCACTAATAAATATTTCGGCTTTTGCTATAAATCCATGGACTGACTGGCCTGGCCTATACAGGCCAGGCCAGTCAGTCCATTCTATAAGGGCAGGCAGATCGTTTGACTAGCTGTTACCTAATATTTGTGTTGATTTGCCTTTTAGACACCGGGTGTAAGTCTAATAAAATCCCATAAGTGAACGAGGTAGTGTTTAAGCGATCCTTTTATTTATAATGTGATGATGGCAATTTTTTTTCCGCTACGATATCTTCCTCATTTTGTTTTCTAATCGGTACATGAAGTAGTCTTTATAATTCTATCGCCTTGATTATTATAAGAACCAGTTCGAGATGATTATGTGTATATTATAGTACCCACTTAATAAGGTCTTAGCTCAAAAGCGGCTCAATTGAATTTATAAAACTGGTATCACTTAGATACTTACCCTAAGTTATAGGCTCTATTAAGGAAACTAGATTATAAATATAATATAATTTTCTCATCTTTGCCTCCTGCTTTAAAAGGAAGCGTGTTCTTAATATTTTATAAAAATACCGTCTTTCCCTTTTTCGAAATTATTAGGAGCAGGAATAGTGCAATAATTTATTTTTCTATTAAGGTATTGAAGTATTCCTGTATCGCGCGGCACCAACAATGAACATAACATAGACTCGGAATTAATTGCGAATCATACAGTTTTTGTCTCGTGTGGGATTCGAAGTCACACCACTCGATTAATGGCAGTGGCGATATGACCACTTGAACCGCTATTCGTAAAGTCATCTGTTATAAACAGTTAAAGATTGCAAGTAAATAACATTGTGCTATGAGCTTGCAGTAAGTAGAGATTTTACACCTTTTGAACGAGCCACTTTCAGGTGACTAGTCGACAATCTCTGCTCCTTGGGTTGGGACTGCAACGACTCTATTTTTAAGACGCTTCTATTAGCTTGGTATGTATGTATCTATGAATCTATGTAACGGAATCTTTGAACGTGATTTTCACCCCTTTCAAACGGACGGATTGATTTGAAACTTTGCACACTTATCGAGGACTGATAAAATACAATAATTTAAAAAAGCGTGGGGTTGGGGCTATCGAAATATCGTAGAAAGCACCCCACGCTTTTTCATTAAAATTATAAATTATTTTCTACTTTTTAAAGGGTTTTTTTAGTTTTTTTAGGCTATTATTTATTACAGAGTCAAGAATATATTTGATGTTTATCATCATCATGAGCCATCTCACAAACCATAACCTATTCTTCTAGATTGCGAACTAACAGCGCGTTGCGTTATATTTTAGAACCTTATTATAGTTAATTCTCCAGCCGCGGGCAAAAGCTAGTAGTCTAGCTTTTGCCCGCGACTTCGCTCGCGTAAAAGTAGGTTAGTTTATGTTAATAACAGCACTTTTTAAAAATATAATATAGCGTATGTTACTCGGTGATAATATAGCTTTCTAATGGTGAAAGAATTTATATTCGGTTGAGTAGTTTTTTAGTTATATCCTTACAAACAAACAAACAAAACATCTAATCTTTCCTCTTTAAAATATTATAGTATAGATTATCGTGGTTCACTAAAGTTGGTATTCATCTGCCTCCTTTAGCTTCATAGCCTTTGATTATCTATTCACACCGTTTGCTAGTTTGAATAAAGATCACGCTCGTATAGTCTGTATTAGCAATAGATAGTAAAATATTAATGGCTAAGGCTTCAGACCACCCACTGGACTATTGACGTGAGGCTGAGCATAAGTAGTTAGCATACTTTGAGAACTTAAAATACATATTCGTATGTCGCAACTCTAAACTGCATCGTGTAGTCTCTCTGCAGTGTAGTCATTATTCCCAATTGAAGGTGAGGTTTGTCTTCCTTTTATATCATATAATATTTCAGTAAATAAATGCTAACTTATGTTATAAATGCGAATGTGAGTTTGCTTGCTATGCCATCACATGTTAACTACTCAACCGATCATCATGAAATTTCGCATACACCTTTTCACAGATACGAAAAGAACATAAGGTATCTTTTATCCAGGAAAAAGTACTATTCCCAAGGGATAGACACTTCTTGACGAAGGCTAGATTATTGCAAGCGAAGCCGCGGGCAAAATCTAGTATATGATTATTGTAATATATATAAATTACTAATACAATATGTAAGTAGTGGACATGTTATGCGAAGAGATGATACGTATGTAGGTAAGCAAGTGATGGATAAGAGGGTAGAGGGACGAAAAGGGAGAGGAAGTCCAAGGAAAAGATGGATGGACTGTATGAGGATGGATATGAAAGGAAAAGGGGTAAGTGATCAGATGACGGGTGACAGAGAAGTATGGAAGCGAAGGACATACTGCGCCGACCCCAAATAAATTGGGACGAGGGCAAGAGAATGATGATGACAATATGTAAGAAGTTACAATGATATACACATATTTCATACGATCAATAAAATATAGACAACTCCCTTTTCAAATTTGATTAAAGAGATAGGTATAATAAAGAAAAAAATATACGTATGTATAGCTTCCTATTTATCGCTTACTCATACAATGTGTCGTATGATTATATATAGTTTAATTATACGAAGAGCAGAAGATAATATCCACAAAAGTCAACATCTGCGAAGATATCGCATCTTTATTGGACATATTCCGTAATTGTATTTCTCGCAGAACTAGTTAAAGGACATATAAAATCGTACAACGTAATAGGTTGGTTAAATATATATCTTTGCGTCGCGTTATTATAGTTACACTGCGCATGTCGTGCCTGCAAAACAAGCCACTAAATTACAGGCCACTCATTTTACTATCATTAACTAATTTAAGTACTACATTTAAATCATGAATGCGAGCCGAGGCGGTTGACAAGCGGCCCTACACGTCAGCCTTAGTGTTTACTTATATCATGTCTTTTATTAACAAAATGATAAGAGAAACATTATTTATTCTACTCGGAGGGTACCTATATAAGTATATGGTTTGTTCGTCTGGTTAAAATACAACAACAAAATTGTTTGCAATAGTCTAAGAAAGATTACTCGAAAAACAACTGCGCGGTCCCGTCGAATTAGGTAACGTTTAGTATCATTGTGATTTTAGTCGGTAGGACCCGGGCATTCTTTCTCCGGGTGAGCCCGATATACGCATGCTTCTTAGCGGAGAGGTTACTCTTCGCTAAGAAGTATTTGACTATGTGTTTTTGTAGATTGGGGGAACTTCTAGCACCGCAGCCTTTTTAATTTTTTTCGAGGCATCTTCCGCACTTGGAATAATTCCTGTGTCGCGGGGGACTTTACTAACATTTAAGCAAAGAGCAGTACAAAGAGCAAGCCTATGGCAAATTCAGGTGAGAGATATTATGTACTTCTACTAAGTTCTTCCATGGGTGGGGACATTCTTGGACAGAACTCGGAGGCATCGTGAGCACGGCCCTTGAAATGTAGGTTTAATTGAGTGATACGGTCTCGTATCGATACGGTATACATAAGGAATAAGACCGATGATAAAATAAAGTACCCCTCCAAAAGTGATAAATAAATCCTATATACATTTTAAATTACACCAACGTTAAAAATAAATAACGACATATTTTTAAGCTCCACCTGTATAGTGCTCGTGTGTCTACAAATATTGACAAACGGAGTAGAAAACAGGTTGGTTGACAAACGCGCCGGCTCCCACCCTGTGTTTATTTGCGCATTACGTTTAGAGGCGCCTGCGCACCTCCCCATTCTCCGTCTCCCCGGGCGCCGCGCCGCGCCGGTTCCACAAATTAGTTTATAAGTAATCACTCATAATTGCTAAACATTACCTCAAGTGCTACGTATATATTGCAGTTTTCATTAAAATATTATTCAATTAACATGTTTTTGTTAAATTCAGTTTTTTTTTATAGAGTTAGTAATAATCTTAAAATCCTTCAAAAAGGGTTTAATCGACATGTTTCAAAAATATCCTTACTAGTGGTGTGCATCTTAAAAAAAGTAGGCCTTGTTTTTCCTGCTATTCGTAGCGTGAAGGTTAACTTATATTAAGCTTTTATCGATAATATCGCTCATTCGGCACCTATGAAAGCGCGATGACTTTTTTAATTAAAATGTGCGATGCATGGTTGGTTTTCAGTCTAGTCGAGCAAAAGGGCCACGTGTTTTTTAATCGATAGTTCTTTGGTGTCTGGATATATTTAGCGCCAGCATTTGTTCACAAGAGCTCACAATAAGGAATTTTATGTGTAATCTAACTTTATTGCGTCTTCTTTCAAACATAATTTTGTAAGTAAAATATGTGAATACTTTACGTCCGTAAGACATTTTATTGGTTAACGTTCTGTGTGTGTGTGTTCTGTTTAAATCGCGAAAGTTCTTATAAAGAAAAATGACGTTAGTTCTTATGATTATAAGCCAGTATCTTAACTAATATTATAAATGTGAATGTGAGTTTGTTTGTTACGTTTGTTAAATTTCGTATACATGTTGTCAGGAGTACAGAAAAGAACATACCTTTCATCCAGCAAAAAGTATTGTCTTAACCTAAAATAAACTACATTTACGCGAATGAAGCCGCGGGCATAATCTAGTAAGATGTATAAACGAGACTGTGCGTGCTACTTTAACGCTGTATCTGTGAACCTCTATTTTGCGTCGTGTCTAGTCATTATGTCAATTACTTATCTTCTACTTAATCAATTTTATATGGGGCTTTTTATTTCTGAACAGCTAACCAGACTAATGTTAATATATTACCTAACTGGTTGGTGCATGGGAAAATTATAAATACATATAATTGAGAATAATTTGATTTCTCGCGTCCAATTTCTAAGCAGGTTTGTGGAAATCTGAACAACTTAGTGTGATTATTATTACCGTTTTAGTAGAAATATTCACTGCACAGGAGCGTAGTGGAGTAAGTGTTCGCCTTGCCACTGTTGTAGGTTCGATCACTACACGGGACAAAAATTTGTGTGATCCACAAATACAAAAATAAATTGTACGGACTCTGTGTATTCTTTGTTGTTTGAATGTTTGTAAAGTTCTCCACGACACAAAAAATATGTCTAGTGCAGCATGGGTCCTTAAAATTATATATACCATACACATTTAAAAAATCTTTAGAGCACAGCAAATCCGACGTGTTCGTGGGCAAAAAAACGAATAAACAACATTAGCGGCAGCTTCTTTCTTTGTCATCGAGTGGAACCGATTTTGCATCATTACAAGCGACGTAAGATTGATTCCCGCACAAAGGCGCTGTCAAGACCGGCGGATGAATAAAACGCAAAACGCGGGCTTTCATTGTTGTTATAACAAAATGAAGTCGTAATGAGTAGGAGTGCTCACCGCGACCGCGGAGTCGTGCGATTGTGAACATAATGTCGCTCGATTGAATTAAAATTACTTCAATATTGTGGCTTTAAAATGTTGACATTTGACAAGCGTTGCTGACGCCTGTCGGCACTGACGAGGCGCGACCGAGACGAGACCGATCCGGGCTCGCGCTTCTCGCATCGCCGACCCGCCTAACTGCATAAAGATCTCTGGTCATAATTTGATTATGTTCAATTATTACGTGTACATAACATATCAATGTTACATTAGAAAGACATACATTCGAGTTAGCGTTTCGTTATTGTAATTACGTATTATATAAGCTAAACTAATTTTAATTGTACCACGTATCTTTCTAAGAACTGGTTGAGACTATGAATAAAAGCCCTTGTTTTTTTTTTAGGTATAGACTAATAGGTGTAATAAAGTTAGTGACCTTATAACTCTTATATTAGCTATAGAATATAAATAATCCGCCATAGGTATATGTTTTAAGTGAACCATATATAAAATACTGATTTGAAAGAAGTTTGATACATGGCGGTGTGTGACATATATAATACTAGCGACCTGGCCAGCTTTGGTATGATAACTAATGGAATTAGCAACCGTTTTTAGATATAACCATGTATCTACTATATCATTTTTATAATATTCAGTAGGCAATCCGTTTTCCATTACCTAATACGTAAAGCGAAAATGTTGTGTACCTTTTTTAACCATATTATGCGCACTGACTAGTTAGAGATTTGGCATAGTTAAAGTACATAAGACACCAAAATCGCAATTAAAAAAAATTAAGTATTATAGATATATATATATGTATATATATATACTATATTTAGGTAGGTACTAGTGGTAGAGGCCAACCTTTAATTTTTAATAGCGATTTTATCAGTAGAGTAGTGGATTATTTTGATCAAACTATATGCTACTATATGTTACATAACATTTAAAGTGCACTTCATATTACACCTTATCTAAGTTCGGTGTATTTATTGAAACGAAAAGATATTAAGAATTTTCATTTAATATGACATCTCTTAATGAGATAAAGGAAACATCGGATGAATTGTGACTTCATATGCTCCAAGTTAATTATGTTTTGTGTTGAAGAGACCACGCAATCAGTAAAATACCAGTTTACAATTTATGGATAAACTTTTAAGTTGCTCTCATTTTATTCATAATATATGTAAGTCTGTCAAACATTTCACGTTTTATTTGTTTATGTTTCGTTTCTGACTCACATTAACTAAATGTTTGCGTATTATACGTTATTTCGATGTCAGCGCACTATATTTATTGCAACAACATATTTAATCTAGCATTTAATTTTTCTACATAAATCGTGATCAATATCACCTAAAATTAAATTAAGAGGTTTTGCAGTACTATAATAACTGGCTGCATAAAATGACAGCAAATATTGGATAACAAAAACTGGTATTCGAATTTCAAAACAGTGTTTATACAAATAAGGTCATGCGTTGTATTCGAGATTTGATATTTTATGATGGAGTTTTTATGTGTCCTTTTTTAATGACTAGTAGCTTCGGTAGTCTACGTCAATATTGCTTTAGCATTTATCTTATAGAAACAATAGCTAGATGTGTTTGGCTGTTTATCTGTGAGGTGCATAGTGTTGTTTTTCATCATTGCAATAACAGTCACGTTCATAGATGCATATATTAAAAGTTGTTTGTTTGAAGACAGTTCAATGGACCCGACGCTAGAGCCGGGTATAATGTATTACGTAAATATTTTAAACACCAAATGACAGTTATTTTCTCTGGTGTATTTTTTTAATGCATCATTGTTTTGACTTTAGTGTAAATTGGTAGAAAGTCAGAATAGTAGGCAAATAGATGTGATATATAAATAATGTGAAGATGGTTCGAGTCACATGAAAGTGCTTCTGATTCTGTAGATAAATACTGTTTAGTGTCCTCTATGAGCGCGTTAATGTATCATAATTGAAACACGCTTTTATTGTCATATAGCATAACAGTAGGTAGGTGGCGGCAATAATAGGCGCGTTAACTTGAGAAGTCTTAACAAAAACCCCGAACGTGTGTCAGAAGAAAATAGAAAATTCACACGCTGCGCGCATTAGCAACAAATCACAATTCATTTGAGTGCCTTGTGTTTTAGTTAAAATTATCTGTACTAGTTAGCATAATCTTGCGATTTAGCCGTGCTATTCTGTAAAAGTTTCACCTGGGTTTAATATGTCACTTCTAAAGTCACTTTGGTAGAGGCAGTCACTATAACAGAGATTGAGTTATAAAAGTAAGTTCGAAGCTTCTAGAATAGCAATGCATCTGTCCAAACATTTTGTGTAGTCGGTAGACATAGCAAAAAGCTTTTAAAGCTATTATAGAAAACTTAAATGTTCATAAGAGTTTCTTTTTCGACTTAGACTTTTAAAACCTATTAAGTTGGCATACAACACTAGCACAGATGCTTAGCGTTTTGAATGCTTATGTATATCGTATTTACCACGTGGCCAAGGGCCATCATACGTTAATCGCGGTCTCTACTTGAGCACTCGTACTTCCAAACTACTATCGTCAATGATAGCCTATTACCAACTCTGCTGGTTAATCCTTTGGGCTGCAGATATATTCTGAAGTTCATATAATCGCACACTTAATTAATTAGTGACTTAAAACGAAACTATCGAGTAAAGCAATTTCAACTTTAATCAAGTTACTATAAACCCTAAAATCGAATTTGTTTTTTTTGGATCACAGTTTAAATTCACTAATAATGAAATGTTCAGTAGAGGTCTCTATCTTTTACGAGTGCTGTGCGAAGCTTCTTTCGGTATACTATTACTGAGTATAGTCGTTTCTCGAAATTGTAAAGCGTATCTATCAGTCAATGTACGTTGTTACAAGCGATAATATTTATTAATACTAAGTATATATTATATAATATCAGATTTTGCTCGCGGCTTCGCTCGCGTAAATGTAGGTTATGTTAATAAGAGTACTTTTTTCCGAATAAAAAGTACCCTATTTCCTATCCCGTTCCCCTGACAACATATACGAAATTTTATAATGATCGGTCGAGTAGTTAAGGTCTGAAAGCGTAACAGATGACCAAACTCACATTCGCATTTATAATATTATTTGAGATTATCAAGGGAGAGCACGATTTTTTTGAGAATAGCTGAAACTACTACATCTATTTAAAAGATACATTGTGCCAGATCAACATAGGTTATAATATATAATATTCAACTCAGGCGAATTTGGAGCGGGTCGCTAGTATATGTTAAGACAGGTACATAGCTATAAATATTATAACTCATTCGCCTTATCGTAAAAGGCAGATCGTCGATCGATGCACGTTTGACATATGATATAGGTCACCTTTCAACATTGCCAATCGATAAGTTCAAGTATCATTTCATCAGAATGTCGAATTAAATGTCATTTCTATTTAAGAATGCTATACTCAAAAGCGTTAGGTATAATTTAGACGAGCAACTTGCCGACGACTGCAGGCCGACGGCGTGGTAACGATTGTTGCAATCTTCTAATTGGTTGGACTTCAGTTGCAACAATCCTGGATAATTTGTTAGGTTCTCGTATTATCATCGTCGGAAAACAATACAAAGTGACGATTTATGACTGATTGAGATATGATTTACAGCGTTTTAGCTGTCCAAATAACTTCTATTGTATAGAAAAGTAATTGATTTATATTAAGTAGATTTAAATTATTTTTCAGGCACGTCTAAATTAAAGAGCGAAATAAAATAGCTGTAGTCTTTAACTTTTAGTCCCTTAACAATCTTGTCTATTATACTAAAAAAACTAACTATCAGTAATAAAAAAATCGTGCTCTAATTTACGCAACAAAGGACTACTTATTGTTGCTCTCAAATCGCTAAAAGTGGCACGTTTGTATCATGCCTTATATACAACTTTCCGATCTATTTTTATGCAGACTTGGATGAATAATTTATGACAGTACCTACATATATATAAGACAATGTAAATATATAACCGATATGCGTAATACCTGAACAGACTATATTTATTTAGTGTTGTATACAATAATTATACACTATATATAAACTATTTTATAAAACTGTGACAAGGCTATGTCTTCCCCTAAGAGATATTTTTGGAAAACTAATTGGATTCATTTATAGACTGAACCAAAAATAGAGGCCTGAAAATTGTTATCTGTTTGTATCGCCATTACGAAAAAATACTTAACAGACTTTAAAGCGGTTATGACATCTGTTTAGCATAGAAAGTTTGATAGCTAAGATTTCATCTTAAAATCTTACCTAAGTTTTGTCTAATTTCCTTCAGTAGATTCGGCGACATAGTACACAGTGTGTCTATTTACGTGGTGGATAAGCTGTAGTTAACGCAAACGACAATGCGGGTAAAATCTAGACATAATATGACTGCGAACGCAACTTAAAAAGGACTATAAATTTAAAAAAATATCCTCACGGTCTAAACTAATTCTGGTTATAAACGGTCAATTATACGTAAATAGTATTTAAGTAAATACATAATAAAGATTATTGAAACAGAATTGCTAACTGATGCATTTTTCCAGCTGATATCTCCTACGCCAGCTTTACAAAATATCCTGGCTACACCAAAAGATACCTTTCGTAAACATCTCTTTTCCGCGAATATTGGCTATTGACAACCCTGTTGAACCTGTAAAAAAATTAAAGCATTCAATAAATTTTACATTATGTTCGACCTTGTCAAACATCGCTTTATTTTTCTCTGTTTGCCAAGTTCGAACAATCCGAAACCGAATTCTTCAATTCGATTTTGAATATAGATTATTTGATTTTCGGGCCTAAAATAAACGCATTCAATAATTTCCCAGTATCCGTCTGTCATGCAAACATGCCAATTAATTAAGAAGAAATTTTCCTTTCGAGGCTGAGAAACTTAAAAACAACAAACAGCGTTCCGACTTAAAAGGCCGACAAAAACGCATAAACAAGTCGGATAGGCCGTTTAAAACTGTTTAAGTTAATTTTCGTGCCAACGAGAAACTTGACTGGACATGACACATCATATTTCCACTGCGTTATCGGGATGTATTGGTAAAATCTCGCGAGAAATATGTGTAGTTAGCGGCGATATTTTGTGTCTTGTCTGAGCTTTTGTCTCGCCGGGCTTATTCGGTTGCGGGAATGGACCTTTAGGCTTGGGGCATAGCCTTCCGTGCTATTACATGTATAGGTGATTGACAGGCACTTATTATGTGTGTGTATTATGTAACATAGCACTGATACAACACATGCGTACTATTTGGTCACTCAATAGTATATGTTTAATTGTAAAAGTCTAGGCATAATTTTGGGTATAGGTATGTACTAGAGATAACACTTTGCATAAAATGGAAATAGAACTGAAGGCTTGACGATCGGCGATCAACGTGAACCAGTAAGAAGCAGCGTAAAAATAAAGGAAAGCAATTCAGAACGATAAAATATCGGAAGATAGTAATCAATCAATATGGGATTATTAGTAGTGAAGTATCTTTATGTGATTGAATACCGAAATTAAAATTTCGTTTTGACTGTCATAGTTTTGGAAAGATGCGGCAAGTCGTACGTTATCTCGATGCGGCCGTGTTGTTGCAGTGATTAGCTGCGCACAGCCCTGTAATCACGCCTCTGTTGCCCGTGCGTCTGCGCCGACGCATCACCCCCCTGCCCTCGCCGCCCGCGCGGTCAGCTCACACCCCGCACAGCCTCGGGGCGAATATCTCCCGAGCAAACAGAAAAAAACCCAAACACAACGTTCGGCTCGGAGTGCGTACACTGTTAACGACCCGACCTGTTTTCGATGCGCCCGCGCCGTGTGGGAAGATTTAGCGAATTTGAATTTCGATTGCCCGAGTCGGGTCCAATGGTCCATCCATCACGAGAATTGATGGATTCGGGACAAAAAAGACGCGAAAAACTTTATGAGATGAAAGCGGGCTATTTTGTGATCGATATTTGTAAGCGAAGCTATTAGCGTCAGCTATTGCTTTCTACTCACTTACACGTGTGTTTATTTTTATTATGCTACGTTAATAAGGTATTTGAATTTGTAGTCTACCATTAAACCAATATGGCTCCTCTTTATACGACGTTAAACGGTATCAGCAAAATGTGCTTAATAGATATTAGACATCAGCGATGTTAAAAATTGTATTCGAATGTGTTATCGTGCTGTGCGTAGCGTTATTCGAATCACACTCAATTGTAATTATGCATTGCATTACTAGTGGACTCACTTCATTTAAATATTACATCGTAATCAATTTCAATCTCAAGTTTACATCAACAATATAAATACGAATTTGACTCCGCTTGTTTGGTATGTTGAACAGCTAAACCAATTTAGATATAGGTTAATTGAAGTCTTCTTTACGTCGTCAGTAATAGTTATTACTGACGACGTAATATAAAAAAAACAATCCATTAAATCGACTTCATTATTAATATTGCAATTGAGTCTTAAGAAAAACAAGCTGCCATATATTAATCGTTCCAAACTAATTAGCTTCGTAATAGTTGATGTCACTTCTGAATTTGGCCGACAATATTTGAGTCAAATTATTAAAAACAAATAGTTATTTAGATTATCATAATCAAGGCATCACTATAATATGCAATTATAATATTAATTGTATATTCATTATGTATATTAGGATGTTTTGAATCTAAATGACTATTATACAAAAATAAACTCTTGAACAAGACTATAATTTTCTATTACACAAACCAGCAAACTTAAATCTCATTACCGTAACTGTTTTTAATTTACCTTATTCATTGCCATTATGAGAACAAACCTTTATTTGTATTGTGCTGATAAACTGAGTATCTCGGTCGGCCTTCTCGGTGCCCGCATGTCTGGTCGCCTCGCCAGTATGTCTGCCGATCCTGTGCGTTTATAATCGACCACACACATTTATCGCACCACCACCAATCGTGTATCTATCACATAATCCGCCATGAAGTCAGCTTAAAAGCCAGTAGGAACAACATAAAACGCACCTATTATTTCATTGGAGTTGGCCTGTAAGTACTAAAGGGTTTTAACCTTGTGTTATGTACAAGCTTTTGATAATGTGATACGAATGAGGATGTTACGGATGTTATTTGCATATGAGGATGTGACTTTTATGATATTGGCAGCTGTTGTTCAGGATGTGGATTTAATTTTATGATTTACTCAATGCTAGTGTTTAGAGGTAAATACTTATTTAATTATTAATCTTATTGTTTTAAAGAAGGTCTCAATAAATATTTGTTGTGTTTTCGCGGCTTGATGCAATTTGCTATGGCGATTGTTCTGTGGAATGACATAGAAATGAACTACTAAAGGTCGATGTTTCAAATAGCTAATTTTAAAATGAATGATAGAGCTAGTGTTTAGAAAAAAATAATATGTTTCTCATGTTATATCCAAGACCTGGGGCTATTTCTAAAACTATTTCACATTATTTAAAAGAAAATATTCAGGTAATGTTTATTTTAATTATTTTATGAATTTCATAATAATAGTTCAGTATAAAATACACTGATTATTTAAACTGTTGAAACGCTTGCTCCAGTAGTATGGCGTCGAGACGTCAACGTAACACGTTTGTAAACTAACATTGGACAGCAAAGACAGAGCGTTTCCGAACACGAGGCTCCAAACAAATTAAATTTATTTTGAAATATTATTAATATTTTTTATATATTATATTATAGCAAATTATTTTTAAAATCCATTATCTACGCAGATGATAATGAATAAGTATTTTTTTTTATACTTTCATATAGCCTATTGTTATAGCATGCGCGCGAACGTAACAAGGTTGTGTACTCTGAAAACCGATGTTTTGTTTTTTCGTATGAAATAGTAATGCTATAAGGCCTATAAGATATGATGGTTCGGAGACATTGGCAGACTATGACTATTTAATTATTGTAATTAATAATTCAATAATAACTCATATTAAATTAATAAACAGCATTGTGACTGCTCGGTGGCGCAGCAGTATTGAATGCGACTGCTATTCACGAGGTCTCGAGTTCGATTCCGCGATCAGGTCAAGTATTATTGGATTATCCTGTAAATAATTTTGCCTTATCCCCACATCTCGGTGCCTGGAAATGTATTTTATTAAATTTGTTTTCATAGGAAGTCAACACCCGCACTTGGAATCATTTTTAAATCGCGGTATAGTTTCGGAAGCTTTACAACCATTCAAACAACAAATACAAAGATTACTCAGATTTGGATCAACTATTTCTCGTGTGGGGATCGAACCCACAACAAACAGCGCGCCAGCAGTGGCGAGTACCACTACGCCATCCGTCCTCTATGTACGGTAAAAGACAATATACTCTCCTACTATTAGGTGGAATCTAAAAAAGCCGCTGCTGCAGCTGGCAAAATGTAAGTGTACCTAATACACGTATGCCTAGCCGTGAGGCCGTGTACATTGTTATTATTACCATTTTCATCCGTTATAAAAGCCTCTATGGTTTGATTCCTCCAAGAAACGAGTCGTTTTAGCTACGGACAGATAGATTGTACATAGAATATGTGTCAAAAAATTACTGTCAGTAGCTAAAATTACACCTTTCTTAATAGAAGCACCATGCCTATGTAAAGCCATACAGTGATATAACAATATTTTTGTGAATCTAGGGGAGGTGCTGAACGTTTCTGTGTGGCATCTATTAACTGAGAACACAAAGATTATGGCGTTAAAAATCGAGACGATTATGAAGAGCCCCTCTATTCTAGGTTTGTAGATAGAACGCCTTTAATAACCTATCTATACTAATATAATAAAGCTAAAGGGTTATTTGCTTTTTTTAAACGCGTTAATCGCTAGCGCTACCAGCCAGATTAGAAAATCTTTATGCATGTGATAGCTTAATTCTTCAGGAGTCTATAAGCTATATAACGTCACCCTATAGGGTGACGTTATATAGCTTATAGTCTCCTCAAGAATTGTGGATTATAATCCACAGGAGCGGAGCAATAATAAAAATAACACAAGGATTAAGATGTAGGGGACAGATAGTAGAAAATAATTTTCCCTAAGATATCTATGGCGTTCAATGTAATAGGTATAACCGAGGTCAAAGATTATTGCAATGATTAAGTTAATTAGCAGATAGCGCTTGTTTAACATAATCCGTATTTACTTGATTAGTATCGTATATGCTTATCATAGTTAAATTGATTAACATCTATGATATGCTGGAAAAGCTGGGCTTCATGCCTATAGCTTTATGGAAAACTTACTCTACAGGTACTGTGCATATTGCCCATATAAAAATTGCCGATTTGTTACTCCGTTTCAACGAGTTAGAGATCAAACTAATTAATACATTTTCACATTTTTAATATAAGTAAGGGTACATGACTACTCTGTGTGGATAACCTTGTGGGAGGCCTATGTCCAGCGGTGCACGTTTTTCGGTTGAGATGATGACGATGAAGGATACATGTGCAATGCTACGTACTTATGTATATAGATAGAAAGCTAATACTTTTAAATTGGTATTAATGATGTCTAAAACCTATTTAAAATTATTTAGCCTTAATTGCCTAATATTTTGTAAACAGACTAGCTTTGCTCGCGGTTTTATCACCTCCCCTTCTAATGGTCGAAGCGTGATGTTAGATAGCCTATAACCTTTTTTTATAAATAGGCTGCACATACAAAAATATTTTTTTAATCTGACCAGTAGTTCCCGATATTATTGCGTTTAAACAAACATTCCCTTCAGCTTATAATATTAGAATAGATATGTAGGGATAACATTAATATTAATATAATACACAAACTAAACCAGAAATTCGGAATAAAAGTAAATAATGACACTCTTATAAACATATGCAACGTATTGCAAAAGTTAAATTATGTTCGGGTACTTTGAAATAACTACACTGGAACATTGAGACAACTACCATCTTAGTTTACCCGACCATGGCTGCTGAAAAGCAACCGAAACGTCGGGGAAACTGTATAATTAAATTAAATCTAAATAGTTTTAATAATAATTAGCTTATTAGTAAAGTTTAATAGTAGTAGTAGTGTAACAGTTTTCAAAATTATGTTATAAAGTGTCAAATAAACAACGCCATAAAATCCGTATATAGTAGTTTAATTTCAATGTATTGCAAAAATTTTAAATTAATCAATCATTTACGTTTTGAGTTCTGCGGACACAAACATATATATTATTTTGTGTCTAAAGAATATATGAAAATAGCAGAGCTATTGTTCCAATTTCATGGCTAAACTGTTGAATCAATTTAGATTAAATAAGGTTGTGAAATGTGGTTGGGTCTATAATCTAACATAGCTTACCCATTTTCTCTACATTTACGCAAATAAAAACATATTGACAAATGTACTTTCATATATTAGCATTACCATAATTATGAATTATATTTGATTACATTTTGCCCGCGGCTTCGCTCGCTTAAATGCAGGTTATGTCAATTTTCAACTCTCAGGAAAGTACTTTTTTCCGGATAAAAGGTACCCTATGTCCTTTTTTGTTCCCCTGACAACGTATATGCGAAATTTCATGATGATCGGTCAAGTAGTTAAGGCGTGAAATCGTAACAAAGAAAGAAACAAACTCACATTCACATTTATAATATAACTAGATTTTGCCCGCAGCTTTACTCGCGTAAATGTAGGTTATGTAAATTTTTCATCCCTCGGGAACAGTACTTATTTCTGGATATCACTATTATTCACTATATATTCCTTTCTGTACCCCTGACAACGCGTATGCGAAATTGCATGATGGTCAGTCAAGTAGTTAAGGCTTGAACGCGTAACAAACAAACAACCTTACATTGGCATTTATAATATTAGTTAGAATAACAAGAAATATGAATTGACTCAGTTTAATAAAAAAATTGACATTTATTATTCATGAGGCCTTGTGTATGGCTAAACTAAAACGGGCTTAATTAAGTTATCCCACCAAACCATCGATTATTTACATATTTATAATATTTTGAAGTCAATTTCAAATCAAATACAGTTATTTACATAACGAATAGGTAGATTATGTTGAAGAATGTACATATAATTCGTCATTTATATGTGTCAATATGATGATCAGGATAATCTATAGAGAGACGCACTTTATATGAATTCAAGGCCCAAGCGTGACTTTGTGATACTGATTTATATTACGCTTATATCTGACTTGTTGATTTGCGCTTGCGTTTGTGTACGATCGTGTGTTTGATTCCCTGGCCGCGCAAAGTGTTATTAGATTTTTTTAGGCATTTCTTATTATCAGCACGGAGTTTGCTAATGTGCCTAATAGACGACTATAGGCTTGACCATATTTAAGTATTTAAGAAGTTTGGATTTTATATACCTCTCCCTAATCGTTTGAGGATTCTTTGACTGTATTATTTATATTACAGCAAGTAGGTATCAGTGACCTGAGATTACGCTTGAGCTTTCCGTAAGAATTTGACTTCACACAATTTTATTAAAAATTGGTCCAAAGTTTTAGCAAAAACTCTGGCATCAGATAGATTTCTTCGTATCTATTAATATCTTGTATTTATATTTTTTTGGCTGAGATGATAATAATTTTAATTCCAAAAGAGGATCCGTAAGTTTCTTGTATCTTTTTATAGGTTCAACGCTTTGCCTGAACCTAGCAATTAACCTAAATGTTTCTTAAGAAACTTAGTAAACTCACTAACTAATAGAGTTTGACTTTTATAAATAAGTGATTTAGAAAGAGTTATACTGTCCTTTTTAAATAAAACCCGTCTGTTGTCAAACCAAGGATTGGTTGACTCCCTTTTCTTTTAGGACTACTATAGGGTATTATTTTTAAACTATGTAAGAAACCTTCAAACACAGATCATTTAATGTTTAAAGATTTCTTACATAGTTTCAAATAGGAAAGGAAGGTACATATGTCATGATTTCAAGTTGACTAAGTTGTACCGATTTCGCCAATAGGCCGTGACTTCTTATTGTTATTGATTTAAATAGGTATATGTATATATTTAAAATCAAAAAACGCTGATTAAAAATGTATATACAGATATGATGTATATCAATACCGCTAGAAAGTAGCGGTTTTACTTGCGAATAATAATTATATAGAAAACGTAAGATCTTCTCAACCTTCAAGAAATAAATGTCAATAAATATATTGTTGCCATCTAAGTGTCAAATACTAAACTAACAGATATAACGTATGAAACGAATTCGTCTCGGACAGATTTTTAATACGACCGCGACCGCGCTGCGTCAACAACATAAATCATAATATATGTCCAAGACTGTTTATTACTTTTTAGGTGTTATCAAATCTAATATATTAATATGGAGGTGAAATAACGGATCTAATACCGCGTTGCATAATTTGCCATCGACTTGTAGTGATTTTAATTAATATCCGGGTGATTAGACAATTGAAGCTGAGGGTATATTTAAATTAAAGTATCAATGAGCTACTGTAATTATTTATTTACATATTATTATCTAGTGGCCTATGATTTCGATAGCCGCGATAGCGTATGGAGGCGCTCATAGCCAGTTGCACTCACTGATCGGTAAACAATTAGCGAGGTTAAGTAACGTTGGGTGCGGTCAGTCTATAGATGGGTGACCGCTTAGTGGTATTTCATCTGAGCGTCTCCGTGCTTCGGAGGGCCCGTAAAAAGTCGGGCCCGGTTGTTGTCAAATTGACAGCAGTCGTTAAGCCATGTCAGAGGACTACGGGCGGCTTGAACAAGTCTTGACAACAGGCTGGCCACTAACCACACGAAAAGAAGAAGAAGCCGCGATAGCCTAGTTGGAGTCCGTTAGACTTCCACGCAGAGATCACGAGAACAATCCCAAGGCGCATCTCTGACTTTTAGAAGTTATGTGCGTATTAAATAGTTAATTATCGGTCGCTTTAATGGTGAAAGAAAATGTCGTGAAAAACTGCATGTCTGAGAATCTTCCATAATGATCTCGAAGATATGTGAAGTCTGCCAATCCGCACTGGGCCAGCGTGGTGGACTATGGCCTAATCTTTCTCACACTGAGAAGAGGCCCGTGTCCAGCAGTGGGACAGTTTAATACAGGGCTGATATTATTATAATTTGCCAGTTCGTTTTTTGACGATTGCCTGTCAAAGTTTCGCTCTATAAGTAAGTATAGTGTGTGTGTAATATAGTGCGGACCCGTGACGGAACGAGTGTCCATTTTATGTCGACACATCTGCCACATTTCACGCTTACCTTTCCGATTTTCCATCGACCGTTTCTTATGTCCCTATAAAACTTTATGTTTTCGAAAAGAGCGTTATTCACCACTGAATCCATCTCGCTAACATTGGTCATGCCGTCTGCCCATGTTTACGTATTTGAACGTGCGAGCGTTTATACGATAATGTCACTTATGATAATGTAGTTTGGGGCGACAATGGTTTGGGCAGATATATACGGCGATATTGTACGCAGGTGGCATACGCTGAACACTACGCGACAAGCGACGGCTCAGTGTGTCACGCATGTACTTGTAACCAAGCGTTCAACAATTCTTTAGAGCTGGTTATTAAAATATTTGTTGTTCCGATGTTATTTATTTGTATATGTCGAGAGGCTTTGTGGCTCGCCGACAGACGCTATCTGTGATGTAGGTGTGCGCCGGACCGGTGTGTAGCTGCCATTGTTGACGACTGTGACCGATTATTGTGTGTGAGATAATAACTTCGCGAAACTTACTTTATTTTTACTGAAACAATGCAAAAAATATAAAGCGCTTAAAAAGTTGTATTCCCGCTTTACGACAGCGTTTAAGTAGCAGTTTACTTGTAGCTATTAAAGTGTTTTTAATTCCGAACTAACACCAGGTGAATCATACTTACGAGTCGTAAGTCACATATTCGAAGAAAGTTAATTGTAATGGATATTGGTGGTACATTTATAGACTGTTGGCGTGGAAAGCACCAGATGCAAGAGTCGAAATAATCAATTAGAGGGAATCGATTACGTGGGCTCTGAAACAGCCGTCGGCTTCTGCGCCAACTTCTCGCCGCATAGAACGAATCGACTCAATTATTACTAACCCGAGGATGAAAATTAAATTGGACCTCGGCTTGATGCGCTCAAACGATGAGACTGTTAAAACATTATGAGCCATACAATTTTTATCTCCCTCTCGGATCTTTAAACAGAGAGGTGCGCGGAGCCCGCAGACGCTCCGGCGCAGTTGGAGCGAGACGCAGTACGCGCGGGGGAAAGAGAGCCAGCGCCCGACCGGCCGTCAGAGGTCGAATATAAATGTGGAATGTTTATGGTTCTACCGTTTTATTTTATTCTTGGGCCGGCAAAGCATTAAATATTGTTTCAATTGAAAGCGGGCAGATCAGACGGTAGTGTCTAATGAAGAATAGATTAATAAAACCCGACAGTTGATTGAGTTCGATTTGCGATCGCGCCGATGTTGCACCGACAGATCATATCTGGGACGGCTGAACTACTTGTGTTACGGGTGTTGATATAAATCTAAGCTCGATGTATGCAACGTGTCAAAAGTCGCAAAGTCGCAGTACTCGTACATTACGCTTGGTCGTAATGTGAGAGCGGTGTGTGCGGAGTGTGGCGCGGTGCGGCGTGCGTGCGAGCGACCGCCCGCGCACAAACGCTTTGTCGCCACCGCGCGGCTTTGATCGCTCGGTGCGGCATAGCGGGCCAGCGCGGCGGTATTGTCGCGCGATTAGTCGCGGCGCCGCGGCCCCGCCACATTTGTGTGTTGCGAGTGTTGTGACACTGGCACAGAGCATCACAAGCGCCGACAGAGATGCCGACTGTTTGCATTGTACTACGTGCCGTGACATATCGTTTGTCGGCCGGCCGCCGACGATGCTGAGCCATGACTTACGATGTTTTATGGAGCTAAGCTTTGTTGCCATTGAATAAGTTGGATGTTAAGGAGGGTCGCGTTAACAATTACACAAGACCTAGGCATTACCTACGAGTATTGTTCATTTATTTTATGTAAGGATGGGCTGAAATGACACTTCTAAGGAGACGCGTGATGTTGCAACACTTACAAAAAGCTAAACTCATTAAGTTATGACTTTCAAAATTTGTATAATAGACTTTTGAATAGTTTCTGCCGCCATAGACTTCATTTATATCTTTATTTTGATGAAATTATGGTGAATGTTTAGTTATGTTGCCGGACGTGTGAGAAAGTTAAAATATTGTAATGCATAATGATCTTACTGCCGTAGTGTAGGTAGTTGTTTAATGCAATAATTAAGATTGAATAGATTTTGTTGACCTAGCTGTCTAATGTGGAAACATAGTGTGCGCTGTGACATCAACGCGTATTCGTACAGCAGTCAGGAAAAGCGAGTGTATTTGTAGTTTCGTAGTTGGTAGCAAAGCGGTTTTCATTATTCGCATTCTAGCTTTTTATTAGTTTGTTTGATTCTAATATGCGTTTTGATTGTTCATGAAGCGTAGCACGGGACACCAATCGTAAATCTCACACAAGTATAGTTATTCTGCTTACTTACAACACTTGCTTTTGGATTATTTTATCACGATTGATGGTTTCTCATATCTATTATGTGTTCCTAGATTTGTTATATTGTTCCTATTACGAATTTTTTTAGACTTTACGTTTTCGCTTAGGCGATATTTTCATAACGTGTTTGGCTATTTTAAATGCGTTTTCTGTTACTGAAACAAGTTGCGGAACAGCTGATTAATTAAGAATAATAATATTTTTTTTTTCTCACACAGAAATGGTTTACAAAAGTTCAGTCCTTAATCTATGAGTAGTTATAAAAGTAAAGATGTGAGTTGAATCTGTATGAGAGACTGGTATCTATACTAGGTAGACCAGTGTTACAGATTACCAGGCTCTCCTGACTCCAGATAAGTCAAATTAGGTTATGTTAGTGAGCAATTACTATGTGAGGTTATAAAAATACATACGTGTGTAAAGACTTGATGAGTGTGCGTGTGTATGAGTGTGTGTGTGTGAGTGTGTGTGTGTGTGTGTGTGTGCGAGTGTGTGTGTGTGTGTGTGCGCCTGTGTGTGTGTGCGTGTGTGTGTGTGCGTGTGTGTGCGTGCGTGTGTGTGTGTGTGTGTGTGTGTGTGTGTGTGTGTGTGTGTGTGTGTGTGTGTGTGTGTGTGTGTGTGTGTGTGTGTGTGTGATACTAATGAAAGTCGTACATTAATAATTTAGGAGGGAACATGGAGCATATTTTATTCCTTGGGAACAGTATTTTTCTGGATGAAAGGTACCCTATGTCCTTTTCTGTACCCCCGACAACGAGCATGCGAATTTTTACGATGATCAGTCGAGTAGTTGAGTCGCATTTATAATATTAGTAAGGATGACGTGACACAACATCACGCCCGTAAGTCTAGAAGGGTCGGATAGGAGCGTAATCTACCTACATTTCACCATCTAAGTTTAGGTGCAACGCTATTGCTATATCCACGCCCTACACTTGTAACTGGGCGTGGAGATTCGTGTCAGACCGTTCATTTTCTTTTCATTTGTTTTAAAAGAGACATCTCCTACAATAGGCACTATCCCTAGGTTGTAGAAGAGTTCACAATCATTTAAACAACGGACACCAAAAATAAACAGACTCGGAAAACCAATTTGTAAGTCACACAATTTTTCTGTCCCATGTGGGATCAAACTCGTACACTACGTTATTCCTGCAGTCTTACTTGCTTAGGGAGCATGTACTCTAAAGCGTGATACAAACAATTGTCTCTAAAACGTAGTACATTTTAACTCAATAATTACACATGACTTTATTTTCTCATTATTGGCTGTGTTGTTTTTGTTCAGTTCATGTTTTAATTTTGTACCGACGAATAGTAATAGTGACGTTAGTTCCGGACGTGTTAACTACAATATACGTGTTACTTATTCATGTGTTCATGTATGAAAAATTATACTTGAATGACTTCATGCGACTTATGTATAACGTGCTGTTAAAGG
The DNA here is from genome assembly GCA_930367265.1 of Catocala fraxini. Lineage (NCBI taxonomy): Eukaryota > Metazoa > Arthropoda > Insecta > Lepidoptera > Erebidae > Catocala > Catocala fraxini. The sequence continues at coordinate 9,416,258 of OV884025.1, read as the reverse complement.
TTATGTTTTATTTTACATTAGTGTATGTGTAGTGTAATGATAACCTAGAGGGAAGCCGTTGGACTGCCAGGCAGAGGTCCCGAGTCCGACTTTTCGAAGTTATTCTCATTAATTAGTGTATTATCGTTTGCTTTAACGGTGAACAATATCATTCTGATGAATCCTGCATGTCCGAGAGTTGTCCATAATCTTCTCGGTGATACGGGATGTCTACCGAACCGCACTGGGCCAGCGTGGTGGACTATGGCCTAATCCTTCTCAGTATGAGAAGAAGTCCGTGCCCAGCAGTGGAGTTTATAAATAGAGCTAATATTTTTAAATGTGTAACTCAGTTTGACAGACATAAATTTTAAGCATCACGTAACACTAATAAATCTGGAAGATTGTATTATATGGAGATTTGGGATAATTTTTCGTATATATATATATGTTAAATAGTTCTATATTGCAGTTTTTACGGCCTTATATTTTAATGCGTTTGAGTCAGTCTTCGTTTACTAAATTATTAATAATAACATAACATTGGTACCTACATCAGGAAAATTTGACATCATAAATATTTAATGTGCGTTGTGTGTAAAGATAGAAAAATTATTGAACTGGCTTAGCAGAGTGATAGCTGATAGCTCTACTATGTCTGCGATGCACGGTAAGTTTGATTTATTTGTACAGAAATAATTATGTCAAGTGTAATTTACTTTACAATTTTCTCTACACCTTGTTATGAGTGTGGCTACTAAAACATAGTCTGTGAAATAAAGTCAGGCAGGTTTTCCTGTCTGAGAGTATCAGGTGTGATCAAAAATTTTCCATATAAGTGGTTAGTATTGTTCAACTAGGATGCTGTTAAATATAATTGGTAAGGTTATGGCTTTTTTCTATGGTCGTTTAAATCCTTCCCATTGTGATCGACTCGAACAAAAACTTTTTTCTTATTACATCTTTATAAACGTACCGCACCTTTTTTGTTTTTTATCGCCTTTGGTGGTAGAAAAGCGGCCTATCTGATGGTAAGTGGTAACTGCTGCTTATGGACATGACTTGACATGGCTATCGAAACACAAGCAAGGCGATGGCTGCTGTAAATGCGGATAAAGAGGAATGGCTAGTTGTAACGCTTATCCTGTTCAACCTGCTTTAGAGACGTGGTTGACTTAGGAAGTGAACTAGGCGGCGATAATTAAAACAATACTCTACATGATGAAAAGATTTTATATTTGATAACAATTTGTACTAGTATATAAACACTTTTATAGTAAACAATAATGACTAGAAGTTATTAGCTAAGCTACGTGGAGGCTATGTATGTTACGTGGTCCCGGGTAGAAAGGGTCACTTAACTTCAACACGGCAGCGCAGCGGAAGGGGCCAGCGTCCGGGTGCGTTCCTGTTAAATACGCGGCCACCGCCGGCACCGAAGGAGAGACCGAGAGAGGGGTACCTCCACCACTCGACTCCTGCGCGGCCGCCATGCCGCAAGCGACGTGTCGTCACGTCGACGTGACATAGTCTAGCCTTTAGTGCTACGCAAATCTGCTTTGCGACTGGTGTAAAAAATGTTATGAAAGTGAATGAAGCCAGAGAAAAGTGTCAGGAGCGTATCAAATTGAAATCTGTAGTCTCAGTCTACCCCTCTGGGAAACAGGCGTGTACAAACAAACGAAAATAAAATCTTTCCTATTTATAATATTAGTATAGAAAATAAAATCTATATATATAAATCATCATAATATAATATATTTTCTTTCTAATTTGTTTCTTTGTTATTTTGTTGATATTTTGATATATGCATGTGTATGTGGTATAATGTTTTTATAATGCTGACCCTCTTGACATTCCTTATTTATCATGTATGGATTTAAAATCTGAAATAAACGTTTTATTATTATTATTAAATCTCTTCCGTTACTGAGTGACTGACAGACAACGCACAGCTGAAACTACTGAACGCAAGAAGCTGAAATTTGGCATGTATGTTCCTTGGAGAGTGTAGGGGAGCACTATAAGAGGATTTTTGGAAATTCGACCCTGAAGGGGGTGAAAGGGGTGAAACTCGATATTCACACGGGAACGAGACTTACGCGGGTGAAACCGCGGGAAAACTACTAGTATAGATATATAAAATATGATTTAGTATGTCATCCAATCAGATTGAAGAGGAAGAATGCGTAGGAGAACTATACTGCGTCTGGAATACTTATTTAGTTGTTGGTAGTTACCGCGGTAAGGCTAGTTGGTTGGTTTATGTTTGAGAATAATAACTCTGCACCCTCTCGGGATTACTATATATATTTGTCATTTGGTGATTTATATATTACCTGTATTGCATATGCAGTTTTCTATATTGTTTGTCCAGCATGTTAACGACGACGACGAGTAATACAAGCGCCGCTTCAAGATATGATACAGTCGCGTACCATAAGACAGTAATAGGGCAGCTGTTATACAGATGTTTATACCAATTACCGATGTGTCAAATATTATAAGTAAACTATTCTATCTAAGAATTTATAAATTTACTTATTATGTAATAGTGATAACTTTTAGTTCATAACTTTATAGAAACTTCAAAATTGAATAAAATTCATCAGGTTTATTTAAGAGCTTTCATCTTAACTTGACGATACATAGCGGATTTAAACACGTGAAAATGTATTTTCTAAATATTATAACGCACTTTAAATTTAAAATATATTTTTATATGAAAACTGATTTAATTGCAACAAAACTTATCTTATTATCCCAACTTGTAAGAAGCTTATAATGTCGTGAAAGAAAATTTGAAAATAGATTTGTTGAAAATATGCTTGACGATGTTAATTTGTCTAAAGAGATATTGTAGATACTAAATGTTCACAGAACTTTTATAAATAATTATTTTACATAACGTTTATAAGACTTACTGCATTTTTAAACCATTAAAGTACGGATATTTTTTAATAAGTCATTTAATGTATAACATTAAAGGCCAAAGCTATATCAAGGCATCGCTGAAATCCACATTCAAAACGCGAACTATTTCAATTTTGATAATGAATAAATTTACAGACACACGGGCAAACGTTCTGTTTACGATTTGATATGCATAGATTCAACGGCACTTAATGTCGCTATCAGGTGCATATTGCCATACACTAATAGAATACTAGAAACGTAAAATAATTAAAATCAATGTAATTATTTCAAAGAAATAACAAGAAACGCCTGCAATCTAATACGTAACTGTATAAATAAAATCTTGCTGATTCTTAGTAAGTTTATTATTAGAACCTATTTTCTTCTTTTTTCTTTATTTAAGTAGCATTGTCACAGTGTGACTATGTCGCTCCATTATAGGTACCGTATGTATGATTAAAAACTTTTCGTAATTTACTATACATCTTTCTTCTATATAAATAAAAATCAATTGCCACATGTTTGACGGCGCATCACTTAAGACTGCGCCGAGCGTAAGACAGATAATGACAGAGCTCGTACGGCGCATATTCAAATCGGCGCGCGGCCGCCATAGTAAAATTGTATGGAGGATTTGAAGTGCTTTTTAGATAAATATGTATCTTTATTGTCAACCAATAACTTAAATATTTTGGACGAACAAATTGTATTATAGCTATTTATGCTTCGTTTAAGCTGTAAAATAGGATAGATTTCTACTGTTATAATGTAAAAATCACGTAACTCGAGCTCACGTTTTTGCATTTCTCGTGCAAATTTACGTAATTTTGTTGGCGAAAATATTTATTATTTTAAGTTTTTTACACAGACTAATTGTAAACACATTAATTGTTATGGTAAATGTATATTTTATATTTGTATTAAACAAAAAGTGTTGATTTTATTCACTTAACTGTGACCGGCTGTTATGGCACATTTCACTCAGCGCAGTCTCGATTTGCCCGTTTTTTATGTTGTGTTTGTAATTGTCAGGACAAGGTTTGTATGAAATAAAATTAGAATTAGCTAAAAATCTGCGGGAAATGTCGTAGATTAAAATGGTATTTTTATATGAAAGATAATTATATGACGATTTGATATTGAATTTCATTACGTGAAATGTATTTTTGTATAGATTGACGGGACAACGACTATTGTATTATTATATTGTATATATAAGGATCTAGCTAGTTAGCTCTGAAACAGGTTAAGATAGTACACTATTGAAACTACCAATATTACGCTACATATTTACAAATATACATATGTACTCTGTATCGCTCGCCCCGGACTAGTGATGTACCGTTACCAGTCCAGTCTCGTTTACTCCAGTCGAGTATTTTCCCAGTAACGAACCCAGTAACATTCTAAAAAAATAGAAATTTAGGTTAACATAGAATAATTTTTTTTCTTGAATTTATTTTATGACTATGAGTGATCCGATAAAACTTCTACCACTTCTAGTTTAAATCATCATCATCATCATTTCAGCCTATTGCAGTCCACTGCTGGCTTATGTCCAGCAGTTTAAATACAATCAAAATTTTTATTTTAAATTTTATTTTTCCAATATTCCTATTAACTTACACAGTGAGTTTCGAGAAACTTACTGAGTAACTTCCTATAGTTACTATACAGTAACTTTCTGGGTATTTTCTCATTGTTCCTATCAAGTTACTTAGTAAATTTCTTGATAAGGTTTTGTTTGAGAATATAAATGGTAAGCTTCAAGTTTATAAGTAAATCATTTTGCTAATTAGCATTTATGAAAATTGGCTGAACGCATCAGTTATATCACAACGTTTCAATATTAATAATTATATCTAGAATTTTTAAGATCAGAAAAGATTTTGCAGCCATAATCACAGTAAACCAAAGTATAAATTTTTAAAATCTAGGCTTCTATTCTAATCAACTATACAATAACAGGTTTTCATAATTTTCTGCAATGATTTACAACAGTACCTTTTTAGATAATCACTGCATAAAAATCAACATGACTATATTAAACAATATTACCAGCGTTAGGGAATATTGCCGGTAATAATAGAAACTTACTGGGAATATTTCCGTATCGTAAAATACTGGTAATGGAAAAATGGTGACGGTACATCACTATCTCGGACACATTCCATTATAATGTATTGTGTACATCGTCTATTATTTCGCATAAGTATGCGATGCACAGTTAGGTGTTGTAGATATGTCCATTAGATAAGTAAATTTTTTAGATTGGAATATGGCCGTAGCGAAGTTTCAGAGTTACAAAGTCATGTCTACTAAGGTAAATTGGCATGTTGAAGCATTAGTTAGAAGTAAGCGCTTGCGTATTTGCCGGTCGTCGTCACGAGTTTGAGTCTAAGGTTGAATAAAGCAGTATTTGCATTCAGAGTCTATTAATTTAATTTTAGCAACACAAAGATTGGAATTTAGGTTACGCATTCTCTCTCTTTCTACTAGGCTAGGTATCTGACATGCTGGTGGTCAGCCTTCTTCATTATAGTTCTCCACTTTGATGTATCCTTCACATCCTCGTCGGTAACATATGTACATAGGTTGCATATTGTAAATAGCTTTATATCATCATCAGAAATACCTTCTGTAAGAATAGTTGACTTTCAAATATAAACTTCAGAAATATAGCCAGATCTCCCACAAATTACGAATTACTGACAATTGATCATGTCAACTATATACTGTATAACATGATGTAATTTGTGGAGATGAAATAAACATTATTATTATTATAGCCGAAGTTGAAAATTGAATGCGTGACCTCATCATCATTGACAACAAAAATCGACAACCGATGACTTGGGCTCAATTAGGCTGCAGTTACTATACATGAGTAGCATATATTGAATTTATTTATCCTAACTATTATTATATATGCGAATGTGAGTTTGTTTGTTTCGTTTTCACGCCTTAAGTACTCGACTGGTCATAATGAAATTTAGCATACACTTTGTCAGGGGAATTGAAAAGGACATCGGGTACATCCAGAAAAAGTAATGTAACCTCATCTAACCTAACCTACATTTACGCGGTTGAAGCCGCGGGCAGAACCTAGTATTCTATACTAGCTTTTTTGCTTTATCTGGTTTATTCATATTTTGTACAGATAACTAAAGCCGTTCTTCACGCCATTCCAAGTCAACCGCATTCAATTAAGTGAACAAAATTAGTTTGCTACGAAACTCGTAGACAATAGCTACGCGCTGCGTTGCGAATTTTAATACCAGCTTTATAAACTTGAAATATTGTCGCGTAGCTTTTGTCCACGGTTATGTATAAAATGTACATAAGACTGTATGGATGGCGGAAAGCTTTAAGTGATCGTCTCGCCACTATCAGGAGGCCAAGCATGTTGAGTTCGATCTTCACACAGGATAAAAATGTAGGTGCCTATGTTATCCATATAGGTAGATACTACTTTAGATGCTTTAACATAAAAACACGTTAATATTGTCTATTCTTCAGAATGACAATTAACTGACTAACTGCCGGTTTCTGAAAGGCTAATTACCCACGTGTCATAGTTAAACTCTTGTCAAGTATTTTGATTGGTTGCATTGGTTGCTGTTCATTCTGTCCGTCCATCCTAGCAGTTGACATATGATTGACAGTCGGTAAACAAATTTTAGTGCATTTTAGAATTCTGATATTTAGGGGCCTGGGCAAAATGGACATTAGTTATCTACAATATGTCGCTGCAATATTTTTAACTATAGTATGGTCTTCTTAACAACATTTAAATGCGGCAGTCATGTCTAATATATTTTGGCTACATAATCAGGCATTTCGCAACATATAGCTGACAACGTAGCCGGCCACTTTAACACAGCTGCACATTGCTAATAAACAAAGCTCGTCATGGATCCCCTTTAGATTAAATGATAGCATCGCGAGATTTCTTAGATACACATATAGAAGTGGTTGTAGGCAAGATTACCCTATATACACCTTCTTCTTAGTTAAATAGGTTATTTAATTAATGTAGGGACTAATCAATATAACCATGATACATATTAGACTTTTCATGGGAAATTATATAACTATAAGCATGTATGTACTATGTCAGTGAGGAAATAAATGGTACAATAAAATGGTCGATCGACATCTCACCACACGAACTTTTATTACTTTAATATCGGATAATACTCCACTCTAAGCTTTCCCACACAAACTAACTGAATCACGAACCCATTTGCTGCTTATATCATTAATTAACTTATGTTTATATGTTCTATTAGAAATTGAGGTTAACATGCTTTTTATAATTCGATTAATTTAATCTGGTTGTGATTGCTTCAGTTCACTGGTGTAGTATTCGTCAGTTCAACAGACTCCGTGGCGCAGCGGCTGTGAATGCGACTACCGTGCATAAGGCCTCGGTTTCGAGTCTCAAAAGTCACTGGAGTTAGGAACATGGCGGTGTTGCACACCCGGTGCATCAGAAACCCCGTAAAGCCGCTAATCCTGTGCCTGATATCTCTCCGGTGGCGTCGGACTGCCGTACCATTGGACTAGGACAGTGAGGGAAAGGGTCCAGTCTCTATGAATATTGGCTACCATGTCCGAAATTCTGCCTGGAGGATTATATTCGCCAGCAGTTCCATTTCTGTGTTTTACAAAAGCGTTTTGCTATTTGGTCTATAAGTAAGTATTATACATGAGCAACGATAGCTCAGTGGAGAGACCAACAGACTGCAATGCAGAGGGTCTCGGGTTCGAACCCACGTCGCACACCTCTGACTTCCGGAAGTTATATGACTTTTCGAAATTATGTGCGTATTGATTGACAATTAGTGCCTGTTGCGTGCCTCGGAGAGCACGTTAAGCCGTCGGTCCCGGTTGCCATGAACATCTATGGCAGCCGTTATTGGGAGAGTGTCGACACAAAAGATCCCACTGGGTCGAAGTGTCGCCGGTCTGCACTGACTGGCCCCCACATAAGATAAGTATTATACATCGACTCACGGTTTACTCTATACTATAGGCTGAAGTTTAGTAACCCAATATTTCACCAATTTAGCTTTTAGGTAATTAGAGGAAGGTTATTTGATTTGATTTCAAGGCTATTACCTGTACAATAAAATCAACAAACAAATTAATATTTACCATCTTACAAAATTCAAATGCAGAAAGTCCATTACATACTGGTTAAAATCATTTAATTATGACCAAACTGAAGAACTACTACACATAGGCCTATAGTTACATTATTTAGAAATGCACAGATGCACGCACTGCCACACAAATACACACACTTAGTCAGACATGCGCAAACACTCACACACGCGTGCACCCACTCACTTACACACACACACACAGACATTTGCACTAACGCACTCTCACCATTAAACTAAATTAATCTGTACACCCACTAGTCCAGAGTTAGGAGAGGCTGGTGTTCTGTCATACAGGTCTCCTAGTTCAGACACCAGTCTCTCACATTGATTTGTGTTACTACTATATTTGTACATAGTTAAGTTGAATCTGTAAAAATATCTTTGTGAGAGAAAATAAATAAACATTATTATTATTTGGGAAGAACATTTCTGTTTCTTAGCTTACAAAAGCTAGTTTTGACTACATTTACGGGCCTAGGCCAAGTAAATGTAGCATGTGTTGTGTATTTATGTAGGTGGGGTGTTATGGGGTGCTATTTCATTTTCATCTAATTGCATGAACTTTCTTACTATTCGACATGTATTTAAGATAGCGGCTTTTTGGAGTAGAATATAAGTTGAGTCTTTCAAGTCTATTAATTTGAGGCTACGGTGGAGATGGTTGGGTATGACACCCGTGGTGGAAACGACTATGGGTACTATATAAACTTTATCTGGTCTCCAAATTCTAGTTACTTCTTCTTTAAGTTCTGCATATTTGCTTATCTTTTCGCCTATTGTTTTTTGTAAATTTATTTATTATTATTATTATTATTATTGTCACTATCAGGCACATTGCCAAACTTCTTGCTGCAACCGACAATTGTCCAACGGGATGAAGTAGTGGACGGTAGTAGAATCCATCGTTGCTATTTATTTACTAACGATACAAATAAGCTTATCTAGAAAAGTTTTATTTTCTTACAGAAAACCAGCGAAAGAGCTGAAACACAACGCGTTTCGCCAAGTAAGTAAGAGTTTCGAAAGCTTTTATATCTTACTCATTTCTTTCCTTATATACACTTACATTACATATATGTAGATAAACAACAGACGTGGCAGTCTGTCGAAATGGAGGCAGCAAGTCTATCTTACCCATCGAGGCAAATTTATACATAATATAAGCTTAGTGTATATGCCCGAAGGGGTAAACAGTGGTGTATAACACTCACATTTTTGATCGCCTCGATGGCGTAGTGGTTAGTGTAACCAACTGCCACGCCTGAGGTCCCGGGTGCGATTCCCGCACAAGTCAAACATTTGTGTGCATGAACATAGATGTTTGTCTTGGTCTGGGTGTTTCTATGTATAATACATATGTATGTATTTACAAAAAGGAAAGCATATATGAATGTTTATCCATTGTCTAGTACCCAGTTAGTTTGGGCTAGATGGTGTTGTGTGAACTTGTGTATGTGATAGAATATAGAATATTATTATTTTCACAGTAATGTTTCAGTTTCCACGTAAAAGAGGGTGATTATGGAATTCAATTTACACAATAATGACCAAGAATGCCCTCATTTGTTCGGACGTGAGTAGTTAATCAACGTTGAGTTGAATGAGTTTTATACGTCCTTACGAAATTCCTCCCTCGTCCCTCTGAATCCATCGTCATTATTATTTCAGTATTATTTATTATAACATCAATCATGTGGGTTAAAGTATTAATGGGGTTGGGTACTTAATGCCTTGTGTTATCATCGCTTATACAAGTCGGTTTTTATAGTGTTATTAATAAATTTATAAACAAGCTTGCTGTATCATTAGCTTTTGTAACTTTTTCTTATGCTTTTTATCACTGACTGGGGTAAGACGCAGGCATTAATTGGCTGCCATTGCGGCGAGTGTTATAGTTAGACTCTATACAGGATAAACATTTCTGTGATCCACATGTCAATGTTCCGAGTATGGGCGTTCTTCGTGTCCATTTTTTTGATATCTGTAAAGTCTAACTCGACAGTCGGCACAGATATAGCTTCTATAGCGTTGTAAGTTGTTTTTTTAAAACAAGTATAATAATTTTATGTGTCTGTGACTATATGTGATTTTACTATGTGATCGATATTTGGGTAGTAATTTTGCGCTAATACTTCCGGCCGATCGTGTCGTGCGTGTATATGCGTTACGTACATATACATACACACACACTTATCGCCAATTCAGCTAATTTCAAGAAATTTTCTTTTGGAACACTCATACTCTTTATTTAATGAATAAAATAGAATCCTTACCTTCACTTTATTATTTATTAGTATATACTGTTGTTATCTTTTCGGAATTTATATAATCATTTATTCAATAATAATAATAATAATAAGGGTATACATGTTGGTTATTAGTATAAAATAATATTATACTACAATAAATTATACTTAATTATCCTTAATCTAGTACATGTTTTACTTCGGGTCGAAGGACCACCTCGTCCCGCTCTCGAGGCGGCGAGGTCCGAGCTACGCCAGGTCCTAGTGGCAAATTGGAAGGAGCGACTTGTGCACCCCAGTGCCGGGTACGCCACGATCGTGGCGGTAAGTCCCGTGTTTGAGGAGTGGCTGGAGAGGCGGCATGGCGCCCTCACCTTCCGGCTGACACAGGTAATGACTGGCCACGGTTGTTTTGGCCAGTTCTTGTGTCGTATACGCCGGCAGGAGACGCCCGGTTGTCACCACTGCGGCGACTGCCGCGACGTTGTTGAGGATACGGCGCTGCACACTTTGGCGGTTTGCCCCGCCTGGGCATTGCAGCGCTATGAGTTGATCGCGGCTGTCGGAATGGTTGCCCTCTCGATCCCGGCCGTAGTTCAGTCTATGGTCCGGAGTGAGAGGTCGTGGAACGCCGTCGCCTCCTTTTGTGAGGAAGTCATTTCCATCAAGGAGGCGGTGGAGCGGGAGAGGGAGTGTTTAAATCCTCTCCCCAACCGCAGAACCGGGCGCCGGAGGGCGCGAGATGACCTCTAGCCACCCTGAGGATTGACCTGGGGGTGGTGGGCATTGTGGGCCTTCCTTCGTGTAGAGGCCTGCCGTTTCATACGGCGGGCCGAAACCTCGGCGGGGTCGCGACCGCATGTGCAAGTGATTCGCGCGGCCCCGTCGATAGTGGTTTTGTCGAGGAACACCGTAGTAGGTTTAGTCGGTATTCCGGGAGGTATATTATTCTTATTCCATCTTTCTTTTACCCCGGCGAGTCCGACATAACCCCTCCGCCCACTCCCGCGAAGGGGTAAGAGTCATGCATTGACCCACGTAAAAAAAAAAAGTACATATTTTACTTATACTTAAATCGGCCGACATTGTGCATTCTAATTTAATTTTAAGCTCTAGGTTTTATAAAATTATTGCCTGAAGGTTTAGACTGGTTTAGATTAGGTTTAGACCTGTGTTTCAGGCTATTGCTAAATATATTAACCCAAGAAGATCAAATATGCAGTTTCATGTTGCTATAAAAAGACGAATTACTCGCTAGTATTATAAAAACAACTGCCCATTCAATCACGTATTTTCGTGCTTACGTGCATATCAATTGAATACTTCCTGTTGATTTGGTTAATGCCAATTTTCAACACATAAGTACAGTTTCAAAAAATTGGAATTTACGTACTCCTTTTTAAAAGGCCGGCAACACACTTGTGACTTCTCTGGTGATGCGGGTGTCCATGGGTGGCGGTAATCGCTGACTATCAGGCGATCCGTCGGCTTGTTTGCCAACTAATTAATAAAAAAAAATTACCTATTGAGTCGCAGCGGCACACCTGTGGCCAAACTTAATTGATTTTAATAATGTCAGGTATTCTAAAACTTGATAAATTAAGGTGTCTTATGTAAGCTTTATTGTATTTACATGTTGTAAGATGTACGATTCAATTATAATGTTAAACGCATGGTAAAACAATGCAAGAGGTTGTACTTGAACCTGGAACTTGGCTAAACATTGTTGTCGCTTTACCAATTAAGCAATTTGTGGACCAACTTCAGTGTTTAAAATTAGCCTGTATAAGGATCTAATGCGATAATTTATCGCATAGCGATCAGCAAGTACATATACCCAATGTTTGAGTAGTAGAACCTCGCTGATTTTAGCGTGAATGGGCCGGCTCGAACGGGAAAGGACCATCTCATAGAATATTGACGTGAAATAGCAGTATTTCTACTGTTGTGTTTCGTTCGCTGAGTGAGAGTGCCGGCCCAAACACCCTCTTTCCCCTTTTAGCTCCTTCTCCTTCCTACTTCCTTTCCTAAAGGGCCGGTAACGCGCAACTGATGCGTCTGGTGTTGCAGGCATCCATAGACTACGGTGACCACTTACCATCAGATGGGCCGTATGCTTGTATGCCACATTTGTTGTATGAAAAACAAAGGAAATGTCTAGAACTAGACTGCATAGCTATGGACATGCCTAGTGGAAATAGAAACAGGCTATTTCCTCTAACTGCACATATCGCTATATGTGCAGTTAACCACTACGCTGTAGTGGTTTAAGTCGACGCCTTTTCACTTTTCTGCCTATAGACGTCTAGACGCCTGCAACACCAGAGGCATTACTTGCGCGTTGCCAACTCCTTAGGAAAGGAAGTGGGAAGGAGAAGGAGTGGGAAGGGGGAAGAGGGTGATTGGGCCTCCGGCACTGTCACTCACCGAACGAAACACAACAGTAGGAAAATACTGCTATTTCACGTCGATATTCTGTGAGAGGGTAGTCTTTACCCGGTCGAGCCGGCCCATTCATACTGAAATCAGTCAGGCTCTACTACTCTGAAGCATCCTTCGCTCAATTCATTAGAAAAAACAGTTAAAGCTAGTAGCTCACGGTAAAAACAATATTGTACCTAGAGATACGATCGCTTCGGTGGCGGCTTTTCTAATTTACCGCTGTCCAAGAGTTGTGTGTTGAAAGGCTCGCTTTTCTGACATAATGTCGACAGAACAAAGCTATGGACGTCATAAACTGGCTTTATCTAAAACAGCTATCTTTAGAGTTCATTATTTCTTTTATGTGAGAAGCGCGGTGGTGTTTGTATACACAATTCAATTTAAACTTTTCACTTCAAAATGGTAGTTAGGTTTCTAAATGAATTGCGTATGCTTTATGAGGTTGTTATACTGTAATGGAATATTAAAAGTTCTAGCTAAGTATATAGTTTTGTATTTCTTTGGTGATTATGAAAGTAATATTAAGCCATGTTTCCATAATATAGTTTTTTGTGAATAGAAATCGTTAGGCTTACTATGGACATGTTATGCGAAGAGATGATATGTATGTAAGTAAGCAAGTGATGGATATGAGGGTAGAGGAACGAAAAGGGAGAGGAAGGCCAAGGAAAAGATGGATGGATTGTGTGAGGATGGATATGAAAGGGAAAGGGGTAAATGATCAGATGACGGGTGACAGACTGTGTTGTCATTTGCTTTTTGTTGGACTTGAGTAAATGAATTATTATATCCCAAGCTAGTGATACATTCCAAACATATTCTCTATTGAAATTTAGATGGTTTTTAAAATTAATAGGCACTAAGTGTTTCGACAAATTGTGAATAAGCAAATCTTTGTTCAACCTATTAATGAAAACACATATAGTAGACGTTAGTTTAGTTATTATCGGTTAGTTTCGGCGATTATTCAGTGAAAATGGCGTCACAGCCGAATGTATAATGGACGTACGTATGTATGTGGTATACTGCGATACGAAGCGGTAGTTAATGCGACTTCTGTGTACGAGGTCTCGAGTTTATTTCCCATACAAACTGTCCCACTGCCGGGTACGGGCCTCTTCTCCGTGTGATAAGGGTATGGCCATAGTCGTCCACGCTGGCTCAGTGCGGGTTGGCAGACTTCACATATCTTCGAGAACATTATAGAGAACTCTCAGCCATGCAGGTTTACTCTTGATGTTTTCTTTCACCGTTAAAGCGAGCGATAATCTACATATATATTAATACGTGAAGCAAAAACTTTTTACCCCTTTTTACGAAAATTGAGCGGACGGAGGAGTATGAAATTTGGTACAGTTAAAGTTTATTTGGAGAAGGAGGGGCGAGTCCTAATATTTTTATAAAAATGCATTAGAAATACATTAAATTAATGAAAAACCACTACACGCACACAACCATGCATTTGACACACGCAGTCGAATCGCGTTCGTAGTATTTCGGCATGGTTCGGCTGATGTCGTAGAATGCTTCGTAACTATGGTTGCATATCTTGAGTACGGTGAAATGTGAGGGTATAGTTATAGGTAATAAAACCTTAATAACGATCAAACTTAAAATTTAAATTTATTATTGTCGAATTTCGACCACTTGGCCACCATTAGTTAACTATTTAATACGCACATAACTTCAAAATATCAGATATGAGATCGAACTTAAGACCTTTGCGTGGTAGTCTTACGTGGTTTTCAAGAAATTCTCAGGAGCAGCACAGTGACTGGAATTGCGCCAGGACATAAAAACATAGTTGACGATATGTGGAAGTAAAACATGTATTACTTCAACAGCATTTGTGTGTGTGTGTGTGTGTCATGATACACAGACACACACACACACACATTTCAATTTCGGAGATATAGGCATTAGATTTATCTAGTACTAGCTTTAGCCCGCGGCTTTGCGTAAAAGTAGGTTAGGTTAGGTTATGTTAGTGGCATTACTTTTTTTTTAATATAGCCTATGTTACTCGGTAACAATAAAGCTTTCTAATAGTGAAAGAACTTTTAAAATCGGTTGAGCAGTTTTTGAGTTAAATCCTCAAAAACAAACAAGAAATCTTTATAATATTAGTAAAGATGTATTTGGTTGACGCCCAATCTCGTTTTTAACTCTATATGAGCATAATAATAATAATAATATCAGTCCTGTATTAAACTGTCCCACTGCTGGGCACGGGCCTCTTCTCAGTGTGAGAAGGGTTAGGCTTTAGTCCACCACGCTGGCCTAGTGCGGGTTGGCAGACTTCACATATCTTTGAGAACATTATGGAGAACTCTCAGATATGCAGGTTTCCTCACGATGTTTTCCTTCAGCAAGCGATAATTAACTATTTAATACGCATATAATTTCGAAAGGTCAGAGATGCGCGCCTTGGATTCGAACTCGAGACCTCTGCGTGGCAATCCAACGGTTTTACCACTAGGCTATCGCATAGTATCTGAAATTTTATATAGCACGCGTTCATTGTTATATTGCAGAAAAAAATATTTTTCGTTTCGAGCCTACGTCGGCAGGACAGCTAAACATTTGCTACCAATAAAATGTTTGTTTAGATGTGTAATCGATACGTCTTTACCATGATCCACTTTATTAATTATTTGTATGTTATGTATTTGCAGTTGTATTTTTTTTATACAACTAAGGTGACAAACAAGCATACGGCCATGGTAGTTGGTCACCGTAGCCTATGGACCGTAACATCAGAAGAATCACTTGCGCGTTGCCGTCCTTTTAGGAAAGAAAGTGGGAAGCAGAAGGAGTGGGAAAAGGGAAAGAGGGTGATTGGTCCCCCGGCACTCTCACTCACCGAACGAAACACAACAAAGTCAAAGTCAAAGTCAAAAATCATTTATTCACTTACGTCACAAAGTAACACTTATGAACGTCAAAGTACAACGTCAACAGTAGGAATACTGCTATTTCACAGTTGTTTATTAGAGTAATGCGCGTATTTTCCAACCGTGCATATATTTACATTGCAGAGTTCAACACAGTTTCGTTTATTCCTCATATATAGATTGCACCGACGGCGTAGGCGGTTTAAGTGGTCGTCTGGCTACTGCTGCCGCGCCGAGTGTTGTGGGTTCGATCCCCACAATGGACAAAATTTGTGTGATCCACAAATAGTTGTTCCGAGTCTGGATATCCTTTGTGTCCGTTGTTTGAAAGTTTGATATACGTGACACAGGAATTATGCTCAGTGCGAGATGTCTTAAAAAAAATAGATTATATTATTAGTTTTTTTCTCTTTGACGGGTATTTCCCTAATACGTTAGGAAAATACCCGGCCCTTTGGGAGGCTTACACGGAGATATGGGTCCAACGTGAAGAGGCCCTTTGAGAGTTTTAATCAAAGGTGGGATGGAACACCTACAGCGGCACTAGCCGCAGCAGGCGTAGGACTATTGCTACATATGGACTCTAATAAATAGGCTATGGGTATGGGTGTTTGTTGCACCGGTATATTAGTAACTATGGATGACAAGTGAGAAATGGCCATAAATTGGCGTAAATCTTAGAGTTCGAAAAATGGTATCACGTGGTCAGAGGTCAAAGGTCATAGTCATTTAGGAGGTATATCGACTACGCTGAGTCGAATAGTATTAACCACGAGTCTCTAGCTCTTACGGTTTTTGAGTTGAAAGATGGTATCACGTGACCTTGATGTCATAGGTCAAAGGTCATAGTCATTTCGGGGGTATATCGACTATGCTGAGTCGAATAGTATTGACCGCGAGTCTCTAGCTCTTACGGTTCTTGAGTTGAAAGTTGTATAACAGACAGATGGACGGACGGACGGACAAAGCGGCTGTATAAGAATTTTTACGAATTTAAAAAAAAAGGGCATTTGCTTTGAATACTCTAATAGCATCAATCGAATGGACAGACATTATATTATTATTATTATATTATTACTTCTCTGCTGCTGCGGCTCGTAGCGTGAAGTTATATTAATTAATTAATTAATTTTTTTATATAGCTTACTAGATTTTGCCCGCGGCTTCACTCACATTAATGTAGATGTTGTCAATCTTTTTTTAGTCCTCGGGAACGGTTCTTTTTCTATCCCTATGTTCTTTTCTGTACCCCTGACAAGGTGTATGCGAAATTTAATGATGATCAGTCGAGCAGTTAAGGCGTGAAAGCGTAACCAATACCGAAAAATAAACAAACTCACATTCGTATTTATAATATTAGTTAGGAAATTACGATTGCTTTCATATTTGATATCACAATTATAAATAAAACTGTAATAATATATGAACATTCAATCTGCTTTTAATATTGAACGTACATTTGTGTGTATGTGATATAATATAATATTTACAATTGTCGAGCCTAGAAATCAATATTTCAAAATTATATTTTTAAGGTGTTTTGTATGCAAGTGCATCCAAGTCCTTACACCATAATATAATTTTTAAAGACATCACCCGCAATTGATAATAAATTCTTTATTTGTTCTCTCACACAGAAATTACAGAGTATCTTATCTTATCTTATCTTATCTTGTTACGGGGGCCAGTCAGTGTAGACCGGTGACACTTCGACCCAGTGGGATCTTATGTGTCGGCCCCGAGATCTATACCTTAGCTATCTCCCTATGAATGTACTGCATCAATCGCAGCGTACACTTCAGAGGGAGAAGTCTGCAGTCTTCAGGGCTCGGGTATGCCAACCCCATCAGACCCATCCATCCAATTACAAAGTATTGTATAGTATCTAATTAATACATCAGTGTGTCAAATTGTCTATGTGAGAGACTGGTATCTATACTAGGAAACCCTCTGTGACAGATTACTGATGATGATGATTATTGATAAATTCCTGTGTCGCGGGGGAGTTTACAAACATACAAACAACAGCCAGACTCGGAACAACTATTTGTTGATCATACAAATTTTGCAGTGGCAACGGCGAGGCGACCACTGAGATCACTTCGTTTAGTTGCCTTTAACAGATTTGTCTTGCTATTAACAGATAAATCTTTGTACATATAAATCTTAACACAGACATACACACAGAGGCAGTTACAATTTAAACTGCTTCGAGGTAGTACATTTAAATTCAATTTCGAATTTAACGACGATTCGACTAATCTGTTAATATCTATGTTCTCGTAATTCACATAATCGTTAAGGCAATTAAAATCACATTATCTATTGTAGATGCTAGACCCGTTCAAGAAGCGTCCGGGAAATCTAAAAATCGTAACAAAAGGGGAACATTGTACTTGCGCCTATCCATTCAAAGTAATTAAGTATGAATGAACGTCGAGTCGGAACTGAACGTTTAATTTCCATTCTAAGATAATTGTAAGGAGTTTTGAGTGAAATATTTAGAATGCATGTAGCGAGAGAAAAGTTAAAAAGCAACAACGGCTTAAAAGGAAAGTTGTGTCGTAATAAATTTAATTATTTCAAAAGGAAGTTAAATACGTGACAGATTTGTTTTCGTATTAAAATCGTTTGTTTTTCTGTACTGTGATTAAACTTTATAGTTCAAGAAAAGGCTGTTAACGCAGGACTCCATCTATCTATTCACAATATTTCTATACCCTTTTGAACCTAAGGTTTTTTTTTAATAATATTTTCTACCACATACACACAACACCATCTAGCCCAAACTAAGCAGAGCTTGTACTATGGGTACTAGACAATGGATAAACATACATAATTATATACTATTTTTTTGTAAATACATACATACTATACATAAAAACACCCAGACCAAGACAAGCATCCATGTTCATATTCACAAATGTTTGACTTGTGATGGAATCGAACTCACATCGAATCTACATTATGCATTTTTTTAAGCTTGTGGTAGTCTAAACGTCTTGTATTTTAATTATATTGTCTGGAAATAATAATGATGATGCAGGTCAATGCTAAACTTAAATAGGTAACAGCAGAAACTCTGCAACACCTTGATGTGTAGGCAGGCATACTAGCTTCGTCTTACAATTGCACAATAAATAACTATGTGTTCTAGACCTACAGAAAGTATGATTTTTTAGAACATTGAGAAGTCGCTAACCTGTATCCCTGATGTCCTTTTTATGCTCTGGCCGAGCACATGATTACGTTTTATTTAGATAGGGCGACGTTGAAGTAATTTCTCCAATTATTATAAATACATATCTATAATAAATACAATTTTATTTCGACGTCAGATTTAGCAAAGTCAGACATAATAACTACGTACTAATGTTGACTAATTATAATGATGGAGCTTGTCATTGCCGAACCTTTGATGACAGTACAAAGTCCGCCCGGGAAAGTATTGTCCTCATGCAGAAAAAAGGCGTGAGAACAGTAACATTGCATACCTATAACCCGATGCGTGAGAGACCTACAGGTACCAAGAGGTTACCTACCTCTTGGTACTTGTGTGACCAAATCGCTATCATTTTTCCTTTTTTTTTTTTTTTTTTTTTTATCCCATCCAAAATTGCTAACTTTAGTAATGTTAGCAGTCAAAGGCTACGATAACCGCTTACCATCTGGAAGGTATGTTGTTTGACATATGTATTTATATTTCTTTTGAATTTGTCGTTATTCTAAACTAAGTTTAAGAAGAACATTATTTTATGGTAAGCGGCGGCTTGGCGGTACTGTGACGTTGCTGAAGTTCATGAGCGTCTATTAATACTTACTATCAGGTGGGCCGCTGCCACATCTGCCACAACAAGCAACAAAAAAAACTGAGTATACCAAAAATAACGGCACTTAGTTCATAAACGATTGGGACTGTAGTAAATTTAATCATTATATTACTAAGGTCTGGCAGAGGCCATATACTGGGTTGAAACTGTTTAAATTGAAGTTAAGTACGTATTATTTTTATGACTCTCTTGTCAGTTTAGAGTCTTAAGCGCTTTAAAGAGGTGTATTAAAACCACATTTTGCTAGCTATTATTTGTGGTCGCATTTCACTTTGGGAACAAGTCCACTATGGACTTGTCGCCGGAGTGAAAAAGTGTTCATTTCTTCCGTTAAGAAATTCTCTGCAATTTGTGAGTCAACTCAGTTTGTCTGATAGAGATTTTTTATCATTATAAGAAACAGGATCGATAAGCAATAAAAAGATTTGTATAAAAGTATCTTTTCCAAATCTGTGATTGTAAGTTTTAGTATCATAAAAGTATAAGGACAGTCTCCTACTAAAATCAGTCTCGTGTATTAATGACGGTTAAACTACTTACTCTTACAGACCAGTTTAATGTTTTTCTGAATATAGAAACGTTTAAAATGTACTGAAATCGAGAGATCGAATATCCTTGAGCTTAGCTGAACAGCTTCATAAGAATACCAGAGATTTGCAACCCAAATTGCTTGCAATCTTTCTGTTATTTTTTTTCTAAGGTGTCGAACAGGCATACTATACCATACCTGATTGTAAGTGGTCACTGTAGCCTATGGACGCCTGAAATACCAAAAGCATCACTTGCGTGTTGCCGACCCTTTAGGAAAAAAAGAAAGTGGGAAGGAGAAGGAAAGAGGGTGATTGGGCCTCCGGCACTCTTACTCACCGAACGAAACACAACAGTAGGAACACTGCTATTTTACGTCGATATTCTGTGAGAGGGTAGTCTTTCCCCGGTCAAGCCGGCCCATTCATGCTGAAATCAGCCTGGCTCTACTACTCTAAAAAAAAATAAACATAATGTCATACATAACCATAATTTTATTACATGGTAAGCAGTCCTGTTAATTGGACTTCTTTAATTAATTAACAGAGATTTGGTTTTCGATTCCATGAAAGAGCAGAAATTCTGCCCTTTTGGCTCTTAAGGCTTTTGGCTATGTCTCTATGTAGATAGAAACATAGTCAAAAGCTTTCTTAATTCGGTAATGAGCAGCTTAGTTTTGGAGAAGGAATCAGGGGAATATGAAATATGTATACTCCACTGCAGGGTTGTTGCGAATATTCGCATCCGCATCCGCAATTGCGGAGCTTCCGCATCAATTCGGACATCTGCATCCGCATCCGCATCCGCAATAATTAACGCAAAAGTTAATGCGGATCCAGATATAGCGTAGTTTATGATAAGAAAGAAATCAGTTGTTCAGTAGTACATGTTTAATTTATGAACCTTTGCAAAACAGGCTTGAACCTGCGAAGGTATTAGATACTTTTTATTAAATAAGATGAACAATTTTCATCAACATACGCACATAATGTTTGTAATCGGTTGAGTAGTTTTAATTTAAATAGTTACAAACAAACAAACAAAAAATCAAATCTTTTCTCTTTATAATATTAGTGTACACAGTTTTGGCATTTATAAGGTATATAATACTAAATTGCCGAGGAATTATGCAAGGAAGACAGGTTAAGGAGGCCTTAAACCGATAAAGTACATCAAAGTCAAGTATGTCAGGATCGTGCAACTGAAAATCAATAATCTCTGCTTCAACTTCTGTGTCGGGTAATGTGTGTTAAGTTTTCGTTTAGGGTTCCAGTATTAGTACGGAGCCTGGAATTCTGCTCTGTAGAGGTCAATAGGTTTACGTGCTTGCATCCCGAGTCGGGCAAAGATTGTGTAGTAGTTTTTCTTTTAGGAAATTCTGAGTATTAGTACGGAGCCTGGAATTGTGCTCAGTAGTGGTCAATAGGCTTGCGTGCTTTACGTGGGATCTTAAATCGTAGCTGGTAAATAATACACTTCTGCCCATATCTTTGATATCGGTGTAAGTAAGTATTTATTATTAAAATGGATTACTAACATTAAAATAAAACCATTGTTATTGTTTATTATTTGAGCAGTTGATATTTGATAACCACTTAAGGCCTAAGTAACGTTTATCAATTATTACCTATATGATAATATATGTAGAAATAAAGTAGAGATAACTGACGTTAATTATATTTGAGGAGGCTCGATGATTTGGTGGCATAAGTTACGTTTACGTAAACTGCTGGTCGTGCAAACCAAAGTTTACTTTTTGGATTCAGTTATAGATATTTTACTAGCATCTACTTAATAGTTAGACGAAGTTAAAGTTTTGTTATGTGCCGTGAGATACTATTGGTATACCTCCTAACTTGCCCCTTTGAGGATTGTCAGGTATGATGCTGTATGTACTAGTTGGCTCATCAGATACCCTGTCCGGTTATTAGTTAGTTACGCAATGGGTTTGAATACACCACCACCTATCAAATCCTAGCATAGCAAAATAACATATAGTAGACGGCTCACAATATTTTGTTATTTAAATTAATTAGTTTAATTCCTCGGACTCTTAAATTAAGAGTTATTTTTAATATACTCGCAATGAAATAAGTTACAAGCGTTTGACAGAAAATGGATGCACGATACAAATTGTGACGTGATCGCTGTTTAAATGCAGCTATCCGAGAGAGATAGCAATATATCAGCACTACACCACTTTTTCATATATGTAAATTAAAAATAATAATGACTCCCTATTTTAGCAACCAATTACGATACTGTTTACACAAAAGATTTCTTAACCTGAATTGATACGCATTAAAATGTTTCAGTAATAGCGGGTTAACATACTTCACATCGCTGCTAACCCACCTTCTGCAGCATCTTTAAAAACGTTATGTAGCACTCATAGACGTGCAAGCACTTATAATAGGCATATGGCGGCCTCGATGGCGTAGTGGTTAGTGTAACCGCCTGCCACGCCTGAGGTCGCGGGTTCGATTCCCGCACAAGTCAAACATTTGTGTGCATGAACATGGATGTTTGTCTTGATCTGGGTGTTTCTATGTATAATATGTACGTATTTACAAAAAAAAGTATATATGTATGCTTATCCATTGTCTAGTACCCATAGTACAAGCTCTGCTTAGTTTTGGCTAGATGGTGTTGTGTGTATGTGGTAGAATATTATATTATATTTACGTTATTATAGCGACAAGGCTTAGATGTATTAAACCCCGCGTACTTTGGCTGCCTCCGAGGCGCAGCGGTAGTGTATGCGACTACTGTGCTTGAGGTCTCGGGTTCGAATCCCGGGTCGGGCCAACAAAGAGTTATTGAGTTTTTCTGTTAAGAATCTCAATACGAGCCCGGGCTCGTATTGAGATTTCGTTGTTGGAGGAAGTTGGCGGTAATAGACACCTCCGTGCCTCGGAAAGCGCGTAAAGCCGTTAGAGTCCTGCGCCTGATCTCTCTCCGGTCGTGTCGGATTGTCCGTTCTATCGGATCATGAGAGTTAGGGAACAGAGAGTGCACTTGTGTTTGTGCACATCATCACATCACAGCACATCCTGCGCAGATGGCCAGTTTCCGTTAAGATTGGCCGCCGTGACCGAAATTCGATTTGGAGGACATTAAACTTCGTATAGATTCCATGGTGACATTTTTTAACAGTGACAATATGTCCATGTCTTATTGCCGGTCACTGGAGCAAAACTACACATATTGATTTTTTTATTCGTATGGATCCTTTCATCATTGTAAGCTTGTGGCTTATGTATAGCCTTCAATGCTATACTATCCACTCAGCTTTGTTCATGTTTATAAGCGTCACATAAATTAACAGCATAATGTGTAATATTTTATTCCTACATAAAACACACACGTCGTTACAGAAATTATAAACTATTTCACTACAGAGGCCAAACCACCATCTCTTATATATTTGTCACCGCATGAGCGAGTCAAAACTGTACAAGATGTATCGCACTGTCTCATTTTTGTACATGCAATAACATTAATTTAAAGATGTTGGTAAGGATCCAGATTTGCTCACGATATTTTCCTTCATCGTTAAAGTGTATGATATCTTACTATTTTATACTTACATAGAACTTTGAAAATCCACCAGAGAGTATCGTATATTCAAACTTGACCTCTTCTGTCTTGGGATCAAAACATTCTTCCATTAAAACGCTAAACAATGTTTGACAAAGAGCAAATAATATAAACCTTTTATCCGTTAGCCTATCAGCAAGTCCTAATGCTGGGCAATGGCTTCTTTCTCTCTTTACTTTCTAAATCACTCTGTTGTAAGCTATCCCTTGCCAGTCAAATGCGTCCAAGTCAAAGAAACCATCTTCATCTTCTTCATCTACGTCTATAACACTCAAGGAAGCTAAATACAAAAATAAAACACTCAAGAACAGTTAACACAGTTTTTTCTATATTTTCTTTCACTAATGTCTATAGCAATAAATTATAATTGTTATTCGATAATATAATAGCATTTACATGTACATATTTACAAACAGTCCAAACCTAGCCTAGATATCACAGTTTACATAATTAAATCTACATAGCAAATGTTTAATGAGGGAATCGTTCTTACTGACTTCACTTCTTTGTTCTGTTGCCACAATACCTGCAATTAAAGAAAAGTAGTTTACATAATGTTTAAAAATAATAAGGGCAAGAAATCGCGTGGATTAGCGATCATATTGCTTTTTCTTTATAAAAGTAAAATACCGGCACTGCTCCGAGTGTGTGTTCGAATCACACACGGTACAAAAAAATTTATGATCCACGTATGGTTGTTCCAAGTCTGTATTTTCTTTGGCTCCGTTATTCGAATGTTTGTAGTCCCCCACGATACAGGAATTACAAGTAAAGCGGCAGTTGCCTTAAAAAAATATCTGTGTCGCGCGGGTCTTTAAAATTGGACAGCGAACATCCAGTTTCTGAACAACTATTATTATTAATTTTATTTGCTTTTGGAAATGGTACCCGCAACATTTGTCGCATTGACAGTGACAATTTAAATAACTGCGTCATGCAAAATAAAAAAACCATATACGTTCCACAGTTTTGTAAAGACACGCAAGTGAAGGCGATCTCCCTGTAATCGCTCGCGTAATTTTCGCTACTGCTATAAGTTTCGAAGCCAATTTATCACTTCGGTTCGCGTTCCACTTATCAACTTTTATCCATATCGGTGATTTCAACCGGAAGGCTATCAGATTGTTAAGTAGAATAAGAGATATATTATTCAAAACTCTAAAATAATGAACAATAAAATGGTTCACCAAAGTTAGGCTTAGGAATCCAATATGAAGAAAAGCTCCAACAATAATTATAGTATATTGTCTCATTATATAAAATCACAATGCTAATCAACGCATTATAAAAAAATATAGACATTTTATTTATTTCGTTCAATAATAAATAACACTGCCCACATTTGGAATTACTCCTGTGTCGCAAGGGACGCTACAAATATTCAAACAACGAATAAAGAGAACTCTTATGCTCCAAAAAACTATTTATGGATCACACAATTTTATGTCCTATGTGGGTACCGAACCCACAACACTAAGGACAGTTATCACTAAAATCACTACGCCATACGTGGAGAAAATCTTGATTTGTAATAATTTATAACAAAATGCGATTAGTACTAAGGTCCTATTACCATAAAACATTTTGTTAGAACACTTATCGCTCGTCTACACTTAAAATTTGATATAACATCATTAGATTTTACATCAAATTGAGACGTAATTTTGTTTGATGACACTTTGTTAATTTTTAATTGAAGATTATATTAATTGCACTTTCATAAAGGTTTCAAATCGAAGGCCTATTTTCACCTGCATAGTCTAACAACATAATGTTTCAGTATATATACATATATTGGCAAAAGGCATCTCATCCATTATATATTAAATATACAAAAACCACGGCCAAGCTATAGCTTGTAAGAAAAAGGGAGATTCGAGTTACATTCAAGCATATTTAGGTATTAGTGTGGATAGTGACAATCTGCTGAAATTGTAGACTGTCTAATAATATTAGCCTTGTATATAGACAGTAAAAGGTTAGGCCATAGTCTACCACAATGGTCTAGTGCAGATTAGCTAACTTCACACATCTTCGAGAACATTCGGCAGTCGGCCTCGATGGCGTAGTGGTTAGTGTAACCGACTGCCACGCCTGAGGTCGCGGGTTCGATTCCCGCACAAGTCAAACATTTGTGTGCATGAACATGGCTGTCTGTCTTGGTCTGGGTGTTTCTATGTATAATATGTATGTATTTACAAAAAAAAAAGGTATATTTGTATGTTTATCCATTGTCTAGAACCCATAATACAAGCTCTGCTTAGTTTGGGCTAGATGGTGTTGTGTGTATGTGGTAGAATATTATTAATATTATTATATAGAACTTAAAGACATGCAGGTTACCTTACGATGTTTTTCTTCACCTTTAAAGAGAGCGTCAATAAACTATTTAATACACGCATGACTCCGAAAAATCAGTGTTCAGAAGCTTTGAAATCGAGAGACCTTTGCGTGGCAGCCCAACGATCATCCACTAGGCATCCACTATCCAAATGCGAGTCTAAATCTTAACATAACGCGCCACGCCTCTACCAGAAACGAGAGTAATAACAATATTCGTTCGTCGTGACAGACGGCGTTGAGTGCAATCAGCATCGTCATTACGTCATTTTGATATTAGAAGCGTCATATTTGTATAACCGGTGAAGGTCACTAGGCTTGGACAGAGTATCACAATCGTGGAGGCTCTAGTAGACAGTGTGTATTATGGTTTGTCGTACACCCAGCTTTTATTATCGGCTTTTATTAGGGTCGGCTTCGGTGGCGTAGTGGTTAGTGTAACCGACTGCCACGCCTGAGGTTGCGGGTTCGATTCCCGCACAAGTCAAACATTTGTGTGCATGAACATGGATGTTTGTCTTGGTCTGGGTGTTTCTATATATAATATGTACGTATTTACAAAAAAAAAGTATATATATGTATGTTTATCCGTTGTCTAGTACCCATAGTACAAACTCTGCTTAGTTTGGGCTAGATGGTGTTGTGTGTATGTGGTAGAATATTATTATTATTATTATTAACTCAATTTATTAAACATGCTATTAGCTTTTGCCCGCGGCTTCGATTGCGTAAAAGTAGGTAATGTTAGGACATAGTTATGTTTTTTTTAATATAACCTTTGTTACTGTGATAATATAGCTTTGTAATGGTAAAAGAATAATTAAAATCGGTGAAGTAATTTTTGAGTTAAATCCTTACAAACAGACATAAACATAATAATAAAAACGTGTCAAAAATGAGTTAGAAATAGAGCTCTATTGCCCAGACAGGCTGCGTAAATTATCCATGATTATGAATAATAGGAAAATAATCGACTAAAACGAACATGCTCTTTTTAAATCAGGTAATCAAGCGAGTAATACTCGACGTAGACACTAAGATATAATCATATTAATTCGTTTGTTCAAACAAATGAGTGGTATTGTCTAATTACACGGTAAAATTATGAATAAATTTTAGAAACTGTTATTATTAAAGTTGCAAGCACATAATAGTGTTTGAAAATTAATTGCGAAATTATGCGCCGATCTATGTATAATATTGTTAATTGCAAACATAACAGGTTAGTCTAAAAGTGTTCTTACTGTTATCAAAATAAGTTTGATTTTGCTCTACAAATATAATTTTCTATTATATTCATTATTTTCTTGTTGGACAGTATTTGTATGGATTAGAATTTATAATACGTCGCATGTTTTGTGTAAAAATTATATTTACCCAAGTTTATAATGGAAGAGCTATGCTGTGTTTATAAAGGTTGTTTTGAGGCCACTGCGTGATGCGTAGCAGTTATTAAAGTTTTAAAGCATGACATATTTTGCTATATTGTATTGGCATCTTATCAAATA
Source organism: Catocala fraxini (assembly GCA_930367265.1). NCBI lineage: Eukaryota > Metazoa > Arthropoda > Insecta > Lepidoptera > Erebidae > Catocala > Catocala fraxini. The sequence goes on along the minus strand of OV884025.1, from coordinate 9,388,804 downwards.
TCTTTGACGGTCTTTTTCTTTACTTTTAAACACCCTGTTTATAGAAACAAGAGACATGAGCCGTGACGATGCGTTGCCAATATATTGTCGTAGTAGTTGATCTCAATTGAATGCGAGCATCGAGGGATTCGATATGTTAAGTGTTTAAATATTTGCACACCTTATCTTACCTCAGAATATTGACTTCCCTTCGGGATGAGTAGGTAAGCTATTTAATTCATACGCTGTTTCAAAATACTAACATTCTCTGAAACTAACTGTATCTGAGGAGACCCGGCAGCAAACTGCAATATTTAAATATAAGAAAGCTACGATGCACAAATAAATAGCATAAATGTCTTATGAAAATACGCAATATTAAAGGTATTTATTACACCACACCATATATTCATCCATCACATGTTTAAAAGTTCTAATTGATGAGACGGATAGCCTAACAGATTAAATCGTCGGTTTTAAAGCAATGTGTATTATGGATTCTATTTCCACACTGCTCAATAAACTACGTGATCCACAAACCGTTGCTCTGTGTTGTTTGAATATTAGTAAACGCCCGCGAGATACATGCATTTTCTATATTATTCTCTATTATTTTTTATAATTTCCGTCTGAAATGTCCCACTGCAGGGCAAAGGGGAGGCCTTTGTCTCTCTATTATGCCCTACTTTACACTAGTCTCTCATATAGCTACTTAATTCGTTCCGTCATCGACGCCTTGGTCTGTCACGTTGCCGCTTAGCACCATCTGGGATCCAGTCTGTGCTGATTTTGGCGCAAAGGTTGCATGCGACAAACGTGTCCAGCCCAATCCCATATTAGTTTTGCGTCTTTCTGGATGACATTCACGATTTGTGTTTTGGAGCGAGGTTTTACCCTAGGCGTCATAGTTAGTTAGTTACACTAGAGGTGATTTTGAAAGCTGTTACTCACCCATAAGTGTTCACTATGTTCATGGCTGGCACTGCACGTGTCAATCTGCGCACTAATCCCCGCGGTCACTAATGTCTGCCATCACTATTCATCTAACTATTTTACTGCATACATGAACTGTCTCTAGACATTTTCTTACAACTAGAGCTACCTTGAGATCTGTCTTTACACCGATGCTACACCTGCGGACAAGTAAGAAAATATATTAACTTTTTACAATTAATTACTATCATTAACTGTACTAGCTCCACTTATGGCTTTGTTTGCGTAGTATGTAATTGAACATAGACATAGTGTATCTTTTAATTAGTCAAAGGATTTTCAGAATTAAAAATAGTTTCATAGTTTATCCTCTATATATAAACAAACAAATATTACATCTTTAGAATATTAATATAGATTGGCAATTTGCTAGTAAGTGTGTCCGATTTTTGGCATGACAGTTATGAATAAACTACAGTAGTCTGTTTATTAATGGCCATGACTAGAATCTTTATTTTCAGTTTAAGTTTTTGCAGGCATCGCATATTAATATACAAGATATGCATTCACTTATAGTTAGAAGCATTCAAAGGTACTAATATCTGCTTATTGTCAGAAGTACCATGTATAACCATTCCTTTTTTATTTAGATATATTATTTGTTAGCTTATTTGGAGGTTGAACATCAGTAAAAATCTTAAGGTTTAATTTATCTGTAACGAATTTTACATTACGAATAATAAATTATTAATGTCTCTTTCTAACTTAAAATATAAAACTAGGTTAAAAAGATGAATAGATATTTATGACAAATTCTTTACAGCTAATCTTAATCTTAATAAAAAAAGGCTACACTTCTTTTTTACGGTGAAGAGGTTTGTTATTCGTTATTAAACCTCAATGGTACAGCGAAACGCTGAGCGACCTAATAATAAAAATATTAAATTAGAAATTTGCTATCTAACGGCATTTCATTCATAAATATAAAATGGTTTAAGATTTCTGTAAAAAATGGCATCATTTCATATTAATATCGAATTTAGCAGACGTTTTCAGAGAGAATTGTGTATTCTTTCATTGTGATTTGTTTCTGTGTGTAAGGAGTTTTACGCCGTGATTCTTTGAGCATTTTCTCTTCATTCAACACCTAATCGTTGAGGTTGGTGGATACTATAATTACGGTACTTAAAAGCAATTGAATATGACCGGCCATACTTCCAAATCTAAAGCGAAAGGAATTCTATTTATTGTTTACGATGTCATGATCAAATCGCCTATAATTTTGGTATAATTTGATACACAAAAATTTGCGGTAGCTTGAGGAAAAAGAAAGACAAGTTTAACTCCAAGTTACTAATGTTTACTAAAATGTGAACTCGTTTAAAATTCGTGCAGCAGTTTTTGCGTATAACCGGCACAAACAGACAAACGGGTAAATATACAGTATTATAAAAGCAAGGGATTTTTTCTGACGCCTCTAAATTACCGATTCCAATTAGTGTACAGAGACAGACTTGTTACAATTATATACAAGTAACATATATAGGTGTACGTGGATATGTATGACAAACGTATTATTATAAAAGTACACTTATTTATTCATTTACCTGTCGAATTTGGAAAATGGCTACACATACACAACACAGCTAATTTTGTAAATATTAAATCGACGCATATAAAGAATATCAGTTCAGAGCAGAAGTCTAGAGCAGTGTATCGCTATTAAGCCTTATTTTATAAAGCACTTTAAAATAATCAAACGGTTTTTTATCTTAGAAAAAATGCAGTACTTTGTGTGACATGTGTTGTTAAATACCAAAATGCGATGACATAGAGTAGCCGTTAGTTTCTTGCAGATATCTTATCAAATAGCTTTTTGTCTGAATTAAATGTAACATCAGTAACTATAGAAAAGTAATTGTAAATGTTATTTCAAGAAACGAATTTAAAAAATTGACGTGGTCATATTAACCATTTGGCCAATGCAATACTTGCACCTCCGGGCTTAGACAGAATGCTTTTGTTATTGTCTCTTAATTCAGGCTATTGAAGTATTAAGTAATGTATTACATGTTTGAAAGATCATTTTAGCGCAGATTGACTTTAAAAATATCTCATCTCTCATCTATACTAATATTATAAAGCTGAAGAGTTTGTTTGTTTGGTTGAACGCGCTAATCTCAGGAAGTAAATAAATATTTTAGTGTTGGATAACTCATCTATAGAGGAAGGCTATAGGCTATATAACATTACACTACGACCAATAGGAGCAGAGCATCAATGAAAAATGTTGTAAAAACGGGGGCAATTCTCTTATGTGAAGCAGACGAAGTTGCGCGGGTCAGCTAGTCAGAAATATAGTCAAATATTGTATTCTATTTGTTTTCCACAGGTTATAGAGACACTGGTTTTTGGGTTCTTATACTGAAAATCATAGGCAATAAACAGGCAAAGTGCCTGAAAATTCAGAAGTAATCAACAACTAAATCAGCATCGTGAGTTATATCTACTAGCTTTCTGGACAAAGGTAAAACATAAAGAATCACCAAGTAATTAGTTGTATGTTAGTCTATGTCAGTACGAGTAACCGATGTTGGTTACTTATGAACACTGGCCCAATTGTGAGGCCATATGTGTGTGGTTAGTATGTTATTATTTATCGTATATATATAATAGTTATCGATGAATAATTTTATTATTAAACCTTAATTAATATTAGCAAACCTAACATCTTATAAGTAAAACAAATTAAAATGGCAAACAAAAAATAAAGACCTCCTCAGCATCGTTGTCGACCGGGAAAATGACCAGAAAACTGGCAGCATTGCCACGTTGAATGGAATGCCATTCAACGTAGCAATGCTGCCTGATTCTTTGAGCCAGAAATAGTAATATATTACTTTATTACAATTGCCAAAGTACCGCAGTTTTTCGAAGGTTAAAAGATGCCTAATATTGCATACTGGCGCGATTCGGAGATTTTATGCTATCCTATTGGTTAATATTTCTTCGTTTCTTCGCTCCGCAGCCTCGCTCCGCTTCAATGGACTTCAATGAACATTATGTTACATATTACTAGGACTCTTTGTAACCTATTAGTCGGCAGCGGCCCTCTGGCGACAAGATACAATAGGTTTACAACTATATCTGGCATTCCAACAATTGACATGTTTGACTATTTCACACCATTTTTTCGTGAACACTACTAATAAATGTTATTTAATTATTTAAATCTTTTCTGCTTAGCTAATCATTTGTGCTAGGAGTGGGTTCACGTCGTTATTGTAATGGTAGGGGATTGAATCCACGACCTCTCGTTTGCATGTCCGACACCTGAGCCATGATATTACCGCTGCTGTTATATTCCCGGATAAGGATGTAATTAATTATTACCGTGATCGTCTAGCATTATAGAGCATATTTATCCGAATACTGCAAGTGTTGTAAGTCTGTCTATCCTTTTGGAGTATATATATACAGCGTGTAACAGAAAGGTGTGGTCATATTTTAAGGCCGTGATATATATCTGATAAATAACCTATGACGTGCCCTATTCCCGGATCAAAAAACAATTTAAAATTTTATGACAATTTTTTTTTAATCATTGGAATAAACGCATTAGGTATATCACTATCCAAGTAGCGCATGGTCACTTTCGGGATCATATATTTAGATCCCCGAGTCAGCTGTTTAAATACTATAATAATATGTGATATTGATAAGTCGATAAAAAGAAAATATAATATTAGCTATATATATATATATATATAGATATATATAGCTAGGTTATCTCGTAAAGAATAAATAATCCGGAAACACCTGACACTAGAGCTAAAGGAAGCCCAAAGAAATACAAAATAATGTCGCCCAGGTAGTACTAAGATACTAATTAATAGTATACACTGACTACAAATAAATGAAAACCATCTATTTTAATTTTTATCATAATTTTCGTAGACTGTATCATATGTGCAGTAAATCGTATGAGAAGCTTGACGTGACACGCCTCTTATTAAAAAAATGTATTTTATTTTGGGCCTTCAATAGCTTTATAATAAGTTGTTTCAGGATTATCCATGTCTATAAGAACCTACGCAATACATAATTACCTACTGATTAATTTTTTTATGTTTTTATTATGGTATCCATATGCGTTATTATTTTTAGAAAAATAGATCTAGTAATGACTCTCAATTTCATTAAATTCCAGGTCCTTATATCTCTTCTACAAGGTCTTATAGCAGTTATGACTGCGCCGAGCGTAAGACAGATAATGACGGAGCTCGTGAGGCGCATATTCAAATCGGCGCGCGGCCGCCATAGTAAATTTGTATGCAGGATTTGAAGTGCTTTTTTGATAAACATGTATCTTTATTGTCAACCAATAACTTAAATATTTGGGACGGACAAATTGTAATATAACTATTTGTTTCGTTTAAGCTGTAAAATAGGATAGATTTCTACTGTTATAATCTAAAATTCACATAACACGAGCTTACGTTTTTGTATATTTCGTGCAAATTTACATAATTTTGTAGGCAAAAATATTAATTATATTAAGTTTTTTACACGGAGTAATTGTAAACACATTCATTGTTATGGTAAATGTATATTTTATATTTGTATTAAACAAAAAGTGTTGATTTCATTCACTTAACTGTGACCGCCTGCTTTGGCACATTTCACTCGGCGCAGTCTTAAGTTTTACTTTATAACAGACAGATAGGGCTATACACAGTTTATAGTACCGCCTCTTCTTCTTGTATTAGTAAGATTACAACAACACAGCTATAAAAGATAGTAATGCACCCACACGGCATCGGCACGATCATATCGCACTCTTAATAAAACAGAGACTTATCTCAGTATTTTGGATTAAACAAATTTGAACTCTATTGCAATGATTTAACACAAACATAATATTAGAATTTAGCATATACAATTAGAGTCCAAATTGCCTTACTTTCAAATTTCGAGTTAAGTCGCTGTTTTATTAAGACTGCGTTTATGTATCTACCGTCATACTACTACGAATAACCCGTGTGTCGTGGATCTTTAAACACATTGAAAGATGCAATGTAGATGGAAAACGTCACTGGGAGTTTACGTAAAACAAATGATGCTTATCTATGATAGCTTTTGGTTTAAAAGAAGAATGGTTAAGTTATGTTAGTAACAGTAGTTTAAAAATATAGCCTATGTTACTTGGTGAAAATATTGCTTTCAATGGTAAAATAATTTTGAAAATCGTTTGAGCCGTCTTTAAGATAAATCCTTACAAGCATACAAACGAAAAATTAAATCTTTGCTGTTTATTATATTAGTATAGATATAGATTATACTATACGTAGGTACGTAGTATGTATGTCACTATATACTATCATCCTATTTTTAATATTATAAATGCGAATGTGAGTTTGTCTGTTACGCTTTCACGCCTTAATTAATCGACCGACCATCATGAAATTTCGCATACACGTTGTCATGGGTATGGAAAAGAACATAGAGTAATTTTTATCCAGGAAAAATAATACACGAAGCAAGCTAGTATTATAAAAAAAAGAAAATAATTTTTGTCTTTTATTTTAAAATACCTTAATTTAATTTATGTCTAGTTTCATTTAGGTATGTCTGTTGACAGTCCCAAATAACTTTTATTGTATTAATTTTATTTTGTTTAGGAACATTACTCGATGTATTTTATTTGTCCTAAATGATATAACTGTTTTAATCTCATAATGCAGAACATTTCTGATCATTATCGTAATTATTGTGCACAAAATTTTACCCGCTACTTCATACGCGTGGAATTTGGAAGTAAGTACTTGTTTTTTTTTATGAAGGTAATTTTATATGATATAGGTAGGTAAAAATGACAATCTTAAAGTGACATTCTAATGAGTAGCCGCACTAATTACTCCAAAACTCCAAGCATTAATATCTTTTTATATACGTTTTTATAGATTTTTCAGCAGGATTAAGTTAAAAATACCTTACGATATCTATCCGAACCTTCGACCCCCAACAGATTCTTTTAGTTACGGCTTTTAGGCGGCGTATCAAACATTTCTGTATAATTCATACTCTACTTAAATGAGATGTTCGAGTACTTTGAAATAACGACACTGGAACATTGAGACAACTACCATCTTAGTCTCCCCGTGACTATGGCTGCTGAAAAGCAACCGAAACGTCGGGGAAAGTGTAAACTTAAATATAAATAGTTTTAATAGTTTTAATAATTTAATTAGCTTAAAAATTAGTAAAGTTTAATAGTATATAGTAGTAGTGTAACAGTTTCAAAATGATGTAATAAAGTGTAAAATAAATAACGCAATAAAATCCGTATATAGTAGTTTAATTTCAATGAGATGTATCAACATGAAAAATGCATCAGATTTTAAGTTAGACCTTCAGCAGTATAACTGTGAAAACCGCATTCAATTTCGTGCTTTCGACTCTTCAATGTACAAACATACATTAAAATTAAACAAATTTATTCAGATTTTATCATGTTCACGGGGAGACTAAGATAGTCATCTTAGTCTGCTGAAAAGCAACCGAAACGTCGGGGAAAGTGTAAAATTATATCTAAATAGTTTTATAATTTAAATAGCGGGAATAGAAGTAAATAGTAACTAGTAAAAGTTAACAATAGTAGTTTAATGTTTTAAAATTATGTAATAATAGTGCTTTATAAAAAAAATAAACAACGCGATAAAATCCGTATAAATTTGTTTAATTTCAATGTATAACATTAGCGTAAACGTAAGACAATATTATGTTCAAACATACAGTCAGAAAGACAAAAAGTCTAAAATAATTGTGTTGGTTTCTATAACTCTTAAAAGTTTCACTGACTTTAATGGTCTTAAATATCTTCTATGTACAGACATTGACCATATACAGTGCTATTATACATATGTACAGATGGGCTGCTTACTTGTTCATGAAGTGCTTGCTCGTACTAGCCGTAAGTATATAGCAATAAGAATTTTGTAAACAATTCTTGGTAAGGCAATATAGTTAAATGAATAAATATCACTGCCAAATCTTTTGTTGTTTTTTTAAAAGGGCAATACTCGCTCTAGAAATAATTTCTGTATCGCGGGGGACTTAACAAACATTCAAATAACAGCCACAGAGAACATCCAGATTCGGAACAACCATTTGTTGAGCACATAATTATTTGTCCCGTGTGGGATTCGAACCCATAACGGCGCAGCGGCATGGGCGAGGCGACCACTTAAACCACTACACCAGTCAAATAGACAATACATGAACAATCACATCGAAACAGTCAATTTCTAATACTAATTTAATTAAAAAATGGACGTCAAAAATGTCAAAATTATGTCAATAGTATTCCAAATTTGTTAATCAAGGCAAATAAAATTTAATACTAGTCTATGTAAAATGGTGATTAATGTTAATAGCTGGTCTCGATGTTTTCAATCAAACTCATTTGTGTTAGTTTCGCAAACTTGGAATGTTAAATTGTATTGATTCAATTAAATGCAACTACAATAAAGTCCCAAGGCTTACGAGAAATTATAAGTTTCAAAATCAGATATAGAAAATATTGACCAAATAAAAGAAAAGGTGCAGATCATGTCTTATAAGGAGATCAAGGTATTGGCTGAAAATCGAGGCAGATGGCGTATACTCCCCCGACAAGAGCAAAACTCTTAAATATGAAGAAGAAAATATTGGAAAAGATTTTAAAGTGCCTCATTGTCGCCGTAAACATGTTTATTTCTTGTAGTATTTTTTAGCAGCAATATATGAATGAAAATATGAAAGTTTTATAATATGCTTAATTTAACGTCATTTACTTAAATGGAATACAAAATAATAAAATACGTACAACAGTATAACAATAAACATTTAATTAAATTGTAATTAAATATTTATTGTCATACTGTTGTAATTTTAACGAACTATGAACCATCAAATCGGGCAAATTATTTGAGAGAAGTGTTACTAAACTAATATAATACTATTTTTTGTTGTTGTAATAGCTAAACTATTGATATCGTCACGCAAAAGGATTTAGTTATCAATATGTATAAATATATGCTTGTATAGACGAGTAATTTATGAAAATGATAGTAAACCGATACCATAAATTTAAAAAGAAGAATGTAGCAAATAGTTTTAAATTGATTATTTACTTTTACCTCTTCGCGAAAGTTGCGTGAGTTTATGAAGTCGTATCTATGATGTGCTGTTATTTTTAATCAACAACTGTTTTAAAATAATGACTCTATCAAAGTGCTTTTAAACATAGTCATGATTTAATGCGAATACTCGTATTTAGGTTAGCTCGTATATATCGTAATATGATTCATAGTTTTAACACTTAGAGATTGCGCTTCTGTCTTCACTTATATAAAATACACTAACCCAGACAGATAAATAACACAAGATGGATTAATTTGTATTGTCAATAGTCCAAGTCTTTTTAATAAAAAATTAAAGGACTAGAAATTGTCACCCTTAAAATATTTCCTGTGCCGTGGGGGACTTTACAAACATTCAAACTGCGTGCACTCGAACTTGAAACAACTATTTGTAGATCATACATATTTTTGTGCCGTTTCAAATCCACAAAGCTCAGCGTAGTGGCAGCAGCGAGGCAATGACTTTAGCCGTTATGTTATCCTTGTTGTCAAATTATCATGATAAACAAATATTATATATTATACTGTATTGGTAACCAGAGAATACATAGAGAATGACTGAATGAATAGTAAGTGAATGTTTTTTTATAAGGCTAACAAAAAAATAATTTAGGTATAATTAGATAAGTTATTTTAAATATATTTGCGAGTCAGGATGGTGGTTCGAATTAAATGTTAGTTATACTACGAAAATGTAATTATGAAAATCTATAAAATCTCCCTGCAGCCGCTACCCTAACGTGAGACTAACTCAATCTCGTAAGTTATACTCAGTGATGTTCGAAATCTGAGGTATTGTAGCAGATACATGTCAAGACTCCGTGGTATTACTGAAAATAACTTTATAGAAAAATCCAATAACACTTCGCACAATTTAAAATCTCGCAATCTTGATATAAGAAATGGATTTGCAAATATAAGTTTCTTGTTTTGTTACGATCGGTATCAGCGTTTAAAAATGACGTAATCAGATGTACTCTAATATGACTAGCTATTTATCATATTAATCGTAATTATGATAAGTCAATATTTTAAGAACAGACATTCCTCGTATAATTTAGTTTTGAACAATTAAAATCGCATGATTTAAATTTATCGATTTAAAAATATCTCTTGTTCATTAACACGTCTACGATCCAAAACGGAAATAGCATTTTAAAATGATTTCATTGATCATGTTTTATCTGTAGATATTAATTCTGATAATATAATATTATAATTTGTTACAAATTGTTAGTTTGAAGTAGTCATAATATAATTAGTATCTGATGTGTTTCTTATAAATATCAAAACATTAATCAAAGTGATTGTTGAGAAATCTCATGATCTTCATACCGAGTTTGTTTGTTTGCCAAATAAGTCAAATAAAAATAGAGTATAGTCTAAATGGAATAGATATTATGGGCCTAAGTATCATTATCATCTATACAATTACAAAAAATATTAAAATAATTTAAGTCATTTTATTAATGCTCTTTAACTGGATGTAACACTCGGACCACGGCGACCGCGCGCAGTCAAATCACTTTAAACTTACATTTTATTTTGTTACAGTCTACTTTTGTCTGTACAACTTTTGTCCATTTTACTATTTTTAATATTTGCTTTGGTTATGTACTTTAAAAAACATATACAAACATTTTTTATTATTTGTCTGTTCGGATTAATCTTTGGAATGACTGACTGATTGTGAAGGTTCATTACCTTCGCACGTAGAAAATGTACCTATTCTGAATTTCTGTCACTCTGCTAACCCTGTTTCAAGAAACTACAGATATATGCATATATGTAAACATAGTTAAAGAAATCCCTTTATGTGTATATAAGAAGATACATAGTGCCTATAAATAAATGATGGTGCTAGTTATTTTTAAAAAAGGATTGTGATTTTGGTGATCTTGCAAGCCATATAATTATAAGCCATTACGATTACGTAATGGCTTATAATTATGTCTTTGGGCGTTTCAACTCCAGTATCTAATTTTTACCGAAAAAGCCTATTGATCTCCTGCTACCAGCGCTACGCCTTATATAGGATTCTAAGAACTAACTCGCATATTACTTATGATCTTTAAAAGAGCAAAAGAAGAATCGTGGAATCCATAAGACAAGGTTAAATTTAGATTGGATGGCAGAGGTTTGCTCTAATAACAATTAAATTCAGTTATTTCTGTTACAATTTGAAGTTTATTTATAACATATGCCACCTAGTTTTAACGCAAAATTGGTAGAAGTGGTAATAATAAAGAATTTTAATTTATTTAACTACTATGTATTAAGAGAGAAGAGAAGAGAAGGTTCCTTGGGCAGGCATTTCATCAAGACTGCAGTTTTTATATACTAATAAAATAAATAACCTAATTAATTTCGTCAGAGATTTATATAAATATTGTACTACATTTTTACTGTAGACAGTAAATAGTAATTTATTGGCAATCAACGATGTGTAGCAAATTAAATAAATATTAGTTACTAGATTATGTCCAAGGCTTTGCTCGCGTTAATATAGATTTTATTATGAATTTCCTATCCCTCGGGATCAGTACTGTTTTCTGGATGAAAGGCATGTCCTTTTCTGTACCTCTGAAAGCGTGTATGCAAAATTTCATGATGATCGGTCGAGTAGTTAAGGCATGAAAGCGTGACAATTAAACTAACATTCGCATTTATAATATTAGTTAGGATTATGTAGTGAATGAACTTAAGTGTATAACATAAATTTTTGTGTTAGTTATGTTATAAGGTACAATAGGGTTGGCATGTCCATGTGGACAAAATCCCTTATAAATCAATATGGACAACAAAAAAAACATAAATTTACGTACGTTCTAGACGTAGGTACGTAAATTTATGTTATAGTCGGATTACACTAGTATACAGTTCTTGCAACGCACGAAGGCGAGCGGGCTTTACTTGTAGTTGAACGTGTACATGCACAGTGCGGTAGTGTGCGTGTTTGATAGAGCGGTCAGTTGCGAGCGACATTTACACTCACACATACATATACGCGTTTACCACAAATAAATCCCGCTCGCCTTCGTGAGTTGCAAGAACTGTATAGCAGTATTGCCAGCTATGGTTTGACTAACACGTAATATGGGAAGAGTCTATTGTCGTTAATTGGACATTTTTCCAGAGCCCGTGTTGCTACTGAAAAGAACTCGACAGAGCAACCAAATAAAACTTTGCCGCACCTGGGAATCGAATTCGAGATCTCATGCACAGCAATCCCATCACATTACCGCTGCGCCACTGTGTGTTAAATCCTAACTAATAATATAATTTATGCGAATGTAAGTTTGATTGTTATGATTTTAAGTCTTAACTACTCGACTGATTATCATAAAATTTCGCATAGACTTTTTTAGGGGTACAGGCAAGGACATAGGATGCCTTTTGCCCAGAGACAAAGTACTGTAGTATTCTCATAAATTTGCAGAAGAAATGTGAAGTTTGCCAAACCTCACTGTGCCCTATGGCACACTTCACAATGAGAAGATGTTCGTGCCCAGCAGTGGGACAGTTTATATACAGGGCTGATTATACTACACTAGCTGACGCGCGCAACTTCGTCTGCTTCCCATAAGAGAATTTTGCCCGTTTTTGCAACATATTTCATTTATGTTCCGCTCCTTTTGGTTGTAGCGTGATGTTATATAGATTGTCTCGATAAATGGGCTATCCAACACTAAAATAAATTTTCTATTCGGATCAGTAGATCCTGAGATTAGCGCGTTCAACCAAACAAACAAACAAACTCTTCAGCTTTATAATATTTGTATAGATAGGTATATCCTGGCCTACCTTTTTTGCGATTTAAGCGATTTTGTATGCTATAACATACATATGTAGCAGCCCTAACGTGTCCACCAAGGCTTGTAGATTTAGAGGCCGATTCGCAAGAATTGTGCGAGATGACAGTATCTAAAAATTAAGTTTTTAAGTTTCGATTTGTACACATCGATATAATTTTTAGTGTTTAACCACTCGGTCTTATAGACAAGTAGTTTCGAAGTCTAGTTTATTATTAGCTTTATTTCAATTTTTTCAGGATGTCTAAATGTATGTTTTTATATTGGATGTATAATTATAAAAGTAGTGTTTATATTTAGTCCATTTTTTACCCGGCAATCGCATTGAGTTGTAATCTGTTAAGATTGTGTGGGATGTGTTTATAAATAAATAAATGTTAGTTTGACTTCGATGTATTTTTCGCCTACCGGAATAGTTTTAGCAAAGTACACGTATATACATATGTACTGTGGCAAGATACTTGCCTCTCATTTCGTAGGTTTGGAAGCCATAGCCTATTCCTCAAGGAAAAAGGGCAATCGCATACACATTGTCAGGCAAACAGAAAAGGACATAGGGTACTTTCATTTAAAAACTGTACTGTTTCTAATCTAACATTTTTTTTAATATATCTAAGGTGGCAAGCAAGCATACGGCCCACCTGATGGTAAGTGGTCACCGTAGCCTATGGACGCCTGCAACACCAGAGGCATCACTTGCGCGTTTCCGACCCTTTAGGAAAGGAAGTGGGAAGGAGAAGGAGCGGGAAGGGGGAAAGAGGGTGATTGGGCCACCGGCACTCTCACTCGGCGAACAAAACACAACAGTATGAATACTGCTATTTCACGTCGATATTCTATGAGATGGTAGTCCTTCCCCGGTCGAGCCGGCCCATTCATGCTGAAATCAGCGAGGCTCTATTACTCATACTACTACGATAGTAGTATAGTACTATCTACTAGTAATTATTAATTATTGAAATTAAACTATTTTATACGGATTTTATCGCGTTGTTTATTTAATACTTTATTACATAATTTTGAAACTGTTACACTACTACTACTATTAAACTTTGGTAATTTTTAAGCTAATTAAATTATTAAAGCTATTAAAACTATTTGTATTTAATTTTACACTTTCCCCGACGTTTTGGTTGCTTTTCAGCAACTATAGTCACGGGGAGACTTAGAATGGTGGTAGTCTCAATGTTCCAGTGTAGTTATTTCAAAGTATATACCCGAACATAATTTAATTATTGGTGTTTCTATTTACGCAGAATGAGCTCAAAGTATCATGAAATCTAGCTGTTATTTGCTTCTTCTTCTTCTTGATTATTAATTATTTTGACTGCATGATTTGCGTAGTAGTTTCAGTGGTCGCCTTGGTATTGCCACTGCGTCGAGTGTTGTGGGTTCGATCCCTATTCTTCCCCTTAGCTTTTATTATTCCCAACTCACTTGGGGTCGGCTTTTTGAATCTAACCGGATTTGATTGGATATCAATTTTTACGCGGAGCGGCTGCCACCTGACCTCCGCAACCCGAAGGCTAACGATACCCTAAGGCTAGACCAGTTTCCCAATAACGACTGCCAAAGATGTTAATGGCAGCCGGAACCGACGGCTTAACGTGCTCTCTGAGGCGCGGAGCAGGCGATAATTGTCAATCAATACGCACATAATTTCGAAAAGTCATATAACTTTCAAAAGTCAGAGATGCGCGATGTGGGTTCGAACTCGAGACCCTCTGCATTGCAGTCTGTTGGTCTCCCCACTGAGCTATCCCCATACGGGACAAAAATTTGTGTTATCTATAAATACCTAGTTGTTTCGAGCTTGCGTGTTCTTTATGTCCGTTATTTCATTGTTTGTAAAGGTTGTTGGAAGGTTGTAGGCTATATAAAATTATCGCATCCTTAATAAAACAGAGACTTATCTTAGTATTTTTGATTAAACAAATTTGAACTCTATTGAAAAGATTTAACACAAATATATTAGAATTTAATATATACAATTAGAGTTCAAATTGGCTTACTTTCAAATTTCGAGTTAAGTCGCTGTTTTATTAAGAATGCGTTATGTTCCGAGCTATGGAAGCGGAGCAGTAATCGTTAAAGCAATTGAAACCGCGAGAGACAGCTAGTCTACAATATAAAATATCATTTTATATTAGTGCATACTCTCATGCTTGAAGACGGACCGGTACTGGATGTTCTTAGAAGCAAACGTTCTTTCAGACGATAAATGAATACACATATTTAATACCTATAGGTATGTATATTAGACGAGTATATGAGTTTAATTACTATCGATTAGATTCGGCGATAATACAGTGAAAATGAAAAGGCGAGCGAGTCGCTGAGCGCTATGTGATATACTACCTCAGTAGCGCAGCGGTCATGCATACCACTGTTGTGCATGAGGTCTCAGGTTCGATTCCCGCGGTAAATTGTTAGTAGAAAAAAAAGTTGGTAGTAGCATAGAGTCTAAAACTGTGCTCAACAGACGGCAATAAACTTGCACCCTATTACATGGGACCAGAAACCATAGCTGGTGTAATAAATGTGGGTGTACCTAATACGCCTCTGCATCTATACTAATATTATAAAGCTGAAGAGTTTGTTTGTTTGGTTGAACGCCCTAATCTCAGGAACTACAAGTCTGAATTGAAAATTTATTTTAGTTTTGGATAGCCTATTTATCGAGGAAAGCTAAAGGCTATATAACATCACGCTACGACTAATAGGAGCGGAGCAGCAATGAAAAATGTTGCAAAAAACGAGAAAAATTATCGTATGTGAAGCAGACGAAGTTGTGCGGGTCACCTAGTAGTTATACCTATATATATAGTCGGCTTTGATGGCGTAGTGGTTGGTGTAACCGACTGCCACGCATGAGGTCGCGGGTTAGATTCCCGCACAAGTCAAACATTTGTGTGCATGAAGTTGGATGTTTGTCTTGGTCTGGGTGTTTCTATGTATAATATGAGAGTATTTACAAAAAAAAGGTATATTTGTATGTTTATCCATTGTCTAGTACCCATAGTACAAGCTCTGCTTAGTTTGGGCTAGATGGTGTTGTGTGTATGTGGTAGAATATTATTATTATTATTATTATATTTGCATGCTGAAAAGCTGATTATTTTGATACTTTTGTATTTAAACCAATATCGCATTGTTCCCCTGTAGGGCAAAGACCTCCCTCTTGCTTTTCCACATATTCCTGTTATGCGCTAGCTTGCACCAGTCCCTCCTATAGCTACTAAATTAGTCTTGCTGTCGACGCCTTGGTCTACTACGTTGCCGCTTAGCACCATCTGGGCTCCAGTCTGTGCTGATTTTAGCCCGAAGCTCCTGTGGCATGCGGCAAACGTGTCCAGCCTAATCCCATTTGAGTTTTGCGGCTCTCTGGGTGACGTCTGCGTTTGTGTTTGTGCCAAGAATTGTCTTTCGTTTATTTGCTATCGCAAATAAATAATTGAAATGAAAATATACCTTTGGGGTACCTAATAAATATCCTATCTAACAATATATAGATCTATTTAAAACTACGTAAATTCTCATATTAAGTGAATAATTGTATTCCTCAATGCGTACAAATATCTTAAACCAGAGCCTTATCGATCTCAGTCATACAATACATAAATCTAAACATTAATATTTCTAGTTATAATTGAGTGTCTGTATTGATTAATCTTTAATCACTGTATAAATGTAAAAGCTATCCATACTAATAATATAAATAGGAAATTAACTCTATCTGCTTATAACAGAGTTTCATGGTTAATTGTGAAGCGTATTTTGTTCTAATCGTTATGAAAATAGTTTGACCTCTGTTAAAGATAGGCTACTTAAAAAAGTTTGTAAACGATGACACTGGTAATATGTTCTGTATTTGAATATGGAAATGATATTTATATAATATAATAATATCAGCCCTGTATTAAACTGTCCCACTGCTGGGCACGAGCATCTTCTCAGTGTGAAAAGGATTAGGCCATAGTCCACCACACTGGCCCAGTGCGGGTTGGCAGACTTCACATTTCTTCGAGAACATTATGTTAAACTCTCAGAAATGCAGGTTCCCTCACGATTTCTTCCTTTGCCGTTCATGATATGTAGATATGTGTGCGTGTAATGTTAATGTGTGTGGTAGTATTATTTAAGTAGTCGTTTAAAGTTCTTGGTTACTTATTTTTCTATATGAAAATATATTATATTGTTTTTATTGCCAAACCTATTACCCATCGCGTTTATAACTTGATAGATTCATTAATTTTGTTGTTTACCTTTTTGTTACCTTGAAAAGCTGCAATTTGGTAATTTGCAGTTATAGTCTTTGTTAAAAGCTGAATATTGTTTTTTGCGCTAAATTGCCAACCTGCTAAATTATTATTACTTTTGACATAAATAGGTAATATTAGTTGGCATAGTAATTGAGTGTATTACAGTGAGAACGGCCAGTTGTGATAGACTGAGTAGTTACGTTGAATGTTTCTGAGCTTAAAATGCTTCTAATTCAAATATATTTTTGGTTATTTTGCATTTGATTAGTGCTCACAAGTTCAAAAACTTCTTAGAAATATTATATAGTAAAATAGAAAATAACTTACCATTCATGAATTAAGCGTATAATGTGAAAATTGACTTGTATCCCGCCACGTCCATAAGGGCGGTAAGCAGGACTGTTGCAGGCCCGCCAACAGCTCCGCGTGGTAGCGTTGTGCGGCTAGCAAGTATGGCGGCGGCAGCGGCAGTGGGCAGTGCGGCAGCTGCGGCGGCAGTGGCGGCGGTGGAGATGGGGACGAGCGTCTCGGCTCCGGCTCCAACAGAGCATCTATTGTGAACGCTCGCCGAGGACGCGGTCCTAGAGGCAGCAGTGCCGCCGTATCAGGCGCTTCAGGAGGCTCCGGACTAGGTCTTGACACAAACGTCGACGACGGATTGTACATACTCCCATTAGGCAAACTAGCAGGCGGTGGAGGCGCACCGGCCTGTCGCGCCAGAAACGCTCTATTAAAACTCGCCAGCGCCGCTAATTCAGCATTCAAACTGTCCTTCTCCCCTTTATGCAACTTGAACCTCTTGCGTCTCCTGAGCAGCGAGCCGTTCTCGAACATGTCGAAGGCCTGTGGGTGCAGCGTCCAGTAGGCGCCCTTGCCGGGCCGGTCCGGGCGGCGCGGCACCTTCACGAAGCAGTCGTTGAACGAGAGGTTGTGCCGCAGCGAGTTCTGCCAGCGCTGCGTGTTGCGCCGGTAGTACGGGAAGCGGTCCGTGATGAACCGGTAGATCTCCGACAACGGCAGCATGCGCTCCGGCGAGCTCCAGATCGCCATGGCTGTCAGTGCTATGTAGGAAAATGGTGGTTTTTGGTCTCCGTAGGACTCGCGGGTCGGCCGAGGCATGGTTCCGAACAAAACTGTTGTGTAATGTGTTGTTTGTCACCTCGGCGGCGAGCAGCGGGAGGCACACGTCTCTCACAGCGGAGTGGAAGATAAGGACTGGGTGAGTGAGCGAGACTGCGTGCTCGAGGCGGGAGTGGCCGCGCGCCCGGCGCCGCCCAGCACGCGCTGCGCCAATCACAAGCCGACTACTTTGTTTGTTGTTTTTGTCGGCAACGGACCCGTTACAGAGGAATTTAAATTGTTATCACGTTTACATTATACAAAATTTATTCGACACCGACAACAGCTTGAGCTTGTTTCGAAATTGCAATGATTAAAGTAGTAGATACTTATTGATAGCGCGCGAGAGAAAGAGAGAGATGGGATGATCTTGAAGACACATATAGACTTGCTAAATAGATCGCGACATAGCCTTATCAAAGTTTTACTATTTCTTGATACAATCAATAACTGTGTAATTAAATATTTAATATCAAGTACTTATTTCCCACATTAATGTTTTATTCTAATTGCTTTCTTATAGGCGTAGTTTAATTATTATTAATTGTAAGAAGTAAGTGCGGCTGTGAAGTAAGTACGCTATTCTAGTTAATATGTCGGTGGGCTGCAAGTAACACGCCTGGCGGTCATTATCTAGCTGAATGCGCGGGCGCTGAGCTTTATACACTTTGCACTTAAGCCTGCGCTACTGCACCATCCACATAGATCTTTTACTCGCGTCTTGCAAAAATGTGCATTTTTGATAAGTCATAAATTAAGAACGTAGATATATTTTAGATAAATATATAGGCTTACTATTTGCGTGAGAAAATTATATTATTAATGAAAGTATGACATTGACGTTAGTATATATTAAAAAATTTGCCACGTCTTGAACAAATAAACTACTCTTTTAATACTTTGCGATTTTAGTTTGATCCTAGGTAATTTAAAGCCCTTAAATAATCCACCTAAAAATGTATTTATAGAATTCTATTTTATATAACGTGACGTGTAGGTACAAGAATCGTTTGTATTTTTACAGAATTACGTCTATAATTACGTAAGTAATATATTGTTCACGCATAAAAAACTAATAATCTTAGGTATAAGTTTTTAAACAGCGAACTGCCATTAGGTATTTCCAAAAAAAAAAACTCAATAGGTAAGCTTTTGCATTATCGACTGTAAGCGTAAGTGAAATATAGATATAAAAATAAAGCGTCAATTGAGTCTTTATGCAAGGCAGTAAATTTTGCGTTCCTTCTTTCTTAGTGGATGGAGGTTTACATTTCGCCCATCAGAACGATCGTATAGCTCGGAGCACAAGTAAAATGCCGGGATTCAAACCTCGCATAGCTACGGGGCACTACCGACACTGCACTACCCGGTACAAGCGTTCAGTTGCGATGACGTGTTGCTTGTATAAATTAACCATAGACTATACTTAATGCATTGTCGTGTCAACGAGATAACTTAGTGTAAGATTGCCGAACGAATAGCACAGTGCTGTTTTCCCCGAAAGGTTTTATCTAGTTTGTTGTAGCCGCCATTGTATGTAGTAGATATAATAATAATATAATATAATATAATATTCTACTACATACACACAACACCATCTAGCCCAAACTAAGCAGAGCTTGTACTATGGGTACTAGACAATGCATATATAGGTATCCTTTAGCTGCCTATATCTTAGGTACTATTATTTTAAATAGGAAAGTTTTTAAATAAATTTGTATGTTTGTTACTCAATCAATATCAGCGATAGCCTAGTGGGAGATCGTTGGACTGCCACGCAGAGGTCTCGAATTCGATCCCAAAGCGCGCATCTTTGACTTTTCGAAGTTATGTGCGTATTAAATAGTTAATTGTCGCTCGCTTTAACGGTGAAGGAAAACATCGTGAGGAAACTTGCATGTCTGAAAGTTCTCCATAATGTTCTTAAAGATATGTGAAGTCTGCCAACCCGCACTGGGCCAGCGTAGTGGACTATGGCCTAATCCTCCTCACACTGAGAAGAGGTCTGTGCCCAGCAGTGGGACAGTTTAATACACGGCTGGTATTATTATTACTCAATCACGCCTAAACCGTTGGGCGGATATAAACAATGCAAACTTAGCACATAGAGGAATTATTGTCCTGATTAACACGTAGGTTTGGTGCTTTTTATTGCGGTATACATCGCTGTGAGGTTAAACCCTCAGGTGGAAACTAGTTAGTAGATTAGGTTTTTATATTGTATTTATTATTTAAAAAGAAAATGGGCAAAATCTTAAGATTCTTTTCTTGAAAAAGATATTACTACATTCGCATTAAGACTGCGCCGAGCGAAATTTGCCAAAACACACTGGTCACAGTTAAGTGAATAAAATTAACACTTTTTGTTTAATACAAATATAAAATATACATTTACCATAACAATGAATGTGTTTACAATTACTCCGTGTAAAAAACTTAAAATAATTAATATTTCCACTTACAAAATTACGTAAATTTGCACGTGATTTTTAGATTATAACACTAGAAATCTATCCTATTTTACAGCTTAAACGAAACATAAATAGTTATATTACAATTTGTCCGTCCCAAATATTTAAGTTATTGGTTGACAATAGAGATACATATTTATCTAAAAAGCACTTCAGATCCTCCATACAATTTTACTATGGCGACCGCGCGCCGATTTGAGTATGCGTCGCACGAGCTCTGTTATTATCTGTCTTACGCTCGGCGCAGTCTTAAGAATAAATCTT
The DNA here is from genome assembly GCA_930367265.1 of Catocala fraxini. NCBI lineage: Eukaryota > Metazoa > Arthropoda > Insecta > Lepidoptera > Erebidae > Catocala > Catocala fraxini. The sequence continues at coordinate 9,367,781 of OV884025.1, read as the reverse complement.
GTGTCATGGGGACTTTACAAACATTCAAATAACAGACTTTATATGTTACTGGATATCTCTCGCAAACAGTCCTTTTTACTAAATAAAAGGAACCCTATCCCTTATTTTGTATCCGTAGTTAAGGCGTGAAAGCGTATCAAACAAACTCACATTCGCATTTATAATATTAGGTTAGGATACATACAGTTTGTATATCACTCACATTAAAAAAGGATCGAGGAGAGAGGATTTATTTTTATTATTTATTATTTATATAAATGACATACCACAGCGATCTAATTACGATATGACATTATTTGCTGATGATAGCACTATATTTATTACCAATAAATCTTTGACATCACTTGAATCTGACATTAATAATTCTATTTCATTAATTATACAATGGTTGCAATCAAATAACCTTAAAATTAACTTAGATAAAACCAAATTTATAGATTTCAAGCAACGAGATAAAATGTCAACTTGTAGGTTAAACATTAATTATAACGGTCATACATTTGGAGAAAATGAAACTACAAAATTCTTAGGGTTGCAAATAGACAACAAACTGAACTGGAAAGCGCATATAGAATATATTTGCTCGAAAGTAAGTCAGTATGCATATTGCTTATATAAACTAAGAAATACTTCAAACATATCTACAATGATAACAGCATATCATGGTATGGTAACATCAACGCTGCGGTATGGAATCGTGTTCTGGGGAAACTCAACAGACTGGCAACTAGCATTTAAATCACAGAAACGATGCATTAGGACTATGTTTAACATCAAATTGCCCGATAGCTGTAAATCTTGCTTTACAGAACATAAACTTATGACTTTGCCCTGCATTTACATTTTGGAGTGTGCCATGTTTGTCAGACAAAATATGCAGTTATTTGAAAAAAGATCACGGGTACGTCACGCTGACAAATTATGTGTTGTGGCAAGCAAAACTGCATTGATGCACAAAAGTTTTTTCTGCACTGCTCCACGTATCTATAACCATATACCAAAATCCATAAAGAACGCTGAAAATATACAGATTTTCAAACGGGATCTTCAAAAATTGCTCATAACGAAATGTTATTATTCACTTCGAGAATTTTTAGAAGATAAGAGCATTTCCTAGGTCTACATTTATGTATAAAATTTAATATTATCATTAATAGTGACATTGTTATATTTTTTATTTTTTATTTATTATATTACTAATGACATAGGTAGATAAGCGTAATTGACAACTTATAATTTTTGACATGTAACAATCCTGACATTTGTTAATTAATTTGAACTTTGACACTTTATTATTTTCATTTATTCAACATTATTATAATAAAAACGATCGTAGTACACAGAAAACCCTAATTAAATTTTGTTATGTTTGATTTTGTATAATGAATGCATGAATACCTAATTACTGTATTTGCACGCCAAACGGCTGAATGTGGAAGAAACCTACCGCCTATTATATCAACATTTATGTACCCATGTTCGCAAGTAAATAAATGAATTATGAATTATGAATAGGAATGACATGCATTTGAGATCGAAGATAGCTGCAGAAAAGGTGAGTTCTCGTTATAAATCATGTATTAAAAAATCGATTAATACATTTGTACAAGAGCAATGCTTATTTTTCAAAAGCTTTTTAATTTAAAAAATACTTTATTATACTATTTTTTTATTACAAAATTTTGATTACAGAGTTCTAATATACATGCCAACTACGAGTTAACTCAGCATTCATAATTCAGACAACAAAATTATGTTAAAAGTTTACAAACAATGTTCATGAAATGTAAACTTTAAATATAAATTAACGTTAGACAAGGTTTCAAGATTTTAAAATGAGTACAGAAACATAAAAGAAAAACAAACAAACATAACAATTTACCCGGAACTGGCTCTGACTATCGTGATGCACATCAGCATCAGGCACAATCTTCATGAACCAATTCAAATCCCTACACATTCTAGTTAACGGTGCGTTCAGACCAAGGTTGGTTTTATATAACTGTGTGGTAAGGATATTGAAAATAGTGTGACGATGAGGTCTTCTGGGTACATTTATGGTTACGTTGGAGGTCAAATAATTACTATCTATTTTATTGTGCAACAATTTGTGAAGAAATATTAAGCCGTGTATCAGTCTTCTGTCACGAAGGATGTTCATTCCATAAAAATTAAGCCGGTGCTGGTATTAACATCTTGGAGATATGTTAGAAGAGAGGTAGGCTATGTGACGAGCGAATGCTCGTTGGATATTTTCAACTTGTTGGGCATGAATAGCGTAATGCGGGTTCCATACAAAATCACCATATTCTAAGCGGCTATGCACAAGAGCGTTATATATCATTATTTTGGTGCGAATAAATTTAAAATACTTTGTGTTACGATTTAGAAAACCTAGCATTTGAGCCGACTTCTTCACAACCTCATCAATATGTTTCTTAAAGTTTAATTTCTCATCCATTATCACCCCAAGATCACGTATTTCATTTACTTTTGATAGAGAAACACTGTTTATTTGGTAATTGAACTCTTGAGGGTGCTTTTTCGTGTAAGCTTTATATGGCAACATTTTTTTACATTAAGAGTCATGCAGTTATTATCGCACCAGTTTTGAATGTTATCTAAATCTGTTTGAACACGGGAAACATCATCGCTAGACGATATAGTTCTGTAAAATTTGAGATCATCAGCAAAAAGCGAATACTTGCTGTTTGTGATTTGAGCAGTAATTGTGTTGATGAAGAGTGAAAATAAACACGGTCCAAGATGAGATCCTTGTGGTACTTCCGAGGTGGCATGATAAAGCAGCGACTCGTATCCACTCACAGCAACAACCAGAGATCTCTTTGACAACTAAGATTCAAACCACCTTATAAGCGACCCATGTAACCCAGCTGATTCCAATCTGGACAATAGCAGCAAGTGATTGACTTTGTCAAATGCACTACTGAAGTCAGTGTACACCGCATCAACTTCATGTCCCTTGTCTAGAGCCCGTGATATATCATTAATTAATTAATGAAATAATTTAATTACAGTATGGTTGACATTCCATATATGTACGAAATTTTTCTCTACAGGAGCTTGTATAGAACGCCAGCCAGCTTGCATTTTATACGCAGGCTACATGCGCAATCTACTCGCATGAGATACATGCACCAGCTTTTCGCGCGGGATTTATGCGCAAGATACTCGCACCAGCTACATGCACATCTTACCCGCGTGGGTAGCCCACGTTGCGTAACCTACTCGCGCAGGCTACATGTGCAGCTTACTCGCATGGGCTACATGCGCCAGCTACTCGTGCGGTATTCATGCGCAAGTTACTCGCGCAGACTACATGCGCAAACTAATCATACCGTTCGTAAGTGACTCGCGTCGACCGTTTCCACGAGGCTTAAACTCTGCGCAAGTGCTTAATCTACGTATGCTACTTCCGCGCAAGCTACTCACGTGGGCTACATAAACTAGCCAATCATACCGTTTATATTGCGAGTGACTCGCGTCGACCGTTTACACGAGGCTAACACTCCGCGCAAGTGCCTTAATCTATGTAACTGCGCGCAAGCTACTTATGCGAGCTAAATGCGCAAGCTAATCATACCGTTCGTAAGTGACTCGTGTCGATGGTTTCCATGAGGCTTACACTCCGCGCTAGTGCCTTAATCTATGTATGTAACCTGTGTGCAAACTACTCACGCGGGCTACATAAACTAGCTAATCATTCCGTATATATCGCGAGTGACTGGCGTCGACCGTTTACACGAGACTTACACTCCGCGCAAGTGCCTCAACTTGCTCTCTCGCATATTATCCGAAAGCAAAAGCATAATTGATATGTAGATTAATTCAAGAACCAGCATGTTGACATCGATAAGCTTGTTTGCCAATTAAATAAACGTATTTATTCAGCGTATTCACAAACCGATACATATTAACAGAGTAAGTAATAACAGAGGCAGTAAAAATGGAGTCCTCTTTATGTTAATTACTTTGTGCATTTTATGTACTTTTTACGATTGTATGCGATACTTGCTTTCGTTATTATAAGGTTAATTAAAACACTACGTTGTACTAAAAATAAATTAATAAGTTTTAAACTTTATTATGTCTACCAACCTGCATTTGGCTAGCGTGGTAGACAATGGCCTTGCCTTCTCAAAGCGAGATGTCCAGCAGTGGGACAGTTTATTTGCAGGGTTGATATTATTACACTTAAATATATAGTTCTACATAATGATATTTGTTTTTTATGATATTTCCTCCTTTATTTGTATTCTGTGTCGCGGGGGACTTTACAAATTCAAACAACGGGCACAAAGAACATCCAGGCTCGGAACTACCATTTGTGGATCATACAAAGTTATACCCCGTGTGGGATTCGAACCCACAACCCTCGGTGCAATGATAGTGACCATTTAAACCACTTCGCCATACGTGTAGTTTAAATAATGGTTCTTTAACATGGTATTATGACAGAGATTTAAAGCTATAGACCGAAATTAACGGTACTGATTTGGAACCGAACAATCCATTCCATCACTAACATCAATGATATCACTGGAAAATTGCCTGGCTAAAATTACGTACTACTTACGGTTTAGCATAGTAAGTTGTCGAGTAACTATCTGATGCCTTTAGGATCGCAGATCGCAAGCTATAAACAAGTGGATAGTGTGCTAGTAAACGTATGGTATATAGCAGTCAGATCAGTGAGCTTTATATATCAGGATGGTATGCTAGTCCGATAGAGTATCTCCTTCAAAGGCGGAATAAGGCTTGGTTAAGCAGGTCTGTGTAGGAGTACATATGATGGCAGGTGACTGGAAAACACAAAGCCTGCAGTTGAACATAGCTGGAGATTATAATAATAACAGTACATTGAAATTAAACAAATTTATACTGATTTTATCGCGTGGTTAATTTTTTACAACTTTTACTAGTTACGGATAGACGTCTCCCCGTGAACATGGCTGCCGAAAAGCAATCAAAACGTCGGGAAACGTGTAAAATTAAATCTAAATAGTTTTATAATTTAAATAGCTTAAGTAGAAGTAAACAGTAACTAGTAAAAGTGTTTAACAATAGTAGTTCAATGTTTCAAAATGATGTAATAATAGTGTTTTATAAAAAATAAATAACGCAATAAAATCCGTATAAATTTGTTTAATTTCAATGTATAACATTCGTGTAAACGTAAGACAATATTATGTTAATAACAGTACACTTTGTATATTGTGGCGTAACGATTGTGTATGCGACTACTGTGCATAAAGTTTCGGGGTCGAATTCCGGGTCAGGCCAACTAAGAGTTACAAGAAAATTTCAGTAGCAGCTCGGAGTTAGAATGTTGGCTGAGTTACACACTCCCGTGGCTCGGAAAACAATTAAAGCTGTTTGTACTGCACCTGATCTCTCTCTGGTTGGTTCATCGGATTATGAGAGTCAGAAAACAGAGAATGCAATTGCATTTGCGCACACACTTGTGCAGTATAATATCTCTTACTCAGATGGCCATTGTCCCCAAAGATGCTGGTGTGACTGAAATACGGTCTGGAGGACCTTACGTATCACATTTATACATCAATATAACGTATGTTAAAAGTCTCTATCTCATCTCTACATGACTATGTTGCAGATACATTATGACAAACCTGATTGAAAGTGATATTGCTTTTATTTTCGACGTAATCTTGTACCAATCACGTCATTTGTAAGTAAGGCACACGCTTTTATCTCACCGCTGATAGACGTAATAGGGGTACATGGTTCCATCGATCTGTAAGCTAACCACGTCTCGCCAAATTGTCGGCGTCTGCGCAAATAGCGTCATTAAATTCAATCGGTCGCGCTACAAGAGGACAGAAGCGTCACTTAACCGTCTCCTATATAATTTAGCGGTATTAACGTAACACATGAGGTACAGGACCGCAACACGAATCCCGGTGCTTTGTATTCCTAATAAGTCTCGATTGTAGGAGAGTGGTTCGCTAAAGTCGTGTCCGACCAAAGAGGTTGAAGTAATAAAATCAAAAATGGTCGCTTTGAGGACAATAACCGGCTAAGCCGTGATGTTCTTCAGGCAGTTATTGTCGCTGGTATTTCTTCCTTCACAAAAATAGCACATGAAGTTATTTCGCTGCTTAATCTGTAGCTGAGATGTCGTTTCCCAATAGAGTTAGTCCTTACATTTAGCATCAGAGGACATTTCAAGCATAACATCAAAATAATAATAATAATATTCTACTACATACACACCAACAAATGACGATTATTAGATGCACTGGAACTAAAACAATTTATTAATCACTGCACAGGTAGCGTAGTGGTTTAAGTATTTACTGCTATTTGCCACTGCTTGTGAATTCCAACACGCAACTAAAAATTTATCATCATCATCATCATCTCAGCCGAAAGATGTCTTCTGCTGGACATAGGTCTCACCCAAGGTCTTCCACACAGACCGGTCTTGGGCCACCCGCATCCAACCGCTTCCCGCGACCTTTACCAGGTCGTCGGTCCACCGAAAAATGTAGATATGGAATCAATTAATAGTTGTTCCTAGTCTGTAAATTTTTTCTGTATGTTTTATTCATGTTTGTAAAGTCATATGTAACGCAGGCGTAATTACTAATGCTGGAGTTGTCTTATTAAAAAAGAAAAGAAAGTCCCATTTAATATTTCACAAAGTAATAGTCAAAACTTTAAACTATAAATCAAACGTTAAATGCATAAAAAATACGCATCACGAATAACATTGGGGTTACATACAATTATATTACCATTGTGTTTATATTTCGTCATGGGTGACGACGATTATGCAGTATGATACGCGTTACATTACAACTAATTGTAAAATTAAATAGTTATTTTAAAGCGCATTATTTCTCTAACCCTCGCGGTGATATTCAATAAAAATGTGTTATTATTACGCGTATTTAGGGGTCCTGATATTACATTCGTATATACATAATTGATGTCTTCTCTCTTAGCCTTTATTATTCCCAAGTCACTTGGGGTCGGCTTTTCTGGTCTAACCAGATTTGACTGGATATCAGTTTTTACACGGAGCGGCTGCCACCTGACCTCCGCAACCCGAAGGCTAACGATACCCTAAGGCTAGACCAGTGTCAGGATATTAGAGGGTATTGACTTTCCCAATAACGACTGCCATAGATGTTCATGGCAGCCGGGACCAACGGCTTAACGTGCTCTCCGAGGCACGGAGCAGGCGATAATTGTCAATCAATACGCACATAATTTCGAAAAGTCATATAACTTCCGAAAGTCAGAGGTGCGCGACGTGGGTTCGAACCCGAGACCTTCTGCATTGCAGTCTGAGGTCTCCCCACTGAACTATCGCTGCTCACGAAAAAAAAAAAAAAGTTTGTATACATAATTGATGTATTCATGGTAAATATTTGTATCTCTATGTGCCTATTAGAGAATAGAATAGAATAAAGTAATAGAAAATATTATAATTGCAGCCGAATGACGATAATTAGTTGCACTAAAACTAGATCAATTTATTAATTTTTACGCTTCTCAGTAATATTGAGGAGCAACTGTTGACTAGCTTGTGAGAAAACGTTGATCTGCCATGTAGAGGTCTCGGGTTCCACTCCAAGACACGCAACTCTTTTTCACAGCTATACGCGTAATATATGATAAGCGCTCGTTTTAAAGGCGCGGCGAAGGATACCGGCCTGAGGTAGGCTGCATATCTATGAATTATTCATCATGTTTTTCAGAAATGTGAATTTGGTTTGGTATGAAGTTTCCAAATCTGTCAGCTATCGTAGTCACATATAAGAAGAATTAAATAAGATCAACCGGCAGCTTTTAATTATACGATACCAGATCACCTGCACGAAAGTGGAGAATGGTATGTAGAGCAGAATCCTTTGATAGATTGGAAAGGTACGAGGTAGGTAATATATTAATATTTTATATGTAACATAATATATACTTAGGCTGTCAAAGTAGAGACCTCGTCGCCACTTCAGTTGTAATGAGACCGTGGTGTGGCGTGGACTTTCTCGTGGACTATACGACAGCTTACCGTTAGGCGGAGTCTAGTAATTTTTCATCTTAATTTTTTTTGACTAGCGTCAATAAAGCATTGTATATTATTATGTTATCAAATCTAACATAGCATACATACATAAACTTACACCTATATAGTGAGCAGCGATAGCTCAGTGGGGAGACCAACAGACTGCAATGCAGAGGGTATCGGGTTCGAACCCACGTCGCGCACCTCTGACTTTCGGAAGTTATATGACTTTCCGAAATCAAGTGCGTATTGATTGACAATTATCTCCTGCTCCGTGCCTCGGAGAGCACGTTAAGCCGTCGGTCCCAGCTGCCATGAACATCTATGGCAGTCGTTATTGGGAGAGTGTCGACACAAAAGATCCCACTGGGTCGAAGTGTCGCCGGTCTGCACTGACTGGCCCCACATAAGATACAGACACCTGTATATATCTGAAGGGTTAGGCAGATGTGTATAAAACATAGATCGTGATCTATGAATACTCTCAAAATGGGTTACAAATTACTAGTATTCTTGTTCTTGTGTTTTTGTTACCCTTCAGCTAAGCTAAATATTTCTGTTAGGAGAGGGTTTACGACGGTAGTGCGATGGGTGAAAACCGAAACCACGACTTTTCAAACACAGGTCGAATGCCTTAACCATTGGGCTATCGCTATGCCATTTAATTATAAGACAAGTGTGGAAATTACTAAGGATTTTTGGTGACCCTGGATTCCATAAATTGCTGTCATTTCTATTGTGTTGTTCTCAGTTTTAGTGTTTTGGAATTTGTAATGCATTTAAAAAGAAGTATAAGTGTTTAATTTTTTTTTATTTTTACAATTAAATTTCAATGTTTGCCTGAACGGTGCCATTCTCTTCCTTTGTCTAAACGCTTCAATTGTAAAGATAATTCTTATGATTCAATTTTTTTAATAGTCGCATTCGTTTGTTAAAAGGCTTAATTTAAAATGGTTTACTAAATCGGCTTTATTGGTTATAACATCGTACCGAGACGAAACATTGTAATTTCGTTCCCAGGCTCTGAATAAAACAACTAGAAATAACGATTTAAATTCGTTCAGCAGTTTGAGTGACGTGCGTACAAACAAAGGAATATGTTAAAAAAATATCGATTCTGTTTCCGTATCGATAATCGGTTCGGATCGGTTACGTCACAATCGATATTTTCCAATTTATAGACCATTTTCGTAACACGTGTAAAATCTACAATCATGTAAAATTTCATTATGTTCAAGGCAGTTGCGTCAATTAAATGTTTCGTTTAATTTTATTGTGTTTGTTAGAGCTAACAATAGATCAGTTGGCATGGTAGTCCGCCGCCAAAGTTTTTAATTGACGGCAGATTTCCAAGCGGCTTAAAACATTTTCAAGCGTTTTTGGGTTCAAAAGCTCAACACTTGTACAGTTGAGCTTATGTCTAAGTTTAATGTAGGTATACAAATAGAGTGTATATATATCCTATATTAGGTATTGATATCTCTACTCAACACCCTTTGAATAGAGTTTATGCTATGTAAATTTCTCATTTTGACATAACCATGAAATAATCAATCTACAACGTAATCATTACTTAAGATCTATCTAAAGATAATATCGGCAGCGGCAACTACTTTATGATAATACTTTCCAGAGTCTGACATTGCTACTTCAGTGGTTCAATGTGCATTCAATGCGACTGCTTTCAGATCTCAGGGTTCCCAGATCGGCCCTACAGAAAAGATATTGGGTTTTCTATAAAAAAAACTTAGTAGCATTACGGATTTAGGAAGTTATTTCAACCGGTGCCGCGCGACGAAATTATGGCAACCAAATTAGGTAAATCCGTGGTAGGCGTCTCATGATTGGTCCGACATATCGCCAGTTGATCCGCAGTGTTATAACGAGAAAGTGGTATCGCTAGGTTCCGCGCCAAAAATGTTAGGTGAGTTCTTTGACTATTTCACGTTTTTGTCCGACAGGGTAGGTACAACTCGTGGCACATTTCCAGACTCTGTGCTGCTAATGAGAATTTCCTAACAGAACAACCCAATAACACTTTGCCCGACCCGGGAATCGAACCCGGGACCTCGGATTCGCAGTCGCTTACTCTACCGCTGGACCACCGAGGCAGTCATGTTTATGATAGTTCATGTATACCATTTATTCCATATCTTTTTTTATGCTACTAAGGTGGCAAACAAGCATACGGCCCACCTGATGGTAAGGGGTTACCGTAACCTATAGACGCTTGCAAATACTAGGGGTATCACTCGTGCGTTGCCGACCCTAAAGGAGAAAGGGGGAATTAGGAGAAAAGGAGAGGATGGGATGGAAGGAAGGGATAAGATAGGGTGCGGGAGATGGGCCTCTTCTTTTTATTTAGATGGAGATCTTCTTGACGTTCAAACAGTGATGTCGCTGGGGATGACTTGGACTGCAACTTAGATGAATTGGACATGGATATTGAATATTTCTAGCTCAGATAAAAGAATACTATACTAATAGGTAGTACTTGGATTCAAGATTTGGATTTTAATGATTAAAAATTATAATTATTTGTTTTTTAATCCTTGTTTTTGCATGCTTGTGAGACTCTTAGTTAGTTAATTGGACGTGTGTTATCCGCACTTAGCCCCACAATTGCGCCATTGTGCGTAAGTGACCGACGCGAAAAGTTGTTTGGTTACTCATACCATCCCAGCTTCGTCCAGAAAGACAATAGGGGACCGGTGTTGCGCAGCACCTCCCTCATCGTTTCTGGACTGTTTAGTAGTCTCGTCCGTTGGTCGCTCACGCTTTCCCAATGCAGCAGCACATGAGCCGGTGTCTCCTCGGTCTTCATTGAGCCTCTACATAAGGGGCTGTCAGTGAAGCCGATGTTGGATAGGTGTTGGTTAAGTGAGCAGTGGCCTGTTATTATACCCACTAGATGTCGCAGGATTTTCCTTAAAGAACGTAGCAGTTTGCGTGATAGATGTATGTCTAAGGATGGAAGGGCTTCTTTTCTCTGTCTACATTCCCTTGTTTCTGCCCATTGTTTTTCGTGTAGTTTCGTGGTTCTGTCGCATAACCATCTTTTGAGTTGGCAGAAGGGTATCGCGACAATTGGTTCGAGTCCTACCATTTTTATGCTCGATCCTCTCTTTGCGAGTTGGTCTGCAGCGTCATTGCCAGAAGAGTTGCTGTGGTCGCATATCCACTGCAACGTTACCCAATTTTTTTTTGCAATCCTTTGCAGCTCACGGTGACACTCCAGGATGAGTCTGCTGTTAAAGCACTTGCTTTTCAAAGCTTGTAGTATCGCGGCACTATCCAAGATAATGCGTATCGCTTATACCCCTTGATGTAACCGCTGTTGCAGCCCGGGTGATTCCAACACATTCTACCTGGAAGTGTTGAAGTTTTCCAGGGTTGTCGAGTAATTGATGTTTAGGTCGTGGGAGAAGACTCCGACTACTGTTTCTGATTTTGTTTTGGATCCATCCATGTATATTCTCACTTCATGTATACCAGAGCTATCTTTAAATTCTTTATGGAGTTGGATGTGGTTATTTTTGTTGACAACAAAAGTTGAGTGACTCTTTTTCAATACTCATATGGTTTAAACTTCATCTAACGTTAGTTGATTTTGATATTAATATCATTGATTAAAGCGAATAAAAATTATAATTACTCAGTAAAATTATGTTTTATTTATAATTTAATTTATTATTAGTTCAAATAAGCGATTCTCGCGCTATGTTGCCTTGTGTTTCATATGCTACGTCAGATCCGTGATACGGTGGGTCAGATTCGTGGCGAGACAAAACAAACACTTCTTTTTCGAATCTATAATGTTTACATGAGTGCCTCATTGTCAAAATGGTTTGTTTTTAAGCTCCTTTTTGCTTAATAATATTAATTTGCATAAGAAATTAAAAAAATAAAATGATGCCAGTAACGCTTCTTCCAGGAATCATCCATATATGCTTGTTTGCAACATGTACAGAAAACTAATACCATTTGTATATTTTCCACAATTGCGACCTAATATCAATAAGGATATAACGAAATATTTTATCATCCGACCATCACGCTTAAAAGAGTGACCAGTCGGACCAAACAGACATTTGACATGCAAGATTTAGGTTCCACGATATAGCTGTGGAGTTTATTGCTTTATACTGGTCTTCGCTCAGATTTGTCGCTGCTGATAAATTTCTTAACAATAACCCAGTAAAATTTCTGCACAGTTTATAATCGAATACGTAAACTCACAGAACATTAGGCTGCGATACTGGTATTGCGTCAACGTGGCGATCTAAATGATCATTAACAAAAAGGTTTCTTGGCTCTGATAACCTTCGTTTGATTCTGAAAAATAGGATTGATTACTCAAATGACGCTATAATTTGACCGGCCAGCAAGTATTACGATTTAATCCCCAGATAACAAACTGTGTGATTTACTAATAATTTTAACATTTGACATTTGTATTCGTTGTGTCAATGTATGTAAATATTTTCATGACATACAGCAATATAGATAAATAATGCGAGCGATTTTATTACTAATATAATTATTTTTATTATTTATTACTATAATCTCTACGACATGGGAATGAAAACATTTTTACTGCTGTTCAAAATATTTTATTATCGTTGTCAGAAACATCATTTCAACCTTTAAATTACGTATGGTATCTACTCACTTTTAGTTGGATTTAGATAACTATTATCTATACACAATTTTGTTCCTAATTAACAAATAATATGGTACCCATCTCTGTAGGGATAAATTTAATAGCGTAATGGATTCCATCCGAGCAGCCCGATGGATAAGGCATTAACCTTGCGATTGAGAGGTTTGGGTTCGATACTGTCCATTGCACTACATAAGTGAACCTACTGGTAAGACATATATATGATATGATATTATAAGACAATACTAGTAATTTACAACCCAAATCCTAATCCTAACTAATATTATAAATGCGAATTTAAGTCTGTTTGTTTGTTACGTTTTCACGCCTTAACTTCTCGAGCGATGAAATTTCGCATACAAGTTGTCTGGGTTACAGAAAATGACATAGTAGTAGTAGTAGACTCGAGTACCCTGAGGGATAGAACATTGTCAATACCTTCCTTTACGCAAACGAAGCCGCGGACAAAATCTAGTTGACAATAATCGATACACCGAGTATTACAATATGCACAGTATTGAATACTGATCGGTGTGGGAGACTTTACGAATATTGAAACAACAGACACAAAGAATATCCAGACTTACACCATTTTTGTCCTAGCCATAGCACTCGTCGCAGTAAAATGGCTGGTTGTACTGCGACAAGTGTCTCCTTAATCAATTGCGCCATCCGTGCAGACAAATCATTGCAACTTATGTATTTTATTATTTTACTAATGTTTAATTCATAAGCATAAAAATGAAAAATAAAAAAGGTATAATTATCTCGCCGATAGCTGTCACCTGTTGCAATATCCCATGGAGTCAATCATAGCACCTCTCTCACCTTCCACGGCTAATGATTCTCCTTTGTATGCCGCCGCCTGGACACACGAGGGAAAAAACTAAACGCCTACACCTTGTTATTAAGTGTGAATTCTACAAATTGTTCACAAATATTTGCGTCTACCTGTGCTTTTTACCAACATTTGTTACATTTCCCGTGACCGAATCAATGACGTCATAAAAGCTCTATATGATTAAGCATGGTGGATTAACAATAGTGAATATGCTTCGTCGCGTCTGCCGCGAAGCCTTCTAACTGGTGTTGATGAACCTAGCTACTATTATAAATGCGAATGTTACTTTGTTTGTTTGTTACGCTTTCACGCCTTTGCTACTCGACTGATCGTCATGTAATTCTGCATACACGTTATCAGGGGTACAGAAAAGGTCATAGAGTACCTTTCATGGAGAAAAAGGTCCTGTTTTCGCGGAATGGAAAATTGGCAAAATCTGCATTTACGCGAGGCAACGCGAGGCAAGGCTGCGGGCAAAAGTTGTGTAATAACTATTTTGTATGGTTATGTAAGAGACGTGTTTTACGAATATATATTTATCATACCTAGATATGTACAGCAGCGACAGCCTAGTGGGAAACCGTTGGACTGCCACGCAAACGTCTCGAGTTCGATCCCAAGGCGCGCATCTCTGACTTTTCAAAGTTATGTGCGTATTAAATAATTAATTATCGCTTGCTTTAACGGCGAAGAAAAACATCGTGAGGAAACCTGCATGTCTGATAGTTCTCCATAATGTTTTGGAATATATGTGAAGTCTGCCAACCCGCACTGGGCCAGCGTGGTGGTCTATGGCCTAACCCTTCTCACACTGCGAAGAGGCTTGTGCGCATCAGTTGGACAGTTCAATACAGGGCTGATATTATTATTTATAGATATGTAAATTATTGCATTGTATTTTTGTATTCGTACATAGACTAACGTTTGTATACCAAAAGTGGTAGGCATAAGTGTATTATAATTAAAAACTACATTTTGATAGTTACGATTTTACAATCCACATATAAGAATCCTATTAGGGAGCTTATTGTCGCATTTTCAGTCCTTTACCAGCCTATATGCTGATAACAGAGAATGTTCTTACAGATAAGCCACCAACACTTGGCTTTGACGATCACGCTTAGATACCTAAGGTCTATAAGTCTGTATACATACATAGGCGTAAGCAGACGGCGTTAGGCATGACACCTGTTATGCAAATTTTAAAACATAGCGAAATGTGGTCGTAATAAATCACTGGCAGGAATAATAAATAATAATATTGAAGGAATATAAAAGTGCCATATAAAAAACATATATAATGCCTTTAATAAAATATTTATATTTTACATACATATATTATGTATACAGACATTTGGAAAAAAGTCTTTTATACTTAAGGTAGCCATGTTTTAAAAAAGACCGCATGTTTCTAGTTGTGTTTCATGTTTCGTCAATATCCTGAGAATATTTTATACTCAAGGTAACCACGACTTGTTATAATTTAAAAACATTTATAAATAAAATAATTTATATGCACTTGAAAATTTACCGAGAAAAATGACATTTATGGAACAATATATCGTAAGTTTCTTTTACGACATTTTCATCTATCAATCGCCATTTTACCGATGAATTAATGAACATCAAGTTATTACTTATTAAATATCAATTAATAAATGCTTTCTTTTGAAAACTATCAGTTTTAGTATCATTTTTAGTAAGTATTAACGGTATCCGTGTATTTTACTATATAACTCTCAATAATAATGTCCTTATGTTAAATTCTTTATTTGAAGTAAAATGTGTGGTTGAAGAAATTTAATCTTACCTTGCTTAATCGAAATTTAAGAGTTTCATTATGAAAGGATTCGTTCAAGACTATTAAGTGGAAACTTTTCTCGAAGATAATTTCCAATTAGTAACTTAGCACGACTCGGGATAAGGTCAAAAAGTCGAGTTGAAAGTAATTAAACGGACAATGTTCTCCAAACGATCGTTCGTTTTGGGTTACTTTGGCTCATTTTGAGCATATAGCCGTATAGCGGTAGATTTTTTTTCATACGACTTTTCGGGAGCTTTATACCGAGTAAAGTAGATAATTGTTCTGGCTTGTGTAAATACAGAAATATTTGGCTAAAAGACCTATACTTGGAAAGTGGTGATGTATGAAAGATCCAGCCCACGGCAATACCTTCTTACAAAAAGTTGTTGAGAATAGTAACTGTAGTAACTGTGCCTCGCTCAGAATCAGAATCAGAATTAGAATCATTTATTATTTGTAATACATAGGTAGACAAAAATACAGATATTATAAATAGGTGTACAGAGCGCTATGTTTTGTCTATGTTAAGACATACGAATATAAGTTGTTTATAGAAATTTAAAAATAATACAATATTAGAGGAAATATAACATAAATAATAGAATGTATTGAGATTAGTTAAAGAATTCGTCAACTATGTAATAACATTTATTAATTAGAATTTTTTGTGAAGATTTTTTGAACTTATGGTATTTTATTATAAATTCTTGGAGCAATGCAAAAGAAACTTTTGTATATAAGAGATGTTTTACATTTTGTATAACATAATTGATTCACATATTTAGCACGCATAGGAGGCCTATTTACATCTTATAATTTAACAAATAAGTGTAAATTGGTTTACAGAAATACTGCCGTTTCCAAAATATACAGTGATAGCAGAGTAAGTAATTTCAAAGATTTGAAAAAAGGTATACAACTATTAATTACTTTTATATTACACATTGACCGTATACATCGATTTTGCATCCTGAAAACAAGTTCTCTATTAGTTGACTATTCCCAAAAAACAAGCCCATATCGTAAAACTGAACCAACTAGTCCATGATATACTGTTAACAAGGTTTCTAAATTTACTTTTTTTGACAACTGGCAAAGTGCATATGCGTCAGTCTGCATATGCACTTTGCCAGTTGTCAATCACTTGCATAATTCTTCTGTATCAGCTTTTCAAGTGAGTTTATTGTCAGTCGTAATACCAAGGAACTGGACATGACTAGCTTCTTCTATTGCACTGCACTTATACGAAACATTTAAAGCGGGATTTTCTCGAACTTGATGAAAGTGCATTACTTTTGTCTTTTTCAAGTTTTGCTCGGTAGGCATCTTACCCTTTCTATTTCATCATCCTTTCGGTAGAGTCAGCGATGCGAGTAAATCCCCGTTTTATCAGGGATTATAGTGAACGATAACCGCGCTTACCATAAGGTAGCTTATCCGCTACCTATCGTGGCTACATAAAAAATGTAGCCTTTTGAAGTTTAAGTGATCTCCGAACAGTTTTTCTACTGTCTTAGTTATTTGTAATCTCGTAAATTGGGTGGGATGTGTGCTTGCGCTCATCTGACTGTTTAGCAGGTTATTTTCTAATACTCGTATAACGTCCTTTTTATTGAGTGTAAATAATTGAGTTTGTATCAACGCCGCGCCGCCATCTGTTCGCCGGACTTTTAACACTCCTTTTCGGATTTCCCACTTAACTTTAATGTTCCCATAAAATTTTACGTTTTTTAAACGATCATTCAAAATTATTTCTTATTATGTTCGATCAGAATTGAGATTCGCTTGCCACCGAAAATTGTATATCACTTGGTTGGGATTTAAAGAAACCATATTCTGGTTAGTATTAAGTGTAACACGACATTGGTCCTTAAACGCCCTCCCGCTTGGACACAATTTTATTTGATTTGTTCCGGGCCGGATCATTGTGAGCGAGGCCTCGTGACTTCGGTTATTACAATATTTGTTGTTGAAGGTTATTTATTTGACTAGTTGTCAGGGCTTACGTCGTCGGCATCGAGTGTTGTCGAGACGGTGGCATTGATCTCGTTGCCACGCTATTGAAATTATAAATCTTAGCGAACGATTCAGTTAACTTCTCGTGGGGATTATGTGTTCTTAAATATGGATTTGAAATAATGTCTGTTTGTCTTGTCGGTATTGTGTGCACATTGCTCGCTGAAAACGAGCTCGCTTTAATATATTTCTGTTGCAAAGTTCATTAATCACGGCGTACTTCAGTATTCAATAATGCGCTATATACGGTCATACGATATTAAAGGAACGCCTTGCTGCGATGTGTATTTTTACGTTTCACTCATTTTATACCAACAAGCCATACATTTTACGAGCCATCTGTATTGGCGCGGGGAATAACCAAATTCCTTTGACTCCATATATACGATTTAATGCAAGATTACTTCGCATTCAAATATTTTGAAGTCGTTATGATTTTTAGGGTTTGTATTTATTGCGTTTGTAATAAATCTTGGACGGTTGTTGTGTTTTATCAGTAGTCACAGATCGTTCCATTAGTAATAAATATGTGAAGCGTCATCGTTTAGCCGGAGTACGTTCAATGCTCTCGGCGATGTTAGCATCTGTGTCCAATAAATTAATACTCATATAATCGAAGCAATTGTGTCTTTGGTTATTAAGCGACCGGACACAATGGCCAGATAATCGGCCCAATGGAGCTGCGGGCTATTGTTATTATTATTTTATATGATTGTAGTTACCTAAACACAACTCAGTTCCACCAGGCTGCGCGAGCGCCACATGGTGCTGTCGCTCGGGGCCACGCAACTTTTAAACTCACCGCAACATTAATTTAATTTTCTATCATTCAAATGATGCAATAATGACCGATATACTGACGATAGCCCTCTAGTTTGTGTATCTAATACTCCTTTATGTATATGTTCTAAAATTACTTAGTAACGTTTAAATAATATGCATAATTAATAGAGTTACGGCTATATTTTAGTCAGTGTCAACAGTAACGCATAGAGTAGCGCGGAGCCGGATGCGGTCCGTGGCGCGGTCACAACAAGGGCTCGCCACGATATCTAGATCTGTAGATTGTTACATTACGCTACACAAAGTGCGATAATCTCCTAAAAGGTGTTCGTGGTGTTGTAGATAATTAATATTTAGAGTCGGCGGGTAGAGGCGCCCCGCGGCGAACGCGGCGCTCGCGGGCGCACCGCTTTGTGTGCGCCGCCGACACCCGCATTTGTCATGTTAGCGCGCACCAAAGGTGTGAATGACTTTTTTCTAACTATTATTAATGACAATGATAGAAAATATTGTTTTTTGTTGCAACAGTGTTGATTGTTGTCAATTAGTTTTTTGTTGCATCACGGACTTTTGATTATAAGCGTGGCCGATCGATTCAATCGGATTTGAATTGAATGTTTGGATTAAAATACGGCGAGCTTCATTAAAGCTTTTGATATGATTGAATACCGACGCTTTTGTATCGAAAGAGTTAAACAATGGTTTAAATGTTAAAGAAAACCAACCGCTATGAGAATCAGGCTAATGGATTTAAGTGATATTACAGACGTGTTCTCCGCCTGAAAAGATATGCATAAACCAATGTCATTTTACCATTATTTTTTTCACAAAGCTTATTATTTCGAGCAGGATCGGGTACTTGTTTTGTTACTTAAAAAATGAGCTAAATCACGGAGCTAAGAAAAGCTCTCAAGTGGCGCGCGCCCTCCGCCTGAACAATGAATAATAAGTAGCAACATCATCTATCCATTTTCTTTTTCACCCCAACAATAACAGGGACGCTAAAAGAATGGAAACAATCGAAATTTAAATATTTCAAGAAAAATATGTTTTGGCGAGGGAAAATATTGGGCAAAGTGAGTTGTATCAGGGAGATAATTTGTGTGGGAGGCTGTTGAATTCACGTGCCGGGTGCGCGTTTAAGTGCCCCATCCATTTTATTGTTGAACACATTCATACATTTATGTCTGATTTTTATATATGTAGGATCTTTTGAGTAATGATTATATATAAGTAATTCGATCAAAATAATTATTAGATCACCGTTATTTTGATAACCATAAGTAAATACAATAGCAATAGCGAGATATTTTTGGAGTGCCACGTGGAGGTCCCGAGTTTGATTCCAAGACCTCGGAATTGCCAAAGTTTTGCTTTAACCATGAAGGAAAACATCGTAAGAAAACCGGCATGTCTGAAAGCTCTCCATAAAGTTCTCGTATATTTTTGGAGACTGCCAACCCGCACTGGGTTATCGCGTTGGAACATTTTCCCACTAAAAAGAGGTTCGTGCCCAGGATATGGACAGTTTTTGTGCAGAAGTAATATTATTATTGTTATTATAAGGAAAGTAACGTATTTACGTAAGAATATGAAATGTATTTTAGAATATTCTTGTAAATTTATTCTAATGATTTCGGTATTGACGTCAATGTATCAATTCAAATCCACGTACGATTCGTTACACCCATATTTCTCAAACTTTTATATTCTAAGTAAGGAAAAGAGAGCTGTTCAATTTTCGCCTAGTAGAAATTATTTCAGAATAACAGCTATTGCTAAGATTTTCATGACATAAAAAATTATATAGGTACCTGATTTAATGCTTTCAATTGCTTTTCAGCGTTCTTGTTTACGGGAAAACTGGGATGGTGGTCGTCACATTGATTTGCAATGTAGGTATTTCAAAATACCTGAATATGAATTATAAATTATACATATATAAACATATAAATTATACAATACTTTTGGTGTTTCTGTGTTCCTATTTACGCAGAATGACTCACGTATAAAGCAAAGTTGCTATTTTGCTACTATTTAGAAATGAAAGTAAAACGTTGGGGAAAGTGCAAATTAAAATAGTTTTAAGATAGTTAAAAGTGGTGTGTAAAGTGGTGTGTGTATAGTCTATTTGGGAATGTTGAAATCAAACATTGTTTCAGCCAGTATTGCGGTACAGATAACTATAAATCAACGTACAGTGATTATATTTTGAAGCGTTTTAGAACAATAGCTATTATATTCAAAACAAATGGATTCTTTTGTAGTTTAACAGTAAAGCATGGCTTCCGGCTAGTGGAAGCGATTTGATATAGAGCCGACACGTTAACCCAATTTACTAACAATAAATAATAATAGGTAGGGTTCAATTTATAATTGTAATTAAATGTTTTATGTTCACGGTGCTCCATTCAATTTGTTTCTTGTTTCCTTTAATAAGTACATGTGTATGGCATTTGTTGCAATACATCTTTAATTTAGGTTTTTTTTTGTAAATCTTTTGCAGATATGTGCATGATAATTCACCAAAGTTTTATCGCAATCAATTATCTAATGAATAGTTTAGGAATGTATACATTACAAACATATATACGTACATTCTGCCAGCTATAGTTTTAGTTACCAGGTAAAAATAGGCGATCGAGCACCATTCCAGACTCCGTGCTGGAACTGAAATTTTTCTTTTTTTACCAGTTTCATTTGCTACTGTTGTGCCTCTCGCTTCCTTTAAGAAGTAATTTGTATATACAGGCTGTCCTGTAATTAATGGATAACCTTCAAATGTCTAATAGTAGAACTAATGGTCATTCAGGAAAAATATGAAAAAAAATATCCTAACTTCTACCTGAGATATGATTTTTTTTCTGAATGGCCATCAGTTCTACTATAAGCCATTTCAAGGTTATCCATTAATTACCGGACACCCTGTATATACAATTTTGACAAAAGTCTTCGTGAACATTCATACGCAGACTTTCATTTATTACCATAGCTTCATTGCAATCGAATAAATCTACGAAATAAACTATATATGAACGTACATAATCTATACTAATATTATAAAGCTGAAGGGTTTGTTTGTTTGTTTGAACGTGCTAATCTCAGGAACTACTGACTCCAATTCAAAAATTCTTTTAGTGTTGGATAACCTATTTATCGAGGAAGGCTATAGGCTATATAACATCACGCTACGACCCATGGGAGCGGCGCAGTAACTATAAACGCGGGTGAAACCGCGGGCACATCTAGTTATGTATATGTACGGTACAAATTAAGATATAAACTATTGTACGGATGGCGTAGCGGTTGAAGTGGTCGCCTCGCAGTGGCCACTGCGCCAAGTGGTGTAGATTCCATTGCCCACATGGTACAAAAAATTGTGTGATCTATAATTAATTGTTCCGGGTCTGGGTGTTCTTTGTTTTCGTTGTTTGAATGATTGTTAAGTCCCCTGTGATAAAGGAATTATTTCTAGTGCGGTTGTTGTCTTATTAAACATAAACATGTTATATTCTTATCGATATACGAGCTGTTACTTCCTAAGCGCTTATTGAGAAGAACCTTTCCTAAGCTTATCAATTTACTGATTCTTTTCATTTTACCGTAATGTAGTGTAGTATAGTGTAATATTGATTTGGATATTGGAAAAAGGGGGTGTGGTGTATGTATATATTCCATCAACTTATACTCAAAATAATATTTATATTTTCTTTCATTTTTATTACAGTAATAATTAAGTTAGTTAGAGTATCTATGTAATGGCAATAAAGATTGTGAGTTTGTATATATTTTCATTCATATTTTGCAAATCATGAAATTATTGAATCTTTTAATTTGCAGAAGTTAAACTCGATATATGGCCTGTGTCTAGCAGTGGACTGCGGTGGGCTGATTGATTGATTGATTAATTGATTGAAAGGTGATTTGACATAAGATCGAGATGCATACTTTTTATAAAATTGGAGTCGGTCTTGTGGAATTAATTTGTGCTTACGCATAAGGTGAATGTAAGGATCCGGGTTCACCCGGGAAAACTGTTATTGGGATTTTCTGTTATGAAATTCTTAGAAACGGCAAGGAGTCTGAAAATATGTCCGGTTGTGTATCGCCCCACACACATGGGTATTGTCTGATTTGCCAAAATCTTAATATGATATATATTTATCTACCTATGCATGTATAGATGGCTTCGTGTAATAGCTAGTGAAAAATATAAGTTAGCTTATTTTCTCATGGTATTATGGCGTTTAAGTATTTAAGACGCCCTTGACATCGACAGGGACGTGAGAGGGGTGTTGTGTGCGGGGCGCGGGGAGTGGTATGGAGGCGGTGGTACTATTAACGTGTGGTTTAGAGATAACATCGGCCGACAAACTCGATTAGCGGCTTGAGTGCCTCTCGTGGAACGCGGCGTAAGCGACAGGCTACAACGATCGATATCACACAGATACAAGAGCGTATTAAACTAAGGCTACGAGAAAAACTTGATTTTATAGGAGACTAGATTTTGGCCGAGGCTGCGCTCGCGTAAATGTAGAGTAGGTTATGTTAGGTTTGCAACAGTACTTTTTACCGATGAAAGGTACTTTATGTCTTATTCTGTACCTCCGATAACGTAAATGAAAAATGTCATGTTAATCAGACGAGTAGTTAAGGCGTAAAAGCGTAACAAACAAACAGACATTAGAATTTATAATATTAGTAAGGATATTGCTTTTAGACGTAACTCTGCTATTTATACATGTCGTTATAACACTGGTACAATATTTTTTTGTTGTTGTATTATCAAGACAAATGTTGAGGTATTGCAAATAGTGAATGAGGAAAGATAGTTGTTGAGAACGTTTGAAAATAGGAAAGGATTTCAATTACCTCTTGATGCCATAGCTTCTCCAAGATCATATTGAAACGAAAAATAGAAGGTATAGGAAGAAGGCGGAGAACAAGAAGAAGTTGTATTAAGCAAGTCAAAAAATAGGAGGAAGAGTAATAGAAAAATATAAGAAGAAGAGTTAATCGATAATATTACAATTAATTATAATAATTTAAATAATAATTTAGTTAAATCTAGCTGGATGGGTGGTCTTTGAGTCGTTTGATACACTTCCATCTTCTAGTTCATCCACTTTTTATCTTCTTCTTTTTTTTTTTCTTTGACTTAATGTTTCGCCAATAGAAAGATACATCCTCCAAGCAGCTGGCTGATCTTTCTGTGGCTGGAGCACGACTATGTCGGGATTACATACATTCAGCGAGGTGCAATGAGTGACTCTTATGCATTTTCTAAAAGCGTCTCTAGTAGAAATGTCAGTCAACTAATCAAAATGAGTGGCAGATTATGCAAGAACACAAGTGTCCAAGTGCGTCGAGAGCTAGTCATGGTTGATCCTTAAGATTTGTTATATTATCATCGTAGTTCAACTATACTACCAATCACTTATATAACTATTTTGTATAAAGCCTCTGAAATTTGTAGTATTATTGAATAATAATAATTAAAACAGCCTTGTATTAAACTGTCCCATTGCTGGGTACGCTTTTTGTAGTCTCAGTGCCTCAGTGTAAGAAGGGTCAGGCCATAGTTCAATACGCTGGTCCAATGCAAGAACATTATGTAGAACTCTCAGACATTCAGGTTTCCTTACGATGTTTTCCTTCTAGATTAAAGCGAGCAATACACACATAACTGCGAAAAGTTAAAAATGCGCGCCTTGGGATCAAACTTGAGACCTCTGCGTGGCAGTCCAACGGGCTTATTATGGAATATCAATACCTTTTTTACGGAGAAAATTGTCTTGAGTTTGAGTTTAAGTGACTCTTGGCACCTAGTAAAGCTTCAAACACAAGAATAAGATACTCCCAAGATAAATGATAGATAGATAGAACTTATAGCTATATATTTGAGAATGACAAAAACTATAATTTAATAAGCCATTTTAAATTTATCATGCGTTACATTTAAATTATAACTACTTCATTATCTATATGTATTTAATGTTCCAGTACATTAATACATTTTTAAAATAATAAATGTACCCCGCCAATAACTGTTGGAATGACAGACGTACGTGAAAACCATTTGTGTCTGGCCACCGTTGGACCGCTACAGCTGAAGATGTTAGTATATTATAGTTATATTCACAAATTCACCGTATATCAGCAAATAAGTCTCTTTTTGCTACTAACTATATCAGAATTAAAAACATGGTCAATAAAACTTGTTTGGACCATACGACTATATCATATATGACTTATCTCTCTGTATCTACTTTTCATAATGTGTATTGAAGATTAACCAGTCCAGTATCTATAACGATTAAACCGATAATAGAGAGCAATGTCAATTTAATATTATTATCTTATTTTTCGGGTTAAATGCTACGCCGTAGCAGGAGCTACGAAGTATTTAATTCTTTGATACTCGAGAACGGAACTCGGAGATAATTTCGAAGTCGTAACGTTAACTAAGTCGAAGTTAATTACTTTGGTTCTCTTAAACAAGGCTTTGGCGGTAACACGGCTGGGTCATAATTCATCGCGGCTCGCATCCTCGGTAATACGGATCGCGTAGACGCGGCGGCGCGCATCGCAGGCCAGAGCGAGACGCACGCACGTGCGAGCGAGACACAACACCAGCCCCACCGACATAATACGGAATGTTTATAGCCTGAGAACTTCCTTTTAATTTTTTTGGGAGCACTATTTCAAATATTGTTTTAATTGATTGCTGGCAGACCATTTGGCGCGGCGGCAGCGGGATGGGCGCTAATTACAGGGGTTAACACAGTTTTATATTATCTTTAATTTAAACACAGTTCAGGTACGCCACTTTACTGACAACTGTAATTTTGTTAAACTTATCATGTTTATTCTTGTCAGACAGTTTATTCTAGACGATACGCAAAAAACTAATATAGAATATTACAGTTGAGAATTATTACGTAGAACTTAACACGATATGTATTCGAGCGGCAGAGCCAACATTTTTAATAATTTAGAGAAGATACAAATTAGCTAGCTTGCCTAAGGAAATACCACCTTCATACAGAACACCTGTTTTCTAGAAAAATAGGTATTGCCTTCCACCCGGTGAGTAAGATTTTCGTATGCTCACCACACTAATTTTCGTATTTCATTTCTTACATACTTCTACACCTTGCATTTCTTTTCTCTAAGGTCAGTTATACTCAAGCGATGCTTTAGAATATTACAAGCAATCATCGGTAACGGTAGCTACTTAGTAGCAGACGGGTTGAATTATTGCTGCCATCAACAAAGAGAATAACACAAATGTCATACTTCTCTCCTATCTCCAATCGTAACGCTATATAATTTTATTTACTACCAATATAAGATATATAAATTACAATTGAGCACTTGTCTGGTCACTCTGTATTCCAGTTATAACGATGTATGCTAAATACAAATTGTGGAAGATAAAGTTAACATCGGCTAGTAATTGTGGCATTGCTGACCGCAGCGGTCGCGCGTGTACCTCCTCGTTGTGCACTTGCTACAACGCAACGCAATCAATTTTGCAGCGAGATCCTTAGGATCGTCATAGCCCAGCTAAAGATGTATCTCTATTTCATAGAATATCGCAAACAAAATGCGTCTGCCATCTGCACGGTTGGCGCGTCACTGCCACTGCGCTAAATGATGTGGGTTCGAATCCCACAAAGGACAAGACTCTGTGTAATCCACAAATGGTTGTTCCGAGTCTGGGTGTTCTTTGTGTCCGTTGTTTGAATGTTTGTAAAGTCCCCCGTGACACAGGATCTATTCCCCGTGCGAGACATGTATTAAAAAAACATATCTCAACGCTTTCAATTTGCCATCAAGATCCATACTTCATAGCTGAACTAGAGAAGTTTCTCCATCCCACATAAGATCGCGACCAAATACGTATACTATGTTCCTGAGTTGTAAAGTTTCTATAGGAGTTGATGTTATAATGACAGCATTGGACCAGGAATCTTTATTCCGGTGTAACATATCATATTTTGAAGGGTTCGTAAGGTGGAAGTGATACCCAAGGTGTTGCAAGTGTTTATAGGCTTAATAGTCAAAAGTTTATAATAACCTCATTCCGCCAACTATGGTTAAAAGGTCAAAAGCAATAGGAAGTGATCTAAAGGAGTCTAACGGGCACAATTACGGACTCTCTACTGCTTCTGAGAATTTCCTGACACAAAAACTTAATAACTGGAAATCGAACCCGAGATCTCATGCATAACAGTTTTTACTACCTTTGCGCCACCCATGCTTAGCCATTTTTCTTATATATTCAAGGCGACATAATTTCCTATCATAATCATATAAGAAAAATTTAGCATCAGTTAATCAATATTTAACAATGCTCTGCTAGACAAAAGTCTCGTCTAAGCTTCGTAGAAACAGCACAGCATCCATTCTATCCCAGTCACTTTCCTCAAGCCAATCCATCTCGCCAGGGGCGACGACATTTGCATATCAACAATAATTTTATCAGTTTTCTTGGTCACGTCGTGTCCGTTAGTTCATTAATTGTTCATTGTCTCTTAACCGTCAAACAATGGTCATCAACTTCAAAATGGATACTTACTTAAGTTTAAATGGTAGAATACCTTCTATGTAGTAATGTCTCACTAACAATGGCTAGGCCAGTTAATGTTTCCATGGAATATATAGTTAACGTATTAATATTTAATGTTCGTGGGCGACTTTTAGTTATTATTTCTTGCATTTCCATAACGGTGACCAGGATAATCCATCGATCACCAGTTCGCATACAAGCGCGATAATTATCGCAATACCTCCCAACAGGATTGTTTGTCATGACGGTGCTTAATATCTCACTGACTATATAGAAAGTCGGCGTAAGCTAATTTGATGGCTAACGTTTGCGACAATAGTATGCGTCCCCTTTGACTTGTCTAGCGTCAAAGATAAATGATTAGCATTCGTTGTAAAGTTTAGCTTCGTGTGTTTCCTTATGACTAATGTTAGCTATGATGCTTATATTCATTTTGTATTGAAGATTTGTGTATAACTAATGTCAATGTTGCTTTGCATCAAAGCGTTTTCGTGTGTTCGATATTGACGTTGTGCCTACAAAGTTAGAAGTTTGCGATTATGTAGACAAATAGTCGTAAAGAAAAGGAGAATAGTAAAAGTAGAGTAGTATAATACAACCATACATCCTTACGGCGATGTGAGGCATAGGGTTTAGCTATGTGTTTTGGTAAATTAACATTTATTGAAATATTTCGACTCGTTTCATTCCAGATTCTGCAGTATCTTCGCTTGCTATATTTTTTTGGCACAAGCATATAGCGACTTAAACTTAAAACTTAGCTGTCACGATTATAAAATGTTTCAGTTTAGCAGTTTATCATTTTGCTTATCTTATCTTATAAGTTACCTATTAGATAATGCCATGCGTCTTAACTTTTTCGTGGTAATCGCAAATCTATAAATGGCATAGGAACGCATATGACACAAACATCCATTTACAAATAAATGTACATGACTTGCAATATTTTATTGATTTACATATTACTATAAAAATGCAATGCATCCTTATAAACCACATTTATACACCGACTAATAATAACAATCTTGTGTACACCAATACGGAAATACAGGAACAGAACAAGAGCGTCTTAACAGACGTTATATTATCACACACATATAGTCTCACTCCTTTGCTCCCGAAGAGTAAGGCCGAGGCGTATTATATCCATTTTTCGGCATTTTAGATTTTACATGTCACGTATCAGGGGCTGAACCTATTGCCGTTACCAATTTCTTGAAAGAAAATGAAATAAAACTGCTCGACCAAGGAATTGGGACGTAATGCACAGCAGTCGTATGCCCGCTGCGCCACGGAGGCAGTCATATTATCGCTAATAAAATTAAATAATAACGAAATAGTATTGAGGATATGAATAAAATATATACATAAAAGGATAAAAGGTAACTATTAAATGGAATCACCTGCCCTTTGTTCAGAGTCGTAAAAGTCAATTGAAGGAAATGCACCATTTTACGAGTAGATAGCTTTAACGCGGTAAATTAAATGTATTGTATTTACCTAGATTACTTAAAAAGCAGCTGACGGTAACACATTTTCATTTTCTGCTTTGATTACATTTTTAATGTGGACTTTTGTTATATACATATACACATAGCCCCAGTCACACACACTTGGGACAGATCTAGATGCTGTACACAAACTAACATCAGTCCCCGAACAGGCTTTTTCCAACGCAAAATTTTTATTCCGTTTTATTTTTTTTATTAATGTAATTATTAATTGACGTGTTCAAAAATTGTTTGCACATTTTTACGTAAATAAAGATTATTGACTTTGACTTTGACTTTCACACTATTTTCGTTACAAATTGCAGTACTTCATTGCTTATTATAAGAACAAGCAAGGTAATCAAAGTCTACCTAATCTTTAAACTACCTAAGTCAGATTTATGCGACACATATTTTCGTGTCAATGCCGCCTGAGTCGTATTCATTAAACATAAAACCATTGTTTTTATAATTTGTTATCTTTATTTAATAACGTTGTAACGACTATACCTAGCGATTACTTACAGTATTATTTACTGCTTTCTCAAAATTTGAAACCACTAAATTTATGTTTGAATTTAGTTAAATTTACTAGCTTTATAAGATGGGCGTTATTATTGTTTTTACTATAACCAACCTACACCGACAAGCGACAATTTGGAGGTAGTTGTTAAAGTGTATTGAATACCGTCGGATATTCTCACATGAGATGGTTTCTCGTTAATCTTTTATCTAACGCGAGTCTGCGGCGATGTCATGCATGTCACCGACGCAAGGCGTGCCGAATCAATACCATTTTCATTGCCACACCTCCAGCCATACACCACTCTCTGATCTTAAACACATCATCCTTAGTACTAATGTGTATAGTCATTAACTTGCATTTAAATGTTCAAAGATTTTCTATTCAAGTTGTTTGCGTGCATAATTCTTTGTGTTGCACGATTTGGGAACATAATGGTCATTTCTTAATATTAAAAATCAAGGTTTTTATATATACGTTTTAGTGCTTTAAAAGGCGTAATAGTTTTGCACCATTAAATTTAATATTAGAAAGCGAAAAGTTTAAAGTGCATGATAAAAGTAATTTTACATTGACAGTATATCTTTCGCATTTACCTACTAGTCGTTACCCACGACTTTGTTCGAGTTTTAAAATAGTTTATGTCCTTTCTCTGGGATCAGTCTGCTTGCTTATCAAATGTTAACAAAATTGTTTTAAGGCGTAATAGTTTTGAACCATTAAATTTAATATTAGAAAGCGAAAAGTTTAAAGTGCATGATATAAATAATTTTACATTGACAGTATATCTTTCGCATTTAGCATGTTACCTACTAGTCGTTACCCACGACTTTGTTCGAGTTTTAAAATAGTTTATGTCCTTTCTCTGGGATCAGTCTGCTTGCTTATCAAATGTTAACAAAATTGTTTTAGCGGTTTAAGCAGCGAAAGTAATAATATAATATATTATTACTTTCGAATTTACAATATTAGAATTGAAGTATTTCAATTCTTTGAAAATTTTCAATTCCGTATGGTACAATGAATTAGTTTTAAAATTATATTAGTTGTATCACGATACTTCAGATAAACAAAAGTATTTAGTAACAATATAATAAAATTTACGTGCAGTCAAAATCAAAATACACATGTCAAAATTTTACGCGTGAGAAACTGCTGATGCCAGGATCATGAGATAGGATTGTTTATCCAGGTAAAACAAGGAAATATTACATTTAAATAATAGTAATAATAAGTTTTTATACCAAATAAAGGATTGTAGTACAATTTTCATCTTATTTTCTATTAAGTATACTTAAATAATCTACAATCTAATGAGTGAACTGCACTGTTCTCCTAGCTAAATGATTAGATAATCTGTAATAAGGAGTTTGCAGCAACTCTCATTACCAGAACGGAGTTCCGAGCTGGGCTTTACACCACAATAAGTTACCATTGCCTAACTCTTCAGGTATTAACTAATGAGAAAATATAAAGCCTAAACACAAAATGTATGTTTAGTACATACCTTTTGTGTTTAGGATTTATATTTTCTCATGTAAATCCAAGATATACATTTTCTTCTTTAAAATATAATACATATTAAAAAAATGTAATTAAAAGATTGAAACCAAACAGTGGGGCTAAAAAAATCCATATTGTACACGTCATTAAGGCTTGTTTAACAATTAAATAAGTAAAACAATAAAGAACTAATCAATTTAATTTAATTAAAAAATATTAAATTTAAGTTTGTGTTTTAATTTAATTGTTTTTTTTTTAAATTTCGACTATTTTGTGTATGTGGTAGAATATTATTATTATTATTAATTAATGTGGGAAGAGATAAAGTGGATATAGGTATTATGTAAAAATCACAGTTCTAGATAACAAAACAAAAATATGTTTATTAAAGTGTTGTATTTCATTATACGCTTCGCCAAATATATTAATCTAGCATTTTATCTATTTGTGAGCTGTAATGTGTTACGTTTCAGAATATCGACTTTTGTCGGCATAATCTCAAGGTCTAAAAACGTTTAATAGCCTGCACAAATTTTTTCTATATAAATAATAAATTGAAAAGGTAATATCGATACTGCTGTGTAGAGTGGCGAACCCAGCTCGAGACTTTTGAATGACTATTTGCTTATGACGATTCATTCGATTAAATATCTGAATAAACTCATTATAGCTGAATAAGACTACCCGCCGAAAGGTTCCTTTCAAACGATATTAAACCGCATTATCCGCGTTTATTCCCGGACTTGATTAGTACCGTATCATTTAGTCCTGCGTTATAATTATTTACGTACAAGCAAAGTTGCACTTTATGAGTTCTGTGATAGAATATAAAATCGTTTGTCGTGTGTTCCCGGCGGTGCTTTTGACCGTAGGAGATGAAAAGCACCGCGCGCGACCATTTATCATTGACAAACACAATTGTATTGGGTCCCGTCTCGAGAAATTGGTGGATAAACAATCTTAGAACTGATATTTTAGTGACGTAGCCAATTCGGACCTCTGTCTGATTATAGGGAGACGTAATGTCTCTGGAGCGACGTAAAATTGCATGAAACCAGACATAATAGCAGATTAAACGTGGGTTAAATAAGATTTTGATGTTTTAGTTCAATAGGATTGGTTTGTTGTTCGCGTGACAGAACTTTAGACTTTCCAGATTGGATTTTTCGATTGATGGATTTATAGACTGGGCTAATTAATGTCTTTCAAGCCGAATTTAGTCACAGTGACAAATTTTTACGCAGATTAGCCATCTGCGAGGAAAATATTATAGTGCACAAGTGTTTGCATGAACACAAGTGTGCTTTTTATTCCCTAACTGTCGTAATCCGATGGGACGACAATAACATGATCGTAGAGAGATCAAGCCCACGACCAATGGCTTTATGTTCTAGATACAGTAGATTCAGCATATGGTATAAGAAGATTGGGTTCGAATGGATGTGGTCGAAGTCCAGCAGTGGACATGAAGATTCATTGATTGGGTTATAAACGTTATTGTCAAGTTACGTAAGTCAACCTGTAAAGATTTTAAATCAAAATCTTTTAGTTATTAATTTAACAGCATTCAGAAGCATAAAATATTTTATTACTACATAATTCAATATTATTAAATTATCTAATATTTTCACAAAATTTATTTACTACTTTTTAATTATCTACCAGTTTCTAGATAATAATATATTTAAATTAAAATATGGATGACATATGCAAACATATTTAATATACCTACTGGTGTCTGCCATATAACTGACTGGATTTAAATACCTATTATTAAAAATATAAGGACCAGTCAAACTGCCGATGTCAAATAAATTATTAAGCAATTCCATAAAAAATACGTTTAATAATAAATAATCTTAATAGATTTTTATATTAGCTCATTTAAGTAATCGTTTTTAGTTTTTTAAGTGCATAAAGGTTTATTTTATCTTTCGGTAAAACCGAAGTTAGTAATAATTATGTCCTTCTGACCGAATTTCGGTCATGGTGGCCTATCTTAACGGAGACTGGCCATCTGCGCAGGAGATATTATAGTGCGCAGTGTGTGCGCAAACACAAGTATACTCTCTGTTCCCTAACTGTCATGATCCGATGGGTCGGCAATCCGACACGACCGCAGAGTCATCAGGCGCAGGACCAACGGCTTTACGTGCCTTCTGAGGCACGGGGTTGTCTAACACCGCCAACTTCCCAAGTACGGGCTGCTATTGAGATTTTTTAACATTAAACCCTGATAACTTTTTGTTGGCCTGACCCGGGATTTGAACCCGAGACCTGCACAGCAATCGCATTCACTACCGCTGCGCCATGGAGGCAGTTAACAATAGCTGTGCTATGTTACCGTCAAGTTAAAATAATGATCCAAGCACAGTATATAAGGTTAGTAAATGATATACATATATTTACAGTTTAATGCCGGTATCCCTGAAGGCTAAGCTGAGGTACATATACCGACATTTCGCCAGTTTTGGGAACCAGTGCTGCTACTGTGATTGCTTGACAGTTAAACCCAGTTACACTCTGCCCGACCTGGGAATGGGATATGAGATCTTAAGAACAGCAGTGTATTTACTACCGTGCTACCGACTAAATCAAAAATTAAAGAAACATGGAAATTTCCTAACTTTTAGGATACCTTAACATACTCTTGGATTTGCTATTCCTTGTTTTGAGTCTTTTAATAGTATGAGAACCTTTTTACTTTTAACCAGCTATGGAGCGGCGTCTTTTAAACAGTGCTATTAATGTCATATCGATACTTTTGTAACATAAGGGGTATATGGAAATATTTAATATTTAGATAATATTTCCTATGTCTATTTATAAAATAATAGAGAGCATATTTAAATAAAATTCGATATGTAGATAATTAAGTTGGATATCATTGCCTTCAATCTTCTATTAACAGTGATTTCTGTCTGTTTCAGTATTCGTCTAATAGGTACTTTGGCAAAATTCACTGCACTAGCCACTCACTCGTTACATATTGGCACATTTTACACATAACTAGAACAATAAAAATACCTAAATAAGCAGTAATAGCCTAATGGGAGACCATTGGATTGCCATACAGTGGTCTTAAGTTCGATCTCAAAGCACGCACGTCTGCTATAACGGAGAAGGAACACATCGTGAGGAAGCCTGTATGTCTGAGACTTTCCATAATGTTTTCGAAGATGTGTTAAATTTGCCAACCAGCATTACGCCAGCGTGGTGAACCATGGCCTAAACTTTCTTATACTGAGAAGAGGACCGCGCCCAGCAGTGGGACAGCTTATATATACAGGGCTGAGATATGTATTAATTATATCAAGAACATCATGGAGAACTCATAAGTAAAAGGATTCTTCATATTGTTAACTTCAGCGGTAGATATAAACAGGCTTAACATTGATAAAATAAAAGTACTGCAGGTCTGTGTACTTATTAAACTCAACATAGAAATTAAAAACATGTTGGATTTGGATGATTTAAAATTATATATGACTATAAGAAAGCAGGGTGACTGCGAGCGGTTACAGAGCGATATCGATAGAATTGTAGATTGGAGTACGAGCAACCTTTTACAATTTAACCGCTCTAAGTGTGTGATTATCACGTTCTCTCGCGCACGTACTCAAATCCTATACGAGTACGATATTGAGGGCACTCGATTGGCCCGTGTTACAGAGGTGAGAGATTTAGGAGTAAGTCTTGATACTGGGCTGACGTTTCGTTATCACTTGGTTAAGATCTGCAAGAAAGCTTACAGAAACCTAGGTTTCCTACTTCGAATCGTTCATAGCTTCACTAATGTTTCAGCCATTGTTACATGGTATAACGCATTGGTAAGAGGTCAACTAGAATGCAATGCAGTCATCTGGAGCCCACATGAAATTAAATATAATCTCATATTGGAGCGAGTGCAAAATAAATTTATGAGATATCTATATATGAGGTATTATGGCGTGTATCCCTTTAATGTATGCAACTCTATTCATTTTGGGTATGGTTGGTTATAATGAGTTGAGAGTTGAGCTGGGTGAGAAGGGAACTGGCAATTGCCTCATATATAGTTAAAGTTTTAAGGGGCAAGATAAATAATCAAAAAATGCTGGAGATGTCTAATTTCAACGTTCCGGATAGGTACGTATATCGGCGACTAATGCTGCAGTTGCTGAGAGTGCCGCGCGCGCGCACCAACCTACTGCAAAGGCGGCTCTGACGCGTGCACATAAAACCCTCAACCTCGTTGCGTATAAGCTAGATTTGTTCTGTTGCACATTGGGTGAACTCACAAGGATAACGATGTTTGTAATTTGCTATGGTAATGTGTAGGGATGTATATATATAGATAAAATAATTAATTAAATTATAGTAAACCACACTATCGCATTAAGGTTCCTTGTAATGATAGTGTTGTGTATGTGAAATAAATAAATAAACGTTTGGCCTTGTCGCTAAGACTTCTTTTTAATTATTAATTGTCTCCCCACTATCAAATAGACCCCAGTCTATATATAGAACTAACGGACTGTTGGATGATTTTGCAGACCCTTCGTTTATGCTTTGATAATTATTAATAACAAAGAATACTAACAATTATAAAAATATACCAGCCGAAGTTCCTTTAACGTGTTAACGGATTTTATTGAATGAAATTAAACTACTATATACGGATTTTATCGCGTTGTTTATTTGACACTATATTACATAATTTTGAAAATTTGTTACTCTACTATTACTATTAAACTTTACAAATTTTTAAGCTAATTATATTGTTATTAAAATTATTTAGATTTGATTTAATTTTACACGTCAAACGTCAAACGTCGGGGAAAGTGTAAAATTAAATCAAATCTAAGTTTAATTTCAATGAATAATATTCGCGTAAACAGAATACAGGATTTTATTGAAGTTTTGTTCATTATACTGTTGGACTTCCAAGTCCTAGGCTTTAAGTTAAGGCACACACTACTTATTTTGCGATGGCACGTAGGTACTTGTAAATTGTTTAAAATACCTAGCGGAAATCTGCATGTCTCTGAGTTATTTATAATGTTATTAAAAGTGTGTATTTAGTAAGCTTGACGGACATTTTTAGACTTTCTCGATTTGTACACGTGCTTAATATAATTTTAGACAACGGATCTTAATCACGTTGATAAATATTTAAAGGTATTAATTGAATACCACTATTTTGTGTGACGCCGGACAAAAAAGAGACAGAAAAATACTAAATAACATTGTTTTGCTCAGAGTCCTCTTATATATAATGATAGATTCCAATTAGTTTTCAATAATGTCTTTTATTAAAGCCTCGTTAATGTGTAGTAGTATTGTAAGAATAATAATAATGAACCTTAAATTATCCGGTGATAAAGAATTGTATGAACCAGATAGTGCTTTATGCAAAAACTCAATGGTAAAATTAGCTTATATCATAGATAACCTAGTTAGGCTTAGGTCAATCACGTAACACTACTCTCACCGAATGACGATAGCTAGCCCCATTTCGTTGGCATTTACATTGCATCTAAATCCCAGTTCTGATCGATAGTTTAATAATAATCATTTTTAAAGACAGTCTACGTTATAGTCACGATTTGTAACGTGTTAACTAATAAAACCTGTAGAATTTCAAGACTGTTATAAAGTATAGTTTAAACATCACCTCCGAAGCCAAGTTCTATTTAAAAAAAGGCATCTCCCGCACTAATAATAAAGCCCGTGCCGCGGGGGACTTTACAAACATTCTAACAATGGATGCAAAGAACACCCAGACTCGGAACAACCATTTGTGGATCACACAAAGTTTTGTCCTGTGTGGGATTCGAACCCACTACACTTGGGTCAATAGCAATGGCGAGACGACCACTTACACAAAATTTATCGTGCTAAAATTATCTCTAGACCTTAGCCTGTAACAGTACGCTGATACATATATTAATAAATAACTGAACGCAAGTCTATTCCTAATATGTGAAGGGTCTGGCCATAGTCTACCACACCATGCTGACTCAATGCGGCTTTGGAAACTTTTTAAAGAACTCTTGGTCATGCAGGCTGCCTCATTATGATTTCGTTTACCGTTAACGGGAGCGTTAATTAACTATAATTTTAATACACACATAACTACAAACAGTCAAAGATGCGTTTTGTGGAATCGCAATCGAGACTGTGTCTTTGCTGTAGTTATTATTGGTAGAGGCATATGCCAGAGTCATGGACTTGGCTATGTTCACTAGGAGTAGCTAATCATAAATTGCAAAGGAAGATGGAACAGAAACGGCTATTCTGCTTTTCAGTCGGTGTTCAAACCTGTTTAACGACTAATATTTGATGCATGAACACCAGTGAATGCTCACTTAGTTGAGCTGTTTATAAAGAAAAATATCTGCAAGAATGAATTGTTTTTAAAGCGAGTTATATGAACAGAGAAGTGCTGAATTGGGGATGAGTCACAAATGAGCCTTATAATTTAGTTGTGAAATGTATAACGAGTATTTCTATTAACAGCAAAATCAAAAAGAAGATAATTATATACATACTACGTTTTAAATACGTACAAATTTACACAAGAAATAATTATTCATTTGCTCCGTGTAATTTACTAGTTAATGGAACGAAAACCTACCGATTACCGACGCTTCAGTTAGTACACGATCATCAGGTATTTATAAACTAGGATGGATTCACGACTGGCATTAGCACGTCGGATGCTGCGGCTCGCATATTTCATCACATCTTAGAAGATATGGTTCCCTTTAACAAAACATTAATCTAGGAGTTGTTCCTGTAGAGGCGTGTGGCGCTCCGCCCCCGTAGCGCGGGCCAATGGCAGCACGCGGCGGTCGGCGCCCCGCGCGGGACCCGCGCTCTCACATCGATTGTCTTTACAAGCTTAAGCCATCGAATTGGGGAGCCATCTCCATGTTATTGAACAATGTAGCGTCTTGTTGTCTGTCTAATCGTTTCAACTTTACCGCTGCGCTCCGATGCTTCGTTTTGTTCCGATTCCTTCAATGATTAATAGAATTACAAATGCACGAGCGCTTTGCGTAAACCTTTAAATAAGATTTCTAAGATATATCTGTAGACAACTGCTTAACTACTTAAGTTATACCTACTTGTAAGTACCTAGATATAACTTAAGTGTTATTTATAGATACATCTACTAGCATAAATAATTATTTATGCTAGTAGATTTATCTACTAAGAAACCATTGTTTCTGTGAAATATGTATAATGTATGCAGGTTGTTATTAAATGGTCATCAGATTTTACCTACCGGTTTATTGGTTTAGTCTGCAGTTTAATTTAAAAGAATCTCATTTAATTGTTTATTTTCCTTATTGCAGCGATCGTATGATTATATCTGTGTGATGAGTTATTTGTGGCAACATTAATTGGCTGATAAAAATTGGATTCCATCGAAATTGGCGTTTGATCTTTTTTAATAATAAATATTTATACAGGTAGCAGCTGCACTAAAATCCTCGCTCTGATACCCAAATAATAATTAGCCTGCCCTTAGCACCTCAGTCGGCGTTCGAGAAAAAAGATCTGGTCGAGTCTCGCTCGCGAACCAACATAACCTGTAATTTGGAAATTATTATCTAACACATTGTGCCTTTCTGGTTATCCCGCCGGTCAATTTGCCGTTTTTATGGCTCCCACAGAGCCGCGGCCTCTAATTATCTCCGCCACGATCTCGGCCCGAGGCGTGAGCGCGCCCGCGCCGCTTTCTCCGCGAAATACAACCTTGTTACCTACACATAAGGCGCTAACCCGATTGTCTGACATCTTGCCGATGTTAGCTCACAAACATGGGAAAATAAATAGATACCTATGTGTTTTGAAAGGGTAACACGTCTGCGCGAATACTATTTGTTTTACTGAGAATTCCTCTAATAGTTTCAAATTACTTTAGCGCTAACCATTAACATGATTGGGTACCTAAAATTAATTAAAATAAGCATCTACACAGGCACCTCCATATACGCGTAATCGGTTAGTGCTTTTTGTCTACAGCCAGCAGTTAAATTATGTTAATATTAATGAAACTAAAGTGATGGTGGGTAAGTAGTAGGTTTGATAATATAATTTTAATGAAATGAAATTATAGTTGAAGTCATTAAGGTGTGTTCAGATATGTACCTTGTTAGTGGTACCCCACTATAACATGTCACAATTTCCTTTTTTATATGATTTTATATATGCATAATGTCATAAATTTAAATTATAATCGGTGAGTTTTAACGCCCAATTTTTAAATTAGAGAAACGTAACGATGCGGGAAAAGACGGTATCGTCAGTGGAGTCGTTTGGGAGCGCGGCCCTCGATCGTATTCTATTAGGAAGGACTACTAATAAAATTAATTTATTTCTCGATTACAACAGTAACGCGAGTTCAAAAACGAGCCGCGGCCTCGGCTCATTAATCATATTAATTAAGACGAGGCGTAAGCGCTTTTGTTCGTGGCTCTCTCGATAAACGAGCGCCTTCTTTACGCTCGTACAAATTACGGTAAACTCGTGCGAGCGGGCCATAACGCGCGGCAAATGGTGCGCGGTGACATGCGGCTGGCTCAAGCCGCGGCACGCGGTCGCGCGGGCGCGCGGCGCGACGTGGCGCGGCTGCGACATGGCGGTGCCGCCACGGGCATGCGTGATGCGCGCACATTCCGCACCGCGCGCCGATTGGTCAGAGACAATATTGTTAAATGGTCCTGTTTCAGACACCACTTGTTATTAGAGTGTTATGTGTGTAATCGGATAATCGCAC
The DNA here is from genome assembly GCA_930367265.1 of Catocala fraxini. Taxonomy (NCBI): domain Eukaryota; kingdom Metazoa; phylum Arthropoda; class Insecta; order Lepidoptera; family Erebidae; genus Catocala; species Catocala fraxini. The sequence continues at coordinate 9,328,757 of OV884025.1, read as the reverse complement.
TGTAGTCAAGTTTTTATTGGCGGCACGCGGTCACGATTCGTTACGCCAGTGTAATTATTTAATTCCATTGTTTTGATGGGATTGATGAATCGAAAGTGCGGTTCGAACACTTTGTTATTAACAAAGCCGTGTTGCTGGCCATCAATAAAGCGGCACTCGTTAGTCATCAGGCTTGCTCGTTCATAACACATTCATTTAATTGAATTCTATCTTTAACAACACTTATACTTTAATTGATTACAAATACATACCTACTGTTCATTACGGCGTATAGCCTTTTTATTAACGATTTTGTAATCCATGTAGGCCAGGAGAGTATACGACAAGTGGTGACAGCGTGTTAACTTATGTCCGATAAAATAGATTCATCTGATCTCCTTAATGAGTTGTATCAGCTCTTTATCATCAACAAGTTTCACGCAGCAACATACCGTACTATGGCAGAGCTAAATCATTGGTTGTACGTAAACTTACTATCATCAACGAGTTCCTGGGTTCAGACCCACCTATTGACCCGTTTTAATATGAATGTGCGTTGATTTTGTAAGGACGATCTTCTTGACAGAAAAACCATTAAAACTTTATTTGATTTGGGCATTGAACTCGAGACCTCATGCACAGCAGTCTCAATCACTGCTGCTGTGCCACCAAGGCAGTCAGTATTTGTATAGTCCGTTTAGTTACTTTTTCATATATACCTGTACCTGATCTCATTCAACAAAAAGAAAACTACAATATTATGTATGGTAGAACAATATAGGTATATAGATGCAAGCCAAATTGTCTTGTGTTATTGCACATTTTTAGATCACTTACATATCTCTATGTACAAAGAGATTTAATAATACTTATAAGAACTTTTAAAGATCCGTGTTAAAGCGGTAGCATAAAGAGATAGAAATTGTAGACATTATACCTTATGTCTAACAATTTCTCTCAGATCAGTGCAATGAAACACTAGCCTATTTCTGAATTAGTAACAAATTAAGTAACAATTTACTGTACTAGCTACAAATCGTTGGTCCAGCCTGTTACTAAATCAAAGATACATATAAAACAAAATTATATTTTCTGCTACTTAAATTCAAGTTTTAAAACATGAAGTGATGAGAAATTGTATTGGTTAATAACAAATTTTCATCAAATGTTTGCAAAAATGTTCTGATACTGGCAAACGACGATGTTGATGGGGACGTGCAGCGAAACCAATGCGCTATTCAATCAGTAAACTATTTCAGAATACATAGTCATTTTACAAATTCTCCAACTTTGTTATACAAAGGTATATATTATGCTAAATATAATATGTAGCAATGCCACACACCTATAATATCTTTTTTAGGCATTCAACATAAGGAATTCAAATTTTCAAATTTATTTATTTGCTGGAAACATGGTTGACAATGTTGTTACAAAAATAGTCATAATTATGTACATAATGTTTCGCCTGTCTGGTGGCATGCAAATATTATTCAATGTTCTTACTTATCATTAATTAATTAATTTAATTGTTACAATGTCACAAACCTAAATTACTATCATAAAATTATTGAATACACATTAAAAATGTCAAACAATTAAAATAAATAAAATAATTAATAAAAGTCTTTATAAGTTATAAATTCGCTAATTGAATAAAAACACTTTTCCACAAGCCATTTTTGTAATCTATATCTAAACAAATTTACAGGGAGTTCTCGTAATGTTTTCGGTATTTTATTATAAATTTTTATCACCATGTTGTGACAATTTTTTGATGTAATGTAGATATCGATCTGGTAACAGCAAGTTTAGTTTTATCCCTTGAGAGATAATGCTTGTGTTTGTGTGCTTTTGTAAATAAATGTGGGTGACTTTTAACAAATGAGGCGATTTCGAGTATGTAAAGAGATATTACTGTAAGCATTTTGGTACTTTTGAAAAGTGGTCTACATGATTCTAGCGGTTCGGCATCGCAAATGGCTCTCACACATTTTTTTTGGGAAATTAGAACTTTATTCATATCTGTTGAGTTATAATAATAGTACCCCATAATAGTACACCATATCTAAGCACAGATCCAATATATCCACGGTAGGTGGATAGGGCAGCTTTATAACATGTCTTCTTTTTTAGATTTCTAAGAGCGTAGACGAACCTATTAACATGAGTACAAACAGTTTGAATGTGCGCTTTCCAATTGCAATGTGTGTCGAGGGTAATACCAAGGAATTTAATATTTTATACTCCTTGAATTTAATTTGCATTGTCATTAATTATAATTTTGTCGTATTTATTTTTGTAATTGTGGAATTGTACTATTTTGGTTTTGTTCAGATTTGCTGTAAGATTATTTCCATTTAGCCAGTCTGTTACAGTTACTATAGTCGAGTTTATTAAATCATTGTAATTATTTAGATGCCGGTTATCTGCTATTATTACTGATTGATATGTCGTCCGCAAAGAGTGCACATTTGTATTGTATTACATTTGGGATGTCGTTGATGAGGAATAAGAGAGGGCCTAACACACTGCCCTGCGGGACACTAAATTTGTTAATACTATATTCGGTCTGAACGGCTCCGTAACTAATTTGTCATGAACTCTAGTAATTTCGATAATTTACTTTTTATCAGAGAGGTAGCTTCGTATCCAATTTAGGACTTGTCCCCTGATACCATAATGATTGCATTTGTTACGTAGTATTTTGTGGCTGACGACATCGAAGGCTTTGGTCATGTCAAAAAATATTTCTGGAACCCTATGCCTTTCATCAATATTCTTTGTTATATGTTGAACTAGTGAGTAAGCGGCTAACGTGGTAGACTTGTTCTTTTAAAACCCATTTTGTTCCTATCTTATTCTATTCTACTATAACTTTAAATTCGCTTAGAAAATTCAAGATGCGAGTGTACATCAGCTTTTCAAACAATTTAGATAATATAGGTATCAAGGTAATAGGTCTATAGTTTGCCAAGTTACTTTTACATCCGTTTTTAAACAAAGGCTTTACGATGGACAATTTCAGTTTATCAGGGAAAACCCATTGAGAAAACGAGAGATTTATAAGATGCGCTAATACTTTTGAGAGCTCTTGACTGCATTTCTTCAAGATAAATGTGGATAAATTATCGTAACTTACTTAATACGTGTTTTTCAATGAGTTCAGCGCTTTTATAATTTCATCTGATGTTGGTGTTATAAAAAGAGTTGAGTCTATTCTTTTTAATAATTTGTAGTTGGGAATAGGATTTTTATCTATACTAGTAGTATTGATGAAATGATCGTTAAAGCATGTAGCTATCTCTATTGGGTTAAATATGTGCTTGTCATCCTTAGTCTTTATGTATCTAATGTATTCTTGTGTTTGAATGTCACCTATATTTTCTTTTATTAGTGTAAAAGAAGCTGTTTTTTTGCGTTATTAATAAATTTACTATTTACATTAATTTTTGAGTTTGAGTTTACATTTTTTTAATATTCTTTCATATTTAATATATAAATCTTTATTACTAATAGTACTATTTTTGTAAAAGTTATACCTTAAATAGCGTTTTGTCTTTGCCGATATTTTTATGCCTTTTGTTATCCATCGAGAAGTCTTACGCTGTGATTTGATTTTAATTTTTTTCAGATGAAAACCCAGGTTATAGAACATCAAAGAGGACTCGTGAAATAAATTAAATGCTTGATTGCAATTTTCTTCGGCAAGAACATTATTCCATGAGAGGTTCGATAAACATACTTTAAATTTCGCTATGTTATCGTTATTATAGTCACATTTAACTATATACCAATGAATCAATTTCGGTTGAGGTTTATCAACGGGAAAGCTTAATATCTGTGCCGTATCATTGTCCGATAGAAATAATTGATGAACTTTTGCGGTTGTACCGCTGTTATTACTCATTATGTGGCCTATGCATGATTGTTGTCGTATGGGTTGGTGAATGTGGAGTTGTAAGTTATGATTAAGTAGTATTTCTTTTAAGTTATTACTAGAATTGTTTATTTTTAATGTGTTAATATTAAGATCACCTGCTAGAATAACATTTTTATAGTGTTTAGACAAATTAAATAACAGCAACTCCAATTTATTAAAAAAGATAGTCAAATCTGAATTTGGAATTCTATAAAGACAAATTATAACATCATGTAAAGACGGTATTTCTATGCCACAGCATTCAAATATCTTTTCAACACATAGTTGTTGACATACTTTAACTGGAGTACAGCTAATGAATCTTCGGGTTAAAATACATACGTCACCACGTTTCTCATTTTTTCTAGAGAAAAAGCTAGATAAGTTAAAATCCTGAATATTAACATTATTTTCATCGCCTGATTTTATAAAAGTTTCTGAAAAACACAAAATATCAATAGATTTAAATTTGTTAGAAACTGTAGACAATTGTATTTCTATTCGGTCCTGTTTGTTTAACAGGCCAGCAATGTTTTGGTGCATTAATGTTGTTATGTGGTACCATTCTTTGGTGCAATTTGTACCCAAAAAAATCCTTTATTTTCCACGGAGCATTGACTTTTATTCACTACCGGGAAATAATATGGTATTGTGGCTTTTTTTGGCCTCGTTTGACTCATTTGTGGTCGAGTGTTAGAAGAATAATAATATAAAAACTTTCTATTTTTGTATTTCTATTATTGTGAGTCAATAATATAACTTACATCGGTACATATTTCAGAAATGTTATAATATTTGATTTTATTATATAAATACGAGTTCGGACTTATTGGTATTGTGTACAATTGAATTTGTTCTTTATAAGGCAAAAGGTTTTTTATTTAAGATATGAAATACTTCTCTCTTTATATGTATCGAATTTCTTAAGACATATGAATACATAATATGAAAACTAATTCTAACTAATATTACAAATGCGAACATGAGTTTGTTTGTTACGCTTTCACGCCTTTACTACTGGACCGATTATCATGAAATTCCACATACACGTTGTCAGGGTTACAAAAATAGGACGTACAGTATCTTTCATCCAGAAAAAAGCATTGTTGAATTACGAAGATACATTGTAAATATAAGATCCAAAATAAAAAGCAACATTGCAAATAAAATTTTTGATTGAATTATTCGACCTCTTTGATGCGAGCGGCCTTCAAACAAACAGCATGTTTTTGTGATTAATTGTTGTTTACATGATCCGAGTTGTACAATATAAGCACTGGTACGTTAATGGCGGTATGCAATGAAACAAAATTAACATAAAAATTAATAACACTATCGAATTAAATGTCAATATTTCAATATCGAAACGTTGAAGGATTAAGATATAATTTTGATAATCAAATTAAAATATCAATCAATATATTTTTTACGACTGTTGCTATTTTTTAGCTTCGCAAGTTCGATTAGTACAAGTCCGTCATTAAAACAATTATAATAATGAATAAAACATGTTACGTTCGAGAGATTACGAAATTATGTTTATCTTTGATTAGTTGTGTATTGGGTACCAATAAAATTTGATTAGATTTTGTACCATCCAATTAAAGTTAGTGATGCGTGCGTCGACAATTTTTGTTTATATCGTGGCTCATAAGGTCATTACCACGTAAATATCACACATACGGAGGCCTTTATGTGCCGCCGCGGAGAATGTTACACGGACATAATAAATAAATTAATTGTTTCCATTCTGTTCTGATTAGACATTTAGTTTGTAGCTGCAAGTGTTTTGATTAAGAATGATATAAGTATTAATGTAGTCACGTATTATTGGATTTAATTAATGATTTATGAATTAATGATTATGGAGAGGAAATTAATAAGGACTATAAAAATTGAGAGAATAAATTTAATAGATGAACTATCACGATATTTTTTCATACTAAGATCCTTCTATCCTATCGACTTTAGATCATGGTGACCAATCTTAACGAAAACTAGCTATGTGCTCAGGAGATATCATAGTGCGCTCTATTCCCTCACACTCATAGTTTGCAAGGCCGGCAATTTGAAACGTTTGAAGAGTGATCAGACGCAAGACAAATGGCTTTATATGTTTACCGTGAAGTGTGTAAAACCTTCAATTATACCTTCAGGCTGCTATTGAAATGTTTCTGATAGAAATACCCAATAACTTAATGTTAGCTCGAACTGGGATTGCAAGTCCTCGTGCTGTGAGTCCTTGTGACGTGTAGAGGCATGGTCACTCACTATGGGCTTTCAGAAGGCTCAAGGTCACTCGTAGGGCGATGGAGCGAGGTCTGCTCGGAGTTTCCCTGCGGGATGGAATCAGAAATGAGACTTCCACAGGCGAACTTAAGTTGCCGACATAGCTTCCCGGATAGTCAACTTGAAGTGGCAGTGGGCAGGGCCCATAGCGCGCAGAACCGATGGCCATCCGGGCGGAAAGCTTCTGGAGTGGCCGCCACGCACCTGAAGATGGAGCAGAGGTAGCCCCTCTCGATGCTTCACGCGACCCTTATTAGGTGAAGGATCGCATGAAGCGGTTGGATGCGGGTGGCCCAAGACCGGTCTGTGTAGATAACCATGGGGGAGGCCTATTTCTAGCAGTGGACTTCTTTCGGCTGAGATAATGATGCATAGCCGTCGCATTAATTACCGCTACGCCACCAACAGCATGTATACTACAAAAGCAGCTAACAAACATATTGTTCTCATGCTGGTAAGTGGTTACGGTGGCGGTGAAGAGTATCATACCTACATCAACATATGTATTTTAGGTCAAGCTCATTGCCATCTACCATGCCACAGTCCGTGCTACGTAAGTATATCTTGACAGAAAATGCCAATAACAATTTGACTCAATCTGAAAATCGAACCTGAGATTTTAAACACAGCAGTCGCTTTTAAAGGCATTATATTTTTGTATTGCAACTTGTTGACTCACGATCTTAATCAAACCAAAACTGAAGATTGACAGTCGGCAGTTCCTCTTACAATACTGGTTCAAACAAGCTATCATGATTAGAAGGTGTTCGAACAATCTTTTTAATCTTATAGAAATAGTATGGCTGATAAAATGTCATATTACATGATTCTCGTTAGCAGTTACCACTTAAGTGGCTAGTAGTTGTAGTAACCATATAAGGTGCCGCGCTGTTAAGCCTAGAATGGTGGTATTTGATTAGCTTTCAACTAGCAGAGCCTGTATTTATAACTTACGGTATACATTAAATGCATATTGTCAAAGGTAACTTATTAGTTCAATAACCGGTCTTCACATTCTACTGTTAGGAGTTTGACAGCCTTTAGTGCCGAAGGATGTACTTATTTGTTATAATAAATAAATTAAACCAGCCTTTATAGTATGTTATGTATTTTTTTTATAATTTGTCTAAAAATAATTTATTTATAATTGAAGCGCATGGTTAGAGAATAAAGTTATTAAAAAAATGTATTTAGGGCGTCTTTTGAATAGAGTTCTACGGCAAATTATTCTGGAACTACATTTCATTCTGTAGGAAATATATGCAATGCCATAGACGCTATAATTGAGGGCACTTTTATTTAATTGATTATTAAAACAATAATACCCCACAGTTATTAGTTTAATTTAATAAATTAAATAATAATAGGGGCATTATGCTGTTTTAATTTACATTTATTGCCATATCCTCCATGACATTGTTATAAAAACATCTGCACAAGGTTTAGAAAGTTTAGAAAAGATATACTGTTCATTGATATACATATGTATGTATATTAATGAATGGTATATCTTTTTATCTAAGTTCTCTGTGGGATAGGCAGAAACTACAGCTATTCATTTTTGCAATTCTGACATATCACTCTCACTTCAGTCATTCTTATAAGTTTGTTCATGCACGCTTGTCGATTAAGGATACACTTAACCTGGTTCCTTTCTAGGCTTATTCATATATTTACAAAAATATAATATACACATTGAAGTACCTACCCATAAAGGAGCCTACAAATTTAGCTTAAATTAATTTGAAAAGTGAGTGGATTTGATTTTGTTATAAAAACTAATTTATGATGAGTATTTAAGATCTAATTTGTTAAGAGAATTTGTGGCTATTTTTGTAGATCTGTCTATGAGACTTTCAAATGTAAGATTTCGCAAAGAACGGTGCATAAATTTTTTGTATATTAATTATTTTAATTAATACGGTATTCACGAATTAATTTACTCTAATATAACAATAATTTAAATAGTCAATATTATTGGTATTACCAATACAAACTGCACAAAACCTGTCTCTGCATTAAAGATGTTAACACATACTTCAATCAACTAATTAAAGATTACTGAATTAAAGCTGTCTTTTTTAACATGTCTTTTTAATTTGTACGAGTTTTACCACTATACGTATTTTGATGCAATTTACTTAGCTTCTTATAATATATTATCTCCACTCGAAACTTAAAACTTAAAACAAAGAAGTCCAGTATTATTTGATTCAGTATTCATGCTCTTTTAGAGCTATTAACGAGTGGCTGGCATAATTGCATAGCTAGTAGCGTATCACCAGTGCAAACAAGTTCCATCCGTGGACGTCCAACCACGGCTACACTGATGGATGAGACCTCCTCGATTATTTCGCCAAGTAATTAAAATTTCGACGTAGCCGGTAAAGCGGCAATTACTGCGGAGATTGCACGATACAAGCAAAGGGCTCGCTTAATAACTAATGCAGGTTTAACTCGAGAACACCGAGGGCTGCTAAACGCCGTGTGTGTTCGCCGAAATGTGTTTTATGCATGAAGATGGTACACTCTAATTGTCGCTTATTCGTTTGTACGTTACATACTTAAGGTACTTGGTTATAGTTATTTTTAGCGATGACAGCTGATAAGAGTATAATGATGGATAAAAGGTTTATTTTAATATAAATACATAAGCTTATGCTTGTATATCTCACTGTAAGTGTACTTATTCAATCTGTTATTGTAAGTTCACTTTTGTAATATTGTAATCTGTGTTATAGACAGATTACAAATTTTTGTGTGTAAATAAAAAATAACTTATTTTTAAATGTATGTTTATAGTACCAAGCTATTGGTATAGCCATTTAATCTAAATCTACCTTTTTTATAAATTATTAGTTAACTTGTGACATAAACTTGCATTATCTATGGCTCGTAACCATGTTTTTCTACTTTCTTCTTGTTTTTTGTTCCATCCTAGATTTGATATACATGTAAAGAAAAGTTTGTATTATTAAAACACCCGGTCTCAGTACAACCATTTGTGGATCATACAAATTTACATCGTGTGGGATTCGAACCCCCAACACTTGGCGTAGTGGTGGTAGCGTGGCGACCACTGACATTACTACGGTATCAGTGCTGTCACGTTAACAGAGGCAAGGCGAATACTGTAACCATTACACTATTCATTCAGACTAAATGCGCTGTCTCATACCGTTAAGAAATAATACGAAGTTTGTTACAAACATACATAGTCTCACACCTTTGTCCCCGAAAACCTATGCAGGGCTGATAAACACCCACATTTTGCTATTTATGGTTTTAGATCCCACGTAACAGTAGGTTATAGCCGTTTATCCAGCACAATTCCAAATGCCGTACTTCTACCAAAATTTGTTGACCGAAAAATCTATAAGCATTGTGCTCTATATAACAAACCCGAGACTACAAGCTCATCAGTGGCATACATTACCGCTACTTCATCGAGACTGTTATAAATAAAATGATACTAGTAAATTTATTTTACATATAACCTTTACCTACTACCGATTTTCTGACACCTGCAGGTGGTAGCTAACGATAGTAATAACAAAATGAAAGTAGACTAAAGACTAAAACATTTATGCTGAGCACGAGCAGAGCCTAGTAAATGTATATCCTGGAGCGAAATTAATTAACTAAGAAAACAAGTTGTTATCATGGTTGTAGCCGATAGTTAGCATCTCGCCACCAATATCGCTACTACATTTGTATCTACTCGATGTTTTTAAGGTTGCGCAGCTGTACAGAATAGGATATTATAGAATATAATTTATTTGCATAAAATGTAGGTACATAAAAGATAAGAGATTCTTTTTTTAACCTTATAGGGGAACAATATTTTTCAGCAATTTAAACATATAAATAACAATCAAATAGCACTAAGTAAGCCTTTGAAAATCGCCCCTATTAGCAACGAAATATATTTTGGATGTGGTCGTTGTTTTTAAGGTTGCGTAGCTCTTTAGAATAAAATTGAATTTATTTGCATAAAATGTAGGTACATGAAAGATGGAATAAAGATCAAAATAGGGCCAGATACATTTTGAATCTAGTCATTGTTTTTAAAGTCCTGTAGCTTTATAGAGTAGAATAGAATTTATTTGTATTAAATGTAGGTACATAAAATAATTAGAATTAGTTCAAAATAGGGACATACATTTTGTCGCTTTACGACATCCACATTTCCATATAGATATTGAAATAATATATAATCTAAATTAAATTAATTAAAAAATTCAACTGATAAATAAAATTATTGTTATAATACTCATAAATTACTCATAAATTATGTATGCAATAAATTATTGTATTACAGATAAATTAAATATCAGTAGGTACCTATACCAAGAGACTAAAAAATATGAGAATGTGATTCAAATTATATCTAAAAATACATGTAATTTACCAAAAAGCACTTATGAACATCAAAGTTTGGCAGTTAGTGAATTTACTTCGAGCTTTAACTATGTTAGTTGCTAGATTCAGGCACTGTTAAAGTTATAAAACGATAACGACAAGAAACCCACGGCCACTCTTTTCGAATTGCTATAGAATTACAAAGTTTGCATTGTACTTATCATATCGCACTCTTAATAAAACAGCGACTTAACTCGAAATTTGAAAGAAAGGCAATTTGAACTCTAATTGTATATGTTAAATTCTAATATTATATTTGTGTCAAATCTTTGCAATAGAGTTCAAATTTGTTTAATCCAAAATACTGTGATAAATCTCTGTTTTATTAAGGGTGCGATATGTGTTAAGTGTTAGAGCTATTATACTGGATATGACTAACTTAATACGACACTAAACAAAGTGGAAAGAACTAATTTAAGTTGTCACAAGGATGAATACTAAGTGGACCGTTTTAATTAAGTCTATTTTTTAAAGGTGCTTTGATAGATATTCTTAATACCTACTTAAGAAGCAGAGTGGGTAAAGCGGTTAATCAGCCAAGGTTGAGGGTGAAATTTTGTTTCATTCGCCACTTTCTTCGCTTTAATCTAGTCAAGCCCTATTCAGTCAAATCCAATCCGTCCTATATTTAGGCAAAGGTGAAGATTTTGAACTGTCAGAAAATCTCAATAATACTTTGCTCAACCCGGAACTTGAATCAGAGACGTCATGCACAGCAATGTCGGCCTCGATGGCGTAGTGGTTAGTGTAACTGACTGCCACGCCTGAGGTCGCGGGTTCGATTCCGGCACAAGTCAAACATTTGTGTGCATGAACATGGATGTTTGTCTTGGTCTGGGTGTTTCTATGTATAATGAGTAGGTATTTACAAAAAAAAAAAAGTATCTATGTATGTTTATCCATTGTCTAGAACCCATAGTACAAGCTCTGCTTAGTTTGGGCTAGATGGTGTTGTGTGTATGTGGTAGAATATTATTATTATTATTATTAATGGCATATCCTACCGCTGCGCCACCAAGATGGTCGGTAACTATTTATCATATGCTATATAATAGTTTTATATAACCATATTAAATAGATTTATTAGACTTCCAAAATATAAAATAATATAATAAGCTGTTAGCAGTTTACATAAGAAACTCACTTAAATGCAACATAAAGACGCGCCTTGTTGTTGAAGTTGCTACAAATTATTGACAACATCTTATACGCAATTATCTTTCAATATCTATAAAAAAATGCATCCGAATATCGCATACATTTCCAAAGGAAAAATGAGTTATGCATCATACATCACCATACGAAAGTTTGACTTTTACTTTTATCGATACATTTATAAGATTCGACTTTTATATTTACATGACCAAACCAATATGCCACTCGACTAGTGTATTTGGAGCCACGATACTTCAAAAAGCCCTGGCCTGCGTGCACTTCACCGACGAACGCCTCACTTGTTTTATTGCACACTAATATTACTTTTATAGCACACTAATAAAATTGGATAGGCGACAGCGGGGGTGAGGAAGGTGGCAGTAGGAGGTGGGGCGGCGGCTTGTATATTGACGTCATGGCGCTATAATCGATAGAGATGAGCTCGAGCCCTATTGCATTCGATTTACTTTCTTCCAATTAAATATTCGAATCAGAGGAACATCATTGTCACGAGAAAACATTAAAGTAGAACGTATCAGATGTCTTCTCTCTAATTAATTATAAAATTTTTGCATTTGCATTACGTTTATTGACAATAATTATTAATATTTATTCTGTAAACTTTCTAGCTAATTGATAGTTAATGATTATCTCATTAAAAATTAAAATGTATTCTTACATGCTAAAGATAAAAAGTAAAATATGATTTATTATTTTATTTTCTAGCTAGATTCTTTCTAAGAGAGTTCAGTCGCTAGAACACGCTATTTAAAGATAATTAATAAAAGGCTTCAAATAAAAATATCTATTAATTAAAATATACTTATTCTATGAATAAATTCATTTTTATTGATTGAATTAGTAATTGTTGGATATGTAATATGGCTGCTACGAGCATTTCTATCAATGATATTTAAATTATACAATTTTATTTATCTGTCAGGTAGCAAGAAGCTAGTATAAAATACTGGCAACATAATTGTATGAGTACATTAGAATAATGCTACTGTTAATACCACAAATAAAAAACATCATCGAACTTTTTTATAAAAAATATGCCTCGCGGACTCTGTGTCATAAGTTTGCATTTATGTTGGCATACGATCTATATTAACAGTTCTGGATTTTATGTCCGGATCGGGTGAAAAGATATAGAATTTTTCTAAAATTCTCGGCAATTCTGAGTCTGTTAATGTGCCCGATAGACGGCAATATGTCGCTCCCTAGTATGTGGAACCTACGAACATAGTTGGCGAAATGTGGCCGTAAAATACCTTACTTCCCACCCTGTTTGAGGATATATAGATTAGTTTACGTATGTACGTACCCATATGAAATGTATTTATTTACAAGGCTCAGTGTACTGATTACCAATGGTAAGATTTTTTAATTGTTAGCGATATTTCTGTAGCAATTTATCACCTCCCACTACACATAACTGAAGGGATGCACAACATAATACATCAACTAATGATCCTACAATTCTATGTCGTTATAACACAGGCAGTACGTAAGACAGGCGAAGGGAAACCGGAGTACGTGCAATCAGGTAATAAATGATACAATGTGTATTCAATTAGCTAAATAACATCGCATGTTACAAATTGTGAATGGTCGGAGCTATCAAGTCTCGCCACTTATGTGTGGAGGCTCCGGCGCGAGTCGCGAGTGATTGCCGACTGCACACCGACACAGCGCAGCGTGTATAACACGACAAACTGATGTATCACGCACGACGCCCTCATTAATTCAAACAAGAATTATATCTTCATCGACTACTGTGAACCACCGAGCTTCCTCTCTGTAATTATCTCGTATTAGGGACTATTATCGTATACGATGCGCTATCAATTTAATGCGTCGCCATTTCAATAATCGGCCTTAGACAATAGCCAACGGATTGCACACATTATAGTACAATGTGAATTTCGCAAATATCGCCGGCATGCATGATGTATGAGCACGTTAACCATAGCTTGCGCGAAGTCCTTGTGTAATAACTGGAAATGCTATGAATTTATCATTAAACGACAGCCGCTTCCACGTCGCACGTCAGCGAATCGCGGCCGCGCCGCGCGCATCCATTTAAATATTTATAAACTAATGAAATGCTTCGCTCAAGAAAAATACATTTAATTTATTTGCAATACTTCAATGCCCTTTTCAATTCAGGTAGACGCGGCCCGCCCTCAAGGCACACGAAAGCTATTTGCGATTATTTCCGAATTTCATTATTGCGTTATCATTTCGTTAATCACTGGTTAGTGTCGAAGGGATTGTTGCTTTATATCTCATGCCTAGGGTCTATATTGTAGTGCAGCTATGCTGTGAAGCAAAGAGATGAAAGATGCCGCCACCATTTGTCACTACTTTCGGAACGAGGTGGCGCAGTAAAGTACCGGCCCGCCCTGTTTGCACCTCGGGCCGCGGCGAGTTTTCTTTTTCTCAGCGGCGTTCGCCGGAATGCGAAGTTAATGGTTTCGGTTTTGAGACCATAACCAATCACTCCGTCATCAAAATTATGGAAACATTACGCGTTGCTGGTCTGACTAAGAACGCGTCTCCCGATGTGGAAAAAGTGGAGTAATGTAAAGTGCCGTCGGCGTGTTTGATAACGACGTGCGCGTAAAAAGTTCCCAATGCAAAATGTTTGCAATAATGATTTTATCTTTTAATTAAAGTACAGCAATATACTGTGTAGTAATTACATAGATAATTGTGTGATGCGGCAGTTAGATAAATAGATACATAGATACATTTATATTTCCCGAGATTATTAATTACATAATATGCTTTATTATCTTGTATGTTTTGTGTTGATTCATTGATCCATGACACATAATGCATGTGTTTAAGTTCGCGTGTAAACAGAGCGACGTTATAAATAGCAATTAAATAATTTGTGGCTCTAATATGTAGATTCGGGTGCGTGGACCATTAGACGCAAAACGCCAAATCATTTACAAGAAAGCGAGAACCCGCCTCATACTATTTACATAATTTATTCATTACGACACCCAAGCGTTGTAGCTCGAAAACTAACAGTTTTAAATATCCTGCTTTGATGGAGCTGTGGCATGAGTTAACAATAAAGTTTAAGAACGTCCTTCAGGTCTCGGCTTCCATTCATGGGCCGTGCAAGCTGTTAGTCAGACTTTCTTCGGCAATTGTCCGTAGTAGTACGGAGTCTGGCAATATATGATACACGGCAATAGAGTCATCCGCTATTATGTGTAAGGTATATTTATGTGGCGAAATGTTGGTATACACCGGTTCGCCTATCCTTTAGAGCTTTAGGGTATAAAAATACCAGCTTTATGCTATAGTTTCGATAAAATTCGAGTATCGCTGGACATACGTGAATCTAACAATTCAGTATTTTACACGCGTATCGATATATGATCGAATAATCGTGCATCGCCTATTTACGAGAGGAACACTTGTTATATCCATAGTGACAATCACCGTGTGTATTACAAGATACCGATTGCGGCAAATACTGGTTATCTCGAAATGGCAATCGAATAACTCGTTTGCTTTTTTAAGTAACAATCGACTATAGCAAGTAAGTACTTATCGCAACAGTAAAATGCTTGAGACTCGTGCTCTAATAATGTTATAAATCTTTTGTTGTTAGTCCACGCGAACAAAGCCTTGGGCGATAGTTAGCAAGAAAAATGATGTTGGTTAAAACACGTAATACCATGTTTTCATTTAAAATTCTAATGTAGTAAGCTAGTTAAAAAGTTAGCTGTCTAATAGGTAATTAATTGTACTAACGTTCATAGTAAGGATTAATTGCTCAAAATATGGCATACAATATATTAGAAGTAGGTTATAAAGTTCAGCTTCAACCCCGATTAAGGATTAACTTGAAACAAGCACAATAACTGTAACATATTACTTAAGTTTGTTGTGAAATCGAATCAAATTATAGCCGTTTACAGACGCCGCGTGCCGTAGGAACACGGCGTCTGTAATACATTTTTTTTACATTACTGAAAGTTCTCAGTGTTTCAGATTTTCTTTAAATGAAAACCACACGCTTGATTCCCGATATGTGCTACTGCCTGCTTTTGTATTTGCTTGGAAATTAAACGCAGAGCGTCACAATCGGCAGTTGGCAATACTATCACTGAACTAAAAAGGTATCTAAACACATATTCAGACTTACATACATAGTCTAATTTAAAAACACACACAGGTATTTCTTGAGCTACTATATTATAGGTACATCAAAAAAGCAAGTTACAACGCTTTTCTAATGTCGGTATGATACAATCTCCCAAATATTAAACTAATATTTAGGCAACGCTTTGGCCGACGCCGCCTCATTTGCATAAGGTGCGGTCTCATTCAACCGTTCTACTGTACTATGAGTTTTACTTCTAGATAGTTGTTACCCGCAATTTATATCACGTGAAATTTAACAAAATAAAAATTATTTTGTTGCTCATTATAACATCAGCTATCTGGCAATAAAAGTCCCGTCAAAATCGGTCCAGCCGTTTTAGAGATCAGTCGGAACAAACAGAAAGAGAGACAAAAATTTGAAAAATTGTTTTGAATTATTCACAACAAAACTTGTGTTTTCAATTTCTTAATATATTAAATTGAGAGAATACTGACTCTATTAATAAATATCTGTGAAATTTAAAGCAATGAAAAAATAAAATATCTGACATAAAATACTTGCACTATAAGAAAGTACCACTTGTCAAAATCAATAGTCGTCAGGCGCAGGGCCAACGGCTTTACGTGGCTTCTGAGGCACGGGGGTGACTAACACCGCCAACTTCCTAACTCCGAGCTGCTATTGAGATTTCTTAACAGAAAATTCCAATAACTTTTTGTTGGCGCGACCCGGAATTCGAACCCGAGACCTCATGGACCTCATGCACAGCAGTCGCATTCACTACCGCTGCGCCACGGAGGTAGTTGTGGTTATACAGAGGTAAAGACTACCATAGTTTGTTGCAATATAAGCGTGGTTAACTTAGTAATTTTAACCGAGACGTAAATGTTTACCGCTGTTGGGTCATTGTATTATGTGACTGATGTGATAACTGACATGGTAGTTAAGAAGTTGATCTGCATAATTTTATAAGCACCTTCAATATCACACTTTGTGTTGCCTAAAAGCCTTAATATAATGTAGCGTGATAGTGAAGTCTGGTATCCACTCTTAAGACTGCGCCGAGTGAAATGTGCCAAAACAGGCGCTCACAGTTAAGTTAATAAAATCAACACTTTTTGTTTAATACGAATATAAAATATACATTTACCATAACCATGAATGTGTTTACAATCACTCCGTGTAAAAAACTTAAAATAATCAATATTTTCGCCTACAAAATGACGTAAATTTCCACGATAAATGCAAAAACTTGTTACGTGATTTTTAGATTATAACAGTAGAAATCTATCCTATTTTACAGCTTAAACGAAACATAAATAGTTATATTACAATTTGTCCGTCCCAAATATTTAAGTTATTGGTTGATAATAAAGATACATATTTATCAAAAAAGCACTTCAAATCCTCCATACAATTTTACTATGGCGGCCGCGCGCCGATTTGAATATGCGCCGCACAAGCTCTGTCATTATCTGTCTTACGCTCGGCGCAGTCTTAATGCAGCTTTTGCTAGGTCCATATCTATACGTATTGGCAAATAAAATTATTTTTACATAAACATCTATCTACACTAGTTTAAAGGCCATGTCAAATGATCTTAATATCACCGCGAGTCAGAAAATAAGGCTAATACGTTGTCAGCTTCCGGTATACACACAGCAGCTCATGTAAGAAAAATAATATAAAATTGAATTGTTTTGTTAATAAACATTTGGCGATTGAAAAGAGAGGCCATGAATTTTTTGCTGGTACTTCTCATGAAAGCTCTACTCCTCGAACAGGCTTTTTCAAAAGATTTTTTTTATTTTCTTCTATTTATTCTCTTAATATTTTTTATATATTTATTTTTAGTTAATTGACGTGTTCAAGAATTGTTTATACATTTTTATGGAAATAAAGATTTTTTACTTTGACTTTAACTATATTAGAACCACCGATTCACGTAACGTTAGGACCGCTTTAATCTGACGTTACAGTGAACGCGTCCGTTGGGATCTCAGCTTAAAACGGCCGCATGTAGCTGTAAATATCATAATCATAACCCATTAGTCTGTTAATGTTATGTCCCTGCCGGCGGGCTTTGACTCGTGTTTTATTATGCCGCTATTAATTGTGTACTATCCTCTGAAGAATTTTATAAATATGCCTTTGTTTCCCACTTTACTTGCGAAGGAGGTTACATGTAAAACTTTTTCTAACTCTTAACGATGTATGCGTTCTTTTTTCTTGTCTAGGTAATTTTTTTAGACGCGGTTGTTTAGTTACTAGCTAACTAGGTATCATAAAAATGTTACAATTAAAATTACAGAAACTTGTGCGAATTTGAAATAGGTTGTTATATGCTGAAGAACAATGTAAGCATTAATTTTTATCTATGCTTAATTAAAACATGTCGTTATGTTTGTAAGTCTAGAAACTTACTTAGTGTTTATGTAATCTAATCTAGAATATAATCAAGATAATGTTATTCTGTTGTAATAATTTTTTTAAAGCTGTCTGTAATGTAAGATTTTCAGGCAAACTCTACGCTTTTGGAATTAATAGACGTCAATCATCTAAACTTTGTAGGAAGCCTGTTACAAAAAGTTGAACCATTTAAAGCACAAAAATACTATTTGATAAAATCTCCTAGCATAAACCAGGGTTTTTTGCACTAAGGTGTGACCAACAAAAAAGTCAGCAAACTTTTCAAATGTCTATTAAGTGACAGTGACAGTAGAGTGCTCTGCACAAATAACAACGCAAACGTAAAAATCAAAATTATCTAGTGGTTTGCCTCTAGGAATCACTTCCGTTTTACTGATATTATGATGTCTGTCATATGTTTGGTAGTTTATCAAGATGATTCTGTATTTATTTTAAAATAATAATAATTAAATGTTACTGTTAATTAATTTCACCTTTACCTTGAGTTAAGGTTTATAGCAAGATTTCAAAATCGACTTATTAAGTTCGTCTGTCTGTCATCGGCAATGACTCTCCAAAACCGATTTACAGATTTCATTGCATTACATTGGTGAATGAACGAATTTTAATGCGACATTTTATTTAAATGGCTCAGTAGTTTGACTGGGATAGTTCTGAGCTATATATGGAAAAATCTTTTCTAAGGTGTAGTAGTGAGAATATTTCAATATTTAACTTCTTAGTTCTTCGATAGTCATATGGTAAGCACTTCCAAGTCAAGGTCCATTATCGGCTGGTATTACTTACAATCGGATACTTTGACTTTAGCTACTACCAACCATCACCCAAAAATATGGTTGTTCTAAATGCAAAGATCATCTTTTACAAAGCTTTTGAATAGGACAACTAAACTTACGCCTATTTAGTGTTTCATAAACAATATATACACATCAGTTTAAATTGTTATTATCAGACGACACTTATTAATCGTCATTTTATTTGAAAGCTTTTGACAAGAGTTTTGCCGCTAACTACATGATATATTAAAAGAAGCAAACCTTGTAGAATTGTAGAAACCTATTATAGGTACATACATTGACAAAGTTTTAGCCTGTTAAAACATTCGATTTTTTTAACCTGTTTATCATTAGGAACAATCTTTCAAAGAACCTTGAATTTTAACTAATATTATTATTAATATAAATGTAAGTTTGTTTATTTGTTTCACGCCATAACTACTCGACCGATCATCATGAACTTTCGCATACACGTTGTCAGGGGTACATAAAAGAACATAGGGTACCTTTAATCAAGAAAAGTACTGTTTCCGAGGTATATAAAATTTACATAACCTACACTTACGCGAGAAAAGCCGGTGAATACATAACCACTATTAGGATCTGACATGGTGAATCTTAACCTTATGGTGAATTCACATTGGTTCTTGAGATATATTCTTTACTCTATGTAGCTCACTGCTACCTTCGCAGGGTTGCACATCATTGCGATGAACATAAGTTTCATCGTCATCATTATTTTTCAGCTAGCTTGCTGGATGACCATTAGGTCATCGTCTAAATGTCGACTATTTGTGTTCCTAAGGATATCGTATCGACATGTCAGACAGTTCTGGGTTTGATATCTTTAGCTACTACTTGGCGTAAACAAGTCTTTGCCCTCTTTCCGATGGTGGACATATTCCGCAGTCAGTTAACTAAAAACAACAGCAATTCTGCAAAATCTTCCTATTAAACCCATTTCCGAGTCGGTTTTTATAATTTGTGTTATTGGTGGTTACTGGTGAGGTGACAATCGACTTTAAGATATGTCCTAGCAGAAAAGCAGGGTTATCATTCGCATGTAATTGACTGTATAAACGAGGAGTCGCTGTACTGCCTGCACTAGAGATAAAGATAACCAAACAACTTGCTCGTTGAAAAACATAACTTATGATAATTTATTAGATAGTGTTCTTCTGTGGTGCGAGGATTGATCCCAGTCCAGCGATTTGAGAGGTGATTTCTTTACGCTTAACCTCTCTTATAATGATGGTATACATACAAAGTTTATAGTCAATCATTAACAGAAACAAAGCGTGGTGGTCACGTATGTAAATATGTCTGTTTACGACTTTAGAATTAAAAACCATATTATTTTTGGATCCTTGTTGAATACGCTCATTAAAGCTTATGAACGGTTTTGTTTTTACATCTTACTTCAAATGTTCTATGATTATCTTATCAAATGCATTGTAATTTTGCACATTAGCTACAAAATTCTTTGTACATACAAACAATTATAGCAATAAAAAGATAAAACCGTCTGCCTACTTAAAATTTATTGTTTGCGATAATGAAGCAATTTGTTTTTTCACCATTTACAAATAGATACAAAAAGACTTTATTAAGGCATCATGTTTGAAGGCCGCGGTCTTGAGACAATGGTGATAGGAACTGGACAAAAACGCTAGTCATTATAACATTTAAAGCCGCCGCGCGTTTCTAATCTCAACAATAAAGTTTATTTAACATGCAAATAAATATAATTGTTTATCTTTAAATTAATCTATTATGTTTTGTTTGATCATCGTTCTGGATTGTATGATGTGTATTTTATCTATTGCAAACAGTAGTTGCATGTAAATGTTATTTTAAATCGATACGCAATAAATTATTGGTAGTTTAAGCTATTTTCTTTGTTCATATATATAGAGATCTTTTGCGTCATATTATACACTTAACCTATCTATCAGTTCCTCTTTGAGCTAGCTAACAATTGTGATCAATATTCGTCAACTTTCACAAAAATAATAACTACATTAAGCTACTATATATAATCTCAATTATTATTCAAATTCTTAACATTTTTGTACTTGTTCAGTTTGTATGAAATGATGCTATGAAATCATCACTGAGGTTGGGCTTTTTGTAAGAGCTCTTTCTATTGTAAAGCTTTTCAATCTAGTTTGCCATAAACCATTCAAATTTAAAGAAAGGCTTCGAGATTAGGAGATGTCTAGTCAGATGGTAAGTGATCGCTCTTCCTATGTTTAAAGCGCAGTAGTGGTAACGCGAGGGCGGGAGCGGTCGCGGAGGGCCGCCCCTTTCTCTCCGCCAATGGAACGCGCCTGCCGTGTCTCCGTGGATCAGCACGGCGCCGTGGAGGCTGCGCGTGCGAACCACGAGCGACGGCGACACGGACAATATTCTTAGAGTAACTTAGGAAAACCATCTCATACTGAGACGCTCGTGCCCAGCTGGGACAGTTTAATACAGGGCTGATATTATTACATTATTAACTTAGGATTTTGGATTCTGTCTTTAATTATATTAGCATAGCATTAGAAATAAGCTGCGCATTGGATGTATAAAGGTAAGCATTAATATTTTTGTTTAACACTTAAAACGGACTTGAGTTTGACTTTTTCATGTTAGGAATTGGAATCAAGCAGACTATGAATGACCGAACATTTGTATTGGAATTGCATATATTCGAATGTGTTGAGGGCACTAAACATAAGTATGTGCGTCGTATTCTTGCGTTGTGTGCAATCGGTATTCGAATACAATTAATCGAATATTTTACTGATCACTTCTTTAAATTGGTTAAATAATGAACAAATCAATTATTCAGCATCCATACACAATGGAAAAAGTATTGTGTCTGAGCCTCGGTCCAATCGTTGACCAATAGATTAAGTTATTACTAAATTAATCAGAAGTACCTACTATCCTTCATCAAATAGACTCTGATCACAAATTAGTTACCTATCGCTGAACTGAAAAAACAAACACAAAACTAACTACATCTTTGAATGAATTTCCAAAAAAGATTTATTTTTAAATATAGCCGTACTAGGAATAATTTCTGTATCGCGGGACTTTTCAAGCATTCAAAAAAAGAACACCCAGACTCGGAACATCTATTTGCGATCACACAAATTTTTGTCCCAAGTGGGGCTCAAACTCACAACGCTCGGCACGGTGGGCGTGGTGAAGCAACCTCTTAAACCTCTACACCATCCAAAGTCAAACATTCCAACTTTCTTCTTGGTTGTGGCACTCGCTCTGCGCTTACTTCTTGCGTCCACAAAGACAACGAACACCGCTTTCATAATCCAATTAAGAATAATTGTCGATAAACTGACAGCCGAGATAGCGATTTATGTGGTGATATTTCAGTATCGTTAATAAATTTATGCTTGTTCTTGCCGTTTGATTGCACGCCGGTTTCCATTAAGTGTGTACGATTCGTTGTGAATGGCTATCCGTACTGACAGCTTGTAATCTAACTGAAATTTACACTGTATTATGTCAAAATACAAGTATACCGTGCCATTGTTTAATTGCTGGCTTGATTGTGGGTAGTTTGAGCGGCTACCTTTTTATCGAATCGATTGTACTTCGGCTACTGTTTCACTGTGGAAGCTTTAGCGCTTTTGTGCAATCTACAGGCAAGATTTAGATTCCTAGTACGGCTATATTTAAAAATCAATCTTTTTTGGAAATTCATAAGATAGACTTTTTCTTTAATACTTACAAACTTACTTGAGCAGTGATAGCTCAGTGGGGAGACCAACAGATTGCAATGCAGAGGGTCTCGGTTTCGAACCCACGTCGCGCACCTCTGACTTTCGGAAGCTATATGACTTTTCGAAATTATGTGCGTATTGATTGACAATTATCGCGTGCTCCGTGCCTCGGAGAGCACGTTAAGCCGTCGGTCCCGACGAGTGTCGACACAAAAGATCCCACTGGGTCGAAGTGTCGCGGGTCTGCACTGACTGGCTCCCACATAAGATACATACATACATACATACATACAAACTTACTTATCAAAATCTCACTGACTAATACTTAGCTACCTCTCAACTGAATAGACCTCAATTCCTTGATCAATAATTAACATTTGATTAACGGTCCGTTGCTGTTACTTAACCATTATTCAACTGACACTCAACGATGAATAAATTTTATATATGAGATTTTATATGATTAGTTGCTAGATAGTACATAGCCAACTCTTAAATATCTGAGAGCAGTTTATAAGATAGGCTGTAATGGTTTTAAACCTGTTATTAAATATGAACCGATGACAGTATCTTATTTAGGCAATTGGCTAACGTATAATTTACGTACTATATATTTGGATGTTTGTTACTTAATCCCGTTTAAATCTGTACGGCTGTATGCGCATAAGCGCATACAATCCTTTACTACTAAGGTGACGACATTAGGTTATTGTCATATACTTGTGTATATGACAAGAACCTACGCAACCTTAAAGTACGTACAACCCTTTCAGCCCTAATACCCTAAGACCCTGGCCTACCATATACTATGTGACGAGTTAGTAAATAGATAGATAAATTCGGGATGTTTGCACCATTCGTCCTAAGGTAACAGGTGGAAAGTAGACGGCATGTCCAGGATGAGCATTGATAACTCACTGCCAGTTGAGCAGACTCATACGAATGATTAGAGATGGCTAAAGGTATCTTGGCCACAGTGAGAGGTTAGTAAGTTATTGAGTCACTGACAATCGCTAAACTAATTTTAATAAGCATTATCACATAAATAGATTATGTCCAGGACTAACATGTAGAATACCTTTTATTCCAGTATGCAGGTGAAGCTACAGGCAAAAGCTAGCATGATGTTTACCAAACAGAAGCAATTGGATGTTAGTGAGGTTAATTTAAATTTAAAAAAGGTTTCTTCTCTCTTAGCCTTTATTGATCCCAAGTCACTTGGGGTCGGATTTTACTGGTCTAACCGGATTTGACTGGATATCAGTTTTTACACGGAGCGGCTGCCACCTGACCTCCGCAACCCGAAAGCTAAGGATACCCTAAGGCTAGACCAGTGTCAGGATAACGACTGTCTTTCCCAATAACGACTGCCATAGATGTTCACGGCAGCCGGGACCAACGGCTTAACGTGCTCTCCGAGGCACGGAGCAGGCGATAATTGTTAATCAATACGCACATAATTTCGAAAAGTCATATAACTTCCGAAAGTCAGAAGTGCGCGACGTGGGTTCGAACCCGAAACCCTCTGTATTGCAGTCTGTTGGTCTTCCCACTGAGCTATCGATGCTACAATCAAATTTAAAAGAGGTAAGCAATTAAAAAAAAAAAAATAAGTAGCTGTACCTATATTACAGCTTCTAGTTTTTCCTGGTACTTACAGTTTTATTAATAGGCGTTTAAATATAAGATGCCGCTTTTTATGAAGAAAATCGGTAACGTTGTGGTTTTCACACTAACTATTTCATGAATATGTTTTGATTGGCCAATTGGATATCTATGTTTTTTTTTCATCCGTGGTTGCTTCTGTTAAGGCCACTATGGTTTGTCTTAAGTAATAAAAACATTAAGCACCATGTAATATACACATAAAGCGGTAGAACTTAAACTACGAATTGTGTAAAAAGTAATTGATATTTATTATTAAAAATACATGTTATTAATAATATACATAGTCTTTTTTCGAAACCTCGATGGCGTAGTGGTTAGTGTACCTGACTGCCATGCCTGAGGTCACGGGTTCGATTGCCGCTCAAGTCAAACATTTGTGTGCACGAACATGGATGTTTGTCTTGGTCTGAGATTTTCTGTCTTGGTATGTATTTACAAAAAATAAAGTATATATGTATGTTTATCCATTGTCTAGTACCCGTAGTACAAGCTCTGCTTAGTTTGGGCTACATGGTGTTGTGTGTATGTGATAGAATATTATTTTTATATAATTCATAGATTTACCAGTTTTATCTTCTCTTCGCCGATTAATTGAACATTTGTAATATTTAAGATTTATAAAATTTGGTTATACTCTTTTATATCGGTTACTATGATTGATATCACGATTCTAAGCAGATTAAGGATTTATCTTAAACTTTTAAAACGGTTTTATGATTAAGCCGAAAGTAGTAAATAGTTTAAATAGTACGTACCTGGTTTAAGACTGCGCCGAGCGGAATGTGCAAAAACAGGCGGTCACAGTTAAATTAATAAAATCAACACTTTTTGTTTAATACAAATATAAAATATACATTTACCATTACAATGAATGTATTTACAATTATTCCATATAAAAAACTTAAAATAATTAATATTTTCGCCTACAAAATTAGGTAAATTTGCACGAAAAATGCAAAAACATAAGCTCGTGTTACGTGATTTTTAGATTATAACAGTAGAAATCTATCTTATTTTACAGCTTAAACGAAACATAAATAGTTATATTACAGTTTGTCTGTACCAAATATTTAAGTTATTGGTTGACAATAAAGATACATATTTATCAAAAAAGCAAATCAATTTCTCCATACAATGAAAATTCAAATCCTCCATACAATTTTACTATGGCGACCGCGCGCCGAATTGAATATGCGCCGTACGAGCTCTGTCATTATCTGTCTTACGCTTGGCGCAGTCTTAAGTTCTGGGCTATGTCTTAAAATATTGAAAGTAGTAAATTGCTCTACATTGACAGTGCTTAATATATGGTCTAGAGTATAATGTCAAATAAAAAATTTACCTTCACGTTCATGTTTTTAAAGGAACTAAACAAGTTATTTTTAAATGGATAGACTAATTTTATTTAAAATCCAGTTTGTTTTAATAACACCTTATATAAATGACTTCTAATGCCTATGTTTTAAAGTTATAATTTCCAATGAGACCTTGTT
This sequence comes from Catocala fraxini, assembly GCA_930367265.1. NCBI lineage: Eukaryota > Metazoa > Arthropoda > Insecta > Lepidoptera > Erebidae > Catocala > Catocala fraxini. The sequence goes on along the minus strand of OV884025.1, from coordinate 9,302,754 downwards.
TGAAAGTCTGTATTTTTAAATCCGTCAATGACATTTAAATAGATAGAACGCATTCACGTAATTTAGGTATCATAAGATCTGTATTGCCTGGGGGTACACTTAGCCACCGATTGCAGTATTCTAGCTAATGGCTGTTTAGGTGTTAGGTAATGCGAGTAGCCACGTCTATAACTGCTATTTATAAAATAATTACTACTATTTACATATTAAATACAGCTCAACCTATATATTATCTATTCAGTAGCTTAGATACATTATATATAACATGACATTCATTTTTATATTAGCATTCTAGTTGGCATAAATATAAAAAAAATATCTTCTTCTCACTTAGCCTTTATTATTTCCAAGTCTCTTGGGTCGGCTTTTCTAGTCTAACCGGATTTGACTGGATATCAGTTTTTACACGGAGCGGCTGCCACCTGACCTCCGCAACCCGAAGGCTAACGATACCCTAAGGCTAGACCAGTGTCAGGATATTAGAGGGTACTGACTTTCCCAATAACGACTGCCATAGATGTTCATAACTTCCGAAAGTCAGAGGTGCGCGACGTGGGTTCGAACTCGAGACCCTCTGCATTGCAGTCTGTTGGTCTCCCCACTGAGCTATCGCTGCTTAAATATAAAAAAAATATAATATACATAAAAAAATGAAAGAAGATAATGACATATTTCTACTGATCTTGATTCGTTTTCCTATCAAGCTAATTGAATTGCAATTGCTATTATTTTAAGAAGCCAAACATTAACGTTTCAACCTATGATTGTTAGGTGGAAAATTAAATATGCTTACGAATCTCAAATCCTATCAACACAATATATTTATCTATTGAACAGAGCAAATAGCCTAGTGAGAAACCGTTGGACTGCCACGCAGAGGTCTCGAGTTTGAAGTCAAGGCGCGCATCTCTGACTTTTCGAAGTTATATGCGTATTAAATAGTTAATTATCGCTTGCTTTAACGGCGAAGGAAAACATCGTGAGAAAACTTGCATGTCTGAGAGTTTTCCATAATGTTCTCGAAGATATGTCAACCCGCACTAGGCCAGCGTGGTGGACTATGGCCTAAACCTTCTCAATGTGAGAAGAGGCCCGTGCCCAGCAGTGGGACAGTTATATATAACAATACAGGGCTGATATTATTATATAATTATATTATTATTACAGAACGGTGCATTACCAACTTCAATGTTTATACATGTCTTTGTTTTATACCAACCTAAAGAATTATCTCTAGTAAAGTAAGATGATAAAACCTATTACATGACATTATATGTATCCTAATAACTTCTTATAATAATCCATATTGATAAACATAGGTTATCAGAATACGGAATATCACAGAAAACTAAAATACTTCTATGTTAGATAGTTGAAATAATTATTGACAGAGAGGAATTGTCAACGAGTATTCTCATTAGCAGAATATAAACTATACTTTTAAACTAGTTTTCATTTATTTACTTAAGTACGATGATATCCTTAACACATATGTGCTGTTCTACATATTTGTTTATATACTGCAAAGATTGCAAAGACTTCGATAAAACGAAATATAAGCTTCTATGTATAAATAGTTTCTCTGCTGCACCTCTTCTCAGTATGGAAAGGTTTAGGCCATAGTACACCACACTGGCTTTGTGTTGGTTGGCACACTTCGAGAACATTATGGAGAACTCTCAGACATGCAGGTTTACTTACGTCGTTTTCCTCAACCGTTAAAGCAACCGATAATTAACTAATTAATACAATGATAATTTTGAAAAGTCTGCGCGGCAGTCCAGTCGTCTTCCACTAGGCCATCGCTGCTTATCGTAATATTATCTAGTTTTATTTTTAATATATATGTAGGTACCTAGTTATATTGACGTGCTATTATATTATATCTTACGCTTTACGCACTCGCGTTAACGTAAGATATTTTGCTTATTGTTTGTATGTACAGAAAAATCTATAATATATCAAATAAACATAAGACAAAATCAAAACATCCAAGCTAAAAATTCTCCTCGCTTACATAGACATGACAGCTTCATAAAACGCTTCGCAAAGGCAACAAATGATATAGGCTGGCAGTTTTTCCATGCAGCAGGGGTAATGTCAGCTCTATTGATTTCGCGGTACATTGCGTCCGTGAGTTACGGGCGCTGTGGTGAACCGGTGGACCCTGACTTACTGCCGCATCCTCCGGATTTATTAGATCGTTATACCGCATCGGGGCAAAATAAATTCAATTCTGTTCCGTACTGTGCTTCGCATTTTACTGCGTGACAAATTTCTCCGTGGTACGAAGTTACGGACCGGCATGCGGGTAACGTCTTGCGGTTTTGTTATATATTTGATTTGATGTTTGTACTTGTATAATATTTAAGTACATAGAGTACTAACCTTGGTGGCGTGACAGTAGCGGCTGCAACTGCTGAGCATGTGGTCTCGGGTTCAAATCGGGCAATGTTTTATTGATATTTCTGTTAAGAAATACTGATTAGCGGCACGGAGTTGAGAACTGTGTTCAGAAGACCACAGTATCACGTGGGACCTAAAAATTTTGCAGGCAAAATGTGTATGCATTACACCTTAGCCTACTCTGGGGATACGATGTGAAAATATGTATTTTTTATTTCATTTCTGATAATACATTTTTATAAGTAAACATTTTGACATTCGTCTAACTAAATCTATGTGCCCTACATCGACCATGTAGACTAAGCAAAAAAGGTCGCAAAACCATTTATGAGGATCGACACTATATACTCGTACCATAATTCTGCATCTTCTGAATATATTTAGATGAAGCTACGCGTTTCGAAAATAAGTTAAACGCTGTCAAAACCACATCAAATCTATTTACTGGTTTATAAACAAACATAATACATAGTTCCGAATACAGAAATACTTTTTTCTGGATTAAAGGTACCCTATACCTGTATGTGAAATTGCATGATGAGCGGTTGAATACTTCAGGCGTAAAATCGTAACAAACACACAAACTCAAAATCGCATTTATAATATTAGTTAGGATTTCTCCGTTGAGTATGTACCTATATTATTTAATATAATAATTAACCAAGGTAAGTTGCTTTTGTACACGGGTTTTGTAATATTTCGAGCGGAATTCATGTGTTTGCTCGTACTAAGCTGCTAAATAGTCTATGGACCTAAAATACAAAATTATCTATATTAAGTACGTAAGGCTTACATTGACATGAGTTTTCATTAACATCGTCTAATTATATGCTTACTTCATGAGTGATTTGTTCTGATCCTGCTGCCGATCCTGATCAATAATAGTCAAACTTGATATTCAACAGACTCCCCTACATAATATGAAAATATCATAATTATTTATTTAGATTTGTTTAGAAATGTAATATTTATAATAGTAAATGTAACAAGAGAAGTGAAACTGTTTACCAAATTACCGACGAAGATATATGAATTTAAATAAAATTAATCTTATATCAATTTCAATTTCTTTATGGAAAATCTTAGAAGCCAGCTGAATGTCAATTAATGTATCGCTGCTACAATTATTAATGTCAATTAATGCATTTGCACGCTATACGTGGCAGAATAAGCTGAATATATTGTATGTTATCTACTTTTAGTACCATATTCTTGCAAATAAATGTCAATTAATGTATCGCTGCTGTAATTATTAATGTCAATTAATGCATTTGCACGCTATACGTGGCAGAATAAGCTGAATATATTGTATATTATCTACCCTTTGTACCATATTCTTGCAAATAAATATTCTGATTCAAGAAGCTTGACGCGAGCAGATCTGGAGACAAGTAAATCGGCCTTTCTACAATTGTTCTTATGACTAATGCCATGCGAACATTTTAATCCTCGTCTAACAGATAGTTGACAATTGACATAAACGGAACGTATGTATCTTCAAAAGGTAATTTCTGCTGCATGCCACGGCCATTAAACTTATATTTACTACATTGTTATTTGAAATAAATGGGCGCATTTTGTCATGCGGGAAGCGCTGTCACAACAAACATTATTTCATTTTATTTTATGATTTTGTAACGAACCGTGAAGCAAGCCTCGCGTTTTGGAAAAAGTGATTTGTGCAGAACAAAATTCGTACAATGTGTGTACTGCGAGGGTATAATATAAGAGCATTGTGTGAATTCTTTGTTATTTATATTCTCAATGCTACAGTTTCGAGTTACCGAGTTACGGTTATAAACTGATGCGACATATCTAACAAATGGTGCAAACTGTTAGTTGTCTGAAAATTTTTTTTTACTTGGTGCCATTTCGCGGGGTTCTTAACAAATACTATCACAAAGACTTGGTAAACTGAGAACAACATTTTATTCTTTTAAACTGACAATCGAACGGCAGTCATGAAGGTATGCGACAATCACAAGTGACTAACAGATTCAGGAGATTTATTTTTGTTTCTGCTAAGGTGGTAATCATACGGCTTGTCTAAAAATGTTTACGGTAACCACGAGACGCTTGCTCCAAGGATATCACTAGCTCGTTACACATCCTAAAAGAGTCGCTACCAGTGTATTAACCACTAGTCTTCTACCGAACGGATAGAAACTCTTTCAGGTCTTCTAAAAGCTGATTAAGTATTCGTACCCAAAATAAGTTTATGTAGTACTTAGCGATCTTCGGTATTATAAATACTTTTTTAGTCTTACTATGCCAGGTTTCTGAAGAATTTTCTCTGATTTCCTACTGCTCAAGAAACTATATTTGAATCACATTAATTTTGTTCCAGGAAAAACCCGCGACGACGTGACATTCATTGGCAACGCCAAGTCGTCCACGTCAACCACTTTAATCCTAACTAATATTATAAATTCGAATGTGAGTTTGTTTGTTACCTTTTCATGCCTTAATTACTCAACTGATGTCAGGGGTACAGAAAAGGACATATATAGCTTTCATTCATAAAATACTAGTGTTCCCGAGGAATAGTAATATATTGACAAAATCTAAATAACGATAACGCCAGCGAAGCTACGGGCAAAATCTAGTTGTAGGTATGTAAAATTAAGCATTCGTACCTAGCAACTCGATCGATATACAAATGCATCATGTATGTACGTACAGTTATTAGACACGGAATAATCTCATAGTATGTTGATAGGCAATTAAGAAAACCTCCATCATAATTGTAAAGTATAGTGTGAAATCCGGAGTTCTCCAAAGACGTACCGTGAATCAATAAACACATTCGGCACTCCCGTCGCATGATAAAACACAATAAAAACCGTAAATAAGACGAGCCGAGGAATAACAACAGTATTCAAATTTCCGATTCGTCTCGGATTTAAACAAAAACGTTCTATTTAATAGTAGAATGTTCGGCACGGGTGTTCGTGTAGGTGCGAGTGGCTTGCGCACTCGGTGTATGCTTCTAATCGATTTGGTGGTAATCGAGACGCGTGCTCGATCGGAACTATCGGTGGATATCCACTGTGTTCCGGTTGATTTCGGTCAATCGCGTTGGTAATCAAAATTCGATCGTTTAGTTTGGTTCGCGTGCCGCGCCACCCGCGGCCGCGTCCCGAGTCCTCTGCAATCAACGATTCGTTAGACCGAATGTATTGTTATAAACATTACACGCATTTTATCAGATCACGTTTAAATAATATTTAAGGAATGCTAGACGGGAATAGATTATAACTCCTTTTTAATATTTCAATAAAAGTTGATGTTGTGCAATTAATTCCTTTGCTACGTTTTGTATCTGCCGCCGCGTTGTTTTATTTGTACTTTTGATTTACTTATAGGTATTTGTCACTAGTCTGGCTAGAGTAGCTCGGTTGCACAGATGGCACAGTAGTTGAAATTACTACCGCGTGATCTGAAATGTGTTTGAGCTAAAAATATTTGTTCCAGGTTTGGATGAGGTGATGATGAAATTTTAGTCTGTTGTTGTGGCGACCCCATAGCAAGTATTGGTATATTATTATTCCTTAGTATTTACGGTACGGAAGGCGCAGAAATCAAAGCCCTACGAGTGCGACGAATGGTGCGGGTTGATCGACAAATAGTTGCTCGGGATTTGGATATTCAAGATTAGTTAAGTCTTACGTAACATAGACTATGCCTAGTGCGAGAGAAGTCGATTAACCAAAAAAGAAAAATAAAAGTCTACTATTTCAAAAAAAATATCGAACTGTATTTGTCTTTTTAGGGCAATAAAAATATGTCATTTGATAAGCGTATTATGTATCATAACAATGTAATAAATATGATTGACAAAATAATACATCAATTATTAGTATATTTCGTAGAGTCCTACCTTCCTCGACGCGCTCCCCTAAAACCGTACAAAACGCGACCGGATGTAGGGAGCCGGCAAAACGATACAAAACGTATGGGCGGGCACAATGTAAGCCACACTAATGATATTATTATGCCAATTGATATACATCGGGGAATTGAAATAACACTAAAGGCAGCCCCGTAGCACGGTGGTGCAAGTTTGCGCTTATCGTGTTACCAATTGTAGATATTAACATGCGTGTTATCCCTGTATTCTGTAGAATAATCCTCGTTTGCAGCACAGAGTCTGTAGGTCTATCAATATCATGTTTATCCAAAACTTCAGGACGAACGAAAAAGGATCGGAGTAAGCATTCCGAAGAATCTTCCAACGATGTTTCTTCTGATTTTTCCTTAAAAATTATGTTAATCCGTTGTTCAAACTGCTTCATGTAAGGGTTTAGGGCAAGCGAGAGGTAATGTACCGAAATTAATTGTGTTTCACAGTACAAACAGGCCTACTATCAGTATCCGACTGAGTACCAGACTTAGTTCTGCTAAAGAAAGATACACGAAAAAGGAAACAAGCTCGCCTTTTATTATATGCGCAGCGAAATTTTGACGTTGTATACCTATGCTTAGAGCATTAGGTATATACAAGTACAGTGCAATGTCGTCAGATTTGCTAAATCTTGAATATAAAATTTTTGTAAAGCAAATTGTAGATCAGGTAACAGATACATTTTTTGGTTATCTATTTTGCTGCTGGCTTCTACGTTCTTGGATTTATAGAAATCGAATTGTCTTTGACAGAAGGTTACCTTGGTTCTATTATGACATTGTTTGCTTTCTTTCTGCTTCTCAGCATCAGAATCCAAACTAATGCTTCAAATTTTAGCTCTGTTTATCTTCAAGTTGAACTTCTAGCAAATTGAATTGAACCTTCCACTTCCCTTAAAGCAGCAACTGATCGACATGAGAGGAGTTCCGCTCCTAAGATCATCGGATTTTAGTATCGGCTCAAGTGTGCAAATCAAAGATTTACTACATAGCTTTCATTGCATTCTGGAATACATTGCGGTGCTGAAAAATATACATAGATGACGTAGGTGTGATTCCGCTAAACTTAAATTGGCCGAACATGACTACCGTATCTAGCCAGAGAAGAACCAAACTATAAACCAAAATTTAATTTGAATTTTTATTGCTACCATAAGGTAACTCTCTTTCTTGGGATTTTGTGTGCACGTAAAGAGCACATTTAGAATCAGAGTTAATACTGTATACTATATTATACTCTACTTCTCTATGACTTTACTTTATCAGTGAGCCAGATAATAAATTTGGTGCCACTAACCACTTATCAAAACATTACAACTAACTAAATAATAAACAAACCAATTACTAATAAACTGTTAGAACATCAAAAGAAAAACTAAGTTCCATGTTACAAAACACCGAAAGAAAATAGTTTTCAAATTATCCACACAAATTTCGTGGACGGTTTGTCCGCACAATAATAAATATTTAAACATGTTAGCAGGTGCAATACGCCTCAAATTGATGCCCAAATAACAGAGTACGGTCGAGCTCAAATAATAATAAAAAACAGGCTCGACTTTGAGAGCGGCGAACCTGCAATTTGAGAATTAATTCTATCACATTTCGCTCGCATCTCGGCCAATTCACCGGGTTATGGCTTTCCTGACACCGCAACAGCTGATTAAGTATAAAACAATCTCGCCGCCCGCAATCTCGCGATATTATCGGGTTAATCAACAACCTTCAGCTTTTTTAACATTATTTATACACACAATGTTTGATTGCCTCGTTGGTGCCGTGGCATTAGTTTGCGCTTGTGTTTGCGGCTGAGCGTGGGGTCTCTGGTTTGTATCCCGAAATGGCAAAATCGTTTTTTATTTGGTTTACCTTCGCGACAGAAAACATTAAGAATAGAATTGTGCCTCGCAGACGGCTAAGGGCCGCCCACTGTAAGTAAGTAAGTGGAACTTAATACTTGTCTTTACTTGCCTCTTCAAAGACATGCAGGTGTGAGGCTATGTATCTATAGACAATGTTTGATTACCAACCCATTGCCTTACTAACTTAAACTTTAACATAGGTTATCGAGTTAGTATAGTATTGCTGAATTTTTTGGTCGGAGAATTTTAAGCGCCACGAAGTATACAGGTATCGACCTCAATAGGGGTTAGCTATGTTTATGAGTCTTATAATAAAGTCAAGCTCGAACATAACTGCCGAAATGTAGGCTTAATATGAATATGCCTATCCATCGCTACAAGTATAAAGAACCGAAAAGCGGCGAAATTGTATAAATTCAAGGTAGTCGTGAGGAAATCATAAGCTTACGGATTTGACTCATGGGTCTGCCTAGCCCTTTTTAGATTATATGTTTTAACTATTCTTAATGTAATATGTAAAAAAGGTATGATACAGCGAGATAATAACTGTACTTAAAATGAAAGAGTCCTGCCGGGAAAGGACGTCCAGAAGACAGAAGCCATACATTCTTGTGTCGTGTTACTGCAGTCAATACAGTCCTAGGGTCCTAAAGGATGCGCTGAGCTGACAGAAAGAGACAAGTTATCCCTTATGTTGGTAGCACAGCTAGTATTAGCATAAACAACGCGCGGCTGTTGCAAGCGTCCATACGAAAATAGCTTTTTGTCAGGTCGTATGTTTTTATACCGATTTGATTGTGCTGTCTATCTCGGTAGCACAGCGATAGTGTATGTGGCTGCTGTCCATGAGGTCTCGGGTTTGAATCCCAGGTCAACCAACACTTATTAGGTTTTTCTGACAAGAATTCTCAGTAGCAGCTCGGAGTTAGAAGATGGCGGTGTTACACATCCGCCTGCCTTGGAAAGCGCGTAGAACTGTTGTCCTGCAGATGCAGGATCAGATCAGATGATCTGTCTTTGGTTTTGTCAGAATGCCGACCAATCAGGTTATAAAAGCTAGGGAACAGAGAGTGTTAGGGCATATACTTGTGCACAATAATATCTCTTGCGTAACCGATCTCTATTAAGAATGGCCGCCGTGACCGAAATTCGGTCTGGTGGACCTTATTACTAATTCGGTTGTTTATAAAAAATCCCATAGTCTGTCACAACAAGGACACAACAAACTTCTCATTTTCATAATGATCCGCGAGTCATCATGTCTGACGATTGGCAATACGACAAATATTGCGCTATTAATTGTAATTGATAGCTAATATCATGTGTTTTGAATAGCTTCACCTTGAATTCTACTATTTAAACGATCGTTATTTTATATTGGATGGTTTCGGATTAATCTGACGTAAACCAAGCTATAAAACCACATCGGAATAGACGAACGTAGGTGTTATAAGTGTTGGAGAGTCTAATTTTTATTTTGATTACTATACATCCGGGAGCGCATTCACCATAAATTGTAAACGCACTGTATATCTATAGAAATACAACGAGTTATACAGAGTGTTATATAAAGTCGTAGTATGTTAGTCGGCCTGATGAAAACGTGAATACTGACAGTGTACTACTCATACTATTATATTATCTATGGTTACTTCTATGTATGTATCATATGTGGGGCCAGTCATTGCAGACCGACGACACTTCGACCTAGTGGGATCTTTTGTGTCGACACTCTCCCAATAACGACTACCATAGATGTTCATAGCAGCCGGGACCGACGGCTTAACGTGCTCTCCGAGGCACGGAGCAGGCGATAATTGTCAATCAATACGCACATAATTTCGAAAAGTCATATAGCTTCCGAAAGTCAGAGGTGCGCGACGTGGGTTCGAACCCGAGACCCTCTGCATTGCAGTCTGTTGGTCTCCCCACTGAGCTATCGCTGCTCATGGTTACTACTATACTTTGATTTTACTTTTTAATGTACAGGGTGTAAAAAAATACTTAGTTATATTTAATCGCCGAAGACATGATTATAAAATAATTATATCCTTAAAAGATTAATTTTAATTTTTAAAAGATATACTTATTTTTAGGCTTTGGAAGTTTTATCCGCCTGGTGCAAAACACAACTTAAGGCTATATGGATGTGATAATTATGTTATTATTTCCGCATATATGTGTATATATAAAAGGTTTGTTAGTTAAGATCAGAATGAGCTAAAGGTACCGCTCTTGACTAATAATAACATGCATTTAACCGACTGCCACGCCTGAGGCCGCGGGTTCGATTCCCGCACAAGTCAAACATTTGTGTGCATGAACTTGGATGTTTGTCTTGGTCTGTGTGTTTCTATGTATAATACGTATGTACTTACAAAAAAGAAGTATATATGTATGTTTATCCATTGTCTAGTACCCATAGTACAAGCTCTGCTTAGTTTGGGCTAGATGGTGTTGTGTATGTGGTAGAATATTATTATTATTATTTGCTACTTATATTACGAGTATTAAATTAGCGCAGTAAAGTATTTTTTAATTAATATGCAAGTGATTCGAATGTCGCCTTGAATAAACTAAAAATAATAAAAAGTATTTAATAGACACATCAAATAAAAACCTCATTAATGTGTATGTAAATATTCGGTCCATACTGGAAATGTAATTATAATATATATAATATATAACTAAAATACAATTTTCTAATCATTATGATATACCAATGATAATCTAAACACTTGTTTAAAAGACCGGTTGATTCGTTTTGTCTGAAACATAGCAAGTGGAAATTTGTAGTGTCTACTTACAACTACGGGAGTGTGTTTGTATGTACACCTTTCTGTTACACACTGTATATCACACTACTACTGAATTGCGTAGTATTGATTTTAAGAGTCTTGCAAGGTTTGATGAAGGTTAACAGCACTATAATTGATGATAGAGCTACGCTGGCTAGCCAGAAGTTAATTGAAGTAATATGGTAAGTAGATCGGTGTAATGATCGTGTATAATGAGCACAAACTGCGCTTGATTTCAAGTACTTTGTGTTGCGGAATGCGGAATAAATGCAACACCACTCAAGGCAGTGTCGACAATTAGCAGCTATTTTAGAAACAACATGACTATTGCGTACACCTAAAAACTGTAGTAATTATTGTTGTCAAACCAAATTAATGCTACGGCACATAATCACAGAACCTTGCTAAATGCTTTTATTGTAAATGTTGTTTCGTAAATAAACAGATTTAAAAAAACACATGACGTTGTCGGTGATTTTATGAAACAACATGACATTGCCAAAGTATATAAATACAGCCCTGTATTAAATTGCCTTATCCCAGTGTGAGAAGAATTAGGACATAGTCCACCACGCTGGTAAATTGCGGGTTGGCAGACTTCACATATCCTGGACAACATTATGTAGAACTATCAGACATGAAGGTTTCCGCACGATAATTTCCTTCACCGTTATAGCAAGAGATAATTAACTATTTAATATACACATAACTTCGAAAATTTAGAGATGCGCGCCTTTGGATCGAACTAGGGACCTCTGCGTGGCAGTCCAACCATTTCCCAATATAAATTAGGAAGTTAAATACGGTTTTGAAACGCATGTAGTGGTTAGTGTAACCGACTGCCACGCCTGAGGTCGCGGGTTCGATTCTCGCACAAGTCAAAAATTTGTGTGCATGAACATGGATGTTTGTCTTGGTCTGGATGTTTCTATGTATAATATTATTTAAAAAACAAAAAGTATATATGTATGTTTATCCATTGTCTAGTACCCATAGTACAAGCTCTGCTTAGTTTGGGCTAGATGGTGTTGTGTGTATGTGGTAGAATATTATTATTATTATGTTTCTGTCAAGAAATATTTAATTAGAGCCGCAGATAGGAAGCTAATTAGAGGTGTTCCCAGAACAGGAAGCATGATCTGTCTCCTCTAATAGCTACATACAACGTAACCCATAGGACATTAAGCCTTATAAATTTCTTACCGGATAATGCGCCTATTATTTAGTTATTATGGATAAAAAGCGCCAAATTGTCTAGCGCCGTGAGCGGAACTTTGCATCTTCTAAAGGCTTCATAGGGCCTCACGATCAGAAGTTACAAAGTTGCAACTTTTGCGTTAACCCTTTTTTATTATCTTAGATTTAATATGACTGGCGAAATGTTAATGTAATATTTTGATTAGATCTTTAAAAATATATATGTGTCGTGCTAAACATAATATGGTTTTACCATGGGTATGGACAAAATATTCCCATAACAAAATATGTATACGCATATACTAATATTACATAGAAGTTAAATTTGTTTGCTTATATGTAAGAAGTAATATCTCGAACAAATTAACCGATTTAAAAATAACGTAAGCAAAGATTTATTAATGGCCACGAGAGTGAAATAGCAGGCGAAATTTGATATATCAACACGAACAAACATTGAAATATTCAGGCAAAATATTTCACAAAATGTAGGTCGCGTATAACCTAGTGAGCAGCCAAACCGCATTGCAAGCATTCCGCACCTGCTTCATCTATTTACATCTAATTACATAATTCCTCTTCATCATTAACATCAGCGGTATCTAATTGCACTCAGAATCCACATACGAGTAAAAAGCCGCATCACGAATAACCCACTGTTATACAACATTCCATTCGACGTGCTTTTCATTAGGTATCCAATCAGTACACGGCGTGTCTAAAGCGCGATTCGTCACGAAGGATTTAAGTTAAGCCGCTGAGCATCCCAGAGGTCAAGGTCGAAGTAAAACACTCAGAGAGGACAGGACCCGATACCTATAAACACAGGTTATAAATTACATCATTTGATTGGTTCCAATCTACTATGGTTTCGATAAAAAAATATATTCGAGAGTCTTGAAGGAATTATAAACTTGACACGCTCAATTTCAGTCGACACATTTCGATTTTTCTTTCGACACAAGTCGAAGTGTGTAATGGTGACATGCCGTGTTATTTCTGAAGTAATTCCAATATGGCATTGTTAATTGAATTAGTAATCCGAAGTAGAACAAATGTAGAATGTAGATTGTATCCTTCGGCGTGGTAATCGCGATTATTATCTCAAGGGATTGGAATTTTATAGAGCAATTCAAGCTATATTTTCTTTTTCTTTACCTTTACCACGGAAACGGTTCTTCCTAGAATTTAATTTTGTTATAGTTATTTCGATGGATGATAAATGATCTGTGAAAATACGCTCACCTAAAATTTTTATATTTATATTTTGTAATATATTGCAATATACACAATATTGTACTTGTAAATTCATGCCTGTTTTCCAGAAAGTTTCAATAAAATACTGTTATTTGGATAAATGGAATCGATCCTTTGAAATACTCACCACGTTAGTAATCGCGAAAAAAGCATTTAAACCATGCAGTGCAATTATTTCTTACCACTAGATAGTTGGTTACTCTTTACTTAAGCCATCAACATGTGACCACCAGAAAGATTCATTCACAGCGATAAAAAATAATGGACGTGCTAACTGATCACTCAACGTATTTGTCGAAGCTAAGGAGAGATCTCGTTATCTAAACAACAGTTCCATGATTAAATGCGGCGACATAGTTTAATAGACCATCAATCAATCCGCACAGTAGCCATATCGCCACAGGTTTCTCAATATACCGATTTAATCATACCCATTTATAGAAAACCACTTTTAAGAATTAATAATGTCGTTTTCCATTTATCATATTTTTAAAGAATTTAATATACCTGTAATATCAGTGAATAATAAATTAAGAAACCAATTTTAAATATCAATTTAGCCGCTATTGTTTTTAGTTGCGCTCTTGCCGTTGCAACGTAATTGTTACTGTAGACTTACACAAATATAACGACCGGCTTGCAGCTCTATTCATCCCATATGTGTTCTATTTTGCCTAGTAATTATATTCAACAATGAAGCACAGAAAACAACGGAAGCGTTGGAAGTGCTAATTCGAAAAATATAAACCGCAGTGTTCATATAATGAGCACAAAGACATCCCTCGTACAGAGCGATGAAATAACTACTAAAGGCCTGCAATTAGTGAACGAAGCAAAATGGCTGACCAGTCAACCACTTCTGTATGAGCTACCTCACCCCGCTTGTAGATACACACGACATATGTTAGAAGGGACAGCTGGATGTGACGTAGGGGTCGTGTTTACCTGGACTTTTGCCCTCCCCCGAGTTACACGATGTGCGTGTGTGTTAATTTAATTTTCTACTTGCAGTAATTGCAGTTAGCCCCGGGGCAGACAAGCGAGGGCCCGACACGACATACTAGAGTTCTCTTTACCTACATCGAGTGGACTTGCGTGTTTGCTGGACAGTCGACACCCGCGCCCTTCCTCGTGCAAACACATAGGATTAAAAATTTATTAAAAAGAAGGATGTATTTATTGGTAAATTTAAGTGGATTAGCCATTGGTGAAGTGGAAGCTGTGAGTTCGGTTGGATGGTATAAATCATGGCCTGGTATAAATATCCGCGTTGAAGAAAGTAGGTACACAAAGCTGACAATGTAACAAAGTCCCGGTCAGTAATTTCCTAACGCCGATCTGTGTGGTAAGGTGTAAATGATAATGGTGCGCGTAGCGGGGTGCCTCGCGGCTTTGTGTGCGCCGCTTGCATTTGTCATGTTAACACTGAACGTGTGAAGAGCCCTTATTAATGACGAACAGATTACGCCGGCTCAAGCCGCCGCCGCATTGTTGCCATTGTCCGCGCGGTCCCGTCGTGCTCACATTGAAAAGCGCTTTTTCTTCTATTTGCTTTGGGTTTCATTCAAATAATAGGATTTTCGGTTTGTGAAGGTAATAAAGCTAAAAAAAAAACCTTTTGAGTAAACAGGTAGGTAAACACAAAGTCGAGCACCGAAAAAAATCAAACATATTTAATTCGGCGAACGGACGCAACTGATTCGGTAATTTATCTGATCGTAATTGTACGTATGATTATATAAGGGGGCAACACGTTATAATTGAACTATTTGTATCTAATAATATGCGACCAATGTTTTTGACTAATAAACCGTTCGTTTATGAGGCTTTCATGGAGCAATTACCAGCGGGGGTCTATCCTAAGCCGAGAGGTGTAATGCAATAAACTCATAAACTGCCGACCGATGCACAGGTGTGTGAAGTCATTTATGATTCCCGTATAACGACGACTCTTTTTATATACAAAGTGTCCATCGCTCGTTAATATTGGTAGGAATAAGAGTAGAGCTATGTTGCACGCGCAATGAATGAGAGGAGCGAGCGGCAATACGAGCACGGGATGTTTTGAAGTTTCCTTTTTTCTTCACACAGAAGTTTTGTGGTATCGTTTACAAATTTATTGTACTTAATTCTGGGAACATTGTGTCGTGCGCGCTCATTGACTTTTGTTGTAAAACTCACCAATTATATAGTAAAAACCTTTTGTGATTTAGGTTGAATGAACGCATTTAGAGGAGGCCGAAATTAGAGCACGGCTAATTTGTTTTGTGATTCCGTCTTAGAACATGCTCCTATATTTTATGATATATTGTGCTCATTTCGGGTTATCCGATTATAAAGAGTAGTGGTTTTCTTCATATATGTAAAGTTATAATTGACCAGAGACAAACATGTATTTTTGTATTATGATTTATTAAATCTTGAGATTATAACACATTATATAGATACTTATAAGCTAAAATAATTATTCTTTTATATATATTAAAGTGTAAATCTTTTTATATTAACAACCTGATAGAGACATCAGAGTGTCGATTTATGCATCACCACTTTTTCTAAACCTTTCTGTGTAAACTTGGCACAGATTATTAACCCTCAAAATGGTGACCGGTTCATATACTAGATATGAATATTATTATTATACGTTATTATCATAGCTCTCTTCTTGTAATCTCAGAGACACAATACCATAATTTTGTAGCGAATTTAAACATAATAAACATTGTACATTTCATACGCTCGATTTCCGATTATCTGTAATGCAAATAATTGACAGACGACGTGCCTCCATGTTTACGAGAGCACGATTGAATAGCATCCTCGGCAGTCGACATTGTAGTCTTAATTATATCTGCATTGTAATAATGCAAAATATATCGTAAATTTATTTACGATATTAATTTGGTTATTCAAGAATTCGTCTGCTAAATTTATAATATTTAAAGAGTAATAAAATTTGTAAATTTGCAGCGATAGCTCAGTGGGGAGACCAACAGACTGCAATGCAGAGGGTCTCGGGTTCGAACCCACGTCACGCACCTCTGACTTTCGGAAGTTATATGACTTTTCGAAATTATGTGCGTTTTGATTGACAATTATCGCCTGCTCCGTGCTTTGGAGAGCACGTTAAGCCGTCGGTCCCGGCTGCCATGAACATCTATGGCAGTCGTTATTGGGCAAGTCAGTACCCTCTAATATCCTGACACTGGTCTAGCCTTAGGGTATCGTTAGCCTTCGGGTTGCGGAGGTCAGGTGGCAGCCGCTCTGTGTAAAAACTGATATCCAGTCAAATCCGGTTAGACCAGAAAAGCCGACCCCAAGTGACTTGGGAATAATAAAGGCTAAGGGAGAAGAATAAAATTTGTAAATTTGGTCTTAAAATGTTATCTATTTTCTCTTCCAAATTTGATTAGTCTTTAGGAGTAAGATTTGTAACCAAATTGGGTTGTTGGCATTTTCCGATTGATACTTTTCATTATTTTATTGTTGTGAATTTAGCAGGTATGTGTACATACAGCATATTGTACTGTTCTACTTACAAAAAACAAATAAAATGTTGTTTACTTATAAATTGAGAATTAATTGTTTAATAGTTCAAGACAACAGATTCCAATTATGAAACTAATAAATATTTTTCTCTCGCACGTATATCAAAACACATAAAAGGCATCAAAAGATTTTAGTACGTATTGTGCTTACCATCTGCTAGACTAAAGCTTAGCAGACACCTAATATCAATAACGTTTACTGACACAAATAACCCGAGATTACATACGAACAATTTACAACTGGAAACAATGTCTCGTTTAAGTTCGCTGAACGCACAAGGCGTTTAAAAGGTCGTATAGAGATATATTAAAGAAAGAGCATTTACCGACACAAATACGTATCATAACACAAACGGATCTAGTATTTCGTGATCGGGGCGTGTCCGTTGCGTATTAATGTGCCCGCCACACGATAAGCATCGCGGCGCTTTGTGCCTCGCCGGCCCATTGTGCGCCCGCGCAGCCGCGAGAAAAGTAATTCTTAATAGACAATAAGCCGGCGTTTAACGCTTTTATTTATGTAACACAATGCTACGGTTTGCGAGAGATATATGGATCGGTTATCGAACAACACTCAACCAGTTAATGTACGCGATAAATGTTTTGGACCTTTTTTTAATGGCTTTAATGATGCTTAATGCGAAGGGTATTTAATATTAGGCGGTTTGAGGAAAACGTTCGCAATTGCTTGCAGTGAACCATTATAAGCGATCGTTTGGAGTTATTTGTAAATATATCTTCTTTTATTGTACGTTGTTCTTAATATTTGAGGATTGATTGTTATATTGTGTACTAAAATAAATTGGGAGCTTGATGAATTGTGGGTTTTATTCGTACAAGCAAGTTTAATTTTTATTCATACCTTAATGTTACTTAGTTTCAAGCCTGTATATATTGAAAGAGGTAGGCAGAGGTACTACACTTAAAATTCGCCAGCTATGTTTTCCACGTAGGTAACAATGGCCATATCTATAGTAATTATAAAGCTGAAGAGTTTGTTTGTTTGGTTGAATGCGCTAATCTCAGGAACTACCAGTTCGAATTGAATAATCTTTTAGTGTTGGATAGCCCATTTATTGAGGAAGTCTATAGGCTATATAACATCATGCTACAACAAATAGGAGCGGAGCATCAATAAAAAATGTTGCAGAAATGGGGGAATATCTCTATTTCTATTCTAAGTGCGCGGGTCAGCTAGTCTATTTATACAAACAAATATATTACAAGTTTCTGCCCAGGGCATGGCTGCTTGAATTGCACCGGCACACAGTGGGTCTAAACTGCTTTATGACGGACATAGGATATTTTTAAAGTATTTAGAATCAAGATATCTTGCATAATCTTCTCTTGTCGTCTGATCTAAAACTGACCTTTCTAAGGCCAAGAATACCTAAACAATCGAAGGTTATCTCACCAAGAGCAGTCGAGCTTTTGGTGTCTCTTACAGCTAAACCCGAACTGGAATTTATAGATGTACATACTTTACAAGATAGTGATGATTATTTGCTTTAATTTAGAAAAATATGTTGTATTTTTTTATATGTTTTAAAATTATTATTATGCCGTAATTATAAGTATTTTAATGTAACACAATTATTTTATCTATGATATTATTAATAAAAAGTTCTTATTACTTACTTTTTTTATTTTACCGAATCTCATAATTCTTGAATGAGCAACTATGGGTGCGCGCTGATAGTGTAGGATTATAGCCAACCAGCCAAAGAATAAGACTAAAGTAGTTTTAAAGCAAGACCTGTCAAGACTTAGCAAAATTTTAGCAGTTTTTGTTTCATTCCATACAACAAAAATAGAATATATTTTTCCGGGCAAACTATCAGTTTTAGAGAAAAAAGTATAATGACAATTATTCATTGTAATGACGAGTTCTTTAAAGGAATATCTAAAAAAAATCCTATGTCCCTCATATAGCAGTTTCGACCCACTGTGCGGCAGGCATATACGGATATAATATCTTATGTGTTCACCCAGGATATGATCTAGGTGTGTGCAGATTTTCATCTAAATTCTTTTAATTGGTTATGGGTGATTGAGTAACAAACATACCTCTAACCTCCAACACCTAAAATTATTCAAACTATTACATTTATAATACAAACTACTTATTATAAATGTGAAAGTTTGAATATTTATTTTAGAATAAGCATTGCCATTCTTCGTGGCAATGCTGCCAGTCTTCTGGGCACACTACCAGTCGACTGTGATGCGGAGGTATTCTATGACGTCTATTAGAGGGTTTTAGTTTTCTTTTTTATTTCTGTTTTATAATATTTTAGGTATAAGTTAGTTTTAAAGAATTGTGTTTATATGTACATAGTCAATAATTTACATCTTATTAGATTCAATATATTGATTTACAATTGAGGTTACAATTGGACATCATTAACCACAATATCATCAATAATACAATTTATTTCTTATCGTATAATTCCAACAATCCTAATTTAGGATAATATTATAAATAAGAATGTGAGTTTGTTTGTTACGCTAAACTACGCTTCATCCAAATCCGTTTCACGAATTATGTGGCCCAAACATCTTCAAGCTTTTACATTTATAATACTCAAAAGTAGTGCGTGTAATTCTAATAACACGTTCGTTTCCTTACGAAAAACTTTTCTTAAAAACTAAAACATGTATAAAAAAAGCTATTTTTGTTGTACCCTACACTATTTATATTCCTAAGAAAGCATTGCACAATTTTACACTGACATTTACTAAATTTAAATAGAAGAATAATATGGCCTTCAATCGATCACCTCAACTCTGATCACCCAAAAGATACCTTAATACCGTCAAGTGGTCTGTATCCTACTTTCCATTCAATGTAGCATAAAACAAGTGAGAAACGGCAATGAATTGCCGTAAATATTAGAGTTCGAAAAAATTGTTCAAGTAATTTGCAAAGGTCACGTTATACGTCAGAGGTCAAAGGTCATAGTCACTTCGGGGTATATCGACTATGCTGAGTCGAATGGCGTCGATCGCAAGTTTCTTGCTCTTGTGGTCCTTGAGTTGAAAGATGGTATCACGTGATCTTAAGGTCAGAGGGCGAAGGTCATAGTCATTTCGGGGATATATCGACTATGTTGAGTCGAATGACGTTTACCGCGGGTCTCTAGGTCTTACGGTTCTTGAGTCGAAAGTTGTGTAACAGACGGACGGACAGACGGACGGATGGACAAAGCCGTTGTGTAAGAGTTTTTTCGAACTCTAAAACTCAGCATCGGGAATACCAGTGGCCAATGTAACCCTACCTTTAGACTAGGTAAAATCCAACAATAATTGAACGGCAGCCGTATCTAAAACATGGTATTACGATGGACATAGATTAGCCTTAACTACACGGCTGCCATATTACCTTTGCACCTGATCATTGTCCATTTATTCGTACGTAGCGTTCACGTCAAACCTTCGACATGGTTATCACAGCGTACGTCCGTCGTGGCGACAGCTAGACTTGTAATTTGATAAGTTATGTCCTGTCACTTCGTAATTGTAGTAGTTTAGCACATATTGCTTAGCTTTGTCTTTAGTGTTTTGTTGCAAGAAATAGAGTTTCTTTTTCTAAAGATTACGTATAGCATCTGCCTTCTAATATAAATGCGATAGTGCTTTTTCATTTTGCTGTTTGGTCATTTTACTTGTTTCATTTTGCATAGGGATAGTTTAGGTGCTGAAAAGTGATATAAATCTGGTTATTATATTCTAGAAATGAGTAGTTTTAGCTACGGATAGTTAATTTTTGATACATATTGTATGGAAAATATGACAAATTAACTGTCTGTAACTAAAACGACTTTTTTATCACGATAAAAAAGCACTGAAGTTCGCATGTAACATTTATTTTTCTTTAGAACTACGAAACCAAAACTGCGGGCACACTAGAATTATATATTTTTCCTGTAAATTGTAGGGAATAGGATATTATATTTTCTGATTTTATTTGGTATAAATAATCCCTGTGTAGTGGGTTTGACGAACCATAGCAAAATGGACTTAATGTACACCGAAACACATACAATAATTACAATAATTAAACTACATATATGTACCTACGTAAGTACATGTCTTGTCTCGTGTCAACCAGTAAAACATGGTGTGTTATAACGAGCAAGAATAATTTTAAGACTCCGTACTTCAACTAGTTTTCTAACTTTTTTCTAAACGGTCGAAAAATGTTATTGAAATTGTCGAATTTCAATAACATTTTTCGACCGGGAATCCAACCTGAGAAGTCATGACACTGACTAAATGGCTATTTAACTCTACACTACCTACCTTTTAAAAGTAGTGTAGAGTAACGCTATGGCGCCATCTATCCCCATGCATTATAACTAACGACCAGCATGGCACATGTTACATTCTCATACTGTTGACTTGATCGGGTCCTTTATTTACATTATTTTATTTAGAATCATTATACAGATATTTACGACTAATTTCCGGAGGGGTAAGCAGAAACTGCGGATTACTACTTGTTATTAGCAAGCCTACTATAAAACGTAAATGCCGAAATTTCGAAATGTGTTCTAAATTATTATTATTATTATTATTATTATTATTATTAAATTGCGATAAGTAAGCTCTTATTCTCCTTAACCCTTTCATGAAGCAGCCCGGATCACAAAGTAATATAATTTCACAGTAAATAAATACGAAGAAACTTCAGGGGCGATTTTTTATTTCGTTCGAATAGAAAACTTAGCACAACCAGATAACGCAATAACAGTTTTCCTGTCCCTAGACAGAAAATCTGTTATTGTGTTCAAAAGTCTATTGCTCAAAAGTCTTCCGCTATAGGTAGCGGTGCGCAAATTAGACTTTTGAGCATGAAACAACACAAACACGGGACCAAACAATCGATCGAAGCCTTACGCTATAAGACCAACGAGACTATGACACGAGTAAATAATTACTAAAGTTTATAATCTAGGCTTACAGTATAATCAATCAACGTAAATTTGAATGTAGGTACTTAATTAAATATCAGTCATCTGTATGATTGAACGATTTTATGATTAATTTGAAACACATTTGGACAACAACATTTTGGAACAATTTTGTTACTAAACACGTTATATAACATCACGCCTTTCACAAAATCTTTAAGTAGAAATATATCACACCGATAATCAAATCAAATCATTTATTGCATATTTCATTAGTATTGGGGCTACTGCACTCTATTATAGTTTGCAACTAACGCTATGACATTATCAATTAAGCGTTCGAATTTTTCGAATAAATTTGATTAATATTTATCGATTATTTGAATTATTTATAGTGATACGTATGTACAATTGAGACTAGAAACCAGAAACAAAAAACAAAAAAATAACTGACTCAGTAATAACTAACGGTAATTGTTTCGATGTTTAATCAAATCGTGTTACAAATATTCGATCGTTAACTTAACTATAATAATCAGTGGTAACTGATAACGCATAAATCAAAATTTGCACACTTTTCAAATAATTCAATTGCTAAACTTATACAAATTTCGAATCATTTAAATGTTTTTTGGTGATAATTGTTCATCGCTTGCTATTTTATTGTATTGCTCTAGATCCTTAGTTCTCAAAATGATCCAAGTGGACCCCTAGGGGTCCACGGGAGACTCGACAGGGGTCTACGTCGGCGTAACAAAAAAATGAGAAAAATTATGAAATTCGTAAGCCACAAAAATTCATTTGCTTTCGATAGTGAAGAAAAAAAATGTTAGCTTGACTTTACCTATCAATGTAGGTAGATAATATTTTAAGAAGCTCAGCGACCGTTACTTGTAAAAACTTGCATATTGCATACTCAGAAACTGGGGGTCACGAAAAAAAAAAGGTCAGATCAAATCTCTACGATTTGATTAATTTTTTAATTGCATCTACTTATAAATACGTATGCCAAGGAATATGGTAGAAATTTAGCTGCAGGGGGTCCACCTAAATTTTGAAAGTGGTCTATGAGAAAGAAAAGTCTGGGAACCTCTGCTCTAGATGAATCTCCCCACAGATAACTATGGTGAGAATATATAATATTATTTGTCTGCGATGTTATGCAAACTAATTATTCTTCTTCTTCCTTATTCCTACTTCCATCATATTAAGTACGGATCTATTGTCTTTCCGACACAACTCCTAATTCCAAACAAAAGCTTAAAATCTATCGATAGTCACTAGTTTACATTCACACCACTGAACTAACCAATCAAATGTTACGAAGTATCTTCGAACTAGCATTCATCGAGTGCAACTACCTTTATCTTATCTACCTAGAGAGCTGGTTGTTTGTCTGTTGTGTATTGTCTATCACAGTTGTATTACACTTATCTATCACCATCAGTTTTAAGGGGTCTAATAGAAGTCATCTTCTATTGTGAGGCAGGCTAATGCCTAACACAATTTACTATTCACATTACCAAACGCCTTGCCACTACTTATCTGACAGAGAAACCTAACAATACTCCACCAAACCCAGAACTTCTAACCGCGCCTCCGATCGACTGCAAACATAAGCGTATACAGACACCACGAGACTTGCTATGAAAGAATACCAAGATCGCCTAGCAAAGCCTTTATATTATTATCTTAACTAGAACACAAACTTCTATTTACCGTGTTATAAATAGCCCACTTAGTGTCAGGATTCTCAAGTTGCCTGAAGCTATCCTACTCGACGTGACGGCCAAATGCATAAAACTTTGTTTAAGAAAATTCTCTAGTTAGTTGCATACATTTGATTTTTAACCTTATTTTACAAACAAAAGCAAATAGCAGTCTTTTTATGAAAACTGTATCAAAATTGGTTCCAAATAACGGAGTATTGTAAATTTGGATGTAAGAAAGAGTGGAGTGTATTGGGGTATTTCGCTTTCTCCCTCGGACAACTGCATTTGAATAACGGTTACATCACAGTGGGTATATATCGTGCATACTTTTTCTATCATTTGACAAATTACTCCTACTATTAGATTTGAAACGCTTGTATCTTATTTATTTTTGAGTAGATTTGTACTTTACAGTTTGAGAAATATAACCATTTGAATTAAATAAATTAAAAATGTGAACTGTCACATTCTAATTACAATTTGTTCGATCATCGAATCCGGGACTAACGATTGGCTATAACTAACCAACGAGACAGTCTTCCTGTACTTACATATATAATACCCTCTAAGTCGTCGGCTATCATAATACATTCTAACTAAGAACAACACAAGCTTGCGATAGATAGATACACGCACATGCAAAGCTGTCAACAATATCCAGTAGTCGTGTCTCAACATCCTTATATATATATCGTACGTAGAGACTGTGTATAAATTAGTCAGTGAAGTGCCGCTCACTAATTGCACCACTACACAAATATTTAATAACAATCCCAGATCCTCCGAGATGACCACTTATCTGTTCAATTGGAATAATTAAAGATGTGGAGTAGCGTTGTGTTTATATTTTTTTCGTAATGTGAAATGCCTCCATAAGATAATCTTATGACGTTTAGAGTACTGTGAAGATATTGGATTCAGGGAATAAGAGGATATAGAAGCCTAACTGAAAATTAGCATTAATTTCCACATTCTTTAGTACAGATTTGTAAGACCTCTTTTCTTAAGATGCCAACCGTCCGCTTTCTGCAATGGTAATTGATTAAAACATCCTTATTAATGTAAAAATATGTACTTTATAATATATTTGCATAATTTTGTTCAAAAGAATTTATCTCTGCAGCTATGCACTTTTATAAGAAACCTGAAAATATTTTTTCTACAGAAAGTAAAATAATTATATTTATCAATTTGCTTGAAGTAAATATATAGTAAATAAATTTGTGTGGCAAATTATTATAAATACTAAAAGACAAGCTTAACTATATCACAAAATCACAAAAACCAACAAAAATATGTTGTAAGACGGATTTTAATAAGTAACATAAAAAATGTAAAAATATCATATTATAAATATATGACTAATGCTTGCAGCTCCACAGATGTGTCTGTTCAAATTATCGCTGCACGATTGTTAAACATTATTACGTCGGGTGTTGTTTAATAGAAACAAAAATATCTGGCGGCGCGCCTCGTGTTTGATCTCGAGGTGTTCGCCCGTCGAGCGCGATTAGCCCTCTCTCAACGTATAATCAAATGTGCCTCGGGCCGCCTTCACCACGAGCAAAAGCAACCAAAACACTAACGCAAACATTACATTGCTTGCCTACTTTAAAAGAGACCTCCAATACATTTAAGAAAGCCAGCAATGTAAAGCGTGAAGGTCGATGTAACTGCAGGTTCGTTTTAAAAAAGCGGCCAGTCGTATTGAACAGCGGCCGGCTTCGGCGTACGAAGCCTCTCATTTGGCCGCCATTTGTCGGCCATTTCGGTGCACCGATCATAAATGGAGCCCGCTCCGGGTCACGTTAGCGTCTCGGGAGAAAACGTGAAAAATCACACTTCGACGCGTGAAATTACTATCGATATACAAGCCCAGCTTGTCTTTACATATTTTGTTTTAACGAGATTATGTTTGCGATGGTTTTTCTCTAAGTACGTAATATTATAATACTTTGCCGTAATGAAATCGGTTTATTACTTTATTATGCCGGCTTATACTTGTATTTGCATTTAGAACGATTATGCTAGAACACTTTCAATCAGCTCTAATATTAAGAAACCTATTCTAATCTTTAGAGCGCTGGTTAACTTTGTCGGAACGCTGATGATCTTTACTGTTTTACGGAAATCGATTGAGTTTTGTAAGCTCAGTCGATGTCGTTGTCGTATAAAAGCTATAGTCGATTCTCGTCGACTATAGTCGACTTCTACTCACACTCTCATAACGAGAAGGAATGGCAGAGGTAGATTTGGCAACGAAATCTTCTTCCCTTGCCTCTATTAATTCCATCTGTAATATATTTTTTCTTTGGGTTGCAGCGATACCTCTGGTATTGCAAGTGATCGTAAGCTATTAGACAGCTCACCATTAGGTGGATTGTGTCCTTAATTACCAACTTGGTAAATTAAAAAATATATGGAAGTACTTCCCTGATAAGATTTCGGCAATATTTAATAAAGGTTATACTTCAAGAGACATTGGTATTTCTGTTTTGTTACGAAGGAGGATACGATAACTTTTTGAACACAGCAGCAGCACCTACAAATAAACTTTACCTACATGTTTACTACTTTCCTAATAAATAAATATTCTATCACATACATACAACACCATCTAGCCCAAACTAAGCAGAGATTGTACTATGGGAACTAGACAATGGATAAACATACGTATATATACTTTTTTTTGTAAATACATATATTTTATACATAGAAACACCCAGACCAAGACAAACATCCATGTTCATGCACACAAAATGTTTGACTTGTGCGGTAATCGAACCCGCGATCCCAGGTGTGGCAGTCGGTTACACTAACCACTACGCTATCGAGGCCGCCAATTAATAATACGTTGGAGTTCTTGTTGCATCCATATTTCAATAGCTGCACTATATCTTAGCTATCTATAGCTTACAATATCAACATAATAACGGAGGCATTATATCTGTAAATCTTAAATAGATTATGCATACATGAAGAATACCCATCTTCTTCTTCTATTTTTCTTCTTTTCGTGTGGTTAGTGGCTAACCTGTTGTCAAGAGTTGTTCAAGCCGCCCGTAGGCCTCTGACATGGCTTAACAACTGCTGTCAATTTGACAACAACCGGAACCGACTTTTTACGGGCCCTCCAAAGCACGGAGACGCTCAGATGAAATACCACTAAGCGGTCACCCATCTATAGACTGACCGCACCCAACGTTGCTTAACCTCTCTAATCGTTTACCGATCAGTGAATGCAACTGGCTATGACCGCCTATACCCATTATTCAGCTGGTCAGTTTAGGTTTTACGTAATATACATATTACCGTTTAGAGGCACAATTTCAGACCAGCTGCGCTTCTATTGAGATATTTCTAACAAAGTTGTCCTTTATCGCTCTCCATGTCTATTATTACTTTTTACTTTTTTTATTATTTATTACTATCTTTAGTAGATTATACAGGAAGCCTAAATTTTTTTGATTGCAATCGTTAAGATTCATTTTTCAAAATAAAAGTCTGCCAGGTTAAAGTCAGCTTTTCATTTGTTTAGAGTCTATCCGTTTATAAAACACATTCTAGTTCTGTCATTGAGCTTAGTAGCTAGTCGTTCACAGCCGAGGTTTAGAACACAGCATCGAGCAATCTAAAACCCCAGTTTATTTAGAGACCTTAGCCAAATATATTATAGACCTACGCCATGAGTATGTATTCACTCACATATCGCTGGTTATACTTTAAGCCTTGCCTTTTATTATAGTGATATCACTATCACTAGCTGTTGAATGTTGTAGCGCTCTAAAGATTAGAATTAGGATCACTCCTACATTTGCCTGCCGCACAATGTCTTGTACCGTGATGCTATTGCAAATTTCCTGACAAAAATACTCAAAAATCGTCGCCCGACCCAGGTTTTTTATTTAGGATCATAGGTAGGCAAAATGCAAACTTACGCCATGTACCAACGAGGGAGATAATACATTACGATGCTATTACGCTCCAACTTTCCAGCATTAATGATATGGCGTAGCTTATAATGGAAAATAATGCGGAGTTCTCAGCTTTTCCACAGAGTCGTCGGAATCAACAACAAAATCCGATAATAATTGATTGAAAACCTAATGTTTCTACTAAATACATAATGTTATCAATTATCCACAAAAAGAGAGAGTTTATAAGTAAAACCGTAATGATTTCTAGCAGGCAAGGCTTGTCTTGATACTCACAGCGTCCATAGTCGGCGTCATTTGGCGAGTTATCATGAGCCCTAGTTAACCCACGCTCCGGGCACATTGTACGTCAGGCGGGACGAACGAGGCTTTCACAAAAATTACATAGCGCCGCACAAGAGCCTCGCCGGCTCAGTCTCACTGCGATTTATTTATTTCACTTAAAATGCATCGTAAACGTTGCGAACGGCCTCCACTGAAGACAGCCGACTTAAGACACAGCTATGCCGCGAAATTCATTTATTACGTATAAAATAAATGAATTTACCAAGAAGTATAAAATTATTGGCTTGTTATTTAACTTCGGAATTAAATTAACGGAATGTCTTTAGTGGACGGCTCTCTAGGAGCGACATCGATTTTCCAATTAACTGTTACTTAAGGCGGAACATTCCTAGAAATACTAAAGCGTGGCCGTATAGGGATTTTAAAAGTATTACATTAAATAAAAGACTCTCCTTTATTTGAGATGTAACAAGAAATCCACACGTCATATTAGTAGAGCCTACCTCTCCATAATCACTAAAGGAAAGATAATTTCAGTTTTGAGATGTGCCGGCGCGGATCGAAACCCTCGCAGACGTGTCGGCGCAGCCAAACAGAGACAACATATACAAGTAAGAAAGAGACGCAGCCCTCTAAAATTATACCCTCTTCGACTTTTTCTTTACTGCAATTAATGCATCCGATGATTGTAGAAATTATGGCCAGTTTGTTTGTGATCTTATTAGTTTTAGAAACCTGTTTTAATTAGTAAATATCTGACTTTCTTTTAATACCTCTTTTATATTTGTAAAGGTATTTTTATTAAAAAGAACCTCTTTTGCATAAATTTGGGTTCACGTTTGTAACTATCCGATTGTAAAATTGTGGACTAGATTCATGGCACCGGTAAACTATTATTGGGATTATCTATACTGAGATTTAATTTTTTGTTTGTTTGTTTGTAAGGATTTAACACAAGACTACTCCACCGATTTTGAAATTCTTTCACCATTAGTTAGCTATATTATCTCCAAGTAACACAAGTTATATTTTAATTTTTAAAGAGGACTGCTACTCTTTAAATCGAACCTACTTATACGCGTGTGAAGCCGCCCGCAAAAGCTAGTTTATAGTACCTATATTAAGTAAACAGCAACAGTCTACCAATAACGTGGGACATACAAATAGCTGGCAACTACCCCTCTGGGGATATGAAGTAATCCGTCAAAGTATTACAAAAAGAATATATACTAAAAAGATCGACATAAAACCTTTTATTATAATATTAAATTATTCTGTTATTTAATTATAATATCGGTTTTATATAATTATGATCTGTTTATGACATAAAATTATAAAACTATAGTCAACAAGTTTGCACCTGCAAACCTGGAACAACTTGCCATTTCACGCGTTTTCTTTGTGTATTTAAGTAACCAATCAGCTGCTCATCATTGCATATAACGTAGTAGATAAGCAGAAAATCCGTATCTTTTGCAAAAATCCTAAAACGATTGCAAATGCAAATCTAACAAAGATTTTTGCAATCATACGAGCCGGCTTAACCTTACTATACTAATATTATAAATGCGAATGTGAGTTTGTTTGTTATGCTTTCACACCTTAACTATATCACCGATTAACATAAAATTTCGCATACGAACAGAAAAGGACATAGGGTACCGTTCATCCAGAAAAAAGTATTATTGTTTAACCTAATCTCCATTTAGGCAAGCGAAGCCGCGGGCAAAACCTAGATTTAAATGCTTGAATTGCAAATAAGCCGTCAAGTTATTAGCGGTGACTAACTCATATTATAAATGTAATGCAATGATGGCTGCGCCTATTGGAAAACACCTACAATTCGTCGTGCTGTTGCTTATATCTGCTGCAGTTCAGAGTCTATAGAAATATGATTTGACTAGAGACATATTCTGACGAACCAGATCTTCTTCTTATCATGTCGATGGCAACAGTTTTTAAATGATTTTAACCCAGTGCTCGCACTAAACAGGTTACGTACCCAGGTTGGCAGATCTAAAGATCATATATCAAGGTGGGGTTATATCGACCCAAGTACAAACAAATGCGACTGCGGTGCATTCTCACAGATAATGGGTCATTTGCTGACGAACCAGATAAAAATGATCGAATCTTTGCTATCTAGAGTTAATTATTTTATTCTGGTTTATCCAAGCAGCACGCAAGTTTCCAATAGTCCTAAACATACGAGGATTTGTGCAAAGATCCTGATAGTAAACAATTATATGATTGAGAAATCAGTCTTAGGTTCCAAAAGTCCGGTCCACATTCTAGGAGATTCGCAAAGATGCAAGGTTCCAATTATCCTACGACATATACAGCAATTACAATGTCAGCTAAAGATTAACGCCACTACTACTTAATTGAAAATTGCGCGGGTACATCAATGGTTTAAAAGTCACATCACCGCCAGTCTGTCGAGTCCTTTAAGCTGCCTGTCCATTGAAGCGGAGCGAGACTGCGGAGCAAAAATAGGACTGCATACTGGAGCGGAGTTGAGATTTTATGCAATCTTATTGGTTAATATTTCTCCGTTTCTTCGCTCCGCAGCCTCGCTCCGCTTCAATGGATAGGCAGCCTCAGTGCGGGCATTGTATGTTACCTCAAACAAACCGCGGCAGCACACCGGTGCGGTGGTCAGATACAATTCATTTTAATAATATCTAATATTTTGAAAATCTAAGATTTAACAGATTAATAAACGAAGCACGTCGCAAAGTATTAGCTGTAACAATATAAGATACTGTTAATCAGATTTTTTTGGCAAAGCCAACAACACTCTGACACGGGAATCTTACCCGAAGCATAACAGTCGTATTTAAAACCACTTGGTATCTAATGGCTAGTTTCACAACTATCAAGAGATTTCACAAGTATCTAGAGCCTCTCTGATTTCAGCATGACCGGCTCGACCGGGGATGGACTACCCTCTCACAGAATATCGACGTGAAATAGCAGTATTCCTACTACTGTGTTTCGTTCGGTGAGTGAGAGTGCCGGAGGCCCAATTACCCTTTTTCCTCCTTCCCGCTCATTCTCCTTCCCACTTCCTTTTTCTCTTCTTTCTTTCCTAATCGGTTGGCAACGCGGAAGTGATGCCTCTGGTGTTGCAGGCGACCATAGGCTACGGTGACCACTTACCATCTGGTATGCATGTTTACCAACTTAGTAGTATAAAAAAAAGTATCCGTAATATAAATCGCATGCTGTCTTACTCTTGTTAGGTTAAAGAATAGAGATGAAACTTTTATGTTATAGATAAATGATATTTGGAGGTTGTAGAACAGGCTCAAAGGCAGTGATAAGAAACATAGAAGATTGGCTCAAAACTGTGCTTTAAATCTTTCTATCCTTTGTTAACGAGAGGCCTCCATCAATTAATATTCAAAGACAAGATTTGAATCAAATAAATAAGTATATAAGTCAGGTAAGAGTAACGTTAACAAGGACAACAATGTGTTTGAAAATTGTAATGTCATGTGCGGACGTATTTACAACGGTATTTCTACTAGTTCCATAAAACTACCATTAAGTAGATTTCGAAAAATCTTAAAATGTAGCTAATTGCCAAATCAATTTATTTAAAAAGATAAATTATTAAAGTAATATTGTAAATAAATAATATAAATAAATTCTTAAAATTGCCCATTGCTAAATTCATATTCATTAACCTATTGAGTTGAAGCAGCACACTGGTGGCCAGACAACAGATTTTTTAAATACGTCTTGCATTTCAAGACTTGACAGTTTAGAAGTAAAATTGTTAATTATTATTATCTATAAATTATATATATAGCAGCGATAGCTGAGTGGGGAGACCAACAGACTGCAATGCAGAGGGTCTCGGGTTCGAACCCACGTCGCGCACCTCTGACTTTCGGAAGTTATATGACTTTTCGAAATTATGTGCGTATTGATTGACAATTATCGCCTGCTCCGTGCTTCGGAGAGCACGTTAAGCCGTCGGTCCCGGCTGCCATGAACATCTATGGCAGTCGTTATTGGGAAAGTCAGTACCCTCTAATATCCTGACACTGGTCTAGCCTTAGGGTATCGTTAGCCTTCGGGTTGCGGAGGTCTGGTGGCAGCCGCTCCGTGTAAAAACTGATATTCAGTCAAATCCGGTTAGACCAGAAAAGCCGACCCCAAGTGACTTGGGAATAATAAAGGCTAAGAGAGAAGATTATTATCTATAAATTAATACGTGAAGCTAAAACTTTATACCCCTTTTTACGAAAATTGCGCGGACGGAGGAGTATGAAATTTGGCACAGTTAAAGTTTATATGGAGAAGGAGTGGTGAATCCTAATATCTTTAAAAATATGCATTAGAAATACATTAAATTAATGGAAAAACACTACACGCACACTACCATGCATTTGACACACGCAGTCGAATCGCGTTCGTAGTACTTCGGCATTGATTGGCTGACGTTGTACAGTTCTTCGTAACTATGGTTATATACCGTATTTATAATTTAATTATAATATCGTCAATAAAAGAGTATAGTTAAGTAAATAATAATTTGTTCAAAAATGATGGTTAAATTAATCTGTATAACCTTGGCGAAATCTAAATAAAATGTGATTGTAAGGGTATAGCTATAGACAATAAAACCTTAATATCTTATCTTATCTTATGTGGGGGCCAGTCAGTGCAGACCGGTGACACTTCGACCCAGTGGAATCTTTCGTGTCGACACTCTCCCAATAACGACTGCCATAGATGTTCATGGCAGCCGGGACCGACGGCTTAACGTGCTCTCCGAGGCACGGAGCAGACGATAATTGTCAATCAATACGCACATAATTTCGAAAAGTGATATAACTTCCGAAAATCAGAAGTGCGCGACGTGGGTTCGATCCCGAGACCCTC
Source organism: Catocala fraxini (assembly GCA_930367265.1). Classification (NCBI taxonomy): domain Eukaryota; kingdom Metazoa; phylum Arthropoda; class Insecta; order Lepidoptera; family Erebidae; genus Catocala; species Catocala fraxini. Next base: position 9,270,042 of record OV884025.1, on the reverse strand, counting down.
TACATTGCAGTCTGTTGGTCTCCTTACTGAGCTATCGCTGCTCTTCAAAACCTTAATAAGGATTAAACTTAAAATTTAAATCGATTATGGTCGAATTTCGACCACTGGGCGACCGCTTGTTTTTATAAATATGCTGTCGTTAGACAAAATGCATCTGGAAAGTTTATTACACTTAAATATGTTTTATGTATCAACATTTTGAGCAAATAAAAGTATTATTATTGTTATGAACAGTGGTATAATCGTGCATTAGCCAGCTCGCTCGCATCCCGCCCCACGTTTACCGCGACCTAATGAGCGCTCACTCCTCGTGATGGATGACCGCCAAGCACCCAAATATGTTTGATTAACCGTGTTCTAAGTACTTATACTTTTTAAATAAAGTCTTGTATTCACTATCACATGTGTTATTATACAGTATTAAAGCACGTATTATTATTATTGTATCTAGCCGAAAGAAAAAAAAACCTTCTAATCAGTTTGTAATTATGTATGTTCATTTCAATTGTCTTTGGGAAGGAACTAACGCCCAACATACAGCTCACGCTGGTTTGGAAATCAGAACTGCACAATGTTTGTACTCACCTTGTTGTCACTAATAAAGAATTAATATAATAATAATAATAATAATAATATTCTACCACATACACACAACACCATCTAGCCCAAACTAAGCAGAGCTTGTACTATGGGTTCTAGACAATGGATAAACGTACATATATACTTTTTTTTTTTTTTGTAAATACATACATATTATACATAGAAACACCCAGACCAAGACAAACATCCATGTTCATGCACACAAATGTTTGACTTGTGCGGGAATCGAACCCGCGACCTCGGGCGTGGCAGTCGGTTACACTAACCACTACGCCATCGAGGCCGAATTATTATTGTTATTCTAATAATCTAGATATGCGCCACTGTTTTACCCGCGTTACATGACTTTAATTAACTATTATCGCACGGGGTCACATTACCAAGATAAAAAGTGCTATGTTTAAATCCAGGGCACGATTTATCTGTGTACCAAGTTGCATTAAAATCCGTTCAACGGGTGATTGTCTAACAAATATTAAAATGTCGTTACAAAGATTAACACTTTTTGATTGAAAATATTAGGACTCCCTGTTTGATGGCTATGATACATTTGTAACATAAGCATGTTAGCGTATGATTATGAATTCCCGGGTTTAAGTGACTAACAAAGTCAAATTAGTTATTCATTAAGTCATTCTCAGTGGCAGTTCGGGGTTTGGAAAGTGCCTGATTTCTATCAGGCTCTCAATATTACGGAATTTAAAACATAACAAGAAAAGTTAATGAACGTATGGGGGTAATACAACTATGCTTAATTCTACGGAGAAATTAAGCGTGAATGTATTTAGCGGTGATAAATACACTCACGCTTGATATACTAATAGCAGCGATAAAGAGTATAATTTAAGTTTACGCAAATGTTACAACTTAAAAATTAAATATATGCTCGATTTTTTGTTTAGCGGTCTGTTTAGTTACCATGGCAACGGACAGAGTGTCTCCTTGTCAATAAATAGACAATTTATTTATATTCTTCAAAGCTTTAGTTACATTCTTCTTCTTTTCTTTTTAATATTTTCTTTTTTTCTTAGTTACATTAAATATAGCTGTAGGATTAGGTAGAGCTGTAGGCACAGATCTTGTCAGCTGTGTGGGAGGCCCATGTTAGTTGAACCACAATTGAATCCTGTTTTCTGTTTAATATTCGTTGTTATGAATTTATGTATGTACCTACAAATTGAATTAAACTTTATAATTAAATTAATAAATCGTTCAAGCTTTACATTTGCATATTGTAAATTTATATCATTTTGTGCTTATTTTACCATGTTGCTGAGCAGGAATTAACATTACATGATATACACAACTTATTCAAGAAATTGTTAGATTACCACGCATTCTCAGAAGTTCTAGACCTACGACTTAACTCACTTCTAACTAGAGTTGCCAATTCCAAAATTATGCAAATATTAAAGGGTTTTTCCCCTTTTTTTTACACAAGAAACGCCAAACTGTGCACACAGTTTGTTGGCCTCCAAAATAATTTTGAAGATATTAAACCTGTCATGTCTTACTGTACCAACGTCAGCTCTGATCGAGAAATGATCATGATACTTACTCAATAAAAGGTTGATATTGGTGTTATAAAACATTCAGCCGTCGTCAGATGCAAAAAAACGATAAGTACATAGTGCAGCAGGCAGGTAAAAGCAAGAGTTATACCATCAATGCGAACCAGATGCCATATTATGATCACCCGAAGCCATACCAGAATGACTGTTAGGTAGCAGGACAGCTTCTCTAAACGAGGCTTAGTACCTACAGCAGGGGACTACGGCGCACTCATTACTTTGGATGTGTGAAGAAAGCTCTCACAACCCGACCCTTGGATAACATAAACTGGACACAGACTGTCCTTATAGATGAAATAAAATACTTACAAGTAAACCAAAAATGAATAAATGATCCTACTAAAATAGTAATAATAATAATATTCTATCACATACACACAACACCATCTAGCCCAAACTAAGCAGAGCTTGTACTATGGGTACTAGACAATGGATAAACATACTTATATACTTTTTTTTGTAAATACATACATATTATACATAGAAACACCCAGACCAAGACAAACATCCATGTTCATGCACACAAATGTTTGACTTGTGCGGGAATCGAAGCCGCGACCTCAGGCGTGGCAGTCGGTTACACTAACCACTACGCCATCGAGGTCGTCATAATATAATAAAATAATTGTTTATAAAATCATCTATATAAAATACAACACCCGCACTAGGATTAATGTCTGTATACCCCTTTACAAAACATATGTACAACGAATACCAAGAACATCCAGACTCCGAACTATTATTTGAGGATCATTATCATCACTTTTCATGTGTGGGATCGAACCCACTACACTCGGCGCAGAGGCAGTGAGAAGGCACACCACTTAAGCCTCTGCACCAACCATGCAGTCTTAATTAATGCGACAATTTGTAAATAAGTTTGGATCTTTCGATATTTGTTTTTCAATCACAAGTAAACTATAAACAAAGGACAATGAACAATTTGGCCTATGAATCAACACACATTCCACCTAAACAATAATTTGTATTTTATTTTATGACTTAATAATCAATCATTAAATCTCATGGACACTTTCGAATCTTATTATCGTGTTAAAAGTATTTTCGCGATTTCAAATACATCGGCATCCATTGTTTACATCTGAGACACGCAGTGTTGCCATGCCTACAGTTTTTACAATATGTGTACGATTTTATCAGATAAATTATTTCCTATTTAAGCTAAATCTGTCTGTAATTTGTGTATATCTGTAATTTTTCTTACGTAGTTAATACGAATACTATTCTATAAATACCATTATTGAACTTCATCATAGATAGGACTAATTTCTTAAAAAGTCATAAGTTTTAATGTAAAAGAGCATAATAAATACCACTTTCTCGGTATTATACGTTTTTGTATAGTGCAAGCATGGCAATACATTTTATAAATTTTTACATGAGGTATTCATTGACGCATACCCCACCGCGGGGGAGGGCGGAGGGGTTATGTCGGACTCACCAGGGTAAAAGAGAAAGATGGAATAAGGATGATAATAATGAACCTTCCAGATTATTCAGAAGCAATATTCCAGAAATGTCTGTGACTTACCTACATACATATATTTACTTTTAATTGAATGTGGACATCCTTAACAACATATTTATAATTTTTTTGTGGCTGTTGGTTCTTAGGCTTATAAAGTATAGCAGCTGAACAATGTCCTTTGAACAACTTGGCACACATATATATATTCCATCTTTATATATATATATATATAAATCTTCTGTGCGTGTGTTTGTAATTAAACTCTTTCTTAACAGCTGGACCAATTTTGATGAAATTTTTTGTGTGTGTGCAAGTGCATTCGAGGATGGTTTAGATTTCTTTTTTCTTTTTACTTTTGTGTACAGGATAATGTCTGTCGGGACAGTTAGTATCATGCCGTAGTATCATACCGGCTTACATTACATACACATATTCATTTACATTGAAGTAAACATAGGTTTATACAAACGCGACATCTGACGAGCGGTCATGGCTGTATAATTTACGTAGTTAGAAGGCGACATGTATCTTTGTCACGTCCATCCGCCAGACGTCAGTCTTGTAACTTAGACTTTATAGTTATAGCGATAAAACAAGTGGTCAGTGTACACAAGCCTTAACTGCATCAACTATAATAATCATCTCACATTTGTTTTTGTTAGAACTCGTTACATCATCAGTGTTTGAACAACAGTTGAGTCGTTATTATTCCATATTTTTTGTATTTGGAGCTGTAAGTCAGAAAAACAACTGTCTATACTTGTTAGTATTCACCCTCCTATTGTATTTTTGTGGCTTCTCAATGGTTTTTATCACAAATTTGCTAACGTAGTAACGTTAGCAAATTTAGCTATATATGAAATGGTAACAAGACAAAACAGCTGGATATCTAATGAGCTATCCAGCTGTTTTTTCTTGTTACCATTCCATATCCATATCTAATGAGATTAATGAGATATAAAATAGAATCAATGCAAAACATCAAAAGCAAAAAACTGCGTAATGTAAATAAACTGCATAATAATAAAAGCAACGCCATCTGTTATTGAGTAGACACATTACAATCTGTTCGATTTATATTTTAAAATAGTATTCATATCAAAATAATAATAATAACAATTAATAAAACATAAAACGCCGAAATGTTTCCGTTAAATTAAATTACATTTACAATGTTGTGTAACATCGGATTACAATCAATTAGCCACGTTGCGACTATTCACCCCTTTGGCATTGTGGCGCCCCTGTCCCCTCAACAAGAGACAATATGGTGTGACGCTGAGTTTGCGTCACGCCGACTTCTCGACGTCCTATACTCGTAATCGAGGGGGACGAACGGCGTTTGTCATCCTACCCTGCAAAACCTTAACCAAGCAACAATCTACTTTACCCCCAAAGCAGAAAGTTCCATTTACATTACAACAAAATCTGCAAGCATCATAAATTTTATAGCATTTTAATACAGCCATAACAACGTAACAATAATAGGGTAAATGTTTTGGTAAGCCATAAATAAATTGAATTACGTCCCGCTGAGAGAAGACAAATTCGGCGACGCAATTTTATGTCGTTAATAAAACACGTTTTTGACAATATCCTGGAAAGGGGCAATTAATAAATTATGTTCGGTGGATACGGTTTGATTTTGTTAAGTATACTGACATAAATGTGAAAAAGAAAGAATGAAAATGCCTATATGTAGGTATACTTAAACAGTTCGGCTGTTCGAATCTGGTATTTCTACCAAATCTCAAGATTACTATGAGTGATCTAAGTTGTTGCTAGTCGACTCTTTCTATTGATAGCATGTTTGCTAAAAGCTTCTCTAGCAGAATCGTCGTTGCTTGACACCACCACGTAAAAACCGCATAAAGTAAGTAGTTTCTATGTAACCACTGGTATAAGCAAACAAGAATAGAGTTTATCTGATAGTAATCAGACGAACTGTTTGCCAACTTGGTTCTGTAAAATACTGACCATTAAAGCAACCCTACTCCCAACTGTTTAACATAAATTTTCTTTATAAAACAAAGTACCTACCTAGTTGATATTATTTTTCATTAAATGTGATTATTTCATCACGCCAAAAGAAAGCTTTTTTAATACCCCCAGCTACATAGTTATCTTTGAAGGGGTCAAGGCTACAGTAATCGCTTCAAGAAATTACTGAATGCTATGAACGATTGAATTAATAGGTGTGTCACGCATGACATGACCAACTAAAGTTAGTCAGAGAGAGATATGGCTTAGTGGACTCTAAAAGTCGCGCAGCCAAGGCAAAACAGGCTGCTCAGCCATACCTTAAAGCCATCTCTCCATCTGATCCATCTCTTAAAGGATTGTTATGTTATGTGCTAGAAAATTCTGTCAGACTGTTGTCTTTTTCTCTCGTACGCAATAATAATGCTATAAAAGATATTACTGCGCCTTATCTTTCGGTTCAAAACTCAGCGTATCTTTAAATAATATACCAGCTCTATAACAACTTTACTTCTGAAGGCACACTGAAATTTTAACATTTATCCACACCTCGTAACCATGGTAAGAATAATTAATTACTATGGTTTATGTATAAGTGTATAGGTCACATTGAAATTGAAGATAGAAGCTTGTATTACAAACTCCAAAGCATACAACTTAACTCAATATTTTCGAAAAGACAAAATAGTATCTATCTTAGTTCTATTCAAAACATCCTAAACGTAAGAAATGTGCCGACATCATTTCATTCATGTGTAATTATCATGTACCATATGGTCACCCAGAGGTTGAAATTCGACCATAATCTTTTTTATTTATCAATTTTTTTGCACACCTCCATTTAAAGTTTAACTACGCCAACATTTAACATTCCTCCATACGCGCAATATCCTTGGGAGCACGAATTTCTCTTGTATTACCGCTAAACATCACAATATATTTCTATAACACGCCGTAGAATATTCCGATTCATTTCTTAGCCTGACACGGCAGTGTCTGAACTCAAGTGTAGAACACGGCAGAAAACAATCGCAATGTTTACTTGCACAACTAATGGGCCATTAGCCGGCCTCACTCGCACTGTGCAGCACGCGAACGCTTTAGATAACACCCTAATTGACGACATAATACTATAAACTTTACTTAAACAACAACCTACAATTATAATAGTACCTAATTGTTTACTGCATTTGCAATGTAATTCTATATTGCAGTTTTTGTTGCTGGGTGACAAAACTGCTTTTTTGTTCGTTGTTTTTCGGCCTCAGTGATCACGTCTTTGTATGTCATTTTTAATAAGTAGGTGTTTATATTAATTACTAGATTTTGCTCGCTTCGGCCTCGCTCGCATAAATGTGTTAGGTTAGTAACAGTCCTTATTTCTGAATGAAAGGTACCCTATGCCTATTCTGTATCCCTGATAACGTGTATTCAAATTTTCCAGATGATCGGTCGAGTAGTTGAGGCATGAAAGCGTAACAAATAAAAAAACAAGGATTATTAACCAGGTCTCTTAGGTCCATGTTACCAAGCATTGTTTTATTCATAATATTATTTTAAACCGATAACTATAACCAGGCTGAAGTGCGTCTGGGCCGGATACGTCTGCCGCATGCACCCAGAGAATTGGGCGCAAATTGTGACCAATTGGGTGCCAAAAGACAGTCGACGGCGATGGGGCAGACCTAAAAGGAGATGGCGAGATGACTTGGACGTCTTCGATAGGGACTGGCGAGGAATGTCTTCGGATAGAGTGGTTTGGAAGTCCAAGGGAGAGGTTTTTGCCCAGCAGTGGGACATAACAAAAGGCTAAGGAGAAAAATACTATAACGTGTTTAAATTAAGCGCTGAAATAAGTTTAAATTCTATAAACCTGTGAATGGTGTGTGTTGGTTGTCATCGTTTTCATAAGTAGCTGTTTTATTGGTCAATGTCTAATTATAGAAGTGTAAAGCTAATCTTAACATAACATACCTTTGTAACATGACGTAGCACCATAGCCATAAATTCATCGAAGACGGAAGGATAGAGGCTTAAAGTGTAGAAAGTATTTGTATACGGAAAGGATAGAGTTGTATTGCAAAAATACCTGGCTAGCATGTTAAAGATCAATGTAACAGCAGACACGTTAGTCAGGGCACAGTTCCAAACCACTAAGACCTTACCAACAGAAAAACATAATAATTTGTTTGATTCAATCAACAAACTTACATCACCCGCTCAACAGAAGGCATATTTTCATAAACGTATTAAAAATACACAACAAAACTTTAATGTTTATATATTTATCTTCGCAGTGCTACCATAAAAAGGAGCTATAAAAGTTTAAATATGTACATATAGGTGAAACAATAAATCGAGCAGATTTATGCGGGCGCCATAAATGTCTTCCTCGCGCAAGTAAAGTGTGAAGTGTTGTTAGCGGTTATATCGCACAAACGTGGGATATTTATTTAAGAGCAGCGAGCGAGGCGGGAGCGGACAAGCAAACTGTGCACTCACAAAGGAAATGGCCCAGAGCTAATGTGGACTTGTGCCGTGTGCGGCCACCCGACACCCGACACTCGAAGCTCCGGCACCCACACCCTCTCTGTACGCCTCGTAACACCTAACATGCGAACACTCACTGGATAAGACTGACGATATTCTTAAAAAGTTGTCAATAGAATACAAGTAAATTGTAGGTATGTACTACCAAATATCAATGCCTCGATGGCGGTTGGTTAGTGTAATCGACTGCCACGCCTGAGGTCGCGGGTTCGATTCCCACACAAGTCAAACATTTGTGTGGATGAACATGGATGTTTGTCTTGGTCTGGGTGTTTCTATGTATAATATGTAGATATTTACAAAAAAAAAGTATATGTGTATGTTTATCCATTGTCCAAGTACAGGCTCGGCTTAGTTTGGGCTAGATGGTGTTGTGTGTATGTGATAGAATAGAATATTATAATATTGACATCACTAAAGGTATAAATACATTTCTATTTCACGCATAGGCGTGAGATAGCTGACAAAATGTGTGAGTGGGTATAGACCCACTCACACATTTTGTCAGCTATGTTTAGGCTTCAGTAGCGAATCTATTGCCGGGTACCGAGTATATTGCCAGACAGTGTGCTGCTATTGAGAATTTCCTAACAGAAAATCCTCACCGCAGCCAACAAAATTGCCTTTTAAGCGTGGTATTTCGAATGTTATCGGCCGATAGCCTGGTTTTGTACTCAATGGTTTACGTCTAAACAGTGGCCAAGCCAAACTTGGTAATCCTACAAAAATCTGTACAGTATAAATTTATATTAAAAACAGGTCAAACAGATATTAATCTTCGATTACTTATCGATACTATTTGTTATGCATAGGTTGTGCCTTGTGAATCGTGGTATAAATTTCATCAGATTATAACTGGAGCGAACATACCAGGGCAAAAGCCATGAAGATACGATCATTCTGGTCTAACAGTTTGTTGTAAATCCTAAAAGCGCCAGATTTTGATAAGATTTTGTTTGCTTTTTTATTTTAGTATATTTGACAATTGCATATTTTGGGCTAGGATTGACACATCGGATAAGTGCGTATGGCGTTTGTTTGTTAGAATATTCTAGGTAGCAAAATGGCATCTAAACCCATTCGCCCTATTATGTAAGGAACATAACAATATACTCAAAATTAGAATGTCATAAATAAGCTTGAATTCGCAGCTCACGGATTTTGGTATCTCATGCTGTTTGCACCTTTATGGATATAAATACCCATAACATGAAAAATGGTAAATATTGGTAACCGAAGAGACTGCGAACTTGTTTAACAATATTGAAGAAGCTTGGTGTTAAAGAAGTAGTATTTCAAATTTATGACTGTCATCCTATAAATCCTACTTCGTAAATCAGAAACGGCCTTATCAAAAATTGTGAAGAAATTTCACGTTAATCGGTCCGAGTCTGGACTGGAAGCTTTTACGAGCTTGTAGCTTTAGTGTGAATTTAGTGAACCAATATTTACCGGCTCCGCAGTGTTGCCTTCTCCCAGCAAATGTGCCGGAACCCTCCGGAAATAAAGCGAACGGCAATTTGCTCGATTACTTACTTTAGATGAAATATTTGCGCGTTCTGCTCGGTGCTTTACGTGAGCTTTGTACGAATTGAGTGCTAGATTATCTGGAAGTCCGTACGTACGTACGTACTACTGCATAGTGGTTGTAGAGAACAGTTTTAAATTGACTGGTTTATTGTAAAATATTTTATAGCTACGATAAATAGATTGAGTTGTGTAGGCAATCGTTGAGAAATTCTAAAACTAAAACATTAATTCTAATCATCATTTCTGATGGTTGCAATATTAAATAAATTGTATATTGGTTTTATTGTCATTTTATTTTATTGAACAGGCGTGTGGATTTTCTGAGGTTAAGGACTATGGGATTATCTGAGATATAACATCATTTATTACATCATTATGATTATAAATATATATATATCTCTTTTTTATTTCACTAGCTGAATCTTTCATACATTTGCAACTCAAGGCTAAAGGAGCTTTATATAGAGTCTTCGAATTTGTATGTACGAGGTCGATATGTTTTATTGATTGGTGATTTTAAAAGAACCTTAACCTTTGCATACGAGACGGCTACCAACGTTCCAAAATAAAATCAAAATACTTTTTTTAAATATAAACAATCACAGAACTTTTAAAATTTTAATACATTATAATCTGATTGTATTGTTACATCGTCACATTACGTTTTGGTCGTGCCTCCGCGTATGAGTTTCATATGAAATAATATTTACGACTCAACCTAATATATTGTACAGTTTTATTACACTTATGTATATTTTCTACATTGTATTACTATAATTAAAAAAACGTTATTACACAAACCATTTCTTTATTCTCACACATTCACTTTATTACTTTCAGCTGACATTATCAGAGGAAATTAATTATGTGTCTTATACACCGCTGGTTTAAAACTAGCCAGAGAATACATTTTTAGTATGCAGGGTGTTATGTATGGTGTATAAATTATATCACCTACAACAGTTAGCGGTGCTAAACAAGCAACGCACACAAGCGTAATAGTTTTAATTGACGACGTGAATGCGTGTGCGTGTGTTTATTCATTAATGTAATGAATGGCTCGTACCTGTATTAGGTACGGGAGTCAGGTGACTGTAATTACGCTACATTAGACGCTATTATCGCTTATTGTGTGCTATCAATTTAATTCAATGCCGTTTGAGCAGCTACCGTACTGTAGCTAGCAAGATTTTAGCATCATGCAACGCACCGCAACTTGTTATGTAATGCCTTATTTCACACACTAATGGTATAAGTTTATGTCTATGTGAGGGCCAATCGTGAGATCGAGGGATCAATTGCCTGACACTGGGTCGGGCAAAAACTGTGGAAGTGTTCAATTATTCTTAATCAATGAAATTCTCCCTCTGTCTGTCCTGCGGGCACCGCTCTATGTAAAATTTTGCCTTTGGATAAATATCAAAAGGCAAAATTATACATAGCGAAAGAAATATGAGAAAATGAAGCGAAAGTATAACTTACAGTGTGGGTAAAATAGAAAAGTATATCGAATAATTATATTAGAAAAGAACGTTTTCTGCTTAGCGTAAACTAAAACCAAGAACAATTAAAATAAAACACAAAAGATATACCACAATAATATATGTATGTAATATATTGACTTTTAAAAAGAAAATATTATCACTATGCCGAGATTCAATAACACAGTAGTATAAATTGAAATTAAACTGCTATATACGGATTTTATCGCGTTGTTTATTTGACACTTTATTACAAAATTTTGAAAATTGTTACGCTACTACTACTATTAAATTTTACTAATTTTTTAAGCTAATTAAATTATTATTAAACTATTTAGATTTAATTTATTTTTACACTTTTCCCGACGTTTCGGTTGCTTTTCAGCAGCCATGGTCACGGGGAGAATAATTAGCTTAAAAAATTAGTAAGTTTAATAGTAGTAGTAGTGTAACAATTTTCAAAATTTTGTAATAAAGTGTCAAATAAACAACGCGATAAAATCCGTATATAGCAGTTTAATTTCAATGAATAATATTCGCGTAAATAGAAGACAATATTACAGTAGTATAAAATTTTGTTCTTTTCGTATACCTATACTAATTATGTAAGAAATTGTTAATTTAAGTTTTTATTTTTTAGTTCTGGGAAGCCTTATGCTCCCAACTATCGTTTGTATTTTGCTTTCCGTGGCAACTTGTAATTGAGGCAGCACCAATACTTGTATACCACTGACTTTGTAACTTAGCTTTTAAGGTGTATGTTCTTGTTGGTTGTCCAAATAAATAAATAAATAAATATTGTATCACATACATACAACACCATCTAGCCCAAACTAAGCAGAGCTTGTACTATGGGTACTAGACAATGGATAAACATACATAATGTATACTTATTTTTTTGTAAATACGTACATATTATATATAGAAATAGAAATAGAAAGACCGTAGAAACATTCAAAACAAGACAAATATCCATGTCCATGCACACAAATGTTTGGCTTATGCGGTAATCGAACCCGTGACCTCAGGCGTGGCAGTCGGTTACTCTAACTACTACGCCACCGCGGCTGACGAATTTTTTTTTGTTGTAGTATTAATTTATATAAACATGTCTGGATATAATGTTAACAGTTATATTTATTTGTTTATTTATCTATGTCGGTCCAACATATATACCCAGATATACATATATCTATTCGTTCCCGCGTAATAAGAAACCTACTGCAGTCTAAATGGCACATTTTCTTACTACGTACTGCTAATGAGAAATTCCTGACAAAAAAACTAGTAACACATTTACCCGACCAGAGTATAAAATCCAGGACATAATTTCAGCAGTTGCTCAAAGCTCATTTTCATGTGAGCTGATCAATGAGGTACCTATTCTGTTTTAAAATCAATTCCCTCACCTCTTAACATTTTAAATATATACCTAAGTAATCTTTAAGCATTTGCAAAAGCATGATGTGACTCGCGCATTACCAATCCAAAAAAGGAATTTTATGGCAGCATAAAAGGCAAAGAGCATTTTAACTCTGCTACTAGTAATAGCAAATTGACTTCTGAAAGACCCGGGAAACCGTTCACACCGCAGAATCACAACACAAACCTATTTGTGATATACAGTGCCGTCGGAGATGTGCTGGTTTGAGCGAAATGCTTGAGACAATTAAATTTGCTACGATTTACATTAAAATATTTCTTGCCTATCATATAAACCCGTCACGCTGTAGCACGCAGATCAAACGATCTTCGGTTTTAGACAATCACCACGGTTTATAACGTACTGGTTATGTATAAAAAGTCATTCTACATAATTGTCCATCAGTGTTTTTAAAAGCCCCCAGCTCTTATCAATATCTATGACAGACGATGTGGGGAGAAATTATTCTCAAATAGTAGTAGGTTTGCCTTATTATAAAGGTCTTATTCATAAAACTTATCTACATAAAGCTTATAACGTCAATTTAAGAAACATCTAAAAGTGTTCGTTCTTAGGAATGCATGCTAAATAACTTAATAAAAAACCCGTAGATAACGAAAGCTTACATAATGCTAATGATTTTTTTATTTTTACAGCACGTTTATTAGGTTTAATGAATATTTTGGCTACTGAACTTATGAAGTCTTTAGAAGGAATTATTTTTTTATAGAAATACAAAGACTACACAGCGTTTAACAGAAAAGGTGAGGTAATGTTTTATGTCGTAAAATTTTAACCTTAATTTATTTATCACTTACCTACACGTAATACATTATAAACAGCCAAGTCGTTTTATTTTTCATCGGCGTTATATTTTAATTTTACTGCCACACGTAGAACACTAAACTTAGCACCTTTAATAATAATAATAATAATAATAATATACTATCACATACACACAACACCATCTAACCCAAACTAAGCAGAGCTTGTACTATGGGTAAACATACATATATACATTTTTTTTGTAAATACATACATATTATACATAGAAACACCCCACCCCACACCAAGACAATCATTCATGTTCATGCACACAAATGTTTGACTTGTGCGGGAATCGAACCCGCGACCTCAGGCGTGGCAGTCGGTTACACTAACCACTACGCCATCGAGGTCGTATTTATTTTTACTTTTATTTTTTAATGTCAATTATACACGATACTTATAGCTGACTTGTTTTTAACTAAGAAATATACGCAGTATTGGCAAAATATTAAAAAGTTTGTGTTATCAGTAATATCAAATTTTTTATGGATATAATTATCTTGTATCTTATCTTAAATACGGGGGCCAGTCAGAGCAGACCGGCGACACTCCGACCCAGTGGGATCTTTTGTATCGGCCCCAAGATCTATCCTTTAGTTATCTCCTTATGAATGTACTGCATCAACCGCAGTGTGCACTTCAGAGGGAGAAGCCTGAAGTCTTCGGGGTTTGGATATCCCAATCCTATCAGACCCATTCTCAATCCAGCCAACGCGTCACATTCTCACAGTAGGTGCGATATGGACTCGTCCTGTTTACCACAGGCTCTGCAGATCAGATTGTGGAGATGGATATAATTCAGTATTGCTTTTTAATAAAACGAAAATATTAATATGATTTATAGTATGAAAAATACATACATACATTATTCATGTGACCATATCTCGATAATACACTATTCTAAAAATATTATCGTCCCTTATCAGTATAAGCATTAACGATCATATTATATTGTTATCAACTATCTTTAATTTTACTTTAATTACAGTGTTTGAACATTTAAAGGGTAATTTAATTTAATTTTTGTTCTTGATAATTTCTGGACGAACTTGAATATAACATCAGTGCTGATGTCATGTCTGAATTTTTAGAGTCATTACTATCATGAAAAAGCAGCGATAGCTCAGTGGGGAAACCAACAGACTGCAATGCAGAGGGTCTCGGGTTCGAACCCACGTCGCGCACCTCTGACTTTCGGAAGTTATATGACTTTTCGAAATTATGTGCGTATTGATTGACAATTATCGCCTGCTCCGTGCCTCGGGGAGCACGTTAAGGTGGCGGTCCCGGCTGCCATGAACATCTATGGTAGTCGTTATTGCGAAAGTCAGTATCCTGTAATATCCTGACACTGGTCTAGCCTTCGGGTTGCGGAGGTCAGGTGGCAGCCGCTCCGTGTAAAACTGATATCCAGTCAAATCCGGTTAGACCAGAAAAGCCTACCCCAAGTGACTTGGACATAATAAAGGCTAAGGAGAAGAAGAAGATTAGTAACTATAATGACAGACACAAGTTTAAAGATATCAACATACCATATTTTGATTAAAAACACCTCCACCAGCTTAACATTTTAAAACAAATTATTAGCGCATAACCAACTACAAAAGCACCAACATAACATATTGCATTCCTACTAATAAATTGTACTACCAAACAATTTACCAGTAGAAATGCAACGAAACAGTTAGAAGCTGCCTCGCACATGAAACAAAGGAAGCAATGCAATGCGGTCGCGTCCGTCTGTCCGTCGTCATTAGCACTAATAACTCCATACGTCGGATCGTCGACGTCCTTGCGGTTGTCAGAGGAAACTCCCTTTGAAACGTCGAGCCTCCTAATAATTCTATCAATAGGTGCATCGTTGCGGTCAATGTGGTAATCGGGCCTGAAGAAAATGTTTGGAATGCTTCTCTATAACAATTGACACAGGAAGTCTACGCCGGCTGCCGCGCAATTTCTATGCGGTCAACGAGGAATGGCAAAGCGTATGTAATTTCCTCGACGCTCTTACGTTATAATGTTAATACCTAATTATCTAATTTTAACACTGTATTGTAATAATAGGTTATGGAACTGGCCAACGGACGATAGCAACTGGAATTGTGTAGTGTTTTTGTATGTATGAAGCAAATGCATTTTATTAGCAAGTATATAATTATAGGGGCAATAAGACACGGCGTTTTCAGAGGGTTTTTCTATCGCTCTTGATGTAATTCGACATGTTGATTGTAGCCATGTGTAACCGTAATATTTTGTACATACTTGTATTGGCAACGTCTATAAATATGCGTGGTGAACTATCTAACCATAATCTAGAATAACTAGATCCTTAGCAAGTTAGCAGCCATTCAGAATTTAATTCATATCACTTGATTACGTTGAGTGATTGCGTTCCCATAAATTTTGATTAGTGCAATGAAATTACCGCTTGAGGCGTGGCTAGAAAATATTTGGCAAGATGTTGCAGGCAATCACTTTTATCGTAGTCGATTGAAAGCTATGAAGACTCGTACTAACGGCACAGATTTTAATAATAATAATAATATTCTACCACATACACACAACACCATCTAGCCCAAACTAAGCAGAGCTTGTACTATGGGTACTAGACAATGGATAAACATACATATATACTTTTTTTTTGTAAATACATGCATATTATACATAGAAACACCCAGACCAAGACAAACATCCATGTTCATGCACACAAATGTTTGACTTGTGCGGGAATCGAACCCGCGACCTCAGGCTTGGCAGTCGGTTACACTAACCACTACGCCACCGAGGCCGAGATTATATTAGGTATATAGAAAAAGGCACCGGTTAACCGACAAATACGAGTATGTCGTGACCCTCGTGCAAGAGCAATATGTTTATATTTATTGACACAGCTCAATATACATAATATATGTAGGTAATAAAATAAGGGTTAATACGAATTTTCATAAAGCATGCCCCCCTAAATAAAATAATACATAAAAAAATAAAACATGCCGATCGATTACAATACAAATTAGCAGATAAAGAATTCACAGAGGATCACAAATATGTCCTGACTAGACGGCCTGCCATGAGTTTTATATCTCAAATTCGGCAAGACTGATCGACGGCATGCTTCTACTTTTTATTAGGTCATAAACATTTTCGTTAGGAGTGTTATTCGTAAGTATGGTAAGACACGCTGACTATTGTGTGTGTTAGTGTTTGAGTGTTATTACAGCTTATCAGAATTTTTAAACGATTGTAAATAGATACTATTTTTTTTATTTTTGTGTGAATGTTTGTCTTTTGTTTTGACTCTGGTATTTAAAATGTTGTTAGTAGTTTAGTTTTTAGCCTTTATCTCGTGCACTAAAATATATGTAATTAATTACTTTTAGCTTTGTTGTCTCGTGCATAAAAACAACTCGATTGTGCACTAAAATATAAATTCTAATGTAATAAGTTTAATAACATTTAATTTCTGGTTTTTAGTCTTTGATGTCTCGTGCATTAAAATAAATTTTTTGTAAGCCACAAGTGGCGGAGCATGCAGATCCTATTTTTTATTTCTTCTTCTTCTTTTTCTTTTCGTGTGGTTAGTGGCCAACCTGTCGTCAAGAGTTGTTTAAGCCGCCCGTAGGCCTGTGACATGACTTAACGGCTGCTGTCAATTTGACAACAACCGGGACCGACTTTTTACATGCCCTCCGAAGCACGGAGGGCACATAAAAAGTAAAAAGCACGTATTTTTACTGACCACCATGCACCTACCTACATAATTGTTACTCATTTTTACAAAATAAATATTTTTATCTTTATCTTATATTTATCTTTATTAAATATGTCCAGTTGCGTCAAGAGCTAGGAAACTCACAGTACATCCTCAGAGCGTTTCGCACTTGTACCTTAAAAGTATGTCATTCTAACCGTTAGGCTATCTTCGGCTGCAAGGCAAACTGCAACTACTTCTACTTTGTTACTTAATGTTAAAAATACCATCTATACCTATATTGTAACAGTACCTACCTAAGCAGGTAAAGTGTATATTTATTGACCGTAAGGTACGGCTGGCGTAGTGGCTTCAGTGGTCGCCTCGCCGTTACCACTCCGACGAATGTTGTAGACTCGATTCTTACATGAGTCAAAAATTAACTTGAACTTCCAATAATTGTTTCTAGTTTGGGTGTTCTTTGTGTTCCATAATTGAATGTTCGTAAAATCTACCGCGACACAATAGGTACCTAATTATTCCTAGTGTAGATTGAGTTGTCCTTTTACTCATAGAAAAATTCATGAAAGGGTAAGCTGATTTGTATTATAATTAAAGGTCGTCATTTCACAAGTCGCACGTCATAGGGGTGGGCTTACTGCGATATGCTTGTTTTACTTTGTCTTCTTGCGAGAGGATGAGTTTAATTTTTAACAACCTGTGATAGCAACAACAACAGTTATATTATGAATTATAATTATATTAGGAACAAAGTTTAAACATACTACGAAGAAGAGAGATTCTCAAAGACTAATACTTTGTTAATGCATTTAAAAGCTCAACCATAACTCATTGTCTTTACAAATTTCTACATACTTTTAGTGTCATCTATTAACAAATAAAGTAAACTCTTAATTGTCATATTTGCTTAGCTATTCCACGATAGATGGCATACAATATTTAAGCTAGTTACCGATAGATGTCACGTGCCTAAAAAAAAAAGAGTAGTCATCATTATTAATACAAACTGTGGATTTGAATAACACGAAGCAATTAAGTTGAATAATATTATTTAGTAAAATGAACACACGAAAATAAAATAACATATATTAAATCTGTATTTTGAGCGAATTTTATGACGAATACGGGGACTGTCAAAATGACAATACTGTCATTTAGCACATTTATCAGGTGTTTTGGTTGAAATTGGCTGTAAATTTTCATGGATTCAGGATTGTATAATATTCAATGTTGTTAATAACTAGAAAATAATACAGTTTGCTTTTCTGTTTTAATATAACATTTAAAGTTTAATTAACTGGAATTATGTCGCTCTCCAGAATATTAATGTTACGGTCCCTATTTACGCCACAAAAACATGTACTGCTTAGAAGGTGCTATTCAAGCAATCGCGTAAATTTAGCAGATCCTGAAGTTCAAAACTTTTTAAAGTATTTGGTCATAGAACATGATAATATTAGCACAAAAGCTAGAAGGACACCTGACGAAATAAAACGACTGATTGAGATAAAACCGATTGTAACCGTTCTGGAGCAGAGAATCGCTTTATTCGACAGTATTGAGTCTCTTAAAGATCTTACTAAGAAAGATAATGATCATGACATGAAGAAAATGATCAAGGAAGAGGCTGAGTTGTATTTGAAGCGTTTGAACGAAATTGATAACGATTTACACGAAGCATTGACAGAACCAACTCTCTCTGAAGGCGGTGTGCTGGTAGAAGTAACAGCGGGGGCCGGCGGACAAGAATCCATGTTGTTTGCGCGGGAACTCCTAGATATGTACCAATCTTATGCTCAGTATAGAGATTGGGAGATCGATATTGCATCTCTTGAAGTATCTGACATTGGCGGTATAAGGAAAGGCTCACTGCTCATACAAGGTCTTGGTGTACCTGAATTAATGAAAATCGAGGCAGGTGTGCACCGTGTACAAAGAATACCAGCAACAGAGAAAGGTGGACGTATTCACACAAGTACTGTATCTGTTGCAGTTCTTCCACAGCCTTCAGAAATAGAAATTAATATCCCTGAGCGTGATATTGTGATTGAGACTAAAAGAGCAAGTGGTGCTGGTGGCCAGCATGTAAACACAACAGATAGTGCTGTGCGCATTATTCATACTCCAACCGGCACTGTAGTTGAATGTCAAGAAGGTCGGTCACAGATAAAGAACAAGCAGATTGCTTTGCAAAAACTCAGAACACTACTTTTAGAGAAACAAATAGAAGAGCAATCATCAAAGTTAAAAAGTGAAAGAAAATCACAGGTTGGTTGCATTATTTATTTAAGTTTTAAAATTCCATACCTATTATTAAAATTTTTCATGAGTTAGATGTACCAAAGCTGATGCATCATCATATGGATAACTTTGATGATGATGATGTCTATCAGCATCCATTTTGCAGGTATAAATTGTATAGTTCTTGTAAAATAGTAACTAAATAGTTGTTAAATCAACGTAGATATTATAATTTTATAAAAAGCAGTAGTGAATGTGACTATGTCTATGGGTCAGGCAGTGTTATTTGGTCCCTCTCAAGAAGATTTCAGCAGCTCCACTGAATCTGCAGCTATGGATGGTAAAAAGAAATAGAACATCTACTTTGACATGCCTGCCTACTGTATATAGGCATGAAACTGAACAACATCTATACTACAATATTAGCCATTATTATATTAAAACTTAGAGCTTATGGTATTCACCAAGGTCCAGTCCAGAAACGATGAAGGAGGTACTGCGCAACATCTGTCCCCTATTATATTTCTGGATGGAGCTGAGGTGGTATGAGTAACCAAACAATATTTCGCGTCGGCTACTTACGCACAATGGCCCAATTGTGGGGCTAAGAGCGGATAACACGCGTCCAACTAACTAACTAACTAATCCACCAAGCTCTAAGTTTTAAAACCGGATCTATGCCTGGTATACCACAATAGGTTCACCCCTGTGACGACTCCGCACAGACGAAGAAGTTCCGCCTACATCTAACAGATGGCGCTACATACAACAACACCAACTTCACACCTTGTTCCTCCACACCCCCTTCTATATGAGACCTAAAACCATAGCTGGCAATGGGAGGGTGTAATACAACTACGCTAACTACCTCAGAGAATAGGGTTACAAGACTATGATATGTATGTGTAATAATAATAATAATAAAGCCTTTATTTCCTGAACACACATATAAAAATCTTAAAATTTAAAATAAAAAATATGAAAATAAAAGTAAATCTTGAAGTTTAAAATCTAAAAGTAAAATCTACACTTATATTATAGAATATCCTTTATTTCGGTATGCCTTACGGCAAAGGCCTCCTCCAACTCTTTCCAGTGCGTTCTGTCTGCTGCCACTCTTATATGTCATATGTATGTACATATTTAAAAAATATTTGTAATTTTCAGATTGGTTCAAGCAATAGAAATGAAAAGATCCGCACCTACAACTACCCTCAGGATCGTGTAACTGAGCATCGTGAGGGAGGGGGCACTGTTCACAACCTGAAGAAATTCATGGAGGGTGGTGAGGCTTTAGAGAGGCTTCAAGAGGATCTCCTAACCCAGCAGAAACATCAGATGTTCATGGAAGAACTCAATGAATTCATGAAAAAGCATAAATTGGAAACTAGTAGCTAAGTCAAATGTTGTAAAACAGTCTTTGTAAATACTTTTTAGTTTTGTTCAATCATTAGTTGGTAGGCTTGGTAAACAAAACACATGTTAAATTATTACAATAATATTTATTTTGTACCAAACAAACAATCACAATTCAATAATGAAGTAAATATTTCACATCTAAGAAGTTATACATAAATGACAGAGATTCAAAATACTAAATGCTAAGAATATTTATTTCAGATATGACTCAGCATAGTAATACTGTATTATTTAAATAGAACACAATAAATTTTAGTGAAACATTTAGATTTTCTTATTAGGGATCTTGTAAAAACGATTCCATCCCAATTAATAATTTACCTGTAGGACGGAGCAAAGGTAACCTTTATATTAATATATAACATAGAAGAAAACTGACAAAATATTAACAGGGAATATTAAATTATGCATAAAGCCAATTCAATACAAAAGCTATAATATATTTAACTTACATAACCACCTTAATTTTGTTTTAGTTTCTTTATATTTACTTAACGATTTCAATACGATTCCTCACGGTTATGCGAGGACACTCACTGATATGAATATTTTTTTCTCTTTATTGCATCCTATTGTGGCACAACGGGAGCATACTCTATGATTTAGAACTTGATATGTGGAAATGACATGTAGTTATTTAATTATTATCTACTTACACTAAAAGCTAAGATTTTAATATTGTAATTGTCATTTTAATAACAAAAAATATAAACTATTTATCATTTTTCTACAAACAAAACTAGAGTGAATAAACTATGACATTTGATAACATAATATATAAATCTATGGTTTATGAGAAATTTTTTATATATTAAATGGCAGCTTCTTCATTATCACTCATGCCTTGAAATAAAATGTATATTTAATTGTATATTATCAACTATCAATAAATATATTAATATTGGTTCTATCCATGAGGGATTAATCCTGCTTTATGGATTCTTACACAAAATGTTGTGTCAATGAAAGAACTGCCATTTTCTCTGTGTAATATTCAAACTTGAATATATCGGATTATCAACAGTATGCTTAATGAAGCCCACATCTTGTTATTGTTTGGTAGACTGCCGCGCCCGCACATGTCTATATTGCTCTCCTGAAATTTTAAATAAATATAATTTTAATTTAAGTTATAGCAGGCTTATAACTAAATATCACATGATTAAAAATTGTGAGGTTACAATGCAAATGAGCAAATGCATTGTAATTCAATGATGCCTTAATGGTGCAGCGGTACTAAAACCGATTTTTGTGCATGAGGTCTCGGGTTCGATTTGCGGGATAGGCAAACTGAGGTCTAAACTGCTGAAAATGTCTTGACAAAAATATTTAATAACACATTGATTTTTTGTGCTATGAGAATCTCAGCAGCATGGAGCCAACAATGTGCCCGGTAGATGGCAATTCGATTCCCTATTACGTGAAATGTAAAATATAATTTTTGCTGGAAAAACCTAGGTGTAATAACCTATATAATATATAATATAATATATATATATAAACCTTTGCCATCTCTTCGGGGTAGTGTACTATGTAGTCTAAAGCTTTTACACACAGCGTTTTTATTATTATTATATATTTACGTATTACTATATAGGCGTGAAACTACGTTTCTACTTCATTAATAAAAGACAAAAGTCAATATACAGGGTGTCCGGTAATTAATGGATAATCTTGAAACGTCTTATAGTAGTACTAATAGCCGTTCAGAAAAAGAATGAAAAAAAAACAAAAATTCAATCGGTAGTCATACTTTTAACCTGTATAAGGCCGCAGATTAAAAAAGTCAATAATTTTTTTTGTTATGCTGGTATAAGTATTGTCTGGCCTAAATATTAGATCTTATTCTGTAAATGAGTATTTCAATTTCTTGACTTTTTAGAAAATTAGATTCTTACTTCTGTATGATTCCTAATGCACGAAGTCGGCTGCTTTCTATACAAGGGATGCATGTGTTTCAAGCACGGCAGCGACTCATTGTACTGCACATCGGACGCATCTATCGACATCGCAACTACCTCTTCCTTCGGGCAATTCCCATCTACCACTATCATTAACATATTTGTATAGTTCACATGCTGGGCGTAAAATGGCCGACCGCATTCAGACACCGGCTTATTTAATTTCTCATCTAAATTATTATAGTCCAATTGGTACAGATACATCTCTCTGTCGCAAGGAGTCGGCCTCGTACGGTTTATGAGTACGAGTTTCTCGAAGTCTCTCTCTAGTGTTCTCATGTTATTCGGCTTTGACATGCTATATGGGTCATCCGTTTCTTCGTCATTCTCGTAGCTCTGATACGAAACTGTAGAAAACAGGCTATGTTAGAACACAGTAATTTAAGTCTGCGTCTCCATGCAGGCAGGAATCAAGAAAATGCGTTGATAACTAGGGTAAATTAAAAACCATATTATCAGAAATTGAAGAAACATGCTAAATTGTATCAAACCGGCATCTGTGTAGAGAAACAAAGAAATATAAACAGTTAAAGCATCATTGGAAATAGAAAATAATGTTGTAAGAAATGAATATCGTAAGAATAAGCAAGAATTATATATAAGTAAGTAGATAAATAGAAATATACATAGTGAAGTAGGTTAAATTTAATCTGTAATAGAAGATAAACATGCAAGTGAAATTATTATATAAGACCGTAGAACTATAGAAAAAGAATTCTACCTTAAATTATAAATACCTACCATTTCTACTTCAGTAAACATACTCCTTTAAATAATTAATTCTCTATAAAATACAACAAATCTCATGCACATTCCTGAGATCATAGTCTACAAAGTCTGACAACTAAATAAATTAGAGATAATTATGTCTAATGTGTTAAGTGTCTGTTTGTCGACACGTGCTACTGTGCTTGATCTACATGTAACTCACCGGTGGGTGTAACATACTCTGAAAAAAGATGGAGTCATTACTACTTTAGTAAAATATCTAAGTCCAATTGTTGACTCCATATATGAATTTTGCTTTAGCTACGATGTTGTGAGAACCGGCTAGGAACAACAATGTTGGGTGCAGTTTCTTTGTTGGTGAACTCTCGCATGCACCCAAAGTAATTTTCGTGGTAATTTTAAAATCGTAGTGAGGTGTTTGTGGATTTCTTTCACATTTTTGTCTATTGCAATACTATGTTCGACTAAAGACAGTGATTGTATTGTTTCATATCTGTAACACATATTTTCATTTCATAAAGTCAAAATATTCCATGCACAGAAACATTGATAAGCACAAACTGTCTCTGGCGCGAAAGATCGCTGTATGTCAGGTTATCAGTTCTACATAGACAGAAGTTACGGCGTCTCTAGAAGTGCTCGTTGTCATGCAAAGTTGACAGAACATGCCGACAACGCTTAAGAGCAACACTGAATGCGCATATCTTACTTATATTATTACCACAACATATAGCCTATCAAATAGAATTGACCGTAATTAATTGATGATTTGATGTGATCTTTCTCAAACTAATGTTGTACAACTTTTCAATGAATATGAAACATGAAGAAGAATACTTATTGTTACACTTACCGTCGTCTTCGGAGTAACTGGACGCTTGCGCCAAACATGTTGTTATAGAGTTGTAAAACCAAACCGTTGTGGCGAGGAACCACCCCATGATCAAACGTAAGTTTTCCAATGGCTGCAATAATAAGAGTGATATACGATATTTAAGAGTTTATAATTGCACAAGAAGATACTGAGAATAAATCGCCAGTTCAGTCTCAGTTTCAATGAGCTGCTTTTATGTTGCACGTAAAAAGGTCACAGGAAAAAGGATTAGGTCAGTTGTCAATAAAAGTTATGAAGTTATCTGTCTGACCATATCCTTTCGTGTGAGTTAGTATATTCATACCACGATATGTTGCAGTGTCCTGGCACACTAAGCAGTATCGGTACAGATGGTAAAACGTGCGATTTTGGTACAAGGAACATCTATCGAACCCAAAAAGTACCTAGTACATCTATCGAGCAAATTAAGCAGTTGTAAAGTCGTTGAACCCCGATTCTAAAAATAATCAGTTGATTGTTGGAATACCAGACATAGGTACCTAGATAATACAATCCCGAGCATTTTCAATCCCGGGATTACGGGATTTTTGATGCGTAATCCCGGGATCCCGGGGCTATCCCGGGATTAGACTATGACATAATGTAATAACCAAATTATGGTTTCTAATTGGCCTCAAATGAAAAACACATGAGCAATTTCTTAAAAAATCTTTTTAACATCGTTGCACGACACAAATCACAATATAGTAAGAAAAGAAAATAGACAATACAAAGAAAAAAACTATACTTTTGCAAGAAATCAAAAAGACAACACAAAAAACCTGTATAGAATTTCGAAAATACAATCGCAGAAATATCAAAGCTTCCAATGATTGACTGCCAAGCCTGCTTCGTAGTTTATTGCCAACATAAGCAGCAGCTGAAAACGCTCGCTCAGGTTCTACACTGGTTGGAGGAATAGACAATAGATTGAAATTAAACTACTATATACGGATTT
Source organism: Catocala fraxini (assembly GCA_930367265.1). NCBI lineage: Eukaryota > Metazoa > Arthropoda > Insecta > Lepidoptera > Erebidae > Catocala > Catocala fraxini. The sequence continues at coordinate 9,244,696 of OV884025.1, read as the reverse complement.
TATCGCGTTATTTATTTGACACTTTATTACATAATTTTGAAAACTTTTACACTACTACTACTATTAAACTTTACAAATTTTTAAGCTAATTGAATTATTATTAAAACTATTTAGATTTAATTTAATTTTACACTTTCCCTGACGTTTCGGTTGCTTTTCAGCAGCCATGGTCACGGGGAGACAAGATGGTAGTTGTCTCAATGTTCCAGTGTAGTTATTTCAAAGTACCCGAACATAATTTAATCATTGGTGTTTCTATTTACGCAGAATGAGCTCAAAGTATCATGAAGTCTAGCTGTGGTTTGCTTCTTCTTGGGTTTGACTATTTTTATTACTGGATCCCAAGCTGGTGGTACATACATGGTGGGAATGTATGCTATTGCAAATAATTATTGTAATGCTTTTTTTACTGTTACCAAATAGGTGTTTTGGTATCAACAAATTCCTCTCCAAGATATTATTTCTTGTGATGTGGTCGAAGCCCAAATGTAAAGGGATATAATCTGCCTCTAAACATTCTCTATCTATTTTTAATTTTCTTTCTAGAGTTCGGTGAGATATACTAAACAATTATGCCAGTCGTTCATTACTTTCACCTGTTGGAGCTCCCAAAAAATCATCAGCTTGTATCGTTCGCTGTTCCTGAGGTTGTATAGTTTCATTAGGCTGCACTGCTTCATCGGGGTGTATTCTTTGAACAGCGTTAGTAATACGTTGCCAGCATATATGACACGCCGAATAGACGTTATTGAATTCTTCTTGAAAATATACAACAAAAGTAACTAACGTGAAGGTGATGTACTTCAACAATTTAATACACTGATCAGCATTGTCCTTTTTAACGAGAAGTCCGGTAAAAATGATTTATCACCCATTATATTGACAAATGGTGATTACAAATAAAAAGGTTAGTTCTTTGGAAAAATGTGTCTATTTATTGGTGATGTAGAATCAACCTCAACTAATAAGATAACTATAACAGGAAAAATACGAGTCCTGTCCAAGTTCTAATGAACCTGAAGAATATTTTTTGTAATTTTAAAGGATTAAAACTATATACTTTGATGAGCAGGTAAGATTTTACAACTCACTTTCGTTCGATAATGACAAAAATAGACCTCAATGCAGATTACAGACGGCTTTATTTTTGCTAAACTAAATTGGCGGTAGGTTAATAATTCTCTTCTTAAAAAAGTAGTATGTTGGATATACTAATAACTTCAAAGGAAAACATAGGGTAACCATAATTATATAATAATACTTACATATATCAAAGCATGTTCTCCTATATATACTGCCATTTGAGAGTCTCGCTGAGGAATATTTTCATCCAAAACATAACGTCTTTGTCGGTAAATAGGGCGTGGACACATAACACAAATGCGGCAGAACACAAGTAGCGAAAAGTCCCATGGGTTGAAAAATAATATAAAAGATAACAACAGTCCAATCCGAAAGCGATAACAGAGATCAAGAAGGCGATTGCAGGGGTTAGAAGTCAAAATAATCTGATGATAGCGAAACACAACGTGTCTTGGTCGGCGCCAGAGTGAGAGGCGAAGGGGAGGGTAGTTTCTTTGACATAGCTGCGCACGACATGATGTCGTGTTATTTTCGTTGTGTTCGCAATTTGTTTGTTTCTGTTCTTTTATACAACACTGAATATTCCATTTTTCTTTTTTTTTTTTCTTTTAGGTTTTAATCCCGGGATCCGGAATCTCGGCATTGTATTCTCTAGACATACCTAATGGTAAACCAGATGTCTGGCCACTTTTAAAATGTTAAAAGTTTTTAGTGTTATGACTTAAATGCAGTCCATTACTCATACCATATTCCGCAGTAACTTCATGATGTGGGTGGAGTGTGTGTTTTACCAGTTCTCTTTACGTAATCAGGCAATGCCTTCCGTGGCTTCTGTCTTGAATCATAAGTGTTAAAGTGCATTGGAAGATACTTTACGGTCAGAAGCATTGTCGCCGGATTTGTAGTCTTCTTCTCCTTGAAGCACACCGCCTGGTAATCCACGATGTGCACCCCCTTGTAGACCTCGTCGTCAACTAATTTAGACATGATGTCTGGCCGGATCTGAAAATTGATTGTACAATTTGTTTATATGTTTTTTACCATCGTACTAATATAAGAAATTCGAAAGTTTGTGAAGATGTTCAGATATTTGATTTTGTCGACCGGATTTAAATGAAACTTATCTTATAGTTTTAACCAATTTAAAAATAGACTAGGTAAACCTCTACTCAACTCAAGCTGATGAGCATGTAATGCAGTAGCCAGATATAGGCATTTATCAGTTGTGCTTGCCTGTTAATAAATAACAATAATTTTGTTCGCTATCTTTTGTAGCCAGAACGGTGTTAAATGTACTTTTAATAATTGTCTCGAGATTTATTGAAGTTTTAAGTTACAGTTATACTTTAATTAATTATTATATCAATGCTATGAATATAGATATATTTCTTATATCATCTGGTATACTTACTTCAATTTTGGATTACAAACATGTAACATGGAAATCGTTTTTAAGTATATTAAAGTAGATATTATATCCAAGTAAAATATTACGACTAAATATGATACTTGCTTTTCCAAAGAACATTCCTGTCTGATTTACATCTTCGCTAACCACTATCCAGCCGTTGTTGTCCACTAGGTAGCAATCCCAGTTATCCGACTGACAAGTAGTACACTCCTTATTATGCTCACACTGAAAACAATAATGTTTATGAAAACCATTGTCTTTAAAAGGACCAAGATACGTTTAGCCTTCATACAAGGGTGCATAGGTATCTATCACTAGTTTTCCCTCCAATAATGCCCTCTCAAATAACCTTCATCATAGGATGACACATGAAATGCAAAAAAATAATTTTATATAAACTAATTATATTATGAAAAAGTTTTTTATTTTGTAGCAATCCTTATAAAATGGGAATTATTTTTTTAAAAATTACGTCATCCAAATGTAATCCTTTACGATCGCGGCACTCCTGTAAGCGATGTTTAAAATTATCAATCACTGCGCGGCAAGTAAGCTCTGTAATGTTTGCCATTTCTCGTCGGATATTTTCTTTCAGGACATCAATTGACCGCGGGTTGGTTTCGTACACTTTACTTTTAAGATAACCCTATAAGAAAAAGTCCATTGGGGTCAGATCCGGATTACGTGGTGGCTAGGGAATGTCTCCTCTTCGAGAGATCACTTTATTGGGGAAAAGTTGATGGACGACGGGCATAGCGGTGTTAGAGGTATGGGCAGTTGCTCTATCCTGTTGAAACCAGATCCGCGTATTGAATCCTGGAAAATTCTGCAACTCTGGTGTAAAAAAGGACTTATGGGCCACTCTGTATAATAGACTAAAATTTTGATTACAGCTGGACAGCTGCACATTATCATAATCTGATAAAGGTGCAGATGATGACAGTTTACAATAATATAAAATTTGCATAATAAACTTACCGAAGACGTGATGTTATCAAACCATTCGCTGAGCCGTTCATGCTTGAACTGAAAACCCACTACAGCAGCAGGCGCCTTCCTATGGCCATCTCCGTGGAATACGGCATGTGACGCGGTGACCATGGCTTGGGAGACGTTGAGGGGGAACTTGTCCGTGTTCAAGTCTACACTGTAGACGTAACTTAAAGGATCTACATAGTGCTGTTCTACAGCCCGACGGTACCACACCTCATCGATTGCTCGTGGCCACTGCTTTCCAAAGTCAGGTCTAGAAGAAAAATAAATTAGCATTATTTTAGTTGCTGTTATTTAATAATACTCACTTGAGTAATTGTACAGACCACGTCTTTCGAAGTTTGTGTATTTTGAGGTAATAGTAGGCGTAAACATAAGTCAATATTTCTTTTATCGATCGCCTAATAGGTTCTACCATATATCGATCGATGATTTGTTTTCATAAAATGTGGTTCCAGCAGAGAGTATTTGCTATCTAAAACTAATATCTAGCAGGTATAACACATCGTAAATAGTCTTTACTCAATTGTATTTAATAGGCATATTGCCAAGTAAATTTATAATAATAATATTTCTTGCTAGAACTTCAGACGTAAATCGAACCAACATTATCTACTCAGACATGTACTGTAGTAAGGGCGATATAGTGTGTTAAGTGTTTCGAGTGTGGTAATTGCAGTCAATACAAGAATCGAATTATTCCTAGCTATTAAGATATTTTATGACTAGAGTATCTAACGAAGCTTATTATCATGCTTGTAAAAAGTGTAACCTCTTTCGATTGAGTTTAGCTTTGAAAGCGATTAGCGATTTTTACTCGAAAAGTTCAAAGTTCAGAGTTGGAAAGAGGTCGTGTTTATTGCTTGCTATGTCTAATTTGCTCCTAACGAAGGCTTTTATTTGACATAAATAGTGGCAATTGGGATTCGAGATTATCAAGAGGTTAAAAAGAATGCAAAAGACAGATATGTGGCGATTGCTTCACCGACAGAAGCTACGCTCTTAAACTTTTATACAGCACTAGCATGTCTAGATAGAAGTAATAGGTATACTGAATTATTAAGTACTAGCTTTTAGCACGCGGTTACGCTCGCGTAAAAGTAGGTTAGATTATTAGAGTTTCAGTACTTTTTTAAATAAAATAAAGCCTATGCTACTCGGCGATAATAGAGCTTTATAATGGAGAACGAATTTTTAAAATCGGTTACGCAGTTTTTGAGTCACATCCTTACAAATGAACAAACAAAAAATCTAATCTTTCCTCTTTATGATATTAGTATAGACTAGTACCTAATTCTATGAGTAATAAGTTTTCTTACTTGTCATTGTCATGTTCTTTTGGCGGATGAGTTTGCCATCGCGTCAGTCCGCTGTGTGTTGACAAAAACGCGATGATATATCCAAAACGTTGGATAAACTCCACCCTGTAAAAATATTAATCTGATATTATAACCATTTTCATTAGTTTTTGGTCAATTGGCCTTTTTACGGTGGTTGTAATGGACTGAGATTTAATTTACAATGGATTTTAGGAAGGTTTGCGTGGATTATTTTAAGAAAGTAAGTAGGTGTTGGATATGCGTTATTGTAATAGGTTCACAACACAAACGTACATATTTTACTGGATACCCTAGCAATACATAATTCTTATCAATATTACCTAATATATGACCTACTTAAAACCACATAATTTTACAGTAATAGTAGCGTCTTAGCTACTTAATATAATGGATCAATAGTTAAATACTTTATTAGTTCAGGTACAATAACGAAGGCCAGAAACCCTTTAGGGTAGGCCTTGTCTTGATAAATTATTCATTTCCTAGTCGTGCATTTGCATATCTTCTGACCACGTCAACCCTCGCGTTGTGTATACTTACATAATGCTAGGGTATTGGAAATCAATAGAGTTCATACATTTTTTATTTACCCTTGAGCCGTAGTGTGCCAATATTGAGCTTTACATTACGTACTACGTGCATTTCGTTCAACTGTTTGAACTTCATTTTAGCTTACGACACTTACAAACCATTCCATAGCTGCGTTCTATTAAAAGAAGAAAAAAGTAGACACAAAATATGTAATGGAGAGCAAAGAGGCGAATATGCACTTGTGAACTTTATTTTAATTTCAGGTCTAGTCAATTACAGAATTCACAAAAGGTGATTAAATTAATGAGCCTTTCGCAAATGTAGTAGCACTAGGATTCATTCCTGTATCGCGGGGGCCTTTACAAACGTTCAAACAACGGACACAAAGAACATCCAGACTCGGAGTAACCATTTGTGGATCACACAAAGTTTGTCCCATATGGAACTTGAATCTACAACACACGGTGCAGTGGATGTGGTGAGGGAGCACTTAAACGCCATCAACACTACACCACCCGAGCAGTGAAACATAAAAAAAAAACACTCTATAAAGATTGTGTAATCCACGATAGTCCGTTTAGGTCTGGGTGTCCTCTGTGTTCATGTTGTAATGCTTGTTAAGTGTCCATGATCCATGAATAGATTCTCCTATTTAAATTACAGAAAATGTGCATAGTTGCGTCTTTGATCACATCTTGTTACAATTTACTAATATTTTCCAACCTACGTCGTCGAAAAGGTTGAAGAACTTAGTTTTAGTTAAATCAAATGTCATGCAAAATATTGTTCCTTGGCAGCAGTTTACTTTACCTCGGCAATAATCCGATCACTTTTGTCAATGGGCTATCCGGGGTGAAAGTATTAAAATGCATTCAAAATAAGTAAAATTGTTATGTTAAAATCAATAGTGCATTCATTGCATAAATAAAAAATATAACCACAGGTTTTATCTGTACGTTTTTTATGTATTAAGCTTGTACATTCGACATTAGCCTGTATTTTTCAAAAAATGTGCAATCTGAACAAGTATGCTATTAATACAGGAAAACTTACGCCTTTTCTTCTGATGCCGAATCCGATATGCTCTTGTTGAACCAAGCTGTGTTCCTGGCGTCATAGACTAACGCTTGCATTAATCCGTGGTCACCTGGATAAAATAATATGACATTATTATGCAGTTAGCATTTACCAGCACTTATGTCTTAGAATTAACACTTGGGAAATCATGGTTTAAGAGACAGTCAAAGGTGGAAAATTTTATAACTACTTGTAAATTTCCTTCTAGATATACGAGACACGAAGATAAATGTGTGAAAGTGGTTTGATACTGGTTGAGGGACACAAACATTAACTTTAATCGTTGTGGAATTCTTAGTACCTACGACTATGACGTCAACTTCCGAATTATAATGTTTGGCAGTGGACATCAAATCGAATTAATTAGAAAGCCATTATTTTTACTTCAATATAAGAAATCATAATATTATGCTTGTATATTATACACTCCAAGTTTGAAGTAGTTTTTGGTGTATAGGTACCAACTACTAGTATTTAAATGTAATGAGTTTGAACTACGGGGAAAGACAAAGGCTGTATTTCAAAGAAATGCAAACTTTATAGCGAGTAACGGCTAGTAATGTTGTAGCTCTGAAATGAAATATGACCATTTTTTACGTGCAATATGTTAGATAGTTTTACTACTTACAGTAATACTCGTTCTTCGGCGTGCTGTTAGATACCTTGTTCCTTTCTCTCGCTTCTGGTGTTCCTGTCAATAAAGATCTGTTCAACGATGGTAACATTTAATGTATTATCCTAGAGGATTTGAATAAGAAACACATATATGATATGATCGAAGCAGATTTTTCGCGTCTAAATGATCAGAAAAATCTAGACACAATCATCATCTAATACGATTATAAATAGTATCAAAGTAGTAAAAAACTTACGGATGCTAGTAACACGTCTGTATTGTCATTTTTGAAGATGGTCGCGACTCTTGCATTTGGTACGAACTAGCGTCTAATCGAATCGTCTTAGCCGTCAGGTACCTAAGATCATCTATCTGACGACTATGGCGATTGTATTAGACCTGCTCAGACATGTAGCTCCGTTGTGGATTCTTCTCCGTTTTGCTATACCTTCAAATCTTGAGCCTTTGAATCTTATGAGGGCAAGATTTATCGCGAAAACAGGAAAATGCAGTTACCGTTGTTGTGCCGCTCGTGTCCTGGCTTGTTCTTGTGGTGTTCAGGCGGTCGTGGTTTAGCTGGCCAGCGCCATCCAGGCTTGGCTACTCGCTCCAAGAAATACAGCAACTCTTCCTCGGGGGAGGCAAAAGTGCGCTCGTAATGACGGCAATACAACCTGGGTAGAATACATCGCATGAAATTATCATCTAGGATTTTATGATTTACTAGACTTTGCACGCGGTTTCGCTCGCGTAAATATAGGTTAGGTTAGGTTAGAAACAGTTCCTTTTTCTGGATGAAATACCTTACCTGGGAACAGAAAAGGACATACGGTACCCCCTATGTCCTGTTCTGTTCCCCTGACAACGTGTATGCGAAATTTCATAATGATTGGCCGAGTAGTTAAGGCGTGAAAGCGTAACAAATAAACAAACTGACATTCGCATTTATAATATTAGTTAGGATTCTAGTCATACATGTAGTAGAAGAACGCCAGTATTCGTATGTCTATTTAATTGAATACATATTATATATCCAAAAAAACTCTTGTTACTAACATAATCTAACCTTACCTTTACGCGAGCGTAGTCGAAAGTATAAAGTTCAAGAGATTGTTTGTTTTTTTGTTTGGACACGCTCATCTCTGTAACCAGTCGGATTTAAAAAATTATTTTTGCATTTGTTAGCCCAATTCTTGAGAAAGGCTATATTATAATTTCCTTTCGGCTCAGCTTCCATGATTTCTTTTATGATTGCTACAAGGCATGGAAGCGGCGCAGTAATCATAAACTTGAATGCAACCGCGGAGGACAGCTACTAAGATATATCACTCACCAATCAGAATGAACGCTCCACTTATCAGACAGATATTGCCTCGCCGATATGTTCTTGGAAGTGAGTGATAGTCGGTGTATGTCGTCAGTGGGTGGCGGGGTGATCCGGTGTCTCCCATAGTTTTCGGGGATGACCACAACTAACGTGAACGGAGAGTCGCTGATGCCCGTCCAGAAGTAATGTCTCTTCGCGCGGGATACCCGTTTCTGAGTGATAAATATAGTTCTTGTAGCATTACGCTTGTATGTTTTTGAAAGGTTAGGCAATTAATATATGTTATATAGAAGCAAGCTCTTATGTAATATGGGCAGAAAATATAGCTGATTGCCCTTCAAGGTTTGTAAATTTATGTACAGCGACATAATTAGCTGAACATTAAGCTAATTAAAAATCTTAATTATTATTCTGTGTTTTTGATGTGTGATTATTTCAACTATCTTTTAACTGTTACTGCTATGGAAATATAAGGTATAATCTTAAAAAGATAGAGGCAAACGAAATGTTGCTGCGGTTTTATGTGGTACAGTCAGAAACGAATCGATACTCGTTGCTGACTGGACCATAAAAACCATCAAGATTGTTCAAATCGGCAACCGAATTGGGCAATTACGCAGACACTGATGATCACGCCATTGATGCAGTTTATCATATTGTTATATTTTAATAAAAAAGAGTAACTGTCTTTATCAATACTCACCATATCTTCGAGGTGGTACTTGACATTCATAACCTTGTTTCCAGTTTTCTGATCAATGATTTCTTTTCGGAGCTGAAACAACAGTATAAATGTAATAAATTGGGCATGTACGAATTAAATTACTTAAACTAAGATAATTGACGTATTTCATAGGCATTTATATTATTTATCCCTCTTTTTTAGATATTTCGATGTTACTCAATTTCGCCTGATTCTGATTTCATATTTATTTTAAAGAAACACATTCAAAGCAGAGATTGATTGTTCGTTCAGTATCTAATGTACAACTTACTGCAGTTAATTCTTTACTGAAGTTCCTGGGCCCTCTATCGTCGTCAAAGAGTTCTACTTCGATCATGTCGACGCTGTTGTAGCTGGGTTTCAAGATTTGTTGAAACTGAAACAAACATAACAGCTTCAAATTAAGACTGTAGAAATATCTACCAGCATAAAACAACCTACTAAAATTTACTAAATATTGTCGTCCGTTGTTACGTTAAAATTAAATTACTTTTTACGTCGGGATAGAGTAAAAAAATAGTTCTTGAAAATAATTAATGGTCTAAAGTTTTTATTTAAATAAACCGCGATAAAATCTATAAACAGTAGTTTAATTTCAAAAATTATTATTATTATTGGAGTAAATTTGGGTGTTTCTATGTATAATATGTATGTATTTACAAAAAGAAAAAATAATGTAATTGGACTTTCTTTTCCGCATTTGAACGCTAAGTTGGTCCATTATGCGTGAAAAGAAAAAAAAATTATATATGTATGTTTATCCATTGTCTAGTACCCATAGTACAAGCTCTGCTTAGTTTGGGCTAGATGGTGTTGTGTGTATGTGATAGAATATTATTATTATTTCAATACATACTCAATTAATGAACAAAGTAGAAATATCATGTAAAATTAAGGTGTGGTGCGGCGATAAAAGGTTTTATGTAGTGGTGACGTCAGTTACTTTTAGATTGGCAAGGTCAGACTCATGACAGAACCCACGTAAATTCGTTCATCCCCGTGTTAGTCACTGGCATATGTCGAGTCTAGTCTAGGTCTTAGAATATGCTATATAAACATTTTGATTTTCTGTCTGACTGTAAATCAGCAGCGTTCAGTTAGTATAGAACCATAAAAATAATTATATTTCGGAGTACAATTTTGCAATCTCTACTAAAAACACAACGCATTAGAACGCGTATAAAACAACGTAACTTTCGCAAAATAATCCATTGGGTCGGCGGTATCCACTATTTGACTTAACTTATTACCTATTATCAGCACGGAGTAAATTTGATTGGCTATAATAAAACTAGATAATACATAAAAACATACCACGGGCCTCAGGTCTGGATGTATGAGGATGTATCCATTGTTAGTCACTATAAACGCATATCCATTCACGCCGATCTGGAATATAAATAGTTTTATTTTTCTTTGACAACATTTTTCGATGACTTTTACTTATTATAAGAAGGTGTGACCATACTAAATTTGAAAATAATGTCTTTTACTTGTCTAGTCCATTCTTGGTCTCAAATTTACGATTTTCTATGTACAAATAAAATAGGTACCTAATATTGGCATTATTTTTGCTTTATATGATTATGTTATGACATTTAGGTATTTTTAATCCATGGTTTAGATTGTTGTGTTATTCGAATCAAAAGTTAAGTATAAATCGTAATTTTAAGTAATCGATGTTAGAAGTACGAATAGTCAAATTAAAAAATCATTAATTTTAAGTCACAAAGTAACACTTATAAACCTTAATGTTTAGTGATAAGTGAGTTTATCTATGTTAATATCTTCTGAAGTTGCATTTAGTTTAGTTGCTAGATTCAAATGTGAAATGGGTTATGTCTACGAGACTATACCTGCAAAACCTATTGTTCTGTTAGACTATAAAGATTAGAGTAGTAGAGCATCGCTGGTTTTAGCATGAATGGGCCGGCTCGACCGGGGAAGGACTACCCTCTCACAGAATATCGACGTGAAATAGCAGTATTCCTACTGTTGTGTTATGTTCGGTGAATGAGAGTGCCGGAGGTCTATTCACCCTCTTTCCCCTTCCCACTTCCCATCCTAAAGGGTCAGAAACGCGCATGTGATGCCTCTGGTGTTGCAGGCGTCCATAGGCTACGGTGACCACTTACCATCAGGTGGGCCACATGCTTGTTTGCCACCTTAGTAGAATAAAATATATATATATATATTACTATAAGTACATAAAAAAATGTATATTTACCTTGTAAGGTGTCATAAGCGCTTGTATTTCAGAAAGAGGTACGTCAGTGCCAGCGACTCCCAAAAGTCTAGCAATACGCATCTGAAAATATTCACATATTAATACATGGAACTGGCATGTAACAATATTCCAAATATAATAAATTAATGCATATATTCGCTAGGTATTCATTATTCCCTCGTCTGTGGATTTTCTGTAAATAATATCACTAGTTTCTACGTTAACATTTTAATTATCTACATTCGAAATATAAAAAAATATTATAATAATATAAAAATATGCTGTATGTTATTGTTGTAAGTAAACAGTCAAAAATTATTCTAACTACAAGGTATTCCATATTGGCACTGTATTTGGCCGTCATTTACTACTGTTATTGTACAACATTATGACAATCTGTAAAACTAGCAATAATTACTGTTTTAGCATCTAAGCCCCGTTAGGCGAAGTTCTATATATTTATTTATATAGAACTATGTTAAGGGATTCTAATTTTATATCCACGGTTACAGGTTCTAGCAAAAAACTACTCAAATATTAAATAATTTTATGTTATAAAATTAAAATTCTACGCTTTAGATTCTAAAAAACCCACTACCATTTTCATTGTAAATATACAAATACCCTTTCAAAAGTATCCTTGTTAGAATCTGTTGACATTTTTAAATTAATCATATTGATGGAATCATTAACAATAATAAATAGAACTTGCGTGATGTTCAGCTATATTCCCAGTAACAAATATTCCACAAACATTGAAAGCAGCTTGACTCAGACATGCCGGGGGCGCCGAAGCGCCGCGCGCGCGCAGGCGCGAGCCGCGCGATGCGCGCGCGCTTCTTTCGTCCCTCGTCACTCACGCGTCGTCTCTCACCAATCTCGGAGGCAGTATGGTCTATGAGCGTGGGCCTACCTCTTTCTGGCCGTTCTCCTCTACGGACTGCGATTGGTTGTGGACGTACGAATGCAATAAAATATAATAACATATAGATAAATGCTTTGTAACAACTTCCGCTAGAAATCAAAACGTCTTCTCTCTCGGAGAGACAAAATATTCTAAAATTGTTAATATCAAAAAGTCGTCATTCTTAAGAAGATAATAAGTTTAAACTCAATAGATACTCAAGTAGCAAAAGCCTCATACTAGTCACGTGTATGTCGGGCTGCACGATACTCTTATTTAAAAATATTTACATTTACTTGTCGTCATACAAGTCAATCTTTAAAAATTGTCTCTACGAAGACATCACTATATCAGGCAAAATACTTTATTTCATTAGATAGTGTGTGTAGTGTAATATAGATCATAACTCTTGCATAGAAAATTAACTTGATGATTGATAGAAAAGTCGTTCATAACACCCTAGTGGTCTACGCCTACGAGCTAGTAGAAACTACATCACTACGGTAAGCCAAAGGGTCGGACAACACATTGGCGCTAGGCGGGCGAGAGCGAGCGCCCGCCGCCCGCCGGCCGCGCACACATCTATCGAGGACAGATGCATCGCTAACGGGGCCAAATAACACTGTACCGTTACTGAAATCCAAAAAACTAAATCATAAAAACTCTCTTTTATCTTGCAAAAACTTTACAATTAAATCATCAAAACTTTCTAAGTGTAGTACCTCTTTCGTAACCGATACCCAGTAAGCTTCATTTATCAGTACATTCTCTGTGATGTTCTGAGGGGAAACCATCAAACAAAACGGAGTTATTAATAGACATTTACAAGTTTAAGAAGATAGAGAATACAGAATAAAGTATAAAGTAATCAGATAGAGAGAGAGAGAGATAGAGAGAGACAGAGCTTACGTCCAATTAGTAGGAAATACAAAACCAATCTGTAAACATAATCTTTTGAAACAAATAACAGGTATATTCGGTTCATGCTACATGGAAATTTAGAATTTGGAAAAGACGTAATATACAGCTAAATGGTTGGGCGAAGAGAATGATTTCCACAGACAGAATACGTATTATCGAAAAACGCTAAGAAATATGTACCAAGTAGGTATTTATTATTAGCAAATGATTCTCTTTTCCTAACGCTAGACAAAATATCAAACACATATGGGGACTTTCAACTGGTCAAGGTTCTGTACACAAAACATAAGAAAACTCACCTCGTTATGTCGCAGATCATAGACGGGCATAGACACAGAGGTCATTAACTGATACTGTGAATTGCCAAGTTCACTGTACTGGCCCTGTTTCATCTATAAAAAGTAAACAGATTAACATACTTTGAGTTAATGTCATTAACAGCAAAAAAATATTAAGCTATTGTAATACCACGACTTGGTTCTGATTGGTAGATAATAGGCTTACCCCAGTTATTCTGATAGGACATTAGTAAAATAGATAATAATTAGGATATGATATTATGATTATTATTTGAAATGACAAAAAAGACCTGAACTTATCTCTAAAGTACGTAAGACTCAGCCGAGTTGTTTCAACTTGAGGTAATTCTCAGGGATCTCACATTGCGCTATCTTTCTTGCACTACCGTGTACCAATCATCAGTTATGTGCTACAATATTTGCGTTTTGTCAAGTAAATACATTACTACGTATCTTACCTGTGTAATTCTCCATCTTCTGTCTTGTTCTTTGTCAGAGTTGAAGAGGTTTTTGTCGCGGCGTTGACTCATAAAACGTTCTTTCTGCTCTGCTCGCTCACGTTGCTCCCAAAGATAGTCTGCTACTTTAGGGTCCTAGTGATTTCAAACATATATTCAATTAATAAATTTTCAGCTTATAAAGGATTAGCTGGAAATTTATAAATTGAACGTGGTAGCTGATAACTTTTCCCTGAAGTAGTAACGACTGCAGTGGTTTAAAATGAGGTACCGCAAAATAAGAAACTGTTTTCAAAACTTACCGTTACGTTGGCATATACGGGTGTCCAGACGACAGGATGTTTTTCTCGTTGCAGTACCAACGGCCTCGCCAGAACGTTGACGTGTTCTAACACCCGTTCCCGCACCTCCGCCAGTGTACTTAAGTGCACGTAGAAACCTCTGTTCGCGCATGCCATCCATTTCACCTCCCTTACATCTGCCACCTACACAATGCTCTTTAAGTATTATCTGGATTCTCTACTACTTTCCATCATCTAACAGCTTCGTGTGTAAGTGCTGCGGATATTGTTACCTAACTAACGTGTTATAATGATACCGCAGCTTCGTGTTAGGCATAAAACATTACACTATTAAAAAAATAGTAACCACAGCGCTTTTAATTCTAATAATTTTCGCTAGTACTAATTTAATAAAAGTATAAATTGTATTAAGTAATTATAAAATACATTAAGACAAAATGCACAAACAAAACAGTACAGAACAGCTAGTACATAATCAACAAACATATACTCAGGTAACTACAAAAGTCATACACTAAAACAGAAACAGACTAAAAGCGTAAGCAATGAAAGTGGAAAATTTTACAAATTTGTATGCAAGTTAGCATGCAGTTTATAATTTGGATGTACACAGTAGAAATACAGAATAGAGTACCACATTCTAGGTGTACTGGCAGATTGGTACGAAGGAAGGCATTATGCAGGTCGCACAATGACTACGACACACAGTAATACCTGAAGTGGTACTACCTTTACCTCGCGCCCTATCAGGTACGTAAACACCCTCACCGGGGTGTCGTACTTCCAGTTGTACTTCTCAAATATTTCTTTATAATTATACGGCACGCCATCAGTAACCAACATGATGGCCTAGAAAATATTATAGTAATCAGTTTTAATTATTTATATTGATTTCATTTTAAATAGTTTATGTATTAATTAAGTTTATTTGGTACCTGATTACAATTGGCTCCACCGCTGTTATTCCTATAAATCTCTAGAAGCTCAAATGCTCGAGTTAAAGCAGCTGAAAAATTTGCAATTTCCATCGTCTCAAAATTGTCCAATGCCAGTTTGAGTTCCCGGATGTTTCCTAAGGTGGCCTTTGCAACAAAAACAAATATCAGTTAAACTTCGCAATTTCTTCGAAATACGTGAATATGATGTAAAGTCACAAAGCCTCACCTGCACTAAAGAATCCTCAAAACAGGGTACAATTTCTTCAACGGTGTCCGCAAAAGTCATGACATTAACAAAATCATTGTTACCTAGAGTGTCCAATATATTTGTGACTACATGTTTGGCAATGTCCCTACGTTGGCCAGTCATTGAACCGCTACGATCTACTAAAATAATTACATCCTTTGGACTGGCGGCCGCTTCCATGTACCATGCTCTGGTTCGACAATCGTAAATGTCTACTGGGTCTGCCCTCCATTTTAATGCTAAAACATCATAAACATGAAATGACCATAGGTTTCAATAAATTATCATAAATCAATATATATCAATATGTGTCGTTTGTGGTGATTTACCGGGGTAATGTCTCATGAATCCTGTCGAACTGCCAAAATATTGCCACGATAGCGTAGGGTCGCTCTGATAGTTGTTTATAAAGTGGGTGTCTAGTCCTTCCGACCAATGAATTCCTTTGATAACTTCAGGCGCTGGAATACGTTAACCATTTTTATAATCTATCCAATATTTATGACAACACGATCTTGATTTACTCACCCCAGGCATAAACATTTGTCGGCACATGTACACTGCTAAAATTAGTATTTACAGGAATGTTGGAAAAATGAGTATTTTGTGCCAGATGCCCATTTTTAGATGGTGGGCGAACTATCCAACTTTCTAGATTGAAATCTGTTTCAGTAGTAGTGGTCATGGCCATCTCATCATACGGTTCTTCCATTTCCTTGCTATTGTAATACTGAAAGTCTTCTGGCACTGGCTCGTTTTGTTTATCAAACGCCATGTTCTCTGCCGCCTCTACTATTCTCTTGACAGCGCTAATCTTTAGTTCCATCATCGCGCGAATGTCATCTGCCATGCTCTGAACTAGTTTTTCTCCATCTCTTGACTCCACTTGAGCCGACTTAAAACTCTGTGTTTATTAAAACGTCATAATCATTAGGTATATAATTATATATTACCTTTACAATGTAACCTAAGCTCTGAATCAATTTGTACCAATTTAAGTTGAATAAATGATTATTATTATTATTATTATTATTATATGTTGTTAAAATGAATGCATTTTGTATCAATAGCAGATATTACTTACGTCTTGAACCTCTTTCTTCCTGGTGATAAACTCTCCAAAATGATATAACTCAGTGCCCAGTTTAACCGCCCATGCTTGCACCCTAAAACGCCAATTACCAATGCTATATACATGCATATGTAAATCTACAAATTTTAAAACAACAGAAAGGCATTTCCAGTATTGCCGAATATTCGTTTTTTCCATAGATTTTATGATCTATGTACGAGTATATTAATAGATTCCTTTGAATTTATGCAGTATGTAACACATTTCTTATAAACTATGAATAAAATGTTGTTTATAGCTACATTAACAGAACCAACATTCTTGTATTTTGCATTAATCAAACGTACGTTTTAATGCTGAGCTGCATATGTCGGTAGACGAAGAATAATTAAATTATAAATCACGTTTGGGAAAAACTTACGAGTTAAACGATATTTTGCTAGTGGCATCATATTGTGCATTCGCCGAGCAGTCCCTGGAATCCAGGAACAAAACCAGCAGCAATAACACGAACGCGTCGACACACTTGCACATCAGAACCACAACGTTACAAGTTCACTGACTAGAACCAATATTGGAGAACATGTTACGTTAATCTAATTATGACATTGATAATGTTAAAGGAATCGTTGTGGGTTAAGTGTTGGTACAATACTAGAGAACAAGGAACATTGATAAGGTGTGCGCGCGACGACGCAGGCGCGAGTGAGCGCGACTCGAGCATGCGCTCTGATTATCTTGTACGGCCCAACTGTCGGTGTAGACTGTATTCGTAGTGTTTCGCTGACGAAAACTGCCGGCCGCCGACCTTCATGTTTGTTTGTGCATTAGTAGCGTGCGTTATAACGAATAGTTTCTACAAAAATAGCAGGTTGTTTTTCCAAGTAATCTGATAAAGCTATCGGCGATCGATAGAAAATTTTTGTTTCCACACATCGTGATTCTATCATTTTAATTTGATAGAAGTCAGGGTTTAATTCATGTTTATTTAATTAAATATAGTAAAATGAAGTTAAATTTTATAATTGCATTACTTCCTTACTAAGGTACTAATTAGATGTGTTGAATTTTGTTGTGTTAATTTAGTTATTATTTATCACTATTGAGTTGAGATGGGAGAATTCATTAGTATTTCTTGTTATTATAAAATTTATGTAGTGTAATAAGTCTAATTATTTACATTAAGTATATTAGTATGTAATTCAAAATCCTTAAGTTGAATTTATTTTATATTTTATTACATAATATAACTATATGAAGTACCTCCGTCGCATTTTTAATTGCTATAAGTTCTTCTTCTGTAGTTATTTCCATATCAAATAACATCAAAATCGTTTCAGTGTTTTAGTCATGAAACATAAGAAGCAAGCAAAGTTAGTAGATCGATACATTGTCGGTACGGCACGATATATGTGAAATTAACTGCGACTACTACTAATATCACTAAAGGCGTCGCGGTTAACAGCGAGTAATACTATATCTGTCTATGGTATAAATCATGTTTTAAATTTACGGCTACGTGAAAATTTCAGTTTTCTAAATTAGATATACTCCTGATACTCAATTATGAAAAGAAAGTGTTTTTGTTACTTGTCAAACCACAATAAAAATAGCATTTCAAGACATCTGATTATTTCTAAACGTTATAACGAGTTATAATGGCACCGCTGTTATTCTTTACAGCCCGTCACTAGTATAGTTACGTACATTTACGCATGTTGGTGTAACTTGTGGATTCAGTCGCCACCTGACGCATTGATTTGTATCTCGTTTATCAGTAGGTCACCATGTCGATGGGGCGCGTCTGTTAGTAGCCCAAAGCTTTTGTTCTCTCTTTCTTTTGGGTCAGGAAACTAGCGCTATTAGAAAGAAACGAACAGAACAGGAATGCATATGCCAATGTTTACGAAATATACAGAGCGTAATATTAAGGCGTGGTCCTATTAAAGTTTGTTTAAATGCACGCATAAGGTCAATCTGCATATACATATATGGAATGTATGTTTTCACTGGAAAGCTTTTAATAATTGATAGTATACTGCCGCACTTTGAGAGTATTAGTAATTACTTATGTGACTTCTTAGTAAAGGTTTAATATGTATATTTTTGTGTATTAGAGCCTCGCTGATTTCAGCATGAATGGGCTCGACCGGGGCAGGACTACCCTCTCAAAGAATATCGACGTGAAATAGCAGTATTCCTACTGTTGTGTTTCGTTCGGTGAGTGAGAGTACCGGTGGCCCAATCACCCTCTTTCCTCTTTCCCGCTCCTTCTCCTTCCCACTTCCTTTCCTAAAGGGTCGGCAACGGGCAAGTTATGCCTCTGGTGTTGCAGGCGTTCACAGGCTACGGTGACCACTTACCATCAGGTGGGCCGTATGCTAGTTTGCCACCATAGTTGTATAAAAAAAACGATTTTGTTTTTTTACTTAATCGAGTGCGGCTGTATACTCTGTCGCTTGTGAATATATTTTAGAAAATCATATTGTAACTTGTAAATATATTTTGAAATCGCCTACAGACATGAATCTGTAACAATAAGCCTAGAAGATGCTGCTAGGTAGTCCACAGTAAATAAACAAATATTTATGTCTTGTGGATTCGAAATCCACGTGTGATTCATAAATATTTGTCTCGAGTCTGGATGTAATTTGTCTTCGTTATTGAATGTTGGTAAAGTCTCGATACAGGGCTTGATTTCTGATACGGGTATTGCCCGTTTTAAAGCTTAAGATGTCGTAAATCTGGTATAGTACCTATCAAGCTAGGAAGAGAAAAGAGAGGTAGTTTAAAAAAAACAGGTTGAATAAAGTATAGGTGGTTGAATCGTGATTGACTTCTTCCGCCTGGAGATTGGCGGAGCAGTGTACCGGAGTTTTAATGGCTAAACTACCACTGTTTTCTCTTTATGTTTTTATGTAGTTCTTCATTTTAAAACTTACGGTAGCCTAATCGCCAATTAGACAGTTAGACTACAAACCAAAGATCTTAGTTTGATATTATGATTGAAAGTTTTTATAATTATTAAATTGGTGGTTTAATATACACATAACTATAGAAGCAAAGGACGACATCATGAGAAAACTAGAACATCTGAGAACTATCCGAAACATTTTCTAAAATAGGTAGTCTGTCAACCATGTTTATATATGTATTTTCACTAGAATCTTTCATAAATAAAAGCATATTAGATTGATTAAGACTAAGAATGATGTTAATATATGGGTCTCCAGTCTTTTTTTTCTGGTTCAGCCAACCAGCAATCTTTGATGCACTGGCAGCATAGCGGCTTTTGAGTCGGCAAAATGTGATTGATAGCCAAAGTGTCTATTGCATGTGTTTATAATAAACTGTGTTAATCGGAAAAAAAAGCAGCGATAGCTCAGTGGGGAAACCAACAGACTGCAATGCAGAGGGTCTCGGGTTCGAACCCACGTCGCGCACCTTCTGACTTTCAGAAGTCATATGACTTTTCGAAATTATGTGCGTATTGATTTACAATTATCGCCTGCTCCGTGCCTCGGAGAACACGTTAAGCCGTCGGTCCCGGCTGCCATGAACATCTATGGCAGTCGTTATTGGGAAAGTCAGTACCCTCTAATATCCTGACACTGGTCTAGCCTTAGGGTATCGTTAGCCTTCGGGTTGCGGCGGTCAGGTGGCAGCCGCTCCATGTAAAAACTGATATCCAGTCAAACCCGGTTAGACTAGAAAAGCCGACCCCAAATCACTTGGGAATAATAAAGGCTAAGGGAGAAGAAGAATCGCATATAATCAGGTAGGCTTTATATAAGGTAGCTACTTTGGTTGTATACACTTGACTGCACTGCAGTGGTTTGCGCAGAGTGTTGTGGCTACAATCACCAGACGTTGCAAACATGTGTGTGATCCACAAATAGTTTTACCGAGTCTGGTTGTTCTTTGTGTTCGTTATTTGAATATTTGTAACTTGTAAGTCCCCCACGAAACAGAAATCATACGAAATGAAGTCCATAGTATTTAAAAAAAATACGGTTATTTGATCGATATGATAACGTTCTTACCTGTTCGTTTTTTAAATTATATATTTGCACTTATTGTGAAGGAACAGTATAGGTAGTCTTGGGACACGAGGATCATGACGTAATGATATTTAATTTTGATCTTGCACTAATTGGATTGCAACGCCGCGACGCTTGCCGCTCTCTTCAGTCATTTCCCTCCCGTGAATACAACAACTTGTATACTTGGTTTGATTCCGCGCAAATAAATGCGGTTCACATAAAGTGCCGTTTTATTCTACCGTGACCATCGACCGGAGAGACACTAGACACACATTACTATATAACTATAGTAATAAAGACATAACAGGTAGTATCTAGTTTGGACACAGGCTTATATGAAAAACATAAACACATACGAAAGGGTGCAACAAGTTTTATTGGCAAAGTAACAAAGGTACAAATGTAGGTTTCTCACGACGAGCTCATCTTGCTGAGAGCAAGAAGGCAAAAGGCGACCACGAGTGCTAGTAGGTCGCAGCGCGCGATGCTGCCGATGCCACAGGCCGTTATGTTCCGCTCCTGTACAAACATTATATAAATAAATATACGTACGTAATATCTCCATTCCGTTCTTTTTAACCCATCTTTAATTCCTTTGCAAACGAGCATAGTTTTCAGTAACCGTTGGATAGTCTATAATGTGGACCTTATACTAGGTTATCTACACTGTATCAAAGAAAAAAATAATAACAGCCGTGTAGTAACTTATTATGTATATTGTAAGTATGGTAGCAAGCTTCTTTGGAGTGAGGTTTCTTATATTATGTATAAGTTGATTGACGCCAAGGGCGGTATTAAAAACTTACACTTCTTCAAAAATACAGAAGTGTTTTACTAACCAGCGCAATTGAATATGGAATGTAAGAATGGTACTGCGCACAATGGCAATCGAATATTCGGCTGATATTTGAATGTTACGTAGTAACAATAAATAAAAAAATGAAAATCCAGAACAATCGTAGAACAACCTTGTGTTGCTGCTTTTGAGATCTAGTTGCTTCAATCCTGTGTAGTTATTTAAGACAAACAAATATCTACATTAAGTATTTGAAATACATAAATGCTGTTACAATGATAATAAATTAAATTGCAGACCAGATTATTAATTTGATAGTAAAATAAAAATAGCTCCGAATAAGAATCTAAACCAATTCATCAACATGTCAACTTCGTCACTTTAACCTATTTACGATAATGAAGTCTTTTAGCAATCTAGATAACGTAAGAACATCTCACTAAGATGTTTCGATAGTTTCTAGTAGAATATTTTATTTTCAAAAACTTGTATCAGTATTTTAAATTATACTTTATCGATAATGCAGTGATAGGGTATGTATGCTGAGCATGAGATCTCGAGTTCGATTTCTGGGTCAAAACGTTGTCGGGTATCTCTGTCTAGAAATTCTTATTAGCTGCCTGGAATCTGGAACCGTGGTCGCCAGACGATAGTAATCTATCTCCTTATTATCAGGCATTCCTACGTTATAATGTAGAAACTATATAGCTGGACGAAATGTAGATATGTATAAGGTATGTCTGCCCTTTATGTATGTATGTAAAATAAATAAGGTTATACTATACCCCTTCGTGGTAAGTGTAGCAGTCTTCTAGTCGACTGCGCGTCAACCTGCCCAGGTCCAGTTTATGGCAGGGGTCTCGACTATCCGTGGAGTTTGGTGTCGGCTGCGGTTTCGTGTCCCGCGGCACCGTGCAGTTATTAAAATCATTGTCATCCTTCTCGACGACAACCAGAAGCATATTTGTATAAGGAATATAGGCAACCCAATACGCGGGGTAGCAGTCACCCGCTTCGTCTTTAGAAGCCGTCAAAACTATCAATATGCCTTCCTTATCCATGAAATACGTGTGATTCAGTATATATAGTTGGACGCTATGATCGCAGGAGAATAGTTCATCGTCTTTGCTTTCTTTAGGGGCAATTGTTTCGTTCTTTGCGTCGGCGTAGGACGGTGACGTCATCGCAGGCGCTTCTGTGCGTGCATTTGTAATATCAGGATCAGGATAGTCTGTGAGTGAGACGATCATGCAGTTACAAAGCAGAAGTATTAGACGTGCTTATACAATACATAGTTAGATTGCTGGTAACTACCATGCGGCTGAAGATATAATATAAAGGTGCAGTTTAATACATACGTAAATTGTAGCTTAGAGAGGCGTGTTGAATCGATATATCTGTTGATCTAAAACTATTTTAGTACAAGCCTTATTAGTTCTAGGCCTATTACGTCATAATCGTTCAGAAGTATATTATTATTATTGTTTGTATAGTAATTAATATACCATGTACGCGTACTACATAGCAAAGCAATTAGTACATCTCACCTATCTTTATTAAAATATGTAATTAAACATCTACGATCATATAACAACAAAAGCGTTATATTTGTATAAGAACTTGTTTTATCGATTATGTTGGAATTGGTGACGACTATCAATTATTATTTATTCATTAAAATTGATACGAATATAAATGTACATTATTATAAGATATAAATAACCTAAAACCCTTGCTTATACCTTCTACTACCTTTCATCAGCCTATTGGATTCTGTATAAACTCGCTTCGATACGAATTGGCTTTAAATATGTCAGTAAAAGATGATACATCTAGTAAAACCAAAAGGAGAAAAAGCCAAATAGGCTTACATTCCAACTTATTTCAGTAACTTAGAAAACGCATTAAGATTTTGACGTTCATGAGTGTTACTAACTTGACTATTGACGTTCATAAGTATTACTGACTTGACTATTGACGTTCATAAGTATTACTGACTTGACTATTGACAAATGAACTACTATTACTATTCTTGATACGTAATGTGTTTTTATATAAACTTTAATAACTAAACGGCCTTTGTAGCTTACCCATGTAGTCTGCTGCAGCGTAGACGTAATCGTTAGTGTGGTACACGTTAGATAACAGGAGGAATGCTTCGGTCATCAACCACGTTAAGAAATTGAATGCTACACTGAAGGGCTGTAAACAGTTTACGTTATTTAATATAATAACAATAGTTTTCGGGTAGCTATATAATATATTCTTGTTCAAAATAGCACAGTAGACAAAGGTGCTTTTGGCACCAACTGTATGTAGTTGAACTGCATTTAATGGATAATTTTATAGCGCTATGCAACGGGACATGTTTTGAATGCTAGCTTACAGCGGATTCACCGGTGAATCCTTGAACTGCCCAATTTTCTTTTTTGTTGTAAAAAAGACAACGCCTGCTCTAGAAAACAATCCTGTGTCGTGGAGATCTTTACAAACATTCAAACAACGAAAACAATGAACACCCAGACTCGGAACAACCATTTGTGGATCACACAAATTTTTGTCCCGTGTGGGGATGAACCCACAACACTCGGCGCAGTGGCATTGGCGAACACTTAAACCACAGTGCCACTACCACTACCATCTGTGCAGTCATTGTGAGATATCATCATTATACAGAAGATTATACAACCAAACAGTATCTTCTTGTTTCATCGGTACATAGAGATTTCAGAAGACAGGGCTTCTGTTTCCGCTTAAATGTGACGCTGTGATGTATTTAGAGGATCAAGAGCTTTTCCTTGCGTTAATGGCTCAGCGAGGCCTCTTAAATCAGTAAAGCATGAGTAATACCACTGTTCGCAAAATCAATCACATAATGCCTTACAGCAGTCAAAGTAGAATAAGTTAGCATTTACATGCTTATCAGCAGACTACGGTAACGCCTATTTGGGACTTGAGAAATATAAAGGATTAAAAAACCAACTTACAGTTTTAAACGACCACGAGCTATTTTTTTCGACCAGCGCAGAGGGACAAAGCGCCTGATAGTTGAACACCTCAACATGGTCAAATATCCCTGTGTCCAAAAACGACTGTAGTACATACTTCTGGATCCGTCCAAAGAACTGACCAACTTGTTCCTTGTCCTTCGATAGCACTATGTAACCAGAACTATCTATGACGTAGCAATCGTATTTATCTGAATTGCATGTTGGGTCCTGAAATATAAAAAAATGATTACAAATTGATATTTTTATTGCCAGAATGCAGAACATCATAAAAACTTCAAGGGATTCGACGTTCATTTTTCTAGACGTTAAAGTAATTTTTTTGTTTGATGTAGTACCTTAGTATAACTAAACTGCTTTGGTAGCTCAGAGGGAGTTATTGCGTGCTGGTCTCCGGGTCGGGAAAAGTATTATAGGGCTTTTCTAACAAGAAATTCTTTGTAGGACAACGGAGATTGGAACTGTGCCCGATAAACAGCAATAGGCTCGCCCATCTTACGTGGGATCTTAAACCGTAGTTGGCTAAATTTGGGTGTAATATATTTCTACTTTTTCGGGGATATAGGCGTGAGGTTATGTATGTATTACTCATATACATATGTTATTTTCATCGTATTATATCTAATGTGCACGTAACCATATTAAAACATATGGGATATCGTAATTACGATTTGAAAGTCACATAACTAATTGAATTACAGCTGTAAAATAATGAAATCACTTACGTCCGACCCATCCAAAGTAATATTCGTAATTTGTAAAAATCTTTCATAAAACTTCAAATAGGAGTACTGGAAGCCAACTACGGAAGCAGGCGTCGACGAATTGCCGTCTTTGTAGAAAATGGCATAGCTCGCCGTTAACGTGATATCTCCGTCATCGTTAATCACCGATGGCTTTTGTTTTATGACATCATCTAGTATAGGCAGTGGTGTGGCGATTACCATCGTCTCCGGGCTGATCATGTGTTGCAGCACTGCTGCTTGGTACCAAGTCTCTTCTATTGTATTGTGATATATATCACCGAAAACACTGAAATCAACAGGTAATTGGAGAAAAGTTAACAGGACCCTAAAGATACAGTTATACCTAGGAATGAGACGATTCAAGATGTAGCAAAAAGGATCTGTCACTTTAAGAGCAAATTAAATTTGAAGCCTGGTCATTTAGAACAAATAAAATTCAACAGTGACTATCTTCTTCAAAAAGCTAAAGCACAGAGGAATGCCTGCTCAATTCTTAACCAGCTTAAATTTATCCATTAGATTGATGCCATATAGCCTTATGTAGCGCTTATATATAGCAATTTTTGTATTTTATTGCTATGTTTATACGTAGACATATTTTTTTTTAAATTGGCAATTGTAACACAATTTCTGTGATGAAAGACAAAAGTAATGAAAAATAGAATATTTAAATATTCTTACTTTCCAGGATATTCCTTGGTCCTGTCACCCTGTTCATCGACCTTTTCATTTTTGCTACTATCAAAGACGTAATGCCATCGAGTTAGACCGCTAGATGTTGCTATGAATCGGACACTGACGTTATACGTTTGTGCCAATTCTATCTCCTCGTTAGTCGCTGTCCAATTCTCGAAGTATGGGGTCGACAATTTGGCATCAAAGACCAACTGTTTTACTAAATCTTCGTTACAATAATATGCGTTGTCATCTAAAGGAGTAGTTTTGCAGTGCTCTGGAAATAACAACATAAGTTTTATTGTTTCATATATTTTGTTGAACATCTGAAGGTATTTTTGATCATCCATAATAAATACGAAAGTAAATCAGCTTGGTTATTCCGTTATCGTATCTAGATCTCTGCTTTGATTTAATTGTAATTTAGTTTAGTGCTAACATAAACGTCAAAAATTAAACAGGAAATGTGTCTTTTTAAAATGTGGTCGGTTTTCCAGATAAATAAACACAGTATGTACATTGAAATTAAACTGCTATATACGGATTTTATCGCGTTGTTTATTTGATTTGATTGATTTGCAGGGGTCTATAAAATAGATTGTGACTGCGGACTCTCATACATTGGTCAAACCAAGAGAAACATAGGCACCCGCATAAAAGAACACATAGCTGATGTAAAACACCAACGCTCGTTGAAGTCTGCTGTGTGTGAACATGTGCAACAGGGGACCAACCACTACCTGAGATTTGACAAACCACAGATTCTCGCTAAACAACACCGATTCCTACCAAGGATGCTTCGCGAGGCTATTGAAATCAAAAAACATCCTAATTTTAATAGAGAAGATGGTTGGAATGTACCACCAGCTTGGGATCCAGTAATAAAAATAGTCAAACCCAAGAAGAAGCAAACCACAGCTAGACTTCATGATACTTTGAGCTCATTCTGCGTAAATAGAAACACCTATGATTAAATTATGTTCGGGTACTTTGAAATAACTACACTGGAACATTGAGACAACTGCCATCTTAGTCTCCCCGTGACCATGGCTGCTGAAAAGCAACCGAAACGTCGGGGAAAGTGTAAAAATAAATTAAATCTAAATAGTTTAATAATAATTTAATTAGCTTAAAAATTAGTAAAGTTTAATAGTAGCAGTAGTGTAACAATTTTCAAAATGTTGTAATAAAGTGTCAAATAAACAACGCGATAAAATCCGTATATAGCAGTTTAATTTCAATGAATAATATTCGCGTAAATAGAAGACAATACAGTATGTACATAATTATCCGTAATATTGTTAATGCAGAATCTGATTTTTTCATAAAATAAAGATATCGAAATATATAAAAGCAAAGAAGAAATAATAGACAACAAACGATTTAAATTATTTTATAACTATATGGTCATTTTATAATCATATGGTAATTTTGTTTTGATTACCAATAGTTCTTAGAGTTCGAAAAAACTGTTATACAACAACTTTGTCCGTCCGTCCGTCCGTCCGTTCGTCCGTCCGTCTGTCTGTCTGTTATACAACTTTCAACTCAAGAACCGTAAGAGCTAGAGACTCACGGTCAACGCCAGTCTTCGACTCAGCATAGTCGATATACCCCGAAATGACTATGACCTTTGACCTCTGAGCTCAAGATCGTGTGGTATCACGTGACCTTTGCATATTACTTGAACCATTTTTTCGAACTCTAATATTTACGGCAATTATTGTCGATTCTCACTTGTTTAGTTATGCCTAGATTACTATTAATAAAATAGAAATTACTGCCTTATGAGAACACGTCAGCGGTACGAACGCCCCAGATCACCAGTTATGCAATTCTGTAAATTGCAATATTTTGCCAGTAGACATATTAATCATTTATTATTACGAGTATTACGAGTACTCATAATTATACCATTCTTAAACAGTTACTACTGCTAAAATTACGACAGAGTTGATAATACTATGATTTATTTTACAGAACGGCACCGTTACAGAGCGACGCCTTTCGTAGCAAAATAGCAATGAATGGCACACGCGCGCCTTTTGCATAACAAATCCCAGCGTTTTTATATGACGAAATATGATTATAAAGCTATTACTAAAATCTTAAGATTAATAATGATATGTACATATGCAAGCAAGTACTTACTCTCATAATCAAATACTGATTCATCACTGTCTTTTGCGTACTGCTGTTGAGTAATGTCAATTTCATTTTTAGATAATCCTACAAAGAAGTTCCATGCCTCCTTCTCAGCATTTGGTGTTTCGTGACCTTCCAAATAATGGTATTTGCAATATACCCTGTGGAATAAGGTAAACAAGAAGTACGCTTTAATGGCAATATTACATCGAAAAGAAAGAGAGTTCTGAACTTTCTAAGAGCGAGTCGACAATACGACTTGTCGAATTCGAAGGTAATTTTGGTTTTAATTTTATTAGATTATTTTGACTTGCCTAGGTTCTGTTTTTAACAAAATTTTATTATATAGCTCCAAGTCAAGTGAAATATTGTATGCCATCGATTTACGATTCTGGCTTAAACTTATTTTATAGAGAAGATATTTACTTATTTATAAAGGGCGATCTGTGCTTGGTATTGAGAAAGTTATTTAATGTGTGTACGATTGCAAAATAGAGCGTTGGACATAGCTCTAAGTTTTTAATGGATCCAAGCTTTGGCAAATGAACAAAAACATCTCTCGTTTGCGGCCAATTAAAAGGTTTTAGCAGAAACTTACCAATCAGGATGTACCCTGTAGCTGAATCTAAAATAATCGGTGACGTTAATACCAGTCAACTCTTTTCCTTGTTTGGCTTCCAGAGGATTGTCTTTGAGCATAAGTTCAGTATCTCCGTAACGCTTTGGTAAGGAAATACCCATTGAAAACGGTGTACCAACGAGTCTGTTGAAGAAGTAGTCTTGTTGCACTCGAGCAATCCTCCTGAAATAAAGTATAAAAATATTAACTATATTTTTCTCTTTTTAATGGATGATGAAAATGATGTGTTTTGAACCAGATAATATTAGAATATCCAATATTATCTGATTCAAACACATTACTTTTGGAACATATATTAGACATGCAGCGACCCTAAGAAAGAAAGAAGAAAAGTCTTAAAAAGGAAGAAAGGTTTTATGAAACATACAAAACATTCTTCCTTTTTAAGATAAAATAATATTGTTGTTGTTTGTGTGTTACATGTTTCGACAAAAAGATAAAATTATCTATTTGTTGAAACATTTAACATATTTAATTGTAAAATGTTCTTACATACATGCAGTCTCATGTTATTGATTACAAATATAAGATAGCATGTAAAAATATTAGAATACAATTTGACAAACATTTGTAAGGCGAGGCAGTCAGGGAAAATATTTCTGCGATTTCTCACATTTCTAGTACTTTAACATCAGTTGATTTTATACGACTTTTGATCATTATATAAAATAGGATCGATTGACATAAAAATAGTTGTTTTGTTAATCGCATATTTTCATGATGTTTTTGATTTTTATTATCTGTAAATGCATCACGATTAAACGTTTTAAGAAATGAATTTATGTTCTTCTAAGAGCGTTTTCCTGTAACCATAAGGTTATTTGCCTCTACTGCCATTATAAAAATATTCCTCCATGTTCATAGAATATTGTGGTAGTAAAAGTGAACTACGGGACAATTTATCGGCCTCGATGACGTAGTGGTTAGTGTAACTGACTGCCACGCCTGAGGTCGCGGGTTCGATCCCCGCACAAGTCAAACATTTGTGTGTCATGCACATGGATGGTTGTCTTGGTCTGGGTGTTTCTAAGTATAATATGTACGTATTTACAAAAAAAAAGTATATATGTATGTTTATCCATTGTCTAGTACCCATAGTAAAAGCTCTGCTTAGTTTGGGCGAGATGGTGTTGTGTGTATGTGGTAGCATATTATATTATACATTACCTCATATTGTCATAATGGTAGAGGACTTCAACTCGTCGCATGTCACCGTCAGTACCATTCACCAGCAGTTCTCTCAGCATCGTGATCTTTTCGCCCAGTTCTCTCGATCCTTTACCATCATCCACTTGTTCCACTTCTACGAAATCTACGCTGTTATAGTTCTTTTGTAGCTCACCATTAATCTGGAATAATAGATAATTCAATTAAATGAAATCTTGGGCAAATGACAGTAATAGCTAAACACATTTTTACTACGATCTTTATTAAGTGAAGGCGTGTTCATCAGGGAGAGCCTGTATAACATAGATGAATCCTACACTAAATATAAACTACTACAGATATCGGTTTGTCTAATATACAACTATTATATAGATGTGCCATTATAGGGGCAACAAAGTCATTTATACGGCGACGGCGCATCGTGGCGCCCCGTTGTGATTAATAATATTATACACATCACCCAGACTATTACACTAATATTATAAATCCGAAAGTAACTGTGATTGTTACGTATTCGAGTCTAAATATAGTAGCATACTACCTCATTGGTCCTGTAGCTTAAGTATGCTCTTGTATTTGCATAGTCGTGAGGAGGTTCGATTCTCTGGTAAAATGTGTTTTTATTACTATTGGTGGAAGATAAGCCATTGGTAACTGACCTTATGTTAAGCGGTGACTGTCGCTCATGGTATGACTATTTTCTTCGTATCACAAAGAAGTACAACCAAGCCGCTGGTTACTGTATACCATATAGATGGCAAACAAAGATGAAGAACGGTTTGCTGGTTGATGATACACAGTTACCGAAGTCTATATTATGAAGGGGAAGGTGGAAGGAAAGAGCAGTGAAACGTGAATGAAGGGATCGAGGCCGGAGGTGATGAGGCCTTCAATGCTTTTACACTCCAAACAAAATCCAATACTATCGTGAACATTTTACTAAAAGCTTTTTTAAGTGAGCGTGTAAGACCGTTTGAAAGCTGTTCGCTTAAAGAATTCTAGTCACGTATAATGTTGTTCGACGCCAGTTTACACACGTATACGGTATAATTTGTTGTTTAAGATTAACTTACGAAACAAGATACAAACAACCTTAGCCGTGGTATGAATGATTCATTGTAAAATTGCTTATACAGATACACTTCCACCTATGTATCCCGAAGGAGAAGGGATGTATTACATTCACATTTTCTCAAACATTATTGTTTACCACGTAACAGAGATATATATATATACCTACGCTGAGCTCACACCAGTCAACCTATGACCACGATTGATGCAAGTCTGTCGTAACGTAGAACAATCAATAGGTATTTATTACCTTTAAATAATTAATCGCGATTAAGACCTGCCGTCTAATTCAATTCATATTAAGTATGTAACTATGTATACAAATCGTGAAAGTTTAAAAACGTTTAAAGATATATAGAATAGCAAATTCTGTGCTGTTACTGAGAAATTCGCTAAGGAAAAGTCAAATAACGCTGTCCGGCTTAGCAATAATTTTACTTTGACGTGTCAAAAACTATCTGAATGATTGCATATAAGTTTGCGATCTATTGTATAGTCAGTTAGATTGGTTCTCTGTGTGCTTCACATAAGAGAATTTTCTCCGTTTTAGCTACATTTTTTATTAATGCTCCGCTCCTATTGGTCGTAGAGTGATGATATTTAGCTTATAGCCTTGCTCGATATATCCAACACTAAAATAATTTTTCAATTCGAATCAGTAGTTCCTGAGATTATCCCGTGTAACCAAATAAACAAACTCTTCAGCTTTATAATACTAGTATAGATTACAAAGATAATGCGAAAATCACACAGAAGAATGCATGTATAAAACTTACCGTGGTTATCAATAGAGGATGCAGCAACAAATATCCGTTATTACTGACGATGAAGGAATAACCGTTGACGCCAAGCTGGAAAAGAATAAAACACATGTGGTATCGGATCGATATATGTATAAGGAACGGATTAGTATGCTGCCCGATTCGTTTCATGGCGTAATAGATTAGGGTTTTGCCACGGATAAATGACATTAACAGCCGCAAACCGAGTTTCATTTCTGAAGTGACTTTTAAGTAATGATTTCATATAAAAACCTTTATTGTTATTACCGCGGGAAATCTTCTGCAGTTGCCTGTTTGAATTCGAGAGTCAGGTTCACCTAAGGCCACCTAAGTATGTGAACACGGTAGTAAGCATCACCTTATGGTCTACTACATGCTGTTTCGAGATAATAGCTCTAGAGTTTCTCTCTAGAGTTCTCGGAACTACACGCAATGAATAAGGTTCGAAGTCAATTTTGGTTAGGCCCCGGAACCCTTTTTACATTTTAAGTTATTGAGTTGCGGCCGCTATCCAGCAGCCAGACACAATAGGTTTTCAATTTTGTCTGGCATTCTAACAATAATTGACACATCTACAAAGTTCATGTCTGTTCTAAGTACAAGTTTATTTGTCTAGAATACCTGATGCGGTTTTGCAAGCTTCGCAATGTTGTCGATAGGAACATCAGTGCCAGCTACCCCAAGCAGTTGAGCATCGTTATGTTCCTCGTTGTACTTGTAGTCGAAAGCTGGAATCGCCACTGACGTCACCAACTTGTCTTCATCTGGCTTGCTTATGTCTCCGCTTACCTTCCATTTCGTTGTACGCTGATGACGTAAATAGTCTATTTTATTTGGTTTACAATCATATACAAGCAATGTAATAAAAAATGAAAATTCAAGTGCAATTGATAGTAATTTTGTATATTTTGGAGCCTGTTTCAGGTTTTTGGTATTTAGTTCACGTCTTATGTTACGACGATCAAGATATTGCATCAATGTAAAGAAAAATACAGATCTGAAACTACTGTCATCATATTTGTTTATAATTCAGAACGTTAAAAAAGCTATTTAAGATTTAAAATGTAATGCATGCTGAATTCACCTGTAATTAGCTATAGAATTGGTTAGACTCAAAATGTTTCTCTTATGCGTATGTGATATTGTAGTAGGTGTTGGTGAATCTTAATAAATAAATAAATAAAATAAATAAGCTAAAATGAAGCGATCGCCGTGTTCTGTGATCAATATTCTCAGTGCTCAAAGGAGTCTGCCTACTACACCGTCTCATACCATGACCGTGCTAGGAACGTATCAGACACGAAAAGCAACACGATACGCCCTGCTATAGGAACTGCTGGCCGGTGACGGAACGGTCTAGTGGGCATAGTCTTATACATTTCCTTACAAAGAATATTTTTTTGCCTGACACGTTCCTAGCACGGTCATGGTATGAGACGGGGTAGTAGGCAGACTTCTTTATTCGCCGATCGCTGACAGACAAACTGTTTTAAATACATAGGCAAACATTTGCAGACTCATAAATTTTAACATAATTCATAGAGAAAAAGTCACACAGTATTTTAGTGACAGATATAATCTACCACCTCCATTTAGCTGTAAAGCCAGTAAGAGTATCACATATAATGAATTGATATCTGGTGCTTATTGAAATGCAAAGAAACAGACGATTTTATGAGGGTACTTGTGAAGGTGATAACAACTTCGCTAGATCTTCTTTATAGCCATGGAAAATGATCGAAACACCACAACGGGATGTTTATACTCAAATAATAAAATTTCAAAATTATAGTTTGCAGTACGTACAGGTCTAATAAATCTTCAAGTGAAAAAATCAAATGCCTACAAAGTTTTGTTGTAAGTAGTTAGTACAAATTTGATATGTAAGTCTATTCAATTATATTACCGTGGCGTCAATGTTAGCGTGGGTCCAAGTCGCTGGCGGCTCCTTATTTTCGAGGATCATGGGACGAGCGATCACGTTAATGTACTTTAGCACCTGCTGTTGTACTTCTTCGACAGAATGGATGTGCACGAAATAACCTGTTATAACGTACAATACAATTTTTGTTTTTAATATTTTCTTTGAATATTTCAATTTGTCGTCGTCTACACATGAGCCAAGCCGGCAAAGGTGGCTTTCATAAGGCAAACAAAAGCCAGTATAAGTGGCCCTCTTTATCCTATAGACGCCAGTACTAATGAAAGCTTGGTCTGCTTGACACTTTACAGCTTTCTTTTGTAAATTTATTTTAAGCTTTCAAAGGATAAAGGGAATATATTCTAACTAATAATATAAATATAAATATGAGTTTGTTTGTTTCTTTTATTACGCTTTCCCGCCTTTACTACTCGATCGGTCATCATGAAATTTCGCATACACTTTGTCTTTTCTGTTAAAAGGACATTTTTATCCAGAAAAAGTAGGTACTGTTCCCGAGGGTTAGAAGATTGATATACACACAACTACATTTACGCGAGCGAAGCCGAGGGCAAAATCTAGTATATTATAAATTTACAATTTTCTAGATCGATAATATTCATATTGCAATTAGTGCTCGCGATTCTTTTTAACCTACTTCAAAAAAGTTTATTTTTTTTTAAATTGCAGTCGGTACCAAACGAACAACCAATATGATCTAATCACTTGGCACCAATTGCACATTGGTGAGATTCCATTCATTGCTTAAGACAGAAATAATTAATTCTTATATCCTTCGTTTTTCTGTTTTGAAGTCGGTTTATATATTTTCAATAAAAATTTATAGATTTAGAATTACAAAAAATATTTAAATGTAAAATATGAACTTTACCTCGATTCAAGCACGCCATCCATTGTATCTCACGTACGTTGGTGACTTCTTTACCGATAAGATAAGTGAATACTCTGACTGGAATATACGTGTTGTTGCCAACCACCTCCCTGTTGTACATCTCGAACACCTCGGTCAAGTTACCCGGCACGTAGTCTGTGATCACCATCACCAACTGGTTGCAGCCTTGAGTGCTGCTGACGTCACAATGCGTCCTTCTCTAGATGTTTCATAAAAAATCTTTATGCAAAATGTCAATGAAAAATTATTTCGTTGACATTTTGTTAAATAAAGCTAAGCGATTAAGATAAGTAGTATCTATCTCTCAATTATAAGCCTTTGCTGTTATGTAGGCCTATAATTTTTTATTTTTGGCTTTGCGAAACTCAGCGGCCATTGACAGGATACTACGGGTTTTTTAGATGACGCAATATGCGTCGTTTTCCAGTGAAAATGGTCTGAATAACAAAAATATAGCTGGCACTGGCTGATACCTAGAATCCATCAACTGGGTTTTAGAAACTCTATAATGGCAATATGAAGGTTAACTAACACCTATTAGTGGTCGCCTAGTTGCCAAAATATATTTTAGCAATTAGTCTGCATTCCTTTTCCATAATAAACTTAAACTCAAACTTGATCGTGCGCTGTCAAATCTCAAACTTAATCGTGCGCTAATACGCTAAATGTGATATTCTTTTTACGTATTATATTATAATTTTCACAACGATATATACAAGTAGCTTACCTCTTTCAATGCAGTAAATGCTCTAATATACGCCTGTGTCAAATTCGCATTTCCCTCCAGAGGCCTTTTATGCGTTTTTCCCTTATCTTTTGGTGTAAGCGTATGCATTAAAGTCTGCAGATTCTCAGGGGTTGCTTGTACAAGATCGACGAAGCAATCCACCACAAGCTGTGTTACATTCTTGAAAGTATATACGTTGACGTAGTCGTTGTTCGACAATGTATCCAATATAGAGTTCAACGTCCTTCTTGCTACATAGTTTTTAAAGCCAGTCATGGAACCAGAGACGTCAAATAAGATGATCATGTCTTTTGAACACGTCGCCGCTTCTATGTACCAGGATTTTACTCGACAATCGTATGTGTCGACTTCTTGGTTATTCCATGGCATGCCTGGATAAAAACGCAGTACTCCTACCGAGCTGCCAAAGTACTGCCACGATAGAGAGGGGTCGGACTTATAGTTCTGTACAAAGACATCATTTAAGTTTTTCGACCACAAAATTGCATTTGTTGCATTGGATTCTGTAAAATAGTTCATAGGTTAGCAGACATCTGAATATTTGACTTGTCAGATAAATTAATAAAAAATAAGCTTCTTAATTCATAGGAACTTAATGGAGCGGAAAATCTTGATAGCGTCGAGTTATACTTTTGAAAAGTGTATCAAAAAGCAAGAAATATTTGCATGTTGAAGCGTTTCAACTCATAGGAAAAGCATTTATATAAATTGACCTTTCTCTATAATATCATTTATTCTATATAAAATAAAATTTAATCATAGAATGCCATCATAATAACTGAACGTATCATTCGATTTTACTGTGACATTAATTAAAGTGGTTACACACACCGACTCTTTGTAGCACTTCTGACGAATTCACCCGCTAATCGTTCCGATAAAACGGCACGATTTATTGATTCATAAGTATGAATGTATCGATACAATCGTTTGATAAACACACGTTTCTATACCTGCAAAATGTTGGCGTGTGTAACCGCCCTTAATAATACGCCAGCGCCAGATTTTATCCACACAGTTGGCAATACTGGGGTGTTCAATACGCCTGCAAAAGCGTTTGTGGGTGGATAAACTTGATACCGCTAAGCTATAGACAAGTGGTAGTCTGTTGGCAATACAACAGTCTCCCAGTTGTCTATTGTGTATAGTTCTCTAGTTTCATCCCAGAGCACGCATCTCTGACTATCTAGTTAATTATCGCTCGCTTTAACGGTAACGGAAAACATCTTAAGAAAACCCAGAGAGTTCTACATAAAGTTTAGAAGATGTGTAATGTCTGCCAACCTGCCTACCAAACTGGGTCAGCAAGGTGGACTACGATCTATCTCTTCTCACATTGAAAAGAGGTATACGCTTAGCAGCAAGGTATTGCCAAACACGGCTGATATTATTATACAAAAGGGAATTTTAACAATTGATGACTTGCTTTGTTCTATTTGTTTAAGACATAGAGGTTTCGGCTACAAATCTAGGTTCAGTCGGACACTACTTATAATAAACATGTAACCTCTTTGTTTTATTATGTAAGGTTTATTTTGGTGATTAAATAATATGAATATGCATTTCAAAATAAGAATAGAATTACCTCCATCAAATATATTCGTTGGCACGTGAACACAGCTCAGATCGGTATTAACACTTATGTTGTAAAAGTGGGAATCTTTCTCAAGAGAGACATTCGAATAGTGGGTACTGTTTTGAACATATTTTGGTATTTCAATGTCGTCATTTGCTTCAGGCTCATCTGACTCATGCTCGTAAAAGAATTTCGAATATTTAGCTGAACAATATTCATACGGTTCCGACTTGTTGTATCTGAAGTTCCTTGCTAGTTCTTCAGCCGTTGCGCGGATGCACTATAAAAGGGAAAGGTATTTTTATTAGCCAAAGGTTTTCGAAGCCTTCGTTTGCGTAGACTATTTCGCTCTAGATTATATTAACGCGATTACAACATATGGTCAGTTCACTATAATACAGAATAACCTATCGGCAGTGATAGCTTAGTGGGAGACCGTAAGACAGCCACGCAGAGGTTACAAGTTCGATTTCGATTCGATTTTAGATTTCGGCACACATCTCTGTCTTTTCGAAGTTATGTGCATATTAAATAGTTAA
Organism: Catocala fraxini; assembly: GCA_930367265.1. NCBI lineage: Eukaryota > Metazoa > Arthropoda > Insecta > Lepidoptera > Erebidae > Catocala > Catocala fraxini. The sequence continues at coordinate 9,207,456 of OV884025.1, read as the reverse complement.
TTATTACTTAAACGTGGCTTAAACTTTAAGTTAAGCCTATAGCTGCCAACTTTTGGCTACCTATAGTTACTAAAACACATTAAAACCTTTTCAGTCACTTGCATGGTACCGTAACAAACAGAAAAATCATTCTAAAAACGATTTAAGACTCCTATGAATAGTTCGGATTTTTTATAAAGCCACGAATTGCCATCCAGAAAAAGTCAACGTTACCAAAGGATAGAATATTGAAATAATTTACGCGCGAAGCCGCGGGTAAAATCTAGTCATATGATATAAACAAATCTGATGGAAAACTATTAGTGTTACCATTAATCGTTATCGATGATTGTCGATATTTTGTGCATAGTCGATCGCTATTGGGGATTATTTTAAGAACGATACAGCTAGTTGGTACTTACATAACTATTTGGAATAGTGTAAGAGTAAGTTGTATGTACATAATATATGTATCAGTGGTTTTCGAATCCCGGCGCCTAGGCTCATGACCATTTATAATTGTGTCTAGATATGGTTATCTATACTAATATTATAAAGCTGAAGAGTTTGTTTGTTTGGTTGAACGCGCTAATCTCAAAAACTACTGGTTCGAATAGAAAATTATTTTTTGTGTTGGAATGCCCATTCATTGGGAAAGGATATAACATTACGCTACGACCAATAGGAGCGGAGCATAAATGAAAAATGTTGCAAAATCTGGCAAATTCTTTTATGTGAAGCAGACGAAGTTGCGCGGATCAGCTTGTATTGGTATAAAATGCTAGCTTCTTTTTACAAAAGTAAAAAAAATGAGGAGCCGTTTTCGTCATACAATCAATCAAATATATCTATATATATTCGTATTTAATTTTATCAAAAAGGAAAAAAAAACCTCCCATTCTAATCTAAAATTCTAAGAATGTTTAAAATCGATATTATTTAAGGTATTATTCAATCGAAAAATAAACGATATAATCACCGCACAAAGAAATAAAATAAAATAATTTTATTGTCTATGAAATCTTATATTATTAATTATCGGTTTCCCATTGACAAGAATGTATTGAGCCATCTAGTAGTTTCTCTATAATTAACCGTTATTCATGAGAAAATTCTCTTCATTATTCATTAAAAATATATTTCTAAAGAGTTTACGCAATTTTCCTATAGAACTCACGAAGCCTTAATTACAGTGAAAGGAAAGTGCTGAATAATTACAAAATCAGCGTTCCCTTGGGTAAACCAACACAAAGTACATTTTTTGTAGGTACGTCATAAAACGGTGGAATAAAAATTGCTTGCAGATCTATATCATGTTTAGTAGCTGTAAGAAGTTACGACTATGGTTTACCTTGACAGCATTGATTTTTCGAGTGAGCATTGTGCTCACTGAACGCAACGAAGATTCCAATATTTGTTTTCCATCTTTCTTCTTTACACTGGCATTCATTTGTTTGTATTTCTAAGAAAAAGAAAATTGGTTATGAAAACACAACACACAACTAAAAAATGTAAACATAGATAAACGTTTTCGTGTATAATCATAATATTTAGGTAGTACCAAATTTATATTATAAGTTAGCTACGCGAGATCAATACATTCAAATTTGATTGCAATATCGGATGTAAGCCCGTGCTACATTTGAACAGCTGTACTACGGGTTTAGTTATACCGAACTATGTAACTGCATGAATCATGCATTCATATTACGTAACATCTCGCTGTATAGAATGAGAAAAAATTAAAATGCAGTTTCGGCAAATCTGATTCAAGTAGATTAGCTTAACTACTTGCTTCAGTACTGAAGGGATTGCATCATCCTTTAAATTTTATTTTATGACTTTATATATTTTTTAAATAACTAAGACTGGATTGCATACATATCAGCGTGCTTAACTTTATAACTGCTGTTTTGATAATATTTATTAAGGCATGCTATGTAAAAATGACAACCTACAGGCAACATTTTGATACGACACTTCCACTCTAGCCTTTATTACTGTAGGTACCATAAAAGTTACAAATTGACTTACAGTTCTGATTTGATCTGATTTGGTTAAAGCTTCACTCAATTTCCATAGCTCATCGCCCAGAGTTCTCGCCCATACTTTTACTCTGGAATAAAAAATTATGTTTAAAAATGTTATGTTTTTAATTTTTTATTCTTATTTTGTTTGGGCGCTTTCAGCCACACACAGCCATTTCAGCTCCATCATACCCTAAACTTAATAACTATTCATATTCTACCTTAAGTCAACCTTATGTATTATCTTATAAACTAAAACATCTGCTTTAGACAAGGGCTCAGCTAAAATACTTATGAAGGCACCAACATCTATCATACGCATTTCAAGAGATTGAAGCGTAATAGTTCTTAACTCCTGGGTTCCGACGCACTCCACTGACAGGTAAAAAAGAAAGTTATGTGTAAACATAAAACACCTTAATTTGATCATTTTTGTTATGACTGTGTTATAATAACAGCTCAGCAATGAAATTTGTTGACTTCATTTATATTTCAACGAAAATTTACAGAGGCTTTTATATTTGTCGAGTGACGGTATCCTTAGCATGAATCATAAATAAAAGCCTGTTTAGGAAATAAGTGAAATGAATTCATTTTGTATATTGAAATGGAAACGAATTTTGTCGTATGTTTGTTATTATCTGCCTAGCTTACAAATACAGCGACAGTACCTACACGCCACACCAAGGTATTCAGCTGTATATTGGTGTTTTTTTAGTCTTACTCATATTATAAATGTAAAAGATGTTTTAGTGTTTGTTTCATAATTACTGGAAGACATAGGTAGATCATTATCAAATATAATACTTTTTATCCCGATTTGCGTTGCCGTGAGTATAACGCGGGCGAAGCCGCGGTGAGAAACTAGTTTATAACATTATAAAAGAGTCTTCAAGAAATCTCTTAGCTGTGTTGTTTATCACGTAACACACGCGCTCAACGCCTCAATAGACTTTCAATAAAGTTACTTTGCAGCGTACTCTACGCGTGCGGTTCTTGTAAACTTTTGTTGTTTATGTTTTGTCTCATTCATAGATAGCTACCACTTCACTATGCAGATAAGAGGCACTTCTTAACCGCACCGTGCAGTGCAGATAAGTTACAAGTGCAAGAGCTTATTCTTAAAGTCGCGTTAAAAAGTTTGTAAGTGTTTGCCACGTGTCAACAGTATAGTTAAAACTATTATTACACTTTCTTAATATATTTGAGTATTGTTGGCAGCTTTTACAATATAATAGTTAGTATAAGTTGTTCTTACGTGTCCGCTTTCCAGGCAGGAGCCGGTTCTGGCAGAAACAGCAAAGCACAGAGTAGTGCAAACTTGAAAGTTTGCATATCTGCGGCTGTGACTCACTGACACCTTATTGCATTTCACATGTAACCGTCGTAAATAACGCATATATTACAGGATAAGGCACATCGTTACTGTGTTTTGTAATAAGTAAGGCTTTTGACGATACATTACAAAAATATATCACTAACACGCTAATAATCTATGACAGATAAAGAACTGAAAGCTTGTGCGAGATAACGAGCAAGGCCACTACGGTTCTGAAGCACAGTAAACATACACTGACTAAATACTTTCACGTTAACAAGGTTATTAATAGTTTCGACTGTTTGTCGACCCCGAAGCGAAGCCCTAGTCCACAACACGGTTACATTATAGAAGGGTCTAATATGTGCGCGAGTGGTCGGAGCGGTTTGGGTACACAGGTATGTGTAGTGCGGACTAGTGCGATTGTCGCGGTGTGTGCGTGCGGGGTCCGGCCGGGTCGGGCGCGGGACGTGTGTCGCGGCAGACGCACGTGCTGCGTCTATTCTGGGCGGGCGGCGGCGACGATCGCTCGGCCGGCATCGAGCGGAACCGATCTAGGTCGGGCGGGCCGGCGGCGGGCGCTGTCGTCTACTCGTTACTACTGAATGACAGGCCGCGCACGCCGCGAATGCCACGCCGCGCGCCGTTCCTCCAATATCATTAATTACTTAAATTAATTAATGTATTAAAATGCTCTGCAATTATTTGGAATGGTAGTTATATAATCTGCATGCATCTGATGGATAATTTAAGTTGATTGGTTAATTATAATATAATATATGATTTTACCAAATGCTATTATTTATTTGAATTAATTAATTTATTAAAATGCTCTACAATTAGTCGGATTGGATATTATGTAATCTGCATGCATCTGGCGGATAATTTAAGAGCATGTTCATTGTTAAAATAAGATTTTAACAAATTGGAAATCAAAATTATGTCTTTTCATTTTCGTACTATTCATAACTTTTATGATTTTAAGGCAGTTACAGGCTGTAACAAAGAGCTGTGGTCATTTTCTAGGGAAGTAAAAGGCTTATAATTGTACCGTGATCACAAAAAGATTTTTAGGATGTTTAATAAATTTGTTTTCCGCATGAAATAACATTGCATCAGCATTTTTCAGATACAATTTTTTATTATAATCATATTTTTGTATATTCAAAACTAAAAGAATTTGTGAATTTTAATACAATTTTCTTTTTATTTATTTCTTTAGAGTCAGCAAAGGGTTCAGTTGACGACCCTCAAAATACAATCATACATTACTATTACACACTGTAGAGGTAGGTTGTGATTGCCAATGTTCAAGTGTACATTAGGTACCTACGTATCTCGCTAAACATGGAGTACCAAATAAATGATTTGGCGCTTTGTGTAAAGGTACGAAAATGTAACGACTTCATTACGACACGTAAAGTAAACTTATTTAATATGCAAAGGGTAGGCGCGTAACGTGCGTAAACGTTATAAATATTTAGGGCATGTAGACACTAGGCAAACTGTAAGTAGCTGATTGTTTGCCAATTAGACCCCTGTCACAATCTGCAGTTGGAATTGATTACGCATTATACGTTGACACTAGGCAAACAGTAAGTGGCTGACAATTGGCTAATTAGATTTGCCTACTATTAATATCTGCTATTGAAAATATCTATATAATATAAAATATATTTCACTAGACTGATGTATGAATATGCAGTTGATAAGCAAATAATTACTATTGCTAATTGCCATATGAGATATTTTATGGTTTCTTTAGTAGTTTCTTAAGACTTTGTAATCATCTGTTACATTTCGTGGTCGATCGCTTTAGAAGTATTTGCAGAAAGTTTATGCTACACGTGCAACCGTTCTGTTTAGGGGATTCAAGGCCAGATTTTTGATCATCAAATAGTTAACTAGAAGAATAAACTCTGTAAAAATCGTCAAAATTCCTTAGTTAAGTTATTAAATGAAATGTTTTTTAACCCGGCTCCCACTGCCACTGTACTGAGTGATGTGGGTTTGATCCCTACATGGGAAAAACATTTGTGTGATCCAAAAATAGGTGTTTCAAGTCTGTGTCTTCAATGTGTTCGTTGTTTGAATGTTTGTAAATTTCTCCGCAACACAGGAATTATTACAAGTGCGAAAATTATCGTTTTAACCTATTGAACTGCAGTAGCATTCCAACGGCCAGACAATTATGTCTGGCACTCCAAGACTTGAAAGGTTAAAATAAAAAAGAACATATAGCAAACAGTATGCGGCAAACAATTCGCTTAGTTTGACAGTTGCTCTTAAGTTTGAGAACGTACATACTCGTCAGCATTACGTTTAATATTATATCCACAATATCTAACCACCTCCCTGAATAATTTATATTTGAAATTGCCAGTGTTAGGTTTTCGAACAGTTGATGTGTATAATAAAATGAGTAATAAAGTTGATAATGTAAATATTTTGGCGATCTAATTTGTAATATGATGTTAATAATAAATGAGATTTAGTTTTATAGAGATTCTATAATAAATTATTAATCAGAGATTCTTAACGGGTAAAGTGTAATATTGATGAAGTAACGATATTAATAATCCAATTAGATTGATTGCGTCAAAATATTGTGTTCTACAAAGAGCCTGATCGGGAAGAGATTGCTTTAAAAAAATGTGAGGCTTTGGTCCCCTCTGGTGTAAAGATTAGGTAAGACTATTGTTACAAATTGCATCTATAATAAACTAATATGATTTCACATATGCAGCATTTTGTTAAAAATGGAAATTGGGATATAAATTAAAATACGATACAGGTGGCCCAAAACCGGTCTGTGTAGAAACCTTGGGGAAGCCTGAGTCCAGCAGTGCACGTTTTTCGGCTGAGATGATGATGATGATGATAGTATAGTTATAGTCGTGGCTTTAGTGCGCTTATGTAATGTGGGGGATAGAGCAGATGTGTCGCTGTTTATATTTAGACGTGGGGAGTATCTTTTGCCGTCTACTGGCCAGATTCTGTGCTACTACTAGAAATTTCTTGACAGAAAAACATATTACCATAACACCGGTCAATTCGCAAATCGAACCATATATCCTAGTTTATGGTAAACACAAAATTAAAGTTTATATTAGTTACTTAGTAAATAAAACTTTATTTTCAAGTATACTAAGTATATCTAGAATTTCCTGACAGAAAAAAATAACACTGGGCAACTCGAAAATAATAATATATTCTACCACATACACACAACACCATCTAGCCCAAACTAAGCAGAGCTTGTACTATGGATACTAGACAATGGATACACATACATATATACTTTTTTTTTTTGTAAATACATACATATTATACATAGAAACACCCAGACCAAGACAAACATCCATGTTCATGCACACAAATGTTTGACTTGTGCGGGAATCGAACCTGCGACCTCAGGCGTGGCAGTCGGTTACACTAACCACTACGCCATCGAGGCCGACAAATCGAGACAAAGAGAAGTTTTATTTAATAATGTATGCCTTATAGTAAATATAACTTTATTATTAAGTATACGAAATATATCTACTTTGTATGTAGTAGATAGATATATCTATCTATAGTTTCAATCTCCAATCCATTTGGCGACGCAGTACGCACTAGTACGGTCTCGGGATTCGATTTAAATCTGTATCTCATGAGCGCTTCAATCAGTAGAAAGCCTGTCACCGGCTGAATAAAGCTCCATCACCATTGACTACTTCAGTGAAAATTGGATACCCATTGTATATAAATCCGTCTAAAATATCGATACTGATTAATGATTAAAAAAGACATATACTACAATCAGGAATAATTAATTGTAGTATACACACTTTAACCTAAGTCTTTACTAACGTTCAAACAACGAACACAAAGTACCACCAAAATCGGAATAACTATATGGCGATCACATAATAATAATTTTTGTTTAAAATTTGTATAATAATTATTTGATTAAAATGTTGTAGAAACTTGCAACACTCGATGAAGTGGCAGTGATGAGTCGGCCTCTTAAAACACTACTCCATCTGTGCAGTCGATATTATTTAGGAACATAAATATTTGCTAAAATAGAATAAATGTGTACCGTTAAATATTTATTTTTGACTGTATGAGTGGCGTACCTACTGTTATGTGCCAGCACCTTACATTAAAATAGTGTGTATTGCTTTTTAAAATAATCTGCTTTTTATTTTATTTGTGCTTTATAATAAGACTCCCACGACAACATGAAGATTGATGCTTAGTAGATGGCGTAGTAATAGTATATAAGGTCTAGGATACTATTCCCGGTGAAAGTATTATTGGATCTTTGCTAAAAAAAATTCAGTATGCGCACCGTGCCTGGAACAAACTTGTTAACAGTTTGCTTTCAATAAACTGCAATAGGCATGCTGCCGATCACGTGAGATCTAAAGCTATAGTTGTCGAAATACACCTATGCCTACCCCTTGGGGGTATACGCGTGTGTATGTTAATTTTATTCACAGTTTTAATTGATGGACTCTGTAGAATTTTAAAATGTAAAGATTAGCTGTAGATTTTTTTTATCAGAGCCGTCAGATAAAGCTGTAGGAGCATAATGTACTAACAATTGATAGGTCCTATTAAATCTACGTTACTTTAAGATTCTACAAGACTGATATTCTACAAGAGCAATCACTTAGTTTCATTACGCGCGTTAGATATTTTTTTTATACAACTAATGTGGCAAACTAGCATAGCATATGGACGCCTGCAACACCAGAGGCATCATTTGCGTGTTGCTGAACCTTTAGGAAAGGAAGTGGGAAGGAGAAGGAGTGGGAAGGGGGGAAGAGGGTTATTGGGCCACCGGCACTGACCACTCACCGAACGAAACACAACAGTAGGAATACTGCTATTTCACGTCGATATTCTGTGAGAGGGTAATCCTTTTCCGCACAACTAACGAAAATGCTTCGTTAAATTTATATTGGTATTTATAAAATATTAAAAACCATTATTTAGTGTCATAATAATATTTACTTTGTACAGGAATGTACATATGTTTTATGATTGATTGGATTGAATATTTATGTTTGTGTATTATAAATACGTGATGATATGGACACGTAATTACGTCGTTGACAGAAGAAGAAATTCAGAGTAATCTACATTTTCCATTTTTCTTTAAACATAATATTATTATGAGGAAAGATATGTATTTTTGTTTGTAATGAATAAACTCAAAAATAGTAGCAAAAATTTTAAAAAATAGTTTACGTTGTAAAACTTCTTTACCCAGACGTAACAAAATTCTATATAACATCAGGTTACGAGCCAGGGGAGAGAAGCAGCAGTCATAAACAAGGGTGAAACTATACAGGCTGCCTAAATGTAAGTGGTTGCCTTATCCTATACCTGTTTATATAATAAATATACGTTAATATCACTTGCCCTTTGCAGCATATGAAAATAGGATAGGAGGAAAACAATGGCTTGGAACTGAGGTAAGTATGTCAGCCTCTGGCACTCTTACTAACCAAGCGAAACGCTCAGGTCGATTTCCTGTCAAAAGGTAGTATTTCTCCAGGTGATCGTTCAGACAAAGTAACTGTCAATGTTGGACAAACTAATTGTTCACTTATAATACCTGCATCTAAGTTTATTTTGTTGTTGAAAAACCATCCTGCTCTTTGGATTAAGTCATGTGTCGTGGAGGATTTTATAAGCATACAATTTACGGTCACAAAGTACACCCAGATTCAGATTATTGTATCTTGTAAGTTCGAATTCCATGTCCAATCCATAAGTTCAAACAATAATTGCCCATAACACCCAGCACGGCAGCAGCGGTGAGGCTAGCCAACAGCAGTTACCTAAAAAGCCAAGGAATACATTCCATATGAGGCCAAAACACCGCTAAACTAATATTATGCACATCATAATAAAATAACACTTCCATTTCGAGTCACCGTAATACCCCAGTTTAGTTACATTAGGGGCTTCCGAAGGTATGAAAATTTGAAAGCCATCGTCACGAACGAGGTAGGACGGCCGTAGTCGGTGACTGCATTAATTTAATAGTCGTCCGTCCTTCGCTTTTATCAGATGGGTTTATCACGAACAGCGCTGCAATTTTAATGCAAATATAACCCGTTGGGAAAAGTTTGTGCATTGCGTGTAATATTAATATGGATTATGAATAAGCGAGTAATGTTCTTGCTGGCACAACAGTATGAAATGCAGCTACTTTCCAAAATGGTGTAGATTCGATTCGAGATCGGGCTGTCTAATAATTTTTTTTTTTAATAATACTAATATAATAGTTATATTGGTATTTTGTATCAGGAAACTTTCAATAGCAGGACGGATTCTTTAATCTTGCCCAGTTGACGGCAATTGGCTCACGCCCATTATAACATATTTCTTTAATAAAAAGAAATAAATATTACAATATCATTTTAGAAAATTATATGCTCTTCGGCAAAATTGTTTTATCTATATGTATAATTAACTTTCTGAAAAAGTTTATAAGCTAAATAATAAGTTGTTTTTTTTCATGTTATTTAACAATTATGATTACATAAACGTTAATTTTATTGATTTAATATGGGTATCCGTATCCGTATCTGGTATACGCAGACAAAGTCATGGTCATAAAATCTGGAAAATATTTTTTTAGTACTTGACTTTATATCTGTTGAGCTCCATACATTTCTTTCACCTGTCTTCCAAAGCTTCTTAACGGGTCATCATCATCATCTCAGCCAAAAGACGTTCACTGCTGGACATAGGCCTCCTCCAAGGTTTTCCACACAGACCGGTCTTGGGCCACCCGCATCCAACCGCTTCCCGTGACCCTTACCAGGTCATCGGTCCACCTTGTGGGGGGCTGACCCCTGCTGCGTGCTTCGGTGCGTGGCCGCCACTGTAGAACCTTTCCGCCCCAACGGCCATCGGTTCTGCGTGCTATGTGCCCTGCCCACTGCCACTTCATCTTGGCTATCCGGAGAGCAATGTCGGCAACTTTAGTTTTCCTGCGGATCTCCTCATTTCTGATTCGATCCCGCAGGGAAACCCCGAGCATAGCTCTCTCCATCGCCTTTTGCGTGACCTTGAGCCTTCTGATAAGGCCCATAGTGAGCGACGACGTCTCTGAGCCGTAAGTCATCACTGGCAACACACACTGGTCAAAGACTTTCGTCTTGAGACACTGCGGTACATTGGACAAGAAGATATGTCGTAGCTGCCTGTAGCCCGAACGCTGCCCAGCCGAGTTGGATCTTAACGGGTACTAACTAACTACTTCTCAAAGTTTTCAAAATACAGAGTTACTTATGATCACTTCACGTGATGAAAGCTTAAGGCCACAGATAAGCTTGGGAACTTTTAAATGTCCGTTGGTACAAATCAGGCGAACAAGCTAGCCGGGGTTGCAAGTCAAAACCACTATGACGAATTCAAGTTCCTGACTTATAATAGGTACATGTGAACGCGAATATTGGGATCAACATTCTCTTCTATAGATTAGTCTTCTTCTTCTTTTCGTGTGGTTAGTGGCCAACCTGTTGTCAAGAGTTGTTCAAGCCGCCCGTAGGCCTCTGACATGGCTTAACGACTGCTGTCAATTTGGCAACAACCGGGACCGACTTTTTACGTGCCCTCCGAAGCACGTAGGCGCTTAGATGAAATACCACTAAGCGGTCATCCATCTATAGACTGACCGCACCCAACGTTACTTAACCTCGCTAATCGTTTACCGATCAGTGAGTGCAACTGGCTATGAGCGTCTATAGATTAGTACTAAGTATATTTCAGAATTTGCATATAATTACATAGAAATCTACCTTATTTTAGTGGTCGGCAAACTCGCTTGTACGTAGAGCTCGTTTGATGTTAAGTAAATTCTGTTAGGGTAGGTATACACGTATTCAGGTCAGCGTTCTGTGCGGTAGAATCGAATATATGTGAATGAGTAATCTGACCGGCTATGCCGATCCAAATATGTGTATGTGTATTTAGGCGTGGTATCAATTGTAAACTCGTGCCGATCGGGTTTTGCAACCTATATCGGTACCTATAGCACACCCTTTTGATACACTGTTGACATGAAACCACACACAATGTGACATGGGTTGGAAAGCTCAAATTAATGTTGTTGTACTGTAATGTCTAGCAAAAGTTAGACAGCAACTCATGTAAAGAAATAGAGAAAAAAATTCAGTCTCTTTAGAACGTATTAATATGGTGAATACAAAAATCTTAAAATTAAGTAGGTACTTAAATCAAAAATATAAATCTATAAAATATATTAAAATAAATGTACGGACGATAAAATAAAATATTAAAATGAATAACCTATAAAGCATGTCATAACAGCAATGTTTTAAAATTATGCTTGTGCTTTACAGAGCTCCTTTTAAAGGAATTTGTATAATTATAATCTATGGAATATTTAAGGCAAAGGACAAGCAGTCAACTAATATGGTTGAAGCACTAATGTTTGTTCCGTTTCTATCAAACCCATTTGTTTTAACTTTGTTTAGATTTGGCTAATTTAGATATATCTTCATTTATACGAAGTAAAATATGAAATTAATATTACCAGTTATCGATTCATCTAGGTTACAAACTGATACTAATGAAAATCAAAGTGACAACTTATATGGATACCTATTACAGACAACACTGGCACTAAAAATATCCCCTAAGTCGTATGCTTTCAAACATTGAAACAACGGTCACATAGAACACCTCAACTTAGACGCTAAGCACGGATCATTAGAATATTGCCAGTACAGGCTCGAATTTATACATACATACATAGGTTAAACTAAAATTATGGTCATTTCTTGTGTATTATTCATGTCTGCCTCATCTGTCTTCTGGGAAATATAAAGTATGACATTAATATGATAATTTTTAAAGTCTACGGCTAGACAGTTGATTGCCAACATAAGTTATAATTACTTTTTTATGAATCCTAAATGTTCTACGTCAGTACTAGTTATTAAAATATAATTAAGTTATAAACTAGGTTATATATAACAACGATAATTATGTTAAAAAGTATTATTATGATTATTATTCTCTAGGCACATACCTATTTGAATTTTTTATAAGTGGCCATCGAAGAAAAATACTTACGCCTAATGCTAAACTGTTAGTTTACTATGATCGCTTATAGTACCAAGAGCGTTGCGCGTCCAGGACTAAAACAAAAGAAATAAAAGATGGCATAAAAGGAACGAAGTGGTGATGTGAGAGGTCGAGGTGAGACGTGAGCCTTAGAAACGCACTTATTTTAAGTGTCACTCACTATAAATAAATTCTGTGTCGCAGGGGACTTTACTCACATTGAAACAATGGACACAAAGAACACCAAGATTCAAATCAACTATGCACGAATCACACAACTTTATGTCAATCGAACCTACAAAACTGGCGAGGCGACAGTAGCGAGACGAATACAATTTAAAACAAAAAGAAATTGAACAATTACGCCATCCTTGCAGTCAAAATGACTAAAGGAAACGCAGTAACAGATACACCATTATAACGCCGTTTCCCTATAAGAAAATTCCCTTTTGCAGAAAAACAAAGTAAAAGTATTAGTAGCTACCCCTAACGAAGGAGCTCATTGAGTTATACCTTTGCCAAATAATTTGTACAGAAGGCGCGCTGCGCTCGACAGGTACTGCCACTCGCGAAAGTAATTCTTTTAAAACTTATATTATTACATTTTCATACACAGCAATACCAGAACCAATAGACTGCAATGCAGAGGGTCTCGGGTTCGAACCCACGTCACGCACCTCTGACTTTCGGAATTTATATGACTTTTCGAAATTATGTGCGTATTGATTGACAATTATCGCCTGCTCCGTGCCTCGGAGAGCACGTTAAGCCGTCGGTCCCGGCTGCCATAAACATCTATGGCAGTCGTTATTGGGAAAGTCAGTACCCTCTAATATCCTGACACTGGTCTAGCCTTAAGGTATTGTTAGCCTTCGGGTTGCGCAGGTCAGGTGGCAGCCGCTCCGTGTAAAAACTGATATCCAGTCAAATCCGGTTAGACCAGAAAAGCCGACCCCAAGTGACTTGGGAATAATAAAGGCTAAGAGAGAAGAAGACACAGCAATAACAGAGATTATGTTTAGCATGGAGTTTGATGGAATTCTGGGATATATTTTAATTACTAAGTATTATGCTGTTTTTTTTATAATGTGTAATCTTATTTATCTGCATAAAGATACAACTTAAAAGAAACGCGATCTTAATAAAATAAATTTGAATTCACGTTATATTTTTGCAATGCATCCATTTGTTCACATAGATGTTACATATTGGGTTTTTCTGTCTACACATAGAGCCTAGAACTGCGGCCGATATACAGCAATAGGCTCCTATTACCTTCTAAAACTCTAGCTGGCTAAATATAGGTGTAGAAAATACCGCGATCGTTAACATTTGAATGTTTTTTATAATATGTATATCAGAGCGACATAGCATATGCACTGGTACCGGCCGGGTGAGATATCAAAGCGACAACCTTCTTTTGCATATTTATTAACCCGCTTTTACATTTTTATTAAATAATATTTAATTGAAAACTATTACTTAGACCTTTCGGGTTTTTAGAGTACGAAAAATCTCTTATACAATAGCTTTGTCCGTCCGTCCGTCCGTCTGTCTGTTATAAACTTTCAACTCAAGAACCGTAAGAGCTAGAGACTCGTGGTCAGCGCCATTCGACTCAGCATAGTCGATATATCCCCGAAATGGCTATGACCTTTGACTTCTGGCCTCAAGGTCACGTGATACCACCTTTCAACTCAAGAACCGTAAGAGCTAAAGACTCGCGGTCAACGCCATTCGACTCAGCATAGTCGATATACTCCAAAATGATTATGACCCTTTGACCTCTGACCGGTCTGATAGGTCACGTGGTATCACGTGACCTTTGCATATTACTTGAACCATTTTATAGAACTCTAAGATTTACAGCAATTTATTGCCGATTCTCACTTGTTAATTGTTTGGTAATTTATACATATATGTATGTATTTTTGTACTGTTTCCCCACTATTGAATTTGCTACCAACTTGTAAGAATAGTGTAATATGTGTTTATGAAATAAATAAATAAAATTAACACCTCTGAATCCATCGCAATACAAGGATGAAGAAGCTATTATTATATTTTGTGATTTTTGGTTGCGGTAGTTTCGTATCTTTATACAATTTACCATCTTGAGGAGAAACATGACTGTATTATCGGCCGTCAATTATAATAGTTTTATTTTTAAATTATATTTTTATAGAGTTGTGTATTTTTGAACGGTCAAAAATACACAATAATAAAAAATGTAAAGACATGTAATAATAATTTGGTACATGGTAATAACTTTAAATTGGATCGCACAGGTATATGAACAAGTAAAATAAAACAAAATAACAACATATGCACAAAATAAACTCATTATACATATACCTACTTCAGGCACCAGTCTTTCACAAAGTTACCTGATTTATTATGGCATTTCTGTAAACTAGCATAAGAAAACCTTGTGAGAGAGAATAAATGGTTTTTATTATTATTATTATACATGCAAGTACATATGTAATTTTATTAGATTAATTAGTTTTACAATTATTAAGACTGCGCCGAGCGTAAGACGCGGTTGGACTGAATGACAGAGATCGATATTCAAATTGGCGCGCGACCGCCATAGTAAAATTGTATGGAGGATTTGACGTGCTTTTTTGATCAATATGTATGAATCTTTATTGTCAACCAATAACTTAAAAATTTAGGACGGACAAATTGTCTTATAACTATTTGTTTCGTTTAAGCTGTAAAATAGGATAGATTTCTACTGTTATAATCTAAAAATCACGTAACTCATGCAAATTCACGTAATTTTGTAGGCGAAAATATTAATTATTTTATATTTTTTACACGGAGTAATTGTACACACATTCATTTTTATAGTAAATATATATTTTATATTTGTATTAAACAAAAAGTGTTGATTTTATCAACTTAACCGTGACCGCCTGTTTTGGCACATTTCGCTCGGCGCAGTCTTAATGTAAATGTATTGTAAATGTCATATTATTAATAAAGATATTACAGTCAATATTTATAACGAAAAGAGAGAAAATAAATTAAAAGTCGATAATAGATTCAGTTTGAGTAAGTAACAAACAACTAAGCATCAAAACTTGTATACGTATATAAGAAGTACAATCAAATCCTAGTGATATTATTAATAGGACTTCATTGTTTGTAAATACTCGTACAAGATATTTTTTCGTTTTGTACCTTAGTTTTCGTTATAGCAAAAGACCTAAATTGGCACTGAAATGGTTAATTTCAGTTTTAATTAGTTAAAACTGCAGTTTTAACTAATTATACCTGAACCATTTAAGTAAAGGAATAGACCTAGCTAAGAAATATATAGTTCAGCATCCTATAGAACTACATGCCATATTAATTATTAACATCAATAAAAATAACATACGGAGCGCTTTATCTCTCACGGGATAAAAGTTACACGTATAACATTTACTTTGGGGCTCTGTGTAAGGGATTGTTTCGTTGTCTGGTTTGTTCTTTACATTAGAGGAATACTGTACGAGAGCTTTAGGAAAAATGCTGACGTTTAATTTAATTGAGATATCTAAACGTTTAGCGCGATAAAACAAATAAAATACGATCTTTATAGTTGTTACATCACACAATAAATAAAATATACCGTATGCAAAAAATAATACAGGGTTGTATAGCTGCGATGACGAAGAATTTACGGGTTAGGGTCAGATAGCCTGGATAGTAAAAAGACTGTGTAAACAAAATGACTAGATTGCAGAATGACTGGGTAGGCAAAACGTCTAGGTTGCTAATTTACACATAATTATTTTAAAATGTCCAGGTAGGCAGAATGATTTCATCGCAAAATAACTTGATTGCATAATTCCTTGATATGCAAAACGTTATAATTGCAAAATTTCTGGATTGTATAATGATGAGATAAGTATATAATTATGTAACCGTAAGATATTAAGGATGCTTATTTTATAATTAAATAATAATTCCTTAATAGTTAATGTCTTGCCACCATCTAAAGAGGCTCAAGTTAACAGGGTTACTCCTTATGCATGACCTGGATCAAGTCCTTCATGCAGAAGGCTTACTGCTTAACGCGGCAGGCATCGTGAGGAGAGGAACCTCCTCTCTAGAGAACTACTAACCAACGGTAAATTGGACCCTGTTCCCAATAGCGGTAGGTCTTTATAACTTTTACTTTTAAAATAGGGCTTTCTAAAGTCAAAAATGTAATAACTATTCAACTA
The DNA here is from genome assembly GCA_930367265.1 of Catocala fraxini. Taxonomy (NCBI): domain Eukaryota; kingdom Metazoa; phylum Arthropoda; class Insecta; order Lepidoptera; family Erebidae; genus Catocala; species Catocala fraxini. The sequence continues at coordinate 9,190,810 of OV884025.1, read as the reverse complement.
TAAAATAAAAAATAATAATAAAATACCAGGCGCTAGATTCAAAATACGACATATAATAATATTATCAGTCGTGTATTAAACTGCCCCTCTGCTGGACACGGCTCTCTTTTCTCTGTCTGAAATGGCTGGAGTATGCCACCACGCTGGTCCAGTGCATATTGGCAGACATCACATATCTTCGAGAACATTATGTAGAACTCTCAGATATGCAGGTTCCCTCACAATGTTATCCTTTACCGTTAAAGCAAGCGATAATTAACTATGTAATAGGCACGTTACTTTGAAAATTTTAAGTTGCGTGCCTTGGGATCGAACTCGAGACCTCTGCCTGGCAGATCAATGGTCTTCCACTAGGCTAATGGAACTAAATAGCAAGAGTTACCATTTTTTTAGGTGTTTTTTAATCGCTGGTGGTCCTTATCGCTATCAAGCCATTTTGTTTAAACAGACTCTATGACACTTAGGAATTTCCGCCTATTCAATTATGCCTGTACATTCTGCAACCCAGACTTTGTGCAACTAAGATATTTTATCTACATAGTCATTCTGCAATCTAGACTTTTTGAAACTTGGACGTTTTGTATACATGGATACTCTGCAATTCATTATTTTAGCAACCTAGATTTTTGCCTACCCAGTCATTCTGCAATATAGTCATCAGACTATCTGACCCAAACCCGATTCGACCTAGTGTTGAGTCCACAAGTAAACAGATTTATGTTTCTATACAGTATTTTAGCTAGTAAGTAGTGAATTAATTTGTGTAATAGATTTTAAGGAAATGTATAAGAATCTTGGTTTAATTAATAAATGATTATTATTATTGATAACGCAAGAATATAATTAGGAAAGTCACCGCTAATAAAATATAAAACTACACAGTGATATTCAAAATCATATTGCACAATAGATATTTCTTAGCCAAGATAAAGCTTACCAAGTACATGAGTAAGTGGAGGCTACAAGGGCAAGTTAGCGGGCGGCGACACGAGGACGGGTCGTGGCGCCTCAGAGCCGAGACGCCCGGCCCGCCTACATCTACGTTATAAGGGATAACGCTAAATTGATTTACGCGTTTCATTTAGCCAAGTAATTATTCTTGTTTTACTAAGACCCTGGGAAATTTATGCCAGCTGTCGTTGATTACGTGAAATTTGGTTTAGGAGAAATAATAGCAGTTATTATACAATACCTATTTGGTTTTACTTTGTAACTTTGTCTGTCGAAGGATGACATAAAAATGAGCTTATATGTATCTGCTCAACATTAGGTGTCTAGTTCGGTTTTTGGTTAGTGATATTCGGTTTCTGAGAATAAGAATTTTTAGAACGCAGCAATCTTGGTGGCAGGCCTTAAAGTGTCATATTAATAACTAAGCTTTCGATTGTCTTGGTCTATCGGAGGTAATTATGACATACCTACTTTGAAGCTTCAGCCTAATTGTCAACTTTGGTGCATACAAATCTTTGGTGGCTATCATGAATTGACTAGACTGAGTCACCGTCTCCTTCTCTTTTAGGAAGCAACCATTAGTGTAAAATTGAAACGCAAGGCAGAATTACTGAGCTCAACTCCAGCCATGCTTCAATCCAATGTTTCCAATGTTTTAATCAAATGTATGTAGCATCATAAAACATGCTTACTAGTTCAACGTTGAGGACCATACCTGTACATATAGCTCCCTTTAAGTTTATTTTCCATGAAATCGTCAGCAAGCATTTTGATGCAGAACTTAAGCTACTACTAAAACTAATTATAGGCAAAATTAAAATCGCATCATTATAACTTAATATTATAAATGCTAATGTGAGATTGTATGTTCCGCTTTAAGCAGCGATAGCTCAGTGGGGAGACCAACAGACTGCAATGCAGAGGGTCTCGGGTTCGAACCCACGTCGCGCACCTCTGACTTTCGGAAGTTATATGACTTTTCGAAATTATGTGCGTATTGATTGACAATTATCGCCTGCTCCGTGCCTCGGAGAGCACGTTAAGCCGTCGGTCCCGGCTGCCATGAACATATATGGCAGTCGTTATTGGGAAAGTCAGTTCCCTCTAATATCCTGACACTAGTCTAGCCTTAGGGTATCATTAGCCTTCGGGTTGCGGAGGTCAGGTGGCAGCCGCTCCGTGTAAAAATGATATCCAGTCAAATCCGGTTAGACTAGAAAAGCCGACCCCAAGTGACTTGGGAATAATAAAGGCTAAGGGAGAAGAAGATGTTCCGCTTTCAAGCCTTTACTACCGATCATCATGAAATTTTACATACACGTTGTCAGTGGTACAAAAAAGAACATGGTGTGATATTTATCTACAAAAAGGATTGTTCTCGAGCCACGAGTCAGAAGTAAACGTCCATCGAAAACTAACTTTCGACTAACAAGGCAATCTCAATTAGAAATATATTTACATTACACTCAAGTTTGCCTTACCGACAATTCACTTTTTCGTAGAGTACTCTGTAATCATTACTCTTGACGAGAGGGTTCTACCATTGAATCGGAAAATCCAATTTCTATTTCTGCAATCCGAACTACTTGTGCAAAATGTTTTTGCCGCCCGCCTCACTCGACGCTTACGAAAAGAAATGGGGTCATATTTTATCCGGAAGCGACGATATATTTTTTATTGTGGACGATATATTGCTTGCTTGTGTCTACACGATACAATTGCTCTTTAGGGAGTGTGTTTGAGCATGTAGCGTGGATTATTTTACTACAGGCTTCCACGGTTACTTTTAAAATAATAATGGTTTTGTTTTGTGACTAGCAAGTAGCAATAGCCTAGTGGGAGACCGTTAAGCTGTAACGCAGAGGTCTCGAGTTCGATGTCAAGGCGCGCACCTCTGACTTGTCAAAGATATGTGCGTATTAAATAGTTAATTATCGCACGATTAAACAATGAAGGAAAACATCGTGAAACCTGCATGTCTGAGAGTTCCTTATAATGTTCTCGAATATATGTGAAGCGTGCCAAACCACACTGGACCAGCGTGGTAGACTATGGCCTAAGCTTTCTAACAATGAGAAGAGGCCTGTGCCCAGCAGTAAGACAGTTTAATACAGGGCTGATATTATTATTAAGCAAGAAGATAAAACAGAACAAGGATAGTCATTTTCACATTATCGTGAAGCAGTGAGCAGAGCAACTGTATTACATCCACATTTCGCAAGCGAAGGATTTATGTTTCACGTTGAGGTGAGCCTATTGCCATGACGCCTGTATTGTCGAAGAATAGACTGATTTGTACTCACTCTCATTTTGTCAACTGTGTTTTAGATCTCACGTAATGCGTCGAGCCCATTGCCGTCTCCCGGGTGCAGTTCTGAACTCCGCGTTGCTACTGAGGATTTCTCAACAGAAAAGCACAATAACACTGCCCGACCTGGCAATCAACCCTAATATGCACTAATCGCATTCACTACGGCTGCACGTTAAAAAATTGCTTTCGATTTGGCATGACAGCATGCAATGCCTTTTCATTATATGTAAAAAGATAGTAATAGTGCTATGAATATATTCAATATTATAATTGGAAAATATTTAAACAAATTATTAATTTATTTTTATGGCTTATACTGCCGCACTAGCCATGTCGTGGGGGTCAATGGCATGCGTCAGTGATTTATTTACTCTGTCGATAGAAGTAACAAGAAAACAGGGGCACAAGTCTGCTATTACAAGTGGCAGAATGGTTTATCATTGATTTCATAATTGTTGATTTTGACAAGTTTGGTAATCTACTAATATAATGTCGTCATTATGACTTTCCGATGGTCAATCACTGACTCTTCATTGAAAATGGCATAGAATGGTAATCTCGTACATAATGACAAAAGAGAAAATTTTGACAGTTCCTGCCTTTAAAATATATATAAACGAAATCCGGCATGAATAAATGTTCGATTTTAGTAGTAGTTTTCAAAAATCACTTCTACTAACGGTACTACTAATAATAATGACAATACAACATGTCATTTTACCACAATCCTATTACGAGACCATTCAACGACCAATGATCGACCATTATGAATTTAACAGATTACGAACTTTTAGCAAAATGACAATGGAATTGCAGTTACGTCGTATCGGAATGACGAATTTATAAAAATAGCAGACTTGGGCCCCAGGTGCCGTTTGTCTTGTGAAATCCCATGTTAATCTGTTATACTGTATTTTATAACACTATTTTTTTTATATTACAGTTGTAAAGTTCTACAATGTTTCTATCATTTTACTTGAACAAACTCAAAATGAATAACTTCGAATTCAATAAATCTAAGGTTTGTGATCACACTTGTTGCCCGGATGAGTATGCAGAGTCAACGGATCTCCAATTGCTATGATTTAAATTAGAGACATAGAAAATACAAGTGTTTGTAAAGAAAAGGAGCTAGATACCTTGGCTTAACAAACACTTCTTTATCTTCTTGAAAAAGGCAACTGTCGGACTAAGTATAACTCCTGTATAGCTGAAGACTTTATTAATATTATGCTTTATTGGAATAACGAACACAAAGAACACTGACGGACACCAACTTAGTCCATATAAATCTTGTATGTAGCCGAAAACAAAACTATTCTTATAATCCAATGGACGTTCTGTAAATAATTGTTAATTTTTCTTCTCATTATTAAGCTTCCAGATAAGAGCTAAACTGAAATGTTCTCAGGAACAGAAACGAGCCAGTAATAGAGGTATATTGTTGCAAAGACAATGATCTAATTGTGAGTCTCTGTAGTAGAGGTTTCTTACTTATTCAAGAGGCACTTGACCAAGTTATACTGTATTTTATAACACCATTTTGACTACCTTCTTTGTATATTTATATAGGTAGGAAGCAGATACATTCACATGTATTAAAAATAAGTGATAGACAATGATTATAATAAATAAATTTCACGTAATGTATCACAGCGGCACACCGGCGCGGCGCCGGACACAATAAATGTTTAATTATGTCCTGCTTTTCAACAAATATCAGGATAAAATAAAAGTTCCTAAATATAAAGCAAACATTCGAGAGTTTTAAATAATTGATATATTATTTCAGTAAAGGTAAAGTTATCTAAGCTATATCTTCAGTTATACAGATTATGTATATTTAGGTACCTAGTTATATCAAAGTCATGTCGAGTGTTGTGGGTTTGAATCACTCACGGGGCAATAATTAAGTATAAGGCGAGTTGATCCACGAGTGGTTATTCCGAGTCTGGGTAGTTTTTGTGTCCATTGTTTGAATATTAATTTGTTAAGTCTCCTGCTATACAAAAAATATATCTAATGTGAAAGTTGTTCTGAATGAATGGTAAATCTTTGTCAAATCATTCCCTTTATATACTCCGTAAAGTATATACAAAGAACCAAAGTGAAGAATAGCCGCAATTTGTTGGAGCAAACCGAACGGGGTCCGGCCGTTAGGGTCCCATTCCTGGTCATTTTTGAATCCGTTATTAAAATTTTTGTAATGATGATGAACACGACACTGGAATTACTCCTAGTGCAGAATAAGTCTCAGTCTCGTTTACTTCTATATGAATACAACATTTTACTTTATTTTATTTTATTAAGCACACCAACTATACAATTACAAATGCTACTTAAATATAAAGTGCGTATTATAACATTATAACATTAATCATACAAATGACAGGCATGCATGACAAGAAACTAACAGTCTAATTAATTACCGGTAAGATAATATTTAATAGGCACTATTTTGTGTACCATTATAAAAGAACTATAACAGTAATGTGTTTTGAATATGCATTCATTAACTCGTAACAAAATACGAATATAATCTTACATATACCTATTATAGTTTTATTTAACAGTTTTCTTTGTGTTCCTATAAATATGTCCATGCAACTACTTTTTATGTATTAGCTTAGCTTAGCTTTTTGGTTATTAGCTTAATAAAATATATTTAAAATTAATCAGCAATATAGTAATTAAATATTACCTATATATTAAAAAAATATTATCATTATATTATATGAGCATTATACAATATAACTGAATAAATTGAAATATATTTGCCTTTTTCAGAAAAAGAGGCTTGATAAATTTATAATTAAGTTGAGTTAAGTATAAAAATCATTATTTAAATACTAAATAATGGAGTATCACCAAATATAAATATCATCAAGTCCTTCACACGTCGCTATCCAAGGCAGGACTCGAATTTTCTAACTCGGTGACCTATTTACTTTTAGTTCGTACATCGTTGGAATTATTTATGAATATGATAAAGACGTGTTCTACATTTAAAAATGCCGGAGCGCCCTCTTCATCATCCTTCTAGGCAAGCGTCATAGCGCACTTTTTACAAGATGTCCCAGAATATGTGAATCAAATTGTAACGGGAGATTCCTTAGAGAAGGCACATTCAAATGTCCTGAAAAAAATTATGAGATTTGTGTAAAATAAAAAATTCAAAGTTTAAAAAAAAGAACGACGATTTCAGACTTTCAACTACAGGTACTTCGTTTATGGCTAATTTTTATTTTCTCCACAATTTTTATTTGTTAATTATTGACTCGTAAAACTAAAACGCAGCATTATTTTGGTGTATTTTTTTTGCACCAAAACGTTTTTGTTTTTACTCAAATGCCATAATTTTTTATTTTTTTTATTTTCCTCTTTTGGAAGGTCCTTACCTAAGGCATCTCCTATTACAATTTTATTCACATATTCTGGGACAGCCTGTATATCGATACCCGCCTAAGCAAATGTATGTATATTACAGCCAATACAGCGGCTATGATTTAGATCCTATTTAATAGAGGGTAAGCCTAGTGTCTTACAGGCCACAGTTCTACAGTTCCAGACTTTGTGCTACTACTGATAACCTTAGACGCGGATTATACTTTAAGCAGACTAGGCATGTGCCTATTGGCGCAAGGGACAGTACACGTGCCTATCTAATTATTTTGGAAAATATATAGCTGTCAGAGAGGCGCCCTATAAAGTGCTTGCCTAATGCGCTCTCGATATTTAGTTTGCGTCTGAATAACCGAACAACACGTTGCCCGTGTTAGCGAATTCTGAGCCACTGAAGTAGCACTAGTATGAACGTGTTTTACTCTCTGTTGAGTCTCGAATCAGAAGGATGAGGCTAGTCGGTCTAGTCTCGTTATGATTACGATCGACAGTTTCCAGGATCAAGCAAACCGTTTATTGGTATTCCTGGTAAGAAATTCTCAGTTGCAGCACGTTATTGCCCATTTACCTACCTAGTTAATGGATGGAGGCTTGCCTTATGATAGCCTTAAACAGAGTCCTAACTAATATTATAAATTTGAATGTGAGTTTGTTTGTTACGCTTCCACGCCTTAACTAAGCGACCGATCATCATGAAATTTTGCATACACGTTGTCAGGGGAACAGAAAAGGATATAAGGTACCTTTCATCCAGAAAAAAGTACCGTTGCTAAAATTTCTTTTTCGTACCTGGGGTATGCTTTGACGCGTACCTCTCCGCGGGGCGACGGGGATGTTATATCGGGCTCACCGGGGAAAAGATACCCCGGTAATACCGACTAAACCTACCACGGTGTTCCTCGACATAACCATAGACGGCGAGGCCGCGCGAATCGCTTTCACATGCAATCGCGACCCCGCCGTGGTTTCAGCCCGCCGTGTGAAATGGCAGGCCACTGCACAAAGAATATTTCCTCCACCGTCCCCCTGAGAGGGGGGACAAAGACACGATACAGAGGCGCACGTGGGAACACGCACGCCGCCTCTCGGACCTGGTGCTGATCGAGTGGCGAGCAGGCCCACGCAGCCCACCACCCCCAGGTCAAACTTCAAGGTGGCTGGAGGTCATCTCGCGCCCTCCGGCGCCCGGTTTTGCGGTTGGGGAGAGCCGCCGGAGAGAGTTGCCGCCTCCTTGATGGAAATTACTTCCTGACAGAAGGAGGCGACGACGTTCCACGATCTCTCACTTTGGACCATAGACTGAATCACGGCCGGGAGTGAGAGGGCAACCAGTCCGACTGCCGTGATCAACTCACGGCGCTGCAATGCCCAGGCGGGGCAATCCGCCAAAGTGTGCAGCGCCGTGTCCACAATCGTGGCAGTCACCGCAGTGATGACATCCGGGCGTCGCCTGCCGGCCTATACGACACAGGAACTGGCCAAAACAACCGTGGCCAGTCATTACCTGTGTCGGCCGGAAAGTGAGGGCGCCATGCCGCCTCTCAAGCCACTCTTCAGAAACGGGACTTACCGCCACGATCGTGGCGTGGCCACTGTTGCTAACCTAACCTAACCTACATGTACGCGAGAAAAGCCGCGGGTAAAATCTAGTATACTATATTTTTGCTTATCCCTTCAATTATATGAAGGCATGATATGACGCCCTACGTATAAAGAGTTCAAGACTTTCCATTATTCCTACTTTTAATGCGCCAACAACTTTTATCACCATGTAATAATAATAAAATTGTTGTGAGCAAGCTTTATGAGCTGTAAATGATAAGGGAACATTATGTAGAATCTCATTTGTACATCCTCGAAGAGGCAGGCCGAAGTGTATTACATATACAAAAAAAAAAAAAATAATAAAACTTCTGGTCAATGTGTAATACATTAATAATTGTCACACTATTATATATATATATAATCTATGACATACACACAACACCATCTAGCCCAAACTAAGCAGAGCTTGTACTATGGGTACTAGACAATGGATAAACATACATATATACTTACTTTTTTGTAAATACATACATATTATACATAGAAACACCAAGACCAAGACAAACATCCATGTTCATGCACACAAATGTTTGACTTGTGTGGGAATCGAACCCGCGATCTCAGGCGTGGCAGTCGGTTACACTAACCATTACGCCATCGATTATATGAGCATATCGCGATTTATTTAGCTATATAAATAAATATTTATGTTCACATACCTAATATGACAACGTCATACGTCAACGTCATATTACGTCGACGCCAATGTTATTAATTGTAATTAAACTACTTTGTACGTAGGTATTTTATAGTGTTGTTTATTTTAAACACTATTGTTACATTATTTCAAAACTCTTAAACTACTTTTGTTAAGAACTAAACAGTAATTAGTTACTGATTACTTCTATTTAAATTATTAAATATATTCAGTTATTACTTTCGGCTGCTTTTCAGCGTCCATGGTCATGGCGAGACATACATGTTTGGTGGTCATCTATCATAGTCTTATATTTTAAAGTACCCAAACATAATAAAATTTTTGGTGTTCTTATTTATGTAGCATGAGTTCAAAGCTTAGTAGTATTGATTAAGTCAAAATCAAAAGTATTTTTTTTTTAGGTCACAGATTAGCACTTATGAATGTCAAAATATATAGGTTAATGAGTTTACTAAGATTCTGAAGCTATATTTAGGTTAGTTGCTAGGTTCAGGCAAAGGGTTCAGCTTATGAGAAGAAAATAAGAAGAAAGAAATAAGAATTATAAAATACACCATGATAAAATCCATGTAAGATTAGTAGAGCCTGGCTGATTTCAGCATGATTAATAATAATAATAATAATATTCTATCACATACACACAACACCATCTAGCCCAAACTAAGCATAGCTTGTACTATGGGTACTAGACGATATATAAACATACATATATACTTTTTTTTTTGTAAATACTTACATATTATACATAGAAACACTCGGACCAAGACAAACATCCATGTTCATGCAGACTAATGTTTGACTTGTGCGGGAATTGAACCCGCGAACTCAGGCGTGGCAGTCGGTTACACTAACCACTATGCCATCGAGGATCGTGATTGGGCCGGCTCGACCGGGGAAGGACTACCCTCTCACAGAATATCGACGTGAAATAGCAGTATTCCTACTGTTGTGTTTCGTTCGGTAAGTGAGAGTGCTGGACGCACAATCACCCGCTTTCCCCCGTCCCGCTCCCTTTTTCTCTTTTTCCTTTCCTAAAGGGTCGGCAACGCGCAAGTGTTGCAGGCGTCCATAGGCTACAGTGACCACTCACCATCAGGTGGGCGGGATGCTTGAATGCCTTAGTAGTATAAAAAATAATGTGTTCGTACAGTAGTTTAATTTTAATTATACTACTTTATATGAATTTTGACACTATTTATTTTAACTATTATTGAAACTATAGTCATGGAAAATCAAAGTCACCACAACACTGGAAATGCCGTCGTTAGTAAATAATTCATAATAATAACAAAACAGTTAAAATTAGAAATAAATAAACAACAGATGTTCCAAATTGAAATAATATTAATAATAATATTCTATCACATACACACAACACCATCTAACCCAAACTAAGCAGAGCTTGTACTATGGGTACTAGACAATGGATAAACATACATATACCTATACTTCTTATTTTTTTTTTGTAAATGCTTACATATCATACACAGAAACACCCAGACCAAGACAAACATCCATGTTCATGCACACAAATGTTTGACTTGTGCGGGAATCGAACCCGCGACCTCAGGCGTGGCAGTCAGTTACACTAACCACTACGCCATCGATACGGGCGCTCTTGAAACTCCACCCCAGCCAAACAGTAACAGCAAGCTAAAGACGAGGCTCTAACCGACTCTTTGAGGTATTCAGGACCGCAGTGTCGCCACTCGCATTCAGCTCGCCACAAGCTGCCCTGCGGTTTGTGCGCTTTCCTTTAACCTGGTGACACATTTTCTTTTATATCACAAGGCGAAGGTGGTAATTGTACCCTCCGATATCGCGTTAGTCTCATGATATTATTATTATTATTATATAGGTAGTTGTTCTAAGACTGGGTGTTCTTTGTGTCCATTGTTAAATGTTTATAAGGTCCCCCGGGATACAAGAATCATTTCTAGAACGAGAGTTGTCTTTGTAAACATAATAAAAAACATTACTTAATATTTTTAATAATACGTTTTGTTGTTTATTTGTTACGCTTTCACGCCTTAGCTACTTGACCGAACATCATGGAATATCGCATAAGTATACGTTATCCCCTGATAATGTGTCCATTTCTGTAGCCATGCATGTAAAGAAAACTGTTCCCTAGGGATATAAAATTGATATATCCTAGAATTATGCTAGCGGGTCCGCGGGTTAAATCTAGTAATGTATTTTTATTACGAGTAATTAATGTCTCCCTGAACGATCTTAACAATGTCCTCTGATATTCTTTCTTAAGTTGTTTAATTATTTCACAATGTTACTCATAATTATGACAGATGGCCTTGACAACTTTACGCGGACTGTGGGTGAGCGCAGAAGGCTCCCAACCTGTTATAAGTATACTAGACAACGTTATCCCCCAAGAGCGGACTACGACGGACCTCGGCTTGAAGCGTTCTCGGCAACGTGGATCTAAAGTGATCCACGGGATTAACGTTACCGCGACGCGTATTCCGATCACTGCGGAGAGGGCGGAACCACGGACGAATTTGTATGGCTTTGCGAGCCGTGTATGCTCTGTATTGAGCGAGTGTAGTCCTATCATCTGGTTCGTCTAATATGTGCCTAGGTCTCCTAACTTTTGATATCCTAGATGGAGTTTAATTTATCGGCGCAACCACTGGCGGGTTGGGGTGTGTCTGAGCAGCGTCAAAGTAGCTACGGAAACACTGCTTTATGAATTGCCTGATGGTCAGCAGCTCTAGATCTATGTGTAGATCTTCGTTGCGCAAGAACCACGGTGCTCCAACCGTAAAAATTTAAAAATGTTATGTAAACGCAGTAAAAAGGAAAATAAAGAAAAAAGAAAGGTCTTTAGCCGCGGTAGCTATGGTTCTACTCAAACTTCTACTATTAAGAATTCGATGACACGTGGCATCATTTTAGATACAACCCAAACTATAAAACTGTGCGGATCGCATCGTAATTATTACGTTCAGTAGTTTTTGCCTAAAGCTTGAACAAGATTTAGGAGCCCATAAGTAGTAATCTAAGATTGTTTTTTTTTAAACTAGGTATATCTTTTGTACAGATACAGCTCGTTTTCAGTTTGATAATGGTAAATAGATAAAAATGATTTCGTTTCACACGGGATAATAAAATATATCTTCATGTTTCTTATCTTATTCTGACGTCAATCATTTTTTTATATAAATATACATTTATGATGTAATATATAATATATTATGTATTTTATATCAGATCAAAAATGTATATATACATAAACACAAAACTAATCAGCTTTTGTATTTTTTGTCTTAGGTAATTAAGATGTAGATGTATTACTGTGATATTTCAACAAAAACATTTCGTTTAATTTATTTAATAGGTATTTATTTTATACGACAAAGTTTGCAAACCAGCTACCACAATGCAAATCCGTAACTTCATGCGAACTAAATATTAAGATTAGGTAGGGGCATCCTCCTAATAGCGACCTTGCCCCTAATATTCGGCCTTTTCGCCTCTTTCCTTTGATAATAAGATTTGTAATGGTCTTACCTATTCATGTAGTTCATTAAAATATATCTTAAAATCTATTAGAAACTACATGCCAGATTCCGCAATACCAAAACATGTAACTCGTGAACGTCAGCCATTTTCCTATCTTTGGTAAGTTTTTATCTCACACAATATAGGTATATATCGCATAATTTTGAATTTACGATTTTCATTTGGTGTAAGTAAAGAACGTATGTCTCACATAATTTACATGATTTGAAAGTGGGACTTAATGGGGCTGTAATTAAATAAAAAAATAATACTGTGTACATAATACCGGCCGAGTAGGCTGGTATTAGACTTATTTATTTATTATTGACAGATGCCTTCATTACCGCCTAGTAATATAATTCAGGAGTGCCGCAATCTTAAATTAGGGTCCAAATGCATGGAAAATGTATGTTATTCAATATAACCAGGCCTTCATACTGATTCCTTAGGCGCTTTGGAGCCAAAATATTTCACTCTTCATTCCCCAATGAAAAGCAAAATATTTTATCCAATGGTATCAACAACTGGCTGAATAAAAAGATATTAAGAAAACAGATTTACTTTGTGTAATATTTTTTTATTACATTTTAAATTTATTATTAAATATTATTCATATATTATATGGTACGTCTGAATAAAACAATTAACTAATTATTGGTTATTATGTCACTCTTATAAACCTACTTAGTCTTAAACAACGCAAAATCAAATTAAATAATTATTCACCCTAAAAAAACGGTGTCTGGTCACAAGAACGCAAAAGGCATAACCCTAAACGGCATTACGTACACGAAAGGACGACATCAGATCCAGAATGGCAACAATATAAATCTTTTTGGGATTGTCATATTTTAAATTTAATCCTGAGATTAAATTCGTTGTTGTCAGATTTACTTTACAATCTTAATTAAATAACCTGTCGAATAAAAAATACACTAATTAATATTAAGCTATCATTAAAATGCTATAATTATTCAAAGATAAAAAATGTACTAAAAGACTGGTATTCGAGACAATCAACCTATACATCTCGCAAAGATTCTTTGGATTCCTTCTTCCAAGTGGTCATTACTCAGTCGTTTGGACCACTTTGCTGTGGGGTTCAGGATCATGAAGTAACATGTGTTTCATGGTACTAATAGTTCCAACAATTGGTTCGAAAGTTCGGCATTTACGTTTCTTCTTGGGCCTACTGCTTGCCTCTCATCTGTCATCTGTATATGGTATACACTATTTTGGTATACACCGTTGTAGTTTCCATATACCTGTTAAGAACCCATCCCAATTGCACAGATCTATAGGATTTTATAATGTAGAACTATACCTACATATGCCTTGTCCAGTACCTCAGTAGGTGTCCAAATTTAAGATTAAACTCTCGGAGGGGTTTCAATCGTACGGCTTATGTCTGTAGTGTAAAAGTGTAAAAGCTATATTTTATAGCTTAAAACGAACTATCAGACGCGACTGACAGTCGTGACTTAACATATTCAACGCATTATAGAAACAGCGTAATTGCCAGATTCTCGTGAGTAATCCACGCGTTTAAGGTCAGATTATGTCCTCAACTTTTTGCTGACAGTTTGCACATGTAGATACGGCATAAGTCGCGTCCGTATGTTCCAAGCTTAAACCGCCCAAAGGGCTACCTTTTTTTCCGTAATATGTTAGAAACATACATGTAAGAAAAAGTAATAAAATACTTTATCACGACAAACGTGAATACCTTATGTAGTTAACTATAACTATGTAGTTATATACTTATATCTGCAGACTATGTACACTTGTTTATATCCATTTTGTTTAAGAGAGGGTAAATTTTGCCATAAAACTGTTGAAAATAGAGATAAACGTCAAATCGCATTCTTAATAAAACAGCGACTTAACTCGAAATTTGAAAGTAAGCCAATTTGAACTCTAATTGTATATATAAAATTCTAATATTATATTTGTGTTAAATCTTTTCAATAGAGTTCAAATTTGTTTAATCAAAAATACTGAGATAAGTCTCTGTTTTATTAAGGATGCGAAATGTGAACTGAAATGCAATAAGTGTTTACATTTCTTTACCTTTTATTTTTGTTATAACCGCATAAAAGTTATAAGTTTCCAAGAGCATGATCACACCCGCATGTATTTTTATATACCGTAATAAATGAGGGCGATTTTATTTAATACATATACTATCTTATTTTTAATGGGATTGTTACGACAGTTTTTCAGTTCTACCCCAAAATGGCCTTTTTGCATGGTTTATATGTTGCCGTATTTACTTCTCGATGATATTATAAACGCTAACAGAATTTAAGCGCTAATATTATGAACGTATATTTAAGAATATTTAATATATTTACTTATGAATATTTTTTTTATTTACAAGGAAGTATGATTTGTTTTCTTATATACGTGGCCCTTGTTTAAAAGAACAGTACAATTGCGGCAATTACATTTTCAGTATCACAACGTATACACTCACGTATGTAGTTCACCTAAGTAGGGCCGCTGCCCGCTGTAATTGGGAGCGAGCCTTATCCTAACTTTCGTACTGCTTCTGAAGAAATCTAAGATAGAACCCAACCAACTCAAAATCCGACACGAAAATCGATCACACGCACGCAAACATGAATGGAAAACATGTGCCAAATTATGGCACGGGATCAACAAAGAAGCTTCTTTGATTCCTTTTTGACACTATATCTAATAAAAATGATAGCGAATATTAGTCGTCCTTGAAATCCAACAACGTTAGATGTTGGGCTAAAACTATTATTTGATAGCAAGTTATTTTTAGGCAATCAATAAACGTTACAACCTTTTTCACTTCCATAATTAATAAACCACGCCTTCTGCCTGAAATTAATTTATAGGTTTAGCCTCTTTGATCAAACAACTTTTTCTTACTAGTAGTTGAATACGTTAAAGTAAGCGTCGGCTCTTATTCGTACAATGCATAAATCTGATATTGTCGTTAATTTGGGAATATTGGCTATATATATAGGTATCTATTATTTAATTGAGTACCTACCTGTACCTATATAAGAATTTCGCTTTAGGATTTTTTCCTGTTTCGCGATGAACTTCACACACACATTAAAACAACAATGAATGCATAGCTGGTGGCTGGAGGTGACTGGATGGCGAAAACGGGAGATCGGGCCTTGTGGCGCACCCTGGGGGAGGCTTATGTCCAGCAGTGGACTGCAATAGGCTGAAATGATGATAATGATGATGAATGCATAGGTTCGGAATAGTTCGAAACTACATATCGTGTATGTGGATAACACATTTTTTCTCCGTGTGAGTGTGGTGATTACACATAATGGTGATTAACATTCAGTGCGCTGGCGCTGCTGAGACGATCATTTAAACCACTGCACCAACCATACAAACAATATAATTTAAATATATATTTTGCTTTCCTAGTGTAGGTACTATGTTCATTGCATTATAGTTAAGTTCTCAATGTGAATTTTGCATTCCCATGGCCATATGCGAATTTATTTTTCAGTAACGGCCCACATGCATAGAACGTAAGTTTGCGTTATAATCTAAAACTATCAGACAATTGACTGCACAAATTTATGGGGTAGTGGTTTAAATTGGCACCTCGCCACTGCTATTGGGTAGAGTGTTGTGGTTCAATTCCAGCTTAGGTTGTGTGATCCTCAAATAGTTGTTCAGAGTCTAGTGGTTCTTTGTGCCTGTTGTTTGCCTTTTTGTAGTCTTCCGCGACACAGGATTTATTCGTAATAGGAGAATTGACTTTTAGAATTGACTGAAATTCAGTTTTGGTATCGCACCTTCTACCTGGCCCACCTTATGTATTTTCATAAATCTATCCTCAATAGCAAAATAATAGTGTAATATCACTTCTCACTAAATAACTTATCTTTTGTAGTATCAATAGCACACTTATTTGCCATGTTTATTCCAATAAAATTATGCAGCTATTATCATAAATTTATCAAATTCCAATTAAGAAAGAAAAAGTTGCGGCAGTAGTCCATTGGCGGCATTGGACATACGATCGAGAGGTTGCGGGTTTGAATCCTACCCGTTGCACTACTGATGTGAAACTACTAACGCAAGCATTCTAGTTTACCTGGAGAGGTTAACAAGAATTATAGTAATTTGTATCCTAAATTAATAAGATTAAGAAAGAAAATGTTCATGTAAAGTCTAACATGTCCAATAAGATTTTATTTGACAATTAAGTAAGTATACATGACCAATACTATACACACTTGTATATAATTATATACTGGCACCAAAATAAGGCAGTGCTTAATCAAGTTTTAGAATTATTCAACAATTTTCAAGGGAAATACGCGAGTGATAGTAAGTATTTGTTTATCCTCGGGTTCGATCCCCGCACAAGTCAAACATTTGTGTACATGAACATGGATGTTTGTCTTGGTCTGGGTGTTTCTATGTATAATATGTATGTATATACAAAAAAAAAAGTATATATGTATATTTATCCATTGTCTAGTACCCATAGTACAAGCTCTGCTTAGTATGGGCTAGATGGTGTTGTGTGTATGTGGTAGAATAATATTATATTATTATTATTATATATTATCCTTCGCACTTAGTCAGAAATGCATTACGAATTATTTTGTTTCAAGGAATATCCAACAAGTGACACACCTTATTATTTGTATTTATTGTGCATTAGATTTTGCCTGCGACTTTGCTTACGTAAATGTAGGGTAAGTTAAATTGGGTTATGTTAGTAACAGTTTTTTTTTTAACGCGATCCCATCCCGCCCCTCCCCTTCGGTGGAAGGACTGCTCACCCCAGGTTTTTATTGTGTATACCGACCCTGTTCAGGGTCGGAGAGTCTCGCATAACCCCCCTTCCCCCCGGAGGGAGTTTCCATAAATGAATTTCTTGGGTAAAAAAAAAGTAACAGTACTTTTTAGAGTTCGAAAACCTCTTATACAACAGCTTTGTCCGTCTGTCTGTTATTCAACTTTCAACTCAAGAACCGTAAGAGCTAGAGACTCGCGGTCAACGCCATTCGACTCAGCATAGTACAGATACCCCCGAAATGACTATGACCTTTAACCTCTGAACTCAAGGTCACGTGGTATCACGTGACTTATGCATATATTGTTTTTCGAACTCTAAGATTTACGGCAATTCATTACCGTTTTTCGCTTGTTTAGCCTACGTCCTTTTCTGTTCCCCTGACAACCTGTATGCAAAACTTCATGTTACTGCGTGAAAGCGTAACAAATAAACAAATTCACATTCGTATTTAGTTAGGTTAGGATTGTATTGCAGGAAATCCCGTATCTTGCACTTGCGCTTGTGTTGACGTCACGAGAACCACTTGGCAGTCTAATAATTATATCTATCGTATGTTTAAAATGTAAATACCCATGATGTGGGAAGTTATAGCAGTCCCTTCCTTATAATTTTTTCTTGAATATTATATAAGGATAAAATTATAAGGAAGGTTGCCGTTTGTACTTATCTGGTATTTTAAATATTCACATTTTATAACAGCTCTCTATTATTTTTCTATAACCTCTAATTGCAATAAAGCTGGTGGCCTACTTTGTGGTAAGTTGTTACAGTTGCTCATTTGCTCGCAATGTCAGGATAAGCTAAAAATTTATTATATCGATACGCTGCGATTTGGCTTTATCATATATACATACATCTAACGCCTTATTATTTCATTTTCGTTATTAGTCTGCCAATTGGTGGCATACCAGAGATAATTTTAATTAGGCTTTAAATCACATTAGTATGTATGTATTGTACAAGTGATAGTTCAATACTATTGAATTGACTGATTTATCCTGTGATATAACTGTGAGCAAAATTTGTAACTATCAACTGGGCATTGATTGCTATATAGAGTTTTCTGTTAGGTAATTCTGAATGGCAGAATGGAGTCTGAAATGAGGGTCATCAAAATTCTGTCATTTCTTTTCTCGTGTACTGGGAACACATTAGGATGTTCATAAGGCTATTAAGCAGCGAGAGCCTAATAAATAAAGCATCTGATTTGCGACTGAGAGGTCGTGATTTCAAATTCGACTCATTGTACTATCGACATCAATCCAATCCCAACATGTAAGCATTTAGCTTAGCTGGAGTACATAGCAAGAATATTGCTAGTAACCTTTTAAAAAAAGGATAAAAAGTCTTCTTCTTTTTCCTTTTCGTGTGGTTAGTGGCCAACCTGTTATCTTAATGTTACATAATCCTGTATTATTAAATAATAATTGTATGTAAATAATCATCAGAATAATTAAGATAAACAATGTTTAATATTATCTATTGAGTTTGTGAATTTAGTATTAAATTCGGTCAAATGTTTGTATAAATACCGGCGGTTAGAATATTTTGGGGACATTCATATTCTATCCTTTGAAACGTGTATTCAAGATAATATAAGGGCTTTTCTGTACAACTTGTGTCTTCATTGTCGCCGCCACCCTGACTATTCACCTTTTACATTAGGTATTGTTGCAACATAGTCTATTCTTGTTTGACATAATAATACCTATATTGTAAAAAACATTTGAGAATCGGGATTCGAACCCCCAGAATAGACATGTTAGATGTTCATCGTCTATTTCAAGACGGATGTTATGTGACCACTTCGCATACTGGCAGAGTCTGTAATTAACTAATAAACATGACATTCTAGTTAGTTAACCGTTTACAATACGTTAATTACAAGATGTCTGATTGGTAGTCTGGATTGTGATGATACTAGAAGAGTTTTTATATACTTTTAATCAAGAGATCCAAAGGGAACAGCCAATAAAAAAAATATCAGATTAAGCCACAGAGAAAAATGACCGGGCTTAGCTAGTATCACATAAACTTATTTGGTACATCCTCATTTAATTAACGTTCTCATGATATTACAAACGTAAGGTTGATATCATTTAGTTATATATAATATACATATACCCGAAAACACATCTCGTACGTTTTTCAAATCGTCTTAAAAATCGAAACTTAAAAACGACGAGGTAACGTATAAAAAAGTATTACCCAGACCAACAGACGCGTGGACAAATATTTTGAAATCTATATTTTGGGGTTGGTATCATTATTAGATCAGTTTAAGTAGATAATTAACAATTAATATTAATATGGTCGTCAACGGCAACCTCTTATTATAAGTTCAACTAATGTCTGGTTTTAATTATAATACAAAAAGAGAAAATTTGTAACACAAATTGAAATAAAAATGTAACCGATTAACCGATAATATATGATAAAATTGCAAAATCATTAATTCCACGGTTTCACCTACATTTACGATTATTGCTCGGCTCCTATAGCCCATTACGTGATGTTATATTTACTATATTACTTCTGGATAAAGAAGCTTTCAAATGTTGAAAGAATTATTAAAATCGGTTCCGTAGTTTCAGAGTTTATAGGTTACAAACTATTAGTAACGATCCGTTATCAGTAATCCGATCATATTCCTAGTTTAAGGGGAATCCCGTGCACCCACGGGAATTTTGGCCCCTTCCTTGTGTCACAAAGCAACTTTATTGCAAAAACACCCTAGAATCCTATTTATGTCCGAATATAATTAGGATTTTCGCATTGAAGTTGTATTGTTATTATAATATGGTATATTAATAAAGGCATACAATTTAGCATGTAAGTAGAATATTATATCCACTAATAACTATTTTCATAATTATCGAAATTCCCTCGGGTTAGAAATGAAATGAAAAAGAAATGAAATGGTTTCTATTTTTGTACCATCACGACATGATGCTGACAATTATTATTAGGTAGGTACAAACAAAAATAGTTATGATACTAAGAACTAAACAATTAAAACCCACGCAGACGCAGTCGTGGGATAATAATAATATTATAATAATAATGTCCTCCAGACCGAATTGGACGTAGTTAAGCGGAAAGGATCCACCCCACACAGAGTTAGTTTTGAGATATTCAAGTTTTAAGTTCAGATCGTGTGCAAAAAAAATGACCTGCCATACATGTGGGTTGGTAACGTATAGTCATTATAACATGATGCGTTGGAATTTTACTTGGATTGTTTTTGTGATATTAAAGTTTTAACTACAAAGACTGTTTTGGTATACATAACTCATTTTCGCCCATAGTGTGGGTTGGATCCTTTCCGTTTAACTATGTCCAATTTTGGTCACGGCGGCCAGTTTTAACGGAGACTGGACAGATGTCCAGTCTCCTGCGCAGATGCGCAGGAGATATTATAGTGCACAAGCGTGTGCGCAAATACAAGTGCACTCGCTGTTCCCTAACTCTCATGATTTGATGGGACGATAATCCGACCCGACCGAAGAGAGATCAGGCGCAGGACCAACGGCTTTACGTGCTTTCCGAGGCTCAGGGTGTCTTCCACCGTCAACTTCCTAACTCCGGGCTGCTATTGAGATTTCCTAACAAAAAAACCCAATAACTTTTTGTTGGATAAAACTAGTAAATGAAATATGCATTCTACGATTCGCATTTTAATTTTGCATGCCCGCATTTTAATAATATACTTACATGAAACGATAAGACTCATTTCGTCTTATCGTTATATTATTGTATATATAAGTTTTTGATACACGTACTACGGTACGTAGTAATACGCGTATAAATGTAATTACATGGTCATTTAAAATTCTTGTATTTCCTATAAACTATAATATATTGCTGATAGAGTATGACCTTGACATTATAGTAATCTTTTTAACAAATGGACACTATAATCAAATAATATCAGCCCTATATTAAACTTGTCCCGCTGCTGGGTACGCGCCTCTTCTCAGTGTGAGTACGGTGAGGCCATAGTCTACCACGCTGGACCAGTGCGGGTTCGTGGACTTCACATATTATCTTCGAGAACATTATGGAGAACTTTTAGACATGCAGGCTTCCTTAGGATGTTTTCCTTCACCGTTAAAGCAAGCGATAATTAACTATTTAATACGCATATACCTAAATACGAAAAGACTGAGATGCGCGCCAAGGGAGCGAAGTAGAGAATCCTCTCTACTCTCTTCTGCGTTGCAGTCCAACGGCAGCAGCAATAGGCTAGTGGAAGACCACTAGCTTGCTGTTTATTAAATTTACTATATAGTTTGTAAAATGTCGAGGATTGGGATAACGTTGATCATAGTCGATTATAAATTATCAATCAATGTTATTATTCTCATTGATTATTATTGTTGTGTTTGTATCATTATTGTTATCGAATATATTATAGTAATCAAACAAGAGGAATAGAAAATAATACACATTTATTATTATATTTATATTTCTATGGTACGTACTTTCATAGTCGTTATTTAAAATAAATTGAACTTAAAATGGTTTTCTCTTTGTGCACATTATAAATAAAACGTTTCAACTAGATTTATGTTGTTATATTATGTTATTTCAATATTACTAATCAAATGTAAATCTCGATTTATTTGATTTGTTTTCTCGAAAATTTATAGTCTGGTGAAGATGCAGGGAACCTCACTATTGGTGCACTTATCAATGAAGAATTATAATGCTTTTGACATTTTATACCGTCTTACCGTCATGAAATACGGAATTTGATAGGCATTATACAGACAGACATCTGTCACAGTCCCCAAGCTATATTTAATTAAATATAATTTCTTATTCTTTAGTATACACGGTGCACATCCTGTATACTAAAGAATAAGTGTGGGTAGTAAAATGATTCTTAAACTTAAAGTAACGCAGCTGTCTGTCATTATGTCAGTAATTATAATAACGGTTTTATGAATACCCGTTACGGTACTTTATAATCATAAAAGGAATTATATCCTTAAGGGTAGCACCCGCACCCAGGTAGAACACAGCGTGCGCAGTTCGCTCTCGCTACATCCCAAACAGATAATATTATGATAACGAGTGACGTATAATATTATTATCAATAGCAGAGCAAGCGCAAACCCTTTGATATTGTTTTTGTTATTAATGACGACAATATTTTGATAACTTGTATTTTATATCTCTGTTTTGTAATAAATATTGCGAGCATAATATGACGACATAACTCTTACTGACGAAAACCGTCCATGTACAGTAAATATCGTAATGTGTTGTGTTCAATGTGAAGGTTAGCGTAGCAGTGGCTTGGCCGGCAGCCGGCAGCAGGACGGTACAACCGCGCATGTCTCCATTTACCGGCGCGCGGCGCGCGACGCCCAGTATGAACAGATGCAGGCTGCAGTCGCCGCCACGCGCGCCGGCAAACACACGCACCAACGACCCATGCATAATAATACGACTAAACAAACAATATAACTTCTAGTTTATCAATTAAAATTACAACTAAAAGTTCAATGAATATTCATAATATTTTTAATTTATATTACTCGAATCGTGCATAATATTTAAACTGTTAAAATGTGCAAAAATGTTGCGATGCTTCCCGTGAAGAAAACCGTGGATTCAGGTGAGTGCGATCAGTTCTATATTATTTACTTATGGATTTTATTATTGTGTTAATGAGTAATTAAAATTTAATATAAGGATTTGTTAGATTTTATTCAGTTTTATATAGTGTTTTTTATAGTTATTGTAAATTGATTACTGGGTTGTTATTAGTCGTATGTGATTGTTTGGTGTGTTAATCGCACGAACCATTTGTTTGAAGTTTTTTGTAGTTTTGCGTTAGTCGTTACTCGGTCGCAGCGTGTTTAAAAAACTTCCCATTTCACAAATGGATCAAACTTTATTCATTTACGCAATATTCTTAGTGTTTCTCTGCTTCCTACTTCGTTCAAAATGTAAGTATCGTTACATTTGTTTTGACATACTTAATAATTTTAGGAAACGCCTCGCTGTAACAATTTTGTCCTTCGTGTTGTTAAACAACACTAAATTTAAAATTTCATCATTATAGGTCATCATGTAGTTTCGCGGTCCGGCCAATTGTCTTAAATTAGGAACCCATTTGTTCGTATTAAGTGTCACGTATGGCTATTAATCGTCACGTCGATAGTGATGTGATGAAACGTGCGATGGCATTGATCCACCGTGATTGTCGGGCACAGAAGGAGCGATGCGGAACACCCACTTATCGTACGAATTAATTCTAATCGAGATCGTGTGAGGACGATGTTATTACTAATATCGACGCAGCGTGGCGCGGCTCGAAGGCTGGAGGCGACAGTGATTCCCGGCTCCCGGCCCGCAGTGCCACCGCGTACATGCGCAAAGACGCACATATCAATGCATTGTTTTCTTTTAAAAACATCGCGATACATGAACCGTATACAAGCTTAGACGTTCAAAAGCAATGTAATGTGAACTATTTGTAAACGTTTTTATAAATGTGTTTTCCTGATACGAACGCGACGCTGTAACCTAAATACTAACGCTGAAATCCCGGGCCATAAATAGAAAAGATGAAGTTGCCGAAATTGGATATCTGTAAGTCAATAACAAATTAGAATAATATTAATGTTTATTATTTACGTTCGTCGCTAATATCATATGACTGCATTTTTATGGCACTGATATTACATGCACTTGTAGGCATATAAATAATGTATGACCGTCATTTTAGATGATACTTGAGCATGTTTTAATGCAAGTGTGTTCAGTTAATATGATAAACAGTTTGTAGATGTACATTATAAGCATAGTACTGTATACGGTGAATGTCAAACCACTATCAAGAATCTATATGAAACTTATTAAATCAGAGCAATCAAAAAGGTTACGGTTTTTCTTACAGTTTAGCTTAATTTACTACATCTTATTTTATCTCCGGTTATTCCTTCGTTCTTTCATTATTCATCAAAGGCAATTATTCATCTTTGGAGATGCTTTTTTAGAATGCTGAAAAGTATTAAAAGTTTCTAGCTCTGTGTAATGTAACATTATCTCATTTAATACTGTAAAAATAATACTAGATATTGATATGTTAAAAAGTAATAGCATCTACTATAAGAAGTAATTCCTGTATACAACGGTACCATCACAAAAGATAAGTTTACCCGCACTTGATGATGATCGATCCGACCATTTTCGGCCATGGCGACTGTTTCGACTCCTAGTCGGCTTGACGACGCTGATGCGCCTGAAGATGCCTTAGAGCAATCTGTAAATAAAAAATGCATGTATGTACGGCATTATGATTGAACAGGTACTATACCCAATTAAAGTGTTTAATGCAGCAACCGAACAGTAAAATTTAAATACATATTACACAGTTATAAGTACATTAATATATTGTTTGTATATTATTATATAACTTAAGCTACACATTCAGTTACTCAAAAATAGTCGTAGAAAATGAGCACACCATGTAAAATTGAGTGCAATATTATGTATATTGCACTCAATTTTACATGGTGTAAAATTGAGTTCAATATACATAATATTGATTTTGTGTATATCGATTTTGTAAAAAGAACAACTAGATCGGTATGTGTCTTTTAGATCGAATTTTTATTTAAACAATCATTTTTATAGTTTTTATGTCTTAATATTTTGCTTAGATAGACATTAAAATAATTTATACGAATTGAATCATGGTCTATGTCGTTTACAACTTTTTTGTTTATATTTACTTTTCTTTTTGCGTTTGGGCAGGCATGGGGATGAAAAGTAAATGTATTTGAACACAAAATAATAAGATTGCGATAAAGTCCTTATCAATTAGCCGGGAACCAGACATAATGCAAAAAAGCATTGTGTTTGAACCCCGGGATCCAAGAGATTAAATTTAGTTTTGCTTGCATTTTTATAATGTTAAAGCAAGCAATTGTGTGCATTTGGTTTTCTATACTAACATATGTAATAATTTTTATTCAAATCTCGATATTTATATTACTTGAATATTCTGACAACACAATAAATTTATTTCTATATTCTTAACGATATGATTTGATATCGACATGCTGGAAACAACAAAAATGCAAAAGATGATATTGACCTGAAATGAAATGAATCCGACTGCTTTGCACGTAGTTCGATTCGATGGCAAAGTGTCATTGGGTCCTTCTGTCAAGAAATTATCATTAACAGCAAAATATGGTGGTTAGTGCAACCGACTGCCACGCCTAAGATCGTGGGTTCGATTCCCGCACAAGTTAAACATTTGTGTGCATGAACATGGATGTTTGTCTTGGTCTGGGTGTTTCTATGTATAATATGTATGAATTTACAAAAAAAAGTAGGTATCTATGTATGTTTATCCATTGTCTAGTACTAGCGATGCAACGATATATCGACTATTCGATAATATCGACCCTAAAAACATCGATATTTTATCGATATCTAACCATCATCGGTACGATATTATTATATCGACAACAAATTAAATATCGATATCGAACAATATATCAAATATTCGATAATATCGACCCTAAAATATCGATATTTTTATCGATATCTAACCATCATCGATACGGTATTATTATATCAACAAGAAATTAAATATCGATATCGAAATATTTAAAATAATATTTGGTTACCATTGCTTATATTTAAGACTTTATGATCGATTTTTGTCTATGCAGTTCTTTGTATTTGTTCCTTCGTTCAGAGTAGTTCTTTCTACAGGAAATAGTAGGATTAGTAGGTTCAGATCATCGATATTTTCAGGCCTTCGATATAAATATCGATATTTATTATTTGCTTCTTATTTAACCACTTCTACTACTAACATGAAATTTATGAATTATCGATAATAACGCATTGAAACTGTCAATATTATCGATCATCGATATTTTCAGGCCTTCGATATGAAAATTGATATTTTCGTATCCTTGCAACCCTATCTAGTACCCATAGTACAAGCTCTGCTTAGTTTGGGCTAGATGATGTCGTGTGTATATGATAGAATATTATTATAAGTATTACTATACATATGTTTGCACTTTCACTTCTTGAATATAGGCGTGAGATGTGTAGTCCGAACGTTGAACAATCGTGAACGAACGTTCGAACGTTGAACGTTGAACAAATATACTTTTGAGCAATGCCAACCAAACTGAATACTATCATCAGAAATGACCATACATCCAAGGCTTGACCGTGAAAATTACTCCACCGTAACAAAAAGGAGAACCTAATAAGGCTAGTAATGTATAAAAGGAGACTCCTGCGCCTGCTCACTTTTAAAACTATATCTCATCTTTATACTTATTATCTTATTCTCCCTAGCCAAACGCTTGTCATTTGTCTGTTCGCGACAAACTCATTTAATCTTGAAATGTTGCACTAAAATAAGAAATCCTAATTTGACAATCATCGTCGTCCAAAAAAATTCTTCTTTCAAAATATATAATCGAATAATTGATTTAAGAGCAGCGATAGCCTAGTGGGAGGTCATTGGACTGCCACGCTAAGGTCTCGAGTTCGACCCCAAGGCACGCACCTCTAGCATTTCGGAGTTCTTTATGTGTGTTTTAAATAGTTCATTATCGCTTTAAGAAGCGAAATGTGCCAAAACAGGCGGTCACAGTTAAGTGAATAAAATTAACACTTTTTGTTTAGTACAAATATAAAATATACATTTACGATAACAATGAATGTGTTTACAATTACTCCGTGTAAAAACTTAAAATAATTAATATTTTCGCCTACAAAATTATGTAAATTTGCACGAAAAATGCAAAAACGTAAGCTCGTGTTACGTGATTTTTAGATTATAACAGTAGAAATCTATCCTATATAATATGTAACGGGTATTAACACGATCATGCATAATGTTTACCTTTTTTATGCTTGACGTTTCGACCAGGTTACACCGGCCGTGGTCACAAGCTGACTGGTGCTGCGATGTCATGTCTCCGTTTGTGAGGCAGAAGAATCTTGATTCACCCTCACTTTTGGCATATTTTTATTTGTCCATGTACCGTCACAAACTACACTCACGGTATCCCTATTACGTATGCTAGCCGTTGTGTCTGTATTCTGTGAATTACCTGACTGTGCAAAACAGCGAAGTTGCGTATTATTAATCACGGGATTCCACGTCGCGGATAATTTGAAACCATCTTCCCTATTGAAGTTTCTATATTTTTTGAATCATCAATCATGAATGTCCGTTCCAAATATTTAAGTTATTGGTTGACAATAAAGATACATATTTATCAAAAAAGCACTCCTCTCAAATCCTCCATACAATTTTACTATGGCTGCCGCGCACCGATTTGAATATGCGCCGCACGAGCTCTGTCATTATCTGTCTTACGCTCGGCGCAGTCTTAACGGTGAAGTAAAACATCATGAGGAAACCTCTGAGAGTTCTTCATAATGTTCTCGAAGATATGTGAGGTCTGCCAACCCACACTGGGCTAGCGTGAAGGGCTATGACCTAACCCAAGGGTCACAAAATTGCGGACCGCGGTCCGAATCCAGACCGCCGCCGCGCCGCCGTCCTATTTTGTGTAGAATTTAAGTAAGCAGTAAAATATAATTTACTTGTGTTACTTGAGTACGTACTTCAAAACGTCCGGAATGCGTCGACCTTATTTAAAAAAACCCCATATCTTTCATTTCAATATCCCTTCTTACAATGAGAAAAGGTCCGTGTTTAACAGTGAGATAGTTGATATAATATTATTATATACCTAGGGTTAATATTATAATAATTGATTTATGGCTAACCGGATATTATGGCTGAATTAATTGTCTATGAAAATATTAAAAACAACCTGAGCTATGGCAGTAATAAGTTCTTAGTACTAATTAATTCTATGACCTGAGCAAAAAACCGTTAGTCGTGTTAAGTATAAGCATATTACAGAACAGTCAGGCCGGATTTATATACAGTAAACCTGTATTACTAGACTTTGTCTGTTGCGTTGCTCGCGTAAATATAGGTTAGGTTAAGTTCGGAAGAGTTTTTTTATATAGATGAAAGGTACCCTATGTCTTTTTTTATTCCCCTGACATCTTGCATGCGATATTTTATGATGATCAGTCGAGGAGTTAAGGCGTGAAAGCATAATAAACAATCAAAGTCAATTTTGCATTAATAATATTAGTTAGGATTCTAGTCATACATGTAGTAGAAGAACGTCAATTCGCATGTCTATTTAATTGAATACATTATATGTATATCCAAAAAAAGTATTGTTACTAACATAATCTAACCTTACCTTTTTACGCGAGCGTAGTCGAAGGTATAAAGTTCAAGAGATTGTTTGTTTATTGGTCAACTGTCATGTGTAAACAGATTTGTTACTGCCGATTGTAAGGTTAGGTTTTCCTTTGCCTCATTAGGTAAGATGGTTTTTGTCAGGAGATTCTCTGTAGCACCATAATATTATAATCTGTAACTGTTGTATGTTATAGTTATGGCGAAATTTGTTTTGGACACATTTGTGTTTTGTGTTTGACACTTAGCCGATTGAAGTCTAAACGTGGTACACTTGCTATTGTAGAAAAAGTTTAGTTAAAACATTTTGTAGTATTCGATGACTCCTCGATAAATTGTCATAAAAATTTTGAATAAAGCTTGAGAAAAATGTCTACAACAGGAAAATACTTATATTCTATTGTTTACTTTAATTATAGAATTACAACATTATTTTAATCATTTTATTATAATTATAAATTGAAATTATTGGCTAAACAATCAATAAAAATAACGATATATTAGACAGTGATTATATTTTCCACAAATATATGCATCTATGCGATGTTTAAATATTAGTAAAACCTCTATGAGGATTCCTTGACATAGAATAATTAATAGACATATCCTTCATTGATAAATTATTACAACGCTTTTTGCAATCAATTTTAGCAAACGTCCGTACTTAGCCTACAAAGTGCTTAAGGCATCTTAGCTATGTAATTACATCTTGACCTTAAAGATTGCAAAAAAATATATTTGCTAGTATTAAGAAACGGCAGTGACTGTCTGATTGCGATGGGGCATAAGGTTGAGCGTAGTTTGCGTCCAATCGTGAGTGTTTGATCCCGGGGCGAACGAGAAATTTTATCGGGTTTTCTGAGCATGGACTCTGGCGTAGTGCCCATGGATGGCAATATGCACGTCCTTATAACTTGAAACGAAATAAACTCGCGAAATACAGTTTGCAACATAAGTAGCTAAACATTAAACAAATTTGTAATAAAATTTTATTTTCTTTAGAATTTTACTTTTATATTATTTTTATTTTATTTGGGAAACAAACAGATACAATTTGAAAATAATGAATGTTCAAATTAACTACACTTAATCCAAAGCAGTTTCCACATATAAATATACAGTAGAGCCAAAAAATATATGAAGTTATAATCTAAAATAACAAATGCACAAGTAATTTGCGTAACAAAAGAACAACAAAAAAAAAATAGTATTTTAAAAAGAAGTACAATACTAGAAACACATTTAGAAAGTTATATTATTTAATTCATAAAATTGTCTTCTGTTTACGCGAATGTTATTCATTGAAATTAAACTACTATATACGGATTTTAAAATCTGTATCTTTTCTTGACATTGAGGTAATGTATATTATTCTTGCAGTAGTTACACAACTTATCAATATCATTTTGGAGCTCTTGACAATCATTACTATATATTATAACTTTAAAAATTTTCTTATCGTCTGCATATAGTAAGAAATTTGATATATTGAAATTTAAATTAACATCATTTATGTAAATATTAAATAAGAGCGGTCCGAGATGCGAGCACTGTGGTACACCAGATGTGATGGATATAAATGTTGAGCAGAAGCCCTTCATAGTAACAGCCTGGTTATGATCCCTTAGGTAAAACTCCAGCCATCCAGCCAAGTAAATGACCGTGTATACCGATACTCTTAAATTTGCGTATTAGTAATCTATGAGAAATTTTATCAAATGCTTTTGAGTAATCAGTATACACAACATCCACCTGAAAGCCTTCATCCATAGCTGCTGTTACATGCTCAATAAATTCACACAAATTCGTTTCAGTAGATTTCAGGCACGTGAAACCATGTTGCTCAGGTATTAATATTGGTTTAATTAGCGGCGTGATATTATCGCAGATAATATGTTCAAAAGGTTTAGGAATTATACTGAGCTTCGAAATAGGGCGATAATTTTTAATATCGTGTTTGTCTCCTTTTTTGAAAATAGGGACCACATAAGACTGTTTCCGTAAGGTTGGCATCGTGCCAGATTGAAATGACGCATTAAATAGCATATGCAAGGGAACTGATAAAGTTTTATTACATTTTTTAAGAAACAAAGGAGGAATTCCATCTCGGCCACAGCCTTTACTGGTATCGAGATATTTCAGATATTTCAGAACAATATCCAATGGAATGTCGATTGTACTTAGATTCAACGAAGTATGATTTTCAACAGTATCTTGAGAAGACGAGGAATAAGTAAATTCTTTCTCAAATGCGGCACCAAAATATTTATTAAAGAGATCTGCTATAACTTGCCCGTTCGATGAACTAACGTCCTCTAAGCGCAGGTTGTCAGGTAAATGATTTGTCTTTTTTTAGATTTAATGTAGGTCCAGAAGAATTTGCTATTATTAACAAGAATACTCTCAGTTTTAATATGTAATTGTCATAACATTCTTTAGCTTCTCTTTTTTGCCTATCTCGTAAAAGAACAAACGTAGAATAATCTCCATATTGTCCAAAAGATTTCCATCTTTATCATATATAAGCATATTATATGATCTTTAACTTTTCCTTGATAATTTTGATCAAAGCTGAAGAGTACCAAAGTGGGTATCAATCCATCCAAGGTAATCAATCTCAGATAAAATAGCATTAATACAATCATAGTCAGCACTATGAAAGATACACGATGTTCTCGGTGGGTCACGTAAAGTCTTTAAACTCAAATTACATATAGAAATGCCTAAAGCAGGATGGTGAGTATCTTCGTTTACCAAAGTGTATGCTGCTTTAAAAACATTGCAACTAAAATTACCTATTATCAGATCTAGTTGTCTTTCATTTAAGTTTGTGATTAAATTATACTGCATAAAGTTGTTAAACGATAAAAAATTTGACAATTCTCCTACTAATGGATCTGTGTTTGTATTCTGAGATTTTAGAACAACTTCACCATTTTGGCCTATTGATGTCCATTGTGCATTTCTTACGTTAAAATCACCCACTATGACTTGAAAATTGTTTATGATTGATAATTGTCTTTGACTTGAATTCTATAGTAATTAATTGTGATTAAAATAGCTATTATTTGAAAGCACGGGTGGCGTAGTGGTTTATGTGGTCGCCTTGCTGCTGTCACTGCGTCGAGGGTTCGAATCCCACAAGGACAAACATTTGTGCGTTCTACAAATGGTTGTTCCGAGTCTGGAGGTATTTTGTGTCCGTTGTTTGAAAGTTTATAAATTCACCCGCGACACAGGAATTCATCCTAGTGCGGGAGTTGTCATATGAAACAAAAAAAAACATTAAATGCACTTTAAAATATCGAAAATGTTAATCGCCTTTTGTTGCTGACTGTACCCCTAAAAGGGCAGCCTTTCCTTTTGAGAATGTAGAAGCTTGAGTCTATATGAGTATATACGAGTATATCTTCGAAAACGAATATTAAGGATCGCTGTTATATTTATAAGAAACTGTCAATTAAATTAATATACAACATGTCACAGCTTATCGCCTGTATATTCACAACGGGCATGGCATAGGTGTAGGTATCACACTATCATTTCCCTGAATATATTTATACCACTAAAGTCTAACTTAAACGGACTGCCGTTTAAAGTTTGCCGTGAGAATACTAATTTAATTGTCTCCCTGGCACAAATCCTGGGCCCCAAGTCTGCTATTTTTATAAATTCATCATTCCGACACGACGTAACTGCAATTCCATTGTCATTTTGCTAAAAGTTCGTAATCTGCTAAATTCATAATGGTCGATCATTGGTCGGTCGATGGTCTCGTAATAGGATTGTGGTAGAATGACATGTTGTTTTGCCATTATTATAAAACCCGTAAGAAGTGATTTTTAAAAAACTGCTACTAAATTTGAATATTTATTCATGCCAGATTTCGTTTATATATATTTTTAGATATTATTTATTAGTGTTAAAAGCAATTTGATCAAAGGAACTGTCAAAATAGCAGATTACCGCATACGTCAGTTATTCATTTGTCATTATGTACGAGACTACCATTCTATGCCATTTTTTCAATGGAGGGTCAGTGGTTGACCAACGGAAACTCATAATGATGCCATTATATTAGTAGATTACCAAACTTGTCAAAATCAACATAGACCATTCTGTCACTATTGTAATAGCATACTTGGGCCCCAGACGCCATACTGCTCTTGCAAATTGCGTTAGAAAGAAAGAAAGAAGAAAGAAAATTAATTTATTTGACAGAAACACAGTAGTAGTACAGGTTAGAAAGTGAATTACCTAAAAATTTTGCTACGAGCCTATCGTCGTCTACCAGATATTGTTGCAGACTTCGTGATGCGATTTCTTGATAGAAAAACCAATAACACGATGCCCTACCCGGAAATCATACCCGAGGCTTGCGAGACAATCGAGTATTTATATCAGTACTAGATTTTGCCAGCGGAACGCGTAAATGTAGGTGTGGTTAGGTTAGTAACAAAACTCTTTTCTGGATAAAAGATAACGTATACGTGCGTATCCTTTTCTGTTCCTCTGACAACGTTTATGCGAAATTTTTAATGATCGGTCGAGTAGTTAAGATATGCAAGCGTAACAAACAATCAAACCCACATTCGCATTTATAATATTTTAGAATTAGGATTTGGTAAGTAAATGTCATTAATTTCTTCATTTATCTGCACCATGCTAAGTTTGCCAATGAACGCTAACCATAGTTGCAAAATGTGGCTGATCTACATCCGTCTAGCTCTTTAACGAGACAGGTAGTTTTTAGGGATGTCGCTAATGCACAAAGTGTAAAATCACAATCAATCAATATAATCAAATACAATCAGGTTTAAAGACAGTGCCGTGGTCATAATAAAATAGTTTATTGCTATAGAAATATATTTACGCCGTATCAGCGAAACAGAAATTGAAATAAAACTAAAAAAATATATTCAGCATTGAAAATCAAAGCCAATTCCAAGAGATGAGCTCACACTAGGCATTTTTTTAAATTGCTTGTGGTTTGTAATTGTTTGTTTAGAATATGTTAATTGACAATAAAATTTGCTTTAGTTTGTACTTTTTATTATATTATTATGAGATTGTGTGTTGTTATTAAGTTAATAAATTAAAAATAAAACAATAACGAATGAAACTTAGGTAATTGTAAATTACAATTTGTAATAGTCGCAGAAGTAGAATTAGAAGTAGCATGTGAGAGCAGTTTCAACCCAAATATTTTGTTATCTATATAATCTATGACCAAATAGTAGGTACTCTTTAGTTTCCGTGACGAAACTTATATAATTTTGGACTTGGAATCGGCGTATCCTTCGACCTTTTAATGATTTACGATTTTTATACAGACGCTGCTGCTAATTTATTTTATTACTTGCATTGATATTACGCTTATCACTTTTTTGTAAAATAAATCACTGTTCTTATAATAGTTATGTTTTTACCTTTGAATGTCGGACAATTCTCCAGAATATAATACCGAATTACGTTATGAAAATAACTATTACAAACAAGCCTGCCAGTAACAAAATCTGCTATTTGGCAAATCTTGATAACTGCATAGCCAATATATACTAAGGTGACCACTTACCATAAGGTGCGTTGTACATTAGAAGTATAAAAAAAAATGTATATTATTCCGATTAGAGCGCATATGTAAAAGTTTGGCACCTTATATTCTTGTCATACTATTAAAACTTGGAATCCCCCGCCGAAACACGTTCTTCCTTCTTCCTTTGATCCTGGGTTTGAGCATCTCCTTGGGCCATTAAAGTAAAGATTGTGTTACTACTTCAGCGGTAAAGAGAGCTCTACTCGTGGACGTGCTTACCGTCAGCCAGAGTCATTTTAACAAGCAAATAAAAAAAATTCAAGTTCGCATATCACTTATAATACGAGATAGCATTGTTTTATATCAGGCACAATATTTTATTGGTTTCAATTATCTTTATTTTTTATTTAAAAAACAATCCTGCTCTAGTAATAATAATAAATCCTGTGTCGCGAGGAACATTCCAAACAATGGACACGAAGAATACCCACACTCGGAACAACCATTTGTGTATTAATTATAATAGTAATATGTAAACAATGTTAGTAATAAATAGAATCAGATAGATCTCATGATATTCCTCACAAATTATGGTAGGTTTTTAATTAATGTAAGGAAATACCCTGTATCGTTTTCTATACCCTCATAGAGGCACATAATACGTCATAGACTCATTCAGATTCACATGTACATTGAGTTTGCCCAATTAGATTCAAACGACTATTGTTTTAGGTCAAGAGCACAGCGTCAAAATGAATAGCAAAATTAAAACCGAATTGGTTGCAATTACTGATCATTCAAATAATATTCGAATAGAGTTTAGCACAATTCAAATCGTATTTCCTTTCCTTCTAAAGAGACAACAGAACTAGGAATATATCCTGTATCGCGGTAATCTTTACAATATTCAAACCGTGGACACAAAGTACACCCCTCCTGGGTGTACTTTGTGTCCATGGTGTCTGTACTCGGAACAACTAATTGTAATTTACACAAAACTTTGTTCCATGTGGTTAGTGAGCTATTTAGTTGGATGTCTGTTACCCGCACTTAGCCCCACAATTGGGCCATTGTGCGTAAGTAACCGACGCGAGATATTGTTCAGTTACTCATACCACCTCAGCTCCGTCAAGAAAGACTAAAGGCGACCAATGTTGCGCACTACCTCCTTCTTAGTTTCTGGACTGTTTAGAAGTTGCGCCCGTTGGTGGCTCACGCTTTTATAATGTAGGAGGACGTGAGCCGGTGTCTCCTCGGTCTCCATGCAGCCTCTACATAAGGGACTGTCAATGATGCTGATGTTGAATAGGTGTTTGTTGAGTGAGCAGTGGCCTGTTATTATACTCACTTGGTGGCGTAGGTTTTTCCTTGTGGAACGTAGCAATTTGCGTGACAGATGTTTGTCTAAGGATGGAGTTCCGTGTGGTGATCGAATCCACAACACTTGGCGCAGTGCTAATGGCAAAGCGATCACCTAAACTACTACGGCATCCTTGCAGTCAATCTGCATGATTATGTAGCGCAGAGTACAACAAGTGAGAATCGGCAATGAATTGCCGTAAATCTTAGAGTTAGAAAATATGGTTAAAGTAATATGCAAAGGTCACGTGATACCACGTGGCCAAAGGTCAAAGGTCATAGTCATTTCGGGGTATATCGACTATGCTGAGTCGAATGGCGTTGACCGTGAGTCTCTAGCTCTTACGGTTCGTGAGTTGAAAGTTGTATAACAGACAGACACACAGACAGACGGACGGACGGACAAAGTTGTTGTATAGTTTTTCGAACTCTAAAAAATGGCATATCCACTTATTTCGTTACCTGTCAGGTATTAATAGTCTGGCAAGTCTGATATCCATAGCGTTGGTTAAATAAGTCCATTGAGCTGCAGTCAAGAACAAAAAGTGGATGACGAAGATCGACCCCCGTTGAGATGACTAAGTTATTGCGTGTGTTCGTACCAAAATCTTCTCAGATATGACATGAGAAAATTAGATTTAAGTTCGTTTACCTCTGTTAAGATGTTTAGTTCATGAGCATTTCCTCGAAGAACGGCCTTGTGCCTCTAAAGATAAATTGCTAAATCGAGAGGGCAATTGGCACATGCACGAAGTCTCGTCATTTACCTATTTATCGTAGTCTGCACATCTTAGTCTATCAATTCATTACAGTATTAATAAAATAAGCTCTTATTAAGTATTTACAATGAACTTTTTATAAGTATTTATTTTACACATTAATACGATACTAAATGACAGCTGACTAACACAGCTGATTTCTCAATTACTATCTTGTACATATTTTATGTTTGAAATTTTATATTGTCTTTCATTTATGCAAATGCTTCAAATCAACATTAAAATATTTTTAACGGATTTAAATAAGGTTTCTATATTTTATCTAGCATTTAACTGTTTTCCAACAGCCATGGCTGTAACAGCAAATATAATTACTTTAAGAATAATATTATAATAATAAAAAATCTAATAATTTAAAATTGCGTAAAACGTGAATTTGAGAGTGTATTAAGATTTTTCTTTAACTGACTAGTTAATAACTACAATGTACTATACGTAATTATTTTATATTCTATGCAGCAAAACATTATCCCTCCATCATTGCAGCTAAAAAAATAAAACGTAATTCTTTGTGCGACAGTGAAATAAATCCTTCTGATTTTTCTCGTTAGCCTTCTTCGGCGAGATTGCGACAAGAGCTCCCATGACTCACATTGTCTAAGCCTTTATAAAACGGTCCAGTGATTGCCAAAATTGGACCCGAGGGTAGTTAAAAAGCTCGCAAAGTGAAGCTACAAATCTTGTACGATATTTCAACAAAGAAAAATATATTTAGGAAATAGTTTATACTATTTTTGAGGAATACTTTTTCGGTTTGTTGTCAGAGATTTATAGCTGAATGATTTATTTTGTTGCAGAATATGGGTACATCAAGTTCTTACTTAAAATATTGTCCTTGCTACATTTAGCCAATTTCGGCATGCAAATATTATTTTTACTACAGGTGCAATATTTTTATGTGGACAAGATACAATTTTTCAGCTTTTTTTTTTTGAAATATAGATATTTATTTCGAATCATGTTTGCTAAAGGGATTTTCATTGTTGGCATTCAGATACTTGTATCTCAAGCTTGAACAAGCCCAAAAATCGTTTTAAAGAATTACGAACGTAATCGCGAGTATCAGCTAGTTATATAAAATGTCATCAGTATCCTGGAATTTGTAAAAATAATGCGAATGTGAGTTTGTTTGTTATGTTTGCACGCCTTATCTACTTGACCAATCATCACGCAATTTTGCATACATGTTGTAGGATATATTTCAGCCAAATAAAAAAGTAGCAATAATGAAGCAGCGATAGCCTAGTGGGAAACTGTTCGACTGCCACGCAGAGGTTTCGAGTTCGAACCCAAGGTGCATCTCTGACTTTTCGAAGTTATATGCGTCTTAAATAGTTAATTATAGCTTGCTTTAACGGTGAAGGCAAACATCGTGAGAAAATCTGCATGTCTGAGAGTTCTCCATAATGTTCTCGGAGATATATAAAGTCTACCAACCCGCACTAGGCCAGCGTGGTGGACTATGGGACTATGACTAATATTATAAATAACAAGTGAGAATCGGCAATGAATTGCCGCAAATCTTAGAGTTCGAAAAAATAGTTCAAGTAATATGCAAATGTCACGTGATCTTGAGGTCAGAGGTCAAACATCATATTCATTTCGGGGGTATATCGACTATGCTGAGTCGAATGGCGTTGACCGTGAGTCTCTAGCTCTTACGGTTCTTGAGTTGAAAGTTATATAACCGACAGACAGACGGACGGACGGACGGACAAAGCAGTTGGATAAGAGTTTTTTCGAACTCTAAAAAAGTACCTATTCTGTTCGAGGGATAGAAATTTATTGATAAAATCTACATTAACGTGAGCGAAGATGCGGGCAAAATCTAGTAAAGTAATATAAACAAATTTTACAATTACATTAATGGTTAATGTAATTGTAAAAGGCGTAAATAAAGCCCTTGTTATCATTGTAACGTAAAGATTTACAGCCCATTTACTCTCGAGGCTTTACGCCCGAGTCGTTTATTTACAGTACCGTTCAAATCGTTCAATTGTAACAAGTGGCCCATTGGTAAACAATTTAGTTAACGGTGCTTACCATTTTGATTGGTACATTTTGTTTTACCATTTTGTGACTAAGAACTCTCGTTATCGAAATGGTTGTATTTTTAGCAGAGAGATAAGCTCTTTTAGCTTTTTGTCAAACACTCTGGCAATGTAGTGTCCTTCAGGGCAGGTTTAACAGCACGTAAGTAATATAGCTGGTATTGCGTTCATTATTGCAAACCCTAAGGTGATTGCTAATCTCCTGGCCGGCCCTATGCTTGCTTGTCACAATAATATAGTAAAACGACAGTTACGCGTATCCAAAAGTAACAATCAATAGAAATCAATTTGAGTCACGTTCCGGCGATTACTATATTAAATAAAGTCATAGACTTATAACCTTTTGTTTTGTGTAAGAATTCCAGAGCCCTTTAACGAGGCATTATGTTGTCAGCCGGGAGATCAGTGACTTATCCCTTGCGCTGCAGTACAAGGATTGTTACATTGGTGTACCTAGGACTATTTTCTAGAAGAAGCCTAGTGTCTAAACAACTATGGCCTAAACAAAACCATAGAATTCTGAGTTGAAATCAAATTTTGAAGGCATCTCAACAATCACTTGGCCTCTCTTATACAGGGTGTCCCAGAAGTCTACGTCAAGCCGGAATCAGGTAACAGTACATCAAATATCTCTATTGGTCCAGGGGTTCTGACGCTTAGCTTTTTTTGTTATGTAATCTCGAATAATGCTTCTTTAAGCTCTCGATTTTTCGTATTCGAGATTATATAACAAAAAGAAAATAATTCAATAAGTAAATATCTGTAGTAACAGGAGTGAAAAGACCGTCACAGGTGTAGATTTTTTTTAAATGCCTATAATATTTAAAATACGTAACTTAGATTTTTTTATATTTTTCTGATAGCTATTATAACTTAGCCTATTACCTGATTCCGGCTTGATGTCGACTTCTGGAACATTCTGTATACGCCAATGTCTCCTTACACACTAGTGGAGGAGGTGTTCAGGTTAAAGTAATTATTTAACTTGTTTGGTTGCCAGTTTTAAAATCGCTTTATTTAACTAAAATTTTGGCCGTTGCTTTCTGTTATATAAATATATAAAACCTAATGAGGAATTTACCAGTACATATGAGGACCTTGATAACTTATTTGGCAAAAGCATAAGACATTAAATTTCATTGATAATTTAGCTGGAATCGTGCACAGGATTTCTTCTCTTTAGAATAAATTAATGCTTTGAAATCTCCGCATGAGAAAATAAATGCATAGATGTTAAGTATGTAATGATGTAGTAGACTAGGGTTTTTGTTTTTTATGTTTCAGTACTTTTTTGTTTTTGTTTGTGTATTCTTTAATATATTATTATTCTTACTTTTATTTATGTCATTATCATTCTCTTGCCCTGGTTCCAATTTATTTGGGGTCGGCGCAGTATGTCCTTCGCTTCTATACTTCTCTGTCACCCGTCATCTGATCATTTACCCCTTTTCGTTTCATATCCATCCTCACACAGTTCATCCATCTTTTCCTTGGCCTTCCTCTCCCTTTTCGTCCCTCTACCCTCATATCCATCACTCTTACTTTTATTTATGTAATGAAATTATATGTATATTATACGCAGTTGGCTTGACATCCGTACGCAACGATGGTCTTAATTGAAAATCAGCTTTGCGGTAATACGTCAGTATTATTGCAACAACAAAGCTGAATGGAGACCATTTGTTGCCACAAAGTCACATTAATTGTTTTTTTGTTTTTTTATAAGAAAACTATGTAGTTAGTATTTGTGGCAATAAAGAATATTTTCTTTCTTTTCTTTCTCTTACATTTAAGGAGCATTCATTATTACAGCATAGTGTATCTACATTGAAAAATGAGTAGTATTCATCGTGTAAGTTTTCGTCGCGCATACGGTTCGGTAATTCTAATTAGGTATCATATTAGATATGTTTTTCTTCAATTGAATTTGATGCCGTAACTTGTCACCTTGTTTGTCAAAAGCAAACTATTTGCTGTTCAGCAAAAAAATGAATTACATCATACATACCTACAATACATAAATGTATACCTATACACCTACCTATATCCTGGTGCACTAAGCAGTAATTACGGATTTACCATAACTCAAATGTTATATTCATTAATAGCACATTTTTTGGTGCCTTGTCCGTATAAGCCAAACTCGTCAGCCCTGTACTAAACTATCCCACTGCTGGGCACGTGCCTTTACTCAGTGTGAATTAGTCGAGAGAAGGGTTAGGTCCAGTGCTGACAGAATTCACATATCTTTGAGAACATAATGGAGAACTCTTAGGTTTTCTCACGATGATTGGCTTTATCATTGAACCGAAAGATAATTAACTATTTAATACGCACCTATGTGCGTATTAAATATATATCTGACTTTTCGAAGGTATATCTCAGTAGTGGTAGACAGCACACATTTCGCCAGCTTGGTATTTAGGGTTTACGTAATAGGGGAGAGTATATTAGTATCTACCAGGCACTTTTTCAGACTCTTATTATTGTAACTTATAATATTATAAATGCGAATGTGAGTTTGTTTCATACTCTTTCATGCCTTAACTACTCGACCGAGCATCATGAAATTCTGCATATACGTTGTCAGGGAAAACAAAAAGGACATAGGGTACCTTTTATACACGAAAAAGTACTGTTCCTAACCTAACCTAACCTACATTTAGGCGATGCCATGCAAATGCGGACAGAATCTAGAAAATAAAACAGAAAGGTGACAATAGCTTTGCTCGACTGAGTACCGACTTCTAACAATAGTCAACATTACAGCATTATGATGCCAACGAGGCAACAACGTCCATTCTGTCGGTCTATAGATCTCCATTGGCCATAGCATTATTTTATTGTTTTCAATTACTCACTTAATACATGGAGTTTGGTATAAATTGGCTTTTTAAGACCGTGTTCTGTGCGGACTCTTTGATTTAGTATTACCTACCTACCAATTACGTTTTTTTTTGTATAATAGGCAAACGAGCA
Source organism: Catocala fraxini (assembly GCA_930367265.1). Taxonomy (NCBI): domain Eukaryota; kingdom Metazoa; phylum Arthropoda; class Insecta; order Lepidoptera; family Erebidae; genus Catocala; species Catocala fraxini. The sequence continues at coordinate 9,149,551 of OV884025.1, read as the reverse complement.
GACGGATCGCCTGATGGTAAGCGATTACCGCCGCCCATAGACACCCGCAATACCAGAGGAGTCAAAAGTGCGCTGCGTTCCATTTAAATTTACCCCCACCAGAAGGGGAACGGGGACGGTTGGGCCTCCGGTCCCTTCACTCACTCGACGAAACACAACGCACGTGCTATTTCACGCCGGTTTTCTGTGAGGCCGTGGTATCACTCTGGTCGAGCCGGTCCATTCGTGCCGAAGCGTGTCTCTCCCACGAGCAAAAGATTTTATTTAGACTATTCTACTAAAAAAATTACAATACTTCATACATTATTTTGCCTGCGGCTTCGCTCGCGTCAATCTATAGGTTGTCAATAAATTTCCATCTCTCAGGAAAAGTACTTTTTCTTAAAGGAAGGTATGTCTTTTTTGTACCACTAAAACTATATACCGTAGAATGGGGTACTTTAAATCGCGGGATGACTTCGATAAAAACTTCGCTTTAGTATTAAACTTAAATTGTGCGAATTCTCAACGCATTTTTTTAGTCTTTCCTTAACGGCTGGCAGCATTGCATATCATTGTCACTGTGTGTTCAATCGTTGTGGATGGTTCCGTCCCGATTTGCGAAAAAATACATAAAATATGTAAGTAGGTACTAGTTTTGTGTAATTTTTGTTCCTGTTTTCTACTTTCGATCGACGTAATAAAAAATCGGGGGGGTATCATAGTTTAAAGTTGATCACTGAAATTTTATTATATTTCTCGAAAAATAATCGAAAATAAATATTTTTATTCAAAAAAGTCGACAGTACATACAAAACCGATATTTACATAATTTTGTATATTTTTTCGCTCGCATATTTTAGTTTTAATCCCGATTCTATCTTTTGATTGACCAAAGTCACCCTATTCTACCGGTATGCAAAATTTCATAATAATCGGTCGAGTACTTAAGGCGTAAAAGCGTAACAAAAATACACATAAACAAACTCAGATTCGCATTTATAATATTACTAGTTTTTCCCGCGGGTTCGTTCGCGTTAGTGTAGGTTAGGTTAATAATACTACTTGCGAGATGACCTCCAGCCACCCTGATGTTTGACCTGGAGGTGGTGGGCTGCGTGGGCCTGCTCGCCACCCAACCAGCACCACCACCTCTGTGTCGTCTTTTTTCCCCACAGGAGGACGGTGGACGAAGTATTTTTATGTAGTGGCCTGCCGTTTCACACGGCGCGGGCCGAAAGCACAGCGGGGTCGCGATTGCATGTGAAAGCGATTCGCGCAGTCTTGCCGACTATGGTTATGTCGAGGAACACAGTGGTAGCTTTAGTCAGTATTACCGGGCTATCTTTTCCCTGGTGAGCCCGACATAACCTCTCCGTCGCCCCGCGTATAGGTATGCGTCAAAGCATAGCCCACGTAAAAAAATATATGATTACTTTCTCTGGATGAAAGCTACTCTATGTTCTATTCCGTTCGCCTGACAACGTGTATGCGAAATTTCATGATGATCGGTCGAGAAATTCAGTCATCAAAGCGTAACAAACAAACTCACATTCGCATTAATAATATTAGTAAGACTATTACACAATATTTTTTAGATTAGTTAACTATAATTTATAACTATCACTTATAATGATCGTATGTTAGGATATTTATGGGTATATCTTGTAAATATTAAAGATTTTGTATTTTTAATATAAATTACTTACCCCGTCCCAACAATATAATTACTTAGAAGCCAACATCTACCTACACCATAATAATGGGGTAAATCATGATTCATACTATTTCTCCTGGGAAATTCCCTTTAACATTATACATTACGTTGTTTTAAGGGGAATGAGGAAAATAACACCCGCATTTAAATTGCATAAAGCAGGAAGTTCAGTCATTGTAAAATATGTGTTGGTACTGTGTATTAAAAAAATTGACAGCAAAGGGTCGTTAATCCCTTCAGCTTATCAAACAAAATTGCGATAGGACTCGTTTACGTGGATAGTGCTATGTATGATATGTAGGATTCGACCCACGACCTCTCGATTGCAACTCCATTGTCTTATCCGTTGGGCTACAGCATTATAAATATATGAAGCAAAAGAAATATGTCAGAGCGCCAGTGAAAGTCTAGTTTCTGTTTATACCTCTTGAAAACAAAGGGGCATGCCAAGATGCCATAGTAATTCGGACCCATAGTGCACACCTATAAAGGGTAATGATAATAATAGTAAGCAATGCTAATAATTAATTATCTAGCATAGGAAGTGATTTACAAAAAACTTTACAATTTAAAGTTATCAAATATTTTTATATCTCATCAATACAATTTATATTAAATATGCGCTATATTATTTTACACATTATTTTAATTTATTTATGAGTACAATCTATTAGGAATGAAATAAAACAGAATACATTGCAGTTTTATAGCTTATAGGTAAAAGTCGTCGATATTAACCGCAATAAATAAACACTAACCGTCACAATGGAGTTGCAAAACAAGCAATGATATTGACATTTACGTTTTCCGGCGTCATACAAGTTAGAGATGGTGTTGCCATAATAAACACAAAACCGCGATACATCGATAATAGACATTACTTTAAGTTAATCAAAACAATCTTGGCAAAAATAAAAGTTATAATAATTATTATATTTCGTATTACTTTTGTATAAAAAATGAAATGAACGATCAAAATAATAATTATATAATATAGCAATTTTGGTAAATTACTATTTCGATTAATTACCTGTCAACATATTTTGTGTAATGGCAATATTTTCACGTTAATGTGCTTCCAAGTTCTATTACATAGTTTAGTCGTTTTCTTGTTTAATATTTTTAGAAAATATTACCTACTTGTGCAGAATAATAAATACAAGAAAAAATTAGGATTTTAATATATTTTATTAGTATAGCTCATTTCTTGTGCACCTCTTGGCCTAATACTGGCATGCCCTCTGTTCTAAACTTGAATAATTTGCATCACGTGTATTTCTTCTAAAATCATTGCAACTGCATGATCTATTGTTAAATAAAGAAGCGTTTAATTTGCATAATAGTAAATATACTACAAAGTTTGGGATTAAAATATTAATGCCAGATTTCAAAATAATTCATATTTAGAACTATTTATATTAAGACATTTCTCGACGTTTCGACTGCTTGCCAGCAGCCATGGTCACGGTGAGCCTTAACTAAATATAAATAGTTCAAATTGTAATAATTCAAATAAACCGCTATAAAATCCGTGACAACTAATTTAATTTCAATATGAAAATCGAATAATCGTTAAACAAAATTACGATGTTATCGGTTTATGTGAAAATAATATTTTCTAGTAATTATTGCTGTTCACTGGAATTGTTGGCTACGTTTCAGACAACCTTCAGGTCAGCGGCCTTGTTCAGTTCTAAGAATCCTGAAGCCTTTCGGATTACTCGAAAAAACAAGTGAGAACGGCAATGAATTGCCGTAAATCTTAGAGTTCGAAAAAATGGTTCAAGTAATATACAAAGTTCACGTGATACAACGTGACCTTGAGGTCAAAGGTCAAAGGTCATAGTCATTGCGCGGGGTTTATTGACTATGCTGAGTCGAATGACGTTGACCGCGAGTCTCTAGCTCTTACGGTTCTGGAGTTGAAAGTTGTATAACAGACGGACGGACAAAGCTGTTGTATAAGCGTTTTTTAGAATTCTAAAAGTGAATATAATACCTATTGCCTTATAATGTCACATCTCACTTATTAAACTTTAACTATAAAAAAATTATAATAATTTGACTGCTTGAATGGCGTATCTCACTTATTCAACTTTAACTATAAAAAAAATATAATTATTTGACTGCTTGAATGGCGTATCTCACTTATTCAACTTTAACTATAAAAAAATTATAATAATTTGACTGCTTGAATGGCGTAGTGGCTTAAGTGGTCGCCTCGCCGCTGCCCCCGCGCCGAGTGTCGTGGGTTCGCGCTCCACACGGGACAATCATTTGTGTGATCCACAAATAATTGTTCCGAATCTGGGTGTTCTTTGTGTCTGTTGTTTGAATCTTTGTAAAGTCCCGCGATACAGGCAATATCCAAAGTGTGGCAGTGGTTTAAAAAAAAAAGCAAAATAATACAACAAACAAATTGTTAAATGCTTCTGTCATTGTCCTAAAATAATATAGGTAGTATATCGGTAGTAGCAATAACGTGTCATTTGGTGCAAACTACTCTCAATCGATTTTCGGTTGTGAATAATTGTTGACGTGGCTCTCAGTCATTAGGACGTTGACCGCGTCATCGATTGACTGGTAATTGGCTTAATAGAGCACTATAATAGTAGCCAACCCTTTAGAACAGCGCCAGCGTTACTCCTCGCCGATGCTTATCAAATTAATTGCGTCCGTTTAGAGTAACTAAGGGCAGGGTTTACTGCAGCATACCATATGTACAGCGAGCAAAACCTTTCATTTTGCGAAATAATGTCCTGATGGTGGCAAATTTGGTAATGCTTCGTGGCTTAATCAGAAAATCGATCATAATAAAGTATGGAATTGGATTTATTTGTAAGTAGTAGTGAACAGATCCTTTTGACTAAAAGCAAAGATAAAGAAAATTTTAAGAAATTATGAATGACCGAATGTCTTCTGTATCTCATACATATATCGTTAAATACTGCATTGTGTATTAGTAGTTGCCTTATCTATAAGACAACTACAAATGAAAAATAAAATAAAATGATAATAAATAAAATAAATGTACTAGAGTATAATTACATTTCTAGTACATTTAGATAATTAACGAATTATCTTATTATTATAATAATTTATAATAATAAATAATATTAATTATTATCTTTTCGACTAAGTCTACTTACAATTTATTATATATTATATTATATAATTACTTAGTCGAAAAGCCTGCAGTTTCATACCATAACGTTGATTTACGCCATTATCTTTGTTGATATCAAAGAACGTTGCAAATTACCTAGTAATTGAAATCAAATGGATGGATGCCGCCATCGTGTATACTTCCTTGCCCATTATAATGAAGTTTGGTCGTCGGGTCTCTTTATTTTACATAGGTAGATACAAAGGCTTACGCCTATTCTCCAGATGAGTAGGCAGAGATTTCCACTTGCTATAGGCCTAGCATATCTTGCCCATTTATTATTATAGGTACTATAGTGTACTCAATGTGATATCAGACCTGTAAGCATGAGCACTAGCACACATACACATCTGATAAAGAGCCGTCAGAACCTACATAGGTCAATAGGTCGTTACCCTCCTGTTGTTGCCTGGAAATTTAGGAATGGGCTGATCAAACTGCCCACAGTCGGTATATCGGTCTATCTATCGGTATTTGTATTTATCCAATGTGAATTAATACTTGCAAACGGTAAATGCTAAGCAAACTTTAAATATGTAATAGTGCGATACCTATGTGTTAATAAAAGATGCAAAAAATAGTGACTACTATCCTAAAATTGATTTTATATCTGAAAGTATACGGCAGTATATTAATTTTAGTGTCACTTTTCTTTTATGGCAATTTTGTCAGTCTTCTGCTTAGCCTTTATTATTCCCAAGTCACTTGGGGTCGGCTTTTCTGGTCTAACCGGATTTGACTGGATATCAGTTTTTACACGGAGCGGCTGTCACCTGACCTCCGCAACCCGAAGGCTAACGATACCCTAAGGCTAGACCAGTATCAGGATATTATAGGGCACTGACTTCCCAATAACGACTGCCATAGATGTTCATGGCAGCCGGGACCGACGGCTTAACGTGCTCTCCGAGGCACGGAGCAGGCGATAATTGTCAATCAATACGCACATAATTTCGAAAAGTCCTTCTAACTAACTTCCGACAGTCAGCGGTGCGCGATGTGAGTTCGAACCCGAGCCCCTTTGCATTACAGTCTGTTGGTCTCCCCACTGAGCTATCGCTGCTATAGTCAGTAACTAGCTTTAAATGTCATAATATCTTTTATGGTTTGTTCAAGGGTAGTGTATCGGTAACTTCGAACTTAATTCCTGTCACTTAAACGGAGCTATCGTAAAAGCTATTTATTGAGTACTTAGTGAAACGCTTGGTATTGTGTAGTGCGAGTTTATATTTTCTTTATAGCAAGATGGTTGTGAACAAGCATAAGGCCTGTCTGATGGTATACATTTTCCGTAGCCTATGGACGCCTGCTATACTAGAAACATCACATATGCAATGCCAATACTTTAAAAACTTATTTACCAGCCCCTTGAAGAACCACATATTGTAGTATCTCAGGAAAACCATGCTTACGGCTTCAAACTATGATTTCTATCACAGGATTTTTGCATACTGTTAATGTTTTATTCAATATGGTTACGTTTGTAAAGCAAATCATGAATTATTAATGGCAATTCATAAAATTGAACAAATACGACACCACAACGTCGTAACTATTAAGTTCGACGTTCGACGGATTCCTCTTGAATATGAGGTCAAAGAAAGAATTTTAATCAAGACGTGGATCAAGACTGCCGGGAGCCCTAAATTCTTATTCAAGATTCCTTATACCTATACGAAATATTTTAGCTTTAATATAGCTTAACTACTTTATATTTGTGCTCGGCATTAAATTTGCGGCTATGCTTGAAATTGTTTGTGATAACTCAGGGTTGATTCTAGCACCAGGCAAAGTAAATTCACTTTATCGTTCAGCAAACTCTTAGAAGTAGTACAGAGCCAGGAAAAATGTACTAGTAAGACGAGCCAACTGCAGACAGTTGGCTCGTCTCTTATAACATGTGGTCTAATATAGGTAGAGAAATTTAGGTATGTATACGCCTGGCCACGACTTTAAGAATTAAGTTCTGCGCCGTTTTAATTATATTTATATATTAATAACCTACACCCGCGACATCGTTGCCGTGATTCTAAGAAAAATAGCTTTTGCACAGAAATCCTGCATAATATTACCGATACACAAACAGCCAGTAATAATCTTCGGAAAAAAGTATTCAATGTAAATTATTTCGATCCATTGATATGTGAAGGAAGCACGAACCGACAAACACACTTTTGCATTTATAATATTAAATATGGATAAGGAATTCGATTTGTTAATGTATGTATCATAAAATCTGCCGATGAAAGACGCACTTATGAAATAATGTACGTACGGTTCTTGTTACTATGAACAAGTAACACCGATTGAATATACGTCATACATACGTCGTGGTCACCATGCATAGAAATTGATAACATTAGTTACATTTGCTAACAACTTTAAAAGTCATAAAAATATACTGAGAACAAGCCAGTGATGTCATTAAAATGCGAACATATTGATTGTTTGGTTGTAAAAAATGTTTACGAAAATGAACAAACGACTCTACTTCATTCGATAAATACAAAGTTAGTTCTCTCTGTTATAATCTTACGGCTGAAGAAATGATGATCCTGTCAATTTAACCATATCGCGACACATCATATTCTTGTCCATCCAAAGGTTGCCTGTAGGAGATTCCTACTTGTAATACAAAGTCAAAGACAGAAATCTTTACTTTTATAAAGTTGTGTAAACACTTCTTGGACACTGAAATTAAACTGCTATATACGGATTTTATCGCGTTGTGAGCGAGTGTGAGTCTCCCCGTGACCATGGCTGCTGAAAAGCAACCGAAACGTCGGGGAAAGTGTAAAATGTAAAATAAATTAAATCTAAATAGTTTAATAATAATTTAATTAGCTTAAAAATTAGTAAAGTTTAATAGTAGCAGTAGTGTAACAATTTTCAAAATTTTGTAATAATGTGTCAAATAAACAACGCGATAAAATCCGTATATAGCAGTTTAATTTCAATGAATAATATTCGCGTAAATAGAAGACAATATTATGTACTTCTTGGACACGTCAATTAATATAACAATAAATTGATAATAGGAAATAAGAATGAAGTATTGGCAAAAGTTTGTTCGGGGAGTAGAGCTCTCATGAGAAGAAACAGGCAAGATAATATATGCATTGTTATATGCCGTACCTTTTCTTATTTTAATTAACGTACAATAAACCTTATTCTATTCTTATGATAAAAGCATTGTGTCTCTAGATGCCGGCCCCCGTACGCTGATGGACGAAATAAAGACGAAATTTGGTATGGTGATAGTTTGAATCTTAGCGAATATGTAATGTTTTATAAGTACATATTAAGTAATAAAAACTCATATATAAAAAATGTTATATGATACATTGATGACATTATGTTCGTGCAACGTATTCAAAAGTGAGTACAAATCCATCAAAACAATATCATTGGAATTTAGGTAACTCAACTCCTTGCAACACGCCACCCCGGTGCGAGACTTTAACAAACAATACTTTTGTGTTTACATACGCATGCATGCCATTAGTACCACTAGCCTTGTAGTACAATTTAGCCAGCACTTAAGAGTATGCTAATTGTCAAACATGTGACGTATTTAGGCTGACCTCGACATGTTCCTAGCTGTGTGGCTAAAGCAGCATGGTAAATCCAGGCTAGCTAGTCGCATTTGGACGATGTAGCTGTAGGAAACTACAACGGATGCATGACAATAAAGCGGTGGTGATCGGCAAGGTCGAGCCGGAAGGCTGCCTGTCTGCTCGACGTCTAGATAATCCACGTCTGAAACACAATCTTATTTTAGATCTGCCCGTCATTTGTTACGTTTATCATACATTTGAATACAATTCCACATTATACGCTTATCTATCAAATTGTATTCTATACTCACGTTTTCAAAATGGCCTTTATATATCATTATTTGCATAAATCTGATATATTACCTCAATAATGAATATTAATGAAGATTTTTATTATTCGTCAGGAGTTGTCTTCGGAAATTTTTATCATTAGTCTCTCTACCTATTAACTGAATTTACTTACTTAATTAATATGATTTATTATGTGTAAATTGAGTTATTTTGGTAAATAGAGTTTCCTTATATAATACCTAACGCGTTATGTATTATATACTTATACATCATGCAAAATGAAAGTTTAATAATAATTAGAATTTATTTGTAGAGTGTGTTCACTTATTCTATTCTGACTAATCTTAGTCCCTGTGCACACCACGTTTTGTAATCGCGCCGTCGCGTCGACGCGCTTTTGTAGCGATACAGACCCGATACACACGCGAGTCAGACGCAGCCTGTAGATCTTTGGGCCTGTGCAGTTAATTCCAGTTCAAGAATCGCAAGAAGTTCTTGAAATGATGATTACAATTTGTCCTACGTCCTATTAATTTTCTTAACGTTGTTGTGTGTTGTGTGTGTGTTGTGTCCACACAACCTTCTCTAGCTCATAAATGGATGTACCCACATATGTCGGCAATTTATATTCTAACTTTAAAAAAAAAAATGCTGTCTCGATCGACGCCATCTTGCTATTGTTGACGAGGTTCTGCTTAAAAATGCAATATGCCAGCGCGTTTGTATCGATACACACGCGCGTTTGCATCGCATCTGTATCGGTACACACGCGCGACTGTATCTATTCAAACGCGTGTTTGAATTTATACAGGTGTGCAAAGGTCTACAGGCTGCGTCTGACTCGCGTGCGTATCGCGTCTGTATCGCTACAAACATGCATCGACGGCGCGTTTAAAAAACGTGGTGTGCACAGGCCCTTAGTCGTGATCTTTTATAAAATATTTGTTAGGTCAAATGTCAAGAACAATGTCAAAGCAATGCAGACTTCAAGAACAAAATAATAATTGAAGAACATTATGTACTTATTGTTATAAATGGAATAGTTTATTGACACCATGGATTGTCATTAGACATGTGTGTTCGAATAATAATTGAATGTATTGTATTGCACGTACATAGTTGTACGCGTTGCATCCGTCATCATGTAAAGAAAAGCGTTACGTATAATTTTATTCGAATAGGATTCGAATAAGATATACCTAAGAATAACCTTTAATTATTTTAATTCAAACTTATTGACTGTAACATAATACCTATATTACTTTAAATTCTAAGTTTTAATTAATGTCATAGAAAATAAGTATGCAAATAAATGTAAATATTTAAAAATATTATACCATAAAATATGTATATTATTAGTTAGTCTCTGGCAATTAAATTTTTCCACCTCTTTACCAATTTTTTATTACTTGTTATGCCTCTAAAATATATTGGTACTCTCATTTTATATACAAACATGTACAGGCATAGTAACTATAATATATCAGTAAAGTGCACCAAGATAGCAACATGCTGTAAAGTGGATTTAATTTTTATTATTCCTATAGTCATGTAAAGTAAAAAATAATTATTGATACATAATAATTACTAGTTTCGTAATTAATACCAGAAAGTTGAGTTCGTTGAGTATTGTAACGGGTTCTACGCTCTAATTATTGCTCTGGGGTTCTGAGGGCTTTCGATTTAAATCTGCCATTGACTTTGTATGTTACTACCTCATTGGAATCTGCCATGGCTAAAGCTTGAGTTTGCCATGAGCCAATGTCACATCAATGTCAATAAAAAGTGACATTTTGTTTAATAGTCTGTGCAATGTTTGTTTTATGGAAACCACTGTTCTATATTTTTCATTTATGGAAGTCTAAATCATTTGTAAAAATGAAGAAATATTTAGTTGTCCCTGGCGACAGGCAAACAGGATGTCTTTTTCACAGGTACAAATATATGGATATTTTAAATCGTGTATGAAACCATATGCTAGATGCATACATGTAGGTTTATGGTTATGTCTAATCTTATCAAGAGGTCTTATAATCTATACGTTTGTTCTACGAAATTTTATTACTGGGTTGTACTTCTACCGGATAATAACTGGATAATTGTAACTGCTTTTCCATGTGCTCTGTGACTTGCCCTTCTTCGAAAGAGATTTAGAGAGAGTACTACTGACTATCAGTGGTTTAGTTGTGAATATCATTACCATTACTAGTCTTCATGAGTTGCGGTTATTATATACCTTATGGGTCGATGATATAAAACTGCCGATGGCCGAAAAGCCACCAAATGTCGGCTTTTAGCAATTAAAACAGAACCGTATGGGCAACAATCACTGTTGCGAATACTATGATTATGAATAAACATATTCCTTTAAAACATTGTATATTATAATAATGTATAGCGAATATGAGTCCTTACAATTAGAAGAATAAATGATTGATGGCAGCTGATACGAGGTCTGATCACTATCATTGATGACGGCCGCACTCAGCGGAGCGTGACCAGGCCGCATTATGACAACACGTCTGAAAAGGCTTCAATGAAAAATAGCAACACGGTTCGCACGAACACAATTACTTCACACTAATAAAATGAGACCATTCATTAAAACGTATTATACCATTATTTATTGTTTCATGAGCACACACACATACATTATATTTGTCCTCATTATCCTATTCTGCATTTTTCGTGGTTACACGTGCATGCAAGCAATCCGCTGATCGGCAGTTGATAATATAATGAACTGCATTGTATTGCCGACTTTGAGTTTAGTATTCTCTCAACTACGTCGTAGAAAACATTCGGTTCACAACCGGTTCATTAATACATATGTATACCAAAACATTTTACTGAGACAAATTCGTTTAAGAACACATAATAATACCGTTCAAAAATACATCCATACATGTAGTCAAATAATAGCTTTGCAATTTCTATAGAGCAGATAAAATATGGTTAGAGTTGCAGAATTTGTTGTCATTCCTTCTGTCTGCACATTAGGGAGTGCAAGTGCTCTAAGACGGTCCCTCTCCGGCCTTGTGTTCTAATTAGTGATTATTCTGCGAACAGATGCTGCGCCCACTCGCTAATCCGTCCAATCGGCGCAGGTGGCTATCAATTTGTTGTGCATTGACCTCGGCATCTCGTAAACCATCGTCTACCATATCTACATCAATTAATCTTTGGCTAGTAGTATTTTGTACTTCATCTATAATTAGATTACATATGAAGAGTGTAGCCACAGTTTAATCTAGACTTACGTCATCATTATTGCTTTTAGTTATTAGCTTACGCTTATCACAGTATGGCATTGCATTGACTTGAATAATGTGCATAATAACTTTCATTCCGTTATCGTCGTAGAGTGATTGCGGTCTCGAGGTAGACGTTGGAATTGATTAAATTGTTCGCGAGTTGAAAGAGTCGTTGTTGATCGTGACGAAGTGTTCCCGGCTCCCGTTGTTATCGTAACGTATCAGCAGGCCACATAACGTATTCTTAATTAATGCTTTTATTGATCGCGTGCGAAACGTCGCTCACGGCCTGTTCTCACGTGACCGCTCGTTCGTATACTGCACAGGATTCTTTACTTCTACGCTTATCTGGCAGTATAAAACTATAGGTTTTCTATGGTTTCACAATACTAGTACTAGTAGGCTAATAAATAAGCCACGTATGATCAAATGGTTATTCTCGTGGTATGAAAATATTAAAAATGTTATTGCTATTTGTTTCAATGTCAAAAATTTTACATTTTTTCTAGTAGGTGTTTTAGTTATCTAAAATATTAGGTCGAGATGATATTAAACTTTGGATAACCATCAAAATTGACACTGACTATTTAACTACATATTCGAATCGATTCAAGTCAAATTATGCTAAGATTGAGTTATATTTTTCTTACGAGAATTGACCTTCATATACAAAAACTTATTTTTGTATCAATTGGAGACGAATGGATAAAGATTGGCAACTGTTTGTTTCCAATTATTGAGGTTGACTATATTATAAGGTCAACGTAAGATCGACATTTTATTGGAACAACGTTAGGCTATATTAAATATACTTATCTTTCCATTTGCACGGTATAAATAATAAAGATTTGGTTTTATTTAAGCATTCTAACATAGCAAATCAATTTTGCATTGCAATAAATGTCAGTTTATTATTTTACACATACATTTCCTGGTGAAACTGTACAATCCGTCAACAATTTGTTTTTCGTTATTAATCGTTCAGTATTTGTACTTTCAAATATATCATCTATTTATACCACCCCAGTCATACCTCAAGGTTATGAATTGTTTATTTAGGTAATTTGTTATAGACCCGATTAAATAAACATTAAAAATGGCCTGACCGTCATGTTGCATATGTCATGTCTCTATTAAAAAAATGTGGGTAACAAATTGAAGGAAGGCAGAAAGGAATATAAAAATGTATATAATTATTAACCTTTCTGTTGTTAAGATAATAAATAGTAAACTTATATAGTGAATTTTGATTTTTTTGTTACTCTTTCATATTGGCTAATTAGTCAAACTGTTTTCTAGAATAAAATTTGTGAACATATCGGTGTCTTTACGAAGTGCGCACGACATAGAGACCCCGATAATATTTGTAAAACTTGCTTCAAAATATTGTAATTTCAAATTCTATCAGTCAACTTGTTTTCAGTATGTTTTAAATTATCGCAATCTCAGAAACTCACAGAAGTAGAAAAAGAAATGTGTGAAGTAAAAATGTTTTGAATCGATAAATTTGTTCATAATGTGGTAAATATACAGTCGCCTAGCGACACATTGTTCTATTTCATAAAATCGATCGGCAACAACACACACAGTTTCATTGAACGGTGCCACAATTAGAATTTATGTTACGTTTCACACCCGTTAGGTCGTCAATGTTTAAAAATCGTACGTCAGTACCTAAATTGATAGCAAGTAGTCTAAACTATTATGAGGCTGTGAAACAAGTGCATAATTATATATTTTAAATTTCGTTTTAGTGAAGCTAGAACGTTTTAAAAGAAGTTTCAAACTATATACTTTTGTACAATTCTCATCTCCTTGTTTCCTCGACCAGAGCTCGAGAATTTGTCAATTGATTAAAACAATTGCCGTCCAATTTGCGGTACTATTAATCCTTAAGTTCTCACGAGATTCACATACCTACGTGACATTGACGTATTTTAGCGGTTACCCGGATCCTAGCATAATTATATTATACAATATGTGGGAAATATAAAATGATTTAATGAATACTGGGTCGCGATGCTTACATATATATATATAAGCTTTTATCTACTTATATGTATATACTAACCTATTTTAGGCCTCCTAGCAAAAGAATAAGCGCGTTAATGACTAATTAAATGGACTCGTTTAGACTGCATTAAAATCATATCATTAGAAATTATGTCTTTATAGTTTATAAATATTACGGTAACAGTACACTTTTCGGAGCTAAATAATATTATAAGAATAAATATTTTTATGGCATTCCGGCGCGGCGTTAGTATGTCGTTACTCATCCTATTCATTAATTTAAACATTAAACGCGTAGGCTGAGATTGCTAGTATTGTTTTATAAGGAGTGGTACCTTAATTAAAATCTCATAGCTGGACACGTAACTGTAAAAAGTTAGAAGATGCTTCACCTAAAAGTAAAACATCGCATGGAATTTACCCACCATGTAGAAATCAATAACCTTTGGTGGCGCAGCGGTAGTGTAAGGCAGTGTTGTTTGGTATTCTATCAAGAAATTCCCTGTAGCGGCACGGAGGCTAGAACTGTTTCCAGTAAACGGTAATTTATGGCCCACCCTATAAAGAGGGTGCTGAAAGCAGCATTGGTGATATCCTCTTTATTAACCTCTTCAAGAATATAAGCGTGAGACTATGTGTGTATGCTGTTAAAATACTGGTTATAACTATTATCACTGCATAAATATATTAAAATCAAATCTTTGATAGCTTTTAGACTTGGTAGCCCAATAGGATATCAGGACTATCTATGAAGATGTAGCGTAATTTAATGTATGTTTTATTTGTTTTATGGCAGCGATGCAGAAGTCATGTAAACCGGCTATGCTGGGACGTATGTGGCAAGCCAGCCGTCGCGCGCTTAACCTAGAACATTCACCTGCGCACCAATTTGCCTGTTGCCAATGGCAAAAAATCTCAACATATCCATCCACAGCATACCTCATATACAGGTAAGAAACTATGATGCCTTTTACTAATATAGGTATACAATAGTTAGGTAGAGTTATGTAGTCTGCTAGCGAATGTTGACGGACAAGTTGGCACCGGCTGACCCGTGCTTCAACCTAAGTCCGGGGTTGCCAATTTTGCTGACAAATGCGGCGGGTTTTGTATATTAGCAGACAGCATAGATAAGCTTTAGGCAGGCTATAAGTACGGTCTAATGAGCGTCCTCCTTGCTCCGTTTACAAATTTAGGATAATCAAAGTCCTTTGTATTCTGTAGGTCGAACATGGTACATCATTTATTTATTTCTTTATGATCAACTGCACTTATTGTGTTAACCAACGCATTCAGCATGCCATTTATACACATATCTCATTATAAATACTTATTATGTATTTACAGTATTACAGTTAAACATATTCTGTTCTTTAGAGCTTGCAAATGGTTATATAAACGAATAAAACTAGACTTACTTTCGTTTAAATATAAAAATTAAGCATAAACTTGGTGTCTATAAAGTGCACCGGTTAAATTATTTACAGAAAAAGACCCAAGTTAAGCTCATTCCAATCATCTATACTTAGAACAATATAGTTTATATCTAATGCTGCGATGTTTTCTTTTATACAGATGGCTGTTGTTCATCTCAGTGATGTCAATCGGCATTGCAAGCTTCGCGTGTCAACGTCTGCCGCCGAAGTACGACGGACCTAAAGTGGAGCTGAACTACTTCAAATGGTTCATTTACTTCACCAACTGGGGTTACCTCCTGATTATATTACAATCAGGCCTTGCACTCGCCGTTGTACATCGGTTCAGAAGAGAGAAATATAATATCAGTAAGTTTCCAGACAAATTGCTTATGTTTGAACAAGTTTCGTTAATGATGATGACCGAACTTTCGCCCAGTCCAACAAACAGTTTATTTAAATTCAGTTTCGTGACAGGAGCTCATACATAAACAGCTTAGTCTAATTCAAGTCCAGTAGCCTAGATCCAGTTTTATGAACTCATTGTCAAAGCTGTAATAGAATGTACAGTAGTTATGGCGCATTCCGTTCAGGTCGATTCCGACAATGTCAAGTTCTACGTGGGCGCTCTTATTTCACAAAGTTTCATTGGACAACGTAACAGCTCACGCAAATCAATTAATCTGAATCATCGCGTGTTGTCGTACCCATCAAAATAATGTCCACTGCAGATCGATTGAACACGTGTTTCTTCTTTTTTCGTCCATCCATTTTATATTAAGATGTCTAGACTGTTCATCAATTTGTAACATAAATCCTAATAGTATGAATATTAATATATTCCAATATCCATCTGTTGCATTTATTGGTATTCATGGATGAAGGCTATATTTATTTGACATGGAGGTATTTGGAAGACATTTAGGCGTGCACGCTATCGACAAAGGTAGGGGTCATGAGCTCTTGATTAGTAACAATTTCGCATCAATTAACGTCGTAGCAGAGCGGGACCACTGTCCATTGTGCTTCAAATTATTCTTATTGGTTCCTCATTCCAACTGAGTCGAGTACATCTAAACTGGTACTATTCCGAAGCTATTGTTGAAAATTGAAGATGTCTTCCATTGAATGACAAGTGACAATCAATTGTGGCGACATAAAGGATTGAATAAAACGTTTACTTTCGTTAACTCTCAATGAAACGCTTGATCTAAATCTGAATAGTTGACTTGTTATAGTAATGGTTACAATGTTCCGTAGTTGAACCAATTGCGACTTTTGGGAAATGAATTTTATGCAGTATAATAATACTCTCCAAGAACAATTTATTAGCTATTCATGTCGTTACAATTTTTATTTTACGATCACCATCACCAATGGATATACCTAAAAGCTCACATTAAATAAACTTATTATTTACGTCAACGAATTGAGAGACCGGTTGTCCCTATCGTTTTATTTGAACACATTGCATTACGGCTACGTGATATGTATCACACCCACATTTTAAATTTTCAGCCTTTTTTACACACATTCTAGTGTTGGCCTCCCCCTTGCCTACATTACGTCGGTAAAAATTAGGTTTCAGGTAATTGAGGGTGAGTATTTTTCCGGGACAGAGGGGTGGGCATTTACTCACCCGTTCCATGTTTCGCTATACTACAGAAAATTTGTTCTCGATTAAACCCAATAACAATAACAACATATAAAGCTTTTGTATTTGGGACCTCATGTGATGCAAATTATGAGTCATGGTTTAAAAGTATTATACCCAACATTATCTACTTTTATATACACTCAACTACTTTATTTGGATTTTATCGCATTGTTTATTTAAAAACACAACGTTTACATAATTTTGAACCTATTTAACTTTACTACTATATACTTAAAATATTAAACTGACGTTTCGGTTATTTTTTCACAGAGATGGTCACGGTGGTAGAACAGTATTATGTTTCCATAAAATTCTATTTACCGAACATATCAAAATATTGTGTTTTCAGCATGTGAAGAAGATGAGATTCCAATCCCGTTGGGTCGTCGCATGCGTACGCCGCTGCTCTGCCGCGCATACTGGCTTGCTCACAACATTGCCACCGACCTCGCCTTCGTCATCTCGCTTGTCTATTGGACCCTAGTCCATGACCCTAGTAGGTATCGATTTTAATATTATTTATTTCGTGTGTAACGGGAATGTGTATAATAATAATATGTAATAAATAATAAGTAGTCAGAGACAAAAATATATTCACTATATTTACACGCTCATATTAGCTTCACTAAATATAACTATAATTTTCTAAATATTGTAGTATCCTTAGCATGTCATATTGATACAATAATTTGGTATAATTGAGCTTATCTGTTAAGGCAGCTGCAAGGTGGAAGCAGAACTCTTTAACGGGCTCTCGAGACAGAGGAAGAAAGTTAATGTAAAAGTTTTTAGATTTTTTTAACATTATCAAGAAAAATTTAATGTTAATAGTCATGATTTGCAAAGCAAACTTTTTCAGATTTACAATAATTTAGTTTTTTTAAAATAGCATTATATGTGGATATCTTTGAATAATTAAAATTTATTAATCAACAATTGATTAGGGTTTTATTTATTATATTCTGTATTAAGCATCATTTGTTAATTACCTAATTATCAATGACTTATAAAATATTATTTTAATATATATTCAGCGCCTTATAGAAAACATCCAGCAAGTAAGTATGTATCAGTACGCGCTCGACGTAAGCTGGCTGTTAGGCTGTGCCGTAATCTAGTACCATTATGTGATTCTTTGAACTGAGATCCTGTAAAGCTAATTCATACAGTCAGTTAGCAATGTGCCGTCTAGTAAGCACAAATGATACGAGGCCGACGAGTCACGATTGAACTGATTTCTCTGTTTTGTGAACGTTTTGTGTGAAATTAAATCCTTATCCTTTCCAGAAATACATGAAGTAAATGCCCTAAACGTCCTCGTTCACGGTGGCAATTCCTTAGTGATGCTTGTCGAACTGGCAGTCACAGCGCACCCAGTGCGTGCGGCGCATGCGCTCTATAGCGCTGGCGCCGGCCTAGCATATGGCGTGTTCAGCGCATTCTACTGGGCGATAGGAGGCACAGACCGGATTGGAATGTCTGCTATATATCCAGCCCTTGATTGGAATAAACCTGGTACTAATACTTTATATATCTTTCTTCCAGTATTTTTTATTCCATTATAGAGAAGATAAAATCTAAATGATGGCTTGAATGCGTTCTTTACGTTACTTTTCTTATAGTGCCTTCTTAAAGGGACTGCCCTAAAAAGCCTTTTTTAGGCAACAGTACGTTCAACAGGAGACCAGTAATTTGCCCCTAGCATTAGCAGTATTGCGCCTTCTTTTTGAAGGGCCACCAATGAGGTGAATGAGAGTCTATGGCAGAGGTACCCAGACTTTTTTTCTCAAAGACCACTTTCAAAATTTAGCAGATTCCAGTGGACCCCTGCAGCTACATTTCTACCATATTCCTTGGCATTCGTATTTATATTTGGTGGCTTGGAAAACAAAGTATCAAAAACATTTTTTTTTTTAATCTACTAATAAATTAGTATGTTTGAGATCACTGTTACTGAATAGGGAATATGGAATATTTTACAAGTAACAGTCGCTGAGCTTCTTAAAATATTAATAATAATAATAATATATTATCTGCCTACATTGATAGGTGAAGTCAAGCCAACATTTTAGTTCTTCACTATCGAAAGCAAATAAATTTTCGTGGATCCCCGCTTACGAATTGTGGACCTCCATTTTTTTATCACGCCAATAACGTAGACCCCCTTCGAGTCGCCCGTGGACCCCTAGGGGTCCACCTGGACCACTTTGGAAACTAATGGTCTATGGTATCCGCTTGTTATCAAGCAAGTCGTATGTTTATACCACTTTGACTGGTGGTATAAGTAAAATACTATTGAAAAAAGACAATCCATATTCGACTCGACAGAAATGTACTGCCATCGTTGGAAATCCAACTGCAGAGGAACTGCATAATTTGATTCCTTCTTCTCCATTCTACGATCGGACGACCAGATAAACAGACCAGCTCCACAGGTACATGGTGGTTATACCACATTTACGCACGAAGCGCTATGCTTCCACTTTTATAATGCGTACCACAAAGAAGTGGAACTTATTACCCAAGTCTGTGTTTCCTGATGTGTACAATCTGGGTGTCTTTAAGTCGCGAGTGCATAAGTATCTTCTAGGCAAGCGTGCTCCACCATCGACTGCAAAGATAGTGGTTAAAGGCAAATCTATTAAAGTAAAAAATAAAAGCAATATTTAATCTGAATTATATTTCAATCGGCGAATATAATTTAGTTTCAAATTTCTAAAGACGCCTGCGAACTATATACGTCTTTCTAAAAAAAGATAGTCTTCTTCATTTAAATGTTTATTAGATTCCACACTATTTAAGGAATGCAGTACTCTTAACTCTGACGTGATAACATAATTAAAATGTCCCTTTAGAAACAACAAAGCTCTAAATGAGGTGCGAATTAACATTCCTTTACTTATAAGCTATATTACAAATACATAAAATTAGTACTTAAACTCTAATATGAATACTTAAGTGTGATATTTTTTTATTTTATCGTGTTACATCAGCATAATGGAGCATAGTTGATAAAAATGGAGATTTTAGATATCTAAACTTTATTTGGACAACTTTCCGTAACAATAACTAAAGGTCACATTGAATGGTTTTTTTTCTTTATTTGCTAATTTTAATCACATTTTGACTGTCACCCCATTATAGCCACATTTTATCACTATACATTATATATGGATTTAGTATAGATATAAGCAGTCTGTAAAATAAGGTGGAATTGTAATGGAAATGCCCTGCGCGCAGGCTTGTTTAGAAAGTTGGTCTGCCTTTTCGTTACTGACTAGTCCAAGTGGGACGGAATCCACTGTAGATAAATCGTTTTGCCATTCCTTTGTAATTCTAGAATTTGGTTAATTATTGTATATGCTATGGGTGCGCCCCGAAAAGTCGAGGTATAAAGAGCTATATGTAGTAACGCACTTTTAGAATCGGAAAGATTAACGAAATTTTCATGAAGAATGGAACGGATATAAGACAACGCCTCATTGATAGCGACTAGTTCAGTATACATTATTGATAATTTTGCTGATATTTTTTAAAATATCAGCAAAATTATTTTTAAAGCACGAATTTATCCTGTTGTGGGTCAAACAAAGCTGCTCTACTTTCATCTTTTTCTTTGGATCCATCTGTAAATATTTGGTAGCAATTAAGGTAGCGCGAATCTAAATATTGAGAACAAAGATTTCTTAAAATAGTTACTTCATATTTTGTTTAGATCTGGTTACCGCGTCAACGTCAGTTTTAATATTTTTTGAAATATCTATTTAACTCATCCATATACTATTAGTAAACATTTCTAAATTTTGACTGCAATGAATTTGTAAATCTTTTATCACATCGCACATAAAATTAAATTAGGTTTGTTTTTTCTGCTCCATAAACGAATACAATGAAATAGCTTATCTAATAAATTAATAGTTATAACGTTACTCGATAGTGATTTACTCTTTAGTAAGAATTTACCACCCAGGTAACATCTACGAGTATGTAGTGCTGGTATGCCTAGCTCACTGCCCATCACGTGAATAGGAGTTGATTTAATAAAGCCAAAACGATGCGCGTCGTTTGATTTTGGATTTTCTAATATATGTAAATGACATTGACTACTGTCACCATAATATAAAAAACAAGCGTAGTCTAACCGACTTCTTAAAAGGGAAAGAAACATTTTTCTTAAATGTTTGGGATGGGTCCCGCAATCAAAACCTACTAAATATATAAAAGTGCTTAAAATTTTTGATGCTCTTTCACAAAGTTCATTTATATGTTTTGCCCATCTGAAGGCAGGATCGAGCCATAATCCGAAATATTTAATATTACTAACATTTTGCAAGATTGAATCATTAACTTTAATAATAACGTTGTGTTTATTATGACCTTTTTTAAACATACAGATTTTAGTTTTAGAAGGCGAAATATTCAGCCCTATCTTGGCCAATCTCTTAGTAATAAAATTTACTACTAGCTGTAATTGATTTGCAGCGTCGAATATGTTTTTGTTAGAACAATAAATAACAAAATCATCTGCAAATTGTGATGTGTAAATGTATTATCAAAATGTATTTGTTTACATATATGTATCTATTGTGACTATATTAAACAGCAGGGGTGACAAGGGGTCACCCTGAGCCAATCCGCGATTGGTATTACGAACTGCGGTCATATTATTTGATTTTATTTTAAGACTACGTTTTCCAAGTAACTGCCAAAGGTAGTTACATATTCTACTTCTGACTCCAAAGTGATCTAGCTTGAGTAATAGTTGACTGATATCTATATTGTTGTACGCATTTTCTACGTCAAGAAAGCAATCAACTGTTACGCAGTTATTACAAAATCCGGTCTGAATCCTAGGCACTAACCGGTTTAGATTGTCTAGACATGACCTGCCTTTTCTAAGCCTCAATGTATCGCTCAAAAACATATTTTTTTTTTCAAAATACCTTTCTATTCATTTCTGTAAAACTATATGTAAAATTTTGCAAAGACATGATATAAATGCTATAGGTCTTAATGCCGAAATAGAATTAACGTCCCTTCCAGGTTTTGGGATGGGAACAATTCCGATCTCGCGCCATTGATGGGGGACAATTCTTGTTACAAGAAACATATTATATAATTTAACTAAAAATAATTTAGCGTTTTCGGGGAGATACTTAATCATACTAAATTAAATTTCATCACAACCGGGAGCAGTATCTTTAGCTTTCATACTTTTATTAACTTTTGATAGGATGATTTCGGCATCTAGTGATAAATTTTGGGATGTAAATATAGGTTGACGATGAGAAACGTAATCAGGGGTTAAACTACATAGAAGGTCCATCACTTTCTCTGGATGAAAGAAATGTTTTGGTGTTCTGTAACCTTTTATACATTTCATTTTAATCCACAAGTCACTAACAGACACAAAAATACAATAATTATTAATATTAAAACAAGAATCTGGTTCGAGCCACGTTTCACTTACCACAGCGATATGCACATGTTCTTGGATTTACAACTGTTCAAATTATATTATTTTAGGCTTAATACTGCGAGCATTCCATTGTATAATATTTACCTTAATGACTTTGTTTTCTATTTTATCCATTAGTCGACATAAACAAATTGATGATTGAAGTAGTATCAGGTATTAGGTTACGGTAAAATGTATCTAGCCAGTCAGTAATTATCTTTATCCAGACCTTCAATTTTGGAACTATTTCTTGTTTCGTTTTATTTATTAAATACTTTAGATTATACCATAGGTCCTTGAAGGAAGTTTTTCTACGTTCTTTGTTGATAACAGGGTCTGAAGCAGAGGAGGTGTTGCTACTGCAAACATGTGTCGGCACTTGTAGATAATTATCAGCCGATTCATCTGAGTAAGAAACTGATATGTCGCCTGAAAAATTGCTTGAAAGGTGGAGAGGAATCTTTTTCTTCTTCTTGCTACTTTTTTAACTGGTTTATTATTTTGGGATACATGGGACACATTGGCTTGACTCGTCACCGGTGTTGTAGACGGCAGTAAAATTTCGCGTTCTGATTCCTGTATCACGCTCCGGTTGCAACTTTGAGGCGCGTTATATACGTGGGTGCTTGTATTTTGAACCTCAGATTCATCATTGATAGGACGAGTGGGACTTGGTGGGACATAGATAGTCAAGGCTTTTTGATATGTACATCTAAAATCTCACATAATTTCCCGGATACGTTTTTTCTTTTTGAACATCGGGCATTTTTTTGACAGTGCCATATGTTTGCTAGAACAGTTGATGCACTTAAAAAGTGTTGTCTCGCAGTTCACGTGGTTATTTTCACCCCATTTAAGAATAAACCATTTATTCGAAGGGCACAGTTTTGACGCATGGCCGTATCTCCAACATCTCGAGCATTGTGTGAATATGTACGGTTGAACATTGATTCTCAGTTCTAAAAAGTAAATATAACTCGGTAAACAAGAACCTTTAAAGGCTAGTCTAATGGATTCACTCAGTTTCCATCCCTGATCGTCTCTTCTGTTAAGGCGTTTAACAGCAATAAGGGTTTTATCAGTACGAATATATCTCATGAGATCTTCTTCAGAGAGATCCAACTCAATGTCTTTAATAACACCATAGGATAGGCCGACTTCCCACGTTTTCTGTCTACGCCAACCAAGCTCATCAAGTGTAGTGCAAGATACAAAATTGTCTGCATTTATTCCAGTGTCGAAGGTAACTAATAATTTATATGGGTATATTTTACTTTTAATATGCCGTTTATACCATTTTGTTTCAATGTTCGTGCTAATGAAAATTGTTTCGGGGACTTGACTTTAGAATAAATTGAAATCAGCACAGGTTCCTCAGGTCTAATATTTGCGCGACTAATAGATTTCCTTTTCGATTTTCATGTGACTTCCTGCCACAAGTCTTCGCCATCATCTATACGTAATCGTTTGTTTTGATTTTCCATAATCTCGTCGTCTGAATAATGTGTTGGGTCATCAGTAATTTGTTGTTCATCTAATATAATATCATCTTCAATATTGCTGTTATTGTGAACTCGCTCGTGATTCATTGTTAATAAAGTTCAGTTAAACACACAATGGTCGGCCGAGCGTCGCAGACGCCTGCCGATAAAAAAACCGGTTACTTGTTTACTATATTAGACAAAAGACGCGTTCGAATCGCACGAGATGTGATTGAGCACTGCACATTGAATGGTTAATCAAATATGAAAATATATTAGCACCGTTAAAAGTAGTAGCATCTTTTAATCAATAAATGGATATAATAATTGTATACTCAATTTTGAAACGGTAAGAAATAATACCGACATCGATTTCCAGGTTCAGCCTTCGGGTTCGTATCGCTGTGTGCGCTGGTGATGGTTTTCGCGCATGCGCTGGCGACATGCTGTGCAGCAGCGCGCGGGCACCTGGCGCGGCACCTGCGCGGGACTCGACGCGGCGCCTCTGCACCCGACCGGCTCACGCTACCCACGCACTGAACTCGGCCGCAATACCAACGTCGCAGGCGCGAACTTACCCCATCCCCGTATCCCTGCTCTGCAACCAGTGAGAATTAGGGCTAGACATGCACGATCCATTCGCGATTGGCCAGCCGCCAAAATCCATTGAGACATCTGCGAATATTCTTGATCAGAGATCACCGGCCGTGGTACACAAAAAAATCGTGATCTATAACAAAATTAGTTGATTTTTACTAAACGTATGTAGCAAGTAAATTATGCAGTATATAGTTAGCTACCGATGGCCGCAATTTGTGGCTGGTCTGTATTCGACGGCAATATCCCAAAAGTGATCTATGTTACCTTTGTTGTTGGTTTTTATTATCCGGTGTGCATTCATGTTAAGTATGTCAAAAGGTGAATCAGCAGCTATAATATAAATTACAGATATAAATCTATTAGCCCCAATCACGTTTATAGGTATCAGTGAATAAGTGCAGTCTGCCCGACATGAGTGCTTTACTTGCTCAATTTACATTCCTCATCGTCATAAATAAAGTTGAAGGAACAGTGGACTTATATAATGGTATTTTATTTGCAACGTGTTTTTTTATAAATAAACTGCAGCTGTGTGTTCGCATGTCTGTGTAATCACTTGTAATTTACTTCATTAGGAGAGGCAGGCGGTTCGCAATAATCACTGTATGGACTGTATGCAAGCAATATTACGATTGTATGATATATTCGTTAGAAGTCGCTTATTATAGTTACTTAGAAGTTCTTTACTTCGCACAACAGGCAGTTATTTTAGCCAAATCGGACATCACCAACATGTGTTCGCCGAATTCCGTTGCAGCTTTGGCAACAAATAGTTGCCGGTGTGTGAAGATTCTTAGAAAATTGTAATTGCAGTATTTTTGAATGTGTATAGTTTAAATGTCGACTTTATAACATTCCTATTTTTCCAAAGAATTGTAGTAGGTAATAAGTATTGATATACATATATCATTTAGTAAATGTAGGCGCACTTGGAGTAAATCATTGCCTAGAAGCACTTGCGTATATTTAACTATCATAATATTTATTAATAATATAATACTACAATGTCTGGTAGATGTTACATATATATGTAACGAAAAGCGGTTATGTATTAGACTAAATATACTCATATTATAATAGCCATAAAGCCTCTATATTCGAGTTGATTAGCGTATGTATGTAAACTGTACCGCGCTTTAATTCACTAAATTAAATTTGTTTATCGTCCTAAGAACGTATTGCGTACTCACATACAAGCAAATCTTCTAAACACTAAGAAATATACAAAGAAACAAATGTATCGTAAGTACATTCACATACAAATATACCAATAGCCAGAATTTGATTGAAAGGAGTTACATT
Organism: Catocala fraxini; assembly: GCA_930367265.1. Lineage (NCBI taxonomy): Eukaryota > Metazoa > Arthropoda > Insecta > Lepidoptera > Erebidae > Catocala > Catocala fraxini. The sequence goes on along the minus strand of OV884025.1, from coordinate 9,123,661 downwards.
ATAATATTATGAAAAGTTCAGGATTAGTCAAAATGTGGAAAAAATTAGTTTTTAGTATAATTTGGCTAATGAGGCATGAGCCGATATTATGGATGCGCGATTTATATGAAACAGAAAACTGGTTCATCAATTATAAATACATTCGTAGGTATACTGAATTAGTCGATATTCGAATAACAATTAGCTACTCTATTTTAAAGGCCAGGGCCGCTCATACCTACATAATTGATCAAAAATTGGCCAATAACGGCAGTATTAGAATTTATTTTAGAATTTACCCAATAAGTTTGTACAATTGTAATGCTTCATAAAAATCGCGCATTGTTAAATTCATTCTACATTACTACAACCAAGGTTTGAATACGCTCAATACTAGAGTCTTATTAAATTTACCTCTGGTAAGGTTTATATTATGAACTTTCAAGTGCTCAATATCAAAAGATAATTGCAATTTAAATGCTGGAGTGCAAAACATCATTAGGAAAGTTATTAGTGTCTGTTCTTTGGCGGCCGGCTGCAGCGAAATCTCCATAAATATGGTAGTTTATTAAAAAAAATATTAAATCTAATTTAGAAATTCAAGTGCAACCTAATCCAAAGATAAACTATAAACACCACAACTTTATAGTTTAGTATCATAGATAATACAGATTGTTAAAATGTTACTTGCTAGTCTGCATTAGCGATGGGCGATTATTGATTAAATTTCGAATTATTGGAAACTTAGAAAAACATTTGAAACGTTTGAAACGTTGACGATTATTCAAATGCTTTGCTTTAAATTTTGCTATTAATTAATTAAGTATAAGCTCTATGTCAATACAAGTGATATCGCTATTCGATTATTCACGTGGCGTGAGCATAGATCATAAAAATATTAGCAGTAAAATTTAAAAAAGTCATCAGAGAAACGTAAAAACAAGATCAAACCATAAATCAATAAATCAAGTTTCTAATATTCGATTATGATTCGAATAATAATCGATGAAAACAAATGAATCAACATTCTAATACGCGGTCATACAATTTTCGAATTGATTGTTAGTTGCAATTGCCCGTCGCTAGACTGCATTTTCAAAATGTATGAGTATTCTTTGATTGGTTGCAAAGTCCAAGAAAGAGTCGTTCACATTTTTATTAAGCTCTTTAGTGCCATATTTAATAAAAACTTACTTTAGCTAGATTTTACAATGGAGAATACATAACTCCAGTACATAACCGTCTTTCAAAGTTAGCGACTTTTTAACAATGCACAACTTTATATTATTTAGGCATTACTCAAATTGTGATATTTATGTATTTTGAATATAATATATTGTTTAATGAAATTATGTACTAAATTGTATCAGTACTGTCACTTGTACTAACCATATTCCGTGACCAAATAATAGTGTGATAGAAACATGCATTATGTAACTTGGAAATTTTATACCTAATAGGTATAATATACCTAAAAATATCTACAACCTATAAGGAAATATTTACAACATGACAAATGGTCAATATAATTGTGCCTAGTTTAAATGCACTCTGTTTCCGTCGTTTTTAGATATAAAAGGCTTATATACAAGATACAGTAAAGAAAGTATTCGGTTTTTTATGCATGCTACACAACAAAATATTCCAAAGTCTATCTCGATGTGAATTATAGTTACACCTCATTGCTTGCAGTCACAATTATGCAATCCACTAATACATTAAAATTAACAATGTATTGAAATAAAATCGGTTATGACATGATAAACTACAAGCACAACATTCTATCTTTAATAGGTAATATACCAAGTATTGTCTTCTGTTTACGCGAATGTTATTCATTGAAATTAAACTACTATATACGCATTTTATCGCGTTGTTTATTTTGCACTTTAAAAATATTATAAAGTGTAAAAATATACATTTATAAAGTATAAAATAAACAACGCGATAAAAGCCGTATATAGTAGTTTAATTTCAATAATATACCGAGCTTAAATCATAAATTTTCACCATAATTAATCATGAACTCAAATTATAATTATCATGTAGGTATTTCATCTAAATCTTTACATTTTAATTTACTATAATTTCTTATTCCTTAATCATATTAAGGAATAAGAAATTGTTGTCTGTGCCTATTGGGATCATAATTGCTATTTATTCCAACTAAATCTTTTTACGAATATTAACTTATTAATTGCCGTCGGTGTTTGAATAATAATTGTTATCTATTCCAATTAAAACTATTCGCAACAGTTAACTTACATATTTATTAAAATAATAAGTTAATTTACACTTGAGTAATAATTCAATTATTGCATTTGGGGCATTCCACGAAAAGCGAAAAGGTAAAAAAAAAGATGTCTTTGATTTTAGTAATATTTGGTTATGTTATACCTATACGTGTCCTCAATCCAGATACAAAATGTTTTTACTGTACAATGTGTAATTAAGAGGACACACTGAAAAAATGCACTAACTTTCATCGAATAGTATAGGACTATGAGAAGACCAATTAATCTAGAATTTTGATATAGGTAAATTGATGTCTTTAACTAGAATTTCCTAGCTCAAAAACACGATATTGTGATTTTGGCTCGATCATAATTATTTTCGAAAACACCTCTGAAAAATTACTATTTTTCAAATTACAAGGAAGTTACACTATCATTATGCTTAGGAATTACTTAAATATATTCGTAACATCAATATCAGTGATTTGCTAGGTCATTATTTCCATAACTAAAACCAATCATTTTTAAATAATATTTTAAGTATTTTTAACAATTTCTAAGCGTTCTCGATCATTGCGGGCGCATCGCAATTTTAGACCTTATGACCGCTATTTAAGGATTGATACACAATGAGTGTCATTGGGGCGGATATGGGCGGAGCTATTCTAAACGATAATTTTCGCGGTGTCCCCTTAACGAGTTAAAAGGCTTTAAAAATTTGATTAACTGGTAGGCATGGGTTACTTCGAAGCCCATTACCCAGTTTTAAAAAGATACAAACAAAATAAATAAAGCGCTCAACTTTGTACCTCATTAAATGAGGTTTATAAATGGATTTATGAAAATAAAAATAAAAAGGCTTTGATGTAAAAAAAAAAAAAAAATTTTAACTTGAATTTTATAAAGTATAGGTATAACCAAATATTACTAAAATCGGAAACATCAAATTTTTTTATCTGTCCGCTTTATGTGGAATGCTCCATTTTAAACTTTTCCGCGATAATTAACTTACTATTTAACTGTACTGGAATATAATATATTCCAATCATCTTTTGTCACAATTAATTTAGTTAAATAATAAATTACCATCTGTACTGGAATAATATTTATCGTTTATTTCAATAAAATAATTTTATGACAATTAACTTATCATTTAGAATAATAAATTATAGATTTCTTACGTCATTTATGAGTTTAATTGGAATATAGATATATCCAAAAAAATATCATTTATCAAAAGATAAGCGCCGCTCTCTAAAGAAGAAGATGTTATCCGTAGAAGTAGATAAGCAGAGTATTATGTAAAACATTCCTGCCTAAATCGAAGCTTAATAAGTAGGCTCAGCATTTATGTTAAAGTTTTACCTACTAGTAGTAATATTAGGAAATAGTGATATGAATCGTTCCTAGCCTTAATTATTAAAATCGGACAAAATGCTGTGATGCAAAGTTTCCTTTAATTATTGTTAATTAATAAGCAATAATAGACTTGTAATCTCAATGACGTTGTAAGCAATAATTATTATGAAGTCACGTTGGATTGTATTCTCGTAAATATTGTATTCTATAAGTATTAAGCACGAGATCCCTTTAAGTATTCAAATTTATTGCAGATATTGGTCATACGAATTAATTATTTAATTCTGTATTTAGATTCTATAAAGGAAATTTTTTACACGCTAGTGATAAGATCTGTTGAGGGATCTGGTCATATCGTATTATATTCAATGTAATTTAATCGTGATAATAAAAAATAAAGAAATTAATTTTCACATACAATTTTTGTTTTCCTTCAGATGAAGCCATTGACCTTAAAACATTATTAACTACTGTTAAAAAGAGATGAAACAAATTTTCTATAAAATTCTATTCTAGTATTATTCTTGAGTATTTGTCAGTCATGTTTTCGTATAGTGTAAATGCATTTATATTTATATTGTACGTAACTACTGTAATTTCATCATACATACACAATTAGCCATTAGCGGCAGCCCAAATTTAGTGTCTGCTGCAATCTTGCAGCAGTCTGGCTGTGGATCTTATCTTACAAGAAACCGGTAACAGAATAATAATTCCGTTACCATAGTCCACTCGGAAAGAAACAGTTCTTAAGGCTCAAGTACTTACCTAAACAAATCCATTCCTTTCATCCCGCCATATCTTTTTCTTTTATCTAGTGTCTTCAACGCGTGAGTGGTATAATTCTGGTATTGCAAGTGATCATCAGTAGCGAGCGAGTCGCCTGTGGGCTCGTTGGCCACTTTGGTAGTATTTGGCTACTAACTGTGGGTTGTATAACTTAACCCACCAGATGGTAAGCGTGTGCTTGTGAGCCACCTAGTGCTATTAGTATTTTAAGAATATATTATTTTTTTTTAATTTAATCGGGAGTCGATGTTTGTAGCATATCTCTTTCATAAAAGACTTACACAGAATCAGTGCAGGCTTTTTGCACCAATTATTTATATTTAGTTCGCAATGCACCTGCTTAAATCGGCACTCAATACTATGTAAAATAAATGAGAAATAATAACAAGAAGTTACATATCTATAGAGGTGCGTCCAATCGTATCAAATTTTCACCACACAGTTAAGGCCGTCCGCTGCGTTAAGCGGGTGCACGGAGCGGGCGCCCGCCGCGGAGACCCGCGCTGTGCCCCGTCACGGACTTGCGGGCGCCCGCGACGGACTCCCGCCTCTCGTAGCGCCGGCAGTAACACAGAAGCGTTCACTGATATCCTAGAAATAGCTCCGCTCGCGTGCTCCGTAGTGCGGACACGTCATCCGCGGGGCAGGCTCCGTCACACGCGGTGCGGGCGACGGGAGACCCATGATAATAGAAAACAGCACGTCGCGCGAGCGCCGGCTCCGTGTACCTGCTTAACACAGCGAACGACCTAAGGGATAACGCAGAAATGATCATACACGCACACAATACTTCAAAGGCAATAAGTATTTAGCTACACATTCTCAAATGATGACGCATTGTTATTGTACTAATGACTAAAGGGAAGTGCATGCTGTCATCTTCATTCTGCAATTATTAGGCTGGCATTGACTTATTTGAGCGTGGAGTGTATCGTAAAACGAGATGAAGGCTTTATGTGTAAAAAATTACAATTTATAATGTTTGTTGATGCATGAATGAACTGTTAAGCTAGCGAGTTATGCTTACTCCAGTGTACTCAATTGGAACGCAATGCTCCGTATTTTGTCTCTTCAGAATTAATAAGCAGTAGTCTAGTGGGTAAGGCAACGGACTTGCCATTAAAAAGTCGTGGGTTCGAATCCCACTCATTGCACTACCGTTGTTAGTCTACTGCTATCACATATTAACTTAGCTGGAAAGGCTAATAAAAAGTAATTTGTAATCTAAATTGCTAATAAGGTTATTTTTAAAATTGCAATAGTAACTTTTTAATCTATACTAATATTATAAAGCTGAAGAGTTTGTTTATTTGTTTGGTTGAACGCGCTAATCTCAGAAACTGCTAATTCGAATTTAAAAATTATTTTAGTGTTGTATAGCCCGAGGAAGGCTATATAACATCACGCTACGATCAATAGGAGCGGAACATAAATGAAAAATGTTGCTAAAACAGGGAAAATTCTCTTATGTGAAGCAAACGATGTTGCGCGGGTCAGCTAGTAGGTATATATACAGGATGTCCGGTAATTAATAGATAACCTTGAAATGTCTTATAGTAGAACTAATGGCCGTTCAGAAAAAAATATAATAAATCTATCCTAACTACTATCCGAGATATAATTTTTTTTTTAATTACCATAATTAACTTTCTTATACACTACGACCATAAATGAATGAATTCCATCGGTTTTTGTTGTTTTATTATAAAACACTAATTTTGATAATAGATAGATAGTCAGAAGTATGACTAACTATTGCACTTAATTAATTATTTTTTCTGAACGGCATCATTTCCACTATAAGACATTTCAAGGTTATCCATTAATTACCGGACATCTGTATATATAATTAGATACACCTACTATAACGATTGACATAATTGTATCAAATAGTACAATTATTTCAATAGCGAAAACTAAATAAAATTGATTATAAAAAAAACAATAGGTATTGTTTTTATATGTATAAAAGACATTTGCATATTTTTTCTTATATGTTGCCTATTTTATATTGTAGTTTCTCTTATAGGCTTTTACAAAATAAAGTCGAATTATATGTATAAGCATTATAGAAGAAGAATGTCGTCTATTTTTCAATAGTAAGTGCTCTTAAATTAAAAGGTAATATAAGGGAACATATATACATATGTACACATTTATCTCTGACAGGAAGGCTGAGGTGTATTCCAACAACAACGTTTTCTGAGTAGTACAGCTTCGCTGATTTCAGCATGAATGGGTCCGGCTCGACCGGAGAAGGACTACCATCTCACAGAATATCGACGTGAAATAGCAGTATTCCTACTGTTGTGTTTCGTTCGGTGAGTGAAAGTGCCGGAGGCCCAATCACCGTCTTTTACCCTCCCGCTTTTTCTCCTTCCCACTTTCTTTCCTAAAGGGTCGGCAACGCGCAAGTGATGCCTCTGGTGTTGCAGGCGTCCATAGGCTACGGTGACCACTTACCATCAAGTGGACCGTATGATTGTTTGCCACCTTATTTGTATTAAATAAAGAACATTTCTCCAGCTATGGTTTTGGTCCCACGTAATAGGGAGTGAGCCTAGTCTACCGGGCACAGTTCCAGGCTTCCTGCTGTTGCTTTGAGTCTCTTAGATGAAAACCCAATATCTTTTGGTGACCTGACCAGTGAATTAAATACAGCACTGCAGTCACAAACACTACCGTTGCGCCAACAAGGCATCTAAACAAAATTATAGAAAATAAATAATGAGGACGGCACATATGACGTGCATATGTTAAGATCCGAAACTATGAAATTGCCGTTTATGTCCTACATCTAATATCTGTATAAATTTCAACGGTTATTTAAATATTTTTATGTTTCGAGAATATCTATTATATTCTTAGTAATATCTTTTATACAGTTTGTATTTAAAGTTATGTCGCTTAGTGTCTGCCCGTTTTCGTTGTTTCAATTTGCCATAATTAAATGATGGTTGTTGTTTTTCTTAATTTAAGACAAAGCATAATGGTCTATATACTAGCAACTATACATAAAAAACCACAGAAATTGAATGGGCTATTAAAAATAGTGATGAAATATGTAAGTATCCTACCAACATTACCGATTTTCTTAATAAAAACTGTCAACTTCATTGAACCCCTATTATTAATCATTATATTTTACGAGTGTTTTATAGCTAACAATACCTGGTTATAAATTACCGTATGATTGTTATTGTTATTGTAACTTAGTTTAGTTTAGAAACAATTTTCGGCTAAAAGTTCGTGTACCAAAAATTTTAGTTACTAACAGCTTTACTTATTAAAATATCGCTATCAATGCTTAGTTAGCTACATTTCATCTGGATGGCACTCAAACCTTTCATCAACGCTGGTGCTTAACTGTTATTATTGAACTAACACTCAAATTTGAGTTATGTTTTTGAGTATGCCTAGTTATTTCTTAAATCGCTAGCTAATACTTAAATGCCTGTTAAATTATAATTAAGGCTGATAGTGTTTAAAAATGAAGCAGCGTTAATAATATATCAGAATTGTGGCGAATGGGAATCCAAAGCCTGCTTACCCTTCCAGAAAACATATAAATAAGTCTTAAGTAATAGCGAAACATTTATACTAATTTTATAAAGAGAGAATACAAATTATATGTGTTTTTGTGTATGTGGAGGGTAATATCCGGCATTACTGCACTGTAAAATTAGTTCACTATTAGAAAGATTCATTTTTCCAGATGGAAATACTATATTATGTACAACCCAGGTGAAGTCAGGACAGGCCGCTTATTCTAAATAAACAAATAAAATGCCCTACATAACGACATTAGAAAAGATTCTACGCTTTTCAAAAACTGTAATAATGTTTAGTGACTTCCGAATCGCAATGATACACTGAAGTACCTGTCACTGACAGACGATTTATATTTATTTTCACATGGTGCAGTAAATGCCATTGTTGTGTTCCACTGCCGGGTCAGGCAAAGCAGCCTAGTGGTAAACCGTTGGACTGCCACGCAGAGGTCTTGACTTCAGTACCAAGGCGCGTATCTCTGACTTCTCGAAGATGCGTATTAAATAGTTAACTATCGTTTGCTTTAATCGGTGAAGGAAAACATCGTGAGAAAAAATGCATTTCTAAGAGTTCTCAATAATGTTCGCAAAGATATGTAAAGTCTGCCAACCCGCATTGGGCCAGCGTGGTGGACTATGGCCTAACCCTTCTCATCCTGAGAAGAGGCCGGTGCCCAGCAGTGGGACAATTTAATACAGGACAGATATTATAAGTAATTACGGCCAACATTTATCAATAGCAACACGAAGTTTGGAACTGTGACTGGTGAACTGCAATAGACTCGGCCACTAATGCGTGGTCCTAATACAAAAATATCTGGCGAAATGTGGGTGTAATACCTCTACCCATACCTATTCCTCCGCGATTGTGTATGTGTGTATAATATTACTAGACATTACCCATGGCTTAGCCCGCTTTAAAATTTTGAGTGTTAACCTATGCCGAACGCGACATGTCCGCCACTGGCGGTGGAAAGCTATAAATCTATAATAGTTGAAAAAAGTTGGCTACTTGAATTTTGCTGTTTTTAAAATAAACAAAGGCCCCTATTGAAATAAAATGGAAAAGTAGAGTTTTAGGCAATAGTAAAATTACGCACAAAATAAAACTATTCTATTGATTGAAATTAAACTACTATATACGGATTTTATCGCGTTGTTTATTTGACACTATATTACATAATTTTGAAAATTTGTTACACTACTATTACTATTAAACTCAGCAGCCATGGTCACGGGGAGACTAAGATGGTAGTTGTCTCAATGTTCCAGTGTAGTTATTTCAAAGTACCCGAACAATGATTAAATTATGTTCGGGTACTTTGAAATAACTACTTTATAATATTATAGTTAGGATTATTTAAACAGGACTTTGCAATGGTAAAATATTAGAATTCTTAACAAACACTTTTTAGTAACAAATTCACACCAATCAGTGTAATCATAAATACAGTAATTTGACATTCACAAGGGTTACTTTGTGATCTATATGAATTAATATAATTTTCTATTTAAGTTTTATTATACAACATGCATAATAAACCAGATTCATATCAGAGATCCAGATTCGAAACAACCATTTGTAGATCACTCAAATATTTGTTCCATGTGGGGTTAGAAACCACAATACTCAATAATATATTATAGTTAGGATTATTTAAACAGGAGTTTGCAATGGTAAAAGTATTAGGATTCTTACATTTAGTTACAGCATTTGAATACTGATTTTAGCAAAAATATTGTGTAGCGTCAACAATTTACACTGTGTAATACTTAGGCTACGTTTCATACTAGCCAATTATTACGCCCCATTAAGTAAATTGTTTTATCATATTTACAACACGGCTACTTAAACAACTGAAACTCGCAAAGAGTAATAGAGTTATTTTTTGACTGCATAGATGGTAAGTAGTGGTTTAAGTGATCGTCTTGTCACTGCTACTAGGCTGAGTATTGTGGTTTCTAATCCCACATCCACCAAACATTTGTGTCATCTACAAATGGTTGCTTCGAATCTGGATCTCTGATATAAATCTGGTTTACTGTGCCTATTGTTTAAATAAAATCAAATGGTCATAAATATTCATTTAGGTCACAAAGTAACCCTTATGAATGTCAAATTACTGTATGTATGTTTACATGTATTGATGTGAATTTGAGTTTGATTCTTTAAAGAGTTCTTCGCAATACAGAAATACACAGTGCACAGTTCGCTTTTAAAATTAGACTAGATAATACAATAAAAAGTTTGTTTTTATTTTCTTTATTCAATAATGTAGGCAAATATATGCTGTACTACTTCCTTCAATAAAGAAGCTAAGCTTGAATAGACTTTAAATAAGAGCACGTTGTCCGTACCATGATAGCCCTGGCAGAGAGGCAGCTGGCCTTACACTCGAGCGCAGCATCCAGCACGGGACGCGCAGAGCAGTAGTCGCGCGGCACTCGTGCGCATAAAACACGCGCACGAGCTTTGCGTGCGTTCAACTATTCGCTATAGAAGCGTACGCGATTAGAACAATCATAACATTCGATATCGACTCTAAATTCGAAAATTTAAATATTGTTTTTTTAGTGCTCTGTGTGTGTATAAAACAATAAAAAAGGTGGTATGTATTTATAAAATATTATTTTTAATAATAGCGGGAATATATATCAGAGAGAAAAAAAAGGAAACTCAGAAAAATATATAATTGTTATAAAAATAATGCGTTAGGTATGTGCAGCATCTTTTTTTATAAATAACTAGAGATCAGTTTATATATTTACAAAGAATATTGACGCAAAATAAACTGAATAATAATGAGACAGTGGATTGTGCATACAACTTTATTTATTTCAACAAATTGAATGATTTCAACTACATAGGTAGTTATTTTACGAAATATTATTTTATTTTTAGCTTAGGAAAATATTGGATTTTAAAATATGTTTTATAGACAATACATTGTTCAACGGAAAGTAATTATATCGTTGTAGTACACCTGTTTTAATTAATTCAATTGGGTTATTTACTTGAGTTATGCTTGCGTGTGCATAAGTATGGCACACAGGTATTCTAATCGTTCAAATAATTACCTGATTAAATATTCACGGTCGCATAAAAATGAGATGATAGCTAGTTAGGACAAGTAGTCAAACTGGATACTAAGCGGCAACCCTCAATCTATGTAAACCTGTATCTATGTACATAAATATTTCACCAAAAAGGTTTATGGCTTGGAAGGGCCGCTGTCGCAAGTTAGAAGGGCAGTAGCATTTATTAGAATTTTCCGACACTACATTTTCAGGTCAATCAGACCAATAAATTTATGATTTATTAATAGCGAATTCCCGACCTGAGAGCCAATGTTCTTAATAAAACATTTTTAAAATAGTCGTGATCTAGTCTAATAAACGTAAAATGTGAACTAAGATTATATTTATCGTGTATTTTAATTTAGGAGAATATCATTTATAATATAAATTATGATACTAAGACTAGATCGGAATTCTATTTGTAACAGTTTATATTTCGAGAATGGTTTCTCTGTATCTCTGGAGAATTTTAATTCATTAATAGAACTTAGTTAGATCATTTTGGTTCTTAACTCGACAGAAACCACAGAATATTATATCTAATCAGTACATTCAGTCTGTTGGACGCCACAAATTTAAATATTGCGCCTATACAAAATTTGCACCAGCTAAAATTAGATATCCAAATATATTGAAAATATTTCTGGTTAACGTAAATAAATAATAATCATACACTCTTTGGTAGTTCGAAAGATAAAGTATAATATATAGACACATGTCTGGGAGACGTGCCAATAAATATTGGCTGACGAACAACAGCCGGGAGCATTCCTATGCAGGGAATAGCCGGTAAAACAGATTGCATAAATTATTTATAATTAGTTATACAGTTAAAAAAACTATGTGTATAAATAGTACATTCCAGTGAATCTACGTAAGATCGATACTAAGCTTGTCTAAGAGATTAGTTTCTCTTCATTGTACTTCGCATAGATCTGTTTTGCGTACCTGCATCTGATTGGTTATTCTGATTTGTAACTTGAGACGATATTTCAATTGCTAGCAGATCCTATATCTGACATAAAGATGAACTTATGTAGGTCGTTAGCAGCAAATTTGTAAGATGACCTGGTAAGAGCCCAGCTCTATTCTTAACCACAAACCATGCAGCCAGTAATATCTTGTACATAAATATTCTAGTAGACAGACAATCTGATCTACCGGGGCTAAGAATCACAGTAATAGATTTTGATCAATAAAACCAATTTTGATGAATAATCTTAATATTCAGCACGACTTTTGTAATTTATAATATTATTAAAATTAAACAAACAGTCCTATAAGCAAAAACAATACACCGAATAGCAGTATGTAGTTCCAAATTCCAACCCGAATAAATGATTATGTCATTAAAAATATCAAAGAGTTGAGAAATCGGGTAATAATATCAGCGTTAACGTTGCTTTTGATTACTTGCAATACAAAGAGTACCACTTACGCGTACCCAATAAAAAAAGAAAAAATTTAAAAAAATTACATGTAAGAAATGGAACAGGAACCCTCCAGCAAATATCATTCATCAAACGAAACACAGTAACAATGTCATTACCATAACGCCGCCTGCATTCCCAAAAGAATGTGGTACCATCTCAGGCGAATTACCTCATCTCTACCATCATTTAATATCGGCATTGGCAACGATGGGCTCAAACACTCAAAAAAGTTTATCCAATCAGAATCGTCTATAAATATGGTAAAAATCGACAAGCATAGGATGTGTAGAAACAGTACAGCAACCGGTAGCTGGCCATATTCGAGTACCATATCCAAACATTAACGCTATTACCAATCGTTAAGGTATCGTGACTGACGAACATCCTTAAGGTTAGGATAATAAGCGAGCGTTTTCCTCAGTTTCTAAAGCGCCCTTGAAATTATTTTCCACGTACAACGTTCTACTGCTATATAGGATGTTGTAGGTCGGCACGAACATAAACAAACAGAGTACTGTATGAAAATACATAATTTTACGATGTTTGAACAAAGCGTCTTTATTGCTAAGCATAATATAAAGTATTATTGTGTATTTTGTGATGTAACTAAGCTTTACGTTAACCCCATCGTATTTAAATACATATCCTAAACTGAAATACTACATAATTATTGTTAGTATTTTAGTTTAGTAAGATTTTGATTGCACGGATTTAAGTGGTCGCCTCGACATTGCTACTGCGCTGTGTGTTGTAGTTTCTATCTCCACACAGGACAAAAAACTGTGTGAGGCACAAAAAATTGCTCCAAGTATAAACTCCATTTGGTACTTAACTAAAGGTAAACAATCTTGATAGTAATTATGTTAGAAAATACCTGTGATAAGAGAAACATAATAATAATTTTATTTATTTCTCTCTTCACAAAGGTTCACAACAATATACATAAAACACAGTCGACACAAAACAAATACGTATTTATAGAATTATGAGCCTTTGTGAGAGACTGTCTGTTGTTTAAATACTAGGAAAACTGTGTTACGGATCACCAGGCCCTCACTCAGTACTGTAGGTACGACTATTATACAATGCAAAATGTAGTCATTCGAGTATTTATAAAATATAATCTACTAGAAAAGAAAATTGTATATTTATAAAAGAAAACAAAAATAAGACAAATGTAGTGTAAATCTTGATGTGTCTTTTCATATAAAAACTCAGTTTAAAAATGAAATGCTGCTAAAGATCAATGTAAATACAATAATAACGATTACTAAATCAAATGAACCGTTAGTTTAAGCAGTAGTTTATTTGTTTAATATGTGTTTGTGTAAAAAGTCACATCAAGATTGTTTACCTTTAGTTAAGTACCTAACTAAATGGAGTATAGGTTTATTTGTGTCCGTTGTTTGAATATTTATAAAATACCTCGCGACACACGAGTTACTTCTAGTGCGGGAGTTTACTTTTCAAAAAGAAAAATTAAAGAGAATATAATTAATTGCTTTTATTTTATAAAATATGTTTTTTAATGTGGGCGAGATTAGTTACCAATTCTTTAGTTATGGTACTAAGGTACGGGCGCTCGGAAAAGTTCCACGCTGTTATAGGAATCCGGCGAAACAGTGAATCACAGTTACTGCATTTCTCTAAATGAGTACGAATTAACGAGGCTTGCATACATACCTGTTTCATTTCAATATTTTCATCTCATCAGGCGCGACTGATAGGTATCGTACCTTGGTATTGCAATTTGCAAGTGATCGTAGGCTATGGTAAACGCTTAACATGAGACAGGCCGTACTTGGCCGTACTCGTTTGCCCTATGGATAGTATAAAAGTATAAAAAAGATGCACTACAAAGTACATTGACTTTCGTATAAATAGACTTTAGAATGTGAGTGCACCTCAAGGCCATATCGTGTTATAGGATATGAAAGGGTAAAACATGTTTGCATTAAATGTTTTCTTTATTTGTCATCAACTCGTTTCGATTGATAAAAACTCGTTTATTATTTAGTTTTGGAATATCTTTTAATTCGATGCTAGCTTCTGCCGGCGACTTTTTAGTGCAGGCAGCTGCTAGTCTACAGTGACGGTCTTAAGTGATTTTTAATCTAGCCCGATGTTATTTCCAAACATCCTAAGTATCGGTATTTTCGATTATAATTAACTACTTACATGCCAAAATTGATATTCCTCTAATAGAATTTGTTTTAAGTTACAGTTGGTTTTATATTTTTTTTAAGTGACAGCATGGCGTTTGTTTACTATCCAATAGATGACAATAGACTCGCCTTCTATTACGTGCGGCCTACAACCATAGCTGGCAAAATATATGTGTAACACACCTCTGTCTATGAGTAAGACAGTTCAACAAACAATTTATCAACACTATAATCAACACCTTAGTTTTCAGAATTATATGCATGGTATGTACTTAATTAAAACTAAATGAAACTGATTTTCACATTTTAAATATTATATTTGTCAAAAAGAAGTGACAGTCTAAGTCTATATATTAATACGTAAAGCAGAAACATTGTACCCCTTTTTACGAAAATTACGCGACAGAGGAGTATGAAATTTGGCACAGTTAAAGTTTACATGGAAAAGGAGAGGCGAATCCTAATATTTTTATAAAATATGCATTAGAAATACAAATTAATGAAAAAACACTATACGCACACAACCATACATTTGACACTCGCAGTTGAATTGCGTTCGTAGTATTTCGGCATTGTTCGTCTGACGTCGTACAATTCTTCGTAACTATGGTTACATATACCTTATTTAAATGTAATAAAGAAAAAGAAAACAAAGTAGCAAGCTTAGAAATATTATCAATGAAAGAGTAGTTAAGTAAATAATAATTTGTTTGAAAAAGATAGGTAAATTATTAACCTTAACGAAATCTAAATGAAATGTGATTAGGATGAAATGTGATGAAGGTAAAGTTATAGACAATAAAACCTTAATAACGATCAAACTTAAAATTTTAATCAATTATGGTCGAATTTTGACCACTAAGCGACCGCTAGTAAAAATAAATATATAAAAATATCCCAGTCGAAGACAACAACCTTATCAGCCATTTGACTGAATAAAATAACTGCACGGATGACGAAATGGTTTAACAGGTCGCCTTGACATTGCCACTGCGCCGAGTGTTGTAGGCTCAATCCACACTTCTTCTCTCTTAGCCTTTATTATTCCCAAGTCACTTGGGATCGGCTTTTCTGGACTAACCGGATTTGACTGGATATCAGTTTTTACACGGAGCGGCTGCCACCTGACCTCCGCAACCCGAAGGCTAACGATACCCTAAGGCTAGACCAGTGACAGGATATTATAGGGCACTGATTTCCCAATAACAACTGCCATAGATGTTCATGGCAGCCGGGACCGACGGCTTAACGTGATCTCCGAGGCACGGAGCAGGCGATAATTGTCAATCAATACGCACATAATTTCGAAAAGTCATATAACTTCCGAAAGTCAGAGGTGCGCGACGTAGGTTCGAACCCGAGACCCTCTGCATTGCAGTCTGTTGGTCTCCCCACTGAGCTATCGATCCACACACGGGACATATATTCGTGTAATCCACGAATTATTTGTTTCGGGTCTAGCTGTTATTTGTGTCTCTTGTTTGAATGTTTGTAAATACCCTCGCAACACAGAAATTATTCCTAGTGCGAGGGTCGTCTAATAAGTTGTCTCTTTTAAAATTTTACAATTTGTATACGATCTTGACATGCGGATAGCCTATACACGAGTATAGGCCATCCGCATGTCGAGATCATATACCTACAAATTATAAACTGATCTAACCTAACCAGGCCAAACAGGCGTGAAGTTGTGTTTATATTTAAGTAATAATGATAGCGATATCTGTTACAAACTGTGCCTGCAACATATGTAATTATGTCAAAACACTTCAATTTAGAGATAAAAGTATGACGTATTGTGTTTTTATTATTGCTTTTCGTATAAGATTTATCTCTATTAAACAGATATTGACTTTTATAATTGGTACGTTGACATTGTTGCTCCATTTTGCAATAGTTTGAAAGCCTCTCAGTTATTTTTATGTCATATACATTTTTATTTAACCTATTCATCGCAGGGGCACACCGGTGGCCAGACACAATATATTTTTAATAATATCTGGTATTCTAAAACTTGACAGATGAATGCTAGCAGATATACGTGACTTTTCTCGCGATCGGCGATATCAATAAATCATTGAATTACCAACTGATTGAAATTTTTCAAAATATTGACAAATTATTCAAATTTTGAAAATTACGAAAATTGGATAGTTGCATAGTAATAGAATAATTATTTAATAACATATAAGCAAACTAAAAGTCTTTACTTTAAGTTGAATTAAAGCAAATTTAAAAGAAACAAAAATGTTGTTACCAATTTGTCCACAAGATTTGCAAAGACATAAATATCAAATATTCAAAAGTTAAAAACAGAAAAGAGTACGATCTGTGTTTGATCGTATATTTCTTGGTTTCTAACTTTAAATATATCAAAGTTTCATCAAAGCGTGTTTCGAATACTCGATTTTGATTCGAATATTAATAATTAGGTATAACGAAGTATAAAACATTTTGGAGGATGAACATTTTTAATCATTCGATTTGTTTCACAATCTAACATCGCTATGGTATACCTTTTAAAAATAGCTTTAACTATTTTCTTTTCTTGCTAATAGGTCGAATATTAAAATCAAACTACAGATAAAATCGAGTAGTTTATTTTAAATACACTACTAATCAGTCTCCCCGTGACCATGACTTTACTGAAAAGCAAGCGAAACGTCGAAGTAAGTGTATGTACATCTAAATAGTTTATTACTTTAACAGTAGCAGGTTAATATTTTGTAAACCGTGTATTTAAAGTAAGCAACGCGATAAGATAAGCCGTAAAAAGTGGTTCAATTTTAATGCATAACATTTGCGTAAACATAAGTCAATATTAGGTCGAATCGTAACTATTATTATAAATGCAAATGTGACTTTGTTTGTTTGTTACGCTTTCACGCCTTAACTACTCGACCGATCATCATGAAATTTCGCATACACGTTGTTAAGGAAACAGAAAGGGATATAGGGTACCTTTATACAGAAACAAGTGACAAACGGCCATAAATTGCCGTAAATCTTAGAGTTCGAAAAAATGGTATCACGTGACCTTGAAAATTGGTGAAAGCCATAGTCATTTCGGGGTATATTGACTATGCTGAGTCGAATGGCGTTGACCGCGAGTCTCTAGCTCTTACGGTTCTTGAGTTTAAAGTTGTATAACAGACAAACGGACGGACGGACAAATCTGTTGTATAAGAGTTTCTTCGAACTCTAAAAGCTACTGTCACTAATCTAACCTAACCTACATTTACACGAGTGAAGTCGCGGGCAAAATCTAGTATAAAAATTACAAAAAGTAAATCTGTCTGGTACATTATCACAACTAAACTAGTTTAGCTAGTAGGTGTTGAGTAGTAGAGTCTTGCTGATTTCGGCATGAAAGGGCCGGCTCGATCGGAGAAGGACTACCCTCTCACAGAATATCGACGTGAAATAGCAGTATTCCTACTGTTGTGTTTCGTTCGGTGAGTGAAAGTGACGGAGGCCCAATCACCGTCTTTTTCCCTTCCCGCTTCTTCTCCTTCCCACTTTCTTTCCTAAAGGGTCGGCAACGCGCAGATGATGCCTCTGGTGTTGCAGGCGTCCATAGGCTACGGTGACCACTTACCATCAGGTGTGCCGTATGCTTGCTTGCCACCTTAGTTGTAGGGTATAAAAATAAAAATAAAAACTATCATCCGGCTTTTAAAGAACTTTGGTATAGAGATTCCTTTAATTCTAGGATAGATTATAAAGTACTTTGAATGTAAAAAGTACTTGTAAGTGATACATTTTGGTTTAGTCACCGATCGAGTGGTACTTGAATCTATAAGTGACAAACAGTGATCTACCAAACAGGCGTCCAACCTTACGTGTGTATTTACTATACACAAATGACCTATTATGAGACGACTTATCTTTAGTGTTCTTCGTAATGTTTGTTTTACAACGCCTTAGTAATTAGAGCTAATTTTGGTTCTTCCGTGTCCGAAACAACTAACAGCGATAGCAATAGATAGTGAGGCAGGTTATCAGACAGCAATTTTTAAAGGTCTTGTTTCGATCTCGTTTAAAGCACTTTTTGAGTTTGTTCATATAAATAAGTAATAATTACCAATAATTCTGCACAAACTTTAAAAATGTTTATGGTATGTTAGTGTAGTTTGATGATATCATCGATTAAATAAAATATATCTGCAAAACGTATTTAATACATACAGAACTAAAAATACATACTCGTACATACGTAGTCTTACGCCTGTACACCTGAAGAGATAGGTGGACACCAAAGAGGTTTATTTGTATATTTTATTGTGTCTATCAGACTCACATTTCGCCAACTATGATTTGACATCTTACGTAATAGGGGGCGACCCTTGACGTCTACGGAACATAGTTCCTCCTCGTTGGTCGGCCGCGATGGCGTAGTGGTTTGTGTAACCGATTGCCACGCTTAAGGTTGCGGGTTCGATTCCCGCACAAGTCAAACACTTGTGTGCATGAACATGGATGTTTGTCATAGTCTAGGTGTTTCTATGTATAATATGAAAATGAAAATGAAAATGAAAATGTCTTTTATTTCTTTTTCTACATTGGTTTAGAATATAGCTTGGGATAGAGGTATCCTTTTAAGTATTTATAAATACCTGTGTTAGGATACCCCCCTCTTCCATAACAAAGGTTTTGTAAATGCACATAGTGTTATAAAATAGACATTTAAGCAAAACAAATTAATTAATAATTACAGATACTATACTAAGATGTGCATGTGTGTGTGAATGTGTGTGTGCGCATGCGTGTGTGTGTGTGTGTGCGTGTGTGTGTGTGTGTGTGAGTGTGTGTGTGTGTGTGTGTGTGTGTGTCGGTGTGTTTGTGTGTGTGTGTGTGTGTGTGTGTGTGTGTGTGTGTGTGTGTGTGTGTGTGTGTGTGTGTGTGTGTGAGTGTGTTTGTGTGTGTGTGTGTGTGTGAATTATGTACGGGTAGAAATAAGAGCCTCAATCTCTTCGTAGTTTTTACTTTTCAGCCAAGTCGTTAGTGCCTTCCTACATTCGTAGTATTTCATATGATATATGTTTAAATGTTTATTAATTAAGTTGTATAATTGAGCTGACTGGCTATCAAACTGTCTTTTGGCAAAACTACTGTTTACTCTAACAATGGGAACTACTGTGTATTTACGCCTGTTATTAAGGAGTTCAGGGTTATAGTGTAGGGCTTTGTGTTTCTTCAACATAGTTTGCAGTATGTACAACTTCCTAACTGTGAGAAGGTCACTGAGTGAGTATAGTTCGCTAGTGGGAAATCTGTAGGGTTTGGAGTACATAACCTTGATTAATAATCTTTGTGCCCGTTCCAATTCCAAAGCTTTCATTTTTGTGGCTCCACCCCAAACGGGAATACAATATGTTAGGACAGATTGGCCTAGTGAGATATATATATTGTTTAAGAGATTGTTTGGGGCGACATGTCTCAGTGTTTTAAAAGTCCACACCGGTTTTCTGAGTCTTCCCATCATCATTTTCAAATGATCATGCCAGGTTAAATGTTGGTCTACAACGATTCCCAAGTATTTAGTTATCTTTACTTTAGTTATTATTTTGCAAGCACAAATAGGGTCACAATTGTTGTGTGTGTGTATTTTTATTTCAAAATTTCTTGCTGGTTGGGTTGTTACATATTTAGTAAAAGTTATGTAATTTGTTTTTGTGATGTTTAAAGTAAGTAAATTAGTATTTAGCCAATTAGCAATCCTGGAAAGACCCCTTTCAGTTGTAATCTTTACGGCATCCCAAGTGTCACCACAGAAAACTACAGCAGTGTCATCCGCATAGGAAAATAAGTGTCCGTTTAACTCTTTCATGTTACAGAGACTGTTTATATACAGTAAAAACAATGTAGGCCCCAGAACACTGCCTTGTGGCACGCCATAAGTAACGGTCGTCTCATCACTGGTGTAAATTTCGACTTTAGTGCTTTGTTTACGATCACTTAGGTAGTCTGTTAGTAAAGCAAGGGGAATACCTCTAATTCCAGCATGTTCTAACCTCTTTACAAGAGTTTTAACCGAGACGGTATCGAACGCCTTTTTTATGTCAACGAACACTGTTATACATTTCTTATTTGAATCAACACTTTTAGTAATAAGGGACATAAGTGCACTTATAGCATCTTCTGTAGATCTGTTACGTCTAAAACCATATTGTGAATTCGATAGTAAATTATATTTTTCAAAGTATTTTAATAAGCGAATATTAATTAATTTCTCTAAAACTTTAGATATCGACGGTAAAACAGAAATAGGCCTATAGTTCGAGGGTTCGTCTCGGCTACCACCCTTATATATAGGCGTGACTATAGCTCGCTTTAAACATGAAGGGAACTTACCCTGAGTAAAGCAAAGGTTAACTAAATGGGCAATAACGGGAACAAGTATGTTACCAGCTAATTTCAAAAATTTAGTCGGAATATTGTCCCAGCCCGGGGCACTGTCAGTTTTTAGTTGAGTTATTACAGAGTGAACTTCATATATATCTGTTTCAGTAAGCACAAAGGATGATAGTTGTGTATCGTGTGTATCGGTTTGGGAATGTTGTGGGTACATATTTGAGACTACATCTTCAGCTAGGGATTTTCCAATGTTGGCAAAATAGTTATTCACTGAATTTACTGATACTTCAGGACTGATTTTAATGTTTAATAATTCTGAACTTTGAGTTTTGTTAGGTGTTCTATGTGTTATATTATTTATTGTTTGCCAAAGCTTTTTTGGATATTTAATTGAGTTTTGTAGTTGTTGTCTATTGTATTTCCGTTTTAGTTTTTTAATAAGATTATTGCAATGATTACGGTATCTCCTATATGTGATGTTTAATATATCATTTCCCGGTTCTAATTGTAATTTCTTTTGCATCATATTCCTATTCCTAATACAGCGTAATATGCCTGGCGTAATCCACGGTTTAATTATACGCTGCCTGCACGGTATTACTGATATAACTGTATTCTGTAGCAGACAATCTCTTAAATGTTTTAGTAATTCTTCTGATAAAACATTTGGTTCATTAGATGATAATAATTTTTTTATAAGTTCCTGATTGATACAATTTAAAGCTTTTTCAAAATCAGTTTTAGTTTTTGTCCTAATATGTATGTACCTATTTACAAAAATAAAAGTATATAATATATGTATGTTTAACCATTGCCTAGTACCCATAGTACAAGCTCCGCTAAGTTTGGGCTAGATGGTGTTGTGTGCATGTGATAGAATATTATTATTATAGTTTCAGACTTCGTGCTGCTACTGAGAGTTTCTTAACAGAAAAATAGCACCTTGACCGACCCGAGCATTAATCCCAAGACCTTTTGCATAGCATCTGTATTTCCTACAGTTGTCACACCGAGATAGTATCGAAAAAAATATTTATTTTATCTCAAAAAACGTCTTATTTGTTAAGATTTTGTAGCGTCGCTGTATAAAAAGGAAAACCTATATTTATACAGCATTGATGAACAATGTAAGGTGCACAGCAATTTTCAAAGGATTGCTGCCCACCGCAAAAACATTCCAAAGAACAATAAAGAATAAAGCTAATGACAATGACCTGTGACAATGACTGACCACTTGTCACAACACCCGTGTTATTTTGCCAACTCATCTCAAACTTAATTACCTACTCGCCAATAAGCATAGCAACCAATTGTTATGAAAGAAAGAAATAAAGAAAAATATTTATTTGGGCCACAAAAAGGACACACTTAACATATGACAGGAAAAGAAACAAAAGAAAAAGAATTCTAGAAAGATAAAAAAAAATAGTAACGCTGTAATAAGAAATTTATCATTTCTGCTTACTGGCAACACCACGTCTTCCGCTTGGCTAAACGGTAACCGACTGCCTGCATTCAAAGTCAAGGCCAGTATTGTCAGTTAGCAGCGATACAAATATTAATCTATTAAAATGATTTATGCATAAATTAAGTTTAAAAGGTAACGTGAAAGTGTTTGTCCCGTCAGTGCCGAAATTTGGATATCGCTTAGTAAACGTTGCAATTATTGTTAAACCGCAACACTGGTAATCTGTGAAATCCAATTATTTTAACACCCAAGTCAAATGTGACTTTGGTAGTGAGATTTTAAACAATTGCACAGAAGCACATGTTTCGGAAGCTATCTTCAAGGTCTTATATAGTTTGAGGTGGACGTCTATTATATTTATTACGAGCTGTCCCGCGCGGTTTTACCGACGTTTATAAATACTGCGCCGCGCCCG
The DNA here is from genome assembly GCA_930367265.1 of Catocala fraxini. Lineage (NCBI taxonomy): Eukaryota > Metazoa > Arthropoda > Insecta > Lepidoptera > Erebidae > Catocala > Catocala fraxini. Next base: position 9,100,833 of record OV884025.1, on the reverse strand, counting down.
TAGGTCGTAGCGTGATATTATATGACCTTTGCTACTTCATACTACTACTACTATACTACTATTAATTTATATAAGTAATATATATCTTACGTAGTTTTGTGTTTTGTGTTTGTAAATTATTACAAGAGTAGCTGATGACGTACGTCCAGGCGTCACTTGGGGTTACCAAATAATATCAGGGTTGGTTAGAGGTATCAACCGCAAACCAACAATAAAACTGAGTGGTAACCTCATTTTTCATGATGTATGTACTTTTTTTTGTTTTGTTTTCTGTGTTCTAATATTTGTACTAGATCGTGTACCTACATATATTTTTAAAAATAAATGTTTACTTTACTTTACTTTACTTTACTTTTACTTCTGGACAAAACAGCTTTCTTATGGTGAAAGAATTTACAAATTATGTCCAGTAGTTCTTAATTTAAGTTTAAAAATACAGATGTAGCAAAATTTAAATCATTCCTCTTTATAATTTTCATATTGACAAAATAAAATAGAATAATAATGTACTGTGACGATACCGATGACTGACCTTTAAGTGGGTACTATGTACTTAATTGATTGCTAAACATTTACCGTACTAAAAGGTATAAGTATAATATGGTGTGCTGTGTATGTATACATACAATACATGTAACAATTATAGCAGAACCTTACAATGAAATGAATTTTAATTGACCATTCAAATCGATTACAATTCGTTTCAAGCTACCGTCTCTAAATATAAAAGCCTTTGGTTAACAAAGGTTATTGGGCACCTTAGTATGAAATATATACCCACGGCCTACAGAAAAAAAATAGTGTAGTAAGTTCAGATAAACATCTCTAGTTTACGAATATATATGTCGCATTAATGCAGATAATGGGATTCAGGCCAAAATATAAAAATGAACAATAATATATTAAGGTTAATTATAATAAGGTTTCGGACATTTTTATTGGTTTCTTGTTAGTACCAAGGATTTAAAAATAAAATTAAGAAAAATAAAATAACAACAGAAAAGTTTTTATGTTTTATTCGATATGATCAATGTCTACAGGAATAATTGTATCGTCAAAAAACCCCGCAGGCGCGTCTATTTGCTCTTGATGTCTGGCCCAAGACAAAAAATATACTATGCTGGCTATATGCGCGCAACATCCAATAATGCGGCGGCCGTGAATACAAAAGCAGTAGTAACCTTCGATACTCTCTCTTCCCTGTCTTGTTGGATTCACCAATATATATGTGTAGTATTTTTTGCTCCTGACATGTCGGGACTGCATTTTGCCTCTTATTAATATTTTGTTGCTAACCAATTCATGGTGCCGGTAGAGTTCAACAATGTACAGACCATTTGGTCGCAAGTGTTCGTGAACGTATGATCTAGCGATCCTTAAATGATAGGTGCCCAACGTAAATAATATCAAATCTTCGAAAGTTAGCTGTGGGAAGTTATCTAAAGCTTATTTTTATATATTATCATCAGTTATTTATAGTTATTCTTACCAAGCAAACCTTTGTTTTCTTTATTTAACAGAATGCTTCATTGAAATTGTTTCATTTAAACAATTTATATATAAAAATGCTCACTGAATACCGATTTATTATACATCTTTAAATTTTTAATCCCATGGTTTAAAAAAATACTACTTAAGGTTAATACTTAACAATTTCACTTAATTTGATTTTTGTAGGAAAACTTTTGTTAACTGGGTCAGATTTTGTCCAATGACCTTTGGTAAATTTTGATCAATGAAGGGTTGATTTTTTATTATGTACGTTTGACATTTCGACAGTTCTTGTATAGAAAATATGTCAAACTGCCATATTCCTTAGGTAAAAGTCATCTGATGATTGAAAAATCGGTTCTAAGTTGTCTCCTTGGTGGCGCTGCATAAGCTTGCGCTTATGGCTGTGACCAATCATAAGATCGCTGGTTCGATCTCCGGGTCGAGCAAAATTAGTTTTTAGAGTTTGGAAAATCTCTTATAAAACAGCTTTGTCCGTCCGTCCATCTGTCTGCTATACAACTTTCAACTCAAGAACCGTAAGAGCTAGAGACTCGCGGTCAACGCCATTCGACTCAGCATAGTCGATATACCCCCGAAATGACTATGACCTTTGACCTCTGGACCTTGAGGTCACGTGATACCATTTTTTCGAACTCTAAGATTTACGGCAATTCATGGCCATTTCTCACTTGTAATTTAATATATTAGTTGCCTGTTAGGAAATTTTAATAGTAGCACAGTAATCTAAAATGTGACCTTCGACCGCAAATGGTTTCTTATGGATTAAGTGACGATTAACGAAATTTGAGTGCCGGGCACCTCTGCCTATTATTCGAAAGATACACGGGTGTGATATACATAGGTCAACCCACCTCGATTTCTACAGGTAATTTAAACCAGTATATGTACTGTTGCAGGCTTGTAAGTTATAACAAAAAAATATTAATACTGGTCTTTATATTCATACATAAGTAGTTGAATTACGCATTAACTTATTAATTATGGTCCTTATGTAGCGTTTGTACAATGAGTTAGGTTATCAGAGCGCTCGAAAGACAGCATTGAAGACCGAACACTGGGCTTTGTTTCGCAAGCTATCACAATGACAGATGACTTCTTTTAGGCAGGGCCTCATGTTGGAAGTTTTATGCTATTTCTTCTTTATGCTACAGACATATCTTTGCTATTAAATACATATATTAATTCTACTTATTATTTTAGAAAAAACGCGACTAATATTTACTTTTATTGTAAATGTGAAATTGAGTTCGTTGATTTTCTTTCTCATGCGTAGCATCAGAACATTGGATCAACGTGCTTTTACATAGAGATAAATATAAGCCGCAGAGACACATAATATTTAAGTTTTAACCTATAAACATGGTTTTTTTTTAATCAGTCCTGGATGCACTCCACGCACCAAATGTGTCTGATCCTCACACGGGAGAAAAATTGTGTGATCCACAAATCATTTTTCCGAGACTGACTATGCTTTGTATCCGTTGTCTGAATGTTTTTAAAGTTCCCCGTGACATAGGATTAGTTACCATATAATAAAAATAATAAAAAAAACCTTAGATAAGTCAGTGAAGCCGCGGGTAAAAGCTATATTTCATATAGAAGAAAAATCATTTTATATATGCCTTAATTTCCTATTTTATAACGTTGCAGGACTTAATACTATTCAAATGTTATGCTAAATAACAAACCTATTGCTATATTCCGTTTATATTCATGAATATAACGATTTGTTCTACGCCATGTACTCGAATAATGTGGGTCATTAGGCTGCGACTGCGCAATACAATCTATCAGCCGTTGAACTTGAACTTGGAACCAGTATTCACTGTTTACCCGCAGTCGATCTTACGTGTCGTGTCTCTTGTGTAGTATTAATTTTGTTAGATTTAATATAGAAAGATGAAGATGAAGATGAACGTAATAATAATGACAATAATTTTTAATAGTATATTTTATTTCTATTAAATTATTTAAAATTGTGTGTGTATTGGAGTTACTTAGTAAGCAAATAATGCCTGTGATAAGCCTGTTCATGTTGACCCCATGTCTCTGTGGAAACCTCCCAAATAGCCAGGTATTTTTTGATGTAATATTATTTTAGAAAATACTTATATAATAATTTAAATGTGATTTTATGAACTGATCGAAGGCAATTAGTAAGTAAATAATGTGGTATGGCTATGCTCTTTCGCAGCTAATAAAATCTAAAACATAATAATGATATTACATATGTACTTAAGATGAGAATAAAGATATTAATAAATTACAAAATAATTTAAAAGAGTAACTTAATTTACGTTTACAATCAGGCTCACTGTGTGGGTGTGTGAAATAAAGATAAAATTTTATTTCTTATTGCTCCTTCTGTAGACTACAAAAATCGATTGGTGAATCGAAAAAGGATATCGACACTATTTTTCAGGTGTATGTATGTAGTTAGTTCAATATAATGTGTTTATTTATTTGGCACGCATTGTAGCCTTTAGGCTACAATGCGTGCCAAATAAATGAACACAATACAACAATACATTTAACAATACATTTATTAAAACCTATCAAGCCATTTATGGCTTGATAGGTTTTAATAAATGTATTATTGATGCGTCTTTAAATGGAAATAATATGTTGAAAGATTTTCATATTATTATGGGCAAAATTATGTTAGTTGCCTGCATCTTCTTGCAATGACAGTAGCCATAATGCAAGTTTTTTTGTATTTGGATTTGGTGAATAATTTATAACTTGTTGCGATATGTAGTCGCTTACATATATTTAAATAATATTAAATACAACAATAACAAGAGACTTGTGATTGTACATTTATATGTATATTTATGCTCAAGGTTACTAAACTGTGTCCGATACATCAGGCAAAGGATATGATATAAGAAGTTATAAGAAAATAAGCCAAGATAAAACAAAATTTTAATAATATCAGCCCTGTATTAAACTGTCCCATTGTTGGGCACGGGCCTCTTCTCAGTGTGAGAAGGGTTAGGCCATAGTCCATAAATTCCACATAAGTAAAATATTTATGTAACATTGATTGTCAATAAAAACGTACATTGATTTTAAAGGTGATAAAAACATTACTATATTTAAATCAATATATCGAAATGCCATATTACTATACTTTTAAACTATAGTTATAAATAAAACATATTTTATGCATATTATAAAGTTTCATTGGCGTAGTGGTAATAATTGCGTCTGCTTGACGTCTCGGGTTTGATTTCCAAGCCTGGCAAAATGTTAATAGGTTTTTATATTATGAAATGCATAGAAGCAGCACGTAGTTTGGAACTGTGTCTGGTAGACAGCGATGGGTTCAAACCATAACTGACGAAATATAGCTATAATATAATATTCTATAATATAATAATAATATTCTATCACATACACATAACACCATCTAGCCCAAACTAAGCAGAGCTTGTACTATGGGTACTAGACAATGGATACTTTGTTTTTTGTAAATACATACATGTTATACATAGAAACACCCAGACCAAGAGAAACATTCATGTCCATGCACACAAATGTTTGACTTGTGCGGGAATAGAACCCGCGACTTCAGGCGTGGCAGTCGGTTACATTAACCACTACGCCATCGAGGCCGCCATAATAATATACCTCTGCCCATATCGCGGGTATAGTCGTAAGACTATATATGTATATAAATGTATCTATAAATATACCGGTACCTGCCCCTGAATTCCGTATATTTAACATTAGAATATAATATATTATGTACAGTAAGTATCCATTTTTTGTTAATATTTACAATCTTGCTATTAGAAGCGAAACACTAGATACTAAAGTAACAGTTATTTTATATATTCAAATATAAAATATGGCAATACATTAGAATTTTATACATTACTATTGTCGGTCACAATACGGTTCGTCAGCGGATTAACCTCAAATAATGACTGAGAGTAATGTATTTTAACAAATTATTGCGTGGTTGTACAGTAGCCGAAAATAGACAGTAATTCATCAAACTTTTTATGTTTATTGGCAGTTTTATTTAGCTCTTTGTACTCATGATTATTTGGTCTAGCTTCCGGCTCCGCCCGCATGGTACCTACATCATCAAGATTTTAATATACCTAGGTATATCTGTACCAAATTTCATCTAAATCGGTTGAGTTGTTTAGTCTTGAAGTGGTAACATACAGATAGAGTAACTTTCGAATTTATAATATTAGTAAGGATTTTTCTAGCATATCCATGTATAATTATTTTATCTCTAAATTTGAAGGCAGAATCGACTAAACGGTTGGGATAATAGATTATTTGTCGCCTCGCAACTGACAGTGCGTCGAATACTACGTACTAGTTACAAGTGACGCGCATATTATTGCATTCGAATGATATCTGACTACAGTTGAGCCACAGTACATAAATATAATTACCGTGGTTGAGCTTAACACGATACTTACTTTGTTTGGTAATGCAGTAAATGCATAAGTAGGTACGTTCGAACGCTGCGTATAGTGTTGTCAATTTATTCGAACTAGCGGTCGCCTAGTGATCGAAATTCGTCCATAATTGATTTCAATTTTAAGTTTGTTAGTTATTAAGGTTTTATGTCTAGAACTATACCCTTATAATCACATTTAATTTAGATTTCGATCTATACAGGTTAATTTACCTACATTTTTCAAGCAAATTATTATTTACTTAACTATACCTACTCTTTAATTGACGATATCCTAAGCTTGCTACTTTGTTTTCTTTTTTCTTTATTACATATAAATACGTAAATATATTATAATATAAATAGTATATATCATTTCAATCCGCCCAATGTTCGCCTGTAAGATATTGCTGATATATATTATTATGTCATTATATATTGATATATGTAACTATAGTTACGCGATTCGACTGCGTGTGTCAAATGCATGGTTGTGTGCGTGTAGTGTTTTCCCATTAAATTAAAGTATTTCTTATGCATATTTTATATAAATATTAGGATTCGCCCCTTCTTCTCCATATAAACTTTAACTGGGCCAAATTTCATACGCCTCCGCCCGCGTAATTTTCGTAAAAAGGGGTACAAAGTTTTTGCTTCACCTATTAATATATAGATATGATTCACATTCATATACTTGGTGCTTTAGGTTCTATTTCACATACGACAAAAAATGAAATCCAATAATAGTAATTTTGAATTCTTTTTGTTGCAATAGAACTCCAATTAATCGAATTGCTGATTATCCGAATCGTTTTCGGGAAAACATTATTGAGAGATGAGTTACCATGTAAAATGTATATATGTATGTAACATATTAATGTGTTGCAATTCCATTCAAATTGAAATTAAAAATACATACAGTATCAAAATTAAGCTCAAATAATCTCTCTTTAAAATATGTAATGTAGATGCATATACATATGTATATACATAGCCATATTTCGAGAATTTTTCAAAAGATTCGGATAATTGGAGTTCCAATTCGTATTCTGTTGTTTAAATATTTGCAAAGTAAGGACACTAGCACTTCATCTGTTAAAGTAGGTGTCTTTAAGAAATTAAATAATGGCTAAAACAACAGATGTATTTTACAATCATATTACGCTTCAGCGTTATAACATTTTGACAATAGATTAGCCTATGCCCGTACCGATAAGTACATAACAAGAAAATCCGCGATTAAAAAATAGATATTTAATAGCGTATTACATTAACATAATTATGAATAATTAATAGCGTTATTTTTAAATTTATTTAACTACTATAAGCGGCTAAATACCGGTAACTATAATTAAATAATATCTATTAAGGTTTTTATCAAACAATTAAGTAATAATTTTTAAAGATATAAAAATTCAATACATGGGCACCTACGTGAGAGCGAAGGTTAAAATTCGCTCTCTGTTTATTATAATCTTAGACTAATTAAAGCTAGCTTAGCTGACTAGCCGTGATTTCGTCCGCATGTTAAATTTGCCTACGACATCATGTCTCTAGCTCAACAGAACAGATTAGCTATCAATTTATGATAAAATACCTTAAAAGCTGTTTAGTGGTTTAACAGTGTAGCGAAACAAACAAACAGACAGACCACTAATACCCAACTAAGCGTGTTGCCAGACCAATCGTAGCGATAGCTCAGTGGGGAGACCGACAGACTGCAATGCGGTGGGTCTCGGGTTCGAAACCATGTCGCGCACCTCTGACCTTAGGAAGTTATATGACTTTTCGAAATGATGTGCGTATTGATTGACAATTATCGCCTGCTCCGTGCCTCGGAGAGCACGTTAAGCTGTCGGTCCCGGCTGCCATGAACATCTATGGCAGTCGTTATTGGGAGAGTGTCACCACAAAAGATCCCACTGCGTCGAAGTGTCGCCGGTCTGCACTGATTGGCCCCCACATAAGATAAGATACCAGACCAATCGATCGATCGTCGATCAACGGCATCGGTCGACGTCGATCGCAGTTGTCGACGTCGATTGGTTTGGTAGAAACTAACAACTAACAAACTAAGTGGTCGACTCACTGCGCCGAGTGTTTAATCCCCACGAGGGATCAAATATAAATAGTTGTGCTGAGTCTGGGAGTTTTTTATGTCCGTTGTTAAAATGTTTGCAGAATCCCTCGCGAGATAATCCCAGGAGTGTTTTTATAAAAAAAAACGCCCGTTTATGTTTCTAAAAGAAGATAAACTGCGATAGTTTATAAAAATATCTTTGATGTACAGACATAGGTAACCTCGTTACGACTACGATACGATTTTTTATCAGTATGAAGTTCAACCTTGGTTAGATAGGAAGTAATCTGTATAATTGACTGCATAATATACATATATATTAACACATAAAATTGATATAATATTTGTCTAAGCCATAATTAATAATTAACCTTGATATTGCCATTTTCGTGTTTATGAATATGATATAAAATAACATAATCTGAACTCGTATACGTAACGTATTTGCATACCTATTATATTATATTTTAGATAAGGAGGTGTGTCACATCTACAAGTTATGATTAAGTCACGCAATAAATAATGTTTAGGTAAGATGACTATTTGAACTAGAACGGATTGGTGTATTCGAATGATTTTCGAATACAATTGAGTACAACGCGAATACTGCTTTTGACGTTAAAGGACGTAGTGCACACACATAAGAATAGTGTTGTCGATAGGATCCAATTCTTTTAAAATTATTCTCTTTACACATTGAATCGCGGTCACAATAGAAAATATATTGTTCACAGTCATTTGTGACCGGTACGGCATTGAATGTGTTAAAAGAGATTACTCCCACACCAGGCATTATGCCTGTTTCGCGATACACAAACATTGAAACAACGGACACAAAGTGTTCTTTGCTCAGGTGTTCCTGAGCTCGAAAAAATTATTTGTGACAATATAATAATATTTTTTTGTTCCGTGTTTTATGATTGAACCCAGTGCAGTGACTTGAGCAAAAAGTAAAATATTGATATTCATCAACTGGAACTTAGGTGTAAGTAGATTTTTTGCAATCTCGCAAAATGTTGAGAACATATAGTATTATATCAGGCATATTTAATTATACAAAATTAACCTATCTACAATCCTTACTAATATTATAGGTAAACGCGAAAGTTTGTATGGATGTATGGATGTTTACTCTTTCACGCAATAACTACTGGACCGATTGCGATGAAACTTGGTATGTAGATAGCTGAAAACCTGGATTCAAACATAGGCTTTTATCTCGATATTCCCACGGAAACAAAACTTACGCAGGTGAAACGCGGGGTAAACTAGTTATTCATATTTTCAATTAAAGTTTTAAGGAGTAAATACAATGCATCATATGTGTTGTATTATATGCTAAATCTGTAGCTTGCAGACGATTGTCGGCTTGCATTTAAATCGTTGCCAACAAGTGGATATTATGTAAGGTGTGCAACACCCAGTGTGATATTTATTATTTATCAATAAAAATAAATATCAATTAGGGTAGGTATGTGTTTTGTCATTTATTTCGACGACGACTCGATGGCGTAGTGGTTAGTGTAACCGACTGCCACGCCTGAGGTCGCGGGTTCGATTCCCGCACAAGTCAAACATTTGTGTGCATGAACATGGATGTTTGTCTTGGTCTGGGTGTTTCTATGTATAATATGTATGCATTTACAAAAAAAAAAAAAGTATATATGTATGTTTATCCATTGTCTAGTACCCATAGTACAAGCTCTGCTTAGTTTGGGCTAGATGGTGTTGTGTGTATGTGATAGAATATTATTATTATTATTATTATTATTATTATTTATTCTCTGTAAATATTGCGAAAACATCTTGTGTTTATAGAGAATAAATAAGTAATGACTAATAGAAACATCAATATAACTTAAAATAAATGTTTAATAACTACAACTGGTGCCATACCGCCTAATGTATGTTCACCTCTTCAATAATGCTTATAGTCATACAATCTGAATGCCACTTATACTTTAAAAACAAATTTAACCTACATTTAGATGACAGTTAAAATAAATTGACATATTAAAGACAGTTAAAACACATAAAATATTCAATAAAAGATAATATTATTGACCAGCGACTTCACCTTGACTTTTAGTTACATCTTCACGTGTCTATCCAAATGCAATCGGTAATTATCACTATTGTGTAAATAACCTTCGCGATTTGTTCAATTAAAGTAACATAGGCCTATTCTAACATAAGATGTTATGCGTTTAAACGCATATATTTACGCATAATTTTCACGCCGGCTTATCTTGAGGTTCGGCACTATTGATGACATAATAAAATTTTAGGTGTGGAGGGTCGTGACTATCTGCTAACCTAGACGTCATGGCCGATCACATCTAATGTTATTTTATTTACATTTATGATAATATAGCGAATTTACTTGTGCAATTAATATTTTGAATAATAATAATAATAATAATAATTTATTCAATAATAATACATTTTTGTCATTAGTCTAAAATAATATTATACTACAATAAATTATAATTATCCTTAATCTGCCAACCCGCACTGGACCAGCGTGGTAGACTATTTCTTTTTCTTTTTTACGTAGTGGTATGCATGACGCGTATCCCTCCGCTGAGGCGGGCGGACGGGTTATGTCGGACTCGCCGGGGTAACAGAAAGATGTTAAGAAGATAATGTACCTCCCGGATACCTCTGAACGGATGGCGCGCAGGCCCACAAAGCCCGCCACCCCCAGGTCAATCCTTAGGGTGGCGACTCTGGCGCCCGGTTCTGTGGTTGGGGAGAGGGTTTAAACGCTCCCTCACCCGCTCCGCCGCCTCCTTGATGGAAATGACTTCCTCACAAAAGGAGGCGACGGCGTTCTACGACCTCTCACTCCGGACCATAGGCTGAACTACGGCCGGGAGCGAGAGGGCAACCAATCCGACTCAATCAACTCACGGCGCTGCGATGCCCAGGCGGGGCAATCCGCCAAAGTGTGCAGCGCCGTGTCCACAACAACGTCGCGGCGTGGTAGACTATGGCCTAACCCTTCTCACACTGAGAAGAGGCCCGTGCCCAGAAATGGGACAGTGCAATAGAGGGCTGATATTAATATATTTATTATATATATCTAACATTCTATTTAAACTATTATATATAAATGGTCCTAGGAATAAGAAGAATTTATTTACAAAGGCATGTTTGGCATGAAGCTTAGTACATACTAAATCTTTTCGTCTCTTGTCTGGAAGAAGTCTGAATGGCAGTAGTGCATGTAGTTTAAGCACGGTGTGCAGAATAAGCAATTGGCGAACAGTTAGGACATTAATAGATTGGTACAACTCATAGGTAGGAAACATGAAAGGTCGAAAATTCACCACTTGGAATAGCCCGTTGAGCTCATTCCAGGGTAATGCAGTAAGATATGATTGACTGACATAGTGACAGGTATACTTGTCTTGGTAATTTAAAGTAAGCGGCTCCACGTATCGTTTTAAAATAAATATTAACTTTCGTACTCTTTTACATAATAACTCAATGTGATTGCGAACATTTAGATTAGCGTCAAGCGTTATGCCGAGGTATTTTATAAAGTGTGTTGATTCTAAAGTAGGACAAGTGCATGCGGCGTCAGCGTGTGAATGACATTTATTATTGTGAGCATATAATATGTCGTTAGGTGAATCATGTGTGTTGTTGCGCTTTGAAAATTGAATATATTTTGTTTTCTGGGCATTTAGGGTTAGTAAATTATCAAAAAGCCATTTACTAACTATATTGAAGCCATGCTGAGCATGTGTAGTCGCTTCAGTCCGAGTTTTGCCCATGAATAATAGGGCTGTATCATCTGCATAAGACACTATGATACCATTTTGGAGTTTTAGGTTGCATAGATCATTTATGTAGATCAGGAACAGCGTAACTCTAAGTATACTGCCTTGAGGAACCCCAAAAAGAGCATTGGGGATATCTGAGCTAAAGCATTTACCAATTTTTACGCATTGATGACAATAATAAAACTGTAAAGAGGTGGAGTCTGTATTGAATTCAAAACAAAGATCTAGAAATTTTGTTAGTGTGTCCGACATCACGTTAAATCCGCTGAACAAATTCATTGTTGGGTAGCTATAGGTTCTCTTAAGAGTAAATGTTATTAAAACAACATTTTAATGTGCAAGAGAAATAACTACAGCTTCACAACAACCTCTGAAATCACCCTATTGTAATTCCCTGCTCCCTTCACCATAACTAAGCCGATGATAGTATTAAGTATAAGAAATATTTTGGCCAACTATGTTTTTATTCATTTTATTAGTCTCGTATATTGTTGCTTAAACAGAATCGTGTAATCAAGAGAATTATGTAATTTTCGAAGGTTATTTTCCTAGTCCTTGTATTAATTACATGTGAAAGAAATACAAAAATGTAGGTAATGGTGGTAGATTAGATATTAGATTTTTATTGCTCCTGTGTCGTTATTCAGCTTGAAAACGAAAGTTTACGATTGTATATACAAAACGATTCCCGAATTTTCTCTTTGTCTGGGCCACGGTCTCTTATCACGTCATATGTATATTGTTTTAGTAGAATCGTAGATTAAATGCATAGTGTTATCTAATTAAATGACTTTGAAGTCGCCCCGTAGTTCACGTATACGATATATTAATTAAAAACATCTCTTATTAATCATAATTCTGTTATTGTTCTCAGGTCGATAAACATTTTGAAGACTTATTCAAAATGTTATAAGCACACAAGCAAATCATTAAACTATACGACCTGAAGTTCAAAGATAAACGGACAAGATGGTTCAGTGGTCGTGGAGGCAAGGCCTCAACTGTATCACAGGTATCTTTGATAAAGACGAGAATGTCCTAAGTGAGCCATTCACAAGATCATGCATTGGCAGAATCTCTCCTCTGTTCTGGAGGGTACCCATCTTCGTATGGTCCTTGATCATCACGCTGTGGTCCGTATCATTCTTCTGGGGGCCGACGGAAAAGTTTCTTCTATACATGACACACTGGGGTCTTGTATTCATAGTACTGGAATCGGCATTCGGTATTTACGTCGCCGTACAACGAACAGGATTAACAGGTGAGTTTCTTTGTTTCTCTTTAAAAAAGGCAACAGATACTAGGAATAATTCCTGTGTTGCGGGGGACTTTACAAACATTCAAACAACGGACACAAAGAACACCCAGACTTGGAACAACCATTTGTGGATCATACAAATGCTTGTCCCGTGTGGAATTTGAACCAACAATACTCAGCACAGTGGCGAGGCGTCCACTTAAACCACTACGCCTTCCGTGCAGTCAGAGACTAATTTATTAATCATTGGTCAATTCAGGTATAATCGTTTTCTTCCGCGGGTAGTGATGCGTCACTAACTGGCGTTGTTGCTCCATCTTGTGTTTCAAATAGCATCCTGGCTATATGTTGGTTTGTCTTGTAATACTAGTTACCTGTACCGGTGGCTGGTAGGGCCTATAACCTATAGTTAACAATATTGGTGTATCGTATAAGTGATGCACGAGCCGGCTTGGTCACGCGTGCGTGGTTGTTTCGTAAATCAAATTACTTAAACTGGATAGCTTTATCTATTTATTATATCAGATCAAAAAAATGGTTACAATAGAGTTAACCGAGGCTTATCGTGTAACTGGTATTGTTTTAAACTTGTTTATATGTATTATAGGCTATGGATGTCGATGCTTTTGTTTAGGCGTGTATCAATTGTATTATATTGCTTTCTACTACTATTTATATCTCTATATCTCCTATATCTGGATCCTCTCCTATCCTCCTTCCTAATGTATAACGCCCACTAGACCATAGTGCACAAGCATGTGGGCAAACATAAGTGTACTCTCTGTTCCCTAACTCTTATGATCCGATGGGACGGTAATCCGACACGACCGGCGAGAGACCAACGGCTTTACGTGCTTTCCTAACTCCGGGCTGCTATTGAGATTTCTTAACAGAAAAACCCAATAATTTTTTGTTGGCTCGACCCGGAATTCGAAACCGAGACCTCATGCACAGCAGTCGCACTCACTGACGCTGCGCTACGGAGGCAGTCTTCCTAAAATATAGTATGATTTGTACCTATATATTGCTCTACTCTACACGAATTGTTCCGAAATCGAATTTATTTAAGTCTATATTGACGACAATATATTATATTTTAATATATATATTTTAAATGGATTAGCCACGTTTGTAGCAAAATTAGTTTGGTGGTACAATAAAATACACGAATCAAATAACAATTGTATGCAAAAATAATAAAAAAAGTGAATTTCAGTTGTTACCAAAATCTGTTAGACACAACTACCTACTCTTGTTGAAGAAACAATATTTGATGGGAGTGTAATTCATATGTCAATAATGTAACATACATTTATAAAAACTGCCAGTTATTTTTGCACAACAAAGAGCATATTATCATGGCCTTGTAGTAAACCTACGATTATTATTAAATACCACTATAAAAAGTAATCTTTAAATGGCATGCTTGTAGAAATGAAATAAATCATATTTTCGTATTACCTTGATAAAGTCAGGCTTAGAGACACTGACTGTGCATATGTTCTAGTTTGTACTTACGAACTGTCACTACTGTTCTGTTTAGCTGAAAAAGAATCACAAAAATCCTCTTGATAATTAAGGTTTGTAGTTTATTTAAACATGTATTATTAATGGGCGGTGGCCCAATGGATTAGACATCGGACTTGCGATCAAGAGGTCGTGGGTTCAAATCCCATCCATTGCAAAATTGACGTGCACTCACTCCTAATACAGGCTAAAGCAGTTTAGTTCAAGAAGTGAATAAGAACACAAATTAGCTAGTAATATTTATTAAGTATAAAACATATTAATTTATTTTATTTCTACTTCTTATATTTTAACATTTCTATTAAATTTCTGCAGTAATTTTCAAATAAAATTGGATAAACGACGTCATATTTTATAATAAAGACAGCTTATCGGACTTACTAACAAATATAGCATTGTATTTATAAAAGTCAGTATAACAAAGAGCTATCAAGGTCTTTCATACTCTACACTCATTTTCATAAAATAATCGTTTTTTTAATATACATTATGTTATCTATCAATTGTATTGCTATTTGTTTTAAAGTACTCAATAGAATGGCTTAAAAGAGATGATATTTTGTAAGAAACGATTAAAAATCTATGTCGCAAAGCCTTGACTGAGTCAGGAACAAGTTCATTACAAATGGAGTCTTATTACAAGATCAGGCCTTACGCTTCACTGCTCGCACTACAATTTCATTTTCACTGCTTAGTTTATCAGTAACTATGTACACGATCGGACATACTTAACGCTGTAGATAAATAATAGATTATCATTGCAATCAATGGATCAATATACGCTCGTATTGAACAAAGAGCATTAGGAAATGAAGTGGTGGAGCGATTTTTTACTTGATTCTTTGTGCGGTGTTCGCTGTAGATGATTGTGCAATATGCTGTGTGTTAAGTGTGTGAACAGTCAATGTCAGTGGCGGAAGTGTCTGTTCGAACACCCGTCGCCGTCCAACTTCTACGTGAGCTGTTGGCAAAGCAACCGGTCGTCCGCCTACCTGCTGTCTCTAAGGACTTTCCTCTTCCTATTCTCGACGTGCGTGCTCCTTGCCTCTATAGCCGTGCCCTTGACATTGAACATACATTTCGGCTACTGGTTCATATACCTAACACATTGGGGTTTCCTACTAATCGTACTCACTACGGCCTTCGCAACCGCTGTATCGGCAATCGCTTATTTTAAACGGCCTATTGGTATGCTTTTTGTTATTTACCTGTATCTTAGTGCATGTACTAATCTGTGTTTGTATCGATTTAACAATTGTTATCTTGTGTGACAAATCACACGTATTATTTATCAAAATTCTCTCAAGATAAGAGTTACTAACTATTTTTCAATGTGCTGCGTGTAACTTTGGATTTATAATGTTTTTAAAGCTGGTAGAAGGACAAGCATTGCAATGCCAAGTGGAGGATGACTTATAAGATTTGTGGGAGGTCTGTGCCACGTGCGGCGCGAGCACGTTCTGGCGCAGTTGAGTGACCTCCATGCTAACAATAAAGGTCTTGTCAACATACCGCCACGACTTTTTTCTTCTTGCTAACAAACAATCCTATCACTAAGCATGTATGTCGAAATATACAATACTACCACCTTATATACCTATTTACTTACTAATCTAATTTGAATATGTATGACGACCGTGAACAATATTAAAATGCAGCGGTCGTGTTTATAGTTTTACGTTGCTAATGGACGATACCATGAACACATTATCTTAAATGACACACAGCTTATGAAGTCACAAGCATAATTAATGCTATATTGTTTACGGTATTAGAAGCATTAGTAAATGTCGAAATAAGTTGCAGGCACTCTCAATTCCTGCAACTACTTGAATGTTAACAATAGTCTTGTAATTTGAAAGTTGAACTCTCCACATATACATTTATTAAGGTTCTGTGCCCGAAGGGTGCCAAGGAGACTCTATTACTAATCTTCCAACTATCTTCGGTCGTGTCAGATTGCCGCCCCATCGGATCATGAGAGTTAGGAAACACAGAGTGCACTTATATTTGCGCACACACATGTACAGTACAATATCTCCTGCGTGGTCGGTCTCCGAAATTGGCCGCCGTGACCGAAATTCAGACTGGAGGATATTATTACAATGTTATTTAGTCTTGTACGATGGTGGTTTTCTAACTCACTATCCATCTTGAAATCCACGTAACATAACTGCTGGTATTTACAGACGCGACCTTCGGACTACCATGGTACGTAAAGGTATATTGGCTCCTGTACAACATCACCATTCCCGTCGCCTTCCTCATAACAGTCTTCTACTGGGGAGTCTTGAAGACCGGTGAGTATTTTCAGTTTTGCAACCCAAGTCTAAATTAACCGAATCTTTACCGACGACCGTGACAATACTAAATTAAGTTGTACCAAACGTGACTAATTCATTTAGATTTTAATGTTCTTAACCTTGTTTCTGTGACTTGAGGTCTTCAAGTTTTAATGGCATTTGATTAAAAATAGATTTGTAAATAACTTCCCTGAAGCGTGGTAAGGCTTTGTGGGATATCCAGACAGCTCAAACTTAGTCCAGCATAAATTTGGAGTTGTGCACACCTTTAACTAACAGAAGGTCGTAACGCAATAACCTTGTGTCGCTTTTCTGTGAGGTGTAGGATTTAGGGTGACTGTGCTAATAGCGCCGCGATTTCTTAAGGAGTTATTGTGCTATAATTGCCAGTTTGTTATTATGTAGAACTAGTATCGTGTGGCTTATGGCGTATTTATAGACAAGGTAAATGATTGCCACCTGTGTAAAAAAAAACTTTTGTTCAAACATGTAGGTAAACTAACTTCAAAGTATGTCTATAAATAATTTCTCAGAAGATTTATTTTCAAAATTCTTTTTGTAATTATTTTTAAATAAACAATTCCCGCTCTAGTATTTTATTTACTCCTACTATGACACTTGTGTCGCCGGGACTTACAAACATTTGAATGGTCACAAATTACATCCAGGATTTTTTTATTACATTGGAATATCCATTCCTGGTTTACACAATTTTCGTCCCGTCTGGGATTCGAGCCCACAACACTGGCCGTCGTGGTATTGGCAATGTGATCACTGAATCCACTAAACCATCCGTGCAGTCATAACATAGAACCTTCCAAAACAATCAAACCAACTAATTATATACTATTCTAATTCCAGCAAAGAACACAGTGAACTACGCTCCAAATCCTGTATTGGACGTGATGCTGCACGGCGTCAACTCGATCGTCATGCTCGTAGAGCTACTCTGCTCTGCTCACCCCAGCCGCCTCATGCACATCATGCAGCCACTCTGGTTCGCTGGAGCCTACATGCTTTTTACCGTCATCTACTATTTCGTCGGCGGACAAGATCCGTGAGTTATGATTCTATAGAACGTATACTTATATTGACATCGTCATGCAACGTAAGTCGTACTCGAAACGTAAGTCTCTCTCAATTCTCTCTCACGCCAATACATAAAAAAAATCGCCTGTACATTCCTGTAAGGGCAGACTAGGTATAGGTAAATCACATCATGCCCGTTATGTTTTAAGTCCACTTTAAGAGAGCTCGATCCTGCAGCTTACAGCTCCGTAGACCGCAAAGAGCTGTAATTTTCTAACTTAGTGATGCTAACACGAATGCAATTACACTGCCCAGCCCGGTAATCGAACCCGGAACTGCGAGATTGTCCACAATATCCACTTCAATTAAAATAATCTTACATAGATTATTTCTAAATATCCTCAAGTAATGTTAGGTTTCAGCTGAACATAAAAGTACCTAGGTAATAATTAATCAAATCATACGTAAAGTAGTCTAATATATCTACTAAAAGTATAGTAATTTATTTTTGCTTTAACGTCAGCTTCAGAACAAACAAATCTCTAGCTCTTTAAAAACTTAGTTTAAAATCGATTATCACTTTTATACCGTACGGATAAACAAACACATAAAAAATTAAGTTAATAAAATATGCTAAAATTATTAAATTGGTGGTTTATAAATATTGCAATAAATAATTATAAGCTAAACATGAATCATCTCCAATAATAATTATATTAAATTAAAAATACATTGACTGACATTTAACAGGCGATTTGCCAACAGCGTGTTTCAATTATTTAGCTAAACAACGAAAACATTTGTATGTTTAGAGCTAAAGATTCAAGAGACACAAAGGTCAAATATTATTGAAGTGCTACTTGATTGACCTCCTCCAAAATAAACAATCCATTCGCCAAATCCAAGTAGCGTCCATCTACAAATATATTATACATACATAGCAACGTAATGACATAATTATTATAGTATGCAAATATCTTATATAATATTCAGCATCACACTAGCTATCGCATAAGTAAGGCACGTTTCGAAGCAGTTCTTGCATCAGCAAAAAGTTCAAGGTCAAAACGCAAGTTCTAATTCATTGTCTCGCTTGAAGATCGTTGATATGTTTCGTAACGCTGAGCCTCAGTATCTAGTCAAAGTGACACACGACCAATTTGCTTAGGTTAGAGGTCATTCACTGATGCGCATCACTCTAGTTGATACATTACGTTCGATGACATTGATATGCATAAAGTGGTTACACAAAAAACTACCATAAAACTAACGCCTTAAGCCTTAAGGTCAAACGCAAGTTATGTGGAATTTCTTGTCGAATTCGGTGCCTTAAAAGATATACCTTGTTTTTTATTGTTGTAAGACAATACATAAGGAAGGTAGTTAGCATGCAAAGTCCGTAATTATGACGCATAATAATCTCAACGCGTATGACGAATTGTTTGACCAGGTCAAACATTATTAAGTGGCAATGAAAAATGCTAGAAATAATCTTGAATCATGAAAAAAAATACTTGGTTGTAAAGATGAACAATTTTATGAACATTGATTCCTTCAGTCTGTATGTCTTACTGATCCAAACCAACTTCTAGTAGGCCAAAATAATGTGCCGCAATTACTGGTAATATGCCTAAAATTCTAAAAGTGTCAGTACCAGATAAATTTTATAGCGGGTCTTATTATTAATATATAGAAGGAATTACCCGGCATTATAATTTTTACAATAATAAGTCTATTATGTTTGTATGACGTTTTAATACATAATATATTGAGTGTTTGTTAATTTAGATTGATTATGTCCGTTCAGGCATACGGACGCAATCAATAGATCACACATCATATCAAGGATATAAAATAGCTGTACTTACCTTATTTTTGAAATTTATTAATATTTGTCAATATGCATTTTAATGCGTTATTGAAATGAAATATTTACATTTTAATTAAGTGATTCGCTTTACTTGAAAGTATTGCCCATATAAATTTTCAGACACTTATTATTTTTCGTTATAAAGTTAAGGTCTTCGAAACCATTCTAAAACGAATTAACATATTAAAATTTTTGCTACAAACAGAGGAAGGCCAATTCTGTATGATCACGTGGTATAAAGTAATTCTAAAAATTCAAATTAGCTATTCAATCTGTCTACTGTCTACAAAATTGTTTGAGTATTGGTAGCAACACTTTATCCTTCCTAGTTTCGAAATTATATCACTCCGCCTAATGCGTTCAGCTATTTTTAATGCAGCATTATTGCACGATCACAGGACGTGAGTTAGCAAAATTATTCATGTATGAAAAATCTATTTAACATGCGAAATCGTATGAGAACTAACGATTATTGTTTGTAAGGTCTAAACAATCGGTCATTCTTACACCATTCTACAATTGAAATATATTTTGTTCACTTTATATGCATGTAATCTCATGTGAACTATCCGCTCTTGATCAATCTTAGCTACTACTATTAAAAGATCATTTAACAGGTTATTTTTCTGACCTGCGTTGTCACCCTGAATATCTCTTCATTTTCGCACTTTTTTGGCTTGTGCTAGTTGAGCAGCAGCATTATTCTGAATGAGGTTTTGTGTGATCAATGATCATATTTGAATTGATCTAGAAATGTAGTCTTGTAATAGGTACTGGCGAAGAAGTCAGTTTAAAATTCAGAGGTTCCAAGACTTTTTTCTCATAGACCACTTTCAAAATATAGTTGGTTTCGGTGGAACAGCTACAGCTACAGCTACATTTCTACTATATTCCTTGGAATTCGTATTTATAATTTATATCGGTAAAGAAAACCGGTTTTTTTTATGGTATTCTCTACCGAAAAGTCGGTAGGTTCGAGACCACTGGTACTGAGTACAAAGTTCTTACAAGTAACAGTCGCTGAGCTTCTTTCTTCTTTTAGTTCTTCATTATCGAAAGTAAATAAATTTTCGTGGACCCCCGCTTACGAGTTGTAAACCTCCATTTTTTTGTCACGCCACGTTGACTCCCGTTGAGTCTCCCGTGGACCTCTGGGGATCCACCTGGACCATTTTGGGAACTAATGATTTAAATATTTAAATTATTATGTGGCTATAAAGCAATTGTAGACATATTTAGGGTAGTGTATTATGATCACTGTACCTCACACAGGAATTTACAAATTTGAACTAAAATTTAAGTGTTTTATAGGTATACGTAATATAAATATAAACCATTTTAATTATGTCTAATTACTTTCCTCTCTTTTGGAATTCTATGTAATCTAATTTATTTTTATTGTTTTAATAAATTCAGTGTAATAAATTAGGGTATCGTTTCCGATAATTCAGTAGTGAACTATAAATCCAGCTGGTTACTTGGCACATCACACTCGACGACAACGGAAGAAATAAAAAGAAACTATTTATAGCCGGCAAACAAGCAATAAAATCTCTTTGATTCTCATTTGGGAGGGTATTGTTAAAATTTATATGCAGAAGAAGTGCTAAGTAGAAGAATGTTGAAATACAAAATTCATAATAAAAATCAAAAATTAACTAAAATTGTTGTATTAGTTTCCACTCATAGAAAGCGCTGGCACTTGTGATACAATGTTAAATTAGTACAGGTGTCAACGTTTCATCATTTTCTACAAAACTGTTTCCACATATTGTGTTATACTATTCTAATTTTATTGGATAAATAAATTATTATTATTATTATTAAAATTGTTATTAATTGCTAAGTACTGTCGAATTTCGACAATTAGAACTATTAATTATACGTTACAGTGTGAACAAGTCACATTACTCTCACACGGTTTTAAGCATTCTATCAATGTCCCTCATCATTTATCCGCAAATAAGTATAGCCGTGAGCTGGTTTTCTACTGCTCGCTGAGCATCGTTAACATTCGATATGAGTGTCATTGAACGTGCGGGCCGTACGGCTGTTACGAACTGTTAATGGTTCTTATGTCTTATTACGTCGGCGAAGCAATGAAGATTGCACACATCTGTTCATTCATGCGGTATCATTTACTCCAGAATTATTGCTTACGTGGACTTATTTATCATTGACAAATACCATCTAAATATAATATCTAGTTTTGGTGTGTTAGTGGCGTATGCGTGAGTGACGGTAGTGAGAATATAAGTTCGAGTTCGTTATTAGGCAAATTGTTATTGAACTATTTAATGCTAAACAGAGGTCTGTGAAGTCTGAGAAGATAGTAGTTATAGCGTTTGCTCTGAAGCCATTCAACTAGCTGTGTGCACAAATTTAGGCGATACACTCATCGCATGAGAAGAAAGAACTTAATATGCTAAAATTCTATGTTTCACTTGGTCAATATTTATTTTACGTGGATCCAAGTACTTATAACAAATTGATAGCAGTTGCACAGTATTAGAAATTGTTGACCCTCATTTAATCCTCCCTCTAAACGTATACATGTATTATTCGTTTCCAATCATTAAATGCGCCTCTAATATATTAGCCGGAAACCAGACCCAATGAAAAAGCATTGTGTCCGAGCATTGGCTAATAGATTAAAAGCACATTTAATTATTGGAATCGAATAATACACGTATGCGTTTCATTATAATCATTTTTAAGAGCAGTTCTACGAACTTTCTAAAGAAGTAAGATCCTTGTTTGTCACCTTGGCAGTATGCAATATTTCTTATCATTTCGCATGTTTTTTTTTTGTTTTATATAGTATTATACATTGCAAGGGATTCGTTCCGTCTAACAACTAAAACATCTTATGCATTATCGCCTATATCCCTAATTTATGCAGTACATAAAGCGAATATTCCAAAACACATTTAAATAACTATTCACAAATTGCGTAATTACACGTCAGAAATAACCGTTAAATAAATCCTAGCTTAGAAATGCATATTATTTACAATTCTTACTTAAATGTAAACAAGCTTATGCGTATTGGCATATAGACCTAAATACATAAACCTTGTATGTATTTAATCATCAAATATGTACCGAAGCTGGTTCTCAAGTATTTGCTAAACATATACGCTGCCCTTTCGCAAACGAGTACACAGAAAATTATACTCATTAATACCATGTAGGTACTTATTTCATATTTTTGTCCAGGTTATATACAAGTAGAGCAAGAAATTTCTTCGTAGCAGCATCGACTTCAACAAGGTGTGCGCTAAACGCCAAACGCTGATACTATTTTTTTTTTTTTTTTTTTTTTTATACTCTAATAGGCTAGCGTTTGACCGCGATCTCACCTGATCTTAAGTGTAGATGCAGTCGACGATGGAGCACGCTTGCCTAGAAGATACCTATTCACTCGCGACTTGAAGACACCCAGATTGTACTCATCGGGAAACACAGACTTAGGTAGCGAATTCCACACTTTAGCGGTACGCATTATAAAATTGGAAGCAAATCGCTTCGTGCGTAAATGTGGTATATCCACCATGTACCTGTGTCGCTGGCCTGATTGTCTGGTCGTCCGATGGTAGAATGGGGAAGGAGGAATCAAATTATGCAGTTCCTCTGCACACTCTCCGAAATGTATCCGATAGAAAACCGAGAGACTAGCAACCTTACGACGATGCTCCAAGCTTTGGAGTCGTGTGTTAACCAATTGGTCATCGCCGATAAGTCTCCTGGCCTTCCGCTCAATTGACTCCAAAGCCTCCAGCTGATATTTTGCAGAGCCATCCCAGAGGTGAGAACAGTACTCCATGCAGGACCGAACCTGTGCTTGGTACAAATTAAGCAAATGTTCCGGCATGAAATACTGCCTCACCTTACTGAGGATGCCCAGCTTTTTGGCAGCTAGTTGGGCTCTTGCCTCAATATAGGAGCCAAAGTTAAGGGTTGGAGTCAATGTCATACCCAGAAGCTCAAGGCGATTAGTTATCGGCACGGATACATCTCGGAAAGTTGGAGCTAGTTGGAATGGGCTCTTTTTTGCGGAAAAAAGACACGCCTACTTAGAAGCATTGAACTTAACCATGTTGGCTTCACCCCAATCGGAGACTGCCTTCAAGGCCAAGTTCATACGCTCGATCATAGCTTCCCTGAGCAACTGTATCTGTGTTCCACTGGCCCTAGCGCTGGAGACGTAACTCTCTACAAGCGTGCTGTCGTCTGCATACCCAAACGTACCGGGTTTTAGCAGATCGTTAATATGCAGCAAAAAGAGAGTTGCAGAGAGTACTGATCCCTGAGGAACCCCGGCATTAATTGCCTTTTGCTCGGACGAGTAGCCGTCAATGACTACTCGAATAGAGCGGCTCCTCAGGAAATCTGCTATCCAAACGCAGAGGCCAGTGGGTAGGCCAAAGGACGGAAGCTTGCTGATAAGGCTATCATGCCAGACCCTGTCGAAGGCTTTTGAGATATCCAGCGAAACAGCCAATGCTTCGCCGTGTTTCTCGATGGCCTCGCTCCATAAATGCGTTGCATACACTAGAAGGTCTCCAGTAGACCGGTTTCGGCGAAACCCGTATTGCCGGTCACTGAGCAGACTATTTGATTCTAGGTATGTCAGGAGTCGGTTGTTTAGTATACGTTCCATACTCTTACAGAGTATGGAGGTAACTGATATGGGTCTGTAGTTCGCAGGGTCGGCTCGACTGCCTTTTTTTGGCACGGGCTGCACATTAGCAAGCTTCCAAGAGTTCGGCACTTGTCCTATTGCCAGGGAGAGGCGATACAGGCGTGTCAGCACCGGTGTCAACTCAGGTGCACAGGTTTTCAGTACTATGGCTGGAATACCATCAGGACCACTGGCCTTTTTCACGTCTAGATTCTGCAGCGTTTTACGGACCTCGGTCTGACGTATGCGTATATCTGACATGAGGGTCTCGCAAGCTGGTAGACACGGCGGTGTCACGCTTGCAGATTCCAGACACGAAGATTCTGCGAAGATAGAGCAGAATAAATTCGCCTTATCCTCAGCAGTGTGAGCCAGAAATCCATCAGGTGTCAGCAGTGGTGGCAGTGAGGGGCGGCAGAAATTCGATTCGACTGACTTTGCCAGGGACCAAAACGCTTTACTACCCGCAGGGTAAGAAGCTAGTTTGTTCCCTACACGGCGTATGTGGTCAAATCGAGCTTTCCGTAGAGTTCTCTTGCAGGACTTGGCAGCTTTGTTAAAGGCTCTCTTCTTGTCTGGTAAATCCTTAGCCTTACTATTTCGAGCGTTAACCCAAGCAAGGTAAGCTTTGTGCTTCAGCGCTTTAGCGCGTCCACATTCAGCCCCAAACCAGGGTTGAGTCTTGCTTGACGTGTTCAGGTCAGAGAATGGAATAAAATACTCCATTCCCTGACGTAACACATCGGTGATAGCATCGGCGCACGCTGTAGGATCACCCGAAGAGAAGCAAGTAGGCTGCCAAGGATAAGATGCAAAAAATGACTGCATCTCATCCCAGTCTGCCGACTTGTATCGCCAGACCCGCCGGGAGCTACTGGAGCCGTGAACGGGCGGGGAGTAGACTGATACAGTTTTCACCAGACAGTGGTCGGAACTACCTAAAGGTGCAGTCACCGACACGTAGTAATGGTCTGGGTCAGTTGTCAGCAGAAGGTCCAGGCAGTTGGCTCTTTGACCGTCAACATCTGGAACCCTCGTTGCCTCTTGGACCATTTGGGTGAGGTTTAACGCTAAAGCGAGCCTGCGCGTTTCTCTCCCAGCATGGTCAGTGCACTGGTACGGGAAAAGCCACTCCTGGTGGTGGGCATTGAAATCCCCCAGTAGCACTAGTTGGGCAGTCGGGTACCTTTGTTGAGCGGTATCCGCCGCCTCACTTAAGTACTCTGTGAGCCTGGTTGTCTCCTGATCTCCACTGTGCGACCTGTAGACACAGGCGTAGAGAATCTTCTCAAGTCCTGTGTCCACAAGAACCCATATGACGGAAAAAGAGGGGTCTTCAAGGCATCGGAGACGCCGATAGCATATGTCATCACGTACGTACACGCATACGCCCGCGCGGGCCTTAAATTTGTGCTCCAGGGAGAACCCTGGGTATGATAGGTACGCAACGTCCGACGGACACACTATCTGCGTCTCCGAGAGAAATAAGAGAGCTGGTCTTTCAGTCTCCAGATGATGGTGGACTGCTACGAGATTGGAGTGCAAACCTCGGATGTTTGCGAGGTGCACTTTGTGAGAGAGGGAGTGCAACCGCTGTTTAACGTATCTCTTATTCTTTTTTGCCATTATGATATTGGAGGAGTGAATAGGTAAGAGGACGGTAGTGGAACGAGGCCTTCCGCAACTTTACCTCAGCCACGTGTCATCTCCGCCACAACTTTGGAACATTAGCCCGGAGACCGCTGGGTCAACCGTGCCCCCCCGAGCTTATCCATAGGGCCCTCTCATCCGGTCGCCAACCGGCACTATGGCGTAAGCCCGGGATTTTTCGACAGTTGGCGGGGCAGCCTTTCACAAGTGGCTTGCTTGTTACTTGGGCCCCCTACTACCTGCGGTCGGCCAAAGCGGTACACCGTGCCACGGCTCCAGCTACCCTCCGAGACTAATGCTCCGATGCGGCAAAGACAATCCATGTCAAACCGGTTAGCTGACAGTAGGCAACTATTCCGACCCTTCCTCTCAAATGGCTACACCAGCCTCACGTGTCGGAACACGGCTAGGCCGCTTGGCGCCACGACTTACGCTGATGGGTGGTTACCAGCCTCGGCTTCAGCCTACCACCGGCGTTGTCACCTGATTAGCACCACCCAGGGGCCACGTGTAGGGATACGAATGTCGGGGTATTCTCCTACAGACGCGGGTGACTCAGCCCCCAAAATACATGATACTAACTACATAAGTGACAAAAATGGGTCTATCTCTTTCGAAGATACATAAGCAAACTCTTGGTGATTCGGGGCGATTCATTACAAATAAAAATACTTATGCCGATCAGAAAATTTAAAGAATATGCGTTACGACGGATTTTTTATATGATCACATCTTTTCAATATATAATATGTTGATCACGTTACTTAGCATCACTATATTGTAGGTAAGGCATAACAACCATCACTTAGGCAATAACATGGACGATATTTATATGTCAAGTTTACTGTCAAGTAATCAAACTATTACACGACAGTGCACGAAACTATGTACATATAGTCATCACAAATTACACCAAGTAGCTTTTTTCTTGACCACGAACCAACGGCCCACCTGATAGTAAGCGAGAACCGTGGCTCATACACATGGCTGTGTTTTCTTAGCATTATAGAAGCAATGTCAAAAAAATACAACCAAGTCGCTGCCTACTGGAATAATAATAATATTCTATCACATACACACAACACCATCTAGCCCAAACTAAGCAGAGCTTGTACTATGAGTACTAGACAATGGATAAACATACATATATACTTTATTTTTTTGTAAATACATACATATTATACATAGAAACACCCAGACCAAGACAAACATCCATGTTCATGCACACAAATGTTTGACTTGAATGAAAAGGGAAATGGAGCAGGATGGGGTTTGGGAAAGGAAGGGTGATGCGCTCTCACTCACCGAACGAAACGTAACAGATACTATTATTTTACGTCGATCTTCTGTGAGAGGGTGGTACTTCCCCGGTCGAGCCGGCCCATTGATGCTGTAACCAGCGTGGACCTATCACTTTTTATAGAGACGCATCGTTTGTTGTCTATATTATATAAAATAATATATATAAATGTGTGTGTGGTCGCATCGCCACTGCCACCGCGCCGAGTGTTGCGGGTTCGATTCCTACACAGGACAAAAATGTGTGTGATCCACAAATAGTTGTCGTGAGTCTGGGTGTTCTTTATGTCCGTTGTTTGAATGTTTGTAAAGTAATCGCGACACAGGAATTATTCCTAGTGCGGGAGTTGTCTTTTATTTAAAATACAGAAATAAAAAATAAAATGAATAAATATTATAAGATTTAATAATAAAACAGCCGATTTACAAAATTAACACGTGTTTTAGTTAAAATGCATATTTATGTTTACATTTATCACAGATTACGCAGCATTATTGAGGTTTTCTATTAGGAAATTCGTATGGAATCTAAAGCTGAGTCCGTAGACTTCAATACTGATGAGTCAGTTCGTAGGATCTTAAATGATAGTTGGTGAAGTGTGGGTAAAATACACTTCTTCGAGGATAGTTTAGGTTAGTGAGTCACGATCCGCATCTGAATTTGATCCGCGCGGCCCCGCCAACTCTGGTAACATCGAGGAACACTGTGATAGGTTTAGTCGGTATGACTGGGATGTCACCATCTTTCACCGGGTGAACCCGACTTAACCCTTCCGCCCGTCCCTGCGGAGGGATATGCGTCAAAGCATTCACCCAGATAAAAATAAAGTGAGTCACAGTCAAGTGAGACAATGTATGTATACATACGAAAAGTATCCTTGAGGTTAATGTACTATCGGTATTATTATGCAGTACGGCACCTTACAGCTTCATTTAAGCAAAGTGTAAAAATATTATTCATACTTTTAATCACACACTTAATGCGGAGCAAGGTCATTTCTCACGGTGCGTGCTAGGTTTTGTTCTTCATTAGTGTAACATTTAACATATTAGGAGACAAGGATTTGTTTTGTTTATATATTTGTGTTTTCGTCTACCAAGGTTAGTAAACTTTGTTGAGGTCAGTACCTTGATTGGTCAATCTGTTGCGTTTTCCACCCTTCCGTGTGTTAGAGACCAGTGTGTGACGAATATCTTGGACTGATAGGTGGGAACGGTAAATGTAAATGTGAATTCATATTAATACACGAACATCCAAGTTTCAAGAACCTTGGATGTTCATAAGTGTTACTTTAAGACCTATGTATATAAGTAAACATTTTTTTTACTTTGATTTTCATGGTGTTTTTCGTAATATTATATTCTGGTAA
The DNA here is from genome assembly GCA_930367265.1 of Catocala fraxini. Classification (NCBI taxonomy): domain Eukaryota; kingdom Metazoa; phylum Arthropoda; class Insecta; order Lepidoptera; family Erebidae; genus Catocala; species Catocala fraxini. The sequence continues at coordinate 9,072,034 of OV884025.1, read as the reverse complement.
CATATAAACATATTACACGTTAGGGTTTCTAAAGGTGAGATGATTGTGGATTTATGGATCCAGTCTGGTTTCGCTAATTCTAAACCACAAGATACTCAATTGTTAATTGATCCAATGATTGATGATTTTATGTGACATCAAGTAAACATTGATAATATGAGAGAAACAGCGACCATAAGACACATACAAATACTAGCTGACCCGCATAGAAGTATACGCGCATTTTGCAAAAAATTTCATGGCTGCTCCGCTCCTATTGGTCGTATGGTCGTAGCGTGATGTTATATAGCATATAGCCTTCTTCGATAAATGGGCTATCCAACACTAAAATAATTTTTCAATTTGAACCAGTAGTTCCTGAGATTAGCGCGTTCAACCAAACAAACAAACTCTTCAGCTTTATAATATTAGTACAGATAATTTAAAAAAATTACCGTTTAAGTACAAATGGTTAACATTTTTGATTGTTTTAATTGATTCTAATAGCTATCTACAAAATAAAATCGTATTAATTCGGTTATTTGTTTAAATTTTGCTAAGAAACTTACAAGTTAGTTTTCAAGTCAATTTTAAGAAATTCTGTATTATGTAGGTATTTCAAACATGAAGATGATAGAATAGTTATTATATTTGATATATGAAATGACTTTGACCCGCTTTCTTATACATTATAATTATGGTAATTTAATTTGTTTAATTATGCGAACATTAATATAGAAAATACTAATTATAATCCGCGATAGGTCATCGAGAGCTATAATTATTAGTAATTACTAATTATTCTAAATACACTGAACGTTCTTATACATTGCTGGATGTCCGTGTGTTTCGTTACTGGAAAGGCAGCAGCACACTGAATACGACTGGAAAGTAGATAAGTAAATCAAGAGGCTTGTAGTAACAACCTTCGTGATTAACTAGTAAAAAAAAGCTTTGTTCTGCCAACGCGCGCATTAGGGACTCTTTATCCATGTAGTTTTCGTTTGCATTTTATTTCTGGTTCGTTTATGTATCATCAATCATGTAATGAATAGGTACGTAAGGTACCTTGGAATGAATAGTTACGTAAGGTACCATGGAATGAATAGTTACGTAAGGTACCATGGAATGAATAGTTACGTAAGGTACCATGGAATGAATAGGTACGTAAGGTACTATGGAATGAATAGGTACGTAAGGTACCATGGAATGAATAGGTACGTAAGGTACCATGGAATGAATAGGTACGTAAGGTACTATGGAATGAATAGTTACGTAAGGTACCATGGAATGAATAGTTACGTAAGGTACCATGGAATGAATAGGTACGTAAGGTACCATGGAATGAATAGTTACGTAAGGTACCATGGAATGAATAGGTACGTAAGGTACTATGGAATGAATAGTTACGTAAGGTACCATGGAATGAATAGTTACGTAAGGTACCATGGAATGAATAGGTACGTAAGGTACTATGGAATGAATAGTTACGTAAGGTACCATGGAATGAATAGGTACGTAAGGTACCATGGAATGAATAGGTACGTAAGGTACCATGGAATGAATAGGTACGTAAGGTACTATGGAATGAATAGGTACGTAAGGTACCATGGAATGAATAGGTACGTAAGGTACCATGGAATGAATAGGTACGTAAGGTACCATGGAATGAATAGGTACGTAAGGTACCATGGAATGAATAGTTACGTAAGGTACCATGGAATGAATAGGTACGTAAGGTACCATGGAATGAATAGGTACGTAAGGTACCATGCAATGAATAGGTACGTAAGGTACCATGGAATGAATAGGTACGTAAGGTACCATGGAATGAATAGGTACGTAAGGTACCATGGAATGAATAGGTACGTAAGGTACCATGGAATGAATAGGTACGTAAGGTACCATGGAATGAATAGGTACGTAAGGTACCATGGAATGAATAGGTACGTAAGGTACCATTCATTCCATGAATACTCCTCTTTTTACTAATAGTTATATCTATTTATATAAAATCGGTTTTGTGGTGCAATGTAAAAAGTGTAATGTAAAATATACTCGGATGTGGGCGTTAATGGCTACGACACAGTTTATACTACTGTAGTCATTATCGTATAATTATTGTGAAAATGTAACAAGGTTTTCAATAAAATTATTATTATTATTATTATTATTAATGTTGCGGTGTTTGTGGTCGCACTCTTCCGAAACGGCGCTACCGATTTTTATTAAATTTTTATGTGTGTGTAGTTACTAGAATAGGTTGTAAAGTATATACTGCTAGGTGACTAGGATGTCAACATTATCTACATTTACGCGAGCGAAGCCGCGGGCAAAAGCTAGAAGTACTATAGGTCTATATATACTTTGGATTGTACTTTTGTACAACTAAGTATTTATTAATAAGGAACATAATAATTATATTCTTTTACTGCTTAGGTGTTTTTTACTGCGCTTTTGTCCATTACCGAGTCACAGTAGCTTGAGATACAATTTTATAATTTTAAACGTATTTATTTAACACATTCACGGACACAAAACCACTTTCAATAATTTATGATATGGCACACAAACTTTCCATACAAAGTGACATCACGTCTGGGGACGTATTGCCACACTACACAGTTTTAAAAGCATGTGTTGCGGCAGTAACGGTCAGAGACGTAACCGCCTGTAGGCGGACATTCATACCAAGTGCATTCTAAGCCGTGTGTTACGGCAGGAGTGTTTGCTGTGGCTCTAGCGGTCTGTATTCTAGCCTAAAACGGCACAGGGTCATATCCTTCCTATAAATGCTATGGGAAATAGTCGGCCGTGGACGGAGTTTTACTTTTAGTGTATTTTAAATCGCCGCCTACAGCCATAGTGCCATATTATGAGGGTCATAATTCACGTCTCTCGACGTACTGTCCGGGAATGTGTTAAGTAATGTGTTCCAATTCTTAATTTTCTAATCCTTTGAGCATGATACTCAAATAATTAAATGCATCATAATTATGATTTATCGTATTATTAAGATAAGTTTTAATCCGTCTAGAGATTTGGCGGTATCATTATTAATTAAGACATGAATAATTGATTCATAAGTTAATTACATGATTATTATGATAGAGGTAATACGGAAAACGTATACGTAGTCATCACGTTATCACGTTTTGGTAATTTCGGTAGGCAGGAATTGACTCAAACAGTATTGTAAGCCTATCTACCAGACGATCATTTGGCTACTGCGTCTCAACCCTTTGTTATGATGTTCTACTATTTGTACTAGATTAGAAAATTTTAGTAAACTTAAAAATTTCTCGTTCGTAAGTGTCATTTTGTAACCTTAATGAATGTATCTTTTTTGGCATTGACTTTGATAACAAGATTAGATAAGTTACACACCAATACTCTAACAAGTATGTCCGCTACAAAACAGCTACTCTGGTCTCTAAGCTACAGTACAAAATAAATAAATAAATTAATATAATTATGTGCTAGGTGACTAGACGGGCATGTGCAGGAAGCACAGGTTTAGAAAATTGGCAGAAATTGCAATAAATTAATTTATTCAGCAAACAAATTAATGCAAAAGACTGCACTATATCCTTTACTTACATTAAAAAATATGTTCTTTATAATAGTTTAGCTTGTACGATAGTTAAATTAGTGCATAATGTATTAAAAACTCGGATCTAGTAATTTAAAGTTTTTCAATTCCATGTGTTTGTTGTGTGAGTTTCATGCATAACCCACTGAATGGGTTTTGATACAGTTTTCCAGCTTTAACTCTTACTCCAAGTTTCGTTTCTTCTGATTTTGTTCGGTAAATGCGAAGTTATGGCACATCATGTGATACGCGTCTATGACTTCACAGACAGACTGTACGAAGTCGCAGGCTTAATCCAGTCATATAATTAAGTATATATTATAATAGATATTAAATACATGATATAATAATTATTAAACTTCAAAAATCAGACGCCGACGCGATTATTTATTTATTATAAGATAAGATCTACACGCCATGATAATTAGGATCTTGACAAATAACATGATTCATTTTTTAATTATATTGACTTTAAGATATAACTATAAAATATTCTCTAATCTAAATTTGTAAAATTCATATTTATGCAAAAACATGTCGGTACAACTTGTAAAAACAGTCGTAATAACACAATTATTTGAGTTAGAATGATACAAAATTTAAACTTATATTGTCGAATTGTGAGTACGTATTGTTTAATAAAAATTTTACTGACCATAGCAACATTTTAACAAAGAATCTATTAATACACAGAGCACTCTACATTACAAAATCAACTATTATATAAAGCCTAAAGTATACACTTTTGTTTCAGATGGGGTAACTCTTTCATCTATCCCGTAGTGGACTGGTCAAAGCCGGAACAAACGATAATAGTGATCACCTTGACCGCGCTGTTCCTGGCGCTAATGCACTTGATAGTCGTCGGCATAGCCTCGCTACGTGACGTCATTGCCAAGAAACGCCTTTCAGAACCAGCTGGGGTCTACAACGATGCGTTTACTCCTTGATCTGATAGATCACAATGAGTACTGCAAGAGAGAGGGGCACTGCTATGTGGTATAACCACACTAGACCTGTTTTATTCAGGATTCGGACAAGAGAAGTTTACTTCTCTTGTCTAATGGTTTACCATATTACTCAGGGGTGCCTGCAGTGATACTTACATCATATACTGCTAAACCATACTTTCATCCGATCCAAGATGCGTTTCCATAACCAATCATTGACGTTCTTAGTTTTGAAGTTCGGAACAGTTCCAAGTGTGGTAATTTGACAATAATTAGATTCTCAAAGCGTAGTGTTGTGTTAAAATGTGATATAATTTATCAAGCTTATTGTAGAAGGATGTGTTTAAAATAGTTTCGTGTACTTAAGGTCTTATATATCGTATCATACTATGACTGTACTATGTATATTATTGTCATAAAACTGAAGAGTATATATGTATGTATATTTAAATGCGCTAATCTCAAGAACTACCAGTCTGAAAGCCCGAAAGAATCGAGAGAGACTATAGATTGTAATATTCTTGTCATTGTAGGAGCATGTGATGAAAGCGCTTCTTTATACTACGACAATACGATGCACTATAAAATGTAGAGCTACTCATGCTATCGTGAGCGAACGTTATTGATATTTCGCCCAAGGCTCAAATGTTAAGGAAAGGGAAGTCTTTTAAACAGACATGCTCAGCGAATGATACGTTTCAGTCTATAACTACAATCATTGTTCTGAAGTTGTCCTATATTATTGTATGTCGCTATCTTGTTCTAACAAATACCAAAAAAATATTTTGTACCAGATTGCTTATAATCATAATATGTTATAGTATATTGACTGTATTATATAAATAAGTAGCGCTAAGAATATTAATATTCTTGTAAATCCAAATTCTATGACGATAATTACAGAAAGATCCCAAATCTCTTCTGAAGACAAGCGCCGGGGTTTGTAAGAAGTAAAATAAAAATCGAGTTTGTAACTAAAGCGCACTGTGATTTTAGTACGATAAGGCTAGGAATGTGTATGTATTTAAAACTAGGATATACATATGACTAAGGTTTGTTTATACATGACAAAATAAAAACATAATTAATTGAAATAATATTATTATTTATGCCTACACTACCTTGCATAGTGAGAATTTCTTATGTTATTTCAAATATATTTGTAAAAGCCCGCAGATTCTTTTAGTATCGTGATTATATCACACTGCCTACATATTTCATAACAGTAAATTGGTTTCATTACCTACTTAGTAGTGGGTTATGAAATGAAACCAAAGTCAGCCCTACGATAACTAGTATTAGTAATACTTTAGTAATACTAATACTTTATCGTAGGACTGTGTTAATCAAGCGGGACAGGGACAACGACATATTATGTAGGTACGTAAGATACGTTAACGTGCGAGCGGCACCAATCGCATGACGCCGGCACTGCAGTACTGCCAGTCGTACTGCTACGTACGTAAGTGCTGCTCCTCACGTAGTAATAATTATTATTCTCTCTCATATTATCATGCCAGTCATTCTTTCTTTCTTTTCGTGTGGTTAGTGGCCAACCTGTTGTCAAGAGTTGTTCAAGCCGCCCGTAGGCCTCTGATATGGCTTAACAACTGCTGTCAATTTGCCAACAACCGGGACCGACTTTTTACGTGCACTCCAGAGCACGGAGACGCTCAGATGAAATACCACTAAGCGGTCACCCATCTATAGACTGACCGCACCCATCGTTGCTTAACCTCGCTAATCGTTTACCGATCAGTGAGTGCAACTGGCTATGAGCGCCAGTCATGTTTTGGTGCTATATAATAAAGCGTGCCTTATATAATTAGATAGCAAAATACCGCCTGATGTTAAGTGGTTACCGTAGCTATGTACACTTGGTATTGCCTAAATTAAAAGTTAGGATAAAAGTGCTATGGCGTAACGGCAGTGAATACAACTGCCGTGAACAGTCTCGATTCGCAGGTCGGACAAAGTATTATTGGGTACTTTAATGTAAAAATTCTTAGTAGTAGCGAGAAGTCTGGAACTATGCCTAGTAGACGACAATATGCTCACATCTATTACGTGGAACTTTAAACATGTCTGGTTCAATACGTCTTTGCCTACCCCTTTGGATATACTGGCGTTGGACTATGTTTGTGTAAAGAAACAACGGCTGCGCATCCAGGGCAACTGACACATTACTGTGTATCCCTTGTGTTGTTATCAATAGTGCGAACGTCCACGTGCTAACACAGTATTCCCTTAAGAAGCTTCAAACAGTTGCAGACTGTATGTATCTGTATGATTGTATGTATGTATCTGTTGATAGTGCAACGCTATACTATCATTTAATTTCATTAATTATTTGTTCATTGAAATTAAACTGCTATATACGGATTTTATCGCGTTGTTTATTTGACACTTTATTACAAAATTTTGAAAATTGTTACACTACTACTGCTATTAAAAAAAAAAACTTTACTAATTTTTAAGCTAATTAAATTATTATTAAAACTATTTAGATTTAATTTATTTTTACACTTTCCCTGACGTTTCGGTTGCTTTTCAGCAGCCATGGTCACGGGGAGAATCCGTATATAGCAGTTTAATTTTAATGAATAATATTCGCGTAAATAGAAGACAATATTATAATTATTTGTTATTACAAGGAAAAAATATTCTTACTTTCCAAAAAACTGTTTTAAACAGTTTGTCTGAAGAATATAATATACCAGCGTACAAATGCTGCGCAGGATGCTCAGTAATAATTTAATTTTAATGTTAAGGCAGCGATAATTTAGTTTGGAATCTGTTGAAGTGCTACACAGAGGGTTCTAGTTCGGTACCTCTGACTCCTTTTAATTGTTCGTAATGGTTGACTATTACCCATAGTAACAGTTAAGGAATATAATCGTGAGACAACTTTTATGACTAAAAGTTTGCCGTAACGTTCTCGGAGATGTGTGAAGTATGGACCTTCTCACACTGAGAATAAGCCAGTGCCCAGCAGTGGTTTAATGTATAAATAGTGATGATATTTGATTGACAATTATCGCTTGCTCCGTGCCTCGGAGAGCACGTTAAGCCGTTGGTCCCGGCTGCCATGAACATCTATGGCAGTCGTTAATGGGAAAGTCAGTAACCTCTAATATCCTGACACTGGTCTAGCCTTAGGGTATCGTTAGCCTTCGGGTTGCGGAGGTCAGGTGGCAGCCGCTTCGTGTAAAAACTGATATCCAGTCAAATCCGGTTAGACCAGAAAAGCCGACCCCAAGTGACTTGGGAATAATAAAGGCTAAGAGAGAAGAGGAAGAAGTGATGATATTTCTATTATTAGATGTTTATTAGAATATAACCTTCTGGTTTTAACCAACACTAAATTCCATAGATATATAAAACATGAATATTTGAATTACATGTCTGTGCTGCAATCTATAGATTTAACTAATGAGGTTTTCTATGATATAATCGTAATAATAGTTTAAATCTAGTATACTTTTTATGTCTTTGGTTCAAAAGTATGGACTGAAATGTTATACTCTGTCTACGACTGAAATAATCTATGAAAATGGTGGAATCTGACGTAACTAATATAAATAACGTGACATTGAATACAAGTATTAAAAAAGCATTTTTGTGAAATAAGTAACTATATAACAGTATGTTATAATGCAGAAAGGGGCATAGTATAATATATTATATTAGAAAGATAAGAAGGCACACAATCTATGTAACTCATGTAGTGTTGCTGGTAGTAGGTGAAGTCTTCATCCAGACGAGGTTGTGGTCATTCTATTTACAATATATGTGCATTTTTTTAAATTTATTATTGTTTGTATATTATTTTACATAAGACATCCAGTAAAACATAATCTCCACAATTCTATAAAACTTTGACGAATGTCTATCAAAAATTAAATATTATTATTTTCCTATTATCTATTTTTATAATAGCATATAAATCATAATTCATAAAATACCGGTATGTTATCCAAATATTTATTTTTAATAGCGGTGGCAAAAGCCTTAATGAAATCAGGAGACGTCATTGTTCTATTGTTATCTGTAAAATGTATGGATCATCGTCAATGGCTTACAATCACGAAGGTAATCAAAGATAAGAGTGTCGAGTCGACAGCGAGCATCGAGGCGGACGTACACTAACAAATAATAACGTTTAATTTCAATAAAAATGAGTGTAAAGAAATATTTTAAAAGGGAATTCACCACGGAGATGTTTTTCTTGGAACATGAAAGTGCACCAGATTTTTACTTGAGCTGTTGGCAAAGGAATCGCTCCACTCTGCCACTTTTGTTTTTAAGAACTATAATTTTCGTCGGTTGTGTTTGTATATTGCTGGCGTCAATGATTCTTACTACGCGATCGTTCAATATTGGACTCTGGTTTATTTTTCTAACACATTGGGGATTAGTATTAAATACAGCAGCTTCGGGTCTAGCATTCGCTGTGTCAGTGAAGGCGTACTTCCTACCTACTGGTAAGTGAACAGTGTTTTTAAAATAGATTTATTATTTTAATTATTAGTGATAAAGGATGGAGTGTAAGAGAATGTCGACAATTATTTCGTGAAAATGCCCTTATTAAGCTCTAACGAAAACCGGTGTAAAAGAAAATATGTTTTCAAATCCACGTCTCTTCTCTTCGCCGTATTTTTAATGACTTTTCCTGGGCTCTATGGTTGAATAAATGAGTGAAAGGCCACGGTCAACGCGTAATACAAAGCATGCGTATGCTTGTTTTGTAAGATCCAAAACAAATATAAAATGTTTAATAAACGAATTATGGAAATCTTCGCTATGTTACTTATTACACATTTATTTGGGTACAGGGATATTTGTGAACAATATATTGCGCTTGGTCAATACTATTTTCAATATGTATAAACCATTAGATCTATTTTTAATTATGTACTTGCAATAATCATACTTGTTTCATCCCACACTAGGAATTATTCCTGTGTCGCAGAGTATTTTATAAACTCTCAAACAATGGACACACATTATTCTGTTATACATGTTTGTTAATCACACAAGTTTTTGTCGCGTGCAGGCATCGAACCAACAACACTCGACCCTAAGGCACTCGATCACTTAAATCACTACGCTATCTGCGCTATTAATTAGTCATAGCGAACTATCATTATGACTTGAATTTTGATAGCTTATGATAATTTCGTGTAAATTATTTACAACGCCTTATCGTATTTCGTAGATTTAGGTATGAGTGTTGCTTACGGATGTTTAACAAGTGAACTTAAAAAGGCAATTGTATAATACTAATAAGTAAAGGAGAACACACAGGCTTGTATGGGATCTCAGGCCGCTCAAAATTAAAAATAAAAGGTTTTGTGTCAGGATGGAGGTTGTCTCATTATATAGGGTATTATAAATACTATCACTATAAATACATTAAAGAAAATACATATGAAACGCGCCGAGATATTTAGAAAATGCTTGTTTTATACTTACTTTGAATAATTCAGTTTAGATGTTAAAAATATCAGTTATGTGTAACAAAACTCTTATTTTGAATACTCTATACATTTAAAGCAAGCAATAAATAACTATATAATATGCACATAACTTCGAAAAATTCGATGTGCTTGTCGTTATTGTTCGATTGCTGTGAGCGTATTGAACCACATGGCCCATAATGATAAGCTTTTTAACGCGGTATATAACCGCTTGCAATACCTATGGTATCACATCGCTAATCCCAAGGAAGATTAGTTTAAAGATGTGATAAAAGAGAAGTATTTGTGCCTCTGGAACTCTTACTTACCGGATGAAATGCAGGAAGATGATTATGCATCGGTTTCTGACGCGGCAACGTTAAATGTACTCGTTTAACGTTGTCGCGTCAGGAACCGGCTCATGAATACTGTCAGCCAATAATTGGAAACATTTTCTTCTAATTAAATAAATTTTATTTGGTAATACTAACACCTGATTTCTATAAGTGTTTAAAATTAAACGCATGTTAAGGGGTATGATTGGTCGTTGCCAATTCAAATAGTCAATCATAGTTGATGGTGCATTTTAATAGACTGGCACATACATTTTGTATTAACCTGCCTCTTAGAAATCCTGGACAAGTTAGTGAATAAGCTTGCATGATGCAAACGGGTTTTAAATTGACAATAGTTATACTATAATGTACCGCTAGTACATACCGCATATTTGAGCACTCGCTATAGAAATTATGTCGATTACCTCACGTTATTTATTTGCATTGAAAGGGATTCAATGCAAATAAATAACTTACCATTATGTTTTTACCATAAAGCAATAGATTGAGCCAGAAATTAATATTTTATTTAATCAATAATCTCCTTATTAAAAGTGTCACGTTTACGCCCCGTCTAATCTAAACGTTTTTTTGGTATTCGAAATATAAATCAAAGTCTTGACATCTGGAATATCATGTTAACAAGTATGCAATATGGAGATAAGATTTAACAGATTGTAAAATTCAGCATTTATGTAGAGATTGTGTTCATCTCTATTATTTTGTATATTTATTGTTGTTAAGATGTTTTGAAATACTAAGAATGAAATCATTTAATTTGTTTTTGTGAATTACGATTAGTATGAATCTGAATCTGCAAACAGGCTAACTATTTGCATTTATTGCTTTCTACCGAACGCATCCCCATACTTGATGCTATTGCAGAGAATTTCCTCGTACCTAATAATATATTTTCCGACATGGCAATAGGCGACAGTCTTTTTTCCAATGGACTGAAATCTTTTGTCTTTCTGTTCTCGTCCACGGGAACGGTCGCCAGCGCGGTCTGTTTTGTTGGCCGATGTCCGCCGGACTCAGGTAGGCTTTAACGGACTTATTGTCTTTGTCTCTCGTGTGAGCTATTATATAGAAATTCACGTTCTACCGCTTTCCGTCGTCTTCGAGCCGCCGAAGGCGCGTACAAAGTGCAAATGTACTAAAGTACAAACTAGTTGTTGTTTATCAATATATACATACACATACATACATAGATTCACGCCTGTTTCCCAGAGGGGTAGGCAGAGACTACGGATTTCCATTTGCTACGATCCTGACACACTTCTCTGGCTTCATTCACTTTCATCACATTCCTCATACACGCCCGTCGGTTCAAGGTGCTCTTAACCTGGCCTTTGTCCAGAACGCCTCCGATCTGATCAAGAAACGTTCGCCTAGGTCTTCCTCTTGCGACTGTTCCATTCACACTAGCCTTATAAACTTTCTTAGTCAGTCTTTCCTCGTCCAATAATCAATATATATACAACTAGTTTATACTTAGTGGTAATGACACAATACAAAACAGTAATTAAGTTACGATCCAGCTAAGGCTCTTTAGTAAAAATATTATACTTGTTACAAATAATCGATATTTGATATCTAGCAGGGCAATGTGATACTTACTCAGTACGGCTAATACTCGGTAGTAGACCAAATTACTTTATCATGGGAACTGATACGTGCTTCATCCATATCTAACGTTATCTATACGAAAACTAATACTGTTATCTCACAGCCGTCTGATTTAGGGTGAGCTTGTACTAATATAAAGTACAAAGAGCTTTTATAGGATCCATTTTATTTTTAGCGAATCACATTTATCCTAACTAATATATTATATTATAATGCGATTGTTTCTTCGTTTGTCGAGCTTTCACGTCCTAACTACACGACCGATCATCATAAAATTGTCACGTTGCCAAGGGAACAGAAAAGGACATAGAGACCTTTTTATCTAGATAAATAGTTTTATTTCAGGTTAATCCGCGGGCAAATACTATAGTATATAAATCTGTTATGGATTTATATATAAACATCCTGAAGAGACGGTCACGACGACTAATCCTTTCGGTTTCTTGTGATCTGTAAGGATAAGTGGTGGTTGAACACCAGAGAAAGTGATAAAGTAACAAAATGGAAATTAAACTACTAAGTACTACACTTTTTGAGCAGCGATAGCTCAGTGGGGAGACCAAAAGACTGAAATGCAGAGGGTCTCGGGTTCGAACCCACGTCGCGCACCTCTGACTTTCGGAAGTTATATGACTTTTTGAAATTGTGTGTATTGATTGACAATTATCGACTGCTCCGTGCTTCGGAGAGCACGTTAAGCCGTCGGTCCCGGCTGCCATGAACATCTACGGCAGTCGTTATTGGGAGAGTGTCGACACAAAAGATACCACTGGGTCGAAGTGTCGCCGGTCTCCACTGACTAACCCCCACGTCATAAGATACATACATACTACACTTTTTACTTTTACCGTGGGAGAGCCACGTGTCGGCACGAATGGGCCGGCTCGATCGAAGTGATACCACGGCCTCACAGAAAACCGACGTGAAATAGCGTTTGTATTGTGTTTCGTCGAGTGAGTAAGGGTACGGGAGGACCAACCTCCCTCTCTCCTTTTGGGGGGAGGGAGTGCAAATTTAAAAGGCCGGCAACGCACTTGTGACTCCTCTAGTGTTACGGGTGTCTGTGGACGGTGGTAATCGCTTACCATTAGGCGAAAAAATTATTTTTTTATGTACATACATAGCGGTTTATATATTTTGAACTGCGTTTAAAAAACTCGTTACACAAATCGAGGAAATCGTAAATTTATATAATATACTTCTAGCTTTTGCCCGCTTCTTCGTACGTGTGGAATTTGGAAACGGGTACTATTCTTTACCTTTCAGTCTTTTGTTAGTGAGAAGGGACATAGGACACTAAGAGTAACCGACATTAAACTATAATAATGTCCTCCAGACCGAATTTCGGTCACGGCGACCAATCTTAACGGAGACTGGCCATCTGCGCAGGAGATATTACAGTGCATAAGTATGTGCGCAAACACAAGTGCACTCTCTGTTCCCTAACCCTCATGATCTGATGGGACGGATAATCCGACACGACCGGAGAGAGATTAGGCGCAGGGCCAACGGCTTTACGTGCTTTTCAAGGCACGGGGGTCTCTAACACCGCCAACTTCCTAACTCCGGCCTCGTATTGACATTTCTTAACAGAAAAAGCCAATACGTTTTTGTTGGCCCGACCCGGGATTCGAGCCTGAGACCTCATGCACAGCAGTCGCATTCACTACCGCTGCGCCACGGAGGCAGTTAAACTATATATATATATAATATATGCTAATTAAAATCTGAACTATATTATGGCATGGTGCTCGCTGCCATGGACACAAAGCACGATGTTTGGACCGGACTATATCCTTGGATTTCATGGGCCGGGAATATCCTGGACACCGCTTGAATTGGCCGGGCTATACCCTGGACACATTTTCGTCTTCTTACAGCAAAATCTTCTATAGTCCTACTGGAACCGGATTGTCCTCTGGTCTTATATAAGGTTACGGCAACTGGAACATCTTGACGCGATCAGTATTTGGTCTTGTCTCTTGAATTCTTGAAACTTCCAACTTCCATTTTCTTGAGGCAGGCAGCGTCACCATGAATTATAAATTTACTAATATCTTAATGTACCTACATGACTGGTTATTCTTTCTGTCTGTTGTTAAAATGTTTGTAAAGTTAACCACGAGAAATAATTGCTAATAATATAATCTATATAATTATCGCTTCTAAATAAAAAATCGACAATATGCTTTGATTTAATACATATTTTATATTTCAGATGGGAGTTTGGAATTGCCCTGGTATGTGAAAACCTACTGGGTGATGTACAACATAGCTATACCTATAGCATTCTTTATAAGCTTGTTCTATTGGACTTTGCTTACTGCCGGGGGTAAGTTGATTTTATCATAATTATAATTTTACTAATTACTTTAGTACATAAACTACACGTGCGACACTGCTAAAAAAAACTACATGCTACTATACTTCGCGTTGATATTATCACCGACATGATGCATTAGCCTGTCATTGCTTGGAATACCAAATATAATTTGGTGTATGGCCGCCCGCGCCGGTGTGACGCTTCAACTGAAAATGGTTAAATGATTCTGATAATAATCGAGGTTAGCATTAATAGCTATAACATACTTAATTTTAATTTAGTTTAGTTCAGGCGTGATAATATAATATTATCCCATGCATAGTCTCACGCCTAAATCTATAGGAAAGGCTGAGTTGGTATTAATCGAGATTAAACCAGCTGTGGTTTCAGATGGCATGTATATAAAACGAGTCGAGCCTATCAATATAGCACAATTCTCAATATTTAATGACAGAAAATTCCAATAGAACTATGCGCAAGTATCTCATCCGTGGCGTCATGCACAATATTCGCTGCGCTACAGCTGCGGCGCATATTATAACAAAATATTAATGTTAATGTCAGGATCGTAGCAAATGGAAATCCGTAGTCTCTGCCTACCTCTCTGGGAAACAGGCGTGAATCTATGTATGTATGTATGTAATGTTATAATTATTATATTATTTCAGATGATGATTACGCGATAGACCCTGTACTAGATGTGTTTATCCATGGTGTGAACTCTGTTCTAATGTTAATGTTAGTGGTAATTGCACGGCATCCCACCAGACTGCTGCATTTCTACTGGCCGGTCTGCATCGGCTTGGTCTACCTGTTCTTCACCATCATCTTTTACTTTTCAGGAGCTCAGAGTCCGTAAGTTAATTAAAGTACTAAAAGAAACCAGCAACTTATTTCTATTTGGAAAATTCGATTTTCAGAAGCATTTCCTATCGCTAATAACCATCTAAACTGTAATGCTGTCTAATATTATTTATAAGAATGAGAGTTTGTTCGTTACGCTTTCACCCCTTAACTACTCGACTGATAATCATGAAATTTTGGCATATATGTTGTCAGGGTTCAATGTTGTGGGTTAAAATCCCAGAACTGCACGAAACGTTGTATAATCATATTGTTCTTGTTGTTGAAATGTTTGTAGTCAAGCGATCATCGCTAGTGCGAACTATTAAAAGAAACAGTTTAACTGATAACTTGTTTTCTCCAACAGTTTCGGCACGTCCTGGATCTACCCCATGCTGAATTGGAAAAATCCAGGCACTACGATGGCTGTGGTCGCTGGATCGGCGGTCGGGATCATTATCATGCACATTATCCTCGTCTTAATCACTCTCTGCAGAGACAAGCTCACCCTGAGATACAGGGATACAAACAGCTTATCTATATCTTACGATGAACGCTACAACTAGACTAACGTAATTTAGTAGTAAGAAAAATTAAAATCAGTAGGAAATCTCTTCGCTAGTTCAACTTAGCGATGATGCATGTCTTATTTGGTATCAAGCTTTAAGTTTTCTTGTTATTTTTATAATTAAATATATTAATAAAGCAGTCAACGTTTTCTAATATCCCTTTTTTTATTTTTCTTTTATTACATAAAAAGCATTTATTGTATGTAGGTAAAATTATTTGAATGAATACGATTTCTGTGAATGAGGTCTCGGGTTTAAGACCCGGGTCATGAATAATTTGATTGGGTTTTGCTGCCAAGTAATTTTCTCTAGCAGTGGTGCGTTTGGAATTATACGGCAACTTGCTGGTATTTCTACCTCATTCGTTTACCCAGTGCCATTGTCATTTAGAGAGCAAGGTCAAGCTAGCTTCCAAAAAGCGTGGTGTGCTCAATAGAGCTAAGTGGTTTTTCACTGTTGCGGGGCAAAATCTACTTCTATACAGGTTGTCCGGTAATTAATGGATAACCTTGAAATGTCTTATAGTAGAACTGAGGCCGTTCAGAAAAAAAGAAAGAAAAAAAGTGCAATAGCTGGTCATACTTTTGACTGTCTATATATTAGCATAAATAGTGTTTAATAATAAAACAACAAAAAAATGATGGAATTCATTCATTTATGGTCGTAGTGTACAAGAAAGTTAAATAAAATATTATGGTAATTAAAAAAGAAATCATATCGAAGGTAGTAGTTAGGATAGATATTTTTCATACTTTTTTCTGAATGGCCATCTGTTCTACTATAAGACATTTTAAAGTTATCCGTTAATTATCGGACATCCTGCATAAATCGCAAGTCCGGCCTTACATAGAGTACTGCAGCCATCTCTGGGCAGGAGCACCAAAATACCAGCTTGAACCTTTTGACGCGGTACAGAGACGATTTTTTATGAGCCCATACTCACGGCGTTATTAAGCCACTAAGACTCAGAAGGGACTTTGCCTCCCTTTGTGTGTTCTACCGCTTATATAATGGATTGTATTCTGAGTTGTTTGAGATGATGCCCTCAGCTACTTTTTATCATCGCACCGCTCGCCATCGGCAGGGATTTCATTCTCATACCTTACAAGCAAATTGGTGCCGCATCGAGCGGTTCCAGAGGAGTTTTCTCCCGCGGGCGCTTAGATTGTGGAATATACTCCCTGACGAGGTTTTCTCAAAAGACAGTAAAGGGTTCTCCAAAAAGGGTGTTAAAAGGTTTTTACAGAGTCGGCAACGCGCAAGTTATGCCACTGGTGTTGCAGGCGTCCATAGGTTACGGTGACCACTTACCATCAGGTGGGCCGTATGCTCGTTTGCCACTTTAGTAGTATAAAAAGAACTCAATATCAAATTTTCCGTTAATGTATAATCTGTAGGTAAAAGACACACAGAAACAAATTACTGAAATACAGCATAGCACACACGTATGAAAATATCCTGGAATTAATACATTCCAGTACATAAGGAATACGTATCATGGAAAATTACTCATTATTTGAAGTATTATGCGCTAAGATCGATTTTGAATACCCTGGGTATTCAAAATGACTCCCGACTCGTAGTCACACCACATTATCACACCAGTATGACAAACGGTAATTTTTTCTTGTTTGTCACACTACTGATTATCACACACCATGTATACCGTAAAAATCGATCGCAAAGCACGATGATCTACATTTGAGTGCCTACGAGCCAGTAGCTTGCAGACTTCGTGCAATTTTAGGGGACTCCACGCATGCCTTTTAATATGCCATGTTTGTGCTATAAATAAAATAATATTACTAGATATATATGTTTTGAGACTCAGTATTAACGAGCAATCGGTAGCCTAATAGATTTATTAGAGTCAAAAGATTGCTGACAGTACCTGATTATATTAATGACACAAGCTAGTCAATCATAGCAAAATGTGTGTTTTTTAATTGTCGTAATCAACATAATTCTTCTAAATGGCAAAAGTTATTGTCGAAATACTGCAGTGAGTAGATTAAAATTTACGCGAGATCTCTTCTTATAGCTTCATTTCATAAGATCATGGATTTATGATGATGTATAATGACACAATATAAAGTATATTAGAAAAACATTATTGAGATTCTGGTGTAAATACTTTCTACTAATTATAAAAGGTGACAAGTGACACTCGTTTATTTAAAGAAGACATGTGCTATCGGTTTTACCTACGTTTTTTTTATTTTAATCCAATCTATTACTTAATGAACTAACCTCACTTTTGTAACCTAAAACAATAAATGATATACACATAGGACAACAAAGTTTACTATGATATATAATATAATAGTAATGTTATCCGCATTCCCAAAACTATACACTGTGTGTTATCTTATTTACCAGATTATTCAAGCCAAAAATGTCCCTTATGTCGTAACGCCTCTCCCAAAAATGAGTAACTCGAGATAACAATACGATATCGATTATCAGTACGCTGTGATCGATAGCCTTGACAGGTGTACTCTATTACTGTAACAACAGTAATCAAAATGAGTGCTATTAAGAGTTATTTTAGGGAAGAAATGAAGACTAGTATGCTCACATTGGAGCATTCAAAACGGTCTGACTTTTATCTTAGTGTTTGGCAAACGACGCGTTCAGTTGTGCCACTTTTGATCTGGCGAGTGATACTCTTTCTATCTACCGTAGCAATAGTGCTATCTTCAGCGATCATATATATACAAAGCGGGAAATTCGCGTTCTGGTTTATTTACTTGACGCATTGGGGATTGACGAGTATTCTCCTCACCACCGCGTTTGCAGTTGCAGTGTCTACCCGGATTTACCTTTACGGACCTATTAGTAAGTGATTTTATTCTTTTATATAACAAAACTAATGTGCATTTAATGTGATTACATAATTTATATTTGTTTGACATAAAAATTATAATAATAACAAAAAAATATTTCAATCAGTGCATTGAACACTCTTTTCCGTTACCTGAATTTATTTGGTTTTTGGGGCAGTGTGTAACGAAAGGTGTGGTCATGTCATCAACCACTAAAGTTGAAAGTAAAATAATTTAAAAGTGTTATTATAGTGTTTCGTACTTAAAATGTCCACACGTACTGCCTATCCTACTTTCAAAGATCTTTATCATTTGAATCGTAATAGTTATAATGTAAATAAAAATAGTCTAAGATGAACAGTATGTGGTGTTTGCTGGTATTTCTGTTAAGCCTTCTAAAGCTTTAAAATATGCATAACAAAAGAAATACAATGTTAATAAAAGTGAATTACTTCTTTAACGCCTATAGTGTTATTATTGAAGTTACTTATATTTGCATTTTGCTATTGAATTTCCACAGGCGCTGAGTTTAGTCTACCATGGTACGTGAAGACATATTGGGTATTGTTCAACATTGCGACCCCAACGGCTTTTATGATCACTATCTTCTACTGGACTCTGCTATTCGAAGGTCAGTAAAATATGTATACCTTGATCTTAATATCTCATTTAAATAAAGTAGAAAGAAACGTCCTCGATCACATCAACAATCACAGCTGGTAAAATGTGTTCCTCCCTTTAACATTCAAGGATTTTGAGAGTCTATGTATATATATATACTAGCTGTCCCGACAGACGTTGTTCTGTAAACACGAAAAAAAAAACAACCCAAATCTAAACCATCCTCGAATCCACATGAACACACCTAAAAATATCATCAAAATCGGTCCAGCCGTTTAGGAGGAGTTCAGTGACATACACACGTACAGTAGAATTATATATATAAAGATATACATATATATATATATAAGTCTATGTACGTTTATACCTCTACATTCTCTTCAAGATGACTTTAAATGTAAATAATAAAATTACATTATACAGTTCTTAAAATATCGTATGCACTTTATAATATAATAAAATAATGCTTCTGTAGCGCTGCGATAGTATAAGCAACTGTTGTGCATTCCTATTATGAAATCCTTAGTAGTAGCACGGAGTTTGAAACTGAACCAGTTAACGCCAATTATAGGCTCGCCCCTATTACGTAGAGCTTAAAAACCAGTGGCTGGCAAGTGTGGGTGTTATATACAAAGGTATATAACACAGGTAGCTAACCTACCTCTTTGAAAATGGCTAAAACACTCTTGCTTCACCACCAAAACTGTTATATTCACTTTATTCCTGCTGGTTGTTGTAATAGGTACCTATATGTAACAGTAATAAATACTCAATTTATTATAACAGCTGGCATCGAAGAAGAACTAAATCATGGACTTGACATAGCGGTTCATGGACTTAATTCAATTATCATGTTGATGCTTCTGCTCAGCAACTCGCATCCTAGCCGCCTGCTGCACATTTATCAGCCGCTCATCTTTGGGCTCATCTATGTGATATTTGGACTCATCTATCACTTCGCCGGTGGCACAGACCAGTAAGTACCGTTAATCTAATTCAATATTGAAAGAATTATTCTCTTGATGATATTATGAAATAGATGAACTATAAATAGATAAAGAAAACACGGTATGAAGACACATACGTCGACGTTTAGTCGTCGTCGTAGTCTTGTTAAATCACTGCTAATTTACTCGTAATTGGCGATTGAACCAGTCTAAAAGGAATTGCGTGATACAGTTTTAAACTACTAATGAACATATATATAAACCTTCTCACGCTCAGATGAGGCGCGTGCCCAGCAGTGGGACAGTTTAATACAGGGCTGGTATTATTATATTATATAATGTACATATTAGTCACGAGTTTAATTCAATAAATAAAAAAACTTATTAATTATTATAAAACATTGCATATCTCATAAATATCTAAGAATTTTTTTATTAAATTGGTGTATGTTGTGTATCTTATTCATAAATAACTTTTAGCAGTCAAGCGTATATTCAAATCCAGCCGAAAGAAGTATTAAGACATAAAAATAGAGTAAAGTACAAAAACGGAAGCTTAATAGGCTTCCTAAGAAATCCTTTTTCATATAAATATAGAATAATAAGAATTAATAATAATAATAATAATTAGTCACTCAGTGGTCAAAGTTCGACAATAATGTATTTTTTTAATAGATTGCTGCACTCTTTCGCTTTAATATTGTCATATCTGAATAACCTCTCTGTGCGTTAGATCCTTAAAAATATGTACAAAGTGTTCTCTTCGCGTATTAATAATAATATACACTAATATCTAACCAAATACCTTGATCTTTTTTCAGAAAAGGGAACCCCTACATCTACCCAGTGGTAGACTGGTCTGCGCCGAGCACCACGGTAATAGTTGTCATCATAACTGGGTTGCTCTTGATATTCCTACACCTACTGACGATGGCCATAACAGCTGGCCGAGAAGCGATTGCCTCACGATGCATCAACAAAACTGCCGTCGTACGTGTTGAAGAAGGCATACCATTGAGACAACCAGTGGTCGCAAACATGTAGATAATTATAATATAAATAGTGTAAACAGACAGGCTAAAACTTATGAAACAGTCTGCTAACGTTCGTTTTAAAGGGGTGAGTAGTTGGTCCACGGGATGCGAGAGATTTATTTTTTGGTTGCCCTACCAAAATGGTAAAAGCGGAACCCTTATGCCATAAGTTACACCATAAGGCTTATAGTGTAGCTTTGTTTGTCTGTCTGTCTGCTTTGTCCAAACATAGACAACTGTCGTAGTAGGAATAATTTTATACCGCAGCTGACTTTTTAAACATAGACACAAATAATAGCCACACTTGGGACAACAAGTAGATTATAAATTATCTTCTGTCAGGACCAAACACAACCCTCGGTGAATAGACAGTAACGGACGGCGAAGTGACTTTACCCACTGCCATGGACATTATCCATGCCATTGCGATCACGTTAGCAGACTGTTAGCTTTAGCTAGCCTGTGGTGTAAATATAGCTTTTAGAAAGCTACTTTTTATAGTGATGTGAATGGTAGTTGTGTTAAATTATTGATTGAGTGATGGTTATTAAGATATTAATGATATTTGAAAATAAAATATATTAAAACTACCCAAATAACAGCGACAAAGTGTTAATGATTTGTTTATTGCGACATCTGGGTAATTCACTGTTTAATAATAAACAATGTGATAAATACCGGTCCATCAAATATTCATGCCCATAAACTAGATTAATTAGATTCTACATCTACCTGCACCTGCCGCTGCCAGTGTCTCTCTGATAAAAACTCTTGGAGAGCTTCGTCACGTTGAAACGGTAGGTCAGGTACTTTACTAACTCAAAATGTTGGTAAAGCATTCATAATACACGAAAATATGTAGCATTCTATTAAATAGCTCTGACTATTTTTACAATAAACATTTTTTGATTCTATTTTGAAGAATAAATCAGATTTGCCACGTTGAAGTCTGTAAGTGCACTCAAAAATATTTGAACATGGAATAAAGACCTAGAAAAATGCTGATAGCAAATTATTCATCATGTAGATGAGCTAATTTTAATTTGAGGATTCAATTGGCTTGTCCTAATTTATTATTAGTCCCGGGGTCCGAAGTTAATATAGCCGTTACCTTATAAAGAAATAAAAATAAAAGATTTCGTATTATAATTCAGCAAGTACTATTATTTACAAGACGATTTCTAAGGTTAAAAAAGAAAGTAAGAGAAATGTTGTCCCTCTATTATTTTGATGTATTTATTTTAAATTCCATATTGTTAAATCACGCAAAAACAGATATGTTAAGCTTTCCACAAATCGACAAGTTAAAAATGCAAAATCCTCTCAAGTGTTTCTAGAGGAGATTTTGCATTTCTGGCTTGTCGATTTATGAAAGTTTCGGATTTACTTTTGGAGTGCCAGTCATTATGTTCTCACTGCGTATTTGTATGTTATATCTGTCAGGCTTTTATACAAGTGTTATATTTACCTTTATATTGTCTCCAAGAAGATCACTGCTGTCTACATAAGTATCACTATACTAATGTAGACAGCGGTGAGTTCAATTCAGGATCAGAAGAACTCTCTTTCGCGGATACTGGTTCAAAATTATTAACGTTTGCATCTGAATTGGGGGCTTCACTTCCCAATCTGACAAGGTAAGGTTCGTCTCGTATATAATGCCATCTTCTTCAAGCTCTTCTTGCAACAAATTATTTATATCCATGTCACGCAAATGGCTCCCCATTTTGAAACGGAATAAAAGAAAATTATTAATAATAAAATTTCAAACATAACAACTTTAACCTATCTAAAAGCATCATAATAAATAATAACACAAAAAGTAACACTGTATGCTGGGTCCAGTCTGTGGAACCTGCACGCCCTTTGCTACAAGCACGCACGTTGTACGACTAAGGGAGCACGCTTAAGACTGAGCTGGCGAGCGGTAAGCGTCGAGCGATATGTAGCGGTCAGCTACTAACGATAGTTACGTGTAAAATTCAAAATTGAATGAAATTCAGCTGTTATAATTTGTGTGTGGTGGTAGGTCTGTGGGACACTACCAGGCACGTCGAGGATTAAGTTAAAAGTAGGTAATTAAGTCATAAGTAGATATGTAATTTAGTTATATATAGTTCTATTGGATACATTAGGTTCAGTCTCCGTGCAGCGACACAGAATTTATGATCTTCTTTTTTAATTTTCTATCTGAAGGTCTATAATTTATCACCCGACCCGTGATCAACATCACCATGGTAAACATAAGCACACATTTATGCCGTGGGATCAAAGAGTAGTAAAAAATATTTATAGCTTTAGCTTTGGCATTGCTTGCGTAAAAGTAGGTTCGGTAATGTTAGTAAGAGTACTTTTTTTAAATAGAATGTAGCCTATGTTACTCGGTGATATCGGTTGTGTAGTTTTTGAGTTAAACCCTTACAAACAAACAAAAAATCAACAAAATGGACGCAGCTACTAAGTCCATATTTTACAAAGTACCTAGTCAATGTATTAATTGCGTAAGGTATAATTACAGTGACAATATAAACAAAGGGGGCGTTATGCATACTTAAAATATTTGTTTGTCAATTTCAGAAAATTGCACGACGCTATAACTTAATTGCGGTGTTTGCAGCCATCAACGTCACCGAATAATTGCCATTCTAGGGCTGAATACTTAATATCCATGAATGCTTGATTAGTTTAAACAGGAGACAGTATTTGTTTAGGAATACGTTGGATATGATATAACCCTGCAAATATTTGTGAACTTACATCCATCTGATATAATGTAGGTAAATCGTATTTAATAATGGATTAACTTTTTTATTATTTCAAGGCATGCGGCCTGTCTGGTGGTAACTGTTACCGCAGTTTATGATGACGATTGCGCGCAAAATAAAAGGAAGCACGTTGTCATCCCGTTAAAATAGGTGTTGTTGTTTTATCATCGTAAAAGATAAAGATCACACTGGCCGCTGCTGACAGCAAATATGTATTTTAAAGTAAGTTATCAGGATCCTTGACATTTGTCAAGAGGCCTGGAAAGTTACTTTTCACAGGGACACTATACAAGGATGCTTTGCTGCGATCTTCTGTACATCTTCTGTACGAAGCTATTTCTCTAATAAAGCTGCTCTATAATGCAAGTGGAATATCTGGTTTAATGGAAGATTTTGTTATTTCTTGTCTGATAAAATAATTTCAAATAATTTTAGATTTATGTCATTAGCTGAAACAAGTGTTATAAAGAATTATGTTCATTTTAGTCCAACACAAGATAGCGTATTTAATTTTACTTTGTAAACTGAATAATCGTAAATCCCATTAAATAAAATACGCCAGCACAGATAGCGTAGTTGACCAATTTGATAGATCACCACAGTCCTTTTGCACCGGATATAATAAAGTAGCTATACGAAACAGGCGACTGGATTTTCTTCACATCCATCAAACTTTGGTATAAACCTCGTAGAAATGGCTATGATGTTTGTCAAGGCAGGAGTAGTCGTTTTGCTTTGGTCGTTGGTCTAGTCATACATTCTTAATTGACCGTCCATGACGCTGCAAGCGATTTTTCTAAAATATATGCTGACAAAACGTTTTGTAGTGCATGAAGTACTATGAAAACATTAGATGAAAACTCTAGTGGCCTCTGCGTCAATAATGGAAAATTTTGAAGCGCTTACCCTACGGCCATATAATAAAATAAAAAAAACCTTTGAGACAGAAGCTCAACAGTCTTCGCACTACGCTATAGTGCTTTGATATATTATGTGTATATGTCAACAGGTCTCCCTGTGCAAACAGTGTATCTCTGCTATTGCGTACATTGCGCTTGGCAGGGTTCTGTAGAATGAAAGACACCCAGGGCATGAGCCGTGCACGCCGTGTTCTCCTTCGCGGTTATCATTTATTTGTCCTCTTTGCCTCCTCCACACACGTTCTACTCCTGGGCTTGCGTGCTCTTCAGGTAAGTATATATTGAGTTAATAAATCAAAAAATAAGGTTTGGCTATAAATCAAGTAACAAAATCATATGAATATGACCACCAAACATAGAGTTACCAGAGTTTCGTCATTTAAGTACGGCAAAGTTTTTCACTAAAAGTAAAACAGGTTGGTAAAGACATGTATGGTTGCTAGTTTGAAAGCGATCCAGCTACTTAATTTTTTCCTTGAAGCTCATAGTTCCTTCGAAACAGTACGTTGTTATAATAGTCGCTGAAATAATATATTTTAAATACAGGACTAGACCAACTTCTTGCAACTCTACAGACTCAGTCTGTTTGCTAACATATTCGACGTATTATAGATGAGGAACGACTTAGACAAACTGCCGCAGATATTGTACGTGACGTTGTGTTTTGGTACATGCCTCGCCAAACATATCGTCTTTCATCTAAAGGCGGACGATATCGACGATCTTATCACCCGTTTAGATGGTGAGTATGAACCTGTGTAATCATCCTAACCGTTCAAGCACCGTCGATATACTTGCCAGTAATAATAAATTTTTTAAGTATTTTTAGGATTGAATTTTCAGTCTAATCAGGAACGGTTGAATAAAATAAGACTGTTTCCATGGAGTAATTGCCGACACACCTACAGTCCAAAGTGACAATGTTATTCTGTTAAAAGAATATTATTAACATGAATGACAACCGTCCGGGTTTGAGACATAACTCACAAGCGTCTCACTCACAAGCCACAGCTCATACTTACAGCTGCTATTGGAGCTTACCAATGAAAAATCTCATTAAGCCTGTATCTGATACAGGAATCTCATTTGGCTTATTTATGCCATAGAATTAACAACACAGGCAGTAAAATAAACTTTTAGAAATATCATTATAGAAAAAAAGTTTACAGCTATATGGTTCCCTGTAGATCCGCTGATGAACCAAGAGGAAGGCGCAGGCAGCGAGCTGATGCAAGCGACGACGCGAGACTGTGCGCGACTTTATCGCTTCTACACTGGGTGCTCAGTCGCCACGTGCGTGTTATGGAACGTCAATAGTTGGATCGACTGGATTCAAGGGCGACACGTTGAATTTTTCTTCTGGATTGGCTTCAACTATGACCATTTCGCTGTGTAAATAATTTTATGATTATTAGTTATTTCTTATTATTTGATTGGCATTAAACTCGATCAACTTCTTAACACTTTTCAAAAATTGTGTTCTAGTAACTGGCTAATTAATTAATTTATTTATGTGCATCAACTGCTCACTACACTTACAGTTGCCCAACACGTGCAGTGAGCTATGATACATACATAATACATTATCATTATTCATAACTTAAAAATAGTGTACTGTTAGGAATAAGAGGTGAAACAGCTTAAAAAATTCACAACAGTTGCACTTTTACCTTTAAATAATCATTGAATTATTCGCGAAACAAATAAACTAAGAGATAATTGGTATCACCCAAACAATGATCACGCAGCACGTCCGTTCCGTCCGCCACTCGATGTCAAAGTGAGTCATTGCGCGCCGAGCACGCTTTTATAAACCGCTCGATTTGACGATTCGTGACGTTACTTGTTTATGTCACTTTAGTTGTTTGCTTAGCCGCAAGGCCTTTGTGATCATCTTGGACAGTTCACATAATATTATTCAAATGTAGAAAGAGAGTAGGTAGACAATTTTACTATAAACGTTATAAGCAAGCGTATGGCTTATCTGATGGCTGGCGATTGTCGTAGATTTTGATCACTTGCAACACCAGATATATGATTTGCGCATTGCCATATTGAGTCTAGGGATACGGAATTTTAAATTATATAAAAAGAAATAAAAGAAGAAGCAGTTATTTGAGCAACCGGCACAATAACAGTGTTATTGCTCTTACGCCGGTTCCATGTAAAGAATTGGCAACCCACAGATTCTCCGCTCGTTCAACGTAAAATATATTTTATAGCTATAATTACTTTGTTATGTAATTTTCAGGCTGAGTGCATTAATGCTGTTCACGCTCTATTTGACCATTATGGGTGGCATCGGACAGACCGCGATGGATACATTCATTGTCACAATTTTGGAGCAGTGTAAAACTCAACTGCATATTTTAAGGTAAGCTTTGATACATTAGTGACTTATTAAAGCTTCTGAGATGTCGTACTTATACTAAACATTTATGTTAATTTGCAGATTGAATTTTGAATCGTTGCCGGCACGAGCGTCTTCTGTCAGTAATGAAACGGGTGTGCCCTACGCTGCAGCACTAGCGAGGTTGTTAGTAGATAGTTTGCTACACTACAAAAAAATTACTGAGTAAGATATAATTACTTTATTGTCAAGGATACTTTGTAAACATACAGCGGTTTTTAACAAACATGTGGTAGCTTTGTCAAGCTAGATCATTATTAATAGATAAACATCAGATTCTGAATGGTGTTTGTGCATGGTCATTATTTTCTAATTTCGATGCGGAATCATTAATTATTTCATACTGTTTGTTAAATTTTCCCCCGTTTATAGCTGGAACTATTATCATTTAAACAACAAAAAAAAACTATTGTCAATATATACTATACTTACATCCCAAAGACTGAAAGACAATGTCTTGTTTAGTATCTATTCGTTTAAAGAATATTATTAACATATAAAGGAAAATATACTTTTCTTAAGGCTATCGTTAAGGCATAAACTCTAATAGTATATATAGAAAAAGTAAACGATAATAAAAATGAAAGCAGTACTTACATAC
Organism: Catocala fraxini; assembly: GCA_930367265.1. NCBI lineage: Eukaryota > Metazoa > Arthropoda > Insecta > Lepidoptera > Erebidae > Catocala > Catocala fraxini. The sequence goes on along the minus strand of OV884025.1, from coordinate 9,044,232 downwards.
AAATAAAAGTTTAAGCTACTCACTCAACTCTACTCAAAAATGGACGTCACTGTTAATGTGTTATTTGGTAGTTTACTGACTTGTTGTTTACACCAAGAACTTAATCCGATTGATATAATTATACGTTACAATAGTGCCATAATTTTTGTTTTTACGTGTGTGAATGCCTTGTCGCATATCCCTCCGCGGGGACGGCGGAGGGGTTGTGTCGGACTCACCGGGGTAAAAGAAAGATGTTGAAATGATGATAATGGACCCCCCGGAATATCGACTAAACATACCACGGTGTTCCTCTACCAAACCGCTATCGACGGGGCTGCGCGAATCACTTGCACATGCGGTGGCGACCCCGTCGAGGTTTCGGCCCGCTGTATGAAACGGCAGGGCACTACAAGAAGAGACCTACCCTCTGGCACTTCTCACTCATAAAAGCCTACTGGCCGCCCTCTTAGAGGGGAGACGGACTCGACACAGAGGCGCGCGTGGGAACACGCACGCCGCCTCTCGGACCCGGTGCTGATCGGATGGCGGCCAGGCCCACGAAGCCCACCACCCCCAGGTCAAACCTCAGGGTGGCTGGAAGTCATCTCGCACTCTCCGGCACCCGGCTCTGCGGTTGTGGAGAGGGTTTAAGCGATCTTCTTCCCGCTCAGCCGCCTCCTTGATGGAACTCATTTCCTCACAGAAGGAGGCGACGGCGTTTTACGACCTCTCACTTCGGACCATAGACTGAACTACAGCCGGGAGCGAGAGGGCAACCAATCCGACTGCCGCGATCAACTCACGGCGCTGCGATGCCCAGGCAGGGCAATCCGCCGAAGCGTACAGCGCCGTGTCCACAACAACGTCGCGGCAGTCGCCGCAGTGGTGATAACCGGGCGTCTCTTGCCGGCCTATACGACACAGGAACTGGCCAAAATATCCGTGGCCAGTTATTACCTGTGTTAGCCGGAAGGTGAGGGTGCCATGCTGCCTCTCCAGCCACTCGTCAAACACGGGACTTACCGCCGCGATCGTGGCGTACCCGACGTTAGTATAGCGCCATGGCTTAGTTGTATTAAGCCTCGCCAACTTTGCGTCGTTTTTGTGGTGACATTTTTTGTGAGAATACCCACATTTTTTATTTCCGTTCACTGTGGGGATATGTTAAAATTTTGCATATTAGCGGTAACTTTAAGTATCTTGTGTGCAGGTTGTGTACTCTTATGAACAATATCTTCACTGTGCCACTGCTAGTACAATTTGGCATCGGCGGCTGGATCCTATGCATGGCCGCCGTCGAATTAGTAGACGTGAGTATATAGTATTATTCGTTGACTATTATCCGAATCACAATCGAATATTGAAATATATAATTTGATGACACATTAAATCGTCGGCCTCGATGGCGTAGTGGTTAGTGTAACCGACTGCCACGCCTGAGGTCGCGGGTTCTATTCCTGCACAAGTCAAACATTGTGTGCATGTACATGGATGTTTGTCTTGGTCTGGGTGTTTCTATGTATAATATGTATGTATTTACAAAACAAAAGAATATATGTATGTTTATCCATTGTCTAGTACCCATAGTACAAGGTCTGCTTAGTGTGGTGTGTATGTGATAGAATATTATTATTATTATTAAAAAGCGCGTGATGCCCCTTCCGTTATGTTGTTGCAGAATCTTCCTCTTTCTTTCTTTAAAACTCATTCTGTACCGACCTTAATAAAATTTAAGACAGATTGAAAGAAATAATATAAGAAAATAACAGTCTATATTATTCGAATTCATTCGAATATCTTAATAATTCGGATTATTCGATTGGTTTACCGCATAATCGTGCTTCATTTGTGACAGGATTTACTAAGAAACAATTATATGTGCTATTCATTAATATCATATTATAATTTATAGTTAAAGTTACTATATACTTATACATATAATTATTATTATTAAATTAAATATTACACTTACAATCGATATTAGGCACACATCCATGTACAATAATATGTTAGTGCAATTTTCCATCCCATAATTTTATATACGTCTTCATCTCTCTTAGCCTTTATTATTCCCAAGTCACTTGGGGTCGGCTTTTCTGGTCTATCCGGATTTGGCTGGATATCAGTTTTTACACGGAGCGGCTGCCACCTGACCTCCGCAACCCGAAGGCTAACGATACCCTAAGGCTAGACCAGTGTCAGGATATTAGAGAGTACTGACTTTCCCAATAACTACTGCCATAGATGTTCATGGCAGCCGGGACCAACGGCTTAACGTGCTCTTCGAGGCACGGAGCAGGCGATAATTGTCAATCAATACGCACATCATTTTAAAAAGTCATATAACTTCTGAAAGTCAGAGGTGCGCGACGTGGGTTCGAACCCGAGACCATCTGCATTGCAGTCTGTTGGTCTCCCCACTGAACTATCGCTGCTACTACTACACCTATAATGTTATATACGTGTAATAGTATTATTATACCGTCGTGTATCTTTTGTGGTTACAGTTGAAATTGCTGAGCATAGAGTGCGCGACCACCTCACTCTTCATATCGTGTATCCTTATGGAGCTATTTCTCTTCTGTTATTTCGGCAGTAGAGTCACTGCTGAGGTAAAAGTAATGTTATGTTTGTGTTGTATGAATAATTGTTGATATAAATAGTCTATATATTAATACGTGAAGCAAAAACTTAGTACCCCTTTTTACGAAAATTGCGCGGACGGAGGAGTATAAAATTTGGGACAGTTAAAGTTTATATGGAGAAGGAGTGGCGAAACCTAATATTTTTATAAAATATGCATTAAAAATAAAATAAGAAAAAAAGCAGTACACGCACACAACCATGCATTTGACACACGCAGTCGAATCGCGTTTGTAGTATTTCGGCGTGGTTCGGTTAATGTCGTACAATTCTTCGTAACTATGGTTACATATCTCAAGTACCTATTGCAATTTCGTGGTATATATACATAATAACGATCAAACTTAAAATTTAAAGCAATTAAAAGGCTGGCAACGCACTTGCGTCATCTCTGGTGTTGCGGGTGTCCATGGGCGGTGGTAATCGCTTACCATCAGGCGATCCATAGGCGCGTTTGCCGTCAATAACATAAAAAAAAATATATATATTCGAATTTCGATCACTCGGTGACCGCTAGTTGTTATTAATGCACAATCGAATCGTGCTATATATATATAGCCTAAAGTAAATTATCTAAGATAGGCATCTTCTTCTCCTTGTTTTTCTTCTGCAGAGCGATCGCGTAAGTGAGTCAATCTACGCCATGATATGTTCTCGGGCGCCGATCTCGTTCCATCGCTCGTTGTTGGTGTTAATGGAGCGCGCCAAGCGTCCGCTACGCCCCGCTGCTGGCCTCGTCATGCCACTCTCGCTGGAAATGTACCTCAAGGTACAAAAATCAAAATTAAAATATCTTTATTCATTTAGGTCGACGTAACATGGACGTCAAAGTTACAACTAACTAAAATATAATATGAATTTACATTTACCTGATGCCACGTTTAGCAAAATAAGAGTGTAGAGTCAATGAGAAGAACGGCTAAGAAACGCACACCCATTTTTTGAAGGGCTAATTTCACAATTCTGCTTGTTTTAAAAATTATATTTGTAAGGAGCTGCAAGCATTATACCATTTTCCTACGATTGAATTGAATATTTAAGCTTAAATCTAAAAAAAAAAGGTTGGAAATTTTAAACTTAGCCAAGGTATAGATAAATAAGACCCTTTACTCACATGCACATAATATAACGAAAACAATGAGCGGCCATATTGTAGTCCATGCAAAATATATATATAGATATGTACTATTTAATTTATAATAAATAATAACCGAAGTCCACAAAGTCAAAGCCGGACAGTCACTACAATTAGCCCTTATACACGAGTACGACGCATGAGCCAGCCCGCCCAGCCAGAACCGCTGTTAGTCTCAACAGCGGTACTGGCTATTGAGTGTTAACTATTATATACGTCTGTATATAATAGTCAATTCTTATATTTTAGTCTTACATGTTAATGGTACTAGCACAGAACGCAAGTAACTGACTCGTTTACACGATACCAACCGTATCGTGTAAACGAGCGCAATTCACTTAAATTGTGCATGTTATCTTACATAAAGAGATCTTACACAAGAGCCTTTACATAAAGAAAATAAATTAACTCCTTTATTTGTTCCAGATCTTGAAGTCAGCTTATAGTTTCTATGCAGTTTTGCGACAAACCAAAGAGGCGAGAAGTTAAACAGCGAATTATTTTAATATTTAGAAGTAGAATATGTATATATTTTTTGGTTTAAGCTTTACCTAATTGTAATACTAATCCAACATAACAATTTCTAAGCACTAAGTAATCTATAATCATTGTTTGAAATTACACCAGTTATCTAGTTTAGGTACTCTCGTGACTTAGACAACCAATAGGATAAAAGTTGCTAAGTAAGCATTTGGACATTCGAAGTTGACTATTTGGAAATTGTTCCAAAGCAGTACATAAAAACGGCGGTGTGTCAACATCGTGCTGTGGCAGATGTGCTTCTGCACTGCCAAAATCTTCACATATGAGTAAATACACCAGGTACGTGCTTCAAAATAAATATTTATACTTATCTTGGCGATAGAGACAACAAAGAGGAACAGAATGCATGATTGTAAATTGTTTATTTAGTTAACGTCTACACTACTATTAATTGCTTTCACCAAAGTAAACTTAATCCTCGAAATAAGAATTCTACTTATACGCAAATTATAAAGGATCCCAAAAAACAAGCAGCGAAATTAATATCCAATTACTTGGTAGATTGTACCACAGCAAATAAATATAAATGTGTGGGAATGAATCAGTGCACGGTGAGTGTATGTGACAGGACGACACGTGAGGAGGCGTGGTTATTACGGACGGTCTGTTATTAATCTCTTCATCATGGTACAACGTGTAATTACAAGCGGCGTACTGTAATTATCTCATTACTGAAACAACGCGCTGTCAGATTTGTTAAAGGATATCTAGCGTAATACCTACCATATATGGTTTCATCATTGGAGGCGCCTGTGGTTCTCCAACATGTGTGTTACTATTTATTGTATAAGATTATAATATCATTTAATTTATTGCATGCAGCTTAAATAAGAATATGGCGATATATGTGTGGAGTGATGTGAAGTGAATGTACAGTATCAGGAATGAGTATGTAAGAGAGGTATGAAAGTTGAAGGGGATCGCATCTACTTTATGAGGTTGAATGGAATATGAAATTGAATTGACAGAAAGAAAGAGACAGGCCAAAGATAAGATGGATTGAGTATGTGATGAATGCAAGAAAAAGAGTTGATGGTAAGATGACAACTGAGAGGAATATTTCGAATGAAAGAAAAGGAAGATATTATGTGCCAACCCTCATTACACTGGAATCCGGATTAGAAAATGATAATAGCAATTGGTTTGTTTGTGCCACATTAAAAACCTTTTCATTGAAAATTTCAACAGCTGCATTGAAAACAATTATATAACTGTCATTATGTGCGTATGCGCAGGTCATTGTCGTCTCAAAGCGTTGCCACGCATCTGCAAATTCTACGCAGCTGTGGGTTCTGTCGGCTGTGGGGCTCGGAAAGCAGTGAGCCCAGTAGGAAGCAGCGCCTGCACGCACTTTATCGAGCATTCACGCTCGCACTCACGGTGCTCTATTTGCTGCAAGAGTGCGTCTACGCATACCAGGTGCTTTGTCTACATCTACTATTTCACACAATGCTCGATTGCCTACAGCTCTGTATATTTCTTTTGCGTGTTCAGGTACAGGAAGAAATGGACAAGCTGGCACGGGTGATGTTTCTTCTGCTATGCCACATAACGTCCATCGTCAAACAAATAGTTTTCTACGTGAAGGCTGCACGTATAGATATGATGATCGGCGGACTAGATGGTGCGTGTGATACTCCAGCCATATTATACGTATGGCGTCAGTTTTAAAGGTTTCGATATTCTGTTTTCTCAGAGCCACTGTTCAACCAGCCGGTGGAGGGTCATAGGCTTCTTCTGCAAACAACGGCAGAGAGCGCAAGTCGGTTTGTGCACGCTTACTCTGGCTGTGCTGTCGTCACTTGCACGCTATGGATCACCTTCCCAGTCTTATATCATCTTCGTGCGCAGCCCGTTGAGTTTCCCTTCTGGATTAATGTTGATTACAACCAATCAAACATAATGTAATACATTTGTAACTACAATTTAATTACGATTACCTTTATTTTTATTATAAATAAATTTAATTGTGTTCCCTGTAGGTTCTACTTAGTACTGGCGTATTCGTACTATGTGACCACTCTGGTGGGTATCGCCAACACCACGATGGACGCATTTATGGCTACCATGCTAAATCAATGTAAGACGCAACTGCGAATTCTGAGGTTGGTTCACACGTCATTTATTTATATATCAAGGTGAAATATTACAATTTAGCCCACTTATGCACACTTGCATTTCTAAAATTAGGATACTACACGCTTATATATTACTGAAGGAGTAGATTACAGATTCACAGTAGTTGCTGTATACCATTTCCAGATTCAATGTAGTTACTAAGAATTTTCTAACAGAAAACCTAGTAACACTTTGCATTTTGTTTTCAATATATGTAGTTTACATTGATTAGTATGTTATTATGTTACCATTGATGGCACCGAAATAGATTGGTTAAATTATTTTGTTACAGAAACAATTTTGAGAATCTACCGCAAAATGCGGAAGCGTTACTCAAGCACCACCCGGAATCTACATATGAAGACATGCTAATGACATTACTTGTAGAATGTTTGGCGCATTATAAGAAGATTACCGAGTAAGAAAAAGCATAACTTCTTTTAAATATACATATAACGGAGTGTGCGTTGAAGGTGCGACATAGTGGACTTCAGTAAGGTTCTCTGATAGCGAGTTCATGGCGTAAATTACAAACTGCAACTATACACTTCTCTCAACCACTTTATTTTACAGCATTTACAGGCGTAGGTACACTAAATAGTTTCAGAGTAGAAATATTACCAGTAAATACTATTTGAGCCCAGAGAACCAGCGATCCCATTTGGATGGTCCGCTTTTCAACATAGCTTGCGAACGAAAGCCCCTTGACGTTCGTCTCACTTCTAAATATAACCATCGCTCCACCAAACGATTCCGCTCACGTGACGTCGACGTCACGACGTTCTCCGCTCTCGCTCGTACAGTAAAGTCAATTGAGTGTCTTATTATCGCTAAATTATCGTAGTCCCCGACACATAACAGCTAACAGCAGAAACTCACTACACTCCCATAGCAAAACAATTACATTAGAAAAAAGGTTAAAGTAGTTGACTGGATTTCTTTTTAAGCTGAATAGGTTTACTGGATTCCTGCCCTCTGTGAGTTAAAATTATTATCTTCTCCAGAACGGCAAGAATGTTGCAAGACATCTTCGGTACAGCAATACTCATACAGTTTGGTATTGGTGGATGGATTCTTTGCATGGCCGCTTACCAGATTGTTAGCGTAAGTGTCTGAAATTCGGAGTAGGTTATGAAGTAATCAGTAACTGATTTTGACTTGGTTTTAGTTAAGCGTGCTCAGCATTGAGTTCGCGTCGATGACGCTGTTTATAAGCTGCATACTGACTGAACTGTTCTTGTATTGCTACTACGGCAACGAAGTCAGCGTCGAGGTAAGAAACCTACAGCACAATGTGTACAGCAGAGTGTGTACTCCGCCTTCACTTTAAAGATATCGACTAGTCTAAACTTTTGACACCAATTCATTGGGGAGGGATCGTCTTAGGAAGAGTCAAGAAGACCGTGTCAAACGACTTTATGTAGGATCTTGTGGTGAATATCGGTGTCTATAGTTCTTGAAAGTGATAGTATACCTCTCGTAGTGAACATGCATTAGATTTGTCTCATTTGGATATTCGTATGAGTTACTAGTTAAACCTCCAAAACCAAAAACCCAAGCCAAAACCATTACGGCTTTTTCTTCTTCTTTCATTCGTACCAATAAGCATATAGTTATGTTATAGTAAGGTTATATTATTTATTTTCAATGTTGATTGTCCTGTTTGATAGCTGTGTACACGTAGTTAACAAGTAGTTGTGTTTAGAGCGATCGTGTGGGCGAGTCGATCTATACCATGGAGTGGTCGCGCACGCCGATTCCATTCCAACGCTCGCTGTTGATCGTGATGGAACGAGCCAAGCGCCCAGTGCGACCTGCCGCCGGCCTTGTCATACCGCTGTCGTTGGAGACATTCGTTAAGGTACGGTAGGATTTGTGTGTTGGTATGTATATCGGCACTAGGTAATGTTCAGAAGTATGTATTCAGTATCTGGTAAGTGTACTGGATTCCGGTGCTAAACAGGAGTTAACTGTTTGCCTCCAAATTATAACAACATACACGAATATAATAATATATAATTATTTATAACGTACAAGTGGTCTGTACACGGCACAATAGATAACTGGCGAACCTAAGTCGCCCCATAAGATTTATGTAAGTAGACTTAGGTAGGCATAGGTATAATTGTGTAACACATCAGTATATCATATGTGTGCATATAATATGCACCCACAGTACTGATGTTGATGATACTGGTCCTTGTACATGACGCAAGTAACTAGCGTAAAATAGGTACATGCGCAGGCTACTTGGTCTGGCCACATGCGCAAACTAACCGCGCGGACTACATGCGCAAGATAATCACACAGGTTATACTGCGTGTTACTCGCATCCTGCATTTGTATTAGCACTCGTACATCGTACTTGTACAAGTGGTAATACATTATACCCACGTTATTAACAGGTTCCCTATCCGATGAATCACATATGATACTTAGCAATAGATTTTCTATTGTGTCTATCACAAGACAGCGAAAGGGTATTTCAATATAACGGTTTCTTTTGTTATAGATCATAAAGTCATCCTACACGTTCTATGCTGTGCTGCGTCAAACAAAGTAGAAGTGAATGCAGAGCATGTAATCAAATTAAGCTTGATACGCGCACTGTAATATACGTTGAATAAGGAATAAAATAATAGATATTACACGCATAATGTTACACTTACACAAAGTAGATTAAACATTAGTTTTGCTTACAAATATGTTTGATTTATACCCTAAACAAATAAAAATATGAATCATTTTTTGCATAAGGACATGGTGTATAAATATGTTGTAATACTTTTAAAGGAGCATACATGTTTTGCTGCCATATACAACGTGCAAATATTTTAGTTCCAAAATCCTTAACTCTATAGAAACAGTTTTTATCGGGTAAGCTTTTTATGCAATTTTAATTGATTTGTCTATACTAATATTATAAGGAAGAACGATTTAAATATTTGTTTGAAAATTTTTTACGTAAAAATTAATCAATCGATTGTAAAATTATTTCACCATTAGAAAGCTATATTATCACTGAGTAGCATAGGCTATATTTTATTAAAAATATACTGTTACTTAACCTAACTTAACCTACTTTTACGCGCGCGATGCCGCGGGCAAAACCTAGTATTTAATATTTTTTGTTAAAGTATTCTCATAGCTATCCGCACATATATAACTAGACAGATTTTATAATATTTTACATGCTCCGGCAATCTATCAAGAACAAGCTTGATTCGATCTCTCCACTTCGAGGTTTATTTATCTCATGTGCTGTTTTAAACGTGTTGAATAAACTATGTTCTAACATCGAAATTTTTTTGCTATCGTGTTATTTGCATTGTAAACTTGATATATATATAGGTTACGACATATAGAATATAGTTTGAAGTGTTGCTCGCAAATTAATTTAACGTAGGCATAGTATTTTTCAATTAAGGTAAGAAAGGATTATTACCTCAAATAAGAATATTGTGTCTCTGTTATGATGTTTCGTCCAGTCTAAGGACTGGTTGTATTCCAACTCTGATGTAAATGTCAAGAGTTGTCTGCGGGTCGCGTTATGAGGTGAAGGCGAAAGAAACAACAGCGATGGTTACAATGACGCTTTCATTTGAATTAATCACGAACATTATTTTCATTAATTTGCATTGCGCCCGAGTCCATTGGGTCACAGATAGATGGTAATATTTCAGGATAATCAAAGGACTTTATTTATTTCTTCAAAGGACTCAAGGCAGTCGAGTATCAAAATTATTTCACTTTTACACTTTTTGATTTTACATTCGTTATTTCGTTATTATTAGTGTTGAAGGTTTTCAAATTCTAAGCTTCTTTTTAAAAATAAAGTATTTATTTTATCGTTAGCATCCGAAACACGCTGAAAGAGCCGCATGAAAAAGTTTCATCAAAGACTAAAGTATTACTAGTGAAGTCGGTTTTGTTTTTAATAATAGGTTATACTCAGTTTATATGTTTCTGCAATGAAAAATGAAAACTCATTTTTCATTACGTAGTTTGAGTAATTTAATCGCCCGTTGGTATGTCCTTCAAAGTACAATAGGTTAAAAAAGAACATGTTCGATAAGACCTCTAGCGGGCACATCGATGTACTTACTAAAATTGTCCGGGTGCGATGGTAGAGTTAAAACTCTTATTAGACGTTCTACAAAAATGTTTTGTTTAAGACTTCGCGGTTCGCTGCGAGATTTAGCGTTACCACAAATAAAACGTTTGTTTTTTACTTGAATGAATTACGTAACTACACTACATGTATAACCTTAGTATAAAAAACAATCAAAATTACAGTTATGGCTTCACCACTTGCTAGTCGAAATTAGAAGTTTAGAATGAATACAATTACATTAGTTATCGAAGCCATTACTAGATGGCATTGCATCGTGAAATTCACACATTTTACTTACAGGCAGTGTTATTTCGTGATGTCCTTGATAGATGGCGTTGGACGTCAAGTCAAAGTAAATATAATTTATTCATTTACGTCACAAAGTAACAGTTATAAACGTTAGTCTATTAGATAGTGAGTTAACAAAGTTACTGAAGCTACATCTACTTTAGTTGTTAGATTCAGGCAAGGGTTAAGCCTATGAGATACCTGCAAAAAACTCACAGTTTCTCTTAATGTACGTTCAATAGTAGATGATACACTTTCCTATAAACAACATATTAATAGTTTAGTAAATAGAATCCGTAAATTAATATATGTATTTAAAAAACTCCGAACAATAGCAGATATTAAATTGATTACTCAAGTTTACTTAGCTTTATGTCAATCAATTATCCAATATTGTATTACTTCATGGGGTGGAGCAGTGAAAACTACTATGCTGCCTCTTGAACGAGCTCAAAGAGCAATTTTAAAAGTAGCCACCCGCCGTCCTTTCCTATTTCCTACAAGCTTATTATATAAATCCTGCAAAGTAATGACTGTCCGTCAAATCTTCATTATGCACACAATACTAAAACAACATGCGATGCTTACCTATAACGCTGACATAATTAACAAGCGTCGGCAAGATATAGTCTGCACCACACAATCATGCTCAAAACATATTTTTACAAATAGATTTTTTGCATTTCAAGGGCCATTTTTGTACAATAGGCTAAATAGAGAATTAAGCATTTATAAATTGACTCATTTTAGCTGTAAAAACTTAATTTCTACTTATATTCAAACTTTGTCATATGACCAAACCGAGCAGTTACTTGCAATCTGTAAATAAAATTTTGCTTATTTAGTTTTAAAGTAGAATATTAAACTTAATTTAATTGTTTTAACGTTTACCTTTAGTTTATTATAAAGTTATTATAATGTAATTTTATTTATACTGATAATAGTATGTAAGCAGTTTGTCGCTCGAAACACAGGTTTAACCTAGTTCGGGCAAATATCTATAAGTGCACTTTATGTTATTGTTAAGATGCAATTGTAAACTAAGAATTTATACTAAAATAAATAAATTATAAAAAAAAAAAAAAAAAAAAAAAAAATTGAGTTATTAAGTATTACGTACTAAAGAACACATCTCACCTAAATTGTTTGTAGTACCAGTAAGTGTTCATGATCTTTAACTCATACAATCTGACCTAGCCGATTACTGGAGTTACACGTTTGAGTGCGACATTCATTAAACAGTAGCGTAATACATGTGGCAATGATTTAAATATTAAAATTGCCATTGCAAAAATCGTATTAATGAGTTAGAGGGCATGCATTCTAACTGTGCTATAAAAAAGCGTTGAGATGGCTCCTCTAGTATGTAGTATGTATTATTAACTGAATGGTTTAAATTATGTATTATTATTATTATATGTTTAAACTTATTTCGAATTATCGTGGATTTTCTTGTTCCATGATCAATTGCAGTAATTGCGCTTCATGTTCGTTAGGTTTTTAATAATATTTACGTAAACGTTAGAATGGACGTATTTTGTGAACAGTTATGTTTTTTTTTTAATAATTCATAGCATGTAATGTTGATTAATATTGCTTTGAATGCTCTTATCAGTTTTGTAAGTCATTTAATATAAAGTAATACGTCTACTCATACTATATTTTATACTAGTAGTTTTCCCGCGATTTCACCAGCGTAAGTCCCGTTCCCGTGTGAATATCGGGTTTCACCCCTTTCACCCCCTTCAGGGTGGAATTTCCAGAATTCCTCTCTTAGTGCTCCCCTACACTCTTCAAGGAACATACATGCCAAATTTCAGCTTCTTGCGTTCAGTAGTTTCGACTGTGCGTTGTCTGTCAGTCACTCAGTAACGGAAGAGTTTTATATATATAGATTGTACAGCACCTACATGATTATTATGATCAAAGAAATGCTGTGCCTTTTCAAAACCATATTTCCATAGTATTATTATGAATGTGAAAGTAACTTTGTCTACATTTTAACTATTTACGGCTTCACCATAGAACAGACAGCAACTAAAAAAAGAGCTGTCTGTTTTTAAAGAAATATAAACCAATGTGCAGATATAGTAAAGTAGGTAATTAGTTTTTTTATAATTGTTTTGGTATTATACTATACTTCACAAAAGATAGCTTGATTTCTGCGACAGCTGTCAGTAAAATCACGCCTATGAAGTCCTGAATTTCATAATAGTACAGACAGTACCTGTAAATGTCATACTTTATGAGCATGCCGACCTAATTAGTGATGGGCGATGAATCATCGTGACCACAGACTATAAACTATCGATATTTTAAATAAAACTTAATTGAAAATTAATTTATCTTTTAATTGTATTGTATATTTTACTATCATAACATTATTTACATGTGTACATACTTGATCTAAAATAATAGTGAGTAAATAAAATCCAATTTCTCACCTACTCATGTAATATTCCATCCGTCAATGTCCCATCCTTGGGTTTCGGGAGAAGACACGCCGCGTTTGTCTCAAAGGCCGTGTTACCAGGCCATAAACTCAAAAAAAGAAACGCCGCCATCTTGTTTGATATGAACCTCCACTCTCCTCAGTAAGAAACGTCGATAATTTGTATCGACATTTTTTTTATATCCTGACAACCCTAGAAATGTCGGTTTGACATAATATGTCGCAGAGATCAAGCTATATTTTATGAAGTATAAGCACAGAGAGAACCATCAACCAGCCAGCAACTGTATACTTTTATAGAAGGGTTTTACACTAGTTGTGATATTGTCTCACATTTGTAAACAAGTTTAGGGCGTGCCAATAGAAACCTATAATATCAACTTATTTATATGCGTATCCGAACGTAGATTTTGATGATAAACAAGCAAGCATTCTCTGGATACTAGACTAATATTGTGGTCTTAGACTGTGTGCGCTTCACCGCAATTTGTCAGCTGACATGGTGCAGTTAATTTAGGTAACCTATTGCAACTATATGTAAAGCCATGGCCAAGGTAGCGTAATTCCACAGCGAGTTAGTTAATCATGCGCTTTTATTGCGCAAGAGATTTGCACGTTTACACGGAGTATACAACCAGCACAAGTCCTTCAACTTGCTCATGCTACCCACTTCGTGTACAATGACTATTTGATTACATGAGCTTACTATATAATAATGTAAATAAAGGGCCAAAAGATTTTTTTAAAGATAAGGCTTTATCGCTAAATGTATCTCTTAATAAATAAAGTTTTTATTTCCAATTGAGACCGACTTTCTAATTTAACCAGAAATGGCTAATCGTTACCTTATGATTTATGAACATTCAACCTAAAGAGGTTACGCCAAGAAAAACGTAAAAGTATTAGCATCTTCAACTTACTCGTATAAATTAAAAGACACAGGTGCACAGAAATAGGTTGACGGGCTGTAACTTAATCACGAGAAATCTGTAACCTAAAAAAAATTTAGGATTTCGACAGCTTTTAAAGTAGTTGCCCCTTTAAGCCATCTAATGATAAATAATCAGTCTTTACTATTTGCAATGAATACTTAAGCAAAGAAAGATTAAACATTTATTGGTATAATGTCCTTTAGACCGAATTTCGGTCACGGTGGCAAAGCTTAACGGAGACTAGCCTTATGCGCAAAAGATTATAGTGTAAAAGTGTGTGGGTAAACACAAGTGCGCTCTATTGTATACTCCCTTATTCTTACAGGCTGATTGGACGACTATCCGACACGTCCGGCCAGAGATCAGGAACGCGACGTCTTTACATGATTGCCAAGGCACGAGTATGAAACATCATGACCTGCTCTGATTTGTTACTGAAATTGTTTTACAGGTAAAAGGAGTAAATGTTTTGATGGTTCGATCCGGGATTTGAATACGATGTCAGAGGATCTGCAGACATAGAACACTAGCGACTAGACCAACGAAGCAATCAAAAACATGTTATGTCAGTAAAAGAGTCCTAAGTATCATTGATGCCTGAACTTTAAGACTAATTTAAGAACTAGTCAAAAGTAAACGATTTAAAAAGAGTAACATTTATGTTAATAAAATAAAGCTGGAGACTTATTTTTCTTTTTTGTGTGTAGGCGCTAGTCTCTGAAACTAATAATTGGTTTTGAAAAGTTATGTTTACATTTGATAGAACAATTTTTAAGGAAGGTCATAAGCTGTATATCTTTCCTCTGTAAGCTACGAGAATACGCGGAATAGTAATCATATACATACATGCATCAAACCAGCTAGTTAAAATATGAAACTTGCACCCGAATTGAAGGTACACGTTATAAGAGATATTGGTAGGACTCAATGCGGGTGAAGACGTTTGTTAGAGTTTAAAGAAGCTCGAAGTGGATTGTTGTAACGCGGTAGTACGTGGCGACGGTAACGCTCAGTCACGTCTTATTAGCCATATACAAGAAGGCTCTCGATCGCTAATTGGAGAGAGGTTGCGATGAGTGGCGATCACAGCGGGCGCGCTACCGTGATCTAAATACATAAATCTGTTGTATGCTTGAACTTTGCGACCATACCGAGGATTGGATATGGAAATGGCATTGTAGGTACATATAAAAATATGTTATATTTATTCCTGACGTCACAACGAGTCGTATGAATGGGTCGTTAAGGAGTGATTTCTACAACACTTGGCGCTGTCGCACTGGTTTAACTCTCGCTTGCTAACCACACACGGGCGCTGATCATCTATGTTAATCGTGTAATGTTATCAAATGACCATTTGACCACAAAAGGGGACAAGAGCATTGACTTGAAAAGAAGAAGAACAAGTTTAATGTTGTACAAATTTTCAACTTGTGTAGGTGCGTGAGTATGTGCGTCCTTGCGTGCGTGCAATGGTGTGCACGCATGTCTTTTGTGTGTACGTTAACAAATTAAGCGTATGATATATATACACATATATTACTTAATGATACTACATAAATTATATTACAAATTATACGACGCAAGTTATGAACATATCAATCGCCAATAAAATATAGTTTTCTACCAGTCAAGACATCAAGCAACACACCCGGAACTTGGCACTCACATACGTGTAGAATTATATAGTGGACTATGACCGCATTTCTTTAAAATACCATTCACGACTTCTCATTCAAACTAGCGGGCTAACAACCTATACTGATCGTTATCAAAATATGCTCCGCGGTGTCCACTAGCATGGCTTTGTCACATCACTAGCATTTGCGCGCTCTTGCGCCCGGCTCCGCCTGCGTGGTACTTACATCAATAAAAAGTAGCTTATGTCCTTTCCCAGATTTTAAACTATCTCTGTACCAAAATTTCATCCAAATCGGTTAAGTGGTTTAGCCGTGACGAGATAACAGACATACAGACAGAGATACTTTTGATTAAAAACAGTACTCTATTTCTGTATCTCTAGTTTCACATTTAATTAGTAAAGAAACCGCCTTTAGTCTTGGGTGTCAATTGCACTATGCGGCTTCACGGTGATAAATAGCGGTAAAGAAGATCCAAGTTACTAACTAAGAAGCAAATCTTTAGTAAAATATTACACTGGTAACTATAACATTTTAGCCACTTGGATAAACACTCCATTGTGCTGCCTAACTATAAAGTAAAGTAGGATAAAGATTCAGTGGCGTAGCGTAGTGGGGGCGGCAGGGGCGGCCCGCCTTGGGCGACACTTTTAGGGGGCGGTAAAATTTCACAATAAATAATAATAATATCTTAAATAAATATTTGAACTGTACAATACACAATAATGATGACTGTTCTTACCGAAAAGTTCTTTAGAATGACTAAAAATTAAAATATTTTAAATTGAAATACCTAAAAACGAAGGCGGCAAAATTTTTCCCGCCCCTTTCGTCTGACATCCCCACTACGCCACTGTGAATATTAAGAATCTTATGATAATATAGTTTTCAATTGATTTGTTTTGATGTTTTACTTTAATTTCAATTCAATATTGTGTCGATAATCTACTAGAAAAAGCTATAGGAATAGGTTAATGTTTTTATCTCTTGCCCAACGCTCCAATCTCGGCAGGCCGGACACAATATATTTTTTATTTAGCTGCCTATGTATTAAACCTATGTATTAAATCTATGTATAAAATTAAATACCTGATAAAGAAAATAATATTATATCAAACAGTTGGATTAATTAATTATCTGAATGGTCGGCATGGCTCTGGTTTTTTTGGCGGGCAGGCCCACAAAGCCCACTACCCTCAGGTCAATCCTCAGGGTGGCTGGTGGTCATCTCGCGCCCTCCAGCGCCCGGTTCTGCGATTGGGGAGAGGGTTTAATGACATCTCATCCTATTTCTTTACTCATCCTAAACTAGTATGCCTAACTGATCCGATAACATTATTTTTAATACTTACAGTTTCTTTTTTCCAACCGAAATACTTTCCTTACTTTACCCGTGGCAACCGAATATACATATTACCGAAAAAAAGAATAGATAGCAAAATAATCTTTCGGACTATTTGCACTCTCACTCCCGGCCGTGGTTCAGTTTATGGTCCGGAGTGAGAGATCGTGAAACGCCGCCACCTTCTTCTGTGAGGAAGTAATTTCTATCAAGAAGGAGGCGGAGCGGGAGAGGGAGTGCTTAAACTCTCTCCCCAACCGCAGAAACCGGCGCCGGAGAGCGCGAGATGACCTCCAGTCACTCTGAGGTTTAACCTGGGGGTGGTGGGCTGCGTGGACCTGCTCGCCACTTGATCAGCATCAGGCTCGAGAGGTGGCGTGCGTGTTCCCACATGCGCCTCTGTGTCGTGTCTTTGTCCCCCTCCCCCCAGGGGGACGGTGGAGGAAGAATTTCTTTGTAGTGGCCTGCCATTTCACACAGCTGGCCGAAGCCACGCGATTGCATGTGAAAACGATTCGCGCGGCCTCGCCGTCTATCGTTATATCGAGGAACACCGTGGTAGGTTCAGTCGGTATTACCGGGGTATCTTCTCCTCGGCGAGTCCGACGTAACCTCTCCGTCGCCCCGCGGAGAGGTATGCGTCTGAGGAGAAATCCAGGTAAAAAATAATAATTGTAATAGTACTTTTAAAATAGGCTATGTTAGGTACTCGGTGATAATAAAGCATTATAATGGTGAAAAAATTTTAATCCTTTGAGAAAATCTTTTCTCTTTTTAATAATAGTAGGTATAGATATAGATTACTAAAACAGTACTTTCTTTGAAATTAAACTGCTATATACGGATTTTATCGCGTTGTTTATTTGACACTTTATTACAAAATTTTGAAAATTGTTACACTTCTACTACTATTAAACTTTTCTAATTTTTAAGCTAATTAAATTATTATTAAACTATTTAGATTTAATTTATTTTTACACTTTCCCCGACGTTTCGGTTGCTTTTCAGCAGCCATGGTCACGGGGAGACTTTACTTTCTGTTCAGACCGTCATCCCAACCATAAAGTTTTGGGGTAATTTCGTAATCGGTTAAGCTAGGAATACTTACAGAATGAATAAATAATTGAAAATGAGATAATTTCTGTCAGTTGAGTAAAAAACCTAAATAGGATGAGTTAAGAAAAAAACAGTGTAAGATGAAACGTCATCGGATGACGCCGGAACAACCCTTTTTATGGAATACTAGAATATAGTCTTAATGGCGCAGCGGTATGGTATGAGACATGAGGTGTATTAGATTTTTGGGTCAGGCGAAGTGTTATTCTATTTTTCTGTCCAGAAAACTTTGTAGGAATATGCAACTGTGCCCGGTAACCGCTAATAGGCTGGGCACCTTTTACGTAGGACTTAAACTATGCTGGCAATATGTGAGTGTAATATACATTTGCCTACCCCTTCAGGGATATCAGCGTAAGACTATGTATGTACAAAGCACATAGTAGAATATGGGAGCATGTCGGTCGATAAATGTATCACAGCTGCAGCAGCGATAGAATGACAAATCACGGTCGCGGGCAGCAAGAAAAGCGCTATGCGCTGTATCGTGCGTTTCATTGATTAAAGCCACACATCACCGTTTGACATATTTATGTGGCAGCACAAGTTCAGCATTATCTGTAAGCTTGCTATTGCGTCAAAGAATTCGACTATGAACGGCAATTCTAGCTTATGTATAAGTAGGTCTCGTAAAAGCTAAGCCTAGCGACGGAGAGAAGATTGCTAAATTGCTGAGTAGTAATACACCCATGGTTAAAATTTTCCAATGCATGTGTCATGATTTCTTATTTTTGTTAATAATCGACTCAAAATCCCACTGGGTTGAAGTGACGCCGGTCTACACTGACTGGCCCCCGTATATACGGCGTGATATTGCCTGTAAATAATATGAAGTGGGATACATATACTATCAGCTGTTCTATATAGGAAGTAAGGTGGCAACCCGTCAGGTCCAGGGCCTTTACTAGTGTCTAGGGTTTTTAATGCATTTAACACTTGGTCAAGGCTAATAGTGATATGTTTCAAAAACTTTGTTTCATAAACTGATTGGAAAAAGTTTGAAAGCAAATTACATATTATGTCCGGATCGTTACAGTTTTGATTTTTATAAAAACAGTCGCTGGTATACCAACATTAGTTTTATGAAATGAAATGAAATGATAAAATGAAATTATGAGCAGAGATTCGCATGATACATAGTTACAGAGGATGTTACAAAAGTATACTTTTCATTGTTGCTAGCACCATATCTTTTTCATCGTGTGATAATGGAAACTGAGTGATTTTAGTTGAGGGTTGTGCTCTGGGAATATCACGGTATCGGATGGCCGAATGTCATGATTTCTTATTTTTGTTAATAATTCTGTTCGGGAGTTTTTATTTACCCAACTGGCAACACAGCCAACCGTAATTTTTTAATAGTGGGGTTATTGTGGAAGGGAAAAAGTAACTCGGCTCTCGGCGAAAGATCGCTGAGTTGTTAGAAACTAGCATTCAACTGAGTAAGACGTTCTCAACAGTCCGTGTAATTGCTGTGAATTTGGAAATATAGTCACATAATATTTTACACAAGTGAGTTTCATTATACACACATTAACCTCGGGCGTCAGTGTGTCATTGTACTTACATATTTACCTACGGTACAAGTTTGCCTTTCCTGCGTATTTACCTACGTGACTACGCAACGGGTTGCCATAGTATGTACATGCAAAGTGTATATATTTATATAAATTCACGTATATTTAGGAATAACATTGATTTCTCTTGATACTATTGAATTATTCAACCATACGTCAAGCTGTATTAAGTCTATTGGGTGGATTCTAAGCTTTATAAGTGAGCCTTTCGAAGGAGGTACTGTGCTCTCAGCAGTGGAATAGTTATGCTCTTTTTTATGACATCCTAATCGTGAGTGTAATATATGACCTCGTGTTGTAAGCCTTTATAGGCTACGGTAACCGCTTACTATTACTTTACCGTCTATATGCATTACATTAATAATATAAAAGAAAACAAGAAGGAAATTATTTATTAGAACAAAAATCCGACTATGGTTAAAAAACCTTAATCCACGCGTGACTGCTTTTCACAGATCGGTGATTGATATTTCATCTGAATCAGATTGTGAACAACAGTCGGCATAAATATTTTAATTATAACCTATAAATATTCAAATGTTAGTGGTGCATATAGAAGCGTTCTCGTTATAATAACATCAGCCTTGTATTAAACTGTCCCACTGATGGGCAAGGGCCTCTTCTCAGTGTGAGAAGGGTTAGGTCATAGTCCACCACGCTGGCCCATTGCAGGTTGGCAGACTTCATATATCCTCGAGAACGTTATGTAGAACTCTCAGATATGCAGGTTTCCTCACGATATTTTCCTTCACCGTTAAAGCGAGCGATAATTTACTATTTAATACGCACATAACTTCGAAAAGTTACATAATACTATAATACATAAAAAGATACGCATCTCTTCGCCTTGGGATCGAATTCGAGATCTCTACGTGTTTTTTCTTTTTATTGCCTATCCATAATGTAATAACTTTGTAATACGAGTTACACGCACACGCACACACACACGCACACGCACACACACGCACACACGCACACACACGCGCACGCACACATACACTCACACATACAGTTTCACATAGACATACAACTACAATTACACAAAGAGTGCTAATTAGTTTATAAGTCATTGTATCTTTCTTCCTATATTTAATTTTAAGCTAATTTTATTTTTTATTTTTTGTAAACATTAGTCTCAATATTGTTAATAATTAAGGGAAAGAGCGAGATAACCCTAACATAAGTATTATCAATTACTTGCTGGTGATGTCTCATTTATAATTAATGTAACTGTTTTGAGACAAATAAAGATTTTTCCCTTTCATGTTTTGTGTGACGGTCCAACGGTTCCCCTTTAGGCTATCGCTAATTATGAGCAACACATTTGATTATCTTTATTAGACGTTCCTTTCATGATCCGATAATGACAAATTATTCATTTTAGCATGCACATTTGGAGCCATTACGTTGATGTACTCCATTTTAAACGGTCATGTTTTTGGCAAATGCGATAGACTGAAAGAGGCAACATTATATACTATTGAATTGACATTAAGAAGACGACAAAGGCCTCTGTAAAAGGAAAACGCACAAAGAGGATTCGAGATATTGGGGAGGCGCGCGTAACGGGTGATTCTGCTTTACGCCACAGAGCAGCTGGCTACCTCAAGGTACTCAGGTAGCACTTGTATATTCTGCTCTGTAGCTCTGTGTAAGTTCTGTATGCATGTATTCTGTGGCCTCGTCGCCTCTGCGAGTGGAGGCGAACGGTAGGTTTGGGTGGTACGGTTTATGAACTCGGAACAATGGCTTTACAATGTTTGAACTTGGACGGGCCTTGCTCTAACTCATCAATTTTATTAGCTTATTTAACATTTCATTCGGAGTACTCCAACTGTAAGTAGTTTTCAGTTAATTAAATATTTTATATGATGTTTATAGAATCATATTAATACATTGTACATTTAAATGCCAGAAAGGAATCGGAAAGGATTTTTGGCAGTTTATGGACTCGTCACTTAATTAGCATAACAAGTATTATATTTATAAACTTTATGGAATATTATAGATTGTTTTAATATTTATTAAGTAATAAAACTGCTTCAGTGGCGCAGTTGTAGTATATGCGGCTACTTTGCGTAGGTTCCTGAGATCTATTCCAGTGTTGGGAAAAGCGTAATTGGGCTTTTCTGTCAATGAGTTCTCAGAAGCAGCACGGAGTCTGGAATAGTGCTGGGTAGACCTAAATAGGCCTGCTTCCAATTACGTAGACCTTAAAACTAGCTAGTGAAATATAGGTCTAGATCACCACTACCTACGCTTTCGCATATCTCTATCAACTGTTATGATCGATTAAACCAATTTCGTAAAGTAAATTTACTGTTGTACCTAAACTACTCTCTATAATTCCTTCATTGAAAGTACTATATAATTTCTCGTGCAGAAGACATGCTATACATGTTTGACATGTTTGGCGGCCTCGATGGCGTAGTGGTTAGTGTAACCGACTGCCACGCCTGAAGTCGCGGGTTCGATTCCCGTACAAGTCAAACATTTGTGTGCATGGACATGGATGTTTGTCTTGGTCTGGGTGCTTATTACTGTATATGTATCTTTATCCATTGTCTAGTACCCATAGTACAAGCTCTACTTAGTTTGGGCTAGATGGTGTTGTGTGTATGTGATAGTATATTATTATTATTATTATATACTTATTATTTATGTATATGTTATATTATCATCTTCACAGAACCTCGAACCAGCTCGTAGATTTAGTCTACGATAGTGCTACGAATACATTATGTGCTACGATTTTGATTTTGTTTTTAACCGATTGTGTAGCTAATACAATGGATGAGGATAGTAAGTACTAGATCAAGTTAGCTCGTTCACATTTGACCATTATTGGGTGGTATGTCAAGGCCGTTAATTAGCCGTACACATAACGTACCACGTTAAGGTATAGCTTGCGTTGTAATGCATGTAGCCTGTGCAGTCAAAACCAATTACATTAGCGTATAATTAAAGTTGCATGTAATATCGTAGCCTATGTCAAACATAACACATACATATATATATATGCGTATAAGAGAATTATAGTGGTTACTCAAATCAAATAAGTTGTTCAGAAATTATTGGCAAGACTAAATAATAAATACGAATCTTGTCTTCTGTTTACGCGAATGTTATTGATTGAAATTAAACTCATTTATATACGGATTTTATCGCGTTGTTTATTTAACACTTTATTTTATAATTTAGCAACTTTTACACTACTACTACTTACTGATTCGAACTTTACTTATTCAATTAATTTGATTTAACAAAAGCCATGGTCACGGAAAGACCTTCCCCGCGACCATGTCTGCTGAAAAGCAACCGAAACGTCGACGAAACTGTAAATTTAAAAATAAATACTAAAAAAAATCAATGAACTTAAAAATTAGTAAAATTTAGAAGTAGTAATAGTGTAACAGTTTCTAAATGATTTAATAAAGTGTTAAATAAATAACGCGATAAAATCCGTATTAAGGACTTTAATTTCAACAAATACGAAGTGTTACTCAAGTGCAATTATATGTATCTTTCTTTTTACCCTTACTATGTTTGCACTAGGCACTATCTGTGTTCAGGTGAGAGAACTACCTATCGAAGAGTAAAATAATCACCAAGTTATTATATTACTAGTATACAATAATCTATACTATAGCGCAAAATGCATACACTGTACATACATGTAATTGGCTGTAGCTTAATCATAGTATTTTAATTTTAAGCTGTTAATTAGCTGTAACTTTTCTAAATTCGAAAATTAAATAAAACACGAAGTAATTATATAGATTAGTTGTATGCGGAGGTTTGTAGAAGAAAATAAGCCTGCTCTGACATTTATGTATACCGAGTCAAGTGCAGAGATCATGCAATATTGTGCGCCGAATTTCTACGAATGACGAAAGTATTCATAAGATTCATACCGAGTGACGGATGACTAAGTGTGTCATTGACACGCTTGGATTGTATGGATTACTAGGATTTGTCCGCGGCTTCGCTCGCGTTAATATAGATTTTATCAATAAATTTCTATCCCTAGGCCATAGTACTTGTTTTCTGGATAAAAATGTTCTTTGTGTTGTTTTGTTTTAGAAAAGACAACTCCCGCATTAGAAATGGATCCTGTATCACGGGTAACCTAACAAACATTTAAATAATGGACACAAAGAACATCCAGACTCGAAACAACCATTTGTGGGTCAAAACAATTTTTGTCCCGTGTGGGATTCGAACCCACAACACTCGGCGTAGTGGTAGCGGCGAGGCGATAATTTAAACTACTATGCCATCTGTGCAGATAAACTTACTTTTCTGTACCTCTAAGAACGTGTATGTGCCATGTCACGACGATTAGTCGAGCATCTCTAGTAGGAATCTAGCATATTCTGTACTCTGTGACTAAGTACAGTAAAATAATTATCATGGGGCTAATTGCCAAATTATTTATTATTATAATCTCTTTTGCACAACTGTAGTGAATGCGACTGGAACACCTGATGAGCCAGTTTCGAAGTTAAGTCGGGCTAAGGGGTTTTCTGATAAGAAATTCTTCGTAGTAACACGGGGTGTGCAACTGCATCTGGTTTTTCCGTTGATCATCTATTATTTTAAAAATTACCAGGAAGATTTAAACCACAGTCAGGGTAATATGGATGACATTTAAAATCCATCTGCCTACACATTTAAGGATGTCGGCGTGGAACTTTGTATAAGATAGCAAGTATGTTTGGTAGGTAGGTATATAATAAATTACGTCTCCTTAAGCCAAATAATAACACACTCATATTGTGGGAAAACCTCGGCAAGGATTTCATTACATAACCTGAGCGTCCGTGGGAGAATATTACCTTGGAACCGTTTGGTTCGGCACCAATTAGGTTGTAAGGTGTGTCACCTATTCGTCACCTTAGGGGTGTTATTCTCCACGGGTGGTGAAAGAAAACAAGGACCGTTTACAAGTACACTTATATTTTCCACTTGAACACAAAAGTACAATAATATTGTTACACCCGCGAAGTTGAAGGAGAAAAGTCCTCAGGGCGTGGCCCCACGTTGGGCGCCAATGTCACCTATTCGTCACCTTAGGGGTGTTATTCTCCACGGGTGGTGAAAGAAAACAAGGACCGTTTACAAGTACACTTATATTTTCCACTTGAACACAAAAGTACAATAATATTGTTACACCCGCGAAGTTGAAGGAGAAAAGTCCTCAGGGCGTGGTCCACTGCAGAGTAGATGTGTGTCGGTGATCCAGGTAGAAGTTGGGAAGATACTCGCCAGGTGTGATGTCTGCCGCTCACCGAGCCCCCGAGTCAAGTGCCGTCCTCCTTATATAGTCGTGTCTACGGCCGGCCTAGGTGTGAAGGAGGAGGCACAGCGCCCCACTCGACGCGCGCGCATCTATGACGCGACGTGACAGGTGTAAGAATGAAATTTCTGCCGATGGCGAGCGGTGCGATGATAAAAAGTAGCTGAGGGCATCATCTCAAACAACTCAGACCGCAATCCATTGTATAATGTATAATGGACGGTAGAACACGCAAAGGGAGACAAAGTCCCTTCTAGACTTAGTGACTTCATACCGTCTGTGAGTTTGGGGTTATCGATGATTCTCAAAGCTTGTCTCTGAACCGCGTCAAAAGGATCAAGCTGGTATTATGGTGCTTCTGCCCAGAGGTGACTGCAGTACTCCATGTGAGGCCGGAGTTGCGAATTATATAGAAGGAATCTTTGCCCCGCAGTGTAGTAGTACCTAATATAGATGCGCGATTATATGATGCGATTGCATAAAACATGCGACTGCTCCGATTATTCGAATACATTCGTAGTTAAAGTAATTATGAACGTATGTAAGAATTAACAAACGGCACGTTTCATATTAGGAAATGACTCTTTCAATTCGGCCGAACCGCTCGTACCAGCGTAACTGGCCAAAAAAGCCGTCATCACGAGTTCTGATGGAGTCTTAAGTCAACAGTGTTACTTAAATAAATAGAGCATCATTAATTATTTTTATTACGGAAATATGTAGGTAATGTATAATCAATAAAATATTGTATTCACTCACACATACCTTCCAGCCA
Organism: Catocala fraxini; assembly: GCA_930367265.1. Classification (NCBI taxonomy): domain Eukaryota; kingdom Metazoa; phylum Arthropoda; class Insecta; order Lepidoptera; family Erebidae; genus Catocala; species Catocala fraxini. The sequence goes on along the minus strand of OV884025.1, from coordinate 9,018,276 downwards.
TACGTCACGTGTATGTCAAAACTTTGTTAATAAGATGGTATCCGTAAATGCCTAAGTAATGTAATTATCTCAAAATATACTTAGTTATATATAGATCAAAAAGAGGGTCTGTTTGTTCCAGGGCATATTATACAATCGATTGCGTTTAAGCTTGGGAAAATTGTAGTGGGCACGTAAAGGGTTCTGCCATAAAAACGAAAGAGTATGCCATTGCAACGTATACTTTGCTACTCTAGCAATGTATAATTCAAATGAAAGATTCAAATTGAACCTTATTGAGATTAAAAACAAAAAGTATGTTGGTCGACGTTAACATTCGAAATTCAATACCCTTTCGAAAATCTATAAATAAATAAACAGCTGAATAAAGGATTTCACAATTATCGAATCATTAGATATTGTTTTTAGAAACAGTCGCGCATCGCTAGCCCCGAGTGCTTTTATCTTTTTAAATATGTATAAAGGTTCACAACCCACGCTCAATTAATGATACATGAAAAATTCTTACAAATTACCCTCACAAAGGGATTTGTTATTTGTAGTCATTCAAATGGTATGCCAATTAAATCTATTCTCCCTATACACTCATATAACGCGTGTTTGGATGAGCTTTCATGCGTGCACAAAGGTTGTGCAAATTATAGCTATAAGCTACAGTCTAAACGTTATAATATACAAAAGGTTTATTTGACAGCTGAAAAGTCGTGACCAATTATATTAAAAGTTAAATTTGTGGTAAATGTGGCATAGGTGAATGTTTGTGTTTCTTATAAAATGTTCATAAAACTTAATCTTTTAGAGCGTTTTTCATCTAATGCAGCGACAGCTTGTCAATGGAAAGCTGCAGTTACCACACACATTTTTAATAGTTACACTAGTATTTGGTTTAGGTGGACATTTATAACATTGTTGTTAGGCCTCCAATGTAAAAAAATAATAAAATCGCTAGCAGAAATAAACCAACCTCAAAAAACTGAAAAGCAAATACTACGTCCAATATGGAGTCGGTGCCATGCTATATTTTTGGTGAAGCACACTGCTGCTTTATAAATTAGTTTTATTTCTTTGAGTAATTTACTTGTTTTTGTTAGTTGTTTATTTGACACCAACTTCAAATAGAATATATTCAGTTGTGCTTTGTGAAGAAAATAATCATTGTAATTATCAGTGTTTAAATGGCGGTTATTTTTTGCATTCTTTTAGTTTAATATTTTATTTACTTTTGTCAAGGTCACGGGCTTCACCACTTACTCGACAAACCACTAAAATGCTTTCATTTGTTAGTTTATCTTTTGAAATATGTCAGAGTTCTATTTACCTTATTTGAGTGTTAAACTTTTATAGAATAAGCAGGCGTTATATATTATGTACCAAATACACTTGCAATCTTGCTAACTTGTTGCTCATTGTTGAGTGATTGCATTACTTATCATAGAAACCTATCTACAGATCATGTCCCAATTAATATAGGATCACAACAGGAATAAGACCTATTAAATTAAAAAAGGAATATTTGGATCGGTTTAATTGTTGCCGAAATCAGTAAACATACATGAAAAACAAAATTCGCGTCGAATGTACAAAAATCCTTTTTTAAACCGGACTAAAAATAAATGTACATGGTGTGCAATCTAAAGCACATTTCTCCATATTAGCTGGAGTTAAATGATTAATATAGGCAATATGTGGATATATTGACTATATTATACATATGTATATTTACCGACTCCATTAAGACTACCTATCACGCTGGTGGTCGGTCTGAAACCGTGGTTTGAGGTTAACGTGACAAAGACGTAACGACGTAATGGTAACCCACTTTATCTCGAGTCTTAGTAACTCAACTGTCCGCGATATTAAATCAGTAACACTCAAATTGTTTAGATGTTGTTGAGATTTCTCCAAATACTTAAAATATTATCGAACACTAGCTGCATAAAAGCTACTCTACGTCCTTTATTGTACCCTTGGCAATGTGTATGCAAAATATTATACTGATCGGTGGAGAAGTTAAGGCGTGAAAGCGTAACAAAAAACTTATATTCGCATTTTTAATATTAGGATTATTTTTACCGGATTAATTGATTGCGGCGTTTATACAGTCTTTTAAATATATTTCCTTAACGGGTTTTAACGCGATCATACATTATGTTTACTCTATTGGTTGTTTAACTGCTCTATCAATGTATTCATTTTGCTACTTCCTGTAATAAGGTTTCTTTATACGGAATCTTTATACGGAACAAAGCGTTGTAATAATATCTGCAAATAGTTCTTTCGTGTTCTGTTTGTCTATTTAAAATTGATTAAAGCCCATCGCGGTACATTTAAATAAATATAGTTACTTTTTAAACTAAAAAACAGCCTTTTACATTAAAAATAAAATAAGACTTCTGACACTCCGAAATCACATTACTCTCAAGTTTAATCCAATGACGATGCCAAAAGCGTGAGGTGGTTTGTCGATTTAGTGCCTTATTTATAGTTTTAACTAGCGGCCCGCCCCGGCTTCGCACAGGTAGTACAAAATCGTAACAAATTATATACCTAAACCTACGTCATGAATCACGCTGACTATTGTTGACAACAGCATGAAAATCCGTTCAGTAGTTTTTGAGTTTATCGCGAATAGACGCGGTGGGGACTTTGTTTTATAATGTGTAGTGACAAATGTTGATTTGTTATTTTTCTTGTGTTATCAAAACAAATGAAGTGGGCTTGAACTTAAGTCGATTATTAGTAGCCATTAAAGACTCCCATTCTCGACCCGGCTCCATAATTAGATCAGCTTAATCAACCCCAAATTATGTATGGTCATTCGAATTGCATAAACTAAGCAAGTATATATTGTAACTCGTTTCAAATCGATACGAAAGTGTAGATGTAAGACCTCCAAGATTTATTTACATAGTTTATTTACAAGTGAAGCTTATAGCGGGTTAAAAAGTATATGTTTAGTTGTTATCACAGGAGTTTTTGACCGTTGGAGTGTCGTGACAGTCTTAAGATATTGTAGGAATATGATCCAGGGACATGTCAATATTAGTGATAGTTCTAGTATTGGTTACGTAACCCGTCTGCTATTGCATAACCTGCCTCTCTAATCCTGGCTTAACTATATGCTATTAATCGGCAATGCAGCTCACCAAACAAACTATTCGCATATCCCATCGCATCTTCGTTTCCTTGCGACAGCGATAACAGATTGTCAATTAGTGTTCAATTTCAGCCAATTCCCGTATGACAATATTTGTTTTCGCATCTCAAACTGTACGGATTCGATCACAGTCACGTGATGACTTTACGAGTAACTATATTTACTATATTATAATATGAGCCCTGTACATAAACTGTGTGTCCCACTGCTGGGCACAGGTCTCTTCTTTGTGTGAGAAGGGTCAAGCCACAGTCTAGTTCCCATATCTTCGAGAACTTTATAGAGACCTCTCAGATATGCAGATTTTAAAGTAGGATGTTTACCTTCACCGTTAAAGCGAGAGATAGTTAGCTGTCTAATACTCACGTAACTACAAAAAGTTATGAGTGTACCTACATCACCGTACCTCAAAACCACATACCTTACAGATACCTCAAAACCACATACCTCACAGATACCTAAAAAAACCATTACCAAGAAAACAGCAACTACACACCAACATTTATTCGTTCAAGACTTTTGCAATGTTTCAAGAAACACATGCGGCAACGGCCGCGAACATTGCCGTGATAACGGCAGTTGGACTTCAAACGTTCATCATGGAAACATACGGCTACACAGCCAAGACGTCGCCGTGAAAACGACGGTTGTTGACTTTCGTTCAGCTACATAGAAACAAGAAGCGCAGCAAGTCTAAGAATCTTCGCGACAGACTTCACGATTCACGACGACACAAGTTTTCTCCACGACGCCGACGTGTTGTTGCTGCGCGCCTCGACGGAATGGACGAGCCACACGACGCGCCCTATATTTATAAGTTCGGTGGTACTTGCGATCGGACGATGGCGTGACGTCAACGCGAGACTTACACGTGCCACGGTCAGGCGCTCGCCGATTGGCTAAAGCCGAGTTAGTGCGCTGTAGGCACCATACTACATCTGTAAATATTATTTGTATATAGCATGTGACTTTTTAAAGTAAACCATGACACTGTTGTACCTCGTCTTATTTAAGAAGCCCAAGAAGTGAACTACAAGACCTCACCCCACAACATCTGGTGACCCCGAAGAAAGAACACATCATGACGGAAGATAACCACGGCGAAGAACTCTGCAAGTCTGTGAAGAATGAAGTCGATTTGGCTGCGATTTCCATACAATCAAGATTGCTACCTTTTTGGCGCGAGATTCCACGAGCGTGGTTCATACAATTTGAAGCCGTCGTAGACCCCTTGAAGACAGCGGACGATACGAAGTTTCGTTACTTGCTACAACGACTGCAAGCGACTGACTTACAACATATCACTGATATATTGTACAATCCGCCAGCTACGGACAAGTATGGGGCAGTGAAGAACCGGTTGTTGACAGTATACGACAAATCCGACGTCAAGAACTTTCAAAAGCTGATCAGCGGTCTAGAATTGGGTGACCAGAAGCCGTCACAGCTGTTACGGAAGATGAGAGAACTCGGAAGCGGCATGATCACAGACGAAGGACTGAAGATCGAGTGGTTGAATCACCTACCCGCACAGGTACGTGTCGTATTGTCGGTGAACACTGAGTCATCATTGGACACACTTGCTGCGATGGCGGACAAGATGGTTGAGTACTCCGAGCCCCCCACGGTCGCTGCTATAGCTACATCGAACCCGTCAACATCAACAGAACCGGTGATGAGTGCCCAACTACAAGTCATATCGAAGCAATTGGAGAAACTGTCCCTTGAAGTAGCCGAATTACGCGGACGGTCAAGACAAAGATACCGAAGCCCGTACAACTCACATTCACATTCCAGGTCGCGGCAAAAATCCACGACGTCTGTCAAACCTGGCGATCCTACGTGGCAATGCAAATATCATTTTCGGTACGGCGACAAGGCTAGGCGCTGTGAATCACCGTGTTGTCGCAGGCAGAAGAATCAACATACGGGAAACTAGCTACGACATCGACGGCGGCGGACGTCGATGTCCTAAGCGCCACCAACCGCCTTTGTGTCGTCGATCGCGACTCACGAGAACGTTTCCTCGTCGACACGGGCGCAGAGATATCTGTACTGGCTGCTACGAACAAAGAAAAAGCGAGGAATACTACAAGCGCCTACAACTTATATGCTGCGAATAACACTGCAATTCACACGTACGGAGAGAAAACAATCAGGCTCAATCTCGGACTACGGCGCAGTTTTTCATGGAGGTTTATAATCGCTGACGTGAAAACTTCGATCCTCGGCGCTGATTTCCTGAAGCATTACAAATTGATGGTCGATCTACACAATAAGAAACTTATAGACAAGATTACTGAACTGTCTATCAACGCCGTAGAAATATCATCAACACAGGAACCCGTATACGTTCTCAGCAGCAATCAAGTCTACCAAGATATCCTGAAACAGTACCCAGATGTTTTACGCCCGATGTCCTTGAAGTCACCAGCGAAACATGACGTCGTGCATCACATAGAAACTAGCGGTGCACCCCTCTACGCACGTGCACGCCCGCTAGCGCCTGACAAATACAAAGCGGCAAAAGATGAGTTCGAGAGAATGATGGAAATGGGCATTTGTCAACCTTCTAAGAGCCCATGGGCCAGCCCACTTCACGTCGTCAAGAAGAAAGACGGCAGTCTGCGAATCTGTGGTGACTACAGGCGTCTGAATGCAGCAACATTACCAGACAAATATCCGATACCGCGAATACAAGACTTTACGTACCAACTGAATAATAAGAAGATATACTCGAAATTAGACGTAAGAATGGCCTACTACAGAATCCCCTTACATAAAGAAGATGCCGAGAAGACTGCCATCATCACGCCGTTTGGCTTATTTCAGTTCAATTGTATGACGTTTGGCCTACGTAATGCAAGCCAGACGTTTCAACGCTTCATTCACGAGGTTCTACGAGGCATTGAAGGATGTTTCACATACATAGACGACATTCTTCTGATGACTGAGGATGAATGCAGCCATAAAGAGCTTCTTCATCAAGTTCTCCAGCGCCTGAACGATTACGGTCTCACGCTCAACGTCGACAAATGCGAGTTTGGGAAGGCGCAAATTAATTTTCTTGGGTACGAAGTCTCACAGAACGGAATCAAACCCACAGAAGAACACATGAACGTTATCGCAAATTACCCGAAACCAAAGACAGTCATGGAACTACGTCGTTTTCTCGGCATGATAAATTTCTACCGAGATTGTTTACCTAATCAAGCCGACATGCAGAGAAGTCTCAACGAATATCTACATAATGTGAAGAAGAATGACAAGACACCGATAGTATGGACCCCAGTTGCAGAAGAAGCATTTCAGAACTGCTGCCAAAGCATTCTGAACGCTACGACGCTTACACATCCCATCGCCGGCGCCCCCCTGTCCATCATGTGTGACGCTTCAGACCACAGTCTCGGTGCAGTACTCCAACAGCGTGATAAGGAAGCCTGGAAGCCACTTGCATTCTTCTCGAAAGCAATGAGTGCAACACAAAAAAGATACAGCGTGTATGATCGCGAGCTACTAGCGATCTACACGGCTGTGAAACACTTTCGACGACTCATCGAAGGCTGTGACGTCACCATATACACCGATCACAAGCCTCTGTCTTACGCATTGACACGACCTCCGAGTGACAGCGACACGCCACGGCGGGAACGCCAATTGCATTTCATTAGCCAGTTCTGCACAAATATCGTGTACTTGAAAGGTGAAGACAACCCGGTTGCTGACGCACTATCTCGCATCGAAGAAATTGAGTGCCCTTCAAACATTGACTACAACAAGCTAGCCAAAGATCAACAGCAAGACGAAGAATTGAAGCAATTGAAACTTCAGCCGAATTTGAAATTTGTCGATGTTAATATGCCAGACACGCAACAACCAATCACATGCGAGTATTCGACAACAACACTTCGCCCATACCTACCAGTGGCACATCGTTATGCAGCATACAAAGCGCAACACGACCTCTGCCATCCCGGAATCAAGGCTACTAGAAAGCTAATTACATCGAAGTTTTTCTGGGCATCAATGAACAAGGACGTCACACATTGGGCTAGAAGCTGCATCAACTGTCAACGTTCGAAAATATATCGACATGTTATTACTCCGTTAGGCAGTTTCCCGCCATCGCAACGATTCGAACACGTACACATCGATATAGTCGGACCATTGAAAATATCGAATGACTATCGATACTGTATAACTATGATAGACAGATGTACGAAGTGGCCAGAAGCCGTACCTGTGAGAGAAATAACAGCTGAGATCGTCGCGAAGGCAATGTATGAAAACTGGATTGCAAGGTTTGGCTGCCCGCTTCGCATATCAACCGATCAAGGCAGACAATTTGAATCATCATTGTTCAACGCTCTAATGAAAAGGCTCGGTATCACGCGACTGCGCACAACTGCATATCACCCGCAGTCAAACGGTCAAGTCGAACGCTGGCATCGCACATTAAAGGCTGCACTAATGGCAAGAGGCGCGACGAACAATTGGAGTGACGAGCTACCTACAGTACTGCTAGGCCTCCGGACAGCGCTGCGTGAAGAAAACAATATAAGTCCAGCGCTTATGACATACGGCGCTACATTGCGTGTGCCATCTGATTTCTTTATGTCAACGCCCGCAACGAGTAACATCACTGACGAAGAATACGTTCGACGCCTCACACACACAATGACGACGCTTGCACCGACACGCCGCGAATACAAAACATCTGTCCGGCCTTTCATTCATGAAGATCTCGCCAAATGCACGCACGTCTTTGTGCGGAATGATACCGTGCGAGCGCCGCTCACACCGCCGTATGACGGACCGTACCCAGTGTTGCAGAGATATGACAAGTACTTCAAAATACAACTGCCAAATCGCGTTACAGTTGTATCATTGGACAGACTCAAGCCCGCTTACATCTGTACAGATAACGACAGTTCTACAAATTCATCAAGCAACGAGGCGAAGAGGACATCGCGCAGTATGGACACCGCACCTACTCCTCTCGCTCAGCCACAGCCTTATGTGACGCGCACCGGCAGAGTATGCAAGCCAAATGTACGCTTCGCTAGAGGGGGAGTACTATGAGTGTACCTACATCACCGTACCTCAAAACCACATACCTTACAGATACCTCAAAACCACATACCTCACAGATACCTAAAAAAACCATTACCAAGAAAACAGCAACTACACACCAACATTTATTCGTTCAAGACTTTTGCAATGTTTCAAGAAACACATGCGGCAACGGCCGCGAACATTGCCGTGATAACGGCAGTTGGACTTCAAACGTTCATCATGGAAACATACGGCTACACAGCCAAGACGTCGCCGTGAAAACGACGGTTGTTGACTTTCGTTCAGCTACATAGAAACAAGAAGCGCAGCAAGTCTAAGAATCTTCGCGACAGACTTCACGATTCACGACGACACAAGTTTTCTCCACGACGCCGACGTGTTGTTGCTGCGCGCCTCGACGGAATGGACGAGCCACACGACGCGCCCTATATTTATAAGTTCGGTGGTACTTGCGATCGGACGATGGCGTGACGTCAACGCGAGACTTACACGTGCCACGGTCAGGCGCTCGCCGATTGGCTAAAGCCGAGTTAGTGCGCTGTAGGCACCATACTACATCTGTAAATATTATTTGTATATAGCATGTGACTTTTTAAAGTAAACCATGACACTGTTGTACCTCGTCTTATTTAAGAAGCCCAAGAAGTGAACTACAAGACCTCACCCCACAACAAAGTCATGCGTAGCCTTGGGATTGAACTCGAGACAGAGGTCTCGAGTTCAATCCCACGCAGAGGCGTGGCACGCCAATGGTGTCACATTGTACTATCGGCGCTTCTATATATTTGATATGTGTGTAAGTAAAATGAAAGGCAGTGACAAAACTCAATGGTATATTAAACATGATCAGGCAGTCGTAGTGAGACAACATGAACTCTTATAGCTACAACATAGTATGTACAAGTTGGGGAGTCAGGGCTGCTCACAGCAGCGGGTCGCGGCGGGCTCCTGCCGATGCGAAGTACCTGTAACACGAGTAGAATTAGCGACCCGTCGGTTACGGCATACTATTGCAGCTAGTGGCCACTACAGGCGAGGAGACGGCGCGCCGCTTCTGACGTCACACGCCGCGCATGCACCCGCGCCTCTCATGCACGCTTCCTACCAAGGGTGCTACAAGATCGAACACACGCGCAACCATCAACAAATCTCTTAAACATTTATAGGGATGGAATTTAGTTTGAATTATTTAGAGTATACGTTGATTTGTTGATGGTTTCGATTGATGCTCGCTCGACCGCTTGAAGGCAACCTTATTGTTCCTACTGAATAGGTTTTAAAGAAGCGCTGAAGCCATGCTGGATGTAGGGGTGGGGTCTACAATCGACGCCGCGCTCTATGAGTCGTAATTACCAAGACTAGTCTCCGCCTACATGGTCTTCTCCTTAGAAACGGTGGCTTTATCGGAAAGAGAAAAGTCTAGTTTACATTTGACACTCGATAAAATGTATATCATACTATTGCCAATTATATAGAAAGAAGAAATGTCAATCTTTGACGTAAGAATTTTCTTGATTCGTTTTTGGTTAGCAGTATATTCAATAGTTTTAGTAGAGGAGGATCTGTAATGGTTTTATACCTGACGGTCGGTTGTGACGAGTGCCGCGCGTGGTCGCGTCGGCGCCGCGCCCGTGCCGCATGCCGCGCGCCCCCTGCTGGCGCAACAGGCGCACCCCGCATCGGTCGCCCGCCCGCACTGTATGAAGTGTCATCTGCGCTCGATTCTACGGCCGGTAGCGTATCTATAACAGGAATAGACGTTATATGACTGTGGTAACTAATATTGCACTTACCAGGATATCACATACCAGAGAGGTGCGCGGCAGGCAGCCGGTACAGTTCACCGGCGCAGGCGGCGCACGGAGACCCGCTGGACTCTGAGTCGCTGTCGCGCCCGCGGCCATACTCTGCGCAAACAACATATTTAAATAAATTATTTTTAAAACTTCTTCTTCCTCGATAGGGTTAACCCTCATATCATGGAAATGTTACAGGGAAAACACCCAGATTCAGAAGAACTATTTGTGGATCGTACAAATCTTCATATGACACAATTCACAACTTTAGCGCAATGTGCTGCGGGGTGACCACCTTTAACGCTGGGGCAGCCGTACATCAATAATATAATAAAAATAATCAAGGTCCTTATAATAAAGCGAGTATTACCAAAAAAAGAAAAACATTAACTAATGTGTAAGCTACTGCTTTACTTCCATAATAATCTAAAATGCACATTGTTAGATTGTGTTACTGAAAATATTCGATACCCGCCAGTTTTTGGATATTTCATCTATTCATTACCCACAGATAAATCGGCTGCGTAGAAATATTCTGAACATTTCACTGCAGCTCGATACTAATGCAACTGTATTAAACTGTGAACATGTAAATAATCTGTTTTAATCATACAAAGGGATAGTTTTGGTAAAACAGCATGTATATAATTCTGTAGCATACACACGCACGAATGGCGTAGTGGTTTAAGTGGTTGCCTTGCTACTGCCACTGTGGCGAGTGTTGTGGGTTCGAATCCCACACGGGACCAAAATTTGTGTGATCAACAAATGGTTGTTCTGAGGCTGGATGTTCTTTGTGACCGTTGTTTGAATGTTCGTAAAGTACCCCGCGATACAGAAATTAATCCTATTGTGGGAGCTGTCTTATAAAAATAAAATCATTCAGGGCTGTATTATGTACATTATCTATGCCTTCTTTACCAAGACCAATCACTTGCCTCGTGCCCCTTTTTCATTTGTTTTGTGATATAAATTAATAAATAAACAAAGAGAACTGACCCTAGATGATTGGATAAGGCTTGGCATTGACGAAAACAGTCTTTTCTCCCGAGGTGGGACCAGTGGGTCAGACTCAATTGGTAGAACTCATAATTAAAGAAACAAAGTAAAATTTGTAAAGACTTCTAATAATAAAGCTGTGTCTGTATATTAGAGATGATTATTAATTGGTATTGACTATTTATTAGCTCCTGAACAAAATAAACGGTTTCTAGAATAGTAGTCAGTCTGTTTGTTCTGGCAATACGGATAAACTAAACCAAACAATAAGTTGATCCATATAATACTTTTGAATGTCAAACTTTAAATTTGTAAAACCGTGCCTCGGGGAGCACGTTAAACCGTCGGTCCCGGCTGCCATGAACATCTATGGCAGTCGTTATTGGGAGAGTGTCGCCACAAAAGATTCCACTGGGTCGAAGTGTCGCTGGTCTGCACTGACTGGCCCCACATAAGATAAGATAATGTCAAAGTTATAGTTATTAATGTAAATTTACTTTTATGTTTATCAGCTGCCATATTCAAGAATATTAATGGCGTTAATCCTATAAAAAGAAAAGGCAAGAAACCCATGACCATTCTTTTTAATCACCGAGTTTACAACATTACTTATTTTTCAAATCAGGTCTGTAAGAAGCTGCAACCATTACACAACTTACCACTCATAAAACACTCTAGTAATAAGTAGGTAATATTTAAAAGTTAGCGTCTAATAGTAGTTTACGTTAGAATAAGAGCATCCACTTACGTGCATGCAGAATAAAAACAACGTCCGACCATATTGCAGGCTCAGTTAAAAACTAGGTTATTTAGATTTGTTGCAAATTGGAGAAAGTATTTTGTAGGTGACTTAGTCCATGACACCGCCACAAGCAATGACATTTGAATTAGCATGACGAACTATTAAACGGATTCTGATTTGAATTACAGATTGGGGTTTTTAAGCCTAAGCTACGTTTTATCTGATGCCATTTTGTAGGACTAATAATATACCAGTTATAAGACCCACGTTAAAAACGTCGCGATTGACCTACAGTTCAAGCGAATAAGTCAGACAAAAGCTAATTAAAAGGTCTTTATCTTTTCGGATTACTATTCAACAATTTTTGTTTGTTTACTCGATTATTTTAATTTGGCGATTCAATATCGATAAAACCATTAGTTATATCGTCCGCGTAAGTCTGCCGGCTAAATCTTCTCCCTAACCTTTATTATTATTCCTAAGTCACTTGGGGTCGGCTTTTCTGGTCTAACCGGATTTGACTGGATATCAGTTTTTACACGGAGCAGCTCCGCAACCCGAAGGCTAACGATACCCTAAGGCTAGACCAGTGTCAGGATATTAGAGGGTACTGACTTTCCCAATAACGACTGCCATAGATGTTCATGGCAGCCGGGATCGACGGCTTAACGTGCTCTCCGAGGCACGGAGCAGGCGATAATTGTCAATCAATATGCACATAATTTCGAAAAGTCATATAACTTCCGAAAGTCAGAGATGCGCGACGTGGGTTTGAACCCGAGACCCTCTGTATTGCAGTCTGTTGGTCTCCCCACTAAATGAAAGTTAAAATTATTTGTATATGACGCCTTTTAGTGTTTTAGTAAAGAAACAATAAGTGTAGCGAGTACAGTCCCGGTACGCGCGGACCGTGGCTACGCTACTATCCCCCCTCTTTTGCTCGATTAAGGGGGCGGGGGTGGAGACAACAAAGAGCAAACAGCGGAAATTGCAAACTCGCTCAATGGAACTAGAGATAATACTTCTCGAATGAACTATTATTATATTATGTACTTTTAATATCCTCTCTTTGCTACAGCAATATTATGTAGTGTCGGGCATAGTTAGTAACAGTTTTAAAAACATGGATACAAGTCTAACGCGTAAATCATGAAAATCAGATGTGACGTATTTTACACTAACATTTCGCTAGCTATGGTTTTACGTCCTACGTAATAATAATAATATTCTATCACATACACACAACACCATCTAACCCAAACTAAGCAGAGCTTGTACTATGGGTACTAGACAATGGATAAATACTTTTTTTTTGTAAGTACATACATATTATACATAGAAACACCCAGACCAAGACAAACATCCATGTTCATGCACATAAATGTTTGCCTTCTGCGGGAATTGAGCCCGCGACCTCAGGCGTGGCAGTCGGTTAGACTAACCACTATGTCAACGGGGCCGCCATGGATGGTGAGGCTATTGCCTTTTACACAGCATGGTGCGCTATAGCAATAAATATGGTAGCACGGAGTATACTCCGTCTTACCTTATTTCTTGACTTAACAACCCAATGACTCCTGATCAATGATACCTGAACCGGAAATCGAATTAGGCATCACATGCACAGCAGCGCAGCAATAATATATGCGTTTTATCACTGCGCTATTGAGACAGTTAAACCCTTTTCTTGTCCCGTGATAGATACAATAGAAAATCTATTGTTATGTTCATATGTGACACATCAAGCAAGCTGTTAAATACACTATAATATAAATATTCTTACATATCTTCACTTATTTTTAAGGTGTATTAAGTAGTCGTGTTACTGTGAAAGCCTGTAATTGGCCGTAGCCCAATCAAAATATTTTTATTTTAAGCTGTTAACTAGATGTAAGTTTTCTAAACTTGAAAATAAAATAAGTAAAGTATTATTATCCATATTAATATTATGAGTGTGAAGGTAATAGGTTTCTTTTCTTTTTCTTTTTAAAAATAGTACTCCAGCGCTAGGAATAATTACGGAATCGCGGGAGATTTACAAACATCCAAACAACGGACCCAAAGAACACCCAGATTTGCGGATCACACAATTTTTTGTACCTTGTGGGGATCGAACCCACAACACTGAGCGTAGTGGCGAAGCGACCACTTACTCGTAAACCACTACATGACCCGTTAAGTAAAAATTTGTTTACATTTATGTAGCAGCGGTGCAACGGGTCGATGTTTTTTCAGATAAAGTTAGTTTATGGACCACAGGGTGACACTATATTTTATGCTAAAAATGCACAGTTCCAGTGGGATATTGCGGTATGAATATTTAAAAGATGAGAATAAGTTAACTTTTTAGAACCAAAGCTGTAAGTATTTGAAGCCGAGTTACGTTTATCGTGTCACGTGCAAAAACTTTACTGAGAGAGCTTTCAATTAAAATATTTTAAATATAGCTTTTTAAATATAACGCTTTCTGACAGGTAGTATTTAAAAAAAATTACATGCTCTTTGTGCATACCTCCCTGTTTTTTAATTGTTAAAATAAGCAGAGATACCTATATAGATAACCAGAGGTTAGTAGACAGCTATTTCTAGGTAGATAAAAACAATTAAAATAGCAATCAACTTTATGAAGATTTTTATCGTTCTTTCATTTGTTAATAATAAACATTCATGATTATATAATTTATAACAACGAAATATAAAAATAAAACTCCCGCACTAGGAATAATTCCTGTATCGCGGGGGACTTTACAAACATTTAAACAACGGACACAAATAGCACCCAGACCCGAAACAACAATTTCTGGATCACACAAATTTTTGTCCCGTGTGGGATTCAAACTCACGACTCTCGCCGCAGTGGCAGCGGCGCGACGAATACTTAAACCATTACGCCATTTGTGCAGTCATCAGCTACTTATGAGGTTGATTGAACGGAATTCAATTTTTTTTAAATCCGAGTATAACAGATTTTAAGCAATGTTTAACCGGTCGTATACCGCCGGCTCGCATACCAGCCGGCAGATTTGTACCCGTCGTAGGCCGGTGGCTCGCATGCGAGCCACCAAATTGGCGCCAAAACGCCGCGCGCCGCCTTCGCTTTAGCTTAAGCTAACGTAAAACCAATTTGGTGGCTCGCATGCGAGCCACCGGCCTACGACGGGTACAAATCTGCCGGCTGGTATGCGAGCCGGCGGTATACGACCGGTTAAGAAAGGTTACTTTGCACGGTGTTAACATCGATTTAAATGTTTTCTTAAGTGATAAATGTCTATGTCATACATGAAATTCATTTTTCTACATAAAACGTTGATTTAAATCAGCTTATCAAACACGTTTTCTATATATCATTGTGTTAAATAATATGTGACGTTACACGCAGTGGGAACGCAGATCTCCAATTGAACTTGAAGCATTCTAAGTTGAAGGCAGTGACGGAAATTGCATGCTGATTGCGCTGTGATATAAACGTATATGAATTAGACTAGTGCTCGTATTTAATTGTATATTGACGTGAGTCTTTTTGTCATGGAATATATTATATTATATTAGTTATTGCCACGGATTCAACAGTGTTATCACTTACGAGACATAAGTCTGTGCTTGCGTTTGCAAGTGGTTGTAAGGCCCGAAGTTACTGTCAACTGATGTTACGCCTGACGCCAGAATCCTCGTGTCAGGCAGTGACCATTGAATGTTATTGAATTCAAATAGAAATAGTCAATAATATGTCTGTACTCAGTGCCTGCACTGAATCTAGACATCTCTGATTGAATAGAGTAGGCTTGCCTCCTTTTACTATCGACAGAAAGTATGCCAGGGTAATATGAATATTATATACATATGGCATTGCATACCCTTTCGAAGTTTATAGGTACATGATGCTTGTGTAATTATTCATACATAAACAAAATATCTAAATTGTATCCTAGACAAAAGCCACGTTTCGCCACTTACCAGGTGTATAACGACGACACGTATAATGGTGCTCCCACACTGGCTGTTACAAAATGTTTACAAAAATGTTGTGACACTAAACATTTATTAAAAAAATTTAGGAATTGTTACATTCTGTTAAGAATTGTTAGATGTTTTGAGTGCTGTTACACTGATGGATCATAAATCATAAATCATAAATCATAAATCATTTATTTGCTAGGAATGTAGGTAACATAATAGGATGGTCTTATTTTTAATATTTGGTGGCCAATACATTCTACCAATGAGGCATGCAAAATTACATTATATTAAAATAATTATTGTGATAATAATAAAACAAAAATTGTAAATAAAATAAAAAAAAAAAAAAACATTAGAAACATTGATCGTCGCAAACATGTCATACAAAGATCATATAAAATTATGTCAAATTGGTGATTGATAGAACAGAAATGTCAATAGAATTATATCAAATTGGTAATATATTAGAAATGTCAGTCAATATTTATATTCAGTCAATATATTATAAAACAGAATCATTTTATTTACAATGAGGATTAATTATTAATAACATAAAATTATCATAGTAAGCTATCATTAAGAAAGTCATTGATCGAGTAGTAGCACTTTTGGACTAGAAGATCTGTTAGTTTCTTTTTTAGATGGTATAAAGTACTATTCTTAATGTCATATGGTAGTTTATTGAAAATTACGGGCCCCATACGCATAACACTTTTTCTTAAAAGAGCGGTTTTGAAACTACCTGTATGCAGTAAATGTTTATATTGGGTTCTTATTAGTGCAGGCCTCGATATGTGATCGGATCTAGGTTTAAACAGATCTTGGTTACTTTTCACAAATAAGGATATTTCCAGTATGTACAGTGATGGAAATGTTAATAGTCTAAGGGACTTAAACAGAGGAACGCAGCTGTCCGTTGACTTCAAACCAGTCATTGATCTAATGCAATACTTTTGGGCTCTGAAAATTCTTTCTCTTTCACTGCCATTTCCCCAGAATATTACCCCATATCGTAGGACTGATGCCACCAGACCATGATAGGCTACAATTAAGCTATCCATACTAATTTTCCTAGATAAATTGTAGAGAATATACGCTAAAGTACTTAATCTTTTACACACGTTTTCTGCCTGAGGTTTCCATGTCAATTGGTTGTCAATTATTATACCTAAAAATTTTGCAACATTGGTTTTGTCTACAATTTGTCCTTTATATTGTACGAGTACGTTGTCAGGATAGATGCGTTGATAAAAATGCATTACTTTAGTTTTTTCTAAATTAATGATTAAGTTATTTGCGCAAAGCCAGTCAATAATGGTAGCTAGTGTATCATTTACATCTTTTTCATAGTGCATTCTTTCTTTGCAGTTTATTATTGCAGTGCTGTCGTCAGCAAATAGCACCATGGGTTGTTGAACGTGCTTAGGTATATCATTAATATAGAGCAGAAACAGCAGTGGCCCTAGGACGCTGCCTTGGGGTACTCCATGTTTAACTTCTCGACTGTTGGATACATATTTTATTTCTAATTTACGTTTTACACAGATCCTTGATATTTCAGTATGTTGTTGGCGATCGCTAAGGTAAGACTTTAAAAGGCTTAAAGCATTTCCTCTTATGCCATAACTGTAAAGTTTTTTCAATAGTATATTGTGGTTAACGTAGTCAAATGCCTTTTTCATGTCGGTGAAAATGGCGCATACGGGTGTTTTATTATCCACATTTGACATTATGGTTTGTACAAGGTCATAGATAGCCATATTAATATTTTTATTCTTTCTAAATCCCTTCTGTTCGTTGCAAAGTATTTTATTTTTGTCTAAGAAAGAATAAATCGACTCGTAAATAAGTTTTTCGAATATTTTAGAAAACACTGATAGTAGGGCTACAGGTCGATAGTTTGACAGCTCTTCTTTACTATCTTTTTTGTGTAGTGGCTTTATTATCACGCGTTTCAAGCTGCTTGGAAAAATACCTGAGCTTATGCTAACATTCAATATATGACTCAGTGGAGTCGCTATTATGTTTGAGACGTATTTAGCGACATGAGTGGATATTCCGTCATGGCTACAACTTTTTTTATTTTTCAGAGCTTTAATGACTCTTACTATATCGTCCGGAATGTCTGGCGCCATAAATATTGAATTGGGATTACTCTCTATTTTGATAAGTTCGTTTGTGGTAGTGATATTTGAGGTCTGCACCTGATCAATGAAGAAATTATTGAAAGTTTCTGCGATATTCCTAGCATCCGTTATTATAGTGTGATCCTTTTTAATATTGAGGATAGGATCTTTAGCGTGATCAGTACCCTTTATGATTTGCCATGACGCGCTAGATTTATTTGACGCTTTCATAATTTTATAATTATTTTGCGCTTTCTGCGTTAATTTAATAATATTTTTGAATTTCTGTGAGTATATTTTAAATGTATTTTTATTTTCATTTGTTGGTGCTAGTCTATATTTCCACAAAAGTTGTCTCTGCTTTTTGCTACACAATCTTATTCCACGAGAAATCCACTTTATGTTTTTATATGGTTGAATTTTTATTAACTTCACTGGGAAGCATAGCTTATATAAAAGCGAGAATAATTCTATAAAATTTTCGTAAGCAACGTTAGGATCACTAGTATTATATACGTCCGTAAAGGATAACGATCTTAGGTGTTTTTCAAACTTTAGCATGTTTGCTTTCGACTTGTCTCGCTTTTCTATACGCCATGAATTGATTGCGCATGTTTTATTTATTTGCATTATTAATATTTGGGCTGAGTGGTCTGATAATGCTAAATCTATTACCTCTCTATGACATTTTTGTCTACAGTTGTGTGCGAAATTATCTATGCAAGAATTGCTCCTAGGCCTGGTTGGCTGCTTAAGCTCCAACTTAAGGTTGTGATTAAGAAGTAGCATTTCAAAGTCAAAAGTATACCTATTACGTTTAAGAACATCTATGTTGAAATCCCCACAGATTAACACTTTGTTCTTTTTATAACATATTTTTAAGAGAATTGCATGCAATGTATCATAAAATAAATTGAAGTTAGACATTTTTGGTGGTCGATATATACACATAATAATTAGGTTTTGCTTAATTAACTGAATTCCGCAACATTCTATAACTCCAGGTATGGATGATTTTTCTATTTCTGTTAATATTTTGAATTCATAGCACTTTTTTATAAGGATACAGGCACCACCCCGCCTTTGTTCCTTTCTAGAGTAAAAAGCGGCTAATTTGTAGTTTTTAACATTAATTAGTGTTTCTTGGCCGGATATTACAAAATGCTCCGTAATGCAGACAACATCGACATCAATTTTCTTATTTAACAACTGTTGTATATGTATAAGTAACAAATCAGTTTTATTTAAAAGACCAGCTATGTTTTGGTGCATAATACACATGTATTTACTATAGAAAAAACTCGTTGGATTTCATAGTGGGTGTTAAACATTCGTCTTTGTTGCATTTCGAGGGCAATTGGTCTTGTATGTGATTATTACAATTGCTATGAGTACCAAGTAAATTGTAGTCCCATAATATATTGCTAATAATTTGTTGGAAAATATTTTTCCATCCGTATTTATTAATTTTCCCCGTCTTAACAGAAAACATTTCATGTGTCAATGTGGAATTGCTATCAAAAAAATATGCATACTTATTGATTGTTGTATCCAACTGTAAGAAATGATTAAATAGTTCTACTTTATAATTGTAAATTAGTGCACCTTTTATGTATGTCGGAGCACATATAACAATATTCGTATGAGTAATACATTTTAAAGAAATTCTTAAACTATCTAGTATATTAATATATTCATTATTTTTCAGTTCATTTTCTCCTATAAA
This sequence comes from Catocala fraxini, assembly GCA_930367265.1. Lineage (NCBI taxonomy): Eukaryota > Metazoa > Arthropoda > Insecta > Lepidoptera > Erebidae > Catocala > Catocala fraxini. The sequence goes on along the minus strand of OV884025.1, from coordinate 8,998,697 downwards.
GATCAAGCAGTAATCTTGTATTGTGAAGTTTTGTAATTTGCATTCAATTTTACTCAATAAATGTTGAATGTTTGATTTAGGTAGCATATAGTGGCAAAAGTCAAAGTCATTGGAGAATACTTCATCTAATAAAGGTAAAATTCCTTTTGTATTGCCGCTGCTTATAACACATAATTTATTCTTCACATTCTGCATCGATGTAGCGCCTGATAAAATATGTTGAGTAATGACACATGGTTGAGAACTCTGTGTTTGCTTCTGTTTCGATTGGAGTAATGTATTTGTATTTGTAGTCAAGTTGTCAGTTTGAGTTTCCTTGTCGACTTTTGTTGTTGGCTGATCGATGTTCCACATAACGTTATTAGGCTGTGTAGCATTGAGTGTTTCCTGGGGTCTTATTTTCTTTCGGCGACATGCAGACGGTGTGTTACTTTTTTTGTCAGGCGTTGAGCATATCTTTTTATAAGTTTCTAGAGATTTTATGGTATTTTGTAAATCTGATTTTAATCGGGAATTCTCAGTATGCAAGTCGTCTATTTCCTGATGGGCGCTCATAAGTTCCATCTTAAGTGTATTTATTTGTGTTTTCAAGTCTCTAAGCATGTCACTATCAGATACCGATGTAATATCATTAGCACTTTGCACACTCATCATGCTGCTATCCAAAAATGTGTCGTTTAGTATTTCTTGGCTATTCACATCTAGCATATTCATCTCAGATTTCGATCTATTTATTTTGTGTCTAATGGTTACGTTTTCCATTTTTGTCTGGTTTAAAAATTATTGTACAAATTATTTATATAAATATTTTTTTTGTTTTTTAGTTCGTAGTAACTGGTTATCCTAATAAATCTTGTTATTTGAAATTTTACATACTATATTCTTCACAAAAAGACAAAGCTGGTACGGAGATTTGAACCGGCATCACCGCATACACGGTGAAGTCTTATGCCACTCGACTACGTGTGTTGTTAGTTACTACTTCAAAATAGGTCTTTGTATGGCGATGATACTATGATGTGAGTATTATGACTTATTATTCAAGTTTGCTCGTAACTCAGTGGAGTCCAAAGGTCAAGTTTTGTTTTGAACTCGAATATGTTGTGTAGGTGAGCAAAAATTTTACTTAACGGTTTGTGTTAATGCAATATTTGAAATTCCACTCACTTACTGATGATGTTGTGTTCTGATTTCTTGTAGGATTTCTGTATAGGTTTATTTTTTACTTTCTTGTCGATCTTTCTGTATAAATATTCACTGTATTCGTTGATATTTGTCACTAGATGTTATTGTGATTTATACTTGTATTTGTTTGTATTTCTTATCACAAACGTTTTATGTCGTGATTTGTAGTACTAGTAACCATATTCTAGATTCAGAACAGGTAATAAGTAGTTATTTATAATTTAAATAATTAAATACACGGAGCTGATCTTTATCATGGCCCTAGCGCCATCTACTTTTACAAAAAAATTTTAACATTTTAAAACATGATATCGGTTCGCAGTTTGGATTTACGTCGCAAAGCGTCTACATGAAAAGAGAAGAACATTTGCTCATTGGGTTAGCTTCTATTTTTTGTTTCATAAAAAGAAAAAGTGCTCTAACTGGATGCGCCAAACGCTAAGAGTTAGAGAAAAGTATAGTACCTAAAGACCTCCTTTGTAAACATTTATTCAGATGACATGAGGGTATCATATCATCTAAATAAATGTTTACACACAAATGATAACAGATGTTTTAATTTATTACAATTTCTTAACCAACAATTTTGTTTAGAAATGTTAAGTAAACATTCCCTAACGTGAAAACATTTTAAAACAATTTTTTACATTTGTGGTCACATGTTTGCTAAAAATGTTTACTAATGTTTGTAAGCATTTTGTAACAGCAGTGTGGGAGCACCATAACAGTAACTAAAGTAAACAGAATGTTCAGATTAAGCAAATTTAATGTTGTAAATGTGAAAGTTTGTGAATGAGATTCTTAGATTAACTCATAGGATATTCTTACGGTATGCGTACCTTTTTTTTTTTTTTTTTTTTTTTTTTTTTTTTTTTTTTTTTTACGTGGGGGAATGCTTGATGCATACCCCTCCGCGGGGGCGGGCGGAGGGGTTATGTCGGACTCTCCGGGGTAAAAGAAAGATGTTAAGAAGAAAATGTACCTCCCGGAATACCGACTAAACCTACCACGGTGTTCCTCGACAAAACCACTATCGACGGGGCCGCGCGAATCACTTTCGCATGCGGTCGCGACCCCGCCGAGGTTTCGGCCCGCCGTATGAAACGGCAGGCCACTACACGAAAGATCTACCCAAAGGCACTTCTAACACTCCCTACTTTCCCCCCTAGAGGGGAGACGGACTCGAAACAACAGAGGCGCGCGTGGGAACACGCACGCCGCCTCTCGGACCTGGTGCTGAACGGATGGCGGGCAGGCCCACAAAGCCCGCCACCCCCAGGTCAAACCTCAGGGTGGCTGGAGGTCGTCTCGCGCCCTCCGGCGCCCGGCTCTGACGGTATGCGTACCTGAACTATGTTTCATGTGAGACAAGGCGCAGCTAATAACTAGTTTAAAAACGGAGCGAAGGGACACCATTATGTTAACATTTTCTTTTGTCGAAGACAAAAAAGAGACGATAGGAGAGAACACGAAAAAATGTATATTACTAGAGTCCACAGTACGTTTGAATAGACAAACTTTCATCGACGTCACCTAACATTACATGGGCTACTTAAAAAGCTGTAGGTTTATGATGAAGTTATCCCCACTATAATATTCCCTTTCACTTTGATCCCTTAATGCAATATGGTACAGGTTAAAAGCGCCGGTGGATGGAGAAACTATATAGATAATATTATAGTCGTATGAACAAGTTTAATATACATATATTTTAATATATTAGATTATAGAGGATCGTTGTATGTGGCTGCAGTATCTGTCGCTGCTGTTCAAACGTCATTGCAATTATAGTCAACAACAACTTTTATTCGAAACAGCCACCGAAATAGAACGTTGGAAAATAACTCCATTCAATTCGTGAAAATATTGCATGCTGCATGGTTAGCCTTTTTGGCACAATCTATGTATTTAGAAATGTACAATACACTTTCGAGGAACTACATGTGTTGTTTAGAAACGCCTAAGTAATGAATACGCACACGCGCTCACCGTATTTAACCTGTCAAGTATTGGAATGCCAGATATAATAAAAAACCTATTGTGTCTGGCCGCCTGTGTACCGCTGCGAGTTAACAGGTTAAAATCATCCTATAACCAAAGCTATGCAAATACGGATACATTACATAGACATGCGTGAGTTTACACGAAATATTAATAGTATTTCAAATAATGTATTAACAGCATAGCTCAGAAAAGACTACACTACTTACCGTTGTTGTGTCCGAGCAGATTAGGTCTCGGCGGCGGCGCAGCCAGGTCAAGAGGCTCGGCGCGTCCGAATGTACGCAGATGCAGTGCACAACCCGCGCCGCCGCCACCCCGTGACTCTCCCCGACACGATTCCGCACCACCAGACATGCTAAACGTCGCGTATGGGCTTATCTCATGGAGATCTCCTGTCACTACAAAATCATTTATGGGTATTGTAATATCAAATTATCAGGACTGCCTCGTATTTAGAAGATATGTCACTGAAGATTTACCGTCAGGTGGAGTGAGTGTCTTTCCGTTTCTTTTGCTTGGTTCGGTGGTGTAGAGCTGTGGGTGTGGCTGGCAAACCTGTTGCAATGAGCACTCTCTACGTAGACACGAGGCTGCGTGCCGTCGCCGCGCCAGTACCACACCTAGTGTATACCCACGCAATATTATAACGTTGAATAGACCAACAACTACAAAGCTTCTGAATTGTGTATAGTACCTGCGAGTATAGCGAGTAGCAGCGCCAAGCCACCACCTAGCAGCGCTGGAGCCAGTCCAGCTCGCCATAAAGCTCCAGGTGCACTAACACCTGTCGTGCCGCTACCTTCCGAAGACACACTATGTGCCTCCGCTGGAACCTCCACCGCCTCGCCAAGGCGCTCTGCATACAAACATATCCAATTATATCTCCTCTGCGTGGAGAGAACTGTCATGTCACTTTCCAATTAACTTAAACTTACCTCCGTTAAGTGTATGTGTTGCAGCTCTATACAATGCGACAGTATCTCCAGCCGGTGAACGAGCCACCACACGTATTTCGTACCACGAGCCCGGACGCAAGTTATTTGCCTGTTGACAAGTATTCTATTTAATATATGTACAGTTCACTGCTGGATTCACAAAACAAGGAATAGATTATGGAGGTAGGTTTCTTGCTATAATACGTATTCCTCAACTTTAGTAAAAGTACATCACCTCAGCCGCTTCTCCATTGGAGTCGAGTTCTAGCCAGTTGCCCCCCGCGGCGGCGCGCACTGACACGCTCCATGAGGTGACGGGGCAGCGGCCTCCCCACGATAGTAAATTTAGCCGCAAGGATGTGCTGTTGGCCCATACCAGCGCCTTGCCCGGCGGCGCACGAGCCTCTACGCACAATACACCATCTCTTACACAAGTTATAAAACTGAATTTGAGACAATATTCTTTAGAGTATTATAACTATAGGATTTTATGAAAGTGAGCAATATACTGACTGTCACCGCGCGTGCGGGCAAGGAGCGGCCTGGAGTGTGGTGACGCGCCGACGGCGTTGTGCGCACGTAGCGTGACACGGTACATGGCGCCGCATGCGAGTCCAGTGAGGGCATGCGCTACGTCAGCGGGAGGCACCTGCCGCATGCGGTCACCGGCAGGCTCATCGCCACGCGCCCATTGCAGCGTGTAACCCAGTATAGCAGCGCCACCGTCGTTAGGTGCGTCCCAGGCTAAAAGCAATGCTGTGACGTCAGCACGCACTAGTCGCAGCGCAGGTGCGGCGGGTGGTAAGCGCACCGCTAGTGACACTGATAGTGCGTCCGATCCGCCACCGTTGCGGACCACACACGTATAGTTGCCGCCTGACACTACCTCCACCTCTGGACAAAGACAAGAACCCATCACATTCATATGGCCACCACTATATTCCAGTATTTAAAGAAGATCTTTATATTCTTGAGATTAATTAGGCTAATAAAAATAAAATAAGGGTAGATAAATGTGCCACTTACTGTGGATAATTAAGTCGCCTGTATCAGCAATAGTATGTGCGACGGGTAACGGTGTCCATCGCCAGCGTAGCGGAGGCGCGCCCACGGCTGCGCAACGCAAGCGCACGCGTGAGCCCCACGCCGCGTACACCACGCGACTGAACGATGAGATTCGAGCTGATACTGATAATAGAATACTCATGTAAACACTTTGTGTTGGTTATGTTACATCACATCGCAAGTAATGTTACATACAAGGGGGTGCAGGTGCGGCTGTGACTGGTCGTGATGGTGGACCAGCGCCGGCAGCGGTAGCTGCACGAACCCAGAACTCGTACACGGTGCGCTCTCGCAGGCCGCGCACCTCACGCCACACCTCCTCAGACCCACCAAGTCCTTCACCCCCCGCACCCTCTGTCCCTGCTGCGTCCACGCGCTGCGCCCACTCGCCACCCACTCTTCAGACACAAAAACGCTAAAGATGAGTCTAAAATCAGGCGTATAAAAATATTCAAATGAGCACTATACTATGTTAGCGTATGTGTTATATGTAGTGGCAAAGGTGTAACAATATATAAAAATGCAAGCATACTTGCCGAGCTCCCGGGTGTATAGTGTGTAGTGAGTGAGGCGCGGGGCACTTGCTGGCGCCAGCCACGTGACTCGCACCGCGTCTGCAGCGCAGCCCAGCGCGCGGATCTGCACCACCGCCTCCGGCACTACAACGATAATGATGTCCAGTATCTGTTTTAAATCTCACTGTCGTAAACAAGCGCATTTACGGAGATAGGTTCACGGTCATACCTGCGTATTTTTACGTGACGACGTCGATAGGTGACTGTACTGTAGGTACCTAACAGGTGTGTGCTGCAAGGCTATTTGTACTGAATTAATGGTGTCACATTAGGATATACGGCTTGTCCAGGTTATGGATGTCTAATGGATCTACATGACTACCAATAATAATATAAAAGTAATATTAATTGATAAGGAGCGGCGTCAAAAATTTCGTGACATGCAATTTCTCAAACGAGTTGTCGAATTGCAGTACATCGTCACGTCAAAATGTTTATGTAATGTAATTTTGGCACACTTGGTAATGTAATACTGACCATCCTCAGTGGTGGTACAGTAGACGGGTGGTGAGGGTGGTCCAAGGCCGGCATCGGCACGCGCGCGTACCCACACCGAGTAGTTGGTCGCGGCGCGCAGACCTTGCAACGTCGCTTCGCCCGCCACGCCTGCGCGAGCCGTTTGAGACTCACCTGCACCGCTACTGCCCCAAGCTGTGTAGCATACATCCATACTTTGAATAAAGTTCACGTCCACTAGAACTTTAAGAAGCTATTTATTTATTTATTCTTACAGGTGGCGAAGTGGATCGGTGCATAGTGTAGATCGTATCCTCGTAACGCGTGTGCGTGTTGTGGAGATAATGGCGTCCAGCGCACACGAAGTGCTCGTGCCGATACTGGTTCGCACGACACTGAACGTGGCGCCTGTTCAGGCACGCCGTCCGCAGTGGTGGCATAAACAGCGGGTGAGTGTGGACCTGCGCCTGCTCGATTGTATGCGCGGACTGTGAGCGCATAACGTGCGAAGGAGCGAAGCCCTGTAACTGTCAGTTCCGCGCTGGACCACCCAGCTGCCGTGGCGCTACCGGCGCGCCTCGTTGAACCCGAAACTTCATCCCCGTCGTCCTCATCAAATCGACTCAGCTCACGCCATGATGCCACATATCCCAGTAGTTCACCATTCCAACTGTCTTGCGGCGGTGCCTGAATGTCGAGTCAATTAATACTAATAATGTCTCAGTAGATATTTCAGTAACATCAGCATCTTCAGCATAGGATACTAACCGACCACGATACGTGTAATTCGCCAGGGTTGGCTGCTCTGACTCTCACGTTCTGTGGAGATGCCGTTGGTGCTGATAAATAAAAGAAAATACTTAAGAGTCTGTCTTAACATAATTAATTTATGTTACATGAGTACGGAAAACTTTTTACCTTCTTCTAGCGTAGTGAAAAGTAGTGGTTCGGAGTGGGGCGACTGTCCCACATGGTTAGAAGCGGTAAGACGCAGGGAATAAGCTGCGGCCGGTCGCAGACCGTCCAGCCGCGCCGTCAATGTGCGTAATCCATCTGCGTCTGTTCTATACCAATACCGAGAAATTGTAATTGTTAGTTATGGTAGTTTGTAACATAAAATATCAAAGAAAAAAGGTACTGCTAGTAGCAATTTCAGCGAACTATGCAATCCATCAACTATGTTAAGTTAAAATATTTAGCCACCTGTCAACAGCAGTATTCTCTACAGTGAGGTTGACCGTATTCTGTCGCGTCTCCGCGCCGGGTAGCGCATGTAACGCCATATACAACGCGGTGTAGGTGTGTGTGTGGGGTGGTGATGCGGGAGGTGAAGCCCATGCCAGTCGTACCCAGCGTGACCCCACACCTCCAAGAAGCAGGCGTCGGGGCGCTTCTGGTGGTTCTGTTCCGTACAACAGTAGTCAGATAACTAAAAAGACACCTTTTTGCAATATACGTAAGGTATATTTTCTTATAGCACTTACCGTCAACATGTAAATACATGAGCTGTTCGCTGCGGCCGTATTGATTATGAGCGTGACATCGATATTCTCCGATATCGGCGCGCTCGGCGGCGCGCAGCTGTAGTGTGGATCTTAGACCTCCGCTAGTACGAACTTCTGTTACTGCCCATCTGGATATTTATTCATCAGTGTTTTATTCATATACCTATATGTAAACAAAACAAGAGGAGCAAGACTTTTTATGACGTGCACTGCTGCAAAGAAGTTTACAGTCTACCTAATAGTGAGTGGTTACCGTCACCAACATTTCAAAACTTAGTTTCAGCATAAGCGCAACATCCTTTTAAGGTACTTTGGCAACCCTGCTCGACAAACGCAATTTAAGTTTATTTGATTAACATCTTTTGTGAGGTCAAACCACATACTAAACAGTACTACTCCAGGATTCTGCTGGCATTCCAAGTCAAAGCATCCTTCTAAAAGCTAAACTTAAATTATAACATAAGCACTTGCATGATTGTCAAGTATTATTCAACTCCATCTGTCATATACGTGATACCTGTACGAAGTTAGGTCGAGTCTCACGCCGCGGTGTGTCCAGTGCACGACGAGAGGTGCGTCCCCAAGTGCGTGGCAGACAAGCGAGGCGCTACGCCCACGTACACATGAAACATTGCCACCGCTACCTTCGAAGTGCGCCGGCTCTGACCAAATATATTTGCATACAATTAATTTTAATAAATGCAAAGGTGTAGATTAGTATTTGCATATAATTTAAAAAATCACCTACTAAATGTATGGAGATTGTAACACAGATTAAGACCCCTAAAAGTCAAAAGGAAAGCTATGTCTGTTATAATAGGGGACGAGCTTACATTAGTTTCCTGGCAACCTTGCCAGACTACTGAAAGTTTTTTACAAGGACAATCTAATTAAATTTTGCTAAACATAGAACCTCACGATTGGTCGTATGTATTAGCGAGAATTTCCTAAACGGTAGCCAGCTAGGCGACAAAATGTCATAGAATGATACGTGGTATTTTCTTACCATGAACAGTGACGTTAACATGTTTGATTAGTGGTGGTCCGACGCCGTTGTCTGCTACGCAGCGGTACAGGCCTTGATGCGTGCGCGCCGCAGCGGCAGCCGACAAAGAGCCGTTGCGAGCGCGCACTGCACTCTCAGCAGCGCCCCACTCTGCTCCCCCAACCTGCTCCCAATGTTCACTTCCTTCGCCACCTTCCCCTTGTTTTTAGTCACAACACGAGTATTTGTAGAAACCATTTCATAAAGCTTCTGTGATAGGTTCTGGAGTTACCTTTATTGAGAATCGGTTACGTCAATAGTTTATTTAATATTTTATGCAGATTAACATATGGTAGCTTAAGTGGTAATGAGTACAGTCTACATTGCTGGCGAAATCAGACAGCTTTCACTGTAAGTAATTTATATAGATTTGAGATAAGTACTATTTGTGGGGCACAGAAGCTTTTCGCCAAGTTTAAATGGGCTTAATATCCCTTATTATCATATATTTGTAAAATCTATCACGGAACATAATAACTAATAAAATTAATTACCTATACGTCTAAACCATACGATATTTGGTGTGGGGTATCCTTTGGCAGCACACTCAAGCAGCAGCGGGGCGCCAAGCAGCACCGCAGAGTCGAGAGGTTCTGTCGCCCACGCTGGAGCCACTACATCATACAATATACTCTATTATAATTAGTTAAATTGGTATTCAACTCTTTTAGCAAGAAAATGACATTTTAAAATAGATAGTATATTAGTAATAGCATAATATTGCAGTACCTTTTACGCTAAGGTTAGCAGTGTAGTTGACTGTGGCAGCATGGTTGGACACGCGGCAAGTGTACGCGCCACTGTGCCGCGCCGACAGGTCCGAGAACATCAGCAGCGAGAACTCGTTCAGACTCTTCTCTTCTATCTGCACCAAAGTACTATCTTATAACCCACCTACCTGAAATGTGTAGTTCTGGAAACAAATATCCGTGGACCTACCAAAGTGTAATGTCAATAGGGATCATGTAATACGATGATTTTTGGTATCTTGCAAAGTCCACCGATATTTTTATTCGAGAACAGGTAATACGTTCAGCACCTGGAGGTTAGAAGGTAGCGGTGCGCCATCCTTCAGCCAGGAGAAGTACATGGGCTTGTCACCTGATGACACTCCACACAAAACTTGCACGGAGCTTCCCTCCGTCAACTCCGATGAAAATATGAAGGGCGATATTTTTGGAGGATCTGGAGAAAAGTGTATATATTAATTTAGCAGTATTTGGTTAAGTCTAGCTAGTTAGGCGTATAGGTGTGTATGTGTATGTACGAGTACGTACTGCGGACTTGTATGTCGATGTCTCTACGGGCAGCAGGTCCCTGCGGTGCAGCAACAGCACACGCGTAATGGCCGGCGTCAGCAGGCAGCGCAGGTGCCAGTCGTAGCTCAGCACCACGCGCGCTTACGCGGCCTGTGCCTCCTACCGCCACGCTCGCGCCACGTCGCCACCAAGAGATCGAGCTGCACCCAATACGACACGTCAAGCAAACACCACGAGCACGCCGACATATAAAAGCTATATTTCTAATGAATCCCATTGATTAGTTATTATGATGACATAAATTATATTTTAACTTTAACACGAAATTATCGTTATGTGCAAATGTCTAGCAGTAGTGTATTAGAGGAATCATCCTATCAAAATGCACCTCTATGGACCTGATCGGATATCCGGCGTAGGGGCAATAGATGGTGGCGTTGGCGCCGGCCACCACTCGTACTGGCCCCAGCGCGCGAATTGATGGTGGACCTGAGTACAATACCAAATAATAGCACTATATCACTTAGTCGTACTGACTACTGAAGTGAAGTAAGTTAATATGTATATGCAACTAATCCACGTTAAATGCAAGTAAATGTTGAATAAACTTTCCTAAATCCAATAGTCTCTGTGTTATGCGTTCACAAAGCAGTGACTTTAATTAGCAAGTTCGGCAACGTATTAGTAATAACTCTGATTTCGTAGTCAGCCGTAAATGCCTTCCATTAGACTGCTTATATACTAGCTTGCTACCTTAGTGGATACAAGATTTAAAAAATATTGTCTGATAGTCTGTAGCGAATGTCTAGAATGTCTAGCAAATATTCTAGATAGGTTTGTTTAAACCAAAAATCATTTATTCATTTAGGTCACAAAGTAGCGCTTACGTATGAACGTCTAATGTTATTGGTTAGTATTTACTAAATTGACTGAATTAACATTTATGTCAGATGCTAGCGTTAGGTAAAAGGTTGAGCCTATTAGAAGTTACCAATTCATCGCCACCCTTTTAAATCGCTGTTTAATTGTAGTTTCAGTATTTTACAATCCAATTATTGATAAGGTCATTTACAGTCGATATACAGCTAAAAGAAAATAATGTGTATTTTAGTTAGCTTAGATAAGATGTATTAATAATTTGATACCGTATATGTTGAGCCTAGCAGAGTGTTGTGCGTGGCCACGCTCGTTGTGCGCGCGGCACGTGTATCGCCCGCCGTCGCCAACCGCCACCGCGCTCATATTCAGCACTGATACCACGTCACCCGTCACTGAAGTCTCCGAACTTATGAAGTACCTGCGTTCACTCATGTTGTATTACGATCTATTAACCTGTTGAGTCGCAGTGGCACACTAGCGGCTAGATACAAAAGGTTTTTAAACTTTCCAGCCGCAGCAGTACACGGTTTTTAATTATAACTGGCATTCCAAGACTCGACAGGTGAAAGTCTTATTATTAACCTATACATACATGTGTAGAGTCAGCAACATAAGTCGATAAACATTCCTGAAATTTTAAAGTATTCTATCACACAGTCATGATTATTCCTCATCTTTTAATGCAATAAAAGTTAAAGAATACTTGTTTTAATGACAAATATATATTAATACTTATTTTAATTACTAAGATATAATAATAAGTAAATTTTCATTCGTAAAATACTGTTACAATATTAAGCGTCCGGTTTTTTTTAAAAGGTCCCTCTCACGTATTGACTCTGGGTACTTTATAAACATTTAAACAACGGACTCAAATAAGTCTCAAACTCTGATCACACAAAGTTTTGTCCCATGTGGGATTCGAACCCACAACCCCCGGCGCAATCGCAGTAGCGAGGCGACCATTTAAACCATTACGCCATCGATACAGTCGTGTTTAAAGTTGCTGAACATTCAAGAATATTGTAAAAGTATTTTACAAACGAAAATTACTACTATGTCACTGACTCTACATTCGTAAGTTAATCATGTAGTAATATATATAAATAGTAAATCCATAATAATTAGTTTATTATTTCATATCCTTGAATTTATTTTCAGTAAAAAAACATCTTTTCAGGGAGGATAGCTGACATGAATACGTAATAAACACCGAGCATTGTTGAATCGTCCAGATTGTTAAAGCATTATCCGTGTAAAATAATGAAATCAGAAAACGGGTATTTGCTTCTTCGCTAGAGAGCCCAATTATGACAAAAAGTTTAAAACTCCAAAACTGCATAATATATTCTTACTAATGTATATGGAACTAGCTTTTGCTCGCGGCTTCGCTTGCGTAAAATATAGCCTATGTTACTCGGTGATAATGTAGCATTCTAATGATGAAAGAATTTTTAAATCTGTTCAATAGTTTTATAGATAAACCCTTACAAGCAAATAAACAAAAAATCAAATTTCTTAATCATATTAGTATAGACGAACCTTAATTCTTACTTTCTACTAATATTATATATGGTTGTTCGTCATTCAATCCCGCGTAAATAATTGAACGGATTTAGATGGAACTTGCAATAACATATATTCGCACTCGAAGATAGGCAATTTGAACTATAATCTTATGTCAATTAGAGTTCAAATTGCGAAGCTTTCAAATTTCGAGTTAAGGTTCTGTTTTATTAAAAGTGCATTATATAGACTATGTTTAGTACTAACATATAAGGTCTTTATACCTTATCTTGGTATAAAAAGCAGCGGACTTAAACTTGTACGGTCACATGTGATGTTATCTATACAAATATTTTAAAGAGGTAAATATTAGATTTTTGTTTATTTGTTTGTAAAGATTTGACTCAAAAACTATTCAACCAATTTTAAAAATTATTTCAACATTAGTAAGCTATATTATCACCGATTAACATAGACTATATTTTTTTTTTTAAAGTACTAGGCTAACCTAAGGTAACCTATTTTTATGCGAGCGAAGACATGAGCAAAAGCTAGTATGCTATAAAATCATTGCTATTTATCAATCATTCAATCAATCAGTCCCTACAAATGTACTCATGTTAACGACAACACCACATAAATGTTGCACATAACGACGGATATTAATAGCAGCCATGATGAAATTAGGTAGATGTAGCATCGTTGAAAATGTGATATGACGTTCATTTCGAACGCATCCTGCGACATAGGTGTCCGCTATTGCATAAGACGCTTATACTAGACTCCTAACTAACATTATAAATGCGAATGTGAGTTTGTTTGTTTGTTACGCTTTCACGACTCCTCATAAAATGTTGCATACTGGTTGTCAGGGGTACAGAAAAGGACATGAGGTGTTCTCAAGAGATAGAAATTTTAATCAACATAATACACATTAAAGCGAGTGAAGTCGCGGGAAAAATCTTGTGTTAAACTAAATCAATACTTGTTTTGCTAAGATTCTAATACCACAAATTAGCTTCGATCCATTGCATTGTTCCTTTGATTCTAGCCCACTGGAATGATACATTTTTATGGATAACAAGTGAGAAACGGAAATGAATTGCCGTAAATCTTAGAGTTCGAAAAAATGCAAAGTTTACGATAGACTTTGAGGTCAGAGGTCAAAGGTTATATTAATTTCGGGGGTATATCGACTATGCTGAGTCGAATGGAGTTGTCCGCGAGTCTCTAGCTCTTACTGCTCTTGAGTTGAAAGTTGTATAACAGACGGACGGACAAAGCCGTTGTACATATAAGAGTTATTCCGAACTCTAAAAACTTTGGCTCAGAACAAACAATCTCGTCGACTCGTTCCATTGGCACGTGAGACAAAAACAAACCAACAAATACACTTTGTCATTCATGATTTTAGTAAGAATCGATATAATAATATCTTTATAGGTTTGGAAGTTTGAATGAATTTACTTAGTTTGGTTAGGAATTTGTATTACGGTGAAGGACATAGGATTCCAATGATCGCAGATGAAGTGAAGCATAATGTAAGATTTCTTGCCTGTGTTGCGCTCGGTACTGGTCAAGCGGTTGATCGTCCAACAGCCAGGAGAAACGTGGCGGCGGGGTCGCAGATGCAGCGCAGCGAAGCGACACGCCACCGCCGGGTCGCAACGCCTGCTCAATGAACGTGTAGTGCAGCTCCGGGGCAGAGTCTAACAACCAAAACGACATTTTATAAACAACCACCATTACAGTCGATCGATTACGCTAACAAACATTATTTCATTTTTAATTACAGACTGTAAACGTTGTAATTTAAAATGCGCCACCAGAGATAACGAGCTGTTTCAGGTTGCCTTAAAATAAAGGGGAAGGTCGAGCGTAAAATAAAACCTCATAATAATTAACGACGTCGGTCGTCGGGCGCTTCGAGTCACATAAAGATACCAAGCACCGATAGGCCGCGCGCTCGTGAAAAATGATCTGGTCCTAACGCTGAGTAAGGCGTCTGCCGATTTTGAGGTGCGGCCAAACCTTAGATCCGAACGATAGGGTCGCGCGTAACAATAATGTGTGTGCGGCTGCAAGGTGTTCACGCATATATATACCATACGTATATACAGCAATACCGTGCGTTTACACGTACCGAAAAAGAAAAACATTCTGGTGTAAAGCAAACGTATAATGATACAGTGTCTACGTTTTACGTAAATATATACATAGATTCACGCCTGTTTCCCAGATGGGTAGGAGCAGAGACTACGGATTTCCATTTGCTACGCTCCTGACACACTTTTCTGGCTTCATTCACATTCCTTATACACGCTCGTAGGTTTAAGGTGCTCTTAACCTGGCTTTTGTCCACAATGTCACCAATCGGATCAAGAAACGTTCGCCTAGGTTTGTCGCTTGCGTCTGTTCCATTCTCACTAGCCTTATAAACTTTCTTAGTCAGTCTTTTCTCGTCCATTCTTCCTACATGCCCAAACCAGCTTATCATACGTTTTTCTATTCTTGTCACTATATCCACTTTCATGCCGCTTCTCTCTATTATAGGTACGAAATAATAAAAATGACAAGATAATATTATTATACATTTTTCTACGCACTCTTCGGTGCAGCTAACTAGGTAGAAATACGTTTGAATCAATCATAATTATTTCGATTACTTTTAGAAGGTTCTAATGTCATCATCATTCATTATTATTTGCCTAACATCATCCCAAGTTTTTTGTAGGCGCAGCTTTTTTAATTTGTCTTTAAGGACGTACTCTCTTTAAAACCATGACTTTAATGTTTAAGAAAGCTATTCATTTTCGTTGAACATCCTTAACTCTTTTTACATTAATTTCACCCTTTTCCAAATATTCTACGTAACTAAAATTATAAAGCTACTTATCAACCGTTTTTAAACAAACAATAAGCTCAGTGGGGAGACCAACAGACTGCAATGCAGAGGGTCTCGGGTTCGAACCCACGTCGCGCACCTCTGACTTCGGAAATTATATATACTTTTCGAAATTATGTGCGTATTGATTGACAATTATCGCCTGCTCCGTGCCTCGGAGAGCACGTTAAGCCGTTGGTCCCGGCTGCCATAAACATCTATGGCAGTCGTTATTGGGAAAGTCAGTACCCTCTTATATCCTGACACTGGTCTAGCCTTGGGGTATCGTTAGCCTTCGGGTTGCGGAGGTCAGGTGGCAGCCGCTCCGTGTAAAAACTGATATCCAGTCAAATCCCGTTAGACCAGAAAAGCCGACCCCGAGTGACTTGGGAATAATAAAGGCTAAGAGAGAAGAATAAGAACAATCTAATCTTACCTGGGCTTATGTAAAACATTAGCTTAAACGATTGTGTGAAATAAGTATTCTCATGATAATTGCCGAATTTACAGTTTATTCAATAATTAAATAATAACATTGATCTCCTTGCTACACATAAGACATCGATGAGACGTTTTAAAATGAAGTTTAAGCTTTCGCAGATGTAAAATTTTTGTTTTCGAGTAGATGATACTATTAAAATGTTGCAATCCAGTGTGTCGATGGTTGTCATTCTCTCTACAATTACATGTGTACCTTGGATACAGTAATAGATGATAAGTGATTAAAGATTAAATATATGAAATATTAGAACGTCTGGCAATGGCTGTTTCAATTAGTTATTGTCAACATAGACTGACAATAATTAATTGAAAAGGCCCGTGTCGGTCAGCTGTGGCCATGACGATCGCTAACGTGACCCTTCATAAATGGCTATATTTTTCTCAATTCAACCAAAATCTATTTGAGTCTTTTTATTTCAACTCTTCATCAGATTTGTTATTTTCAGATAGCCTACTTATACACTGAATAACTACGGGATTTCTTAGTCTTTGATAAATAAAGACACTTACAGAATATCTTCTAGAGCTCCTTAAGGTACTGTGCTTCCAACAGGCGTAATAACAATATTGTTATTTACGTTGGTGGCGTATTGACTCAGATTTGTGTATATATATGGTGTGAATTATATGTGTTGTATACAGGGTAGACTTTTGAAAATACGTTTTATTTGATCTTATAAATTGCTGCATGTTTTGTATGAAAGCATGCTATCATTCACAGCAGCTAGTGAATTGGTGCCATATTGGTAGCAATCCAATTTAACCTTGTCCATCCTTTGAGTCGCAGTGGCACACCAGCGGCTAGACACAATAAGTGTAAGTAGGTAAACTATGTCTGGCATTCCAAGATTTGAATTGAATTCGTCAAATGCAATCGTTTTATAGGCAGTGAATATAATATATAAGTACTTTTTGTTCTACATACCTACATGTTATGGAAGAGCGGAGGCTCCTAATACAGATATTGTTTGTCTAAAAGGAGGCTCCAAACACAATGCATTAACCTTTAAAGAACAAATAAACTATTTCTATTTCTAGTATACTTTAACATAACTGAACTAAAATATATTTCATTTAAATGACCAGAATCTAATTGTCTTATTGTATTTTGCCGTGCATACAATAGAAACACAATAAAACAACTAAGATCAGACATGGCTGCTTACGACGAACGTAAGCTAAATAACCACGAGTGAATATTACTTATAAGTACTAGTATAAGCATGAAAACGCTTCTGAATACAATTTAAAATATTTCGCTTGTTCCCCATTTCAAAAGCTGCAAATTTTATAAATCCCAAGTATATTTCTTCTTAAGTTAAAATAAGATACTTACTTACGTATACGCGGCAAAGTTAAAAACCGAGAAAACTAAATTCTTATGAATAAGTTCTGCGAAACTTTAAGTATTTAAGCCACCCATTTGTCAACGTATTAATATATGTATATCCTTATAACTTGTTTAGAGACAATGTTCAAATAAATGTAATTGAATTATTAAGTCTACAATTTTGTCTAACTTTATTAGCAAGGGATATCATTCGTACATGTATATATAGTTACACTAGCTGCTCCGACAGACGTTGTCCTGTACACACGAAAAAAACAACATATATCTAAATCTAAAACATTCTCGAATCCACTTGAACACACACAATTCTTAAAAATCGGTCCAGCCTTTTAGGAGTAGTTTAAATACAAACACACGCACTGAAGATTTATATGTATAAAGATATAACATAATGACGTGCTTATGTCAGCGAACGGATAGGCAGTAGTGTACTCTTACCATCTGGCAGCAAAATTTTATCAAAATCGGTCCAGCCGTTTAGGAGTTTAATAACAAACACACGCACAGAATATTTATATATATAAAGATATAACATAGTGACGTGCCTATGTCAGCGAACGGATAGGCAGTTGTGTACTCTTACTATTTGGCAGCAATGGTTTAAGGTCTCACGTGACACACTTGCATATTACCATCTACCATTCAATGAACCACACTCCGTGTTAGTACAGAGAATTTCTTGACAGAAAAACCCAATAGCACGTTGCCGATCCGGGAATCAAAATTGAGACCTTGTGCACAGCAGCCACATTCACTACCGATAAATAGTTTGGTGTAGTAGACAGGTTTTGCGTTATCAAGTATTTCGTGTACCTATGTAGTAGCGGCAATGTACACTCTAGTGGAGCTAAGTGCAGGCGCGACGCAAAAATTGTTGACTTTCATCCTTTGTGACGCGGAGTGTAAGTGACTTCTAAAAGGTGAGCTGTACTACACGTGTACTTTTGGCGTCCACGCCAATATGCTTTCTGGCATTATAATATACGAACACCAGCGGACTGATGACCTAGGCAGGTCAACTTTTGATTTACCAATAGCGATTTGATGATCATATTGTTATATGTCAACTACATATCTGGTCAACTTATTTTGAGTAGGCAGGTACATAGGTTATCACATAGTATCTCGTCTGTACATGACTGAATTGTAACTAGATTAGATCTTTTCGATCTAAGAGATAGAGGTTGAACCTATTGCCTTCAGCTACTTCAGAGTCCGTGCTTTTTAGAATTTTTTGTAACCAACCACCACCCAAAAATTTTTTGTACGATCAAGAAGCCAAATGATACTCTAACAATTAAATAATAACTCAATCCATCAATCACTAAACCCGGCAAGTCATAATGGGCAAAAAAAGCTCATGCAAAACTACACAACTGTACCAATGTAAGTTGGTGTAAGTGTAAGTAAAGTAAGTGCCTGCTATGAGAAAACACATCAATGCTAACTTTTAACATCATGTTAAATCAAAAAAAGCATTGGCGCAATAAATAAATACTTTGTACGTTCAAAGCTTTCACGAATAGGTTTTCCGAAGCAACCCGTCGTATGAGAAAAACAAAAGCGTAAGTACGTAACACGTATAAGTGTGAACACTCGTAATATAATTATGTTTTTATACGCCATTGAAACCGAGTCAGAAAACGAACTCATAAAACCATAAAGGTGAACGCAGCATTAGATAGCTTTGCTTTCTACTTGGGACGCGAAAATCGCAAGATTCCATGAAATTTTGTTTACTTAAAATAAAATTGTTTGTTCGTCGTATTTACTTCTACACAACAAAAGCAACCACGAAATTCTCTAAAACCATTTTATGAATCGTATTTATACATATATATTCTAAGTAAGCACATTGTGTGTTGACTTTAATTATTATTTTATTCAGACATGCCGTTGAATGGAGACGCTGTGCGACAATACCTTGCCTCCTCCCTCTTCACCGCGTTGGGTGGGGAGAGTCGCATTGTTCGCATCCCAGGCTCACACAATAGCACGAGGACGTTTCAACAAATGCCGAACGCTGATTGATTCCGACTCCAGTTCAGACGACACTACAGTGAGATTGATTGTGTTCCTATTCTCCCCCCTCCAACCCGCTCTTTCTATACACGTCATCATCCCCGCACACCCTAGGCCACGCTAACACAGATAAGATAGATACAGATGGCTGGATTATGATAACTTACAAGAGATAGAGCCTGCAGTTGGCAGTTATTTGGTGACGGTATGAATGAGCCAGCTCGCCTAGTAAAACATTAGTCTTACGGAAAACCAGTGTAAGAGTATGACACAGTTACTGCCTTTCGCCTGATGAGTAAAAATTTTGAAGTCTCACCCATTCCTTAACTCTCTTCCAATATTTATTTATTTTTACCTAGCCAGTAAAAAGAGAGTGGAATTCCTAATATTATGAATAATCAAAGGCTATGTTAATCACTTACTTTTAGGCGGACCGTATGCTTGTTTATAACCTGGGGAGTATAAAAACCTATAGACCCACTTGTACGCAATTTCGGATTTCATTGACTAAATGTTAATTTCTGCATTAGCAGGACTTGACCCGCTAGATAATATGTACATCCGCTTCGTTGTCATACAACGAAGCGGATGTACATATTATCTAGCGGGCGTTGTTTCTCACGTTGTCTTGAGGCAACTATCCATATCTACATAATTTGTGACTCTAATGCCATGACGCTATGCTTTTTCGTCAATTTGTTCACGGCCAAATCGCTGAACCGAAATTCATGTTTGTTGTCATTCTATGTGATCGAAAGTTGGAAAAGGAACAATAGCGCGCGGCGCTATCGAATTCTTGCATCTGAGTTAACTAAAACTAATGCCTGATCAGTGTCCCTACAAAATGTTTGAGTACATCGAATGTTCCTTACATTTTCAGTAATTTGTACATAATCACACCTAAATAATGTAGCTTCTTATCAGACCCTGTAAAAAAACCATGCGTTCTGTTGAACGAGGGTGAAAGATTATCGTCCCACTTATCCCCTTTGCATATTATGCAGCGACCGCACTTTGAACTCATACGGGTGCAATAAGAGCAAGGCACTGCACGTGATTTACGAGCAGCGGTCCATGTTGCGCTCACTACTTCTTAACTTATGATAGATTAATAGGACACCCAAATTCCTTCATTTTCTTTTACCGTATTGTAATTTTTATTTATTGCTAGATAAGGTTAGTCAACTAGAGAATATAACAACTATTGTGTTTTGTTCGCTTGTAAAAAGTGGTTAGTAAAGCTTGTAAATTATCTACGCCTTTTATGCTCCAAAAATAACGAAGACAGTTTTGGAACCAAATTTTGAGGTTCTTGTTTAGGGAACTTAATAGCCGGGCAAAGCTTTTAGATTGTTTACAACAACTAGTCACTTAAAATTGCGTGTAGACTATAAAAAGAAGCGTAATATACTGACCTCCAAGTCTGAGTTCGGCAGCGGCCTGCGCTGTATCGGTGCCTCGGCGTGCCACACATTGGTATACGCCTCGGTGAGCGCGTGCTACGCCGCGTAGTACAAGTTCGGCACCAGTTGCGGTGGGCACACCGTCATGAAGCCACGACATCGCTGCACTTGCGTCCGATGCGCTACATGTGAAGCGCGCCGTACTGCCTGTATCCGCCACCTATACGTACACACACTCTTATTGCCGCGCTCAGAGACAAACATATAAAGCTTACTCAAGTGAAGAATTTTTATTATGTATAATCTTCACTAAGGAATCGTTTTAGTAATTATATGTCTCTGAGTGTGGCAAGTAATTAGAATTGTTTACTCATTTAGAACTTCATCATAAACATTTGTGTGCATGAACATGGATGTTTGTCTTGGTCTGGGTGTTTCTATGCATAATATGTATGTATTTACAAAAAAGTATCTATGTATGTTTATCCATTGTCTAGAACCCATAGTACAAGCTCTGCTTAGTTTGGGCTAGATGGTGTTGTGTGTCTGTGGTAGAATATTATATTATATTAAATAAGAATATTAAAAAATAAAATAAATAAATAAACTGTTACTTGTTGGTAGAAGTAAATAAAAGTTTCTAAAGTCAGATAGTCGGGCCAGAAAAATAATTAATAATGGTTGAATTGGTTACTAGTATAATTAAAAATAAATAAATAGCTGTAAAGATCACATCATAAAAAATACTGTGCATGCTGAGGATTGTACGCTGGTATAGCTCAGCTATAATACAAGTTCTGAATGCTTCCAGCACAATAATGCACTTAAGAGAATCTGCTTTATGATATGTAATTCGTCAATGAATAACATCCGTTGACAGTAATTGTAGTGTATACAGTTGTCTCGGCCTTATCAATGTGGCAACAATTGCGGTACATTCACGGGACAAATTGTTTAACGCATAGCTGCTCCAAGTATAGGGGATCCAATTTGTGACTATTGTTCAATATCTGTGATGGCCATTACGATACAACAATTCTATAGCAGCTACCCCGGGACATAGAAACGAATATAATTGTGCTAGTTCAGGCGTTTATTGTGTTCGTTGTTTCAATGTTTGTAGAATCCTCTGCGCCACAAGCTCAAACTCAAAATCTTTTCCAAATTTATGATTATTTCTTAGATATGTCAGTGAACTTAATTATATGTATATATCAATTATGATGATAAGATTAAATAAAAAATATAAAATAAGTACCTACTTAAAAGAAAACTACTGTTCGACGAGTAGCTCTACTGTAACAGTATTTTTCTTTTCAGTTTACCTCATGCGATGAAACATACAAGAAACAAGAAGGAAACGATATTTATAAATATTATTATATTTTTTATTAAAATATTAGTTAATTGACGTGTCCAAGAAGTTTTTGACATTGACTTTAAAACTCAGATATTTCACTTAAAGCGTGTTTAGTGTCTAAAAAAGAAAATTACCAGTACAGTAGGTATCACAGTAACACTTAGGGAGTCTTGTACGCTGAGCGTAAGATGGGCGGTGGCGTCACCGTATACGTTATACGCTTTGCAGATCCACAAGCCAGCGGCGGCTGACGTCACGCGCCGTAGGCACTGCGC
Source organism: Catocala fraxini (assembly GCA_930367265.1). Lineage (NCBI taxonomy): Eukaryota > Metazoa > Arthropoda > Insecta > Lepidoptera > Erebidae > Catocala > Catocala fraxini. Next base: position 8,976,487 of record OV884025.1, on the reverse strand, counting down.
CGCACCACCTTCCCATGACCAGCTGCCCGATGATTCCGTTTCGACTGGCTGCAGTCGACCGTTCAACTCACGGTACCATCTATATAGAGTTTACATACTGAGTAATTATTTGTTCTGTGGTATTAGCATCTTATTGCACTTAGATGTATTCAGTATCAGACTACGCTCGATTGAAATTAAAATTCTTTATACGAAACAACTTGGTCCCCGTTGTTTTAAGGTCATAGCACACATATCTACTCGGAAAGGAATCGTCACCGTATCGCCTTTCGCCTCGCCGTCAAATAGGCGTCAACCTAACGTAACCAAAGCGGATCAACAGCGCCGGTACGTCAACTCGGCTACAGCTAGGCGACGCCGCGCTCACTTAAATCATATTAATATGGATATTTTCTCACTTCATCAATGATCCCTTTTCATCGTTATTTTTGTTTGAAATCTAACCTACAAATTCAATAAAATACGCGCACAACACGACTGTTAGCTTGTGAATGACAGCATATTCGGCAACAGTAGTGCACGGAGAGACGTAAGCGCGGGGACGACGAGCCGTAAGCGCGGAGACGACGAGCCGTAAGCGCGGAGACGACGAGCCGTAAGCGCAGAGACGACGAGCCGTAATCGCGGAGACGACGAGCCGTAAGCGCGAGGACTGCAAGCTTGTCCCGAGGCGATGTGATTACGTTACAATTCCGATTAGTGTGCGTTGCAGTAGGGAGTTTCATGCAAAGAATACTGCACGGCGCAAGTTGATACGGTGCCGATCCGTTTCCGAATTGATATGTGCGCTATGACCTTTAACTGTCTTAACAGACAGGTCAAATTGTGTCTCAGAAGTATAATTCAACCAATTTTTAGTAATTGATAACTGTCCACATATTTTTGAGTTTTTAGAGAAAACATATGACGAGACAGATGCACATTCAAAAATCTCTCTCTGCCTCGTTTCATTTTGTATTTTTTGTTGCTTACTAGTTGTACTACCAGATTTTTATAACCTTGTTCAAAAATATTTTGTACTATTAATTTATACAATCTATATTTACACTCTCCACAAGCGTTCTACTGCTTTTCAGCAGCCAGCGGTCACGCATAAAAATATAAGCGGCGATAAAATCTGTTTAATGTAGTCTAATTACAATATGTAACATTCGTGTAAACGTAAAACAGTATAATTATCTCTATTTGTCTAGGCTAACTCAACACACTTCTAATTAATCCCAGCTCATTATCTAAGAATAATAACACGTGAACTACGTCTTAATTAAACAGAGATTTACTTATTAATATTAAAGATACCTCGTGTCTGTATAATGCCAGAGAGATAGTGTATTGTATCTACTATTTTTTTTAAGTTCCTCGTAATATCGTTTTATTTCCTCCGTGCTGTTAGCATTTTCTAACAGTACTTCTTTTATTTTGACATCCTAACTAAAATTATAAATACGAATCTGACTTTGTTCGCTTGTTTGTTTGTAACGCTTTCACGCCATAACTACTCGACTGATAATCATGAAATTTCATATGCATACATTTTGTCGGGAAAGCAGAAAAGGACATAGGGTACCTTTTATCCAGGAAAAAGTATTGTTATTAACCTAACCTAACCAAACCTACATTTAAGCGAGCAAGATCAATGTATAATAGAAATAATTGTAACATACGTATAGTGGGGTTGCTTGAGGTCAGACGCGACGCAGGGTAGGCAGACATCTAGTCCGGCAGGCACGCTTAGTTCACCGCCTGCTGACACTAGCCGCGGCGCTGAATTCGCAGCTGTTGCTGTAGACACACGGAGACATTACCGATACGGATAAAATATACTTACACACATCATATATTTTAATGTCAAACGCTTCGAGACTGAAGTTTGTTACAATGTTAAATCGTTATCGCCAATTTACAACAGAGCGCACCTACATACATATATGGTTTTGTGGTTTATACCTTTTCGACTGTATGAGGTCTCGTATTTTAATCCCTAATCTGACCAATAAAAGTTACTGGGATTTTCTGCCTTCATAAAAGAAATTCCCAATTGAAATTTGAAGTTAGAAAGTCAGCAGCGTTGCAGACTGCTCACCTGTCTTGGAAAGCAAGTAAAGTTGTTTGTCCTGCGCCTTATCTTTCTCCAGCCATGTCGAATAACCGTCTATCGGACTATTGAGAGAAAAGACAGTGCATTTGTGTTTGCGCATACCCGTGTTCATTATAATATTTCCTACACAGATCGCCAGTCACCTTTAGGATTGCCCGCCATGACTAAAATTCGGAGCTTATTATATCGAACACCTGGTATACTTTCCTAATTTCTGAAAAAATATTGGTAATAATAATTTCTAACAACATTTTACTCGATCCAGGAATTGCAACCATAAAAGTAAATTTAATGTCATAGGACATAAAAGGCACATCGTTGTAAATGAATGAAAATCTGTTATTCATCAAGATCGGCTTTGACAATCTCTATTCTTAAGCCCATGTGTCTATGAAGTTTATCGTTTGAATAATAAAATTCTATACATTTAAATTTTTCGGGCCTTGTGGCGCACCTGGGGGAGGCTTATGTCCAGCAGTGGACTGCAATAGGCTGAAATGATGATGATGATGATGATGATGATACATTTAACTCGGGTCAGTCTTGAGACTATTTGCAATTTTATAACGTACATATGTACATAGTCTAACGCTAATATCTCTGATCGGGTAGGTGGAGCGGTATTACATCCATATTACGCCACTTATTGTTTTGTGATTTTAGGTTCGACGTAATAAGGATAGTAGTTAGAAACATTGCCTGATAGACGTCAATAGGGGCGAGTCTATTATTGTCGACAGTTAGATAGTTATAGTTACATAGTTCCAGATCCCTTTGTTTTTTTATGTGGGGTAATGCTTTTACGCATACCTCTCCGCAGGGTGACGGAAAGGTTATGTCGGACTCACCGGGGGAAAGATACTCCGGTAATACCGACTAAACCTACCACGGTGTTCCTCGACATAACCATAGACAGCGAGGCCGCGCGAATCGCTTTCACATGCAATCGCGACCCCGCCGTGGTTTCGGCCCGACGTGTAAAACGGAAGGCCACTACATAAAAAATACTTCCTTCACCGTACCCCTGGGGGTGGGGAGGAGGGGGGCAGACAAAGACACGAAACAGAGGGGCACGTGGAAACACGCACGCCGCCTCTCGGACCTGGTGCGGATAGGGTGGAGAGCAGGCCCACGCAGCCCACCACCCCCAAGTCAAACCTCAGGGTGGCTGGAGGTCATCTCGCGCCCTCTGGCGCCCGGTTCTGCGGTTAGGGAGAGGGTTTAAGCGCTTCCTCTCCCGCTCCGTCGCTTCCTTGATGGAAATTACTTCCTCACAGAAAGAGGCGACGGCGTTCCACGATCTCTCACTCCGGACCATAGACTGAACCACGGCCGGGAGTGAGAGGGCAACCATTCCGACTGCCACGATCAACTCACGGCGCTGCGATGTCCAGGCGGGGCAATCCGCCAAAGTGTGCAGCGCCGTGTTCACAACAACATCGCGGCAGTCGCCACAGTGATGACATCCGGGCATCGCCTGCCGGCTTATGTGACACAGGAACTGGCCAAAACAACCGTGGCCAGTCATTACCTGTCTCAGCCAGAAGGTGAGGGCACTATGCCACCTCTCCAGTCACTTCTCAAAAACGGGACTTACCGCCACGATCGTGGCGTGCCCGGCACTGGGGTGCACAAGTCGATTTTTCCATTCTTCCACCAGGACCAGGCGGAGTTCGGACCGTGCCGCCTCTAAAGCGGGAACACCTGGTCCTTCGCCCCGAGATAGTGCTTCGTCGCGCCAACGATAGAGCGACGCCAGAAGCGCCGCTTCCAGGGGCATGACAACAGTGTGAGGACGCTTCTATGACAAGAGTGTCGTCGGTGTAACAAATAACGCCGCCGCCACGGAGGAACGCACCTCGCAGCACCCAGTCGTAACCGATGTTTCACAGGAGCAGGCCCAGAACCGATCCCTGCGGAACTCCGCACGACATCTCTCGCGGATTCCAACCGTAGTGACCCGGTAGATCACTACCCATTCTGACAAATATGCCCCAGCAATGTGGCGGAGGTAGGTCGGCACTCGATGGAAAATAAGTGCCTCCCTAATTTCTATTAGAGAGGCACTTGCCCTGGAGTTGTCTCCAGGGCAAGGTGTTAAAGGCATTCGCGACACACGCCGGACACTGCGAAGACGACCTCGCCCCGGGACACCGTATCTTCCGTCAGGCTCCTCACGCGCAGAACAGCGTCGATAATGAAGCGCCCGCGGCGGAAATCATACTGATTGTCCACCAAATCCGGGCCCACTGAAGAAAAACGCTGGACGAGGTGCTCCACAATGATGAATTCAAATAATTTAGGCACCTCATCCAGCAACAAGATGGGCCGGTAGGCGGTAGAGGAGTCCGTCGGGTGCTCTTCTTTTCTAATCAGAACCAGTTTCACCGCTTTCCACTGATGCGGAAATGGCCCTGCTCTAAACACTTGTTGAGGAGCCATTCTAGTCGGAGAGCCGGGGCCCACGCACGGCCTGGAATGCCGTCGGCCCCTGGGGCGGTGTTCTTGGAACGAAGTCTTGACACCGCCGCTCGCAATTCTGCTTGGGTCACTACAGGAACCACGTCGTCGTCTAAGTCCGCGTTGGATGCCATGGAAGGCGGAACCATCGGTGAGACTACTTCTACTGAGTATTTCTTAACTGGAATTCAATCATTTTTATCAACCCGGAAAACTAAAATAAAAAAAAAAAATTTGAAATTAATCTACCTTATACGGATTTTGTAGCGTTGTTGATTCTAAAACACTTTCATTACCTAATTTTGAACTATAACGCTACTATAATTGCAGTTTACTTAAAATACAATTAGTTTCCCCGTGAACATGACTATTACAGCAGCCACCGAATCGTCGGGGAAATGTTAACTTAAATATAAATAGTTTTAACTAATTTAAATAACTTAAATTGTAGTAAACTTCAATTATAGTAGTCTTATAGTTCAAAATTTTATTATGTAATAAAAGTGTTTTAAAGTAAACAAAGCGACAAATCCCGAATAAAGTAGTTTATTTTCAATGTATAACATTCGCGTAAACGTAAGACCATATTACCGAAACAACTAGTAAAGTAGCAGCAGTAACTTCTGAATATATACAAGTAAACAATGTCAAACGTTTTACACTAGTTGATATTCTGCAAATGTTTAAAGATATAATGTATACTTACGGGTTACAGTGAGATGTGCGGCTCGGGCGCGTTTGGTGGTAGCAGTGAGTGCGTGGCGCGCCAGGCAGCTGTACGCGCCCGCATCACTCGTGCTTACGTCACGGATCAGCAACGTGTTGCCCGCCACTATGTATCGTGACTCTGTTGCGACACAATCTTTACTTTACATCCATATCTCATAGAAATCTCAATAGAGTCTTATGTAAAATAAACAATATTGTAAACTTGGCGATTAAAATGGGTGGCCGTGAGTTTCTTGCCAGTTCTCCTCATTGGTTCTACGCCCTTGCTCTCCTGAATATGGCAACAGGTAAATGGAAATTCGCATTTACATGTGTAATCTTGACGTTAATAAGTGTAACTTATATATTTGTAATTTTAAGTGTTATGTTAAGTGTTTCGGCATCTCGGCGAAAAGGAAGAAAGCAATGTGCATATTCCAGCATACGAGAAGATAAGTGTAGCAAATATATAACTGCTAAGAGAGTCGCATGTTTTTGTAATGAGTGGAATAAAGTATTTAGAGGTCCTTAGCGCTATACTATCTATCAGTAGGTGGATTTATGGTATATATCCATTGCGAGGGCAGCACGAAAACTCTTTTAATACATGATCGGCAAGGGAGTGATACGTCTGATTTGGCAAGCGTCCATAAGTTACTGTAACGGCGTATAGCCTGCCTGATGGCAGTTATGCGAGTATATCCTTATTTGTCAACTTAGTTCTATAAATATAAGAATTTGTGATGCATGAGTTCACTATACACAATCACAGGATTTATCTCATACAATGTGACGCGACGAGATTATTGCAAGACGTATGTAGCATCGTACGGTACTAATTTATTACCGTATACTGAACGGCGACGCAAGTGGCGGCTAATTCACTGTGTCGCGTCTTGCCCCCCACATCACAACTACTTCTCTTCCGCCATCATTCGTCACCGTCACGCCTGAAGTACCACCCACCCCCGAGAGCGCTCATTTTCCTCACAAATGAGATATTGCTTTAATTAATATTACTTCGCCCACGATATAAATATACGAGCCGGAGGCTTTCCTCATCAGCTTTTCACGCCCTCGACTTTTTCCTTATCGTCCTTATCTAGTGTTTTAATGAATAAATGTAAATTGAAATTATCTACGGCAAATTACATAGCTAATTAAACACTTCAAAATAAAGTGACGCTCTCTAGTGAAAATAAAGTGCGCGCATAATAATAACGTTGAGTGAGGAGGCTATTTCCTTTTGTAACGCGAGCCGTCTGGAAGTTGCCTTAATTAATAAAGAGATGGTAAATAAAGCAGGAGGCTGCGATGGGCGGGGTGCGAAGTGCGAGGAGGGGGTGGTGCGCCGGCGGCGATGATAGATTTATTTGGTCGGCGCCGCGCGCTGCGACGTTTTTCCGTTTCAGGAGCCGCTCCACACGATTTATGTGTGTCGATAATTCCACACTTTTATTAAAAGGAGAACCTTTACTTCGACCCCTGGGAATTGAATTATTACAATAGAGCATTTAAATTTAAATGTATTTAGTATAACAGAGCAACTGAATTAATGTTCGTAATTAATCTGGCAGGACTTTAATTATAGTAATATATTTTAGTTATAAAGTACATTAGCTAGGTAAAGCCAGTTGTCAAAAATACAGCTCTGAAGTTGGAAAATACATATTCATTTAATGTAGTTCATGTCAGCACAGCGAGCTACATCGACGACGCGGGTAACTGCCAAGTGTCATGGATTTGGAGCTCTCAAACGAACTGAGAAAAATGTGACTTATAGTAAAGTGCATACTTACATCACGTCCTGCCAACATATAGCGGTTATATTTTGTTTGTTGTATTTGGCATATAAGTCACTGTACTTATAAATATACATTAATCGGTTACTTATATTTAAAAATTTTGAAGTACGATTTTTTTAATTGGTCTGCCGTATTTGTTAACATATTATATACATGATTAATTATACACTAAATGAGCTTTAATATTGACACGTACATATAAAACTGAAATAATTGAGTATTATGAAAAGGTACGGTTTAGGCGTTGTAGAATTCGTCAGCATTGATATTAACTGGTAATGTACGCAGAAGGCTGGTAGCATGGCCACGTTGAAAATTGATGAAATATATTTTAACGTTTTTTATTTATTTTTATTTATTTATTTTATTTTATTTATTTATTTATTTCAAAACTATTAATATATCATTACAGGTTCTTAACCTACGTTGTTTTATATATGTATTATAGTCGGCCTCGATGGCGTAGTGGTTAGTGTAACCGACTGCCACGCCCGAGGTCGCGGGTTCGATTCCCGCACAAGTCAAACATTTGTGTGCATGAACATGGATGTTTGTCTTGGTCTGGGTGTTTCTATGTATAATATGTGCGTATTAAACAAAAAAAAAAGTATATATGTATGTTTATCCATTGTCTAGTACCCATAGTACAAGCTCTGCTTAGTTTGGGCTAGATGGTGTTGTGTGTATGTAGTAGAATATTATTATTATTATTATTATTATTATTTAATAAAATATATCTCATATCGAGATGTATTTTACAGTTTGCAAACAATATAAGGCACACATGTGTCATTTGTCGTTTCCAGAAAAGCAGTACCGATTTAAACCGAAGCATGGAATTAATGGGTACAGTCTGCAATGCAGAGGGTCTCGGGTTCGAACCCACGTCGCGCACCTCAGACTTTTGGAAGTAATATGACTTTTCGAAATTATGTACGTATTGATTGACAATTATCGCCTGCTTTGTGCCTCGGAGAGCACGTTAAGCCGTCGGTCCCGGCTGCCATGAACATCTATGGCAGTAGTTATTGGGAATCAGTGCCCTATAATATCCTGACACTGGTCTAGCCTTAGGGTATCGTTAGCCTTCGGGTTGCGGATTTCAGGTGGCAGCCGCTCCGTATAAAAACCGATATCTAGTCAAATCCGGTTAGACCATACAAGCCGACCCCAAGTTACTAGGGAATAATAAAGGCTAGGGAGAAGAAGATTAAGAAATTATTCATTCCATGAGCCGAAATCAATATTAACACGATGTATGTAACTGAATACAGTTATAATAAGGTCTTAAAATATAAAAAAATTGTTTAAATTTACATTTTCTACATATATTTTAATCGAAAAAGAAAAGAGATGGTAATGCGTATGTTTTTATTACTTATTTTAATCTAAATATATTAAATAGCGATCATGAGATAAGCAAGTACTTTGATAGAATGAGTATGAACTCATTTTATCAAAGTACTTGCTTATTTGTGAATTTTGTAGTTTACCCACTGTTTTTCTTCTTTTGATCTACGTTTTGACTGCACGCATGCCGTTGTGGTATGAGTAGCCACTATCACTACGCCGAGTGATATTTGAATAACACACAGAATAAAATTAAGTGATGCAATAATCATTGTCCCGTGTTTAGATTTCTTTGTGTTCGTTTTTTGAATGTTTGTAAAGTACCTAACCTTACGGGAGTTATTCCTTGTGCCTGGGATAACTTAAAAAATCGTAGCGAAGCTTTACGTCACTGCCATCAACATGTGAATGAGGATAGATTCAAGCGTGATCGTGCAGTTAGAGTGTGTGAGGCAGTGTTTTGGTCTCATGTTACGTACTGGGTGTGGGCGGGTCAATGTGCAGCACGGAGTCGCCTCGGTACCAGAGTGCTGGGTGTACGAGCGTGGCGTGGCGTGTGGCACTGCACGTGATCGCTGCTACGCCGCCTACAGCTGCTGTTGGGGCGCTTGCTATCACCTCCCATCCACCGTCCACCACTGTGAAAAAACTCACTGTATTACATACCTAACATACATTGAGGCTTTAATAACCAATATGTATCGCTATATCTCTGTTGGCCCTATAAAGCTGTTGGCGAAATTGTGTCCACTACTCATCTAGTTGGTAATGATAACAAATATTCGTAGATTCTGGAGATTACAATTTGACGAAAGCTCCATGGTAATATTCATGTTAAATATCGAGCACTCATAGCCTAAGCAATCGATAAATAGATTATTAATATTAGCGTAGTGGAGCGTGAGGAGTAGGTACCTGGTTGTAGAGAAACTTCTCTGGAGAGCGCGACTCCGTGCGCGTTGGCTGCGCGGCATCGCACGGTAGTCGCCGCCGCCTCGTACCCACCAGCCGCTGGTAGCACCTCCAAGGTACCATTACCGTACACCCGCCTATACAATTAAGAAGCAATCACATCTAAGAGAAGGCTGACAATTAAACAAAAGAGTACGTGGCAAGAGAGAAGTGGCGGCACAAAGACGGGCGCCGCTTGCCGCTCGCCGCCAGTAATGAGACCGTTTTGTCTCATCGTCGCTGACACCAAATATAATCGCTCTCATTTCGCATAATTATAGTCTAGAGCGAAAAATATTTCAATAAGACTAACAATTTTGGGCTCAATTTGTGTTTGAGGCCGACCAAATTGTATGCAATTAATAACCGAAATATATATGCGAACCTTAGAAGTATCCAAGCGTTTATCTGTTGCGTTTATTTGTTGTAAAGAAATCGTAGATACACGATATGCAGAGACTTGTTACACAGTACAATGAGACACGTATTCCCTGTACGAGACGTATGTACGTCGTACAAATAGTGCAGCACCGCGGGGTTGAACTACAAGTGCATACCCGGTAGAGTGCACACGTCCGGATTGAACGAACAGATTGCATCGTTCCACGCACGTCCCTTGGCACCTGTTCCACTGAACCGTCAACGAATATATTATCTATACTAGAACAAAGCCCTAGCATATAAGGTTGTGTAGATTGCGAGGCAGCTTTATATTTTAAAATATCGGCAGCCAATATGCACTACATCTCAAAGTCATGGTTTACAGAAGAGCTGATTTAAAAACTCTTTAGTTTATAGAAAATTAAGATTCAAATGTAAATTTAATACTATCTATTCTTCCACCCATTGACTAGCTTAAATCTTGTTAGAATAAAATAATTTTAGAGGAAATTATTATCTTTACGGGAGTAGATGAGATCGCTGTTAGTGATACCATTCTCTTTGTACATTTGCTCATTATATTGTAAAGTCGTTGGCGAACAATACACAATATCTTATGCATTATTTTCGTAGAGCATGTCTGAAGTGCTATGCGCTCGTAGCAGCTTCCGATCAGCTACGACATGGTACATAGGTAGCTGGCTTTATGAGTAGTGAATGTACCTTATGCTGGGTGCGTCGTGTAGCGTAGATCCGTCATCAGCGAGCCACGTGAGAGTAGGTGGTGGGTGCCCGCGCGCGGCACAGCGTATACGCACGCCACTGCTTGCTGCGTACTGGACACGTGCAGCCGGTTCCACTACCAGTGACGGGCCTAGCATCGACAGCTCGCCACGGCACACTAGACAAAAGTAGAACATTCTTTATTCATTAAAGGTACTGATTGCCTCATTAGTCATAACGTCCTATCTAAGTGTTAAAACAAATTGTTGTATTATTAAGATAAATTGTTATTGGGTATTGCTCAAAGGAAATTCTACGTTATAGCACATGGTCAGAAGATATGCCCGGTAGACAATAATAGGGTAGGCGAATAATTTTTTTTTATGTTGATTAAAACACTCTCTAAAATACACAGGGTATTTGAAATTTATTGATAAATAAATCAGATTCGTTTCAAATCTGATAGTAGTTGGGTAATTGTCAAATGACAGAATAAAGATGCATGATACAACCGGGCGTCTCATGCCGGCGTATACTACACAGGAACTGGCCAAAACAACCGTGGCCAGTCATTACCTGTGTCAGCCGGAAGGTGAGGGCGCCATGCCGCCTCTCCAGCCACTCCTCAAACACGGGACTTACCGCCACGATCGTGGCGTGCCCGATACAACGATGACGCGGTATCCCCACTACAACACCATTTTTTCTTAAATTCTATACTTAAAATATATATAACTGCCTTATTTTGCAACCAATTCTTATACTGTATAACTAATGTATAAAATCAAATATAGGCAACAATCCTATTACGTGGTACGTAAAACACAGCTTCTAATATCTACCTGTCATACAGTTATGCATGTATTGAAATGTCCGTCAAAACGATTACGCAATATTATATTTACAAATCAAACACAGTTGCCATGAAATGACGGCTAGATTGGATATAATTATGATGAAAGTCATAATGATGATGCCAATGATTACGACACTATTGCCTGCACGGATGGTACGGTCATTACCGACAGGCCAAATATTGGCTCGATGGGAACATATTCTACGTACGGAAACAAAGTTATGTGATCCATGGCTGTTTCAAGTTTAGATGTTCCTGGCTGGCTATCTGTTGGCATAATGCATGTAGTTTTTACGAGACCTGTGGGATACAGGAATAATTTCTTCGAAATGTTAAAATAAAATAAATTTTCCTATCAAAGGTTAAATGTAACGCTTTAGTCACACTATTACGGTTTCACGAATCAGTTTTTAGTGACAAAAGGTACGAATATTTGAAGTCGGAATGCACTTTTTTTTGCGTATGATAAATAGTAAATTTTATTGAGTTAAATAATAGTAAGCTGTTTTGGAATGTAAATGATTTTAAAAGGCGTTATATATTTATTATATAGTTGTCGGTTTACTTGAAATTGTTTTGAAAGTCCTTTCTTGCATTACTAATTGCTGAATATAATCTTAAAACTATCTCTTTAGATTGTATAGTTGCTTATCTTAACGCTATAATCTCTGGCAAATACAGTATATTATCAAAAAAAGAATCTTATATTATGTAAATTAATTATCAAGGAAAGCTATACGCTATCTAACTTCACGCAATGACCCTTAGGAAAGGAGTAAGTGCAATCGTAGAGCACAGCTAGTAATATAAGTACACGTTGCTTTACCAAATCAAACATACTTAAGTACATAGTTGTATCGTCGGCAAACGACGAATAAATTGTTTTGCGGAAGCGGAATACAGCAATCGAGCTATACTCTAAACGCATACAACTGTCGATTGCGGTGATCTAGCCGGCTTTCGGCAGCACGATGCATCGGTTGAACTCATAAATAAATTGCTCCGTAAACTCAGAGAGATATCGAAGATTCTCACACTGGTATTTTCCCAAAGTATAATAGATAGGTCGCTTGCTTTAACGGTGAAGGATAACATCGTGAGGAAACCTTGATGTCTGAGAGTTCTCTATAATGTTATTGAAGATATGTGAAGTCTTCCAATCAACACTGGTCCAGCGTGGTGGAGTACGGCCTAATTCTTATCACACTGAGAAGTGGCCCGCGTCTAGCAGTTTAATATAGGGCTGATATTAAAAAGATAGGTGCACAAACTCATGATATCGTCAACTGTTATTAGTTCCCGCGTTATTAGTTATAATTTTGATCAATAAATATACGTCTACTTCAGAAACACAAAAAACAAATCCATTCATATAATAAAACTGTAATTATTCGATGTCTGTGCATAGAAGATATATAAAAATAAATATTGTAAGGCGTCCTTAAAAAAGGCTGTGGAAGCATAAATAATATTTTTTTGAATTTTTGTCTGTCTGTATGTTTGTACGCACATCACGCAAAAACTACTGCGTAAAATTAAACGCGGTTTTCACAGTTGTATTTGTATATTACGTCTTGATACGATTATTATGTGTGTAAATCAATTTATTTTTACATGCACAGAAATATAAATATAGGTAGGCACCTACTTCCAAATTTCACGCGTGTAAATTTAGTTAGACGCGGGCAGAAGCAAGTCTATACTAATAATATACTATAAAGAGGAAAGACTTGATTTTTTGTTTGTTTGTTTGTAATTATTAAAATCAAAAACTACTCAACCGATTTAAAAAATGGCTTTTACCATTAAAAATCTATATTATCACCGAGTAACATAGGCTATATTTTATTTTAAAAACGTACTATTACTAACATAATAAATAACCAAACCTAACCTACTTTTACGCGAGCGAAGCCACGAGCGGAAGCTAGTAAGAAACGAGATGGGTGTAAAAACCTAGGATTCAACCTTTCCGTCTTCATGTGACCTTGTGACCCCTATATCTCGGGGGTCTTTTGACCCACAATGCCTATATTCACACATTTACCCCAAGGTGTATGCACACCAAGTTACAAGTCAATCGGTCCAGTGGTTCCGGAGTTATGCCTGTCACTAACACCAATCCACTGACAGACAGATCCACATAGTGTTTTCATTAAACCTTTGAAGAAGACTCAGAGGTTAATAAAATTAGTTTATTAGTTTAACTAAGCTCCGAATCGAATCTAGCCAATGCGGAGTCGCTGACATATAATTGAGTTATCTTTCTTGGCTGTTCGTTTGGCACTAACTCAAAATTGGATAGATTTTATTAAGAGATTAATTAATATTAAAACATATTATATATACATTTTTTGCTTTATGCTCTGGTTGATCTATATTTTGCCGAGTATTGTGGGTTCGTTTCCTATATGGGATAAAACTTTACATTGCACAATGTTTGCCCCGTGTGGATCGATCGGTCGTGCAGTTCTTCGCGATCCAGGGGTTATTCTACAGAGCAAGAACTAAATCACACCCGGTTTCTTGGCGCGTTTGTGCAACTTTCATAGTCTTTAGGTCGTCACTAGCGCCGGAGTTGTCTTTTAAAACAAATCGAATACTTCTGGTTACTACGCACAAATAAAAAGTGCAGCGAAAGCCTTGTGGCAGACCGTTGGACTGCTGCGCAAAGGTCTTGAGTTCAAGTCTCTGACTTTACGAAATTATATGCGTATTAATTAGTTAATAGGTAATCGCTTGCTTTAAAGATAAATAAAAGCATTGAGAGGAAACCTGTTCTCCTTTAATGTTCTCGGTGATATGTGAAGTCTGCAAACCCACACTGAGCCAGCGTGGTCGACTATGGCCTTACCCTTCTCACACTGAGAAGAGGCCCGTGCCCAGCAGTCAGTCCTATATACAGGGCTGATATTATAACGCAAACATAATAGCTTAAATGCTGGTGACAGTTTCAGTAGAGTGTAGTTTTACCGTTTAGTCTACCCTGCACTTGCTGCTCACTGAATTGCACTTGAAACAACATTACACTAACACATTAAGCAAAACTTGGTCGGCACGATGCCAGCTAAAGGTACATTTTATAATGTTCGAGCTATTCCCTCGCTGCACTCCATCTAGCCAATTCCAACTTGGCCCGAATATGTACATACATGAATACTTCCGAATTTTCGTTTCATGTTTACTGAATACGCGTTGTCTACAAGCAATGATTACTTTGAGCTGTATTCGTAAGCGAGATCAGTGGATGGAGTAAGTTATATCATATTGATATATCTATAGATACCACAGATTGTGCAGTTTAAGTAAGCAATGGGTGCATAGATAATTCGAATGATTTGAATTTTCAAACAAATCGACGTATTCGAATCTTTGACGAATATTCGAATGCAATAAGCTTTAGTTTCGGTTGATTATTAGATTATGTTTTAGTTCTACATTAATATGACTGTGATATATGCACTGTCGCATCGTCCAGAGTATATACAAGAACATCGTCATGCAGATATATTATGATAGACCTAAAATATCATCACCATCAGGTCATTACTGTCTTTTGAGGCTATATACAATGCATTTGACTGCAGGGATAGCGTTGTGTTTTAAGTAGTCACCTCGCCACTGCCAATGCGCCGAGTGTTGTGGGTTCGAATCCCACACGGGACAAAAATTTGTGTGATCCACAAATGGATGTTCCGAGTCGGGATGATTTTTGTGTCCGTTGTTGGAATATTTGTAAAGTCCCCGCGATACAGGTATCTCTGTATCGCGGTAAAAGAAAACACTTTAAAAAAATATGCGATTTATTATCGACGGTCGTTGAAACACAATCGATCGATCCATCATCAAATGAGGATTGAATAATCGAGTTACAATCAATGATAATTGACCGGCATTCGGATCCGCTATCATAGAATTTTATAATACTTGAAATTCTTTTTTTGTGTACATCGCTAGTTTACGTTGTCACCACGCCATTAGCACTGTGTCCAGTGCTGTTGATTTACTTATTTATTGTACAGATATCCTTTGTGTCTGTCGTTTCAATGTATTTGAAAACCCTCTACCTAATCCGTAAATCGGGGCTCGTACCTCTAGCTCGTTGTTTTCTAATAAAATCGAAATATTTTATTGTGTAAAAGCATTTACGTTATTGTCGGTCGACTTAGGTTCTTGGATCGTTCGAAATGGTTTTAGATTTCCTGTGAAAGATTTCTCAAAGAGTCTGCGGTCTTTCACAATCTATACAGCTCGTATCCCTTACAATGGACAAACGCTGATTTGATGATTATTAGACACACATAATTTTGTAAAATCAGCTTTGCGTTTGCAGTTAGGCACGTTTGCTTTAAGTCTTAGCGGTGTTTCAGAACAGGTTTTTATAATGAAGAAAGAAAGAAAGAAAGAAAGAAAAACCGTTTATTTGCCACAGATACAGTTCAAAAAGGAAATATGAATGAATGTGTTTATAAAAATATTAGCCCTATTTATTAATTATCATTATTATTACATAACTTCAAAAAGTTAGATTTGCGTATCACGGGTTAGAACTCAATACCTCTGCGTGGCAGTGCAACGGTGTCCCACTACTTTTTACGCCTACTTCAGCTACAACGTATTCGTAAACAGAAATAATCTATCGCTTGATTTATTTAATAATACGAACAGCTATGGTACTGATAGTACCTTTTTGTACTAACGCATCTGCATGTGACGGAACAGCCACCAATACAATCAGAGATAAGTTTGGATGCAGTTTCTCACCGACGGTATTCACTGACCCTTACCACTGCCTTGATAATAGTTAATTTTCATAATATATATAACATAATATAATATAATATTCTCACATACACACAACACCATCTAGCCCAAACTAAGCAGAGCTTGTACTATGGGTACTAGACAATGGATAAACATACTTATGTACTTTTTTTTTGTAAATATATACATATTGTACATAGAAACACCCAGGCCAAGACAAACATCCACGTTCATGCACACAAATGTTTGACTTGTGCGGGAATCGAACCCGCGACCTCAGGCGTGGCAGTCGGTTACACTAACCACTACGCCATCGAGGCCAACAAATAATATTATATTGATCAGCCATCATGAATAATTTGCACTGAATATGTATTAACGTGTTCCCCTTAATGTCTGTCTCAGTAGCTCATGACGGATATATTACCTACGAGTCTTCAAGATTAAGTAATGATCGTGCGCTTTAGCGCAGTTTAAATAGCTTATGATCACACTGTCTAAATTAAAGTATTTAAAAGCAAATAAACATACAAAGTGAAATTGTCCATTATATGAATCGCAAGATAGACGATAAAATTCCAAGAGATTTTAACATTTACGTGCACCCGTAAATATAAACTTTGAAGCGAGCAAAGCAATAAAAGTTTATTTTTTCTTTTATTGAAGTATCTCTGGCAACAATCGCAATGTGTCCCAAGATGCGAGTCCGAATAGGAAGAAGCGTGAGGCGCGTGGTGCGCACCGCGGCTTCGCACAAACAAAGAATAACTTTAAGCCACTTAAAAGTCTAACAGCACAAGTTCAGTTTTAAAATCGTTTGACCTAAAAAAAGTCGACGTTGAGAGGCGGCATGGGCGGTGCGGCCGACGGCGGCCGCAGCGCCAAGCGTGAGCCGCACTTTTAAAAGTTGTCCGTCGACGCGCCAGCGAATCGCCCTCAAATGTGCAATTCACTTAAGTTTGTAGACACTTGTTTGTTACAATTAGTTTCAGTTATACTTTTACAATTAGCTAGGGTGAGACGGTCGACGGTCGACGGTAGAAGAAACAAAGTTATTGAGTAGCCGAGCAAGCTTTAATTAAAAGCGGCGCGCGACCGACGTCTTTCTCCTTTGTAGCTCACTGTGTACACGTACAACGGATATCACTCTGTCACAATTAACGTCGCTCGCAATAACACCGGTGCGACAAGCGCGTCAAATTAAACATAATTTAATACATTATCGCGTTCACAGTTTGCGGCGTGCTGTCACAAAACCAATACAAGTTACATGAGTGAACACGAGTTTTCCCTTCGGCGTGTTGTCATTAGGAGAGGGAAATATCTTGTAAAGGAATCATTAGCATGAAATTGAAATGTGAAAAGGTGTGAGATTGTAGGTGGTGACAATGGCGCATGTACCCGCTCACCCATTATTACACAAGCAAATATGAGGTTTGTTTGTCATTGAAATTACCTAAATAAATATGCTAGAAACATGAGCTTATAATATAAAGTTAAGCAATGCTACCGCCGATGTGCTTATAGATGAGTGACTATTAACAAAAACTTCTTCGTAAAGCGCATTGAGTCGTCGGCTTCAGCTTGCTTGATGTTCGATTTTCATAAATATTCTGACATAACCTGAAGTTACGATCATTTTTGCCATATAGGTAATATGGCGGCAATGGTCATAACTTCTCAGTACCTACTGGATGGAAATGTTTCTAGCAGTAGATATGCATAGCAGCTTGGTACAACGGCGAAGATAGTGCTCATTCAAATAGGGAAACTAAGAGATTGCCCGTATAAAGAAGGTAGAACACACAGCGGAACCCGAGGTTTGTGCGCTGTTTTAAAGAATTTGGTAGCTCGAGATCTTTATTATTACTGAATTTTTATTAAGTACGAGTTATTGACATGGTGAAGAATATCGTCAAGTCATGTTCGCGAACTCCGCTTTCTTTCTTTAAATTAATATAATATTCTATCACGTACACGCAACACCAACTAGGTCAAACTAAGCAGAGCTTGTACTATGGGTACTAGACAATGGATAAACATACATTTTTTTTTGTATGTATCTACTTATTATACATAGAAACACCCAGACCAAGACAAACATCCATGTTCATGCACTTGTGCGGGAATCAAACCTGCGACTTCAGGCGTGGCAGTCGGTTACACTAACCACTACGCCATCGAGTCGTCTAAATAAATCCAAAATTAAATTTGACATCAAAATATTCTTAATAATCTTTAAAGAAGCACAATATATATATACAAACAAGAAAACAAAGTAGGAAGCTTAGGAATATCGTCAAGGAAAGAGTATAGTTAAAAGTAAATAATAATTTGTTTGAAAAATATTGGTAAATTAACCTGTAGCCTTGGCGAAATCGCAATGAAATGTCATTATAAGGGTACAGTAAAAAGTAAAATTGAAAAACAAAATTGGTCGAATTTTGAGGACTAGGCGACCGCTAGTATCGAGTAAAAACAAATGTTGCCTCTACATTAAGACTGCGCCGAGTGTACGACAGTTAA
Organism: Catocala fraxini; assembly: GCA_930367265.1. Lineage (NCBI taxonomy): Eukaryota > Metazoa > Arthropoda > Insecta > Lepidoptera > Erebidae > Catocala > Catocala fraxini. Next base: position 8,957,865 of record OV884025.1, on the reverse strand, counting down.
TTACAGAGCTTGTGCAAATCGGCGCGCGGCCGCCATAGTAAAATTGAATGGAGGATTTGAAGTGCTTTTTTGATAAATATGTATCTTTATTGTCAATCAATAACTTAAATATTTGGGACGGACGAATTGTAATATAACTATTTATGTTTCGTTTAAGCTGTAAAATAGGATAGATTTCTACTGTTATAATCTAAAAATCACGTAACACGAGCTTACGTTTTTGTATATTTCGTGCAAATTTACGTAATTTTGTAAGCGAATATATTAATTACTTCAAGTTTTTTACACAGAGTAATTGTAAACTCATTCATTGATTTGGTAAATGTATATTTTATATTTGTGTTAAACAAAAAGGTGTTGATTTTATTCACTTAACTGTGACCACCTGTTTTCGCACATTTCGCTCGGCGCAGTCTTAAGGCTCTACATAAAACTATCTACAACTTCGTAATTTAAAGATTCTGCGGATTCTTTTCAACTGAGAAGTAAGTCGAGTAGATATAATATAACAATAATGGGCTTGAACCATTTTGTGCCACCAGCTCACTGTCTACTGTAGCACGATCTTTTATTTATTCAATGTTATCATTAATGTGTTTCCTTAGACATGTTCTTCTTTTACCGAGGCTCAAAGAGAGAACTGCTGTCACGGTAAGCAGCGGTTTGGCTATGTCCTTGAGATGGCCGAAATCTATGTTCGATAGTTGACACGTCTTAACGATTATGTGGGCTGCTAGCTCGTCTGCCATTAGGGGTGCGATAAAACAAAAATGTTTGACAGTTAGCAATACATACATGTAGTAGTACACCAGGATAATGCGTGCCACACTTCTACTAGACATGACAGAAATTATAGTATACGCGTTAAGTGACACATGGCACCAAATGTATGTAGCCCCATAAGTTTGACAGCATAATAGGGTAGTTGATTTTATTATTTTGTCTTATACATCACTTAAATTAAAAAAGAACAAGAAGTTTTAAAAATATCTCAAAATTAAATAATTGCAAGCGTTTCAAATTAAATTAATTGCAGCTGTCCGAGAGAGATGGCAACATTTCTCCACATGTTTACATATCCAAATTAAAAATATTAATTATTCCCTTATTTTGCAACCAATTGTGATACTGTTTGCACAAAAAGATTTCTTTTTCTTGCTATTTGCTCTTTTGTGTAAAATAATGTACAATATTAAACGTATGCAACTACCCTTTTGTCATATTGGCTATCATCCACCAGTTGGCACTGGTACTACATGGGTTGTTATGGTGGATTCTAGATATGTCAATATGACAAGCGGGGTGGCATATAGTGTGGTAGTTGGTACTAGTGTGATGTGGTTCTATGCTCTGTGACACATATGCACCCTGCTCTGTTTCTAATAATTACACTGAGGAACAGTCATTTTGCAGCATGGTAAGTTGAAGTCAATTTTAAGTTATGTTGAATACGAGAAAAATATCCGATTTGTTAAATTGACTTTAGTTTATAAGTTAAGACTTTATAACTATATGACTAAAAGGAAGTCGAAATAAAAATACAATTACATATTAAATATATATTTTAGAAGCGGCTATAAGAATAACGACAAGAATACTTAATACAAATGCTATTAACAAAAAATCATTAAAAAATATTACAAAAAATATTTTCTGTAATCTTTTCTATTGTGTTTATGTTCAGGACAATCCCTTATTAAATTCAAGGAATAGTCTGCCATCATAATATGGCTGTCTGTCCCATCGGCCTTGGTATCTTTCTTTCATTGTTCTAATATCCTGATTAAACCGTTCTTTATGTTGAATATCTCAAGAACCAGAGTCAATCCATACAAAGTAAATACATTTCGGGCATGACTGATGAAAATATTTATTAAAACCAGTAACAAAATTAATGTCGTAGAAAATATATATTTTTGTATTGCCCAGTGTTATTAGTTACACACGCTTCATGTAACAAGCGTCACTAAAGAATTAAGATAGTTATGTGATTTGTAGCCATTTTGATCCTTGCTTGTTACAGTAGACGCTAAATGAAATACGATAATAACGGCGATCAATTATTATCGACTGAGACTTTACTTCTCTTTGCTACACAAGTTAAATGAGTATTAAGGAGTTTTTGTCACATGATTAATTTAAAGAAATCTAAAATATGTTTCACAGCTTGCAAGCTTAATATTAAGGACCAATTTACTCAGAAGTCAAGCACAAATGTGTTATGTTCACTTTAAGGTATATCGTCGGTATATTTAATTTCAAATAATAATTTCGGTCAAATTTACTTTTATTGGTAGGGTAAGTTTACGCTCAACTGCCGTTGGTTCTAGTATAACGCCCGAATCGGATTTGGCTAGAATTTTTCTGTACGGAAACTTTTGTAGCGATGATTTTGAACTGTGATTAATAGATACCAATTCTCTGCGTTCCTTTAAAATTAGTTCTGAAAATGAAGTAGTTAGACGCGTCTATGTCTAACTGCTTCAAGGGTTAGCCTTAAAATATATAGAGGTGTAACATTTATTTAATATATTATTACTTACGTGTTATGAGGAGTAGTATGAGCAGCGGCAGCAGCAGTGGCGGTGCGCGCATATCGCTCGAGCGCACGCGCCGCGCCGTGCCTGCACACAAACATACGGACCACGTTAATATCAGAAATCAGTGACCATAATTGTGGTCATGTTGATTTCACACATACAAGTGTGGTTGGTTTATTCACTTAGACCACTGAAAATTGTTGAGACTACAGTTATTATTTCGATTAATCTTGGCCAGAATTGCCATAGTAGTAGGAATACACAGTATATGAATCAACTAGAAATTGTCTGCTGTCACGTTGACCGGACCGCTCGTGTATACACACCCACACTACTGCAAATCGGCTAACCAGCCAACACAATATGATACGACGGCGTCTTATTAACAGGAATTGGGCTCCGTAAATAGAATTATCTGACGTGGTAAGGTCAGTCATTGATTAGTTTTTATCACTAAAATACGTAATAAACAATTACTCCCGAAATATTTGGACAACCAGACTTCACTAGCGAGATGTTGTGCATCTAACCAAAATAAAAGTCTCTTACTTTCTCGCCTTGTATTATTTCAATGGATCAGAAAATAATATTGATCCTTTGCGCCGTTGCTACGACGGAAGAAGGAAAAGGTAGGCACTGATAAGCAATATTATCTTGGTACTAAATAAACATGTATATTTCCAATAATGATATTGTAATGTATTTTGAGCCATAAAATTACACTGGTTACGATCCTATTAACAATTGACGCTGTTTACGCTCTTCGGCTTGTGTGAATAAAAGTAAAACCTTACCAAACACATCGATTTCAATTTAAAAATCAAAGCTTAGAGCATAATGCTTACGCCGGTATTACCCAATTTGCAATATTCTATTATTATTAAGTGTATACAAAATATCTTTAAGATATCCCGGCGGTGAACGAATCGTTATCCAAAAAAACATTCTGTTCTATTATGAAAGTATAAAAAAGCCTTGTGGGGAAGATCGTTGGATTGACAAATTAGGGGTAAACGATGTTAAAATCTCATCTTTTCATTTCGCGGTAATATTTATATAGCGTTTGTGTGATTTGCAAAATCGCTGTTCCGTATCTAAGTGTCATTTCTCTCCGTTGTTTGAATGCTTACAAATTTGCCTGGAACAAACGGATTGTCCCAAGTGTGAAATTCGTATTTTTGCGTAATAATAAATAATTAATGTAGGTAATCTAAAATGATGAAGAAACTTTGCGAGAGAAATAAAATATCAGCAATTTCTCCTTAACGTTTTTTAAGGATGTGTGGAGTCTGTTTGTCAGTACTTGGTCAGCGTGTCCAGCAAATAAATAGATTATAAACAGGACAAATATGACTAAACGTTATTTAATCCTTCTTTCTTTCCTCCTTGGCATAAGTTAGTTAGATCTGTACGACAGATTACGTGAGTAGTGTAATAGGAAATTCAAATATGCGTATAACTTAAAAAATAGAGCATGATCAAACTAATTTACTAAATAATCCAAGTGAAGTGATACATCATCTATAAAACCATTTTTTAGGTTTTAGTATTCGTGGCGTGGCGACTTCGGTTTAGAGAACTTTATTACTCAAAAAAAAACTTTACAGTTCACTTAAATCGATATTTACATTTTATATATTAAGTAATTTGGAGGTAGTTCGATCTTAAAAACTATCTTACAAATTACATAAAAATATATATTTATGACAATGGCAATGACCCAAAGAAGAAATAAAATGTGAAGGAATTTTTAATTGCTTAATTTCTAAACGTCTTTAGTTTTATTTAAAAAGAGACATACTTTTACAAACTTTTATGATTTTAACTTGTCTTTAACAGATGGCTTTCTGAATTTTCTTTAAGTAATTCAAAGAGTTTAATTATTGAAACAGTATATTATCACTTCGCTTAAATAATAACCAGCTAACTATAAGAAAATAAATTTGTCGTCTGGTTTGTATGATAGTCTCTATCATAAAAATTTTAGGTAATAAAAATATAAATATAATATTGTCTTCTATTTACGCGAATATTATTCATTGAATTTATTCTGCGTAAATAGAAACACCAATGATTAAATTATGTTCGGGTACTTTGAAATAATTACACTGGAACATTGAGACAACTGCCATCTTAGTCTCCCCGTGACCATGGCTGCTGAAAAGCAACCGAAACGTCGGGGAAAGTGTAAAAATAAATGAAATCTAAATAGTTTAATAATAATTTAATTAACTTAAAAATTAGTAAAATTTAATAGTAGTTAGTGGTAGTGTAACAATTTTCAAAATTTTGTAATAAAGTGTCAAATAAACAACGCGATAAAATCCGTATATAGCAGTTTAATTTCAAAAAATATAAATTTTCGTAATTTGGAATAAAAAAGTACAGTGAATTTTTTAATACCATTTTGAATTCTTGAGTTTCTGATTGCTTTTGTTCGATTATATTTTTGCAATGTATATTTATTATACATAGGTACTTCATGATATGTGAGTTTTAATATTATAATGTAGGTAACATCGAATCACGATATCACGAATGGATACTCACGATGGAAGTATATTAGCAAATCACTATTTAAAATTTAAATCATATAGCACACATTTTCTTTTATAATATGATATCTAATACGATATTCTGCTTTGTAAAAATCGTAAAGTGAATTCAACCACACTATAGATCTTCTTTCGTCTTCTCTAAGCTGCAAAATTTTAAATTATTTGATTTTATTGGATAAATCACGCAGTACGAAGAAAACTGCGCTGAACCATTTTGCTTTCAAAAAGTTTTAATGTACGATATACCACCTATTTCATTTTTATGTTATAATATTTTCTTAAACGATTAACGTTAATGTCAAATCTTGCCCAGCTAATCGCTACACGATAATATCTGCCATATTGTCTCTATTAGCTAGGTTTAAACAAGGGACTGTTGCTGTTTAGATTTTTGTACTGTTTAGCTATTGATAAATTTACTCTTAGCGCTAACTAACGTTTATAAGTAAGACGGTAAATGTATGAAGTCGCTATGTAGAATACAGAAGCCATTATATACAGAAAGAAGCAGAATTCTTACTAGCACATAAAATGTGTTCTATTGTTTTGAGAACAAAATAACACTTTTTATGTTAATGCACACACATGGCTTAGTGGTGTAATGGGTCGCCGTGTGTTGTGGGTTCGATCCCCACACAGGACAAAAATTAGTGTAATCCATAAATTGTTGTTCCGAGTCTGGCTGTGCTTTGTATCCGTTGTCTGAATGTTTGTAAAATCCACTGTGATACAGAAAATATTCCTAGGTGGGAGCCGTCCTTAAAAAAATACAAAATCAGTTCAACAAAATCCCTTGAAAAATACTCAAAGCATAATTGCTCGAATTATATGAAATGAATAATTCTTTAACGTAAGTTCTTTAGTTATCGATTGCCCTACTTATGAATCAAATAATGATATCGCTATACTTATGAATCAACATACGTTCAGTTATAGAAAAAAAAAAAAGATGTGTCAGATTTTCTTTGTCTATTACTATAAAAGTGACATATCTAGAGTGTAATATAATTTACTAAAGCATATAAGAAGTTCCTACTGTCAGCACTTCACATTGTTGCTGAAGTCTTACATTATACCGTAAGCCAACTTTATGGTGACGACATTAGCGTAATAAAGACAGTAAATAAACAAAGGAACATAACAAAACATATAACATTAACTTTTATAGTCTACCCACCATCACAAATAGGCAGTAAAACGAAAAACAAACGATAAATCTAAATTTAACTAATGTCTTTAATGAAACAAACAAAGACGATAAAAAGATAGGGTTCAAAGTTTCCTTAATGGATGTTTAATCCATCTATTTTTATTCTACTACTTGACATCAGGGTGCCTAGTGCGAGTTATTTTCAAGTTAACGCAATCGAAACGTTTACCGCGTTTGGCTCTCTGATTGGTTAAGCACTTGGAGCGGGCCAATCGGAGCGCCGAACGTCATAGACGTGTCGATCGCGTTAACATAAAACAATCTCGCACTAGGCACTCAGATTACGTCATCTCATTTTAGGGTGGTATTGGTTATATTTTTATTGACGTTTATTGTATCCATAATAATAAAAGTGTTTTCTCTCTCTCACTCTCTCTCTCTAAGATTCTCTCTGATTTTTGTGGAGTTTATTTGTATTTATCATTAATATCGCAACTTATCTCGCACATAAATAAATCCTGTATCGTGCAGTTCCACTTTACAAACATTCAAAAACGGTCAGAAGAACATCTAGTCTCGAAACGAATATGGAGACCACACAATTTTTTTTTGTCCCAAGTCGAGATCGAATTTGCAACACTTAGCATGGTGCCAATAGTGAGCCGAAATTCTTAGCAATTTGGTATAAAAATGACTAGTACCCAGTTAATCCCTTCAGCTTCGCTAATATATTTGTCTTAGAAATAGATTTACGTCGATATTGCAATAGGTATGTTACGACCTCTTTATCACATATCCGACGTCCTACACATTAGGGTACCCCGCTTCTTAAACTATTGAAATGCCAGACATAATTGGAAAATTGTGTCTGGCCGCCGGGCGGCTGCAACTTATGAAGTTAAATTATTTACTTATAATAAACAGAGTGCAACAGTTTATGAGGAATGTATACATCAGAGCTTCTGCGATCAAATCCACATGGTACATATATATAAATGTAGGTTAAATTAGGTTAGTAATAGTACTATTTCGGGATCAACGGTAGGCCTATATTCTATTCAGTACCCCTGACAAAGTGTATGCAAAACTTCATGATGTTCGGTTGAGTCTTTAAGGCGTGAAAGCGTAACAAGCCAACTCACATTTGCATTTATAATATTATAAGTATATAATGCAAGAATTAGCATCGTTTAATCATCTTAGGTATTTCGGCTGCCGGTAGAGAGTAGAGTAGACACATTGATGCAGTTCAGTTCCGTTTGTTATTTCTCAAAGCGAGGTCAAACAATATTGTGTAGAACAATCTGTTTTTGAATAGTCGACACAAAGGTGCGGATGGCGTTACAAATATACAATACGAGACGGTTGGAAAGTGTCGGTATTGTGTGCCTCTTTGTGCCAGTGACATCGACGCGACATGCGGCGCCGTCGCGGAAGCGCCACTACTAATTGCAAGTCTCACGCACCCCAACCTCACCTGCTATGCTATTCTGTAGTAAATTTCATCTCAAACTCACATGTCACTTCGAAAGTCACCATAGTAAACTTATTTCTATCAATACTTAACATCGTTTACTGTTGGCTACAAAACACTCCAGTTTTCACTGCATACTTAAGTCAATTTAATATTTAAATTCTCCAGAATTAAGTCGGCTTTTTCGGCAATGCATTTGTGCGTCACCAATATTAAAAGTATATTAATATATATAATATTTTAATATGGTATACGTATTATATTCTATTCGTCAAAATGTTTATTTGTCTAGTAGATTCGATTTGCACACAGGACGAATAATTGGGAAATTATAATTTTTCATTTATTTTCGGATCATATATTGCATTCGTCGTTTCATTATAAAGTACACATGGATAATGGATACGTAAAGGAGGATAGTCCAAGTTTAGTTAAGTGGCATAGAACTTGCGAACTAGAGTTCGATCACAAGTGTTTAACTTAACTGGTATAACAAGATTACTAGTAGTTGGCAACCCAGATTGAAGCACCATGTTGTTAATAAAAATACTACGTTCTGAATATAGGTATCGAAATAAATAACGAAGCCAATAGCTACAAGCATACTATCCTACTTCCTACTAATATCTTAATGTGATAGTAAGTAAAGATGGATATTAAATTTGTTTGTTACTCTTTCACGCAAAAACTACTGAACGGATTTTGATGAAACTTACAGTATTATTGTTTAAACTCCAGAATAACATTAAAGATACAAAAAATCTATTTAAAAGAAATTACACTAACCTGAGCGAAGCCGCGGGCATAATCTAGTAGTATAAATGCGAATGTGAGTTTGTTTGTTACGCTTTCACGCCTTAACTACTTGGCTGATCGTCATGAAATTTCGCATACACGTTGTCAGGAAAACAAAAAATATCACAGGGTTCCTTTTATCCAGAAAATGGTACTGTTACTATACCTAACCTAATATAACTTACATTTATGCGAGCAAAATTGCGAGCGAAATGTAGTACTTTATATATGTATCAGCAAAATGTTTTAATGATAAATTTAACGTTGGTACTCCATATTCTATCTTTCTCTCGACAATGCCCGCAGGTAAAGCCACGGTAAAAGTGAATTTCATTAAAGTAGCACTTGGTAACCTAAAGACATAATAGCGTTATGTAAACTGGGTTCATTTTTTCATGTTTCAACTTAAACTGCTCGATGGGAAGCTTTCAAGTCGACCCAGTTGTTTCGTCGTCAACAGAAAGAGCAACTATCTTGAGTAAGTCACAAAAAGGCTGGCGGGCTAAGTTTGTGATACGTTTTTTATAGTGGAATTTGCTGATCAACAGAAATCAACCTTTTTATTGCCCGTACTGAAAAATAACTCAGTGTTTGCCTTATCTATGAATGACTCACTGGCGTAAATAGTTGCCTCAATACCATGCCGTGTGAAGTTGTGGTTTTCGATGGCCGAAAATGTGATCAACAAGAAGTTGTAACGAGTGTATTGTTATTTGTGTAAATATTTTCCAAAGGTTTTATTATTGTAATTAATTACATTTAATAACCCTCAATATGACACTTATATATCTATACGAGAGTAAACGTTCTTTTGAAGGCGCTATACTGTCAGCTGGTATCTGTGTCACGTGCAATGCCAGCACAACGACACCTGCAATAGGTTGGCAAAACACGCGTAATATCTCTGATAATACCAACGTCCTGATGGGGTTATAGCTAAGTGCTTATTACCGTTCATGCTTGGCAACGCCAAAGGCACAGCCAAGCTATTGCCTACGTTATTACTGGTACAGTATTTTAAAGAATTTGTTGTAGCTTGTGTGTAATTTGTTACGAAAATTATGTAATTTTGTTCTTATTCTACTTTATTTTTATAATACACCTAGGGACCAAGTTCTGTGTCGCTAATGCCTATACAAACATACAATGACACAAAGTACACCTGGACTCAGAATAATAATTTGTGGATTACACAAATAATTGACCTGTGTGGCATTCAAACCCACAAACAATCCAGTGCGATGTGAGTGATGAGGCGACATCTCGCCCCATTGGCCCATCCGAGCACACCTTTAAGTGCTTGGCGATTTTAGCGATTGCAGCGCTGCACCGGCCGAAGTTAGAAACTGACTGACCCAAAGCGCTGCACCGGACGAGGTTAGAAACTGGCTGACCCAATCAACTGGTGTTATGCATGATCGCATTAATTCCTGTTATTAATTATATAAGTCAGTGACTACAATAATTTAGCGAAAATAAGACACTCATTGATTTCATTGTACGACCGAGAGTGGAGAGCGCTTTGACGTCGACGACTCACGTGAGCGGAGCGTTTGGTGGGGCAACGATTATATTTCGAAGTGAGACGAACGTCAAGAGACAGTCGTTCGCAAACTACTTATTTAGTGTACATACATCTGTAATTGCTGAAAATAAAAGTGTTTGAAAGAGGTGTGTGGTTGCGGTTTGAAATGTATGTTATGAACCCGCTACCAGAGAACCCTACTGAAGTTGGCTATACTGCTAACTTCTCGCACACTCCGTTATTAGTAGCAGCATTTCTAACTTATTACACTATAACATTTAATTGAATGGTCTCATTCAGTAATCGTAGTGAGCCGAGTTCCAGAGCAATTTGATCACACACATTTAGATCGATACACGCGCGATGTGTTTCCTATTGGCGGCGGTTCAATAGATTGCACGAGTTGTAAACGATGTGTGTGTATGTATGTGTGAGTGCGTGTAAGTGCGTATGTGTGTGTGCGTGTGTGTGTGTGTGTGTGTGTGTGTGTGTGTGTGTGTGTGTGCGTGTGTGTGTGTGTGCGTGTGTGCGCGTGCGTGTGTGTGTGTTTACGTGTGTGTGTGTGTGTGTGTGCGTGCGTGTGTGTTTGTGTGTGTGTGTGTGTGCGCGTGCTTGCGCGCGTGCTCGCGCGTGCGCTTAATTATTAATGGCCAGTCCCACAACTAACAAGTAAAAGTCATCCGAAAGATACATCGCGTGCTGTCTCACTTTTGTTAGGTTAAAGACGAGAGATGGCGAGACTTTTATCTTATAGATAAATGCTATTTGGAGGTGGTTGAACAAGCCAGTTGGTGGTTAATATAAAAACAGAGATCGTATTAAAAAATCCTAGCACGAAGTAATAATTACAGTCACTATATCCTCAATAACCTTTTAATAAAGCGCTAATAGATATAAGCGTTCTGTATTCACATCAATGCTTATGCATTAGAGGTTCTATAGTACTCTATACGGGGCAAGTGAGGTGGGGGGAGGAGAGAATGAGCACACAATAACGCGTAAATAGCGCGCGTGTTTGCACTGCGTTCTCGAGATTGACTCGAGCACATGATTGGCCTCTAATTGAGTTTGAACCGCTATTTCACCTGAAGCTGAATAGCGTCAGGGCTATACCGCTGTGAGCCTCGAGGGCAACACGACTCCGATATTAAAGAAATATTTGCATTTTTTCCTGCTGATAAATATTAATGAGACTCTTTTCAACGTTTATTAGAAATATTTAAGATTGAAAATATGATAACGTTTAATCATCATTTATGTCAGTGATTTAGAGTTGATTTCAAAATAGTATTGGCCAAAGATGTGTTTAAGGTCTGAAAATTTTACAGAGTGTGCACAGTCTGTTAATATTTTATGTGATTGATTTTACATACTCCTGAAAGGCTAATCGTCGACGTATCAAAATCAAATGCATGTTATGTCCTTTATTAGACAGTGCTGTTGCTTGATATGAGTATGACTTAAGTGAGTTAAGACTTGTTTTCTATATTCCTTTCGCAAACCCTTCGAAAGACAACAAATCGCAACGATCTAACTAGAAATTCACATAGATTTTAACTGTAATACATAATCCTAAAATAAAACTAGGTACCATGACTTCAAAATTATATTTTAAAATTACACTATTAAAGTTGAAATTTCCTTACTTCTTACGTCAAGTTTCTGTATTTATTAAGATTGATGATTTCGATAACGTTGATATTTATATAGAGGAAGACATAATATATTGTCTTCCATTATATAAATATGAAATTCAATTTGCTAAAGCTTTTAACATACAACATGTGTGTCAACCCTAGTACAAGGTCCTGCGCGCCCCTCACTCGCGTGGGCTTTCGCGTATCAATTGCGACGACTATGACTGCACTTGAGGAGATGTCCCCATCGCTCCACGTACCCACCCTCTCGGCCCGGACTCGCTTTTACGTTACAACGTGTATATTGTCCCACGAGCACCCGGCCCGCTACTCACACATACATAGATATCTATCACTATGTATATGCGTGTGTGTGTGTACAGAAGCCGGACTATTCTCGGAGTCAACCGATCTGACACTACGACAAACGAGGCGATATTTTTTACGTTTCTATCTAAAACTGAGTTTTACGGCTAGGATAGAGCACTTTGTAAAACCTAAATTGTGTTTATTAGAAAGGGGTTTCCGCACTATAGGTAATTCCAATTCTGTAAAAGTTTTACACACATACATAAATGGTTACTAGTGTACGGTTTCACCGTACATCGCTACTTTGTACGGTTGTGTGTCCGTGTCAGCATATTTTTGAAATATTGTTAATTCTATAACATAATGATTCTTAGGGTGGTCAAAGTTTTATATAATAGTAGCATGGACTTTGGAATTTTCCTAGTAGATAATAGATTCATAATATTGTCTCACGTTTACGCGAATGGTATACATTGAAATTCAACAAAAAACGGATTTAAAACAATATTATTACTTAATTTTGAAACTTTAAACTACTATTGTTAAACACTTTTACTAGCTACTGTTTACTTCTATTTAGGCTATATAAGCAACCGAAACGTCGAGGAAAGTGTAAAATTGAATGAAAATAGTTTCAAGATAACAGACTCGTTGGACAGAAAAACACAATAACATTTTGACTGATCCGGGAATCGAACTCTAGATCTCAGGCACAGTAATTGCATTAATTACCGCTAGGCCACCGAGCCCCTGACTGCATAACTAACTTTGTTAGCAGGTAAGTTAGCCAAGTATTATTCAAGAGGATTTCAGATACAAAGTCAATATCACTAAAAGTAGTTACTAAAAGAAGTAGCTATGACAGGCAGACAAACGAAGTATCACTCTATGGGTTTTTACCAATTTGGTAGAAACCATAAAAACTTACCTACGTCAAAATCAAAGTCAATTCAAAGTCAAAGTCAAGTCAATAAGTCCTGTCAATAAATTGAGCGGTTTTGCAGTGTTTTGTATGGAAGATAAGATAGTATTATGGAATCCTTACTAAAGTATATATGTATGTTTATCCACTGTCTAGTACCCATACTACAAGCTCTGCTTAGTTTGGGCTATATAGTGTTGTGTATGTGGTAGAATATTATATTATTATTATTATAAATGATAACGTGAGTTTGTTTGTAACGCTTTCACGTCTTAAATACTTGACCGATCATCATTCAATTTTGCATCTACGTTGTTAGGAAAACAAAAAAGGACATAGGGTACCTTTTAACCAGAAAAAAGTTTTGTTAGTAATCTAACCTAACGTATATTTACGGAAGCAAAGCCGCGTGCAAAATCTTGTAATAATATAATAATTAGTCAATATTTCCTCTCTTTTTTACAAACCACAGTAAGTACACATTAGACAGATAACACAATACAGATAAAGCAATTCTTATTCCTTTTTGAGAGACTAGTGTCGACAGTAGGAAAACCTGTATTACGGATCACCAGGAATGAAGAAGTATATAACATACATTACTCAAGTGATTATATGCGATAGAGTTGCGTGGTCATCTCTCCGTAGCCATGCTAGCTCGTATTATATAATAGGTATTATTTGTAACAAGCGCTAATCAAGGTATATCTATATTAAAGTATAAGACCAGTAATAACTATAAACTCCGCTTAATGTGACACTTCATATCAAACAGACATCTATTTATATCTCCGTAGTTGCCAAACCAATTTGTACAAAACGTACATACCTTTGATGTTAACCCGAGAAACAGGTAATTATTTGTAGTATACTAAGTTTCACTAACGGCTATGCAGTAGTTTTTACGTGAAATGTGTATAGACAGACAGACTGATTTAGCCTCTGTATGATAATAATGTTATCCAGGCCGAATTCCAGTCACGGCGGTCAAACATAGACATATTATTGTACACAAACGTGTGCGCAAACACAAGTGTACTTCCTATTTCCTAATTCTCACAGTCTGATGAGATGGCAATCCGACACGATCGGAGAGAGATCAAGCGCAGAACCAGGCTTTACGTGTCCACGACACGGCGGTATGAAACGTCACCAAATTCGTAACTCTTGGCTCATACAGCGAATTCCTTGTCAGAAAAACCCAGCAAACTTGTGTTTGGCCTCTGTATAAATGCTTACTGGATATAAATTAGATGAAAATATTAACTAACTCGACTCTTCATACAATTTTAATTTAATTTGATCATTTACAAGACACAGAATTTCTTACACCTATAATATACGTCATCTCCCACGACCGAAACATCAATTATTCAACGACTCTGTGAAACCTCAACACTATTTTCCAGGCAGAATGTGTTGAAATCACCCGGGCCGCAACAGCGGTCACATCAAGGGATATAACCGATAAGTCGATACGCATTATCTTGGATAGTGCCACGGTACTACAAGCTCTTAGGAGCAACTGCTTCAACAGTGGACTCATCCTGGAGGATCACTGTGAGCTGCAAAGGAGTGCAACAAAAAATTGGGTAACGTTGCAGTGGATACGCGGCTATAGCATCTCTTCAGACAATGATGCCACAGACCAACTGGCAAAGAGAGGGTTGAACACTTAAATGGTAGGACCTGAACCAATTATCCCACTACGCTTTTGCCAACTCAAAACATGGTTATGCGACAGAACCATGAAACTGCACGAAAAACAGTGAGCAGAAACAAAGGAATGTAGACAGATGAAGGAAGCACTTCCATCCTTAGATAAATATCTGTCGCGCAAACTCCTACGTACCACAAGGAAAAACCTACGCCACCTAGTGGGTATAATAACAGGGCACTGCTCACTCAACAAACACCTTTTCAACATCGGTATCACTGACAGTCTCTTATGTCGGATCTGTATGGAGACCGAGGAGACACCGGCTCACGTGCTCCTACATTTTAAGAGCGTGAGCAACCAACGGGCGAAACTACTAAACAGTCCAGAAACGAAGAAGGAAGTATTGCGCAACACTGGTCCCCTATTATTTTTCCGGACGGAGCTGAGGTTATATGAGTAATCGAACAATTTCTGGCGTTGCTAACTTATGCACTATGGCCCAATTGTGGGCCTAAGTGCGGACAACACACGCCCAACTAACTAACTAAGAACTTACGTTCAACTATCTACTTATTAATTCCATATATTCACATTCCATAATTCCATATACTAAGTTACTTAATACACTATATACTACATTCAGTTTTCTTCACTCAGGCACAATTTGATGTGATTGATTTATACGAGCCTCAAGTCATGTGGCCTCCGTAACCCAATTAGTGAGAAAGCAATCAACCCGGGCAGCTACTTAAATTGCACAACGATGGGTTATTTTAATTAAATCACATCAACCTATACATAATATAATAAGAATGTGAGCAGATTTTTTGTCCATGCGTTTATGGCTTTTCCCCGTTTCTCAGTAGTGGCTAAAATAATGGTTGATTGCATTTGTGCAATCGACCATTATTTTAGCCTTTTTAGCCATTATTTTGGCGTAGTGGTTTTAGGAGTCACTGCCGCTGCAACTGTTTTATGGGTACGAATTATAAACGGGGCAAAAAAAATTTTTGTCCACATATGGTTGCTCCGAGCTTAATGTTCTTTGTGTCCGTAGTTTAAATGTATATAGTGTCCCTTGTGTGTACAGAAACTGCAATAAGTATGACATGGCAGAGAGCCGAAGTTTAAAAAAAAAAGATATTCACCATGCCATGCCTAGTGCTGCAAGTTCAAACCACAGAAAATGAAAACTGTGTGGTCAATGAATAAGTATATTGAGACCAGTTATACTTGAACCCTTTTATTGTTTCAAATATTTTGCTGGACCTTGGTTTTAAACATTTGATAGTTACGAATGCGTTCTCAATTATGCTGTTTATCAATAAAGCGGTGAATAACATCCAATGCTGCGTATATACTTATGATTAATATATGATAATAATACTAGCAAGACCAGCAATGCTTTTCACATAAACATTACTCAATGCGAGCCTATCAGAACAAAGGGAACTATTTAGATATCCCTGCTCAGTAGTATCATTATCAACGTTATCTGTATTAATAAAATACATATAAGTACGTATGTTATTCGGTAGACCGACTATCGTATAACAATGGTTATCGAATAACCCAATTCTGTATCAAACCGACACAATAACCATAAAAGCCTCAAATACAATATCGAAGAATGAGCTCGTGTCAACGATTTATAAATAAGACACATACCCGTCGCAGAGAGGAAACAAAGCTACAGAATATTATCCTATTGAACAATTTCTAAATGAAATGGATGCGAAGCAAATGTCTGGTTGAATTTTCAGCCTGATATAATTAATGTTGATCGCCCAATAAGCTCTACTTATTACATTGTGGCGAAGCGGCCTACATAGCACGTCAATCGGAATCAATGAGCATGATTTTCAGCATGAATATTCATTTAAAGAACATTATGTTACGTAACTGCGGCATGAAATGTAGCGAAACTAATAAAAGTGCAATTGTAAGTAGTACGGTAAGAAGTTGGCAGGCGCGTTTGCTCCCTGCATAATAATAAGGAAAGCTTTGCTCAGTGAGAGCAAACTTGGGTGTGTAATATAGCAGTTGAAAGTTGCGCCTTGGTCGAGCACGCGGCCCGCGCCACGCGCGTTCCGTCAAGTAATTCTACTGTAGTAGAGCTACGCGGTTCGCTTCGAGCTACGGCGCAGTCTCGTAGACACTCGTAGCACTTATCTCGCGAATGGAACACAATATGATTTAGAGAATGGTGTTTTAAGATATTAAACTCTACGTGCTGAAGTACTGCGTAGTTGCTGCATATTTAGAAACACAGATGAAGGATTTATGTCCGTCTCTTGTTTTAATGCAGAGACGTTTATATTGGGTCTACAAGCACTATGGTGTAGCATTAATAAACGTGTTACTGACATTTTATGTTGGTTGACGATTGCCGATAACAAAGAAAGGTAATAACTGTGCTAAATTTGAACTGATGCTCGTAATTTTATTTATAGAAAAATTGCAATTTAGTAATTATTCCAAGAGGCGCTTTTTATCTTTTTACCAATGTTACTTAACATTGTTATGAGTCGAAGAGAGAGATGAGATGAAGAAGTTCCGCCTACATCTAACATATGGCGCTAAATACGCTCAAATGACACCACAATCCTGCATCGCGCAAGCGGAGTTTACACAGCGACTAACTATATATACAAGCACCCGACATCAACCGTCGGGCCGCGGCCCGCCAGGCACGATCTACCAGCCTGGTCCGAGGATCCTCCCTTTGTGTTGGAGGGACATCACACCCTGTTCCTCCACAAGTCTATATTTGTACATATTATTTATTAATTATAGTCTTTCCGTTTATTTTGTCGTATCACAAAAACTATTTTTGTATGGTCACCTTGCCACTTCAACTGAGCCGAGTGTTGTGGGTTTGATCCCCCACACGGGACAAAAAATTGTGTAATCCAAAAATATTTGTTCCATGTCTAGGTGTTATTTGTGTCCGTTGTTTGAATGTTTATGGTCGATATAGGAATTATACCTTGAACGGGGACAGATACTTTTAAATCAAAATATTAAAAATGAATTGATGCGGCGTTCGGTAGCTTTGGACACAAATTAAAATTTAAACCATTTCCCATTTAATTTTGTATTTATTCTAAGCTATAGTCTATAGTGTCAATCACGCTCGACGTTGTGGATGAGCATTTACGAGAATTATGTCACAAGCATAAGCTATAAAGTCTTTGCGATGTCCATTTCGCTTCGTGATGGTCCGGGGACTATTTCTCCTAGATATTGATTTTCATCTCTGGAAGTGACATTAAAGCAAAAAACTTAAGTTTATACAATAATAAGAATCTGCGGAAAGAAATAAGAAAGAATATTGATCACTTAAGTAGAAGGAAAGTGATAAGTACATAACCGAGTAAGTTTGAAACAACGTAAGATCGGAACGTGAACTAGTCATAATAATGGTATCAGACAAGTACACAACTGTGCACTAACTTGGTAATAATGTCTCAACTATTGCAGTCGTGCGGCGAGCATCGAACTGGATGGTAGAGGCACTTATACATCATTAACATGAGATGTATTGTATCTTATAAAGGGTATAATTAATACACACACTCTTTAGCGGTGAAGGAAAACATCGTGAGGAAACCTGAGTGTCTGTGAGAACATCGTTTTTCTTAATTACAACACCTGCACTATGTTTAATTCCTATGTTGCGGGGAACTATACCAATATTCAAACAACCAACACAAAAACCAAACCAATTTTTATCACGTGTGGGGATCCACAGCTTCTAGCAGCGATAGCCTAGTGGGAAACCGTTAGACTGCCACGCAGAGGTCTCGAGTTCGAACCCAAGGCGCGCATCTCTGACTTTTCGATGTTATATGCGTATTAAATAGTTAATTATCGCTTGCTTTAACGGTGAAGGAAAACATCGTGAGGAAACCTGCATGTCTGAGAGTTCTCCATAATGTTCTCGAAGATACGTGAAGTCTGCCAACCCGCACTAGGCTAGCGTGGTGGACTATGGCCTAACCCTTCTCACAGTCAGAAGAGGTCCGTGCCCAGCAGTGGGACAGTTTAATACAGGACTGATATTATTATTATTATTATTGTGGGGATCCAACCCACAATACTCGGCGTGGTGGCACTGGTGAGGCGACCACTTAAACCTATTAGTTTAAGTCATCCGTGCAGTCGAACTCTATATTATTATCAAAGAACTGTGACGTCTAGTATTTTGCATTGGGCTAGCGTCGTGAATGGCTTATCCCTTCCCATACTAAGTAGAGGTTCGTACAGAACAGTGGGACTTTTTATAAATAGGGCTGATATGATATTATTATTATTTGCTGCTACGGCGTGATTACCGTTGCCAACAATTTGGTGAGGATGATGAATAATGCTCTTACAAGTAACTAGCGTAAGAGTATAGTAGAGAGTAGTAGGGATGCATGTCGTCCGGTAAGGTGGGTTTTAGTGGCCTAAAGAACTAGTTACATAATTATAGCAAAAGCTAAGTGGTTAAGGAGAGACGAAGGATTATCTTTGTCTGTCCTTAACCGCTTAGCTACAATTTGTAAATCTCAGGTATATATGTTATTTTACAAAAACTTTTTTCACCATTAAAAGCGAGCTTTAAATAACATTTGCAGTCGCACATTATTTTGGCAAGTCAAAGGTACGTACCGTAGATTTAAACAAGAAACTTTTGACTTGATTGTCTAAAGGTCTTGTTAATATGCTGGTAAAATCTCCGCCTAATAAAAGATTCACTCCCTCTCAACCTCTCTATTTCTCTCTCTCTATAAAAAGGCACTAGGAATAATTAATTTGTTCCCCCGAACTTACTAAATTTGAAATAACGGACACAAAGAAAACATAGATATTCTTTGTGTCCAAGTATGGACTCGGAACAACTAATTGTGGATCACAAAAAATTTTGTTTCATGTTAATCGACCTACAACCCTTAGCGCACTGGCATCGACAAGGTGACTATTAAATCTATTATACTATCCGTGCAACCAAACCTCTTTTTTACATACCTGATTTTAGGTAGTGTTTCAGGTACCTTAAACGCCGAGATTTTCTTTCACCAGTGCCATCTTTTCCTTTTATATTGGTAGCTCTGAATTTTCAAAGGTTATTGGGGTGCGGGTTATTCTTGGTATTCCAAGTGCTTATGGACCACAGCAAAAACTAACCATCAGCCAGCCTTTGCTGTATGCTTGTTTGCCACGTTAGTTACATTTCTTATAGTATATAAGACTGTGTAGTGGTACAACGGTAGTAAATAAATGCAGCTGCTATGCATGACGTCTTGTGTTCGAATCTCGGATTGTGTAAAGGGTTACTTGGTTTTCCTGTCACTGAAATTGTGCACGGTAGACGGCAGTAGGCTTGTTATTACGTGGGACCTCAAAAGAAAGCTGGTAAAATGTCGTTGTAGTATCCTTTCGGAAATTCAGGCGTAAGAATATGTATGTAGTATTAATACTCATATGTAATAACATACATGTTGGAAAAAACCCCGGTTCGTATATATGTATATATATATATATATATATCTTCTGGGCACGTTACCAGTTGACAGCGATGCTGAAGAATTCTACGATGCCTAAACCATTTTTGTAAATATTTAGTATTATAATTATTTGTGTTTTTGTAATTATGTTATCTTTTTTAGTACGTTTGTAAATATAGGTTATTAGATTATTTCATTTTAAAATTAATTATATAACGGTTTATATCTTCATAGTCAAGTTGAACTTAAAATGGAAGTTTAAACTATGTACACTGTATTTATGAGAAGAAGAAAAACATTTCGCCTTAAGGATGAACGTAGTCAGTACAAGTTTAATTGAAACTAAAAGAGATGGTTAGTTAGCTTTATCTAATGAAATAAAATAGTAGCGGTGGTTAATGCGACTGCTGTGAATAAGGTCTAGGGTTCCATGCCCATAGGCTAAGCGTTTTTGGGGTTTTTGTCAAAAAGTTCTCAGTATAGGCATGGATTCTGGTATTGTAACTGGTAGACGGCTTATAGGTTTACCCTCTATTACGTTGGACCGAAAACCATACGTGGCGAACTGTGGGTGTAATATACTTTACCTTCCCCTTCAGGAAAAAGACGTGAGACTACGAGTGTGTAATATGATATAATACTTACATTACATTTGCATAGATTAACGCCTGTTTCCCAGAAGGGTAGGCAGAGACTACGCATTTCCATTTGCTACGATCCTGACCCACTTTTCTGGCTTCATTCACTTTCATCACATTCTTCATACACGCTCGTCGGTTTAAGGTGCTCTTAATCTGGCCTTTGTCCAGAATGCCTTTAATCTGATCGAGAAACGTTTGTCGAGGTCTTCCTCTTGCGACTGTTCCATTCACACTAGATATAATACTATTTATTAAATCAAAACCATTGTAGAAAAATCTGCGTATCTGAGTGTTCACCATAATGTTCTTAAAAATACATATGTGAAGTCTACCTGCACGAAACCAGCGTATTTAGGAATGATATAACTCTCGTTATGCTGAGAAGAGGCGGTGGTAGATAATAATATATTGCAGAAATTTTAGAATCTTTATCATTAAATTTGAAAAATATATTGTGTCATTTATTTTTTATTTATCATCATTTTTTATAAAAAGATTTATGGTTCCTTGATCAGTTAAAGGTTATTTTTAAATATAATATTGGAATGAACATTCTTTATTTTTTGCGCAGACTGTATAAAATTCTTTTTGTAATATAGTAAGATATGGTAACTCGTTACTGCAAGGTAAGCAGCTTGTCAAATAAAAAAGTTGTTGATAAAAATGTTGATATACTGATATCTTAAATATACATATTTCATAATCAAATATTAAGATTTGCATATCTTTTAATTCGTTTATCGGCGTATGGACTCGTGCGTTTAAATATAGTGTCTGAACGCTTTTATCAGTATGTCCCGATATGGTTAAGGTGATAACAGATTAGACTACACACATTTAAACGATTATAAATTAAAAAAAAAAAACAATTTGTCAATACAACCTGGCGTTAAAGTAAAGTAAAGATGGGTGATTAAAAATATTATATCAGTACATTGCAGCGTTTCAATGATGACTGGTCATGGATTTATTTTTTTATTTTTGTCGTTTTATCTTTTGAGTGCTTGGTGTTACATTATCATTAAACATTTGTACACAATTAAATACGTCGTTGGGTACTTGATTACCTCAAGGGATAATTTATATGTCTGAGTAAAACAATATAAACTTTTTTTTTCTTTCTATATTGAAACTACACGTTCCAAATTTGTAGCCTTCTAGTACTAGTGATAAGTAACTAATTCAGTAGTGAAATAAACCATAATTGTATAAATGAAGCAGCAAAAAATTACGATGGCATATAAAATTTAGATGTCTCGTGTAACTCTTTAAGTTTAAGGGGAAAACTTACCGCTGATACGGAAATCCAATGAACAGTCTAAAACATGTGGAGCACTAAGCAAGCGTCACGAGAAACTTAACGCACCGCAACACCAATATCAACTGCAATCAAACTTAATGTCGCGATACAACGCAACAATGCAAAGTTCGCGCGCGAGTAACTTAGTGAGGCAGCGGCGCAGATTGATCGAGAGGCGACGCGCTCTTTCAACGACGACCGAGCGCCGAATGCCGCGGGGCCGGCGCACACACCCTGTGCGGCATCCGCTTCGCGCCACTCGCGTGCAGCCCGCCTAATTACCTTCCAATTGTATCACGATCTCGCTGTTCAATCATTTAATGAACCCTTTACTGGCCGTCTCGAACAAAGCTCCACACTTGTACTATGATGCCCTTTGGCGGAACACCGCCGCCATTTTTATTATAATTGAACATGAAACCCACAAACAATAGCGGCAAACAATACTCCCATAATTAAAGAACGAAACAAAGTGTCTAATGAACCATTTTAATACAATGGCTGTTAATGTTTGACGCGGTGTGTCACGTTGTCAGTGCACATATTAATTTTACTGTGTCGAGATTCGATGCATGATGCATCGACGAGCACGTTTTTAATGCTAATTAAAATGAGCCTTTATTATATTGTATTCAAATTTTTCGTACAAATAAATATCATGTTAAATTCGTATTTGGTAGCTTTATTTATATTTGAAATCCAGTCGAATGAGTTTTAATTATTATCTGAAATTAATTTATTATTTATGACTAATTGAATTTTGTTGCTGCAGCCGACATTATGTTGTGATATGTTGGCACATTTAATCGGGCAATATTTACATACAGAGGGTAGTTATGGGGTAGGCAGAGGAATATCACATTTTCGCTTGGTATCTAATATTATAGTCTCTATAATATAGTTAAACAAATAGTCTTTTACCAGACCTATTTTATATTCCATGCTTCTAAAAAATCTAATAGATTGTTTGTCTGTACCGCATATCTCAACTACACACACTAGTGTTCTAAGAACCGAACGTGATTCGTCACGGTTTAGTAAGTGCTAACTTACCAGTTTGTCTTGAACAACTGCCCATCTAAGTTTTTATTTTTATTTATAGCCATATACATATATTACAACATATTAAGTTATTTATTTTGATAATATTGTCTTCTATTTACGCGAATATTATTCATTAAAATTAAACTACTATATACGGATTTTATCGCGTTGTTTATTTGACACTTTATTTATTTTGAAGTAACTACTCGTTCTAACAATTATCAGAACACACACGACAGGGACCATCATTGTTAGGTATATTTAAGTATATCTAACAAACCATCAAGTTCTCTATGAGAGACACGTAGAATTAGTCATACCCGTATAAGATTTGTATGAATAAAAACGACTGCCGCACTAGGAATAATTCCTGTATCGAAAGATTCAATAGCAAACACATAGAAAACCCAGTCTCGGAACAAACATTTGTGAAATATATACCTATAAATAAATAGGCAATGACAAAACAGTTCAGTATCATTGTCTCCTTTGTTTATCAAGGGATTTTTCATTCTCTGCTTTCTTTAAAAATAATTTGGAAACACCTTGTTTTTAATATATGTAGGAAAACACATATAGAAGTACTAAGATGTACAATGTAAAAGTATTTATGTACATATTCCTCAAGTTTTCAGTAATGATTTTGGTCGATTTTCGATTACTGAGCAAACAGTGGTATACATACATAAAAATTTATGTCCCGTGTGTCCTGACCACTAAAAACTCTAGGCCATAGTTTACCATACCATAATGATTAATCTATAGAACGGTTAAACTCGCATTAGTTGTTTGGATTTACCCGGCCATCAGGTTTATACTACCATAATGTTTGATAAGTAGAAATTATTACATCTCCTTGCCCTGTGGACCCCAAAGATTACAATAGATTGTTAGACTAAGACTTCTAAATTTTAGAATGGAAACTAGTATGTCTGAGTGTTTTCTAGATGTATAAAGTCTGCCAATCCGCACTGAGCCACTATGGTGGATTATAGTCTAATCCATTTCACACTAACAAGTTCCAGCTTATAAACATAGCTCATATTTAAATATTGAACAGGGCGTTATTTTGAAATCGAATAATTTTTGATTTACACAACTTTTGACTACAATATTTAATCCCAATGATTAAATATTAGTTTCAAGTAAAAATTGTGTATGCTTGGTTGTGTTGTGTGTATTGTTTGTAAAAATCAAATATACTCGATTTCGTAGCTATATTTGGCTACCATTAATAACTTAAAAGCTGTATTGGTTTATAAGCCGAAATCAACATAGCGTTGATAATTTACCAATTTTATATTTAATTAACGTTGGTACGTGTATTAATTAACAACATTAATAAGTCTTTAATTAGTGACATCATTCTCGTCCAAAATTGTTCAGTTTAATGTATTCAATTATAAATTCTAATAAAATGAGTCTCGTAAATAAGCGTCATAAATATTCAAGTGTTGGGCCGCGCGCGTCTTCAGTCTTGAGTCGTGAGTTGCCTCACAGAGCAAAAGGCGCGCGTCGCTGTCGTCTCATCGTCGAGCCAGGCGCTGCCCTCAAGTGTTCTCTCATTACACTCGACGGCACTAACAAACTTAAAAAAAAATGTAAAACCTTATCAAAATGAGGAGAGCGGACCCACCGACGAGCGATGGTGGCAAGGGGGGTCCTAGACGTACGCGACGGAGAGTCGGGCGCGGGGTAAAAGGGGAGGGATAGATTTGACGCGGAGACGTCGTCCCTGAAGCGTGAAGATACCTTGATGAAAAGAAAATGAAACCGAGATGATATAACGCAGATACTGCACACTGTACGACAGAGGCCCTCTCCCCTCCCCTCGAGCGAGCATCGCGGGCACCGGCCGCCAACTATTCTTTTTTATTTAGCATAAAGCCTCTATTATATGAAGGATTTTTATTTTAAAATTTTAACGAGATGCGGTAGGCTGAATGGATCAAGCCG
Organism: Catocala fraxini; assembly: GCA_930367265.1. Lineage (NCBI taxonomy): Eukaryota > Metazoa > Arthropoda > Insecta > Lepidoptera > Erebidae > Catocala > Catocala fraxini. The sequence continues at coordinate 8,932,862 of OV884025.1, read as the reverse complement.
CTCTAGAAACGAAGCTGTACAGCGCACCAACGTAGTGTTCAGAACATGGGGACGAGTTTGTTATCAGCTGAGTACGTGACGCATGACGCGTGAGACGTGACTTGAGCCGTAGCGTCCCGTGGAGCGTAAACGTGATACAACTCATTGTTATCATCTACCACACACGAGAACATGAGTCAGCTATCATGTGCGTTTAACCGTTGAAAATTGGTATGCGTACAAAAATACTTTACATATGTTTATAACACGATGATTTTGATAAAACAAGCAGTAGCAGTGACTACTGTAAAATTATAAAATTAAATATTATTATGTAGTATTGATACCTCTGTATGAGAGAATGTAGCTGAACATCACTTATTGTCGTATTTTGTACATTCATGTTTTGTTCTCTGCGATGGATTCGATGTGACGACTCGTCTCTGCGCGACGAAAAGTGTGGTTCAGCGGAGCAACAATACAATATAATACAGCCGAAACTTCATTCCTTCAAACACAAAAGGAAGTAATCAACATGAAGAGCCTACGTCGCTACGAGCTACGGGTGCTGCGTAGCGAGCTACGGCGCGTAGCTACCGATTACGTGTCTGCACAAAACGCTAGTATTGTGAACCAACGTGGTGAAGTCTCGTCGAATAACAGAGAATGCGAATTAAAAGAACTTGTATATTTTACGACAGCGTTAATTACGTCCCGGTACAGTCGTGCTACTAAATGTTACATGAGTGGTAAAGTTTTTTAACTGTTACTACGGAGGTGAGAGCACAGTCGTAACCGCCTGCTTTATTAACAGGATAAGTAATGAAGGGAGTGTACTGGGACACTGAACGAAGCTGCACCACACGAAATATTCACGATAGCGCCGCCGCTACTGCAGCGTCACGAAGCGTAGGAGGACACTGAAGACGAATAAAGTACACATTACCGTGAAATATTCACTAATTAGTGCCGAGGCGCTGTTCGTTCATTCCTCTGTATTTTTTTGTACGGCAGGTACAGGAATGCTAAAATATTCAAGCAAATATTACAGCTGTGTAGTTGTTCTGGCCGAGTTCATTTCGCCTGCTCTAATGAGTGTAGTTTGTATATCTATCTAGTGGCCAGATTAATTCAACTATATTATAAGATTGCATACATTTTTAGTTACAAAATGCGCCATATTTTATGGTCAAAGACGACAAAAAGATTTATTGAACTGACTGGACATTTATATCGAGTTCCCGAACAATGAAAGTGAAAAAGTACTGACGCCCTACGACAGCGATCGGCGGCATGCCGCTGGCGGGTCGCTTTCCCGGCACCGCAGTTTCGGCACATAATGTATTCCGGACGACACAGGTTCCACGTCGTTAAGTAAAAGGAGCCATTTACGACATAAAGAAATTACCAGCAACCAATGTTGGGTCTACCACTCCCAAACACTTACCTACTAATTCTATTTAGCTACGTATATAAATTGGTGGCCGTATTCTTAATTAAACATTCGGCGCGTAGACGTGGGCTGCTGTAGTGTGGGACGGGCAACGAGGCTCTACGTAATTTTATTTAGCGTCATTGGACGAGACGAGTGGCGAGCGGTCGCTATTCATGTTGCTGAATTATCACCTGTTGTCCACGTCATTTTCTGAGCTGTTGTGCTGTTAATGGATCAAATGATCGCAAAAACTCACTCTGGTACGAGTGGCGGTTAGCAAAAATAAACACGACAAGTCGAGCGCCCTGCGGTGATGCTTGTTGCAAAAAATACGTCCGAGCTGTGTGTATGAAATGCAGACTATAGAACTTTTGTTTTGTCTTGAAATAGCGCAAAAGAATCGTATTTAAATAATGTATTGTTGAACTGCATAACAATATTTCGTTTTATATTATTTTAGGATTGATGTGTAGGATGCCAGTTTTCCGCCGTCTCTTCAGCATAAATATTTTATTTGACCCGGACATCGAGATTCGGATCCCACGATCTACCGTGAACTAAAGTCACCAGTAATATTTATAATAATAATAATATAAGATTGTAATTAAATTAAATGTAAGTAAATCCTTCTACATTTTTTTTATTACGATTGCAATAAATCAAACTCTGTTCAATCATGTTTGTAATAATTCCTTTAGATTAAAAATAGTTTTAGTATGAATTTAATACAATAAGTAACCTGTAATGTATTTTTTAAAGACTTTTATTATAAATAAAGAACAATAATTTATTATTATTACGTTAGTATTAAAAACAAATTATACAACAATGAGACTTGCATTACAATATGATATGGATTGTAGTACAGTTTTAATCTGACTCACTAGCATAGCCTGTTACAGACATAATTTAGTTACCTAATTGATATTTTATTATATTAAATTCTGTCTGTCGGATGAACGAACCGGGTAGAGCTTTGCAATCTCTGTGTGAGTAATGTGAGCTTAAGTAGAACGTGTCTCGTCACCGTAGTGTAGTTGTGTGTGTGAGCGTGAGGCGGACGAGCTTTCTGAATAACGCCCTCCTTAACCGTCGTGTTTAATAGTACAGTAATGTTTGTTGACGTGCTCTCACGGCTTTATGTATATTTACTCTTTTTATTACTATTACTTCTCAATGACGGAAATATAAAGCCAGCCAGCATTTCAACTCGGTATATTGAAGTCTGGTGCTATTATATGACGATTGTAAAGAAGTATTAATAAAGGTATGAAGTTATTTCATTCATAACTCTAGGCACAATTTAAAGCGAGATAATATATTTTTTAAACGCAGTAATGTCACACATTCTTTCAAACTTGAATCGATAGGTGTAATAAATACAAAACTGCAGGCCATCTTGTCACTGCTAGCGTGAAGAGATTTGTGAATTCCATCCCCATACTAGAAAAATATTTGTCTGATCCACAAATAATCGTTCAGAGTTAGGTTGTTCTTTATGTCCGTTGCAAAAATGTTCGTAGAGTCTTTCGCAATACATAAATGAATGTCAATGAGTTGTATTTAAAAAATGCACAACCATTTCCGTACCCCAGGTATAATTCAGTGGGACATTCGTTGTCAAACCTTGTTTAATTCTACTTGTATTAATATGAGTTATATTGCTAAGGAGAGTATCCAAATACTAGTATAACCCTAATGAGTACTATTTCCATGGCGAGAATATAATGAGGTTGTATGGTGTTACGTATATTTGCAAAATATGTTGACTTGCTAAAAATTAATAAGATTTAGATCTTATAACACAGTGCGATACCTTGGGGCTCAAAGGGCGTAACCACCATTTAGGCAAAATTTACTTTTTAATGCAGCCCTACACATTTCTTTCTCCTCTATCGATCTGTGTATTTAAAGTCTTCGAATTCGCCAAAAACTGGTGCTTACGGCCCAATTTTTTGTAGGAAATAAAACAGATATTTTTAGTTTTTGTGTCGTAACAGCAACCTTTGTTAATGATTATAAATGCGAGGGTAGTAAACGACACCGTAGATGATACAAATGTTTTTACGCCTATCATTTTGTCGGCCTCGATGGCGTAGTGGTTAGTGTAACCGACTGCCACGCCCGAAGTCGCGGGTTCGATTCCCGCACAAGTCAAACATTTGTGTGCATGAACATGGACGTTTGTCTTGGTCTGGGTGTTTCTATGTATAATATGTATATATTTACAAAAAAAAACGTATATATGTATGTTTATCCATTGTCTAGTACCCATAGTACAAGCTCTGCTTAGTTTGGGCTAGATGGTGTTGTGTGTATGTGGTAAAATATTATTATTATTATTATTATTTTACATCGAAATATTTTTAATTTTAGGTCGTAAGAGCAATCATTCATATTGATCAATAAATTTGAGGGTAGTAAACGACATACCTAGTAACATAATGGTGCTTAGGCCCTAAAATATCCATTTTTAAAGAATCACCTTGCCCGATACACCCTTGAACATTTTTGTACTCTAAAGTAAAATAACACATACGTCTAACAATTAACAATAAATAATAAATTATCTCGAGCTAGTCGATGGAAGAGGAATAAAAAATCTATTATTTTATTGTGATTCATGCAGCGGACAAAATAAAAAAAAGCTGTGCTGGCTAGAAATATATATTTTTTTTAAATGCTCACGCAACAATCATTCAAACTAATTTAGAAGTTGTTCAAATTAACTATTTGTTACCGGGCCATACGTACATCCCCGTCGACTGAGTCCATGCAGTCATCGAACGCGAGGTAAAAAGATTGATTGTATGGGGACCGTCGCAATGGCCTACTGTTTTCGAGTCAGCAAGAAAAAGACTTAAGCCCTATTATGTTAATACCCTCAACCTTACGGATTTTTTAGGCATCGGAGATTTAGCTAACGTAACATTCACACCATCAACTTTAAAGAATATTAAATTCAAGGAGATAAAGACTGCAACTTTTAAGAAAAAACAAACTGATTATATTTTTATAAAGTATTCAATGAAAGAAAATGCAACTGAAATCTAAGTAAAATTATTTGAAAAACCACAGAAAAGGGAAAGGGGAAAGTAGGGCTGTTGAAGCTATAGATAATTCTGCACTGGACATTACATATAGCGAGGTTACCAATTTCAGCGCCTAAATATAATGACCGAAGACGTCTTTGTGAAAATGGTATCATACCGAAGATCTATCATGCAGAACATTAAAATCTTCCCTCGAAGTGATATTTTGCCGGGAACAAACGCAGAGGATGGAGAAAGCACAGATAATAAGTCGATTTGATTACCTACGTGTGATTGCGCGAGTTATGCTTGTGACTGACATATCGTGCTATAGCATGCAAGGTAAGCCTATTGTCTGATTAAATTTTATTAATGTTTTGTCGTTTAAGTTTGCTAATTTTTTAACCAAATTTAATATTTCTTGTTTTGTCGTTCATTGCGTAAGTGTAGATTAGACGGTACCAAATTTTTGGTTGTTTTATTAAATTGCTGTGTATTGTAAATGGTGCCATAGTTTATAATTGACTAAAAGTATTTTAATGTGTAATGCACGTGACGCAATAGTCTCCAAATTACTAAATTTATTGTTGTACCTGAATCCTGGTCGATTTCATTTACCTACTTGTTTTTCTAGCTGTAAGGTAGATTTTTAATAGTAGCTGTTATTTTATTAGCCACACAGAAGATTTGTTTATTAAGTATTTTTGTCAAACATTCATTATTCAAATAAGGTCATATGGGACTGGTAAATTAATATAGTTTTTTATCAATGTATATTTATGAAGACCTAGGAATACCTATATAGATTTCACCACCAAAAGATTTAAAAAATGATATAAAATTGATCTCAAGAGTTCCTTGTCTTTTCTATTAGTTTTAAATGTAAGATGGTTAGTTATTAGTGCTAAATTGTATGGCGTTATCTAAGTATTTCCGATTTTAGTACTATTTAGTTTTAGATGTTTATCCTGCATAGTAATACAAGATATGTCATAACAACTAAAATTATACACAAATAAGAAAAAAATCATACTTTAATTGTTTAATAAATAATATTTTGATTAATAAGCAATTTTTATTTATCATTTTCCTTTTGTTACGAATAAGATGAGTTACTGAATAGTTTTTAGGAAAGACAGGCAATTAGGTATAGGTAAAATCAGTAACTAATTAAACAAATAATTAATATAAAATTATGCTAAGTTAATAAAGTCCATATAAAATTGCAATTAAATATCAAGTGAAACGAGATAAGAATTTCTTCTTTTCTCTCTTTACTTGATACTGAAGAAAACAAAGTAACTGTCTATTAACTGATAAAATTAGTAGGCAAATTGACGGTTACAACCATCACTCATTACACATCCATAGATTTTTGGGTTGTAAACGCCCCAAACATGCAATTTCCCGGTGCGTATAGGAAAGCTAATTTTGTTACTTTTAAATTTATCTCAAATATAATTTTACAGAGATCTGCACAAAAAAAAATAAGAGTTTTGGTCTTTGAATGGTATATATAGGCCAAAAATCAAAAAAGTTATGTCGAAAGTAACTTTTATTTTTTTGTGTTTTGTCTCTCCTGTAAAATCGAATTTTGGTGCTTACGCCCTTTGAGCTCCGAGGTATCGAGTGGTTAGTAAGTTTGTTATACGTGGCAAACTTTATGTGCATCTAATGGATGGCACTTAACTGGCTGTGTTTTAAGTGTTCTCTGCGTTTCTGCACGTTCAGCGAGTGTTATGGGATCTTTAATTCCGTAACCACTGCTCATGGAATCCTGCAATATCAAGACACAATCAAACCGCTACCTACCATGATTGTCACTTTGATTCAAGGAAGTTTTATACGTGCGTTCCCTTACAGCTCACAACAAGAAGTGACAGATAGTAGTGTTGCTACGACTTTTATAGCTAGTCAAACTGTAAAGTATTTGACTACTATTTATATTGTATAATGTTAAATTATACAATTACTAGGGTGCAATTATTCTAAATAGTTAAATATAATAATTAATTAATTTTTATATATGGTGGTGTTGTGCGTATGTGGTAGAATATTATTATTATTATTATTGTTGTTGTTGTTTTACATTTGTTTTCCTCGAAATGTGTAGTCATTTCGGTCAATAAATGAAAACCACGGGTTTACACCAAGTGGAATACATTAGCAAGGTTCCTTTAAGGGGCTATATCTTCCTGCAAAAGCTTTCGGACGATTCGGCAGGTGTTTAGTATGGATGCTTTTTGCATAGTCATGTATACATTAGATGATAGTTCTAGTTGTTGTAGATAATGATGAAGCTATTTAGGTATGATTCCGGTGCTAGACAGAATCAGAGGAACAATATACACTCTATTCAATTTCCAGATTCTTATTATTTCTTCTTTTAACTCTGTGTATTTATGTATTTTTTCAGTTATTTTTTTTGTAAGTTGTGTGTGTTAGGGACAGCTATATAAATTAAGTACGCGTGTTGATTTATCTTGTCTATTAGTGTTATATCCGGATTATTATAATGTACAGTTTTGTCAGTTAAGATGGCTTTATCAAAATATATTATGTGATGATGATTTTGCCGCACCGGTCTTGGAACATATTGGTAGTATGGCACTGGTTTATTTGGTATGAAATTGTGTTTAATGGAAGGTTTTTGATGTGAGCGATTTGATTGTGTCTGTGGGTGTAGTCGGTTTGAGCTAAGTTTGGGCAAGCGCTGGTTATATGTTGAATGGTTTCGGATAAGCGATGAAATTTCCTGCATTTGACATTTTAAGTATTAGGATCTTTTAGAATAAACTTTCTATAGTTTTTGGTGCTAATAACTTGGTCCTGGATGGTAAGGATAAAACCTACGGTCTCAGGGAAGAGCGAACCTAATTTTAGCCACTTGTTTGAGGGTTCTAAGTCTATCTGCGGCTGTTCTAGGTCATGTAAATGTCTGCCATGCAATTCTTTGGAACACCAATTGTCTATTTACCTTGTATATGTTCTCTCGGGGTTTTGTAGACAATTTCTTTATGGTCCAAATTTAGCGGAGTGAAGTTCTTATCTATTCTAGCTGTGGATAAATAAATATCACTAGTTGCAGATTTGGTATAGAAAAAGTCTCTGATATTTTGAGTCTGTCCTTTCCATAATAATTTAAGATCAGTAAGGGCTGTACCCCTTTTTCCCTCTTAAATGAAATTCTTTCAATGGCTGATTTGGGGTGTAAATAATTGTGTTTAGTTAATGTAGCTCTGGTTTTAATTTTTAATCGATTAATATCAGCGCGCGTCAACTTAACAACTCCAAAGTTATATGTTAAGACTGGTATTGATAAGTATTAATGGCTTTGAATAGGTTTTTTGAGTAAAGCTGTGTTTTGTAGATGAGGTTTAGTCGGTTAGTATATTCTTGGAATAAATCTTTTTTAATCTGAGTGTGGTTAATAGCATTAGACTGATGAATACCAAGATATTTATAAAAGTCTGTTGGTTCCATAGATACAAATGCGTGAGGTTGAACTGAATTTAAACATTTACTGACTGGTTTGCCGAGGCAAATGTGTAGTGTTCGACATTTATCGAATGACATGTTTATATCTTTGCTAATTAATATAGTAATTTCAATTAGCTTCTTATGACAGTTATCGGTTTTAGCGAAAAGTTTGAAGTCGTCCATGTACATAATATGAGTAATATATTTATGTATTGCTGCTTAATTTGTACCCGTTAGTGTTATAGTTAAGGAGATAAGACAGCGGATTAAGAGCGAGAAAAAACCATAAGGGACTCAGCAAATCTACCTGAAATATGCCATTCTCAATATATATTTCATCTGTCGTGACTGTATTCGCACCGTTAGAAACCTGTAATATTGTTCGCCAGTCTGACATGGCCCTTTCCAGAAATTGTATAACAATGGGGTTGATTTTATAAATATGTAAAACCTTCAATAACCAGGAATTAGGTACACTGTCAAATGCTTTCTTGTAGTCAATATAAGATATATGCAGGATTATTTTTTCAGTCTGAGCGTGTTTTAAAATTGTAGCATCTATTATAAGTTGTTCTTTACATTCTTTATGATTTTGTCTACATCCTTTTTGTTCTTCAAATAAGATGTTATTGCGTTCTAAGTGGCTGTTGATGTTACATGTAATGGGTGATGTAATGAGTTTGTATATTGTTAGAAGACATGTGATTGGGCGGTACTGTGATGGATTTACTGTATCTGAACTTTTTGGTAACATATATGTAATACCTTTTGTTATAATTTCGGTAATATTTTTTGCTAGTATACCGTGTAGTGAGAAAATCTTTTTATACCAAAAAATGTGCAGACTGTCTATTCCAGCGGCTTTCGAATTCTTCATTTTACTTGTAACTATGGCTATATCCTCAGTAGTAATATCGGGTAATTCCATCTGAGATACTGAAAAAGAACAATTAGAAAATAATCCACTTTTATTACGACATCTATCACATGTCAGCTTAGAAGAGACCACACAATTACCATCAAATACAAGCTTTCACTCATCACCATCTTCACCCACTATTATATTAACCACACAACAATCATTCGCTACACTAGACGCCTCCTTCAAGATCAATAACACATCTGATATTATGATTATCTCATAAGAAACAGACAGCACACACACCTGTCAAGTCACACGAATAGATACATCGACACAGAAATTAATTAACCAATTAGAAACTACACTTATCGGATATCGCGATGTGGACCCAGAAGTTCGTCCTAAATTACCTAGACTAAGAGAAAATAAAATGCTGTACGGATTTATTAATACTTTTAATGAACATATACTCGGCAGATTTTTTACTACAGAATAAGATTTAATATTTATACATACACTAGTATACTGCAGCGCACTAGTTATAAGCAAATGTTTAGGATATAAGATCCATACTCTACATAGAGACACATTTACAAAGTCACGTGAACTCCAAAAACTTAAGTGGCAAATAAGAATTGAAAATGATATAACATGTTTAAGAGCTGATATAGGTAGGTTAACTCAGTATATAAATAATAACATGTCTAGAAAAGTAGTTTCAGCAGCGCAGTCAATTTTCAATCGTATATGAAGATTCACACAATTCACGAACGAAATAATGTTAGACCAGAAGAGTACTTGGATACACTAAAACAAAAATCAACACTAAAGTCACAACGCTTAGCTAGGTATCTCAAAGCATTACAGAGAAAAAAAAAGATAATAAAATACAAATATTATCTGATAGCCTCGTCCGAAGTAGCACAGGTCACTCATTTTTAATCCACGTGGCCATTGAAGCAGGGATACCGATAATTAAAAATCTGTGCACTCAAAAGAGTGTGTTATAATTATAGACCTTTCCGGAAATAATTATAATGTTCCAAGTATTTGCAGTGCTACATCTAGCGACTATAAAATAAATATGATTGCCGTGCTGGTTTAAGGTATAAAATTGCTTTTCATTTTTGTATGATTGTATTTGATTTGATACTCGGGTGAAGTAAAGTGTTGCTATTGGTTATTGATTTGGAAAATTAACAGTAGCAGGAGGCAGCAAAGCAAGATAAGCATGGCCTTGATTACGTTAGTCTCAAAAACTTAATTAGCTACAAATATGTAACAAAGTGGCTAATTCTACCCCCCTTTATAATAATATACAGGCATGAGGTAATGTATGTATGTATGTACAACATTAGTAATTAACTATGGATCACCATTTTGACCTAAAAGTAATTAACTCAGTTTTGTCGAAATACACTCATATCAATCTACTAAAATTTATATTAATTGGCTATATATTCAATCAAATATGTACCTATTGGCACATATCATTGAAATTTATTTTCATGTTGTAAAATAACCTGAACACGAAATATTTGATTGGAAATGGTTTTAGCACAAAAAATATATTAGTTTGCCTTCCAGCCAGGCGATTAATTATTTACATTGAATACTGAATTTCATCATAAGTATAGGGGTCAGTTGTACAACGGCATGTCAAAGGCTTCTATAAATGATAATCAGCTTTAACTAAAAGCGAGTTATCGCGATAAGATCGCGTTCCTCACAAAGGGCCCAGTCTGAGCGAACAAAACGAGCCGCTAAGAGGTATTTATTCACAAAGATGTCGGATAAAAGTAACTTCGAGACTTGGTTTAAGTTCACTGTGACTTTTGAACTGGCGGGGATCAGATAGACCCGCGATGGAATACACGGTAGAGATGGTAAACGATGTTTTCGATGAAACTGGTTTACTAGAGCTGCTTATATACTCTCAGTCAATTTGAGCGCTACATACAATAAGTGTGATATATTTCTGCTTAGCTTAGTAAACTAGTATCACATGCAAAAAATCCCCATTGCAGTTTCGGTTCATTATTAGGAAGTGAGTTTACTGCATAGTGTACTTATAAAATGTATATGTTGCAACGTTAACTCGTGGTGAAATGAAACAGTGGACTGTATAAACTTGTTATTTATATTTCTACAAGATAATCGATGCCGGAAATAGAATAACTATTGTGAGATAAAGGCTACGGGTGTCCGCTGTAGGATCGGACCGCTGACTAGAGGTAGGTGGCCGGCGCGCGCGCCACCAGCTGATCGCGATGTCGTCATCCCGCTCTGGCCGCCGCCGCGCTGGTGTTGACGATTGTCAACAGTATACGACTTTTGAAAATGTTTATAAAATTAGATCTAAAACTTGTTACGATTGTGTAATTAAAACCGGGTTTTATAATGAACAGTTTTAATTGAGTTTAGATTTACATTATTGAATCAACGAGGAAATTCATTATGTTATAGGTTAACCGCTTAAATTCTTCTGCCATTTTCGGTACTGGTATATCCGTTACGGAGAATTCTCTTAAAGAATATTGTACTAAAATGACAATATAGAAAAAATTAAATGAAGTCTACGTCATCAGCTACAAAGACGTTGCTTTGCCTCGTAGCAAGTGTAGCCACTGCTACGAAATAGCTACAAACTATCCGCGTCTCCAAGGATCATGATAAATACTCATACTTCCATATAATCGTATTGGTATATTAAGGCAGCGACGCGCGTTCCTACGCGTCGCTAGACGTACGGATTATCCAATTACCCGGTGGAGAAGTTCGCTTTAATTCTACTGTATCACTGTCGCTGAACGTATACTCGCACACAACAACTGAGAATATTTTAGGCAGTTATTGACATAAAGCCACTCGTAATACAAGCATTCTGATTTTCTCTCAAGCTGGGCGGATTAAAAAAATACTAGTCATTCGAAACCCAAATTGCTATTAATAAAAAAGACCAAACAAAAAAGGTAAGCTATGTAAATAAATACCGCTATATCATTAACCGAGTATTAACAAGTGGTTGCAACAAATACTAAAATTTTACATTTATATAAGTAAAAAGTAGGGTGTACACTCGAAACACATTACGTAATAAACTGATACTACTTTGGAAGATAAAGCTTGGCAGTACGCGACAGTACTTAGTAAAGTTTCGTGCAGGAACCACGAGTTCGTACGAACGATTTAATCCTCAGATTGGTTTCGTTACGTGGCCACTTAGTACTAATGACTTGTGCTTATATATTTGTGCTTTTGCGATTGACTAGCGCGTGGTCTGAGATTTGTTGCTGTTATTAAAACGTAGCCCACATTACTCAAAGATTGTATAGCTTCATAATAATACACTTTCTTTTACAAGTTTATTGTACCTAATGGCCTTGTTTACGGAGGTTTTTACGGACACAATGTACACCAAGACTCCTCAGAACAATCATTTATAGATCATACAAATATTTGTTCTATCACTCGCCTGCTAAGTTATCCGTGAAGAAGTATAGATTTTGATTGCAAGACTAAGCACGTCCTTGTCTTTCCGGTTCAGGTTCCAGTTCGCGCAGTGTTATTAAGTTTTTCTACTAGAATTTTCTTAACGCACAGACAATATGTGCTCGCCGGACTTACGTGTATTGCGTAGGATCTTATGCAATAGCTTGGATATAATACACCTTTGCCTACACCTCTGAGGATTGCTAACGGTACTGTACAGACTCGTATACTAAAAATATTGAACATATCGCACTCTTAATAAAAAAGAGACTTATCTCAGTATTTTGGATTAAACAAATTTGAACTCTATTGTAATGATTTAACACAAACATAATATTAGAATTTAACATATACAATTAGAGTCCAAATTGCCTTACTTTCAAATTTCGAGTTAAGTCGCTGTTTTATTAAGAGTGCGATATATGAGTCCAGTACTACGCTACCGTTACAAATAAACAATACGAATAATAATAAGGACATATGCCGCGTAATATTTCAAAATAAATAAACATACAAAATGAGCAAGCTACCGTGTGTTATGCTAATGTGTGCAATAAATATTAACAATAACTTACGTTCACGTATCTGTGCGAATGTTAGGAAGCGAGCGCAACGCTTCGCAAGCTGCGCTCGGAGCGGAGCGTGCGCCTATCGTGAGGGCACTACTCCTGGTGTTCGAAATAAACATTGTCAAAGAAATATAACTTACCTCTTGCCTAAAATTTTAATAATTAGATGTATTTGACTTCATACCAGTTTCTACTTGTAGCGTCGACCTCCACAAATATGTATATAGAAATACAGTTAAGTTTCTTACAATTCCTTTCAACGGTATAGGTGAATATTAATAATATTTTTTTTATCGGATACATGATCCATATATGGATATGGATCAGGTATCCGAGAAAAAAACAAATTTTTCAAATAATACTTTTAGTAAGCAGCTTAATATGTTTTCTTTTTGCATATATGTATTGCACAAGCTCGATAAAATACATCGCTCTTAGGTCCTTGAGATTAGTGCCTATTAAAAAAACTATGTAGTTATTTAAGAGATGACGTGATGTAAGTCAATATAATAAATAAAAATAAATAAATAACTTAGTGTAAACGGTTACATTAAGTCTTCTTTAATTTGCTAGATCTTTCGGCCTTAATCTGATCTTGACTAAAATCAGAACTAAGCGACTAACATCCAATTTCTGCAAGGCATATCAACACAGAAATTAGTTATCAGACAAGGAAACGTAATCACTTGACATAAATTTGACGTGTTGATTAACATTTCAGAATCATGTAATATAATATTCTATAATATAATATTCTACCACATACACACAACACCATCTAGCGCAAACTAAGCAGAGCTCGTACTATGGGTTCTAGACAATGGATAAACATACATATATACTTTTTTTTTTGTAAATACGCACATATTATATATAGAAACACCCAGACCAAGACAAACATCCATGTTCATGCACACAAATATTTGACATGTGCGGAAATTGAACTCGCGGCCTCAGGCGTGGCAGTCGGTTACACTAACCACTACGCCATTGAGGCCAAGTCCTTTAGTTCTTGAGTACTCACAGCTTAGGCGATTAAATAAGGCTACTTATATTAAGCACAGCAAAGGCGTATATTAAATCAAAAAGATTTATATTATTAATCGGCAAATAATTTTATAATCCCGCAATTTTGGTATTTTCTAAGCGTGATATTTTAATAACATTACAGACGTTATTACGTTCTTCGAATAACTGTACTCAGAATTTGAATTTCAGCCGTTAAATATACTAAATGTTTGTTGAGTAGCCTAATATTCAGAAGTGGAACAAAAGTAGAGGCCCGGTAGGCGCCGGCCGCGGGTGCGACATTAATATGGAAATGCTGCAGATGCAGGTGACTCCTCGATATTGTTTCTAAAACTATTCCCGTACAACTTATATATGAGGTGAACGTTTTCCCAAGCCAATATGTTATTGTAGCATAACAATATTAGATGAACTAGTCTACTAGAAATAAGAAGTGAGAAGTGTATGACCGTGTTTGCTGCACATTTGGGTATATATTATTATGATTATTATGTGTGTGCTCAAAACATCACATACTGGTAGGTTTAGAAATACTATAGGATGTCTGCGAACTTTCTTAGGTCTTAACCACGTTTGTAAATATTTACATCTTACTTACATTTTCAAGCCTCTAGCCTTAAAAAATTGGGCAGGGGTGTATTACACCTTGATTTCACTAGCTATGTTTACAGTCCTACGTAATAGGGAGCGAGTATATTCTTGTTTACAGAGCACAAATCCAGACTCCGTGCTACTACTATAAATCTGTATCAAAGTGTGAGAAATCATTTATCATTGGTGTTTCCAGCTGAACTACAATTACGGCATGCCATTTGACAGACTCGTCCTTGTCATCTCTAACTTTGGCAGACATTGATAAAAAATGGTTGCCAACGAGATGCGCACAATAATTCTAAGACGTGAAAAAGATATCGTGGTAAAGGTTAAGTATGACGTGCTTTTCAATTTATATTTTATTTTTCTTGTTATATTATTGACAAATATTCAAACGCCCTTAGTTGTTAAGCTCATTGATACATTTATAACTGACACGGTATCGCTTTACTTATGTAAACCATACATGTAAACCTCCGAGTCATGGAATATATAGAACATTAATAAAAAAACATACGTCATATTTCGTGTTTTAGTTACAGGTTTTATGGACGTGGTTGGTGGCTATCTTACGTAACCGTCAATTAAGCAGTTGTATCGAGTAAATAGACAACGTTCAGCTGTTTATTAACGGTCCACTGGGATCTTGCCAATTCGTCCCGGAGGTATACCCGCATATACTCCATGATAGATTTTGAGATTTAGGTTATAGTTAATAGAGCAAGCTAAAAATAGACGAAATAGGCGTCATTAAGTATTATATTTGTAGAAAGTCGTATTGTTTAGCAAACTAGTAGAATTTAACAATGAGACGACCATCATCCGAAAAGCAACCAGAACTACGAATAAACGATAATTTTAAAAAGTTTAAATAGTTTTATCTTATAGAAATAAACTACAACATTTCATGTCTGGGATTAATAGACTGTGACAAAACCTGAATAGTTTATAATATTAAGTATATATGCGGCAGGTTACGGCTCGCTTGACGATAAGCGGTAACCGTAGGCTATGGCTGCTTACAATACCTGGGCTATTATTCCTGCGTCAGCGATTCTAGGAATATGGAATTAAAACTTTAGCCGAATCATCATCATGATAGTAGAAAAAGTTATAAAGTAAAGAATATATTTTTATGGCACATTTTTGTTAGTAGTTCACAATAAAGTACATTTAAGATTGATGCAAATTATTTTAAACATGAATCGACGTTATAAAACTCATTGTATGTAACTAACAAACGTATAAGCGATAATAGTTTTTATTGTTTAACCTTAGCGTCTATAATGGCGTGGTAAAAGATGTATTAAAATATTAACGTCTGCATGTGTTCACGTAAGTAAAATTTTGCGTAATATTATCAAATGGTATATATCAGTCATTTAATGTCCGTATTAGAAGTTGTGCAAGAAATAACAATGTATGTGGCCCTGGTTAGTGACGTCACTCGCTCATTCTGCCTATATTCCAAATTCAAATCGTTTTGTGTGAAACGCGCCGTTGAATGGGCTAAAATAATGTTTATGAGATAGTAAAGTATATAAGAACTCTATCTTAAATTAAAATGGGTATATCAAGACCGGGCTAGGTAAGATGTTGCCTATGTTTGATTTTGATTATAAATACACAAGATGAAATAGCAATTTAAAAAATTTTTGAGAAAACAGTGTCAAATTTGATTTTAAAATAAGAGAATAATAAATAGCAGCGATAGCTCAGTGGGGAGACCAACAGACTGCAATGCAGAGGGTCTCGGGTTCAAACCCACGTCGCGCACCTCTGACTTTCGGAAGTTATATGACTTTTCGAAATTATGTGCGTATTGATTGATAATTATCGCCTGCTCCGTGCCTCGGAGAGCACGTTAAACCGTCGGTCCCGGCTGCCATGAACATCTATGGCAGTCGTTATTGGGAAAGTCAATACCCTCCAATATCCTGACACTGGTCTAGCCTTAGGGTATCGTTAGCCTTCGGGTTGCGGAGGTTAGGTGGCAGCCGCTCCGTGTAAAAACTGATATCCAGTCAAATCCGGTTAGACCAGAAAAGCCGACCCCAAGTGACTTGGGAATAATAAAGGCTAAGAGAGAAGAAGAAGAATAATAAATATTTTAAATTTGGATTTACGAAAAAGTGGTCAATCTTGTATCATGCCTCCTTCTTCTATTATATGACACATTCTGCCAGATATAAAAAGCTTGGTATCATATATAAAATGGTATCCTACTTAATTTTGAGCAGATTGTTTGTATTTTAGGGTTTAGAAAAGAAATTTTTAATTTAAATAATATTTTAATCAACTATTTTTTATTTATTTATTTTGGATCTCCAACAAAGAATATACACTGCAATTTACACAGAATTTTTCACATAAGTATGTTGTATTTATTGTAATTTTAAAAGTTTTAGGCACTGCATTACACGATTATTATACTTGTTATAGTTCATGTAATATATTTTTAAGAAAATATAGTTTATAACTGTATATTTAACAAACTTTTTTGAAAATATGGATCGGAGCAAATGATTAAAGGTGTTACTTAGTTGACACTCAAATACAGATGACCTATCTTATTGAGTTGTGCAGAATTATCTTTACTTTTACAATATATTAAATAGAGTAAATCGAAATTAGCGATACCGGGTGCAAATATGTATAGTATATGAATATTTGAATGGAACTCATCACAGTATAATTTTATTGACACTAGCGCTCTCAAAAATCATTCGCAGCAAATGACAAGTGCTTCATAGTGATAAAATGGAACTACATAACACAGTCGTTAAGTCATTTATTGATACATAAACCGGGAACAAACGTCCGCACTAATCTGATACCCAAAGCTGTGCAAAGTGCAGTCAGTCGATGTATCGACGTTGTTTGTCAAGTGTGAGTGGTGCTTGTTTGTGAGATACTATCGCTTGTGCAGCGTTTGACAGACCGGCGATCGCTCGAGTGTGCTGCTAGCTATCACGTATACAAAATGACTGGTCGTACAGTTGCAGGGGTAAATATTTCTGTCGTAACAGCGTTGGAATGTTATGGCAGGTATTTATACCATTTGTAATGTGATTTGTCACCAGAATAATATAAATTGAACTAAAGGGGATTGATGAATATAAATTATAAGGTTCCCGATCTTTAGTCAAACAGTAAAAGACTGTAATTTCGAGTCAACTGATGTTCTTAGCTCCGTGTTATAAAGTAAAAAAACTCTCGTTTGCTTTTTGCAAATGAGTCTCTAGTCTTATTATTACTTCATATTACGCAAAATTAAAGTGTAGATATATCAATAGATATTATAATAGTAGCCTTTAATTTAAATATTGTAAGTTAATGTAGAACTGTTCTTTGTATGTTATAAGTAAATTTTAATTAAATTTTATTTTATTTTGTATAATTTGTATAGTAATAGTATAGATATAAGCGAATTGGATAACTCTGTAAGCTTATATTTTTATGAATAAATGAATATGAATAGTACAAAATATTCTTAGACTGCCACGGATCAGTTAACCCAATACCATACAGTCGGCCTCGATGGCATAGTGGTTAATGTAACCGACTGCCACGCCTGAGGTCGCGGGTTCGATTCCCGCACAAGTCAAACATTTGTGTGCATGAACATGGATGTTTGTCTTGGTCTGGGTGTTTCTATGTATAATATGTAGGTACAAAAAAAAAGTATATATATCGCATTCTTAATAAAACAGAGACTTATCTCAATATTTTTGATTAAACAAATTTGAACTCTATTGAAAAGATTTAACACAAATATAATATTAGAATTTAACATATACAATTAGAGTTAAAATTGGCTTACTTTCAAATTTTGAGTTAAGTCGCTGTTTTATTAAGAATGCGATATGTATGTTTTCCATTGTCTAGTACCCATAGTACAAGCTCTGCTTAATTTGGGCTAGATGGTGTTGTGTATGTGATAGAATATTATATTATTATTATATTATATTATACTTTTTGTATGGAATTATTTCGTAATGATAACTTTAATTTATCTTGTTAGATTTAGTTTATTGCCATCTAATGGACGCATTTCCATATTTTTCTGCTACTGCAAATTGTGTAACAATTGCATAACATTTTTCCCAGTCTATAAGTAGAACCTTAAACTTCAACTTACACCAAAAGACAAAAGACACAGACAGAAAAATAGAGCAAAACATCGTACAACAAAAATTTCATCCTATCTTTTTAAACCAACGTCTACGATAATTATTGCCCGAATTGCTTTTACCACGTAGAACACGTTTGAAAGTTGGAATGCATTTCCTACGCTTCAAGTTCTCGATGAGTCTCCAGTGTCAAATTTGTCCTTAAAAGTCGTAAAAACAAGAATGGAACATGTAAGAGACGTGCACAATGGAAGTAATATTTAGTGACACCAGTGCGAGTTGGTAGTCGTGTGACATCAGGAGCAATTTGTAGCGACGCTGGTTCCGTATGTTTTGTATGCATGAGCGTGCCGCGCGGCCCGGAGCGCGCCACGCTTATTGTGTCGACTAATAGATACGCGCTACGACGACTGCAACCAGTGGTATGTTCTGCCATGCTAGTTAGCCGTTTTGTAAACATACATCTGTACAAATACTGTTAACAGTTGTATATTTTCTATATTTTGGTGGTGCCATGCATACAATATTTTAAATAACAAAATGGTTACAGACGCTATATTTTGTCTCTTTTTATCATAGTATACACTTACATTAAGGTCAATCGAGAAGTGGTTCACTGGTGGGCTGGGAAAATTAGCATTTCCTATCTTAAAGCCTAATCTAGCACAGTCTAGAATGCGTAGTCTATAAACTTAGGTGGCAAAATGTGGGTATAATATATTAGGTAACACTTATAAATTGAATTGCTTAGTTAAAAAACTAAGAGAATTTCCATTGAAATTAAACTACTTCTACGACACTTTATTACATAATTTTGAAAACTGTTACACTACTACTACTTTACAAATTTTTAAGCTAATTAAATTATTATTAAAACTATTTAGATTTAATTAAATTTTACACTTTCTCTGACGTTTCGGTTGCTTTTCAGCAGCCATGGTCACGGGGAGAATTTCCATTTTAAATGTATTACTATAAATATAGATTTTAAATTTAAAGTTTGTTTACAAGCCATGGGTTTATTAATTTTCAATTAGTTTTATTCAATATAAATAAATATTGCTTGTAACCTATCATTTGTTGAAATGATAGACATCATTGAGAACCTATTTGGTCTTGGCGCAGTAATTCCACTGCGACTCATTAAATAAAATTTTCTTTTTATCTTAATCAAAACCGACAATTCCATACCCACATCGTAGATTTTTGTTTATATGATCGTACTTGGATGTATATACCAGCTACGTGTTATTACTTTACAAACATCGTCGCAGTTTCTTTAAATAACCATTAGATTGTAATGTGCGATTATGTTGTACGTACAGTTCATTTCGATATTGTGTTGTACGCACCGAATGGGCCTTTAGTGCGGGCGGCGAAAATAAGCACATTAACCCAAATACAAGGAGTAATATCGCCACGCACGGCTATAGCGTACGCCCCTTACACTCTCACAATAATTATATCAGCGTGCGGTGTGGCGCGGCGTGTGCGCACACAGAAGGCTCGCAGTTAATTCAATAAATGACGGCGCTAATTTACTTTGTGTTTATTGATGACGATGTTATATTATGTGCCAAAAAATTTTACTTTGTCTCTTAACGATCTCAACTGTTTATCTATATTTTTATCTAATACAGCTAAAGAATAGGGATTGTTTGCTTATTTGTTTAAATGCAGTAATTTCTGGAACCTGGTACTTCAGTTTAGTATCTGATTAGATTTTTTAGATAGATAGATTGCCACGCAGAGGTCTCGAGTCCCCTTGACTTTTCGAAGTTATGTGCGTACTAATTAGTCAATTATCGCTTGCTTAAACGGTAAAGATAAACGTAGTGAGGAAACTTGCATATCTGAGAGTTCTACATAATGTTCTCGAAGATATGAGAAGTCTGTCAACACGCACTGGGCCAGGGTGGTGGACTAAGGCCTAACCCTTACCACATCGAGAAGAGGCCCGTGCCCAGCCGTGTGACAGTTTATATAGAGAGCTGATATTACTATTATTAGTTAAAGGTTTGTCTTGGTAGAATACCCTGGACTATTGCATATAATACCCAGGCTTCAAGTGCGATTCTTAAACATGACTATATCTTAATGTTACAGTCCGAAAAATATAGCAGCGATAGCTCAGTGGTGAGACCAACAGACTGCAATGCAAAGGGTCTCGGGTTCGAACCCACGTCGCGCACCTCTGAATTTCGGAAGTTATATGACTTTTTGAAATTATGTGCGTATTGATTGACAATTATCGCCTGCTCCGTGCCTCGGAGAGCACGTTAAGCCGTCGGTCCCGGCTGTCATGAACATCTATGGCAGTCGTTATTGGGAGAGTGTCGACACAAACGATCCCACTGGGTCGAAGTGTCGCCGGTCTACACTGACAGGCCCCCACATAAGATACCTACAGTCCGAAAAATATTATTGTGACAACACCTTTAAGTTAGACGCTATATAAATAAGATGCAATCGAATTCAGGTGAACGCATCACGGCTTCAATAACTTAACGTTGTCGCTGAACCAATAAGAGGCGACGACAGACATCTTGCTGCAGTTGGCGCACTGTAATGTATTGACTTACTGTTGTATCACGCTGATATACACATATACTTTATAGTTGCATTGACATTTGTATGATATGAGCATCACTAATGGTTTATATTAGTGATGTTCTTTCTTTTCTATTAAACGTTTTATTCGTGTCTTCTTTATATCATGCTTGACATGATGTAAAGAATCATGATAAGCATGATAGCAAGAATTACTTTTTACAAAATTCAGTACGTCTCCAAAAAAATATTTAAGCATGTGTAAATTGTATGGTGGGTTATACGATACAACGCGCTAAAATAATCCGTGTATAGATGCACGAATACATTAATTTGGGATCAAACCTTGCTGGCCAGCTGGTCCAACTTAACACAAAAGATCGACGTAAAGTAGCAGTACACATACATATACGTGTTGCGTTTCTTTTAGTAAGTGATAATGCCGAAGGCCTATTCACCGTCAATCCTTTTCTTTTCTTATTCTATTTTCCCGCGTCCCCTCTATATTAGCTACGGCAACCAGACTGTGTGCTCGTTTTTCACTTATATGGTTTAATGATTGACTGCACAGATAGCGTATTGGTTTCAGTGGTCGCCTCGCCACTACGCCAAGTGTAATGGGTTCGAATCCCACACGGGACAAACATTTGTGTGATCCACAAATGGTTGTTCCGAGTCTGAGTATTCTTTGTGTCCGTTGTTTGAATGTTTGTAAAGTCCCCGCGACACAGGACCTAATGCTAACGACATTTTTAAAAATCAGTTTCCTCGGATTTACTTGCCTGTTTCCAAGATCTCTCTCAGATGAAATGAGTGGTTGTGATAGATATGTAAGCATCTGGGACTTACTCATAAGACGTATTTATCCAAGCAAGCTAACCCACTGATACTATCATCAAATATTTAATAACAGACTGTGAATTGGGCAGGATTTTGCAATTACAAAGCAAGCTTTGTAATTTCCCGGCCACGATTGCCTTGTATTTCTCGCGTGGATATTTGACAGAAGCACCACCGCCATACCCAGGAAAACACAAACGGCAATTATTATTACTCGCATGAAATGCTCTACTGCGGATATAATTACCTGAAACATAATTTCGACAAAAAATTGAATGAACGCATGAGTGAGTTGTGTGTAAAAGCAACGGTAAGGGTCTCGATATTAAATGAAAATTATTATCCTATGTAACAGCAGTTAGTTCATGTGATTTCCGAATTTGATGCCCGTATTGGTCAAATGATATTATTCTATCTGGAAATGTTCCCAGTAGACTGGCCAAATGTGGGGTTAGTAGTAGGTTAGTGTGTATATTTATCCCACAATAGACTTACAGCCTCATGGTAAGTGAGACAAAGATATGATATTATCATTACCCTTGTCTTTATTAAGATAAATACACCTCTTTCTTTAGCAGTAATCAATTTTGTATTGTATCCAAAATAATATTGTTTATATATGTATTTTTTTATACATCTTAGGTGGCAAACCATATGGCAAGCATATGGACCACCTGATGGTAAGTGGTCACCGTAGCCTATGGACGCCTGCAACACCAGAGGCATCACTTGCGCTTTGCCGACCCTTTGGGAAAGGAAGAAAAGAAAATGGAAATGGGAAGGAGGAGGAGCGGAAAGGGGTAAAGAGGGTGATTAGGCCTCCGGCACTCTCACTCACCGAACGGAATACAATAGTAAGAATACTGCTATTTCACGTCGATATTCTGTGAGAGGGTTATCCTTCCCCGGTCAAGCCGATCCATTCATGCTGAAATCAGCGAGGATCTATTACCCATATGGTTTGACCTTCAGTAAAAAATGTAGGTGTAATACTTACACCTGTACCTAACTCTTCGAAGTAAAAGGCGTGAGAGTATATAAACGCGAATAAATAATGATATACGAAATTATGTGCTAATACAGTGATCTACGAAGACGTACTTCTATTTCTATACAAATAGCATAAATGAAAAGATGATGAAAACAAGTATGTTTGTTGTATCTTCGTTAAAATGTTTATTTATTAAAGGCTAGATTTGTCCCACGGCTTCGCTCGCTTTAATGTAGATTTTGTCAATAAATTTCTATCCCTCGAACAGTACTATCTTCTGGATGAAAGGCACTCTGTGTCCTTTTATGTAACCCTCCAATATGTACACATAATTTTTTTATACGCGTTTTTTTAGCGTAATTATATATTTACGCTTTCATGCCGTAACTACTCAGTTACGGCGTGAAAGCGTAACAAAGTCACATCCGCATATAATAATAATTAGGATTACGTTCTTTGTTGCTTGTTTATATTATTATAAGCAGTGTTCTAACACCAGTTAAACTTATAACCTTTTTGTTAGTACTCAGCAAGTCTATACTTGGAACAAGGAGGAAAATTGCACGTGTGGCGGATGCACAATCGAGAGAGTTACATGCATTTATGTACTAACTACGAAACAGTTCTTATGTACATTTTGTTTCATACACTTAACGTGTTTGGGAACTAAGCGCACCAGTACGCCCAGTCGCCAGCTTACAAACTACACTTGTATAGATATAACACTACTTCGCAATAATAGTATCAGTATATGGTTCTATATATCAAATGATGTAAAGACAACTACCAGACTATGTACAATTTTTGTATCGCAGGAGGATTATCAAACATTGATAAATTCGAAGCAACTATTTGTGAATCACACAATTTTTGTCCCGTGTGGGTATCGAACCCTTAGCACAGTGGCAGCGCGGTGAGGCAACCACTTAGATAATATTAACTGTTGTATAGGCACATTGCTTAATAGTTGTTACATTATCGTCTCATCTGTGGAATATTGTTAAGCGTCATTTATCCGGAGAACGTATATCTAGAATTATTGATGGCATGTATCATTTTCAACAATAAACTATTTGCTGTCAAAATTTTCACAAATCAAAACTATTTTATTTATAGCTTTTATTTTCACACAACAAACTGATTGTTCAAACAAAAATACATTTGTCATGAGTATATAAAGTTAACCTTAGAGTTTTATTTGGTGTATTTATTCTTTCTTTATTTACCAACTAACTAACATTTTCATGATCGTTGGAGCAGACGGGTTCTCGAGTGGAAACCACGACTTGGCAAGCGTAGTGTAGGACGCCATCCGGCCAGATGGACCGATGACCTGAAAAATGTGGCTGGAGGTGACTGGATGGCGAAAACGGGAGATCGGGCCTTGTGGCGCACCCTGAGGGAGGCTTATGTCCAGCAGTGGATTGCAATAGGCTGAAATGATGAACCAAGATATTAAATTGAAAAATAAAAGAATTTGCTTATTAATTTAAGTCTTTGCTATTGACTTAATTCTATTTTTGGTTTAATATGGGAACAATAAAACATTCAAACAATGAATACAAAAAACATCTGAACTAAAACCTGCTATCTATTTCTGATTCTCGTGGGGTTCGATCACACAACTTTCGGTGCACTGGTTAAGGCAACTAGTTAAAACATTAAGTGAAATTGAAATTAAACTGCTATCTATATACGGATTTTATCGCGTTGTTTATTTGACACTTTATTACAAAATTTTGAAAATTGTTACTTTACTACTACTATTAAACTTTACTAATGTTTAAGCTAATTAAATTATTATTAAAACTATTTAGATTTAATTTTATTTTACACTTTCCCCGACGTTTCGGTTGCTTTTCAGCAGCCATGGTCACGTGGAGACTAAGGTGGTAGTTGTCTCAATGTTCCAGTGTAGTTATTTCAAAGTACCCGAACATAATTTAATCATTGGTGTTTCTATTTACGCAGAATGAGCTCAAATTATCATGAAGTCTAGCTGTGGTTTGCTTCTTCTTGGGTTTGACTATTTGTATTACTGGATCCCAAGCTGGTGGTACATTCCAACCATCTTCTCTATTAAAATTAGGTTTTTTTTTTATTTCAATAGCAAAATCAAAATTTTGTAATAAAGTGTCAAATAAACAACGCGATAAAATCCGTATATAGCAGTTTAATTTTAATGAATAATATTCGCGTAAATAGAAGACAATATTAAGTGAAATTAAAAAATATTTATACAAAATAAATACCTTAGTAATTAGCTGCCATATGTGTATAGTCAAATTTGCTAATGCTTTTGGCGAGCGGAGCGTATACACTTATTGCTTGCATCATTAGTCTGAGAGTAAAATTGGTACCTACACGAATATAAATATGGCTATCTTTAGACATTATTAAAAAAATTTTTATATAATTATCTCTATTTACCATAAAGCTTTACAAATTAAATAGAAAGAAAGTTTAACGTTGGAACAAAAGAATAGTAGATAGACTATCTAGTACCTACTACACGACACATACAAAGTCTCCACATATGTGTTTTGTACCCGCATCGTCGCAGCAAACGCTTTTTACATTTAGTTAAATGTTCCGATTATATAAAACTTCACATTGTTATAATTCGTCGAGCTACCGGGCGTTCCACGACTCACTTTCACAAAGTCACTCAGCTGGTTTAAACATAATATTTTCAACAACTAAAAATATTCACGAAACAGATTATTATTCAATGGCGTATCGCTGGGTTTAGTGTTCATACAAAATACGAATAGACTTAAGAATAAAGTCGTAGTTCAAGGTTTTTGAGATTGCCACTGAACTCGTTTCCTCAACAAATTACAGTTTGCCTGTAACAAAAATTCATTTTGAGCTTCTGCTACATTTGTCCTAAAGCTTGCGCATATGTTTGAGTTTGAAAAGGAATTAATAGATTTACTGTGACAACATTTTCAGTAGTAACACAGAGGAAACAGATAACTCATGTAGGAGAACTTGAACAGACGCGCTTCACAAACCATGTCTCGCTTCATCGATTGTCTCTTACCTCGTTTATAATTTACATTCCACTTTATTGAGGTAAATGTTTAAAAATAAATCTTAATCTAAATAGCACAGAGACTAGAAATAAGCTCGGTAAAAGACATTAGCTTCTTCTCTGCAAACAAATATACAACCTCATGGTAAGAGCGACAAAGCAAAGTATTATTATTATGAGCGTCTCCATCCTTGTTGAGATCACAGCTTCTCTTTCTTTGGAAGTAATTAATCTTGTGTTGTATCCTAAATGATCTTGTATTCTGTTTTTACCCTTGGTACCCAAGAACACAATACAAAATTATTTGATTGCGATTTTGAGTAGGGTGGAGTGGAGGTATTCCCTATTAGGGAGAGAGAACCTCTCTGTATCTTTACATATATACATACATCCTTATCCTAGTTTACTGATATTATATATGCCATAATATGTTTGTTGAATAAGTTCTTTCAAGCAGCAACCGATCGACTTGAATTTCTGCATAAATATAATTTTTGGGTTGGAGATCCACATGTTTTACTGCTACTATTTATCCCGGTTTCCCTGTGATAGATCCTTAGAAAATCCACGAGAGTAAAATCACGGGTAATACCTAGTGTACAATTTGTAAGTGGTAAAAATTTATTCATATCTCCGAAATGCATTGCTGAGGAAATTATAAAACTATCAACAAATTTCATCCAAATATTAGATGTTATTTGGAGAACAACAATGAGTTAAAACGTTATGCATGTGTAGTACTTCTGACATGTGCAGATAATAGACAAAAGTGAACTGTATGCAGCGCCTCAAGCCTCGCGTCTCTCTCATTGTGGCGTAGACGCGACGAATTCATTCGTACTCTCATTACTACAGAGCACATTACGTGTTGCTTACGTATTCATTTCGGAGAGAATCGCGCTCGCATTATTTATGATAACAAATGTTTGTAAAGCTGTTGTGTCTAACTTGTGTCGTGAGCCGTGAGCGCGCCGCTCTGCTTGCTTGTATTGTAAACTAAACGTTGTCAAATGAATTGAAATTAAACTACTATATACGTATTTTATCGTGTTGTTTATTTGACATAAAATCCGTATATAGTAGTTTAATTTCAATGAATAATATTCGCGTAAACAGAAGACAATATTATGTGGTCAAATGAAATTAAAAGTTACGTTCGTACAAAGTTCTGTGTAAAATGATTTTATCAATCAAATTATAGTGGGGGTTTTATGTTGCTGGTTGATGAAACCTAACCTATATTTGGTTTGAACCGTTACCATATCGACTCTTATAATCGAATCGATTTTTATCAGTCTTTCGTAAAATCACCCATCGTCGATCCTATTTCATCAAATCAATATGCTTAGTTGTTTAGTATTTATCGATTCGATTCTGAATATCACGTGGGAATTTCTTAAACTGCTGTTGGCAGCAATGTAACTCAAGTGTGAATCAAGCCAGGGCTATTTTTACACATAAGTAATGATATGACGGGAAAATACTGGTAATTCTGGTATGCAAATATTAGTATTGTTAACTAACATTATCACAATAGCATCTGTATAAAGGAGTGTCAGTTTTACGGCAAAACTTTATTCGAAATATGGACCTTGCAACACTACGTTGTATTTATCAATCGGGTTATAAATTTAATATTTTTTGCTTTCTGAATACTTTATTAAAGATATAAAGGCTCTACAATACAATGTAACAAACCACTGAATTGAAAAAGTGACGGACAAATTAATTATATAGAATGAAAATATTTCCTTTCAAATGATACATGAATACTAACGATCCTAAAAGGCAAGTATACTTGAATGATGATTGATTGATTGTTTTATCGAGCAGTATGTATGATTGGCTAAAATTGCTATATCATTAAAAAGAAGTAGGCCATAAGCTTGTGTTGATAACCGGTTGAGCGTCTTTCAGTATACAGGTCAACCCAAGTAAATATTGCTGACGTAGCCGATCGGAGAAAATTCAACAGGCGAATACAACAATAGCAATAATTCGCTGAATCAGATGACTCTCTTGACATAATTGATGTTCAGTATTAGGTGGGAGCAGCCGACTGATCGCAGCGGGTCGTGGAACGTAAGGACCGCTCCAAGACACCGACGAACGCGCTCTACAAAGAACAATGAACACCTATAAACAAAATTTATTGAACCAACAGGTAAATAGGGTTGGCTCTGCTATGTTGGAGAGGAATAATATGGGCTATTTGTTGCTACAACTGATTTATAAAACAATTTTTTTGCTAGAACAATCATATAAGTATGTATTTTCTTTTGTCTATAATCGTAGATGTTTTAATATTCCGATTAGTGTCGTGATTTATATCACCTTGCATTGCCAATATGCCACGTGGGTCAATAAAAATGTACGTGCCAAAAATAATTGCGACGGATTTGGGCTTTTCGTTATATCCCTTGTTTTATGTTTTCCGTGACTTAAGACTGCGCCGAGCGTAAGACGCGGTTGGACTGAATGAAAGAGCTCGATATTCAAATCGGCGCGCGGCCGCCATAGTAAAATTGTATGGAGGATTTGAAGTGCTTTTTTGATAAATATGTATCTTTATAGTAAACTAATAATTTAAATATTTGGGATGGACAAATTGTAATATAACTATTTATGTTTCGTTTAAGCTGTAAAATAGGATAGATTTCTACTGGTATAGTCTAAAAATCACGTAACATGAATATTTTTGCCCACATAATTACGTAAATTTGCACGAAAAATGAAAAAACGTATGCTAGTGATACGTGATTTTTAGATTATAACAGTGGAAATCTATGATATTTTACAGCTTAAACGAAACATCAATAATTAAATTACAATGTGTCCGTCCCACATATTTAAGTTATTGGTTGGCAATACAGATACATATTTATCAAAAAAGCACTTCAAATCCTCCATACAATTTTACTATGGCGGCCGCGCGCCGATTCGTATATGCGCCGCAAAAGCTCTGTCGTTATCTGTCTTACGCTCGGCGCAGTCTTAATAAGCAAACCTGTAAATTCAAAGAAACTGCAAAAAAATTAATACCTTTACCAGTAATAGAATATATAAGTACATTAACGTCTCTATACAGCATGCGACATTCAGAACCGGTTATTAATTATTTTCAGAATATTAGTTTTAAGCAAGATAAATGCAATTAGGTAATGCTGGAAATCTTCTTTGAGCAACAATATTGAACAACGGCAACTCGACAACCTTGCAACGATTCCCGCGGCGCCTCGCAGCGCCACGCAGGGCCGCACTGCTCATAACAACTATTTACGTTTTATGAGTTCTCATGTGTCACCTTACTTCTTGTCGCTCCTCCAATGATGTTATATGTTATCCATTACCCCACACCCCAACGTTATTACTAGCACGCATTCTGTTACACGCACTAAAATCTTATTTTACTGCCTCTAAAATATTTAGAGCTTCGTGATGTCATCTGTAACAGGGAACGAGATTAGTATACATTTTATATCGACGTCCACTACAGACAGTTACAGCTAGCTTTACAGCGAAATTGTTCGTCGACTCGCGATATTGAAGCTGCCTCTACCGAGCGCACAAATTTAAAACCCACTCTACGTTCAAACGAATAAATCTGTACAAGAGATACGTATCTCAATTGAACCTTTATGTAAAACATTGTTATCCAGAGTAACCCGCACGATTGGCTATCAATACAATCTGCGGTATTTATAATTTACGAGTGTGCTCATGGAAAAACTAGTATGAGAATAATTTATGCTTTATGATTTCAGGCTTAGAATTAAAATAACAGACTGAGGCAAACTATGTGGTGGTGTTGATATTATAGCCTATGTATATATAGCAAAAGTGGTCTTCAATTTCCACATTTATTATTTTGGAATACACTAAAAATATACTGTAAGAATAAAATCAAGGCAAGTAATTTTGTCACCAGTAATATAAGTTTTAACTATTTGAATCATATTTCTATTATAGATATAAATCACGACACGTGAAATTTTATAGAGACTTGTCCCGATTTAGATATTAAGGTATGGTTATATAAAGGACATAATGTAGTTGATACACCAGCCGCCACCACCACCTTAACACCAGTTACTGATAGCTCAGAATTTCTAAAATATAATTCACTACTTTTACTAGTAGATAGTATACCGATACCATAAATACATTCACAAATAGAACTTAACAAACACTTCATCCAATTGCATAATAAATCACGCAACTTATTGTGGGAGTGTTTTTTAATATTCTTTTATCATCATTCGAAAGGAAGTATTTTCATGCTATACGATGGACTTGTTCGTCCCTGTTTCAATTCCGTGGTGCTGTACCATAATATGTTGAGCCTTTAAATCGTGAGTAAGGTATTCAGAAAGCAGAAATTATAAAGATTAAATGTATAGAAAAGGATTTTTAGGTAAACATGAATACAGTCTAGCAGTAAAAACTCAATTTCTCGAAGCCAGTTTTACGATAAAATGAATTGTATCTTAAAAAAAAACATAATGGCCACTTACCAGACTCATTGTACAACTGTTTACCAAAATTAGTATATCAACTATATGATTCAGTAATCTTTGCCCGTGATGCAATTTATGTGGCTGACCCTATGCAACTTATTTCTGGTTTTACTTAACAGAATTAAAGAAATCGATAAGCATTTAAGTTCAACCCTATGTATGTATCTTATGTGGGGGCCAGTCAGTACAGACCGGCGACACTTCGACCCAGTGGGATCTTTTGTGTCGACACTCTCCCAATAACGACTGCCATAGATGTTCATGGCAGCCGGGACCGACGGCTTAACGTGCTCTCCGAGGCACGGAGCAGGCGATAATTGTCAATCAATACGCACATAATTTCGAAAAGTCATATAACTTCCGAAAGTCAGAGGTGTGCGACGTGGGTTCGAACCCGAGACCCTCTGCTTTGCAGTCTGTTGGTCTCCCACTGAGCTATCGCTGCTTAAGTTCAACCCTAAGTCACATCACAACCTACTAAGTGATTTCAAGCGATGCCGAAACAAATTAAGTGATGATAAAATATACAGCATACGACGGATATGCTGTCTTTAAATACATACATATTCTTACATCTAAATCCACGAAGAGGTATGCATAGGTGTATTACATCCACATTTTGTTAACAGGAATATTTATTGCAGTTATAGGTAATAGGGGGTGGTCCTATTTCCGACTAACGGGCACAATTCTATACTCAATGTGAATTTCTCAATAGAAAAATTCTATAACACATAGTCTGACCCGCAAATATAACTTGAGTCCTAATGCACAGTATACATAGATTACTACTGCGCTACCTAGGATAATACGATTAAGTATATATTAAATTATTTATCCGAATTAGTATCTCAAAAGTATATATAACTAGCTTTTGCCCACGGCTTCACTGAGGAACAGTACTTTCCTTCTAGTTGAAATACCTTTCAGGGTAAAAAAAGGACATAAGGTACTTATCCATAGGTATGTACCATAGTACAAGGGTAAAAACAGGACTTAAGGTCATAACCTTAAGTCCTCTTTTTACCCTTGACAACGAGTATGCAAAATTTCATGGTTGAGAAGTTAATGCGTGAAAGCGTCACAACCAAAAACAAATTCACTTTCCTAATTATAGTATTAGTTAGGATGTTCAGACTACTAAAACAAAGACTTGTTACAGTTTTTTAATCGTATAAATATACAGTTAGCTGTACTGCATACCTGCAAATAAGGAAATCTTACGAACGACACAGCACATAAGTAGCACTGTTTATTCAATTTTAAACAGGAGGAGATCGGAGATAATCCCTGCTGGCGGCTAGTTAGCATTAAAAACTCAGAGCTCAGCGTTCTCAATGTGGGAGGCGGTAGCGATGGGCCCAAAGACTCGGCCCAGCTTTCGGACTAAGCCGATGTTTTAGCTCTTCTTTTGCACTTACGTTCGTGTAACACCTTTTAATAATTCTGAGTATGTAATTGTGTTTCATATAGAGATGTTTCTTTTACTGAGTATGTACAGCAGCACTTTATGTATGGTTTTCTTCTTTCTACATTTATATTACACTAGCTTTCCACCCGCGGCTTTGCCCGCGTGAAAATCCAAATTTTCAAGTCACTAACTTCAACGGTGTAGAACTTTCATATAAAAGTTGTCACCCCTTTCACCCCCTTCTGGGTGGAATTTCCAAAAATCATCTCTTAGTGCTCCCCTAAACTCTCCAAGGAACATACATGCCAAATTTCAGCTTCTTGCATTCAGTAGTTTCGGCTGTGCGTTGTCTGTCAGTCACTCAGTAACGGAAGAGTTTTATATATATAGATTAATTGGCGGGAGTAGGAAAATCTACTTTCCTCCTTTGCAGCTACAGACAAAAATATTTATTTCCATCTTATAACTATTCCTTTTATTGGAAAGAAAGTCTTAAAGTAAAGCTTCCAGTTTCTCTTACTTATTACGATTGTCTATCTGTTAATCAGCCCAGCCCAGCACAGCTCATAGTACTGAACACTGGTGTCTCTTAACTTGCGCCTTGATACCTGTTATTCTGTTTTCGGCATCGATAATTACGAAATGCACTTACTGATTGTTGATGTTAAACAGATGTTTCTGTTTTCATAATTCGATGCCCACTCGGAACAAAAATTTGTATGATTCACGAATAGTTTTCTAAGTACGGGTGTTAATTGCGTCCGTTGTTGAAATGGAGTTGTCTTTTAATGTTTATTAACAAAAATTTTATTTAATTTAATTCGGTCCTAAGCCCAAAAACGGGTTCCATTAAATATTGACTAGCCCGTAATTTCTTAAACTTTGTATCGCATTCATCGCGCAATCCTGAGATCTGACAATGGACCAAGCGTAGCATTAATAAGCAATGCGGTAAAACTTACTAATCAAAAAATATTAATTGCACTACGGTTCTTTCTGTTTACAATATAATTTGACTATAAAATGGATATGATAACCTTAAGCTAATTGAAGACGTCATCATACTATTACTAAATTAATTTCTAACAATATAAAAGTGCACAATACTGGTATGATCGCTTTTATTAATTTGTATTTTATTGAGGATATATAGCTTGGCAACGATAGATGACCTACTTTTCATCTTCTTTATTGCTAGGACGAATAAGAGCTTTAAACGTTGCTAACATCTTTATAAATTTCTATAAATTTATATACGGCATAAATATTCTAGCCAAATTCAAATATAATAAAATTTTAAAGTATAATTGTCCAAAGGATAATATTATTTTGTATTCAGTAGTTTTTATTATTTTTTGTGCCTTTTGCTGCTCATTGTTTGTGTTGCAAAGCTTTTTGGTGTAATGACTTTTAATCTTTTTAAAGTATTGCAATCCTTGCTTGCATTACCATACATAATCGGCTGTTCAAAGGTTGAGGATTTCGATCAGGTGCGATATAAAAATTAATATGATCCAATAATTTATCCTATTTTAGATGATCTTTCATTTGTTTTGCGTTGCCACCACTGTTATTATTTGAAGTGCTGGAGTTGCCTTAAAACAATATTTGTGCTCAATATTGTTGAATCACTTAACATAACTTAAGAATAATTATTACACAGAGCAGCGGCGAAAAGGTTCAGCTCAATAATGCTTAGCATTTACTTATTTAATAAATATTAACACAAATAAGTGGTTCTATTTATTCATTTATTTAGAAATTAAATCACTGCGTCAATCAGTACAAACAAAGATAGTTATTTATACTGATAGTATTTAATCTCTTAAGTACTTTACACTGAGATTCCGAGACTCAGACACAATATTACCATCATAACGTCTTGCTAATTGATATGTTAATACTTATATATATAATAGCAGTGTAGGTAGCACAAGGCATAAGTTATTGGTATTCCAATCGAGAGGTCGTGGTCTCAAAAACCAGATATTGCACTAGTGACGTTAACTCACCCCTAATTTTAATTTATTTTTTTACGTTGGGTTATGCCTCTAGGCATCCCTCTGCGCGGCAAACAGGGGCAGAGGGTAAGTCAGGAAAAAATGCTAAGATCGCTGGAACTAGAGATGTGGACCCACTCCTAACAAAAGCATCATTAGCTTAACTACGAGATTATGCACCAATTACTACCGATGCTCCTTCATTCATACATATTATTGCACATACCCACACATACATAGAAACTGTGTGTGTAATCAATAATGTGAATGTGTGTGTATTGTCTGAACGTGTAACAAACTTAACGATTACACATTACACAATTGTGTAAAGCCTTTGAGTGGACGATGGTAATGATAGTATTGTGCTCACAAATACCTCACAAAGGATATGGAAAGCTCCTTTGTGAGCTAGTATACTGGCTACCAATGATGTAAATCATTGTTTACCTCGAACCATTTCCTTTGTCGTGTTTGGATGTAGAACGAAGTGTATGTTACCCGAGTAGCACGTGAAGCTCTGAGTCTATTTGCACTTAAGTATACAGATCAATTATGAGATGTGTAACTTCATATTTTAGGATTACGTTACTTACCATATTTTGAGTCCTTGTGATCGTTGTTTGAATGTTTGTCCATGATGAATGCCCAACACAGGCATTATTCTTAGTGCGGGATATGTCTTTTTAAATTCGTAAATCACGTCACATTCTTTTTTTCTCTTCTTCTTTTTTACCTTATTGTCTTATTTAGCTACGGATTGAAAGAGACTAGATCTCACGACACAAGGTATCCTAGTGTGGAGTCTAGGGAATATATAAATAGTATGTGCCCTTTTTGACAGTAAATTATTATTATTATTCCATGCTTCGGTGATAATACTAGTGCAAAGTTCTATGATCAAATTACATTCGGATGAGGGATTTTTAGGAATTGTACATCATTTATTTCAAGTAAGTAAATGGACATCATTAGCAAAAGCGTTATGGGAGAACGTTAATCTCCCGAGCAAAGGTCTCAAGTTCGATTCCAATGACCTCCAACTTTTTAAGTTATGTTCGTAATTATATTCAAATAATAAAGCTTGCTTTAACATGAAGAATAACATCGTGAGGCTAACTGCATACATAAGAGTTATCCATAATGTTCTCGAATATATATGGAGTCTGCCAACCCGCATTGAGCTGGCGTAGTGGATGGCCTATGGCCTAAGCCTTCTCACATTGAGAAGACGCTCGTGCCCAGAAGTGGAACAATTTGTATACAATATTAATTATTAATTTATTATTAACTCTAATTCATAATAAATTAATAATTAATATTGTACAGTATTCTTATACTGTGAATAAAATATAAAAGTTATCTAATATTCACTTCGTAACTAGTCTCATAGTTCAGCAGAACACAAGTTATTCTAGTGCATTAAATGAATAATATGTATGCAACTCACTTCATCTTATGTAAATTTACATAACGCTAACTATGTTTGCGTTTAAGAGTTATTAAGTAAAGTCATAGAGGATGGAACACGTTAGCTGCTACTAGAGACGGCTCGTTTGTCATATTTTTTTATAAATAATGTGTAGTATGTTGCTATCTTGATTGCAATTAATGCTAGTGACAACTTTATGTGTGCTTCTACAGATTCGGGCGATACATATATGTACATATGTATGACTTATTTTGTCTAACTGATCAGTTACCTCACCAAACATTAAAACAATGAACATAAATAACACCCAGACTTATAACAAAAAATTGGATATAGTTATGCAAAAACGGATCTAACCCACAAAATACTTTCTTTGAGTTACTGCCATAATCGTATTAAAAATATATACATCAAATTCTTTGAAACAATACTAGACAGAAACTAGATAACAATATCCATCATTTAAAAGAAATTGAAAATTAAATCAGTCTTGCTATTTTATATATTAAACTGGGTGACGTTATTGATAAGCGATAAAGCCCATAAATAAAGAGTTATAAATATATATATATACATATATTAAACTAGCGCCCCGCACCGGCTTTTCACGGGTAGTACAACCCGTAAAGTAACCTTAACAAATTATACCTTTAAACCTTCCTCATAAATTACTCTGTCTATTGGCGAAAACCGCATGAAAATCCGTTAAGTAGTTTTT
The DNA here is from genome assembly GCA_930367265.1 of Catocala fraxini. Taxonomy (NCBI): domain Eukaryota; kingdom Metazoa; phylum Arthropoda; class Insecta; order Lepidoptera; family Erebidae; genus Catocala; species Catocala fraxini. The sequence continues at coordinate 8,896,764 of OV884025.1, read as the reverse complement.
AAGTTTATCGCAAATAGACAGATAGATGCGGCGGGGGACTTTGTTTTATAATATGTAGTGATTGACTGAACCTCCAATTGTCTCAAAACTAAGTTTGTGTTGTAGATAACATAATTATTGTCTCATTTGTGGATGTAACCTACAATTCGACGCTTTGTTACATGAGCTATGGATTATGCCAGTCAGCTACGACGATCATGACATTTGTGACAGGCTAGTCGTCTGGCAGAATATTCAGCGATAATAAAGCTTTGCTTTCTACCTACCGTACACTATTGGCTCATCAAGTGTCATTAGATAAATCTCAGAGGTACTACAAACAGAAGCAGTGTGTATATTACCGTCGCTAGAGGTACCAGTACAAAGCGGTACCCGTCCGGTCTTGCACTAACGACGTCCTGCACCCTCCACCCCAGCACAATCCCCTATCTCGCCGGGAAATGAGAAAAGTTGCCGCTCACAAGGTGCTCACATTTATTTATTGAACGACCTTTGAGGCCATTTTGAATTTCATCCTTTGCCGTTAGCTCGATGCCTCGATGTGTTTCGGCAAACTTTTTCAATATTTACTTTTATTATGTCCCATATTGAGATGACGTGTCGTTGCCTCGTCGTTGTGCGACTGGTGTTTCGTCCTTCAACAAAACACCTTTAAAATAATACGTTCGTATTGTTCCACTCTTCTTTATCGATACAATTGGAATGTGTTTTAGATATATTTGAAAGCTAGAGTACTGTTCTGCCATTCAGACTTAAAGCAACCTGTCTGGGAAAGAGTGTATATACTTATGAATATCACATTCGAATAACGTCAGCAGAGACTATATATCATACATAGATAAACTCACACCTGATATCGGAAGGTGTAAGCAGAGACCAAGAAGTTATAGTTGCCACAGTTTTAGCATATCTCTCTTATTTCATTCAGTCTCATTACGTTCTTGCCGCTCGTCGACACTTCGTTGTCCGTTGAGACTAATAGTTTGGAACTCTCTTATTTTGGTAGCTCACCAACTTTAGTTTTAAATAGTTTAATTTTCTATAGTTGCAAAGTGCATAGAGTTACAAAAAACACGTAACAACAAGCATAGAAAGGAAAACTAAAAAATGTGTATTCAGACACGCACAGAAGGTAAATTAAAACGAGATGAAAAATAAAACATTGATCAAATTTGTACAAGCCCGAACAAGCCACCAAGCATAATACATGCAGCTATGGTATTCTGATGAAGTACTAACGTTTCTTTGCCACATCTATTGCATTGACGAATAGTCAAAATGTTCGCCTGTAGTTAAATTGCACAATTATATAACGAAATAGTATTCTGCATTGTTGCTCCCCGTGTTATTATGACCAGTTTGGAGGTGACTCGTGTCGGGCATTTTTCTGTTAGGAAAATCTCTATATCAGCACGGAATCTGAAAATATTTCATATCGACGTCAAAAGGTTTGCTTTCTATTACGTCGGACTTAAATACATAGCTGGTAATATATAAGTGTCTACTTCTGCCTAGCCCTCTGGAAATAAACAGGCGTGAATCAATAAAATATTAGAATTCGATTTTGAAAATTTAACACGCATTCAATATCATTACCATTCTATCCGTGCACGCTATTGCATTCATGTCCCAACTATTTAACTATATCCTATATTGGAACATATGCAACAAGGAAGTCTCTCGGCGGTACATAATGCACGATGTTCAGCGACAAGGCGCGCTTCGTAACCTGAGTATATCGTTTATCGACGACTCTCTAATAGAACAAACATTTCTAACTATCATGTTTAATAGCAGGCACGAGTTGTAAGAGCTATATCGGTATTCAAGCTTTGTGTGATAATTAAGTGCATTCAAAAATGTTAAATGTTAGTTTAGAGATCGGGTTATTCAATCAAAGTTAATAATAACTTTGATTGAATAACCCGATCTCTAAACTAACATTTGTTTTTTTTGTGCTTGATGCACATTACATATACGGTAATAATACCGTATATATAATGTGCATCAAGCACATTTGTTAAATATAAATGGTTTAACTCGTCTATTCGAACTGCAATACGGTCTCGCGTTGCTTTTATTCTGTCTACACGTACAAACTAACTTTTAAATATGACCTATTGCTTGAGTATTTTATGAATGATAAGTGGTGTAATGGTGGCAGCTTCTTACAGAACTGATTTGTGAAATATACTATATTGTAAGCTTGGCAATTTAAAAGAGTGGCCATGAGTTCTCAAGGGTTCTGGTTCTCATTGGGTAAATGTAAAAAAAAACAGCGCAGTATCTTCAATTTTCTAACTTCTGGCTCATAAAGAGAATTTCTTGCCAGAAGAAACACTGTAGTTTTTTGTTGGTTCGCCCTGGAATTCGAACTCTCGTAGGCCTACACACACCATTGGACCAGTCAATACTGACTTTAGTTACAGCTACATAAACTAATTGATTGGGTTAACGTAGCGCACCAAAATGATAACAACTGTAGGTATATAGCCTTAAGTGGCTTAAGTGGTCGCCTAACCACTGCTATTGCGCCTAGTGTTGTGGATTCGAAACAAACACGGGGCAAAGAAATTTGTAGTCAACATATTGTTTTAGGGTATGGGCTAAAGCACATTGTTTATCACTTACGTTAAATAGTTACATCACCCGAACTCAAAATTTCAATTTCAAATCGGGCAGTAGAGGTTATTGTTAAATAACTAAAAAGTATGCCCGATGGAAATTATGACGTAAGCGCTTTTTAAGCGCTGTTGTCCGAGGGAGATAGTTATATTGCCCCATTACAGTCACACATTTTTATACGTCCAAATTTAAAATAATATTCTACCACATACACACAACACCACCTAGCCCAAACTAAGCAGAGCTTGTACTATGGGTACTAGAGAATGGATAAAAATACTTATATACTTGTTTTTTGTAAATACATACATATTATACATAGAAACACCCAGACCAAGACAAACATCCATGTTCATGCACACAAATGTTTGACTTGTGCAGGAATCGAACCCGCGACCTAAGTCGTGGCAGTCGGTTACACTAACCACTACGCCATCGAGGCCGGAAAAATATTTAAATTTGGATTTAAATATTTATATTTAAAGTGTTATAAACTTCTCATCATTACTGTTGGGTTGTTTCTGAGTCACTTTCACCTGTCCCTTAGATATGATGAAGAATGTGTCACCGAGGCTTTGATTATTTTGGAATTTGTGACTAATTTTGATACTGCTTGCTCAAATAGATTTATTTTGATTGCTATGTGCTCTTGTGTGTAAAATATTTTGCCGAGTCTAGATATATTATGTGTCCGTTGTCTGAATGTTTGTAAAGTGCCCACGATAGAGGAATTATTGTGTGCCTAGTAATTAAAAAGAATCTTATAACTTAATTCCATTTCAATTTAATGTCTTTAAGATATATCTAGATAAAAAATAAAATGAAAATAAAGAGTTTCCTACCCATAATAGTAAAAGTAATATTATGAAAATCAAAGAGCACTACAGGATGCTTTTCATTCCGGTATAATGAACTTCCTGGAAGAACGAAGCAAATCGAATTGCAAACGACGCGAGATTGCAAGCAAAAGCTGCTCCGTAATAAAAATCTGATTTTATATTTATCGGAAGTGTAAGTCATTGATGTAAAAGTGTATATTGAATAAATGCTTCATTGGTGCAGTAGTAGTGTTTACGACTACTGCGCGTGGTCTTAGTTCCGATTTTTGAGTCGAATTAAGAGTTATGGGCAATTCTGCGTGGTAGGGATAAGTTTAGAACTATTAGATCTTATTTATTTATTAAGCTTACAAAACAAGTTAAAGTTAAGTTTCAAACATAAACAGGGTGTACCCTGTTTATGTTTGAATGTATCTTTGTACTGTTAGAATGCCAATTTCTAGCTCTAACTATGTGTGCACAGAATGTTCCATGTAAGAGAATTAGCTGTGTTATGAAAATAAGAATTGAAAGTGAGTAAGTTATGATGATGAGTGTGTTAAAATGATATATCCTTACTAATAATATGAACACAAATGAGAGTTTGTTTGTTTATTTGTTACGCTTTCACGCCTTAACTACTCGACCGATCATTGTGTGACCGGCAATGCGAATTTCGCATAGACGTTGTCAGGGGAACACAAAAGGACATAGGGTACCTTTCATCAGAAAAGTACTGTTGCTAGCCTAACCTACACTTACCTACACGAGCCAAGCCGCCAGCAAAATCTAGTAACACATGAATGCTTTTTAACCATAGCTGAGAGGTATACGGCAGTATGCTTAATATTACAGTCAGCCTACCTTTCTGCGTACCCCGTCGGGGATATAGACGAGTGACTCTATAATATATACAGGGTATCCCAGAAGATGTGAATCAAATTGTAACGGAATATTCCTTAAGTAAAGACCTTTCAAATATGCTAAATAAAAAATTATGTTGTGTTGTTGGTTTCTTTGGTGCAAAAAAAAATACACAAAAATAATGCCGAGATTACAATACTACGTCAGCCTATAAAAAAAGATTCGTTTGTAGTTTGACGAATCAAGCCTTCACATATAATAATAGTGAAAAAAATGAAAATTAGCCATAAACGAAGCATCTGTAGTTAAAAGTCAGAAAAAGTCGTACTTAACCTTTGATTTTTTTATTTTAACCAAGATTATAGATTATTTTTTATTTTTTATTTAACACCTTTGATAGGTCCTTACCTAAAGAATCACCCGCTACAATTTGATTCACATCTTCTGGGACATCCCGTATGTATGAATAGAACGTTGTACGTTACACGAGAATATAACATTATTATCGCGAGATGTGTAAGCCTCTAGAGCCACGACAAGGTGCGACGAGGCGGAATCATTGGCTTACAGTAATATCCGCGGGGATGGTCCCGCGTGCCTCACTCGGTGATGTCGCACCTGCCTCTACTAAGGGCCAAAGAACGTGGAGGCGACTGTATAGATTATACTAAAGCTTTTTAATTTGACGTTTGTTCGTGATAAACTGTCCGCTTAATAAAAAGACATTAAGCTATATACATTCCATATCACTTAACGTGCCTTTAGTTAGTGGACGGCAGATATGGCGCGAGCGAGATGTGAATATGTGAGTATTCTTCTCGACCGCGTCCATGCTTCATTGTGTTGACGCTGCTTTGTTATTTCACTCTTGTATGCTTTTATAATACCATACACTATTTTTAAATTTAATTGCGATTTATTTTGTTATACTTGTATACTGAGTGCTGATTTAAGCGTACCAATTTTAAAGAGGTGAATCAGATCATGATGTACTACCGATATCAGCATAAAAAGTAACTTGCTTCGTTATCAAAATGCCTATTCATTTTCTAAAACGTCCAAAATCCTGGAAATACGCTTGCGCCCATCCAAGGTAAATAGGTACGAAGAATGGGTATAATGTGCAATTGGGTGCTCATTTTATCTGCATCCGTTTGGATTGGTTTGGAATGAATACTAATTACATTATTTCATGTTTCTCTTAAGAAAATAATTTTATTTACGTTAACCCGTTGAGTCGGTGCGCCACATCGGCGATCAGATACAAAAGGTTTTCAATTATGCCTGGCAGTCCAACAATTGACAGGTAAACATTTATAAACTCTGTATTGTACAATTGCCCCGCTGCTTCAAATACTTTTCAGCAGCTCACTTGCTTAACGACACATACAAAGTCTGTTTGCTATCATGACTAGTATAATAAGTAGCTTTACCTTTAAATGCGTTCTATATATGTATGTATTTTCTATCTATTTACCCGACTACGGCGAAGCCAAAAGGAAGGGTAATGATTTTGGCAGTCTGTGTATGTAAGTTGGTATGTTCCACCGTAGCGCCAAAACTACTGAACCGATTTTAATAAATGAGGTGTCAATAGATTTGTAATAATGGCCCAAATGACATAAGCTATATAAATTTCATCAAAATGTTATATGCCGGCAGTTAAACCTCAAATACTAACCTCGGAAAAATTTAACTGAAATAATTATCACGTGTTTGTATTAAAAAAAAGGTCTTGGCGAGCACATTACAAATATGTATATATATCATATTGTTTAAGTCAAATATATGTTTAAAATGCGGTCGTACAATTATAAAATAAACAGAAAATTAATGTTAAACTGAAAAGTATTAAATAAAAAAAACAAAGCTAAACAAACTATAACACGACTACGTAAAAATAGGGGTCTAAAAAGGATGAATTTTTTTAAAAAGCTTATATTTTTTAAAACTTTATTTTCATTTTTGCTTTTGCCAGCCTTTGAAAAGAAACAAAATCACCAATTGTCGTCCCTAAAAGTCGCATGTCTGCCTTTGTCCTAAGTTACCCTTTGTGCTCGCCAGTGACAACACGACCGTAAAGGAAGCTTCAGTATCTTAATGTTACGACTCTTTACCTCGAGTTTAGGGATTTAGAAAAAATATCTATTTCACTCGCGCCTTTGTTTCTAATTCGCTCTGTTCGTTCTTCTGCGTGAAAAATTGGTGATAAAGGGGATCTATTTTATCATTTACTCGTTAGTGTTGTTGGTATAATATAATGCGTGTGTCATGTTGTTTTTATGTTTAATTTTGTATGATAGCGTAGTTGGTAAGTAGTGCTTTTATAACAGATAAACTGAATTATTGAAATAGTGATTGCAAACGCGATTTTCTAAATCGTAGCTTTTGCTCGGCTTTGATAAAGTTTTTTGGGCAAACTACAAAACAAACATTATAAAATAAAAAGATAATTCATTTTATTAAACAGTAAGATTACACTACGGACTACAATCATGGCTTGTCTTGATTATTAATGTACATGTAAGTGGATGCTCCTATTTACCATACTGTGTACTTACAGCTCTTGTGATTTGTAAACAAAAACTTGGCGATTAAAAAGAGTGACCATGAGTTTCTTGCCCGTTCTTCTCATGAGCCCTACACCCTTGCTTTGTTGAACGTGGCAGTAAATGTAAATTCGCAGGAAAAAATAGTGTAACTTTGACATTCATAAATGTTACCTTGTAACCTAATCTGTATAAATTTATTTTGAATTTGAATTTGAATTATCCGTGTGATACAAGTAGAGAGTAAAGACAAACGTATCCCAGTATTGTCCAGGAGGACGATATAATTATTTTTCAAAAGCTATCATCATATGGCGCTCATTAGGGGAGGGCTATGTCCAGCAGTGGACTAATATAGCCTGATGATGATGATGATGATGATGATGATGATGATGATGATGATGATGATGATCATAAGGAGATTTGGGTAAGCCTCAACCATTTGCCCGAACATAACCTCTAAGGTAGCATAATTTACATTTAAATTCATTACTCATGACATACGAGTATATTTTGAGGGACATGACCTGTGTGACTTTACCTAAATGAATAAATGATTTTGGACAAGACTTTAATTGCGTTGAACCTACTCTGATTATATACAATCATTTAATAAATTGAATAAAAAAAGGTAATTTCATTCAGATCAAATAAAAAAGTTCATCCTAGGCAACTATATGTAATTATTAACCAAGAATTAATTCCAAGAGATGTATAATCGTGTGACTTCATCCGACAATACACCACTACATAAACGTATTGAGTCGCTTATCTACGAATACTGGGACTCAAATAACTAACTGATAAGGATATACAAGGACTGATTCGTATCTAGGCAGTTGTTGTCTTGAGTCGCTTCACTAAACAGCAATCATTCCTTTTACGGCTCTCTATATCCTATATTTATATAGAACATTTTATTTCAGGACTTGCACGCCTACGACATAATGAAATTGAAGATATCACCCTTTAATGGCACATAAACAGATAAGCGTAATATGTAAAGCTCGACTTGAATATGACGTAAATCGACAACGCAGAGACAATATAGTCTCTAGTAAAATTGTTACAGCAAAAGTTTGAATATGTGATGCATTAGGCTGGTTGGTTGGCTGAACTTCAAGTTATGTGACACTTATCATTATACTGTTTGTTATATTTCTTGAGTACTTATTTCCCAAACCGGGACGCAAATCAAACGACCCACGACACAATCATTGGAGGTGATTATATATACGAATAGCTTATGTATTATGTTCTTCCAGACTTAGACTTAAACAGCTGGGCCAATAATATTTTGGATATAATTGACGATATAGAATCCCTGTATCGATAATCTTAGATGTTCAAGATATTTAAGACCAATCGCTCTACGGCTTTTCTAAGGCACAAGATAAGTGATACCCCACCGATTTTCTCCGTATTCTCTATTAGAAAAACCCGACAGCACTATGCTGACCAGTAATAAAATCTTACAAAATCGAACGCAAAACGCAAACTCTACGTTAGTAAATTATTATTAGTCCTTTAATTATTAATTAGATTGAATAAGTAAGTCGATATATCTTAATTGTAACAAAATACCCCTAGCAGATACAAATACTTTTTTCTTACACTATTAGTCAAGGAAAATAGGTTGTTATCTAGCACGCGAGTATAATATTTTTAAATTAGTTGCCGTTAGATAAATTGCTGCAAGAACCTTTAACAAGTTTATCGGGTATTTATATAGAATAATGAAGGAACAGGACTAAGCAGCGATAGCTCAGTGGGGAGACCAACAGACTGCAATGCAGAGGGTCTCGGGTTCGAACCTACATACGTCACGCACCTCTGACTTTCGGAAGTTATATGACTTTTGGAAATTATGTGCGTATTGATTGACAATTATCGCCTGATCCGCGCCTCGGAGAGCACGTTAAGCCGTCGGTCCCGGCTGCCATGAACATCTATGGCAGTCGTTATTAGGAAGTCAGTGCCCTATAATATCCTGACACTAGTCTAGCCTTAGGGTATCGTTAGCCTTCTGTTTGTGGAGGTCAGGTGGCAGCCGCTCCGTGTAAAAACTGATATCCAATCAAATCCGCTTAGACTGGAAAAGCCGACCCCTTAGTGACTTGGGAATAATAAAAGCTATGGAGACGAAGAATGAAGGAACAGGATTGACGTCATAATGAGATTCCTATAAAGTGTTGCACACGCTTGAGTTGAAGTCAGTGATATTTTCTCTATTAATTAAAAATCTGCTGCAATGGGGTAAATAATTTATTTCAGTTAACTAGTTATTTTAAAACTCCTATGCAAAAACGTGCGAGTTTGTACTGCCTGCCCGCCATACTGCTTTACTATTACTTAAACTATTATATTTATTACTATCGGAAATTAACTATTAAAAACTGATTATTTAGCCGAGGTCTTCACGATCTGCGGTAAGTGTAGACTTAACCTAATAATATCATCCGGATGCACTTGACTCACTTCAAAGCCGTTGTGTTTGTGTCGTCATCTCACAATCTCACAGAAGCGTAGAAGTCCTTGGTCTAGCTTCTGATTAAAGTCCTTACATTAGCAATGGCTTGGATCCTTAAAATAACGAGATTTCGAGTACTTTTGTGTATTATACCGTCTTTTTTTAAACAAAAAGTTTTGAGGCGTTTGAGATGGTTGTTGCCCTTGTTACCTACCTGGAATGAACTATTAACTACTGGTTTTCAAAAGCGCTAAATACTGTTACTCTTTAAATATGGCTTAAAGAGAGAATTACTATTATGATAGGTAGTGATTGTGTTTGACATTACCCATTATTGTCAGGTTAGCTGCTAGCTGGTCTGGCGATATAGACAATAGGAAAGACATTTAGGCAGGAGACCTTCGAGCCATGCAAGTAAATGTTGATAAGTCGATATAATTGATTTATTTCCGGAAGGCTGAGGATTATTATAGTTGGTATTAAAATAAAGTAATTTCAATATTTGTAATTTGGTGCAAAAATTTAAGCATTGGTAAAGTTTTAATTCCTATAAACGATCCTCAAGCAAACGTGGATATAAGACTATAACCATATTTAAATGACAATACAATCCTTTTTTTAATATATACAATCCCCGGGGGGGAAGGGTGGTTATGTGAGATTCTCCGCCCCTGAAGGGGGTCGGTATACACACTAAAAACCTGGGGTGAGCAGTCCCGTCTGAACCACGCTTAAGTTACGACAACTTGTCAGTACTTAATTATATAAGGTAAGTGTATAAAAATATAGATCTTTTGAAAGCCTTACGAGGTACTCTACGATTTATGTATGTATATTGATAGTTGATATCTTTTCAAAGACAAATTAATATACATGCGGGTTGAGCGAATTGATGGCTGTCTATATTCAATTTAACGTGATATAGAAGCAGGCGATAAAGAAAAGCATCGAGTGTTTAGTTAGTAAGCGGATTAGTGGCAACAATGGGGAGTGTAGGAGGATATAGAGGGGGTGCGCTCTGTGAGATGCAGTGCACAGTTTCAACAGAGTGAGTGTGCATGTACTCATAGACATACAACATATTAATCTACGTATATATACGTGTTAGAACTTTATTATTATGTATAGGACATTCGGTTAACTGCATGGGATATCTATGCTTCACCAGCTTTATAATCATATTTGACCAGCTTTATAAGGACCTTTTGATTGCCATTTACAAGATATATATAATATAATATCAGCCCTGTATTAAACTGTCCCAATGCTGGGCACGGGCCTCTTCCCACTGTGAGAAGGGTTAAGCCATAGTCCACCACGCTGGCCTAGTGCGGGTTGGCAGACTTCACATACCTTCGAGAATATTATGGAGAACTCTCAGACATGCAGGTTTCCTCACGATGTTTTCCTTCACTGTTAAAGCAAGCGATAATCAACTATTTAATACGCATATAACTTCGAAAAGTCAGAGATACGCGCCTCGGGATCGAACTCGAGACCTCTGTGTGGCACCAATAGTTTCCCACTAGGCTATCGCTGCTTTTTTAAATTTAATTGCGATTTATTTAGTTATATATATGTACTGAGTGCTGATTTAAGCATACCAATTTTTAAAGAGGTGATTCAGATCATGTTGTACTACCGATATCAGCTTAAACTAAGTAACTTACTTCGTTATCAAAATGCCTATTCATTTTCTAAAGCGTCCAAAATCCTGGAAATACTCTTGCAGCCATCCGAGGTACATAGGTACGAAGAATGGGCATAATGTGCAATTGGGTGCTCATTTTATCTGTATCCGTTTGGATTGGTTTGTAATAAATACTAATTACATTATTTCATGTTTCTCTTAAGAAAATAATTTTATTTACGTTAACCCGTTGAGTCGGTGCGCCACATCGGCGACCAGATACAAAAGGTTTTCAATTATGCCTGGCAGTCCAACAATTGACAGGTAAACATTTATAAACTCTGTATTGTACAATTGCCCCGCTGCTTCAAATACTTTTCAGCAGCTCATTGCTTAACGACTCATACAAAATCTGTTTGCTATCATGACTAGTATAATAAATAGCTTTATCCTTAAATGCGTTCTATATATGTATGTATTTTCTATCTATTTAATCGACTACGGCGAAGCCAAAAGGAAGGGTAATGATTTTAGCAGTCTGTGTATGTAAGTTTGTATGTTCCACCGTAGCGCCTAAACTAGTAAACCGATTTTAATAAATGAGGTGTCAATATATTTGTAATAATACCCCGAATGATATAGGCTCTATAAATTTCATCAAAATGTTATATGACGGCAGTTAAAGAGGCATATATATGCGTGAATTAATTCTGTCCATTAAATAGATACATTCATACACAGATTTACGCCTGTTTCCAGGAGAGGTAGGTACATTACAGAATTCTACTTGCTATGACTGAACTAAAACTAATTATTGGGTTCTTACCTATGCAACGGTCGTTTTTTTTATTCGTTGCAGTAACTTTGTCAATTTCATGCAAACTATTTCAATGATATTAAACATGTATAATTTCTTGACTTTGAGCTAAGTATTGTTTATCTTAAATGATCAAAAATGACATCCATCATGATTACGCATATTCAAAGCAGAATCTGGGAAGAGATTAAGCGTTCTAGCTTTAAACACGAATGATTCCATTAATAATACTAGTTAAAATATTGTATGAAGACATATCCCAGATGTATATTAACGACCAAAGTTATGTAGCTTATAAACCGTCAATTTTATAGGTCAATGACCTAATATAACATTGCCATTTTATCTACACAAGCAATACAAAACATTTCAATATCCTCTATAAATTTTCTCGGTACATACCTTACTTTATTATTGTGCCCGTATACAACGATATAGCTATTAACTATTATATAGTTGTCTTGTTCTCGCAAGGGCGATCTATTGTAACTAAAGGGTCTGTGCTACGTGATGAGCTTCTGTTGATAGTAAATCGAAATCTCAATTACCGATAAGCAATCTCATACTACCTGCGTCTATACAAGATGTTTGGCAATCGTATGCTATGTGTATAAATTATACACACCATTTGTTAAGGATGTTGAATTATACGCTGTCTCTGATTGATATTCGAATAACAATCGAAATCAAGATTGAAGAATACTGTTATATGAACGTGATACCTTTTTGGCTTTGTTATGGATAACGGTTTTGATAAATTTTTGTTTTGGTTGTCATGTCAATCATCTAAAATTGGTGGTCGTTGACGTACTACGTCAACGACCACCAATTTTAGATGAGTCGGAACCATATGGTAACATGGTGACCATTTTTTGGAACAAATAATGTTATTACATAACAATAAATATTATCTAATAGCAATAAATATAAACAAAATTTTACAAAAAGAAAACCGACCTCAAATAAGAATATTCTAAAACAAAAATGCACTAAACAGTTAAAAAATAAATGCGTATTCTTGTGAATAATTAAATTATTGTTATTAATGGATTCGGTGTCAGGCAAGGTAGGTTTGTAACCACTTAAACATGAGATGTCTTACTATTATCATAACATAACATTGGCATGCACAATTACACACATAGAAGCGCAGCACGCGGGCAGCTGACGCCGACTCCAAAAATAACAATAATTTAATTATTCACAAGAATACGCATTTATTTTTTAACTGTTTAGTGCATTTTTGTTTTAGAATATTCTTATTTGAGGTCGGTTTTCTTTTTGTAAAATTTTGTTTATTTCTCGGTTTTTAGTGAATCTGAAGTTCGATAACTGATTTTATTTGTTTGAATATGGGTAGACCTACTAGATTTGCTGTCATTTATTAAAGAATTCCGTTGTATAAAACCGAAGATCTGTATCAGAACATCACTAAATTAGAATAGGGCTAAACTTTGAAATACTACGAGGGGCTTCCAAACCATCCTAAACAGTTGTTTATTTTGTTGTTGCAAAAAATGAGAATATCATCAATGTAGCCGAAGTCAACCAAATACGTATTATTAAGAATAACTCCAAAAGTAATAGACAGATTTTGATCAAAAATAAATGGAACCAAATGGAAAACACCAGCTTTCAAATAAAAAAAGAATCATTAAAATCGGTTCACCTAGAAAAAGATATGGGGTAACACAAATAAAAAAAAATTAACATACATTCAAATTGAGAACCTTTTTTTGAAGTCGGTTAATTATTTTCAAAGATAAATTGAAAACAACGTTGAAAATCAAATTAATAAGTTAATATATATAACATTTATTGACGTCATCATTTATTGGTTAGGGAGTTTACTGAAGTCACATTTATGTTGCTAGGTTGATTGGTAGGCAAAGGGTATATAAGAAAAATCAAATTTTTTTCAATCATCATTGAATTACTTGATTAATTCGAATGCTTCTACATAAAACACATAATATTACAATGTCAGCATATTACAGTACGTGTACGAAGCATGAGTACGAAGGCAGTAAATTGTTGTGCGGCGTACCGTTTTACGACCCCACACACCACACACCAGCGTGGATTACTCGCTGTCACGACACTGACTACTTCATTCTAAGCAGATAAGTTTTATGCTGATTCCAGTTAATAAATATTTGTACTGTGTCCTCCGATTACTGTGTAACTCGGTTGGTGCCGACAAAGGATATCTTAAATTCTTTTAAAGTATTCGAAGTACTTTTAACCAAAGTTTATTCTTATCCATTCAGGAGTTCCTCGAACAAACAAGTTTAGTTTAGTATTTACTATGTACGATAAATATCAATCGATTCTCAACGAATGATCTCGCTCGAAGAAGTACTGTCTTTCAGTTAAAAATAGAAGTAAGAACACTGTTACTTTTTTCGATCGGTAAGTGTACGAAATGGAGTACGAAGTAGCAAACTCGTACATATTAATAGTTACAGTTTTATGCTGACATCGACGTGCAGTAAAACACATGTTCCATATAAATTAGTACATCAACAATAATTATAACAGTAGTATTTGCAAACAGCTTTTCGGGCGATCTATCGCACAATTTACTCTTTCGCTGCGTATCGATCATTATCAAATCCGTTGTAAATCTATTAATTTATTTTCATGCAATATAAGTATTTTAAGTAAGTTTAATTTTCATTTATTATACGAAACCGTACAGTAAGTAAGTTTTTACTGCCATTCCCATTTTTATCATATTTTAACGCATGTCTTATTCCTTTCCTCTATGGTCGGCCACAGAGGTATTGCTTTTTTTTTTAGGTTATATTTAAAGCAAATTCAGATATGATATCAGCACCTTAGAGATTTATTACCTACAGTTAATTCCAATCAGCTTATTCAATAATGTAACGAGGATTTTCTGTACCAACATTTGTTCAAGGGCTCAGTCAGATTTTCAAAAAATATGGATACCTAAGATTAAAATATTTCATCATATTTTGAGATATTTACGTTACAACTTCAAAAACGTTTCTTTTCAAGTATAACTACATTTCATTGTATATCAAAACACGTACATTTAATGTAAAAGCTAGACCTCAATCACTGAGCACTGAATCGTCGTGCAGCTTGTGATTAAATAGCGGCGTCATTATCGGCGCTTCGAATTGTCGACAGTTTGACGCTCGCGCTATTCAACGCATTAATATCGCCGGATGTTCCTCATGAATACTGCGGCCAATTCTACAGCACAGTTTGTATATATTATCGCCACTAATCTATGTATCATAACTAATATTATAAATGCAAATGTGCGTTTTTTGTTTGTTACCCTTTAACGCCTGAACTACTTGACTGATCATCATGAAATTTCGCGCTCCCTTTTGTCAGAGGAACAAAAAAAGGACAAGAGGACATATACCTTGCATCCAGAAAAAAATACTGTTTCTAACTTAATTTAACCTAACCTATATTTACGCGAGTGTAGCCGCGGGTAAAACCTAGTACTACAAATAAAACTATGACGACGTGACTACATGTACTACATTGAAAATATCTTTATAATGTAATATCTGTATGTTGAAATATTTTTTTAAAACTGATTAATACTACTATTTCCAAACCTGAGCCAAAAAGTGAAGGTTTTAGAATATTTATCTCACTGGTTTTACCAACATTCCATAAAACTACTGAACTGATTTTGAAGCGAAACTGCAATAATATCCATCTATGGCAGTTTAATTTCAATCCTCAACGTAGTTCAAATTTTTGATGCAGATGGTAAATTCATCATCATCATCAGGCTATAATTGTCCACTGCTGGATATAGCCCTCCCCTAATGAGCGCCATAGCGCCCTGTCTTCGGCTTGTCGCATCCAGCATCTGCCTGCAGTCTTTCGCAGATCGTCATCCCATCTGGTCGGAGGGCGTCCTACACTACGTTTGCCGAGTCGCGGTTTCCACTCAAGAGCACGTTTACCCCAGCGGTTGTCGGTTCTTCGCGCGATATGGCCAGCCCACTGCCACTTCAGCTTGCTAATTCTCTGAGCTATGTCGATGACTTTGGTTCTCTGTCAGATGTATTCGTTACGAATCCTATCCTTCAGAGAAACTCCGAGCATAGCTCTCTCTATAGCTCGCTGAGCGACTTTGAACTGGTGGACCAACCCTACCGTGAGTGTCCATGTCTCGGCTCCATAGGTCATGACGGGTAGCACGCACTGATTGAAAACTTTCGTTTTCAAGCATTGCGGTATGGATGACGAGGAGACTCGGCGTAGTTTCCCAAACGCTGCCCAGCCCAGCTGGATCCTCATCCTGGCCTCCCTCTCGAAATTGTTTTTACCTAACTGCAGAATCTGCCCGAGGTAAGTGTATTCGGAAACGATTTCGAGAGGGTGACCATGTATGACGATCGGTATTGGATCAATGTGGCTATTGATCATGACTTTGGTTTTATCCAAATTCATGCCAAGGCCGATACGTCGCGAGGCTGCTGCTAGGCCGTCCAGCATCTGGTTCAGCTCCTTTAGCGACTCCGCCATTAAGACTATGTCATCTGCGAATCGCAGGTGTGAGATGTAGTCGCCGTTTATGTTAATGCCCTTTCCTTTCCAGTCCAGCGTCTTAAACATATCTCCCAACCCGCTTGTGAACAGTTTCGGGGATATAACATCCCCCTGTCTCACTCCTCTGTGCAATTGAATAGGTTTAGACTGCTGGCCCTGTACTTGGACACTCATGGTGGCGACTTCATACAGACATCTCAGCACCTCGATATAACGATAGTCTACTTGGCATCGCTGTAGGGATTCCAGAACAGCCCAGGTTTCAACAGAGTCAAAGGCCTTCTCATAGTCCGCAAAGGCCAGACACAGGGGCTGATTATATTCTTGATGGTAAATTAACGTTGGTTAATTTTGGTGAATTTATGTCTTATTTAATTACAGTGAAAAAAAAAGGTGTACCGTTTAAATAAAATGCTTGTAAGATGAGGTAAATTTAAAAATTTATATACTTTTTATTTATCGCTATTTATCTTAGAAATTCCCGAATCGGGAGAAGTATTAATGGGTGTATTTGATAGTAAATGTTATTGTCTTCTATTTACGCGAATATTATTCATTGAAATTAAACTGCTATATACGGATTTTATCGCGTTGTTTATTTGACACATTATTACAAAATTTTGAAAATTGTTACACTACTACTACTATTAAACTTTACTAGGTAATTTTTAAACTTATTAAATTATTATTAAACTATTTAGATTTAATTTATTTTTACACTTTCCCCGACGTTTCGGTTGCTTTTCAGCAGCCATGGTCACGGGGAGACTAAGATGGCAGTTGTCTCAATGTTCCAGTGTAGTTATTTCAAAGTACCCGAACATAATTTAATCATTGGTGTTTCTATTTACGCAGAATGAGCTGAAAGTATCATGAAGTCTAGCTGTGGTTTGCTTCTTCTTGGGTTTGACTATTTGTATTACTGGATCCCAAGCTGGGGGTACATTCCAACCATCTTCTCTATTAAAATTAGGATGTTTTTTCATTTCAATAGCCTCGCGAAGCATCCTTGGTAGGAATCGGTGTTCTTTAGCGAGAATCTGTGGTTTGTCAAATCTCAGGTAGTGGTTGGTCCCCTGTTGCACATGTTCACACACAGCAGACTTCAACGAGCGTTGGTGTTTTACATCAGCTATGTGTTCTTTTATGCGGGTGCCTATGTTTCTCTTGGTTTGACCAATGTCAAATACACATACACATACAATATGCCTGAGGAATATGCAGAACTACTTAAGCATTGCTTAACAACTGGCTATCTGTTGTGGGACAATAAATTCTACATACAAGTCGATGGTGTCGCAATGGGCTCCCCAGTATCGCCTGTCGTTGCTGACATATATATGGAGGACTTCGAGGCTCGAGCTTTACATACTGCCCCCATCACACCCAGGATTTATAAGAGGTTTGTAGATGATACTTTTACAATATTACCAACAGATAGTGCAAGTGTATTCCTAGAACATCTTAATTCCATTAATAATAACATCCAATTTACTATGGAATTAGAGGCAAATAATTCATTAGCTTTCTTAGATGTACTTGTCATCAGGAATCCTGATCATACTTTGAGCCACACTGAATATAGAAAAAAGACCCATACAAATAGGTACTTAAACGGTGAATCTCACCACCATCCTAAACAGTTAGCTACCGTGGGAATGTCTTTGTTTCAGAGAGCCCATGGGATCTGTGACAAGAAACACCTGGACGCCGAGCTTCAACATGTCAAGCAAGTACTGCAAGACAACAAGCTCCAACAGCCGCGCCGCTGTCACAGATCCCGAGAAAAGCCAGCCACAGTCGAGCGCCAGCCTGCTATACTGCCTTATGTAAGGGGTGTCACTGACAAGATTGGCTACATCTTGAAGCGAACTTCAATCAACACATACTTCAAGCCGCCAACGAAGATAAGTCAATTTTTACCATCCGTCAAGTGCCAACTACCATTACAAGATGCAGGGGTCTATAAAATAGATTGTGACTGCGGACTCTCATACATTGGTCAAACCAAGAGAAACATAGGCACCCGCATAAAAGAACACATAGCTGATGTAAAACACCAACGCTCGTTGAAGTCTGCTGTGTGTGAACATGTGCAACAGGGGACCAACCACTACCTGAGATTTGACAAACCACAGATTCTCGCTAAAGAACACCGATTCCTACCAAGGATGCTTCGCGAGGCTATTGAAATGAAAAAACATCCTAATTTTAATAGAGAAGATGGTTGGAATGTACCACCAGCTTGGGATCCAGTAATACAAATAGTCAAACCCAAGAAGAAGCAAACCACAGCTAGACTTCATGATACTTTGAGCTCATTCTGCGTAAATAGAAACACCAATGATTAAATTATGTTCGGGTACTTTGAAATAACTACACTGGAACATTGAGACAACTGCCATCTTAGTCTCCCCGTGACCATGGCTGCTGAAAAGCAACCGAAACGTCGGGGAAAGTGTAAAAATAAAAATAAATTAAATCTAAATAGTTTAATAATAATTTAATAAGCTTAAAAATTACCTAGTAAAGTTTAATAGTAGTAGTAGTGTAACAATTTTCAAAATTTTGTAATAAAGTGAAAGTGTGTAAAATAAACAACGCGATAAAACCCGTATATAGCAGTTTAATTTCAGTAAATGTGATGACAAAAGGCTTTGTGTGACTTAAATATATTACTAGAGTAGTTACCTCTACAAGGATTCGCGAGTCTATGTATGAATCTTCACTAAGAGCTAAGACGTTCAACATGCCGATGTGTCACCTCCAAACATTCAGGTATCTCAATATACAGTACCGCTCTAGTTGTACAAATACGCAGTGCACAATACGTGTATATGTACACACACTAAGGCAAACACTTCGCCACACCTATGCCACACGCCACGCTACGCGACCGTAACAGGAGATGTTTACTCTGCCTCATATTACCCATGAGATATGTTGTACAAATTATACCGCTGTAGACGAGTGTTAATATCAAATCTCTATTATTTTCTGAGAAACGTGAGTGAAATTATAATTCTTGTATAGGATAGTTTTATCACCTTGGTAGGGCAGCGGTGGTAAATGCCAACGCTCTGCTCATGCAAGAGTACTGTTATACTGTGAAGCGGGCGGCTCAAGACCGGTCTGTGTGGAATACTTTGGGAGGCCTACGTCCAGCAGTGTACGTCTTTCGGCTGAGATGATAGCTATGACTTTGCTGTATATAATCTCATACTCTGCAAGATTAGTAGAGTACTAGACTCTTAATCTACTACGACTAGTCAATATCAATACGGAGTCTGGAACCGATAGACGACAAAAGGCTTCCTCATTATTACGTTGAACTTAAAACCATAACTGACGAAATGTTATAGTATACAGGTCTGCGGATATCGGTGTGAATTATGTATGTAACTCAAGACCAATTTATAATAGGCTTCCTCCAAATTTGCTGCGTTACATCAATAATTAATCTATAACAGCAGTTGCGGGTTACTCTGCTTCATTGGTTCAGTAGCCTTCATTGTTTATGCGGAATAACGTTGATATTGCGTACGGAATGCTATTTCTATATACGCTGTGAATTGCTTCCGTGATGATAAGCGCTTTACTAACTGAATATGAGGACGAAAAGCAATTATTTAAGACAAATTGACAAGGCTAGAGTTTGATGAAATGATAACACGGGTAATTAATTTTAAAGAACTAATTTATTAATCAAGAGTACATATGTTTCAATCGTATCGGTTTTAATGTTGGCACACTTGATAGATCCAACAACTGACGGCGCTCCTTACACACTTGACAAGAGACCCGACGATGTCGGTATTGCAAACGTCCATACTTTTATCAGATTTGAAGGCTTGCAGACCTTTAGTAACGAAAAGTGAAAAATCTGTATAATTTTTGAACCTGACGAAAAAGAATACGGGTCTCGATGTAGTTTTAGTAAAGTTCCTTGTGGAGTAGTAGCACTGAAGACTAGTTCTAGTAAAGTTTCTTGTGGAGTGGTAGTACTGAATACCCGTTTCTTCTCCTAAATCCAATTCTGCAAGAAGGTACTTTTGCATTACATTAAATCTGTGGCTTGTTATTTTGTGGAGTGCTTCACAAATGTTGAAATAAATTTCACTAAGAACAATTGTTACAGTGTTTAAGGTCACTTATACGAGTAGTCCATCTGATGATTTTTCTATCCTTCTGGGATACTAGAATACTAAAACTTAGAACGTTGTTAACTAATAAGGCGATCACTTAACAACTTTAGTTACTTAATTCATTGAATGAATGGATTGAAAGTGGAGCACTATAGCATGCGAAATGAGCTTAGATCGGCTAAGGGTTACGTGCACACCTACTGAGATAAGGCACTATGCCGTCTTTATCATGCATCTATTGAACACTCCAATATTCATAGCTCTATTGAACTTGTTTTCTTTTCAGTAGAATAACTTTATATTGCACGATTGACGTAGTGGTTTTAATACAGTTTTTGCAACTCACGAAGGCGAGCGGGCTTTACTTGTAGTTGAACGTGTACATGCACAGTGCGGTAGTGTACGTGTTTGACGAAGCGGTCGGTTGCGAGCGACACTTATACACACATACATAATTTTTACCACAAATAAAGCCCACTCGCCTTCATGAGTTGCAAAAACTATAGTCACCTCGCCACTGCCATTGTGCCGAGTGTCCTGGATTTGAAAACACAAAAACAATTGTGATTCACAAATAGTTGTATTGAGTTTGGGTGTTCTTTGTACCATTGTATGAATTTTTGTGAAGTCCCTCGTGACACAGGAATTATTCCTATAGCGGGAGCAGTCTTTCAAAGAAAAATATACTTGCTTTTAGATGCTTTAAAAGAAAGAACAGAAAATAAATGCCCAATTTCATAGCCACCAACTTGGAACAGAACAGTTTTAAGAAAGGACTCTCGACCACTGTAAACTCTACCACAAACTTCCAATTATCAAAAATTACAATTGAGACTGTGCTTCGGTGTAGTGGCGTACGGCCCGGGCCGCAACGGGCCGTAATGACAGAGCGAGCGGTGGGCGCAAGCCGTGAAATTGCGCCCCTAATCAACCTGCCTCATGCCGTAAAACTTAGCTGCCGTGAATACAATTATCCTCAAGGTTAAGTCACCACAGCGTTTGGAATAGACTTGAATTATTGTGTGTATGTGTACATGGTATGTTGTTTTCTGCTTATAAGTAAGCAAATATGTTTTATATGTGATGTATCAACCACAAAAGGAATTAGATATAGTATTCTACCACGTATTATTGAAACACAAATAATATAGCACAAACTTCAAGAGTCACCAGAACATCGATTTGAAAGGTTAAAAAGCCTATCAGGTTCAAAAAGTAACTAATATAAGAAAGCGTCTCTATTTTTAAGAAGCGAGTATCGATAGTTTGTTTACGTATACATTTACTGTAAAAAAATATGCACTTAAATGACGTAGTTTCGGCAGTTTCGGGATACCAGTCTACTAAATTTGTGTTACCTGTTATCTATATTAAACAGGCATGCTAATGGGTTATTGATATCACCACGACAATAACAGATTTAAAACAGTTAGATTTTACAATGTAACGTAAGTAATATAATCTCTGTAAAAGAAGGGAAAAACTGGCAAGAGCAAGAAAATTATACAGTGAGACTTTGAAGTATGCTCATAATATATAAAATTCAAATCTGCGATGAGACTTAAATGGAAGGGAAGATGGTCGGTACTCCTGTGACTACATTTTTCAAAATATTTACAACATTTCTTTAGAGCCTTCTTAGTATACAAAACAGTCGTTTTACGGCCTTTATTATTTTTGTACTCCGTGTTTAAATGTACTCTCGCTTAGCCACATAAATACATGAAACAATTAGTGTCAAGTCAGGTAAAGCTATTAGGAGAAAATGACTGGCCGAAAAGTAACATTGTGGCTTTTTAGAAGTAATACCTGAAATTATCGTGCTGTTTAGTTTCATAATTAAAATAAGGTTAAGATGCCTTTTTAACCAAGTACTTAAAGGAGGAGGCTTCCTGATGGAATCGCATTTAATAGATAGGTATGTTGGTTTCGGTGTTATAAGTGCTCAGTAAAACAATATGTCCATTTGTAAATTTCAAATGGTTACCCAAATATACTGATATAAATTACATACTTTAAGGTCGATCTAATACAAACTAATTAAAATAGAAAGTTTCTTAAAAAAATTCAGAGTTTCTGAAAGGATAACTGGAAAACGCTTATTAATTTAAGTAACTACTGCAATAATAGGACTCAAGAGTACATACTGGTTAGGAAACGGTAACAAATTTTAAGTTACTTTTGTATAATATTTTCTTTTACAAAGAAACGTGCAAAAGAAACATCAATGTTGTTTAGTAGTTACAAATATTTGGCTACAAGATTTGAGAGAGGTAGAGCACAATAGGACCCGCCAAAGCTAATCAAGCAATCGATATTATTTATTTGCTAAATAAAGGTATACAGAGATGTTGAAATACATTTTCATTTGATATTAGGTCCTCTTTATTCTACGAGGTCGGCATGCAAAATTTTACATTTATATTTAAAAGCTACGATATTGTTGCTATTTAAGCAGCTTGATTAAGAAAGAAAATAATCCTAAAAGAATCTGCTATAGAATTGAAGGAGTTCCCTAAACGAGCAGAAGCTAATTAGCAATGTATTGTGTGTCTGAGGACTATAGGATTTCCAGGCTCTTATAGAGACTGCAGAGCAGTTAGACAGTTTAAAGATAGACTTAGTATTATTATTATTTTGTCCGCACTAATAATAATTCCAGACTTTACAAACATTCAAACAATGGATACAAAGAACACCCAGACTCGCAACAACCATTTATAGATCACACAATTTTTTTGTCCCGTATGTGATTCGAACCCACAATACTCGGCGCACTGGCAGCGGCGAGGCCACCACTTAAACCATTATGCCATCCGTACAGTCATATTATGTATTTGTGGTATTGAACCAGATATCTAAAGATATACGAAAGCAAAACAAAGAATAAATATACTGCCCAATTTTAATGAGAATATCTGTAAGGAATGTCAACAAAATAACGAAATAAATCAAATCTGCACAAATCTGTACCTAATTATCGCACATAAGGACTATATGTACTCTAAAAGTCACTTAATTTGTGAAACTAATTAATATTCAATCAGTATTTACCTACTGTTAAAATCACATTCGAAACTTGCAAAGTATTGACATATTTGTGTAGCTGACTGTACATCATTTTTATCTTAACGTAGTACCTTAATTTTTCATTTCAATATTTCTTCGCATTATTTTACATAAAATACACCGGATATTTCATCGACATCAAGATTGATAACTTTTGATTGATCTCATGTCTTATGGTTAATTCATGTCAGTTGTTTTTTGTAAAGAAAAATTCTCCGAATTGGCAAAATGTGATTCGTAAGATCAATCCATAAATTACTTTTCTACGGTAATAAAACTTTATATGCATATACTACTTAAATATTAATTTTACTTATTTTATTGACTTGAGTCTATTTGATGATAGGTAGTTACTGAAGTCCAGTAGTCAAATCTACCATTCGAATTGGTTATCGTCAACGCGAAATGCAGTCTCTGTCTTGTAGCGGTAAAGAATGCGACTGCTGTGCGGGTGTATATAAGGGTTCGATGCCCGGGTTGAGCAAAGTGTTACTGGATTTAATATAATGCTAAGTCGTTACCTAGCAATATATTAAACTTACTCGCGAAAAAGTATTTTAAAGGTAGGCAATAAATACCTATTGATTGCCCGACGTTTCGACCGACTTGCTTCGATCGTGGTCACGGGTTGACTGGTGTGAGCTGAGCGGCGCCTTCGTGAAGTGCGGGTTTTGGCTACTACCCTTACTTGGTCACTATTATTTATATTAGCAGTTCAGTATTTCGACACACAACACATCACTCACATCAAACACTGACGACCTGAGTCACTGCGGCGACGCTTACATTTAGTAAAGCGATAGTCTAAATACGTTTTTTACAGTTTGAAAAACTCTTATACAGCTTCTTTGTCCGTCCGTCTGTTTTACAACTTTCAAGAACCGTAAGAGCTAGAGACTCGCGGTCAACACCATTCGACTGAGCATAGTCGATATACCCCCGAAATGACTATGACTTTTGACCTCTGACCTCAAGGTCACGTGATACCATTTTTTCGAACTCTAAGACATACAGCAATTCATTGCCGTTTCTTACTTGTTGTTACTGGGTTTTTCGATCAATAAACTCTCAGTAGCTGCACCGAGTCGAGAACCGTGCGGCAATAGACTCGCCCCGAATTACCTAAGTGGAACCTAAAATCAAAGTTGATGAATTGTACTTTCATTAAAACTATTATTACATATACTAAGGAAATAAAGGCGTAAGAGAGTATATATATATATATATATATATATATATATATATATATATATATATATATATAAATATATATAAGGGAAGAGAGACATCTGAGCATGCGATACTGTAAGTCATTGGCCGAAGCGCAGTATGCATTTTTATTAAAGACCAATATTATATGACCACAGCCCGCCTTCGCCTCTATCGAATGCAATACATATGTCATTCATTATCGGCAAATATTGCTAATTTTCTAAATAATATAAGAGACGGAATAACGAAGAAGAAAGATATGTATGTCATGTGACGTAACGCAGCTCAGTATGTATTTTATATAGAAGACCATTATAACTACGGCTTTCTACTATACGCTGTAAATGTGTTTGCCTTCGCCTCTGTCGAATGCAATAAATCTCTCATTCGTTATCGGTAATCGATTATTTTGATTGGATTTGTGGTATCACGATATCGATATTCTAATGTTTCATCCGAGTTTGTTGGAGCTTCACGTAAATATTATTAATAACATATGTGAACCTTCGCGAGGCTTCTATTATATCGTCGTTTTACGCCACCGATATCCGAATACTCTTGAAATTTTATTATTTATGTATACACTAGCTGTTTCCAGTTTCGCCCACATTTATAACTATTGCTCTGCGACTCGTTGCGTGATGATATATATAATCTTTATATAGCCTATATCATTCCTCGCGAATTCAGTTCTCAAAAGCAAAAAGATTTTCAAATTTGGCTGTTAGTTTCAGAGATTTGCATATTTATACAAATTGTATTAGTATAAGTACAAACATAGTTTCCTGCCTGAAGGGATAAACAGAGATGTATTACACTCACATTCGGCCAACTATGTTATTAGGGCCCACTTGATAGGTAGCGTATATACCGTTTACACATAATTCTGGACTTTATGCTGCTAGAGATTTCATTGACAGAAAAATCCAACAACACATTGCCTAATTCATGCACAGCGGTGACATATTAGTATATGTGACCACTGTGCATGAGTTCGCTGCATCACTAAGGCAGTCTCTTGCCTGCTGGCGTCGAAAAGCATATCGAAAGAAATGCCGCGACCCTGTGGAATATAACGGGCAAGAAACACGGTATAAACCTTCACTACTTGCGAAACAGAAGAGCCCATTTGATGGTATCCTACCTAAAAAAATTTATCGACCTATCTCTTGCTTTATTATAGGTATGAATCTTGACTGTCACACACTCAGATTTATAGAAAGCAGTTTATTCACATACAAGGACTTATCAACCAGAAAATAGGAAGTTCCTGAGATTACTGAACCGTGTAAATGTACAAAAAATAACACGTTTGGTAGCGGTCGTATGAAGTATGTGTAATGCATCGACACGTCGCGTCGGTCGAGGGCTGGCTCATAAATTCTGGCGCGTCCGTAATATTTCGCAAGCGAGGAGCACAAACGCCCGGTCAGCTAAAGGGGACCACACACATTCGGGATATTGAACGCGCATGTTCCAATATTGGTATCACACATACGTAATTTTGACCGCAAGTAAAGTCTGGGATGCACATACGCTGTTTTGATAGAACGTTCATCATTTTGATTTCACACATTCACGATATTGCGAGAACAACCAACCAAGTCAGGGGTGTCAGGGTGGTCGGCCGCATTGGCGGTATTGAACGCGCCGCCCGTATCCGCTCATACGCTTGAATGAACATCAGGCCCGCGTAGGGGCTCCAGGCGACCAATATAGGATCTATATAATCGCTAGTTTAGATACTCATTCACATTCTTATGTAATATATAGGTACTAGTACTACCCGATAACATTTATAAAGAATCCATTAGTGTTCTGTTCAACCACTAGGCAACCAATCCAGTTACAGTAGAAAATGATTGCTTCTGCAACCTATTCTATAGATACAACTCCTTTGCAGGAATTCATGCTCTAATACGCGTACACAGAGAAACAAAGATTACTCGCTCTGTAGCGTACTAGCGCCTTTGAAACAGCACCTATTCACGTTCTTACATGGTGATCCAACGTCTTTGTATGCCACGCTGATCTCAGCTCTACGGCCCTAGAATTAGAGTATTGTTTGCTATGGCATTGAGTATTAGCGAATCGGCGTATGCTGCATTACGTAAAGGGCAGTTACGTTTGGAGTTATAATGCAACGTCAATACACTCAGTTTTATTAGAACCCTTACCCGCTGTTACACCTTACGACTTCATCTGATAGGTTAGGTACTCGCCTTTTTACTACGAGTAAAATTTCACCGACATAACTTTCGTAATTTGCGAGTAGATATACGCTATTAAAGGTATACGTGCGCTCGTAAATAAAGTCTAAATAAAACTATTTTCTGTTTGCGACTACGCGGTGCAAATAATAAGCGACCACTGTGGAATGTTTCAAATTGAGAACGCTCAAGGAATTCACGAGTTACTCTTGAAGTACGAAATAAAATTTATTTATTTCTATGCAGAAATAGATTCTATTCACTTGCTTTACTTTAAATACGAATGCTTATTATAAAATTACGAGAACGAATCAGTTATTAAATTTAAGGTTTTTGATTCATATATTCGAATATAAGCTACCTTTATTATTATAAAAACGTAACGAGGTCGTGTCTGTATGCCTACATATTTTTTAACTGCATAAATGAGATACGCAGGCTAAAAAAAACAGTAGTTATTCAGTGGGTCCCATCTCATATTGGCATTGTGGGTAACAAAAAAGCAGACGAGGCGGCAAAATTGGCTTGCTGCGAGGGATATACTTACAGATGTCTACCACTATACACAGACCTCATACACAATATTAAAGAAAAGTGCAATAATTTATGGTAAGAATACTTTGATAAGCGATATCTTATTAAGGGAATATGGTATAAGACCATTTAACCAGAAACCCTACGCCATCCGTGATTTTTAGAGATGAATGCACACAGAGGAAACTAATTGTAACGTTGTTGAGACTACGTTCGGGACACATACCATCTAATAAATTTACACACTTAATGGGAAAGTCGGATACATACAATTGTGCAGACTGTAAAATCATTGACGACATCCAGCATGTGTTGTGAGAGTGTGTCCGGAACGAGTCTCTTCGACTACAGGTCCTGATTAAGAACTACAACGTTGGGCTGTGCAACAGTGCCTTGGCAGCTCCATTGTCGGATGAAGCCAACATCCTATGTGGAAATATATCCCGCGAGGATGATGTCAAGAGGAATCATTTATTTATTTTTAGTTGTAATAGTCTTAAGATTATAAAGATGTTATTTTCTCTATAGGACGACATCGTCAATGTTGACAAAGCTCCTTTAAAAATAAAGATATAAAAAAAATATGACTGTATATGTACAACTATTCTATGCTTATGTACGGAACATATGTTCCATACAGAAGGCAATATAAAACCACGTTCATGCAATTTCATTCAGTAGAATCAGCTCTAAGGGGCATTTTGGAATGCCTGTATAAATGTCGTCGCAAACTGTGTAGTTTACTCAAAGGAAGTGACAAATAAGCGCAAATAGAGAATATTACAAAATATATTTATAGTTAAATAAGGCTTTAATATTAATAATACCACAAACTAGTATATTAAGAGTTTTAGATGTACTGAACAAGAATGCAAATTACTGGAAAACATCAACCGCGGTTATAGCTTGAAGTCAACTAATATTAAGACCACGTTCATCTTTAACGCTATTATGTTCTATTATGTACGATGCTGATCGCATACATGTATAATTTATGCGGTAGATGGCGCATAACATCGTCTAAGATACTTACAAATGGAAATGCAGTAGGATCTTAAATAGTTTAATTGGTAAGACCAAGTTTGCCGAGATTGTGAGTTCCCACCATGCTATTTCCACCACCTTTTCTGTTTTATAATTTATATTTTCACATAGATTTATATGATTCAAAAGTATTTTGATATAAACATTAGTATTAGTAACGCTGTTTTAGTTAATTATAATAATAAATATGGTTTTATGTGACTATATAAAGCTTGGGCAATATGCAGGATCGTAACATTTGGAAATGCTTTACCCTATAAATGTAAGTATGGCTACCTCGTTGGTTCCAAAAAACGTACAATCGTGTGAATTCATGTCGAATTCATTAAGGTTTATCTGGTCGCCTTACCATTGTCACTGCGTTGCGTGCTGTGGGTTCGATCGTCATTCGGGGCAAGAAATTGTGTGAGCCGCAAATAGTTTTTCCTAATCTGGGAGTTCTTTGTGTCCGTTGCTTAAATGTTTGTAAAGTCCCCACGACATAGGAATCTTTTCTAGGCCGAGAGCGGTTTTTGAAGAAAACAAATAAATAAAAAAGGTATTACTTTTGTGTAACTTGTATTTTAAGAAATCGTTACAGGTATCGAGCACAAATTAATATAACATACCTATGTACTGATGTTTATTGCATTATGTAAAAAATCGGACCATGGAAATGCGAATGTTTATATTAATTGGCGTATCAATTTCATTAAAACCTCTATGGTTTCCCGTTGTCATAATGGTTGGTCTTATGGCTCACATAAAAGGCAACTTCTTAAGCTTTACGTAACGTCTTCTTTCTTTATTTTTCCAAGTATGCTCTTGTCAGTAATGAAATCGCCATGCTTTTCTGTAATTCGCTTTAATATTGATCGAAATATACGCAATATACAAATAATTGTATTTTAATAATTTTCCTAGCTCACGCTTGTTAATCCCAGAAGGGATGGGCAAAGGCATATTACACCCACATTTCACCAGCTTTCTTTTAGGTCTCGCATAATTGTGGAAGCGACTCGATAGTCGTGTACCAGACTGTAATGCTATTTAGAATCCTAACTTAATTTTATAAATGCAAATGTGAGTTTGTTCTACTAGGATAAAGTACTGTTATTAACCTAACCTAGCCAACATTTACGCGAGCTAAGCCGCGGCCAAAATTTAGTATATAATAAAAACCCACTTACACTTCATGATTTCTGAATCATGAAGTGTAAGTGGGTTTTTTTAAAGCAAACGCAAACTAACAATACGGTGCCACATTTTATATTATAGAAAATCTTTTCCGGACAACGACTTGCCATATACCAAATCATTTTGCTTTATTTGTTACGACATGAAGCCAACGAAAATCCTCGCTCGGTCATAACAAGAAAGTTATTGTTCCGTCAACACAAACTATCGTGATTCGTGACGGATCTCTGTCGGAAGCGTTCTTAAAGGAAAATGCTCTCAGATTACATTCACACCCGGGACGTGAACGAAATTGAAAGAATTTTGGTATTCCCTCGAGCGTGGATATTGTTTCTGTAACTCGGCTTGTGACAGATAAAATGATATGTTATATAATGTAGTCCACAGCTGAATGTTCTTTGATTTCAGTCAAGTTTAATATTAACCTTGTTTGCAAAGAGTATCTCTAAGAGTAAGAGGCTATTAGAATAAAAAAATGAGGTTCTAGTGGACTAGAACCTCATTCTCCCAATCACGCAATAAATCACAACTGGTATTGGAATACCAGTTGTGATTTATTGCGTGATTGGGAGATTATATGTAAATGTGTAAATAAAGACTACCTACAGGATAAGCTTAGCCTTTTTTTTTTTTTTTTTTTTACGTTCGTAATGCTTTGGCGCATACCTCTCCGCGGGGCGACGGAGAGGTTATGTCGGGCTCACCGGTGAGAGATACCCCGGTAATACCGACTAAACCTACCACGGTGTTCCTTAACATAACCATAGACGGCGGGGCCACGCGAATCACTTTCACATGCAATCGCGACCCCGCCGAGGTTTCGGCCCGCCGTGTGAAACGGCAGGCCACTACTTAAAAGACCCTCTACTGTCCCCTTGTAGGGGGACAAAAACACGACTCAGAGGCGCGCGTGGGAACACGCACGCCGCCTCTCGGACCTGGTGCTGATCGGGTGACAGGCAGGCCCACGCAGCCCACCACCCCCAGGTCAAATCTCAGGGTGGCTGGAGGTCATCTCGCGAGGATAAGCCTAGCCTAGTGTAAGTAGTCTTTGGCTAAAAGAAATATTATTATCTTTAGTAATATTATTGATATATATCTGAGAATGTGTATTTCTTTATTTTGTAAATAAATATTTTAATAAATTTATTTACTATTTATTATAACTAGGGTAATAATTAATTCTATGACCTGCGTTATAATTAGCGGTAACAAGTTACGCATGGTTGCACTTCTTGTAAAAAATAGTTGTTCTACTGACAGAATAAAGTGGTTGCGGGGAGACAACCGCCACGCTGCACTATTGCATACTTGCATCTGACTATACAAAACGAATGCATCAGCAGTGTCTCTAAAATATTTAACAAAAAAGAAATAGTCCAAAAATCGGCAATGGTCAAACAATTCTCAACTAATTATTTCAAGTCAATATTAATTCCAAACAGAACTTTTATTTCTTTACAATAACACAATTGATACATACTGCAAGCGCGATATGAACTCAAGTTAATTTTTCAAGCGAATCTAAACAATGACATCATTTTAATATAACGCTATGATTCTTAGTGGGGTAAACATTTCAAAAGCAACTCAATTAAATCATTGTGTTGCTTTTAATATGTAGCAACGGAATTAAATCATTATATAATGCAATAAGTATTTTTGTTGAGATTGGTAAATAGCAAATTGAACAAAAATACTTATTGCATTACACGCCATTATATTAATTCACATTTCTCTATTAAAAATAAAGATAACAAGAGATTTATACCTTACGTAATTAGCACTCCGTATAACGGTTATCGTAGAAACTTTTCGTACGAAGGTACATACGTATGATGACTTTACGATTGTCACATCCTGCCAGCGACTTACACCAATATACGTCGTTTTAGCTATGGTCCATGTAGAGAATGACAGATTGCCATCTAACACCAGTGCGGCATCTTGCCTCGCCTCAGGTGTGATACGCGAGTACAACGCGTTTACTGTGCCATCAAGAGCTGTGTCATCTATTCTCGTCCGGGGGTATGCTGCAGTCTAGTCCTCTTTGGTGTGGTAGCTGACCTGGCACCTAAGTTTGGATCGCCTAACACCTCGTCTCAGAAATTCCATGTTGCTCCTACACTGCAGTGGTCTGCTTTGGTCGCTTCCTTAAAGTCAGCTAAACAATGCAGGAATGATAAGTATGTTGTGATGTTCCGTTTCTCACTGTTGTCGGTTGAAGTAAGTCGTCGTAGCCCAAGCCTTGTTGGTCTTCTCAAACAAGGCGAGTCGTCTTCCAATTCTCTCTTATTCGTGTTCGGCTGCCACATGTCACATGTACAGATCCTACAATCAGCTAGTCATGTGGGTGGTGGTGGTATTCTCTCCGAAGGCTGCATCTCCATATGTCGAGGATCACCAATAAAGCAGTACGTTATGTATTCTATAAAAATCTAAAAAAGTAGTTCTAATTAACACTTAATATTTTTCATATGTGATTATATCAACGGTCACGTAATTATAACTGCTATACAAACTAAATATTATTCATAATCTTAAACGAAACGGCTAATCATAATCTTGCTAGTGTGTATAGAGTAATGTTGCTGATCGAACCATCTTAAATATCTCTCTGTGCCTCGAACAAATAAAGACATCAAAAGTACTGTTGTTATTTTAAATTAGGACCGAGTCTATCTTGGAACAAAGTTCAGTCGCGTGTAAAACAAGTCGACATGATACGATGAGGATAAGATTTACAGGCTTGACCTTTGTCAACGTCTTATGAAGTCGACCGTCGTCAAAACTTGTATCGGTACACTGTCGCTCAACACTGTTATCGATTCTCTATCAATAGTTTCAAAGGCTATATGACCGTCTGTATCTTTTCGGAGAACAACTATACTCATATTGGGTACATTTAGTTTTAGTGACTTTTTTAGAGAGTGCAATCTACTATGATTTCTAGTTACGTCTGAATATAAGTTATTGAATCATTCAAAATTAAGGTGAAGTAGCGCACTTTATGTTAACTGTAGGGGATCGGGACTAGCAATATATTATAAGGGTTTTTGTTAAGGGCTTCTATATGGGCATTATTTTCTCTGAAATTTGTGGCTGTAATATACTAGCCGGCAACAATAGCTTTGTATATTATAGAATACGTGTCAGTAACTTGTATATGGCTAACCAAAGAGTAATACTTAGAATTCACGACGCATTGAAACTTTTTGAGCCGGCTCAATACAGTCCGTATTGTAAATATGTCAGTCACATATTGCAGTAAACTTTACTCGCAAGTTCCTTTCATTAAATATAACCCAACTATATATACATATG
Organism: Catocala fraxini; assembly: GCA_930367265.1. Taxonomy (NCBI): domain Eukaryota; kingdom Metazoa; phylum Arthropoda; class Insecta; order Lepidoptera; family Erebidae; genus Catocala; species Catocala fraxini. Next base: position 8,863,726 of record OV884025.1, on the reverse strand, counting down.
CATTTATTTAGCAATCTTTGTAGATAAGTCAAAAGCATACCATGACTCTGTATATGTATCATTCAGTGCTAAGACCTGCTAGGAATTTGTTTGCGCAGTGGAATAGCTATCTTCTAGCCCGATCTAGCAACAGTGAATGTACTCAGCTACGATACATGGCGTTATAATTACAAATATTAAAATTATGTGAGGTTAGAATACTGACTCACCTTAATATGTCCTTCAGTCGACGGGCTGTAAGTCAAGTTGGGTTAGCACAATTGAATAATAAAGTGGATCCGAATTAAAGTCGATACACTTACCTCAGCCGAGAACAGCATCCTGGCAGGCGGGTGACCCCAGCACGTCGGCAAGGTCAACACGTACTTCTCACAGGTTCACGATATTCGCGATCACAAAGTTCCAAGTACTCAACAACACAGTATTACGTATGATACGTGATTACACTGTCCAACTGTTATTTTAAGTTTCCAATAAGCGAGGAAAATTACCATCAGGTCGCAAGTCCAAACAAGTGGTTTTAATAATTGTTTATAATGCACCCAATAGACACGATTGCGTGTAGTGATTATAACCCAAAATCCAACAACACTTAATTTCTAAAGATTTAAAAAAGAAGGCGTAATTATCCCAACTGGCCTCGTGGTCCAAGAATTAGGTCCAACCATTTTTATTTCAAGTTATAAGTGACATTTCTTTGACGTTTCGTTATTACTACGATCCTCGCGTTTAATTACGTCTTGGACGGAACAGTATAGATAGTCACTGTTTAACATCTAAAATAAAGTAAATAATAAGAGGAATAATAGTAGCCAACGTTGTGCAGTGATGCTTAAACTTAAATGCATTGCTAAGAGAGCACCGTTTCTGTTCACGCCATTAAAACATATATGACTGTGGATATTGGCTGACTTTGTACATAGTTGCAGCTCGTATAACAAACATTTTAAAGACTTCAGTTTTCTTTTTTTATACTACTATGTTGCCAAACAAGCATACGGCCAACCTGATGAAAAGTAAGTGGGAAGGAGAATGAGCGGGAAGGGGGAAAGCGGGGGATTGGGCCTCCGGCACTCTCACTCACCGAACGAAACACAACAGTAGGAATACTGCTATTTCACATCGATATTTTGTGAGACGATAGTCCTTTAGGATATCAAAATTTATTTTAAAGCATTTTAAAGTTTGAAATACTCTTTTACAACAGCTTTGTCCGTCCGTCCGTCTGTCTGGTATACAACTTTCAACACAAGAACTGTAAGAGCTAGAGATTCGCGGTCAACGCCATTCGACTCAGCATAGTCGATATATCCCGACTATGACCTTTGACCTCTCACCTCACGTGGTATCACGTGACCTTTGCATATTACTTGAACCATTTTTTCGAACTCTAAGATTTACGGCAATTTATTGGCGATTCTCACTTGTTTTATGTTACAGTAAATTTAAATATAATATACTCGATTTTGCCCACGGCTTCGCTCGTGTTAATATAGGTTATGTGAATTTTTTATCCCTTGGGAACAGTATAGTGTGTGACGCACCCCCACAGATGTTCCATTTCATATTCGATAATATAAGATTATTAATTCATTATAGACCAATCATTAGACTGAACAACATCTTTTATATATCGAACCTAACGCCCAACATTGCAAGAGTAATTTTTCTGAATGAAAGGTACCCTATGTATTTTTCTATAAACCGCCAACGTGTATGCGAAATTTCATGATGATCGGTCGAGTAACTAAGGCGTTAACGCGTTAAAAATAAACGCACATTTCCATTAATTATAATATTAGTTAGGATAATAAATGTATAAATAGTATCGGAGGCCCAATCATCCTCTTTCCCCCTGCCCGCTCCTTCTCCTTCCCACTTCCTTTTCTGAAGGGTCGGCAACGCGTAAGTGATGCCTCTGGTTTTGCATGCGTCCACAGGCTACGGTGACCACTTACCACTATCTGGTGGACTGTATGCTTGTTTGCTAACTTAGTAGTATAACAAAAAAGGAACGGTGACAAATACAATCCATATAGCAGGATTTTAATCTGCAAACAATATATAATGAGTATTAAGACCGCCTTCATCTGTTTATTCGGTATATACTTATAGTTATAGAACTATGCGATCAGCAATGTAGGTACTGGCTAAATGCATTAAATTGAAACTATTAAATTGATGATACATAGCATCGTCTCAGAAGTGAAATACAGGATGCAATATAACCTCTTACCAAGACCATGATAAGTTTACATAGTCGGTAAAACGATAACACAGTTTATCACAGTCTTGCTTAATATATTGTCTTTTCATTCTTTTACTAGCTTATGCTTGCGGCTTCGCTCGCGTAACAGTTGGTTAGGTTTGAGAGATCACCTATAAAAAAAATATTGCCTATATTACTCGGTGATAATATAGCTTCCTAATGGTGAAAGAATTTTTTAAATCGGTTAAGTAGTTTTCAGTAAAATTCTTAGAAAACAAACAAAATAGCAAACAAAAATCAAATCTTTCCTCTTTATAATATAATTATAGTATAGATGACACAAATAATCGTTTTAAACGCAAAACACAGAGGTAATATTTAATTACCAAAACCATGATTAGTTTCTTTGGTAAAATGACGAAACAGTTTATCACAGTCTTGCTTTTTTACTCTCTTATAATTTATATTCTAAAGCCTATGGAAAGCGTATAACTATTGCGCGTTTACTTTTGACAGTACGTTAACCCATTTCAATGCAATATAAGCGTAAAGAAAATGTTATTCTTTCATAAGGTAACCATAACAGGAACAAAATAAACTACCGCATTGATCGATCCTCAGGCAGGTTACAAGCAAATATCGTCAACATGTACAACGCAAAACACGAAGTTTTCAACAGAGAAATGTGAATGTTTGCACAAAAATGGCTTTTTGAAGACCGTTTGGTAAACGTGTGAGCTCTCAAATTCTGCGGCAATTTCCGTGATATTTTTTATCAATGACGCATCGTAACTTAGTAAAGATTTTATTGAGTATATTTTTGATACTACAGAATTTGTTTTTTATTACCATAAGAACGAATATGAATTCTAACTGATATTATAAATGCGAATGTGAATTTGTTGGTTTGATATGTTTTCACCCCTAACTATTCATCCGACCATCATGAAATTTCGCATAGACGTTATCAGAAATACAGAAAAGGGCAGAAAATACCTTTACTTAGAAAAAAATACTGTTTCCAAGCGAAGCCGTGGGCAAAGACTATAATTGTCAATCAATACGCACATAATTTCGAAAAGTCATATAACTTCCGAAAGTCAGAAGTGCGCGACGTGGGTCCGAACCCGAGACCTTCTGCACTGCAGTCTGTTGGTCTCCCCACTGAGCTATCGCTGCTGTTTTTCAGTCATATACTTATAATGTCATGACTGATGATTTAACAAAGCTGATATTTTTCTCGTATTCAGCATACTGAACTTACACAAAATTTACTTCAACTTACCGTGCCGTAAAATTGAAAAAAACTGATCCCCAGTATTATAAATGCGAATGTACGTTTAATTGTTTGTTACGCTTTCACGACTTAACTGCTAGATCGATCATCATAAAATTTCGTATTCACGTTGTCAGGGAAACAGAAAAGGACATAGGGTACCTGTCATCCAGAAAAAAGTACTGTTCTTAACCTAACGTACATTTACGCGAGCGAAGACGCGCGCAAAATCTGGTATAATATATACCAGTATACAGGCTGACCCAGAATATGTGCATAAAATTGTAACGGAAGATTCTTTAGGTAAGGACCTTCCAAATGTGCAAAATAAAAAATTTATGGCATATGCGTAAAAATAAAAAAAAAATACAATTTGGTGCAAAATAAAAATACACCAAAATAATGCTGAGATTTTGAATCTACGTCAGGTAAAAAAAATATTGTTTTTAGTTTGACGAGTCAATCCTTCACAAATAATAATAGTGAAAATGAAAATTTGCCATAAAGGAAGTAACTATAGTTGAAAGTCTGAAAAAGTCGTACTTTTTTCAAAACTTAGATTTTTTATTTTAACACAAATGTCATTTTTTTAGCACCTTTCAATGTAAGGAATCTCTCGTTACAATTTGATTCACATATTCTGGGACATCCTGTATATGAGCTTAGTAGTAAAATCACTGTCTATTATCCATAATTTGGAAGTCAATGACCGGCATTGGACCGGCAGCGCGCCAGAGATGCATCTCTGCGAAGGTATTCGTGTCAAAGACATAGATGAGCCCTCAATACGAACTTAATTAGACCTCTGAGAGATATACGCCTTTGTGATGACGTCCCAATATTCCTCTGTGTAGGGTTGGTGAAGGATTTCTGCGATAAATTATGTAACCTGCAATTGGCATAATTGAAATGTCTTCTCTCTAGACATTCGAGCTTTATTTTATCTATAAACATAAAAAGTAAGTCATCGCTATGTGATCTAGGTGTGATATCAATACCGAGAACATAGTTTTTAAATGATATTATTTATTTAATAATAATATAATAATAATAATATTCTACCACATACACACAACACCATCTAGCCCAAACTAAGCAGAGCTTGTACTATGGGTACTAGACAATGGATAAACATACATATATACTTTTTTTTTTGTAAACACATACATATTATACATAGAAACACCCAGACCAAGACAAACATCCATGTTCATGCACACAAATGTTTGACTTGTGCGGGAATCGAACCCGCGACCTCAGGCGTGGCAGTCAGTTACACTAACCACTACGCCACCGAGGCCGACAATTTGTTTGCATGTTTGAGCTTTATACAAAATCTTCTAGATAGATTCTATTAAAACTGCATACATAAATCCGAAAGAAAAATGTCGGTTGGACCTGTGGGTTATAAATTGGCACGCTATTTCTCAATGCATATATCAAAATTAAGCGAGGATGACGAAACATCATTATTAAGCATAGCTATTAAGCTAAGCTAGGTATAACTATAATTTCAGAATGCTGTGGCATAATTATTGACGACTCGATGGCGTAGTGGCTAACCACTTAGTGTAACCGACTGCCACGCCTGAAGTCGTGGATTCGATTCCCGCACAAGTCAAACATTTGTGTGCATGAACATGGATGTTTGTCTTGGTCTGGGTGTTTCTATGTATAATATATATGTATTTACAAAATAAAAAGTATATATGTATGTATGTTTATCCATTGTCTAGTACCCATAGTACAAGCTCTGCTTAGTTTGGGCTAGATGGTGTTGTGTGTATGTGATAGAATATCATTATATTATTATTAATTATAGCTGATAATCTACCCGCAGGTTGATTATCAACGGAAAAAACATTTGTATGATTCTTGATATTTATATGTTCATTGTATTGGATTTTCCATATATGTATGCAAACAGACATAGATAGACTGATGCCTTAATCCCCGAATGAGTAGGCAGATAATTAGGTACGTCTCGTCGTATGTAGCTAGCGTCGTATCTAGCACGTCAACAGTTAAATCGACAATAATATCGAGATTGCTTAAACACTATGAATTACGATTAAAACATAAATTAATCTCGCACTACATAATATGTGCTACAGAAAGTTATTTATAAAATGGATGACACTGCAAAACCAGCAATAAATAAGTCGCGCTTACTGCAAACTATGATTTAATGTAGCGAAGCAAAATGTTCCGCAGCACGTGAAACATTGCCCCAGTCGCGTTCGCGTTGAGTTTCAGGAACTGAATTTTCTTATACGGTCGCGTGAATCTTGCACACACTCGTATATTCTAAATATAAGAACTACATAATATAACCCTACTTCTATATTGTTGATTTCATAGCTTATGTTTGTTACTGATCGCTGATCAGGCTTGATATGCGGACCCAACAAAGTGTTTTTAGGTTAAGTATAAAAAAAGTCTTAGTGGCAATATGGAATGTGCAAATGAGCCGATTAGATGGCAATAGGCTTGCTTCATAGAACGTAGGATTTAAAAACAGACCTAGCAAAATGTAATTTTTTTAAAGCGGCATTTTCTGTTCTAGGAATAATTCCTGTGTCGCGGAGGACTTTACAAACATTCAAACAACGGACACAAAGAACTCCCAGACTAGGAAACACATTTTTTGGATCACACAAAGTTTTGTCCCGTGTGGGATTCGAACCCACAATACTCGGCGCAATGGCAGTAGCGAGGCGATCACTTAAACCACTACGCCATGCGTAATTTTATTTCATTTATTATTCATTTTTTTAAATTACATTTATTATGGGGTAATAAACAGCTACAACATAATAATATATATTAGGCATAAATGTAACAATATATCTATTTATTTATTTATTTATTTTTGGACCACCAGTATTTACACAACAATATTTATATTACATACATGGTTTAAAAAAAAACAAAATATAATATATCTATAGTAATGCTGCAGCCCTAAATAATATAGGAATAATACTCCTCTATACAACTATGTATATTAGAGATACACAGACGATGAACATAAGTATATTCACAGTATAAGTGCAACACTAAAGCACATTTCTCGTTAAAGATCACGAATAGAGCGTTTGCTTAGAACAATCAAACCAATAAAGACGTTAGTTACACCCTCAGAGGACGATATTGCACCGATATTCGATAACGTAATAATAATATTAGGTGCGATGTTCTGTCTAGCGAATATCTGAATCGATTATTGGCAGGCACGTCACTCGAGTAACGTAGGCGATATCCCACCGGTTGGTTGGCGCTCGGTCGGATCGAGCGCTGCGGATACAGTATGAGACGATTCTCATTTTAATTGTACAAGACCTCGGATTCACTGGAGAGCCTTTAATTAGAACTTAGACAGCTAGGGGTCAAACGTCTTCTGGTAGAAAGTTGAACCCTGTGAAGAGGCCCGTGTCCAGCAGTGGCACAGCTTATATACCGAGCTGATATTACTAGAAAGTGGGATACACTTTAAAAGTGAAGCTAGCTCCTAGCGGATAACGTTACTAACTTACCCTTTGGATTTTTTATCATGCTACATCCTATCTATACATTAATACGTGAAGAGAAAACTTTGTACTCCTTTGTAGTTTATCAAGTTTTCGGCAGTACTACCGATTTTCAGCCACAGAGCGGTCACAGGTATATACCTGTGACCGCTCAGTGGCTGAAATTAGAGTCAAATGACATACAAATCTAGGTAACATATGTTACCTAGACTTGTATGTCATTTGACTCTAATTTGCCTTTGATAGTCAACGAATCAAATAGAAGAAAACCATTTCTGCAACTTATATATATATAAAGCTTCCTTGCTATTCCAGAACTTACACTGCGGATATATAATTATGATATATGCACATACGCAGCATTAATAGCTTAAGAAACCGGAGACGTATATTCAAATCATCTGAAAGATTCCAACCTTTATTTATATATCTTTATTTATTTAAAGCTTCCTTTTTGTACGTTCGAACTTGAAATCCAGTGGTCTAATTTAAAATATGATTCTTTTTACCATGAGGATACGTTATCTATGCCGGTTTTACTATACATTTGATTAAGGAAAGGGTATATTATATTACAAGAATAAACAGCGTGGCTCAGGCAGGTGACGCGTGAGCGCAGTCTGCGAGTTTAATTAAAAGTCTCTTAGTAATAAGTAATAAATTCCTAGATTATTCCTTCCATCTGAATTGTAGCCTAAAGCGAATATTATACTACACAATATGCCAGGACCAATTAGCAGGGTGTCAAAAGAAGTGAGGGGCTGAAGGACGCGGTTTGAATACGCGGTCGACCGTTTAATATGCCATGACACTTGACAACAAAGAGCGACCGCTTAAGTAAATACTCCGAGTCGTACTGCTTGTTAACTTCAGTGTAAATAATTTAAATTAGATTGGCCCGAATGTAAGGCTTCGCTTTGCTGGTACGGCGAAATCATCAATTTTAATACTTTCGATTACAATTCACAAACGAAAATGAAAGTCAATATAACCAAACTTTGAGTTGGGCGCCATCAATTTTATACCTAGTTAATTTATAATAAGCTCTTTACCGAGCGATTAATATTCATCATTAATTAACCGTTCATATTTCACTTTGAATTACTTGCTGTTTGGCTATAGATAAGGTGAACGCAATTCTCAGAATAAAATGAAACATTGCTCTACAAAAGCAGTTCTAAGCCGTTTGGTGGAGCATCGAACCAAACGATAAAACTATTCTATTATCTGTGAGCACATAAGCTGATTGTACAAAGACTCAGTTGAGTGCAGAGTACAACACACACAGAGACTCATGTTGATCTACATACTATATAAACATAACAAATGTAAAACGTGCAGTTCGTTATTTCTTATTCAAAAGGCTGAATATTTTAATATACATTTGTACATGCAGTCATGTCTATTTCCTGGAGGGTAGGCATACGCTACGCTTTTTATTGTTGCGATCCTGACATACCGCTAGTGCATCATCACTTTCAGATTATTTTATGCAAGCACGATTATATGCTCTTTTCAAAATTTAGTTATAAATAAGTTTATAAAATAATTATAATGCCAATGTTGTAAGAAATGTACTTTTGGCAACTTTTGTACTTAATTATATAGAAGGAGGAGGAGCTAGAAACTGAACTGAAACAAATTATTCAATTTATTTAATTCAATCGCTTGGCCCACGCTCGGCCTCGGTTGATTTTAGCTATTAATTAATTAAAAATAATATAATTCCTGTGTCATGGGGTCTTTACAAACAGATAGACGTTGAAAATTTATTTGTCAATCAATCAAATTTATTCTTGCCATCCAGTAATTCGCCTCAAACATCGTATTTATAGGACATGTGAAAAATATAATTTTTGTCAGAAATGTTATAGTATGTTAGGTCTCTTACACCAATCCGTATGCATATAATACTATAGAGTCTCACAAAAGTGTATCTTTTTGTTAACAAAGGCATTGTGTGTCTTCAGTAGCTGGTACCATTAGTAAGGCTCCACCGGAACCGGATGTTTGACAATTTCACGCTCATTGTCCAAGTATTTGCGCGGATGACAACAAACAGAAAAATGTCGATCCTGTTTACCTCCTGTGTGTTTAAGGAGGACTGTTCCTTTATTCAAGCCTACGTCCTTTACGTTTTGATTGATTTGATTTGCCGGGTGTACTTTGACCCTTCGCTGGATTTAGATATACATATTTGGTAAACAAGAAAATATCCACTTGGGTGGGATCGACTCGATACATATGTTTTGTATTTGTATTTCAATTGAAGCTGAGTCTGTGGTTATGCTGAGGTAGATTCTTCTGTACAAATGGTGTCAAACTTTCCATGAACAAAAATAATTATAAAAATACAAATACAATTTTTATCCATATAAGTTTCAAATAGTATATTAATAATTAATATTTTATAGAACCTCGTTCTATGCACCGTATACATATGAACTTGCATTTATGATGGCTGACCAAAGGACCTAGTTCTACTATTTGTTATAAAATTTTACTGCATTTTACTTTAGAACATGTACTACATTCAGCAATATAAGTCGAATAAAAAATTGAGGTTTCAAATTGTTCTATGATTCGAAATAATAAGCATACCTATTTTTATACAACAGTAGTAACCAATCGAAACTAATAATATATTAATTAAAAATTACATACTTTTATTATTAAGTTAGTTTTGTATAAGAAGGATTTGTATTAACTTTTAGTCCTAGATTAGAAAAAAATCAACCCGTCTTTCGGGTCGACTCGGCCAGGTCATCAAATTTACGGCTTCAAGTTACGATTACATATCAATGAAATAAAACTCACCTCAAACTTCGGTACAATAAACCTAGAAACTAAAATTTGTCAGGTAGCTTCCATAAAAGACATCGACATTCTCTAAAAAAGGATTTCGAAGACCAACCCATTAAGTTGTCAAATGATTCGTAAGCATGTCTTTAGTACTGCGATATCTCTAAGGCGGTTTTTTTCAGTTCACATTTTCTACGAGTACATTTAGCAGACTGGCTAATAAATATATAGACAGTCGGAAATTGATGTGAGAAATATTTTTAACGTAGTAGAATGATGAAGGTACTAAAATTTAATTTAATAGAGGCCGAGCCTGCCTTAATTTATCCCACCCTTTCGTATCGTTAATTTTTTACTGTCCACCTATACATATTGATGGTGGAGAGAGGCCTCGGGGTGAATTGGCAGAAATTTATATATACGTTACCTACATTTACACCTTTATTTTCCTGGAAGGTTGTAGGAAGATATTTATATCACCCACTGTCAGTAAGCTATTTTTAGGATTTATGTATTAGCCAATTTTAAAACGTAATAGAATTCAGTTTACCGCTAAGCTAGTGATAAGTTACATAGAATATCTTAATAAGTTGTTGATATGTCGAACACAATCATACAAACATAGTCTCATGACTCTTACCTGAAGGGGAAGGTGTATTACATCCATATTTCAACAACTATAATTGTACGTCCCACGTAATAGGGGACGAATACACATCACAAAATTTAATGCCACATATTTCAAAAATATGTTAAGCAAGTTATAATTACAATTTAAAAGATTATGTTTAAGGATGTAGGTATTAAAACATCCACATGAGTTCTTGAATTACAGAACCGTTTTACCGTGTTACCGTTTTACTGAAACGATTCCAATTAATATAATTCGTACTGCTCGATACATAATCTGATTTATAGAATAGATCTTTAGTTATCGTCGACGGAATTAAGCCGAAATGTAAACAGCTAGTTACGTAAAATTAGCAAAGGTCCAGCCATAAATAAGTTATATCGGCACAGTGAAGACGGATCTGATTGGGTTTAACCACTACCCTTTGACTGATGGGGCCCAGACCTAGAGAAACGAGGCTTACACACGCATACAAATAGATGTTTGTCGTCCTTATTAACAAATAAGCGTAGAACGGTCCAAGTCCTAATCACCCTCTAACTAAACGTCGTCTATTTGTTGTGAGATTCAAACGCTTTTATATTCAGATAACGACACGAATAAGCCAGCAAATTCAAATTGTAAATGTGGAATCATTATTGTACAAGCTTTAAATGTGTGCAGCTACTTTACTGCGACTGACGTCACAGGATCAGGCAACCATTGAATCGGCGAATGCCAATACATTCTCAGTTCCCGCATAGATATGTGCAAGTGTGTGTACAAGCACTGATATAAATGGTTTAGTACATGTGCTTGTGTGTGTCGGGGCGCACGTCCGCTGATCCTTTGAGGCCGTTCACGGATGACCGCATGTGTTTGTACCCACGATCGCTCGGTCGCTAGCTCGGGACAGACCAACTAATAAATACCACCATGTTTGACGCTCAAAGGACCGAACTTTTGAGTCTTAGAATTTTATGAGGAGCGTGGTCTGCTCTGTTTGGATTGTGAACAAGTTTGGGACTAAAGTCCCAGTACACTTAACTCTAAAGAGATAAGTGTATTGAGTGCCAAGGCTATCTAATAAGATTTAACTATATAAGTGACTTGAGAATGTTGATTAATTTAAAGCCAAAATGCTTTGCCAATTTCCTTTTGCTTGGAGTTTCTATCACCTAATGTAAATTTTAATTTAATCAACTTAATTGTTGAGTCCCAAGCTTGGATTAGGCAGTGTTATAAGTTTTCATGATACTACTAAGACAGCAAATTATAAGCACACTGCACCTAAGATTTGACTGCATGGATATCGCAGAAAGCAAGTGATCAGTAAGGTGTCAGATCAGAAGTGTTGTGGGTTTAAATCTCACAAATAACTATTTAGGTAATACACAAATTATTGAGGTAATTGTATTTTTGTCCGATAAATAAAAAGTAGGTTAGCGGTTACTATTAAAAGGTATTGAGATCAATCTTATAAACTCAGGCCACTGGATTCACTGCGGAGAGCATAGTGCATCCATAAGAAGTATCTTCAAAGAGACTTTATAGAGTGGCGTTTCTAAAGTCCAGCTGTTTCAAGTTTCGGCGAATATTACGCTTTGTCCCTTTTTTCAAAACTCATAATTATATAATTGTCATTTGTTGGAATATCCTAAGAACTGTTTGTTTGTACTGCGCTAAGACGAAAACTGTTATTTAGAACGTCTATTGTCCCTTTACGAAAATGTGGACGTGATGTTATCACCCATCAATGGTACATAAATAATTAAAACACCAGTAATGTCGGGTTCAACGTAATTAACATAAGTGAACGTGTTGGACTCGACAGAATTGCCTATTTATCGTTGTTTGGCCAACTTTCAAGTAGTGATTAAAACAAGTTAGTGTGTAATGTGCAGTGGGTGGGAGGGAGACAGGAGGGAGTGTTTAACTAGCGCATACATTTACTGCGACGCCTCGAGCCGCACTCTTTGTGTCGTGGCTCGACATTCAGCCACTTTATTTATGTTTTACACTATACGACATTCGTTAGTGGGTTTGTAACACGAAAAGAAATGTAAAAATGCTTTAGAATTATTAACTGCTTTATTTTCATTCATATGTCGAAGAGCAGCTCGTTATTTATAAATACCTATATGTTTTATTATGAATTCTATGTTATTTAATTATGTTCTGTATGGGTTAGATGTTGAGCTGGTAAGATGGGGGAATACCCATTAAGAAATTAGCATATCCATGCTGAAATGTGAATGTTGAGACTTATTTGATAAAGTTTTTATCAATGAAAGTTTGAATGTCAGTGGCAGAAAGTTTAAGATGCAATGGTTCATTATGGTGGGCATGTGATGTGGTAGAATGAGAAGAATATATAGAAGAGGACATAATCTATTGATGTATACAGCTACAAAAATATAAGGTAAACTATAAAAGGTTGTAAGGATTTAACACCCATTACTAATTTAGTAATGGGTTCGCACCAGTAGTTCGTGGAGTCGAACCCGCAAAGTCTTCGATCGCAAATCCAATGCTGGGCTTGGGCTTATTTCTGAGCCAAACACAAATAATATAGGTTAAAAATAGGAAAATAATTATTCTAGGTTTTAATTAGTATATTTGTCATATTTGTGATATAATGTTCGGCGAGCTGATTTTAGACAGCTGGTATACATATAAAAATGGATTTCACGGTAAAATAATAAAGTATTCTAGGTCATTCTTTATTTACACATTGAAACTCAAAAATAAACGTGCATTGCGACACATTTTAAATGGTTTCGAAGGTCACTTATGTATTTTTTATTAAAGTATAATTTCACACAGGTCCGTAATTCTTCATTACGCATTCTGTGCGCGATATTGCGCGACATTACGTGATATTACGCGAGTGCGCAATTTATCGCCTCGATTCGTTCGCGTGCGATCGCATCTGTCATCGTTAACGTGATTATAAACGTGATGAAATAGCAATATGTGCACGTTTATATTACTTGCGAACTGTGGAAAAAACCTCATGAATTTATAAATAATAACACCTCTATTTCGTTTCGCAGAAAGAGTTAGCAATACTTTATTTTACTCTTATTTATATTTATAATAAACACTGTAAATAGGCATCTATTTATTTTTTATAGTAGGTATGTAGCCTTAGCTTGATGCCTGCATCGGATAAACTTTATCGTGTTCTCTTCAGACGATAGACATTTCTTAATAGAAATATGGCATTGTGCCCGATAGTAAGTATACCTATATATCCTTAGATCGATTCCTGTATCGAATAAATGCTCGGCTAATCTATTGAATCGATTTAGTTGGAATTTGGTATGCAGACAGCTTAAACGTATATGACTAAAACTGTTTTCCCGGATAAATAAGAGTTGTATAAGCTTATATTATTTGCCCAATCTCTTCGTTTTTGACAACTTTAGTTCTTTATCCGAAGTGTCCACAATGCGTGAGCGATACGCTCGGTATTGCAAGCGATCTTAAGCAGTAATGTCACGAAAGGATCGCTACCAATAATAGAAGACATATTCTCTGACTACTTTCACTACTGCCATTGTATAATACCTAATAGTACGACGAAAGTGCTTCTGCATGATATAGAATTGAAATTAAAACACTGTACTTTAAAAGACTACTGCATAATTTTCATTGGCGAAAATGATACTAGAGAGGAAAATTATATAAGTACTATAAATGCTCTGAAGAAATCACTCCAATTAATTACCCACACGAATATTGTTATCTGCTTACCTACTTATATAACCGGCGCACAAATATACAACTACAAAGTCGAAATGTTCTCCAATTACCTCCATTTAGCCCTAGAAAATATAGACAACATATATATTTTTGACAGCAATCGTGATCTATCACTTGAGATGTTTTCCTATACAACTGGAAAAATAAATAGATATGGAATAAGAAATATTTACGAACGAATCATGCAAAATATATTAATTGACATGAAATTATTTAATCATACGGACATAAATACAAATAAAAATAACGTAATAAATAACATTCCCACCTGTGACAAAGCTACAAGCTCTAAGGAGACTTTAAATCATACAAGATGCCACAATAAACCTAATAACAATGAAGATACTGGAAATTATACATTTCGAAACCACAGAACAGCAATTTAAAATTTTATTTCAAAACATACAAAGCATTTACAACAAACATCATCTATTAGAAGCTTTTGTTCAAGAAAAAGCGATATATAATATTATATGCCTAAGTGAGACGTGGCTCTCGCAACAAAAACTTGAAAGTTTACATTTCAGTGGATACAACATTGTAGCATCTTTCTGTCGCTACACACGTGGCGGCGGCGGTGTTTGCATCTTATTACAAGACCATATAGACTTTAAAGAAATACGTGAAATAAGAGATATGTCTATTGAATATTGTATAGAAATATGTGCAATTGAATTATCTAAGCAAAATATGCTAATAGTAACTATTTATTGGAATAGAAGAGAAGAGGAAGTCTTTTTCTGCCAATTAAAACGAGTTATGTACTATATAAATAACAAGTATAAAAAACATAATGTAATATTAGGAGGTGACATGAATATAAATATTTTAGATAACACTTTAAAAACTAGCTCATTTTTGAATTTTATGTTAGAACACAAATTTAAACAACATATAAAAGATCCAACGCGCGTATCTCCTACTACCTCAACATGCTTAGATCTAATTTTTACAAATTTCCATGATATAAATAATTACGCGACTGTTGAAGAATTAGGGTTTTCAGACCACTGCGCAACCATTTTTCACATGAAATTGCATGAAGATAATAAAATAGCAAACTGGTACACGAAAAAAAGATTAAATAACACACAAAACATACAACAATTCAAATACGAACTAAATAAACAAAATTGGCATGAAATAATAACAACAAGCAAAAACATAGACGAAAACTATATAGCATTTAATAATATATTAAATAAAATTTTAAATATGTGTATACCTTTACAACAAATTAAATTAAAAACGACGTATAAAAAGAACTGGCTAACTAAAGGCATTAAATTGTCATGCAAACACAAACGACTGCTAAAAATTCTTACAATGAAAACAAACGACTCCATATTATCCCAATACTATAAAAGATACGAAAAAATCTTAAAGAAATCTATAATAACTGCAAAAAAATTGCAATATATTAATAAAATAAAAAAATCAACGAATAAAGTAAAAACAATGTGGAATATAATTAAGGAAAGAACAAACAAAATAATAAAACACGAAAAAACTAATATTAAATTACAAATAGATAATAACCTAGTTAGTGAACCTAAACAAATAGCTAATTTTTTTAATGATTTTTAGCATCCATTGGGGAAAACACTACCCGAACACTTGGCGACAATCGAAAAGGAGTCCCTGTGGTCTGTCCTACAGAAAACACCATGTTCCTCAAACCAGTGGACCCTTACGAAGTAAACAAACTAATCAAAAACCTTAAAAATAAAAATAGTTGTGGGGTAGACGAACTCCCCCCATCCTTATTCAAACAATGCGCAGATGAACTTACTCTACCGATATATCTACTAATTAATCAGTCATTCGAAGAAGGGACATTCCCAACCCAGCTCAAAAAAACCTTAATAAAACCTATCCATAAGAAAAACATAAAAACAGACCCAAGTAACTACCGCCCTATCGCCCTCTTGCCTACGGCATCCAAGATCTTTGAGAAGGCTATGTGTGACCGAGTCTATTCTTTCTGTGAAAAATACAAAATACTTGATAAATGCCAAAATGGCTTTCGCAGAAACAGATCCACAACTTTAGCAGTATATAAATACATACAAGAAGCTCTTAATTTCATAAATAACAAAAATTACGCTATAGGTATATTACTAGACATGACGAAAGCTTATGACAAAGTGCAATTTAACATATTACTAAATAAACTGCATGGTGTAGGCATACGAGGAAACGCTCTGAAATGGTTTGCATCGTACTTAAAAGACAGGGAACAATTAGTGGAGATTGAATATTATAATAATCAAACTAAAGAAATAGTAAAAATAAGATCCAAAAATAAAGCAGTGAACGCGTCAATCCCCCAAGGAAGCGTATTAGGATGCCTTTTGTTTCTCATCTACATTAACGACCTCCCTAAATTTATAAGCGGACCATGCGTACTATTTGCAGATGACATCTCTCTGCTCACCTCATGTCAAAACAACATAGATATAAATGACAAACTCAACTCAATTCTTTCAACAGCAAATGACTGGATGGACTGCCATAACCTGGAAATAAATTATGCTAAAACTAAATTAATGATATTTCATCCCCATCAAAAATCGGCACTAAAACTTAACTTAAATTATAAAAATACCAAAATTGAACAAGTTGATGAGTTTACTCTCCTCGGGTTGTCCATAGATACACACATAAATTGGAAGTCGCATATACAAAAAATACGAACTAAACTTTCAAAATTCTCATATGCCTTAAGCGAAGTTAAAAAAACAACCAACTTACAAACTGCCCTTGTCACATACTATGCATATGCCCAAGCGTGGCTTAGCTACGGTATTATACTATGGGGCAATAGCACAGATTCACCGACCATATTTACATTACAAAAGAAACTAATTCGAATAATAGCTAATATTGAACCGACGAACAGCTGTAAACCACATTTTCAGGAATACAAAATACTTACACTTACTAGCTTATATATATTAGAAATATGTAAATTTGTCCGGAAACACCCAGAATTTTATAGTACACGTGCAGAAAAACAAACAACTTATACTTTACGACACAAACATAGATTAAATTTACCAACATCCCGACTTAAGATACACTCGTCTAGCACTCTGGTTATGTCTATAAAAATTTATAATAAATTACCGAAAGAAATTATACAGGAAAATAAAACAAATCTATTTATTAATAAATTAAAACATTTTCTGCTAACTAAAAGCTACTACACGATAAAAGAATTTTTCGACGATAAAATTTAACTTATCTTTAACGTTCTAAACACAAATATTATTTAAAGATAACACTAGCAATGAATATATAATTAACAAATTATAATTAACGATAATATTAATTGCATAACAATATAAAAGTATTAACAAAAGTACACATTAATATATATTACATTGGATAGATGCATTATATTTTATATGCTTAAAACAAGTTATTTCTAATGCTATGTAGCCCTCTTCTTCTCTCCTAATTTGTCGGCCTCGGTGGCGTAGTGGTTAGTGTAACCGACTGCCACGCCCTGAGGTCTCGGGTTCGATTCCCGCACAAGTCAAACATTTGTGTGCATGAACATGGATGTTTGTCTTGGTCTGGGTGTTTCTATGTATAATAAGCATGTATTTACAAAAAAAAAAGTATATATGTATGTTTATCCATTGTCTAGTACCCATAGTACAAGCTCTGCTTAGTTTGGGCTAGATGGTGTTGTGTGTATGTGATAGAATATTAATATTAATTTGCTGTGCCCGAGATGGTCCATAATGACCTAATTTGTTTTATAAGTTCGTCTTTATAACATAGTGGAATGTAGAGAAATATTGAGTATTTGGTATGTATAGAATGTGATATTACTGTATCTGAAAGGTTTGTGTTTCCTCTCTCCTATGTTGTTGTGCCCGACAGGGTCCATAATGAACTGTCATATTATTTAAGTTACCACCTAAGCCTACATTGTGGAATGCAATAAACAATTGAATTGAATTGAATTGAATTGAATCTTAGGTCACGGTAACCACATATAGTCAGGCAGTATAAAAAAATATATTCATCTAATATAAAAACTTGCTAGTAAATATTTTGCCTATAATAATTGTAACTAAAAACTGCATAGTTAGATTATGAAGGCGAGAAAACACCACTCAAACTAAGCCGATTATCGTTTAGCGTTGCACATACATTTTGCATAATAGATAATTATTCTAAATACGAATGTGAGTTTGTTTATTTATTATGCTTTCACGCCTAAACTACTCGACCGATCATCATGAAATTTTACATACACGTTGCCAGGGATACCGAAAAGGACAAAGAATTTCTTTCATCCAGAAAGTTAACTATTGTAAGAAACCTTATCTAAATTACATGTACGCGAGCGAAGCCGCAGGCAAAATCTTGTTTGTTTATAATTTACAAAGAAAAGACTAGAATACTCGTAAATTTAAATAAAACCTGGCGTTATATCTTCAGCCATTAACTTACGCAGATGGCGAGCGACGCGGTAAAAGCAGTTAATAACGTTAAAATATTGTCGTCAATACGTCAACTCGTGTGGAAAAAACAAAGCTGCTTCTTGAATTATAGTGCAGTATGATAAATTAAGTAGATGATTTTTGAAACGCCGTCGCCTCTTTCTGTTAGGAAGTTATGTCCATCAAGGAGGCGGCGGCGCGGCAGAGGGAGCGTTTAAACCCTCTCCCCAACCGCAGAACCGGGCGCCGGAGGGCGCGAGATGACCTTCAGCCACCTTGGGGTTTGACCTGGGGGTGGTGGGGTTCGTGGGCCTGCCCGCCACCCGATCAGCACCAGGTCCGAGAGGCGGCGTGCGTGTTCCCACGCGCACCTCTGTGATGTGTGTCCATCCCCCCCACGAAAGGGGGCAATAGGGCTTTAATCTAGAGGTGACTACAGGCTAGTCTTGTTGTGAAGTGGCCTGTCGTTGCATGCGGCGGGCCGAAACCTCGGCGGGGTCGCGACCGCATATGAAAGTGATTTGCACGACCCGATCGATTGCAGTTTGTCGAGGAACACCGTGGTAGGTTTAGTCGGTATTCCGGGAGGTCCATTATTATCTTCATTACCATTTTTCTCTTTTACCCCGGTGAGTCGACATAACCCCTCCGCCCGCCTCAGCGGAGAGGTATGCGTCAAAGCATTCCCACATGTAAAAAAAAAACAGTAAATGATTTTAAAAATGACGTTTGTTGAGACTACGTATATCATATTTTAGTAAGACCTACCATCATATGTTTTTTAATAAGTAATAAGAAACTGTGGGTACCTGTTTACGCTTTACATTAAAATCATTACCAAATGGTTTTAATAACATAAGCTTAGTTGCTCACGTGCGCGTAATCTATACAAATAATCGATATATACAAATAAATAAAATTGATGTGTCTGTTTATAATGTCAAATTAACAGCTTTTTACTAAAGGTATAAATTATGAAAGTATATACGGTACTTATAGCAAAAAATAGATTTTTATATTTTTTGTCTGTCTGTTCTGGGTAATCTCTGAAATGGCTGGACTCATTTTGACAGGATTTTCACTAGCAGATAGCTGATATTATAAGGAATAACTTAGGCAACTATCATTTAAGAAATATTAGGGGATCCGTAAAAGAAAAATCAGTGCAGACGAATTTGCGGGTAACAGCTAGTTATGTATATAACACCACGTTATCATATGGAGATATACATATATGCGTAACTATATATATATATATATATATATATCTGATAAAGCTATATATTCGTATAATAATAATAATGTCCTCCAGACCGAATTTCGGTCACGGCGGCCAATCTTAACGGAGACTGGCCATCTGCGTAGGAGATATTATAGTGCACAAGCGTGTGCGCGAACTCAAGTGCACTCTCTGTTCCCTCACTCTCATGATCCGATGGGGCGGATAATCCAACACGACCGGAGAGAGATCAGGCGTAGAACCAACGGCTTCACGTGCTTTCCGAGGCACGGGGGTGTCTAATACCGCCAACTTCCTAACTCCGGGCTGCTATTCAGATTTCTTAACAGAAAAACCCAATAACGTTTTGTTGGCCCGACCCCGAGACCTCATGCATCATTGCTACATTATAATAAGTTTCTTCCTTTAGATTGGCTATCAAAACTATCGCTAATATCAAAAGGATATTGTACCATATCGATAAGTTTGTAGCTACTGAACTCTGAGAGCTTAGACCACACTAAGTCCTTTTGCCGTCGCAAAAACGGTGGCTTTTGTGACGGCTATTTTAAAGGTGCTTTGATCACTGTTTCAGATCGCAATATATCATATTTAGTTTATAAATTAACTGCTAATCTTATGCTAAGTAACTTTGAAATCTTTTACATGCTATATGTATTAGCAAATCATGTATGACCGATATTGTACAGTATCGTCGTTTAACACCGTGTTACATGCGAATAAATATTACATTTAAAATTTCTTAAAATATGACACTGATTAACGACATCGCTGTTCGGAACAGATCATAAAGCGTAAACACAAATTCTTATGAAACAAACAATGCATTTTATTTTATTTATTAATAAAATGCAATGCTGCAATGTATATGTATTGTCATTACAATACATATTGTTACGTGCTGGGTTCGACGGATAAGAATATAAACAATATTACCGACTAAAACACGTTTTATTCAAACACACAATTAAATTTAAAACACAACAAACACTATACCACACTTTTTCACTGTACTGCTTCAAACTCCGTAGTATTTCCGCTTCCGTTCGCTTCGATGAACACTTGACCGCTTACGATTGTAAACTGACTCGGCGGTGCGCGTGCGCCCTATGTATACGCGAGTAAAGCGTTTCTAGAGTTTTCTAGTAACGCCGTACTCGGTATGTAAGCAGTACGATGATTCGAGAAAGTACTAGCATTCTCTCTTAGATTCTCGTACCGTACTACGTAGTTCCGTAAGATGTCAATAGATGGCGGTGTAAATTATTAGACGGAACTGCCGAGTCTTTCCCCCAATGCCGAGAGACGTCACTGGGCGTAACAATATACATTGCAGCTTTTTTATGTTTTATAGAACTAGGTTATGGCTACGACTTTGTCTGCTTAAACTACTTTAGTCCGCAATATCGTCTACGACAATAATTATACTATGCAGCAAATATCCAGTTTCACCGAATAGAATTAATTTATCAAATTCTACGTGATTTAGACTTTATGTTGAACTCCAAGCTATCAATTTATGAAAACGATGCATAAAATTCGTTTTGAGGTTTGCTTGAAACTCATGCAAACAAATAGTTATAAAAATACAGAGATTCAGATTTAAAAACCTATACTTTATAAATTGAGCTATTTGTTTTAAAATACATATCATCTTTCATTTATGAAAACAGCGTCATTGGGCCTGTGCCTGTAAAATTTTGGTAAGAAAATCGTTAACCTTGTGTGCCCCTTACAAACTATTTTATCAATATTTTAATGGGAAAGCCAAATTCGATGATATTTCACATGATATATAATTGTTATCTTTAAATTAAGTTTGTATATTCGTATATAAGAACCCGCACTGGGCCAGCGTGGTGGACGATGGCCTAACCCTCCTCACACTGAGAAGAGGCACGTGTCCAGCAGTGGGACGGTTTATAAACAGGATTGATATTATTATACACAGCTCACGGGATATAGTCAGACTACGTATGTACGTATAAAGATAATTCATTTCTTGATATATAAAATACATTTCAAAATAACCATAGTATTTTAAGGAATCACGATATTTTATAAATGAAAATACGGGAATTCCATTGGTAAAGACATAATAGTATGAATGTGAAAGTAAACATTGTTTACATTACGTAACGATACAAAGGTTGGGACAGTTTTCAGTGTTATTGTTCGGTACTGATGCCGAAGGCGCGCCTTTGTGTCCGAGCGCCTACGTGCGGACCGGCCACGTCAGCTGCAAACCCGCTTTTGTATAGGTCGTAGCCGGCGGTCAGCTAATATGTCACATACTTATGTAGCTTACTACATAAGTATGTGACATATTAGCTGACCGTATTACCCTTAGGTAATAACGGTATTTGTATCGGTGACTAAGACATAAATTATAATATTATACTTTTGTATATTACCGAAGAGGTTGGCAGAGTATTATATACATATTTATCCTTCTTTATTATTGAGAAATATGTAATAAGGATCGTGCTTTAGCCATCCACTTAAAAGGATTAATCTTTTTTATTTGTTATCAATGTTATCATATTTATTACCAACTCAAGCATAGAACTCGGGTTGACTTTAAGCGTAATCCGAAATTATTATAGGACTAACAGAACAGGGGCAGATACGTAGTCAATATAAATATTCTATTATTTTACTTTTGTTTTTTTTAATAATATTACTAGAAATTTGGATGACAAATGACTAGTGTTCTTGCTGACCTCTCTAGCTAACCTAGGATGCTAGTATTAGGAGTGGGTTCACGTCAATAGTGCAAGAAGTGGGATTTGATGTCGCGATCTCTCGATCATAGGTCCAATGCCCTATCCATTGGGATCGCGCTTAGATTTATAATTAAGTCACTTAATATCTTAACTGTGTCAGTATTAAATATGCATGCCTTAAATAGTGCTCTTGAGCAATATGAAAGCTTTCATACATGAAAAATGGTACATTAAACGTCACAGCATAAACTATGCTATGCCGCGCTTCTATCAGAGATAAAAAAAATAGTAATATTCCTAAATGAATAAAAAAATACATTAAATAAAAGACAAAGTTTTGTTCGCCGCACTTAGAGATGAAAATAATTCGTGCTTGAATAATGCGTCGCCAAACGCAGCCAACAAAGTCAGTCCGACGGTATATACTTATAGTCATATTTATACGGCCTATGTAGTCCTCACTGAGACCACAGTACAAAAATATACAGTAACCTATCTTCATACAAACGGTCGGAACTCGAGTCATACCTACGCGCCTCGGCTTCGGCATGCGCTCGGCACGCAACCAGTCGCGAATGCACCGCAGTGACGAACGGGCGGTGTGATTGTTTTGTAAGCAGTAAGCGTACGATTTGTGATAATTTGATTTGATTGAACACTTTCTATTTCATTCATTACGAATTTCATTTTTTATAATATAATATACATATTATATTTACAATCACTAAACTAGAAAGAAACTCAAGTAGATAGATAAAATTAAAATACTGTAGGCGGGCAGCCCTAACGCGTGTCTACGAACCGCGCTCTTGTAAGTAATTATTTTAAGAACAGGGCGAGTTACAATACTGTATATGTATGTACTGTGCTGAGACGCTCCGATTGGATAAAATACGTCAGTCAAGGCGTCTCTAGAAGAAAACTAGCGCGTTCTATGTTCTATATGTAAAGCCAGTAACTTAGTACAAAGTACGAACCTAACAAAGTTTGGAACACTATTCGAAACTATAAATTAGGGTCAGGAAAGTAATATAAAAGTCTTGCTCGAAGCGTTAATTAGCTAACGTGAAAAACACACTTGTAGCAAATAATGCTGCCACTTGCAATAGTATGCGCCCGCGCACGAGAATTTTATGGTCCAACTTTTATATAGCATATAGCTTTAAAAATATTTATTCTCTATCAAAACCTTCTCCCATACTGGAAATAATTCCTGTGTCATGGGGAACTCCACAAATATTCAAACAATGAACACAAAGAATACCCAGACTCGTAACAACTATTTGCGGATCTCATATTTTTTTGTTCTATATAGTGATCGAACCCACAACACTCGGCGTCTGTTAAATCTATAAATCTCTACTTAAACCAGAGAACGAACATTTTTCATTTCCTATAAACGTCGTCAAAACAATTCTGCAGCGAAAACACATTCCGTTTGACATTGAGCTATGATAGCGAATGTCCCGTCAGGGAGGACACAGTGCCATCTATCGGTAGATTACACAAAACACACGTGTCCATTGAATGTTTACTCGCATGACATAATCGTGTGTCTCAACCGGCCTGTTGGGACGACACTGCAATAATTGGCCATGACACGCGCCGTTCCCTCGAGACTCAGTTATGAGATCATATATCCGTGTGTTAGCTAAGCGACGTGAGCTCTCGACACAACTTGAGTTATTTCTGCTCCGACGCGATAAAAGAATACTAATCTCTTAGGCTGCGTAGTTTGCGGAGCGTTGATCGATTTGAAAAGTTTTCTCTTCGCTTCGCGGTTGAATATCGTACGGAAGTCGGTGCAAGTCTATTATATATAATACATAGTAGTATAATTTTAATACTTGTAGAGTATACATACAAGTATTAAAATTATATTAATATAATGACAGCAATATTTTACCGAAAATAAGAAAATTGAATTCACATGTGGAGATTAAGAAAATAATGGATAATTTGTAGCAGGTCTAAATCCGTAGTTGGTATAATATATTCTTTCATCATATTTAATAGTGTTTTGCATGAATGAATTGTAGGTTTGATCCCCATATGAAACAAAAAATTGTGTAATCCACAAATTATTGTTATATTAACACTACAGAAAAAGATGTGTTATAAAAAAAAATTTAGCAAGAATATCACATTTGATAAAATTATGATGTTCTTAACCTCGGTACATAAAACACTGTTTAAACATAAAAGATGTATGTTTATGTATATACCATAATACCCTTAAACATATAAATGAATCGCCTCTCTAACAAATAGCATGTGGTTTCAATACCTTTTCAAATAAGGAAGTCTCAAGTGTTAACCCCAAATATTTGAGGCAATCTCTCAAGACGTATTCGTCAATAGAGATTGGATGAAACCACTCGAACTATTTAGAGTTCGGTTTAATAACCAGGCACCCAGCTAGAATCGAGTGTGGTTCGGTAGATTAGGATATTATGCAATATGTTTAGGAAGCAGTTTCATAATTACTTATCGTGTTTGGCAACTGCAGGCTAGCCTCTATATACGGGTAGCTAGAGTCTAAATTATAAGCAATAGCGGGCACACTTATAAAAAGATCTAATAATAGGTAATTTATTATGAAAGAAGCAAGATGACAATGAAGAAACTAAGAAATGTTGTAGTACAACAAACTTGGAAGCTTGCTGAGTAATCGTGTAACAAAGTAACTAAGAAGTGTTGAAGTAAAGAATTTGTGGGCTATCGATTTGCTGTTTCTCCAATATACTTATATACTGAAAATCGTGGAAGGTTCCCCGTATGTATTGGAGTAATATGATTACTCAGCAAGCTTAAAAGCTTACTGAATAATCGAGCCTGGTGAGCTGCATCCCCAAACTTTGCTGTCGAAAAGATACCACTACCTGGAAATGTTTCTCGTTTAGCTTTCAGCGATCACGATTTCTCCCACGGACAGCTCTGGAATGAACTATCTGCTGTAGTGTTTCCTAACGGATATGACATGTATTATCCTGCTTTAAACGAGGATTAATTTCCATATTAGGTCAGATAGATATTAAATTATATATATATAAATTAATTGTTGTATATTCTTAAAACTGTCTGCTTTAGTCTAGTCAACAAGTGCTTTTTTGGTCAACTTTTTCAGCAGTCTGGGAAAGATATGAACGAATTGGCCGTATTTTCATCACCCTGAAAAAATTATAATTATTGGTCCTACAATTCCGGGAGTCAAGATTTTTTGGGCAATTTCCTCTTCTTCTTAAATCTTTTTTTATATTTGAAAAATATCAATTATTTTTTGAGATATTTGGAAAAACTGAACCCTCTTTTTTTAGTTAATTGTTTATAACTTTTGCAATTTTTGCAAGCGCCACTTGAATTTTTTCAAAGTCATCTCCATGCCTTTCCGAATCGAATGACAACTCATTCATATTTTTCCGAAAATGCTGAAAAAGTTGACCAAAAGAGCACTTGTTGACTAGACTACTTACCCGCATCAGCATACAATGAAAAAAACCCACTATTCTATTCGATTGCAATTACGCTCATATTTGTTTAGCAAATATATATAATAACAATACTTCTTCAATAACTAACAACTCAAATAAATAAAATATGAAACTCGCTACAGCTTATAATATACACCTACGGATAATCTAGTAATCGCCTGTCGATATTCCATAGTGAGTGTCGAGATTGAATGCGGTGTCTCCCGCAATACATCGATGATCCAGTACTACATCTATATTGATAGCAGTATACAACCAACAATGTATATGATGTATTGTTTATCATCGCATAATAGCGACAGATGTCTTGATTTATATACGGTCGCTGATTGGGAGTTATGCGGCAGGATTACTATAAGCTTAGTATTGCGTTTACTCTGTGTATCTAATCTGATTACGGGCACAAAGCTCGGTGTACATGAGTACACAAGCCATAAAGCAATCGCACTTACATCAGCAGTAGCGATCGTGTGCACTAAAACAAAGGTGTTTGAAGTAAAGTGCGCGAGAGGGAGCTGTCAGATGAGTGCATTATTAAGATTAAAGAATGACGTCACGCGGCGAGTCGCGAGCTCTCAATTATAATGACGTGTACGTAGGATGGCGGCGCCTCAGTGCACGATGAGCGGACTCTCGTGTACAATACAGCGCGTGTAATACTGTAGAGGGCTTCGTCGTCGATGGCACTCGAGCCGATACAAGCGGTAATCAAATTGGCACGCTCCCGTGGTCAACAATCGAATGAGACGGCCGCTTGTTTATTTTATTTTACAGTATTTTTATTGCAAGCCTGATAGAATTGGAGATAAAAATCTTTAGAGCATAGGGAACTATGGTTTACAGACTTTCTAATAAGAGAGTGCATACTAATAAGTCCGTACTTTACCATGCTACTTTATTATAATAATAATATAAACCCTGTATTAAACTTTCACACTGCTGGGTACGGACCTCTTCTCAGTTTGAGACGGGTTAGGCCATAGTCCACCACGCTGGCCTAGTACAGGTTGGCAGACTTCACATATCTTCGAGAACATTATAAAGAAATCTCAGACATGCAGGTTTCCTCACGATGTTTTCCTTCGCCGTTAGAGCAAGCGATAATTATTATTAATTATTTAATACGCATATAACTTTGAAAAGTCAGAGATGCCCACCTTGGGTTCGAACCCAAGACCTCTGCGTGGCAGTCCAACCGTTTCCCACTAGGCTACTTTAATATACTTTTGTTTATGACTTCTTTGAGCAGAGACATGCGCTTATGTATATGTGAGTGTGCGGTATTACACGAATTGATTTTTTATAATAAACATTAATATATTTACGCCTATATGCCCAGAAGGCTGGCGAAATGTCGGTATTATCTTCCTCTGTACACCTGTTTAGAAATATCATAGAAATCCAGCCTCACGCATATATATGCGTGAGGAGTCAAAGTTAGTATCTATACTTACATAAGTATGCAAATAATAACAATTTAATGCTTATGTCTGCTCTGTTTGTCAATGAATTTTCTTTTTTGTTGAATAACTATTGACAAGCTTTAGATTTATCTATAAAAATAATTTGGAATCACTTTTTATCTTATTAATTTATATTGACGCTTAGCTGTTTTGTATTTGAAGTACAAATAATTCTATTTATTTTTCCACATACAAAGATCAGATATAAAATAGTATAATAAAAAGATGTTGGCAAATGTAATTTCTTTTTCTTAGAAATTAAACTACTTTATACAGATTTAGTTCTAATTTAGATTTTTGTTTAAATAGCTTAAATTGTAGTAAAATTTATTTAGTGATATTATTTTCTGCTCAAATTTTCAATAATGATTATGGTCGAGCTTTGACCACTATGCGAATACTAGTATACACAAATACAAAAGAAAAAGAAAGGTTTCAAATAATAAAGTACTTGCTTTCTACAAGATTCAT
The DNA here is from genome assembly GCA_930367265.1 of Catocala fraxini. NCBI lineage: Eukaryota > Metazoa > Arthropoda > Insecta > Lepidoptera > Erebidae > Catocala > Catocala fraxini. Next base: position 8,835,680 of record OV884025.1, on the reverse strand, counting down.
ACATTCTTATTCCAAATACCAACAATATTGTACATACTGTAACACTCACAATCGATCACAGCTATGCAAAGCTATGAAAACAACAAGGCAGCCAATTTATATCCATGCAATACAAATAAATACCGCGTTCGAAATTCGAACAGATATGAGTGAAGTTTGCTACCAAATATTGAATTTAGAAGACCGCTGTCAGTTAGACATACGTCACTCGAGCCATTAGCTAATTGCTCGGAAAAATGTCACCTCTTCACCGAACGCCCTCTCGCGGGTAAATCGTCACAACGTGCCGCCACCATCCACCATTTGAATGAGTTCAACTCACTCGTCTTTTACAATCAACCGATATTGACGCACACCCAATACTTGGCAGGCGAATAATATGATTTGCGAGATTGAACGCGGCTTCGGTGTAATATTACAAATACACGAATTTTCAATTATATAAATATGTAGATTTAAAGTTATATTTAAAAGAGAACGCGATGAAATTGGATATCAGTGTAAATTTAATGTAGGTATTACATTCGGGTAAACGTGGCATGGCAATAATCTTAATTAATTTTCTAACAACTATTTGGTCGGATTTTACCCCATTATTGTTATTAATTATATGAGTTGCGCACTGGTAGTGAATGCGACTGTTGTCGGTCTCAGGATGGATCCCTGGATCGGGCAAAGTGTTATTAGCTTTTTATTCTAGATTTTTTCTGTGACTGCACGGTGTCTGTCCTCGGTAAGCACCAATATCCTTACTAGCAAAATGAGGTTATAGTACATGTCATTTCTGCATGACCGATTCGGGAACATAAGCGTGAGAGTATCTTTGTTCTTAAAGTAAAATATCACTCGATTGTCTTTTGAGAGACACCTTGTTTCTGTAGCAAAAGTTTGCGCACAATCGGGAGGTATCGGATTGATTTCTATGCTGAGCAAAACATAATTGAGTTCTTATGTTTGAAACTACGTCAGTCTCGTAATCGACCCTTTTAAAAATAATCAGGTCGCTCTCTATTACGAGGTATCTAAAATCGTAGCTGATGTAATTTGAGCGTTAGATCTCTGCTTATTTATTTGAGAATATATGCTTGGTATATAAAATATATATGTAAATACTACCAGGCTCCAGTAATAGATAGTATTATTTGCAGTACATATAAACACTTTTATTTATAATAAAATGTCGAAAATAGGTCTATTATTTTTAAAGTAACTCAACCAAATAAACGTAGAAATAAAATGTTTACTGGAAAACATTACTGTTATTTAAACGAGTGTTGATTTTATGCTCACACTGGGTAAATTTAACTTTTCTGCTGGTAATATGGATGTTCTGTAGGTAGAGCTCCGATGTTTTCCCACGAGGCAGCGATTAAAACGGTCCCTGAGACCGATTCACTACAGTCACTCCGTTCGCTAACCACTTAAATCGATTCAATAGCCAAAAGCAATTTATCTAGAAAGTCGTGATGAAAAAATTAAAGTACTGATACATTGTATCTATTATGTAGGCTCTTTCTAGATTTTTTAGAACGAGTATTTATATTTTATTTTTTTAAAGATAACTCTCGCACTAGAAATGTCTTCTGTGGCGTGGGAGACTTTACAAACATTTAAACAAAGGACACAAAGAATCTGGGTGTTAGGTCGAACCGTCTCTTTGTGGATCACACAAGTATTTGTCTCATGCGGGTATCAAACCCATAACACTCAACGCAGTGGCAATGGCGAGGCGACCACTTAAGCCAATGACGGAGCCGATTGTAACTTAGTGCTTTCCGTAACAAGGCACATAATACATCATTATTTTCGTGTCTAGTAGAACTAACGTAGGGTGATCGTACTTTGTGCCCTAGTAATAATAAAATACATTTGTACAAATTCTTGGTATTCTGGGATAATAATTTGCTACACTCCCATCAATATACGACATAAATTTAAAAACAGACCGCTCGCATTTCGAACCTGATATAAAAATGATATATGTACGTTTTAATTCTGAAATTAGAATCTGTTAGCACAAAACTACACACTTTGGCTATTATAAGATTAAAGTGACAATGTATGAGGGAACAACAGGCAACACATAACGTGCAGTGGCACAGGGTGGCTGTTTTAGCTTGATTAATCACGTGCTATTAAACTAATGAGCGCAACGAGGCTAATTAGATAGCCTGTGCGCGCACGCAAATTGTTTTACTATTCACACACGGGGTGCCACTGATGAAACTTTTACTATACGTTATTATATGCAAACTCACACTAACTACATTGTGAGCTAATGGAATAGGTAAATTAGCTGATCATATGACGCAGTATATCATTCCAAAATCGACCTCATTGCTTTGAAATACAGATGTAGATAGAGCTCAGTATTTAAGACAGCTTGGACAGCCCTTTATTAGAATTGTTACACACACATATGTAATTATGTACGGTGTGTTGAGCTTATAATAGAATCGAGTAAAATTAATTTTAAGCTCACCATTCTGAATGAGCTAGACTCTTTAATGAAAACAAGCATTGTTGAGGTAGGTTCACTTTGTATTAGTGTCTGTACGTTTTAAATTTAGAACATTTGTATTAGAAATAAGTTAGAATAGTGATTCAAACTTATTTGTTATACACATGTCACAATATAAAACCAAAAAGAAACAGTAAGAAATTAATGATGTAACTTTTTTATTTCAGTTTAGTAAACAAAACCTATTTAGAAAAACACGCACGAGAATTTGACATACACGCTATTTTCAATTTGTCACTAATGGCTCTCGTACAAGGTGCGGCGAGTATAAAATGCGCATACTGCGTGTCTTGCGTGCATTTTATGCATTGTGTAACTCACTGTAGATGCGAGATGTGTAATGTATGCCACCTGCACTTGCATAAGTAACTAGTGCGTAGCTTGCGTTTATAAATCGCGTTAGTACTTGCTTCAGCTTCTTGCATTGTGCAAGTAGCTTCAAAATGTAGTCATGCAGCTTACACCAGTATAAATAAAGCTACAACATAGTCAAATAGCTTGTGTTTATCGACTCTACTTGCTTGCACCTTAAAACCACTTAGTAAATCAATACAAAAACAATTACAACAAAGGAGCTATCCATATACTTTACGAATGGTCAGAGCTTTCAGTGACCTAAAAGGTTTTTACTAGCAGTTGTTCTAAGTCTAAGCTAGAGCTTAGCATCCATTGTTTGTTAATAAGCGACTCAGGAGTCCGGTGACTGCGATGACACACCAAAGAGAAAATGTAACAACAATATTTCCATACACAAAGTGAATAAATAAGATACAAATTGTGTATTCATTGTTAGAACGATCCTTTGAGATTGGTCCCCGTTATGAGAGGCCGGTACCTGCGACAGATGCCAGAGCTACATAAATTCGCTTTATTTAATTAATACGTCGCAAGTGGCTTGTCGAGTACAACCGGTGTCCGGTAATTGACCGGTACAACTCTAGACGTATTCTTTGTATTGTACCACAAATTGTACCTGTATATAGAGACAGCTGTACCGTTTGCTTTCAACGTTTCATTACGTGCATGTCATTCAACGACCGCACGGTATTACAAGGAACAGGTTCTGAAGCCTGTTTAATACGTATTTTATAGTCTCACAAAGAAATGGAGAGCTCATTTGGTATTCATAAAGGATAATGCTTCAATTATATTAATTATCTCCAATATCCTGTGAGGTATATATAATGTCTTATCACTCTTCGATCACGTGTTCGCCGGCCAGGTGGTATTGGCTACCTGAGCCATGGGTCTTACGGACAAAACGACCCAAACTTAGCAGACTCTTTCAAGTTTCAACGGTATTGTTAAGAACGAACTAAGTAATAATATAATTTTTATTAAAATTAATCTAATCGATAGTATCGTCTGACTATTACCACATACATGCATAATTGACCCTTCCGGTCAGCTTTTCTACTAGTGCCATTGCACTATTTGAAGACATTTTTGCTGATGAAGATGCTTGCGATAACTAAAAAAATTTCAAACCCGCGCCGGCCACGTTTTTACTTTTTAGGTTATATTGCACTTCACTGATTTCATGTTTACTTTTACTGATTTTTACTTTAAAATCTTTACTTTAGTGGAAATTGCGTGGGTCTGGGCCCATAACCTGTTGAATTTAATATGAAATACAGATTTAATAAGAACACTTGCAATTAACTAACGTGGTTTTATTTAGAGATGCTACCATAGTAAATTACAGATGACGTACTTAGGTACTAGTGTTGTGCGGTTGTGCCAATCGATAAGAAAGGAAAAAGTTTCTTACTACAACAATGCACATATAACTCACGCCTATATACCCGAAAGAGTAGACAGAGGCACTCACATTTTGCAACCTATGGTGTAAGTTTATTGTGAGTCTTTTGTCGTATCACACACTGTTCAGACTCTATGCTGTTACTAGAATTTTTTGATATAAATCTTAGTAACACAAACCGACCCAAACCCAGTACTCCATGCACAACAATATTTTACACTACAACCGTGCTACCGACACTGGTCTTTCGCCTGATTATGACCAGACTCTAAACAAAATCTTTGGATCCCACATTACCTACTCGACATACGAGCAATAGCAAAAGTGCATCGGGTCCACATGCCCACGGTATTTTTACAATAGAACGAAATATTTAAAATACTTCATATTCTGCGAAGATTTATTGGTACTATAGAGATTGAGACGTCGGCAATATCGTCGCGACCTGGGAACAGATTGCCGTGCCTCGGTCTGTAATTGAAAATTCTTCCAAAAGAATGGCTATCTACATACGCTGGAATTCTAACACACAATGGACTCAATGATTGTAAGTTTTCCTAACTATAGAAAAACTAAAGGTAAAATTAAAATATCTAGATACTGATTTATCTCATACATTTTTACTCTGGAACATTTACATTAAACCTCATAGCTCTGTTAAATCATTATATGTGGTTTGGCTATTTAACATATTCAAAGCGATATAAAATAAGGTCGTGTCGGACATTAGGCGCTAGCGTAAGTAGGCAAACGTTCGTGTAATGGCTGAGTGCAATAAAACATGGGAAGTCAGACGCATGCTAAATGTGCTACGCCGCTATGGGGTAGACTAGCGTAGACCCTCGTAGCCCGTAGCGCTGCCAACGAGCGCCATTACGAGGCACTTGGCCCATTACAACGCAGATTAGACCTGCTACCACTGGTAATGTATGCAATTTTTCACGCAAGTATTAAAATATTCAGAGAGCCCCGCTGCACAATGCACCGAGGGGATGTCTGATTTAGATAATGTGCGGTTGTGACCACGCGGGGCACTCCCTCCACGGGATAAGGGGACCGGGAATGAGAATAATGTTTATTTATTATAATGGCTATTTGTGGCGAGATTCAATAAAATTGCGACTGTAATAATAATATTTAAATATTGATTATGCTCTCATTTCAGTAGACTGCCTCAGTGGCGCAGCGGTAGTAATGGACCGCTGTAGATAATGTGTTATGTTCGATTTCTGGGATCAGCCTGGTCATTGGATTTTCTTTAAGAAATTTTTAATAACCGCACAATATTTGGAGGAATTAGGCTCTGTAGACCGTTACCGTTCGTGTATTTAGATTTGAAACGATATATTATGTATGTATGATTATGTTCAGCAAAAATGAAAATTATAATACGCTGTGTATTGATCAGTGTAACACAATTATAATGTATGTCATTAAAAGTAATTACGGCATGATGTCTATGAAATATATTCTTTTAAATAGTATTAAAATGTTTTACCTCTCGATTATAATGACATAATTGCACGAAGCGTCATTCCACGTTCGGTTCAACGAAATAAATTACAGTCAAATTAATATTATAATTATTGAACGTACTGATCTTTACCCAATTATAGCGATTTAAATTTAATTATTATTTGTAATTGCATATGATGTTCTTTGCTGATCATAATTATGTATACATAGACACACGCATACAAACCTATACTACCTACGTAATAGCGTACTAGTCTATTGTCGTTCACCGGGTCTTTACCCGGTGAATGATAATAGGCTCGTACGGAGTCTTGGTCTGTACCCAGACTCCGTATTGTTACTGAGAATTTCTTGACAGGAAAACACAATATATCTTTTTTCTACCCAGGTATTGAGTACAGCACCACATGCACAGCATTCATCTTTACTATCCCGGCACCACTAAGACAGTATAAATTACTAGCAGGCCTCAGTTTCATCCATCTTTATGATTACTAATCCGCTCCCGCGGCTCATAGCGTAGTGTTAATGATGAATTATTAAAATCGTTTCAATAGTTTTAGAGTTTATCGATTATAATCAAATAAATCTATACTCTATATTAGCATAGATAGTATAGATTAAATCGAAAAATTGCAAGATATACTCATGTTATCATTGCATCGCGATCGTGCAAAAACCCTAATTGTCTATTTTAAGTTATGAAGCTTTTATTTATATAAATAAACTTTGAAGTCAAAGTTTATTTATATAAATTGATAAAGAAAACTATGAAGGGCTCAAACTAGTTACCTCGTGGTTCCTAGTTCATACATTTGTACAGTCACCTGTAATAGTGCATGGATACCTTAAGGTCCAAAATCCTGTGAACACCCGAATTAGAATGAATATGAATGAATTAGACGGCGTTGTTTTATAAATATTGCAACGCGTACTGCTGGCGACAGTAGCACCGTTTATACTAGTACAGTCGTCATCGAATTCTCTTTTCATATTCAAAACGCTTTATAAAATTCATGTATTAGTTAAGAGAAAAATTGTTAAAAGCAAATGATAAAAATAAATTATTCTTATTTTTATTATATTTATTTTAACAAATAGGTAAAATTTATGAGAAATTATAATCTCAACTGAAAAGACACTCGAACACAGGGACAGAATAATGTTTGCGTACGAACAGAATAGCGAGTCATCGAAAGTATCTATAAAGTAAACTACCCACTATAAATTTATAAATTCATTGGTAATTCTTTGCTTCTTGTTAAAACAAGAAGCAAAGAATTTTACTTTTTACTTTTTTTATTTCAAGAAATTTGACTTCAAAATAACACATTTCAGGGTAAACCCTGAAATGTGTTATTTTTGAAATAAACTGTTGTTAATAGAGATTTAAAAATTGTTTAAAGTAAATTTATAGAAATTGAGTTATTAAGAAATTTATTTATATTTATTTCATGGTAGTGCACCGCCATATATTACGATATAAATAAACTAACAATTATTGTATCGAATTCCGTTAGATAGCGTCAATTACCGGCTTATACTATTTCAGTTTTGAAATAGGTATGCATTTTTGCACCTCACTGTACATAGACTCGCCGCCTGTACATACCCAAGAGGTTAGACCAATTTCAATCAGTAATATTATATTATTTATCTTCTTCAGTTTAATTAGTAGTTTCTTTTTTTGAATATTTGTGAGCATCATACTGTATTTGTTGTTCTATGGCCAGGGACTGAAACATTGCTGTGCTGTAACGTATAGTTTATACTGCGCCCAATCCCTTGTGAGACATATTTGTATGTGTGTCTCTGAGAGAGAGACACAGACACACCGATGTGTGTGACGAAATAAATGGATTATCAGTTTCTATTGTACGTTAGGCTAATAATAAATTCTTTATTTGGAATTTGGCAAGCTCTACATTAACTCAGAATATCGCTGTTCATGTCACTTCGATGCTTTACTGGCGTAGTTCCAAGATGCACCCACACATACAAACATTCATGCAGCCGCTAGGTATTGTGATTCGATATAACTACGGTAGTACATTCATAATGAGAACTATTTAAATTTTTGGTAGTATTACATATAAGATCTTTACTTAAGGTTGTAACAGCATCGGTGGCGCAGCCAAATATCTGCATACACCTGCTAACATTTTGGTGTGTAATACACATCTGCCTTACTTTGTGAAAGAGTAGGAGAGTGACTATGTATGTACAGATGCATCTCTATAATTGTGAAAGCATGTGAAAATATTTCGAAGTTTGTCACTAAATCACGCGTGAAATGTTTTTGAATAAAACTTAACACACAGATAGTCTAGGTCCTAGATCAATAAATATCTTGCTTTTATCTACATGTGCCATTTTGTTGGTGTAGAGCCACAAGCGTAATCTTAATATGATTATTTTCACTTGATTTATGGTTAGTTAATTTTCAGATTAATATTTTTAAAACTTTACTGGACTTTAAAGACTGACTAAGAAAGTTTATAAGGCTAGTGTTAATGGAACAGTCGCAAGAGGAAGACCTAGGCGAACGTTTCTTGATCAGATCAGAGGCGTTCTGGACAAAGGCCAGATTAAGAGCACCTTGAACCGACGGGCGTGTATGAGGAATGTGATGAAAGTGAATGAAGCCAGAGAAGTGTGTCAGGATCGTAGCAAATGGAAATCCGTAGTCTCTGCCTATCCCTCTGGGAAACAGGCGTGAATCTATGTAATGTAATGTACTGGTCTTTTTATGAGCAGAAATGTAAATTACAAGCAAGAAGAATAAAAATTATGTAATAAACTTGCAATTTCAACGACACTCTTCGTTGTTCATAAAATAAGCAGTACCACCTCATATACCTATATATATTAAAAACTCTTCAATACCGCGTACCATTTAATTTCATGACTTCCAAAGTTGAACAATACAAGGAAAACCTACCACTAATGGTTTAACCATTGCGAGCTGAAGTGCTGACTCAGCAATGACATACCAAAAACTTTTTCTATCATCTCAATTCAATATAAAACATCCAGGTGCTTACGTAAACAAGTCGGGCCTCACTTCGTATTCAAAAAGACAAACAGGCGTATCACGTATCGGAGACGATGGCGGCTGAACGTCCCTAACTCGAACTAAACAAGTTCGCGGCTCTCCCCTCGCACCCCGTACCTCTCGCCGCTCTCTGGAGGGATTAACGGCCGCTCCACGTAATAAACTTTATATTTCATCCCCGATCTGTAGTTTTTTATTCTATCTGCAGGGTTCTATTACATTACGGAGGGATGCCTCCGGTAATAGGCTGTAAACTTTAAGTACTGTTGGCTTTCATTACGCTGGCGGTGTTAGTACTCACTGTGTAATCGTTGTATTGAAGTTATTGCCTCAGTAAGATGACTAAGAAAACGCACTCAAACATACTCACCTATTCATTTAGTATTTCAACTGAAATTTATAGAAAACTAGTTTTTGTCCGCGGCATTGAAACCCTTGCAAAAATCATCCTAGGCGTTAATTTAGCAAATGATTTATCAATCTGCAAAGTTTCATCTTTCGTTAACTTACGCATGATTAAGTAACATACATATATATATCAATCGCAAACTTTCACATTTATAATATCCGTAGAAGTAAGATACATATATGCAAAATAAATATTGCCATCATTAAACATTCGTCTAAAAGAAAATAAATAAAAGTTGTCAAGACAGAACACCAGTAAAGTGTAACTTGATCTCGAAACTTGTCCAAGTTCATTTTTCTTCGAACCGAACATCTGAGAAACAAACTTCTGATGTAACTACTATTGATATCAAATAACGCTTGGGTAAATCGCGCAAAAGATCAAAGCACCAGTAACAAAAATTAAATATACTTGAGATAAAATTGTCTCCTTTTCGCTCATACTGCTCGAGTTGAGTTTCGAGTGCAATTAATTACGACTTCAGTGCGACTCGCTTCACTTGAAACAAGAAAGAAAATAATACCCGTGACGTCGCGTCCTTCAGATAGTGACCATCTTTCTTAAATAACTTTCTTTTTCTTTATTTGATTTCTGTCTTATTTGTAAAAACATCCCTTACTTCGATAAATACATAGTCCTGTTTCTTGGAGGCAGAAATTACAAATGCAGATTGCTATTTTCGTATAACATTTCTCATTTTATTCTTCATGTACTCTTATCCCAACCTTTCTTTAGAATTGTGGCGAACTTTGAAAGAATGTATGCCTTAGTTACCATTTCGACTTCCAATCATATTTTTGCTAATTAATTAATTTTCGTTACGTAATAATTATAATTGTAATGACAATGGTCCTATCGAATAGGTAGATGGTTTAATGATTTTTTATTAATTAAAAAATTGATAATATATTTAGGACTACGGGATTATAATCTGAGGTCCTAATAATTATGTATATTCTACATTTATAATTACGTTTGCAATGCAATTTTAATATATTTCAAAATATAGCAGCAAGTAGTTTTTACTTTAGTCTTTCCTTAAACGTAGGGTTTGGCTCAGGTTGAAGTAGCTGCTGACTGGGATCCTACGGAAAATACTATACCTACTACTTTGTGCTATGTTCCAACTACAATGCGTAGGCTTAGAGCATAAAAAGTATAGAGCGGGTATGAAAATTGCGAATTGGTCTGTAAAATAATATTAAAATAAAATAGATGCCTTTACTGTGTACTTTAATTATACGTAAGTAAAAAATAGAGCAAGGGTATTTGAGTAAGAACTGCTCGCAGCTTAGTGCATGTATGAATATTGTAAACACTTAATATTATATTTTCATTTGTATCTAGGAGACAAGGTTGTGTCTCTTAGATACAGGCAAACACTATATTTAGTGTTTTAAAAGCTATATTGCTTATTAAAGTCTTCTCATAGCAATATTAACGGAGAAGTTAAGTTTCCTTTGTGGTACCTATCTCACGCTTGGTGCTTTAAACCTTGAACGATGTTCGCATTTGAATAGAGTTTTAAGGATCAAATGCGCAGTACTGCCAAATAGCAACCGATTGTAACGTGTATCTCTTGAGTTAGCACACCAACTTTTTATTATAGGGTTGTTTTTATTTTGCTGCATACGGCGGGCATGTTTGCACGCACTTAAATGGATAAAACACCCTAAGGGTTCGATTCTAAGTGTCAAAATTATTTTTTAGAAAAATTTACGTTTGTTGGTTTAATTGATGGTTACCCTATTCATGAAAGAGTAGAATGGCAACAATTCAAGCAGCGTCGTCACGGAGTATTATAGGGTTTGTTTATTAGACTCGCGTTAATGGAGCCAAGCCGAGTCTCACAGCCGAACATCGAGGGAACCAGACGTAACCACTTTGATTACTGTTATTAAACCAACAGCTTGCAATGTGTATTAATATATGAGAAATTCGTATTACACGGTGAAATATTAAATGATATATTATATGGTATATTGTGTTACATTTTGAATTATAACTTATAACACATAGTAGCGGCTGTATGAGGCTGAAAAGTAAAATATTGTGCATTTTAGCCCTCTTATGCTAACGAAAATTAAAGAAAGGAAAGAAAAGGAGAGAAGGGTTAAGCAAAATCAGGCAAATCTAATCTTCTTTGCTATTATATCTTAAATTGAAATATTATAATAGGCTATCACGTTTGTTCTGACACTTACGAGACTGGCTTGAGTAAAAAGCAAAATAAAGTGGGTATATTAGCATCATATCGAATGAAAATAACAATCGTGCGTTACTCAATATAACGATGCACTAGCCAACGTTAATTTGCCTTTTTTTAACAAGTCGTCTACAAGTTACATCTAGATCCTAGCAACGAAACAATGTCTCGATAAAACAAAGAAACATGATGTGAATATGAACCTAATAGGTTAACTCGTTCAAATCCTAAACATCCACACCAACGATAACTTAAATAGTTATAAAGCTAAAATGTTCTATCGATAGGCACTAGTAACAAAAAAATATGAAATATTCGAAAGTTGTGTGGCTGCGCATTCGAATGTTGATCAAATAGTTTTCACTGATTTATAATTCGAATCTTAATCATCCTATTACTCATAATCACATTTTATTTATATCTACGAATATTTTAAGGCTCATGCCATAGGCTACGTGAATAATCAAATATCGCATTCATATTAGGTAGGGCTAATATGTAACCAAATAATTATATTAATTAACATGGAATTTTATTTAATTCGAATAATTAATCAAAGTGCTAATATTTTTATTTTTTTAAAGATTCGAATAATCGAATAATTAATCAAAATGCTAATATTTTTATTTGTTTAAAGATTCGAATAATTCGAATTTTCATCAATGATCCCCTATCGCAGGTATGCCCTTTTCTTGTTCCACTTTTTTTCTTTTTACCCTGTTCTTTATCTTTTAATGTCGTGCCTATTGTGACTCCTACTACCCGGCAATAATTTTTCAATGTTAACGTTGGTTAATATTATTGGATGTTTGTTACTGACTAACGTAAATCGTAGAACCGATTTGAAGGAAACCAGGCACTTGGATAGAGCATATCCTTTTATCTTGATATTTATTATATTTGTCATTTTATAAATAATTATATTAGCAAATCTATCTAGACTTGTACCTTTTATCCTTTATTTTAGTCGAACAATAAGATTTACTTTTTGATCATAAATCGTTTTGCAGGTTGCTATCATCGTACAGCAGGTTTAGATCTACTATGATTTAGTAGACAACGGTTTGAACTTCACATTTATTACGGGAAGCCCGTTTTATTACATACTTTATATTCGTTAAGAATTTCATACGATATTAATGGATCAGCTTGTAAAATCTTGGCGTACTTTATACTAGGTATAAAAGTTAACGTAACTCTGGCTTTTTGTTATATTATCACATCAAAAATGCAGCATCGCTTTTGATATAATTTGGTATTGAGATAATTTTGAAATTGGAGAAGGACTACCTTTAATAGGTACGCGAACCAAGTCACGACTAAGAGCAATATAAACTGTATAATTAATAAGAAATGCTTAAATTGCTCAGTGGCGCAGGGATAATGAATGCGACTGCTGTGCTGTTCATGAGGTTATGGGTCTAATTCCCGCATCGGGTAAAGTTTTCTTGGGATTCTATCGAAGAATTCTTAGTAGCAGCACGGAATATGAGCTTGTGCTCGGTAGACGGCAAAAGGCTCGTACCCTGTTACGGGGTCTAAAACGTAGTTAGCGAAATGTGAGTATAATATACCACTGCCTACTTCTTCGGGATAATAGATTAAGACTTTTTCTTCTTCTTCTTCATATTTAAGAGCTGTGCTCTTGTCGGTGGAGTATACGCCATCTTCCTCGATTTACGGCCAATTCCTTGACCTCCTTATGAGACATGACCTTCGCTTTTTCCTTTATTTCGTCAGTGAATATCCTTCTGGGTCTGCCCCTTCCTATCTTCCTTCCACTTTTCTTTGTATGATATTTTTTAAGAAGTCATCATGTCTTATATTATATTTCCTCTTCTGCTTTCAACTTTCGTTAAAATGTTGCGTTCTTCTTAGACAAGGTTCAGTTACATCCAAGTTGATTTTCTTTTCTGTCCAGCTGATTCTTTTCATGCGCCTCCAGCACCACATATCGAATGCTTTCAGTCTTTCCCGGTCTTGTTGGGTCATTATCCATGTTTCACTTCCGTATAGAGCAATGCTCCAGATTTATGTTTTTAGTAGCTGTTTTCTTATGTGTTTAGCTATTTTAGATTTGATAAGATTTTTTTTTGTTATTATATGCTTTTTTGGCTATTGACATTGGGGCTGTATGTATTTACACCTTGAATTGCCTCGCTGACCCAGCCATGCACCGAAAACGCAAGCACTAATAAGTATCGTGAGGTCCTAGTTTCAAACCTGGTATATGAATAGTGATAAAGGTTTTTCAAGTATCGCATATAGCGTCATACGAGTATAATTATATAATAAAGAAAAAGCAAAATCTGCCTTATATATTGCTGTTTGATAAACTTCTATTTAAACTACTTTCTTGGAACTGTGATAAAAGTCTACGAACCGTGACGTCCTAGTTCCTTTGGGTTTTTCGGGAGGCAATTTTTTAGATCTAAAATACCTGCCTGACGACAATAGATAAAATATTATAGTCGCCAAATTATTCTAAGACAAACAGGCATGCGTACCAATATAGATGTCTGACAACTTAATGCTACACGATCAACGAGTAGGAAAACAAATCATTTGCAATAATATACATATATATAGACGTCTACGTTAACGCCGATGGCGTTCGGTGAAAAAAAATAACTGTTGTACGTTTTATACAACATAGTTATGTATACATATTCTATTCAGTAGCGTCTATACTACAAAAAGGTGAAGTTTCAAAGTTTAGATGTAGGAGGTAACCGCCGGAAATACTAAGCGGGTTTAAATAACTTTTCAGTATTTCAAAAAGTAAATAAAGACAAAAAAAAAAACAAAAAGTAAAAAGTCGGGACAGGCCGCTAATTTTTATATATCTGTACAATTATTATGTATGTCACTAAACTCCGCCTAAATGGCTGGGCCGACTTTGATGAAATTTTTATTTTTATTTGTGTGGGACCCTCGATGCTTTAGATTTACAATTGGAACCGATCGATGACATCAGTACATTCGGACCGGGGTAATGTCGGCTAATACTTTATAAAAGATATAAATGCTATATCAATTAGTGCAACTAATGTTTTCTATAAACTGAATAAACCTTGTTGTTAGGATACTGAAATGCAATTTAAAGTAGAACTAAGCTCCAGTAAAAATCCGTTCGACTTTATTGCATAATTTCTATTTGTGTTAAGTAAAGATATGGAACTTCATTCAAAGGACTTGCTCTGAAGTTTATTTGTATACTGCTTATACTATGAGTTTATTGAGATTTTTTAATTCTATTCAGAAGCTTTGGTCAACAGCAGCAAGTCAATACAACTGCTGCGCATGTGGTCTCTGAATAATTTCCTGTTCGAGCAGTGTTAGTGCGGTTTTGTCGAGTAGTCTAAAGCTGTACTTGGTAGGCATCAATAGGCTCGCTTCCTATTAAGTGGGACTTTTTCCAGCTAATCCTCCACATTCTAAGAGTGAGCATACGCACATTAGTCATAAAAAAATTATATTGAATGTTGCCTTGTTCCTACATAGTGCAGTGATTTATCTTTACACGAGAGCTGTATGTGGCGCTGGCATTATGCAAAATGCGACGTAAACAGGGACAATATTATCTTAAACCATGACATGTTTGTCATACATATGATATTTATATATCCCCAAAGAGTTATCTTAAGCATCCACATTTCACCCTTACGACTGACCCAAGTAATACTTTATACCCAACTAAACTAGGCATTTAAAAAATGTACATACTACGCCTCATAATTTGGCATTAGATCCTGCTACTGAATATTTTCTATCATAGCATTTAATAACTATTTACCCAACTAGTAATCGAGCCTTACAATCGTCCAGAAACATAATCAAAAGCGGTATCAACCAGGCACTTACTAGCCGTCCTTATAAATTAAATTTGAACCGTTTTCTTAGCACTGTTTGTAACATACCAACATTTATTAGGCACAGAATAAAAGTTAGACATTGCATGTTCCCCCACGTCCCGACGCCTCAAGTCTCAACGTTTGAAATTAAATAACGAAAACTCTAGCGCACGTGACTCGATTAGATGGACTTAGTACCTAGTCTCACGAGGCAAAATAGTTTGCAACTAACATTACACAATTTAAAATAATTTTTTGACCAAATGATGGTCCTTGAATGTGAAGCAAGTTATATGCGCAATTTAAGGCACGTATGCAGATTACATACACCATGTGAACGACGGACGAGGGACACTTCCGCAGCGCAAGAAACGCGTATCATTACTTCGCGCATGCCACCCACGCGAGAAGCTCGTGCAAGTAACTCGTGAAGCTTATTGCGAGAAATAAGACTTCTAGTCAAACAAATCTATAAAAACAAAAATGTAATAGAATACTATTCAATAAACTGACCCATTACAAAAGAAACTTTGTTAGACTTATCGGTAAAGATACTCGTCTCAAGATTAGATCAAAGTAGATATCCAATTTAGTATTACGTTAAGCATGAATACCCGCCGATGGATTTAATAAGATTCTATATCAACAGTTCTGACGCTCTCACTAGTAAGAATAAAAATCTTCTAAATAATGTAGTAACGATTTATTTAGAAGTCTTTGTTTAAAATCACTTTGTTTATATGTAAACAATTAATAGGATTGAGAATATAATTTTTATACAAAAAGTACATTTATATTTAAATAAAACGATAGCTGCGTAAGTGTTGACTTACGATAGTTACTTATAACCATAATTATGTGTTTTTGCTTATGAGTGATATGAGTTTGACATATTATATTTATTTTATTTCAGGTTGGATTGTCCCACTGCAGGGCAATGTCTCACTCTCGCTTTTCTACATCTCTCTGTTATGCACTAGTTGACATAATATTATTATGATGACTTAAAAATAGTCATATCTGCATTTCTTCCGTATTAAAAAGTTTGTTTGTTAAAATTGTTTTTTATTTCATATTAATTAGTGCAATTGGTAATGTCAACATACAAAATAAAAATAAATAGAAAACTGTGTAGAGCTTTTATAAAAATTTTACGAGTATGTCTAACACATAGAAACAATCAATTGATTACGGAAATCACCATATTGACAGTTAAGTAGGAAACACATTGTTGACAAACAATAGTTTGCACTGTCAGAAAACAGCCTTAGTCTCGCCCCACGTACGCATAGCATGCACTTCTAGCTGCGGCAGCTAAACATAATTGTTGTTCAGTTGTGCAGCTGGCCCCACAATACGATTAGCTGACGTCTGTTGTGAGGGCTTAGAGTAACATCAGTAAGAAAGAAACAACGCTCTAAAGCTATTTTATAATTATGAGGAAGTACACATGTGTAAATGGTTCGTAAAAATGAAGCGATGAAAAATAATTATAAAAATAAAAATAAAATAGAGTCGTTATGGTCCTTGTTTGTCGTAAATGGAGTTAGTTTATTTATAAATGCGTTATGATATGTGAGCGTAGTCATTTGTTCATTTGCGACACAAAGTTGCAGCTACCCTTTGTTCAGCTAATTAAGTATATCCAACAGTTATAAAACCAAGTAATAATAGCAACTTGCTTTTGTCTGCGACTTCAATTGCGTTGTAAGTAAAGACTTAGGTTAAGTAAAGTCTTATTAATAAATTAGAAAATATATTTTACGAATAACTAGTTTCTGCCAAGAAACCTCTTTCTCAGGAAAGATAAGGTCGATGACCAAAGACTTTACATATTTGCCCGGAAAAGCAAGGCAAAGAACACCGCAAGCTTCCTAAATACTAGCTACTACTACGGACACCCACGAAAAAAAAAACTATTACATTTTGTACCTAAACCTGTATTCAAGCCGGAGACTATAAATTATCATTCGCAGTCTAGTTACTATAACAACGAAGCAATAACCGAAACAGTGGAATACCTGACATGCCTAAACTTGAATGAACAGCATATTCGGTTAGTTGCTTAATATAACAGATCGTACATGTGGTTAGAAAGTTGAGCACAGAACAGCGATTTAGTGAGTTAGATGTTTCGGATCTAACTGAGCACAAGTTTGATAGTGATTGTATCAGCTTTACTTGTTTAAGATTAAGTTGTACATAAACTGCTTTGCCAACAATTTGTATTAGCTGTACGCACAGGATTTCGGTATAAGACATAAATTGCAGATCAGTGCCATAGCTTTATTTGGGACGAGACATGATAGTTGCCCATATAAGCATGCGTGCTTATAAAATAAGTTGGTTAAATGTTAGCTCAAGTATTAAATAGCTAATTATCACTCGCTTCAACGGT
Source organism: Catocala fraxini (assembly GCA_930367265.1). Lineage (NCBI taxonomy): Eukaryota > Metazoa > Arthropoda > Insecta > Lepidoptera > Erebidae > Catocala > Catocala fraxini. The sequence goes on along the minus strand of OV884025.1, from coordinate 8,817,999 downwards.
AAAGGAAAACATCATGAGAAAACCTGCATGTATGAGAGTTCTCCATAATGTTCTCGAAGATATAATTATACTCGTAAAGTCTGCTAACCCGCACTGGGTTAGTGTGGTGGACTCTTGAGGCGAAGGTGAACCTCTCACACTGAGAAGAGGCCCGTGGCCAGCAATGGGACAGTTTAATACGGGGCTGATATTATATATTTATTAAATATGTTTTAATTAGCTCACGTGAGAAAGAACCATCCTACAGAAACGCAGCGTAAGAGTAGTGACATTATCTTTGCGTTTTGTCTACTAAGTAAAAAGCTGGCGGCACTTGTCTACCTACTCTCTAATAAGTGGGACCTAAAACACGGTTGATAAAATGTGATTATAATACTCCTTTTTCTACAGTTTATACATTTATTAATATATTATTTACACAATTGAGGCAAATACGCTATCTCTGACTGAAAATCGTTTAAACATGATTTATTATGTAAAATAGCTGTTTCGTGTAACAGCTCGCATTTCAGTCGACACTCTAATCACAAAACACTAAAACAATTATTGTTGGTGATAATAATTTGTAATGACGCTGAACAAGCTAGAAACTACCTGATACCGAAACTATTATAAAAGGAAGTCTTATAGGGCAATCTTAGCAAAGCGAAACGATAATCGGCTTAATTTCTGTGGCTTGATCTGTCTCTCTGTCAGACAACCAGTTTGATTACATTATGCATTTACTAGGTGTGCCTGCGATTGGCTGCGCGTATATGCATATATGTATTATCTATCTACATCTCCCAAACAGCTTATAATAATAATAATAATAATAACGTTTATTTTCTCACCACAATATACACATATTAAATAAACAGTATTACAAATATTACATAATTCGGTTTACAACATATATTGTGGGAGACTGGTGCCTAAGCTAGGCTCGAGGCCTGTGTTTCAGGACACCAGGTCCCCACCCCTTGGTATAGTACAAATTATATAATAGTACAAAAAGAGAAAATTAACAATAACATGAATCAAATGAAAATAATAATAATAAATCATAATAACAATACAAAAAAGAAAAATGGTATTAAAGAAAAAGTCACTAAATTTGATAAAAATACAATGTAAAATGTAAAAAGTTTAAAAACATGTAAAAGTGTAAAAAATTATATTATTATTATATTAATATATATTATAATTAGTATAATATTATTATTATTATAATTAGTTATAATAGACATAACTACATATTTTACAGTGCAAAGAAGTTTTAAACATATTATGGAAATTAAGATTTTGACTTTGACTCATGTTACTTGCCAAGCGATTGCTATTAAAAAAGCATTAATGTAACGATAAGGAGGCATGCCTATGGTCACGAGTAAAACTAATTGATACATGTTAATTGTTAACAACAATAGTTCTTTCTGCAACGTAAAAGATAGAAGTCATATTGTGTTCAACTAGATATGTGACTGCTTTAAGAAATGGTGGTGGTCATCTATTTAATCAATCCATTGCTACCCAATGTTGGTTGTAGACCTCAACAACTACCAACCATGCCACTACTATACCTACTTTCCGTTTATACCTAATTTCAATCGTAGCCACCATCAGCCAATATGACATGGATGACTTGCATGGTTAGCTATCTATATATCTATCCATCTATTGGGTTAAGCATTTTGCCTGTGTTCATTTTCTGTTGTAGCTTTTTTGTCATTAACTGCTTCGGTCTTTCATTACCTTACTAAAGGTCCTGGCCTCCAGGATTCAATTTAAATTCCCATCTAGAGCTCATGAGCTGCATACCCACATCTATAAGAATGTTAGGTACTCGGTCCAAAAAGTGATACTAAGTATCACAAGCTTCATAGCTCGTGGTGCTAATCTTATTTTGTAGACGTCGGCTCTGTAGAAGGTAGCCAGTCTTCTACAATACTGAACAAATAAACTGTAGATCAACATCAAGGTCACAAGAGTTCAGTTCTTATTTCAGCTCCGTCACTGTTTTGTTTCATCTTTGAACTATCTACTTCAAGGTCATGATTCTCTTGCCCACATCTCTTTCTTGGGACGATTTCTTATTATTTTAATATTATATACACAGTGAATAAAATCATACTGTGCGTAGCACACTCCATAGCAAGTTGTACGCAAATAGATTTTCTTTAAAAAAATCAAGTACCGCACTCGTAATAAATTCGGTGTCGCTGGAGACTACAAAATTTCAAACAAGGTACAGAAAAAACACTCAGACTCGAAATAACTATTTGGGGCGTACACATTTTTTGTCCCGTGTGGTAATCGAACACATAACACTCGGCGCAGTGCAGCAGGCGAGATGACCACTTAAACTAGTACGCGAGGACAAACTCTTTATTTGTTAAGGTCGGTTCTATGGTAAATAGGAATGTTCCTTTCATGTTTCAGCTAAAAACATAAGTATAGGTAAAACAAATTTATTAATTGTTTTACTTTTAGAAATTGTAGAATGTTTGTCTTAACATCTTATTCATTTTCCCAAAAACAGTCCACCCCAGCTAAATGTGTCTTCTTGAATTGTGAATATGCACCTTACAATGAGATAAACCATATTTAGAATGTTTGTCTTAACATGTTATTCAATTTCCCAAAAACAGTCCACCCCAGCTAAATGTGTCTTCTTGAATTGTGAACCTGCACCTTACAATGAGATAAACCATATTTAGAATGTTTGTCTTAACATGTTATCCAATTTCCCAAAAACAGTCCACCCCAGCTAAATGTGTCTTCTTGAATTGTGAATCTGCACCTTACAATGAGATAAACCATATTTAGAATGTTTGTCTTAACATGTTATCCAATTTCCCAAAAACAGTCCACCCCAGCTAAATGTGTCTTCTTGAATTGTGAATCTGCAACTTACAATGAGATAAACCATATTTAGAATGTTTGTCTTAACATGTTATTCAATTTCCCAAAAACAGTCCACCCCAGCTAAATGTGTCTTCTTGAATTGTGAATCTGCAACTTACAATGAGATAAACCATATTTAGAATGTTTGTCTTAACATGTTATTCAATTTCCCAAAAACAGTCCACCCCAGCTAAATGTGTCTTCTTGAATTGTGAATCTGCAACTTACAATGAGGTAAACCATATTAATCTAAATTAGTTTCCTCCCTTAGTTTGTTTTAATTCAATTAGAGGATAACGTCTACGTTTTAATCTAAAAGCGGTTTATCTTAACGTTTCTTTAATTGAATTGGTGGTAGAGCACGTGGCGCGTAGAGCGAGGTAAGAGAGGTTCTAATAAAGTCACGGGTGTGGCCAACACCGTCGCTTCAAGAGACTAATTAAGAGCAAGGCGAAGCTTTGACACAATGAACCGATACTCTTAATAAACCGCCATCTTCGATTAACATGCTAATACCATAAAAAGGCCACTCACAAAGACTCGATGAAATAAAAATGAAAAAATAACATTTTAATATTATTTTTACGTTTCCATCATCTCGTTACTTTTTTCAATTAATTTTTGGATAAAGGATATCGGTGGTAACTGGATATTGATCTACAGTTTATTTGTTCAAAACGAATTTAATTGGATTTTTATTGTTATACTTTTTTCAATTGCTCGCTTCTACAGTTGAAGAGTTTCTTGGGAGTATTATTTGTTCTTTTTTAAAGGACAGATATCAGTTTTATATGTAGATAGATTTTGACCACGGCTTCGCTCGCGATAATCTAGATTTTGCAAACAAATTTCCCTCGGGAACAATACGAAATGAAAGTATGCTCTTTTTTGTGCCCCTAACTATGTGTCTGTCAAATATCATTATGATCGGTCTAGTAGTTAAGGCGTGAAAACGTAACAAACAAATAAACATTCACATTTATAAAATTATGGTTAGAATACTAGTTTTCAGCCGCGGCTTCGATCGTATGATTCCCACGGCAACAAATATTGGACAAAATATTATATATGCTTATCCAGGGCATGGTCAGTATATGTGCCAAGTGTCTTCCAACTCCGTTCATCGGTCTATGCGAGACTATGTAACAAATATCTACACAAACTCTCACATTTATAACATTAGCAGGGTTTTCAATAATGACCTTTCGTCATATACCTGAATGGAGTAGGTCAACCACGTATCGTTTGCTTGAAGATACTTGAATTTGTTATAAAAGTTAATGTAAGTTTTATACACGAATCATAGCTTATCATACAGATAATACATAATTGTTTGATATACAATATTAATTTCGAAATGAATATAACTCAGTTGTATTTTACGAGTAATAAAGTCTTTTAAATATACAATTAATTTCGCTGGCATAAGGAAACAGCTGCCAAAATAATATTCTTCCCACAAGGAAAATTGTTTCCAGGTAGGCGGTATTCTAACAGAAATTAATCTGTCAGAATGCTATTATCTATACATAAATAATTCGCTAAAGTCGCTTGGCGTATTAGGTCGTGTCGTGCGAATAAATCACAAGTGAAGCGCCGTTATGGGCTGGGCGCGCTCGAGAGACGGCAGTAGGCGACACTTGACGTTAACGGAGCTCCTCATAATTGAATCAACATTTTATTAAGTCGTCGCTGTTTGGTACACGACTAAGCGCTTAAAGTCTGCGACAAAATGTCCGCCTCCAATCGTAGCATTGACGAGTCTCTTAATTGAGAGTAATAAATTCGCGATATTGTGCGATCGAGGAAGACGGTCTAATTTTATTAGTTCGTCTCGTACTGACGCAGTTAATAAGTGAAATCCATAAAACCTCCGCCTGCCGGAGTACCAACAGAGCTATCGATGGAGTGGAGGCGTGTTTACACTAAATATTTTTCGCTGAAAATTCGAGTGAAATGAATTTTCGTGATGTTTTTCGATAGCGGACGTAACAGGTCGTATTTTTATCTCTCTGTTTTAATATCTGAAATGGAATAGCCTAAGGCTGTGTACACAATACGTGCTGCATATGAAGTGAACGGGCGTAGAGCTGGTCCACGAGTGTTGTGTGAGCGCGAACGTTATCGCGTCCAACTTATAAAGAGAAAAGTTTCGCCGTTAGATATTTGCACAGAAACTGCTAGTGTTTGATTTCAACTTTCACCGTCGGACGGGAAACTCGCAGTGGCTAGTTTATCTGAGAGGATTTGTGTATGTTCATAATATGAGGTTATTTGGTCGAGAGCGGTTTTGTGAATGGTTGGATCGACAAGTTGTCTTGAAACTGCTTCGTAAGTAATATGCTAAAACACGGAGCTATACATAGTTTACGTCATTATTTCCGTGGCATAAGATTACGGTTATACGTCGATTGTGACGTCATGATCGTGTAGGGTGAAATATTATTGGATTTTTCTGTTAGGAATATTTTTGTGTGATCGGTAGACGGCAACAAGCTCGTCATCGAACCAAGAACATTCGGTGTTCTGGCAGTAGTAGTAAGAAGTAATTACACTACGTGATCACATAAACCACAATACCATTCACACAACCAAGGGCTCACTTCAGTTGGTAAAAAGCTTAATGTCAGTATATTTTACAAAGGATGATAAGATTGCTGAATTAAAGTCGGCACTTATTAATTTATTACTTTCTCAACAATAACAATTCTAACATAGACAGTAATGTTAAATGTTTTTGGTGATTTAGGGTCGATATTTACCGCTTGATTGGAAAAAAAATATAACGTTTTAAAGTAAACTTTGAAATATATTAAAATTTTAGATATGACAAATGTAAGCAAAAATTATAGTTAGGGCTCATACTATTTTACAGTTAAGGCTTGTCAATCAAGTCACGGATCGTGTTTAACATGCAATTCATTACCTACGTACAAGGGTGTATATAGAAGCGTTTGTTCCATAATGCCTCGAATTACAACTGAGGTAACGACTCACCTCATAGTAACTGATACCCGCTATTCATTTAATTGAAGAATCATAGATGTATTTACAGGCAAACCGTCTTCAACCATAGTCATCAGACTCTCATTAAACAGAAAGACAAGTATTCATCAAGTAGTTTATTCCAAAGCCTGCACGTACGCAGAGATATAGCCGCACAAAGCGTACCGTACTGGCTGAGAAGGCTTCCAGATAGAAAGGATGAACGTGTTGGTAGAGTTTCGATAGTGCTCGCATTGTTTAGAGACGAAGCGTACAATTGTTATCTATACTAATATTATAAAGGGGAAAGATTTGATTCTTTGTTTATTTGTAAGGATTTAACTCAAAACCTACTCAACCGATTTAAAAATTCTTTCACAATTAGTAAGCTAGATTATCATCGAGTAACATTTTTTTTTATACAACTATTATTGCATACAAGCATACGCCCCACTTGATGTTAAGTGGTCACCGTAGCCTATGGACGCCTGCAACACCAGAGGCATCACTTGCGCGTTGCTGACCCTTTAGGATTGGAAAAAGAGAAAAAGGAAGGAGAAGGAGCGGGTAGGAGGAAGAGGATGTTTGGGCCTCCGGCACTCTCACTCACCGAACGAAACAACAGTAGGAATACTGCTATTTCAAGTCGATATTCTGTGAGAGGGTAGTCCGTCCCCGGTCGAACCGGTTCATGCTGAAATCAGCATAAATGGGCCGGCAAAAGTAGGTTAGGTTATGTTACTGCTACTAACATAACCTAACCTACTTTTACGCGAGCAAAACCGCGTGCAAAAAGCTAGTCAATTAATAAAAAGTAAGTTTAGACGAGACGCCTTTATTCCTGATAACGAAAAATAAGTTTTGAATTTATATGGCATTCTGCACTAGAGAAGCTTTATTAATATTTGCGTGTGGAACTGCGTGTATCTCTACCACGTCCCTACGTTAAGCGACACATAAAGAAGACTTTTAGATAAATGTTGAGAACATTCAAATTTCAATCGTTATAATTAAGTCCCATTTTGAATACATGCAATTGGATTAAGCGCCGTTTTAATTGACGCTTAATTATAATAAATAATAATATTCTATTACATACACACAACACCATCTAGCTTAAACTAAGCAGAGCTTGTACTATGGGTACTACACAATGAATAAACATACATATATACTTTTTTCTTGTAAATACATGCTTATTATACATAGAAACACCCAGACCAAGACAAACATCCATGTTCATGCAAACAAATGTTTGACTTGTGCGGGAATCGAACCCGCGACCTCAGGCGTGGCAGTCGGTTATACTACCCACTACACCATCGAAGCCGACTAATTAATAATCATTAGTACTAATTAGGCACCTAGTTATTAATAACTGTAGACGAAACCGTTAAAATTCAAATAAGTAATATAAGGTCTATTTACTATTATTTATATTAGCAAAGATAGTCAAGGCTAGCTGAAGTAATTTAGATGAATTAAAGTAAGTCAAGTATCCCTCTATACGCAAAACTAATTTGAAAAATATATTATGTCATGCCAGCTTAGCCTCAATACTATACAGAGGTGCTTTACATCCACATTTCATTTCACTAATTATATTGCAAGCTCCTACATAATGAGATGGAGAAGTTATTGATGTCTACCAGTCATAATTCTTTACTAAGCGCTGTTAAGGAATTTACTTTCTAAAAAAGTCTACTACACTTTATCAGACCGGGTATCGAACCCAAGGCTTCACTATTAGCCGTAAGCATAACAGCAAACCTCCTTTACGGACGAATGAAGCAATAGTCGTTGTACATATATATAATAAAGTGTAAATAGTGTAAAAGCAGCGATAGCTCAGTGGGGAGACCAACAGACTGCAATGCAGAGGGTCTCGGGTTCGAACCCACGTAGCGCACCTCTGACTTTGGAAGTTATATGACTTTTCGAAATTATGTGCGTATTGATTGACAATTATCGCCTGCTCCGTGCCTCGGAGAGCACGTTAAGCTGTTGGTCCCGGCTGCCATGAACATCTATGGCGGTCGTTATTGGGAAAGGCAGTAAGTACCCTCTAATATCCTGACACTGGGCTAGCCTTAAGGTATCGTTAGCCTTCGGGTTGCGGAGGTCAGGTGGCAGCCGCTCCGTGTAAAAACTGATATCCAGTCAAATCCGGTTAGACCAGAAAAGCCGACCCCAAGTGACTTGGGAATAATAAAGGCTAAGAGACAAGAAGAAATAGCTACGAAACTATGGGATACTTTTAAATAATATAAAGAGGTTGAATTAAAACATCTCTTTTAAGTAGTTTTTTATTCGTTCGTATTCTCATGAATTAACACAAAAGCACAAAACGAATATAAATAAATTAATCACGTTATATATATTTGAGTCAATCAATTTCTCGCATCTAGTAACTTTGGCACCCGACGACCTAACAAAATATTTACATAAACTCTTACAATAAGTATCCTATTTGACCTAAAACATAGTTATTATCTGTTCACCAGATATTCTGTATTTCTATATCGTCCCAACTTATTTTCTTTATGGTTTTTTATTGCTGCCTTATAAATATCTCGATAGTAATATAATCCCAGATGTTTTCAAGATCAAAGCTTTGAATAAAAAGATCGTTCGTTTTTCTGGCTTCAAACTTATGGTAGTCATAAATATTTCGTTATTTAATATCTTGGTAAAGTGAGGTATATTTATTCATCGGTCACTTTTATGGAGAACGACCGCAGCGGTATCCTATTAGCTCGAATTAAACAAGGGTCTTTATTTAAATCCTTTGTGTAATTTAATCTTTTCGGAGCTCGTAACAGTGGCGTCAAACTTAAGCCCGTTCTGAAAGGTCCTACTAGATGTTATACAGAAAATATAAGAGCGCGATGTAACTAAATATAAATAGATACATACTCGTAGATATATAGAGCTATCTAATTGGGATTCAGGTCAAGTGCTCAGTTAGAGAGAAGCGTCTTGATTGTCTAATCCTGCGCTGTATTTCCATTTGGTATTCTATGGAGCAATGAAAATGTTGACGCGATAAGGTCGCGTGTACACTGACACCTTTTATTCACTTTACAAATAATCGGAACATAATTTATGATGAAGTGTAACAGTCTAGTGGTGGTTTTAGGCGATTGATGTGATACTGTCTGCTTACATAAATTACCTTCCGTTTAAGAGCAATTCAATGACGTAAGATTATTTAAAAATATACAAACATGTTTAGGATTTTCTGTATTACATTACTCAATCTATAAAGGTACAGGTGAATCAGTCACATAAACCTGGGATTTCGCGAGTCAGTCCCTCAAGGGAAATACCTTTCTACAGAAATTTGTAGCCGAACAATCTCGTGGTGCTTTCGCGGTGAGTAGGACCAATAATTATGGTTTCTGGTAGAGCTGCAAAGCTTTTTATGTTAGCTACGGGCCTATAATATCTCCGCTGCTATTGTTACAATAGTGCGTAGTAGTAGATGGTTTAATCAAATCGCTACTGTCACTGCATTGGTTTAGTGGGTTCGATGTCGACGGGACAAAAAATTGTGCGATCCACTAATAGTTACTCTGAGCCTAAGTATTATTTGTGTCCGTTATTTCAAAGTTTTAAAAGTACCTCGGAGCAAAGAAATAAATTTGCATAAGGCAGGCGTCGTCTTTTCAAAAATTCAATTTAATTCAATTCACCTATTGTACTCCATAATACACAGGTCTTATAAATGTAGAAAGACTTAATTATGGGCACCGCCAGGTACGGTAAAATAGGGAGAGAAGAATGAACATTCTATCACCTATAAACCATATTGAAATTTATTTTTATGTATAGAGCTAATTAGGTATTTATTTAATTGCTCACAATATACGATGGCAGTCGAACGCCATCGTAACCAATTTGTATAGTTGGTGCTAAAGTTCAAACTCATAGAAGCTCGTTTCATGAAACCATAACAGTTTAGAGTTCTGACAACCAAAGTATCTCTACTTTGGTTGTCAGAACTCTAAACTCTGAACTCTAAACTAAGATGAGAATCTACATACGATTTTATACTCATCACGCGCGGATGAACGCTATGTTCGGCCCAGTCGGTCATCCATGGACCGCTTCGCTATGGTACACTTGTGTGTACCGCTAGACTCGATCGCCACCCAATATATTTCCGACGTTGACTCGCCTTATTTATTACGTGAAGCTTATCTCGATCGGGTGGCTCTGATTGTTTCTTTCAATTAATGTTTTCGGACATTGCTGGACATGAAAGAATATATTAGGTTTTGAGTTAAATGTATGTAATTGTTCTGTAATATTTGTTGCCATTTTGATAAAAATATAATTTAGACGTATAAAGTTGTGTGTTTTATTTGTTGTACATAGTATTATTATCATTATATATTCATGTTCTATTCAGTTAATTGCGATAGTGAGTTAGTGTGCGAACGTCTGTTTTTGCCAAAAAACATTAAAAGATTTTCCTATCTGAACAAAAATTTAATTGATGAAAATATAAAATAATATTTTAAACATATCCCAGTTTATCAACTATTCCTCGACTCTATGGCTAGTTCATTACGTTAGCGCAGAATGGCATACATGGCAGAATATTCATAGCTAAGACAGATATTTAAAACATCTTTTCGATGTTTCATTCAGGTTTCAAGTATATTATTGTTAGCTATATTTTATTATTTAATACGGATATACATATATAGCTTTGGCAGGTCAGTAGGGTGACTCATAATATTAAAGTCGAGACGTCTGCGTGATATTCTAACAACTAGGCCAACGCCGAGCTGTAAATTGATATCAACTCATTTAAGCAATGATAGTGCGTAAAGTAAGCAGCAATAGCTCAGTGGGGAAACCAACAGACTGCAATGCAGAGGGTCTCAGGTTCAAACCCACGTCGCGTACCTCTGACTTTCGAAAGTAGTACGACTTTTTGAAATTATGTGTGTATTGTTTGAGAATTATCGCCTTTTTAAAAGGCCGGCAGTGCACTTGTAACTCCTCTGGTGTTGCGGGTGCCATGGGCGGCGGTAATCGCTTACCATCAAGCGATCCGTCTGCTCGTTTGCCTCTTATAATATAAAAAAGAGCTCCTTATGGCGTCGGTCCCGGCTACCATGAACATCTATGGCAGTCGTTATTGGGAAAGTCAGTATCTTCTAATATTCTGACACTAGTCTAGCCTTAGGGTATCGTTTGCCTTCGGGTTGCGGAGGTCAGGTGGCAGCCGCTCCGTGTAAAAACTGATATCCAGTCAAATCCGGTTAGACTAGAAAACCCGACCCCAAGTCACTTCAGAATAATAAAGGCTAAGGGAGAAGAAAAAAGTGCGTAAGATGTTAGTAGGTATTTAGTTGTTTTAAAGTAATTTTTTAAAAAGGAAACTTTTGCACTTGAAGTCATTCCAGTATCGCGCGCAACTGAACAAAAAACAATTTAAACAACGGGTGATGACTAACGAACTCACCCAGACTTAGAACAACTACAGTGGGCGACATATATTATTATTCCATTTGGGGATCGAACCCACCACTCGACAGTAGTAAGATGCTTAAATCACTATGCATTCCATGTAGATGTTTTGTCAATAAAAACATTATTGATTAAAAGAACTTGCATGCCTGAGCATTAACTTAGTTTTTGAATGCGTGCTGAACTTAGTAAAAATAAAAGAAAACCAACCAAATCCTTCAGAACAATGCTAATGCATAATTTTATTATTATTTTGCCTCTTCTCGACGTGGGACAAATCGTAAGCTGTGCTCATCTTACAAAAGGAGTTTATTACATCAGGCTTATTTTCATTAAAATCAGTTTAACATTTCACATTTTGCATGATGATACATACCAAAATATCTTCTGGGCTTTATTATCTCTAACAATATGATTAGCATATTAAACATGGCCTCTACAGTTTCACGAATATACGCTAATGGGGATCGAATAGTAATTATAATTAATAGTGTATTATTTCTGGGAAGTAATGACGCGAGCAAACGTATTAGGGGCAGGTGGGTGTCGAACATAGCCGAGGGCGTCTCGATCACGTGATTAACTTCGTAAACTGATTTATATTAGCACAGGCAGTTGCTTATAAATTACTGGTGTCTGCCCGAGGCTGCCGGCGTAAATTCCAAGGAAAGCAAACTGGGATAGAAAGTATTATAACCATAATCTATCGCTACATGTGTGTAAAGTTTCATCTAAATCTGTTTAACGTTTTTGCCTGATTGACATCCAAACAACTTCACTAAGTTTCACTTAGGATTTGATGGGACGCATAGAGACGCTGTATTGCTGAACAGATAGACAGAGACATATTGTAATACGCATATTTAAAATGCTTAGATCCTTTAGAGTATAGAATGAGTTTATCACCGTCTACTAAGTACATTTACAGACTACTTTTTTATAAAAACAACTAAACGTAAATAATTTTTTTTCCGTACCAAACTCGACACCATGATAGTCATACGCAAACATTAGCGCAAACACATGTCACGTGGCCAATGAGGCAGGCAAGCAATACTTTTGTAAATAGATTGGCATCCATGCACAATAAAGATAATTCTATATTGTATGTATTATAACAATAACGAAACTAAATCCTTTATTAATATAAACCAACACTAAATCCACCAAAAGTAGAAACCATTTCAAACACGTTTCATCGCAACATGAATGGTACGGTACATATCATAATTAAATGCATATATTCCATTTGACGTTATATTCATAAATTAACCACAATGTACTGCTGGACAATGGCCCGCCCCTCTTTGTAGATCATTCCACGCTCGTATCCTAGGGACGTAAAGCAGCGTGCACAATTACGTAACTGACGTCCGCCTCTCTTTTAGTTTTAATCACGAGTTTGGTCCGGTGTATACACTGCCTAACAATCGTGCATGTAATCCCACTAGCTGTTGGTCCTGCATTTGTATAATCGTGTATTCCTCGGCTCTGAGCCGTTAATGTTCTCGCGTTAACAATTTATCACTCAAATGGAATTATGTATTATGACCATTCGTCTCGGCGTACAATATGAACACATTCATAGAAATATCAAAAGGGTATTTTACAGACGAATCGGTTGAATTGCATTGACTGTGGTCACGCGTACAACCCTTTGTAAACAAGGGTATCTCATAAATAAAACAGTAAGAAAGGGTATCCGACAAAAACTCTGTTGGATTCGTTTTGATATTTCTATGAGTTTGATATATTTTTATACTTGTGTCGTATATACATGTCTCAGGTAACAAAGGCTACGCATTAGGGGTACAAACAAAGCTCTTATAAATGAAAATTAGCTGAAAAGCGTTCCGGTGTTCGTCACCTGCGCGCTGTGCGTTCGAGTGGAGAAATTAATATCCGGCCGGAGCCGCATCGTTTCCGGGTCAGCGCGCCCGCTTGCACCTCACTCCCCGGCCTTCCCACCCTCCCCCTGGGAGATCAGGCCTCTCGGGAGGCAAGAGGGGGTTGCCGAAGGAGGATAATTAAACTGTTTCATTATGTCGGAGCGCAGAGATAAGGCGATCGGATGCAAATTTTTAAAACTTTAGTTTTATTACGCTGTGTTTTTATTCCGCGCTCGACGAGATTAAAAGCCATAAACGCAGCGCTCTGTACCTATACATTAATTGGTGTTTTATCGTGCGATGTTGCTTTATAATTTATATCTAAAATATTACCTCAGATGCGTTACTGCAAGGCCGGTCGATCCATCATTTAGCACAGCATAACCAGTAGCCGGCACAACATTGGTCGTTTTTATGCTTAAAAAATTAATTGTCCCTTGTATACGCAGGGCCTGATGTTGGTGGAATGTGCGTCTAATACAACTCTGCCTAACCTTCTGACTAATACTACGTATGTATGCAGTATTGGAAGATAAAAAGCTGCAATGCGTAAGTATAATATATAAACAGAACTTAAAAAAAACTGTTGGTGAAAATCACTGCCTCTTGAAGCTGGTGACGTGACGTCAATTACGTAGATAAAGCTAAGTTATTTAATAGGTGCAAGACAATTAATATTAATATCAATCAGGAGAAGGTATTTTAAATTATACAACTTAGACCATCGAAATATAAACAAGTCTTCTATCCACAATTGCACATGGCCATGAGTTTTACTTACTAGTTTCTGGCCAATATTATACTTTTTGGAAATTTATAAGTGTGCGCTGTTGGCGATTCAGCATTCTTCTTGTGACATTTTGTGTTCACTGGATGGAGATTCAAAGCATATTTTAATTGACCTACTTAGTTATATTAGAGGTCAATTTCAGTAACGAAAGAGCGTTACTCTTTAAGAGTATGCAGTAATAGGGTCCTGGTATTCCACAAAGCAAATGAGTTTTGGAGTGCCGGCGATCTTTTAAACGTATACCACTCACATTTGGAGCACAGCTATCGAGAAATAAGGAAACCGACTGCTGGTTCACTTGACCTTTCTATGACCTTTAATAGGATCTTACAATGTAGTCTTATAGTTTCGTTCATATCTGGAATGTGGAGTTATGTAGGTATAGGAATTCGTGAAAAAAAATTACTGTCTATTGATATATTATGCCAATTGGTTCTTATTACTCAGTTTCCTTTAATAAAGTATCCTTTGCAAAGTTACCCTTAGTTTTAATCAAGATCTGCAAAATTGTTGCTGACGCAATGATGTTTTTGTTATAACCAGATATACTCTTGTATCTCAAGCTCTCTTATAGATAAATTCAACAACCCACCAGGGTTGTTGAATTTGTCTATAAGAGAGGCCATGGTTGTACGCTTATCTTTCTCCCAGTAAGCTAAAGAAAAATAATGGGCTTCCTTAAATTATCTCTAACCGAATGGGAGAGCAGAATTAAATAAATTGCAAAATTAATCAAGATTAATGTAGCTAAAATTCAGTGTTGTGCCTTCTCTGCTAATTGAAATCAACATCATGTTTTCCTGCTTTTTAAAAGACAATTTGTATTAAATCGAAGTTGCTCAAATGCAGTCCACTTCAATAAAATTACCGTCTACATTTAACTTTTGCTCATACTTTGAGTCTAAGGTTGAAACTGCTATCGAAAATTCGACATTTATACTATTATGATGATTACACCAAATCCTTGTCCTATATTTTGTATCAAGCACCAGTTCGAGCACTCCTTATATGTAGTAAACTTTCAGCTTTGGTACGCCACACCATATACCAATTTGAAGCAATTTTACCATTATTAAAATATATAATGGCTGCTCAAAATGTCATTAGAAACGCTACATTCATCGACGCGAAGCTACATAGCCTTTTACGTTAGAGCCGAGTTGTTAACCTATCGGTTTTTTATCAAATTCACTTTGGCGTGTATGCGATGGAACTGCACAATTTAATTTTCCGAAGCGCTCATTCCATCATCGGACGACTAGACGGCATAGCGGTATTCTGTTTATATTTTATTTTACTTTATTGTGCTACTACATTTTGCCCGTGGCTTCGCTTGCGTAAAATTAGTTTAGGTTAGGTTACAGACGTTCCTCCTCAAGGGACTAGTAGGGTTAAAATGTAGAAGTGCCTAAAGAGTAAGTCTTTGCTTGTAGTGGCCGAAACCTCGGCGGGGTCGCGATTGTATGTGGTATCAAATTCGCGCGACTCTGCTGACTATGGATATGTCAAAGAACACCGTAGTAGGTTTGGTCGGTATTACCGGGATATCCTTCCCCCGGTAAGCCCGACATATCCTCTCCGTCGCCCCGTGGAGATTTATGTGAGTGACAGTACGGGCACGCCGCAGTCGAGGCGGTAAGTCCCGTTCTCGAGGAGTGGCTGGAAAGGTGGCATGGCCTCACCTTCAAAAATAAATTTAATAGTTTTAAAATAGTTTTAATAGTTTTAATAATAATTCAATTAGCTTAAAAATTTGTAAAGTTTAATAGTAGTAGTAGTAGTGTAACAGTTTTCAAAATTATGTAATAAAGTGTCAAATAAATAACGTGATAAAATCCGTATATAGTAGTTTAATTTCAGTGAATAATATTCGCGTAAACAGAAGACAATTTTATGCATCTAAAACATTTTAAAGCTTTTTTTAAAATGGAAAAGTTGATAGAGCGGAAATATATTAACCAATGAAGTGTGTATTATACGTATCTACTAAACGTTGCAGAGGCGCTCGTACTCATGAGTTCTCCACCATGCGTGTAGAGCATTGCGGTATAGAGCAGCCCTGGCAAGTGCACCACCCGACATATAACAGTTCTAGGAACATCGTAACATAGATTATTAGTAATATCAGTACAATCGAGCCTGTTATTGCACAATCCATGACGTATCATGACCATCAGTAGGCTGCGTCTACGTACTACTACGTTTAAAGCTTTGAAGCTTATAATGTTCCAATAGTTGGGTGTAAGGTAACTTAGACTTAGTGCATCTGTTGGCCATGGAGGGTTAGATTTATTTTTGAACCATCTGTATTATTTTAATATAAACGTCAATAATGGGACTCCGAATCGTCACTGGGAGTTCCAACTACGAATGGACTAGAGTTTTGTTTAGAAGTAGAAAAGTGGTATTTTAAGATAATTGAAGACCTTATGACGAATACGTATACGCAATAGGCTTTGATAACAATGTTATTAATATGAATGTCAAAGTGCACTTTCGATTTCATATCGACCACAAGATCTTTCACATGATTAACACTTTTAAGATTTATACCTTATATACTATGATAGAATGTAATAATGGTTTTGTTATTTGTGAAAGTGATAAATTTTACACTTTGGTATACTCAGTTGAAGTTTGTTGCATGAACAGTATCACCAACCAATAAACTTAAAAGATCTCGTCTTGTGACCTAATAAAATATATATTTTTACTTTAAAACTGGTTATAGACCTGAAATATGTACCTCTAGTGCTTTAAACACTCTAATCTATTTCTGCATGCCCGCTTAATAGATGAGGATAGTAAGTCAAATAGTTATAACCATTGCGGAAATCCAAGCAGTTTATCTGATATATAATTCGGTGTTAATTATAATAAGTTTGTTAAGAGGAAAGGTTAGCACAAGAGTGGTAATTAGCTCACAAACAAACTCAATCTAAGTTCAACAATAGTTACAAAGGACAACAAAACGCAACGCCTAGAATTTATACAAAGCAATTATCACACTGAAGTTAATCCTAGCTTTGTATTGTTTATTATATAGTTAACTAGGATATATCTTAATATAAATAGTCTTAAAAAATAATATAGGTTAAATGGGTATAGATATTTCTTCATCTCTCTTAGCCTTTATTATTCCCAAGTCACTTAGGGTCGGCTTTTCTGGTCTAACCGGATTTGACTGGATATCAGTTTTTACACGGAGCGGCTGCCACCTGACCTCCGAAACCCGAAGGCTAACGATACCCTAAGGCTAGACCAGTGTCAGGATATTAGAGGGTACTGACTTTCCCAATAACGACTGCCATAGATGTTCATGGCAGCCGGGACCGACGGCTTAACGTGATCTCCGAGGCACGGAGCAGGCGATAATTGTCAATCAATACGCACATAATTTCGAAAAGTCATATAACTTCCGAAAGTCAGAGGTGCGCGACGTGGGTTCGAATCCGAGACCCTATGGGTATAGGTATAGATATTTAATCTTCTAATAATAATATCAGCCCTGTATTAATCTGTCCCGCTGCTGGGCACAGGCCTCATCTCAGTGGTCAAAGGTTTAGACCATAGTCCACCATGCTGGCTCAGTGCGCGTTACATTGTAAACTCGCAAAGATACTTCCTCGCGATGTTTTCCTTAATTGTTAAAGGGAGCATTCATTTAATAGGTACGGATATAACTTTGAAAAGTATAATAGATGCGCGCTTTGGGATCAAACTCGAGACCTCTACGTGCTATCTAACAGTCTCCCTATTGGCTATCGTTGCAAATGTTGCCTATTAATAATATAGATATGCATCGCTGCATGTCATTCTAACTTTTAAAGTATCATCTAATGATAATCTAAATATTATTATACTTTTCTGTTGCGACTCCCACGTTCTGAGGTTACAAGTACCTGCTATCAGAATACCTTTTTATTGAACATTGGAAGCTCTAATGTACGTATATTTAAGTATAATTGTCTATAGGATGAAGGTACTTCACCCATTGGGATGCTCGAAGTGTCCCCTTATCCCTCTAATAAAATCGATGCGGTCAGCGAAAGTAATTGTATCGGTATGTAATCAGAGAAGGTTACCGCATTGGCTGCAGAGCGAGCGTTGATTATACTGCGATGCATATCATTGGGTATAACATAAGTAGTAACTGTTTGTTACAGCGCTTCTAAGTTCGAGTTGTATGGATCACCATTAGCTATGGAGCCCTATTGCTCCACTGCATATCTTGCTAAATCGATCACAGAACGCCTGAGTTTGTAACAATTGCTCTTACTCACGGGCTATTTTTAAATATATTACTTAAGTAAAATATTTTTTTTTATATTTCCTATGTATATATAATACTACAACTTACAATTTATTTTTTATGATGCATACACAAACATGTTCGAGTTTTACCGTGCACCATATCATCGACGGCGACATAACTACGTCAATTCATGCATAGTAAAATAATTATACAATGAACAAAACATTTATAAACAGAGTTATATTTCAATATTCTCCAGCACATTGGTTCTGTTACTAGGATGTACCAATTGCTGGAGATGATTTTACGACTGGAAACCTATATATATATGTACTATTATAAAACTGTTTTTATAATAGCACATATATGTAGATATAGGTTTCCAGTCGTAACAAACTCGTAAAAACAAAAAAGAACACAGTAGGCAGCAGATAGTTTTAGTAAAGCTTGTTTGTACCAATGTATTCGCATTCCCTAACGTCTACTACTACACGAAACTACGATTCCCCAGCTATCACCTAAAAAACTATTCGAATTCCCGATTGAAGTCCGTTTACCGTTCGAACAAAGCTAACTGCAGTTGTTCGAGTTCAATTTCTGCAATGAGTTATGCCTTTGTTTGAACAAGAGGGGTGAGGGCACTTAATGATAAGCCCGACCACACTGCCGGGTAAAATATGCTTGCCCATTTTTAGCAAATCCTTTATACTAATATTATGAATTCCAATTACGTAATGATGTAATCCGTATATATAAATATTAAGAAATCTTGGATGATTTGGTGGGTAATAGCCAGACGTAAAATTTATTTATATACTATTCTATTTGTTATGCCTTTTTTTTATTATGGTGTATGAGGTTGTATTGTTACCAGTATAATTAATATCGTCTAGTATGTATTTTTTATAGGAAGATAGCGGCTTAAATCAAAAGAGTAAATGTAACACGAAGGTTGGGTGAATCTTATCTTATATGGGGGCCAATCAATGCAGACCGGTGACACTTCAACCCAGTGGGATCTTTTGTGTCGACACTCTCCCAATAACGACTGCCATAGATTTTCATGGCAGCCGGGACCGATGGCTTAACGTGCTCTCCGAGGCACAGAGCAGGCGATAACTGTCAATCAATACGCACATCATTTCGAAAAGTCATATAACTTCCGAAAGTCAGAGGTTCGCGACGTGGGTTCGAACCCAAGGCCCTCTGCATTGCAGTCTGTTGGTCTCCCCACGGAGCTACCGCTGCTTAAATGAAATAATAAATAGAAATGTAACACGAAGGCTGTGTGAATACTTAATTGTAAAGAAATATCTGATTATCAATAACGTTTCTTAATTAAAAGCCCAATACTTTCATGTCCCAAGGCCTTATACAGTCGCATGCTAATTAATTCTTCGTTGAAATGATCATTACTGTTGTGTTGAAACACTACTTGAAATATAAACATGATGGATTTTTAAACTAAATTATGGATCTTTGAATAAACGCATAACTCTGGATCTCTTGACTCATGACAACAATAAATGTCAATGCTTTTCTATTACTTCTTAATATTTCTATGTTATTCTGTGAAACCGTAATTATCTTTATAGTTACACAGATCAGATATATATGATAATACTATAATGTTCGTTATGAATACGCTAAACGCCTGAACTAATTGTACGGTTTGTAATATGTTTTTTTATAGTGGTAGTACTTAGTTCTTTTATTGTGAAAGGATAAAACAATACAATTAACTAAGATTAACATTAACATGTTATGGATATATACAAATGATAGACTACTAGTTATACACAATAGAATTTTTAAAGCGACCATTGTATATTTCAACGCGGCAATGCCCATAAAATGTTCGAAAACTATCTCTCTGAACGTGTCCAATGTACCAAGATTGAGACCTATTTGAGTGATGAGGCGGAAGTAACTACTGGCGTTCCGCAGGGCTCAATTCTGGGTCCAACTCTATTTCTACTTTTCATTAATGACCTGTGCAGTCTTAGTATTCCCAACACAAAAATATATACGTATGCTGACGATACAGCTCTGATTGTCAATGGTAATTCCTGGTCGGAAACATGTGCCAATGCCGAACTTGCGCTCGCTACAATCTCATCCTGGCTCAATGCTAACAAACTAACCCTTAACATAGATAAAACCCACTTTATTTCCTTTGTCATTAGAAATAATCACCTTCCATCAACAGATAATCTTATGATCAAAAATCACTTATGTTCTCTACCATCGTCAAACTGTACTTGTCCCCCAATAAATAGAGCTAAGGTAGTAAAATATTTAGGCATTCTGATTGATGAAACTCTTTCATGGTCCCCCCATGTCAATAACCTGACTTCCAGAGTAAGAAAGCTAATGCCTATTTTCAAAAAAATTCGTAATTGTATAGACATTGTAACTGCTAAATCAGTCTACTACTCTCTCTGTCAGTCTATAATCAATTACTGTCTATGTGTTTGGGGTGGATCTCCTAAGTCACTTCTCATTAAGTTGGAGAGGGCTCAAAGATCCATACTTAAGGTTCTAACCTCAAAACCCAGAAGATACCCCACCATAAAACTCTACTCTGACTTCAATGTATTATCGGTTCGCAGATTATATATTTTAAACATGATTATGCGTATGCATGTGACCATTCCATCTGGAAAATATACTTTCCTAAAAAGTCTTCGTACTCAATCAAAATTATTGCGTATGGATAACCACCACACTACCTTTGCAAACAGGCACTACAGGATTATGGGTATATATCTCTATAATATAGCACACTCTAAAATGAATATTTATAAACTCAGCAAATTCAAATGTAAACCAATTTTAACTCAATGGCTTCTCGACTTGTCGTATGAAGACGCTGAAATGATACTCAAACGTGTCTGTTAAGAATTCCATGTAATATCATTCACATTATGCAGTAACCCTATTGTCTTACAACACTACTCTCTCTCTCTCTCTCTCACACACACACACACACACTCACACACACACACACACACACATTATATACATGCACAACACCCATACACCACACCCAACACAACATACGCACACACAAGTCTCAAACCCCACACAACACACATACACACAAGTCGCACACCCCACACATACACAAATAAGCATGCATATACCACACATAAAATTATATCCTTGCACAACATTATATTATTTGCTTTTGTACTTAATCTTAATTAAATAGCTTTTTAAGTGTTTTTGTTTTGTATAATATACAGTGAAATTTCGAATAAGCTCTAAGTGCACTCCTTGATCTTCATAATACAAGTATCTTACTTAGTTTGAAGATCAAGTGTTCTACATTGTGAACTGTATTTTTCTGTGACAATAAAAGCTTTTTATTTATTATTTATTATTTATTTTGTATACATACGTGGTTAGTAACATAATTATTTGAACAAATATTTTTTAAGTGATTTTACTTAGGTCTAGCCCCACCCTAAAATACTTTGTAATACGGTAACGGTCCGGGATGGATCAGGGTAGAGCCCCGATCACACAGAGATTAGAAAGTGAGCTCATTACACAAGTGTTTCTCATTATTCATCGGACCGTTGATGAAGTGCTAGTTTCAAGACTGCTTTATTCTCCTAAAGATTCTGATATACCAGGTAAATTATACTTGTGAAAGTATTTTCTGACGATACGGGTCTATCGATCTAAAAGGGCGAGGTAGGAAACGCACGGTCAAGACTTCTTGCTATAACTTATCATGTATTATCAAAACGTCTGACCTCTCTGTGATTAAGAGCTCCTAAATCTGTTTTGCATGCCATCGTCTAGCCTAGCTTTTGGACCTTTGTAATGCCATATACATCAAACGGAATCGCTGTGTTGTCAGCTTCAAGATAATGGTGATTGTATACTGGGGTGCAAGTAACTGGTGCGGGCTATTTGTGTGTGTTACATGCCTATACATACGAGTTGCTTGTGTGACTCGCGTTGGTAGTTCACATGATAGGTATATCTATATTGCGGAAGAGTTTTAAGTTGCACATTTTACTTTGATACTTGACTATGCTTCGTATTCAAGAAACATTAAGGACCACTGCATTATGTTTGTTATGATGTTTAAGATGCATTAATTCTCTAATTTAACTGTATATTTCTGATTTAATTAATGATCAATATAAAATCGTGGAATAGTAGACCAAAATCTCCCTTTGGGAGAGGCCTATGTCCAGCAGTGGACTGAAATAGGCTGAGGAGGAGGAGGATCAAAATGAAGTCCATTATAGTGTCGGAAATGTTCATTGTAAGTATAATGTTTTATAGTGGAATAATCGACAAGCAGGGTCTGCTTACAATCAGGTAGAAACTCCAAGCGTCCAAAAAATATATGTAAATATCTGGCATTATCACATTAATGCCCGTTCTTAATACATAAATGGACCTTTAATGACTCAGTGATAAAGTATTAATTAATACTAAAGTAGTTATAAAGTTTTAAGCTGTCTTAAAAGTTTCATAACTTTCGTACTAGCATGATCGCGTTAACTCCCGTTTACACCGTTCATTACATAAATCATACATAGCTAAAGTATAAAGGGAATTATTAAAGATGCGACAAAATATTTTGACTTCGTAGGTCTTAATTTTTCTTTGATAACGAACACTCAGACTCAAAACAAACATTTGTGTATCGAGCAAACTGTTGTCCCGTATGGGATTCGAACCCACAACACTCAGCGTAATGGCTGTAGCGAGATCACCATCTAAACCAGTACGCCATCTGTTGCAAACGAACATAAGCAAAAAATACTTATGAATAAGGAAAATAATTATTGCGTAGTGAGTGCACCTAATAGGAAATTATCAGTGTCTCTAATGCCGTCGCCTTTCTCTGAGATCCCACGCGTCCAGTACCATTTTAAGCAGGTCCCGCGTCATGCACGGGAAGGTTGCGCCTTGATTGGCTGTCACTTTAATTTCCCTTTGTTGAAAGCTTATTACAGTCCCCATTGTTCTCGCTCGCCCTGTCTTCAGTCATTCACCTTCCGACGCTACTTAGGATTCATACTCAAGCCCTATTCACGTCACAAAGGCGTAAGCGACATAAATCAATACTGCGATAGCGGCAGCACTTAATTAACTGAAAGGTTAAACCGCAGCTCTCAAATTAAATCAGGAACGGGGTTTGTTGTACATTTTCATTTTGCGTGCATACAACAAATAAAACACATTGTTGTTGAGTTGTATTGTGCCGTGGTGCATGAGAATACAACCAATGCGCGGTGCGGCACACTCGAGCTATTTATTCAATTCGGTTGCTCCGAACCAATATATCGACACGAGTGGCCCGCACCGCCACACTCCACTTTCCGCAGACGATACCAAGGAGTGGCGCTTTCAATTATTATTTTCTATCTTCGGTCGCATTGTGCGCCACAATAACTGCGATATTGAATATTCCCGACATCGTATTACGTCGGCTCGTAGCGGCTAAATTGTTGTCTCTATAGCTATGTGCGTTCAATTGTGAGAGAGAATTTGCTCTACTATTGACGTTTGCGCTTAGTGAACTTCGGTTCATAGTTGAAGCTAGGAGGCTATTGTAAGCAGACAGAGAATTAATGACTCGGGACTCTTTTAAATTCCTGATGTAACTGGCAACTAATTTGTATGTGGTGGGTGTTCTGTCTGTGTCGGCAGTTCTGCGGTGTAACTAGTCGGTGGCTTGCTCTGTGAATGATAAAGCGGCTCATAACTCAGCACGGACGACGACCCGAATCTCGCGCGATTAACTCATTACATTAGTTCAGCTTAATGCTTGGCTACGCAGAACTTAGCCACACTGTATCAGAAATTACTCAAGATTAAATCCAGAGTAAGACAAGAATAGTACAACAAAGAGATTTGCGAAATAATAATAAAAAAAATGGGTTCCTATTTGTACCTTTCTGAGAAAATGAAAAGCAATAAATAAAACTTAAGTAATAAGATATTAAATCTCCCGTCTCCCCATTCCACGAGATAAATAACGACGTCTATAAATCTGTATAAATTATAAAAGTAGAAAGAGCCTTCTGTCTGTATATTGATACATACATTTGATGGTTCGGTGAGTAGCAGCGTTGGCGTCGGTGTGGTGGCACTTTTGACGGGTTGCTTTGTGAGACGAGCGCAGGGTTAAATCGCACGTCTATCACTTGTCGCTCGCAGCGGAGCGAAAGTGCGCAATATAATATGCGCAGCTACTTGTTAATTCATCCCCTGCGATTGAAAAAGGGGTCTTCACGGATTTAGCTGTTTTAACATTTTAAACTCTTTGTAATGCAAAAAGCTGAAAAGAATTTTATGCTCATTTCGAGTACCGTACCGTATCATATACAGCGTTAATTTTACATAATAATTTGGTTATAAAAGTTGTAACGTGGTCTACAAATAAGCTAAATTCTAGTAGTCTCTGGAATATAAAAAAATATATTTAGAGAGAACGATACCTACTGATATTTCGAACTTAAAAGTTTGATCATTTTATAAATATTTTTCAGTTAGAGCAACTTACAGCGTAATAAAGTGCCATAATAGGTGCGATGGTGGTGATGGTGTGTAAGATGCATACGGCAAATGCGCCCCGTTTGTCGCGTTTGTCACAAGTGTCACGCTGCGATTGACGCTGCATTTAACGTACAAATCAAAGAGTAGCAATTACTTAATCTATACTGATGTTATAAAGAGGAAAGATTAGATATTTGTTTGTTTGTTTGTAAGGATTTAAATCAAAAATTTGTAAACTATCTTAAATAAAAATTTCACCGTTGGAAAGCTATATTATCTACGAGTAACATAGGCTATATTTTATGTTAAAAAGTACTGTTTCCCCTAACCTAACCTAACCTACTTTTACGACAACAAAGCCGCGGGCAAAAGCTAGTATATCATAAAATAGTGGGCATTTCTCAGCAGTAATACAGAGTCTGAAAACTTATCCTGTGGATAGTTCTGAACATATGCTGCCGTGACGTCACTTATGACTACTTACGATATAGTATTTAAACTAAAAGTTATGCAGCGAGCTTAAAAAGAGGTATGCTAGGACTTTCGTTGAAGGATAAACTTCGGAACAAAGTCATCCGTCAAAGAACCAAAATTACCGAAATAGCTCGTAGAAAAAGTAAAGTAGAAATGCCATATCAGCTTTTGAAGCCGATAATCAGTGGAGCAAGCTAGTTTTGAAAACCACGGTTGAGAAAACTTTATATTTGACGAGTCCGGTGGAGTTTAATATTTGGCGTGGTGGAGCGACCCGACGATTTGAAAAGGTGCCTTGCATGGCCTGGGCGCAGCAGGCGGAAAAGATAAGATGATAAGCGGCAAACATGCCCACATAAGGTAGTCCTTATGCGTTGAATAGTTAAAGAAATGACAGAAAATAAATTTAATTACATTAAATAATTAAAACGACAAAATTTTGTAACAGTGCAAATGTAAATAAGTAAAGTGGTAGGCAAAATAAGGCAAAGACAGAAAGAAGAAATGATTAGTTACTCTCTTTTGCCCGCTACTTCATACACGTGAAATTTGGAAGTAATTATATTTCTATATTTTTCCTTCGTTTCATTTAAGAATTTTAGATGACGTATCAAGATGAAATATCTATCAAATTTTGGGATAGATCTCCAGCAAAATAATTGTGAAAATCGCATTTAGCTGCGTGCAGTAGTTTTTGCGTGATGAACGTATAAATATACAGACAGATCTTTTTTAATATTTATTGTTTTGTCTAGTATAGTTCTTATTGAGACACTATAGACATCGACCAGTTACAATTTTATTATATGTATACATAAGTCATCCCTCATCTTACAAAACGTCTGAATATTTGCGACTCACATCCAATTCTTGATGACTTGGGCGTCTTGTTTAATGCTGATCTGAGCTTTCGTAGTCACATTGTGCAAGTCTTTTAGGAACTTGGGTTTTGTTATGAGGGAATGTAGAGATTTTAAAAATTTAAAAGCTGTGAAATGCTTATATTATGCATTGGTAAGGAGCAGATTAGAGTGTAGTGCTATTGTTTGGAATCCGCATTAAGCAAAATACGATCTGATGGTGAAGAAAATACAAAATAAATTCACCAGATCCTTGTATCATCGACAGTACGGAGTATGGATATACTCCGTACTGTCGATAGAGTGTTGGATACATAAGTGGGTAGTATGGATATACTACCCACTTATGTATCCAACACTCTTCGTTATAGGGATGGTTGGATACTATAAGTTGGGTGTGAGACGAGACTAAACATTAACCAAATACGTGTTTCAAGTATTTCGTGGTAAATTAAGTAATTCCGAAGTATTGTCATCATTGGGGTTGCCGGTTCCAAACACTAGATTGCGGCAGCAGCCTAGGACTACATTATTTGAGGTGCCGACGAGCCGAACAACTAACGCGAAGTTCTCACCTGTCATAAGAGCAATTCGAATGTTGAATGACATAGCGGCCAGAATTGATATTTTTACCTGTGCATTGGCGGAATTCGAGAGCATAACACTGGAGCACTTATCACCTAAGAGTTAAAATTGTTTTTATTTGTGTTTGTTTATCATAATTGATTGTAATTAACATAATTATGTATACCTGACTAAATGTAAAATACAATTATTATTTATATTTAGAATAATTATATTGACAAATTGAAATGACATTTGACATTATTATAAAAATAGGTTAATGCTGCTTAAAATTTATTTTAATGATTATTAATGTTTACATATCTTATTACTGACTACACAAAATATATATATAATATAATATAAAAATAAAATTATTATTATATACACTAACATTAAATTATTAACTTGTGACAATCTACATTATCGCATTGGGTATATAAATAAATAAATTCGTAGCAAATCGTGCGTGCGCTCACGGTTAGCTGAACGTAGAGTTTGCGTGAGTGTCATTCAATACTGTCTCAGTGGCGCAGTTGTCAATGACCATTGCGATTGCCGTGCGTGACGCCTCTGGATCTATTTCCGGGTCGCGCAAGAAGATTGTTTCGGTTATGCTGGCAAGAAATTTGCATAAAGCCTGGAACTGCGGTGATAGACTCACTCCATTTTACTTTACTTTGGGTCCCATATAATATACGGGTCCTAAAACCGTACTTCCTATAATATAAGCTCTTACTATTCCCATAGTTATATACGTTAGACCATATCTATGTATTCTTACTCGTCGAATATTCTATCGAAACTTATATAAGATATTGGTTATTGATAGTTACAATGAAAGTAAATAAAACACCTGTGTCCTTTTCTCCTCCAGACGGTCGCCGTGTTAAATTTATGTCACATTCATAAGATAATAGAAAAATGCTTAGAGATATAAGTTAGGCTATTTGTCAATCTATCGATACGATATAATTTTACTTTCATATTTCTAGTAACAGGCTTTGTTGAAGCTAAAGAAGATTTTAAGAATCGAGACGGCTTAATATATTTTTTCATTTAGTAGTAAATTTAAAAGAAATTATTTTCAAATTTTCGTGCTTTGATTGACATTTTGTGTAACTACCATTTTTAGGAATCCGTACCGAAATGGGGAAATAGAAAGCTTTATTAATTTTGTCTGTTCGTTCGTTCGTCTATGAGTTTATGCGCCTCACCGGTTGTTTGTCCGTCCATACCTTGTTTGTTATATTTGACTATATGGATGCCATAGCGTTTGAGTGGTCATCTCGCCGCTGCTACTGTACGACTTGGTATATAGTATTACTGCGTGTTGTTACTGCTTGTGGGAAGCGAACCCACAGCACTCAGCGTGGTCACAGCAACCAGACGACTACTTAAACCAATACACCATCCGTGCAGACAAAATAATAGCAATGTTAAAAATAACAAAAACGTCCACCAAAATTGTCGAACGATCATTTTTACGAAGCTATTCTGACAATCACCCCACTCGAAACGCATATTATACATATATTATAGCAATACAATATTAATATTGGTCACGCTGCCCTTTGTGGGACGTCATCCCTCGTCAAGGGGAAGTGGGGCATCCTATTATTAGGCTGACCACGAGATAAAACAGTGCGGTATTTTTTCAGGCTATTTAAAGCGCGTCCAATAAAGCGTCGTTGTGAAACGTTTGCTTAAAGTGCAATAAAGCTTGACGGAGGCTCTACACTCACTTTGTTAAATCGCACGATATTAACTAGCTTTAGTGTAGCTTGTTGTTTTTCTTTGCGAGCTTTGGTAACCTAGATTACTATACTGAAGCATCTCGTTGCAATGATAAAGTGCCTACTAACCTTTGAGCGTTGTATGCGCTTTATCATTCTAGTCTTTGTGCACTATATACACATAAAGCTGAGCTATGATGTAGGAATACATTGGACTTTTTATTGACTGCAATTTTCTGGAAAAAAGGTTCATTATATTTTCAAATCCAAATAACTAACAGCTAGCGGAATAATATTTACTAGCGGTCGCCTAGTGGTCGAAATTCGACCATAATTGATTTAAATTTTAAGTTTGATAGTTATTAAGGTTTTATTGTCTAGAACTATACCCTAATAATCACATTTCATTTAGATTTCGATACATACACTATACAGGTTAATTTACTTATCTTTTTCAAACAAATTATTATTTACTTAACTATACTCTTTAATTAACGATATTCCTAAGCTTGCTACATTGTTTTCTTTTTTCTTTGTTACATATAATACGTAAATATATTATAATATAAATAATATATAACATTCCAATCCACCCAAAGGATGCCTGTAAGATATTGCTGATATATGTAATTATATATTGATATATGTAACCATAGTTACGAAGAATAGTACTACATCAGCCGAACAATGCCGAAATACTACGAACGCGATTCGACTGCTTGTGTCAAATGCATGGTTGCGTGCGTGTAGTGTTTTTTTATTAATTTAATGTATATTTTATATAAATATTAGGATTCGCCACTCCTTCTCCACATAAACTTTAACTGTGCAATTTTCGTAAAAAGGTGTTCAAAGTTTTTGCTTCACGTATTAATAAATGGATAAGATGTACCTATGTCTAAATAGCTTACATACCTACATACATAGTTTCACCTATTACCTGGCATTTTGCCAGCTCAGAATAGTTTAATTGGTTCCATATAATGGACTTCGAGGCCATTGCCGTTTACTGGTAAATGTTTCAGACTCCCTTCTGAGAATTTATAGACAGAATATCCCTACAATGCTTTGGCCGTCTCGGGAACCCCAACTGATACTCTACACCTGATAGTCTTGCACAGCTGTCACATACACAACCGTTGCGTTTTCAAGGCAGTCTATGTGTTTATAAAACGGCAGATTGAAGGTTATTGGGTTATTGATTACAATAATTTTGTATAAATAGTCTGCTACACTACAACACTATTCTATAAAAGTAAGATTAATACAAATAAATAAAATAAAATACAAAAATTAAAATTAAAAAAGGACAAATCCCAACTAACATTATAAATGCGAATGCGTATGTGAGTTTGTTTGTTTGTTACGCTTTTATGTCTTAACTACTCGACCGATAATCATGAAATTTCGCATACACATTGTCAGAGGTACAGAAAAGGACATAAAGTACCATTTATTTAGGAAAAGTACTGTTTCCGAAGGTAGAAATTTATTTACATAACCTACATTAACGCCAGCAAAGCCATTAGCAAAATCTAGTTAATAAATACAATAGACACAATAATTACATCCCTGTCTCTTTTTTAAGCGATAAAATGTCAGTATCGGCTCCCTGGCACGCAATATTTGTATGACTCAGTTGTACACACACACACACACACTTACTTTATTCACCAACTCGTTTATTCATGACGTTGGACGAAAGATAAAACCTTATCTATCATTGTGCTATTATAGAGCAAGCATGTAAAATTTAATGCATTAGAATTAAATTGGACGTAGTTAGATATTTTAGAAATGCCGTTGTACATGTTCTAAGCGTGATACGTACATCATACTTAGAATTCCCCACACATTTTCGAGGTGACTACGGACATAAGCTTGAATAGAAGTTGAATCTTAAAATATTTTATTTAAACTAGAGCTTTTACTTTTAAACTGTTTAAACTAGATTTTTACTGGAAAATTATCTTTAGCTTACAAAAAATGGTAACTAAAACATATTCACCTAAGATACAATATACTGTGATGGATATTATTCCCAGTTCTTTAGAGTTGGTAAGGAGGGCTATACAGTTAGCTAGCTAGTAAACAGTGACTATTCTTACTGGCGCTGACATTACTAAACATTTTTGTTACATATTTGACGACGAAGCAGCTTTATCCATACGTCTACAATATTGAACACTACTAAATAGTCCTTATGTCAGTTTAAGACTATAGAAGTAATTAACTCTTCTGTATGTTGCTAGCAAATGTATAATACTTAAAGTATATTACGCACTTTATCAATCTATAATTGCTTACCTATTGTATGACTTGTTGGGGTGGGCACGCACGCACGCACGCATGCACGCACGCACGCGCACACACACACACACACACACCACGCACACACACACACACACACACCACACACACACGCACACGCACACACGCACACACACACACACGCACACACGCACGCACGCACACATGCACACACGCACATATTACAGAATACTCAATACGTACACGCACGCACGCACGCACACAGGTATTTACATTCATATTTAAAATTTTCAAACACACGATACGCTATAAATAGAAATATTAAAATAATGGAATAGTTAGTATTTACATGATGAATGTTGTAATTTTCAAACACTGTATTTCAATCTCCGAGGAGGTGGCACTGTTTCTTTTTACTACAGGCTATTATGTAGCCTATTTAAGAGGCCAGTACTTTAACCGTTAACTGTAGTTATTATTTAGGTGTTTGTTACTTATAAGTTACTTTATGTATTATGCTACAGATCTTTTTATGATATAAAAGTTTTATTTATTTAGTTAATTAAAATTAAATGGTTTTATTATCGACTATAAGTCTCTGAATAAGAGTTTTCCTGTTTTGTTTTTAAAAAGAACAACTCTTGAATCTTAGTCATTTCTATATCTTATTGGAGCCTTTCCAAATGTTTCAACAACTGACACAAAGAACACCTACTCAGAACAACTGTTTATGGATCACATACATTTTTATCTCGTCTGAGGATTGAATCCACTTGGCGCAATGGCAGTGGCGAGGCGATTATTTTAACCATTATGCCATCCATGGAGCAAATTTCAGAGAGGTACACATTACCATGAGGCACGTAATCAACAGGGCAGATATAATTATCAAAGAAACTTCGCCGAGTTTAATTGTTTTCCATTTGTTCCCGGCTCGAATGGCCGTGAATGCTGACAGTAATAATTTAAAGTGTCGAGAAATATTAAAAAGTTAATTTTAGGTACGTTAAGATAAATGGGCAATTACTCACAAAATATCTCACTGGGAATAAAAGATGGCGTCTCAAATAGCGTAAAGTTACACAAGTTCGAGGGTCTTTTCATCGCACTATAATGTTTAATATTTTATTATTACTAGTGTTCCAGTACGACACCAATCATTATTGAATATTTTCCGAGGAGATATAAGAATTCATATAAACGAACTAACTGTCTCCAAAATAAAATATTAATAATACTTGTACTAAACCTTGTCTATCGCTACTAAACAAAACATACACTTGTCACACAGAGGAGAATATGGTACATAACTGTTTTATCTTTGCCTATTTATATAATATATATTAAAGTTTAGGGAAAGAATGGTGCATTCAATTTGATACTGTCAGAGGTATTTATCAGATATACAAATATGTCGGATGTATTTATCGATACCAATATCATATATTATTATGTGAAATAGCCTCGCGTATTGCAGTGGTATCGATTGCAATGCTGTTCTCAAGCTGGTTATTATGGCCCTGGTTAGCATGGTACTCATGTCCTAATTATCATTTTAATAAGCTAACACCATAGCCTGTTTCACTAAAATACTCAGATGGAGCATTCATGAACTGCGATATCCTAGTGTGCACCGTTGGATTGCCATGCACAGGTCTCGAGTTTGATCTCAAGACACAAATCGCTGACGTTTTGATGCTATGTATGTATTAAATAGTTAATTATCACTCGATTTAACAGTGAAGGAAACATTGCAGCGAAAATGACAAGTCTAACAGTTCTCCATAACGTTCTTGAAAGATGTGTAAATTGCCAATTCATTAGTACGGGCTGGCAGAATTTACACATTTTTGGGCCAGTGACCAGCGTGATATACTATGACCTAATACTTCTTAAGCTCAGAAGAGGCTCATGCTGAGTAGTGGGATAGCTTATAAACAGAGCAGATAGTATTATATTTTATACTCATAGGTTACTTACTTACACAACTACAACTATAAGTGGAAACTTGTAATTGGCCTTCACTTATTATTATTTTATATTATTATAATGTATAGCTGTAAGTTTTCCTAAAATATTAAAATAAATTAAAATAAAAATTAAAATAAACTAACACTCTTACTTGAAACATTCTATGCACACATAGTATCAGTGCTCAATATACAGTACTTTTCTGTAAATGTTTAAATCTCTCAAACTATTAACTCTTCCAGCATTGTACATATTAGAAGTAGCAATGTTCGTTAAATGGAACAAAAATCTGTTCAATCAAAAGGCAGATCATTCAACAAGACCTGCACTAATTAGATCTCAATACAAAAACCTATTACACACAGGTAGTTTTAACACGGCATAGTTCATAAACAATATAATGCGTATGGCACCGTTATCTACAATAAGATACCATACAATATAAAAGATAGCTCAACATACATTTTAAAAAGAAATTAACGAAACTACTGGTCGAAAAATGTTATTATTCCATCCATGACTTTTTAAATGATAATTCCTTTTGACATAATTATATTATTATTATTTTTGTATAACTCTCATAATTTTTTTTATATTGCCTTATTATTATTGTATCTCATTTTTTTGCTATTAATTTTTATTGTGAATTATTAATATGGCTATTTAAATGTATCACATTATTAACTTATATGACATTATAGAATAACATTGTATAGATTTGCATGCCAAATGGTAGAATGCTACCACTTGGCATGCAAATATTATATACAATGTTATTCTATAATGTACTGGCTTCTATGTAATACCAATTTCACCATCAATATGTTACCTGCATTCTTAGCAAATAAATTTCCGATTCTGATTCTGTAAATTGTTTTGCAAGCCAAATAAATAAATAAACCAACCACACTGTTAAAATACTAATAAAGGCAAACTATTTATAAATTGTTTAGTCATGTAAACGGTGAAGCCTGATTGAACATCTGTTTTCTCAAATCGGTTTGTTTTAATTATAATTATTCAATGAACAACGCTGCGGTAGCTTTGATCGAATGCAAAAGCTTTGTTTTAATTGAAATTTGTTTATGTGATATATAAACACAGTGTACAATCTACATAACCGTTAAACTTACATTTGTTATTAGGGTTTGCGTGACTAGTTTGGGATTGGGGTTCTTAATCATGAGCCCGACCCCATGGCGCGATGGAGTCAGGTTAGTTTAGTCTACGAACGGAGTCAGAAGTACGGCAACGATTCCTTGACCGCGCCTCGAATGTATGTACTACTGCTATGTCGAGTGATGTGGCTCGATGTCGACTCCCACACAGAACAAACATTTGTGTAATCCACAAATGGTTGTTTCGAGTCTGGTTGTCATTCGTGTCGACACAGAACTTATTCCTCATGTGGAAAGTACTGTATGATGGAGTACGTAAAGAGCTAAAACACTACCTACATAAGATAAATATTCAACCAATATTGAATGGTATTACTAGGCTCGCTATAAGTTTAGTTGTTTAAATATTGGTATGTTCATCACTTGCATCATACTTACATTACTTCACATTATTATAGTATACTGTATACCACAGTATACTGATATAGTTAAAATTGATTTTAAGTAACATAATGAGATAATCTGTATGTCAAATCAACGCATAATTATGTTTGGTGTACCACAAGGCAGTGTACTGGGGCCGTTGTTATTTCTTCAGTACATAAACGACTTACCGAAAGCAACTAGTCATCCTATGTCTCTATTTGCTTTACTGTAACCGTAGAATGATTCAATAAGAACGATTACGAAAGAGACATTAATAACACACTGAATTCAATTATATCATGGCTAAGTAATAAAAAATTTAAATTAAATATTAGTAAAACGAAATTAATGCAGATTTAGTCAACATTTAAGTGCTCCTAAACTAAATATAAATCACCAGAACAACAATGTTTCTTGTATAAATTCGGAAAAATTACTAGGCATTACTGTAGATCAAAAGTTAGACTGGAAAGCACTTGCCGTTCTTTGCAAGAAATTAAGTAAATCTGCTTATTTATTATTTAAACTGTCTCCTATTTTAAACACTTAAGCACTGATCACGGCTTATTATGTCATAGCTGAATCAATTTTAAGATTCGGTGTCATCTTTTGGGGACCTCTACTAATAAAGAAGCCATATTTAAAATGCAAAAAAGGTGCAACAGAGTAAATTTCGGATTACAGATCACAGACTCATGCCGACCTTATTTTATTAAATACAAAATTTTACCTTTGCCATGTCTATACATATATGAGGTTGCTGTTTTTGTTAAGACTAACCCAAAATTGTTCAAAACATTAAATGAAGTTAGCAATCAATCGCAATCGACGTGACAATACAAAATAATGTGTGAAAATGTCAAATACTGCCCTATTACATAAAAGTATATTTTGTAAAGCTCCAAAAATATGTAATAAAATACCGAAAACTATCCGAGATTTAAATGTCACTCTTTTCAAAAAGCGGGTACAATGTTATATAACTTAGATTTTTTTTATAGTATCTCGGATATTCTCATTAATGACTTTAAAATGTAATTTCTTTTTTGTTTCCTGTAATTGTAATTGATTTTGTTTATTTCTTAATGATTATAATTACATTTATTGCTTTTGTTTATTAATAATATATTTAATTTAATTTTCTATGTTATCGGACATGTAAAGAATATTAATAGACTATTATTGAATGTGCATTTAACTAAATTATCATGTATTTAACGTTTTTGTTACGTTGTACACCTTATGGGTATGTTTCAGTGAAACATGCTAAATCTTACCACCTGTATCTTTATTGTACCTGTGACAAACAAAAAAATTTCATTTCATTTCATTATTAAATGATTTAAGAATTCGCAGAATGATGCCGAGCGTATTAATTAAAAATAAATACACTGACTTCAAAAACACTGAATATTAAATTTCGTACCGATGCTTTTGTTCTCTGGTATTGATTTCCGCAACGCGGCCTAGTGTCTCAGAATATTGCCGGCCAGTACTTTGTAATGAACTTAGTGAACAATCGTCTCTTCAATACTGCTATATATATATATATTTTCGCAAAGTTTTTGCTTTGATGTCAAAGAACTGTTGTTCAATAATTGTTGAGGCCATATAGCCAATCAAATGAAATTTGTTGCACGATTTTTAACAATAGCAAAGGTGAATTTTTGGGTTTATTTTTAGGATGAAAATATCTCCTTTCTTAGAAACATAATTTAAATCAACAATATAAATATTTAATCTACTACCAAAGTCAAATTGATTTATGGTATAGATCCCATGTGCTACGGTCTAATCCAATCTGAGCTTGGGATCTAGTGGGGGATGAATTGGGATCCGTTCCTCAACGGATTGGGAGCGTGGCACCGAACTGTGGTACGGTGCACGCATTATTTGTTGCAATCACTACTGCTGCTATATTAGGGGAAAAGGCAATAAATGTATTAAACAATGAGTCATGATCGTTTACAGCCTACATATTATGGTACCATGACATGACAGGCACCCAAAGACTGACGGAGTAAAGGGTATAATTTCTACATTTGTAAGCTGAATAAATCCAAGCTTACTATATCTAATATATCTAAGTAAATTTACGCGTAGAGATAATCCGTTTCACGTTGACTCTGGTGTGCTAGAGTCCTCATTTATCATATTTACTATACCTAGAACTACGTATGTAATAGTACACATATAATAATATTTTTATTTTTCTCTGGACAAAGCGGGATGCATGGAATTTCGATCTCTACGAAAGAACTAAATCACACTTTTACGCAGAATTCCTAGCTGCGCTTTTTGCGTAATTTTAATGACCGTATTCAATAGATAATATGTATGTACCTACTATGAAACTAAAATCAGTATAGCCCCATTATGTAAAAATCACGCGTGCATCGATTAGAGCCCGTCTATACTATTAATTAAATTGTGGTTCTCCACAAAATTATAAATAAAAGAATTTGTCTAAAGATTGCACTAAAATTTTCCCATAAAGCTTAATCTCAGTACATTGAGTCCTGAAATATATTACCATAATTTATTAGCGCTACATGCTGCTTATGTTATTTACTATGAATGCCATCGACTCCCCTCTGTTTGTTCTGTATTTAATTAGCTCAAATGATATTTGTCTGGGTTTGTAAAAAGGAAAAATTCTGCGAGACAATACAATAAAACTTGGTGGGTTAATTATTTCGCGATGCGACCCATACCCAATCTCAAAGAGTGATATGCAATAACGACGTTAAGGCATTTTTATGTACATACACATTATATGTTCAAGTCTATATGCATTATATATGTACCTGCACATAACATCAGATAAAATTAAATAATATATTTAGATTAACTACCTCCACAATCAGTTGTCGACATATCAATACGTTTGTATGAGAAACTTTAAGATTGTCATACACTAATGATACTTAACATTCCATATACGAATTGAATTTAAATAAGCTCTACATAAATAGGTAAAGAAAAACAGTTCTAAATCATTATCTCTTTTGTTTGTCAACCGATTTTTATTGTTTGTTTATGTACTGTTTAGTATCTATTGAACAGTTATAGTTCTGTCAATAAATAAAATGAAAATATTTTTGTTATAACAGTTTGTTTTTAATGGAAATTTATATATGTGTGTATTCATCAAATATTGTAATTATGGTTGAATTTCAACCACTAGCTAAAATCAAATTCGTAATTTGTATACAATACAATTAAACAATGGGTCTGAATCGTACTAGTAATTATTTAAAGGCTATCTATACGTGCATATTATATTGCCTAACGTTTCCACCGCACAATCTTGCATTGGTTGTGGTCAGAATTGTTTCAACCTGTGACCACGACCGATACCTATAAACGCGATTATGATCCAATGTCTAAAGCGCGGGGTTTTTTGTGCGGCAATCGCTGTAGAAGATGGTCGCGTTAAACGTACTCAATTTGTTGTAGACGCGATAAACGGAGTGCGTTTTCCGCGTAAGCTTCACCGTAGTTTTTTTTTGCGTTAAACGTTGCGTGAATTACAATATATTTTATATTGCATAATAGCTATATAGAGCAACCTTGTGATAAGCCGATAAAGCTGTATTACAAGTTGCAGTTAAAGTATTATGCAAACGGAAACTGTTCACGCAAAGATACTTCATGCAAATGTTATTTATATAATGGATTGTGCCTTACACTTTGATTTCCGCTGCGTCCAATGTAAAAATGTAAATATAAAAGTATAGTCATTGCTTTATATAGTCAAGTATTGCATATATACACCTAGCGAATGTCGCATAAAAGAACCGTGCGCTTAATAATGCATTTCAAGTTGTAGTGTGAAACAAACTTAGACTTCGGTTGTTATAATATGCGAAGTTAAGACTTCGGCTTCATACTATTTCATGTATCACAGAAGTAGTCGACAAAGAATGCAATTCCAACGATATTATGAATCCGTGAGACACTTTAGTTTACCGTAAATTGAGACTATTGCTAAATCGAGTTGCATAACGCTTGTCCGTTCGACTGTGCTTCTTTGTCTGCGTCCAGGATAGGGCAGATGTCATCGTATTGCAACATTCCGTGTAGTTGGAGTTCAAAGAGAGATTTCACTTATTCGCTATTCAAAGGCAACTATGCGATATTACTCACATATTATGTAGAATTGTGAAAAATAACCAAAATGTCGGGGCAAGTGTAAAATTAAATCTAAATAGTTTTTATATTTTAAATAGAAGTAAACAGTAACAAATAAAAGTGTTTAACAATAGTAGTTTAAAGTTTCAAAATTATGTAATAATAATATGAAATAAAAAGATATAAAGAACGCGATAAAATCCATATAAAGTTGTTTAATTTAAATGTAGAATTGTCTTATAAAACAATATATGTATCTATTTTGAACTGGTTTTAATTAAAATTCTTTCTCGATGCCTTTTGCCTTTGCCTTGCCTTTGCCTTTTGAGTTTGTTTGTTTATACACTTGCATGCCTTATATCCTTGACCAATCGCCGTAAAATTTCGCATACACATTGTCAGGAGTGCAGAAAAGGACATAGAAATGTACTGTCTCGAGGTATAGCTAGTATTATTATAATGAAAGACAAATGAGAGTAATCCTTGCGTCCTGATGTATTTATTTCGTATTGCCTTTCCTTTAGTATTTTTTACAGGAAAATACCGCTGCAACTTGGAAGAGCTCGACTGATGCACATTCGCTACCTTATAGACTAATGCAGTCAAATGCCGAGTCGATGTTCTTGTGGCAATAATTTAACTAGGTATGCTAATAGCCTGGTGCTTAAAAATATCATTATGCTTTTAGGTCTCACGTAATAGTCGAACCAACTATTGCCGTCTACTAAACACATTTCCAGACTCCGTCCTGCTCCTCAATATTGACTGGAAAACCCTCATAATATTTTACCTGACGCGAGAATTTAAACTAAAATCTTACGCACATTATTAGTTGCATTCACTATTGCTGGTGTAGTAGGAAAAAGGCACCAATATTACTGACGGAAGAAGCAGTCCTACATCAATGCATTAAGCAATGAGTCATAGTCGCATACAGTCCACATATTATGGTACCATGACGTGAAAGGCACCCAAAGACCGACGGAGTACTGGACTAATGATAAAGAGTTTAATTTCTACATTCATAAGCTAAATAAATCCAAGCTTACCATATCTAGTATATCTTTGTGAATTTACGCGTACAGATAATCCATTTCACGTTGGCAAAAAATGAAAATGTTAAATAATATGTCGCACGTGAATGATTAAGGTGAAATGTGATCGCAAAGCGATAGCTAACACACGTCGTATGGTTTCAGATCAAACGTTTTGTTTGAATACATCTATACAAGCAATACAAGGCTAGAACTTTACAGATATAAGGTCGAATTTAGGTGATAAGAGTTGAGTGCGCGCTAATGCCACCTGTACTATATGAGCGAGTATTATGCATTTGCAACAGTGTGCTATAATAACGTGTGTTTCAAAAGGTAAGTACTCCGCTTCTGGTCAAGCACGCGTAGAACGCGCGTACGCAGAATTTGACCTGAGAGCGCGTTGCGCGGACAAGTAACACGATTTGTGTATCGATACACACGCCGCAATTTATTTGTGCCTTTGATGGCGCGCTTTTGGGTACAAATCATTTGGTCAATAGGTTGTGTCGACAAAAATAGAAACATCGCCTTCTATTTTCGAATGTCAGTGCTTCTGCCCTCCTAACGGTCTTTGAACAGCGTCTTACATGAGCAGTAACTCAGTAAGTTAAACGCGTGGTGTGTACGATGTTAACGTGTGTTTAAATGCAACGCCCAACGCCTAATGTGCATTAGCTTTGTGGCACGTACTAATGTGATGTTAAGTGCGCTGCTACAGATTTAATATGAATTTTGCATTTGCTGTAAATATTTTGTTCGTGACTTTTATATAGAAAATTGTCAAAATGATTCTAGAAAATCTATTGCATTACATTTTATTGCCCAGCTGCAGAAGTTACAAAAACAAGCCATCACATCAAAAAAGCGCGCTCTGAAGAGAAGTTCATAAATTATAATTATGATGACTTATTACGACAAGAAGCTCTCTCCTCGTTGGATATAAAAGCATAGCTAGCGAAAAGTGGGCATGATTCATATCTGCTTCCTATTATAAGCATATAGACGTGAGCCTTTGGATGTATGTAATTCTTCTTCTTCTTTTAAAAGGCAACTTCCAAACTAGGAATAATTTCTGTGTACCGGAGACTTTACAAACATTCAAACAAGGGACACAAAGAACACCCTGACTCGGGCAACCATTTGTGGATCACACAAATTTTTGTCTCGTGCGGAGATTGAACTCACAACACTCAGGGTGGCGGCAGTGGCGAGGCGACCACTTAAACCACTCCGTGTAGTCATTCAATTATGATGGTAACTTTCGCAATTTCTTCATCTTTTGCATCGGATATGCGTGGTATAGAAGCTATAAACCTCACCTTTCCATAGCAAGGTTTACATGTAAATGATCTAACATTGTAGTTGTGTGCGTATAGTTTATTGGTTGCCACGTGCCATATGGTGCCTCTGGGATTCGTTTAAGTGAATTATACGTGTATCGTTATTTGTAATACTATATTATTTATGTTACATATATGGCCCGTATCCTTCGGCACATTTGTAAGCCCAACCTGTTACAGAGTCTTATTAGGTTTTATTCTGGTGTAATTTTGTTTTATTAGTTATAGCTGCCGCTACCAGATTGAGCAGCAGGTCACTTATGCACTGGACTGACCGAGTAAAGTCCGCAGTAGGAAACCGCATATCTGACTGCGCTAGACAGTCTGTCAACAGAGAGAGATGGTGGGCAATCGTGCGGAGAGCTGTGTTCGCCTCTACAACAGACATGGACATCTCAAAGTGACCACGACCACTCTGCCAGGAGCGCAAAGCGGCAGAGAAGAAAATGCCACAGTATGTTAATTTGTAACCATATCGTCATTGTTTATAAAGAAGAAAAGCCTAGTATATAATATCTGAAAACCTTCCCACTGAACCGAATTTAATTATATTCATTACAGACACTTGCAGACAGCTTACTAAATATAGTTGAATTCTAATTAATTCGATGACATCTATACATCTATAATATCTATACAAATAATTTAAATTGAAGTGTCTGTGTGTAATGTCAAAACAACAGCTTTTCACTAAATGGAGAAGAAAGTATCTACGGTACCTAAACCAAATAAAAAGTAAAGAAAAAATATGTTGCTGGCTTAGAAGTTTAAATTATACCGAAACAGAAGAAATGATAAATTAATTACAACCTATATGTAAACACAAACATATACACATACACACACACACACACACACACACACACGCACGCACGCACACACGCACGCACGCACGCACGCACCCACGCACGCATGCACTCACGCACGCACGCACGCACCCACGCACGACCGCACGCACCCACGCACCCGCGCACCCACGCACGCACGCACCCATGCACGCACGCACGCACTCACGCACGCACGCACGCACGCACGCACGCATGTACACACACACACACACACACACACACACACACACAAACGCAGACACACTCACACACGCTCTTTTCAAAAATCTTGAATACAAAGAAACAATGTTCTAATTTGTATCCATCCATCCAAGAAGACGCTGGCGACTGTGACACAGCTTAACCTAGTACAGTCGTCAACGCATTTCTCTAAGATTAAAAACATCATTGTTATGTGTATATATGTAAATGTAGATTAAGAGAAAAATTGAAATAATTGATTTGATAAAATAAACTATTCTAATTCTAATTCTAATTCTAAATAATCTTTTTTTTTACTAGCTTTTTATACTGTCCCATTGCTGGGCATAAGCCTTTCCCTTGGACTTCCAAATCACTCTGTTGCTGGATATCCTCAGCCAGTCTCTATCAGATGTGTCTAAGATTATCCTGCCATCTCCGTTTAGGTCTGCCCCCTCGCCGTCGACTGTCTTGTGGCACCCAATTGGTGTCGATTAGTGCCCACCTCTCTGGATGCATGCGGCAGACATGTCCGGCACAGTCCCACTTTAATCTGGTGGATTTCATACCTACATCAGCTATGCGTGTTTTGAAGAGCAGAGTAGTGTTTCGGACGTGATCCGTCCTTTTTACTCCGAGAATGCTACGCTCCATAGCCCTCTGGCAGATCTTCAATTTGGACTTCTGATTCTTAGTCAGGGACCATGTTTGGGTACCGTAGGTTAAGACAGGCAAGATACACATGTCGATAAGTTTCCGCTTTAGTGTCATTGGAAGATTACCT
Organism: Catocala fraxini; assembly: GCA_930367265.1. Lineage (NCBI taxonomy): Eukaryota > Metazoa > Arthropoda > Insecta > Lepidoptera > Erebidae > Catocala > Catocala fraxini. The sequence continues at coordinate 8,775,436 of OV884025.1, read as the reverse complement.
TACAAAAGCTCTTTCATCGACCAGAAGCTCTTCCAGGTGTTATCGGTTCGTCTGTTAATCTCTTTATCCTGTCTGCTACTGAAAGATACTATCTGGCCCAAGTAAATGTACTCATCGATATATTGTATAACGTGCCCGTCTACCGTGACCCTACGATTCGTGCTTTTGGTCATCACCTTAGTTTTTTGTTCGATTCATTTGAAGTCCAACTTGAAGTCTTGCGGAGCTAAGGTCTTGGAGCATTAGCTCGAGTTCTGCTGCTGAAGAGGCAAAGATCACAATATCATCAGCGAAGCAAATATTTATCAGTCTTCTGTCGCCAATAACAATGCCCCTATGTTTCCATACATCCATATCATATCATATCATAGTGAATAATTTGGGAGATAGTGGATCTCCTTGCTGAACTCCTCTTTCAATATGAAACGTTTGACCAGAGGATTGAAGGTTAACATCAGCTGTACTGTTATTGTAGAAGCTTTAGAATAGTCGACAAATGCAATATACAGTGGTTTATTAAATGCATAAAATTTTTCTACCGTTTGATTAAGTGTGTGAAGGTGGTCTGTAGTGGAGAAACTGGGTCGCAATGCTGCTTGCTCAGGAGGCTGGTGTTGATCGAATTGTGCGGAAATGCGATTTTATTCACTTTAATAAAAGTTTTGTAGAGATGGGAAATTAATCTTATAGGTATCGACCCATAAGCTTAATTTCCCATATATATACATATATATATATATATATAGTTGTTTATATCATTCTTGTCGCCTTTTTTATGTAGTAGTATAATGTTAGAATGACAAAATTTTGTACGTATCTGGCCTGTATGTAAAATGTTGTTAAATAATTTATTTACTTAAGGAAGAAGGGTTGCTTTGCCAAAAATTAAAGCTTCTGTACCATTAATCAATTTAAACAAAATATATAAATCTGTCTGTCGGTCTGTCTGTCTGTCTGTTCCGGCTAATCTCTGTAACGGCTAGACCGATTTTGACGCGTCTACTACAGGCAGATAGCTGATGTTATAAGGAGTAACTTAAGCTACTTTTATATTAGAAATTGTTAAAATGGTTACTGGGAATAAAAATTAAAACCAATGCAATAGTGATTAATATCCGATTCAAATAGGGAAGTATATATAAATTAATAATAATAATATACGTATATTCATCCAATCTAAACCCTCATATTATAATAATATCATAAATAAAATCGACTCACAAAGAAGAAGAATGACATTTATTTACGAGGAATACAGCAATATTAATTACACTTTTTCTTAAATTCCACGCGGACGTCGGAAGTCTAGTGTAGAATATAAAATATACATGTAGGTACATCTTTGTCAGGAAATATGATTGAATTCCAATATTTTATACAATAAAATACATACATATAAATAAGAGTATATTCTTAGGGAATATAAGCCGTACATACAGCTGCGTCATTTATATTACGTAACGAAGGCCCTTTAAAAGCCTAACTAGAATTTTTCAATCGAGCAAGTGTTAGGTAATGTCTAAAGTTTCGCAATTATGTCATTGGGATCTAGACCGTACTTTATCTGAATGTGTCCCTTTAGACCTTACTTTACTTAAATTAAAGGCTTATAATACGCAAAACGTTTAATATTCTAATTAATATTATTAATTGCGAATGTGAATTTTATTTTGTTTGTTACGCTTTGACGCCATATATACTCAGCCGAAGATCATGAAATTTCGCATACACATTGTCAGAAAAGGACATATTATGGTATTTTCATCCAGAAAAAAGTCCTAGATATACCAAGCGAACCCGCGGGAAAGAGCTGGTTACATTATTTTGTACTTTTTTAAAATAAAGCATTGTTTAATATAATGCTAGATAATGGGCCTTACTCGCGATAAAGTATTTAAAAGGTAATAAATACCTATTGATTGCCCAACGTTTCGACCGACTTGCTTCGATCGTGGTCACGGGTTGACTGATGTGAGCTCAGCGGTGCCTTCGTGAAGTGCAGGTTTTGGCAACTAATCTCACTTGGTCACTATTATTTATATTCGCACTATATAGGTATAAGTATAGCTAGCATTATATTAAGTATGTGTACAAATCGTGATAGTCTAAAAACTTTTAAAGCTTTGTTTATTTTACCGCGCCATTTTAAAGCTTGGTTCAAAAGGCATGATAGTTTTCGAGTGATCCAGACGCGGGGCACAATCACGGTTTGTCAACAATCTAAATGTACTGGTAATCATGCTGTGTGTGAGGGACGACCTGCGGTCACTGCAATCAATCACCGTTTGTACAGCCTCCGTTACTGTTTATGTACTCGACAGTACACAACTCATTCTCGTGAAATCACTTCTCGCATTTGCGTATCACTGCATATTCATTGGAATAGTGTTATTATCAAATATCTTCTTAGTTTACAGTTTGTTAATTAATATTATGTAAGACTAAAGTACAGAAAGCGACATAAGTTATCAATATTTTAAAGATTTTGTTTGTTATTAGCTTTATTATTTTGCTTATTTTTGTTCGAGACTTCGATCGTGCAAATGTAGGTTAGTAACGGTAATTTTTCTGGATGAAAGTTATCCTATATCCTTTTCTGTACCTCTGACAGCGTGTATGTAAAATTTCATGATGATCTGTCAAATAGCTAAGGCGTGAAAGCGTAACAAAGAAACAAACTGAAGTTATAATATTTGTAAGAATTTGGTCATCATTTGCAACAGAATTTTGAACCAGTTCTCGTAGCCAGAATAGGATGAAGTTTGACATTCCTGCATAAACATGATAACAACGCAATATCATGATAAGGTAGACCTAATGCTGCTGCCAGAGCCACCTGCAGAATACGCAACTCCTTAATAGCTTACAGCAGCCATATTACGTTTAGGCTCATTAAATTTATCTTGCTTTTTTTCTTTTTGATCTTTTTATTATGATACTAGACATTATGCAGGCTCTGATCATAAATATGGAAGATGGTCACTGATACTCTGTAAAAACTTTTAGTTTAAATGTTTTTTTTACTGTTGATGTATATATACATACTTATATATCTATTTATACTAATATTATAAAGAGGAAAGATTAGATGTTTTGTTTGTTTGTAGGTAACAATGTAAATCAAAAACATATTGACTGATTAAAAAAAATATTTACACGTTTTAAAGCTAGCCTATCACCGAGTAACAAAGACGGTATTTTATTAAAAATAAATTACTAAAACAAACTAACCTAACCTAATTTTACGCAACCAAAACCGTGGGCAACAGCTATTTATAATGCAAACGAACGATATGTTTCAAATTTTAATAAAGTAAATTTATTCATTTCTTCTTTTAATAATTCATAATATTACAGAACAGTTAGAAGAATTTGTAAATAAGGATAGTTTTTAGCACAAAATCATGGTAGTATATTGTGATATATCTATATATATAGGATAGGATTAATCTTTATATGAGAAAAATATTTCATTTGTCACACAATATACGCATAGCCTTCCATACCATGCTAATGCCTGTATTGCTTCACATCAAATTTGAATCGTTCCATTCCATTTATATTATTTGATATTTAGATAATGCTTTTTTATATGTTTATAGTCAGTAACATAATTTTGATGTAATAACAGCTATAAGAAATGGGTTATCAAGTACCAAAACTTCTAGAAATGCTTTAAAAATTGGCTGTGATTTTCTTGCACCTTTTCATAGACTCAATTTTTACCTGAGTTCAGCAATAAAATAATAATTAATTATATTTGAAGTAATTTAATAATTGATTTTAACATTTGCTTCCCATTTATTATAACGAGATGAGCCTCAAATAAGTAAAACAATTATTACTCATAAATTATCTTTGAAGGAATACATTTTACTTGAGATTCAAATTTACTATGTAAATACAGCAATATGAATTATTTAAATATAGCAACGCGGGATTGTTCGCCATCGTTCATAGGTCTACGTCATATCCGTAGCACTTCCGTAGCTCTCGTAGTGGAGTCTACGAGTGTGTCGTAGCGAAATCCCAAGAGAATATTACAAAGCTTTCCAAGATTAATATATAAAGATTTAATGGAGTGCAAGCACTAATATTATGCTTTGTATTATTTAATTTATTCAGCCCTGTGACTTTGTCTACGAGGTAGGTATTTACTTAGCTGCCAGGTGTGTCTGCAGAAGATTTTATTTTAACCGTTCAACTACTTAATTACATTTAACAATTCCTTAAGCGATTTAATGAAGATTTTCATATTGAACTTTCACTAATGAGTCGCCTAAGTAATAATGAAGAGTCGTTGAGTGCGATACTAATAGTGAATTCATACCCCATTAGAAATAATCGTCATGCTATAGATAGTTTAGAACTGATATATTATACTACAAATGTTTTATCTCTGTAGATTAAAGACAACAAATTAAAAAAAATGGCTTTATGACAAATACAATAAATAAATTATGTATTTATATTGAAGGGGTAGGCAGTGTAGTACTGTTTCACCGAGGTAAAAGTAAATGATGCCATGAATACTTACGTTTGCGAATAATTTATGTCGCCTGTGGCTATATAATATCAAGCTAAACGTAATACCCGAGATGAATTTTATACAATGATGAATTATGTAAAGTCAGTATAATTCTACCTCATTATAACAATCGGTTAGTGAACTTTAGAAGTTATTGCCATCGTCCCACTTACAATAATTATATCAGAAACTAGGTGAGCTTAACGTTGGCATGATGAAATACTTCATATATTAAGAGTAATAAACGCATGAATTATCGACTAAGACAATGTTTCTACATTGCTATAGGCATCTTAGAAGTACAACCGGAGTATCTAAAGTATTTGGATTTTATTCGAATAATCTTGTGTAAATAAACCGTAAGTATACATACAAACATACATAGATTCACGCCTATTTCCAAGAGGGGTAGTCAGAGACTACGGATTTCTATTTGCTACGATCCTGACACACTTCTCTGGCTTCAATCACTTTCATCACATTCCTCATACACGCCCGTCAATTCAAGGTGCTCTTAACCTGGCCTTTGTCCAGAACGCCTCCGATCTGATCAAGAAACGTTCGCCTAGGTCTTCCTCTTGCGACTGTTCCATTCACACTAGCCTTATAAACTTTCTTAGTCAGTCTTTCCTCGTCCATTCTTTCTACATGCCCGAACCAGCTTAACATACCCTTTTCTATTCTTGTCACTATATCCACTTTTATCCACCGTAAGTATACTAGAACTATATTAGCACACCGAACGCACAGAATCTGAACAAAGTACGGTATTATCATAATTCAAGGGAACAAAAGATGGCTTTGTCGGCGAAACGCTATCTCTTTAAAGCCAACTGTAATATTATTACATTAAAAAGGGGCAATCCTCAGTAGGCCATTACAAATATAATTACTGTTAACTAATTATAATCTTTGTTATTATATTCATCCTTTACAATGCCATAAATAAAGGCTGACATGTACTATTTGCTTACGTAACAGGAGTTTACACACAACGTAGGAAGGTAGGAACACACAACGTGGTATATTCCAGAAAATTTCCAGGTTAAGTGCTACTGTTTAGAATTTCATAAGAAATAATATTATAATTATCATAAGCGAACCAAACCTACGACGCTCTGAAAGAAATGAACCATGATCAATAAGACATGCATTATTTACAACAAACGGCTCAGTATTCGGACAAAATTGCTGAGCACGCGCCTCATCTTGGTGTGCATGGATTAGGTCATAATCCACCACTCTAGTTCGGTGCGGGTTTTTCTTCAACCTTTCACTTTACAAATTCCAAACAATTACAACCTTCAATTATGACCCAACTTACCACTACTATGCCCGTATACATAAGCTTCGAATTCAACACCTATTGCTATATTGTCATATCGATTTGTATGAAACTACAATAATGGCTTGCGGTATAACAACTCTACCTATAATTCACGGTACAGTCGTCATACTGTATTTATGTCTTGGTGTCGCGAGACTCTACCAACTCTATCACTGGCGGTTACATAGCGGACGTAATATCCGCGGGCATCCGTCGGCACGGATATTAATATCCGGACGGACCGCATCAGTTTCGTCTCCCCTTTCTACCCGGCTCTACGGATCATTTAAATAATATACTTTTTGATACAACTCATACTGTGTAGTCACAGATTAAGGAAATGGTACAGATAAATAATGCTAGGTATATACAATCTAGGAAATTACTAAAAAGAACATCGCAATTGATGATATAGTCCCAATATATTTCAAACAAGCTATTACGTATATTTATAAGACTTTTAGTGATAGTTTCACAATAATACGCTCATATAAAGGCCGTTTGAAGGGTTATGCAACGGTGTGTGTACATATTTATAGCTATGTTTAAGTTCCTACGTAGTAAAGAGTGATCATATTGTCAATTTTCTTGCTGCTTTTGCTATTAGGTATTTCTTTTTTTTACAGAAAACCTAACATTTTTTGCCTAACATAGGTATCGAAAGCGAGATCATACATAAGCCTAAACTCTTGTATGTATATACCCAAAAGCTCATAAAGTAGTATAACTAAAAATAAATTTGCATATATTTTACACTTTTCTATATTTATCTTTATAACGTCCATAAGAATGAGATCAGATTTTGAGAAAGTAATCTCTACCAGAATATTTAGCACTCCTATCTCCATTGAAACACAATTGAAATTTATTTAGTTGCATAAGTTCTTCTTTTTAGCACCTACGATTTCAAATACTAATGCGCGCAAATACTAATGGAGCGGAAAATGACGTGGTTAGTAATTTGGTAATGGTACAAACGAACCGCGTCATGGGTAGTACTATTCTCTTACAGGCTACCAGCGTAAGATTAGTGACAATGTCACTGCGTTTCGTCAAGCCAGTAAGACTACCAAAGGCTCAAATACCCACCTCTCCCATTACTTTTATTATACATCTAAACCTTTTCTCTATGATTTAAAATTGCGAGTGATAGATACTCCAGGTATTGCAAGTAATAATAAGCTAGCTTATTTGCCGCCTTTTTCATATTAAATACAATTGTATACGATAACGAGGTGTTTTACGCTCAACGGTTATAACTACCAAGCACCTTTGATCACCTGAAATAAATAAACGGTTCTCCTTTTAGAACCAATAATATAAATATCGGTAGAGAGTAGAGGCTCCACAGGGAATAAATACAAGGAAAATACGTGAATGCCGAAGAATACAAAATGAGAAAATAAGCCTAGACTAATATGTAATTCTAACGGTAGAGCGAAACCTATACATATGTAATAGAGTCGATACATATATATGTGAATTTACAGCCTCCGCCAGCGCGGAGGTATTTCTTCACATCATTGATTCAGAATAAGGCTCTACTAGAGTACATGTACCATGAGTAGCAACGGCTTTAACAACGCTACACTACACAGTATAACAATTTTGTAACATTTGTATTAATATATACGAGTATAGAAGATAAATATTATAACCATAAACCTAAGAAAATTCACACTTGTGACTTCAATATAACTTAGTTTTTCTTGATATGACTATTTATAATTTGTTTGATTTGAGCCGAGTCCATCAATACTGGATTCTATTCACTGTGATTAACGCTATATTAGAGGCATAATTCTGTAATGGTACAAGAGATGGAGTGTTTTCCTTCGTGTTCCATTTCTTTATTTATAATTGTTTTTGAATAAGACAGTTAAAGATAATTTCAAAACACTGATCAACTATCTATAACATTTTTGTTCTGCGAGGGATTGTATAGCATGCGATAATAGCAAAGTTTACATTTTATTGTGGCAAGTAAACATACAGCCTATGAACGCCTGCAATGCAAAGTAAACAAACTGCAAGTTGTGGGCCCTAGAAAAAGGGCTCACTAAGCTCCTAGTTGCCCTAATGGCACATGAGTGGCTTCTTTAAGAGCCCTTAAAATACAATTTAAACTGCCTACCTCAATATTAAAGCAAATGTTTACCTTTCCAATTGTCTGAATATTACAGTATAAAAATCATATAAGCACCTATACATACGTATCTCTACAAGAGGGATTGTTCCATAGACGGTACGGAGAGTTTCCACTCCAGTGCATCGTTAGATTGTAAGCTGTGTTACACGGGCCACTTGTTCCATATTATTATAATAATTGTCAATAGAGTCAATACGTACCTGCCGGCTCTACGTGTGAGCTGGCTCTAGCCGAGCGAAATTATTACATTATGTAGATGTGTATATGTTATGTAGAGACGCAATAACTGCCAGGTATTGGGTGGTAGTTTGATATATAGAGTATGTGTAGTGATTATAACAATGGTGTTAGTGTAAGTTCGTATGCATTATGTGATTGTGAGGTAATTACCATTAAAGCCTAATTCAATTTTGTTTATTAGACTACCAGTGTGCCGTGGAAGCGCAGCAGTGTTGAAGCATCGTAGCAGTGTTCTAGCAGTAGTAAATGCTGTGCAAGAGGCATGTCAAAGTGTTATTTCGAGCTTTCTGTCAAGAATTTCTTAGTAGTAATATGCAAAGCGAAAATGTGTCCGATAATCGGCAATAGGCGTGCTCTAATGTGCAACCAAGTAAAATACCTGACAAAATTTAGGCCAGCTATGGCCGCTAAGCTATTGTAGGCATGAAACTATATATGTGTGTTTATATACTTATTGGCTATTGACCATGTCCAATATCAAGTCTTTAACTTTGTTTAAGAAATGGTTTCTAGCAGCAGTAAATCTCAATAAGTTTATTATGTACTATATTATCTTCCATAAACCATTTTCACATACGAATCGATTGGCCAGCAGTGGACTCTGGGCAGACACGTCCGTGATATCCATTGCATCTACCGGATATAATAACGCTATTAAACTTTCTGGCGCTATGCCAAGTGCTCTCGGTTCGAACCCGCGTCCGTTCGAGCGTGCGACAACGCGGCGCGTTTTTGGAACAATCCCACAAAGCCATAACGTCGAAAACAAACCAGAGTCAGAGGTTAGCCAAATCCTGATAACGAACGATTTATTAATCGATTAATAAATGAGCTTTGAACTATAAAGCGATTGCGCGAGTATTTTAGTGCTTATATTCACCCGATAGAGATGCTAAGGCTAAGTAAAATAAACTCAGTCAGCTTTTAGATCAAAGCCTGAAAACCGATATTCTCTTTAATAAAAAAAGTGGAAACGTTATTAATGTACTGTTTAATAATTAAAGTAAATTCATACATCATATTAGTTTGTTAACAAAATTTTTTTTGATGGTATAGCCGGCATACGAGCAGATGTATCGCCTAATGGTAAGTGATTACCGCTGCCTATGGACACCCGCAACACCAGAGAAGTCACATGTACGTTGCCAGCCTTTTAAATTTGACCCGTCCCCCACGAGGACGGGGGTTGGGCCTCCGTTACTCTCACTGACTTGACGAAACACAACGCCAGCGCTATTTCACGCCAGTTTTCTCTGAGGCCGTGGTATCACTTCGGCCGAGCCGGCCTATTCGTGCTTTTACCGGGAGGTGGTTGGCTTCGTAGGCCTGCCCGCTGCCAAGAGGCAGCGTGCGTATTCCTCCACATACGCCTTTGTGTCGTGTCTTCGTCCCCCTTCGAGGGGACAATCCTATCCTCTATGACTAACCCACTTTAAGATATAACGTGCACACCAACGTTATGGTTATAATAGAGAGAGCCGCTGTCCCTTCCAGTGCCCGAAAGTACCTTCCGGGACCAGTTATAGACAGGTTTTGTTCCCAAATCTCGAATCCCACAAGGAGACAGAAGAGAAAAATATTGTCTCTTTTAATAGGGTATGTCTAATTCTGTAGTGGCCTACCGTTTCATGCGGCAGGCTTGCATGTGATAGTGATTCAGGCGGCCCCGCCGACTCTGGTTATGTCGAGGAACACCATGGTAAGTTTAGTCGGTATTACCGGGATATCTTTCCTATGAGTCCGATATAACCTCTCCACCACGCGTCGCCCCGCAGAGAGGTACATATGTGTCAAAGCATTCACCTACGTAAAAAAAGGGTAAAACATAGTCGGTTTTCTAATTGCAGTTAAAATTATTTCAGATTTACAAGATAATATCGAGGGATGAAAGGCTATTTGTTTGAAACGACATTTTGGCCGATATTGAGTTATATATATACATATACAGTGATTTTTTCTGCATCGGATGAGCTAAGTTTGTACAATTCTGAGCACATTTTTGGCGCTTAAGACAATTTTAGTATATAATTCCCAAACATTATGTACAATCCGACATCAGATTTGCCATATTTTTTTAGAACTTCATTTAAGCTGTACACAAAAATAGAGAATCGGTGCTAAAGCCGTTATTCTCGTCCTAAAATTTCAGTTGAATGGCATGTTTTCAGTTGAATGATAAAGCGTTTTTAAATATAGCAAGCTTTAGATGAAAAGTCCCTTCATACATTTTGCTTTCCTCTATTAGCACTATGCAATGTCGCTTCAACCAATTTGCCGTCAGCCAAATTCTATAAGACACGTCGGTTCAACCCTTTTTGCTGCAGCTGTTTTGCACTCTGTTTGGAGCTTCGAACAATATTTCTGGTCTTAAAACTGTGTTTCTTAGTCACTTGAACAGTTTGTTAGTATCCACATTTTTAAAATACGTAACTTAAGATAAACCTAACATCGAGTGGTTATATTAAAATAATTTTTGCCTGTATCATATTTAATATAAATAGTCTGTGTTTTAAACCACTCAATTTTAATACGTCAATAATATACTATGTAATTCAAAACAAATAAATGTCGTCATAGTTTTCCTAAACCGTGGCAGTATTATTACTGTCCTGCCTGCGCGGGCGCATCGGTCACTCGTGAGTGTGGTGGGAGATAGATTGGCGGGGCTGTTGTGGTTTGGGATAAGAACGAATAGAATAAGCTTGTTAGTACTTCTACTTTAAGATTGTGTCTATAAATGAATAAATTAATTATGTAATAATATTTGTGTATTGTTTATTGAAAGTATGTCTACATTATTACCATAGTAAGTACCTACCTACCTACTTAATAGATAAATAACTGTTACTGTTTAAATATACGCGATTACTGAATAATTTTATGGTATATTCTTATATTTAAAAGTATACAATGTACTATGTACTATGTATGTGTGTTCCAGCCAAAAAACTCCAGACAATGTGAGGCAAACAATTTCATTAAAAGCTTACCTGCACTACTATCGCATTATTTCCGCAAGGGTAGTACAAGGCTGTACCTCCTAGTCAAATAATAAGGATATTTACGATCTCATTAAGACTGAGTTTTAAGTAAGTTAAAGATACGTATTAAAAGATTTTCTAATAAACATAACTTTTTTATTTATTCCTGTCATAATTCAAAAGTTTTGTCAAAAGCGATCGTGGTTTAATCAGTCCAGCAGAGATGCTAGAGCCTTAAAGCAATCTGCCTATGACGCTTGCACCACGTCCATTACTAATAAGGAATCTAACATCCCCGAAGAGAAATGCAAACTCAATGCTGCCTCGAGGCTCAATAAAAGAATGGATGCCAGGGCTAAGCTTGATTTCGTCGGCAGAATTGGCGAGCGATTTTCCAGCTTCCCTTCCGGGAGTCGCGCTTTCTGGTCCCTCGCCAAAGCTGCTGAAGGTAATTTTTGTCAGTCGTCCACCACTCCGAAAGCCCGAGGGTAATCTGGTCCATAGTGCCGAAGAGTAGGCCGATTTGCTGTGTTCTCTCTTTGCCTCAAACTCGACTATAAAAGACGGAGGCGCCGTGCCACCCACCATCCCGTGGTGCGATCATTCCATGCCGCAATGCAAGTTCCGTCTTCATGAAAGACCTCATACGTTCACCAAGTGCCAAAAAAGGTGACAGATCTGATCCATGGAATATCTCACTTGGGATACGTACACATATTTTTACCACAATCCACACGTAACACATAATTTACGCATGGTTACCGAACGTGTACAAGCGTCAGTAAAATAATAACAACATAATTATACGTATATAACATAAAAATATGACTTCTGTAATAAAATGATTAAGTTAAAACTTAGTTTTAACTTAATCATTATGTATGATATGTATGATGTAACTTGGTGTTTTACATCAGCTATGTGTTCTTTTATGCGGGTGCCTATGTTTCTCTTGGTTTGACCAATGTATGAGAGTCCGCAGTCACAATCTATTTTATAGACCCCTGCATCTTGTAAAGGTAGTTGGCACTTGACGGATGGTAAAAATTGACTTATCTTCGTTGGCGGCTTGAAGTATGTGTTGATTGAAGCTCGAATTGAATTAAATTAAATCTGAATTGTTTTAATAGTTTTAATAATAATTCAACTAGCTTAAAAATTAGTAAAGTTTAATAGTAGTAGTAGTGTAACAGTTTTCAAAATTATGTAATAAAGAGTCAAATAAATAACGCGATAAAATCCGTATATAGTAGTTTAATTTCAATGAATAATATTCGCGTAAACAGAAGACAATATTAATTAAACACAATTCAGATCGGACCGCGCTATTAAAACAAAACAAAAGCAATAAAAATCTACTCGTTAACATACACTATTAATTTGAGTGGCTCGTTCAAAACCTCGGCTCACGGAGGCTTATATTGTAGCAGAAAGCATTTGTTCCGCGCTTTACGACGCCCGTTATTAAACTTTCAATAGAGACGAAACGTTTATTAAACTCGTAATCCGGCGCGTGCTGTTCAAACAGTTCCTACACTTCATATTTGTGCCGATGCGGAGTGTATTAAGAGGCAATGTCTGGTACCACAACACCCCCCGGCTCCGTGCGTATTCGTGCGGAATCGTATGTGTAATATCATACCATTTGACGTGAATACAAATTGACTGATGCGGTTATGACGCGGTATGAGGTTACAATGTTCAGATAAAACAATATTAACACAAGTCTGAAGCAAATTCGAAAATGTGCCATTTATGATGTTATACTTATTAAATATATGCATAAAGAGATGATAATAATTGCGTTAAAATGAAAGCTGGCATCGTGTTATTTAGACTGTAAAAGCAAATTAAAGCCCCTCGTTTGAGACTGACTAATAAGATCCGCGACTGCGACAAAAGGAACAGCTCTTATTTTCCTTTCATTCCAAGATCCAGGTAAAAATTTAATTAACTTCTAGCTACGAGAACGCTGATACGTATTCCGAATCGTGAATTCTTAAAGAAAATACATCCAATATACCTTTTAAATTGCAAACTACGCTGTTATATATGGTTTGTTATTTTACTATCTCTGTGTTATAGAGAACACTGTGTATGAAGACGTAGCGTCACAAATGGCTGGCTGTTATCATGCTCGGTTAATTTAATTCCAAAACAATATCGTTCTCAATCGGTCGTCAAATGATCAAAACCACAACTATCCGGCCGCATTATCTCGTGACGCGGATGAGTGCGGCGGCGTTAACGAGCGAGCTCGCCCGCCTGCGGTCGCACCGCGCCGCTCCGCATCGGACCGCATGCGCAATCAGCCAATCACAGCGCTAAACATTTTAAACCAGCCAATGGGCGAGGATTAACGTCGACAGGTCACTCTGTTTATTGAGTCACCGCAGCAATGCACGCGCGCTCGTTTAGATAATTAAATTTTAATGAGCCCTTTAGTAGGATTGTTGGTCCATTTGTTTGTTATTTGCGGGTAAACAAACATTTTGAAACGAGTATAATCATATTCTCCAACATGGCTGCGTACTCTGTAGGTACTAACCTAATATTATTCCTTAATATTCCTTTTGGGAATAAGGAAACTATAGTTAGAAAAATACACCGGGATTCAATGTAAATCTTTAGAATCAATTTTGTCTAGCAACTTGTAACTACTAATATCGTCAGAACAATGCAATATCCAATCATATAATTCTACTACATTTAAGTGAACTAATAAGAATTAATATAAATTGTGTTCTGTTTCACATTTAGTTGAACTATTCTCGCTAAACAATTAATTCACTTGCATCGCTTTGTTCTCGCAAGACAAGTAACAAATAGTTGTAATTCAGCGAGTCGATCCAAAGCGTACATTCGTCTCTAATCCTGGCAGACATGCAAGCAATTAATTTTAAAATATCCGTACATTTTGACGATCAATCAGGCGGCCACACGACACCGCGCGAGTGAGACAACTGTATTAATGGCGGGTGTATCCCGACTTATGAGCCAGACAGAATAATAGATTAGTTTCATCCATCAGGAAGTGAGTCCACGACAAAGCCTTGGCACTGGTGTCCTTTAAAACTATCCATGCTCACGCACTCTCAAAATATCACCTTATTATGACCGTACAGAGATGAGTTTTGCATGTGTTAGAATTATTTGCTGATTGGTATAAAATAAAAAAATAAAAAATGTTTGAACAAGTTTCCGTCATTTTAAGCAATATAGATAAAAGCTCTGAACGGTTTTGCTATACATAATATCTTTAGCTGTAACGATCTCAACAGATATATTATTTATACCTCGCAGTTTAAACTGATTGAATTGACAATAACCGAAGGTTTAACAAGCTAGTCCATTGATTATATTATATAATATCGATTATATTGTTAATATACAGAGGTTATATGGCTAGCACAGCGTCTTTAGTGATTGTCTATGCCAATTTGCCATACACAGATAAACATTTGGAGTGTGCATACGCCGCGCTGCGCGTTTATACTAGAAAAGAAAGCAAGCAATAATAATATTTGAGTCAACTGACGAACAGCACTGAGGGCAAGAAACGTCAACAGTAATCTGTGCAGTTATTACTGTTACGTTTGGATTAAAGTGACGAACGAAACTTTTCTAGTGACAACTTAAATTATGTAGGTAATGGGCAAGTGAGAAGTTCGAACTCAGTGAAAAACTGACACAAAGCATCAGATCTTCTGTGTCAAGTCTTTTTAAAGTTCGTTAGTCAGGCGTCGTTTTCTATTTTGTATCATTTTAAATTTATGGAACACTTGCGATCATTACTGTAATAGTTTTATATAATTGAAATATTTCTCGTAAAGACTTCATTAGTTATGTGTTAAGTGTACATCGTATACTTTACGATGGAAGATGGCATTATATGACAAAATCTAATGTTGTTTTATGCGCTAACATCTCCCTTTCATTAGTCGATTTCTATTAGGTTTTGAAAATATTTCTAATGGACAAAGCCACGTTACAAATTTGTATAAATAGATAAAATACCTGTAACTTTCGTCTTTTACTAGAATTATATAGCATTTTCGCACTAGCAGCAAGGACTAATAAAAATAGTTGTACACCTTACTTACCTGAATTACAACCACAACTTGACTGCACGGATTGTGTATTGGTTTAAGTGGTCGCCACATCCCTGCCACCGCCTCTAGTGTTGTGGGTTCAATCACCACACGGGGCAAAAATTTGTGTGATTCACAAATAGTTGTTCCGAGTCTGTCGTTCTTTACGTACGTTGTTTGAATGTTTGCTGTGTCCCTTGTGACATAGGAATTAAAACCAATGCGGGACTTGTCTTTAATAAATATAAAGGAAGAGGCCGAAATTAATTAGCAACGTAAGTCATCTAAGTGCTCTGTAACTAAGGCCTTACGTCTTACAATAATTACACATACTATAGAACAAAAATCCAGTGAATGTCGTCCGCTACCCGCTCCTAAATCACGTCACAAGCACGGTCGGTCCAGCAATCACGTGAGTAATTAGAGCGACCGATACGTGCGTGGCATGCGACAACCGCCACATATTTGTATTGTGGCCAGTCTCGTACAAACTGCCCACTGTGCAATGCCCTTTTATCCGCTGCCCAATGAGCGCGGTAGGCAGCATCCCAGGTCAAAACGTTCCTGATTTAATTTATACCCTCTAATGAAGGTTTCTGTTGAGTGTTCTAATTTTTACCGGACAGTGGGTCGGGAGTTTTTGGCTCCTTAATTTCGCCGTCCGGTCCTAAACGGTTAATTTAATTTCGTCGAGAGCGTCCTTGTTTCTATATTATCAGCGTGAATAACATTTACTGCGTAGAGAATTTATGAAGTCAACGATTTTTATGAGCCATAGACGTTATAATTTGTTACAAACATTACATAAGGTATTTTTTTTAGATGTTATCTAGTTTCTTATCACGGTAAAGGTAGGTAATATGTATTTATTATGGAACGATCAAAAGAAAGTTTAGAAGAGCCTTACTGTGGCAGCAAACAAGCCAGAAGTTCAGATAATGATAAATAATAAACACCGGACAGTATTGCAGGAATAATATCATGGAAATACAGCCAAGCCAATACAGCCAAGCCAATACAGCCAAGCCAATATAGCCAGTCTACCGTAGAAGAAGAGGAAATAGACATGTATATTCTCCACTTGAATCGGAATGCGAGTCTGTTTGGCGGCTGAAATAGATCTGAAAACCGGTGGTCGATCTCTACCTACGTTCAAAAGATATAAAAACGGTTAAATATATCAATTGCTGATATAAATGCATGTTTAATTTTTTTTTTAATTACTGACAATTATAGTAGTGTATCCTGTGTCGCAGGGAACTTTACAATCATTCTAACAACGGACACAAAGAACACCCAGATTCAGAACAACCACCTGTGGATCACAAAAAATGTTGTCCCGTGTGGGACTCGAACCCACAGCACTCGGCATAATGGCAGTGGCGAGGCGATCACTTAAACCACTACGCCATCCGTGCAGTCAATTGATCAAACGTTCAATCTATTATTTATAATATATTGATAGCATTATTATTACATAATTATAGAATACTAGACATTCTCTCCATAGACTCTTTTATCGTTACTGCGCCGTACCCGTGGGTCGTAGCGTGATATTATATAGCCTATAGCCTTCCTCGATAAATAGGCTATCCAACACTAAAATAATTTTTCAAACCGAACCAGTAGTTCCTGAGATTAGCGCGTTCAAACAAACAAACAAACTTTTCAGCTTTATAATATTAGTATAGATTACAAATATTATATAAGTATTTATATATTAATACGTGAAGCAAAATCTTTGTACCTACCCCTTTTTACGAAAATTGCACTGACAGAGGAGTATGAAATTTAGCACAGTTAAAGTTTATATGGAGAAGGAGTGGCAAATCCTATTATTTCTATAAAATATACAGCAGAAATACATTAAATTAATGAAAGAACACTACACGCACACAACCATGCATTTGACACACGCAGTCGAATCACGTTCATCACGTATCGTAGTATTTCGGCATTGTTCGTCTGACGTCGTACAATTTTCGTAACTTATGTTTATGTATACCTTATTTATATGTAATAGAGAAAAAAGAAAACAAAGTAGCAAGCTTAGGAATATCGTCAATTAAAGAGTATAGTTTAGTAAATAATATTTTGTTTGAAAATATAGGTCAATTAACCTGTATAGTCGAAATCTAACTGAAATGTAATTATAAGGGTAAAGTTCTAGACAATAAAACCTTAATAACTATTAAACTTAAAATTAAATCAATTATGGTCGAATTTCGACCACTAGGCGACCGCTAGTATGTGTAAAGATGCTTGCTAGCCAATCATGTGTAAACCTATGAAAATATTTGGAGAAAAATGGATACACAGATATACCATGTCCTAGATGAAAACATAAGATATTTATAACCTGGTATGCGTATCCATGGAATTTATGTAAGCAATGCTATAAATTATCTTATTTACAAAAGTGGATTTTAGTACAGACCGCCAGTTCACGGTTTGGTAATGGTAAAAAGAATAATACTTTTTATCTATAAAGATTTGGGGTTGCTTAAGCTAGTGGCTAGAATCTCCCTTTAAGCATTTAAAGTCATATCTGGAAAGAAAAAATAAAGAAAGGTTTTTAGTTTTGCACTATCATGACATGCAGTAATTATTGAAATGTAGTTACAACAAAAATATATTTAACTAGTTGTCCCGATAGACGTTGTCCTGTACACACGAAAAAAAAACCCAAATCTAAACCATACGCAAATCCACATGAACACACAATTTTTTTTATCAAAATTGGTCCAGCCCTTTAGGAGGAGTTCAGTGACATACACACACACGTACAGTAGAATTATATACATAAAGATAAAAATACAAAGAAACTTTAATTTTTTAAACAATTAAAATGTTATTTATGTGCAGATGCACGTCCCACCTGACGGCACAAAAATATCGGTGATGCGCTCAGCATAATGCTGTGGCACTTGCATGCAAGCACTACATAGCGCTGATTTTCAGCGAACACCACAATTGACGTTTGATCCGTCAATAGTGCACTCAAAATAAAGAAATAAACAAGACATAAGCATAACATAAATAATAGACATTAAATAAAATGTAGCATAATAAATATTTATTAAATGAATTTATTGAAAAATAATATAAAGTAAATAAATATTTGTTATGAATTGTGTAACGTGTAAAAAAAATATCTGTACGAGGTGGTCACTAATAGTAGTATTATTTATTTATAACCAAGCCGTATTGTAGATTACCTGCCTTCTCTGTTGGTTTATTAGCCACTGTGCTATGAGCAATATCTATGTAGATTAGTACTATAATTGATCGAACAGAGATTGCCTCGGTTTAATTACCGTGTTTAGTAAGCGGATTAAATATCAATGGTATAATAAATCAATGTTATTGCAGTGCTTGAGGGCACGCAATTATTGGTTGATTAAACAAGGCAGATAATGCATTTGGTAATACTTACATTTTTCATTTTGTGACTACAATATGTGTTAATAGATGAGTTTGTATGAAATATTAAAATATTTGGGCTTCGTATTAAAATAATAAAATACATTGATTTGATTTAGGCTATTATGTGTTACAGATATTCATTTATACTCGTAGTTGACAGTATGCGTAATCTACAATAAGTTATGGGTAGAGTACTGATCTATTAGATAGGCTACTGTGTAGCCAGTGTTTAGGTGTACAATGCCGGTCCCCGACAAGAAAACTTTATTTTTGTTGCCTGTATTATGTTTAATTGTTTAAATTAATAACAATAGTTTATCAGTAAATAAAACAATTAGACAATAGAAAGCTTATGTTACCACTTAGTTCGTTCGTCTGTTTGGCATAGCTATTTTGTGCCAATTGTATGAAAAGCAAGCATAGGCCATTTTCGTTGGTAATCTATACACAATTATGTGTGCTGTACTTTTAAAGGAGGTCGCTCATTCTTCTGCTAACGGTGCGTTGATAGCATAGTCTTTTAAGAGTTCTAGGCACTAATTAAAGAGACGTGCGTTCTAGAAACTCATCATTAACACAGAACATAAGCCTATTTGGTTGCGAGTCGATGGAATGATTCTGCGGTTTCGAGCGAAGTAGGTATACTTCTATAAGTATGATTAATGTGTAAAAAGATATAAGAACTGCCATAAATAAAATATAGCGATATAGTCTATAGATAGTATCCTAACTAATAATATAAATGCGAATGCAAGTTTGTTTGTTTGTTACGTTTTCACGCCTTGAGGTACCTTTCATCCAGAAAAAGTACTGTTCTCGAACTAAACTTAACTAAATTAACGCAAATGAAGCCGCTGAAAAAATCTAGCAATGTGTAAAAATACACTTAAAGTCATAGTGGTGACATGTAGATGTAATACATCACTACTTGCTCCTTACGGTTTAGTGGCGTGAGACTACAATGTGTGTTGAAAACCTTTTTAATTAACGAAAATATATTATATTTTATAAACTAAAGTTATAATACCTTGATGTAAATATTTAATTTACATGATGTATTGAAAAGGTATAA
Organism: Catocala fraxini; assembly: GCA_930367265.1. Lineage (NCBI taxonomy): Eukaryota > Metazoa > Arthropoda > Insecta > Lepidoptera > Erebidae > Catocala > Catocala fraxini. The sequence continues at coordinate 8,755,622 of OV884025.1, read as the reverse complement.
AAATTATAACAATCTATGTATTAATACGTCAAGCAAAAACTTTGTATCCAATTTTACGAAAATTGCGCGGACGGAGGAGTATGAAATTTGGCACAGTTAAGGTTTATATGGAGAAGGAGTGGCGAATCCTAATATTTTTATAAAATATGCATTAGAAATGCATTCAATTAATGAAAAACACTACACGCACACAATCATGCATTCAACACACGCAGTCGAAGCGCGTTCGTAGTATTTTGGCATTGTTCGGCTGATGTCGGACAATTCTTAGTAACTATGGTTACATACCTAATGCCAATTTCGTGGTATTGTAAAACAGAGTAACATATTTGGTTGGTGCTTAGTTACAGTAACTGACTATTACTATGACTATATAGACTATTTATATTGCTACACCCAGTGCCATCTCTTGGCATTGTGGGGAAGACTCGGCAGTTCCGTCTAATGATTTATTACACCGCCATCTATTGACATCTTACGGAACTACGTAGTATGGGTACGTGAAGCGTAGAGAGAACGCTGGCACATTCTCTAATCTTGTTACTGTTTACATAGGTACCGGGTATGGCTATGGTAAGTTGTGGCTCTAGAAATGCTTTACCCGCGTATAAATAGAGCGCACGCGCACCGCCAAGTTAGTTTACAATCGTAAGCGGTAAAGTGTTCATCGAAGCGAACAGAAGCGGAAATACTACGAAGTTTGAAGTAGTTACAGTGGAAAAGTGTAGCATAGTGTTTGTTATGTTTGAATAAAACGTGTTTTAGTCGCTAATATTGTTTACATTCTTATCTGTCAAACCCAGCTCGTAACAAAATTATAATATACATAGTCTTAATAGATTTACGGGCTTTAGCAGTTATTTTAAATTAACTTGTATAGCCTTGGCATCTAAATGAAATGTGATTATAAGGTTATAGTTATAGACAATAAAACCGTAATAACGATCAAATTAAATTTTAAATCAATTATGATCTAATTTCGACCACTTGGCGACCGCTAGTAATATATAATTACATGACTGGTTCGAGTGTCGTAAAATAAGTCAGCATCGAAATATTATTTTTTGATTGATAATATAGATATCAGAAGGAGTAAATTATATAAATCTTATGAATGTTCATCAACGCTCGTATTCCGATGTTTATATGTAAAATGAATGGCCGGTTTTAATTTATATATGAGCATGTATAGGGAAAAGTTTATTGTATATTAATATACAATATATATATATATATATATATATATATATATATATATATATATATATATATATATATATATATATATATATATATCAATATACAATATGAATAATGGATTTGGATTTAAACTTTCTACGAGTTGCAGTTCGTGGCTCCTGCTAAACCTTCCAGGCAATTGTTATTATCATAATATTTATTTATGTATGAAGTATATTTTATATTACTAGAATATTTATATGTTATGATTTTAGGGCGTCTATGTTCAAATAACAGTGAAAACCTAGTGGTATGCTGTTGGACTGCCACGCAGACGTCCCGAGTTTGATCCCAAGGCGTATGTGCGTATTAAATAGTTAATTATCGTTCGTGTTAACGGTGATGGAAAACATCGCGAGGAAATCTGAGTTATCTGTAATGTTCTCGAAGATATGTGATGTCTGCCAACCGGCACTGGGCCAGAGTGGTGGATTATGGCCTAACTGTTCTCACACTGAAAAGAGACCCGTGCCTAGCAGTGGTACAGTTTATCACGGGACTGATGTTATTATTATGTTTATCAGTAGATGAATTCGGACATTTTGATAAAATAATATGATCCTTACATACAAGCATTTTTTATATTTCTTTCTTTTCAGATGAAATTATCTTTGCTCAAGCCGCAATATTGCCCTTAAGTCCATATTAATTTCGCATTTGTAATATAATTCCTTTGTCCCAAACTTAATAATATCCTCGTAAGAATGGACTGCCAGTATATTTAAAACGTTTGAATATGTTGAAGCCGATATTGGCACTGTTCGCAAGGATATTGAAAGGCTAGAACGGGGTCAGTGGTGCAAACAGCGCGGCCCAAAACGACCCGCTCTCTGCAAGCAGTGTGGAGCAAGCCTAATTGGAAATTCTGTGCCAATAGTAGTAGATGCTCTCAATCCGATCTATTCATGTGTTTGACTACTGACTGGCAAAGCTCGGCTTGGTATTTATGAAAGAAAGCAATAAAGTAAGTTTTCTGTTTAGTAGATAATAGAGTATAAGTAAAATACAACATCTTTATGTCGTAAGAGTTCAACATATCTTAACTATTTTTGTTTGTCCTTATTCCAAAACCATAGTTTATACGCAGATGGATGAAGCCGAAGCTATAATAAAATACTTTATAGGTTACTTTGCTTCATTACTTTTAAGAATCACGAATGGGTCGGTAGACGTTAGTGAACTAGTGAGCAAAATAGGGCAGCGTGTGCCATCTGCATTTCTGCGCAAATCACACCTACTACATACACCAACAGCTAGTACAACCTACAGGCAAAATTCATTTTTAATTCGAGCGAGTCGCATGTTCAGCGCGGCATGCCAGAGTGTTGATATAGACTTGTTTACTTATAGTAATAGCCAAATCAAAAAAAAATTGTGTAACGCTTTCTTTATGTCTAAAAACCAGATGTAATGATATCTATTTCTTGCTATTATATTGTTGTTTTTTTTTTTTAATGTCTTCTTCTATTATTTGCACTTTATCCTGCTATCAGTGAAAACTTTTAATTGGCCTTCTTTTCTCGTATCAAATCTGTCTATGATACTAATTTAGCTGTAAGTTTTCCTAAGATTGTAAAATAAAATAAAATAAAATAAAATATTATTATCATTTCAACCATGTTATAAACTGATCCAAAATTGGACAGGAAAACATTTTTTAAATGAGGCACGTATCTTAAGCCCACACGTTCAAAATCATTATCATCTTCATTCTATGTGCGCTCGAGCTTGCAGGTTTCGTCAAGATTTTTCCATAAAGCATACATACATAGTAACACGTCTATATCCCCGAAGCAGTAACCAGATGTGTATTACACCCAACTATGTTTTAAGGTACAATATAAAAGGTAGCGATCCTACTGCCGTTTACGAGGCACTGCTCCTTACTTTATGCTGCTACTTATGATGTATTGACTAAAACTGAGGAATGAGACTTGTACGTGGGAGAACCACCAGAAGACGATAACTTAAAATAATAAAAAAAGACCCAAATATCTAAATTCTAGATGTGCCCTCACCGTACTTAGATCGCACGAAAAAGTGCCCGTATTAAGAAGGTGAGATCATACGTTACATTTACGTGACGAATTCCATATGAGTGACCATGAGCAACATTGCGAATGCACTAAATCTGGTCAAAACGCACAATACGAATGACGTTTTTCACAAATGTATTAAGATTTATTCTAGGAACGGAATCAAAATGAATTACGCAACAATGAATACACAAACTTCTGTTTATAAAGTGTCTCTCAACGTAAACTGTAACTGTACTGTCTCAAAGTTACAAGTTCGTGAATTAATTGGCGAGGACGTCTACAAAATTTAATTTAAACTGAGATTGTAACCGGATTGTAAGTGCAGTGGGTCGAGAGGAGTCTGTCCAATTATTCCGATTATCTAGTTGACCGATTCGTATTATACATCTCTTGTATAACTGTTAACTCGTTACTCGGGTTGAGGCATCGCTACGGTTCACTGAGTGCGTTTATACAGCCCTGTCCTGTAGCTTGAATAACTTTATGGTAATTCAGCTCGACTGTTGAACTAACAGCGTCTTATTCAACACTCAGATTAATCGTGTATACAAAAAAAAGTACATTGGTTTTTAGTTTTTCTGTAGAGCATGAAATATTAACTTGTATCGTCTTGTGTGACTTGATGCGTTTCAAGTGCCTGAACATGTCGAGTTCCAAAGAAGATATAGCACTATATACCACGTTTACACTTTGTGATAATACATTCAGGCGACCTGCGTACAAAACAAATAAGTTTGAATAGTCCTTTTCATTAATGAAAAAGACTTTTTAAACTTATTTGTTCTGGAGTACATCCAGCGATGTTAGGTCAATTAGTGTTATATCCACTACTTGAGACGCCTGTATACAACCGCCTTAATGCTTGTGTAAGTACAAATTTGGCAAAATTCCATTGCACTGAGGTGTAAGGAGGAGCGAAGTTATATTTCCGGAATTGTACAAAAGCTGAAAATATAGATATGATTTCCGTTTCTGGGCTGAAAAGACATGGCATCCAAGACTGCCGAGTATATCTAACACTTAAGACTTACACATGACATCGTCATTATGGGTGAAACTATGCAGGATTAACAACAAATGCTCGATTCTTCGCAACGCATTGGTACCGGATAAAAATTAAGAAGATAATTTTTCATGCACATTTTATTTCGAGTCTGATGTATTATAATCAAACCAAGCATTCAGGATTGAATAGTTCATTTAATGAACCTTAGTTTGAAACGCGATTACTCTATACCCAACCGCACAAAACCTATCTTGTTGGCATTACTAAGAAAATAATAATAATATCAGCCTTGTATATAAGCTCCCCCACTCCTGGACACGGGCCTCTTCACATTGTGTGTCCACCACGCTGACTCGGTGCAAGTTGACTGACTTCACATATCTCAAAGAAAATTATGAAGAACTCTCAGATATGCGTATTTCCTCACGATGTTTTGCTTTATAGTTAAAGTGCGCAATAAATAAATAATGATTGAAGAAAATAAATTCAACTGCAATAGACTTAAAGGCAAAAGAATAAAGTTAATACGAGTATATATAAATGGTAGGACCTATTTGGCTACGTCCCGCCTTATGGAGTAACTTTTGAATTCACTTCAGTGCCCAATAAATAATATTGCGCCGAACGTATGTATCGTCTCTCGGTGGAGGTAACCAACTGCAGCAATATCAATCGTACAAGTTCTGGCGATTTAAGTGCATCTGCAGCAATAACGTACCAACTTTGAACGCTTTCTTTCTCGTAACAGTGATTCATAACTTTCAAATACTTTAAGATACGATCTACTTTTAGTGAAGCGATATTATTCATGCAATAAGTTGGGTTTTATTCCGATCGCCCAGGAGCCCCATGATCAATGGTTCCTGTCTCGTGATTGTAATCGATAAGAACTTATTATGTCTGCACGGGTGAAAAAGACCGAAGCTAAAGCTGTGCCTTATCGTTATTTTATTATCTGTTTTTTTATATGTGTATCTTAGTGCTAACATGTTTTTTTAAGATATAAATAAATAACATCATTTACTGTTACCAAAAACTATATAATTTCGTCAAAGAATAATGAATTTGAGTAATAAATTAATTAATATGTTTTAAATCATGTGAAATTCCGGAAGAATAATAATAAAAGGTCGTCCTACAAAATTGTCATACATTAAAAATGGCCGACTGTTTGATCAGATTATCAAGGAAAAAACCCTGTGTAAATTACGATGTGATGAGAAAAACTACTAACAAATTCATAGACTAACTGTATAAGTATTTTAAATACCACATACGCTTACAGCCCGTTTAGCTTAAACAATCTCCGTAAGAATTATTTGCTTACAAGGCTAAAAGCGCAAAATGGTTCTCGATCAAACTTCAGAACACAGATACTTTTTAAGTAGTCTGAACACTCCGTAGTGCAACCAAACTCTATACTACCACCAAATCTCAACAGTCAGCACCAGTACTTTATCTGGCAAGTACATCATTACAATGCACTAATCCGAACTAATAATGAGTTCATGAAACTTTGTTTCAATCACGATTAATTATAAAGCACCAGCTGTACTGTCATCGCCCTGCGGTGGAACGCGCATCCCCGACGCGACACAATAAATGACAAGCTTAATGATAAAACTTGTAATAAACTAAAACTGGCGTCGTCTGGGACCGAGTCTATTAGCGGGAATTAACTTTAACTATCAGCTATGATTAAATTTGGCTGACGTTGAAGAACGGTTGCAACTGAATCTCGCGAACTTTTATTGTAGGACTCTCATTCACTGAGAGTATATTCAAAATAGTCACCTTTGTTGCAATGCAAACAAACAGCACATATTGTATAATTAATTAAAAAATAATACAAAATACCTAACCATATCTTCTTTGTCTCATCCATCACTTGAAATGAAGTAAATAATATAATTATCGATTTATAAAATAGATATTTATAAGCTTATCAATGAATAATGAAACTGAAATTTTAATATTCTACCGTCATTCGAGTAAATGTCAATGACAACGCAAAAATAAATCCATAGATTTCCAAATCATTCCATAATTTGCTTAGAGATCTTTTCACACTAGCAATTAATAATATAAAAACTTATACATTAGCTAAATTCATTACCTGATTAATGATAATTTATAGTACCTGTCTTTATATATATTTTTTTTCTCATTTCCTAACACAGTCATAGTGGACTTATACCTTTTGAAACTGAAACTCTTGGGTATTCACTCCAGGACAAATTGAATCACAATTAGCTGGCTACTATTTACAGAGACTGCTAAGATTCAAAATTATAATGATATTCATAGAAAGTTGCTGAGCGTGTAATGTAAGCGCGAACAGGTTCCGTAAGGAAACTATTACAAGCTAATATATAATGTACATGTTTGGTATGGAATATTTTAATAAGATTTACTATAATAATTTATTAAAATACCGCCTTACTGGTCTCGTGATTTAATCATAAGCATGTTTGCGGCCGATCATGTAGTCACGAGGTCGATTTCCGGTTAAGTAAAATTCAGATAACATTATAAATTTGTAATGTGTCACTTTTAGCTAATTTGAAATAAATGAATAAATAATATAGCATAATTACTAAAACAAGATACGAGGACATTATAAATCTTACTCAAGTTACGAATTGAAATGTTAATAAGATTTTTTTTAAAGCACAAAATACATAAATAACATGCCCATAATAAGGATTTTCTGTCACAAGCGCTTCTCTACCACGTGAGACGCGAACAACACGAATGATACGAAAGAACGAAGAGCTTTTTTCTAATATATCCCCCGTTTAACCACCGCCTACTTTGCTTTACATATAGATTCCCGCAAAAGAAATAACTGCTTAATAAAGTCTCTTCTTTATATTTAGACTAGATGACCCGGTGTACGTCGTATCACTTATCCTAACAAATTTTTATATATTTACTCATCGTTTAAACCTTCCCTGGTCTACGACAAACGTTTTAAATCCAAAATCAGCTAAATCGGCCCAGCCGTTCTCGAATTTTAGCGTGACAAACGAACAGCAATTGATTTTTATATACATATATAGATATTGCAGTAAAAAATTGTTCAATTATGACTATCTTTAAGTTTGTTTGTCCATAAATGTTAGTTGTAATTGTATGTGATAAAATTAAACAATCCTCTAGTTCAAGGCGGCTCAGACTTTGTTTACATGAGACTACACTTCTGGGAACTACTCTTACGTTAAGAAAAACGAACTTACAGTCGAAAGTGTGCATTTGCACATACTTTGTAATATCAATAAATAGCAATTTTTTTGATAAACTATGATGAAAGAAGTCTTATTCCGGACCCGGTGACGGCAACTAAAAGTTAAATAAAACTTTTTCAGATGGCAAATGGACATTTTAATCAAAAATATTGGTATGAAACTCTAACGGATGCACACGATATGTCGGAAATAAATTCTGGAAAGACTCAAAGTGCCATTTTATATAGCTTGTCTAATCATTGTTAACTTTCAACTTGCAAATTCTACAGGTAGGTACATGTATAAAATAAGGACTGGATGATGACTAAGGATGATGCAATATAAAACTTATAGATTTGGACAAATATTACGAAAACATTTCACTAACTTAAAATTACATGTACCTATCTTATAAACCTTTGCTTGCGTATACCTTGCTCTGAAATATAAGGTTCTATTGCACATCTTAAACTCTATGAAACACCTTTGCCATATTATTCTTTTAATACATTCAAAATCAAATTAAAGGCAAAATGTAGTATTGGCAACACACAAGTGATAGTGTTCGAAGTATCAATGATCTAAGTATCTACAAATTACAATGACTCGATTATGATCTTATATGAAACCGGCGGTAGATTAGAGATATTGTTACTGTCCGGTGGCTAAAGAAAAGGTATGTATGTATGTATCTTATGTGGGAGCCAGTCAGTGCAGACCGGCGACACTTCGACCCAGTGGGATCTTTTGTGTCGACACTCTCCCTATAACGACTGCCATAGATGTTCATGGCAGCCGGGACCGACGGCTTAACGTGCTCTCCGAGGCATGGAGCACGCGATAATTGTCAATCAATACGCACATAATTTCGAAAAGTCATATAACTTCCGAAAGTCAGAGGTGCGCGACGTGGGTTCGAACCCGAGACCCTCTGCATTGCAGTCTGTTGGTCTCCCCACTGAGCTGTCACTGCTCAGAAGGTAAATCACCTACTTCTTCTCTCTTCTCCTATTCTTTTTCCTTTCCCTAGGCTTGACAAAAGGTGACTTATATACAATGGCGGTATTGTAAGCGTTTATGCAGACCCGACATATGATTGCTTGTTAACTAGGAAGAATAAAAAAAACATCTTTACGACAAGCTTTCAGAACAAAGTGTTTCCTTGTAATACAAAATCTATTATATTGTTACTTATATATTAAGACTATGTATGTATATAAAATGTTTTCAAGAATGTCCTGTTGCCAGCTCGCTACTTATTGGATTGTTCTGTCGTCAGTGAGACCACAAGCATTCGGCCGCGACCGAGTAATTTCCAAATAAGCTTAACTGGTAGAGCGTTACTAATATATAGAACAATATTTATATTAAATTGTTTTACAGTTATTTGCCTGCTTTTAGGGCAATTTATGACTAGTCTAAAGTTCTATATTCGTGGTAGTTCAATTTTATTAATAAATTGTTGTTTTGTTCGATAGATTAATTTTAATTTGATATCCTCGACTGATAGTAACTAAAGACGATAATACACCCACGTTGATGTTAATGCTTATAAAATAAATCAATTATATTTAGTTGCCGCCTACGTAAATTAGAAAACGTCTTTGACAAACACCCAACATGATAGTAAACATTTCTTTTAGTAGTGGGCAGCATTATATACATATATCATTCACTGTAAGCTCTAGGTATCCAGTGATTCCTCATTCAAATATTGTCATTTCTGATCCCTATGGCGTGCTTTTCTTTTTCTGATAGGCGCGTTCATTAATTATTTATTCGATTCAATTAGCTAGCGCGGACCACATGCGCAAGTCTGTTGCGCTGGTAATATGCTTGAGACAACCATACGTCTTACTTGCATCGAGTTGGTGGCTTGCATCCATCGATCGCTTACACGATGCATATAGCTCGCGCTAGTGTGTCATTTACGCATATTAGCCACGTCGTTTACAAGGGTCATTAAGCTTAATGAGATATGGGAGGTACTTTAAAGCAAATATGCATAAGGAACTGTATTTAACCATTTCATGACAATTATTTCTGGCGCAATTTATCTTATCTTGGCAAACACTGGACTACACCCCATTCTGTTTAGAGGCACTCTAGTTATCGTTGACGGGGCGGTAGTGATGAACCATTTTGGTCGTGATCGGCTATTACTCGGCTCATCGCAAGCTATCAGTGGGATTAGTGACGTCACTTTCAGTCGACCATATTTCGGGAAAGACCGGTCTCTATAAACGCAATCGTTGAGAACTTTAATGGTTATCGTAAGTACCGTAAGACAAAGTTCATGATAATAACTTAGATCAAATTCAATGTAGATTGTTTGTAAACAATTTCAAAGTATGTATACCTATATAATAATACATTTAGGGTACTATATATGTTTGCAAGCCTTGGAAAAGGTATATACCCTAGCCTTTGACATCCTTACATATTATTTTATATCTTACACGTATGAGTGACTGGGCTTAAAATATATACTTATTAGTATTCCCTGCAAAATTAATCTACATCCTTTGTCAGTCTATTATACCTACGTTTAAAGGGTTCTGTTTTCTGGTATCGCAACTGATATCTGGATATTTTTTTTTACAGATCATTTGTTATTAAGTAATAAATAAACTTTTTATAAAGCCGTTTGTTTTACTCTTTTCTACCTATTACTACTTTACACATGGTGTAATTAAAATGTAAACTCTAAATAATAAAAACCAGTCAACTGTGAGCTGAACAGGCTCTTTTGTATTGTGATACATATGTGTGTGATACACTGGAGAGTGAGAATAACAAACACCTTTATAAAAAGTTTATTTATTACATAATTGGTCATTGGCCACTGGTCCCGATTCACACAGCCAATTTTTTATTAATACGCAGTAACTATAGTAATAGTATATATTCTATTATAAAGTCTCATACCAATTATTAGGTTTCGCTGCAGTATATATTCTTCTTCTTCTTCTTATTAAAGTCTAAGTGAATTGTCGGTGTAGCTTGTCTCTCCATATCTGTCTATCTAGTGCCATTTCTTGCATTTCTCTGTACGACATGACATCTAACTTTTCCCTGATCTGACTAATGTAACTTACTTACTTACTTGAAGTATGTATACTCGTATATAAATATCATACAAAACATAATATATTATTACATAAACCTAGTATCCAGCACAGAAGTAATGTTTTTGACGAGAGCACTTCTTTTTGTTTAAAGCAATAAATTATTTGATGTGTAATGAAACTAACAGATGATAATAGAATTAATAGCAACAATGCGTGAGTGTGTGTATTTAACAATAAATAAGACCATGCTTATAAATATACAAAGAAAATAAAACCAATAAACTTTATTCGCAGAAAATTCCTTACTTTTCTTTTTTCTTTTCTTTATTCATTATAGAGGGTTTAATCACAATGTCACCATCGAGGAGACCCTTAGCACCAATCACCTTTTACGTTTTATACAAAGATTTACTAATTTTATTAACATCTCGGCTTCCTCTGATAACGGAAAAGCTAGAATGTCATTACATTTACCGATCATATATAAATTAATGTTGTATTTTTTAACAAATTCTATTCTTGCTGCCTCGTTCCGAACGCACTCCATCAAAATATGATACACATCTTCTACTATGTCACATTCGGTACAATTTGGTGAACTTGTTTTATCCATTAGATGAGCAAATCTATTTAATGGAATGTGGCCGGAGCGAAGCCTCACCAATGTTACGATGTTACTTCTAGACATATCCGATCCATCAAACCAGGGTTACTTTCTTATGTGAGGTTGAATTGTATGATTCCATATGCCCTTAGTGAGCGACCACTCGTCAAAATATTGTTGCCAGTTCGCCCTGCATTTTTCTTTGATCAAATACAAAATATCAGTATGATAGGGCAACCATTCTAAAGCTGTACCGTCCACGAGGGCTTCTTTGGCTAGCCAATCTGCTTGTTCATTGACAAACAAACCAACGTGAGATGGAATCCATTGAAGCGTAACACGTTTATCTGAATTTAACACTTTATCAAGTGACTTCAATATATTATATGCTATGGGTGCGCCACGAATTTTTTTTGTACAACGACTCAAATGTTGGAAAGCAATTATCGAATCTGCTAAAATAACGTAGTTACCTTTCCCCAAAGATTCAACGTAGGAAGTAGCCTCTTTGCAATTGCTATAAGCTCTGTGTACATTATGGATACATTGACATTAAGTTTAATTTTGACGGATCCACTCGTTTGAGGATCGAAAATGGCTAAACCCTAAACATTATTATCTTTGGATCCATCCGTGTAAATTTAATAATAATTAAAGTATTTATCATCTGAATAATTATCGCATAATGTTTTAATAACATATGCATCATAGCTATTTTTCGGTTTGCTAATGACCTCAATATAAGATTTTATATTCGATACATCCACACTGCTAACCCATTTTTCTAGCGAGTACATTTCGTTTTTGGGGCCATGATATATAGACAAAGTGTTGTACTGTTCGTGAATTTCGTTTATTTGAAGCTGTGAATAAATTGAAACCATAAATAAAAGCTGTCTACTATAAATTTGTTTTCAGCACCTGCCTATTTGTGAAGAGATTTGGTGTGAAAGACGAAGTAGAAATCGTCGTATTGTGAATATATACCTTAATGGACAAAAACGGATGAGGTTCGTAACACTCGAACGTAAAGTACCTACGTGACATTAAATGATACTGAAGAGTAGCAAGAAATATTTCTTTATGTCGAATCACATCCCATATAGTTAAAACATTTTAAGTTTTCTAGTTGGCCAATGTGGTATTGGATTTTCTGAGAAGTAATTCTCAGTACAAGCAAGGAGACTTGAACTTGCTGTGTCCGGTAGATGGCAATAGGTTCTTAGACGGCGTAGCACTAACGCTAAGCTAAGTAGGCTAAGATATATTACACTTATATATCGACGAAATATGAGTGTAATTATAATATATAAGACACAAACAAACAATTCAATATTAGTTTAAGAGAATAAATTAATCTTATTTGTGTAGGTCTCAAAGTGCAATCACAAAGTTAATGTTACACTAAGATTTATTATTATCACTAGTATTTACATTTATCTGATGCTACGTTCTTATCGTTATTTTACTTAGGCGTAATATTAATCACAAAGTTTTAAATACAAATCATTTTTTTTGGCCGTCGTATAATATCGCCAACGATTTAAATAGATAAATAAGCATGTAAAAGAAATCTGCGCCTCCTTTTTCATAAGACATATGTACATACATATTGTTAATAGACGCACTGCGCATCCTCACCTATTACGTCTAACAGCAAAGTATAAATAAGGGAAACAATATATGTCCTCATTTCCAAGCCATCGAGTAAATAGGCATTTAAAATCGGCTGGCCACATTTATATGTGTCTAGAATCGCATAAACGATATATTTTAATAAGCATCCAAAGATACCATAACGGCCCACGGTACATTAACAGTATTAATTCTCGTTTTATTGTAATTGTGATCACAGTATAAAAATTAAAGACGATAAACGTGACTAAACTTCACACTATTCGATATTTCCCTTAAACGCTATCCATTAAGCATCTCGCTTGGATGCAAGCGCAATCTTACGAGTGACCGTGTCTCGCTACCCCTCCCTACCGATGGCCTGCAACAGAACATTTGCCTGTGTAATTAACCAACAGGCATACTTTTGAGAAGCTGTCCTATGGTTTCACCCACGTTTATAATTACTGCACTGGTAAAGTAGCTTTCTAATGGTGTCATATTTTTTATGTCTGTACTGTAGTTCTTGAATTCCTTGTAATATCGCGGCGGCTTCGCTTGCGTAAAAGTATATTAGGTTAGATTATGTTAGATTCCCAACTCGACCACGTGGACGAGATTTTCGCGGTCGAGTTCACGAATAAGTCTTAGAATCAGTGCTTTTTAAAAATAATATAGTATGTTGTTATGTTATGACGAAAGAATTCTTTCATCAAAAAATTATTTCTTCATTATAAAACTATATTATCACCGAGTAACATGTACTATATTATTTTATGTACTCAAAGGAGTTAAATCTTTCCTCTTTATAATATAAGTATATAAGTATATAAATAACGTTAGATCCTCCTCTACATATAAATTGCGCTTCGAATAAAACTAAAGTGTATGTCACAATAAAATTGCAGAATAAGCTTCTTAACCTTTGCTTCATAACATAATTCTGAAACAAAAGCTACCAAGGAATTGAATGTTTCTTTATTTGAATGCATTCAGATAAATAAAATTACACAATGAATACAACGTGGCACATTGTGTTCAAAGGCGAGCTCAACTCAATGTTGAGCTTACTTTCTGCTTACCTTTGAGCAATTGGAGAGCAGAGGTTGAAAAATAAAGGTAAAGTGTACACAATAAGGTCAACAGCAGTAAAATAGGTGGCCAAAGGCGTATCGGACTACCCATAATAAAGGGTTCCGTAGTCGGGAATAAACACCCTTATAATTTATTTAGACCTACTTAGGTACGTTTGTTGGGTATAAAGTATAATATATAAAATTTCTATTGTTTATGCATGTAAAATAGTATTTTAATAGGTTTGTATTTTACAATTATTATTATTTGTTTCTCTTTTACGGGTATTTCTCTAATACGTTAGGAAAATACCCGGCCTTTGGGAGGCTTACACGAAGATATGGGTCCAATGTGAACAGGCGCTTCGAGAGTTTTAATCAAAGGTGGGATGGAACACCTACAGCGGCACTAGCCGCAGCAAGCGTAGAACTATTACTACATATGGATTCTAATATATAAGCTATGAGTATGGTATTATTATTATTATTTTACAATTTAAATACACTGATAAATAAATACAAACTGATAATATACAAGCTATGAAATATACAAAAGATCTTGCAAAAAATAAATTTTTGTTGACTAATAGAGCAAAATTTTTCTATATTTGTTATTGCCTTTTGCCTGCGGAACCATAAAAAGTAAATGTTATATAAAAAGACCATGTGAAATGAATTAATTGAGTATTACTATCAAAACAAAAATTAAGTAAAATTAAATATCACTCGTATAATAAAGTATTACACTCGTCGGCCTTACGTACTTACTTATTTTTTGACAGTGTGATACAGTCAGTAATGGATTTAGGGTAACAACAGTACCTCGATAAATGACTATCTACTGGCTGACATACTGTTTCATGATTTATTTGATTTTAACACATTTAACGCCATATAGCAGACACAATAGAAAATTTAATGATTGCGGTAATTTTTGGTCAGCGTAGCGTTGAATGTGTTAAGAATATTCAAATTCAAATTCAAATTCAAATAAATTTATTCAGATTAGGTTACAAGGTAATACTTATGAATGTCAAAGTAACACAATTTTTTCCTGCGAATTTACATTTACTGCAACGTTCAGCAAAGCAAGGGTGTTGCATATTATTCTTGATTAAAATACGGCTGAGTGTATTTAGAACTGTAATACCTTAAGTATCTTATTTTGTAAAACATTGACCTGATTTGAACGAGTGACCACTCTTTCAATTGCAATTCAAATACTTATTGTAAAGTTTTGCCTTTCCGCCCTCCTTCTCCATATAAACTTTTACTATGTCAAACTTTATGGTTAAAAGGGATGCAAAGTTCACACACTATCCAAACAAATTTTATAAATGTGAGTTTTTTTGTTATCCTTTCATGACTTAACTACTGGACCGGTCATCATCAAATTTCGCATACACGTTATCAGGGGAACAGAAAAGGACATTAATTAGCTTGCATCCAGAAATAAGTACTGTTACTAACCTAACCTATATTAACGCGAGCGTAGCTACAAGCAAAACTCAAATAATACACATTTTGCTTGACGATTCGTACGTCAGGTCAGGTGACCATTCAAAAACTACATCTGCTATGCATGTGCAATTAAATCTGGCACTATACCATTTCCAGATCTAATTCCGCATTGAACTATCTTCCATCCCGTCAAGAAGTACATATAACCAACATAACCGCTGGATTTTCTAATACAAGCAAGCTCATCTGCGGGAATGTTGATATCCAATTAGCCCGCACTGTGTGTCGGCTATCGGGTGAAGTTTCGTAACATCTGATACCACAAGCTATGTTGATTAATAGTGTCCTTGTCGTTTTAGAAGGCAGATATTCCTTTTGAAATTAATATATTAGGTGTCGTGTAAACATTTTTTATCTTGTAATACAAATAAATACTAGAGATTTCTTTGGTACATAGTAAGAAATTAAAAAATATCATAATATGCAACGGTTCGCATTGCTGTGGTCTATGTTTGCCCTTGTAATTGTATGAATGATGTTCATAATAGCGATAACCTAGTGGGTGACCGTTGGACTGACAGGCAGAGGTTTCAAGTTTAAACCCAAGGTGCGTTTCACTGACTTTTTGAAGTTATGTGCGTATTGAATAGGTAATTATCGCTTGCTTTAGGATTTACCATAATGTTCTCGAAGATAATTATGTCACGTGATAAGTCTGCCAAGCTGTACTGGGCCAGCGTAGTGGACTATGGCCCTACTCTTTTCACATTGACATGAAACCTATGACCAGCGGAATCATTTATAAATGAGAATTATTATTAATATACATATGTTAATAATCTGTCTGCTGCTAGAACTTCCTTTAAATAGAAAAGACTTAGATCATAATCTACTGAGCTGATCAAAATAACTTTGGCAGGCTGAATCGTTAGAAAATTACAGATAACTTGAAAGATGTGCATGCATGTCTTTGAAGATGCTTCTTAATTATGGATTTACCGTTAACGCAGCCAATAATTTAATTAAAATATATCTAAAGCTCAAAAGAATAGACCGTGACTTTTGAACTTTAGACATCTTTATTGACTAGCTGTATAGCCTATTAACTATATTATACTATTTTTTTTTCTTATTATTCTACGAGCCAGTAAATAGCCATGTTGTTACTAACATAATTCCAGCTTAAACTTCGTGTTCTCATAGAAGAAAATATATTTCTATGCTTTATTGATAAATAGAATATCTTGATGGCGCATAGTGGTAATTAATGGGACTGCTGTGAATGATGGTATCGGTTCAATGCCCAGGTATGTCATTAATAAGATTATTATTATTGATTAACTAACAATACTATGTTATATGTTGTTTTATGGTAAGAAAATCACAGCAACAGTACGGAGTTTAGAACTGTGCTCGGTAGATGGCTATGGAATCCCTCCCAATCTCACCGAGCTGGCGAAGTATTACAGTAAACTCTGCCTAGCTATGCGATATGGGCTTGAGACTATAATAATAAACTACCTAAAATATCTAAACTATATACTTAGTAGATAGCTACATAGTTACTAACTACTACTTAGAATTACATACCTAAATATAATATACTCATCCCTTTATATTTCTTTTTCGAGGCGGTACTTCACACCAGGTCAACGTCTTGTGTTTTACAAAGCACAGGTCCGGCCGCCAGTGGAGTACTGCTCACATCTCTGGGCAGGGGCCCCCAATACCAGCTCGACCCACTTGACTCCCTACAAAGACGGGCAGTTCGAATCGTCGATGATCCCAATCTCACGGATAGATTGGAGTCGTTGGAGCAACGGAGAGACTTTGGGTCTCTCTGCGTGTTCTAGCGACTCTTTCACGGGAAGTGATCTGAAGAACTGTTTGATTTGGTACCAGCGGCCCCTTTCTATCACCGTATCACTCGACAACGAAGCAGAGTTCATCCATATCACCTGGAAACGTTCAAATCCAAGACAGTACGCTTTCAGCGATCATTTCTCCCATGTACGTGCAAGCTCTGGAATGAACTGCCTGCTTCAGTATTTCCCGAGCCCTATGATATGTCCTTCTTCAAACGAGGTTTAAAGAGAGTTCTTCTTTTACGGTAGGCAGCGGCTTTAATGTGTCCTGACATTGCTAAAGTCCATGAGCAGTGGTTACCACTTTCCATCAGGTGGACCACCTGTTCGTCTGCCACCAATGGTAATAAAAAGAAATACCCTAATGGGAAGAGGTGTGTTAATATAGAAAATATACATGAATAGCACTAGCCATATATTTCTATATAACACTTTAACCGAGGTTTCATCTGCCACGCAAAAAGCGCTATTCTATAAAATCTAATATTAACAGGCACTCCAGCTAGGTACGTAACTAGCGCAGTGCACAAGTACTCCAGTACTTTCGGAGCTGGAAGAGGCGCGTGTCCAATCTCACAGAGTCGGCGTGTTTTATATCGAGCCACTTCACTGCGAAACTGATAGCAAAACGGGGCCGTTGTACTTTTACAACCAGCTTTTAGACTTTGAAATTTAATACAGTGAATGCACAAAGTATTTTTTTAGTTATTCGATCAAAAGGGAACTTGTTTGATATTGGATATTGAATTTAAATAAAGTGCCTACACTTGGCGACTTTTAATTAATACTGCCAAAATATTTGTAAGTATTTATTTTCACCTAATTATAAGTCTACTGTAAATTAGTGAATGTAGAGAAAAATTGGTAATTTTTCAGTTTTCTCGAATTTCAGTGTCCCGTTTGTTAGTAATTTTACTTTTATTGTATTAAGTTTATGCAAATATTATGTAATGAAATTAAACTACGGGAGTCTCTCCGTACTAATGGCTGCTAAATAGCTTTAAGTGTAAATCGAAATAGATATTTTTAATATAAATAGCTTAAAATAATAATAAAGTTTAACAGTAATAGTTTAATAGTTTCAAAATTATGTAGTAATATAGTGTTTTAAAATAAAACACGCGATAAAAGCCGTATAAAGTAGATTAATTTAAATTTTACTTCTGTATAAAATGCTAAGAATATGGATGTACGAAAATGTGACTTGCCAATTATTTAACTTACGTACGAGTGTTGCAGCAAGTTCGTTCACTATTGCGTTCAGGTCAGTCATAAGAAATATCAATGTAAGATTGCACAATGCACATGTGCCTAACTGGCTCTGCAATAGACAAGGGATCTAATAAATGATTACTCCCGCACTAGAATTCATATTAATATCTGAAGTAGGTAGTACAAACATTCAAACAAACCAAACTTGGAACAAATGTTTGTGGATCAGATAAGTTTTTGCCCCGTGTGGAGACTGAGTTCAGAACATTTTTGACGTCACTTTAAGTGGCAGTGGCAATGTGACCATTTTAACTATTTCGCGCGTGCAGTCAATTAATTCTTATGTAATATACTCAATAATAAGTCGAATGGAATGAATTGTTACATTTTCTTGAAATATTAGTGGTCAAGAATCGTTTAAAGCCTTCACAGTGTATTTATTGGCACAGTGATATGAACTACGGATAGCAGCAAGTAGGAGCAATTGCGAGGTAGCCTGGGGGTTTAAACACAGCGGTACTACGACTCGGCTTGGATGCCTCACGGCGCTCGCTGCCAACTATGCAAGCTTCACTGGCAACAGCTGATAGTGACGTCCGAATGGCAGTATTGGACAATCCTAGTGCCAACGGTGTATAAAAATATTTTAAAAAGGATTTGAGTAGCCATTTTGGGAATTTTGTTTTTGCAGATTTGAATTGTTGCAGATTTGTATTTATCCTTGCTAAGTAAACATTTTCGATGCTGATATTTAAAATTTGAAACATTCTGTTTATAATATTTGTTTGTTACTAATTGACATTATCGAGGTAAGCTCACCCGTAACACAAACATTTTATTAACATCATCAGCATTTTATTAAAATACTAGTGATATCTAAAACAAGGCTCTGAAACATCGATGATATACGCTAAGAGTTCATTGTTCTGTTATTTTGGTATTTCTTTGCTGCGTTGTAAGAACTAGCATAACTCGCATCTTAGACCTAGAGTATGTGTTGTGATTATGTTTGCGGTAATTCGTATGATCCTGGGTTCGATTTCCGGTGCAAACAAAGTGTTATTGCATTTTTCTGTAAGTCAATTCTTCAATAATGGGCCGCGGTGTAGCAATGTGCGTGGTGCTTATATATTAAAGGTTCTTTATTCATGACGCAGGTAATATGCACAAATTAATTCAGCTACGCCGTAGCTAGCTACCCGCAAAAGTAACTCGAACTTAGAGTACCTATACGTAGACATAGAGCATAATAATATTTATATCAAGCATATTACTACACTTAATATAATAATATATAATATAATATTCTACCACATACACACAACACCATCTAGCTCAAAGTAAACAGAGCTTGTACTATGGGTTCTAGACAATGAATAAACGTACATATATACTTTTTTTTGTAAATACGTACATATTAGAATAGATAGAAACACCCAGACCAAGACAAACATCCATGTTCATGCACACAAATGTTTGACTTGAGCGGGAATCGAACCCGCGATCTCAGGCGTGACAGTCGGTTACACTAACCACTACGCCATCGAGGCCGACTTTATGTTACTATTGAGATTTTCCTTATAAAAAATCCTAAGTGCACCTTTTTTTAACCGGGACTGAAACTCAGGACCTCGGCATCAGTTGCAAACATAAGCACATAGTTATACCAAGTCAGACACGCTTTAATATAATAACAAATTATATTTTGATGTTATCTAATCCCATTGTATGTTTTTATTGTTCCCGGCTATCAGTAAATGGCAGTATCTCTTCATAATGCCATTTAATAGGCGTATTAACCGGTCGTATACCGCCGGCTCGCATACCAGCCGGCAGATTTGTACCCGTCGTAGGCCGGTGGCTCGCATGCGAGCCACCAAATTGGCGCCAAATTGGCGTCGCTTAAGCGAAGGCGGCGCGCGGCGTTTTGGCGCCAATTTGGTGGCTCGCATGCGAGCCACCGGCCTACGACGGGTACAAATCTGCCGGCTGGTATGCGAGCCGGCGGTATACGACCGGTTAATGCTAAACTAGTTCAATAATTTGCTGCTTTAAACATTATACGGTCGTTCATATTGCTATCTATGCTGTAGATAATAAAAAGATAATGTGACTGTTCCTGAGATATTTTCAAAAAGTATATACAGTCGATTTTATATAGAGTCAAAACGCAAAATAATGGTTTTTCGAATTTCTATCTGTCGTTCTCGCAGTTTGTCTATTTGTTCCGTTGGAGTTGTTCAGTTGATAGTTTGAGGATTAACTTAAGATCAAAGCTCGTCGTCATTTAAGTCTGTTTAGTAGAAGTAAAGATACATAACAAATAATTATTCCAAGTCTGGGTGTTTGAATATTCGTCAAGTCTTCTGCGATACAGAAATTATTCGTAGCAAAAAATTACGTTATGTAAACCGCGATCAACGTAAATATGGGCAACCTGTAGTTCACGCCAACCAAGTCGTGCGCAACGAGTGGACTAAATTGATTACCAATTCTTCATGTTAATTATAACATTCTACAAGTAAGTAACTTAAGTATATTGTCTTATTTATTTACCTTCCCACTCCAAAACAATATAGTCCCAAAAAAACTGAAGGGAAATTGAGAATGGACGTGTTACTTTGATTCTCTCTTATAATCCTTAGTGTTTTGCTTATATCTTAGTGTTATATGTAGTTATGTATAGCTACTTATACCCTGACATCTTACGCATAATATAGTAATCTTTTGATTAGCCTTATAGAAACCAAATTTTACTCTTTCACAAAATCTTACAAACAAGAAATACGATAAGCAACGGCCGTGAGTATGTACATAATAATAATTGTATTCTTGTCAACCTAAAATTACATTAGAATCTAACTGCCAGTTACGAAGTAAATAATTGACACGGTTATATCATGAGCATACTTAATTGTTAGTTCAATATATAAATATTACATATGCAAAGT
The DNA here is from genome assembly GCA_930367265.1 of Catocala fraxini. Lineage (NCBI taxonomy): Eukaryota > Metazoa > Arthropoda > Insecta > Lepidoptera > Erebidae > Catocala > Catocala fraxini. Next base: position 8,734,260 of record OV884025.1, on the reverse strand, counting down.
AACACTAATTATTTAAAACCTAGACTTAATAAACATCAACAAAACGTTACCCGGAACCGGAAGAACTTATTACAAATTTTATGAAAGCATCTCGTCAAAACCCAGGCGTAATCCCGTGGAAAATCCTTTCAAATTAAACATACTACACACGGAAAAATGTGAAAACGGCCTCGTTAGTGCTGCAACACACGCGCCGGCCAAGCCGGGCCTGCGGGCGCACACGGCTAAGTGAGTAGCTTTTGTATTTGAGTGTGGACTGAGACGGGCGGCGCGTTCCGGTGTATGTGCATCGCATGCACCCGAGCGCAGATTAACTCTGTTATTGCTCTGTGTTTAGGTATGTGTGCTGCGGCATTTATGCTAGCTTAATTATTTATGACAATCTATCTTAGCGGAGAAAGATGGTAAACAGATTAGGTCCGCAGATACTTCATATTGTCCAGGTGAATTACGTTACAGGACCGTCGAATACAATAATTGCTACTAGTAATGGAGACTATGATAAAATGCTGTTCTATGGAAAGCTCTAGTAATCGATTACAATGTATTATACGTAGTTAGGATAAAAATAACAAATTTAACTAACTGTGGTCTCGTCCGAAATACATTTTACTTCTACTCTATAGTACTATTAGATTATTTTATAACAGTTAAAGCATTTTTGTATGAAACTAGTGCAAACTATGATCGGTGTATGAAATAAAGTGATTCAAAATAATAAAACTACTATATTTGATCAGTCTAATCTTGAACGATCAACGTTTCTTGCCACGCATATAGCACATAATAATTCGTTGAGACGATTACTTTTGTTTTATTAACCAACTCACCGGGCTTCTGATGTTCAATGATTCCCTACATGGCCTATCGCACTTTAAAATTGGTGTAGTAATAATTTCATTACTAACCAATTTAAACAAAATAACATCAGTAGTTGTTTCATTTCAAATAGTTTTTAAATATGCCTAAGTTCATTTTCCCCAATCCAAATTGCTTCAGTCTTTTTAGCTCTTGATATAAAATGCAAAGATAAAATATTAATGTATTAAAAATATCCATCATTTAGGTATATACCTAAAAATTAACTTAGGCATACTTAAAACCTAATTAAATTGTAAGAACTACTGATGTTGTTTTGTTAAAATTGGTTGGTAATGAAATGATTACTATACCAAATTCCCCTAACAGTAAAAAAGACCCATTAGACACAGGTATATTATATACCTGTGTCTAATGGGTCCTTTTTTACTGTTAGGTGAGGCATAATAAGCCTAAATGATAAAGACCTGCGTAACAAACTTGTCTACTTTCGTCTTAATAATATTAGAGAGGATGGAGTATGCGGTATAGTTAGCGTGAGTTTATTACTGAAGGGCAAGAGGTCGCCAGTAGACATTCATTAGTAACTTTATAAGGCTGTGGGTGTTCGCCGCTCTTACCAAAGCTACGTTGGTACTTGCAGCTTTACCGAACTAAAGTTTTTGCTTCTTAAGATGATATAGATTTAACACCGCAATATATACCTAGAACAAATTTTATTGCAAGATAATGTAAATTCTCCAATTCTCAGTTCGAGAAATTTGTACCGGACGGGCGAACTCGGGGCTGAGTTTACTATGGCGATGGTTACGATAACAGCCGACAAGTCGCTGACGTCCTATACACGGTGTATGGACTGTACTATAGCGGTTACTGGTCTCGGAGTGGAGGCGCTGAAAGGCGTGTTGTACGATGTGCGGGTCGGGGCTTCGATCAAATAATACACATGCTTCACTGTTCAGTTGTCTTGAGGTTTCTGGCTGGCTCCATTCGGTTCTTGAGGCTTGAAGATGAGGTTTCTTGAGCACCTAATATCGACCGATACTGTGTCGCTTAGGTACCTCAGATCTTTACTGTAACGAAAGCCGGCCAGAAACCACTGTTCAACAAGTTTAATTTTAATTATAAAAATTACATATTATTCTGCTTATAACTACGGAACTATGCTAGCTAGCGCGATGGTACAACCAGTGCCGCGCAGGGCACAAAAAGACCTAGCTGGCGCTATTATGTTCACCTTTCGGTAGTTAGGTCTATGTATAGATAACTTAGGTTTTATGCTAAAAATCTAACTTGCGGTTATATCTATAAAGAGAAAAAGTTTAATAAATTTAGAACTATGATATATAGGTATATAATTCCTTCAACATCGTATAGTGCCTTTCTTAGCGCACAAATAAAATACAACAGGTAAAACCTTTTATTAAAGCCTTATGACCTAGGAACCCTAATATACCTAACTTGAGGTAAAAATGTACATTTTATCAGTAATGTTTACATATTCACAAAATATTTCTATAAACTATAGGAAAAATATATTATTACATTATTTACACTGTTTAACTATATTAATTAGGTCTATATATGACCTAATTCGACACTATTTCCGAACTATAAACTTTATTGATACAGTATACTTAAATAACACGTATTGAATTTATAATCATAATATGAATCTTAAGTTACTGTTGACGTTGTCGCGAACAAAACTCTTATTACATTTCTCTGTCAAGAACTTCTGAATGGCAGCCCGGTGTCTGGAAGTCCGCTCGGTAGAGGGCAATATACTCTTTTTACGTGGCACCTAGAAGTAGAGAGCTTAAAGCAGGTGTATAGTGATATCGATAATATTGATATTGATAATAATAATATAGTAGGTAATGTTTTTATTCGAACGCGTCTTGCACTAACAGTTCATGTGCCGAGTAAAACAAATATTAAAAAATAATACCGCAAATTTCATTTAGTTTCAAAATAAATATTAGTTAAACACACAAATATTAAATCGCGAAAATAAAACACAAACCAAATAAATGAAATAACGACCCGTTTTTAAACTTTCAAGTACGCATACGTTATTCACTTACATATTACATATTTATTTTAGATATATTAACTTTGCTGAAATGCGTAGATCTGTGATATTAGTCTATTATGCCTTCATTGTGGCCGAGTATAACTTACGTGCTCTTCAAATACACGTAATTCATGCCAAGTCCAACTCAGCCGCTGCAACATTAAGTGGGACAGTTAATACCTTTATAGATATCAACAACTTGAACAATTATGAACGGCAAATGATTTTCCTTGTTTTAAAGATGCCAAGGTTTTAAAAAGTTGAGTATTGACTACCTGACCACAAAATCACTGGGTTAACTATGAACGGCTTTAAAAATTATTAGTGGTACTTTGAAGATGTAATATTTATATTAAACTAAAAAAGAAGTACGCTCTTGCATTTAACTATGTCTATTTTTTACTTCATAACAGTTAGATTCTGATGTAATTTTAGGCCACAAGAATACAATTATAATGTACTAGATTTAAAATGCTGGTTTGGTTAGGTTAGGTTACAGTACTTTTTTCTGGATAAAAGGTACGTCCTTTTCTGTTCCCCTGACAACATGTATGCCAAATTTCATGACGATCGGTCCAGTACTTAGGGCATGAAAGCGTAACAAACAAACAAATAAACGAACTCACATTCACTTTTATAATATTATTAGTAAGGTTTCTACGCCGTTGTGGATCGTATTAGTTTGTAAGTTTTTGTAATAGAGTAATATTTGGTTTCATAATGATCAAATCAACGACAGTTCAAAGTCGAAGTCACGTTAAATGATTAGTTAGCTTTTGATTATTCAATCAGCCAATCATAGCAGTTGACACGTGTTGGCGACATGTATATCAGTTTGTTTCGTTTCTGAGTAAAATTTTACGTAAAGTTTTTTTTGCTAGTCGCAATAGTAGTCAGCTTGTTTTTTTTTGTTCTAACCGAACGAAACTCAACAGTAGGAATACTGCTATTTCATGTCGATATTCTGTGAGAGGGTAGTTCTTCCCCGGTCGAGCCAGCTCATTCATGCTGAAATCAGCGAGGCTCTACTAGTCAGATTATATTATTCGGGGCACCGACCACCAATGAGAAAATAGAAAACAAGGCAGGAATTGTTGCCGGATAGTGACCATGAATAGAAAGACGTAGCGTAGCTAGCTAAAGGGCCTTGCTGGCTAGTGAAAAGTCATTGTAAGTTGTATAATATCTATTACTGCGGAAAACTATGGCAACCGAAAACCGATAGTGGGCAGGATTGTGGTTTGTAGGCACTGGCGATCATAGTTAGGACAGCGCTTTATAGCTGGCTATATGAAATTCTCCTAGTAGCGGGATAGAGTACCGAGTAGTCTTTGAATGCAGGCAACATGACATCGGTTACTAGTTTTCTACACTAGGTGATAGACAACCGATACCGCAAAAATGTTTTCTAGTGGAGACTATAATAATAATAATAATAATATTCTACCACATACACACAACACCACCTAGCCAAAACTAAGCAGAGCTTGTACTATGGGTACTAGACAATGGATAAACATACATATATACTTTTTTTTTTTTTTTTTTTAATATTATGGATAGTAAGACACAGCGTAGCTAGTTAGAGGATATTGTTCAAGAAGTGGACAGTCGTTAGCTAGCCGCCTGCATGACTGCATAAAATTGGTGGGGCAGAAAATAAATTTGAAGTATCCACCAATAAAGATGAAATGGCTGAAATAGTCTATTGGATTCAAGTTTTATGTCGAACTAAGTGTTCTTAGAATTTTCTATCAAGAAATTCACACTGGCACTGCATCAAATTAATTCCAATAGAATCGCCCTCTATTATGTAGGATATAAAACCATATTTGGTAAAATGTGACTGTAGCCCACATGCCTAACCCTTAGAGATGCAACGTGAAACCATGTATATACCTATGCTACAGCATCTTTAGTAAAAGCATCAAAGCTATTTGACGCACATCATTGCGTTTGGAAGGTATTTGATTATATATGACGATATTGTTTGCACATAGCATTCTAACGTTATTTGAATACCTATAGTTGATTTTCACTGCGATATCTTCTACATCTTTACATGTTCAAATACTGAGTCTCTAGATCTTAGGTATACTGTTGTCATTAATTCGACAGCCATTCGAATACAACAACGCGCGTGTGTATTAAAGTTACACACGTGCGTCATATTAGCATTTTCACATAGTAAATTATAATAAGATATGAGCTTCTGAAAAAATATCTATAAACTAGAATAACAAGAGCTCCAGCTTTACTTCGCTTAATATTTATCTAGTAGTCAAAAGAGTTGTAACAAAATACTTGGATAGCACTCGTATGGAAATTTAGTCCCGGATGCTGTTTTTACGACTTGTTCTCAAGAAACGCTTTGTAATGTTCTCGCAAGGAAATGTGCTCAAAGAAGAAACGTATCAAAACACAAATTTTGCCTGTACGTAGTCTCAAACTGTTTGCTAAGAAAGACATTCCAGAAATCTTGTTTCTTTACATATACATACACATACATATGTACTGAAAATGGCGTAATAATTTTCGTTACTCAAAGTTTTATTTTTGACTGTAACTATGTTCATACTCTTTAAGTGCTATCGTGGCTAAAATTAAGTAGAATTTTGCAATCGAGGTCGAGACAAGTGTTAGTTCAATAAATCAGAGCTATTGCCATCAGAATAGCGATGTTACACCCATATGTCATCGGGAATAGTGCTAGTGCGAATGATGTTATTTTTTTAACAGAATTGATGTAATTGGAATGCATGGATGGCGTATAGTGGTGGTCATGAAGTGGGCGCGTCGCAACTGCTGCTGTAAATTATTGTCCCGTATGGTAACAATGATACATTCCAGATATCATTGTTACCACACGGGACAATAATTTGTGGGATCCACAAAAATATGTTTCAAGCACTGACTCGTTTGAAAAAATAGGTCGCGCTTGTAATAATACCTGTATCGTGGGGGACTTAAAACATTCAAACAACGGACACAAAGAACAGCTGGCTGTTCTTGGCGCCCAGTGTTATTACAATTACGTATTCTTTTTTAAGATGTAATAGTGAGCTTAAAATCATTCCTCAACTGTTACCGCTTACTCTCTACAATCTCTTCCCTAATATCGATGTTATGTTACTCAAAATAGCTAACATTCAAGCAACGAACATAACTAACTATAAACGTAATAGGGAACGCTATTGTGTTACGATATATGTACATACTTACCAAGCATGAGAGTTTAACAAGAACTTTAAACATTGTTTAAATAACTGTCGTGTCGTGTGTCGGCCTCAATGGCGTAGTGGTTAGTGTAACAGACTGCCACGACTGAGGTCGCGGGTTCGATTCCCGCACAAGTCAAACATTTGTGTGCATGAACATGGATGTTTGTCTTGGTCTGGGTGTTTCTATGTATAATTTGAATGTATTTACAAAAAAAAAAGTATCTATGTATGTTTATCCATTGTCTAGAACCCATAGTACAAGCTCTGCTTAGTTTGGGCTAGATGGTGTTGTATGTATGTGGTAGAATATTATATTATATTATAACTACCTACTAAATTCGCGCACAGTAGCAGTGTGACATCACAACCACTTAAATTTTAATTTGCATCACCTAATTGTGAACTGTTGCCTAGTATTAGCTCTCGTACGTAAAAAGACAAGAATGGTCTTGTTACTTTGTAAGACAACATAAAAATGGAGTTTATTAAGTGTAGTGACATGAACGTGACAAAAATGCTACTAGTCCACGTCACAGCGTACTCTATTCAAATTTTCTTTCTTTCTTTAATGCAACAATAGAATAGAGGCTGATATCGATGAGGGTGGCCCTTACTGATATCGGCTGACAAGCGCTTGTCGGCTGCTCGACCGTGCTGATGTCACTTAAGCCATAACGAACCAAGCTGGCTTGTAAACCGCTCACTGGACTTCTCCTTTCAGGTTATACTACCGTTTGAGTTAGATCTTGCTGGTAGCGTAGAAACACCGGACATAAAACTCCAGTGGCTATCACACCACTACCCAGTGACTTGCATGTATTCGCAAGTACTGATGACACCATTGGGAATGATTATCGTTTGGAACAGTTTCCCTTGGTTCACCTATGTGACTGACGAGAAGACTTGGGAGGCTTTAAATAAAAAAATAGGTGAGACAATACGCACTAAATCCTTGAACATGGTCATCCATTTAGTTCTGAATACAATTTCATTCAATTACTGATGCAGCGACACAAACACAAATAAATAGACATTTAAATTCATGATCATATTATTTACAATACATTAAATTTCCTTTATTGAAATAATTGCGTAGGTATCAAATAAATCAAGCACGAAGTTATCTATTCTTTATTTCGCACTCTTAGTTTTATTTGTGCAGGGAGCTTTGATTTTATGTCGTACGAGTCAGAGTAAGCGTGTCCGTTGAGCGTGAAAATGATGTAACTACAGCTACACGCCAGACAACACGTTGTCAAATAATACGGCTGAAAGAACGCATGTGAATATCTAAGCAGAAAATAAATATAACAGGGTTTCCCGAAATATTTCCTATATCAGTTTTAGATGATATTGATATCAATAACGTTGAAGACAGAGGCGACGATAGCGCGAAGAATTAGACACAAGAATTAGATTACAGAAAAGACAGCCCACATTAGCACATAATAGCGAGATATAGAAAAGTGAGAAGAAAGTCTTTGTCCGGCAGTGGGACAATATACGCTGATATTATAGTACCAATGGTCAATTTCATTCCGTCTGTTGTCCGCAGACTGTTTAATAATTATCACAGAGGCGCCATGTTTTGTGCCGCATTGTAATAAAATCTTTGACGAGACGAGGCTTCCATTGTAAGAAGCTATAATCTAACTAATAAATAGCATAATATTGTACTCTATAACTAAGATTTTAAGGCGCATAATTGCTTACAACTGCTATTACAAGTGATCGGATATATTCTTAGCCGAAGAAAATATTTGTTTATTTACTGATACTACCTTGAAAAATAGATACAGGTTGTTTATTTTGTACAAAGGCGTTTCAATACGTGAGACGTCTCACAACTAGTTTATCCGCAATCAAGCGCACAGCGGTTGGTATCACAACACATTACAAGGAGTATGCGAATTTTGTACCGAGTGGCATTAAGCCTCGGTGTCGGTTCGTGTATCAAAATAACTAATTTATCCCCGGCGTCGTCGCCCGGCACAAAAGAAACCCATTAGTGGGCCGGTAAACACCTGAAGGCAGTTCTCACTGAAATTACCTTCCGCACGTTTGGACGAAACAATGCCACCCCCGTCTCACGTCACGCCCCGCTCCCCGCACACCCTCGCCCAAGGGAAACACTTTTCTTTTAAGATCGGTGATAGTAATTACGACATTTTCATCATGATTGAGAAGCTCGATTTGTAGGTATGCTTGATGTAGAATCATAATCTATATCGTAATCCAGGTGTTGATAACACCTGTATTACAATATAGATTATAATTCTTTATAGTTATAAGATTTACGTGTATTTGTAGTAAGGTTTTATAGGGATATGTAAGGAATAATTTAGTTACTTTTCCAGCAAACAACGAAACACTTATACACGTTTTCTATAATATTCTTTTACTTTAATGTTAGTATTATAAGCGAGCCTTATAAAAAGGTTCCATCTGCATTTTCCACATATGTATTGATATAATATAGGGATTTTTCAGGGATTTACACTCCTGCCTTAATCCCTGAAAGCAGTAACTTTGTCATAATTTTTTTACTATGAGTAATTATGAATGTATTATAAGATATCATTATTTTTGTAAATCTGTACTATCAAGAGTCTATATCTATAGTGTTGTCTATACTTACTATAAAAACCTTGTTGTATCGAAACATTAAGCATTTTTGTGTATATTCAGCATTTATATTAGTCACGGTCATCCCATTGTTATACAACATTTACTTAAGTTTTTAGTTCACTAATAGATTACACAACAACATTAGGACGTTCACAAAGGTAGAAAAATCGAAACTGGACAAACATTTTTGTGTGTGGAGATAGCGGTCACCAACGACAAATTAACCTAATGGCTTAATCGCGTCCCTCCCCCGGCTTTTACACTAACCACTTAGTTTCCTTTACCGACTGGACTGGACCCCTTGTTGCTTCTACCTTTAGTAATAGAACGTAACAACAAAGGAACGATCACTTGCTTGTTGTTACCTACTCACGATAGTGAAAAATTCTTTCTAACAAAAATAAACAGCTTTAGTTTGTCGCCCACCGTGTTGATCAGGTGAATGGCGAAAATTTCATAAAAGATAAATGTTTTGTGAAGAAATTTTGTTCACTTTAATTAAGGGTGGCGAGGCCGGGGGTTGATTCCCCCGCTGCCGGAGACACGGCACAACATTGCGTAGCACTAACTCACAAAAGCTAAATATTGTACAAAGAGCCTTTTAACAAAGTATACCCGCTCAAAATACGGTAAATACACTCCCCTGTACCGTATGAAATACAATAGACGGTATATTTTTAAGAAATTTGAATATAAATATTCTCTTCCGTTGAAAACGTTTCAATGTTTTGCTCTACTTTCTTTATGGTAATGATATGATTTAATATATTTTGCTGAAACAGATATAAATTACAATTACAGATTTTAATTTCTTACACAAGTTTTGATCTTTTCGTAATTGTGAAGGAAATGGACATGAAAGATTCAAAGTTCGGAGAAGAATATCGATGAAACATTATTTATTTTGCTCTCGACTTTTCGCTTGATTTCATTTCCTTTGTTGTTATATGGGTAAGTGCATGTCAATTGTGAATTTGAGTACCCTATTTCATGCCTCGGTAAAAATTCAGCGGCAACTGCTTCAGTACGTTGTCTAGAATTGAGTTTTATATTTATTTGTCCACTAAATCGTGGGCATTAGACCCTCAGCAGACCTACTTCAAGCATCGCCAAGTTAATTCCTGTTCTTGAAATGGTTATTTATTTTATTTTTATATTTAGGCGATGAGTAATGTTATTCTTGGTAGCAATTATTTTATTTAGAAAGGAGCAACGGATCATCGTTATATTTTGCGTTTCGGTAGTTTATGAGCTTGAGAGAGTACATTTTATTCCGCTAAAATAAACAGTTACTGGGATTGTCTTCTGGCAACTGTATATTTTATCGGATCTTTAGAACTAAGAGCAGAATAAGAGCTAGTTTTGAATATAGATAAATATCGGGTGGATGACTAGCCCGTTTGCCAGCCACCACTCGTAGATATCGGCAATTTCAAGGATACACACAGTCTAGCCGCTGTCTATCATAATAGCAGTACTCTCCTTAAGCCTCCTTTATATAAAGACAAGTCATAGTGCTTAGGAAATACCGCCGCAGGTAGTTTATTACAGAGCTCAGAGTTTTAAAAACGGATGCTGAATGATTTTGGATTGAACTTAAAATCTAAGCTGATGAGCGTGTTGCAAAAATTTTATGAGAGTGATTAAAGAAAATATGTTTATAAAAATCGTGAGGTTTCTATCGTGGTATTTAGATTCATCTAATCATTTGTGTTGAAGCTGAATCTATAATATGCAATTTCTAGTCATTGATCAAATCGGTTAAAACAAATTTAAAAAAAATATATGACATCTCCCGCACTAAGAATCAATCCTGTTTCGTGGGGGACTAATAAACATTCAAACAACGGACACAAATAACACCCACACTCGGAACAACTATTTGTGAATCACACAAATGTTTGTCTCGTGTGAGATTCGGACCCACAGCACTTGGCGCAGTAGCAACGGCGAGACGACCACTTAAACCACTACACGATCCCTGCAGTCAAAGTATATCAAAAAGTATATATGTGGATTACCACGTTTTTTTTAGATTTCTAGCGACTTGGCTTTCAAATCACTTGTGTTAGGATAAGGTGTAGGTCGGTAGGGCTGTTGCCCTACCGTAGGCTTGAATCTCACCCATTGGTGAGATTTAAGCCTACGACTCCTCGATCGCAAGTCAAATGTCTAATCATTTGGGCTACCGCCGCTCATTTCTTTATTGTGATGTACTTCAAATATTTGAAGTAAATATAACTAGATTATTTTAGTTTTCATTGGTGCCGAAATTAATTAAATCTTGCCTTGTGAAACTCTTCTCCCTAGCCTTTATTATTCCCAAGTCACTTGGGGTCGGCTTTTCTAGTCTAACCGGATTTGACTGGATATCAGTTTTTACACGGAGCGGCTGCCACCTGACCTCCGCAACTCGAAGGCTAACGATACCCTAAGGCTAGACCAATGTCAGGATATAAGAGGGTACTGACTTTCCCAATAACGACTGCCATAGATGTTCACGGCAGCCGGGACCGACGGCTTAACGTGCCCTCCGAGGCACAGAGCAGGCGATAATTGTCAATCAATACGCACATAATTTCGAAAAGTCATATAACTTCCAAAAGTCAGAGGTGCGCGACGTGGGTTCGAATCCGAGACCCTCTGCATTGCAGTCTGTTGGTCTCGCCGCTGAGCTATCGCTGCTAAATAAATCTTGCCTTGTGCTGCTAATTAATTTAGTAAGAAAAATATAAGTTATACAAAACATAAATAAATTATGATCTAGACTCTCTTGAGAAATTTCAAAACGAATGTTTGAATATTCAGTAGTAAGGACCTTATTAATACGATCCTTAAATATGACTTCACCTGATATTGTACATCAACACGCATGTACCAGTTGACCATTATAGAATAATAATATATATAATAGTATATATAGCACGCAGAACCGATGGCCGTTGGGGCGGAAAGGTTCTACAGTGGCGGCCACGCACCGGAACACGCAGCAGGGGTAGGCGGACCGAACACAACAAGGTGGACCGAAGACCCGGTAAGGGTTGCGGGAAGCGGTTAGCTGCGGGTGGTCCAAGACCGGTCTGTGTGGAAAACCTTGGGGGAGGCTTATGTCCAGCAGTGGACGTCTTTCGGCTGAGATGATGATAATAGTATAGTTGACAGAGGCAAGCCTCTTGTCGTGTGAGTTGTGACACGCTCGGTTATTTTTTGCTGCTGTTGTCAATGTTTTGACAGAAAATCCAACAACAATTTGCCTGATCTGGAAATCGGGACTGATACGTCATGCCCAGCAGTCGCATTCACAAATAATGTGACATAACTTTTAAAAACAATAAAGCAAGGCCCTTTCAACTTTAGATGACAATACATGTGCAATAACTAAATAGATATGTAAGCCAGTGCAGCACAATGCACGATATTTACTTGCGGTTAGTAGAGGCTGATTCAGAAACAGCGGCTACAGGATGTAGGAAACAATAGTGGACAGCGCGTACCGAACCGCACACACTGCCACCATTTCCGTTTGTCCGACACCATAGCAAATATCATTAAACTTTCAACGTACAACCTTCCAGTTATACGCTAACAGATTCAGGATATAGGTGAATATGGTATATTATGCGTAGGTGAAACATTGGAGATATTTTTGAACAATTATTACGAGTCAGTTATTTCAGAAGATGCTGAACCTAAAACAATGACTTTTAGAATGTGTGTCTGTCTACTCATCTGTCTGCCTGTCTGTGGACTGGCATCACATAAACGCTTAACGGATTTCAATGATATATCATCGCCTAATATAAAGTTATTTATTTTGAACATGAATTGTTGTGCGCAGCATAGCAACAGCTATGCTAAATAAAATTTCGCATCAAAAATGTCGCGTAAAATGTGAATTTTCTTTTCAAAAGGCACAATAAGCTTAAAGACAAGGTATTGTGCCTAATACATACAAGCTGTCAGGTAATGTACCGAAATGGAAAAAGCGATATCTTTAATTCTCAGACCGTCCTTAATGCGAAAGCGTGAGAAAGGCGACACCTGAATATAAGTACAATTTGTTTCTTTTCATTTCTGATTAGCCGTAACTACGTCAGTCTTATTACGGCGATACCACGCCGCAGAAAATTGGTTCCGAAATTGGATTCCAATAATTGAGTTCCTAGTGGACAAAACCAGCGACGCTAACGTTCTTTTCAAACATCGAACAAAGAACAAACAAAACAAATAACCGTAAAATAATTCACGAGACACTAGACAGATGCGGTCATTGTGGGGAACTTGCCACGCATCGCGTGGTCTCATATGTGCAAATTTGTGTGTGTGTGTGTGTGTGTGTGCAAAATTATGTGGACCATTTTCCCAGCATGCTTGCTCAGCTTTAAACTACAAATATGGAAGCAATCTTAAAAATGTAGAGCACAATTTTCTCAGCGTTAACGTAACAATGTTACGGTATAATGTCATCTCTAGCTTGCAGTTACGGTCGATAGTATGCAATTTTGGTACCGTGTACGGAAAACTTATGGCTCCTTCAAGCTATTTAATATAAATAGAAAGATTGGAAGATTTTATATATTTTCCTACAGATATACCAACAGTGAAGCAAAGTTTGTAGATTTTTAAATGACTTTTTTGAGGGCAGAGCAAAGAGTTCCTCGGTCAAAACTCGGATTTTGTCCAAACTGCGTGAGTAGGATTTCTACGTTCTCTAAAGCGACGCTATAAAAATAATATCTGTCTCTAGCGAGAGCAACACATGAAGCAGTGTTGCGATTGTGAATAGTCCGCGGTAAACTTTTTGGCACCTTAGTTATATAAATAAGAAAGATTTGTTCGATCACCATACATTGTGTAGTGTAGTGTGTGTCTTTCACTTTTATTTATCAACACGTATAACACTTCACGTTTATTGCAAACAATGGCAAACAAGACAGGGTCACGCCAAAAATATTTATCATACAATGTGTACACAAACCAACTCGTAATATTATACATATATATATATATATATTAATTATATAAATAAATGGTGAATTACAAATTAAATTATACCGAGTGCCTTATTAAAAACAAGTTATAAATTATTATTACGGCAATGATATGATAAAATAGTGAGTAGAAATTGTTATAACTTAATGGGTGTTTTTATATTATTATAACAAATCTATTATTTTGTCATGAATAGTTTTATAGAATATATTATGTAGTATTGTGAATATTTTTATTATTCGAAATTCTATTTCACAGAAAGTTTAGTAGAAAGACCAAGCTATTAATAAATAGATACTTACAATAAATTGTTCGTGGTGTAAAATATCGATATCGAATCTAAATCTATGATCCCGTTTCCGAATAATAAATAATGTCATTGATAATAATTCGAATCCAAATTTAATATTCAAAACTTAATTTGATGCCAATACGGTCTCTTTTTAGGTATCTTTCCTGCCACTTGTACAGTTCATTCACTTGTCTTCACATCGATGTTATCTATCTCTCTCTATCTCTATTCTCTTTCACAGCGGACGGAAAAGCTTGCACGCGTTCCTTCAGTTCTTGTTCCTTTATACCACGCGATCAAGCGTGCGATACCTACATTCTAATTTGCGTTAGGCTAATACGTAATAAGATATTATATCAATATCATAATGATCAAAGCATTCAAATAATTATTACCAATAATTACTTTTTTTATTGAAATTCGTACATTACCAGGTTTAATGTATGTACATACAGTTTCTTAATGGTTAAAGTATTACAACAATTAATATGCTATAGGGAAAAAATTTATTAATTAAATTCTTATCATTATTAATTTCTCCTAATTGTAGTTAGTTTTTGTCTTTAAAATATTTAGCAATTTTTGGGGAATATACGTTTGTCAACTCAAGCTGAATATTAATTTGCCATGAATCATGAGTGTATAGTTTTGATTTCATTCGATGACCTATTCTTACAGTCATCTAAGTTCACAACTGCAGTCGGCACGACATCTTTATGCGTTCGTCGTGGCATGAGTTATGTGACTTTCTGTAAATGGTCACTCACCTATGGCCATCCATGGCTCTTAACTTCAACACCAACATACTGGCCGATCTCAGGCAGAAATGTATTACAACCACATTTTGCCTGTAGATTAAGGTTCCACTTATCAGGGAGCGAATCTATTGCTGTCTACAGATTAAAATTCCAAGCTTCGTGTTGCTACTGAGAATATCGCTCACATATGGGTCGACCCAAGAATAGAACCCGCGATCTGGAAAACGGCTACACATGTCAACTGTTCTATTCACTACCGCTACGTCGCGGAGCCTGTCATGTATAGCATACACGTCTTATATATATTATACCTAACAAAGTTTTAAACAATACTTGTACGAAGATTCTGCTGATGAACGTATAGCCTAGACGTCAGTGGCTACAGTTAGTTAAAGTTTAAGATGAGTTGATGTACAAGTACACTTAACTGTAATTAAGTTTCTTTGACGTCGGGTCTTTTCACGTCGGGGTCATCAATGTGGAGGAATGGAGTGTGATGTCCCTCCAAAACAAAGGGAGGATCCTCCGATCAAGCTGGTTGATCGTGCCTGGCGGGCCGCGGCCCGACGGTGGATGTTGGGAGCTTGTATATATAGTTAGTCGCTGTGTAAACTCCGTTTACGCGATGCAGGATTGTGACGTCATTTGAGCGTATTTAGCGCCAGCTGTTAGATGTAGGCGGAACTTCTTCGTCTGGGCGAAGTCACCACAAGTTGTTTGTACTGATGTAAGTTGAATGTTAAGCCGTGATCACCGCCAATATTTTGATACAAATAAATGTAAGCACGCAAGAAGCATGCAAGCACGCACGTAAGAAGTATGAATGCACACAGTCAAGAAACAAGCAAGTGTGCACGGCCGCAGTTAAAGTTGACTGCCACCAGCTTTTTAATAAGTACGCTCTATTGGAGAAAGGCTATCTTTTCCATATCGATTGTCGATTGAGAGACAATAAGACCCATTCCCACTTTAACTAGCTAATTACAAACGCTCTGTCCGCAGCGTGTTTTTTATTAACTACTAAACGCTACCTGCTACTTTGCTTTAAGTAGCTTAACATTCCCTCTGTGTGATTTCAGCTACCTTTATTTAAAATACTCACTATTAAAATTGGTACAGCAATAGGTAACGAAGCAACTATACTCCATTTGGTTAGGTAGTTAACTAAAGGTAAACAATCTTGATGTGACTTTTTACACAAACACATATTAAACAAATAAATTACTGCTTAAATTAGCAGTTCAATTGATTTAGTAATCATTATTGTTGTATTTACATTGATCTTTAGCAGCATTTTATTTTTATACTGAGTTTTGAGACAACAAGACACATCAAGATTGTTTACCTTTATCTTATGTGGGGGCCAGTCAGTGCAGACCGGTGACACTTCGACCCAGTGGGATCTTTTGTGTCGACACTCTCCCAATAACGACTGCCATAGATGTTCATGGCAGCCGGGACCGAAGGCTTAACATGCTCTCCGAGGCACGGAGCAGGCGATAATTGTCATTCAATACACACATAATTTCGAAAAGTCATATATCTTCCGAAAGTCTGAGGTGCGCGACGTGGGTTCGAACCCGAGACCCTCTGCATTGCAGTCTGTTGGTCTCCCCACTGAGCTAGACTGACCACACCCAACGTTGTTGCTTAACCTCGCTAATCGTTTACCGATCAGTGAGTGCAATTGGCTATGAGCGATAACTATCCCAGATAAGTCGAACTTATTGCCGTCTATCAAACACAGTTCTTTACATGGCGTTGCTACTAGAAATTTTAATAGAATAAAAAAATAAATCCTTTCCTATCCTTTGGTCCATTAGTCTATACTTGACCTGTTAATCGAGGCCACATATCTAACAAAGTAGTCACTTTTAATACCGTGCTAAGATATTTCGACGTTCATATATTATTATAACCTCGCTAAAGAGATGAATAACACTATTTCAAGATGGCCTTATTTACTTGTGCAACTTCTGATGCCCATTACAAATACTCCGGCATCATTTTCTAAGTACATTCAAATGCCACACTGAACACAAATACGCTTAATAGTTCACAAGCTATAAATCCAAAATTGGATTTCTATGCGAGTTTAGTGACAACTAGTGTTTGTAGAAGACAAGTCATTTTTATACTTTATTGGAATATACATATATATATATAAAATATTCTCATTCTTATTTGTCTGAAAAATAGCATAATATATAAAACAAATGTCTACAAAAATAAATTTATTCTATGCTATATAATTATTATGTTCCCAACAAATTTTATTAAGTGTTAATAAAAGGGAATCCTATTTAGGAACATTAAGCGTGTTGTGTGCAATTGAAAATTTCCAACTTTTAGAACCCTATTCAAATTAAACTTTATTCAACGGATTTTATTGCAGTTCGTTAATATAATCGAATTTTCGACTACATTCATTTTGCGTACTTTCGAGCATTTATCTATGTTCACAGTAAGAGTAGGTAGCATAAAAATTCCCGTAAACGTAAAAATGCGGATAACAACGATTGAAATAAAATAAACCTGGATGAAAATACGTAGAAAGCTGTTGAATTTTAGTCCTCCTACTTCCAATTGCATTTGTTGCGGGTCTCAACATAGTTTAGTTTTTCTTGAGTCTCACTAAGTTTAACGCTTGTTGTTGTGGGAAGTTTATTACGGCTTTGGAAAGTCACGCCGCGTCGGTGGGATGTGGGGTGGATTATCGCCGAGCTATGGACTAAAAACGGTTATGAACATGGTGATAAACGCAACGTTTTTAAAACTGTTTTCTACCAATATCTTTACATAGTATAAAAAGGAAAGTGTAACTACACGAAGTGGTTTAGATGGTCGTCTCGCCACTGGCACTATGCTGAATATTTTGACTTTGATTCCCTCACGGGATGAAAAATTGTGATTCGGAAATGGTTGTTCTTAGTCTGGGTGTACTTTTTGTCTGTTTTTTTAATGTTAGTAAAGTCTCTCACCACACAGGAGTTTTTTGAGTTAGTATTTAAAAAAATAGACGTATTATAACTAAATTCAACGAAGATAGTCGTACGATATTAGGTTGTTCGAATGTCCCTAGTATAATATGATGTCTAAGTACTAAAAGATAGCCTGAATAGATACGACAAACGACCGCACATGGACCGGACGCGACCGAATTAAACTATCTGGAACACAACCACATATGGCTGTACTAACATTCGGCTAAACTAATACATTTACTTGTTATATTATAATAAACTAGTCACCCCTTCTGAGTTTACCTGTGTGGCTAAAATATATCGTGTTTTCTTCTGTAGCTTTGGTGAACGTTCTCAATTTCCATTGACATTATTTTTATCTTAGATCAACAGAAGAACTTCTACAGGCTTTAAACACATCATATATAAGTCTAGCCTTACTTATAAACCTCTCTCAAATATTCAAGAGTTAATTCATTATAATAGGAGACTAAACAGATAAAATCTCTCGTATAAACATTATTCAGCGTTGAGTGTTAGTTAGCTAACAGCGGCCGGCAGGCTTGAGAGCTATTCAGTTAAGAGGAAGCTTAGTATAAGTTAGCGATATTTTATAATTAAGGCCTTTAAATCCAGCACAAAATAAAAATTTATGCTTATGAATAAATAATGCAGACGAATAATGAGGTAAATAACATTTTTAGTTTAATCGTGTAATAAATTTTCTCTTTGTAAAAATATAAACCTTTTATTTTAGGCAAGGCCACTTTGGGTTATGCATCTAAATTGGAAGAGATAATTTAATTTTGTGTCCCCCGTCGTAACTAGACGGGAAGTATAAATCAGAAACGCTCTTTATGTGTGTTTGTGTTGGGCTAGCAGACTATGCTCAATTTCGCAATAGGCCGACTAGGAAAGTACGCCTGCTTTACAAAAAATTGCAGAAAAATAAAGCTACTTTATAATTTAGAATAGGGGTTCACAACGAAAGTTTGGGGAGGGGGTGGGGGGTTTTCTGTTACTGTCCTTTTATTAGTTTTTGTAATGATGTGATAATGTAATGATGCAAGTGATACTTTTAGACTTATATACGCTTCCATAGGCTTTACCACATAATCTTATCTTATCTTATCTTATGTGGGGGCCAGTCAGTGCAGACCGGCGACACTTCAACCCAGTGGGAACTTTTGTGTTGACACTCTCCCAATAACGACTGCCATAGATGTTCATGGCAGCCGGGACCGACGGCTTAACGTGCTCTCCGAGGCACGGAGCAGGCGATAATTGTCATTCAATACGCACATAATTTCGAAAAGTCATATATCTTCCGAAAGTCAGAGGTGCGCGACGTGGGTTCGAACCCCAGCCCCTCTGCATTGCAGTCTGTTGGTCTACCGATTGCGCTATCGCTACTCCAAAAATTAAAGGATTGTGGTATATGAACAAATAAAGCACTTGTTACTGCTGTATTAGCATATATACATACGTAATTGTTCTGATGGTAGTCTGTAGTACCTGTGGTAAGTTGAATATTATATATTTTATTAATTACATAGAGGTTAATTTTAATTGTTCGATTTATTCATCCCTTATTTACTAGTGTAGACGAATAAGTGTCCTATACAAAAAAGGAATAAATTAACTATTTATCAAATACATATATTTTTTAATAAATTACAAACAGACAGATATTACTATTGCGTTTATAATATAAAAGTCATATTCAGCTTACAGCTAATGAAGAACATATCGTAAAAATTAATGATGGCAATCACGCAACGCAAATGATATTTGTGGGAATGTTACGAGCGCGAACATTGTGAGATTGGCAGCCACACTATTGCTTTATTACTGCCAATATACAAATGCTTTTACTTCTGTGTATGTGATGGTTTAAGTACAGTGTATATGCTTTTGTGTTAATTCAGTTTTGCGAGTGACAATCTGATGAAAAGAGTTTTGGGACAGTCATGACATGTTTGACAGTTTTTTAGACCAAAGAGTGAGAAGAGAAAGCAATTTTTTAAACTTTTGCATTACATAATATCTGTACATTTGTTATTTAAAAAATACCAGTAATCTTTACCCGTGGCTTACCTTCCTTAGTGACTTTTGTCTTACTGCTTTTTATAATTAATTATTTAATTGTTTGCATTAAAAAATATAAATATTGAAATTGTGTGCTCTATTTGCACGACTAAAGGTCATGGCACACTATACC
This sequence comes from Catocala fraxini, assembly GCA_930367265.1. Lineage (NCBI taxonomy): Eukaryota > Metazoa > Arthropoda > Insecta > Lepidoptera > Erebidae > Catocala > Catocala fraxini. The sequence continues at coordinate 8,714,289 of OV884025.1, read as the reverse complement.
GTTGCAACCCAGCAATTAATTTGCCATTCAAATTAGAGCATTAAATCGTGTGTCGTATAATATATTTCACAATTTCAATATGAAAAAGCCAACGGTGGGCAGTCGGCATGCTTGTTGCTACCATACAACTCGACTCACAGCCCGCGCGCTGCCAGCGAGTGGATTGAGTGCTTACAGCGCGCCGACCGCGTGCTTACTGCGCGCCGACTCCGAGTCACCAGCGAAACAACGTCGATGCGCCGTGATATAATATGTATTTTCGAATAAACGATAGTATATAATTAAATAAGTATTTGGGCATATGAAAATATACGTAGAATTTTTCATCATGGTCAATCAAATTTCTAATATTCTCCCTTCTGCTCGTCTTTCTTTTAACATATTATGCACCCAATATCTCCTTCTCCTTTTATTTTCTTGTTCTTCGTCGAGAGCAATAGCGGTTATTGCTAGTTCGCGCAATGTAAACTCGAGACATTATGAAAACGTGCAAGTCCTAGGCGTGTTTAATCACAAATGCCATATAACGATTGTGTTCGCGGTGACAGGAAGGTTGCTTGTCTGCGTGCTTGCTCCTCGCGGACGACGCATAGATAGCGCGCTGGCGTCTAGTCGTACCCTAAATTCGAGGCGATACCGTGCTGGTGCTGTGCATTTGCGGTCCCGGTATAATGTGCTATGACCTTTAGACGTAAGACTTCTTGTGTCGGCAAAAGTAAGCAACAGCGTAACCAAACAACACATTGTAGGCTGTGAGACGTTGTGCGGGCGGCGGCACGAAAAACTATTAACCTTTGTAGAAAGTGGAAAATCAAAAATTGTAACGTATAATGTAAAGAAGACACGGGGAAAAACCTTATTAGTATTTTTAATTTATGCCTTAATAACAATATATTATAATTCATAACAGGTATTATTGCAATCATGCACTTTATTTACTTTCGTGATGCTTGACGTTTCGACCAAGTTACACCGGTCATGGTTCTAGTCCCATAGAAGAAAGGAGTAACTAAAAAGAAGGTAAACGTCGTATCATATCAAGAGGTCAAGATAAAAACAAGATAGGAAAGGAATGAAGACGGCTCCAAGCAGTGCTCTTAATGAAAAAGGAAGCGGGCAGTCAGCATCTTTGCAGTGAATTAACCTTAAATGTGGAAATGTGCTCGTTGGACAGCTACTACTTGAGTGCTAGGTACAGCTGGTGACATGAGGCAAGGAACTCCTTAACATAAGGCCAAGTATACATTTCCGAATAAATATGTTACATGAACTCTGTGTCTATTGTTAATGTTCACAGCGTTCCAATTTGTATGTATGGATAATTTTTCGAACAGATTTGTTGCATTACTTGTTATATTACAAATTTGTTTGTATGTATATATCTGTAAATGTTTGCGTCTTCTAGAAATTATGAGGTTATTCACGAACCCAATGTGAATTCAATATCTTAAGATAAGTGAACTAAACCAATCAGATCACAATTTGTCAACATAAATGTAATCTTAGTTAAGATTACTCTTATATATCCAATCCTACGACTTAACGATTCAGACAAAGACAAAAGAGTTTGATTCCAATGAAAGCCCTGTTTTTTTATGAGATAGGTGGCAAACAATCTAGCGTATCGCCTGAAGGTAAGCGATTACCACCGCCCATGAAAACCCGCAACACCAGAGGAGTCACAAGTGCGTTGCCGAAAATTTATACACAAATTTATACAACGTGTGCCAACACAGCTATGTAATTAGCCGAGCCCATTTTTTTTTTTTTTTATCGTTGGGTAATGCTTTGACGCATACCTCTCCGCTGAAAAGGGGAGCGGAGAGGTTACGTCGGGTTCACCCGGGAAAAGATGGAACATCCCGGGTACTACCGACTAAACCTACCACGGTGTGCCAACTCGCTGCCTTGAATGGTGGGTGAGTCACTGGAACTGAAACTACATCAGCGACCCACCCAGCAGTGTCCAACACAACACGGACGACGACTCCTGGGTGACACCCCGGCACGACAAAGGGGGTCACTCCGACTCAATGGCTGGCGGACGGGAGATCCCCTATCTCCCGCCCGCGGCCCTCGCTATGGCGGCATCAGGCGTGCGTAGGCGCGCCTGCGCCGCCCGGTCCGCCGGCGGCGGCTCGGATCCGCAAGGATACTCTCCTCACGGATCCGCTCCGCCGCCTCCTTCCGCGAGATAACGTCCTCGCAGAAGGATGCGACCGCTATTCAGTTCCTCTCGCTGTCGACCATGGCTTTGATCACGGCCGGCAGCGAGAGGTCGACTCCCACAACGCCTACAAGTTCACGGCGCTGCACCGCCCAGGCAGGACATGCCTCAAGCGTGTGCTGCGCCGTGTCCTCTACACACCCGCAGTGGTGGCAGATGGGACTCGGTTCCCTCCTAGCGACCGTGTGCAGGTACTTGCCAAAGCAACCGTGCCCTGACAACACCTGCACCAGTCGGAAGGAAAGAGTCCCATGCTGCCGCTCTGCCCACCGCTTCAAAACCGGCTGGAGGGCCTCAACGGTTCTGAATCCTGCTAAAGGCACCTCCAGCCGCGCCTTCCACTTTCGGAATACGCCCTGGTGGGCTCGGTTCCTTGTACCAGTTAAAACCTGGGAGAGGACGAACACCTATCTCCTCCCATACCGACGATATCACTTTAAAGGTTTCGGCGAGCACCTCCGCTTCCAAGTCCCACGGGGGAGTTCCGGCCAAAGCGCAGGCTGCGTCGGCCGACACCGTGCGGTATCCGCGTATGACCCTGACCGCCATGACTCTCTGCGGTCTCCGCAAGAGAGCCCTACATTGGGCGGTCAGGGAGTCCACCCACACCGGTGCGCCGTAAAGCACCATCGACCGAATTAGCCGAGCCCTGATCCATATAATTCGACGAGAAATCGTACAGTAAAGTGACAGTTAATAAGTATGATTAATGTTTCAATTAATTTGCATTATACGGATTATTTACAAAATATAAATAAAGCGCTATCGTCAATCACCGTAAATATAAAGGACATTCGTATTTTAACAATAATCCGGGACTTAAATCATCATACTGATGCGGAATAATCCTCGCCGAAGTCCCAAAATATCGACGCATTCGACGTAAAAATATGAATACGATATGATGCGATAATCGTCCCGAAGCCTCTGTTGACTGTCAACAGACGACCAATATTGGAACAGAATTATTTAAGACATTAATGTTCGGACTATTAAATCGATGAGGATATCGTGGTAAATGGTTTTAATGTTTGCAGTGAGGATTGATCGAAAATTATATTACGTTCATTGTAATTTCTGTATTAATGGAATACTCTCTCGATGCTTACGTAATATTTTCTTACGCTTGAACGCGTTGAGCTTTTAGACGCTACGCATATACGATTGTACGTTAGACTATTGTATATTGTGGGATTATAATATATTGTATTATAATTATGTTAGTTGCTTTTTATTATAATAAAAGCTGTATAAAATATTATAATAAGAAATATTTATCAATCAAGTAAGTAATAATATCAGCTTAGTTTATGAACTTCCTGTCTAGGATATACAAAATATTTATTTAATTCCAGGTACCAGATTCGTTTCGATGGTTGTAAGCGATCTGCGATGATTCGATATGTGCGTCAATCGTAGATCTTAACTGATTATGAAATACATATTCCAAAGTAAATTATCACCTGTCTCCTTGAAATTAAGAGCGACTTAATTCAAATTGGAATTAAAAATCGGATAATCATCACTTATAACGAATTACTCATCATTTTAACGCGAGATCATACATCTTTCGTATATTTGCGTGTATTATTTGTATCATTTGTTCACTTCGCTAGTGAAGCTTTCACGTGAAAAACTGTGAGAAGAAATTCACGTTTATGTGTTATAAAAATGTTCTAAATCCGTTTTTAAAATTCGTCCTCAAGTAAAGATGCTATGATGAACGCTACGAATCCCTATACGGTACAGTGAATGCCGGCCTTAACGTTCTCTTTGTATATTGCATAGCGTGACATCTCTCAAGCAGGACGCTATGTAATAAACATTATCCTCATTATTCAACAGACAATGGCTCTCGGGACGCGCGTCATTTTTCCTTTGTGTCCTACAATATACTTACATTGTTCCTTACAATGATATAGCAGGTGCGTCATTCATTTAGACGAAGGACGTTGCTGACACGCCTGAGATATAAGAATTAGGTATATTACCATAATTTGTTTTAAGATGGAGACCATTTGTGTATGTTTATGTACTAGCTTAGCTTAAATGCCGCAACTTCGCCTGTATATGATAAAATTACTAAAACTGTTATATACTTTGGAAAAAATAACACATGGTTATAAGACACCTAATTGAACCGTATACTTATTTTGTCCATGGTGTTTCTTTATTGCTATTTGCGGTACATAGATGAGTCACCAGCCCACCAGGTGTTAACCGTTAGTTGCTTCCTATAAACATGGATATGTTTTCTTAACATCACGAAGCTTTTTTTAGGAAACGCAACTAAGTTGGTGTCTAGCATAAATCATATTTTCAAACGTACCCACGTTCTGTCCAAGTAAGCAGATACTGTGACCGAAGCTAAGCAACTTAGAGGGTGATTTCACTGTAAGGGCTCTCACTCGCTAGAACTACTTAAATAGTTTTTGATAGAGTACTTTCTTTGTCGAGCTGGCCATTCATGCTGAAATCAGAATTATTATAATACTCTTTTCTAACTGAAAACGTAAATATAATTATGGTTGTATATTGTAGAATATTTTTTACAAATTTTCATCATAATTGAGCGTCCAAATTTACTTTGCACCGTAATTTTAAAGATGAATTTTGAAAACTTGCCATTAGATAATGATATGCAGAAATTTAATCTACAGAATCTTACGGTTAGAGGTGTACCTTGATACAACAAAAAGTAAACCAACAAGACAGACAGCTTTGCATTTTCTATAAATACTGTGTTCAGGTGATAATAATATGCTTTTAATCATTAATTAATCGCTCAGCTAACAATATGTATACAATACCCAATACGTAATTGTTTGAACTATGACCGTTTGCCAAAATTCCTGTTGTTTTGTTGAATGTACTAATTATGGAAACCACAGGCACAAAGGATTCTCGCAGCTGGAATCAATTGTGTGAGCATCGCTCGAAATCAATTTATTAACAATAACCATGACTAATATATTTCCAATTAACAAACCACATCAATATTTGATATACCGATTGCTTTGACTCTTGCATTAATACATGCGTAAACCTTGTAATGTCAAAAATAAATTATTTATTTTATATTTTGTCTATTTTTTTCAAAACAGCCTCCGCGCTTTGTATCTAGTCCTGTGTCGTGGATTATTTTACGAACTAACAATTTAATTTGAGGATCAGAAAAATAATTGTCCCGTCGGGATTTGATCATACAACTCTCAGCTCGGTTGCAGCGGCAAGGCGACTGCTTGCCCGTAGCGCCATCTGTGACATACATACATACTTATAGCTTATACTCATGCCTGAAAAACACCCAAGACATAGACAGAGATTTACTAAAAAAAATCTTAGCTGCCACAAAATTGAAGGTGAATATATTATTTGGTATTAATAAAATAATCGCATATACTGTCTGCAGTCTATGTAGTAAAATATCAAATAAATTTGTAAAAGTATTTTATGGATTAAAATTCCTTATTATGAATCTGTGTTTTAAAACTATGATTATATCAACTACCTTTTAACTATTGCTTCGATCCTTCTCCTTTAGCCTTAATTATTCCCAAGTCACTTGGGTCGGGTTTTCTGGTCTAACCGGATTTGACTGGATATCAGTTTTTACACGGAGCGGCTGCCACCTGACCTCCACAACCCGAAGGCTAACGATACCCTAAGACTAGACCAGTGTCAGGTTATTAGAGGGTACTGACTTTCCCAATAACGACTGCCATAGATGTTCATGGCAGCCAGGACCGATGGCTTAACGTGCTCTCCGAGGCACGGAGCAGGCGATAATTGTCAATCAATACGCACATAATTTCGAAAAGTCATATAACTTCCGAAAGTCAGAGGTGCGCGACGTGGGTTCGAACCCGAGACCCTCTGCATTGCAGTCTGTTGGTCTCCCCACTGAGCTATCGCTGCTTTTTTATTTAAAAACTTTACTACATTTTTTTTTTTTTTATTTAAGCAATTGTTAATAATTAGTAACTATTGCTTCAATAAAAACTAAAATTTGTTATATTTTAAGATAGGTAGGTCGCAACTCTGTATCGACTTACGCTGCTGACTGTACCATGTATCAGTCTACCTAGGCCCCAATTAAATGTCTATATTATAATATAAAAAAAGAAAGAAAGAAAGAAATCATTCTTTATTGCCACAAAGAAATATGATTACATATTTTTCTTACAAAATAGACAAAATAATAAAAAGACAATTAAATAAACAGTTAGTAATTAAAGAAAAATATATATATACATATACATATTATGCTATTGTGGCAACAAATGGTCTCCATTCAGCATTGATGTTGCGATAAAACCGATGTGATATCGCAACGCTGATTTTCAATGGAGACCACCGTTACGTGATCCAACCCACAACACTCCCCACCGGCAAAGGCGAGGCACACACAAACGTGCCATCCATGCCGTCAGAACAAGAATAATAATTTTATATTGAACTAAATTTAAACAATGGATGACGTACATTACACGGGCGCCGCGATCCATCTGTCTCCCTTACACCGCGCATAGAGGGGGATAAAACAACTCGCGTGATACTGAGAGATCGCTCCTCGCAATACACGGCCAAACCGGCTCGGCAGCAATGCGCGCGAGTCTCGCGAATTTCGTAAACAACGCTCATACACAACAAACAAAACATCATGCTCACCAGCGGATTTTTCTATGCTGTTATCTATAACTTGAAAATAGAAAGGCAGCCAACGGGACCACAAAATGCAAAACCAGCCTCCCGACATGCATTTTGATCGTTAACTGAGAGGTTAGTGATTATAATTTCCTTTTTGCTTTTGTTCATTTAAGAGAAATGATTTAAAGTGTTTTTTAAACGTAAATTTACTTGTTTTAGATCGACACGGTGGCGGGATGCTGTTCCAGCATTTGGTGGCTGCGTATTTGAAGCAACCTCTAAAAGCAGTGGTTCTATACATTGGGACGGACAACGGCACTGTTGTGGATCGTGTATGGTATTTTAAACGATCTTGCCTCCAATCCAATTGCGCATAGAGGTATTTAGGCTTTTTTGTGATTATAACACCGAATAATAAATTTGCCAGATGAAGTCTTCGCCTTGCCTGCATTTTTAACATATCGCCTTCATTTAAAAATGGCGTGACATGGTTACGACGTGGTATATGAAAAAAGAACCTAGCGCATGCGTTTTGGACCCGTTGTATGAGTTTTTCGGTTCTAGATAATAAGCATGGCCCGTATACGGTGTCACAGTAGTTAAGCTTTGCCAGTATTAGGCTGTCTACTAGTCTTTTTCTAATCTCGACACTGAGATATTGCTTGAAGCGGTAAAGAAGTTTTAGCCTATAGAAACAATTTCTAACCATGGTACCTATATGCTTTTCAAAACGTAGTTCGGGATCTATGACTAATCCTAGATTGCAAGCGCTATCTACGCGGTTAATACTATCACTTTTTATTTTTATATCTGGTCGAGCGCATAATATGGAACCGATTTGACTCTTGCTTCCCATGATAAGAAACTTAGATTTACGGGGATTTAGTACTAGAGAGTTCAATTCAGACCAAGTTATTATTCTTTCCAGCTCGTCGTTCATTTTTTGTACCGATAATAATGTATCGCTGGGTTTAAATGACAAATACAGCTGGATATCGTCCGCATACATATGATATTTGCATACTCGCATGCATCTTGTAATATCGGCACTGTATATAATGTAAAGAAGGGGCCCGAGCAGAGAACCTTGTGGTATTCCTCTGGTTACTAACCGCGATGATGATGTTGTAGTGGAACCGTCCTCCTTACGAAGCTCAACTCTCTGCGACCTCTTGCATAGGTAACTTTCAAACCATTTTACAGAATTTTGGTCAAAGCCGTAGTATGCAAGTTTTGATAACAGCAGATTCATGTTAATAGCATCAAATGCCCGGGTATAATCAAGTAGTGTGAGTAGTGTCCTCTCACCATGATCACGGGCTTCAAGGATACTGCCTACTACGTCTGCCAGCGCTGTGGCAGTACCACGTCCAGACCTGAAACCCGATTGAAGCTCAGGCAGTATATCATTTGCCTCTAAATAGTCGGATACCTGAGTGTAAACTACACGCTCAAGTATCTTTGACAGACATGGCAGTATGCTGATTGGGCGAAGATCATTGACTGACAGCGGGTTACTATTTTTTGGTATCGGCCGGACGATTGCGCTGCGCCACAATTCGGGAAAGGTATTAGTGTCTAGCGACCGGTTTATAATTGCGGTGATTGTACTTAGGGACTGGGGCAGCGTAAGTTGTATCATGTCCTTCGTGATGCCATCTGTCCCTTGCGCATTTGTCGAAATTTTATAAATTGCTTTAGAAATTGCTTTTTCGGACACGTTTTTAAAAGAGAAGGTTGTTTGCCCATGCCTGTGATATTCGAAGAATGTAAGTTGCGAAATGGCGGCATTGGAATTACCCGGTACATCCAAAAATGCTTTATTAATCTCGTCAGGATCACATAAATAATTTGGCAGAGAGTTATAGTTGTTATTGCTCGGGTATACGTGTTCTTTTAAATTTTCCATAATGTTTTGGAGTCATTTATATGCTCATTTATATGTTAAGCAAAATAAGCCCGCTTTTCATTATTTAAAGCATTTATAGCGGTTTTTTTAAGTTGAAGGTAATACACTCTGTGGTCTTCGAGTTTAGTGAGTCGATATCGGCAACGCGCTTCATTTCGCAGCTTAAACATTAATTTGATGTTTTCAGTGATCCATGGCGTCAGGCGGCACTTAAACAACTTACATTTGATGGGAGCATGTAAATCAAATATGCTATGTATGTGCGCGTTAAAGGTAGACACCATCACGTTAACATCTTGTAGGTTACGTATATGATCCCATGGTATAAGACCGAGGTCCCGCTCAAACTTATCTATAAGTATATCCTTAAGAGGCCGATACACAACAAATCTATTTTTCTTTTGGTCCTTTTTTAATAATAATTGACATGTAATGAATGAATGATGCCCAAGGTCACTTATATGGTCAATAATTAAATCTTTGTATGGGGCATCTGTGCAGATAACATCTATCAATGTACCACTATTACCTACAAAATGTGTTGGCATGTTAACAATTTGATCAAGTCCGCAGTAGTTTATAAAGTTGTTAAGCTTTGTTGTGTTATTATTATTAATTGCCAGCATGTCAATGTTTAGATCGCCCAGTAAGACAACGTGGTCATATGGAGCGAGTGCGGTAATACTTTCCGTCATCGCATCAAGAAACCGGTCCACATCTAGCCATGGTGGGCGGTACGCTGTACCTATGAGTATTTTTTTCTTATGTACATTCATAGAAAGCCATATTTGCTCCACCTGAAATTGTTCCGGATGAAGTCTAAGTCTGACACTCAATCCGGTTTTTATATAAAAGCCCACCCCGCCTCCACGCCCTTCGCGGACCGATACTGGACGCGGCACGTATTTTAATCGGTAACCTGGGACACAGGGAGCTCGTCCGTCTTCACCCGGTCGTAACCATGTCTCGTTGATCGCCATTATATCTACACTGTAAGTACTCATGGCTATCAAAAACTCATCCTGATTAGTTGCAAGCGATCCCGCGTTAAATAAACCAACTTTCAAGTACTTGCTACCAATCATTCTACGTATGGTAAATGGCGTTCAACACAATATCAAATAGTACCTCGCACATTTTAGCATATTGTATGTAGGCATAGTATTTGTGTATGATGTTGTTACTATGCGTACAGCTATTGTTTTGTGTTAGTTGCAAGGCGCTCAGTTTTATGTTGATGTATAAGTGATCTTTGTGTATAGAAATATAATGTATAATATAGTTATAATAGATTGGTATTATCGTAATGACAAGAGGCAGCTTGTGACAATACAATTGAATAAAGCAATTATAATAATACAAATAACATGTTGATATGTCATCAGTCAAAAGTAATGTGTAAATATGACAACCTTGTGATATTAAACGACATGACTGGAATGCTAGTCGACAGATATACTTAATTAATTTAAGAACAATATGTTTTAGCTTTAAAATACATTTACGCGGTTTACTGAGGATTATTTTCGTTGAAGATACGTCGTAAATCAGCTTCTGTGCGGACAAAAAAGGCCGAATCACCAGACTTTTGTCTGGCAAGTATGCGACCTCGCTTTGTCCACACAATCCGCCAGCCAAGACGATGTGCTGACTCCCGCGCCTGTCGAAATAACATCCGGTTCGTCTTTGTTAGGCGTTCATTGACGTAAAACCGCCTCGGCGAACCCGACACACCGAGTTCTGCAGTGGTCGCGCCCCGCCGCACTCGCGCCGCACGCAGCAGCTCATCGCGCACGTCTCGCCGCGCCAGGCGCACGACTACGGGGCGCGGGCGCACCTCCTGGGCCCCCTCCGGGCTGGTTGCGTTGATGTGTCTGCCGCCGATACGATCCACGCTCACTATGTCGCGCTCCTCCATGCCGACACCCAATTTCACCGCCATGGCTGTCATGATATGGAGAAGATTCTCGCCCCTGTTCTCTGGAATGTTGGTGATTTCCAGGTCAGTCGATAGAAGATCCTGATCTCGGTCATTTAGCTCTTGCTTTAGCTGAGCTACCACCTCGTCTACCGCTGTCTGACCTTCTGGTGTGCGGTTTTTCTGCTCCAGTGCGCTGAGCCTATTGTCAATGCCGTCCAAACGCTCATTGTACGTTTTAATAGAATTCCTTAGCTGCGCACATTCTTCTCGGAACGCCTGGAATTCCTCGCGTATTGAGCTTAACTCCTCCCTAAACAGGCGCAGTTCCGCTGTTATGCCCAATACAAGTTCCGCGCCGCCGCTCACGCTTTTTGCAGGGCTAGTGTCCTGAAACTCATCGGAACTATTTTCTTCGTGTGTGTGTATTACGGGGGTTCCCGCATCGTTATTTTTGGGCACCGTCTTAGAACAATCCGGGCATTGCCAAACCGTGGTTTTACCTCCTTTTAGCGGCAGCCCTGCACAGGCGCGATGAAATAATAAACAACATTTATTGCACCTAGCGGCCTCTGTTGGCGAAATAAAGCGGGAACACCCTCCACACTTAGCTGACGGCATAGCGGGGATTGCGTTGAAGATATCGACCTGGCTTGAGGTTACACTGCAATATTGTTAGATGGCGCTGTTATTGAAATATGTCTTGGTGAATAATACAGCGCAACTTTAATGGTGTTATAAACCATAACCGTCATACAACGACTTGTATAAGGATGCGCACACACTTCCACACTTAGCACCGAATAAGTATGATTTTACACAAATTATGTTTATATTATAGGGTAGACATGCACTTGCCAATACAGTTTTAATAGTTATTGTTTATTTATAATGTTTCAGATATCACTTATACGCTACAATAATGTTTAATATTGTTCTCCGCACTGATTCTACACTTGTAAGCAATAAAATAGTTCAAATTGGAATTGTTATTTAATTTTATAACTACGAGTGGATTCGACTACGTACTGCTAGTTTGACATCCGTGACGTTCGTGACGAATATGTTGACTAATTTCTGTTAATTCTAGAAGCTCTGGAAATTATCGTACTAAGTACTCTGAAACAATACCGGAAGACGGCAGAAGGCTAGCTCTGTATTAAACCATAGCTGAAAACCGAGTATAATCCACCTCTATCTACCCTGACAACTGCACGAGACTGAAAGGCAACGACGTGTCAGAATCAAACTCATGCCAAGTAATTTGATTGGTTGTTTTTAATCGAATCAAAAAATTATAACATTTGACCGTATGTTAATAATATTGTATCAACCAATCACAGCAGTTGACTGTCTTTTAACAAATTTTTATGTTGATCTGCGTATGAGAAACCGCTGTTCGTAGATTTATGATTTCATAACTTTTCTCCGCCATCGCAGACAGGTAGCCGGTACATTACAGTAGTACAACATTGTAATTGCTCTTGTAATAGCGCCAGTTCGTTCGTGGCGCGCATTCAAACGACGTATTATATTACTTTACGAGCGGCACTGTGTTACTTGTTCACTTTGCACTTGTAAGTACCAAACTATTTTGTATTGTAAAAGTTTATACTCTTCTCGCAGTGGTATAATAAGTTAACTTTGGTAACATAGGTTTTGGTTGAGAATGTTTTAGTTTAAATAGAGATATGAATAAGAGAATGCTTCGATGGCGCAACGGTAGTGAATGACAACTGCTGTGAATAGGGTCTTGGGTGTGATTGTTGAAGTGTTATTGCAATTTTCTGTCAAGAAATTCTCTGTATTAGCATGGAAATTGACCTTGTGCCGTTCTTGTTTTCTTTTACGAGACACAAAAAAAACATACATGTCAAAAAGGTTTTAGACCTCTGCCTTCCACTTGCGAGATGTGATTATATATGAGAGATATCACACAAGACTTGAGTGGGCGCGGTCTACAAGCGCAACTTACTTCCATGGACTACACGTGCGTTTTAATCATACTGCGCGAGACTCTTGAATAGGGTCAAATAACGTATTAATAATCTCTTCTATGTGACACTAAGATTGTGCTAAATTAAAATTCCTGCTCAAAGAATAACCAAAATATCTAGACCATATAATAACTAGATTAAAATCATAGTTTACAATACAAACACGTCGGTATAAAAATATAACTTAAAATCTACAATCTTCAATCTAATATTATAAAATAAAATAAGAATTGCAGCACGCGTACACACACACACACACACACACACACACACACACACACAAACACACGCACACGCACACTCACGCGCACACGCGCACGCACACGCACACGCACACGCACACGCACACGCACACGCACACGCACACGCACTCGCGCACGCACACGCACACGCACACGCACACGCACACGCACACGCACACGCACACGCACACGCGCACGCACACACACACACGCGCGCACACACACACACACACATACACACATATAGATACCCACACCAACATATTAAATAATGTTACTTATTAACATTTCTCAACTACCGCACATAGCTAGATCGAATCTTTTAAGTGTCTGGTGCCTGAGATACAAGTTCTACCTAGTTCAGGTGCCAGCGGCTTACTATGCATTGTTACGCACGCACGCACGTACTACCACTATTGTTCACCATATAATGTCTTGTGTCTTGTAAATTAAGAAATAAATTATTAAATTATTATTATTATTAACTCTGTCTCACTCTTAAGGAAAGATAATAATAATACTAAATATACAAATACAGAAAATTTATGCAATCTACCACATGATACACTTCTCTGTCTCAGTCCGTTCAGCAGAAATACCTAAATAAAACCAAGGGAAAACTGTAGTTTACACGATGGAAGTCACGGGTAAATGATAGCTTATAATAATCATATACATTCGTTTAGTCTAAATATAATGACTCTATTTCATCAAGAACACAAAACATTGTAACATATTACCACGAAATAATACAGATGAAAACATTGTCAACAAAATAAGTTGTACATACAAAGAAATACCGACACATTCAGCGCCACGAGACACATTTATAAGGAGAAGCATGGAGTGTTTCCACACGGCTGCACTAGTTAGACCTCTGCCTACATGTCCCGTAATGCCTAGTAGATATCATTTTATATTGGGCACTTGGGAGACGTCGTACGATTAAGTGGATTATACTCATGTACCGCTTATACGTGGTACACTTCTTTATAAAAATGCTTTTAAGATTACTAATAGCAATTTCCTGTGGAGTAAAATCAAATTAAAATGTTACAAAGTAGCTTTGCTAAATTGTTATTTTAATTCCTGTTAAAAGTTTATGTTAGCTATAAAATGCAAGTAATCTGGTTGTGTCACGAATGAAGCATTTTATATGGTCATAAATGTATGTATAAAATGGTTTATCATCAGTGTTATATATGGCTAAAGCTAAGGATCTTGCGCGAGTTGTATGCTTAGTGTAAACAACCCTCACGAGCCACCCAAGTGACTCGTATGGGTACTGCGCGCGTGTAGCTTGTGTAAGTAGCTTGCGTGTATCTTGCGTGTAGCTTGCGCATACTACTTGCGTATTATACAAGTACCATTACATGCCGACTAAGGTTCTGTAACAGTTCCATGTTTAGGAAATAGATAAATATGCTGCATAACCAAAATTAATTATGATTTAGTAAGTATTAAGATACAAATAAGTTTAAATTGGAAATTATTTTTTGGTACAAATATGGATATTATTTTGCAATAAAAAATTATTGTTTCTATGTATAATAAGTATGTATTTACAAAAAAAAATATATAAATATGTTTATCCATTGTCTAGTACTCATAGTACAAACTCTGCTTAGTTTGGGCTAGATGGTGTTGTGTGTATGTGGTAGATTATTATTATTATTATTGTTATTCTTTTTATTGCCATTACCGAAAGCCGCACCATATTATGCCCTTCTGCATGGCAAGGCTCCTTGCGAGACAGCCCGTCAGTCAATACACGACTATTAATTGTTGGCATATATCACTTTTGATGATTATTACCATAACTAATTGAGGTTGATTTCATAATCTTTGGAGATTCGGCTAAATATCGACTTTTCCACAAAACAACTGCCGCTGACTGCCACTTACCAGAAGAAATATTTTAAGCTTATATTCAAGAGAGCTATAGCCAATAGCCTAACATGCTTTCGTATAAACAAAGCCGTGTAACTAATAGTAAATAATGACTCATCTATGAATGAAGGTGCCAATATAACTTAACATAGTTTAATATCGCGCTTCGATCGACCAAAGGAATGGGATTACAAGTATTTATTTTTAATTAAATCAGTTTGTACATCAAAGTGAGCTCGACACTGGAACAAGCCAATGAGTGATTCCCAAACTCGTTAAGAACTAAAATTAAAAAGCGACGATTAAATCTCAAAGGCCTCGTATCTGTGGTGAGAGCCTTCACAATACAGCCTCTTGCGAAGAACTTTGGCCTGAATTGTAACTTCATAAACAAATTATAAAGATATTTTAGCGGTTTTAGATAAGAGCTTTTGTGTCATTAATGGCTTAGTAATGTTTTGAGTTAAATAAGGTCTATGGTTGTTACGAAATTATGTACTATAAACATTTTGATGTTGACTATGATTTTAATATGAACTGACTTTTGTTGGGGCAAATTAAACTATTATATTTGTGAGTGATATACATAGGTAACCTATTGATAGTCCTAAGCCCTTTCATGAAGGGGTTAAACCCAGTAATGTAATTTGAAAGAAAGAAATTCAAAGAAACGTCGTTGTATGTTTTTTTGTCCGGCTCTAAGTTTCGGATAGACATTTTTAGGGTGGATCTACTGGTGTGGAGGTAGTGGAAGTAGTGAATATGTCGTAGTTACTACTCTGCTTCTCGTTTAAAAGGTGGGTTGTACTATATGCGAAGTTTTAAAAGGACACGTCTGAGATTAAGGCGAAGGCCTTGCCTGCTCTATGTTTCTCTGCATCTGAACTCCCTTTTACATAAGTTGAAACTGACGTGCTCGTACAGTTGTTAGAGATTGGCGATATTGTGAGTGCACCCGCGTGGATGCACTCGCAAAGCAATGACTTTGCCGTACAGAAGATTGTAATCAAGCTGCTATGTCTTGTGTCGCTGTAGTGAGTAGGATTTAGCGATGTGCTACTGCTATGAATATTCGAATTATCGATATTTTCGTACTTGAATATTGATTAATTTGTTATTACTTAGTATAACTACTCGTAATTCGTGTCATAATTGAATATTCAATACTTGATTTAATGACAATAGTGACTTTTTATTAAGGTGTACATGATCAAATAATCAATTTAGTTCAACGATTAATGCCTTCGAATATTTATACATATTATAGTATATCAAATTTTATTATCGATTGAATTATTTGATTTTTTACGATAATAATATAATTACGCATAGCTAGTAAGATTTGTAGGCTCTTTAAGAAGGTGTAGAGGTGAGAGCTGCAATATTATTCTTTTTTGAAGAGTCTCATTATCATCGTCTTAAGCCCATTGTTTATAATACATATGATAAAAGCGTATGCGGTATTTTAGTTGTGTATATGTAATATATCTTAATTCACCTTCTTTGACTTGAATCGTAAGCAATTATAATTCAAGTCAGTGAGTTGATCACTACAAATCTTTCATACCTTAGTAGCACACCGGAATGTATGCAACTTCTATGCATTAGATATCGGGTTCAAATGCTGAGTCAGGCCTACAAAGAGATATATTCTACCACGAAATTTGCAGTTGAAGCCTGGCGTTAGGAAGTTGGCGGGGCGTAAAGCTCTTGATGATACAGATTGTCAGTCTCTATTAAGATTGGCCGCCATATCTGATCTTCTGTTTGGAGGGTTAAAAACCGTCGCTGCAGAAGAGAATTAATATTTGTTAGAGGATCATGAAACACACATTAATTATCTAATAGGATTGTAACGGCAAACGATAGTGTATATTTAATTTATAAAGAGGCATAGCGTAAGCTAAGTTTGTAATCTGTATGCAACAGCAGTTTTTATATTAGAGTTTTTATAAAATCAGTCCTCCGGTGCTCTTTGTAGTCAATACACGTGTCTACCTACATCTGTGATCATAGATCGATCTATGATCGTAACGAGGATGTAGTCTTGCGTGGAAGTAGGTAAAGGACCTACAATATCGACATGTGTGTGCGAGAACCGTTCAGCCAATGGAAAAGAACCTAATTCCGAGTTATTATGCCTAAGTATCTTGGCACGCTCACATTTCACGCAGCCTTTCGCCCAAGTCCTTATATCTTTGTTCATGCCCTTCCAGAAAAACCTTTCTTTAACTAATTTCCGCGAGGTGTGCATCTCTGGGTGACATAAATTGTGCACAGACTCAAATGCTTGTTGCCTAAATTGATGCGGTATATACGGTCGTATTTTGCTACTAGAAGATACACACGTTAATGTGGAGTCACTGCCAGGTACCACTACGACCGTATTGGTACCGTACCGTATTTGAGTCGCCATTATGGTTTGAACAGAAAATTCTACAAATATATTTAGTGGTGCTGCACTTACAGCTTTAAGCTCATGAAATAACTAGAAACTCCATAAGTGTAAAGTTACGGCGTGAATTGTTTAACTACTATTAACGAGATGGTTCAACACAAAAGCATCTTCAAATGCATGAATCTCTTAACAGACAAACAACACATAATTACATCGCTCATATCTGATGATGACTACGAAAAGATTGTTAACCTACAATACCCTACACAGATTCCGTAGTGGTTGAAGTGATTACCACAACGCTGTCACTGAGCCAAGTGTCGCGGGTTTGATCCCCACACGGGATAAAAAAAAATTGATTTGCAAATAATTATTCCGAGCCCTGAGTGTTCTTTGTATTCGTAAAGAGACAGGTATTATGCCTCTATTTAAAACTTACTAAACTACTAGATTAAAAGTAATCTAATCAAATTATAATATTCTAATAATAATATTCTATCAGATATACACAACACCATCTAGCCCAAACTAAGCAGAGCTTGTACTATGGGTACTAGACAATTGATAAATATTTACTTTTTTTTTGTAATTACATACATATTATACATAGAAACACCCAGACCAAGACATCCATGTTCATGCACACAAATGTTTGACTTGTGCGGGAATCGAACCCGCGACCTCTGGCGTGGCAGTCGGTTACATTAACCACTACGCCATCAAGGTCGTCGATTATACATTTAAAATAAATAAATTATACAAAAATACTTAGTTCCAAAATTTGAACATCGTGTGCCCGGAACTCTGTTAGAGGCGAGACGACCACTTAAATAACGCCGCTATATGTGCAATTTAATTTCTTATAAAGAAATACTAACTATCCCTAGGAAACAATACTTTTTCTTGATGGAACTAACCTATGTCCTTTTCTACTCTCCGGACAATGTGTATGTGAAATTTCATGATGATCGGTTAAGTAGTTCAGGCGTGAAAGTGTACCACACACACAAATAAACAAACAAGCTCACATTTTCATTTATAAAAGTCTTTGGCTCCTACAACACCGCTTCATCCTATTATAATTATGTTGTCCATTCAGGCCGGTAAATATTGTCACAGTACAGTAACAGCTATTTACCTCGAGCTATATATAGTAATTATTTCCGACAGTACTATTGCGAAACTAAGACAAAAGATGTTCTCTGTAAGTTTTATTGGAAAGCTAGAAACTGGAATTTTCGGAATACGCGAGGAGATTCTGGAATGCTTTGTGTTGAGTTTACCACTCGTCTACACGAACAATGTACAAAAATATATACAAGTGAAGCAGTATAGGTAATAGGTACCAGTTATTACCAGAGTTTGTTCGCATTTAAAATGTACACCACCTACGTACTTAATTTCAACAAAATCAGTACAGTAGTTTCGGCGTGATTAAGTAACAATAACTGAACTTTTACATTAATAATAGTAGGATGCTCTATCGCTTTTAAACCTAATTTCACAGTTTAGGCAAGAGTCAAAAGAACCTGAATGTGAAATAAAGTAATTTTCTATTTGTTCGATGCTATATTAACTCGTTTGTAAACTGTCTCACTGCTGGGTATGCAACTCTTCTCTATATAAGACGAAAGCCATAGCTTACCACACCAGCCCAGTGTAAGTTGGCAGACACATATCTTTAAGAACATGATAGTGATCTCCAAGATATGAAAGGTTTCTAACGATGTTTTCCTCCACTTTTAAAACAAACAATATTTAACAATGCAGTTCTATAGCGTGTACAAATGTGACATTTTATTTAAGTAACAAATCAAGCTCGTATTACAATTCAAAATGAATAAAAACATCAAATAAGCGGCGAAGATTACAAAACCGTGGCTACAACTAGCCACAAGCTTTATACAATGAACGTCTTCCAAAGTTCGCCATTCCTTCCACAAATGTTATAAACAATGAAATAGATGAAATTGCTAAACAACCGCGGCATGTCGGCTCTTGTTCCGCAAGTTATGAGCTCGCATCTAGCGCAGCAGCGAAGTGGCTGAGTCCGCGGCACTAAATAACTGCAACCAAACACTGTACAAAGGTATTAGTCGCGTCTGCACTACGTACTAGGATGCATTGTGGCGCCAGTGGTAAGCGGGAAGAGACTTTGGATTAGCAGAAAATTTTTATCGTAGAAAGCTACGGCGTAGATATTGAAATCGTAGCTCGTAGCTTATACTCTAAGTAAGTTAAGGCTTACAAATACCTTTATTCATACACTACGTGGGCTGAATATACGGGCATACATAGCTTGTAATAGTGCTACTACATGGCGCAAGGAGCTGGAGCAAGAAAAGCTGGAAATGACAACTTGCATAGGTCTGCACAATGCACATACATAAATAATCCGCGCAAGTGACTCACTTAATTAGTCAACAAGTGCCGCTGTTTATGCAGTGTTTAGGTGACCTGTGTCAGTTTCTACATCCGTCGCTGGACCTGCGCAATTAAATAAAGCATGCATTGCTCCACGCAAACTTCTTCATTCTAAACCACACGCCACATTTCGGAGTTGCAACGAATTCAATTAAAGCGGGATGCGACGCGGGGCAGACGCTGGCTCTCTCCCCTGCGCTTTACTCCTCACCCCCTCCATGGTCCGTGCAAAGTGTGCAGTGTATTGCGACGTCTTGAGCGTTTACGATAATAGCCAGATGATACTCGCTGTGACTGCGACGCTTGATTGCTCCATTCGACAAAGATGTGTATCTATCTCTATAGAAATTAAGAAATGTGTGGCTTGTGGAAAACTCCAAACGTTTTTCACACTCCATCGGCCTTTATGGGTCTTTGCGCAACTTTAATTTTTGTTCGAATTCCGGGGATAACTTAGATGAACCGATGTTCCTAATTTATGATCCTGATAAGGCCGTGTAAAGAAATGGGTTCCGGCTTTCTGATTTCAGAATGGAACTTTTAGGGTTAGTCAAAATCACGATCGACAGCGACGGGATTTGGCATCTCGGTCTTCATTTGCCTGTTGTATTATTTTTACATTATTGATATAAAGACCACTCACAGGAATATTAAACTTTGGAATTAAATTGTAGAACTTGATTTTAAGACGAAATTCAAAATATTTTTTTGTTTACAGTCCCAAACAATCTATGGAAAAAGCGTAAAAGTTGTTATTTTACGATACGAATCAGTAAATAAAATTCATCGCAATAAAATGAATTTTACAACCGACCGTCGATCAAGGCATTGTCGTATAAAAGGGAAGATATTCAATATAAATAAGTATGCATAAGTCTATACGTCCTACGAGATATTCAATATAAATAAGTAATGCATAAGTCTACGTATCGTACGTCTTGTATATTTGACGACGAGTCTTAAGGCTTTGTCATACTAGCGATGTTTTTATTTATATTAAGAGAAGAAGCCCATTAACAAACCAATCAATCAATAGCAAATCTGTCAGATCATAAAAAGGACGATCATAGAAGAAAGTGGAGAGCTGAAAAGAAAGCGATAAGGAAATTTTAGGAACTTTTTGTATGTACAACAAAGTTGGGAAATATAAATACAGCCTTACAGATGGTAAGTAAGTACTATAGCAAATGATCGCTTGCAATGCCACTTAGGCATTATCATTACATTACATAGATTCACGCCTGTTTCCCAGAGGGGTAGGCAGAGACTACGGATTTCCATTTGCTACGATCCTGACACACTTCTCTGGGTTCATTCACTTTCATCACATTCCTCATACACGCCCGTCGATTCAAGGTGCTCTTAACCTGGCCTTTGTCCAGAATGCCTCCGATCTGATCAAGAAACGTTCGCCTAGGTCTTCCTCTTGCGACTGTTCCATTCACACTAGCCTTATAAACTTTCTTAGTCAGTCTTTCCTCGTCCATTCTTTCTACATGCCCAAACCAGCTTAACATACCCTTTTCTATTCTTGTCACTATATCCACTTTCATGCCGCATCTCTCTCTAATCACACTATTCCTTATTCTATCTTTCAGAGTCACACCACATATATTTCTCAGCGCTCGCATTTCTACAGCATTTATTCTGCTCTCATGCTTCTTTTTCCATACCCAACTTTCACTTCCATACATAAGTGGGGGCACTAATAGTCCTCTATGAACAGCCAAACTTGCCTTTTTGGAAACATTTCGACTGTTCATAAAAGCGCGTAGAGCTCCATTAACTTTGTTTCCCGCAATCGTTCTCCTTTCAATATCTTCCTCATGCAGGCATTATCAACTATAAGAAAAATGAATTAAACGAGAGAAATCTTAGAAACAATTTGTTGGCTATGATTTCTATAGGGTGGTATTTCTCTAGACGAGCTTCTTCAGGTCACAAAAAAATTAAGATTTAGTTTTTCTCTTCATTTTTGCTTGTTAAAATGACTACACTCCTCCTGATGGTAAGCAATCATATAGTCCGTGAGCAGAGCCCTCCACACCACCTCCTCACGTGAAATGGTGTCAAGGTCCCTACTTGATTAGCCTTATGAGGTGCTTTTTCACTCTCCGCTTGAAGGACCCAGAATCGAAGTAAGAGCAGATTTATGGTTTAAGATATTTATTTCTCAAAAGAATACAATATTCATTTATCTTTTTACTCGTTAATTGGAATCTATCTCCAATATCTAATTTTCTTTCAATATTAAATGTATAAAGATAGGCAGTAGTCACAAGAAGGATCTATCGCTTGTATGTTTAAGCCTTTAAGCTTCTTTCGAAAACAGGCGCAATATAACAATAATATTTCGATACGATTGCGGGAGATTGAACGCGTTCAATCGAAGGTAATCGGGATTACGATCTAAATGATCGGAATGTGATTAAATTCTTAAGTAAAGCTGGTATTATATTATACTTACTTCTGCCTCTGGTTTTGCTTGATCCCATAGAATATTTTTATCCAATTCCCATGGGATAAAAGGTATTCTATGAATTAACCCTGAACATAGTTTATCTGTGTGCTAAGTTTCATCTTTATCTGTTAAATGTTTAAATGTGATTGAAAAATATATCATCCAAACTTTTACAATTATATATTGTTCCATACCAAACATATACTTATGTATTGTTTTATTTTTTTTAAATGGACTACGCCAATTTTTTGATAATTCGTTTTTGCAAGGGGCACTTCACAAACATTCAAAGAACAATCACAGAGAATACCCAAATCCACACATTTTTTTATTCCTTTTAGGGGATTAAAACCATGCGCAGTGGTAGTGGCGAGTCGTACGCTTTAATCACTACGCGATCCTCGCATTCAATTTTACTATATTAGTAAGTTTGGATGCTAAATTTATATTGGTGGTTCTTTTCAATTGCTGGTGGTAACTGCTGCTCATGGACATAATTATATTAACTACAAATAAGTTATCTTATAAGAAAAATAAAGAAATCTTTATTGCTATACAGCCATAAGGCGGATACAATGAGCAAAAGAAAAAAATAATAATAAAGAAACAGAGTAACCGAATATAACCAATAAACACCTTGACACTTACAAGCCCTTCTTCTTCTTCTTCTTCTCCCTAGCTTCCATTATTCCCAAGTTACTTGGGGTCGGCTTTTCTAGTCTAACCGGATTTGGCTGGATATCAGCTTTTACACGGAGCGGCTGACACCTGACCTCCGCAACCCGAAGGCTAACGATACCCTTAAGCTAGACCAGTGTCAGGATATTAGAGGGTACTGACTTTCCCAATAACGACTGCCATAGATGTTCATGGCAGCCGGGACCGACGGCTTAACGTGCTCTCCGAGGCACGGAGCAGGCGATAATTGTCAATCAATACTTACATAATTTCGAAAAGTCATACAACGACACTTATAAGCCTTTATGGTATTTAAAAAAAAGAACAATACTTCTTCGATTTCGTGCAGTCAATATTTTGCTTCAGAAACGTTTGTCTTATACAGACTTATACGACATGACTTAATATCTCAAGCAAGCAACGGTAAATCAAGTCAAAGGGGAGCAAAAACATCTCTGGCGTAGGTTTGTGGCATTAATCAGATGGGCAAAAGATAAAAGATTTACTAGCTCTGATAATAGGGGCGTATAACAGTCTGATTACCTTAGTATTTGCTTTCCCTTTACAATAACAATTACAATTTTAACTTTTATTTACATCCAAGGCAAACGTGGATAGCTGGTTTGCCATAAAACCAATTTTATTACAACAATTTAAGGATTGTTTTTTTATATATTGGAGAAACTGGTCAGCGCCGTATCTAGTTTTATTTAGTCTGCCAGTAACATTTTGACAATTTGAAGGGTAAAATTATTGTGCAGTACCACAGTCCAGCTAGGTATATGTCATTCATACACGCTATTAACGTTTGTCATCGTTGTTAAAAAGTGACAGAAAATACCAGTGAACCGGTTACCAGGCATACTAATCCGATATGCCCCGCAATATCCTCTACGACTTTTGAATGTGTGGAAGACACCTCCACAACAAATTTGTCAGTCTAATCACAAAATTCATTGGTATAGAAAACCATCTCGGAAGACCGTGAGAATATATATTATTATCAAGATAGGCAGTGGCTTAGCTGTGTATATCGTTGACATTGCCAAAGTCTATGAGCGCCGGATAACACTTACCATATTGTAAACGACTAGTTAATTTGCTAAATATAGGCACAACAAATAACCGTCTTAATCAGAAATCACATGCACGCATCTCTTTAAGATGTTCTGACGTATCAGTTTCTAACTGCAACATCAGTATAAAACAGTGATAACTTTAGTAATATTTATATAACCTATCGTCATCACAACGTATCACAAAGACTGAAACGAAATAAACCGTTTCCAATCTCTTCCACTATGAATCTAGCAGCACATCAAGGGGTGGAGGAGACGCTAATATCGGCGAACAATATAATTGGATTCCTTGGCATCGCTCGCGGCGTCGCATCGCATTAGCGTTGGGTGGAAACCCGACTTGTAGTGACGGAGTACAGCAGTGATGTTCTTCGCAATACGTTTAGCCTACTTTTCTCTAAGTGCATTGGAAAGTGTCTTTGTCATCTTCTGGAAACTGGTGGAGACGAAACGTATTTTACTCAAGAATTATACTGTATACGTGTTTTAGGCGTGACTTTTGTTTGCTGTCTATTCTAGTATAGGAAGTTAGTCTGTCTGTTTTATACATTTGCATGGCAAAGTCGCTGACACAATTTTGGTTTGATTGTTAACCATTTAGCTTTTAAAATGAGATATTTCATAGAGCGAACGTTATTCTGCCAATTTATTACATTGCAGCCTGACTGCTGCGCTGAACTGACTTTGGTGGCATTTAATTGGAGATAAGTTTGTAAAATAACATAGACTATTTTATAAAATGAATATGCAACCAATTTTTAGGTGACCGCTTATATTATAGATATTACATTTGATACCTAAAATTACCCTGCGTCTTCTTTTATATTGCTTAAAGATAAGGTACTAACGGTTTCAGTTACAAAATACTAGTATTCTGACAAAACCTCCAGCTAAGGTAGAATGCTTCTGTTAAGAATGGGTTCACGCCAGTAGTGTAATAGGTTAATGGACTCTTTGTTCCTTATGTTTGACGGCCACACCATTAAGCTCTAAAAAAGGACAAAGTTAAGGTAAAATTGGAAGTGACAGCAAGCAAAACTAAAGCGCATCACATGCATCACAGTGCATTTCAATGGCTAGCAACTAAATGTTTTTAGCCATTGAAATGCATTGTGAAATATCGATAAATAAATTTGCGTCTAAATTACAATAAATAGAGCCCACAATGCTTTAGACTGGCAAGAAATATTACGTTATTGGTAGAAATCAGTTTTATTTCTTTCAGCCAGCATATTGCACTGCACAAAAGACAGCGGCAGTATATTGACGGTAATTTAGTTCACGAAGAAACTTTTACCTCTCTCTCTCTCTCTCTGTCACGTTTTTGTAAATGCTTTATCCTGTGCTCAAGGTACACCGAGAGGGTTACTTATTTGGGTAAGTGGATACTGACTGGGTCAGTCAATAGTAGCAGAAAAAAGAACACTCTAACACAATAGATGGTAAGTAACATGCATGTATGAGTAAGAAGTTATCACAAACATATTTTAATAAGATTATGTTTGTGATATGTGTGTTTGTGATATATAGGAGTACCTATACACACATATTATGCGGCTATTGACCTCCCTATGGAGATAAGGTAGGTCAATAGCCGCATAATATGCATGAGTGCATAATGTCACTTGTCATCATTTGTTATTATTTGTTGTCCGGGTAGTAATTACGACAGTTGTGCATGAGGTCTCGGAAAAGTGTTATTGGCATTTTCTATCAAGAAAGTCTCAAATAGCGGCTAAATATGTAATGCACGGTTGACGGCAATAAGCATGTCCTTAATTTTTTGGATCCTAAATAGAAAGATTGCCTAATGCACTTCTTACAAACCTGTTGTTTGCCACTTCAGAAATATACACGCGTGACTCTATGTATGTATATGCATAGAGTTTCAGTGGAAAAGATTTCAATTAGTTACTATAATGTCCCAAGAATAGATTAATACGGTTTTCTTGACAAAATAACATTATCGCAATATTTATTTCACTACAGTGAATCTTTCGGAAAAGTAAGGCTGTAATAAATTGTATAATGTGATTTTCTGATTGTCATTAAGTTTGCTTTTATCATACATTTAGGTTTGGGTCCATTAGAGACAGCGAAGGTCTGAAGTCTTTGCCTCATATTTACTTACTGTGGCTAAATGTCAAGACCTTGCACGAGCTTGGCAAACGGCTAAGCATTTTAACATGATGACGTTTTACAGGTAAAAGCTAATTAAAACAATTAAAAAAACAGTATGAGACATGCTTCGAGAGACTTAGCAAAGCTTTACCTACATTTTTTTGCTCTCGAAACATGGCCCATACTGTTTTATTTCTCGATGTATGTCCCATTCTGTTTTACTTCTCAAAGCATGTCCCATACTATTTTACTTCTCGAAGCAAGCTCAACTCAGTTTTACTTCTCAAAATATGTCCCACACTGTTTTACTTGTCGAAGTATGTTTAACTCAGTTTTATATATTATAACATGTTCAACACTGTTTTACTTGTCGAAGTATGTTCAACTCAGTTTTACTTCTTAAAACATGTCCCACACTGTTTTACTTCTCGACGTATGTCCCATACTGTTTTACTTGAAGCTTATGCCCCACCGTTTTTCTTCTTGAAGCATGTTAAGCTCAGTTTTACTTCTCAAAGCATGTCCCACACTGCTTTACTTCTGGAAGCGTGTGCCACACCGTTTTTCTTCTCGAAGCATGTACTATACTGTTTTACTTCTCGAAGCATGTCTTATATTGTTTCACTTCTCGAAGTATGTCCCACTGTTCTTTTTTCGAATTGTGTAAGATAAATATAGCACGAGAAAGTACTCATGTCAATTCAGACGAGAGATCTTAGATTCTTTAAACAACACTACGACGCTTTATCGCATTGCAAACATATATCTGCATCACATGCTGTGGCATATCGTGGGAACTTAAATATGACGTGCAGGCGCATTATGCAATTCTACTAAACAATATCATCCCAGTCAGAATCAGTATCCACTATTAGAGGAGTTCGAGAACCCTGAAAATTGTGAAGTTATTACTCTTTTCGTATGGACAAGTAGCTGGCGCGGTGAACATGTCTGTTCATGAATTATACAGGATGCTTGCACATGTTTCTCGCTTCGGTCTTTTATATGATAGGTACCTACAAAACGTGCAAGTGCCTCAAAGTGCAGACATCTGCATTCTTGAAAAAAAAAATATCTTGTAATGTTACTCTTTCGTTAGTATATTGTATTAAAGCTTTAATAGTAAACACCAACGGATGACTGAAATAGGTCTAATCTATATTTTTGTTTCCTTTATGTACCTTTAGTAGGAGCGAAAAGCGTTGAATGTCTCAAAAGAAACTAATCATTACTGTGTCTGTTTTAGGGCACGTAGCTTTTTGCTCATCGACACCGCACTATTATTTTCAGTGTTGTTTATACTTTGAACTGAGTAGCTCAGAGACTGTTATGTACCTTGAGATACGCCGTACAAAAAATAGATACTAAAATTGCTTTCAGACTCTGTTGGCAGTAATAATTGGTAATAATAAAGCACATATTAAATTTCACTCACTCTAGTCACTAGGACACTCACGGTAGGGCTAGTCCAAAAATTTTATGTCACTCAGCGGGGTATGGAGCGTGGTATGGAGCGAGCTTTGCTAGGAGTTTCTTTCAGGGATAAACTTAGAAATGAGGTTATCCGTCAAAGAACCAAAGTTACCGACATAGCTCGCAGAATAAGCAAGCTGAAGTGGCAATGGGCTGGCCATATCTGTAGAAGGACCGATGGCCGTTGGAGCAAGCGAGTCCTAGAGTGGAGACCGCGACTTGGCAAACGTAAGGTAGGACGCCCCCCGGCCAGGTGGACCGATAACCTAAAAAAGGTAGCTGGGTCAGACTGGATGTGGAAGGCGGAAGACCGGATGTTGTGGCGTAAAATGGGAGAGGCCTATGTCCAGCAGTGGACTGCGGTGGGCTGATTGATTGATTGATATTAAATTTAAATATTATATGTTTACGCGCGTTAATTTTTATTATTTAGAGATGTGTTTTCACACATTGACTAATTTGTTTTTGTAGTTTTGTATTACATACAATATCATGTTTTGCGTTACATAGTACTACGACAATACAATTTAATTAGTTCCACGGATAATCACCTAGCTACCAAATAGCTAACCCAAACACGAACAACACCTATTCACGGAATACGCTCAGCAAATATTGCTTTAGATCGTACAAATTAATTCAGCTAAAGTTTCTAACGCTGCGTAAACATTTCCCACAGGAAATTCAGATTTAAGGTCTGAGCATCCCTCGCTAATAATATTGTGTCTAAATGTCGAGTAAATATTGGATTGTTCCATCGATACGGAGTCCTAAGTAAACAGTTCCAGTGGTCTGACGGTGACAGGTGTCTCAATACGGACAATGTTTTTTTTGTATTGTCAACTGATAAAACACGAAAGAGGAGATACGAGGGGAAGGCAGCGTGGGGGAATTCGAGCGGGGTGAGTGGTTGTGAATAATTTCTGTTTGATTTTGGACAAGAGATAAGATAGATTATAGTGTCGTCGTATTTTTGTACGATTCAAGTTATTGCTCGTTGAGTGTTGCATTCCTACAGTGCTCTTAGAGAAATTAACAAAATTGATTCTTACGTCTTGAATTTGAAGGTTAAATACTAATTGATTCTGAAGGTCAAAGAATTAACTTTCATTCTTATTCTAGTAAAATCTAAACATAGCATGATTTTTACCGAATCCGGATTTTATACGTACACATTTCTCGATCCCTTATTATAAGATCCCAGGCTTCAGTTTTGGGTTAGATAAAGGACCGGCCCTTTGACCTAAGATCGAGAACGATAGCATATACTTCACCGACAAGATCAAAGCTCTGAAGTATGAAGAAGAAGAAGGAAGGGTCATTCTATTTTATAGACAGGTATAGGCAGGCTCTCTGTGTTAACGCAAATAATTAACAGGCAGACATAATGTATAACAGCCTGCTTACATACTGATATAATACATCTTTACCCAATCTTTTCGATATAATATGCGTATTTTTGGGTGTTTCTATGTATAATATGTATGTATTTACAAAAAAAAAAAGTATGTATGTTTATCCATTGTCTAGTACCCATAGTACAAGCTCTGCTTAGTTTGGGCTAGATGGTGTTGTGTGTATGTGATAGAATATTATATTATATATATTATATTATTACACTGTGTCAAATTTCGTCAAGATTTTATTAATAATTTATTTTAAAATAAACTAAATGTAGTGCACGTATTGACATCCATTTTTAACACAACAGTCAATATTAGCAAGCACTGCCTTAAATGCTACTGAATGTGCGCGGAATGTTCAATCACCATAAAAACCAAAAAAATATGTTATCAAATAATACCTTTTTGGTAGGAGCGATCCATTTGCCGTATTTTTAATAATTGTAAAATCTGTAATGGTACAGGAATCATTGTGAGAGCTGCAAATAAGAAATACAACTAAATTTAATTGTATCTAATTAAATAGTATAGATTGCACGGATGGCCAAGTGGTTAAAGTGGCCGTCTCGCCACTGCCACTACGCCAAGTGTTCGAATCCCAAACGGGACAAAAAATTGTGTGATCCTCAAATGATTGTTCCGAGTCTGGATGTTCTTTGTGTCCGTTGTTTGAATATTTGTAAAGTCCCCTGTAACATAGGAATTATTCCTAGTGTTTGTACTAGATGTTGTGTAAAAATATATCTAAACTATCTATTACGAGCTTATCCAGTGCAAGCAGTAGTACTAAATTGTTCTTTACATTCAAGAGCTTATGGCTGAAGAACCAAGGCGGCAATTGTAGTCAGTAATAAAGAATAGCTTCGAGCGCAAAGAGGATCGCGCTAAGATCTTTAATCAAGTCCTCGAAAACCTCTTCATTGAAAACGAATTCAAAAGGGAGGCAAGAAAGTACTCTGATTTTCTGAGTTACTTTAAACCGTCTTAATCAATTTAGACGCGGTGTTAAATATACTTGGCAGTGAGGAATATTACTAAATCCAATCAATTTTATCTTGTCCGTTGTTGAATTAAGTGTTTTATGAATTGCCGATGCCCATATAAATTTTATCCAGGCAAATCATTATAGGGAGTACGAAGATAAGCAGTTGATTATCTTCTTAAATGATTTAGGCCTTGACTGTGAGGAATACAAGACCAATCGTGGCTATATAGACCGACCTGAACAAGATACACTGGTCTTCGTTTAAATTAAGCGTTCATTTTAGCAGAAAGTCTTTGGCTGTATTAGGCATCTCTTTATCATCCATGTCCTTATTTTCTTTACATCGGTATCGGTGTATCGATCGGTAGTCATTGTACTACAGACCCTTTTTTTGATTGTGCTATTCTCCAAGCTCGTGTACCAATCTTAGTTATCAGGTTGGTAGGCTCAGTTCACGACTGCAATAATGTCGTCTACCCAACTGAGACGGCCAACATTTCTTCTCATCTTCTGCGGTTTCAAATTAAAGATGGTAAAAGCGATGAGGGCACTAAGACAAACATAACCTCAGAACATTTCCCGTGAATGAGTATATGATCATATGTATCAGTAACCAAAATCTCATCGTTACTCTAGCATCTTCAAAGTATGTACCGAACAGACAAACAAGAAAGCAAGTTTTTATCAGGGTACTTTCTAAAGAGAATACAATCAGACTGCTACTCGTGTTCTGAATACATCTCTTTGTATTTAATATATGGCCACTCTTGAGAATTAAATGAGGCCCACACAAAAAGACGTCAATTCTGTTCTATTCTGACAAAATGCGATCCTATTCATATCTTTTAGACAGTCTTTTACATCATAAACGTGGGGTAGCCTAACCATTCACAAATCTTTATTTATTTATTTTTAATTGGAAAAACAGTCCTTAACTTTATAATAATAATAATTTATATTGGAGATAAAAATGTTATTATCATTTATAATTACTATTTACAGGTATTTGTCTCTTTATACCGGCATTCATAAAGCACTCAACGGATATTGATGCAATTTTTATAGTGTTGTCGCTTTAGGTTTAATAACATAATTAATGTCTAAGCGATAGTTATATCTAATTTCGTTTCTCGAAATGGCGATACTGTGCGCAGCGTGGTCCACATAAATGACAACGCGAACCTTAGTCAAAACAGACGAAGTAGCGGTTATGTTATATTATAATAATATCAGCTCGGTATTAAACTGTCCCACTGTTGGGCACGGGCCTCTTCTCAGTGTGAGAATGGTTAGGCCATAGTACACCACGCTGGTCCAGTGCGGGTTGGCAGACTTCACATCGAGAACATTATGGAGAACTCTCAGACATGCAGGTTTCCTCACGATGTTTTCCTTAACCGTTAAAGCGAGCGATAATAAACTATTTAATACGCACATAACTTCGAAAGTCAGACATGCACGCCTCGGGATGGAACTCGAGACCTCTGCGTACCAGTCCATCGGTTTCCCACTAAGCTATCGCTACTTGCGGTTATGTTATGAATAGAAGTAATTATAGTATATACTCATGCCTAAGTTCGATTTAGAGGCAGTCAGGGGCTATCAGTTCTGGTATATCATATCAATCAGTAGACAATGTATCTTTTACTTCATTCACTTTCATTGTATTTTTAATTTACATATATACATATATACTGTGAGAGATTTGTGTGTGACGAAACATAGACATATAAAAATATGCAAAATATGAAGGTGGATGAAGATTCTTCTGTCTCACAGACAGCCATGATATCGCCAAACCAGTCGTGGCCATAGCCGATGCCACCTGGTCAAAAATTTAAGCAACAAATAGGTAAACAATACGCATTATTAAATTTATCAATGTCCTGTAATTTATAAAATATTGTCTTCTATTTACGCGAATATTATTCATTGAAATTAAACTGCTATATACCACCACCACCAGCCAGCCAGGTACCACCAGCTTCGGATCCAGTAATAAAAATAGTCAAACCCAAGAAGAAGCAAACCACAGCTAGACTTCATGATACTTTGAGCTCATTCTGCGTAAATAGAAACACAAATGATTAAATTATGTTCGGGTACTTTGAAATAACTACACTGGAACATTGAGACAACTGCCATCTTAGTCTCCCCGTGACCATGGCTGCTGAAAAGCAACCGAAACGTCGGGGAAAGTGTAAAAATAAATTAAATCTAAATAGTTTAATAATAATTTAATTAGCTTAAAAATTAGTAAAGTTTAATAGTAGTAGTAGTGTAACAATTTTCAAAATTTTGTAATAAAGTGTCAAATAAACAACGCGATAAAATCCGTATATAGCAGTCCTGTAATTTCTCTGTTTTTAAAATATGAATATTAATTTATTTAGTATTGACCTTATTTTTTACGGAATTGTAAATACCTACATCACATTTTTGTTTAAATAAATATTTAGACCGGATACTAAAATCTGTTTCGTATAAAATATTTATCTTCACCCGGCCAGTCATAAGGCAGTTTACCCCACAATATGATTTTGAAGGATACGAACACGTACACGTGCCGAACCATGCGAAGGTTATAAATATTTGATAGTATCAATTTCCTCGGACCTACGTTATGTCCAGTCAGTCCAGTGTCAGTTTATTGATCGTCCCTTGTATTCGTTAGACATATATTTTCTATCCAATAGGCAGAAAATGATAAATGTCAGATAAAAGCTCTTTGATATAGCGAGAGTATAAGTATTGATATGAAACTTGGCCTTGGTCGGTTTGCGAGTGGAAGTTTAATTAAGTCTGTTCGTGTTCAGTCGGGTAGGTAATACGTATAGGATTTAAATTAGATTGGACTAATATAGAGTTTGATCAAAATCAGGATGTACAATGCTAGATTATAATGTGTACTGCTACTTATAAATGGGTTTATCGAATTTTGATAAAGAAAAATGTTTAAATGTTTGTCATACATAATTGGAATTATCTCATGAGAGCAGAATAAATGCTGTAGAAATGAGAGCGCTGAGAAATATATGTGGTGTGACTCGGAAAGATAGAATAAGGAATAGTTTGATTAGAGAGAGATGCGGCATGAAAGTGGATATAGTGACAAGAATAGAAAAGGGTATGTTAAGCTGGTTTGGGCATGTAGAAAGAATGGACGAGGAAAGACTGACTAAGAAAGTTTATAAGGCTAGTGTGAATGGAACAGTCGCAAAGGAAGACCTAGGCGAACGTTTCTTGATCAGATCGGAGGCGTTCTCGACAAAGGCCAGGTTAAGAGCACCTTGAACCGACGGGCGTGTATGAGGAATGTGATGAAAGTGAATGAAGCCAGAGAAGTGTGTTAGGATCGTAGCAAATGTAAATCCGTAGTCTCTGTCTACCCCTCTGGGAAACAGGCGTGAATCTATGTATGTATGTATGTATTATATTCATTCGTATTATAAAATGTATCAATATCTTTTATGATGAAGATGTGAATATTCGTATGGATGTGTTCTGAAATAAACAATTATTATTTATTCACTTGCAAACCACAGAATAAAATCAATTTATTGAATTCGATGAAATATGTTATTAGATCCTAAACTACTACGTATAATAAGCCAAGACCTTGTCTTTTTTCACGCG
The DNA here is from genome assembly GCA_930367265.1 of Catocala fraxini. Taxonomy (NCBI): domain Eukaryota; kingdom Metazoa; phylum Arthropoda; class Insecta; order Lepidoptera; family Erebidae; genus Catocala; species Catocala fraxini. Next base: position 8,680,798 of record OV884025.1, on the reverse strand, counting down.
TTAATGAAATAATGAATTGACATCAATTTTATCATAAAAATTGCTTACAGGTTGACGAGCGATGTAAGCTTCTTTTGACCCCGGCAAAACGCACAACGCTTTTGAGATTACTGGGGATAGCAAAACCGAGAAATGCAAGGTGGCCCAAAATGGTGGCAAGTACAAAGGAAAGCTCAAATAAATAGTAATATGCGAGAATGTTTATGATCATTACCAAATGATTGGTAAAGAGCACGGGCTTTTTCTCTCACAAAACAAATTACTATAAAATATACTAATTGCTTTATGAAAACTTACAGTATAAGTATGATAGATGTCTTAGCTACACTTACTAAGGGAACTAATAAAACAACAAAAGCTGAAGTTACAAAAGCACTTGAAGTACAATCCAAGTTCTGCTTACTTTGAACAATTCCTAAGGAAGCTTACATACCGGCGGAGATTAACCCTCGACAGTTTCGTTAGATAGCTCACATTATTATCCAATATAAGTATGATCTACACATGGGATATATTCAAAATAAAACGTTGTACTTGTCATATTTTATAAACGACATTATCTTCCTTTTATATTTACTTTAACATTTATTAATATATATATATAACGTTAAAGCTCGTCTATAGCTACTAAACAATTAAAACGGTTGACAAATGAGGAGAAAAGATACTGAATTGTTTTGACTTTGCCTATTTATATAATACTAAATTTTGCCCACGGCTTCACTCGCGTAAATGCAGGTTAGATTACGTAAAGTCAGTAACAGTTAATTTTTATGGATTAAAGGTACCCTCTGTCCCTTTCTGTACCCCTGACAAATTGTATACAAAATTTCACAATGATCGGTTGATTAGTTGAGGCGTGAAAACGTAACAAACACAGAAACAGATTCACATTCGCATTTATAATATTAGTTAAGATTAGGATGTTGCCGGTAGAGATGATTTTACAAATTGTTCTTACATTTTGTAAAAACTTAACATTCTAAGAACTAAATATATCGAAATATATCGAAAGCTATGATTACTTATAGTAAAATATTATCGTCAAGATATGAATAAACCTTAAACTTTTTACCAAGTCGTCGGTAATGCTTTCAGCCTTCTGGGCATGTTACCAGTCGACAGCGATGCTGAGAAATTTTACAACGCCTAAAAACTTAAAGAAACTTACGAAAGTAACTTGATCTAATTGTTACGTATTATCAACTTAGTTGTTAGACTAATTATGATTAATGAGTATGAACAACTTTGGAAAATAGGATGGCAGTATATTTTGTAATTCGAAACGTGCAGAAAAACGAGTGATCTCATCGGTAACAAATTAATAAGTTATAATTACTATATAAAAGCAATATGAGCTTTCTACAGCTAAGTTAAAAAAAAATCAAATAAATTTACCTTTAGCTGGCAACTATGTCTATTAAATAACATAGATAAGCTATTTTACACGATATTCTTTTATGCCAGTTATAATTAAACGTTCTAGCTAATTTTCTTCGTTGCTAGTCTATAAATTGCACATTGTCTGATAGTAGATAGCTAGCGAAATATGGGTATAAAATAAATGCACCTTTGAGTACTAACAGGCGTCAGTTTATATATAATAATTATTATATAATATGTTCAGTAACTTTCATAAAAAGGTGCTTATTCAATATGGCACTTGAGCGAGCATAAGACCTGCTATACTGCTGCAAATTGGGCATGTTATCCGCATCGTATATGTCGGCGCGTCATCGCCGTTGTTGTCACGATCACACATAATGACCACCGAAATTCACGCACAAATACTTTGCAGAGGATAGTAGTGATTTAAAAAAAGGCCTTACTCCAATTTCATGTATTTATTCAAGGAATGAATCTACAAGTCACATTACAGCTCTATTTATACTAATTTCTTGTAACGGTCCAACATAACAAAAAGCGGAAGTGATAACAGAACTATTAAAATACAATAAACCAATCACAAATACAGCTGTAGTCAAAATAAAGACCTTCCAATATTAAACGGAAACACGAAAATATATTAAATTAAATCACAAACTAAAGTTCAATACAAAAACTAATAATAATATAAATACAGAGGATGTGACGTAATAATACCGACATTTTACATCAATAAAATAAATACAGTGGTAATGACGTAATCTTAAATCGACTGGAAGATCAAAAACAAATACAGGGTGTGAAAACTAAATTAAACAAAGAAATCAAAACAAATACTAATATGAAAGGGGAAATAAAATTAATGCTAGTAACTAAAATCAAATCAAACACTTTAATCGGAAATTGATACAAAATAATTACAATTTTAATTAATAATATTTGTTTCGCGCCCATATATACTATAGTTATTTATGCTGTTCATGGCATAAATAAAGCAATCATTCATACAATATATTCTCACGCCCTTATTCCTTGGCTAGGTACACTATGTACATATTATCAGATAAGTTTTCAGGTCTACCAAGACTGACCCTAGATGTGACTCGAGATATCATGCTTTTAGTTGATTCACTACTGCTGTGCCACCTAGATTAATAAAATAAATTTTAGTGTTCAAAATACAATAAGATGTTCTCAAGTTACCCAAGTTGATAAAAGTCAACATTTGAATAAGAAAAAGCCACAAAGATATACGTAAATTGAGGCTAAGATTCTGTGAAAATAACGATGTGTATTCTTCCATATGAAAAAATAGATGTGTTCTACGAGCCGTTTGATGTGTTAAGCGAATAAAAAGGAAAAGATCTCGGCTTAAAGAGCAATCTTAACACATTTGCATCATTTCCCGCAAGCGTGTCGCCGCTAAATATAGTTAAAGAAGAAATTAAGGTTATCGTTATTGGTGTGCGGTTTTCATTTTTACTTATTAATTAAAATTATCTTTAAATAACTATTTTTATAATAAAATAATCGAATGATATTTTTCTTTTTCAACACAAGTTACTTCTGCTATCTAAATTTTAATATTTTATGTACAGTGGCGCAGTGGTTTGCGTCACTTTATCACTGTCACTGCGTCCAGCGTTATAGGTTTGTGGCGACTCCGCACAGACGAAGAAGTAAGTTCCGCCTACATCTAACAGATAGCGCTAAATACGCTAAATGACGTCACAATCCTGCATCGCGCAAGCAGAGTTTACACAGCGACTAACTATATATTCAAGCACCCGACATCAACCGTCGGGCCGCGGCCCGCCAGGCACGATCAACCAGCCTGGTCGGAGGATCCTCCCTTTGTGTTGGAGGGACATCACACTCCGTTCCTCCACAGGTTCGATCCTAGCTGAGGAAAAATGTGAGACTGGAAAAAAAATGAAATTTGTTTATTTACAGCGTTTAACAAATTAGAAAAACTTATCAATCTTACACACATCTAAAACACCTTATAAATAAAATAAAGTAATTTGCCAAACTCTGGCAAAATTAAACAAAACTACTTCTGTGGTTTTCACACTAGGCAATCCTGTATCGCGATTCATACATAACTCAACGTTAAAAATAATTTATTCAATTTGGATGCAATTTACATTTATTTATATCCAAATTTATGGAAGTGCATAGTAAGAAACTGACGGCCACTCTTTTAAATCACCAATTAAACATAATTTCAGTGTATTGCAACTCATATCAACAATATGTCGCAGACATGATACCATATAATACTGACTATATAAATCTAAAAAGAATCAAAAACTATTCATTCAAATATAATATAATTTAAATAATACACTATTAATTTAGCCTACCCCATCAAGAAAAAGACATTTATATGGGGTAATACCGCAAACCCACGGCATTGCTGTTTTCCCCTTCACCCCTTCTCCTATAGGTTGAAGCCTGCAGCGGGTTTCTAGGAATCGAACCTAACAGTAAAACAGTAAACTTCGATCGTACTCATATGATCATTTGTACTTACGTGCAAGTAATACTATAATCTAACGCATAAGCTACGGTACTCTTTTACTATCAAGATTAATATTATTTTGATTGATTGGTTCTCACATAACCAGTATAAAAAAATATTTATAGCAGAATCCAAGAAAAGCTTATCCGGAACACCGGATTTATAACTAATGTTTTGCACTTTTGTCAATGTTTCGTCGTTTTGCAGCGTAAATATTCTCCAGTGTAGTCACCTCTTTGCTAACAACGAAAATAACAAAGCTGTCTTGTTGAACAAAGTGCATCGAGTAATCGTGAGAGTCTGGCGGTGTCGGGGATCATTATATAACTTAGTGGGTGGCATGTCAACGGAGGGCAGACTTCCAACGTTATGCTTCATAATTTTGCGCTCTTAGTGAGCGCATTTGAAATAAATTAATTAGCAAGAAATAATTTCTCTATATTTAGTAATAAATACCATTAATACCACATTGCAAAGGAAACGTGGTGGTCGCCCCATGGCAAAGCTTGATATTTCGGCTTAGCTTGACGACTCGATGGCGTAGTGGTTAGTGTAACCGACTGCCACGCCTGAGGTCATGGGTTCGATTCCCGCACAAGTCAAAAATTTGTGTGCATGAACATGGATGTTTGTCTTGGTCTGGGTGTTTCTATGTACACATATTATGTATGTATTTACAAAAAATATATATATATGTATGTTTATCCATTGTCTAGTACCCATAGTACAAGCTCTGCTTAGTTTGGGCTAGATGGTGTTGTGTGTATGTGGTAGAATATTATATTATTATATTATATATTTGGTTAGATTAAAAACACTTCAATGCCAAGTGCATTAAAGTGTTTTTTAACTTAGTTGATTTAGATAAATAAAATATATAAGCTAAGTGTGTATCCAGAAAGAAATTTCGGCCATCGCAGCAAATCTTACCACCAACTAGCCAATTACTTAAGATATATCATGGAGTGGATGGATGGAGTGTGCAACACCGCCAGTTTCCTAATTCTGGAAGCTTCTTTACAAGAAAATTCAATACCTTATTGCTGGTCTAACCTAAGATTCGAAACCAAGAGCTTATGCACTACAGTCATATTTACTATCGTTGCGCAGCCGCTATAAATTTGTGTTAGTCACAAATATATACTGATAAACTTTCATTTTCGTTCATTTCGTTACCAATCTATGTGACGAAACGGCCAGTGCAACCTGGCCGAAACGTCAAGAGTTACAAAAGGTACATAAATAACCTTTGTGAAACGCTTGACCTACCTACCATGACCGGATAAATTTTCATTCGTATTACATAAATGTTCAACCTAAATATTTTTGTATTACTCTGCGTAGAGGATGTGGATACTATTGTATATTAGACTTACGTGGTCTCGTTCAAATCCTGGAATAAGTAAAGCGATTTATTTAAAAACGCTACATTTTATACTTTTCAGAACTATTGCTACTATTAAACTTTAGTACTATTAATCTATTTAAAATATTGAAATATTAGATTTAAAAATTTCCTGACGGTTCATTGCTTTTCACCAGCCATAGGCAGGGGTAGACTAACATGGTAGTCGTCTCATTGTCTTGAACTGTAGTTATTTCAAAGTACCCGAACAACATTTTACTATTTACGCAGATTGAGCTCAAGGTATCATGAAATCCAGCTGTGTTTTGTTTTTTATTGGGTTTGACTGACTGAATCATTGGTTTCTAAGCTGGTTGTATATTCCAATCGTCTTCACTATTTAAATATGTATGTTTCATAATATTTTAATAGTATAAATTAGTTTAATTTTAATATATAACATTCGTGTAAACATAAGACATTATGAAATGATAAATTAAAATGATTTTCTATCAAGAATACAAACCTCTGCAGATATAGGTTTAAGAATACCTATGTATTTATAAAATTGTAAGAATGTACTATAAAACTTTAAGTCAGTTCAAAACGAACAAAATCGTATAAATGCACGATTCGTTTGAAATATGATTGTTTAGTTATACTTGTGAAGCACTTGTTACGCCCACATTACCATTCCATTATCCTTCAGCTCTTTTGTGGTTATTTCAATGTATGTAAATTCCGTCGCTTTAGGTATAAGCATTATCCCTAGAGCGAGAGTTTTGTTTTAAAAAACTATAAAGTGTACTTTAGCGTGTGGCTAGTTTTGTTTCGTCCATTCAATATTATGTTTGAGATTAACTTTTCTCCGAACTTTGTGTCAATTCTTGGTGTTTCATAGTCCATTCGTGAACCTGACTATACAGGTTTTAGTGGTAGGGAGATCGGGTAGGATAAGCCCCAAAAAACAAAAATTATAATCGTGTCTGTTTTTCAATTTTTTTTCTAGATTCATATACCACCATATTCAGATTCCATACGCATTGTATCAAAGTCACACACACACAATACTTTACATGAACATGAATTTTCTTTCATATATAAATAAATCACATTGATTCAACAGTTCTGTAAGGAAGGCTGCATAGCTTATTCAAAATTAAATTAAATCTTTTAACGAGGAATAATATTAATGACATGAATATGAAAATAAATTTGGCAGAAATTATCATACTACTACCAACATACCTCATAAGTACTTTGTAATATTAATACCTGTACAGTAAGGTATATATATACCTCGTTCCATTTCGTATCTGATTAGTACTAATTATACATGTACTTAATATTTAACCTACAACCGTTTGTAATATAGACAACAATTGTACAGTGGCCTACAAAATAAGAAAAATTAGTAGATATAACTACTTATGTACGCTATTTAAGACCGAAGGAATAGAAGATACCTACGTGCTTTAAGCAGATTTATAATAATAATAATATAATACTCTATCACATACACACAACACCATCTAGCAAACTAAGCAGAGCTTGTACTATGGGTACTAGACAATGGATAAACATACATATATACTTTTTTTTTGTAAAATACATACATATTATACATAGAAACACCCAGACCAAGACAAACATCCATGTTCACGCACACAAATGTTTGACTTGTGCGGGAATCGAACCCGTGACCTTAGGCGTGGCAGTCGGTTACACTAACCACTACGGCATCGAGTCATCATTTATCATCAATGTTTTAGGTTCCAGAGGATAGGCGAGCTTAATCCCTTCTAATGACAATATTTGTAGACTCAATGCTACTACTCAGAATTTCTTATCAGAAAAACTAAATGGCATTTTGCCCGACTTAGATATTGAATCCAAAAACTCAACCGTAAGTGTATAAAAAAGTTTATGCCAAATATTAAAGATGTATAATTTTATAAAAGTTCGCTTAGTTAATAGAAGACAATTACTGTGTATCAGGTGAGATCCGGAACAATTATATATGAGACACATAAATCACATATCAAACCGAAACATCAAAAACCATCTGTATATATCCATGATCAAATCTAAGTACCGTATCTGATGTCCGTATTCAAAGATCATGGAGAAAATGAAATGTTAATACTTAATTAACTAAGACATTGTGGCAAAAGGATATAACGCTTGGCTGATGCAGCGACGGAACCGAGAAGGAGTGTGGGTAGTTCAGTGATGTGGCAAAGATAAATGACGTCGATTAACGGAAAGGATTTATCGAGCGAAAGTTCCACAGAGGACGGACCGAGGGACGGACATTAATCAAATTAGTGTTGTCTTTCAAAAAGGACCCGACGTGATATAAATATCGTTACGTTGTGTAAACGAACGTCAACCAACAGCTTTTCCTCGTTGCTTATCCGGCGTCAAATTTGATTTGGAAAACTGTGTATACTTTTATGAGTACCTACACGAAGTTCCGAGCTTTTATCTCGTTGACCATATTCTGTTTTTGGTTTGTTCGTGTAAGTCAAATTCTCCTCAATAATACAGATGGATTTGCCTCTTTTGGGTGGACCTGCATTTACACATTTAGATTTTTATAATACACTAACCTTTTATGCAATTTTGAAACCTAATACAGTGTTCTTAATCTTAATAAAGACTAAAGTGCAAGGGTCTTATTCGCCATGACAATGGTCGAAAAAGATTTAATTAGAGTGCGGGGTACACAAGTTGAATTCAGATATCGAATTGCATAAAATTGATTGAAAACATAATATGCTGGCTTAGACGATAATATATGGCTGTACAGTGTACATATGTACCGTCTGGTTTAATAAGATATTCGAAGATTGTCACGTTCACACGGTTAACTACCATCGACGGCTATCTATGAAGCGCTAGCAGAAGTTTTTTTACTACCTACAGAAAATCCTGCTAGCCATTCAGTGGCTTCTGATCTCTATAATTAGACATTAGTTATATAATATTTTACCAAATCGTATTGACATTGCCTCATAAAGAACGAAACAAGTGCAGAAGCTTATTTTGTGACGGCAAGTTGGAGTACACCCAGAGCTCATGACTTTGTGTGTCTTTAAATAACAATAAAATTCCTAAGATGCATAAATAGGAATGATATTTAGCGAATTCAAAATTAAATTGATGGCTTTAATTTTGTATGTACTTTCTTTTACTTGTCTCTTCATCCATTGCTGGACTTATACACGATTAAAGAGGGACTTTAATCGTGTCTGTTCTGGTAACTATTTAAACCCACAGCTACTTCTTACACTTTTCTCAACACATTTTCCTTATCCGTATCCGTATCATACCCAAACCGTAACAGGCAATTACACCCTAACTTTTATGTCACTGATGCTACTTTCAAACAGCTTCTAATAGTCTTATTTCTTAACTTCTACCTCGTAAGCACACCACACGCCCATCTCAACATTCACATTTCATTTTGAATGTTAACACAAAGTATATACCTACAAAATAAAATACAAGCATACCTGAAATTCAAATGTGGAGGTAGGTCTCTTAAAGTATGAGGTTGAAGTAGCGTTTCTTATTACTCTTACTGCATTTTGTGAGATGAGAAATTAGGACATAATTTTGCACTCCACCGCGTAGACGTCAAACGAGTTTTGTGTATTTACTACAGTGCTATGATTGTGGCTTTCTATTTGCCTAACATTATACGAATGTAGATTTTAGTTAAAACAAAGAGAACGCTGCCGTCTGTTGCGGTTGAGTAATAAATCATTGTAGTATTTTCTACATCTGTCATATAAGAACAATTGCTGTAAAAGTTGTTGGATTTAAAGTCGAAACGTAATACTGGGAGTGTATATTGATTAATGTTGGAAAGGGAGTTTACGGTAACTATAGTGGTAAGCGGCTACCCATGGTCACCTTTGGCACCAAAGCCTCAGCCATTTACTTTGTCAATGCCAAAACTATAACACATTGTACTCTCATAAAAAAAATAGAGTCTGATAAGGTTTACTTTTGAATGGTTTAATACTTAGACAGTTTACGCAACGATAATATTTTGTTACAATAAAGTGTGTTGCGTAGTATTATATTACAAGATAAAGAGTTTTGTGTACTACGTATTTATAATAGGAGTAGTACATTTATATAATCATTAAAATGCTGCTATTCTGCGAGATCACATTACCAAACTTACCTGTGAATTCGCGGTCACGTTTTGGCATTTTGTACAACTAACTACTCACTACAAACTGTCTTAGAGTTCTCGCTGATCAAAAGTTACTAAGTGAGATTAGATTTATAAAAGGTAATTTAGAAAATATAACGGCCATTTTGTTAGCTTTACAAAAAAGTCTGAGTCAGACAAAAAACGTGCGGTAATTTGAATATGAAATAATAAATAAAAATATACCGCGGTTACATAATATTTAAAGCTTGGCCAGAAAATTCATTGAGGATTCTGATGTTTCTATTCATAACAACTATGACAAATAACCCTAAGAATTATAGGAACCAACAATCATACATAAAAGGCCAAAGTATTTACCAAAATAAAAAAGAAAGAGGCTATGTATTTCGGTAGGTATATAGGCATTTTAACATAGATATTGGAAGGTACAGCTTTAAATTATGAATTAAATTTTTTGTACATGGTAAGGTGAGCAAAGCAGTTCGATGTAGTTTTGGTAATACTCTGAAGAATACTGTCAAATATAGAACTAAGCAATAAAATAGTATTTAAATCAGTGTATACTGTACCTATATGTTCTGGTAGATAAATTGTTACGTAAGTATTCAAATATATATTAAAACTAGCTGTCCCGACAGACGTCGTCCTGTAAATACGAAAAAATAAAAGCCAAATCTAAACATCCTCGAATCCACATGAACACACACAAATTTTATCAAAATTTATCTATTATATACTATAGTATAAAAAAAATATAAATTTAATAGATAGATTGCTTTTTACAAGATATTGTGGAAAGAAATAAAAATTTGAATATGAATATTTTAATATGTATGTATGTATGTATCTTATGTGGAGGCCAGTCAGTGCAGACCGGCGGCACTTCGACCCAGTGGGATCTTTTGTGTCGACACTCTCCCAATAACGACTGCCATAGATGTTCATGGCAGCCGTGACCGACCGCTTATCGTGCTCTCCGAGGCACGGAGCAGGCGATACTTGTCAATCAATACGCACATAATTTCGAAAAGTCATATAACTTCCGAAAGTTCGATTTGCGCGACGTGGGTTCGAACCCGAGACCCTCTGCATTGCAGTCTGTTGGTCTCCCCACTGAGCTATCGCTGCTTGTATATACTTATGCTAACATTTACCTCTATGAATGTTAAATATTGTACCTATAATTTGATGCAAACCACAATGTAAACCTCATATCATTCATAATAAAATTTAAATAGTTTAAAAAGTAGTATATTTTAATACTAGTAGTGTAACAGTTTCAAAATTATATAATAAAAGAGTTATAGGAACAACGTGACAGATGCGTATAAAGTAGTTTAATAATAATAATAATAATAAAAACACCATCAAACACCCATACCCATACCCCATATATTAAAATCCATACGTAGCAATAGTCCTACGACTGCTGCAGCTAGTGCCGCTGTATGTGTTCCGTCCCACCTTTGATTAGAACTCTCGAAGGGCCTCTTCACGTTGGACCCATGTCTCCATGTAAGCCTCCCAAAGGACCGGGTATTTTCCTAACGTATTAGGGAAATACCCGTGAAAGAAAAATAAATAATAATAATAATTTATTTCAGACCAGAGATCCATATATATATAATATGTAACGGGTATTAACGCGATCATGTATAATGTTTACCTTTTTTATGCTTGGCGTTTCGACCAGGTTACACCGGCCGTGGTCACAAGCTGACTGGTGCTGCGATGTCATGTCTCCGTTTGTGAGGCAGAAGAATCTTGATTCACCCTCACTTTTGGCATATTTTTGTGCAATGTAGAGCTCCTAAAATGTTCCATTAATTTAGTTATTTTTAATTGAGTAAAGTTATTGTACATTGCTAGCTATTGTCTATTCCTATTTACTAAAGTAAATTGTAAAGCTATATGATGAATGATGATACGATGTGCAACGTTTGAAGATGTAGGTAAGAGTAAATGTTAGATAAGTGATAAAATGGTAAAAATAGTCACCAGCATACTTCTATTTTTAAGTTCACAATATCGAATTATACTACATAATACAGCTTATATCGCGTTGTTCAATTTCAATGTATAACATTCGCGTAAACGAAAGACAATATTATGTAAATCAGTTCTACAATACCTAAGTGTTAGATAGAAATAAACAGCTGAAGTAAATATGAATATTACAGTATAAAACAGAAGTAAAATACCTAAACAAACAGCACCCCAGTTACTGAGAACCTTTTATTTACAGAACATAATAAGTTTTCCAGATTTCTCATTCTCTACAAATTTGCCCTCTTTTGGTGAGTTTCTGAAGCTTAAAATACTTGGCAATCTTTTATTTCACGCTAAGGTGACAAAAAAGGTTACCCAATCGTGTTTTACTTACAGTCTTTAGAGCAGCGCTTTCTATCCAAAATTAGGGTAAAACATTAGTAGAGTAAACGCCATCTACATTTTACAGTCAAAAACTTTTTAGTGGCAACGAACAAACAAGAAGATGCAAAGACGTAGATTTACTCGTCTTAAATTATTTATTTCTTTTAGGTAGATGTCGTTTGCACTTATTATAGGCCCGATTCTATAGTAAGTAACCGTTTCTAGGACAAAACGCCATCTATGTTTTGCAGTCTCAAACATTTTACAGCAACAAGGTATGAAAGAGAAGTCACAATCATGGTAGGATCGTGGCTCTACAAAATTTTTACCATATATTTGAATAGAGGTCGCTATACAACAAACCAATTTAGTAAAACACACTTTAAAGTAAGCAGTTTTGAGGTGAATTGTTAGATGGCAGTTAAATATTATGTTTTCTTTTCGAAACTGTCAAGAAATCATAATTATAACAATATGATTATGAATGAATACTATGTGGTGCATTTCCTTATAATATAATACGTATTGCTTAATAAACAACTAATTTCGAATTAATTTATGAAATTAATTAGTAAAAAACAGCAAATTTTAATAATTTAAAACTACAACAGGTTTGCCTTATTGATGCCTTATAGCGAAAGTTGTGGCTTATCGTGATGTTCCAGGTTCGATGTCTAGTCCAGCAGTATTAGTAGGTTTTTATCTTAAGATTTTAATTAACACGTTTTGCCTAGTAGAAGGCATTTGGCTTGCTCCCATTACGTTTTCGCTGCTATGTTTAGAACTTAAGAAGGTGCCCTTCTTAAGTTCTAAAAATAGCTCAAAACTGTAGCCGTTATAGAGCACTGCATGCGTTCTTTGAAAAACAAGCGTGAAATCATTCAAAATCAAACTCTTTAAAGCTTCAAAAACAATTTACAGGCAAAACAAACACGTCTTCACACAACCCGAGACATTTAAAATGAATAGTCCATTCTCAGTAACAAGGAGAACTCGCCCCGCATATATCAATCGCCGTGTGTATACGACCTGGAATAATTGAATCGCGCGTTTCAGCCCGGGGGCTTGTCCGATCCGATCCGGGCTGTCCGGGACTGTCCGTAACGTCGGACAATCCCGGACATGTATTACAGCCGGCTTTGTGTAGATTATACTAGTAGAAATCACTCACCGATTGTTATTTGCATCAATGCACTGGATTACAATTTGCAGTTCGATTTCTACTTCGTAAATGTGCTGGCGTGTTGGTTCAACATACGATACAATATACGATGCATCTAATACAATAGTGACGTTTACTATGGTAACAATTTAATTGTAAATACGTGCGTAGACATACGTCTTTATATCCCGAAGGTTTAGGTGAACTTATGTTAGTCAAATATCGCCGCCTAGGGTTCCACCTAATATGATTCGAAGCTATCCGCCAAGTGCATAAGAATGCAATAACACATCGACACTATATATACATCGAACCTGAGATCACATAACCACCCCAAACTTATGCCACAGGATGACTTGGCAGTGCAATGGTTTGACTGCAATCTTTTTAATTGAGTTGTGCTAAGCTGAACTTCCGGGCTTAGAATTAGAATATTTACATACATATTCTAATTCTAAGCCCGGAAGTTCAGCTCAAAGCGACAGTTTTCATTCCATAAAGGCGAAAAATACTTAATAAGTATTTTTCGCCTTTATGGAATGAAAATTCTCGCTATAATTAACGATCACTCATGATTACGTAATATACAATACTAATCAAAAACTTTCTAATATTTTACCATTCTTACTTTTAGGATTTACGAAGCTGTTGACGAGCCTGTTGTCTTTGATCGAGCACACAATGACATAACACTTCACTTTGTCACTGACAGCCCAAGAACTCCATTTAACTATACCAAGACACTAAATCATATTCGCCAAATTAAAATAGTCTAGAATCTCATCATTTTCTTTAAGTTGGAATAATAGTGAACTTGACACCTTCTGAGCCGGAAGAGTGCTGACACTGCTTATTACCTGGGGAGCAAAAGTATCTGTCTCGTTTATTCATTTAATTTCACCTACCAATAATTCCTTTTCTCTAGAATCAACGTATCAATCAACGTTCCAACAATCATAGGCTGCGTTGCTATTCGGGAACTGTTCAGTTATGCTTGTTCAAAAAGAAATAAATGTCAACTAGCATGACCGGGTATAACACGATCCCGTAATTAAAGAAATAGTGCTACAACTGGAGCCGTATGTTTGTTTGGACTTTGGCAGTATAAAAAAGTTACATCCCATAAAACATTTTTATAGAGAAGATATGTGGCATTTCCCTAACTCGGTTTATACATCGTACTATTTACGAGTGCGCGGGTAGAAGTTGGCTGTAAAATGAGCGCAGTTCGCACATTACTTGTCGGTGGCGTATTGTGACACATAAAGTGTCCGAGGAGTCTGGACTGACGCCTAGCGCCCCTCAGCCGTCCGTTAGTTGTTTCCTCAGGGGAAACCAGCACTTTAAGTCACTGCATTTAAAATTAAAGCTTTTATCTCTTTGGTCCCGTGGCGTAAGTTTATGCTAATGGTCGTGATATTACATTCAAATATGCCACTTATATTTGTATAATACACGTGTCATATTTGTTAAATCTGTGTAGTATTCAATTATATGTTTGAATTGTATACAATACTAGCTTTTGCTTGCGGCTTCGCTCGCGTAAAAGTAGGTTACGTTAGCTTAGTTGTTACAGTACTTTTTTAAAATTAAATGTAATTTATATTATTTGGTTATAATATAGCTATCTAATGATTGACAATTATCGCCTGCTCCATGCCTTGGAGAGCACAATAAGCCGTCGGTCCTGGCTGCTATTAACATCTATGGCAGTCCTTATTGGGAAGTCAGTGCCCTATAATATCCTGGCACTGGTCTAGCCTTAGGGTATCGTTAGCCTTCGGGTTGCAGAGATCATGTGGCAGCCGCTCCGTGTAAAAACTTATATTCAGTCAAATCCGGTTAAACCAGAAAAGCCGACCCCACGTGACTTGGGAATAATAAAGGATAGGGAAAAGAAGACAGCTATCTAATGATGAAATGTGTTTTTAAATCGGTTGAGTATTTTTCAGTGAACCTTACAAACAAACAAACATACAAACTAACAAAAAAATAATCTTTCCTCTTTATAATATTAATAAAGATGACTAGAGGGCTGTTGTTCGATCCAAATAGTTTGATAAGTGGTTTGAGTAAAATATGATTGGGATTTCGTCTTATGAAATTTTAGTAGTAAGTAGAGGTTGATTATAGTTATAGGTACTTATCAGGTGGTAAATGTGAGAGTATTGCACCACTACCGGGCACTACCTACATATCTCTGTAGGGTTATGAGTTATATATAATTATGTATGTATGTATCTTATGTGGGGCCAGTCAGTGCAGACCGGCGACACTTCGACCCAGTGGTATCTTTTGTGTCGACACTCTCTCAATAACAACTGCCATAGATGTTCATGGCAGCCTGGACCGACGGATTAACGTGCTCTCCGAGGCACGGAGCAGGTGATAATTGTCAATCAATACGCACATAATTTTGTAAAGTCATATAACTTCCGAAAGTCAGAGGTGCGTGACATGGGTTCGAACCCGAGATCCTCTGCATTGCAGTCTGTTGGTCTCCCCACTGAGCTATCGCTGCTCAGTGGGGAGACCAACAGACTAATTAATTATGTATGTAAGTATGACTTGATGATATCAATTGATTATATGTTATTTTTCTATTTATATTATCCAGCAGAAGAAAGATTTCTTATTAGTCTTGTAGGCCAAATGAGTAATTCAATTGTTAATATAATTTATAAAAGAACTGGCACGCCATATCATCCAAGACACGTGATTGGCAGCCCGCAACGCTTTATCAATAGACCACACACGATCAATATGGAGTGTTCACCAGATAAGTGGTCTCAAATGGAAGAAGAACAGATTGTATTTTTAATAGCTCTTGAAGACAGTAATCAACTTGCACGAATTATTTCCGAATAGATTACTGACATGCCATCCGCGCTAGTAACACATAGAATTGTGCATATAGTCTGTGTAACTTACTAGAACCATATATCTTGCATTACACAATAAGTAACTATTTTATTAAGTTTTCATAAGCTAGGCTTTCATTTAGATATTTTTCTAATCAATTGTATAACTCAACAGCCCACACATAATGGTAAAACTAACTCAAAGCCACAAAATTTATTTATCCTTATCACGTGAAATGGCTTGACGTCGCATAAAAACTGTTCCATTGTGGTGTACGAGTGCGAATAGTATAAATTTTAATTAAAGCGCGTCCGGTGCGACAGCGTCCCGACGATGACAAACGAGTTGGTCGCCGCCACCGCGCACCGGGCCGAGCTGCTCGATTCATTGAATCCGCCATTTTGTTACTCAAGTATCAAATTATAGTACCTATTTACTGGCTCTTACGTGCGATTCCATACACGTTTGCGCGTCACATCATTTACGCGTTTTTTAGATGATGGTGCATAGCGTAAATGAGGATACGTGAATGACGTTATGCATCGTATTGTCAGTTCTACTCAACGAGTTTAGACGTATGTAGTTCAGATTGTATAACTACAATAATAATTCAGCTTAGCAAAGGATTGAGCCTATAAGAAGATACCTGCAAGGAACTCGAGGCCCCTCTTTATGTATCGAAACATTCTAATTATACTCCAACACGTAATTGTTGTTATAAAAAACGTTGCAAATACGTACTAAATTAGAACAGACGGATGGTTGACTCTCATAACAAATAGAGTCATCTATGAATTTATTCGTTGTTTTAAGTGCAGCCCTATTGTATCACATTTTTATGTAACCTTATAATGATAGATAAATAAAATGATTAATACTATTTTAAGCTGACTGCAAGGATGGCGTAGTGGTATAACTGGTTGCATCGCAGCTGGTACTGCGTCGAGTATTCGATAGTAGCCACACGGTTCAGAAATCTGTGTAATTCACAAATCGTTGTTACGAGTCAGGGTGTTCTTCATGTCCGTTGTTTGAATGTCTGTAAAGTCCCACGCGATAGAGGAATTATTTCTAGTGCGGGAAATATCTTTCTTTTTTTTAATATTATTAAAAAGAAAATTAACGTCATTGAGATATACTTTCAGTATTTTACAAGGCATATCAACAAGGTGTTGCAGCCGTTATACCATATCATCATCATCATCATCAGGCTATAATAGTCCACTGCTGGACATAGCCCTGCCCTAATGAGCGCCATAGCGCCCTGTCTTCATCTTGCCGCATCCAGCATCTGCCTGCAGTCTTTCGCAGATCGATCGCTATGCTCGGAGTTTCTCTGAAGGATAGGATTCGTAACGAATACATCCGACAGAGAACCAAAGTCATCGACATAGCTCAGAGAATTAGCAAGCTGAAGTGGCAGTGGTCTGGCCATATCGCGCGAAGAACCGACAACCGCTGGGGTAAACGTGTTCTTGAGTGGAAACCGCGACTCGGCAAACGTAGTGTAGGACGCCCTCCGACCAGGTGGGATACCATATATTACTGACTATATAATTCTAACAAGAATAACAATAGTTTACAGACAGCTACTATTCACGTGAAACTTCAATATCAAAGCGTGTCTTATATTTCAATATCTGCTTGGAATAGCTGTTAATATTATTATTACGCTATTTCCATATTTTAAGTAAAATACAGGTTTACAAGGTACAATTTTAAATACTGGAAAGCTTTCATACTCAAATTACTATCATTAAAAATTATAACTCATCGTTACTGGACTACGAATGTCTCTTACTTAATATTTTTAATATTAAAAAGGTGGCAATTGCGGCACACGAAATATTGTACGTCACGCTTCTTATAAAGATGAAATTAACAATAATCAGGATAAGTGACCAAAAGCGCCGAGCGCAGGCTACACCATTAGTACCATAATGTTTGTATAATTAATCTGTATAGTTGTCAATTTCATGTTTGAATTCGCACTAGATTTTACCCGCGGTTGCGCTTGCGTAAATTTAGGTAAGGATAAGTTAGTAACAGTTCTTTTTACTGGATAAGTGTCTCTTTCTGTTCCCCTGACAACATCTTTCATGATGATCGGTCTTTTATAATGATCGGTAGAGTAGTTAAGGCGTGAAAGCATAACAATCAACAAACAACTAAACAATCTTACATTCGCAGTTATAATATTAGTTAGGATGACTAGTGAGATGTTTCTGATAGAAAGCTAGCCAGGCATCACCGTCAGCTCTATATTGTAAGTATCATATTCTGCGGGTACAACAAGGGCCAAATACGCCTGCTCACAGGAGCGTTTACTGGTCACTTTGGCACCAATGACTTCCTGTGCAGATTGAGTTTGACAAACAATTTGATCTGCAGAGCCTGTGGTGAGCGGAACGAGTCCATATTACACCTACTGTGTGAATGTGACGCGTTGGCTGGACTAAGGATGGGTCTGATTAGGTTGGCATATCCGAGCCCTGAGGACTTCAGGCTTCTCCCTCTGAAGTGTACGCTGCGATTGATGCAGTACATTCATAGGGAGATAGCTAAGGTATAGATCTCGGGGCCGACACCAAAGATCCCACTGGGTCGAAGTGTCGCCGGTCTGCACTGACTGGCCCCCGTAACAAGATAAGATAAGATAAGATCATATTTGTATAATCTATGTGGTTGTCTGTTTCTGCTACGAAGCTGGCATCTTCCGTGCTCTGTGGTGACCAAAATTGTGTTACAGAATTCAGTATTTTCACTTACCCATAATTTATTTAACGTGGCGGTTCAGCAAATTGCATTGTCGTCTGCAATCATGTAGGGTGTAAGATGCTTATGAATAATATTACTTTCATCTTGTCAGGGTCATTATTTATTATTATTATATAAACATTATTATTATTAAAACAAGAGTTTTATAATATTACTAGCTGTCCCAACAGACGTCGTCCTATACAAACCGAAAAAAGAAATAAAAAAGAAAACAAATCTAAACCATTCTCGAATCCACTTGAACACACACAAATGTCATCAAAATCGGTCCAGCCGTTTAGGCGGAGTTTAATTACAAACATACACACAGAAGATTTATATATAATATATAATATTATTATGCAATGGACGTTTTGATCTCGTTATGTATACATAATTTTTATTTTTAAATGCTTTTCATATAGATAAATTTCTGTATGGGGGACTGTACTCACTTTATAACAATGTAAACCAAAGAACAAGCGGACTCGAAACAACCAGTTATTGGTCACACAATTTTTTATTCTTTGTGTGATTCGAACCCATAACGTTCAACGTAATGGCAGCGGCGAGGTGATTACTTGAACCATTACGCTATTCGTGTAATCAAAAACACATATACGTATACATAATGCATGAGCACTCGGCTTACGGTCGAGTTAGCTGTCCGAGACACTCGCCCATCGCGGTCGTGCCATCTCAAGAACTGTGTCACACTGACCACTTGATGACGCAGACAGATTTTGCCGCAGAAGAGAAATCTGATAATAATTTGTTTAGGTTATTCTCGACTTCTGGAGCCAAAATAGGTCGATTTTAAATAATAAAATCGGCTAAAATTATAAACTGTCCTACAGCAGAGCTGGCCGCACAGGCTTCTTCTCAGAATTAAAAAGGCTTGGTCAATACTATGGACCGAATAACCAGAAAATATTGGTAGTCAGCCAGTCTCGGATAGATACCAACGGCCTTTCTGTCCTTGTCCTTCGTGTAAGTAGTTGCATACGATTCCATAATAATGTGTTCTATTATGTCGGTCAAATTATCCACTAAAAAGTTAAAAATAATTGCGTATTCTTGTGAATAATTAAATTATTGTTATTAATGGAGTCGGTGTCAGCTAATGTAGGTTTGTAACTACTTAAACATGAGATGTGTTGCTATAATCATAACATAACATTGGCATGCACAATTACACACAGACGCAGCACGCGGCGCAGGCGGCTGACACCGGCTCCAAAAATAACAATAATTTAATTATTTAGGTACAAAAAATTATTTTTTAGCTTTTAAGTGCATTTTTGTTTTAGAATATTCGTTATTGAGGTCGGTTTTCTTTTTTGATAAAACTGTTTTTTTCTCGGTTTTTAGAGAATCTGAAGTTCGATAACTGATTTTATTTGTCTGAATGTGGGTAGACTTACTAAACGCGCTGCTCATAATAATATGAGACAGCGCCGTTTAAATGAGTCAGTCAAACTAATAAAGGGAGAAACGCCTCTCTAAGAATAGGAAATCTACCTCCAGGGCCATTTTAAAAGAGACTTGTGAAGGGCGCAAAAATAGGCTTCCGAAAATGCGGGCTTACATGAAAAATGTTTTGGTCAGAAAAAATCGGGATATACCGTTTAAATAATTTTTGACCATAGTGCATCTCATGATAATTTCAAATACGGTTGGGATGATATGTTTTATTCCGAGATTCCGGTGCCTAATGGCTTCAGCGTCATATTAAAAGTTGTATTATAGAAATCATTTTGTTTACTTTTTTGTGTATACTTTATTGAGTTTAACAGTTGCACGTAACTTTAAACTATTAAATGCTATCAATAACCAATTTGGAATTCTGTAAGCAATACATATACATAATTATGTATGTGATTGTAGCAATCACGGCAGATTTGCTGCCATTTATCAAAGAATTCCGTTGTATAAACCGAAGATCTTTATCAGAACATCACCAAACTAGAATGGAGCTACCTCGAAACACTACGAAGGGCTTTCAAGCCATCCTACACAGTTGTTTATTCTATTCTTGCCAAAAATGAGAACATCATCAATCAAAAATGAGAACATCATCAATGTAGCCAAATAGGCATTAATAAGGATAACTCGAAATGGAATGGTCAGATCTGATCAAATTAAATAGGATCAAATGAAAATCACCAGCTTTCAAATAAAAAATATTCATCAAAACCGGTTCACCTAGAAAAAAGTTATGAGGTAAAACACATTAAAAAAAACAGTCGGATTGAGAACCTACTTCTTTTTTTGAAGTCAGTTAAAAAACACTTCCCGCACCTGTCCCGCAATTTAAAGATCGTCAGCAAAAGGTAATTCCGGCCTTTGCGCCTGCATATTACATAATTAGCTGTCCTCGGTTTGTAGCGTGATGGTATATAACCTATAACCTTCCTCAAGAGCTGAGCTATCAAGTAGGTACTAAAATAAATTCACAAATCCGACAGGTAGTTCCAGAGACTCGTGTGCTAAAACAAAGAACTCACTTCAGATTTATTATATTAGTGTGGATTGTTATTTAGTTATTATTTAACTAGATTAAATAAACAGCTATCGTATATTTGATCAGGTGCATTAATGGCGGTTGCTGGTGCTGGCGCGTTTAATTTCCGAGCCAACGGCTGCTTTAGCTAAGTTTATTCGAGTTTGAAAGTGGTCGGTCGGTTAGATGTTGATTGCTTTACTTAGTACAGATGTATAGTGTGGTGTCTGTGTCTTTAAGTCGGGCATTTGAGCGCTACTTGGAACTTGGAGCTAACTTGAAACCGCAAGAACACATCCTTCATTCTGACTTGGAGTTCATATACAGTATAGAGGTAGATGTAGAAGTTACAATAGTTATTTGATTGCAAGTGGTTTTATTGCATTTGGAAGACTATTTTCTAATTGAATTATTTAGTGACGTCACAAATGAGTCGGCTCGCTTGGATACTTACCACACTTTTACAGCTACTATCGTAGGAGTAGCAGCACTCTTATAAGCATTCTGGAGTATTCCAACCTAATTCTACATAATATTTATACGAGTATGTATCTACCTTTGCCATACCTTTTCTTTGTTCCCATCTTTGATATCTTTCCTACGGATAGCAAGGCGATATCTTGATATTACTAACGATCATAAGCTCAATCTAAACAGTCATGAGTCTGTGTGAAACAAACAGCCAATATGATGTAATTACTTACCATCGACTCCAAATTCGGCACGTTCCATTCGTAGCCTAATAATAACTTAAAACGTAACTCATATTTCGTTTTGTTAGTGTTACGAAGTCGGTTTGCATTTTTTATTAAAGGTTATTTTAAATTTATTAGAACTAAGTGTAAATATATATTCACGGTTCAGTTGCTTTTCAGCAGTAAACTTATTATGTTAATTTATTTGTATTGTACATATAACATATCTAACTTCTGAGTAACACCCACACGCATGACATGCAGTCTTAAATATATGCATCTATATGTATTCGCCAGTAAAGTTTTAGGCGTTTCCTACATAATAGAAAAGAACTTATAGCCTTTCGACACATTGACTGATAATAATATGTGCTATTATTGAATAAATTAGAAATAAATTGCCTGACAGAAAACTGAACAAAATATTTGCACGTCCCTAGATTCGATATCAATAACAATTGATAGTCAATATATAAGCATAAATACATAAGGGGCAGTCCTCTTTATAAGGATCATTAGCAGAAACTTTCGTCACGCTAGACAAACTGTAGACTGAAGCAAGTGATCGAGCACTTTTAACTTTAGATAGCACTTGACGAAGTTCACGCTATCTTAATGATTTCAATTAATTTGCTGAGCCTATTTAGTCTTATATTACTGTGAGACTGTCGGCAGTTGGGTAAGCCTTAGGTGAGTGACCTTTGGCTGTAGTTATCAGACATTGAATGCGCATCCCTCAATACAGTTATACTTCATGGTTGTTCATTTATGATAAGTTTATGCGTTCGAGAACTCGACGCGGTAACCATGTGCAAAAAACGGTTCTTGCGTGTGTGGTTGTCCAAGTAACCCGTATGATCAAGTCTTGTGAATAGCTCGCCAATATGTAGAGCATGTAACCCGTGATAGACAAATGCATCGTGCACAAACCATATTAGTACTAATTCATTTATTAGTATTTATGTTGTTTGACACGATTTCAGTATGAAGAAGAACTTTATAGACATAATAATTCAACGAATAGTAATAATACCAAATTTAGGAGTTATTTGTGTATAGCTCTCAGGGTTCTAACAAGCATTTACAGATTATATTCTTTTACGTTCTGTGTGAGGTTTGATGTCATATAGCGCATTAGCAAAGTCGAAGAGATTAATTATAACTCAAATTCATTCAATCAATTTGAAAGGAAGAAATACTTTACTGGCGCTTATAAACATACAAAATAAATAGTGTTAGTAAAAATATAACAAGACTTAAAATATGTAATAATGAAATATGATATATACTCAGAACCTGTATATCTTCGAAGGGACAGGTACGCACTACCAGACTCGTTGGTCTTACTATAATATTTTTTAAAAGGAAAACGAGAAAACATATCTCAGTCCTAGAAATTCAACTTGGAACCTCACTGTAGCATGTTGTCATAAGTGCTAACTAATGCCAACAGACGAACAACTGGCCAATATTGTATAGTTAAACAAACAATACAATAAAAAAGTAAACATAATATCTTTTTAAACTTTACCTATTTTCAATTTTGCTTAAAAATATTATTTTATTAGTCTTGTTAACCTCTCCAACTAAACTAATATGCTTGTTAGTCGGTAACAAAATGGCCGGTATTCAACCACGTCCTCATGATTGCAAGCCAAAATTTATTACGTCAATATAGGCAATAAAAGTGCTACCCTAAAATCAATTAACAAGCTTCAACGTCATAGATACTATAGTATAGATACAATTTATTGATGCATTTTCCTCAGTAACGTTATAACGCTGCGAGGCCTTAATCAAGTGTCAATCACCGATGTAAATGCTCGCCCGACGGATTCATTTTGCGCCGGTAATTGCTGTGCGTGGCCTCAATACGTGCATGCATATGCAACTATATGCATGGGTTATTTTAATTGTTGCATTGATGGAAATAGCTTAGGGCAGTATGTTTTTTAAACTCCTTTATTTTCCAATCGCTTTTTGATATATGCAATCTATAGATTTTTTAACATTTATTTGGTTACTAGATTTCGCCCGCGGCATCGTTCGCGTTAATGTGAACTTTGACAATAGTAATTTTTTCTAATTAAAAGTATCCTATGAACTTTTTTGTATCCCTGACTACTCGTATGTGAAATTTCATGATGATCGGTCAAGTAGGTTAGGCGTAAAAGCGTAACTAAGAAAAACAATCCATTTGCAATATTTAGGATTTTCTCGTATACTCCACTGTGGTACTTAAGCGAATATCTAATTAAAAAGGGTGTAAAAGTTGCTGATTCGTGATTTTTACTAAAATCATTCGCATAATATGTATTTATAATCCAGTTATGTGAATGCAAAATCCAAAACATAATTAAGAGCTATTATTGTTTTTCAATTCCTAAATCACTGCGCATCCTGATAGCCATTTAATATTTATGTGTTCAAGCAATCTCGTGACGTAATATGCAATCAGTATGACTGCATAGATGGCGCCATGATTTACGCTCCGAGCGTTCTGGGTTTGATCCTCACATGGTACAAAAAATTATACGATCCGTAAATAATTGTTTCGGTTCACCTCGACACAGGAGTAATGGAAAATGCAGAGATGTCTTGAAAATAAGATAATAGTCATCATTGCCGTCATTGGTAATTGTGCTTGCCACATTACTATAAGAACCAACCTGCCGCTACTCGAGCTACCTACGTCTTCCTTCTCTCTTAGCCTTTATTATTCCCAAGTCACTTGGGGTCGGCTTTTCTGGTCTAACCGGATTTGACTGGATATCAGTTTTCACACGGAGCGGCTGCCACCTGACCTCCGAAACCCGAAGGCTAACGATACCCTAAGGCTAGACCAGTGTCAGGATATTAGAGGGTTACTGACTTTCCCAATAACGACTGCCATAGATGTTCATGGCAGCCGGGACCAACGGCTTAACGTGCTCTCCGAGGCACGGAGCAGGCGATAATTGTCAATCAATACGCACATAATTTCGAAAAGTCATATAACTTCCGAAAGTCAGAGGTGCGCGACGTGGGTTCGAACCTGAGACCCTCTGCATTGCAGTCTGTTGGTCTCCTCACTGAGCTATCGCTGTCTATCTACCTACTACCTACGTCTAATCAATGTTTATTGCAACCTCTAGAGCAGTTACTGATAACCGAATTTATACGATAAAACAGTAAAGTTATATCAGAAATCTCTTTACGCTAAACACAGCCTTACAAAAATTTGTATGATCCATAAATAATTTTTCCCAATCTGGGTATCCTTTGCATCTTTGATGAAAATGTTAGGAAACTTGTCCGTGACACAGGATTAGTTCCAAGTGAGGAGATATCTTATTTAAATAAAATTTACTTGCCGTGACCAGCTAGCATTACTATTAAATTATCAAAGAATCTTCCGATACCTACCTATGTCTATGAATCTTTATTACACCCATTGAAGCAATCATTGATAATCGAATACACACGCTAAGACAGCAAAATTATATCAGAAGCCTCTTTGTGTTAAACAAAACCTTATATAAAACAATACGTACGCTTGTCTTTAAATAATCTCGTATAGGACTCAAAGTTCTCAAAGACTCACGTTTTCATTAAACACACTAAACCATTTTAGAGATGAGTATTTTTGAAACTATTGCCAAAGCCACGATAGTTAATAACGCATTGATTAGTTCCATCACAGAGATATGAAATTATTGGCAAACTAATTAACAATTTGATTTGAAACGTTCTCTTGCTGGTATATATTATCCAGTCACGTGGAATTATCCCCTTTTGATATCGACATTCGTATCCAATTTGCAAATGTGATTATATTAGTTATTGGACCCGATCTCATCTTTATATTGGGTCACTACAAAATATTCAAGCTAGTATATTCAATTCGTTGGTGGAGCTGAAGTGCTTTCATTACAAGGAACGACTTTAATCTCCTGAAATAGAATTTTTGAGGTAAACTTGAATGCCGATGACATATTCTATGAGATTATTCCGAGGCATAATACATGTTCCGTGTGTGTTAGCTACCACATTACTACGATTGCCACTAATTGAATTGATTCTTTCAAAAGAGGATAGTTGTATTAAACATGATCTACAAAGAATTCTATTATTTACGACTTATGCGGTTGATCTCTTCTCACAGAGATAATAAAGTAGCTTTTGTTTTTGCCGATAACTTGTGATTGGTACCTCAGATGTGATCTAAAATAGCCAATCAATAAGTGGGTATAATTATTTGCCTTATTAGTAGTACATAAAAATTGGTGGCGCAGCGACAGTACCAAGGATTCGATCCCCGTGACAGGCAAAATGATTTACTTAATATTGTCTTCTATTTACGCAAATATTATTCATTGAAATTAAACTGCTATATACGGATTTTATCGCGTTGTTTATTTGACACTTTATTACAAAATTTTGAAAATTGTTACACTACTATTAAACTTTACTAATGTTTAAGCTAATTAAATTATTATTAAACTATTTAGATTTAATTTATTTTTATTTTACACTTTCCCCGACGTTTCGGTTGCTTTTCAGCAGCCATGGTCACGGGGAGACTAAGATGGCAGTTGTCTCAATGTTCCAGTGTAGTTATTTCAAAGTACCCGAACATAATTTAATCATTGGTGTTTCTATTTACGCAGAATGAGCTCAAAGTATCATGAAGTCTAGCTGTGGTTTGCTTCTTCTTGGGTTTGACTATTTTTATTACTGGATCCCAAGCTGGTGGTACATTCCAACCATCTTCTCTATTAAAATTAGGATGTTTTTTGATTTCAATAGCCTCGCGAAGCATCCTTGGTAGGAATCGGTGTTCTTTAGCGAGAATCTGTGGTTTGTCAAATCTCAGGTAGTGGTTGGTCCCCTGTTGCACATGTTCACACACAGCAGACTTCAACGAGCGTTGGTGTTTTACATCAGCTATGTGTTCTTTTATGCGGGTGCCTATGTTTCTCTTGGTTTGACCAATGTATGAGAGTCCGCAGTCACAATCTATTTTATAGACCCCTGCATCTTGTAAAGGTAGTTGGCACTTGACGGATGGTAAAAATTGACTTATCTTCGTTGGCGGCTTGAAGTATGTGTTGATTGAAGCTCGCTTCAAGATGTAGCCAATCTTGTCAGTGACACCCCTTACATAAGGCAGTATAGCAGGCTGGCGCTCGACTGTGGCTGGCTTTTCTCGGGATCTGTGACAGCGGCGCGGCTGTTGGAGCTTGTTGTCCTGCAGTACTTGCTTGACATGTTGAAGCTCGGCGTCCAGGTGTTTCTTGTCACAGATCCCATGGGCTCTCTGAAACAAAGATATTCCCACGGTAGCTAACTGTTTAGGATGGTGGTGAGATTCACCGTTGAAGTACCTATTTGTATGGGTCTTTTTCCTATATACAGTGTGGCTCAAAGTATGATCAGGATTCCTGATGACAAGTACATCTAAGAAAGCTAATGAATTATTTGCCTCTAATTCCATAGTAAATTGGATGTTATTGTTAATGGAATTAAGATGTTCTAGGAATACACTTGCACTATCTGTTGGTAATATTGTAAAAGTATCATCTACAAACCTCTTATAAATCCTGGGTGTGATGGGGGCAGTATGTAAAGCTCGAGCCTCGAAGTCCTCCATATATATGTCAGCAACGACAGGCGATACTGGGGACCCCATTGCGACACCATCGAGTTGTATGTAGAATTTATTGTCCCACAACAGATAGCCAGTTGTTAAGCAATGCTTAAGTAGTTCTGCATATTCCTCAGGCAAATTGTACTGTATTAGCTTCCTTTTAGTTATTTCAATACAGTCATGTGCAGGTAAGCATGTAAATAATGACTGTACATCAAAACTAACCATTGTTTCATTGTTAGTGAGACGTATGTAGGTGTTTAATTTCACTCACAAAATGGTATGAATCCTTTACATGTGCTCTCGAGTTGCCTCTGAGTGGTGAGAGTATCTTCGCTACGTGCTGAGCCAGTCTGTAAGTTGGTGTGTCGATCTGACTCACAATAGGACGTAGGGGAGCGTTTTCCTTGTGTATTTTTGGTAACCCATACAGCTTTGGAGGTTTTACGCAAGCTGGTATTAATTGTTTAACGTCTAGATCTAGTTTTTCGGAGTATTTATGAATGATGTCTTTGGTTTTATTCAATATTTTGTTCGTAGGGTCTGTTTTAACCTGTTTATATGTTGTTTCATCCGAAAGTAAATTTTCAATTTTATGTTTATAATGATTATTATAAAATATATATATATATATATAATTATAAAAAATGATTTACTTTAAAAAAAATCACTGTAGCGGTACGAAGTCTGTAACTGTGGCAATAGGCTAGCGCCTTAAAACGTGGTAATTAACACCATTACTGCCAAATGTGGGTGTATAATACACATCTGCTTATCTCTTCGGGGATGTAGGCGTGAGACTATGAATATAAGTATGAAAATCGGGTTTGGTTTATTACATTACCTAATACAATCATTCAAATTAGGTAGGTACATAAACAGGTCTTCAGGCACTTATTCACATACCATAACTATTATTACTAAAAACAATGTAAAATTGGTAGGCCACATCCTTCTTTGGTAGATGTTTCACTAAAGTAACTTTCTACAATGGGTTGCTTTTCCAACGCGCTTCTCCGACAATACAGCAATATTAGAGCGGTACGACATCATGCGACAACGACTCGAGCGGGTGCCGATGCTTTGGAACTTTTAATCTGGCAATATTTTTACTGCAATATGTGGCTACAATGTTTGAGTGAAAGTTGGCCTGGCTATCCTGACTAGCTCAAACACATTTGAATGCATCGGCCATTCCAAAGATAATTATTTGTTTAGCCATATTATGTAAAATATTGACACGTCTGTACTATGGCTGTTGTTATCGGCCTACTGGCCGTATATCGACGTCCAATGACGTCGATAAACATGACAATTTATTGTAGTAGAAATAACGGTATCTGTAGATAATATCTACAGTTATCGTTATTTCGACTATACCAGCGTCATCAACGATAACGTTAATATCGTGTCATAGGTAGCAAAGATATCGTTTCAGTGTCATCTGGTGGATGTGTGTCATAGGAGTCTATTTCCATATTCACAGGTATCAATTTCAACATCGTAGTAGGTTTATGTAAAAGCGCTCAGACAACATAGCGACACAGATTAGTATTCCGTCTACGTTCGAACAGATAATCATAAAGAAATATTTTGCCACATTATGTACCTTTGAGCAGCATGCCGAATATGGAAATGTTATTAACTCGGCTTATTGAATTGTATAACACACATACCTTCCACACGTATGCTACATATTTGAGAGAAATATACGATTTATATTATGTTTTTGGATTCTATTTATATGAAATAACCATTGAATGAACATGATGAAAGATAGAGAAAATAAGTTTCTATGTAATGTGCGTTCTTTCATATTTGATCTCCATTCCTTGCTCTAGAAACCCCTTCATTAAGTCCCCTTTTGCTGTGTTTGCAAAAAACGTACCTAAAGTGCATAGTCTTCTTCATTTGCAGTAAAGGCGTGTATATATTAAACGAAAATTTAATTATGAATTGTAAGTATTGATTGTTGCTGAAGTAAGCCGCTGTGATGGGGTTGCGAAGAAATTCGCGCCATTTCGATACGACAACCGGTGTCTAGGTAAATTAAAAGTTATCTTGGGGGATAAAGCAAGTAGACATAGGCTAAAAGAACTGCTTACTACCAGACAGGTACATGACATGCGGCAGGCATGTGTGTGATATGCCGCAGGCAGCGGCTTTATTGTGTTTCTTTGGCATAGCTACAGCTAAACTAAAAGCCATGTCTATTAGCGGTGGTTACTACTTAATATACGCTGACTCATCTGCCACGAAGAGCACTCAACGATTCTGCCAAATTTCTTATTTGACTTTCATCTCTATTTTATTCCCGACGTGTATTTGATTTGCGTTCTTCATAAAAAACTGTTGTTCTCGTTAACAGGACACAGTCTTTTGCCATTCAGTTCTATAAAACACCCTCATATTATTTTAACTTTAGCAACGATCTTTTTGCAATACACTTTCGTACTAGGTATGAATGCTGTGTCGCGGAAGACTACAAATATTCAAATAACAGACACAAAGCACACCTACACTTGAAACAACAATTTTTGGATCACACATATTTTTACGGTTCGTGTATGGCGTAGTGACATTATTTTTATATTAGGTGATCTGCACACCACCTATGCAGGCAATTAAGTTTGTACTTAGTTCTGAATACTCAAGGACTCTAATTATAGTTGACATCAGGAATACAGCGTTTGAGTTATTAGGATACAACGGCAATGTGAACATCAAAGTACATAGTACTTACAAAGTCTCTTTAGTAGGACATGAAACGGACACGTAATTTGTGCATGCGGTTCACTGCTTCATAAATGTAGCGTCATCTTCAGGAAACGTGATTCCTATCATTCAAAGACCCGAAGCTCTCGTCAAAGAATAGTCCGGTGCTGCGTAGTAACAATTAGGTCAACAATGACTATCATTGTAATATTGTCTTCTATTTACGCGAAAATTATTCATTGAAATTAAACTGCTATATACGATATAGACAACTGCCATCTTAGTCTCCCCGTGACCATGGCTGCTGAAAAGCAACCGAAACGTCGGGGAAAGTGTAAAAATAAATTAAATCTAAATAGATTAATAATAATTTAATTAGCTTAAAAATTAGTAAAGTTTAATAGTAGTTTATTACAAAATTTTGAAAATTGTTACACTACAACAATTTTCAAAATGTTGTAATAAAGTGTCAAATAAACAACGCGATAAAATCTGTATATAGCAGTTTAATTTCAATGACTATCATTGTATTAGCAAGATTACATAGTACTAAGTTGTTTGTGTAGTTGTATATCAAATGGTCTGTCTTGATGGCACAGCGATGGTGAAAGCGATTGCTGTGCATGAGGTCTCAGGTTTGATTTTTGCTTTGAGCAAAGTGGTATTGGGGTTTTAGTCAAAAAATTTTCAATGGCAGTACGGAGTCTGGAAATGTTTCAAGTGGAAAGCAAGAGGCTCTTAGCCTAAAAAATAAATAAATGTAAATGGGTCCTGAAGTCCTCCATACTTAACAAAAGGAACTCTTACAACTGAACAGACTAATACTATGGTCTCTAGGTACAGCATATAACTCTCTTTATCGCGAATGTGTTCATTTCTACAATTTCGCTAAAGTGGGCGTATTCTTGTTTGAAATAAACATTATACATAAATTGCGTATATTCTTTGACGGAAATAATCACCCTGCCTTCCATTTGGTTAGCTGTAAATGTCCATAGGAGTAAGTAACAGATAATTGATAAATGGAATATAGTTAATAGTAAATACTCCTCATATCCAGTAAGTATGTTTATTAGTAATTACATGTCGGCAGAGCCTTTGACTAGCGAAGCGAATAATTGTTCGTCGAGCTCAATGCGAATCATTCCGGATCATAACGCAAACAAATATTACACGCATATCTGTTTCTATTTGTGTCTAACTATCAATCAATTTATGTTATTTAGTCATACAATACAAAGGGTCTCGGGTTCGAACCCATGTCGCGCACCTCTGACTTTCGGAAACTATTGACAATTATCTCCTGCTCCGTGCCTCGGAAAGCACGTTAAGGCGTTGGTCCCAGCTGCCATGAACATCTATGGCAGTCGTTATTGGGAAAGTCAGTACCTTCTAATATCCTGACACTGGTCTAGCCTTAGGGTATTGTTAGCCTTCGGGTTGCGGAGGTCAGGTGGCAGCCGCTCCGTGTAAAAACTGATATCCAGTAAAATCCGGTTAGACTAGAAAAGCCGATCCCAAGCGACTTGGGAATAATAAAGGTTAGAGAGAAGAAGAAGTCATACAATAATATATTAATATGATAAAACTTTGATGTGTCTAATATTTATTTATTTCCTAACTAGTAAAAAAATATTAGGTATACAAACAATGTTTTTATTTGATGCTATGATCAGCAGCGAAAAATGTATGTTGATGCTATTTCCATACGAAATAACATGAACCTCAGTTCCACGGCTTAGTTCTATAAAATAACCAAAAGACTGAATTATGTTACCAAAATAATTAAACACAATTATTAGTTTATTATTGATTACCATACATTGTATTATGGATCACATAAATATTTGTTGCTGTATTTCATATTGTGTTAAAATCGAAAAATTCTGGTCGCTCAACTGTGCAGAATACTCCTTGTAGCTTAGAGAAAGGGTGATTCTCGGGCGATTAAAGTAATCACCATCGCCATTCACAAGTTGTGTAAAACCGAGATTTAACTTGAAGCCTAACGCGGCTTGATTTTATTGCCCTATAATTTCTCAAACCCATGAAAATATTACGTAATCAAATTTGCCATTTTTCGATCCTGTATTAATTGTTATTACACCATCTACAACTATTTGTATTCTAACCAATATCAAGTAACAAAGGTTTTTTATTTTCGATTAAAATGTTGCAATGCACCTAATAAAGTAATTGAATAGCCGCAAGGATTATTTAAAGCTACCAACCATAAGCGAAACTTACGCGATTATGTCACTACCCACGAGTCGGTCAATATAACATTATAACCAGCAATTATTTAAAAAGACTATCTCACTGACGCAATGATAGTGAACGTGGCTGCTTTGCGTCGGGTAAAATTGTTATTGAATTTTCTAGTCAAGAAATTCTCAATATTAGCACGGAGTTAGAAAGTTGGTGGCGTGTCAGATTGCCGTCTTATCGGAGTATGAGAATGAGGGAATAGAGAGTACAGTAATATTTCCTGTGCAGATAGCTGGTCTCCGTTTAAAGTAGCTGCCGTGACTAAAATTCAGTCTGGAGCCTTTTTTAACTTGGCGAGCCGACATATTCGTACCGTAACCAAAATAAATAATTGGCTACAGTGCGCGAGCTCTACCAATCATAAAATGACTGTGCCTGGTTTGCTTATTCCAAATCCATTACTCAATCTAAACACATAAAAAATTCCAGCTGTAAACCATTGTGTTATTCCGAACTACAGCCATGGCGCTCAATGGGTAAAATTTATTTATGAAACAATGTGTGGCACAGACCGGTACATACAAATACAAATACAAATACAAATTATTTATTTGCTTTAAACAGGGTGATACATAAGGTGGTTTGTAACATACTGGAATTGAATAATATATTTGGCAAAGGCTTCGGGTTTGGTATGAGTATCACGATTTTTTATATTTATTTTAGGTAATCAGATCACGTATAAATATCGAAAATGTTATTGGATCTCATATTATATAAATTATCGACATATTATTTGTTAATTTTAAAATAAATTTTAGTATGGTGATTAAAAAGAAACGGAATCTTGCATAGAGATTGACGTAATTAATATTAATTGTACGTAATAAATACGAATGGCGAAATATGACGTTAATGTTGCGTAATCGATTTACTTTTTGCAAGCATACGAATATTTTAATAATATGTTTTTTTTTATACTTGTCTCCTAAGTCTATCTAATTGGTCATATATGTAGCATAGCTGTCCAATTAATCGATGTGCAATCATCGATTAAATATGCCGACTGTTAGATTTTTAAGTGATTCGAATGATCCCAGGTAATTATTCAAATGTATTAGTCGTTGGTTGGTTGCTGGATTGGTGATTTAATTACGTAATATATATTGTAATATTATGTATTACAACATTAGAACAAAATTAAGATCTTCACAAATGATGAATTACGTGGCAAAGAAGCTACAAAGAACTGCCTTGTTCACGACATACCAGAAAATAAGAGAATCGAAGTTTAAAAGGTAAAAATTAATAAAATTGAACCACTGGCGTTCGCTTGGCACGAAAATATATTTAGCACGATTGAACACAGTCAAAACATAATTGCATTTATGATTTAAATTATATTATTAAGTAACAACGAATTGATATACTTACATTTGGAGATCATATCACATATTTCGAATGTGTTTTTTTCCATAGCAATAGCGCATCGCTAATCCACTTACAATAGCCGGGAATTTCAATTGTTATTTTGGAAATGGTCATATCTTAATTGTTATTTATTTAAATGCGCTGTAGCTGCACACATGCTGAATTGCTTGGTACTTAAACATAGAAGTGAAAATGTGGATGTTCTACTGTGGAATACTTAAGAAAGAAGTGTTAGTTGGAGGAGTAGAACACTTACACCTGTGCTAGGCTCAATCGATTCGAGATATTGAGAGTATATACAGATGCTATATTATATACCTACAATAGATTTTATTATTTTCATCATCGTGCTATTTTCTTATTTATGACGGCCGCGATGGCGTAGTGGCTAGTGTAACCGACTGCCACGTCTGAGGTCGCGGTTTCGATTCCCGCACAAGTTAAACATTTGTGTGCTTGGACATGGACGTTTGTCTTGGTCTGGGTGTTTCTATGTATAATATGTATGTATTTACAAACATTATATATGTATGTTTATCCATTGTCTAGTACACATAGTACAAGCTCTGCTTAGTTTGGGCTAGATGGTGTTGTGTGTATATGATAGAATATTATTATTATTATTATTTGTTTCTATTTCACATGTATTTCCCTAATACGTTAGGAAAATACCCGGCTCTCTGGGAGGCTTACACGGGAACATGGGTCCAATATGTAGAGGCCCTTCGAGAGGCCTAATAATAAGAGGCTTAGTTTAGAGTGAGATGGGACATTCTCCGAGACACTAGCCGCGGAAGGTGTAGGAGACTATTGCTACATATGAAATCTAATTATTCTATCTATGGAGATGGGTGTTTAATGGTTTAGTAAAATGCAAACTACGGTTAAAAACGGCATCTGCCTGATATACTGTCTCAGTACAAAATATAAATGGCAGACGGTGACTCGCCGACTCACTAGATGGGCCCCCTGAATAACCACCATAGATATACAGGCCTAAAAAGCAGAAGGGGGCAACACCGTTGGAGTGGCTAGGGGTGGCAAGCGGTGCGGCGCTAGTTTCATCATCACGGGTCTCGTAAAAACAGAGACCTGGAGCTGGTTTCCCCGTAGTTATGCCTTTGAAAATGACACTTCCACCCTCGAGAATATAGCTCCAGCGGCCTCCCTCCGATCGGCCGACCAAGGCAAGCCAGAGTTGAAAGTTTTACGGGCGTTCTTAACCCAGCCAACCAGTAAAGGCCCTAACCGACTGTCTGGGGCATTTAGGACCGCAGTGTCGCCACTCACATTCAACTCGCCACAAGCTGCCCTGCGGTTTGTGCGCTTTAAGTTAACCTAATGATTAATTTTTCATCACAAGGTGAAGGTAATATTTTAAAACCTAAAGTACTATGCCCTCCGAGATCGCGTTAGTTTCATGAAGAGATAACGACTGCCCTAGAGAGGATTATTATTATTATCATTATTTCGGTTAATATTAAAATTCATAAAAAGAACAGCGCTTACACAAGCGTTTACTGCAACCAAATTAACTATGCTACCTCTAATTGGTAATTGTGGTACAATGGACAAGACAGCAATTAGCAATTAGTGGTAGGTACTGCAAAGGATTGTCAATTACTTAAGCCTAACCACATTAATTGCTTGCTTTAGGTAAGTTTAACGTAACAATTAGCTTCTGACCGCAAATTTATTGGAATGTAATTTTTTATATAATGTCTACTCGGTTTCAGATATTATGTTTTTATCTTGTTGTTGACCTCAAGTCTCCCTTACAGTTTTTACAAGTAACTGATCCAAGCTTTAGTCTGTAAAAGAAACGTATCACTCGTACTCGTCTGTTGCCGGCTCTATGGAATAAATCTGATGAAATCAAAGGAATAGAAGAGACAGACGTGTTTGCTTTCAAAAGTATTACTCACCAGACGCAACGTGGTTCCCGTGTTATGACACTCGCTAATTGCGTATATTCATAATAATAAATTTTAAATAAATAGATTGGCGTCGGGATGTGACGACCCCACTGCCCACTGGCGGATTATCTCCTCCAGTGTAGCTAGTCAACCGTTACATGGCGGTCAAAACATCCTAAAAAATAGGCAGAAGGAAATACAAAGATGCTAGGATGCCAGGCTATGGTAACGGCGGGGCAGGGGGTGCTAAGAATCTCCGGCAGAGATCGTGCTACCACTACCGACGAAAATTGACCCTGGCAACATTTAACACGCGCACACTGCGGACCTTCGAGAAGATTGTCGAGCTGGAAGAAGAATTGAGCAAGTTACGATGGGATATTATAGGCTTATCGGAAGTCCGAAGACAGGGGGAGGACTCGATAATTCTCAAATCCGATAACTTGCTCTTCTACCGGGAGGGCGACCAACAGTCCCAAGGTGGTGTCGGGTTCATCGTCCACAAATCTCTCGTGAACAACGTGGTAAATATCGCGAGTGTCGAGCAGGGTAGCGTACCTTATACTCAGAATATCTAAGCGGTATTCGTTGAAGGTCATACAGGTTTACGCTCCGACCTCGGCGCAACCCGATGAAGAGGTGGAAGCTATGTACGAGGACATATCTCGGGCTATACATAGCACCAAGACCTATTACACCGTTGTCATGGGAGATTTCAACGCAAAACTGGGCAAACGAGGCGGTGATGAGCAGAGAGTGGGCCAATTTGGATATGGACATCGTAACTCGCGGGGCCACCTGCTGGCTAGCTTCATGGAGAAGGAAGGACTCTATATGATGAACTCCTTCTTCAAAAAGCGAGAATGCCGCAAGTGGACCTGGATTAGTCCCGACGGTGCGACCAGAAACGAGTTAGACTTCATCATGTCAACGAAGAGGCAAATATTCAATGACGTCTCCGTAAACAATTCGGCGAAAGCTGGAAGCGATCACCGGATGGTTAGGGGCACATTGAATAAAAATACACGCCTAGAACGGTCTAGATTGATGAAGTCCACGCTCCGACCAGCACCAGTTCATATCCAAAACCACGAGAGCTTTCAACTCGAACTCCAAAACCGTTTTGAATGCTTGGACGAGTGCGTAGATGTGGACGACTACAACAACAGGTTCGTGGATGCTGTCCATAGAGTAGGGTCTAAATTCTTTAAGTCCCAAAAGACTAAAGGATCAAATAAGATCACAGGTCCAACTCGGGAACTTTTAGAGGAAAGGATGTAGGATGCTTCTGCAATCCTCTAAGGATATGCCAGGATACTGGTGCCTCAATAGACAGATCTCCAAATTATTGACTCGCGACCTTCGCCAATACAACACAATATGTGTCCGTGAGGCAATCGAGCGGAACAAAGGCTCCAAAGTATTTGCGAGAGCTCTATCTATTGGGAAAAGCCAGCTGACTAAGCTGAAAACGGAGGATGGTAGAACAATATCGTCCAAACCTGAACTCATGAAGGAGATCGAGATCTTCTATGGACAGTTATACGCGATTACAAGACCACCTGTTACCAATCCAGCAACACACCCTAGAGCTGGATTAACCCGACACTATACCGAAGATATCCCGGACGTCAGCCTGCATGAGATTAGTATGGCCCTCAAACAGCTAAAAAACAACAAGGTGCCGGGTGATGACGGAATTACGACTGAGCTTCTGAAAGCCGGCGGCAAAACCGCTATGGCAGTTCTACGAGGGCTTTCTCATTCCGTCATACTCGAGGGTAAAACGCCACAGGCATGGCACGGAAGTGTGGTGGTGCTTATCTTTAAGAAGGGCGATAAAACCCAGTTAAAGAACTATAGACCCATCTCACTTCTGAGTCACGTCTACAAGCTGTTTTCAATGGTCATCACGAATCGTCTCGAGAGTAGGCTAGACGACTTCCAGCCTCCCGAACAAGCCGGTTTCCGTAAAGGTTACAGTACCATAGACCACATACA
The DNA here is from genome assembly GCA_930367265.1 of Catocala fraxini. Taxonomy (NCBI): domain Eukaryota; kingdom Metazoa; phylum Arthropoda; class Insecta; order Lepidoptera; family Erebidae; genus Catocala; species Catocala fraxini. The sequence goes on along the minus strand of OV884025.1, from coordinate 8,643,099 downwards.
TACGCTGCGGCAGGTTATCCAAAAATCTAAAGAATATAACCAGCCCTTGTGCGTGGCGTTTGTGGACTATGAAAAAGCCTTTGATTCGATTGAAACCTGGGCAGTGCTGCAGTTTCTCCAAAGGTGCCAGATTGACTACCGGTATGTCGAAGTGCTGAAGTGTTTGTATGAAAACGTCACCATGCTAGTCCGTCTCCAAGACCAGAGCTCGAAACCAATAAAACTACAGCGAGGGGTGAGACAGGGAGATGTTATATCTCCGAAACTGTTTACCGCCGCGTTGGAAGATGTTTTCAAGCTCTTGGATTAGAAAGGACTCGGCATCAACATCAACGGCGAGTACATCACCTTCGATTTGCCGACGATATCGTGGTCATGGCTGAGACCATGGAAGACCTCGGCATAATGCTCGATGACCTCTGTAGAGTTTCCCGACAAGTAGTCTTAAAATAAACATGGACAAGACGAAAATCATGTCCAACGTCCATATAACACCTACTCCTATTAAGGTTGGGAACTCTACTCTCGAAGTTGTCGACAAGTATGTATACCTGGGACAAACGATCCAGTTAGGTAGATCCAACTTCGAGAAAGAGGTCAATCGTCGAATCCAACTCGGCTGGGCAGCGTTCGGTAAGCTACGACATATCTTCTCGTCCAATATACCGCAGTGTCTCAAGACGAAAGTCTTTGACCAGTGTGTGTTGCCAGTGATGACTTACGGTTCAGAAACGTGGTCACTCACTATGGGCCTTATCAGAAGGCTCAAGGTCACGCAAAGTGCGATGGAGAGAGCTATGCTCGGGGTTTCCCTGCGGGATCGAATCAGAAATGAGGAGATCCGCAGGAAAACTAAAGTTGCCGACATAGCTCTCCGGATAGCCAAGATGAAGTGGCAGTGGGCAGGGCACATAGCACGCAGAACCGATGGCCGTTGGGGTGGAAAGGTTCTACAGTGGCGGCCACGCACCAGAACACGCAGCAGGGGTAGGGGTAGGGGCACCCCACAAGGTGGACCGACGACCTGGTAAGGGTCGCGGGAAGCGGTTGGATGCGGGTGGCACAAGACCAGTCTGTGTGGAAAACCTTGGGGGAGGCCTATGTCCAGCAGTGGACGTCTTTCGGCTGAGATGAATATTAAATCATTATATGGTATCATACGAACGATTTATTATATGAATAATAAATCATTCGTATGAATGATCACCAAATGGAAAAGGTACAGCGGGCTACACCATTAAAAACATCCGGAGCATCTACTCCTTCTATGTTTACAATCATGACCCTTTTTTTTTTTTTTTTTTTTACGTGTTGGAATGCATGACGCATACCCCTCCGCGGGGGCGGGCGGAGGGGTTATGTCGGACTCGCCGGGGTAAAAGAAAGATGTTAAGTAGAAAATGTACCTCCCGGAATACCGACTAAACCTACCACGGTGTTCCTCGACAAAACCACTATCGACGGGGCCGCGCGAATCACTTTCGCATGCGGTCGCGACCCCGCCGAGGTTTCGGCCCGCCGCACTGTGGGCTGAAAATCGACCTCCATAGACATAGAAATGAAAGTTGCTAGATGTTCGTTTTGTTGACGGATATGGCTTCTATTAGCTATTATACACATAACAATGTCATCTGAGCTAACTCCGCACAAAAATGAATTTATTATAAGGTTTTTTCGAAAAAAATGTATGGAGCTAGCATGAAAAATCTGAATATCTCTGAAATTGCAAGGAAAACCGTAATATCCTCAGAGATGGTTATAGGACTAATTATTTGTGATTTTTTGACATACTTCATATAACGGTACCTGCTGCAGAATTTTTTTTAAAAATCATCGATTTTTTTTTTTATTTTTAACATTAAACGATTTGTTTTGGTGTATAAGTAAAGAAACAACACGTTATATGCATATAATACTAAATCTTCGCCAGTTATTTGTTAAAATATCAAGAAAATTATTTTTGCCTAACATAGTATATATGTTTTAAAACAGTTAATTGGATACCATTACTGAACTTTGCATACAAGTAAACTACTGAATAATAAATTAGCCTTCTAATGAGTTCTGAATAAGAGATTAAGTGATTTGCAATGTCGCACAATGGTAACTACGGATTACACTAATTAAAATCTTACAGGTAAGTACATAAGTAACTTAAATAGTTAATTAGACATGTTACGAGTTCTAAGAAATATTTTCGACAACTGTCTAATGAGGTCGTTAACTAATGTTGGACTGAAATATAAAAGGGTTAACATTTTGCATCATAATTTAGTTTATTCTAAGCTTTGTTACCCCTAACATATCACTGTGAAATTTTATAATGGAAAGTTTAAATACCAATTTAGACCTATTCGTTCTTCTAAAATGTAAGAGTACTTCATTTGATCATGAGGTATTGTTTAGTGAAGTTATATCCCGCCTAGACGTTTGTCTTTCCGTTGAAGATCAAGTGACTCTAAAAGAATTTTGTCAGAGATTTGTACGAGCTGCATCACAAAGGTGGCAAAAATCTCACCGAATTCTTGATACTTTTAGAAAACAATACGAAATTTGGCTGCAAGCAACTATCGATTGGCCAAGTTGTATAAATTTAGTCGCTCAAGAACCAACTGTTGCTGAGGGATCAAGATCAATCTCTCCAGAACCCTCAACATCATACTCTGTTGGTACAATGACAAAGAGGTCACGAAAACCATTCGAAGATCTGGGAAGCAAACAGAAGAAGAGAAAATCTGATGAGCATAAAACTGACAATCCCAGTGAATTGGCACATACAGCAGCAGCGCGTTTTAAGGAAGAAGGTTGTGAGGATATCGCATCTGTAATCGAATATATGCTGAAACATCCTGAAGCAGCCTCTAAAATTAAGGAAACGCTTAAGCAACCGGTAAAAACTATCTTATTTACACCAGAAAAAGCACTTGGATTACTCCTTTCATTAAAATTATCAAAGTGGCAATACATCACTTTACGAGAGTCAGCTATTCGGGAAGGTAGAAAGGATATTTATCCATCCTACTATAAAGTGCAACAAACCAAGCTGGCATGCTATCCTCCGAAGCAATCAGTGTTAGTGACCGATTCATCGGCAAGAATAACCCTTCAAGCTTTACTCGACATTACGGTCAAAAGAATCCTCCAAAGTTTTCCTAACGATGATGTGCAAAATAAGGATTTATAATTGATATCTAAATGGAGTTTTGATGGTGCGTCAAACCAAAGCCGATACAAGCAGAAAATGGATAGCGATCAAGACGATTCAAGTATTTTCATGACTTCCTTGGTGCCACTAAAACTGACTGATGGAGACAATACTTTGTGGATGAACCCAAAACCATGCTCAGCAATGTATTGTCGTCCAGTTCAATTTACTTTTGTGAAGGAAAGCGAAGCAGTAGTCATCGAACACAAACGACAAATGGATGAAGAAATTAAGGCTCTCATTCCTACAGAGTGCAATAATAGAAACAGGGTGAATCATCACCTAATGATGACAATGATCGATGGTAAAGTCTGCACGTATTTGTCTTAAGCCAGATCAAGTTCATCATGCTATTTGTGTTTGGCAAAACCGACAGAAATGAACCGTTTGGGTGTAGTAACAGCAAAGACCGTATCTTCTGACATATACGAGTTTGGATTGTCATCTCTACACGCCCGTATAAATTGTATGGAATGTTTACTACATATTTCGTATAGACTAGATTTTAAAGAGTGGGCTGCGAGAGGTAACGAGCACAAAGAAATGCTAAGTAAGAGAAAAAAGATTATTCAAGACAAATTTAAAGACGAATTAAATCTATTGATTGACATTGTTAAACAAGGTTCCGGAACTACTAATGACGGCAACACTGCAAGAAAGTTTTTCAAATTTCCCCATAAAACTGCAGCCATTACTGGGTTGGACGAAGAACTAATAAGAAGATTTGCTGTGATTTTACAGGCAATAACTTCCGGGGAAAAAGTAGATATAATTAAATTTAAAGATTATGCCTTCAAAACAGCAGAGAGGTACGTGGAATTATATGACTGGTACTATATGTCATCAACCGTCCACAAATTACTTATACACGGGGCAGACATAATCGAAAAGAATGATGTTGTACCCATAGGAAGTCTCTCGGAAGAAGTATCCGAGTCTCGCAATAAAGATTTTAGGAGGTTTCGGGAACATCATTCGCAGAAAAAGAGCAGGCAAGATTCGAATCATGATATCCTTAATATGTTAGTTGTTTCTTCGGATCCTTTTATAAATGTACAAAGGCCCAAGTTAGATGCCAAGAAAAAGGAGGATTTATTTCCTGAAACCCTCAATTTAATTCAGTTTCAAGAAACTGACTTTGAGTTTGTAGGCAATCTAGATTCTGATTCAGAAATCGACGAGAGTGATAAGGAAAACTAGAAACTTTTAATTATAATTCTATTCAATGTATTTTTTTCATGATCTTTCGTTATTTAGCTTTGGTACGTAACTATGTTTTGCAATTGATTTATTTTTAAATATTTTATATTACTATTCTTGTACCTATTTATATTTTTGCATACTTTTGTACCTATGTTTTGTTTTATATAAATTTTATCAACTATTAAAAAATACCTTTTTAATTTATTTTTCTTTTTATTTAATGCCTATTATTAGCGTTAATAAAATAACTAACTTATCGATTGATCTTTACTTTGACATTAGTAGAATTTAATGATTTAAAAAAATACCTTCATTTAGACATAATAATAAAATAATTAGACAGTTGTCGAAAATATTTCTTAGAACTCGTAACATGTCTAATTAACTAATTAGTTTACTTATGTACTTACCTGTAAGAATTTAATTAGTGTAATCCGTAGTTACCATTGTGCGATATTGCAAATCACTTAATCTCTTATTCAGAACTCATTAGAAGGCTAATTTATTATTCAGTAGTTTACCTGTATGCAAAGTTTAGTAATGATGTCCAATTACCTGTTTTAAAACATATATACTATGTAAGGCAAAAATAATTTTCTTGATATTTTAACAAATAACTGGCGAAGATTTAGTATTATATGCATATAACGTGTTGTTTCTTTACTTTTACAATAAAACAAATCGTTTAATGTTAAAAAAAAAAAAATTAAAAATTAGATGATTTTTAAAAAAAAATCTGCAGCAGGTACCGTTATATGAAGTATGTCAAAAAATCACAAATAATTAGTCCTATAACCATCTCTGAGGATATTACGGTTTTCCTTACAAGTTCAGAGATATTCAGATTTTTCATGCTAGCTCCATACATTTTTTTCGAAAATACCTTATAATAAATTCATTTCTGTGCGGAGTTAGCTCAGACGACATTGTTATGTGTATAATAGCTAATAGAAGCCATATCTGTCAACAAAACGAACATCTAGCAACTTTCTTTTCTATGTCTATGGAGGCGGCCACTACACGAAAGACCTACCCTATTGGCACTTCTATCACTCCCTACTGTCCCCCCTAGAGGGGAGACGGACTCGACATAGAGGCGCGCGTGGGAACACGCACGCCGCCTCTCGGACCTGGTGCTGAACGGATGGCGGGCAGGCCCACAAAGCCCGCCACCCCCAGGTCAAACCTCAGGGTGGCTGGAGGTCGTCCCGCGCCCTCCGGCGCCCGGCTCTGCGGTTGAGGAGAGGGTTCAAACGCTCCCTCTCCCGCTCCGCCGCCTCCTTGATGGAAATGACTTCCTCACAAAAGGAGGCGACGGCGTTCCACGACCTCTCGCTCCGGACCATAGACTTACAATCATGACCCGCCCAATGCTTCGTCAACCTACATCAACGAATTTTGTCTTAGAGCATATTTCTTTGTAGTTTTGTATCTACGCTCCTTTTATCACCAAATTAAGTAATCAAATATTTAATTGTTATTTGAATCAATCAAATCAAACACTCAATTCGAATTTTGATGTGTCGCAAATATTTAAATTATTCGATTTACCGGTAAACAATTGTGCACCGCTCACGTATATACATGAGCGATGCGCAATTGTTAATACATTCTAGTTGATGACGTCATCAACTACCCGTATAAAATAAATTCACTGACCTACATCCAGTACCACGTTCTTAGTTGTGTTGGCCTCTATTCACATATGACGCTACCTATCAGTTAGTCCCCTCTGAGAGTATCGTGCTGTGGTGAAGATTTTGAGAGGCTGCACATATTGTTTAACGTTCGTGTAGAGCATACATTACGTTGGTATGTTGCGCCCAAACTGCAGTTAAGGTGACCATGCGATATCAAAATGAATATAAAGGCTATTGTTATGCACTTTATTATTCGTGGTAAGTAAGACGAATCAGGCAGTTAGATATTAATGAAAATAATATTTTAGACTAACGTAGTGTGATGTCCCTCCAATGCTAGGAGAGAATCCACCGACCAAACAAACCTCGCACCAAACCTGGCAAACCTCGGTCCGGCAGTTCATGTTAGGAACATGTACATGTACTTATATATATATATGTAATTACTCACTGTGTAAACTTTGCATGCGCGATTCAGGATTGTATAGCTTCATCTGTCATCGTAAGTGTAGAATCACTAGAGTGTGAAAGAAAATAAATAACTTCTTGAGTGATAATTTACATCGCAACTGCTTTCTTCTACTTATCTTAATATTCTAAAATATATGTTTTAATGTAATATTTTAAGTGCTATACACAAGTGCCACGTGAGACTTTAGTCATATAACCCTTGAGCCGCTTATCACAAATTTCCAATTTTGGCTACTGAAAATTACTCGGCTTCAAAAATTAGTACAACTTGCCGACTTGTAGTTGCGCAGTTATATTTGAAGTAAGTAAGTCAGTGAGTGAGGGAAACCTAATACCCCTCCCTTCCTTGGGGAAGGGACAAATTTAAAAGGCCAGCAACGCACACAGAGACTCCTCTGATGTTGCTGATGTCCATGGGCGGCGGTAATCGCTTACCATCAGGCCATCTGTCTGCACGTTTGTCTCTTATACAATAAAAAAAAACGTTTTGCAGATGCATATAGAGAAACATATTTTGGTATTGAAACAACATTAAATACGCAAGTGTTTACGCTTCAACGCTGTTATAAAAGAGTACAGTAGAAAAATGCTACAACCAATAGTAAGTAATAAGCTGTTATTGTTTAATCTAGGAGCAAATTAATTTTCTCCTGCTTATGTACGAGTCATTTGCCGCCAATAATAAGGGAAAAGTACACAATAAGAATCTGGTAATAACGCAGAACCATTATTTCCATGCGCTAACTACATAACATAATACATATATAATAATAATAAAGGTAATATCATTTGGGTGTCGTAATTATTAATTCACTTTAGTCATATTGCAAAATTAGGCCCGACGCACGTTGGCGGTACGGCACGGCAGGGGATCCTTCGACATCCCTACATGTAAGCACACTGGCGGTAATCCAGTGGTAAAAGCATCGGACTTGCAATAAAGAGGTTGGTTGGATGGTTTCGAATTCCTCCCATGCACTACAGACGAAAACCCACTCAAACACAAGCAGCTTAGGTGTAAGGGATAACAAGAACATCATCATCATCATCTCAACCGAAAGACGACCGTTGCTGAACATCAGTCTCTCCCAAAGTTTTCCACGCAGACCGATGTTGGGCCAACCGCAACCAACCGTTTTTCGCGACCCTTACCAGATCGTCGATCCACCTTAAGCCTGTTGCGTCTTTCGAAAAAGAAAACTAGTATTTGTAACAAATTGATAGTAATCTTTTTCAAACAGGAAAATACGAGGTCTTCGTTGACGGGAACGTATGGTGTCACGAAGTGCACATAACTATGTACATACATGAATAATTGGGCGAGTGGATCGATGACGCCGACATGACGTGAGCTCCTCGTAACACATACATACATATGCATACCACTATACGTACCTACTGTGTATATGTATGTGTGTCAGAGTGGACACCTATAAGACTGTAACTACTAATTGGATAATAATTACTGTTTTTATCGTAGTAATAAGCGGTATTAATGAGAGTTATATGATATAGGACTATCGTTTTTGTCTGCCGGAATTTCTAGGTTATTTTTATATACACTGGCGGGTTTTCTGTTAGATTTTCAAGCATAGCAACGTGGTGGTTTCTCACTGGAACTAACTATTTAGCTAATATTCTCTACTTCGTGAAACCATACTTGAGAGGTGGATTCACAACAGGCAAATGAAATTTGGGGTTCGTAAGTTCTCACATCCGAACGTAGAGTAATTCCTTGCCACAATTGAATCATTCAAGTTAATACCTCAAATGATTAAAGTCGACAAAATATCATAATGGCACATTGCTAAATCATTACAAAATATAGGTGCATATTATAATATATCACCATATACATAACACTGCCAAGCCCTTCATGGATATTCAGGCATATTGATATGATAACATAATATTTTTTTAAATTACCTCGTTTCAGTAAGCACTTTAGCCAGATATCTATAATAGTTGAAAATATTTGGTAATCTTAAAAGTTAACACAAGCTGACAGAAGACATAGGCTTGATAATAATGTCATTACTTTGGTACGGAAACCAAAAGAGTACATTATACATTTGAGATAGTCATATCAAATGTATAATGTACTCTTTTGGTTTCCCTTTAAAGGAGGTTAAAAGGAGATTACAATGAGGGCGTGTAGTCACACGCCCTCATTGTAATATCCTTTAGTCAAAGGAAATCTTTGATAAAATGAAAACAAAGGACTATTTTAAGCAGGACTGGACTCAAGATACAAGTTGTCACAATAATAGAAATTAATATAAATTAGGTATGATTAGACAAGTGCGTAAGCAAGTGTGTTCTAAAATACTTACTTATACAAACCATTTTATAAAAACAGTAAATATTCCTGATAGCTGCTGTATATAATTTCATATATTGGAGAACAGTAGAATGTAGTACAGTCAGCGACATACGTAGCTCAAAATTTAACAAATTATATGGATTAAATATAATTATTTTATCATCCTTTAATTTATTAATATCATTATTTATTTGTGAACTGTAATTAAATCAACTATCCTTTAACTATTACTGATATTAGAAACTAACAAAACAAAACTAAGAAATGCTTTATGCTTTGCATACCTAATAATATGTGAAATTGAAAGTGCATGTTTTCTAGGTAACGTTTCAGGTAATAAATTAAGTAATTTAAGTTTTGATTGACGTATTTTTATAATGCACCTATGTAATAAAAATTATGTAATGATTAGAAAGAAATAACTTCAATAGAATTCTTTGATCAAAGGTGACAAAAAAGGACATAGTGTTCCACTACGATTATACATCATTCAGTATTTATCGGCTTTACGTACTTTCTAACGCATGGGGGAGTTTTACACGATCACACGGGACTACCACCGTTGTCTTGCTAACACCGGACTGCTATTGAAATGTCATAACAGAAAAACCCAATAACTTTTTGTTGGCCCGACCCGTGATTCAAACTCAGTTAGTATTAGTATTAGTTATTACGCAACGCCACAGAGGCGGTAAGTAAGAATGTAATAAGTGCGGCACAAGCAAAAGAGATAATTCTGATAGTATGATAGCAAGTTGAATGACTTAAGCAGAGAGCAGGGCAACTGCTCCCTGCTTAAGTCACGACCAAGTCCAACGTCAAAACGTCAGAACGTCAAGACCTTACGCTATTGTAATAAGGTCTATTTTAGAAAAATTCATCATACTCGTCACCTAAATTATTATTACTCATCAGGACCAGTTTGTTTCTCAGATTAATTGAACTCTTGGCTCTTATTCTAAAGAGAACTGCGATATTCCAGACTTTTGCGGATATACGCTGTATTTTTATATGAAAGAAAAGAAATAAAGAAAAATGTTTTATTTCAATCTCCATACATGCATAATTTTAAAAAACAATAATGAATACAATTTGAACAGAAAAGGGTACATGGAGATCAAATTAGGCAACTGCGTCGGCTATTCTTATTATATATATATTGTAGTATAGACTGCAACGTTGGTATTCTCGCAGGTCTACTAACAATAATTTACACACCAATGCATAAGAAAATAAAACATACAAAAATGGGATAAAAATAATAAATATAAACTTTAACAATATATCTATACTATATGCATACATAAAAGTGTATATATCGATATCAATATCAATATAATTAATTATAATATCAATATATAAAAAAAGAGTTTGTATATTTGGGTACTTTGTTTACAAGGGATGGTAAACATGAGGGAGATATTGAAAGGAGAACGATTGCGGGAAACAAAGTGAATGGAGCTCTACGCGCTTTTATGAACAGTCGAAATGTTTCCGAAAAGGCACGTTTGGCTGTTCATAGAGTACTATTAGTGCCCACACTTATGTATGGAAGTGAAAGTTGGGTATGGCAAAAGAAGCATGAGAGCAGAATAAATGCTGTAGAAATGAGAGCGCTGAGAAATATATGTGGTGTGACTCTGAAAGATAGAATAAGGAATAGTGTGATTAGAGAGAGACGCGGCATGAAAGTTGATATAGTGACAAGAATAGAAAAGGGTATGTTAAGCTGGTTTGGGCATGAAGAAAGAATGGACGAGGAAAGACTGACTAAGAAAGTTTATAAGGCTAGTGTGAATGGAACAGTCGTAAGAGGAAGACCTAGGCGAACGTTTCTTGATCAGATCGGAGGCGTTCTGGACAAAGGCCAGGTTAAGAGCACCTTGAACCGACGGGCGTGTATGAGGAATGTGATGAAAGTGAATGAAGCCAGAGAAGTGTGTCAGGATCGTAGCAAATGGAAATCCGTAGTCTCTGCCTACCCCTCTGGGAAACAGGCGTGAATCTATGTATGTATGTATGTATGTATGTATATAAAAAACCTTTCCGTACATAAAATCTTGACAGAATCGTGAAAGCAGTGGGTACGGCGCCCGAATCGATATACACATTTAATGTTAGGATCTTTTAGCTAGCTTAATAATTGTAGTGTCGATATTTAGTCAAATATGCCAATGGCGTGTAGGCAAATACATGAAAGCGATGATTCCCGTGCGACTCACCAGGCTACGAAGACATTGTTTGTATTTAGTTTTTGTATGAAGATGCCATTGATTAGCAAATTCTGTTATGCCTATGCCTATATGTATATGGTTATAACAATTAAAATAATATGTCTATAATATTATATGAAGTATAACCTAAGTGGACAAATTAATATCGTTAACAATTATTTTTTTTCCTCTTATTTATATAATAACAAGCACTTGCAAGTAAACACAATTCAGAGCCATTATTTTAAAATAAGAACCGATTAAATCATAACTAAAGAAACACAATCAAACGGCGTATTTTAATGGTTAGTGCTAAGCATAGCTCAATCATTAAGATCAACCTATATCCACATTTCTGTCGTTTTTTTATAATGATTCGATTTGAGTCAAAACATAATATTTCTAAAACATATAAAATATGACACCCATAATATTAACATTTAAAATGAAAACAATCTATTATTATTAAAGAAATCTCAATTAAAAAGTAAGTACTTGTATCTTCATAAAACATCAATAAAATATCAATTTTAGTATTTTTATATTTATGTGAGAGGAATAAAAGCCTGTTAAAAGTATAATTAAATTTGTACCCGTGCCGCATTACAAGTACTTACCTAACACAAGCTTTAAAACTTGTACGTTCTCTCTTCTATAGGTATATATGTATTTATTAAGACATTGTATCATCACTTTTATACTTTCGCGTTGCATGATTTATATAATGGAAAGTGGGAAACGCAATCATGCTTAGTATTTACAAACCTTTTTTAAGGGTTGATTGAAAGCTAGGTTGCACCGGCTATGGTCACAACCAGACTCTCTGCTTGTCCGAAAGCTAAACGACGAAACTTCAAGCCTTTCAAAAAGGTATGTAACTAATAACTTTAACTCTCTCATCACAAAGGTTTACGTACATATGCATCTTACAGTAGATAAACAATAATAGGTGGTACCTAATAAATATATTTTGTGAGAGACTGCACAAGGGAGACCCCTGTGAGATGGATCATCAGAGTCTCGTAGGTGTATTTGCCTATTAATTCTGAGCATGATCGTGTTAATATCCGCTTGCCGTAATAGAAATGGTATTTTCTGAATATAAACTTTCCAAATATGCTTGCCTTTCCTAAACAGTTATGTTGTGTGTCAACTCTCTTAAGCTCATAAAACCGTGCCTTAACACATCAAAATCACTCAAATTTTCTTTCACATAACATGCTTTATCACCATCTCCAGCTAAACATATTCACAAGGCGTCGCCTTTATAATAATTTACAGCGCCATAAATATTATTTAATAACAATAGCCTGCGATTACGCACTGCTGTCAACGACAAGCGGCATTAAAGTCGATGCGGGCGCCACCTAGCGGAGATAATATCGTTTACGTTTGTTTTACCGCTCGTAAAGAGACGCACACCTTAATTAACTGCCTACAACGCTTGTTGCTTGTATTATACTCTATATGAGTCTGTTAGTTGAACGTAGTCAGTGCATCAAAGGCTTAGTATTATTAAACTTTGTTCTAGAGAAATTTGTAGAGCAATGAAATTGTTGTACCTATGTTAATACGTGCGAGAACTACAAAGTTAATGGTGGTACTAGCTAGATATTGCAATGCTCATTTGGTATATTATGTTAAAGAACTTTATTCGTGTGTATTTTAAACATAATCTTTGTGTTAGTCAGCTAGCTGCCTTTACTGACTTTAGTCGGATTAAATATATTATAGGCAATATCCATCTGGAATAAAGTAGCTTTCAAATCCTGACTAATATTATAAATGCGAATGTGAGTTTGTTTGTTACGCTTTTTCGCCTTAATAAATCGATCGAACTTCATGAAATTTCTCATCATTTAATAAAAAAGGACCTTTAATCCTGAAAAAAAAATAACTTCAAACGAGACACTAGGTATCTCGTTCAATTTGGTAATTAACTTTGACACACATAGAAATCGTACTAAAGTTAAGTAAAGTTTAAAAAACTTAAAGGCTAAATACTGAAATAATATATAAAATAGATTCACGCCTGTTTCCCAGAGGGGTAGGCAGAGACTATGGATTTCCATTTGCTACGATCCTGACACACTTCTCTGGTTTCATTCAGAAGAAGAATAAAGCCTTTAAGATTTTATAATATTTCTTAATTTTGAATATTTATGGCCAGTCCCACAACTAACAAGTAAAAGTTATCCGAAAGATAAATCTCATGCTGTCTTAGTCTTGTTAAGTTAAAGAAGAGCGATGGCAAGACTTTTATCTTATAGATAAATGCTATTTGGAGATGGTGGGACAAGCCCTGCGTACGTTTGAATATGACGATGAAAACAAATACATAAATATATATATTTTATATAATAAATATATCATAAATAAAAAGCAGTGTATTTGGGGCTTAGGATCCGAACATTGGCCAAGATCTACGTTATAGTATTAATCCTGATTGTTATATATATTTTACTAGTTTCTCCGTGGTTTTGGCATGAATCCCACGGAATTTACCGGGATGAAAAGTATCCTATATTCGGGATATCCTATCTGTGTGCCAAGTTTTACCTAAATCTGATTAATGGTTGTCACGTGATTAAGAAGGATTTATAAATTTCTACATTTATATCCAATTATTAAGATTATAATTTAAATAGATATAATTTTTATTAATTTACTATAGTATGTTCGATTATGCCCGCGGCTTCGTTCGCCTAAATGTAGGTGAGGTTAGGTTATTAACAGTACTTTTTCCTGTCCTTTTCTGTTCCCTTGACAGCGTGTATGCGAAATTTCATAATGATCCGTCAAGAAGTTAAAACGTGAAGGCGTAACTTCATTTATAAGAAATATGATGAATATGTGTTTTTTTTAGTTAAAGAGTTTTTTAGGAATTTAGAATTAGTATGGTGTGCCTTTTATTCTTATTTTTCATGCATAAATATTGTAACTATTATTTTCTTGAAATGTTTGTCAGTGTATATATCTGTAAATATTATATATTAACTATTTATATAAGATAAGTGGGATTTAGATAACTTATTTAGGCCTACTAGTAAGCGAACAGGTCAACATCAAAGTCAAAAATCATTTATTCATTTAGGTCACAAATTAACACTTATGAACGTCAAAATATATAGGTTAGTGAGTTTATTAAGTTACTGAAGCTCCATTTAGGTTAGCTGCTAGGTTCAGGCAAAGGGTGCCTATGAGAAGAAACCTGCATGAAACTCACGGCCACTCTTTTAAATCGCCAATTAAATATAATTTCAGTATTTTACAATTCAGATCAACAAGGTGCAATGGTCAATCTGAAAGGCCTACCAGCTCCAAGAAAAGCAAATAAAGTAAAAAAAATATCACGTTTACACTAACTATTATACGTATCTACGTTATTTACCTATATATTACATATTGAAATAATTCGGGTTTAGTAGTAGTATTTAATATTAATCTATATTTGACAGTATACCATTGAGTTCGATTATATCTACCCGTAGCAATCACACACAAATACTTATAAAATACTTATTACTTACTGATATAAGCTCACGATGCCCCCATCAACACTTGTTACAATAACAAGCTGAGATGGTTTTGTACTCGAGTAAATACTGATTAAAGTGGAACTCAAGTGTACTATAACTAGTCCGGCAGGGTAAGGGTGAACCGCTGTCTGGACTTGAGTGAAAGTTTCGTTGATAATAAGTAATGGTATTGTTGTCTGGTTCAGTTGATTTTTCTGCCGAAGTATAAGTACAGTGAGCTATAAAAATGCATACACATGTCAAAATTAAAATGATATAAGCCGGTAATTGACGCCATCTAACGGAAATCGATACAAGAACTGTTAAGTAGTTTATTTATATCGTAATAGATGGCGGTGCACTACTATAAAATAAAGGAAGTAAATTTCTTAAGAACTCAATTGTGATAAATTTACTTTATATATTCTATTCACAATAGTTTATTTAATAAAGAACACAATTCAGGATAAAACAAGAAGCAAAATGTCAAATGAATTTATATATTTATAGCGGGTAGTTTATTTTATAGATACTTTCGATGACTCGCTATTCTGTTCGTAGGCAACCATTATTCTGTGCCTGTGTTCAATGTCTTTTCGGCTGAAATTATAATTACTTATAAATTTCATATTTGCTAAAATTAGTACCTACACGTTGCAATATTTATAAATCAACGACATCTAGTTCATTCATATTAATTTTAATTCAAGTATTCACAGGATTTTAGACCTTAAGGTATCCATGGAATATCACAGGTGACTGTACATACATACATACATAGTATAGCGGCTAGATCATCTAAAAGTTAGAGGTGTGTTACACTTATATTTTGCCAGCTATAGTTTTACGACCCATATAATAAAGTCAAAGTCAAATATCATTTATTTATTTAGGTCACAAAGTAATACCTACTTATGAACGTCAAAAAATATAGATTAGTGAGTTAACTAAGGTACCGAAGCTACATTTAGGTTAGTTGCTAGGTTCAGGCAAAGGGTTGGAGAAACCTGCAAGAAACTCACGGCCACTCTAAAGACGAGCCTATTGCACTTTACTAGACACATTTTCAGACTGCGTGCTGTTACGGAGAATTTCTTGACAGATATTTTTAAGGCATAGAAAAAATGCATCAGATCCATATGCAACATACAAACAACAGATAGCTGCAAACCACATTTTATTAAACTTAAAATACCAACTCTTCCATATCTTTACATGTACGAAACCGCGATATTTTTATAGAAAAATATAGAGTTATTCATCATCAAATTCGAGCAACGATAAAAAAATTTGAGACAGAAATACAGGTATGCGCTATGTTTAAGACACTCAGAAACCGCTCGTATGGATAAAAGTGTATTATGCATGGCACCCAAAAATATATAATAAGTTGCCAAATCATATTAAAACCACCGACTTAGTGACATTTAAGAAATAACTATATAATATTTCAGTGAATTATACCATTGACGAATTCCTTCTTGACATTTTGTAACAAATAATTTTCTAAGCGTTTTATTAATACATTTTAAGTTTTCATTTATTTTTCAAAAATATTAATAATTATATTGTATCCTTGACTGTGAATTAATAGCAATAAACATTATAATGACATTCTATTTTATCTTGCAAAAAGTTTACATTATAAATTGACAAAAAATGGGTAAGCCCATCGGGTAGATTTTTGAGCTCACTAATAAATTGTAACACCTTATTGTATCACCAAAAATCACACAAATAAATGATTTGGTTTGATTTGATACGACTAACATAACGATAATTTTTGAAAAATGATATCGCTGCTTCAGTACTATACTTAGGCATATGTACAAACTTAAACTAAAAAGTAGAAAATATAACACTTTTGCAGAAGGGACTACAATAGGTATAAAATTTATATGAGTCCACATCTGAAGTATGACCCACCAAACGAAAAAAGAATCATCAAAATCAATTCGTCATTGACGGCGTAATCGTGTTTTTTTGTATGTTTGTTACATACAAAAAAATATATACAACCTACTTCTTTTTTGAAGTCGTACAATAGTCCTATGCCTCTTTTATCGAACCAGAGACATCAAGCAGAAGAAAAAAATACATATAGAATAACACTGCAGTTCATATTGCGTCTTAAGTTCGGAATTATTAACAAAGGCTACAACAAAGTCAACACACTGTGTACACTACAAACTAGTACAAGCTTACAACAGAACTGAGCCAAAATGTAGTTCGTAGTTTGGTGCACAAATATTATTATACAGTATATGAATTTATACCATGAAAGGCCTTTCATGGTACTGCTACCCTGGATCGAAGTCCTTACGTACTGTACTACGAAGCTCAGTTAAATCTATGTGATCTAAAAAATAAAGCATAAGATGCTTTATTTTTAGCGATGCGCTAGGAAAAAATATTAAGGTATGCTCCTGCATCCGAATGTTGATTAGTTCGTTGTCACTGATTATAGGTCGAATCTTTATTAAATATTACAGATTTATTTGATTTTATTTGGTGCTAGTACAATTTAAGGTTGAGCCTTGGTCAATCATTGTTTATTTTTCATTCGATCCTTCGCCCTTAAATCCTTATTTCCACGTCTCTTAAATAACTGAATGGTGTTATCTACATTGATATTTATGTAAAATGTATAAAAATGTGAACATCAAAGTTTAATACGTTCGATATTTTAAATATTTCAATATGCTTGATGATTCTAAAATACAATGTTTGTATCAATATCTAGCCACCCGCCCCCGGCTGCACATGAGTCCTGCAAAATCTTAACAAATTATAAACCTAACCTTCCTCATTAATTACTCTCTCTATTGGTGAAAACCACATGAAAATCTGTTAGTAGTTTTTGAGTTATCGCGTATACATGCGGTGGCGGACTTTGTTTTATAATACGTAGTGATAACCTATGGCACGCAAGGCTGTCATAAATGAACGAAAGTCAATATTGGAAGTCAGATTCTTAAATATTTTAACGTCTGGTTAGAATATCGTTATCCTTTGGATTCCATGGCCCGAATCATATAGCAGCCTCTCTGTGTTACTTCTTAGTATTGGCCTTATATGCCTACCCTCTAATGGGAAAGGTGTTTGTATCTATCCTACCAAAAGGGGCAAATAAGCCAGCTAGTATAACAATATAACAACTAGAGAAATAATGATTAAATCAGGATATTTAAATAATGTTAATGTATAGTGGATTATTGTGAATACATTAGTGGCATATCGGAAAACCGTAGATCACGGTTCGGTGTCAGTTTACTCGATATTATAGCTGTAATAGTAACATTGCAATTATCATTAGCAAGTAGTATTAATTGAATATAATTATCGGCTCGCGGCATGCCAGGTACCTACATATTTTTATAAATCGGTTTTTATTTCCTCGATACCTTTTTATTAGTATCTGGATGGATAAACGTATGTGTATACATATCACGATAGCTTTTTATCTTTTTAAATAAAACATCTCCTTCAATAAACGACTGCAAATTTCTTTATGTGAATTAATAGTTTTTTTTCCAACGTAGAAATTGATCACACAACACTCGCGACCCTAGCAGGGGCAAACCGATCACTAAAATCATCAATCACATAACACAGCGCTATCTGACTAAAACTTACAAAATCCGGATTAGTTTTGTTTCGAGAAGTATAATACAAGTCGGTTAATGCCTCATTTACCAGACTACTACTTTAACGGCAACAACGATATATTTAGTGCCACGTGTCTGCCTGTCGTTTAAAGATAGATAAGCTTGAATTTATGTGTGCAATAGATTTTGCCTGTGGCTTCGCTAGTCTAAATGTGATATTAAGGTTTTATATATTAATATAATATATAAAACCTTAATATAAACCTTAATATAATATATAATATAAATTATTTTATTGTCAATTATCAATCCCTCGAAAACAGTGCTTTTTCTGAATGAAAGGTACCATATGTCCTAGTCCCTCTGTCCTTTTCTATAATCCTGACTACGTGTATTTCATGATGATTTGTTGAGTAGTTAAGACGTGAAAGCGTAACAAACAAACTCACATTCGCCTTTATAATAATAATAATAATGTCCTCCAGACCGAATTTCGGCCACGGCGGCCAGTCTTATCAGAGACTGGCCAACTGCGCAGGAGATATTATAGTGCACAAGTGTGTGCGCAAACACAAGTGCACTCTCTGTTCCCTAAATCTCATGATCCGATGGGACGGCAATCCGACATGACCGGAGAGAGATCAAGCGCAGGACCAACGGCTTTACGTGCTTTTCGAGGCACGGAGGTGTCTAGTACCGCCAACTTCCTAACTCCGGGCTGCTATTGAGATTTCTTTACAGAAAAATCCAATAACTTTTTGTTGGCCCGACCCGGGATTTGAACCCGAGACCTCATGCACAGCAGTCGCATTCACTACCGCAGCACCATGGAGGCAGTTAATTAATAATATTAGTTAGGATTTTAGATAGATCATAGGATAATAAGGTATATGGACAATGTATACTATGTATGTAGCGTACTGTCATAATATTTAATTATAATCACAATGACATAATACACGAATAACAATAGATTTGAACATTTGAAATAAACGTGCGAATATACCTGGTTTCGGAAAAGACTAATCAACGTCTCTAAATACACAACAAGTGTATTCACTGTTGCTAATTCAGTCAGCCTACCCAGCAATAAATATACACGCGTTTAGCCATCTGTTACTAAGGTTTTGTATTGACCTACCTTTTAGACACCGGAAGTAAGATATTGATAATAGTTATACAAAGAAACGACCGATTGTAAAAGTAACTACTCTTAAGATGCTGAAGGAACTGCAATAAAACCAATCACGAACAGACAAAATCATTACTTTCAAACAATTTATTGGTGGAAAAGACAAGTCTTGGTAAGAGTTTAAGATTTTTACGATCAACCGCCATTTTACGAACTTTTAAACTTTATTTAAAGTTTTATATCTGTAAAGTTTAGAAAGCAGTGGGAGACGAGCGAACTACGGACCATAAAAAATTTAAACGTATATATACCATCTTAAGATTCAGTCTATAGTTTTGTAACACTAGCCTTTACCCTCAACTTTACTCGCGTAAAAGTAGGTTGGGTTATGTTAGTAACAGTACTTTATGAAAAATAAAATATAGCCTATGTTACTCGCTGATAATAGAGCTTTATAACGGTGAAAGAATTTTTTGAATCGGTTGTGCAGTTTTGAGCTTAGCCAGTACAAACATTTAAAGAAAAAAAAAATTTCTTCTTTATAACATTAGTATAGAATTATACTTAGGATAGCTTCTTTATTTAAATGTTTCCAACTAGGTACTTCCTAGACTGAAAGCCAATTCTCGTAATAAAAACTGTTCAATATGAGTTTTGATCTAGTCTTAGTATCATAAATATCACAAACTTGATTTTGCCAGCGCCTTCGCTTGCATAAATTTAGGTAAGGTTAGTAAAAGTAATTTGTTCTGAATATAAGGTACCCTATGTCTTTTTCTGTGTAAGTGAAATTTTATGATGATCTGTCAAGCAGTAAAGCGTGGAAGCGTAACAAACAAACAAACTTACATTCGCATTTATATTTAGGATAGTTAAGATGGTATTCGCATAAATTATAATGAACGTCAAATATAAATATAACTTGCATTTCAATTCACATTTCACAATCATCAGACTGGATCGGATGTCTATTATGAATGGTTTTATAAATGTGCATTGATCCTTAGAGACAAATTATATTTTTATAATTTAAATTACACAGACACACAAAGTCCACCAAAATTACATGCAAAAAGGTGTATTATTTGATGCAGTATGGGATTTATTACGGATTATACTCAGTTTCTAAGATTTATTATTTTAATAATATTTATTATAGATTATTCTTGCGATATCGAATCAGAAAGTTCTGGTCACAAAGTTTTGGTCAATGTGATTAAGTAACATATTTCAATTTAAACAAATATCCTACACCGGTCATGTAATATAGAATGTAACAAACTTACAACAGATATGTTATTAGCGTAGACCTAAGTTAGACTTATCGGTTAACCATAAATACCATTATTTTTTCCTAAAAAGATAACTACATACATACATACATAGATTCACTCCCGTTTCCCAGAGGGGAAGGCAGAGACTACGGATTTCCATTTGCTACGATCCTGACACACTTCTCTGGCTTCATTCACTTTCATCACATGCCTCATACACGCCCGTCGGTTCAAGATGCTCTTAACCTGGCCTTTGTCCAAAACACCTCCGATCTGATCGAGAAACGTTCGCCTAGGTCTTCCTCTTGCGACTGTTCCATTCACACTAGCCTTATAAACTTTCTTAGTCAGTCAAGAAACATAACTATTAGTAAATTAATATGCTTGTTAACTCCATCAACTGAGCTTGTGTTAATAAAGTATTCACATTACTTATGCGATGAGTAACGATCGAACCCACACCCTTTAGATTCGAGGTGGTAAATTGGGTAATATCGACCATGATCATTGGGCACCCGACGCTTAAATAATTAAAACATACGTAGAAGTATGAATCGATACAGTCACACATGATATAAAAAAGTTTATCTATCAATTTTTTTGCGGTTATGGCGCACTGCCCTTTTGTTAACCCTTGCATTCCATTTTCAAAGCTACATTTTTTAATGTCTTATTTCCTTACTTGACATGATTTTAAAATTAGAACTTAATGTCATATTCCGTTATAAGCAATGTGTATTCACACTACATCTAACGTATTAACAGTTACATCATATCACTAAGCAAACTAGCTCTAATCCGTCCAATAACAAGAGTTTCTTTGTTTAGGTCCTCGTTTCTCTAGCCCGAACCTCACTTACCCTCGCGTGGCTTAATCTCGTGCTTGTGTACTCTGCCTTAATCTATGTATAGTGGACCGAATATCCCGCTGTTGATGTAGAAAGCACGTACCGATAATAGAGAGTTAGAAGAGTCTTGTGGATTGAGTTATTAATTACATAGTATGTGTTCATAACGAAAACGTTTCACTATTACGTAGATGACAAAGGTTCGAATGCTATTCTATTAATAATAAGAAAGTGTATTGATTTGTCCTATTTTCGAGCTAAATATGTAAATGAATCTAAGAACAGAATAGGAACAAGCGAATTGCAAACAGTCTCTAAAATTAAAGATCTTGGTGAGATAATCGATAGGGAGCTTCGTTGCACATATCATATTGACGCGAAAGGCGGCCAAAATGCTTGGTTTCCTGAAGCGCAAGCACGGATAACGTTGTTTAATGCACTGGTACTCAGTCATTTAGAGTACGGGTGCATAATCTGGAGCCTCTTTTATGCTGTGAATTCCACCGAATAGAAACTGTCCAACGCGCATTCACACAATAACTAGCTTATATCTCGCAAGGCATCACACATAGATGTAGTTATGTCCAACGGCTGGAATATTTCAGGATGTTCTTCTTATTCAATCGACTCAAGCTACATGATGGGCTCTTTCTGCAGAAAGTGCTTACTTACGACATAGAGTGCAGTGATATATTAATCTCTAGTATGCGCCGGAACGTGGATCTGCGCGAGACACAATGTTTTTTTTATTATGTCTGGTATTCGGGCATACAACAGGTTTAACCGTATTCAGTTATCAATTCCTAGTAAGCCACTACGCCATCCCATTATTAGATCCTTCTGCCGACCTTCTATACGCACTAATTTTGGTCTTAATTCACCAATGGTTCGTGTATGCAGCGAATATAATACGCTGAATAATATAGACCAATTGGATATTTTTCACGATTGCCTTATGTATTTCAAGAAAAAAATACTGGAATCCCTCGCATACAATCTTATTAATATTTTGTTTATTTATTTCAGTTTTCTTTATATTTTAATTTCGTTTTGTTAAGCTTCTGACATAGATGTTTAGTCATCATCTTGGTGCATAATGTACATGCCTATGTTAGTATATGTATAAGAACTAGTTTTAAGGTACTGTATTTTGTGTAATGTTGTATATATATATATTATATGGATTTCCCAGAATATGTGAATCAAATTGTAACGAGAGATTCCTTAGGTAAATACCTCCTAACACCTTTCAAAAGTGCTAATAAAAAATTATGTTGTGTTGTTGGTTAAACTTACAAAATTTTAATTGTTGCAAAAAAAATACACCAGAATAATGCTGCGATTTCAAAACTACGTCTGTTTAGAAAAATAACAGTTTGTAGTTTGACGAATCAATCCTTCACAAATAATATTGATGAAAAAAATAAAAAATAGCCATAAACAAAGCACCTGTAGTTGAAAGTGTGGAAAACGTCGTACATTTTTAAAAACTTAGATTTGTTTTTTTTCACAAAGGTAATAATTTTTTTTTTTGGTTAGCTCATTTGGTAGTTTCTTACCTAAGGAATCTTCCGTTACAATAGAAAATGAAAAATGAAAAATTGTTTATTTACAGCGATTAACAAATTAGAAAAACTTACCAATCTAAAACACCTTATAAATAAAATAAAGTAATTTGCCAAACGCTGGCAAAATTAAACAAAACTACTTCTGTGGTTTTCACACTAGGCAAGCCTGTATCGTGAAGACCCAAAACAATAACATAATAAGTACACAAAATAATAAGGACAAAAAATTAAAAATACAAAAATTAATAAGAAATTTAAATCAAGTGTTTCAAGTATTGTAATAATATACATATTAACAGTAAATATGTAGTGTGTATTGTAAAAGAAACAATATGAGACATACAATAATTATGAATATTATATAAATAAATATATAAGGTAGTATGTATAGATAAAAAAGATTTGATTCACATATTCTGGTACACCTGTATATACTATTGGCGTGTCTAAAATAAATCAATAAATAAATTAATTAATGGCAAGTAAAGTAAAATAGTAGTACTCTCTTAGCACAAACTTTTTTTTGTATATGTCTACTAGTCGAGCACTAGGAATAATTCCTGTACAGCAGGAGTCTTTATAAACATTCAAGCATCGGACACAAAGACTCGTCATACAAATTTTTGTACCCACACGGGACAAAAATCGAACCCATAATATTCGGTGCGGTGGCAGTGGGGAGACGACCACTTAAACCACTACGCCATACGTGCAGTGCAGTAGCATTGAGCTTAGAAGGAGGGATTAACAAACATATTAGAACATTGATAGTAATCTTATAACTACAAAATATGCCATGAGGTTAACGTATGGCGTCATAATATGCTCGTCTCGAGCACCGAACCTAACATTTATATTACATATATGTAATCCGTAAATACTTTACGTTTTCAAATTAAATAACTATAATTTTTTTGCATACCAGCGTTGTTAGAGTTTTTGAAAAATACTTTTTATTTTATTTGTGTTTTATTGTATAGGAGGCAAACGATCAGACGGATCGCCTGATGGTACAATACCAGAGAAGTCACAAAAGCGTTGCCAGCCTTTTAAATTTGCCCACCAGGAGCGGAGGGCAGGTTGGGCCTCCGGCACTCACTCGACGAAACACAACGCACGCGCTATTTCACACCGGTTTTCTGTGAGGCCGTGGTATCACGCCGGCCCATTCGTGCCGAAGTGTGGCTCTCCCACGGTGAAGATAATCAAATTTTACGCCAGCGAGCATAATCTAGTAGAGTCCAACTGGCATTGCTGAGTTAGCAGGTGCATTTAGTTTATACTAGCTGGATGTTAGTTAGTATAATTTACATACGCATATATTTACATTGAAAAACAAACTAGTTAAACAATGTTTTGTTTAGCTATTTACGTACTGTTTAATAACAAACAGTGTGTATTTGTTAAACACCTCATAAATAACATGGACACCTAATTACCTATACAGAACACACAATAATTACAGACATTATGCTTATTAAGTGCCATAGTACACACATTAACTGGATATACTCTCTACATACACATGCCTATTATATCCACGTATTACTCCATTTACTTGTCATTGCGTAATATGGTCCTTCTCTACTAATATCGCCTAATGTTATAAATACGTCATACATTACGTATATTGTCGGCCTCGATAGCGTAGTGGTCAGTGTAACCGACTGCCACGCCTGAGGTTGCGGGTTCGATTCCCGCACAAGTCAAACATTTGTGTGCATGAACATGGATGTTTGTCTTGGTCTGGGTGTTTCTATGTATAATATGTATGTATTTACAAAAGAAGTATTTTTGTATGTTTATCCATTGTCTAGTACCCATACTACAAGCTCTGCTTAGTTTGGGCTAGATGATGTTGTGTATGTGATAGAATATTATATTATATACGAAGCAATATGGAAGTATGTTTGTGATTTGTATCATAGTTTAGACTCGATAACAAGCTTGAATAGAGCAATTATTATATCCTAAACTAGCTTTTGCCGCGGTTTCGCTCGCTTAAAAGTAGTAACCTACTTTTAAGCCAGCGGTTATGTTAGTAACAGTACTATTTTTAAAATAATTATAGCTTATGTTACTTGGTGATAATATAGCTATCTAACGGTGCAAACATTTTTAAAATGAGTTTTGTACTTTTTGAGTTAAATCGCTACAAACAAAACAAACAAAAAAAAATATTTCCTCTTTATAATATTAGTTAGGATTAAATAAACTGTCTCGGTAGCGCAGGACTGTTGTGTTTTAAGATTATGGGTTCAATTTTCGGGATGGGCAAATTGTTTTTCTATTATGAAACTCTCAGTGGTAGTCCGGAGATTTGAACTATGCTTGGCAGGCGGTAGGTATGGTCCCCATTACGTAGGTGGTGTAGGTCGTAGCTGGCGTGATGTGGGTGTAATATAACTCTGCCTACTGACTGCCTCGATCGCGTAGTTGTAGTAAATGAGACTGCTGCCTTGAGATCCTAAATTAAATTTCTAGGTCTGGCAAAGTTATGTTAGATTGTATCTCAATAAATTTTCAATAACAGCACAGAGGCAGTAATGTGCCCAGTAGATGCCAATAGGCTTGTCCTATATTACGTGGGACCTACTTATAGCCCAAAATGTGGTTGTGATGCTTTTCTGTCTACCTCTTGAACAATAAACAGGCGTGAGGTTATGTATTTATATTTTTTACAAGTCAGAAATTCGTGCTTAAGTTTTGAGTTTAAACTGAAAACTTCTGCGTAGTTTTGAGTTCGAACCAAACACCTCTGCGTAATAGACCAGTAGATTCCCTATTAGATTATTACTACCAGTAAACGTTAATATTATAATATTGTCTTCTGTTTACGCGAATATTATTCATTGAAATTAAACTACTATATACGGATTTTATCGCGTTGTTTATTTGACAGTTTATTACATAATGTTGAAAATTGTTACACTACACACTCCTTGATGATCTCCTGGATGTCATTGAGACAACTACCATCTTAGTCTCCCCGTGACCATGGCTACTGGAAAGCAACCGAAACGTCGGGGAAAGTGTAAAATTAAATTAAATCTAAATAGTTTTAATAATAATTTAATTAGCTTAAAAATTAGTAAAGTTAAATAGTAGTAGTAGTGTAACAATTTTCAAAATTATGTAATAAAGTGTCAAATAAACAACGCGATAAACCCGTATATAGTAGTTTAATTTCAACGTTAATATTATTGCTATATGCTAAACAAAAACTCACCTTTTAATACGTACGACCTAAAACATACGCCTGCTTAATACACCTACAACCTACCTATTCTGTTCTATCTACTTATTCTAGGCTATGTGTACGTCAGTCTATGTAATGATAGAGCACGCGACACAGCCTAAATAGCTACATCACTATTAGGCATACCGCATATGTGATATTACTACGTTTATTGCATATCCAGTGAAGTATCTTCAGTATTAGATAGCTCGCTCATTGCTCACCGATATACTCACATTAATACAATTCCGCAGTTGATTACCACCAGCGCAAGATAAGCCTACTGCAGTACTAAAATACTCATGTAAATACTACACCGGTAATGGAATGCACAATTATTATTGAGATTTATAATTATTTATCCAACATCGACGTGTTTGTGCAACCGATTCGTATCGTTAACGCGGTACAAATTATGAAGAAGTAGTCTTGGAGTTTTATATATTTTAGAACAGATGAAAAAAGTAGGTATTGTTATTTTGAAGGGAAAATGCTAGATTTCAAGTTTTCTAGCCATAGTTGAAATCTCTGCATGGCCAATGTCCAACGGCACATAACTAACTTTAAAAGCTGAAAAAGAAAAATTAATTAATATTATTATTATTTAGTTTTACTTCGTTCATTTTTGTAAGACTTGCGTTACTTTGTTGTAAAATGAATTACGATCTTGCTTGTGTAAGGTAGAAAGTACCCCATGCTGTACAACACTGCGGCTATTTAAATAAATATCATAGAATAATGTTCGAAAAGAGCTAAGAAGAGCTAAAAAAAGCCCGTTTCTGCCAAACAGGTTGCTGCATATAAATATGCAGCTTCCTAATGAGAAAACGTAAAATGTTATTGTAGAAATGCACGCCTGTATAGTCTCAAATAAGATAAGATACTTTAAATCATAGAGTGTTCCTGGTAGCCATCTATGAAGCGGTATGACTATATGCTGCAACTAAGAACGAACTCACCCACACGACCCGGGCACTTATGATTAACCGAAATCTTATGCCACTGAAGCAGCGAAACGAACCTAATAACTATGTTCTCTACGGTTTTTTAAAAAATTGTCAGGCTTCTACATACTAAAACTACACCTGTTTAGGATGGGCGCAAGATTCCTTTCGGATCGCTCCGTGACCCAACCCACCATATATACTGACAGGCAATTCACTTGACTAAGCCTGACTTCACAACACATAAAAAAGTCCTCTCCATGTGAGCCGGGCTGCAACCCGATACATTAATATTTATGTAAACGCTTATTATCAGCGCGATGCAAATATCGTTATATGGAATATACGACCCTCGTTTAATGTTCGATATGTCTGATTCGTTACCAATATTGTTTGTGCTAGCTCATACACAGAACATTAATATACATGATTTTTGTACAAGTTGATCAATATTTAACATTCTAACGTATTGTTTGATTAAATAACATGAATTGGCTTAATGTAATATTTTATTCAACATTAATATGTACTGTTATGCTGATTTGTTGTTATGGAATTGTATATTAATTTGGTAGTTTAGGTTTTGTTTCAGTTTTATTTATGCCTACTATTCGACTGTGTTTTCGCAATATACAATAATGTGTATTATTTCATTCGGAACATCGTATTTTTTATTTAAGGTAGTGATCTTCCTTAGTTTTATTTCTTCAGCTATCAATGAGCCACTGCTTTTTGTTTTGTATTGTGTGCTTTTAGACAACTCGCGAACACTCAGAACCGGAACAATGTTTTGTGAATCACACAAAATTATGTCTCGTGTGAGGATCGAACACTATATCACTACGCCATCCGTGCCGTCTATGTCTGTATCTAATTGCAAGTAACTTTAAAGTACGACTCAGGCTGTTGTGGATAAATACCTCGACAAATATAAAGAAGGAAGGATATGTTTTTTTTATATAAAGGATATCCTTTCTCTTTTATAAAAATCTACTCTAATAACCAGGAGAGTGCATAAGGTGGAAATTGCACTAAGTCTGATACAAAGAAATAAACTCAAAACGACCACCTGTAGTTCTCACAATATTTTTTGCTGCATGTATTTGATCTGCAAGACTCATTATTTTAATAAAGGTAAGGATACCACTTCACCGAATAAGCTAAATGTGAAGTAAAATCATTGAATCAAATCAAATTCAGCAAGTAACCTCATATATTTTAACCTCCTTAGGATAATATTCGTTTGGTGGCGGTGATTAAATTCTCAGATATAGCTCCGATTAGCTATAAAATCTATTTATAGAACAGATACTCTTACTTTATATAAACTAAAAATATACCGGGTATTACAGTTTTATTTACAACATATTATGCATTATTACTACACTAATGCTTTGCATGTATTAACAGAGACATAATGATTATAAAAATACTAAAATATATACTTAAATTCTAATACATAGAATTTTAAACAATAATTACGGGGCTAAAATAACTTTTCTTCTATCCAATAGTGCATTTTTTATGTGAAATCCAATTGAACGTTTAAAACAATAAACAGTTTATAGCACGAGCGCTGTTAGGATTGTGTGCATTAATTATTAGGCTGTGTTTGTACTCGTATTATATTAATATTGAAAGGTCGAAGATCCTTGCTTTAAGCCTCATTACACATTTATCTTCTTCGCAAAATACATAATATATCTTTATATCAAACTATACATTAATAACTTGCGGTGTTTGTATTCAGTTTCTATCAAAATATAGCAATTGTATATAACCCCGCATATTATGTATTTAGGCTTTACGATATAAATCTCTAGGGATTATTGTTTTAGAACACAGCTATTTGCTATCTATAACACTATCAGCCGTTGACTAACAAGCTCAGTGTAAACAAACCAATGACCTCTTCGTAGAACATATTTTCCAAGATACAAGCTAATATAATAAACGTGAAGGTGTATCGGCTCAAAGCTGACGCCAACGTCCTCTGTCGGTGGCCCCTCGCTACAAACCGTATTAAAATGGCCAAATTGATTTATACGGAGCTCGGCGCGGTGCGGCTTACGCGCCGCTATGGCCGTCCTGATACAAATCTTGTTAGCATTACACAACATCATAACAGATACGGGCTTATATGGTCGGCAGGCTTTTCCTGTCAGAATAATGTTATGAGTATCAACATTGAAGTCGAATATTGTATCAGAGATTGAGGGAGTCAGATTTTTATTTATTTGTGCAGAATGTTCATATCATTAAAGCTGTGTTCACAGCTTTACAGTTTGATAAATCGATTTGCTGATACTTTTTAGTGTCTTATGATATATGTATATGTTATTATATATGTTATGTACCTTAGGTGTACGTCAAGGTAATAAGTGTGCCAAGTTAATACATTTCGTTAAGTAAATAACTGCAGAAACTTTCTCACCCATGAAGACTTTACCACATATTAGTTAACTTTGATTCTCACATCATCGCATGCATACATCAATTGCCAAACAGCACAAATAATATTTGCTATCCCATGTAAATTGTTTTAAGTTTACGTGTCTATCGGTATTTATAAATCTTTAAAGTGTTTTTCACAGAACTAAGAAAACTCTACGCCATTCCAAGAGAGCACAGTATGAGAGTATGATTTGATATTCTTTTGGCTTGGCAGTATCAACAAAACATGTTATTAAAGTTAACCATAATGATTACAATAATTATGATAGTCAGTCTAATTCAACTACTCATACCAAACCTTGTTATAATATTTTGTAATTTAAGCACACGAAATACATACAAATACCGAAACTTTCACACTTATGAGACTAGAAGGTTTCCATATGCATGTGTAAGGCACTAGAGAAGCATCCAGCAGTGTATCCTACTGATTGCACAATATCGCAAGTCTAGTGTTGTACACTAACACTAACTCGATAACATGGAACAAACTGCCTTAGGGATGCGCACCATTTTAGAAATATGAACTGAACAAAACACTGTGATACATTATATAAGTGGAAAAAGGTATAAATTACTACAAAGATAACTTTTTACTGAACTGTATTAAATGCAATAATGTACACGTTTCGAATTTTCATAAGAGATTACCTACCTACGAAAATAACAATGATTTAAAAAAATATATCAGCATACGTTATCGCGATAACATTCGGTTTTTAAAAATATAGTATTAAAATCGGTATAACCTTTTAAAAGTTTTGATATAGGCAGACGAACATATGCGTATGAATACTAATAATTATACACGCGCATACAAATTTAAGATTTCCTAATTTTTCTACTAGGGTTACAAATGGTGAATATTAATTACACAGTGCAATAAGTCACAAAAAATATCACGCTTCGCCTTTTGAGTATATTAATCTATCAGTTTAGTCATATTATCGAAATAATAGCATTGTCCGTCTGAACAATGGAAAAATTTAACAACGATTCTGTCTGGATACAGATGACATCGAGACTTCCGCTTAGGTATTGATAGAAATTTGGTAATTAAAGACTACCCAACTATAAACTATAACAATTAAAATCTCTTTCATACTAAAAAAATAACTTCACACGGTAAAAGTATTTGCTCCAAACATTTTCATTTGTTGAAATTGGTGTAGCATAGTAAGGCCAACGCTAGATCCCAACATGGGCGGTGCGCTCACGAACCAATTTACGTGAGATTAAGTAAAGAACGCTCTAGAACAATTTCAGAGCGAGCCTTATGTATGCACTTGTTCTCAACACAAAACTCGTTTAGGCGTACGTACTAGTAAACTATCGTATATGGATGCTATACGGTAAACAAGGTCCAACTGCACTGTACTTTCTTTGTGTGTTTAGTGGGATACCATATGCCTGAATTGTTTGATTCGACACACGATGTCTGAATATAGTTGTAAGCCTATTTGCCTGTATTAATGTTGAAGGATTATGAAAAATCCCTGTTCTGATATATTTTAGCTGCAGTTAAATGACGGGACATAGCTGATCATGAATATGACTGTATATATTCCTCCGTTCCTATGAGATATGTATGTTTCTATATAAGGTGATTATGAGTATTTTAAGTTCTACATAATAAGAGACAAGCCAAGCATCTTTTAGTTTAAAACCTCCGTGCTCATTTTAAGAATTGCTTGAGCGATAATTCCAATAACAATCTGTCCCCTACGGCAATCTCACCTAAGAAGTCAGCATCGACGCAAGTCGTGAACGCAATCTTCTGCAATGGTGCAAACAAGATAGTTTTAACTAGATGCAACCAATTTTTTTAGATGTTGCTATTATAATAATAACTTTGTGTAGAGCGTTTTTTCTAGTAACCTTATGGATAAATTATTTAGATTAAAGCCACTGTAGTCTAGTATAGAAATGGCAGATTTAAAGAAAATGTTTTTCGGATTCCAGCCTTTATTATTTACGGTCAAACAATTAGTGTGCATTATCATAATGATCGTTATTCGTTCTGACACTAAACATAGCATATAACAGCGTTTACATAGTTATTTTAAATATTATTTCTTTATAACATTTTTGTCATCTAAAAACGTACAAGTAAAATTATAACGTACACTAGCTGTCCCTTCAAATTTCATACACTTCTACGGATTTTTACTTCGCTCCCGTGGCTCGCAGCGCGATTTTATATAGCCTATTTATTATTTCTGGACAAAGTAGCTTTCAAATGGAGAAATTAATTTTTAATCGGTCCAATAGCACATTAGTTTATTCATTACAAACAAAAAAAAATAGTTTAAAACTAAAAACACTTTATTAAAAAATCAAACTAAAAAGTAGAAAATAGTTTAATAATTTTAATGTAGAAAAGCGGAGGGTATCAAAATATCTTAGAAAGCATCCACGCTTTTTTACATTAAAATTATTATTTTCTGCTTTTTAGTTTTTTTATACTATTGTTTATTTTTTATTTATTTTTTCTGATTAATTGTATTGTCATCGGTCCTCGATAACCATTAACATTTAAATGAAATCTGACCATTTGATGTGGGTCAAAATCAAGTCCAAAGGAGTCGGTTAAAAACAAACTAACAATTAACAGACTAACAAACAAACAAACATACAGGTGAAGCTAATAAAAGCGTGTTAAAAATGAATCTTTCCTCTATATAATGTTAGTATATAAATAACTATTATTTCCTTACTTTGAAATATTTAAGTACTGGACAAAAGTTTTAAAAGACCCGTTATTTTTATTTAACGTATATAATGTTATCTTTTTTAATACGTTTGTAAATATATATTAGATTAATTTGTTTTAAAATTAATATTGTAAATAAAGATATAACCTCTACGTATCTAATATGTTTAATATGGGATTCCAGTACTCTGAAATACTCTAAAATCTGAAAACTCTTAGAAAAACGGAGGTGCAGACTCTCAATGGAAACTTTAATTTAGAGTCGATCTGGCATAACTCCAGGTTTGATTGAGTATTCCACTATTATTCAAACGTGATATTTTATAAAAGTTACAAAGAAAGTAGATAGCATTAGTCTGTAACGGAATTATAAGACCGTCTGACAAGCAACAAGTATTCTCAATCTTCCTACGCAGTCCAATAAATTAACGATAGAGGTTTTGGGTGCAGCGTTTCTTTAACAGATCTTAGATCCGACTCTTCATGAACCACTTACAAATATATTTTTTTAATTATGTATATTACAAACAAACTCACATTCGTATTTATAATATTTCTAGCTTTTGCCCGCTGCATCCTTCACTTGGAAATATGTCCTTTTCTGTACCCCTGAAAATGTGTATGCGAAATTTCATGATGATCGTTAGAGTAATTGAGAATTGAGGCATTTTAGTGAAAAAAACAAGCTCACATTCGTTTTTAAAATATTACTAGTTAGGATTAAAGTTAGCATTTACATAATGAATTGTACAAAATGTCCGTATTTACGTAGCGTATAACAAAAGGTGGCCTTATTTAGAGATAGTAACGTGCACATGGAAAATCGGAACGCCGGATTAAGTATAAAAAAGAACTTTAATACCATCAGTAATGGTTACAAATTGCAATGTAAAATAAACAACCACTAACATTTGCTCGCGATTTCGCTCGAGTATAGTGTTTTTTTATATGAAAAATATTTTCTGTATCTCTGACAACGTATAATTTCATAATCATCGGCCGAGTACCTAAGGCGTGAAAGCGTATCTAACAAACAAACTCACATTCACTTTTATAATATATTATTTGCATATAAAAGCAGTAATGCTTGAGGTCAGTAATGACCTCAAGTAAAAAATGAATTTGGCAACAGAATCAATATAAAAGTAATATAAAGCTCGATGTATTTCTCGAAGCCGTCTTTACAAATCTTGCAAGCAATCTTGTGACTTTATTAAACATGCACGTAGAAACAATTTGTGTGCTCTCACATTTGGCTCGACTCAGGCGCCGACACCTCGCTCTGCCAGCTATTCTATAGGAGGTGTGTGGGGGAAGAGCAGACGGCCAGAGGTAATGGAGTCCGAACGGACCACTTCTGTTATTCAAGGAGGTTTACTAAGATTAGATTGGAGTTGGATAAGACATTTCTAAATCCACTCTTTATTATTAGTGATCTAGGATGATTCCGAAATCACAAATTTTGGTCTAAAATTATAACACAAGCACTATTAGCGTATTTGCTTACTTACCTTAGTTATCACAGCTTCAATGTCGGTTATATTTAAGCTATTATAATTAAGGTAAACTGTTGAACAGGCAGCTAATTATAATACGTGTATGACTTTGAGCTTCCCTAGTGATTTTTGCCTATAACTGAGTTAGAATGATTAAAGTTAATATGATTTGTAAATTTCTCATATACCTAATAAGACAGTATTATTATCCACAAGAGATTTCTTTCTAACCTATCTTATCTTATGTGGGGGCCAGTCAGTGCAGACCGGCGACACTTCAACCCAGTGGGATCTTTTGTGTCGACACTCTCCCAATAACGACTGCCATAGATGTTCATGGCAGGCGGGACCGACGGCTTAACGTGCTCTCCGAGGCACGGACCAGGCGATAATTGCCAATCAATACGCATATAATTTCGAAATGTTATATAAGTCTTTCTAACCTAAATACATGCTGGTTTGGTCGTTAATATTTCTCTTATATACAAGAGCCTGGTCTTTAAACGTAGCAGGCATATATTAGACAGCTCAAATTACGACATGAGAATTTTTGAATTTACATTTATATTTTCGACCTATTTCAATTACTTACTGAACATAGCTTGATACACCCGACAGTAGAATAGCGTAATGTTTCAAGATGAGAATGAGGCAGTTGGATAGAAGAGACCTTGGTAAATAAATAATAAAATAATAGATGGTAATGATGAATGGGCCAGGTTGAAAACATTGCACAGAAAGGTGCACACATTTTTCTGTAATCCTATTTAACTAAATGCTACTTTTAAAATAACCGTTGCTACTGTCATAAGTGAGAGAGGCTTGCCAAAACTGTCTAGCATATATCGAGAATTTAAACTTCTTATCCAACTCTTTGCATTCTAAACATCTCCAAAATGCGAGTAAGTATCTCAGGGAATTCGAAAGATTCTCACATTCAGGCGAATGGAAGCGAATTAAGCGAGCGTTGCTCCACACACCACAGCGACTTGAGTCTTTGCACCTGATAATCCTGGTAAAACAAGTCATCAGGTCAGGTCTTAACCTACATACGCGCACTTCTTAAGTCATAGTAATATCTTAAATATGAAAAAGTTTTTGAAATTGACATAGATACTTTAAATGGGCAGTTTTCGGCCCATTCAAAGTATCTATGACAGTTTTGTTACTATCTTGTGGCCACGACTTCGCGTGCACGATTTAATCGGTGGGTCAAGTTTCATTTAAATCTCTTCCACTGTTGACGCGTGATAGAGTAGAGTAACAAACAATCAAACATAGTCACCAAGTTTCACAATAACAGTATCAGAAATAAATAATAATAATAATTTGAATTCAAATATGTGAAATTTTATTATCTTATAGTACCTTCAAAACTCGTATGCCGTGTTTATCGGTAAAAATTTAGGCCACTCTCAAATTCTTTGACGTCATAGTAATAATAGATTTTCACTGGGGATTCAGAAGTGTAATTAAAACTACTTTATAAGGACTCCATTGCAGCTTTTTGAAAAACACCACATCAGCGACCATAATCAAAGAAATATTGCTGAAATGCAACTAAAACGACGAAAGTATAAATATAAATAATTTAATAGTAGTAATGTTGTATAATAGTAACTTAGTAGTTTATAGTTTCAAAATTATCTAAAGTAGAATTTCAAATAAACCGCGACAAAATCCATATCTTCTTCTCCTTAGCCTTTATTATTCCCAAGTCTCTTGGGGTCGGCTTTTCTAGTCTAACCGGGTTTGACTGGATATCCGTTTTTACACGGAGCGGCTGCCACCTGACCTCCGCAACCCGAAGGCTAACGATACCCTAAGGCTAGACCAGTGTCAGGATATTAGAGGGTACTGACTTTCCCAATAACGACTGCCATAGATGTTCATGGCAGCCGGGACCGATTGAGCAAGAGTGGTGTTGAAGAGAACCTATCAAATACATTACTTTTGCATTTAAATATCATGTACTCACTCTTACCCACATTGTACTCCAAGCCGTGTTCCAAAGCATAATTCTCACATATTTTCACCAGCTGTCT
This sequence comes from Catocala fraxini, assembly GCA_930367265.1. Classification (NCBI taxonomy): domain Eukaryota; kingdom Metazoa; phylum Arthropoda; class Insecta; order Lepidoptera; family Erebidae; genus Catocala; species Catocala fraxini. The sequence goes on along the minus strand of OV884025.1, from coordinate 8,607,206 downwards.
TAAACCGTTCATTGTGGGGCTCAGCAGCACCATGTCGTCCGCATAACTTAAATTGTTTACACAAACCTCATCTATATGGCAGCCAACATGTTTACTACTGAGCTCCTCAATGAGCTGGTTAACATATATAATGAATAACCTAGGAGAAGTAAGACCACCTTGTCTTACTCCACATTCCAAAGTGTATTCTTCAGAATATATATTGCCCCACTTTACTGAGTTTACTTGGTTGTTATACCAATAAGTAAAAATACCAATAAGGTCAGCTGGTACTCTTTCATTTCTTAGCTTTGACCAAAGCTTGCCATATGACACTCGGTCAAAAGCTTTGGACAAATCCAAGAAACAATTAATACTTCCTGTTATTAAATAATGTGTCAATTCTGATAATTGTAACTTTTAAACTTCCGCATGGCACGATACATCCTTACTAATATTATAAATGAGAATGTGAGTTTCGTAGAGATCTCACAACTTAACTACTCGACCGATCATCATTAATTTGCATACATATTGTCAGCGGTTCGGATAAGGCCATAGAGAATTTTCATCTAGGTTAAAGGCATGGAATTCTCTGCCAAGGCACGTGTTTCCTTCTTCCTTCAATCCTGGGTCTTTTAAGCGGGGCGTGAAAAAGCTCTTTCAAAGGCCGTCAAAGTAGAGACCTAAACATCGCCTCGGCTGCTACGAGGACGATGTGGAGGCCACTGCTCTTAGACCACACGACTGCTTACCATCAGGCGGAGCGAGGTCATTTTGACGGGCAAAATAAAAAAATATAAAAAGACTACTGTTCCCGAAGAATAAAATTTATTGACAAAATCGACATTAACGCGAGCAAAGCCACAGGCAAATATATATATATATATATATATATATATATATATATATATATATATATATATATATATATATATATATAAAACAATTATTTCGGACATAATCCATATGAGATAGTAACAATTTTCTTACAAACTATGTAAGTAAAAATAAATAAATTAAGCATACATTACAGTTTTCCCGTAACGATGCCTACCCAGTGTGCCTGTATAGGATAATCATTTGCAGAATGCTGTTAGTGCTACTTCGCAATCTCTAAAAAAGTGACGCTGCAAAATCTAGCCTTATATAAATAAGCAAAGGCAAACCAGATCAATACTTTTAATACCGCTGTTTGTTAAGCAATTTCTTTATAATTATAGTTATGTAGTATTAGTAAAAAAGAAAATACCGTATCCATGTCTTGCATAAACCGATTGTTAGTTTAGATTATATAGTTATCTTTTCTCTTTTCTACTTCATAAAACTCTTGTTTATCTGTTTCTTTGTTCGAGCATCACGTGTCCTGATTTCGATAAAATATTATAAATAACAAAAAATACACAATTACCATAGATTTCAACTTTAATGAAATGTAGAAAATTAGTAACAACTTTAATAAATTTTCAAAATGTCACAAAATTGTAATAAGTAATTAAAGAATATACACGGTATAGGATACCTTTTATTTGTGCGATCTTGTAGAATTCAGACGGAGGCACTGCAGTAAAACTAGCAAACAAATAAATACATCAAATCTATGGAAATGACAGCTCATTTAACTTATATTACCTCATGCATAGGGCCCTGAAAAATGATAAAGGCAGATTTCCTCACCCCTTCAGGCCCCCATGCATCGGGTAATGCAAGTCGAATGAGCTGTCACATTGCAAGTAACAGACGGACGTAATTGGACCGCTGGACTGATATCATTTGTCAATATCATTTGATAAAAATATACACGATGACATGAGATATATGTCGTGCTAAAAGAGCAGTGTTGCAAATCTGAAAGTTCTCATTATTGAACTAATTGTTTAAACACAATAAAGTCTTACGTTTATGTGAATATTATACATTGAAATTATACTAGTTTATATGGATTTTGTAGCAGCGATATATCAGTGGGGAGACCAACAGACTGCAATGCAGAGGGTCTTGGGTTCAAGCCCACGTCGCGCACCTCTGACTTTCGGAAGTCATATGACTTTTCGAAATTATGTGCGTATTGATTGACGATTATCGCCTGCTCCGTGCCTCGGAGAGCACGTTAAGCCGTGGGGTACCTCCGACCCGGGTTTCAAAGTTCAAATACTTGGGTTATATGTTGACAGAGAGTCTTAAAGATGATTGTGATGTTGAGAGGGAGCGTAGGGCGCTGTCGATTCGGGGTAACATGTTGGCGCATAGGTTTGCTAGGTGTACAGCGCCTGTCAAGGTTACGCTCTTCAAAGCGTTTTGTCAGGCGTTTTACACTTGTAGCCTGTGGGCCTGTTTTACGCAGAGGACCTACAGCGCCTTGCGCGTCCTCTACAATAACATCTTCAGGTCACTGTTTCGCCTACCTACGTAGATACTGCAGTGCATCCGGTATGTTTGCCGACGCCGGCGTAGATGACTTTTATGCACTGATGAGGGAAAAAGTAGCTTCCTTAGTACAACGCGTACGGGTGAGTCGGAACAGTGTCTTGAGGATGGTGGGTGACAGAGTTGACTCTATTCTTCTCGGTAGGTTTACTGAGCTCCACGTAAGGGATGCGCAGAAGGGTCTGGGGAGGAGGTAGTGACTGTTCTGTACCTACTTCTTGTGTTTATTTTTATTTTATTCATATCAAAATTCTTGTGTTTGGCTATGGACTGTTTTGTCTGAAAATAAATGATTTTATTTTTATTTTTATTTTATTTTATTTATTAACAGTTTAGTTACAAACAGTTGATAAATAAAATAATTGTAATAGGTTGTAACTGCAAAAGTATAAAGTTTCTACCCTATACTTAATATATTAATATTATATACGCGAAAGCAACTCAATATTTTTGTTACTTTTCAACAGATAAACTGCTAAACTGATTTTGTCATGATTTAGTATAGAGATATATTATATTTTATTTGTATTAAGATGGCTAGACACAATTATATGTCTTGTCGTGGTCTTTATACAATATCAGCTAATTATCATATTTAACTGAATTATTTTCAAACAAACGTACTAACCGTATCTACCACCAGACATTTATACGAAGAGCCCCAGTCTTCTGTGTGTTTTCACACAAAATACTATCGCAAGAACGCTTAGAGCGCTCCGTCGCTGGAGGAGTACATACCAAGTGGTCTAATTTGCGAAACTGGGTTAAATTAACATACGTGCGAGCGAGATGGAACATCGTATTGTTTACCCATCGAGAGGCAGGCGGCGAGGAATTAACAAGTTTGTTAATAAGGCCTGAAATACTCTTGAGTTGAAGAATGAGGGTGATTATTTGTTAAATAATTGCTGCTGCAAAGGAAGGTTCTAGAAATTCTCTGTCTAGGTATAAAACGGAGACTTACAGCGAGGTATTCTTAGTTCCGATAACTGATCAGTAAACGAGCTAGGTGCAAGCAAGCTAGCTAAGCCGAGACAAAGTTGGTTTTGATTATATCTTCTTCTTCTTCTTCTCATTTAAGTCTAAGAGACTTGTCGGTGTAGCTTGTCTCTCCATATCTGTCTGTCTAGTGCCATTTCTTGCATTTCTCTGTACGACATGACACCTAACTTTTCCCTGATCTGACTAATGTAACTTATTCTTGGCCTTCCTCTTCCGCGCTTTCCTTCCACCTTTCCCTCAATGATGTTTTAAAAAAAAGTGTCATGTCGTAAGAGATGGCCAACCATTTTATGTCTTCTAGCTTAAAAAGAGTTAAGTAGCGTTCTGGTTTCATTGATCTTTACCAAGACGTCCTCATTCCTAACCATTTCTGTCCAGCTGATCTTTTCCATTCATCTCCAGCACCACATCTCGAACGCCTCTAAAATTTCTCTATCCCTTTGTTTAAGTGTCCACGTCTCACACCCATACATGATGATGATGATTATATGCATTCTGAAAAAAAGTTATACTTCCTAGTACCTTTAATGATTTTAAGACTATGTTACCCGTAAGAAAATGAAGCTAATTTTGGGTGGTAATAATAATAATAATACAGTAACAATGGGTGTTTCTATGTATAATTAGTATGTATTTACAAAAAAAAAGTATATATGTATGTTTATCCATTGTCTAGTACCCATAGTACAAGCTCTGCTTAGTTTGGGCTAGATGGTGTTGTGTGTATGTGATAGAATATTATTATTATTATTATTGGATCAACAAAAAAGTAAAAGCGTGAATTTGTTTGTTTCGTCATCGAAGAGAAGCACGGATTAAAATACTTTTAAAAGGAGGAAGGAGGATGCCAGTCCTAGTAATTTGACTGCACGGATGGTGTAGTGATTTCAGTATCCGTCTCGCTACTGCCACCGCGCCGAGTGTTATGGGTTCGATCAAAAATTTGCGTGATCCACAAATTGTTATTCCGAGTCTGGGTGCTCTTTGTGTCCGTTGTCTGAATGTTTGGATAGTCACCCGCGACACAAGAGTTATTCCCAGAGTGGAAATGTTCTTTCTAAAAAGACAAAAATTACGTCACTAATACTATACCTGCCTCGATGGCGTAGTGGTTAATGTAACCGACTGCCACGCCTGAGGTCGCGGGTTCGATTTCCGCACAAGTCAAACATTTGTGTGCATGAACTAGGATGTTTGTCTTGGTCTGGGTGTTTCTTTGTATAATATGTATGTATTTACAAAAAAAAAGTATATATGTATGTTTATCCATTGTCTAGTACCCATAGTACAAGCTCTGCTTAGTTTGGGCTAGATGGTGTTGTGTATATGTGGTAGAATATTATTATTATTATTATTATAATGCGTGTTAAAAATGTTATAATTATAGTTATTATCATATTATATACCATATGTATTTTGTATAATAAAAATGGTAACTCTCGGGCACTTCAAATAATGCATTGTATTCCCTCAGATTTTAAAATACTGCGCCTGAGAATTTAGTACACCACTCGGTGCGGGCCTCGCCACAGTGGTGCACGTGTAATATACATTTTTCCTCTGTTACAATGCACAGGGCATATTGTGTTACAGGATACAGCTTTAACAAAAAAGCTACGAGTAAAGACAATTCTTATTAGTCTCTAATCCAAATATATATGTTGTATAGAATAGTTATCCACCCCAACCGCAGTGTCAACAGTTAACCGCAATTGCAATTCTCGCGCGACAAGATCATTTATATGGTAATGTTATAAGGTGTCTTTACTTAGACCTATTTATTATTCCTGCTAACGAAGTGCAAAACGATTTGCTTTCGCATATAGTTCTAGTTGGTGGTAGAAGAATTTGAAGCCAGTTCTAGAATAATTTGCGCTTCTAGATTTTTAGTTTTATTGCACTTTGTGAATTACTTACTAGATGAAAGTACTAATTGGTGCTTCTGTCTTTGTATGCGTGGAAAAATGTATCTGTTATAAGGACTCGTGTCATTCTAATATATAGGGATATCTATTTGTTTAAGCTTTATCAGGTTTTGTTTAGTACAGTTTAGGCTTCTTTTAGATTAAAAAAATAATAATTTGCGCTTCTTTTAGATTTTACTATTTTATTGAACTTTGCTTATCCAAATAAAGTATTCATCGCTCGTGACTTTGAATGTTTTTTTTGTCTTAGCAGTAAATATTATATAAATTTTAATAATGGTCGAAATTGTATACTAAGCCAACAGCAGCGTTTGCGCTGTTTCAGTTTTCGCGACAATTTATTATTTTACCATTTCTTGCACCGTCGGAATTTTTATTTTATACGATATATTTAAATGTGGCGAGTCCCTTTGTCACACATATATTCAGACATAATATCACGCTAATATCACTGAAAGTGTCGGTAGATGTATATATTCTTGTGCCAGCTATGGTTGTAAAAACCATGTTAACGACGAGCTCGCTTTTAGGCACAATACCAGACTCCATGCTACTACTAAGAATTGCTTGGCAGAAAATTATAATAAAATTTTGACTGATCTAGAAATTAAACCTGGCACCTCATACATTAATGTCATATACTACAGCTGCACCACTGAGGCAGCCTTAATAGTATTGTAACTAAATTTAAAGTATGTTAGACAACTACCAGTAAGAAGTCAAAGAATGTGATTGATAAGATAACAAATTATAAATCTATATATTAATGCGTGAAGCAAAAACTCTGTACCCCTTTTTACGAAAATTGCGCGAATGGAGGAGTTCGAAGCACAGTTAAAGTTTACTTGGAGGAGGAGTGGCGAATCCTAATATTTTTATATAATATGCATTAAAAATACATCAAATTAATAAAAAAACCCTACACGCATACATATGTATAACCATGCATTTGACACACGCAGTCGAATCGCGTTCGTAGATTTCAGCATGGTTCGGCTGATGTTGTATAATTATTTGTAACTATGGTTACATACCTTAAGTATCTATTGAAATTTCGCGGTATATATATAAATGATCAAACTTAAATCAATTATGGTCGAATTTCGACTGCTTGGCGACCGCTAGTAGGTAGAAAAAGGTCTTAAACTTGTGGCATCTACAAACCTTTTCGTCGAGTTTGTAATAAATATTCTACCATAGCATAAGCAATGCTTTTAAAAGAAACCTTAAAATAATTGATTATATTAGTAACATCCTAATCTTAACTAATATTAGAAATATGAATTTCAATGAAATTCAATATGCATATGAGTTTCTTTCTATGTATGTTACACTTTCACACCTTAACTACTTAACCGATCATCATGAAATTTCGTATACACGTTGTCAGAAGAACAGAAAAGGACATTGGGTACTTTTCATCCAGAAAAATCGACTGTTACTAACCTAAATTTTTGCGAGCGAAGCCATTGGAAAAGTCTAGTAGTTACATAAAACTGAAGTTAATTAAAAGCACACAAAATAGAACCCACGTGTAAACCAATGAACTAATCGACTAAAATGTCCGCCGTAGCGTAGTGACGCACCGAACTAATCATAATTAGACATTCGTTTATTTAGCACTGTAATCCCGTATAGGTACAAAGTACACAAATACACAATGTAGGTATAAACGTACATAATCTAGGTACAATCGTACACAGTTAGACAGAGGGATTACTGGGAGGATTGCGCGCTGCCCGGATCAGCCGCATGCTGCAATACATAGATATTCGAAATGTCGACTGATTTCGAATGTACGGTGATTTGGATAATGTGAGTGGCAGTATTCATTTGTAAATGAGAGGTGGTTGTTGTGATATATAGACTCTGGTTATCCTTTAGGCTATTTGTACGGGCCAACGACCGTACATTTGCTGCGGTCAGCATTTTACGTCCAACGTGACGATTTCATAACCATCAATAAATCAGTTTACTTTCAGCAAGCGTATCGTGTACTCATTAACATATCAAGAATTTATCATAATTTAGCATAATTATCAAGTTTGTCATCTTATTTCGGTAATCAATAAAATAGTGCAATTATTAATAATATCTATGATTTCTATCACTTATCAAGAAGTGTACGTAACCCGTACACTATTTGTTTTACAAATCAATGAGAACAACATTCAAATAATATAAATTCAATGCAACGCATAAGGTATGTTAATATTGGACGGTGTTTCTCTCTTCTTCTTCCAAACCTATATCTCATGTCTACTATTACGTTATAAAAGATAGCACTCGTACTAGGATTATATATTGTATCGCACTTACTCACTTACTTTACTTATTATAACTCAAACAATGAACACAAAGAAAACCCAGACTAAGAACAACTGTTCGTAGATCACAATATTGTCTAGGTAGTGTTATTTAACTTCAATATTTGTAGATCACACAAATATCACTTAAACCACTACGCCACCCGTGCTATTTTTACAAGTCTAGGCATTTCTACTAGTCTAGTTGTTATTTCTGTTTGTAACGTTGGAGCGAGTGATATGTTTTGTCTATTATATAACTCAATTATCTCAAGATATCTCAAGATAATTGAGTTATATAATAGACAAAACATATCACTCGCTCCAACGTTACAAACAGAAATAACAACTAGACTAGTAGAAATGCCTTGACTTGTAAAAATAGCACGGGTGGCGTAGTGGTTTAAGTGATATTTGTGTGATCTACAAATATTGAAATTAAATAACACTACCTAGACAATATTGTGATATACGAACAGTTGTTCTTAGTCTGGGTTTTCTTTGTGTTCATTGTTTGAATTATAATAAGTAGGTAGAGGTAGGCCTCTACCTACCTGCTAGATTGCTTATAAAATTACTCTGTCAAATACAGCCCGACCAGAAATTAAATTAGGTCCAACGGGAAAATAATACTTAAAATTCGAAAGTGTTTTTCTAGAATTTAAATCAGGCTTCGTACCAACAAACCAAGATGTGGTTACAATAAAATTTCCTAAGTAAGAAATGCTGCAGTTGGATTATAATATTTCTTCAAAAGAAAAACTTAAATGAAGCCAAACTTTTTAAGCTGACTAAAAATACATCGCGCAAACTTATAAGCCATTCTCGGCTCGCAATGTGCACGGGCGTTTGTACACGCGCTAACTCGATATTGAGACGCGACTTGCTCTGTTTGGCCAACCATCCACCTCATAACAACCCTGTTTACTCGGCAAACTTCGCCTCTTTCCGCCACTGTTCGGCTTTACAACGTCACTACTTAAACAGGTACTACCTAACAAAATTTGGTTAGAATTTTTCGCTGGCGTCGCAAACTTCAACGATAATAGCTGAAGTTAAGATTAAAGTTCAGCTTGTTCTGTGTTTAAAATAAATAGATTCCACAACGAGATTATGTCTTAATTTTGGTTTTAATTTTAGGCCGTGAGACATTTTGTTCTCATCTAACTTTAATCCTTTATCTGAAGACTAAGTGCACTAAAGTTAAAGCAGTTCAGGACTAAATTTATTTAATCACAATACTATTTTATGTACATTGTGTAGTACGACAGATTAAAAATATTGCGAAGAAGATCTTTAATATCTTTCTTAACAAATTGAACTAATAAAGCATGTACATAATCGTACATAGACACACGCTAATAAATTCAGGACGGGGTAGGCGAAGATGCACTACCATCTAAATTCTAACTATATTCTAAGACCCACGTAATAGGCCACGAATCTATTCTGCCATCATAAGGTAAAAAATACGGATATGACAAAAAAATTTTTTTTATAAATGTACTGGCAGATGCGTCGTTATTAACTGATTCCAAATATGTACAAACTCAATCTCGAAATATAAATTATATCCTATTACGGTGTACTAGGTATATCTCATTCTCTGAGTACAGTTATAGACACCTATTTTTCTGTTAGACATTTTTACTTGCAATAGCTCCTAAGAAATTTCTTTCATCAATAAATAAGTTTGACCTATTAGGGAATCAAACCTGAAACCGACGATTGCACGTAAATTTAAGCACAAACTTACTCCACGAAGTCTCGTGCCTCAATTGCCCCGCTGGCAAGAGGGATTGAGTATATAGTAATACGTACAATTATATCACAGTATTAATGCAGAAATTAGCACTACGCATAACAGCTTGCCATCATTAGTAGTATCAAAGCATCAAAGCTAACGGTCCTTTTGACTTATCGACACCAATAGCCCCAATCTATTCGTGCCTATATCAGTGTTCCGCATGCACTGTTGAATATATAGACAGCCTACAAATAGATCTTAATAATGACTACTATATAACAATATAGGTACGTATTGTGTATAGAACAGGTCTGTGTTTAGTACTTATTGTCTGTTAATTTGTGTGTCAAATTTTAATACGAATTCGTTGAATCTTTTACCCGTGTTTGAGTGACAAACAACCAAAGATACCACAAACTTTTACATTTAAGTATTACTGAAAATAAACAAAATTATACCAACACGGCTTAAGAAGAAAACTAGTAGCCATTATCATTTTCATAGAGAGAGTCGCCGTGAAGCTGCAAAGTAAACAAAACGTCGGAAAAGTGTAAATTTAATAATTCTATCAGTATAAAGTGATATCAGTATAAAAAAAACGAAAGCCAATTAAAATGTGGAATCTTATTTACTCTCTGTGTGCTAACAAAATAAAAGCCAGCAATCCTCCAGTAGAACTAGAGACAAACTCAGGTACTATTACCGAACTGAGTGATATATGTAACTGTTTCAATTTCTTCTTTGCTAATATAGGCTCTTTTCTAACTAACAAAATTCCTCAGATATATCACGACGATGTAGCATATAGTAGCTTGTACGACCGAAAAGTAGACCAAAGGTACAACGAGTTAATCGAACTTAAACCAGCAACTAAGGAGGATATAAGTAAGATTATCGATAACCTTAACTCTAATACTGGTACTGGATTAGATGGCATATCATGCAAAGCACTAAAATGTGTTAAGAGCCTAATACTTGACAAACTAACTGCTGCAGTTAACATGTGCCTAGATAGTGGTTATTTCCCGGACACATTAAAGAAAGCGAAAGTTACCCCAATCTTCAAATCGGGCAGCAAAAAGAATCCCGTTGTACTGATGAGCCGCTCTGGCACTTATATTTCTTAGTATAACTATATATATTTAACTCGTGTTTCTCAGATAAATGAATATTGTGTTCTTTTGAGAAATAAATATCTTAAGCCATAAAGTTGTATATGATAGCCGTGTTTTAAAAAATACGCGGTATAGATTATTTAATATAATTTAAATATGGGTTCTTCCTCTCCGTCGCCCTAAACGATCTGTCCTCTCATTACAGGAATAAAAGTTCGATCTATGTCCCTGTTATCTACGAGGGGAAACACCGAAATAATTATTTCCCATCTGTCCCCCGCTGTTTCTGCAGAGTGACAAACGAAGTTAGATTACAGCATTTGTCACGAAGATTAGAAGCAGAACTACAAGTTGATTACGGATTATTCCGACAAGTTAAGTTATTCACATCCATGCATTCAATAATAATCCTCAAAAGTACACACAACTTTGAATCGTTCAGTATCCTTTATGGTAATGGCGGGTCCGGCGAAAATACAAACACCGAAAGTGGCCTAAACCATCAAACTGGAATAATAGTGTTTACAGCTAGATTAATAATTTTACATTAAACTTTTATTTTCTAGCGACTTTTTTCGCTTGTACTAAAGTTTTCCAGCAATTTTTTTATTTTTAGATTTTCCTTGCAATTTGTTTTTAAATTACGAGTATTCTTGTAATTCTTGTCCAGCTAAGCTAGAATGCTTGTATTAGGAGTGGGTTCACGTCTGTAGTGCAATCGGTGGGATTCGAACCCGTGTCCTCTCACTCACAAGTCCAATACCTTGTCCATTGGGCTACCGTCACTTATTATTTGGATCATACTATGTATTATACATTTTTAGTTCTATTAAATGATATCAGAAAAAAGCCTGGCTTATTTTGTGTTTCATTCTAAGGTACTAAACTGTTATTGAAAATTTGTTAATTATCGCTTGCTCTAACGGTAATGGTAATTATTGTGATCAAGCCTGCATGTCTGGGAGTTCTCCATATTGTTCTTAAAGATGTATGAAGTCTGCCATCGCGCACTGGGCTATATTGATTAGCTATGGCTTGAACCTTCTCACACGCAGAAGAGGTCAATGAATTTTATATACAGGACTGATAAACTGTAAATACTACATTTAAAAACAGCGATAGCTCAGTGGGGAGACCAACAGACAGCAATGCAGGGGGTCTCGGGTTTGAACTCACGTCGCGCGCCTCTGACTTTCGGGAGTTATGACTTTTCGAAATTATGTGCGTATTGATTGACAATTATCCCCTGCTCCGTGCCTCGGAGAGCACGTTAAGCCGTTGGTACCGGCTGCCATGAACATCTATGGCGATCGTTATTGGGAAAGTCAGTACCCTCTAATATCCTGATACTGGTCTAGCCTTAGGGTATCGTTAGCCTTCGGGTTGCGGAGGTCAGGTGGCAGCCGCTCCGTGTAAAATCTGATATCCAGTCAAATCCGGTTAGACCAGAAAAGCCGACCCCAAGTGACTTGGGAATAATAAAGGCTAAGACAGAAGAAGACTACATTTAAATCTGTTTTGTGGTTTTGCATGCTTAATCAAGTTGGTAAGTATTTGACGGTATAAATAGAACGGTATCTTTTTATTTTCCGATGTTGCAACCGCCGTGCATCGGTTGTCGTCAATGGATTGACTGGTACGAGCTCGGAGACTTTGGTGAAGTGCGGTGCTTGGCAACTATAATTTTGTATTCAGGCTCTTCTAAATACTCAAATTCGAATAAAATTTCAACATTAAATTAAATGTCTCTGGACATTCACGACTTTTGTGCATGTGGTCACGAGTCAAAATCCCCAAAGGGTTATTAAGTCCAGTTTAAGTTCTTACTTGTTAGTACTGTTGTAAGGAGTCTGGATTTGTGGTAGTATTAAGCCGACTCCGCATTAGGCGAGACCCAAAACCATAACTGGTAAAATGTAGGTGTAATATTTATTTATTTATTTAAGAACAAACAACAAAGCATGCCATAATATTGTGTTAATGCATTAATAGGGATATATTGTATAGTGGTCTTAATTTTAGGCGGCCACGGCATGCATTAACAAAAAATCCTAACTTATTATTATAAATGCGAATGTGATTGTTTGTTTGTTATGCTTTCACGCCCTAAATACTCGACCAATCATTATGAAATTTCGCATACACTTTATCAAGACATCAGAAAATGACTTCATCTAGAATAAAGTTCTGTTACTAACCTTTTTTTTTACGCATTCCCCTCCGCGGGACTGGGCGGAGGGGTTACGTCGGACTCACCGGGGTAAAGAAAGATGATAAAATGGTGATATTAGACCTCCCGGAATACCGACTAATCCTACTACGGTGTTCCTCGACAAAACCGCAATCGGCGGGGCCGCGCGAATCACTTGCACATGTGGTCGCGACCCCACCGAGGTTTCGGCCCGCCGTATAAAACGGCAGGCCACTGCACAAATAACCTACCCATTGGATACCACTAATTTAATCCCTAGTGTAGTGGACCTGGTGCTGATTGGGTGGCGGGCAGGCTCACGAAGCCCACCACCTCCAGGTCAAACCTCAGGGTGGCTGGAGGTCATCTCACGCTCTCCGGCGCCCGGTTCTGCGGTTGGGGAGAGGGTTTCAGAGCTCCCTCTCCCGCGCCGCCGCCTGCTTGATGGACATGACTTCCTACTAACATTTTTTTTGACCCTGGAAAATCCTTTATGGATACCCCCTCCCCCGGGGGTGGGGGTTATGTGAGACTCTCCGCCCCTGAAGGGCGTCGGTATACACACTAAAAACCTGGGGTGAACAGTCCCTCTGCCGAAGGAATGGGGCGGGATGGGGTCGCGTTAGCAATCACCATCCCGGCCCGGCGGTTGGCCCGGCTGATGGTCACCGGGCCTCAGCACCTGTGGAGGGACTTCCTACTAACCTAGTCCAACCTACATTTACGCGAGCGAAGCCACAGGCAAAATCTAGTAAAATATAAATATCTATGCTCGTGTGTTAATAAATTAAAAAACCAAACAATGTAATTATTTGTTTATATTATTATGTAGTTACTCACATCCCATTTTTCGTAATTTATGTGCGTAATTTACTATTCGTAGTTATCCATGATGGTATAAAGATTCATACATTAGATACGTACTATGTTTTGTCTAACAAATTGTATAATATGTGTAATGTAATATAATATGTGACAAAAGCAATATTACTCCGATACGTGACATGACGCGACGCATGCCGCAAATATTTACTTGTCATACAAAATTCGGTTTAAAGAATCTTTATTCTCAATTAAAACAATAATTTGTCACTTACTTGAGAACAATAACTTGAGATTAAATAACTTAAATGTTCATCAACGTCAGACACAGACAATTCTGATAGGTACCTACCCAATGCATTCATTTTAGTAGAAGTGAGTGGTCAGCAATTAAGTGTTTACTTAGTTGAGTCTTAAATGCATTGAATGAGTGTACATTTCTTATAGAAGATGGTATTTTATTATACAGCAGTGCTCCTTCAAATATAAGGGTTTTTTTGCCATAGTTAGTTCTAGTTTTTGGCAAAACTAATAAACTAGCTCGTCTGCAACTACGTTTAGTAACTTGTATATGTTTAGTGAAAGTTAATTTCGTGTGAATATTTTTGTTAAGAGTCCTTCTGATAAAAATACATGTGTTATATATATATAGTTGTTTTATGTTCATGATCTTGGTATCTCTGTAGATTTTACTAGTTGGTGTTAAATATGGAAAATTAAAAAGCATTTTTATTATTTTGTTCTGGCTTACTTGAAGACTATTTAGTTTGTTTTTAGTAGCACTACCCCAAATCTCAATCAGATATAGAAGATGAGGCTTTACTAAGCTATTGTAAATGGTATATCTTAATTTTGGTGGAATACAGCGTACGATACCACGCAGTGACCCAAGGAGCGTCGTCAGTTTACTTTTTACATAGTCTATGTGAGTACTCCACGTTAAGAACGTATCCATTTTCAGGCCGAGATATTTTTCACAAGTTTTCAGTTCAAGGGGAATGTTGTCTATTGTTAGTGGGTCAAACGGAGGAATAATTTTATTTTTTGCTTTAAATATGACATATGACGTTTTGGATATATTAATTGTGAGAAGATTGTATTGAAACCATGTATATAAGGAATTTAAGTCATCTTGGGCTCGTAAAATAATGTCATGAATATTGGATCCAAAGTAAAATAGACATGTGTCGTCGGCATAAAGTGTAAGGTGGCCATGTAACGTGATATTTTTTATACAATTAATGTAAATCAGAAATAACAGGGGGCCCAAAATGGATCCCTGTGGAATTCCACAGGTGATGGGTAATGGGTCACTTTGGTAGTTATTGAGCTTCACTATCTGAGAACGATTGTTTAGGTATGACTCAAACATTTTAAGGGCTTGACCAGTGATTTTAATGTTTTCTAGTTTTCTTAGAAGTAGCTTGTGAGACACTGTATCGAACGCCTTTTTGAGGTCTATAAAGATACCCAGAACTATATTTTTAGAGTCTATATTTTGTTTAATTTTCGTTATAAGGTCTATTGTAGCTGTTGTAGTATTGCTTTTAGGTCTAAAGCCGTATTGACGGTCAGTTATATAGTTTATTTTGTTTAAGTATTTTTCTAGGCGATCGTGTATAATTTTTTCCAGCACTTTTGAAAACATGGGTAACACGGAAATAGGTCTATAATTTCCGGGGTCTGTAGTTATTCCTGATTTATGGATTGGAGTGACTTTAGCTTTTTTTAGGGTATCAGGAAAAGTACCGTCCGTGAGTAATTTGTTAAAACATTTGCATAGATTATTTGCAATCAGGTGTTTGATGCACTTTATGGATTTAGTGTTTATTCCGTCTAAACCACTGCTGCAATTTAAATCGAGATTATCTATGAGTTTGATTATTTCTTTTGTGGTACAGGGGGCAAAATCAGATAGCTCATCGGCGTCATTAATAAGAGTATTTGTTAAAGCAAGGCTATTGTTGTCGTGAAATAATTTTGGAATTTTGTTTGCTAATATAGGTCCTATGGTGGTAAAATAATTATTGAATATTTGACAAATAGCTGTTGGACAAGTTACATTTTCGGAATCAATTATTAATTTTGAAGGAACACAACTTTGTTTTTTGGCTTTGTTATTTGCTAAAGAGTTTATAAGTCCCCACATTTTTTTAGGTTTCTTCGTACACTTATTAAATTCACCATAGTAGTACGATTTCTTTGTGTCTGATATCAATTTAGATGTATAGTCCCTTTTTTCGGTGAACTCTTCTCGTAGTATGTCATTATTTGGATATTGTTTTAGTTCTGCCCACATTGCATTTCTTTGATTTATTTCCATAATAATGTTCTTGTTTATCCAGTCTTTCTGGGGGAGGTTTAAAATCTTTGTTTTTGTCGTTTTACTTTTTTCTATGCATAGGTTTATTTTATTTTCAAGTAAAAGGTAATCGTTGTCTACATTCTCAATATTTCCTGTTTCTACAAGGTTGTATAACATATTGTAATTTATTGCTTGATAAGTAGTTTTTACTTTAGGAGGAGGATTAAATTTTTTCAGTTCCAAATAAATCTGTTTGTGGTCAGACAGACAAGAATCGGCTATAACCATGTGAAAACAATCATCTTTTAGATTAGTGCTAATATGATCGATGATGGACTTTTTTGTTGTTGAGTCCCTTGTGCAGTATTTTTCACTTATTTTGTTTACCAGTGTATGTCCAGCTTCCTTAATTGTAGTTTTATATTCTCTAGTTTGTTTATCCTT
Source organism: Catocala fraxini (assembly GCA_930367265.1). Classification (NCBI taxonomy): domain Eukaryota; kingdom Metazoa; phylum Arthropoda; class Insecta; order Lepidoptera; family Erebidae; genus Catocala; species Catocala fraxini. Next base: position 8,590,943 of record OV884025.1, on the reverse strand, counting down.
TGTTAATAGATCTATGTTAAAATCTCCGAATACGATAGCTCTTTTTCTTTGTTGTAGTTGCAAATCATATTCTGCCAGAAATTCCTTAAAGTTGGTATCACCAGGGTTATATATTATTCCTATTTCGAGTGAATACCGTTCCAAACTAATCCATAGAAAGTTGTTTCCTCCCGTATATTTTGATTGTGATAAATTGTGGTTTAGATCGTTATGAACATATGCCGAAACTCCCCCTCCTCTAAAATCGGTTCTAAAATTGTAGTAATGAGTGTAGTTGTCTATTTGCAGGGCTAATGCTTGGGCTTCGGAACTAATCCAAGTCTCTGATATAAGTATAACGTGTATAATTTTTGGCAGCGATCGCAATATGCACTTAAGTTCATCAAGCTTTCCAGTTTTGCATATACTTCTGGCATTAAAATAGAGGAAACGAAGTCGAGATTTACTGGTACAAATGTTACTGTAGTCTTTGAGTACTTGATATGTGTTACCGTTATCATTAGGAGCTGGAGCGCTTAAGAGTTGGAGTTTTTTGGAGTTTTTTTTATTATTGTGGGTGTTCCATAGATATATTTAATAGTAAGTTCATTCTCACCCTCATTTTGACGACGGGTTAATTCATCTTTTAAGGCATTCAAATATTGTTGTTGAGCTATAGTTTGATCCGAGAAGATTTGAATATTTTCGGGAAGCTTGTTTTTGTTGCGTAGAAGATATTTTGCGGAGTTTGAGCTGTCAAAACACACTTTAACTTTACGATGTTTACCAGGTGTGTGTTTGCCCAATCTGAAAATCTTAATGGGTTTAGAAAGATCTGAACTCACTCGGGAAATCATGTTTAGTATGTCTATCTCGTCTTTGGAGGTTCGGTCTTCCGCACTCACTGAGGTTTGTTCTGGCAAACCAACGATGATAATATTTTTTTCCCTATTATTACGATCCGTCATCTCCTTAATGACTTGCTCATTTGTGTATAGCTGGTTATTTGGGTGTGAAGTAGTTGGTTGAGAAAATGAGGACTGTTTGATGGTGGTTATGTCCGATTCGAGTGACGTTATTTTATTTTCACCTTGGCTTATTTGCTTTTCCAGCTTCGAGATACTTAATTTCATATCTTTTTGCTCCATTCCAATATTAGATGTAGACAATTTAATGTCGTTAATTTGTGTCGTATTTTCCTGTACTAGTTTTAAAGTTTGTTCATTAGAAATTTTCAACTCAGAAATCTGTGTTTTAACCTCAATTATGCTTTCCTTCATTGTGTTTATTATTACTTCATTGGATTGTACATACTTTTCTAATAGCGAGCTTATGCGGCTTAACTCTGAACGCACATCTTTTAATTCCTCTGCGCATACACAATTGTTTGGTGGTTGCTTCCGTTTGCGAAAGGTAATTTGCGACTCTGCTGCGAGTGCGCTTAGGTTCGACAGATCGGGGCTGGAATGATGCGTGAAGTTTGTTTGCGTCATGTCGCCGCTGTCGCTTTGGTTAGTTAGCTTAGGTGGCGGTGATCTCTGCACACTCATTATAAAATCGAACGGTAGACAGCGTAAGTAAATAAACACTATTTACCTATAAAATGTACTAACTTGTCAGCTGCGTCGCCGTCGCGCCGGGCGAACGCGGAGTCTCTGTGCGAGTGCGACAAAAAATATCGGTCGTGCCGGGTCCACGGAGGTGAAGCGCGGGTGCGCGGGCGCCAGCCTGTTGCTCGATCACGACGGTGCACAGAACCAAAGCGATGTATTATGTTGACACTGACTTTTAATTTTGAGTTTTGTTTATTGCTAATTGGGAGTTATTTTAGAAGGGCACGAAATTTGAATTTTTGAATAAAAATGATAACACGTCTGCTCTGTACGACGACGAACTAGAAAAAATTAATAATATTATGACAAGTTAAAGGTTAAGTTTTGAGTTATTTAATTAGAGTGTTGCTTTCCTGTATTAATCCTTGTAACCACTAGGCAACAGTTGACGCTCAACAAGATCATCAATGTTGCAAAACAACGCGCGACGTTGCTAGCTGACGCGCAACATGACGCGCAACTTGTTGTTTGTTTCCGTGCAAGTGCAGTTGAGCATCAAATGTTGACAAGTGGAGACGTATAAAAGCCGCTGAAATCAACACTAGTTCCTCTGGCGACATGTTGTCGACGACTGATGCGAGCGAAATCATGTGTAGACAGACAACGTTGCTGAGCAAAAGTTCCGCGCTGACTTTCAACACGTTGAGCAGCATGTTGTGCAACATGTCGTGCGCCAAATGTTGCCTAGCGGATACGAGGCTATCATATTACAAAAATGACACATGCTTTTGTTTTTACGTAGGGGTAATGCATAGAAAACGAAGCCTATTTAAAAAAACACTATTTAAAAGCTACGCTGTTCTTAAATAGCATAAGATATGTTTTAATGACGTATCATGCGAGAAAGATCGGAGTTAGGAGTTAATAGTGAAACACCATCCATGGATATTAACTGGTTAAAGTGATCGCCTCGCCATTGCCACTATGCCGAGTATTGTGGGTTCGAATCCCATACGGGACAAAAACTTTGTGTTATCCACAAATTATTGTTCCGAGTCCAGACTCGACAACAACGACGAAAAACTGAAACTACGTTGTTCGAATGTTTGTTAAGTCCCGCATGACACAGAAAATATACATATAGCAGAAGTTGTCTTTAAAAAAAATATCTTTTGCTATTTAGGGACAGACAGTATCATGCCAGAAAGGGCGGGGTTGGAAGTTAATATACTAATAAATAGTTTTAATTTTGATAGTTGAACCAAAAAATATAATCTTTTACTATGTATTTCAACAATGTGTCATGCGAGCAAATTCAATTATAATGCTTCTCCAAAACTCTGAATTTTTGAGGTACAGTGTAATTAATTTCGTGTTCGATTTAATAATTACGGTTGCGTCATGTTTCCACATGAAAGCTGCAATACGGTGCTTTCTGCTCGGTGATAAATTGTTCGAAACTCTTTCCTTTTTATGTAAATAATGTTTAAGTAAAATATATTTAAGTAATAATGTTAGATAGACAGCCTGGTAAAGCTCGCGGGAAGCTGTTGGGTGCGGGTGGCCCAATATCGGCCTGTGTGAGAACCATGAGTGAGGCCTATGTCCAGCAGTGGACGTCTTTCGACTGACATGATGATGACTGAATAATGTTATTTTTATCGCAAAAATTGAACTTATTTCAGTTGGTAATGTATATGTTTCTCATACGAATATACTCATTTAAATGCCTAGTAGGGCAGACTTCTTAATTTTCACATTTATTAAAATATAGGTGTATTTTCTTAAATTATAATTATTACAAACAAATTTGAACGTTAGTGGAATCACTTTTTAGTTGCATTGCTTCAGTTATTCGAATTCTTATTTTATATGTATAGCACATCTGTAGAGATCGATAATATAACATTAAGTATTTATTTATTAACTTAGTGGACATTTTTTAAAGACGTCCTAGCAGATTTAATCAAAAGTCTCAAGATCTCAAATAACACCAAACTAAAAAAAATGAAAACTGATATAAATACTCGGTATCTTTGATAAATAAATCGGGTACGAGCTCGTACGCTGACTTTGACTTGACTTTCATAGAAAGACGGAGCCCCGCTTGGCGAGACTCCTATTTTTGGGTGGATTTTATGAAGAAACCTATCAAATACTTACTAAGGGGCGAACCTTGAGGGGCAAACGGGCTTGTAACTAATAAATCCTTACATTTTATTGGACAATAGGTATTTGTATCGTAGCCATATTCACGAAGAGACTAATGTGATCTCCACTGACTACATTAGTTTCTTCTTGACCGTGGCTGTTAAAAGTCACCGAAACTATTTAAAATATAAATTTATAGGTATAATATTGTCTTACGTTCACTTGAATGTTGCACATGAGAATTAACCAGCAATATAAATATCGGTTACTTAAAAATATTTTTTTTTAACCTATTTAATTTTAGAATTAGTCACTTCGTGGCTATGGTTGCTTAAAAGCAACCTAAACGCCGAAGAAAGTTCAATAGAAATACGCATTTAAATGTATATGTTAAACGTAGTTTTTAATACTTTAAAAGTTGTTAATAAATAACCTGGTTTGATTTAAAGTAACTAAATAGTTACTTTAAATCAAACCATAATTGGTATTAAATAATTTGAACGTCATTATTACGATGAGTTTACCAGTGTAATAATGACGCCAAGATTAGAATATATCTTGATCGAGTTTGCCGTTGTTTTAACGAACCACCATTGTAACAATGTTTGAATTAACATGCAAATTAGTTCCATCTATTTATTGTAACGCTTTACCCGTGTAAGTCATCTGTGCTATTAGCACGACTAAATTAAAGTATACTGTTACTATTTACTTACATATTTATATTCATCATATAGTTAAGAGATGACGAATTTCAACATGCCGCCATTCTATTGCTTATACTCATATGTAAGTACTGTAACAAAGTCTGTAGAAAAATGTATTCCTAAAGTATAAATAAAACAGAAAGTAAGTCAAACTTGCATATAAGAAATCTTAATTTTCGGACAATTGATGCTAGCTTGTGCTAGCTATAATTTTACTTTAATGGTTTTATTAAAGAATTTGTGTTTGTATGACTATCTGAGTTTGCCAAAGAACACTCAAATACTGTTAGACAAATAGGTGGCACGAATGCAGGACAAACACAGAACAACAGACACGAAGAACAGCCAGACTTGGAACAACTTTTTGTGGATCACTCTTTTTGTGACTCGTATTTTATTTGAACCAGAATTACTAGTAATTGCTAATAAAATTAATTTTGCTTGGAAATATAGGAGGAGGACAACTGCATTGAATATCAATATCATTAATAATATCAGCTCTTTTTTCTAGGGTGCTGATACAAATACCTACTTAAATAGCTAAAATACTAAACAAATAGACAGATATCAAAACTCAGATAGCAATATTAAGATTGTTATTATTAAATTGCGGGATTCCTAAATAAAGCATGCATAAAAAAACTAAGATAATTTGTAAATAAACTTTTGTTGTTATTTAAGTTCCTACGAAGTCCTAATTCTTAAATAAGAGACTGGACAAGACTGCTTAGAAATCGTTGGTGTCTTACTACACAAATGACACAAGGAGATCAGACACACTAAAATAAACACAAAGCTATATTACGTAAATTATAAAATTGATTGACGCCTGCGATGTACTTATTGATAGGTATCATATCCTTATATTATCCTTTACTACAAACTAAAGTTAAACTAAATATAAAAATATTCACAATCACCTAAGCGAAATTAACATTTTTTCATGAATTATTTGCTTATTTAAATCCACCTCAAACCTCGACATCTCAAGTGTTAAACCAGTACGCAATACCACTTAACCGTGCAATCAAAATACCATCTATGTAATAACTGAACCAGAAAATTACAACCACACAATATAAAAATATACGTACATATAGTAAAACTAGTATTGGTCTGTCACGCGTAACAAAGCCTATATCGTTCAATATTCAGCGTCGAGTTATTGCCCACGTGAATTATTGACGTCCTACTCTGACAGTAGGGTTGCCAACATCTGTACTGGACTAGGAATGTAAACTGTCTTGAGAGCTCATAAACTACGAACATTACAGTCCTCTAAACCTGGTCTGAATACTGAATAAGGATAGCGAAAATCGTGTGGCTTTTTTGTAGGTTTATAGTAGCAGGAGTTATCTTGAAGAAAACAATCTTTTTTTTTTTATAACGCAGCTCCTGCTCTAGGCAAAATCCTGTGTCACGGGAAACTTAACAAACATTCAAACAACGGACACAAAGAACACCCAGACCCAAAATATCTGAAAACGAAATGTGTCTACGGTAATAAATAGTAGTGGAAAAATATCTGATGACAAAATGTGTCTACGGTGATAAACAGTACTAGAAAATTAAATTAATGTAGGAAGCCGACATTGCTTACAAAATACCAGAACGAACAGACACAAGATGTAGTTCAGATGACTAGTGCTGTATAATAATATCATTCCCCAAATATTTCAATTCACGATTTGATGGCTAGATGTGTAATATTGCTATTTGCTTTTCGTAAGATTTCATTTTTATATTAAAGCTAAACTAAAATATTTTAAAAATTACATCATGATACAGCCCCAATATACTGCTAAGCCCTGTGTCTAATAACTCTATGTTACGTTTCCCATAGATTGTGAGCATTGTCCTTTATACTATGTTCTATAATTATATTATCCTAACTAATTATATAAAAGCGTATGTGAGTTTGTTTGTTTGTTATGCTTTCAGGCTTAAACTACTCGACCGATCATCATGAAATTTAGCTTACACTTTATCCCTTGACAACGTGTATGCTAAAACAACAAAAAATCCTAAAAAATAATATAACACATTAAAAGACAAAAGGAATTTATTATTTTTCTCTGGGATAGATGTGTATTGACATAATCTAAATTAACGTGAGCAATGCCGCGGGTATAATTTAATATTTTATGTTTAACTGTCAAATTTGATTTTCTTTTTCTTTTTTCTTCAGGAAATTAAAACATACGTACATGTTCCTGAAATTATTTTCAAGCTGATGTATTTATGTATATATTCGATATACCTACAAAATATTGCAAAGATGAATCATTATGAAGTCGTCAATTATCTCTAAGTCAGGTGTTGCAACGAACCTAATGTTAACAAACTCATGCAACAAGAAAGTCCAAAATTAACAGTTTTATGAGTAAGGTCAAGAAGATTTGCATTCAAATAATATTGCAGTACTGCGCAGCGTACAAGATCTGCAATCTTGTATGCTGCGCAGTTCCCCAAGGACAGAAGAAACAACTCTTCATTCATTTCACGCAAACTTTGTTAGTTCGTTACTTTGCAGCTTGAATAATTGAGCACCGCTATTGTATAACAGATGGCGCTTATATAAAATTAAAATTTTATTTAATATAGTTTCTCAGGATTCCCTTGAGTACTGTTCAGTGATAAATATTATTATATATGTACATAAACTTATACTAGCATAGCCTAGGACCAGGGGGTCTACCGTGAAACGCGTTGTACGCAATTGCGTACGTTCGTTCGTGCTTATTCTTACCATGAAACATCATTGGCGCCGACATTCGTCACGAATATCGTCGTATGACATTAGTACGTCCTAAAAAATCTGAAGTGTTTTCAGGGTAGGTATATGCTTATTATTTCGTTCGTCATTCGTTTCGGCACGTCATTGCGTAAAAACATTTTCACGGTAGACCCGCTGAGCTGGTGTTTCACAACTGTGACTCGAATACTGGACCACATGTTCGTTATCTTACATACATCGTTATACCATAATATTAATAAGGCAGGAAATATTCACTTTACTTAAATATCAATATACTGATGACTTTGTTATAAAATAAACGTGTCAAATTATTTAGGCTATACATAGAGTATTTTACCATAAAACGTGACAACGTAGCATAGCCAGACGGATCACCAATCCCGCCAAAGCAAGTAAAAACTGTCTTCATTGCTAATTATTACGATACACTATAATAATCACTACTAGGAATCAATGTATAGGCATATTATATTGATCTTGTATTATGGAGTCAGTATCTAGGCATATTATATTGGTCTTATATATCTTAGGCTGTTTAAGTTGCTTGTACAACCGCGGATTATGAGTTACACTGTCCAGCAGGGTTAGCATATAACCTTGTGTAAAACTGTTTTTACGTATGACGATTATTTATAATTATCGTCATCGCTTCTTAACCTCACGTACTTCCTTAAGCATCGCTTTTCCCTACCTTACAACCACCGTAAGTTAAGTATATGCAACATGCGACCTTGACTTCCCTTCTTTAACTTGGGGAATGCATTTACGCATCCCTCTCTGCGGAAAAATGAAAGCGGAGTGGGTATGCCGGGCTCACTAGGGGAAAGGTGGAAAATGCCGGATCCTACCAATTAAACCTATCACGGTGTGTCAAATTGCTACCTTGAATGGTAGGTGAGTTGCTGGAACTGAACTGGAACAGAAACTACATTAGCGTTCTACCCAGCAGAAAAAATGCCTGTGGTTGATGACTTGGACTGGGTGACGCCCAGCGAACTTGACACCCTTGAACAACTAAGCTAATTAAACTATACCATAAATAACGTATACTGTAGTTAATAAAGCGCTATCACGGCTTGTCGAGGTTGGGGGTGCACCCCCAAGCTCGACAAGCCGTACCCCAAGTCCTGCTTTATGGATTGTTTTCCCCTTACTTTTTAATTTACAATCTACGCAAAATGCCTCATAACGCCAATGTTAGCGACATCGTGAAGAGCCATCTGTCCAGTCGGAAGCTGCAACAACTTAATATTCTGATATAAGTCATTAAATAAAATCATTTATAAATACTACTTGAGTACCTATCGAAGGGTTGAAATTTCAAACAAAAAAAAATACATTTGCTTCTTACGTAACAACCCTATAAGCGATGTGTTACAATTGCAACTATTGTTAAATGGTCTCGTTTTAAACAATACGCGCGTACTACGTATGGTGTAGGTTGCGTATTGCGCGGTGCGCGGTGCCAAGTGCCCGTGTAATGCTTCTATATTATGTTGTTCTATAAATTATGGCAGCTGCTGTCGTCATTGTGTTGAATTATCTCGTGATTTCGGTATTGTTGGAAGTGGGTATTGCAATGATACCATAACTTGTATGAATTATTGCTAACTGTAATAAAAGGGTTCTATTTACGTTACAATATGTCGTATTAGTACCTATATTCACAAGAGCAGCGATAGCTCAGTGGGTAGACCAACAAACTGAAATGCTGAGGGTCTCGGGTTCAAACCCACGTCGCGCACCTCTGACTTGACTTCCAAAAGGAAGTTATATGACTTTTCGAAATTATGTGCGTATTGATTGACAATTATCGCCTGCTCCGTGCCTCGGAGAGCACGTTAAGCCGTCGGTCCCGGCTGCCATGAACATCTATGTATCTATCAGTCGTTATTGGGAGAGTGTCGACACAAAGATCTCACTGGGTCGAAGTGTCGCCGGTCTGCACTGATTGGCCCCCACATAAGATAAGATAAGATACCTATATTCACAATGGGTGGCGACAAAAATCGTGAACAATAACTTTTCAACTTTACCGTTGCATAATATGTACATTTATAATTAATATATTCATAACGGCCATTAAAAAAGTAGACAATATGCATGATAGTATAATGCATATATATTTTCTCACGTATAATGTACCAACTTAGAGTTCAAATGCGGAAAAGGGAGCCCAATTACATTAGTATCATGCATTTTGTCAACTTTTTTCCCGTTACGAATCATATAAAATCGTGAATATTAGAATATTTACGTTTTTAAGTCACCGCCTAGTAAGTAGTATCTAAGGGGTGAGGTCGAGGAGTAAATAAGTAGTATGTGGAGGAGGTTGATATTAGGCGTTATTGTGTTTCGGTGAATAATATTCGCTCACGTGTTATCAGCATAACGCCATCAGCTATCCATTCACACGCCGGACTCTAGACTTAAGCTAGCTATGCTTAAGTTAGGTAATTTTTGTTATAACTTTTCAATTCAGTCACTTACTGCTACTTTTTAAAGAAATGTTGCACGTACTTTCGAACCGAATCCATGTTGTGCTAAATTGAAATACAGTTTGATATTATATGCTTTTTATGTTACAGCAATGCGGGTCATAAACAGTAGTTGTTGATTAAATCAAATTCCATTGCGCATTGGTTTAACGATGATCGATTCACGATTATGATCACCAAACACTGCGCTTTCATGATTCACTTGTTCGTTATTTCCCACACTATATCGATTAGTATTGAAGTTTTTATGTAGGTATTCATATATATATATTTGTGTGTGTGCGGTAGCCAATCACAATGGGATCAGCGATTGGCCGAGTATTGGTTAGATTGAATCCTGCGACACGAATCGCCGCGGATTACAACCGCTCGCTCTATTATTCAAGCTCCTAGCTGCGGCCGTGGGGTCCCACATTCAGCGAAGCGTATCGGGGAAAGTTTATTGGGTTTACATGTTAACATTTCGTGGTTCCAACCTGAACCCTGCTACTTACCTATTACGTGGAATTATAACAAAGCAAGGTCGGACTGTATGGAAAACCTTGGGGGAAGCCTGTGGACTTCCTTCCGCTGAGATGATGATAAACCTGACAAAAGTCTATTTGATTTCATATTAAAGTTACATTTTATTTATCTGCTCACTTTTCACGAGAATTTAATAGGAATGAAATGTGATAAAATATACTCCTTTTTTGTTCTAATACTCTCTGCACGCCCGCTAATGTAACCGGGTTTAGCAGTGATGGCCACATAAAAAGGTTTAGAACTGTCTTAGCATCCATAACTTTGTTTTCCGGATCCCACATTTTTGTCTATGTTGACTCAATTTGGTTTAGCAATACCATCATTGCAATATTTATGCTTCTGATATTTGTATTTGTTTTAAAAATAATAATTAAAAAAAAATACTAACCATATAACGAAAAACACATTCTCAGATGTATATTACTAATTTTTTATAAAACAAAGTCCCCTGCCGCCGTCTGTCTGTTTGTTCGCTATAAACTCGAAAACTATTGAACGGATTTTCATGCGGCTATCACCAATAGACGGAGTTATTTATGAGGAAGGTGTATAAATTATCAGGGTTTTGTACTACCCATGCTAAGCCGGGGCGGGTGGCTATTTAATAATATAACTAAGGAATAGAATGTATTGTTTTGCAAAATACTTCAAACACTAGGCTAGGCCTGTCCTGTAGTTAGTATTTATTTGTTAAGTGTTTGTAATGTAAAATATTGGTATTATGCTTTTTATTGTCATATAATAAAATATCTTTACATACACAATATTACGAGGTACCGTAAGATCGTTCTTCTAGCTGGAGTCTCAATGTAACTATAACTTTCTTCACTGATATTGACTTATGCATATTATCGCTAACAGAGCGCTGTGTACCTTAGCGTTGTGGCCACAAAACATGAATATTCAGTATTCACTCAACGTTACGGCAGCGTGGTGACGCCATTTGTATGGCTATACAATACGCGCTACTCGTAATAATATTCCACAAATAATATTTCATGTAATGCACTTACTGCAGTTTTAATAGTGGTAAAGAAATAATCATTCTCAGATTTTAATTAATTGTATATCTATAGAATATAATGATTATTATCTAGTTACTAATATTCCGCAGAGACAGAGCAAAGGAGGAGCCAATCCAATGTGCCTTACTTCTGTAAAGAGAGACGCTTGAACTTAGGAATTCACAGAGTCTCGGATGGTCTGATTATGAAAGTATTTCCATGCTACATATGATTGTAGACAAATGACTTTGTTTTGTGTTGCTGGGATAAATGGTTTTCAAATTTAATAAGTTGCAGGCTGTGTTAGCAGCAGAAAACAAGTAATTTCTATTCACTGCGCTGGCAGCACATATCTTTCTTTTTAGCAGGATAAGAACGTGCACGACAACAACTAGGTAGCATGTATATATATGTTACCTCTCTAGAAATGCTTGCTATTTCAGATTTAGCCCTTACTCAGAAAGCTCCACAGGATACAGGAAATGCAAGCAGGATGTATGCTTTTTTAAAATTTTGATTAAAAACGATACTTCGTTTTTCATCATAATCTTTTTTTTTAAACTCTTGCCAAATGCTACTGCGTTTGCCAAGACCTTAGATAAAAAAATTAAATATGGTTTAGACTTATTTTATAACAGTTATTTAAGAAAAGTTATTTAAAAAAGCAGCGATAGCTCAGTGGGGAAACCAACAGACTGCAATGCCGAGAGTCTCGGATTCGAACCCCCGTCGCGCACCTCTGACTTTCGGAAGTTATATGACTTTTCGAAATTATGTGCGTATTGATTGACAACTATCACCTGCTCCGTGCCTCGGAGAGCACGTTAAGCCGTCGGTCCCGGCTGCCATGAACATCTATGGCAGTCGTTATTGGGCAAGTCAGTACCCTCTAATATCCTGACACTGGTCTAGCCTTAGGGTATCGTTAGCCTTCGGGTTGTGGAGGTCAGGTGGCAGCCGCTCCGTGTAAAAACTGATATCCAGTCAAATCCGGTTAGACTAGAAAAGCCGACCCCAAGTAACTTGGGAATAATAAAGGCTAGAGAGAAGAAGAGTTATTTAAGAAAACAATCATACAGAAAGCAATGGTCAGTAAAATGCAATCTTAAAGTCCTTGAACAAAATGCATTTCGGCTGACAATGCATTCTTAGAGTTATAATCTACTCCAGTAAATGTAACATTGTATAAATATATACTCAGGAGCACTACCAACGTTGATTATGGGACTACTTGTTTATGCACCACTTCCCTGAATTATGTTGACAGTGTCCCCGTATGTTCGTAATCAATTTAGAGGCTATCTTACTCACGTGCTATGTAGGTGTTTGTTTACATTGATGGTAAGCAGTTTCTTTTCTGAATGATATTTACCATAATAAAAACTGTTTAAAATAGAATGCCGATTTAATGTTGTTATCATAAACATCAGAAATGGTATTCTCCTAAATAAAATTGACGTTAAATAAGAACATAAAAAAGCAACGATTGCCTAGTGGGAAATCGTTGGACTGCCACATGGAGGTCTTGCATTCGATCTTGAGGCACGCATTTCTGATTTTGCAATGTTATGTGCGTATTATTTTATTAATTACCACTTGCTTTAACGGCGAAGGAAAATATCGTGAGGAAACCTGCATGGCTGAGAGTTCTTCAAAATGTTCACAAAGATAAGCGAAGTCTGTCAACCCGCACTCAGCCAGCGAAGTGCACTATGGATGAACACAATGTGAAGAAGCAGTGCCCAGCAGTGGGACAGTTTATATATAGGGCTAATATTATGATAAAAACATAAATTGCATTTCTGTTAACATTTAACTTGGAACCCTATTATGAAACAGATTTTATTACGAGAATCGCCCTTAGAATAAAAAAAATTATTGCTATTTAAATGACAACATTCATTTCTACAAAATCTTTCACTAGGCTTGGAACAAGGGAATCATATTATGTGTTTCTGAGAAAAGTAATCTCCAACAAGATTAAAATTGTAAGTACTGGTTCTAATATAATCATACAAACAGTATTGTGTCGTCTAGATTATTCTTCAATCCAAAATGAAATATAAATAAATCAGTGGAAATAAGTAAGCAGATAAAAGTTTAAAACGAAATCAGCTAACAGCTTCCGCAGCCAAAATTAGCAACGAAATATAAAGCTTGAGTACATTAGACCGTATTTATAGCGAGCCACAATTACTGGGATTCAACAAAAATACGATTAGCAGCTAGTGTCAGTGCAGTACTCGTTGGCGGGACGGCGGGCGCGAGTTGAATCTCACCGAACTTTAAATTGAACATAATTCGCGCTAAGCCGCTGAATGCCGCGCGGTTATCTGTATGCACGGTATGGTAACGATGACGGAACGAGATATTGCGAATGAATATAACTATCGTTGCTATTTATTGGGTAACGTTATGACTTAACTATTTCATTTTCTTCTAGGAAATCAGCGAAAAATTTATTTTTGAGAAGACAAATTCTGAGTGGGATTCATCCGTGTCCAAGATGACTAAAATTATTTATGGCAGTAACCGTCTTTCCTACACGCGGGTATTTCTTTAAAAAACTGAAGCAATTCCAAGAAAACTAAACCACGACGCTGCTAACGTAAACTATAAAGCTAGTCAGTATATGGTCCTCTATGATGATGATAGTAAGCACTTATCGCAGCTTATGAAAGCACCTATTCGATAAAGGAAGACTGAGGAAGTGGCCCTCTCACTCACCGTAAACATCGCACAGATCAAGAACTCTTCCTCTCACAGAAGCATGTAGAAGGGTAGTACTACCCCAGTAAAGCCGATTCGCTCATAGTCACAGTTCACATAGCAACCTCCCCGTTCCAATTATTTCATCATTTTCTTAGGTTCGATTACTGTGACGGTCAAAGCACTGCTGACGGTAAATCTGACTTAAAACCATAGCCAGCGATAATTATGTGGATTTAATATACCTCTGTCTAGCCTTCGAAGCTATAAACGTGAGTCTATGTATTTATGATTATAAATTACGAACACCACTTTATAGTAAACTTAATAACCGATCTAAAATCCAAAACTGGTACATAGAAATTATTTCTCTCATAAATATTAGGGAAAGAAGACAATTAAAAAGCAACTCTTTCTTACATAATGAATTCAGTTAATCGCTTTATCAATTCGTCAGAATGAGAGCGCAAATCCTTCAGTGTATAAAATAAATGTTGAAAGTTAAAATATCTTTGAATCCGCTCGGTTAGTCGTATCTGCGGCCGGCAGGCACTGTCGGCGGCTGATAAAACACACAGATCAACGAGCTAAAACAGAGTGGCCTTAGTTTCTACAGAAAGTATTGTGCCTACCGGGTTGATGCATCAGTGAGAATTAAGGATGTTACGAGTTGTGAACTAGTTAAGGTACGTTTTTTCTAATATTGATATTTGTTATTACAACACGTAAAAAAGTATTTCCAAGTGCTCCTGCATCGCTCTGTGTAAATGTACCTACATAACTGTGTATCAATATTGCAGTATATAGATATTATGTTCATTCTTACAGTTATATAGGATGCAATAATTAATTATCTTGTTGAGAACTATTTAAATCATTGCAGTGGATATATATTTTTCTTTATCAATTAGTACCTAGTAATTTTCAATTAATGAAAATTGGTAGGTATTAATTGATAAAGTATATTTAAGGCTTGTTTGATAATTACGTAATATAAGATTTGTTATTTAGCAACTAGCTGAATAATATCTGAGCCAATTTAGATTTGTAAAATAAAACCATCAAAGTAATAGAGTGGGGCAGAAAACCTAAATCTCTATGTCTTGACGCATTAGGTTGAATACTCAACGAAAACTTCTTTACGCGTCTGCGGAAAAGGTTGTATCATAATTCTATAGCACGTGACTCAAGTTGGTGATTCCCACGGGAACTTTGTTGTGTCCCCGCACTCCGCACTACCTCCTCGCATCTCTACACCGAGGCGATGGACGATTATGATTCTATTGCGTCACACTGTATAAAACAACTTACAGTTGGAATATCAAACTAACTTAGTTGAATAGAACACGTAAATTATTTTACGTGAATGTCTTGTGAATGCGATGCCAACAAATGTGGAGCATACAAACTAGACGCAATGTTATACTTATTCGCAAATGAACTCACTTTAGCTTAAGTTGAATGGTTTGTTGTTATTGAAATAAATTAAATTTTATTAAAGTTATTATATACACACATACACACACACACACACACACACATGCACTCATAGGCACACAAAAAATTAACCTAAATAATTAAATCTATTGTTCAAGTACCTACGTTCTAAACTATGTTTGTTCCAAATGTTTTTTGTAACAAATTTGTAGTATCATTTGTTTTTGGGGGAGAACTGATTGCCATTATACAGCTCACGCTAGTTTGGGAATCAGGGCTTACACTTTAATTGTATATAACTTTTTGTTACAATAAATAATTTATTATTATTATTATTAATTTATTATAATAATAATATGATGATGATAATGAGCAGCGATAGCTCAGTGGGGAGACCAACAGACTGCAATGCAGAGGGTCTCGGGTTCGAACCCACGTCGCGCACCTCTGACTTTCAGGGAGTTATATGACTTTTCGAAATTATGTGCGTATTGATTGACAATTATCGCCTGCTCCGTGCCTCGGAGAGCACGTTAAGCCGTTGGTCCCGGCTGCCATGAACATCTATGGCGGTCGTTATTGGGAAAGTCAGTACCCTCTAATATCCTGACACTAGTCTAGCCTTAGGGTATCGTTAGCCTTCGGGTTGCGGAGGTCAGGTGGCAGCCGCTCCATGTAAAAACTGATATCCAGTCAAATCCGGTTAGACCAGAAAAGCCGACCCTGAGTGACTTGGGAATAATAACGGCTAAGAGAGAAGAAGAAGATTATTAATTTATTATATACATACATACGTCTATATTTCTGTAAGGATAAGAAACAGTGTGCTATACCCGTATTTTGCAGAAAATTGATTTAAGGTCCCACTTAACAAGGGGTACATCTATTGCCGGCCACAGTTCCAGACTTCGTGCTTCTGAGTATTTCTCAGTATAGTCGATACAATTTTTTTAATTCTGCCCCAAGAAAGGCACCATTAGAACGTTTTAATAAAAAAATAAAATTGTTTATACAAACCGATACATTATCTGACGCCTGAAAATTCTTGAAGAGGCATGTTGAGTGTATTGCCTAAATCAAAAACCGTATTGCCTAAATAGAAACACTAATGATTAAATTATGTTCGGGCACTTTGAAATAACTACACTGGAACTTTGAGACAACTACCATCTTAGTCTCCCCGTGACCATGGCTGCTGAAAAGCAACCGAAACGTCGGGGAAAGTGTAAGCTTTAATATAAATAGTTTCAATAGTTTTAATAATTTAATTAGCTTAAAATTTAATAAAGTTTAATAGTATCTAGTAGTAGTAGTGTAACAGTGTCTAAATTATGTAATAAAGTGAAAAATAAACAACGCGATAAAATCCACATATAGTAGTTTAATTTCAACAAAAACCTACCACGTGAAATAAAATCGTTATTATTATTAGTACGGTCGGCCAAGAAAGTGGTGTATCAGGTTTGATTTAGTTTCCTAGTCATCGAAAATTACAACAAGGTTCATACTAAAAAGATATCACTGAAAGAGATGCTTAATAATGACGTAAAACTAATTGATAAGCATTCATACGTCATAGGTCACTTATAAGTTTTCCCTATCATTTTAACCTTTATTATAAATGGATAAGACATTAATTTCTACAAATAAAAATTTAAATGTTTCTAAACAAAAGTAATACAAACTATTTAAATCGACAACCAAATTATATTTGATAAAGAAAACTGACAATGGACATTTCGTCAAATATATTTTAGTAGTTTCTATTATTTTGTTCAGAAAAACGATATATTTTCCGTGTAATTTTTACTAAACTGCATATAATTATCATCTTTAATGCCTGCCAACTTGACCATTGCTGAAAGGGCACAAATAATTGCCCAATTTAATGAGGGATGCAGTATTAGTGCGATATCAAGGAATTTAAATATATCGAGACGTAGTAGATTTTGGATTCGTCGTGAAGGAGAGGAAGGAAGTTTGTTAGACCACAGAAGAAGTGGTCGCCGGCCTGCTCTCTCCAATACCGACAAAGAATTTATAAGACGGGAATATGAAATCAATGGTTTTAAACCGACAAGTCATTTTGTGGAGATGTTCGATGTGAGTGCCCAAACAATAAGGAATCATCTACATTACATGGAGTTGCACCACAGGTATTAGAAGAGAAAGATAGCAATAGAAGTTGACAGATCGATCAGCAAGCGAAACTAATCTTTATCACCTATAAATCTGCAGGCGGCATTCAACCTTAGGGTGGTACACCACTTTCTTGGCCGACCGTACCAGTGCAGATTTTAGAATTGAGACCGATTTTAAAAAGGGTGTTTTTCAGACACTGCAGTTACTGAGAATCTAGCAAAAAGACGGAATAAACTATGCTCGACCTCGGAGCCCAAATCGAAACTATATAATGCAATTTGCACTATCATAACTTAACCATACTTTGTTCGTATGATATCACATGCATTTCATTCTTATTTTCTAATATCACCGAGAATCCCCATTTGACAATTAGGAAACGATTTGTTTATCCTGATAATATCCTAATCGATATATGCTCTAGTTTACGTTACCATAACTTCACCATACTTTATTCGTTTGGCATCAAGTATATTCTCGTTTTCCTAATGATTCTTGTTTTTCTAATGTCACCGAGAAACCTCATTTGAGAATTAGGAAACGATTTGTTTACCCTGAAAATATCCTGATCAATAAAGGCACTAGTTTACGCTATCATAACTTAATCATACTTTATTCGTTTGGCATCAAGTGCATTTTCGTTTTTCTAAGGTGCTCCCACACTGCTATTCAAAAATGTTTACACACATTAGTAAACATTTTCTTAGAACATTTAGTCACAATGTTAGAAAATGTTTTCATGTTCAGTAAACCTAAACATTTCTAAACAAAATTGTTAGTAAAGATTTCTATACATATTGTAACAAAATAATACATCGCCGATGCCACGTTGTCAAATGTTAAAAAATGTTTGCAAACATTTTCTATCAGTGTAGGAGTAGTCAAAACATCTAACAGTTCCTCAAATATTGTAACAACTCCTAAAATTTGTTGGTAAATGTTTAGTGTTAAATATTTGTAAACATTTTTGAATAGCAGTGTGGGAGCACCATAAAGTCACCAAGAGCACAACTCGCTGTCTGATCCAGTAAAGAATGATTACTGCAAGTTCACATTGTAACCCACGATAGCTATATTACGGATTTTAATTTTAATAGGTACCTACAGTTTCTGTTTTGCCTTTTTCATGTTTAGTACCAGACTGCACTTTAAAATTGATTTCAATTTTAATAAGTATCTCACCACTATTTTGTATACCATTGGGACTGCATGCGCGAGAATAGGAGCGCATTAAAAGGTGGATAGCTTTATCTTGCTCAGAGATCATGGTATTGCCCCGGTGCCATCTTAAAATTGAAGATTGGAAGTCAGTAGGTAAACCTTCTTGCGATCCCAAACCCTATTCTTTAGTTGCCGATTATTATATCCGGTCTACATTTTTTACACCTAATCGTTTACGACTATGAGGTGCATCGCATCGATTCCAAAATTTTGTCAAAAAATTCTCAGTTTTAGCAGAGAGTCTGGCACTTTATACTGTATAATAACAGGACAAAGTTTTAGACTCGGTGCTAAAACTGTTTTTGAAATGTGAGTTTACAAAACCACTACATAACCCTTCGCAGATATACTATATGTCTATGTAAGTATCAACCATGGGAACTAAAACAGCGATCTCTTTGTATATGTATATATACATATAATTATGTATAGCTATAACGTGAAACCCAACCGCCTGCACAGAATGCATGCGGCGGGTACAATTATGGCATAGAACAAAATTTATGAACGGCCAGTTGTTATGGATTTGGCTATTTATTCTTATGGTTTGTAATATCTATCTGTGAGTTATAATACGACACAGATCTAATGTAAGCTATCTAAATGTAGGCTAGTAGAGACAATGTCATACAACGATGTCCCATTTCATCGTATACCAGACATTTGGATGTTTGAGGAATAACTCACTCTAAACTTAATGCGTAAAGCCCAGATGTAAAAATAATCATATAATTGTAGTACCGTATAGTTGAAGTATAGAATTAAATAATATATAGCATAGCCTGGGTGTAAAAACTAAATTTTGTATGATGGCCAGTGCCAGTACGTCAGTACGTAAAAGGATTTAATTTAAAAATAGCACAAATCTTAATCGTATAAATTATAATAAGCTTTATGCGCATTATAAGGCTATAATTATGTGTATACGGCTATTGACCTGAGTAGCTGAATGTTACAAAAACTTTAATAAATTATTTTTGTGTATGTGATTAATATGCAAGTGATCTCGAATTTGATGCCTGTGTTAGGCAAAATTATTATTTTCGGAAACAGTATGGAGGCTGGAAATGAGCTTGATGGAGGGGAATAATATACACGCCCCTTATACGTGAGACATAAAGCCGTAGTTCATGAAATCTGGTTTCCATATATCTATAACTTTTGACGACCTCGATGGCGTAGTGGTTAGTGTAACCGACTGCCACGCCTGAGGTCGCGGGTTCGATTCCCGCACAAGTCAAACATTTGTGTGCATGAACATGGATGCTTGTCTTGGTCTGGGTGTTTCTATGTAAAATATGTATGTATTTACAAAAAAAAAAAGTATTTAAGTATGTTTATCCACTGTCTAGTACCCATAGTACAAGCTCTGCTTAGTTTGGGCTAGATGGTGTTGTGTGTATGTGGTAAAATATTATTATTATTATTATTATTATAACTACTCCTCCGGGGATTTATTCATGTATTTTTTTAATTATATTGTATTTACTAGTAATGATGGTCATTATATTATTGTTTCTTAAAGAACAAGAATGATATAACAAATTAAGAATTATCATTACTTTTAACGAAAGAATAATTCAAAATATAACAAACGTGAATAGATAACTTATGTCGCTTACAGTAGCTTAATCACAATAATAAGTAATTAAACATGACTGTGCTTTTGAAGATTTTCTTGCTACTCTAGTGCTAATTAAGCTATTTTGTAATATTTGTGCTCTGAGATTAGGCTAGTTTAAGTTGTGTTATAAGTACTGAGATACAAATATAGCGCAAACATTCTAGACTATCTCATTACCTTTATGAATGTTGTTTAGACTGTCCCGTTGGGTGCGAGGCAAAAGGCTGCGCTTATACATACAGGCAAACATGAGATCTCGGGTTCAAGCCCCTGGTTGAGCAAAGCTCGTTGAGGTTTTCTGTTAGGATATTCTCAGTAATAGTACTAATGGATGCATCGGATTTGCGATCGACAAAACGTGGGATAGAATCCCACTCATCGCATTATTGACGTGAGCTCACTCCTAACACAAACAGTAACGGCGTAAAAACATATTAGTAATTTACGCAGGCGTTTTCAGAGGAAAATGCCTTTTGAGAAATTCCACAGCTAACTACGAACGAAATACGAACGAAGTACGAGATACGAAAAACTCCATTACTTTAATGTTATGGAACGTTTATATGTTGCAACTATTTGTCATGGGCTACATGCATAAGCTACTTGCGTACTCAGTTTTAAAACATCCAGTTTCTGAATTGAGAATTACATATTGAGATCGGCTCAAACTACTTAAGCATTACTTAAACATTTATTTTGTTTGTATATCAAGTGCCCTTAAACTGTAATTATAGAGTAGGTATTTGAATATCATATACTTAAGTAAATACTCAGCAGTCGACAGCGGTTTGATGAAATTCGATTCTGTAGAAAATATTAGAGAATACTAAGTTGAGATCTGCTACTTTTCTCAATTCCCAAACAGGGGGTAATGTTACTTAAGCGGTTACCTAACGTCACTCTTCTCACGATTTAAAGCCATATTACCAGCGTGATATAACACAGTCGGTATTTGATTGCTTTCTAACAACAATCGATTTATGATTCGAATGCGTTCGTATTTTGATAAATGGTTACGAACAACAAAAGTTGGACGTATAAATAACGCGAATGTCTGTCTGCCATTGTAGATGAGCATTTTTTAATTGATTTTTAGCCATACCAAATAAAATCCGCAATCGAATACGCAATAACACGATTTTCGAATCGTTCAATATTTGTTCGATAATTTATATAATAAATCACGAATGCTGTAAGGTTTACAGTGTGTAAGATTCTGAAATGTTTTACCCGAGTCTTCCTTAAACGTTTAAATGTTTTTCAAAGATAGAACGGCAGTTAACTGTACGCATGGCGTAACGGGCAAGCTGTCTTTGGCTGTTGCCGCGCTGAGCTGAATGTTGTGTGTTCGAATCTCACACGAGACAATTATTATTTTATTTTTTCTTTTCCTTTATTTATTATGAGGGATTTTAACTATTATTTTTGTAATCCCCAAAAAGCTTCTCAGTATAAGTTTATTCTCTGCTTGGTAATTTTATGCTAGTTAAAATCCCAGCGATACAGGGCCTGATCCTTAATACGAGAGCACGGTGGATGCGATTTTAAACCCTGTCAGTAAAGCATATGCTGGTTAATTTCGTATAACCTTGCTAGAACTAATTGGTTTAAGCCATCCTCCAGCAGTTAAAGGAAATTCGTGAACCTTGCAAGTAAATAATAATTATTTAAATATTGTTATTACCAGATTGTTAATGTTAACATTTTAATTTGTGTATACCATAGGATATTAGTAAATAGGATTTTAGTAAACAAAAAAATACAGTTTTTTAAGAACATGAGCACAGTTTTTAGTACAATTACGTTTTTGTCACCATCTATTGCTCCCTGCACATAATCATTTCGAATAGCAGTCCATTTTACTGTTCCCTTGACTTTGTTAACATTGTTGATTTGATTTCACTCCATCGGGTCTAAAACATGTTTCCCTTCAACAGGAAATTACGTAAGCTGTGACTCTTGTATCTACACGACAAAAGTAGGCTGTCTATTGTCTATAAACGTACAAATCTGATCCAATCAGCATCTGATTGCGTGACGTTGAACATGTGCATCTCCCAATTAGCGAACAAGCGGCGACATCGCATTATCGCCGCGTTTTGTTCACGCACATACGCTTACGTTCCGTTTGATAAATCCGATTTGTTAATCTCCTTTGTTCGTTTATCCTTTTCATATTCGTTCTATGTGATTTATTAATTTACAATATACGTGCCCTTATGTACATAGTCAAATAAAGCGTTATATGGGAGCCAGAGCTTGGTTTTGCTTTCATGTTAATGAAATATTTTATTGGACAAATTTGGTCATTTTTATTGCATGTTTTGTACTTAAGGCTTTTATTAAAAAGTGTGAATTAATATCAACTGCCACTTGTTAGAACTTCAAGGTATGTTAGTAATGCGCAAGTATCGATTTAACATTTAAACTATTCGAATAATCGATACTCGATTGCTTTCATTTTTAACTGTTAACTGATTGTGTATTGGCAAGCAAAAAAAATTCGTCAATTTCTGTTCGGGCTAAAAAACGAATAATATAATAAGAAACAAAATAGAATAGTAGACATATAGAATAGATGGCATGACGATCGTTTCGAGTATTTGAATAATGAGTGATAACATATTAATCGATATTTAAATTCAAGGTCGCAAAATTTTCGTAACATTCGATTCTTTGGTCAATGACAATAAATAATCGAATGTTACGAAATATAGATTAGATATATTAATTATTATTTATTAGTAGTACTTATAGATTTGGCCTGTTGTATTTTTACCATTGCCTAATTTTTCTGCTAGGCAATTAGTAGCAGTAGTGCCGCATCTGAAGTGGAGCACGGATTTTTAGATATTGGAATGATAATATATCTAAGTGTGTCGCTGATAAATATTTAAAAGAGTCACAGAAACTATGCAGTTATCTCCATAGACAAAAGGTAGTATTCGTTTTAACTTGTCCATTCAACATTGCCTGGATAAAGTTGGAGACAATCGCTTGTACAGATAAAACTTTTACAATAGAGAGGCCACTATTAAAATACAGCCCACTCTCATTATCACTATAGTTTCAGCACTTCATTTAATTATCGCTTTTATTGCCACCCGACACAGTTCATTATTCCACAAATTGTCATCCGTTTGTCTTTAGCAACGATATTCTCGAAACGACCGAAAACTAATTTCAAACATTTATAAGCACCTACAACCCGACTGCCTAATTTAATTATTAATCGAAATTCGCACAATAGGAATGAAACAAAGCCACGTTAATCTGTGCAAAACACGGTCTCATATTCAATTATGTCCGAAACAAGCGAATACAAAATGAGGCACATACCTATACATAGAGTAGCTATAAAAATTTAATACATGTATTGCTTTGCAGTAGGTCAATTGATCTACTGGATTGTTCGTACATCTGCGGTGTAGATATTGTAGGCTGTGACTTATTGTGAAGCGATGTGCGGCTGCTCCCGCCATTCGCGTGTTCGGTGTGTAAGCGCGCGGTGCTCCGCTACGGCGTAGAGCGTCTACGAGGCTACGACATCGGAAAGTATTTCGCGAGTGAACTTTTGTGTTGAATTGTTTATTATGACTGAGTGCTACGACATGTTTGTACAAGGAACTTAAGTACTGGCTTTGTGGAGGTGTCAGCTTGATTAAATTTGTAAGTATTTTCTCAGTTCAATGAATGTTTGTCTAGTAAATTTTAACCATGCCAAAAAAGCACGTTTGACATACACAAATGGTTGGAATATTTGTAGTCTATTGCCAAATTGTAAATTCTGATACTTTCCTAGCTTGCTAGTCCGGTCTCTTAATTTATTTGGTATTTTAAAAATATGCAAATAATAATATAATGTTGAATAATATATTATTATAAAATATTTTATATTTATAAATTATTTACATTTTGTTTCATTATTATACACAATAAAGCTTATTACAAACGTGATAAAAAAATTGAAACTGAAATTTTGCACTGGTGGCAATTAAAAAATATCACAAACGACTTCCTGCCACACAGTCCACTCGCACTGCAAAATGGAGTTACAAAGAGTTCACCAAACTTCCGAGTGAAACAAGACAAAAGGTACAAAAGGAAAATTATTTAAAACAATTGTTTGCGCTGCGGGTGTCGGTATTGTTTTACGAAGTTCGCCAACCATTGACAGGCAACCATTGTGGTTATAATACCTCTCTTGGTTAATTCTACAGTTCTGTGATATTATTTTTAGATAGTGTTTATTTTATGATTTACCTATAGTTTTGTGTTATATGTTTTATAATCGAATATACATTTTTACTGTTTCTGTTTTATTTGAATTTATGCCTATTACTTTATTAAATATATAATTTTGTTTGTTTGTTATCAAAATATTTATTTATAGTCGCGTCGTTTTGATAAAATGAATGCTGAAAACATGTTATTGTAATTTAAAATAATGGTGGGCAATAAAAATATTATCTTTTCATCTTTGTACGCAATGTCACCCAAACACTAGGTTTTCATTAAATACATTTAAATAATTATATACACTTCTGACAATTTAATTTTACTTAGTATTTCATCTCTTTGCCAATGTTCCCCCGCGCTCAGACACAATATTTTTTAATTGGGTATGGTTGTCGACCACATTGTTGACTAATTGGCTCATTAATATATTTTTATAATCAATTTATTTTACGTCCATATATGTAAATAGCACATTATTGATAATTTTAAACTTATAAAAAAATAATACTAGATTTTGCCCACGTTCATGTTCATGTGTCAATAAATTTCTGTTCCTCGAGAACAGAACTTTTTCCTAGATGAAAGAAATGAAATGAAAAATGTTGTACCCGTGACAACGTGAACGTCGTTCATGATTATCGGTCGAGTAGTAAAGGCGTAAAAGCGTAACAAACGAACAAACAAACTAACATTCGTATTAATAAAACATTACTACTTTTTCCCGCGTTTTCGCTCGCGTAAAAGTAAGTAAGGTTAGGTTAGATTATGTTAGTAATAGTACTTTTCTTTTTAAATAAAATATAGCCTATGTTACTTGGTGATAATATAGTTTTCTGACAATAACAAAATTTTAAAATCGGTTCTATAGTTTTTAAGTTAAATCCTAACAAACAATAAATCAAATGTTTCCTCTTTATAATATTAGTAGGAAAATAGTTAGGGTTACGAAGCCCGGGACTTGTGTCCCGGGCTTCGTAACCCTAACTATTGACCTTGCCGATCAAATGTACCACAAGATTAACCAATTTTTTTAGATACCGTTCCATAAAATCACATCGTCATCGTTTCTTAAAAGTAGACTTGACATTTGACTGCTGTACAGACTTGCGCTATCTTGTAGGAAAGAAGTAAAAGAGCCAATGCTTATAATCATGATAGACTCGATATGTCATATACTGTAAAATTTATTTGTGTCCGTTGTTTGAATGTTTGTAAAGATCCCGCAACACAGGCATTATTCCTAATGCGGGTGTTGTCTTTTTTAAAAGAGAAAAAGTAAAGTTTAATAATATAATATCAATCCTGTTTATAAACTGTCACACTGCTGAGCAGTCTCTTCCTGCATGGGAAAAGTACGGCCGTGGCCCACTGTGCTGTCCAGAGCAATTTAGCAGACTAAACACATAATTTAAAGAAATGGGAACTTACTTAAATATGCAGGTTTTGCCACGATGATGTTTTTTCACAGTTAAGGAGATTGACAATTGAGTACCTACATATTCATGTAGGTACTCAATTGTCATTCATTTGTCATTGTCACTATTTTGATGAAACTTTACAGTAGTAATACAGTAAAGTTTCATCAAATTCCGTTCAGTAGTAACAGTAAACAGTAATGTTTTTATCACTTCAGAATAACATATAGGCTACTAAAATCTACCTTAACATAAATCTACATTAACGCGACATAGCCGCAGGCAAAATCTAGACATATATATCAAATTAATTTTGTTTGCAGGCTGTGAGCGCACAACCAACATGCTGCCAGTTTTCCTGCTTATCGTCGTGGTTGGTGAGTGCTTTCATTTATTTGAGTTCTATGTAATATATCATAAATATTTTCCCAATTGTGTATAAATCAAATTATACGGCGCTTAACTTCAAACGATCTGTTCTCGGTAGCAAATGATGTAGTTTATTCCTGGAGAGCTCAATGTCTCTTTTTGTCACAGCTTTCATTATTGAATCATGGGTACCGGTTATTTCGCCTCCATTGATTTCTGTATAAGCGACCACTATCTTTTTTGCGTAACAGAAAATGGAAAGCTTTTTATTAATAGCACTATGTAACCGACAAGTATCGGTAATTCAAGGATTGCAGAGTTGAATCTGTGAATATGATAAAAAATACTAAAAAGCTCACTCCTATACACCCCTACAGGAGTAGGTACAGTCAGCTAAGAATGTGGTCTACCAGTTTTGACAAAAGTTTTTGTGAGATCTAATTATTGTTAAGGTTGACTTTCTAGCTTGATGCATGCCATGATGTAAATAATATAAAACATGTTAAAGAGAGCAATGGCCACTGTCATAATAATATTATTGCAAGGGGTGCACCTTATTGCTTCATGATGTTCAAATGAACCTCAACCGTAGGGTGGTAAACCACATTTTTGACCGACCGTATATATTTCGTTACTTATATTTTTAGGTGTCTCAAATATCATTACAGAATAAAACAACAGACAAGTTTTACCAATATATCGCCTCGGCCATGTTGACAGCATTTTACAAATCTTCTCCCTAGCCCTTATTATTTCCAAGTCACTTGTGGTCGGCTTTTCTGGTCCAACCGGATTTGACTGGATATCAGTTTTTACACGGAGCGGCTGCCACCTGACCTCCGCAACCCGAAGGCTAACGATACCCTAAGGCTAGACCAGTGTCAGGATATTAGAGGGTACTGACTTTCCCAATAACGACTGCCATAGATGGTCATGGCTGCTGGGACCAACGGCTTAACGTGCTCTCCGAGGCACGGAGCAGGCAATAATTGTCAATCAATACGCACATAATTTCGAAAAGTCATATAACTTCCGAAAGTCGAGACCCTCTGCATTGCAGTCTGTTGGTCTCCCCACTAAGCTATCGCTGCTACTAAATATTTACTGTGTAAATGTAACAAATACACAGAGTTACTTTCATAACTGTGGAGATTTGTAATATCTGTTATGCTATATGATCTGTTGGTATATACACTTAAATAATTAAAGTCATGTGAGTCAGTGAGCCTTCTCCTTAAATAATAAAAAATATTATAGCCATGTGGCATCCCACATGGCATGTGATGACGAGGACGGCTATCCATCAAAATAGTTATTTTTGTGCAGAATAGTCGAAAGTGTTCTTCTTGCGTATCGTCAAATGAAATAACGGCATATCTATCATGCCTAGATACATTACCTATATTGTCTGGTTTAACAGTTACCAGTTACACATAAAACATGTGGTATACAACTGTGTAATTGCGGAAAGAAGACTAGTCGCGCGACGCTATCGCAAACATGCGCCTGAGTACATAAAACGAATGCGTCAACAGTACAGGTTAGTATTCAATAGGCTAAGCACCTAATTTCTGAGATCTAAAACACCAAAACAGGCCAGTTAAAGCCAAAATTCAAATTATATTTATGTGTGTAAATTGATGTCAGTTTATCATTTTCTCGTTACTCCATTAAATGTGACCACATTTCAATGATAGCTGATAACAATTCAATTTGCAATGAGAGGCATTGATATTCTGAACTCTAACATAACCTAAAGTTTAACTATCTGACCACAGTCTATTGAGGGTTTGTCCGAATGACTAACATTGCTGTCCGACCTCTTACCGAGTGGACTGGTTAACAATAGTCACGTTTGTCGTGCCATGCCGGACTATGCCGAGCCTATGCCGAGCTATGCCGAGGCTCGGACAAAGCGTCACTGCTGCCATCTAATTACTAAATGGGGTTAAACTCTGGTATGTGTACGTAACTTGAGAGCGGTCTTTTAATTTTAATTGATTAGTTTCGCTTATGGGGTGATTTTCTATTGCAAGCGCTGGCTCGGGCAGCTGCGTTAAGTGGGTGTATATTATGGCTGTGTACTTGAATAGATTGTACAGATTATAATTATGATATTTGAATGACTGAGTGGGTCAATAAGTGTTATATTGATGCATTTATTGATACGCTCAGCTTTGTTTTCAATATGAATATAATTCGATAATAATAATACTGTTAGATGGGTTTGCTACAATTCCTAGAAGGCATAAAACAACTTTAACTGCATTATCTAAGTTACTATAATGATCGAGAGATACTTTAGAAGAACAACAACAGATTTAAATTTATATAGATAAACATTATTCATATACAAAGTGGCGCAAAACTTATTACATTAAATGATATACTGACTTAAGCTGGTTGATAAAATACGGTTAACATCAACAAAAAACTATTTTCGCAGAAATTAAGAAATTATTATATATAATTAATATTAATAATTATATTATATATAATTTATGAACAAAATAAATAAATTAGACACAAATTGGAACACCATTGTAATAAGTACCTACACAAAATTGTTAAACAAATTGTCATTCGCGGATAATAATTTTGCCGCGCGATGCGGACGTAGCGCCGGAATGTTTTACCGACGCGCGGACGTTTGAGCCGTTATCTCTGCATTACACATAATGTTTTAAATTATGAAAACAAAAAAAATATCCTGTGGCTAATCTACTGAATACATTTGGTTCATAATTTGTAAATCGTGATAACATTTGTGCCACTTTGTATAAGCATGGGGATCGGATTCCTTTTCCGTGTTTTGCAAAGTTTTATTTGGGCAGGTTATCCTGACAAGTGATCTCAGTAGCAGCACACTACATCTGGGAATGTTTTGGTAGATGACTCGTCGCTTACTGGGATTTAAAAGCATAGCTGATGAATAGTGTGTGCGAGTATTTAATACACCTATGCCTTCCTCTTCAGGGATATAAGTGTAAGTCTATGTATGTAAACAGCCTTACGTCTCTATATCCGCAATACGCCAGGCTAATGTGTAAAACATCGACATTTTGTCAGATATATTTTAGGTATCTCGTATTATGTTAGTGGCAAGCCTATTATCGCCTACCTGGCACGTTTCCAGACTACATACTGTTATTGAGAATTTTACAACAGAAAATCTAATAATACTTTACCCAAGTTTGACATCACTCGCGATCAGCCTTAATCGTAAAATGGCCAAATGTTTTAGGAATTAGTTAGATCTTGGGTTAAGGCTTTATATTCTCTTAAGTCAACTAACTAGGTAACCTTGGGTTGAAGAAGACTTTACATCATTAAATCGATAGACACATTATAACACAAAAAACTCCAGCAAAGCAGTTGATGTGTAACATGTTGATGGCTTATCTTTAGTTCGATTCCCGGTAGAGCGTGGCAGTGTTAATGAGTTTTTCTGTCATGAAATTATCAATACTTTGAAACCGTATCCAGTACGTAGCAAAGGTCTTAACAATATTGTCCGCCAGAGCGCATTTTAGACACGAGAGCCAACCATGCCAAAATGGAGAATGGCCAATCTCCGTTAAGATTTGATTCTAATATACCTAATACCATATATATGGATTCCGATACGACCAGTAAGAAATTAGGCACAAGACCAACGACTTTACATACTTTCCGAGCCACGGGTAGGACATATATTACACCATAATATTAAGAATGCTATAAAATCCCTGGCAGAAAAGTAAGCAACCTGTGCATCAATACCGAATGGCAATGTGTGTAACCTGCAAAAGGCATAACGTATGACTTAAGTTGATTGATAAAGTTAACTTAACTTCCTAATCACGTCAATAATCTTTTCTACAAGTCATTTCCCAAACCCTCTAAATAAAATAAAAACATAGAAGAACTATGATACAAACACAGCTTAACCATACAATTTAAAACGAATCTGTAATGTAAGAAACGGTGTTTCGTTTCTTACATTACAGATTCGTTTTAAATCGAAAACACAAGTATAGGTTAAAAGTTAGTGAAAGAGTTTGTATATTTGGGTACTTTGTTTACAAGGGGTGGTAAACATGAGGGAGATATTGAAAGGACAACGATTGCTGGCAACAAAGTGAATGGAGCTCTACGCGCTTTTATGAACAGCCGAAATGTATCCGAAAAGGCACGTTTGGCTGTTCATAGAGGACTATTAGTGCCCACACTTATGTATGGAAGTGAAAGTTGCCATAGCAAAAGAAGCATGAGAGCAGAATAAATGCTGTAGAAATGAGAGCGCTGAGAAATATATGTTGTGTGACTCTGAAAGATAGAATAAGGAATAGTATGATTAGAGAGAGATGCGGCATGAAAGTGGATAT
This sequence comes from Catocala fraxini, assembly GCA_930367265.1. NCBI lineage: Eukaryota > Metazoa > Arthropoda > Insecta > Lepidoptera > Erebidae > Catocala > Catocala fraxini. Next base: position 8,560,245 of record OV884025.1, on the reverse strand, counting down.
AGTGACAAGAATAGAAAAGGGTATGTTAAGCTGGTTTGGGCATGTAGAAAGAATGGACGAGGAAAGACTGACTAAGAAAGTTTATAAGGCTAGTGTGAATGGAACAGTCGCAAGAGGAAGACCTAGGCGAACGTTTCTCGATCAGATCGGAGGCGTTCTGGACAAAGGCCAGGTTAAGAGCACCTTGAACCGACGGGCGTGTATAAGGAATGTGATGAAAGTGAATGAAGCCAGAGAAGTGTGTCAGGATCGTAGCAAATGGAAATCCGTAGTCTCTGCCTACCCCTCTGGGAAACAGGCGTGAATCTATGTATGTATGTTAAAAGTACAATGAAAATTTAAAATTACACGTACAGCCCAATTCATTTTATATAGTAATAACAAGGAATAAAAGTAAAAAGAAACATAAAACCGAATACAAAATTACGTATTTTATAAGATAAAATATAGTCAAGATTTAGTTTATTAACTTTTCTTTTAATGTCCATTTTTAAGGAGACCTCGCTTTCGTCTCCAGTTAAAGTATTTTAAATTAGTTTAGGTGATGCCTGTCTTTCAACTGCAGCTGTAGTAAATGCGATTGCTGTACTTGGGATTTCGGGTCGGATAAAGGGTTATTGGGCTTAAATGCAAACCAATCTTAGTAACAGTACGAAAAATAAAACTTATATTACATGGGACCCAAAAACCACAGCTGATAAAATATAGATATAATCTTCAAAGCGTTCGATTATATATTATATTCTCCTCGAAGAGGTGTCTCTACCTAACTCTTTGTTACATGTGAGACTATGTATGTAGTTTAGGCTCTCAAAAGCAACAAACTTATCTCAAATACAATAGTCAGTGAGTTTCATATCTCCGCCTATAATCCGGTAAAAACATAACACAAAGAACTGTGTCGGAAATTATATCAAGAAAATATCTGAAATACATTTCGTATTACCAGCCTCTCAGCGTTCGACGCCGTACAAACTTATACGCGTTACATTTCCTCTGCATCCGACGAATTCATTCATCAATCTCGATTTACCGGACCACTACAGACATACAGCGCAAGCAATAATCGACTTTAATACCTCGTAATAAAAGCTAATAGCGTAACATAAAATAAGTTCATTGTTTTTACAGCAATTAAAAATAAGTTTAATGTGGTTAGGATAAGGTTTGTTTTGCTTTTGTGATACTGGCTATTAAACCGGTGTATTTGTATTGTGGTAAGTTTGAATTGTTTTTCATAATCTGGTTAGTAATGGTCGCGGTGAGGAGAGGTGAAGCGGGTGTTGCGGGGAGCTGAGGGCGATATTTGGCGATAACCGATGTATAATCAAATTTAATTTTGTTATTATTGTCACTATGATCGCTTACATTTTAATGATAATTATACTAGCCTCGATTTCCAGTGGCACATGTATGTTTTCATTTACATCTATTGAATTATCAGTGCCCCTGTTGTTGAGTTCTGTTTCAGATAAGTACTTATTGGGTATTTCTATCAGTAAATTAACAATCATTTTTAATTACACTAGAGTGAGTTTGTGAGTAGTAGAGCCTCGCTGATTTCAGCATTAATCGGCCGGCTCGACCGGGGAAGGACTACCCTCTCACAGAATATCGATGTGAGATAGCAGTATTCATACTATTGTGTTTCATTCAGTGAGTGAGAGTGCCGGAGGCCCAGGCTCTCTCTTTCCCCTGCCCACTCCTTCTCCTTCCCACTTCCTTTTTCTCTTCTTCCTTTCCTCAAGGGTCGGCAACGCGCAAGTGATGCCTCTGGTGTTGCAGGCATCCATAGGCTACGGTGACTACATACCATCAGGTGGTATGCTTATTTGCCACATTAGTTGTAAAAAAAAAAGTTAAGTTACTTAAGTTACTCAGTACTCAGTACTCAGCGTCTATTTTGTTAGACTTAAACTTATAGCTAGTGAAATGTGATTACAATATACCTCTGTCTAACACTGTCCATCATGAAATTTAGACAGGACCCACTGTCTGTCCTGGTAATTATAAGTTATCTATACTTATGATAAAGAATTGATCGGAGGTCAGATAGTACTATCACCTAATACAAAATAAGATATCAATAATCTGATTTTGCATTAGTCGTATAGAAATCTTTTATTTATTCATTAATTTCAACATTTCCCTAAGTTTTGTTATTGTTATTGTGAGTTTTTAACATCAGGCACTTGGCTACCTAGTTTTAATTTACGTCGAGATACCATCATGACCGAGATTAGCAGAGAGCAACTTCAAATAGAAGTGCGCCGTGCGAGCGACAAATTTAATCGCATTTACTTCTTAAAACTCTAATACTCCAAAACAAAAAGCAGGGAAGCGGGCCGCAATGGTCGATTTTATCGCTGCTACCAACGAGCTGCGTGTGGCGGTCGTGTAAACCATCTAAACGATACTGTGACATAAATAAGTGGTAATAGTAATTAACATAAATAATGCTTCGTGTATTTTGGTATTGACACATCTCACTGCTATGTGCCGACCGCTGCTATGTTGGTATTATTTGAGCCTGACTTGGAATATACCACATTGTGTTAATGATAAAGATTTTATCAGGCATTTATTATTGTCACTGCGTTGGAAAGTTCTCATATGTAGACATTTTATTGCGTTGACAGTATAACCACTTTAACAAAAATCACATTTACATAAGAAAATTCGGAAGATAAATTCGTTGAGAAAACTAGTATTGGAAAGTGAAATTATGTGTTTGTTTAAAAACTAAACTCTTCCAATATCAAACAATATTATTGACAATGCTCGCAGTCATACCCACCGCGAACATTTTCCCGCCAAAACAAGTTAATTTGGCAAAACTTTATGAGTATACAGTACATTAAACGTAGTTGAACTATTCTGTTGAAAGCTTGCTTTTATATCAAATAGGCGTATATATATATAGTATATATATATATGTATATAGTAGCGATAGCTTAGTGGGTGACCATTGGACTGCCACGCAGAGGTCTCGAGTTCAATCCCAAGGCAAGTTTTAATTAATTTAAATAGCTTAAATTCAGTAAAGTTCAATAATAGTAGCGTTAGAGTTACAAAATTACGTAATAAAGGCGTTTTTAAATAAACAACGCGATAAAATCCGTGTATAGTACCTAGTTCATTTTAATGTATAACATTCGCGTAAACATAACGCACCCTTAATAAAACAGAGACTTATCTCAGTATTTTGGTTTAAACAAATTTGAACTCTATTGCAAAGATTTAACACAAATATAATATTAGAATTTAACATGTACAATTAGAGTTCAAATTGCCTTACTTTCAAATTTCGAGTTAAGTCGCTGTTTTATTAGGAGTGCGATAAGACAATATTACAATAAATAATTATTGCGTTACAGGAAACTTCACATACATTTAACTAACAGATACAAAGAGCACCCCGACAGATTTTTGTCTTGCGTAGCCATCGAATTTGTAACACTCACCAATGGCAGTAGTGACCATTTAGACCAGAACGCTAGCCATGCAGTCTCAAACATTTTATTTCGGTAGAGATAAATGTTCTGAAGAAAATCGAGGTGCTAGCGAATTAGTATCTGAAGTTGTAAGATACGACGTGTTTATGATCGCGTGTTGAGTGTCGCTACGAAGTTAGAGTACTAAACATAGGCGAAGTACAGACTACGAAGACTGAGTGGAAATTCGAAATCAGAAATATTCCTTCTAGGCCATAGAAGTAGAATGAATACATACTGCTATATATTTATTTATATAGCATTATATATTATTTACTTGATTGTAGCTATGTTGGCGTGAAAACTATACTTCATGTAAACACAACTACAATCACCTAAATTACACAGCTTAACCACACGCGATGACGACTCGATGGAGTTGTGGTTAGTGTAATGGACTGCCACGCCTGAGATCGCGGGTTCGATTCCCGCACAAATCAAACATTTGTGTGCATGATCGAGGATGTTGGTCTTGGTCTGGGTGTTTCTATGTAATGTTGTATTTACAAAAAAATAAAAAGTATGTATGTATGTTTATCCATTGTCTAGTACCCATAGTACAAGCTCTGCTTAGTTTGGGCTAGATGGTGTTGTGTGTATGTGATAGAATATTATTATTATTATTATTATACACAGAAAATACAAAATCGAAATATTCACTCTAGGCCATTAAGAGCAGAGGGAATATTTACTGCTCGTTACTGAGTGACTGACAGACAACGCACAGCCAAACTACTGAACGCAAGAAGCTGAAATTTGGCATGTATGTTCCTTGGAGTGTGTAAGGGAGCACAAAGAGAGGATTTTTGGAAATTCCACCCTGAAAGGGGGTGAAAGGGGTGAAACTCGATATTCACACGGGAACAGGACTTACGCGGGTGAAACCGCGGGAAAACTACTAGTATATATATATATATATATATATATAGTTAATTGTGGCTATGTTTACGTAAAATCTATACTTTACGTAAACATAATTATGTACCTACGATCACCTAAATTGCCCAGCTTAACCAACCTGAAAAATACATAAGGAAACACAGCTAAACTAAACCTACGTATAACCTATTCGCGATACAAGACACAAACTGCACATGTTAATATCTGAAGAGAATATCGACATATTGTAAGATACGAGTAGAGCATGCTAGACGGCAGCCGCTACACGCTATGCGGGCAAAGAACGGACACATAGATAATGATATTACCTAAATCGATACTACGGCGAGTCTGCATATTATGACGACAATTTGAATATGCTCTTAGATAGTAATGCATAAAGCTGGCGTCACAAGAGAGGTCTGAGACGGTCGGTGATTGTGTGATGTCCGGTGTGATACTGAATGTGTGATGGAACAAGTGAGAAACTTGAGCAATGTTTGTATTGTTTTGCTAAGAATGTAAAGTTTAAAGAGATGGAATAGTATTGTTATTTCGGAGTATCTATTGGTTTTGATATCCGGTGTGATACTGAATGTGTTATGGAACAAGTTAGAAACTTGAGCGGTGTTAGTAATGTTTTGCTAAGAATGTAATGTTTAAGTAGATGGAGTACATAGTATTGTTATTTAAATGTATTTATTGGTTTGGTATACAACGAAAAGGTTTCAATTATTTTGTTGTTAGATTACTTGGGAGACAATAGTGTGCTAATGTCGTGTCCTTATTAATACACTAATTAAAATTCGAGACAAAATTACTTTTCTATTAATAGAATTCGCCGCAATAAAATTGTATGGGCTAGACTTAAGCCTTTAACCAAATTGATGGGTTCGTGATCTATCTATAAAGATTTAAGTCTTAAAAAACATAGTCCAAGTGTGTGACCAAATAGAATCTCTATTCCGGTGCTCGTAGTCCGAAGGATCATCCAATATCGGTCGCTGCCTTAAAATTAAAATCTGTAAAGTGTTTGGATTAACGGATTTATTAAAAATTCTGTTTTGCAATAACATTTCAGTTAGAGTAACTAATAAATAAATTATGCGCGCGGATTAAAATGTTGATATTAAAATGTAATTATTGTTTTATTAACTAACTCATAACAAAATTTATAAAAAGCAATTTTTAAATTGCCGTTTGGTATTCTTTACTGCTAGGTAGAGCCCTCTCCTATTTCCAAATCAGCTATAATTATCATTCCCCTTTCAAATATATGAAAGTAATCCTATCATCTACGTTTAAACCAATTATAATAGTTAATTTTTAAAGCACACACGATTTCCAAATCTATCTTCAAATCGCTTCATCTTAAATCGTGACCCATACATTTCTAAACTCATGTCACAATCATGTAGTTTGAACGTGTCGCGAGAGAGATTGGTTTTAATATTAAAGGCTTATATCCGGCTCGAGGCCGGGATTGTTCCTGGTATCGCGCCTGTTCGCAGTGCTGCTGAAGTTAGTGTTCTCGTATTTAAATGTAAGCAGTTTTTAAAACTAGGGTCCATTCTCGTCCAGCAAACGATTTGTAGCTAACGGATTGCTAGCAACATAAAATGAAAGAGTCTGACAAAACGCAGTGTATCCTATTTCTGGTATTTATTTCTCCTTTATTCAGGTCAAAATAAAACTATATAAGGAAGGTTTTCATATTGCATGCTGTTGAAGGGATGAACATAAGTGACTACATGCAAATAAATAATTGATTGTTTTTCAATTTTTGTTGTTTGATATGATGTACTAAAAATTATAGTAGATGCAATTAATGTTATAGGCGCTCACATTTTGGCTGCCATGTTATAACATTAGTTAGAGGGTAATAGCTTGCCGTTATTTTGAATTTATATGAAGACTGCATACTGCTATTAAAGACATCTTGATATAAATAGCCTTAATTTATAACACATTCCAATCGTTAGGCGTAAGTTTAAGCGCAAACACATGCCACAGAACAAAAATCAGCGACAATAGGTTAGCTTAATATTAATACTTCATACTTCTAAATATGAAACGTTGGCGCTACCAAGGGTCTCATGGAAGTAATTCTCAGAACACATGTGTTGTATTGTTAAAGGTATAACGCGTTTTGTTGAGGCTTATTCGCGCTTCAATACACGCGAACTGTACATTCTACCCTAATTTGATTTGCACCAAGTATTGTGAATTAGATTTGGTAGCGCTAGAGAAATTAAACAAACTTTGTTCGTTTACAATATCAAAACAAGAGAGGTTTGAGATAGCGAGATCTGTGTTTACCCCTTGACCCTGTATGGTCTCAGATTGTCACACAAGAATTTGGAGAACAAACGTAAAAGCCATAATATTGAAAAAGAAGCCTGAAATATTTGAAATATATATTATATAAAAGTATATAATATACAAATATAAAACATATATATATACAAATATTGGCCGGGAAAATACATAATATACGAAGATATTATATTATAATATGCAAAAATTGTATTTGTGCTGCAACTATTGCACTTGCATTGCGATTATAAAGAATAAACTACACAATACACTCTAAAGGAGTCGTAAACAAACTACCGTATATGCAATACAGTATATCTTATGGTGATCGTCGTTTTCAAATTCCAGCAGCATTATTTTATAACAGTTATTTAAGAAAAGTTATTTAAAAAAGCAGCGATAGCTCAGTGGGGAAACCAACAGACTGCAATGCAGAGGGTCTCGGTTTCGAACCCACATCGCCCACCTCTGACTTTCGGAAGTTATATGACTTTTCGAAATTATGTGCGTATTGATTGACAATTATCGCCGGCTCCGTGCCTCGGAGAGCACGTTAAGCCGTCGGTCCCGGCTGCCATGAACATCTATGGTAGTAGTTTTTGGGAAAATCAGTACCCTCTAATATCCTGACACTGGTCTAGCCTTAGGGTATCGTCAACTTTTGGGTTGCGGAGGTCAGGTGGCAGCCGCTCCGTGTAAAAACTAATATCCAGTCAAATCCGGTTAGACTAGAAAAGCCGACCCCAAGTGACATGGGAATAATAAAGGCTGAGGGAGAAGAAGCTGGAAACCAGTGTGATATTTACGACTTGCACTAACTCTAACAGCGACTAAGGTTCCTTTTTTGTAGGGTCGCCTTTAGTGAGTCGCAGGCTTCCAAAAATTAGCTTACATCAGCCTAATCATAATTATTATAGTTGGCTTCTCTATTAATATATTAACAAAAAGAGATTGTCAACAAAAATGTGATGGTAGTGAAAAAGTGAATGATACAATGTTGTTGTACTTGCCTATCTCACTGATATATTAATCTATCTCTGCATCTATGTAAATCAACGCTACTTTGAACTTTTTTATTAGACCATTTTAAGTATAGTAAGTTGTAAAGAATTTGGTTAAAGTAATTGTTTTTTATTATGTAAATAATTAACAGTATTGTTTACTCGCGAAAATTAATTAAACAGCTAATTAATTCAGCTAAGTGCTAATGGGCGATGTGAATATTAAATTTTTATTAAAATTTGCTTATTAATTTTAAAATTATGATTTTTCCATTTCAAATTCTTTGTAAATATCAAAACATACGATTTGGCACAGTGTTCTTGAGAATCACGTAAGAGAAAACCAATAGAACTTAACATAATTTAGCGTCAAATGACGGACAGTTAGCTAATAATTATTTATTACTCGTAATAATATGTTTATGTATAGTAATATAAGGGATATAATAATGCATTTTATAAAACAGTTACCCCGCACTTAGTATTTGGATTTGACCAACTAGTTCACAATCGCGGTTTAGAATCATGTGAACATCGATTTGGGTTTGCAACTAGTCTGGCAAACCCCAATAACAAATGCGAGTTAAACTGTTTTCTAAATTACGTCACAATACATACAGTTTTATAACTCAAATGTTCCTTTTTACTTTGCAGTATCGCTTCACACAGACACTATAGATCGAATAAACTAAGCGCTTAAATCCAGTATACATTGCAAATGCATTATTTAAATATTAAAACGTATACATTCAAAATATTTAGAATAATATTATTCCCAGTATGATTTTGAATGTAAAACCTGTAATATGATCAGATGGTCAAGACATTTGCCATAAAGGTTGTAATAAAGAGGACACATGGGTCGCGGCTTATCGCTTATGCACCATTACACTAGCAGTTATACCAGATGGACTTTTATATCGCATTCCGAATGGTCTGGAACAGCATTTGTGTTCTTCCATCTGAGATTTTGATAGAAGATAGAGTATTTATATAAGGTACTAATAGCTGGACATCTATTTACACATTTACTTAATAACTTAAACATTGAAGAAAAATGTAATGTACATTTCTACCCGTCTCGGGGATATCTCAGGGAAAGGAGGCAGGGCAGACAGGAGGGTTTATATCGTGACACATTTATACACGTTATAGATAAATATAAGGTTAAGATGTATATATAAAGTTGATTTTTAAGACTGCGCCGAGTGATGACAGATAATGACAGAGCTCGTGCGGCGTATATTCAAATCGGCGCGCGGCCACCATAGTAAAATTGTATGGAGGATTTGAAGTGCTTTTTTGATAAATATGTATCTTTATTGTCAACCAATAACTTAAATATTTGGAACGGACAAATTGTAATATAACTATTTATGTTTCGTTTAAGCTGTAAAATAGGATTGATTTCTACTGTTATAATCTAAAAATGAAAATTTACGTAATTTTAAGTTTTTTACACGGAGTAATTGTAAACACAGTCGTTGTTATGGTAAATGTATATTTTATATTTATATTAAACAAATATTTTTTTTTATTTACTTAACTGCCTGTTTTGGCACATTTCGCTCGGCGCAGTCTTAAAGAGAGTTGGTTCACGTAAATAACTGTGTGGGATCGAATTTACAACACTCATTAGCGTATATTCGTTTATCATTATTATTATCGTCATCCGTGCTATCAATATATAAATCATTAAAACTTTTTACAACTGTCAAAGTAGTCTGAGACAAATTGAGCTGTGTCAACAAACATTATTGAGTTATTCTGTCCAAATCAGTTTTATATCATATGTTATAATAAAAGAACTAAAACAATAATATTATTTACAAAAAAGACATAGATAGCGCTATAAGTAAGGGTCTAAACTTACTCAATTGTTGCACCTTTCAATCTATGGGCGCCTAGAACAAGGAATTAAAACGCTTCAGCTTTAAAACAGCCATCTCTCTTACCTCGTAATTTTTGTTTCTTCTGTCTTACAAAATAAGTACACAGCAGTAAAACGTGTCAATATAGTATATTTTATAAGTTGCATGCAGGAGTCTTAGTTTAGCACGCCGTATATTATGAACGTAACCATATAGCTTAATATCTTGAAACTATAACTAGGCTAGTTCAGTGATAATATCATTGAAGTACAGCCTAAAGGGGAGAAAGTTGAATTTCTAAGTTTGAGATCGTTAGTTCAAAGTCATGCCAAGCGCTTCTTATCGTTTTTGAACTTGAATGTATGCCGAAAAGTTAATTGTTTAAAACATTCAAAAGTTAATAGAGCTTTCACTATCTACATTTAGCTAACATGTTGAGCTATTACCTAACTGGAGGATGGTATGTCAATACAATTATGTAAAAATATGTAAATATTTTTTGTATTTGCAGCAACTACGAACAGTTTCTTTTTTTAAATAACTATTTACTTTTTACATATAGGAAAGGCCTATATATATTATAAAACATAATGGGTATTAACGCGATCATGCATAATGTTTACCTTTTTTATGCACCGACCGTGGTCACAAGCTGTCAACAAGCAAGTCAATCCCGTCAAACTCGTTACGTGTTATATATGTATATCATGCAACGTGAAAGTTTAAAAGGACAGGCAGACAGACAGCCTGAAAGACTACTTACACTAGGAAGTATTTGGGGAAACGATACATTATATTCTTTAGTTATATTATTAATTTATATCTGAGAATGTGTATTTCTTTATTTGGTTTATAAATATTATTTTTTGTAATTTTTCGTATATCTAACTATTTTCTTAGTAATACTAAAGCGATGAGTGTATTATATCACTCAATAGAAACTAAAACGAACATTCTGTTCGTCAGTGTTCTATTATAGTGGCGAGTACGTATAAGTTATACTAATTTTATTATTTGATTAACATAGGAACTACCGCGGTGGCGTATGAAAAGCGCTCTGCATAAGGTTTCGGGTTCAATTATTATTGAATCAGGCAAAGTGTTGTTGAGTTTTACTGTGAGAAATTTTGAATAGCAGTTTGGTAATGTGCGTTTTTATAACGTGTCCCATGTTAAAACCAATATGTGGGTGTAATATTACAGCATTTAGCCCCAAGTGCTGTAATATTATATAGGCATGCGAAAATTTATGTCAAACACGAAATGCAAGTCTATGATATTTGATATCTTACTAATGATTTATTAAACTTTATTGGCTTAGTGGGGAGACCAATACACTGCAATGCAGAGGGTCTCGGATTCGAACCCACATCGCGCACCTCTGACTTTCGGAACTTATATGACTTTTCGAAATTATGTGCGTATTGATTGACAATTATCGCCTGCTCCGTGCCTTGGAGAGCACGTTAAGTCTATGGCAGTCGTTATTGGGAAAGTCAGTACCCTCTAATATCCTGACACTGGTCTAGCTTTAGAGTATCGTTAGCCTTCGGGTTGCAGAGTTCAGGTGCCAGCCGCTCTGTGTAAAAACTGATATCCAGTCAAATCCGGTTAGACTAGAAAAGCCGACCCCAAGTGATTTGAGAATAATAAAGGCTAAGAGAGAGAAGACTTAATTACTATATGTTAAATTATTACGTTACTATATATTACTATATATAGTTGGAGTTTTGGCTGGGCCAGCCACGTTAGAAGCTCACAGCTGAACAATGTTGTGTTGTGATTCTGCGGTGAATAAGGGTTCTGGCTTCTTAAAGCGGCGCAGTACATCAGTGGGCCAATAATCTATGTCCCTTGGGATAGCAGCACGGTGAGTACTTTTCTTAAGCTTTTACTTCTAATGTCGGCAACGTATAATTCATATCCATCATGGTAGTACAGTTGAATTCTTTAAAATGTTGACATATCGAGACAAAAAATATATGTAACTTGTTGTATGTATAGGCATTTTGAAGCATTTAAATACAAATAAAAACACCCCTACTGTATAAATATTCGTAGGCAACGTGACTGCTAGCCGTCCGGTGGACAGTTCGCTTGTTCGACATCTCAATTAAATAAAAATAATCGCTAAATCCATACACGCTAAGCTCAATTCAAACAAAACACAGACTCTATGTAACAGTTTCATTAAAAAAAACATATTTCACATAAATGCAGTCGTCGAGGATATTAATACACGGAACACGAATAATTTCCATTCGAAATACACACTTGTTTTAAATATAAATTTTAATTTCAACATTTAGTACATCAACATATCTATCAGGCAGCCGACGCAGTGATATCAAAGCCTTGCGGTTTCATCGACGGATACCCTACCACCCTATACCCTACTTTTACGTCCAGTATATCAAGAGCCGTCACTCGACGCTATACAGCTCATTCTACACCGTTCAAGAGCTCAAATTACAATGGTCCATATGTGTAACATTGCCCCGCTTTTTAATTACATGCATCATACTGGCTGAGTGCAATTTTAAAAAGGATTTCGAGGTTTTGTGCTTTAAACAGTGCGCTCGTTTCTTTGTTTCATTTGGATGTGTTTTAAAATGTAATACTTTTATGTGAGCATTACAGTGTTGCAATCGATTTTATAGTTTAAATGTTTGCTTTGTATTCTTTATGTTGGATACTTATAAATAAAGTGTTATATGATAATGCTATAAAATTGCCAGATAAACAAGTAGTATAAACAGTTGATTCTTTTCTTCTCTCTTAGCCTATATTATTCCCAAGTCACTTGGGGTCGGCTTTTCTGGTCTAACCGGATTTGACTGGATATCAGTTTTTACACGGAGCGGCTGCCACCCGACCTCCGCAACCCGAAGGCTAACGATACCCTAAGGCAGTGTCAGGATATTAGAGGGTACTGACTTTCCCAATAACGACTGCCATAGATGTTTATGGCAGCCGGGACCAACGGCTTAACGTGCTCTCCGAGGCACGGAACAGGCGATAATTGTCAATCAATACGCACATAATTTCGAAAAGTCATATAACTTCCGAAAGTCAGAGGTGCGCGACGTGGGTTCGAACCCGAGACCTTCTGCATCGCAGTCTATTGGTCTCCCCACTGAGCTATCGCTGCTAAAGTATAAACAGTTGATTATTAAAAATATTTAACGAGAAATTTAAAGTATGTAACGAAAATAAGATAGCAGGTATTCCTGCTATCTTATTTTCGTTACTTATCAACGCTTTATTCTTTATTCGTTATCAACGCACGAAGTTAAAGGACGATTTCACGGCCAAGTCAGGTTAAATGCAGTAAACGTTTAATAAGTAGATACACCCATGCTTTGACATACGTAAGGAGATAAGTAGAAGTGTATTTCTTAAAGAAAGGCAATGGAAATTTCCTAGCAAAAAGAGAGGCATTCATATTTAAGGGGAACGTAAAAATGTAACTCTCGAAGCCGGTCTCTCCTATGATATTACAGCAGATAGAAGCCTGTGTTCTCAAAATATTTTGATAGTTGATCAATCGCTAAAACGTCACGTCTATATTCCGGAAAGGATGGGTATATATAGGATAGGTATAGGTTGTACGAGGACTTGAATTTTACAGGTATGATTTTAGGTTCTATGTAATAGCGGACGAGCCTATTACCATTTACGTGGCAAAATTCTAGACTCTAAACTACTTTAGGGATATTGTAATACGTGTGTGTGTATATAGATATATATGTTGCATTGGGAGTCACTGACGTTAAATGAAACGGTGGATAGAACTTTAACCTTACCATTTATTGTTCGAAATAATGTCCACGTTCATACAGACCGGATAGCGCGCAGTAACTGCCGGTAACGCTAACATACTTCTCGCTTACACAAAACTTTTCATCATTTATTGCATACTTACAGAGTCCCTACACTACTACTGAGAATTTCGTGGCAGTAAAAACCTAAGAGCACTTCGGCTGAAATAGCAATCGAACTCGAGACTGCATGCACAGCACTTGCATTCACTACTGCTTCATTCGGTAGTCAGAGCACTCAAAATATAACTATATATTTTTAGGTCGCGCCATGTGGTAATTATTCTGTAAAGAGAATATAATCCTAGAGGCTTAAAGTTCTTTTAAAGGATTTTATTTAATATGAAATGTTATATGTAAGTAACCTTTCATGAAGCATTTCAAAGACAAACTTTATTCTTTGAGCAAAACTGCCAATAATTAATATTATATTCTGGTCGTATGATCATATTAAATTGATTGTATTCCAATATAATCCTTTTAGTATATTATGTACTTCTGAAATAATTCTACAATTCATAGTTCAAATTAAACAGTCATGGCGATTCAACATGGCCACTATAATTGATATGTGCAGCCGTAGTACAACGGTTAAATTGGACTTGCACTTGAAAAGTTCGTGCGTTCGATCTTCACCCATTACATCATTCATGTCAATCCGCTCCTAATAAAGCAATAAGTTTAGCTGGAGGGGTTATCAAGAATACGAGTATTGCCGCCATATTTTACTTTCAAGCAGCCAAAGTTTAACGACCAAATCAGGCTTGTGATCGAAAGATTGTGGGTGTGATAACCATCAATTGCACTACGGACGAGAGCCCATTCAATAGAAGCATCGAATTTGAATGACATCGAAATGCTAAGAGGAATGTCAATATTTTGTTAAGTAAATTGGTAGTATTCCAAAAATAAATTTCAATAAAAATGAAAGCAGCTAAAACGAACGGAAAAGTGTAAATATAAACAGTCATGAATAATATCAGTTCTGAATATGTAATTAAATAAACTCAGTTTATAGTTATTAACCTCTTCATTGTTGAAATGCCAAACGACACAATAGCTTAAATATCAATACGCATATTGGTTATCATAATAGGGTAGATGACTTATTTTTTTTTATTATTTATGTTTAATAGTTACATGAACCAAACTTAAAATCCTTACTTAACATTATAAATTCTAAAGTAACTCTGTCTGTCTGTCTGTCTGTTACCTATTCACGGCTAAACCACTCAACCGATTTGGATGAAATTTGATACAGAGGTAGTTCACAACCTGGGCAAGGACATAAGCTAGACATAAGCAAACCCTAGTATAATTATATATATTTTTAAGTCTACTCATTAATAAATAAGATACAAGCGTTTCAAATCTCGTAGAAGGGGTAAAATGTCAAATGACAGTAAAAGAATGTACAATACAAACTGTGACGTTAACCACTATTAAAATGCAGGTGTCCTAGGAAAAAAGGCGAGATCGCCACTACAGGCACATTTTTAATATCCTAATGTAAAATATTAATTAATTACTCCTTTAGTAACCGACTTCAAAAAAAGGAGGAGGTTCTCAATTCGACTGTACTTTTTACTTTTCTAGGTGCACCGATTTTAATGACTCTGTTTATTTTTTTGCCGTTTGGTCGCTCAAAAATATTTATTTTGATTGCTATTTACTCTTGTGTGTAAAATAATTTACAAAATCTAACTTACCACACCTACACACCTACCCTATTCTCACAATCATATTGTAATTAATGGTTGCGTGATCTGCCAATAAAACACATTCATATTATTACATAAAATCACTCATACTATCTATTGTATTACATGACAAATATCACTGGTGACAGGAAACTATTCACAGCGATATTCGGTACAATCATATTTGATGGAAAAACGTTATCCGGTAAGGGAACATAATCTTTAGTATGGTTATGTTTGTGTTCGGATATTCACGGAGCACCTTTCTCATCCGGCTGTATGATAAATAGATTACAGTCAGTTTGAAATACATGCCTACTTATGTTATAGCTGTAAAATTTGTTGTTTTATTAGAATGAAACAAACAGTCACAATATAAAGCTCTAAAATCTTTAAATGCATCTGTGACTTACACCTTGGTAGCAGCGGTTGTAAATTCAACTGCTGTTTGTAAGGTCCCAAGTTCGATCTTTGGGTTGGACAAAATGGTGTAGCTCAATACCATTTTGTCCAACCCAAGAGTCGAATTTCAATATATCGGTCAAGAAATTTTGCAGCAGCAGCAGTACGGTGTCTAAAACTGTATAGATGAACGTGAATGTGGATATACCTGAAACGAAGTGTATTGCACCTCGTATATTACATTTACATCCATCCTGCCATGCTGTAAAGTCCCACGTAATCGGAAAAGAATGGACGAGAAAAGACTCACTAAGAAAGTTTATAAGGCTAGTGTGAATGGAACAGTCGCAAGGGGAAGACCTAGGCGAACGTTTCTAGATTAGATCAGAGACGTTCTGAATAAAAACCTTAAACCGGCGAGCGTGTATGAGGAATGTTATGAAAGTGAATGAAGCCACAGAGGTGTGTCAGGATCGTAGCAAATGGAAATCCGTAGTTTCTGCCTACCCCTCTGGGAAACAGGCGTGAATATATGTATATATGTATGTAATAGGAAAAGAGTATATTATTGTCCATTTACCCGAAGGACTACTACTAAAAATATACTAGGTACTAAAACATACTTGTCAGTGCAGCCCAATGTCACCCAGGAATGGCGCCTGGGACATAAATTCAAATTTAAATTCAATCACTTTTGCGTAAACGTGGTTTCTTTATACATTGATTTTAAATTATTATATAGCCACATTTAGCAAATTTACCATTTATGGGTTCATGGCTTGCAACTCTCTGAAAAACTTAAGAATGCGCCGAGCGTAAAACAGATAATGACAGATCTCGTACGGCGCATATACAAATCAACGCGCGGCCGCCATAATAAAATTGTATGGAGGATTTGAAGTGCTTTTTTGATAAATATGTATCTTTCTTGTCAACCAATAACTTAAATATTTGGGACGGACAAATTGTAATATAACTATTTATGTTTCGTTTAAGCTGTAAAATAGGATAGATTTCTACTGTTATAATCTAAAAATCACGTAACACGAGCTTACGATTTTGCATTTTTCGTGCATATTTACGTAATTTTGTAGGCGAAAATATGAATTATTGTAAGTTTTTTACACGGAGTAACTGTAAACACATTCATTTTTATGGTAAATGTATATTTTATATTTGTATTAAACAAAAAGTGTTGATTTTATTCACTTAACTGTGACCGCCTGTTTTGGCACATTTCACTCGACGCAGTCTTAATATTATTTTTAAAGTTATTCAGAGAGTAGTAAAAATTTATTAACATTTTAAACTATCACTAGTTATTTATGCCCAGCAGCCTCATTCACTGCCACTGCAATACGAAAACAGTGTAAAATATACCATTTATTAAATCACTTGCGTTATTTGACCGTTCTAACCATCGATCCTTATAGACAAAACGACGGCACCCTTTCTCATGAGATACGTAATGATTTCCATGGCTGACTGGTTCACAGTGATCAATCGCGCAGAACAAACTCTCGCGTGGGTCACGTGACGCATCAGCGATCGGTGAGCCGCGACACTGAGGTCACACATCAACGTCCCGCTACTGGCAACGAGTGATTGATGCTGCGATTGTACCGGCTGATAGGACAACGTTATACATTATATTATTAGGTTTCTATCTTCCCCGGATGAAATCGATGGCTGTGTAGTTAAATATGGTGAAAAATTACAGACTATGTTCGTTGTAGCTACGTAAAGTTGTGTCTCCACTACACGTTTAAGCGAACGTTTCGATCAAATATTTGATTATTTTTCGACATAAATAGATAAGCTGACGTTTGTTTATTGAAGGGATAATGTAGAGATTATGCATTTTCACTTGGCGCTATCCTGAATTGCTGGAAATATATCTTGCTTGGACTATGTTCATTTAAAAAAAATAATTTATCTGTTTTCACTGTAATTAAAGAAGCTCGTGTGGATGGCATAGCGTCCAAAAAAGGTCATCAGACCGACATACACTAAGCATAATAACTTTTTAAATTAACTTTCTGAAGTGGTCGGAATACGAAACACTCAAATGTAAACATGAGCATGATCTCGGCATTTTATGAACTGATCATTTTCAATATAGGATAAACGCTCAGAGCAGTACTGTAGCTCGCTCGCCGTTGAAACTGTTTCTGCTAAATAACAATACGAACGAACGTTGGTTCATCTAACCGATCATAACTGAACAACCACATTCACGCACCATTAGTATTTTCATTTACCGCGTGAACGAACGTTTACATGCTTAGAACTGTTTGGTACTCTGAATAAAACCGGCATAAGTATATATATGTAAGTAAGTATAACCGAAATAAAAATCATAACATTTTCTGATGGTACTAATTATGGCTTGGTGTTTTAACTGATGGTCCATGGTCAAGACAACTAATATAGCATCTGATTGCTTTTACGCTATTTAAGTTTTTTTTTAAATTGGTTAACGCAGGGTAGGATCTCTCATGTGGACTGATGACATGAAGAAGGTGACTGGCTTGTGCTGAATTCGGAAGGCAGAAAATCGGTAGTTGTTGCCTTATCTCCATCAATGGACTGCGACAGGCTGACTGATTGATATTATAGTTGGTTTGAGTGTGGTGTTCTCTGTATCTGTTATATAATTTAACGTCTGTCCATCTATCCACGTACAGTTATGGTTTTTACCCACTTTGCTTAATGATTATAATGACATAATAATTAGTCTCTTTTGCGTTTGCCAGATTTTAGTAGCATTGAACCGGTGGTAGCGCAATAGATAAGCTAAGTCCTGCAATTGAAAGGTTGTTTCGAACTTCACTAATGACTACCGACGTAAACCCAATCCCAACACAAGCATACATATCAGACGTGATTTTACTCCTAAGCATGATATCCTTGTGTTAGGAGAGACTTCATTGACTTTAGAGTTTATGTGGAAGGGAAAGAATACTGGTGTGGATTGAATTACTAATGATATTTTAAAAACAAATTTAAAGCTGTGCTATAAAGGTTCCAGTAACACGGAAAGTATTATCTAGTTAATAGTTAGATTACTTTCAGAACGTGCTGTGTTGAGTGAGATCAATAGTCTGATTAGGTGCTTAGAGGCACTAGTGGTCGATGTCTTTTGCGTTAGGTTGGCAACGCGCCAGTAATCCTTCTGATGTTGTAACCATCTATAAGCTATGAGTACCTCTTACCTTTATGTGGGCCGTATGCTTGTTACCCATTATGCCATGCTTGTCATAATCACTAAGGTGATCACTTAATCTGTACATTCTTAGAATACCAGACATAATTGAAAACCTATGGTATCTGGCTGCCGGTGTACCGCTGCGACTTAGACATAGGCAGGTAGGCTCAATAGGTCTAATTTACTGTACCATCCGTGAAGTCCAAGTGTTGAAGAATCGCTGGATTAAGTATCTGTGTCAAATAATCATGACAATAACTGACTGTAATGGCCATGAGATATTTAGGTGGTGAATTGTTGATATTGCAAAACTTGTTTATTTTTAACAAAGATTTAAACCATAGCCGATGCATATTTTATATCCAGATAAAGTCTTACAAGCTAAGTTCACATTACAAATTTATATGATAGAGTACGATAATGTACAACTTTATATATATGTGAGTGATCGTGATATCATTATATTTATAACTCAGATGTCATGTTGACATTGTGTATCAGATGACAACTTAACATCCAGAAAGGTGACAATGTTTAAGCGTAGCAAGACGGACATCTAATCTTTTATTTACACGTAAAAAAGCTTTCATTTACGACTGCGATCAATATTTAAGGATCACCTTATATTCCTCCTCCTCCTTCTCTCCTCCTCATACTGTCACACGTGTACATGTTATACAGTATTATGGATGTTCCATGGACACTGCTGTATAGGCGTATATATCAAAATACGATTTGCCGATGGCATGTTGCCTAATGGACGTTTTGCTTACGACTCTGTATTTTATAACTCTTTACAATTATCACTCCCGGCAGTGTTATATAGACATGTTATATCTATATATAACATGTGTACGTAACACTGCTGGGAGTAACCATATAGAAATTTATATACCTATGTATATAACATGACTGGGTGTTGATCAAACACGTTACGTAGAGTAGGTAATGTTAGGGGTCATTAGGTAGCTAGATGGTTACTATCTAAAGATACACAACAAGAAAAAGTAATAAGTGGCGAATAGGTCGAGAATCCGAAGGCTGTGAGAAGCACAAGGTCTTCGTGTAGTAATGATGATATCTAATTATTAAAGTAAATGAATGTGTTCTATTGTAATTGTAATTGGACTCCCATTTCCGCATTTGAACTCTAAGTTGGTCCATTATGCGTGAGAGTCGGCCGGTTACGGAGATAGCCAGCCCAACTCCGCCCAGAAGCACAGAAGTTTCCTGGGGTCTTCGCAGGCTTCGCGGAGTGACGTCGGGTTGTTGAGGATTTCCTTACGTTGTGCTGTTACTCCCACACATTCCAGGACTACATGGGCAGCAGATTCTTCTTCGGTCAGACATCCCCTACAAAGTGGGCTGTCTGTTGCTCCGATGTTGTAGAGATGTTTGTTCAGGGGGCAGTGTTCTGTTAGGATTCCCACGATGGTCCGAAGGTCCAATCTTTGTAGGTTGAGCAGGCGGTGTGTCAGACGTGGTGAGATGGCCGGTAGGGCTGCTCTCGACTGTCTACAGTCCGTTGTCCGTGCCCAGCGTTTATTATGTTGGCTCTGAGTGCGAAGCCGCATCCATGTTTTTAGTTGTGAGAATGGTAGAGGGAGGAATGGAAATGGACCTTCCGTGGTGGTTCCCGACCCTCTTCTAGCCAACTCATCTGCAGCATCGTTGCCCAGCGATTCACTGTGCCCCTTTAAATGTGTTCTATTATAATTGTATCGCTCTTGCCAATGACTTAATTACATATGCTTCACTATTAAAATTGTTTATGTTAATTGCATTAATTTTCAATTATTAATTATTTATAGTAATATGAAGCCACTTAGTCAATATATAATTTTTTTTTTTTTATTTATATGAATAAATAAATGTATTAAATAAATAAATAAAATATTAAAAAAATACAAATTATAGGTGGGCAAATGTTTAAATGAATTAAAATTAAGATTAAAAGACAAGCAAATAATGCACCAATAGTTAAAAACAGTACTTATAATAAAATCTTTTTTACTATTACATACATACATACATAGATTCACGCCTGTTTCAAAGAGGGGTAGGCAGATACTACGGATTTCTATTTGCTACGATCCTGACACACTTCCCTGGCTTCATTTGCTTTCATCACATTCCTCATACACGCTCGCCGGTTTAAGGTGCTCTTAACATGGTATTCTCCAGAACGTCCCTGATCTGGTCAAGAAACGTTCGCCTAGGTCTGCCTCTTATCATTATCAATAATGTATTAAGATGCTGATTGGGTAAATATCTTGTGATTATTTTAATCTTAATGTGCATCAGTATACTTAGTTAATATATTCTCCCACCCATAGGTGTGGCACGTGAGTAAGTGCAATAACAACAAAACTCTATCGAATCAAATGGTGCAAGGCACGTTTTTTTTAAATACTTTAGCCTCTATATATAAATATAATAAAATAAATATTACGGTTGACCACACGATCCCAATAGACCACAATCTTGCCTTAGATCTCCTATACAATGAAACATTAGTCCATATGTACACGTCCAGTTATCTATACGTGATAAATTATCGTCAGATGATGAATAGCTGTGACGTCACAGCAGATATGGCGACGAACAGTGATCGATGTGGCGACCAATGCTTTGTAGCCACAGTTTGGGATCTTACTTCAGTGTAAAAGTAACCTATGGTATAACAACAGCGTTTTGATATGTATACGTAACTAGATTTTGCCCGCGGTTTCACCCGCGTAAATGTAGGTTAGGTTAGGTTTGCAATAGTACTTTTTTTCTGAATGAAGGGTACTCTATGACCTTTTCAGGTTCTCTCACAACACGTATGCGAAATTTCATGATGATCGGTCGAGTAGGTAAGACGTAAAAGGGTAACAAACAAACTCACATTCGTATTGATAATTTTAGTTAGGATTAATTAGGATTTTCAACGCTAAAAAATGGCACCACGGCAACTGCACAAATTAGGCGTGGCTTAATATAACTAAGCCGGTCGCTATAATAGTAACGTAGAATTGTAGCCAAGAGTTTGAGTTCTTGATATTGACTGCAAGTAAATAATATGTACAGCTAATAATTATCTTGCGTAACGTGTGGGAAACCGTTGGATTCCCACACAGAGGTCTCAACTTCATCTCTGACTGTTTTGTAGTTATGTGCGAATTAAATAGTTAATTATCGCTCGCTTTAAGGGTCAAGAAAAACATCGTGAGGAAACCTGCATGTCTGCGAGTTCTCCATAATGTTCTCGAAGATATGTGAAGTCTGGCAATCCGCACTCGGCCAGCGCGGTGGACTATGGCTTAATTGAGTAGCGATAGTTCAGTGGGGAGACCAACAGACTGCAATGCAGAGGGTCTCGTGTTCGAACCCACGACGCGCACCTCTGACTTTCGAAAGTTATATGACTTTTCGAAATTATGTGCGTATTGATTGCCAATTATCGCCTGCTCCGTGCCTCGAAGAGCACGTTAAGCCGTCGCTCCCGGCTGCCATGAACATCTATAGCAGTCGTTATTGGGAGAGTGTCGACACAAACAACAAAGATCCCACTGGGTCGAAGTGTCACCGGTCTGCACTGACTGGCCCCCACATAAGTTACATAGATACGTGGCTTAATCCTCCTTACACTGAAAACAGGCCCATGCCCAGCAGTGGGACTGTTTAATACAGGGTTGATATTATTATTATAACGTTAAAATAATTTTAAAGTAGTACAATTCAGTAAGTGTCTGTGGTATCAATCATAAATAGTGATTGATATGAAAGTATGCCATGTTTTTACATTAATTGGTCGTAGGTTTAAAAATGAAAAAGCTTCGTTTGCTCCATAGCATAAGTTTGTGCTTTCTGTTCTATGCTTCCGAATATGGTACTTTTAAGGTACCAAGTACGGGCAGGGTAGTGTTAATAGGTTTATATGTCCAAATTTAAATACTGAGTCTAAAAAGTTTTATTATGTAAGTCTTATTATGTCGAACTTTAAATATAACTGCTAAAATATAGGTAGAAGACAGGTTTATCTACGGTATAATCTTTTGAGATATACATGTGTATCTAAGTATATATTATGTACTTTCTAATTTTAAATCCATTTAATTCAGAAGCAAATCCACAGGCGACATTTGGTCTCCAATTGAGATATTGAATACGCGATTAATTACAAATTCAGAGCGCCACGTGCCTAGACTACGCTCAGGAGATTTTGTAGCACTGCTATGACGTCATGACGTCAGCATCTAACGCGTGGTGAGATGGAGGATAATCGTAGCTTACTGAGTACTAAGTAGTAATTAGAGAACTGCGTTTAATATTAAATCTTTGGTATTTAAACTGTGACGTCGTATAATATTACATCTGTATAACTACAAAAAATATGTATTATGCATGCTTGTCAGTGTAGAGTATCTAGTCTTAACGTGTAATGCGGTTAGAGAACGTTCGGCTAGGTCATGTTTCTTGTGACTGTACCATTTACACCCGCCGTATGTATTTTAGGCAGTTTTTTATCGTTCATTATGGCCTAACAATGCTCTGAAATTTTTAGTTAGAGATGTATTATATTTACTCGATATGTAAGTCTAGATTTTACACAATAAGAACAACCTTATAACTACCTTCTTTTAAGCGCCGTTCTACTTTAATTTCAGTCTGCCTAATGCCCATGCTTCACGTGGTGTGTAATTAAAAACTAGCCTAAACATTTTAAGGATAGTGTAGCTTTCACATTAAAGATCAAATTTTGAATCACTAGTAGCTAGTAAATGTATGTATGTATCTTATGTAGTCAGTACAGACCGGCGACACTTCGACCCAGTGGGATCTTTTGTGTCGACACTCTCCCAATAACGACTTCCATAGATGTTCATAGCTGCCGGGACCGATGGCTTAACGTGCTCTCTGAGGCACGGAGCAGGCGATAATTGTCAATCAATACGCACATAATTTCGAAAAGTCATATAACTTCCGAGAGTCAGAGGTGCGCGACGTGGGTTCGAACCCGAGACCCTCTGCATTGCAGTCTGTTGGTCTCCCCACTGAGCTATCGCTGCTCTAGCTAGTAGATACTAGCGATTCAGATGTTGGGGTTCACATTTACCTCACTAATTCAATGAGTCTGTCTAAAAATATACATCAGGCAGAAAAATGTCAAATATACGATGTAACAATAACAGTATTTAATCAAACATTCAATATTTTTTATAACATTCGCCCACACGAGTTACAAACGCATGATGGATCACGTTGAATAAATATGAAAAAAGTAAATGAAGCCTTCCTTCTATAGGGGGGTATAGGGCTTCCCCATACCCCTTTTGGTTGGATCACACATAGCTACATTAGGTATTCGTATCTAAACGCGGGCCGAAGCGGGCGATATTCCCGACGCGCCACCTCTGTTTGCTTTTACAATGGTTATTATTCTGGCAAGTGTAACGATGATGCGTCCCTAAGGACCACCCGATCTAAGGACTTTGGTCCCAGTGATATACTGCAGCGAGAGCGATGAGCAAGAGGTGCGAGAAGGGAGCGAATAATCTCGCTTGTCTCAGGTATAGATCAGCGTTGAATTTAAAGTCACCAGTTCGTTTAAATAATACACGTTTTTATTCATCCCATTTTATTAGGTTGACGAGGTTCCCTATTAGATATGATTTAAGGTTCAAAACTAGTCCGGTATAACCCGAAAATGTCGACGTAAATAACTTACTGTTGAATTATTTATAACGATTATTATTACTCACGGAAGGTATTTTACTGGAAATTTAATTGTTAAAAGGACCTTGAGACCATGAAATCCTAAGGGAACCACGAATTAGGTAGAATAATTGACTAAAGAAGTAATTTAAACACATTGATAAACTATATGGTAAATATAGTAGAATTGGATCAACAAGGATTAATTGAACGGTTACTCAGCCTCGTGCATAATTTGCGTACGATAAGTGATGTAATATTATAATCTAGCAATACAATATTGTCTTCTGATTACGCGAATATTATTCATTGAAATTAAACTACTATATACGGATTTTATCGCGTTGTTTATTTGACACTTTATTACATAATTTTGAAAAACTGTTACACTACTACTATTAAACTTGACAAATTTTTAAGCTAATTGAATTATTATTAAAACTATTTAAACTATTTAGATTTAATTTAATTTTACACTTTCCCCGACGTTTCGGTTGCTTTTCAGCAGCCATGGTCACAGGGAGACTAAGATGGTAGTTGTCTCAATGTTCCAGTGTAGTTATTTCAAAGTACCCGAACATAATTTAATCATTCTATATAATCCGTATATAGTAGTTTAATTTCAACTAACAATACAACTCACTTAAATCCTAACATTAGGACATTAATCATAATGCGAATGGGAGTTAGTTTGTTTATTTGTTACGCCTTCACGCCTAACTATTCGACTGATCACCATGAAATTTTGCATACACGTTATGAGTGGTGCAGAAAACAACAACTTTCATAAAAAAAAACGTTTCCTGAGGGATAGAAATTTATTAACAAAATATATTATAACGCGAGCAAAGCGGCGGAAAAATGTATCATTATATCTGTATCGTATTTGGTATATTGAAACAAGTGACACCTTGTCAACACAATATTCTATCACATATAATATATTCTATCACATACACACAACACCATCTAGCCTAAACTAAGCAGAGCTTGTACTAGGAGTACTAGAAATGGAATTACATACATATACCTTTTTTTGTAAATGCATACATATTATACATAGATACACCCAGACCAAGACAAACATCCCATGTTCATGCACACAAATGTTTGACTTGTGCGGGAATCGAACCCATGACTTCAGACGTGGTAGTCTGTTACACTAACCACTACGCCATCGAGGCCGACAATGTCAATATAATATGCGCAGTGGTAGTAAATGCGATTGCTGTGCATGAGGTCTCGGGTTCGAATCCCGGGTCGGGCTAAGAAAAAGTTATTGGGATTTTCTGTTAAGAAATCTCAATAGCAGCCCGGAGTTAGGACGTTGGCGGTGTTAGACACCCCCGTGCCTCGGAAAGCACGTAAAGCCGTTGGTCCTGCGTCTGATCTCTCTCCGGTCGTGTCGGATTACCGTCCCATCGGATCATGATAGTTAAGGAACAGAGAATGCACTTGTGTTTGCGCACACACTTGTGCACTATAATATCTCCTGCGCAGATGGCCAGTCTCCGTTAAGACTGGCCGTCGTGACCGAAATTCGGTCTGGAGGAAATTATTATTATTATTATATTTATAACATAAAATTGTTTAAATATTTTTGAGACACGTTAAGCAATAATGATAAAATTGTAGCTCAGTCATCCATCTATTTTACTTGAAATGCCGATTTCCGATAGCAGTGTTATTTGTGCATCACACAAATCGCATTGAGTGTTTAAGATTCGAAACCACAATATTCAATGCGGTGGCAATAGCAGTCAACATTTTTGACGCGTTTTCACGTCAGGATAGAGTTTTATACTATTATCGCTCCAAAAAGATGCGTAATTTAATACATACATACATAGATTCACGCCTGTTTCCCAGAGGGGTAGGCAGAGACTACGGATTTCCATTTGCTACGAGCCTAACATACTTATCTGGCTTCATTCACTTTCATCACATTCCTCATTCACGCCCGTCAGTTCAAGATGCTTTTAACCTGTCCTTTGTCCAGAATGCCTCCGATCTGATCAAGAAACGTTCGCCTAGGTCTTCCTCTTGCGACTGTTCCATTCACACTAGCCTTATAAACTTTCTTAGTCAGTCTTTCCTCGTCCATTCCTTCTACATGCCCAAACCAGCTTAACATACCCTTTTCTATTCCTGTCACTATATCCACTATAATAATTTAAATACATATGTAATTTAAATACATGTAGAATATAGTTTCGGTTCAGTTCATTATATCCATCATGGTTGTACCATTTGATTGCATTTGAATATCATATTGGCTTGAAATTCTTTACTTCGCTACTGCCAGAGAGCTAAATGCTTGAGGTAGAACAAAAAATTGTATGGTTCCTTAATAGTTGTTCCGAGTCTCGGTTATCTATAATATGTTCTTCTGAATGATCAAATCATTTATTTAATCCTTACTTCCTTACTAATATTATAAATCCAAAACTAGCTCTGTTTGTCTGTTACCTTTTCACAGCTAAACCACTCAACCGATTTATATAAAATTTGGTACTGCTACTTTTAATTGATGTAGGTACCACGCGGGTGGAACGTTTACGGTTATCGGTTAGTGAGTTTAAAGTAAGTTTGAAATTATCTTATATAAAAATCGTCCTTTAATTACTATAATCCGCTCCAATATCATCTCCGCTTCCGCTTATAAAATACGGGTGATAAAATATTTTGACTTGCTGATACGGCTCTGGCTGTAGCAGTTTGATGCGAACTTTACAATATCTGGCCTCAGGAGTACCGTACCGCTCATACTTGGGCATTAGTACCTCACTTCGATTTAACTTGGCCACTTCTTATTGGAAATGGTTCACCTATGTAAACTACTTGGCAAGTGCTTGGCTGTTATGTGTAGATAACAGGCACAAACGATAATGGCGTGTGTTAAGTTAGATCATCAAGGCGTGGAGATTCGATCGAAGATGTTTATAACTGTTATAACTGGTGAGATCTTTTTCGAGCCTTACTGGAATTGCCATTAACATGAAGCTGGGTAATAATATGTTTAGTTGAAGGTATAAAGACTAAAATAGGTTATTTGTTGTTCGAGAAAGTATGTGGAAAATACTTCAAATAAAGATAAATATATTAATTTTAAAAGCTCCTTCAAGTCAGTTAAAATCGTATCACAATATTTGCCCGCGTTATTGATCAGGTACCGTTAGTTTACACTACGTTAACTACCTGTAGTGAGAGCACACTTTGTTTTCTGGACCAGGCAAAGTGTTACTGAGTTCTCTGGGAGAACATTTTACATTCACAATCGCACATACACACAGAAACACGCCCTCACACACAAACACAGACGCATACACACATAAACACGCCCTCACACACAAACACATACACATACAGACACGCATAAGTACAATCTCACTCATTTTTTTATCATTTTAATGTTAAGTTTTACAATGTATAAATCTTTTAGTTTTCAAATGCTGCTCTTAATTAGACACGAATCATCCTTCTTTTCTACGACTACTAGAGACCGGCACTGTACCTCCTTATCACAGGCTAATCTGTAGCCTATTAAGGAGGACAGTAATATACCCATTTCTATTGTAATTAGTATTTAAAACTTCATGTATACTATATTTGTAAAACCTACAATCATATTTTTCTGCAAATAAAGATATTATTATTATTTTAAAGGTAAAGACTAACAGACGAACTAACTTTTTAAAACAATAATATTTGTGTAGATACAATGGGTTACGCAATTACTTTGCGCTTACCTTCTGCCTATTTTGTGTGTATTATAGTGTAATATATGTACACTCTTGGCACAGCGGACTATCGGTTGCCCCGCTGCTACCACCAGAGTACCGTACCCGAGTGTTGTGGGTATGGTTTTCTGACACACACTGAATAAATAAAGGTCCATTCAGTGTATATTTTAAAGGTTTCCGTGATACAAAATTTGAGCCTAGGTAGAAGAGACGTCTTAAAAAAGCTTTCATTGCAAATATCCTACCTTATCCAGCAAACACATACATTTCTGACAATTCTAAAGACAGTTTTTGAAATATCGTACGATAATGGATCTCATAATGAAGTGTATCCTCATTAACAGGTGAATATGACGTAGGTTGTTGACAGTAATCGCGGTAGAGCACTGTGTTGGCTAATGTTGATTAATTGTTTGCTGTACACACACGCAGGGACAACAGCAGCTGTTTGTCCTGCGTCGCATGTCCTACATTATATATACCTAACATTATATTTTAAATAAATAAATAAATAAAACCAGCTGACTAAGCACTGACTGCACGGATGGAGTAGTGGTTTAAGTTGTCGCCTCGCCATTGCCTTCACACCGAGTGTTGTGGGTTCGAATCCCACACGGGACAAAAATTTGTGTGATTCGCAAACGATTATTCCGAGTCTGGGTGTGCTTTCACACAAGATAAAAAATGTGCTCCATAAAATTCAGTATCTGTTCCGAGCCTGGATGTTTTTCTGTCCGTTATTTGATGCTATGTACCCAGCGACACAGGCAATATTACTAAAGAAGGTATGATTTAAAAAAATATATACCAAGCTTTCACACAGAACATATGTATAAATTAGAAGTTATTGAGCTAGATACAAGAGCAAAGCATACACATTACTGGACTTTGATGATAGCGCAGATTCTTCTTAAGAAATTCTTATCGTAGAGAGCGTACCGTACTGGTCGAGAACGTTTTCATTTGGATTGTATAAACATGCTTATACAAACCAAATGAAAACGTTTGCTTTAGTGGAACGATGAAGCAAGCTGTTGGTATAAGTAAACTGCTCAAACTAGCATTAGCGTATATTTAAGAAAATACTATAATTTTGATTATACATTTGTAGTGTGGATATGCTACTGAAACGTATCACCTAACAGAAGATTGCGATAACTTAACCTTGTTCTATAGTCTTTTAGGGAATACGAATTCCAGATACTTTCAAGATATTTAGTACATTAAGGTTTATTTTTTAACATTTCCTATGTAAATGTAGAACGTAAATTATAAACGAGGAAAAAACAAACCGTAAACTACTTAAGCATATCTTTGCTTCGCAAAATATAGACGTAAATTGCGATCCCTGACGTAGAATCATGAATAACCCAGTTCGTAAAGCGAAGGCACGGTTTGTCGTGGATGCATGTTCAAGTCCTGCTTTATGTATTGTATTTTCCCTTGTTTGTAATTTTTTCTTGAATATATTTCGTAGCTTCACGAGGTATTGTAGTGTTAACTTAGTGGTTATGTTTTACAGATAGTACACTTATATTGTAAGCGATATTAAGTTATGGTAATACCTAGCCGATAAAATAGCCTGAAATGCACGTAAAATGTAATTTGTTTTATAATACATTTTTATATAAAACGACGTAGAACATGTTATATTTTACGGCGTCAATATTAAAAAAAGGATATATTTTTTTGGTTAGATAAAATAGGCAAATTTAAGTTTCTTTTTTTGCTGTACAGCGCTAGAATATTGCAGGCAATTGGTTGGTTTCAATATCCATGGTATTTAAATTCAACGGATACATTCACGAATACTGTTACGTAGGAATTCACCGCACTGCCTAAACATGAATTCAACCTTAACATAGAGCATACATAAGTATAATCTGCAAATAGTTGGGACTTGGTTCTCTTCAGGTTTGTTGTTTAGATGTTCATAAAGCCTCTTACAACACAGGATTATCCTTAGTTAGACTGTTGTTTTTTAAAGGAAATGCTTGTAAACATGGCTTTTCAAATATATTCTTGATTTTACTTCTACACTATACTTTGAGTGTTGTGTTTATTCATATAAAGTTTAATGTTCACATTGTATAATGATACAGATTAGCTAATGAGTGCTATTTATATATACAGCGTGAACACATACGACTTAAGTATAATATGTATCTGTCTGTAGTACTACTGGAGTATGATATAATAATGTTATGTTACAAAATTCTAAACAATTACTAATCAATTACAACACATAGCTTGATAAATACATTGTTAAAGAGAAAAAAGAAATCTTCGTACTCTAAACCGTTTTCAAACCAACGTTTATAAAATAATATTCGTTTAGAAGACAACAATTATAAATCTTCTTCTCTCTTAGCTTTCATTATTCCCAAGTCACTTGGGGTCGGCTTTTCTGGTCTAAACGGATTTGACTGGATATCAGTTTTTTACACGGAGCGGCTGCCACCTGACCTCCGAAACCCGAAGGCTAACGATACCCTAAGGCTAGACCAGTGTCAGGATATTAGAGGGTACTGACTTTCCCAATAACGACTGCCATAGATGTTCATAGCAGCCGGGACCGACGGCTTAACGTGCTCTCCGAGGCACGCAGCAGGCGATAATTGTCAGTCAATACGCACATAATTTCGAAAAGTCATATAACTTCCGAAAGTCAGAGGTGCGCGACGTGGGTTCGAACCCGAGACCCTCTACATTGCAGTCTGTTGGTCTTCCCACTGAGCTATCGCTCTACTTTATACTACTACTAAGACAACAATTATAAATATAAACACAAAAAAAAGAGAAAGTTACAATCTCATTGAAGCTCTTGACTACAAAATGTGTATGTTACGTGCATATAAAATCTCTCATTAAAGCGAGTGTAATCCGTTCGCTATAAGCTTGCAGGTTCATATCCCCGCACCCTATCCTGCTGCAATAAAAAACGGTGGCTGTACTAGAGCGGCGATATTAATGAGGTGATGCCAGGAGATCGGGGTGCAATCAAACTCGGATTAGACCGAGCTGACAAAAGTTCTCACTCTAGTATCACAGCTTGTGCATTGTGCTACGAGACTGCTACGAAGTGCTACGATTTGCTACGGCTACCATGAATGTTCAATAGTTTAATGTTTGAGACATTTTGCGATAGGTTGGAGTTGTAAAAAGCAATGTATAAACTATAGTTTGCAGATGGATATTATTTATATTGATAAAAACTAATGTAGAAGGTATATGCAAAATTGCAGAATCATGATTGTTAAGAAAATGTATTATTTCATTATACATTATATTTTCATTAAAATGGCAAGTAATAAAGAAATGTTTATAAGCTGCAGTCTAATTGAGACATCGTGAAATTAAAATTTTATCGTACCGATAGAATGAATAAAATGCTGAATAGAATGGTGGCAATTAAGCCACAACTAATGAACCGAGTATTAAGTGTCGAGTGCGATCGCCGCACAGGAAAAAATGGCATAAGACAAATAGCGTTAGCATATTTAATTTTAATAATAATAATATTGTTACTGTTACTCGATCTCCGTATTCTATTATTACTCAGAATTTGATTCTTAGATAGTTCAATAATACAATGTGTTTTTTTTACTAAAATTAACGGCTCTTATTCTTGGCAAAAGATTTTGTTTTATTTTTTCAGAATGATAATGATATCATTTTAAATTACGTCAAAATTGGATCCGGCTGCCGTGACTTACACAAAATTAAATAGTCTGAAGCCTCTAATTCCAAAGAAGTAGGCAGAGGGTTATTAGGCCTAAAGTTCGCCAACAATCCAAGAATCCCTGCTGATACTGATACTGAGACCAGAAAAGCCGACCTCAAGTGACTTGGGAATAATAAAGGCTAAGAGAGAAGATAAAGTCGTACAATTACAATGGACTAAAACTATGATGACTAATTTTCAGTACATTCTCATGACAAAGTAATATATTAATATCGAGTGTTTCAAACATTTCACTTCAGGGTAAAGCTATTTGAAATCTCTATCGTCATGAATATTAGACTAGTTGAAGCTTTTGTGACTACATTTGTGTTATTTTAAACAGTCGTAGCTTAAGTTAAGCTTTTTACTAGTTGTGAAAAGCTTAACTGTGTTCTAGACTTATTTTCGGTGAAAATGGATATGTATAAGATAATATTGTCTTCTGTTTACGCGAATATTATTCATTGAAATTAAACTACTATATACGGATTTTATCGCGTTGTTTATTTGAAACTTTATTACATCATTTTGAAAACTGTTACACTACTTTTACATTTAAACTTTACTAATTTTTGAGTAATAGTTTTAATAATAATTTAATTAGCTTAAAAATTAGTAAAGTTTAAAAGTAAAAGTAGTATAACAGTTTTCAAAATTATGTAATAAAGTGTCAAATAAACAACGCGATAAAATCCGTATATAGTAGTTTAATTTCAATGTATAAGATTCCTCGACAGCGCAGTAGTAGTCACTATGACTGCACATGCACAAAATGTGGTCTTCAGTTGAATACGCAAGGGGCCTACTTTTTTAATTCTCAGTGACAGAACATAGGCTGATACTGTGCTTGATAGATGGCATTTGGCTCACCCCATATTACGAAATCAAACCATAGCTGGTGAAATGTTGGTGTAATACACTAAAACCTTCAAGTATGTACCGTATATACTTGAAGGTTTTAGAGTGACAGAACATAGTCTCATACCTGTATAGGTAAGAGATTATGTTTGTTAGGTTTGCATCTATACTACAGATACCTTGATGTTTACGTGCCTTAACATTTTGATTGTAGTTTTTAGGTGAGATTACTCACATATTTACAATCATCCGAGTAAAACTGCTATACTCTTAAAAAAGTAAATTAAGGTCCATTAGCCCTATTGTAGGACTCCACTATGCTACCTTTAAATATAACCACAACTTAGTCAATGAAATCAGGATAAAGCACTATCCTTATTTCTACTGCAGCTTTATATACAGCTTCCCAAAAGTTTCTATAGCCCAAACTAATGAAAAGTATAAAATATAAATAAACGCACGCAACTACGCACGGACAATACCCGCTTTGCATTAACAAAAACCTATGAGTTCGTCGTCTTCAGACCTTGCCCAAATAACTATTCAGGGTAGGACAATAGGCAGCTGCAACAATAACAGGCTGTGCTGCACAGACGGCGAAATACAGACGATACGTACAATACTAACCAACATGTATGGACTGTGCCTCAACGCGCCTGAATTTTGTTGTGCTTTTTATTGTAACTGGGAAATAGGAGCAAACTCTAGGTACTACGCATATTACTATACATGTAGTAATATTTTTAGAGGGTATACTAGGAAACCCAATAAATTTAATTAAAAAATTAGGTAACGGAAGATTTCTAGTTCGTCAAGAATGTCATGAATTTGACTATTCAGGATATG
This sequence comes from Catocala fraxini, assembly GCA_930367265.1. Classification (NCBI taxonomy): domain Eukaryota; kingdom Metazoa; phylum Arthropoda; class Insecta; order Lepidoptera; family Erebidae; genus Catocala; species Catocala fraxini. Next base: position 8,526,682 of record OV884025.1, on the reverse strand, counting down.
GATGGCTGCACAATAATTATGAATACTAAAATTTTGTACTTTAACGTCTTATTTCATTAAAAACATGACTAAGAAATTTAAGGAGTATGCGCTCAAACACGTATCACAATTTAGTTCAGTTGTCTCTTTTAGTATGTAGTACACGCTCAATGTTAATGATTACCATTTGTGTGTTAGGTAAATATAGATATTTATTATAAATTAATTAGTTTTTCTTTAGATTTCTATTGCACTTTACAGTTATTTATATCTTATACGGCTATACATAACTCTTATACACCGAATCCGCTAATAGTCGATTAACTTAAGCATGCCTTCGATGCGGGTATAAATATATGTGGGGAAGTCAGTGTTTATTTTTGCAAGCAACGTATTTAATGGTTAGGTTACTAACTGTCTTATCACAGTATGTTTTCACTAACACAATTAGGTATTCGAGATATCCAAGGTTCAGTATCAGTGTGGTATCTGGGTGCGTGTTGGGAAGATGGCATTATCACGTGAGACCTAAAAATACTGGCGAATGAGTTAATGTTCCAAATACTACCTAAACCATCGGTAATCTCGTAAGTATAAGCTTGTTTATATTTTATAAAACGAAAAAAACTGGACATTTTTGATAAGCTTATACCATTTTATACGCTCAATCGGTCAAAGCTATTGTTTCAATATGTAACGGAAGAGAGATCTTTTATACAATAATAAAAGTACAAAAAACAATCACCGTAAGATTAAATCTAATACGATATCCAATATTAGCTGAATGTGATCAAACTCAGTGAGATCGTGGCCATGAGGGTGAGATCAATGATTGCTTCTATTCACGCAAGATAATGTGTATATTATGTGTGTGGAAAGCACACACATACACACACATACACACACGTTAGCACTGGACTAAGTCCTTTCGTTCTTATTTAATTTAGAGATATTTGCTTATATCACCAATTTTGGCCAAGCGGTGCACTTAGCGGGTTGGGTTGTGTGTGTTTAATGTATTAGTTACTTTGCAAAAAATTGCACTAGTGAAATACCTTTATTGCCTTATTTATTCTGTTGAATATATTAACGCTTATTGTGTCTGTCTTAGTGTGTCTCGGGTTTGACTTCTGGAAATCTGCTGTATCAGCACGGTGTCTGAAAAAGCGATCGATTTAGGCAAAGACGATAATTAAGTTATGGTTTTAATTACTATAAAATTAAGATATTGCTACTAATTTACTTCTAAACACATGTATCAATACATACATAATAAAATAACATCATAACCGATCATTGGCAATATTTAAGAAACAAATTTAATAATAAAACTAATAAAAACCAAATAATTAGTTTTACAATTTCTGTATGTTTGTACGTGTATCAGACAAAATGTATTGCACTAAATTACAAATGAGCAACGGCAATGAATTGCCGTAAATCTTAGAGTTCGAAAAAATGGTTCAAGTAATATTCAAAGATCATAGTATTTTCGGGGGTATATCGACTATGCTGAGTCGAATGGCGTTGACCGCGAGTCTCTAGCTCTTACGGTTCTTGAGTTGAAAGTTTTATAACAGACAGACGGACAAAGCTGTTTTATAAGAGTTTTTTCGAACTCTAAAAAAATAGTTTTTAATGGACTTCAATCATGGCAAAAATCTGATGCATGTTTCATTGTGATACGCCGCCTGGAAGCCGTTAAAACAAGAAATAATAATGATAGGAGAGAATGACACAAAAAAATATTTAGAAGTACTTTATACATCTATCCAGAGATATGTTTGACGTATGTAGATCAACTATTTCTCATAAACAATTAATAAAGATTAATATAGATAGGTACCTACTTCCAAATTCATATTTTAAAACCTGGCTATAGTACTAAAATACATACCTATAATATCCACTAAAATTTCCAACAAATTTAGTTTTAGGCTCAGTTCGGCTCGTTTCCAGACGTGGAGCTATAAATGGCTATTTTCTAATAGAAATATTCAATATTACTTTGAAGTAGCTAAATTTCGAAAGGCCTATCTTCATAAACGAATATCTGCTGCACTAGACTGTGCAAAAGATTGCATAATGGAGGTATCTTCCAATCAATAAAACCACTTTTATAAAACACTATGACTGCGCGGATGGCGTAGTGATTTAAGTGGTTGCCTCGCCACTGCTTGTGGGTTCGAATCCCCCACGGGACAATATTATGTGTGTGACCCACAAATGATTATTCCGAGTCTGGATGTTCTTTGTGTCCGTTGTTTGAAAGTTTGTAAAGTACAGCAAAGCAATACAGGAATTATTTCCAGCACGGGAAACGTCTTTTTTAAAAAAGAAAAATACAATACACTATCTTTTTCACGTGGTTTCGCTCGTTAACAAAATATTTTCTGGGTGAAACGCACCCTATGTCCTTTTCTGTAACAACGACAACGTGTATGCAAAATTTCATGAAGATCGAGTTGTGAGTGCTTGAAAGCGTAACAAACGTATTTTACGAACCTATCAACAGACAAACTGAACTCGAATATATTTCAACGTTCATACCACTCGCATATTATGCGATAATACTTGAATAAATTCATATGTTAAACAGATGTAGGTTTTGAGGCGAACCACGTATGAATTATTTCATAACGAAATTAAACGAGGTAGCTTACGTATGAAACAGTGTGGGTTTGTCCAATTACGAAACAAAGCCTATGATGTGTTCAATATACTGCTTTAGTCATTACGACCCAAATTTTGAGTCACTATTTTGGCAGGATGTAGATGTATTTAAATGGTTGTTCTTGTCTAGTGAAAATATATATATAATAATATAATATTCCACCACATAAACACAACACCATCTAGCCCAAACTAAGCAGAGCTTGTACTATGGGTACTAGACAATGGATAAATATACATATATACTTTTTTTTTGTAAATACATACATATTATACATAGAAACACCCAAACCAAGACAAACATCCATGTTCATGCACACAAATGTTTGACTTGTGCGGGAATCGAACTCGCGACCTCAGGCGTGGCAGTCGGTTACACTAACCACTATGTCATCGAGGCCGACTGAATGTCTATTAAATTAGTATTACCTACAAAAACTCTTGAACAAGGTATCGTTTTAGACACAGGTTCGCCTCTACGTGAAACACTCCCCTGATCTCTGGAATGCTGCCGTTTAGTATCTATTAAATTCTCTAAATTGTTTGCAGCGTTGCAGCATGCTTTCCGTATCATTAAGAGCTCAGAGACATTCAAGACCCTCGAACTTATGCGATTGTTTTTTTTAACGCTTGCTCGCTGGTAGTACATCCTGTATCGCAGAGGACTTTAGAAATATTTAAATAACGGACAATTTATGAATCACACAAAGTTTTTCCCGTGTGGGATTCGGACTCGCAACACTTAGCGCAATGGCAGTGACGAGGCGACCACTTAAGCCATTACATTATCAGTACAGTTGCAGCCTTTATATCTAATGCCATGTTCTACCTTTATATAACAATATATGTTAGACGGAATTGTCAGCCCTATACAGTGGCACATTCAAATTATTAGAATCAACAAGCAAATCCACAAATTCGAATCTTTGATTAAAAACAGGCAATAAAATTGAATATCGATTGAATATATGATGCAAAAACAGATTACCATTGACGTTCCACACTCAAACCTAGCCAAAAAACGAATAGTAGATAATTTATTTATCACACACAAAAGATCAAAAGCAGATATAAATTGATAGTATAATTATATAGTATGAAAATGAAGACAAAAATCTCAGAAAACAATATGAAAACTTTATAAAATCACTTATATCGCCTTTCAAACACGATACGGGATCAACTAGATCCGTATTTATGTAGAGGCAGATAACGTTAAGTCGATCGCGAGAGACGATTTGTCAGAATTTTCCGCCCGCGTGAGTAGTTCACAAGATACCCGAAAGCGGAGTGGCGGCGCGATGTTAACGTTTCAAAAAATAGGTCGTACTACAATTCAAACATCGAATTGGTAGCCCGCAGTAACATTCAGTTATCCATTTGTAACAGTTCGAAAGTAAATGAAATATTGGAAGCCAGTGTAAGGTAACATTGTGCTGCTCTCTAGCAAGATTATACTTCTCTTAATACTGTGTAAGAGGTGGAGTGGTTTTGGCTCTAACGATTCGGCTGATTTATTTGAGGAAAGGTATAGGAATTTTTCTTTATTAAATTTATTTTATGTAAGTAATTTGGTCGGTATTTAGATCAATATTTTAGGATATATCTACAAAAGTCTAATATAACAGTGACATGTTGTTATGAGACTAAGTAATAGAGCTCAACAATATATATCTTTGAGGCCTTATGTTTAGGTACCTAATCAATAATGAATAGATACTAATGTTGGACTTAAAAAAATCATTTATTAATAATACTTAAGGCAATTTATAACCTGAAGGACCACAATGTTTTTAATGGTTGCGATTTTCAGACGAGAATACACAACAATAGGATGGTATGAGGCCCGTTTGAGTTTGCACATCATTTAATACGCAACAGCAAATTGCTTTTAATAGAGACCTATTTGTAAAAACAGCATTCAATTCGTTACAAAATAAGGCAGCAATTAATATTTCAAATTTGGGAATGAGAAAAGTGGGCCTTAATGGGGATATCTCGCTATCTCCCTCATCTACGCTGAAATAGCGGTCACGCCACAATCGTGTACCCGCTTTCGGCCATTTAACAATTTTCCCAATTACCATATTTGATAGATAGGCGAATAACTTTATTTTTTAGGTTTCGTATAACACAACATTTTTTAATCAAAAAATATATTGTGTTGACTAACAAATTCTAGTTTCCAAACAAAGCTTCCAAACCTTTACATAACAGGATAAATTAAATCAGCGAATATTGATTGGATGCGTTAATAGCACGTGCAAATTAAAATGATGGCCACCGCGTCGATCCGCGGCCTGGTGATATTAATCTAACGCTGCATTTACACAATCGCGCTCACACGTTGCCTGTTCGCCTAAATGTTTACCGAAATATATAGTGACTTAAACGATCGGGAGAAGGCATGCCATAGTTGTATAAAGCTGATGCCAAGACTGACATTAACTTTGTGTTCGGACAGATTTAGTACGTGTACTTGACATCTTATGTATCAACAATTTTTATTGTCAAAACAATTACGTGCAGTGGGCATATAATTGTTTTGACAATTTTATGATAAAATTTATCATATTTATAGTAACTAGCGGTCGCTTAGTGATCGAAATTCGATCATAATTGATTTAAATTTTAAGTTTGATCGAATTTAATTTAATTGCATATTTTATAAAAATATTAGGATTTGCTCCTTTTTCTCCATGTAAGTTTTAACTGTGCCAAATTTCATAATCCTCCGTCCGCGCAATTTTCGTAAAAAGGGGTACAAAGTTTTTGCTTCACGTATTAATGTAATGATATAATTATCCTCAATAGACAATCATAGTCAAGCTGCAGGGCCTCACAAAGGTGATTTTATCCACATTTTGTTAGCGTCGGTTTTAGGTCCCACGTAATAGAAAGCGAGACGATTGATCCAATGGTGCCAACGAGAATTTCTTGAGAAAAAAACCTATCTAGAACTATACCCGATAGTTCAAGACGCCGTGCTTCTAGCATATAGAAAGAAATTGTGAGAGATACTGTACCCGGTAGATGGCAATAAGCTTATTCAATATGTAGGCCCTATAAACATAGCTTGCTATAATATAGGGGTTTATACGTGACTCTATGTATGTAAATATGTCATATTAAAAATTAAAAAACCTATGTGCGGCGGACATTTGTTGAAGCTCCAAGCTGCCTATCTCAAACATTCACTTTGAGGCTCGCCTCTCGTAATATCTCGCCATTCGCATGTATGTGTAAATGCGGCTCACTGCTCCAATCCGCGGGCATCGGTCATTAATCTAAAATCAATAAGCCCACTCGAGCCACGAGTGTTGTTTAATGCGATCCCCACTGATATATGGAATAATTCTGAACCAATCATATATGCGTATGGTAATACTTATGTATTGACTGTTGAGTAATCTCATCATGCTTCTAGTGGTAAAGGCCAGTGATGTATGAGCTCGATTTGGTCAGGCATAGTAATTGGCAATTTTCGATTGAAATTATATTTCGAGTAGATGTTTCCATATAGTACATAATTATGTACGCGCGATTGGATACGCGCAAACATGTATCATCTACATATCCTAACGTACTCTAAAATTACATGTATGTTTTTATTGCAAACAGTTATGTGAAACGAATTCAATGAAATAGATCACAAATGTTTAACCTAGCTTGAAACCACATTGGAATTGGTTTCAAAATTGTGAAAGGTAAATATGCAAAAATTAACAGACAAATATACGATTTTATGTATAAGTGACAACAATGATAACTAATTACCTCCCTCCTGGTCCTATGAAATAAGGGGACGCAATTGAATTCTGATCAATTTTGCAGTCGGCAACGATTTTACCATCTATATAATATAGAGATACCTTTGTATTAAATATAGGCATCAAATTATCGGCAAGTGTTCTAACTTGCATAGTTAAAAACATACTCCTGAATAAATCAACCGATTGTAAAAATATTAAATCGTTTAAACTAATTTGTCATAATGAAAATATTCAGACGGTCCATCTTATTTTTTTTTACCTTCCCACAAGCCTAACTTGCTCACCTCGTGGCAAGCAGTTATTATAACCTGTGATTGTTTGCAATAATACAAGGTATCAATTGAGCACTGGATTTGCCCAGTGAGATAATCGGCTTTACATCCATTATCTTCATTTTCTTTTATCTATTAATAATTTCATTTACTTTTCTACAAAGCTCAAATGCAGTGCAGTGAGAATGTTAATACTCTTATGCCAGTTGCCTGTAAACGGATGGTAATTACTCGGTAAAGCCAGCTGATCACATAAGTAACATATTAAGACTACATTTGACAGGTCGCGTAGCAGCTAGTGCATGCTATATACGCAAGCAGCGCGAGCGACCCACATGCGTCCGTTAAATATACATGGTTACTTGCACAGATCGCGTCGATCGTTTACCTATATGATGCATGCTTCTGCACAAGAGCCTCAACTTACTGAAGGTATCAGCTTTGTATACAAAAAACAACTATGTATCTACACAGTTATTCCATGCTTTGAGATATGTTATCCGTTGTTGTTGTTGTTCAAATAATATGAGTGGTCTTTGTAAGAGATTTAGAAGTTTTTTTTTGTATGTTTGTCGGTCTGCCTGTCTTTCTGTCTGTGTGATTTTATGCGCATCATACAACAACTACTGCAGGGAATTAAATGCAGCTTACACAATTATATTGCTGAAGGTCTAACTTTAAACCATGTGCATGTTTTCTCTGAAACCGCTGGACCGATTTGGACAAAACTTTCACTGAAAAATAGATCATGTTAAAAAGAGTAACTTAGGATACTGTTATTTTATAAAGAATTAGGGTGCTACGTAAAACAAAATTAAAATCAATGAAATAGTCAACAATATGTAATTCAAATAGGGAAGTATGTATAAAATAATAATAATAATGTATATAGATCCAATATAAGCCCTTATATAATAAATAAAATCAACTCATATTACTATATAAGAAAAACATTAATTTTAGCAAAGATATTTATTTACGAGGAAGACAGAATTATTAAGTTTTTGTAAACTCTGCGAATAACACAAACACTTTTTTGTTACATTCCATGCGGACGAAATCGCGGGTGACAGCTAGTAATACTTATAACTATGTTGAACCATGTCAGACTGAACCACGAATCAGTAACTCTGGCCACATTTGTCACCTTATGTCAATACTCAAACCGTTGTCACAATAGCAACAAGAAACTGTCCAACCATGCCATCACTCTGTCCCAATTTGAGTTACTACTATACAATGGATAGTGTGCCCGTGCGGTTTCATTGTGAAAGGCGAGCGAAGCGCGTCGCATGCAAATGACGAACTCAGCCCATCTTCGACTACGGCGTAGCACTCGTAGACTTAGTGAGCTACGCCGTAGTGGCTCACTGCTACGACGTGTCGAGCATTTGTATCTAACTTGGAAGTAGCAAGTCGTTTACACAATTTATATCGTTTATAGAATTGTGTTTGTAATCCCCAGCGGAATATTGTTTCTTTCAAGACGTTTTGTGATGTTTGCGGTAGTTTTAATAGAAAATTATAAAATACATGTTTAATAATTATGTTTCTTAGAACTTATGCAAGTCTTGTAAATTTTAACTTAAGTTGAACCAAAGCTTAAGAACTATTTAAAGGGAGGATAGATTATAATAATAGTTAACGTAATTGCAGTGTAACTATTGTAAAAGGAGATCATCACTAAAACTGTTGGGTTTTATAACAGCACAGCTATTTTCGGAAAAGTAATTTTTACGCACCACTGCGTGTTATGGACCTACATAGTTCGGTCTAATCATCCGTATTTCATGATCAGTAGTTTATCAAAATATTGGTATTTTTAACTTGACTTTATAGTCATATATTCGTTCTGTTGTTATCAACAGAACGAATATATGTGCATGTATTTTGAATACCGAAGATATTTAAATTCAGTACTAAATCTGTTTTATCCATTTTTTACGACCTAAACTTTTTTATCTGTGATCTGTGTTTTCTGTCTGTGATCAGTGGATATATTAGTGTGATTCATTAGCTTAAAGAAAATAAAAATAATGTTTGATGAATTCTTCTCTTCTTTGCCTTCAAACGACTTCGTGGAATCTTAAATCTCACACTTTTAGTAAAGCAGACACTTGCAGATTTTGTATTCCTACTATACAATAAAGAAATATAGTTTTCTCCATTTTCACTAGCCTTATTTTATATTTAGTATTTTCTTACTATTTATGAGAATATCAATTATTGTAACCATTGGTGAGGCTTATATAAATGTAACTATCAGAAGGTAGCACTGGCTTCTAAGATACAGATCCATACCTAGTTTAGAAGTCAGGGTCTCCAGTTTGTTATGTATTACTTATTTACCTAGATTAAGTGTTTTCTTATGGATTAATAAACTTTATTATTATTATTCTCTTTAATGATGCATTTTTCAATAATAATTATATTTTTAAATATATAAAAAAACACATTTAAAAATATAAAACTCTTAACACCCACCGGCATCAGGAACTGGGTCCAAGCTACGGGTGGTTAGGCTCCAGTGAGAGGGACCTCCTCACGATGCGTGCCGTGTCAAACGATACGACCTTCGACATCAGAGACTTAATCCAGCCGTCTAATGCGAGCCTCTTCAGGTGGTGGTTATTATTATTATTACTACGGTGTATAAATCAAATCTGGAACGGATATCAGACGGTGTGCAGGCGAGATCACAGGCCAGGTCACGGGTTGCAATTCAAATGGCGTCTCATGCAGACGTCGTTCGATCCTTTGAAGGCGACCCACCAAACGTTGGCGACATCGATATATTAGGGCTGCCACAATTTTCTAGAAAATATTGATTGTGAAACTTAATACTCATAAAAAGAATGTTGACACTTGTTTTCGGTGTATTCTCTGCACTACAACATGTTTTATGTTTAATCAACCATAAAAAATCTTATATAAAAGCATTCCTTATTATTTATCTAAACTATGGAACAAATACACTTCAAATTTAAAATTTATGGCCGCGATTGAGTCAGAAATACTTAAACGTAAATATGCCTTAAACAATTAACTTCGCGACTTATATAATGATGGCATAGTAACATTTTAGATGACTTAGAAACAAACATTATCTCCCGGAAAGCTATATGTGTTCACAAAATAAATTTACGTAATAAGAGCTTATGAGGAGGCTCATAGAAATATACAAATAAACATAAGTTATTTCTGGATTATCTTATTTTTATTTCTGTAGGCATGAGTGAGACACATTAATAATGCATACAAACGTTTTTTAAATTGACGCGAACATTTTGGATTGGCGTACATTACAATGCTTTGAATACAATAGTACCTTTCTGTTACACGCTTCTGTATTGTTTCCTGAATATCTAATTGTAGTAATTATAACAGCATTAGTATTGTTCAAGACTATTTGACTATTTATACTATGCGTGTTAGTAGCACTTTAAAATAATGATTAATATCTATAGATGTTTGTCTAAATTATACTTAATTATAACTAATTGTTTAATCATTACTATTGTGCTAGCTTTTCGACACGGGTTTGGTTGTTTTATTCATTTAAATGTGTAATTATTTTTATCCAGCATTAAAGCTATGTTTGTGTCAAAATTTATGGCAATAACCAGCTGTAAATTGCCACACTTAATCTAAAAGATTATCCTAAAACTAAGTACACAACAGTTACTTTTGAATTTATATATTAATATAATTATTATGGAAAAATAATTATATATCATAATATATTAATAAAAGTAACTCTATCTGTACAAAAATATAGACATAGAGATAAATAGAACAAACAGAGTGTCTTAGCTGTGACTAAAAGTCCCTAAATAAATAAAGAGTAAAAAAAAGAACAAACAGAGTAGTGTATAGGTATATTATCTAATGTTTCGTATGGATTATTACTGCCTAAGAAGTCTTACGGTACCGTTTTCTTACGCTAAGCGCTGAAAGTCAGATCTGGCTTTCCATTTATGATACAAGACACATAATCATTTTTAGCAATATTAATTATTAGACGTTAGCAGCATTTAATATTATTATACTGATGTATTATTACATTAGAATAATCCTTGCTTTCTTTCTAAAGGACGGTTTCGCACCGCAGATACATTTTTCGTTGCAAGAAGTAATTTAACATAATAAACACGAAAATGTTTTTATCCAGGCACATATAATTATTTTATTTCTTTGAAAACTGCTAGTCACAATAGGCCACTAGACCGTCTATACAGCTTGCAGTCATTCACAATTGCAACGTCTTTTATATTTTATTCTCACCAAAAAGCAGAAACGATCCTTGTAAGCTCAAACGCCAACCCTGCTTTTGCCGGCGGGTACGATTGTGCCGAGAAAAAGTATCCCTTTGTCTGTTGATTGGATTTTAGCGATTGTTTGTTCCTACTGCGACGAGGTGAGGCGGCGAATCGCACGCGAATCAATCCAATAGCTTCGTATCTGGCATTAATGGGAATTTTCTTCACAAAGGTTTTACGACGCAGTACATACAATGTATTATTTTTACGCCAGGTATAAAACTCATTTTTATAATTTTTTTTGTAAATCTTTTTTTCATTTTCTTTATACTTCAATGTAGCTAGCAACATACGGTACTGCTTGATTGTAAGCGGTTACAGTAGACTATGGTATTTTGCAGTACCGTCACGTTTGCGTTGTTTAGCAACTTAAACCTTTAAACAAGCATTCGTCGTTTCTGTCTGAAAAATGGGCAAAGATCACAATTCTGGCAGCATACCGTCTCTTCAAGAACATTGAAAACTATTTATGGTAGAATACAATGTATTGTATTCTTTGTTTGTTGTTTGTAATCTTGTAAGATTACTCGGTTGCAATATTTTGTAAGATCGTGTGTTCCACTGTTCCTTACTTCTGAGAATATTTACCCCTGGATTAAACTCGTAAACGATAAAATTTTAATAATGATGATCACTTTTTAAATGCGTTTAGACGTCAGTGGGCTCCAAAACTTTATACACTGATACTATGATGGTCTTACCATATTTTTGTTCTTTTAAATAAAGTGCTTAAACATCTGATTCACGTCCCTAATCCAATCATTTATTTATATCGCAATTCCATTATTTTAGAACGCTGTACGACCTGTGTAAACTTAGATATAGACACCTTTTACCCAATTGCGCCAAACTCAATAAACGTGACGGCGAGATATTGACGATACACGAACCCTTCTCTCGTCTACATCCGTAGTAGTTCCATGACGACGTCTTTACACGAAGTTATTTCGCAACGATTGTTACGTTTGGTCTCTGACCGGACACGCCGGCACTAATAGGGTTACACCATTCAACTTTATACGCGAAGCTTTTTGCGCAATGCAAGAATTTTATTTAAGAAAGACGTTGAATATTGCAGCACCTTTCTTTGCAAGGAGATAGCTGCAAATCCTTTTTATGCATTTTTTAAATTAAGAGTGGAGTGACATAGTTTTTACGTTTCCAGGGAGCTTTGTCATACGATATTCGTATTTTGTGGTAGCACCAACTTTGATGTTAAAAGAAGAATTTATGCAAGAATCGGCATCTAAAAAGCATACAACATATTTTAGTTAACGATGAGCTACGCTTGTCTCTTTCGACTTGCTTGTTATCTAAGGTCTATGACCAAGAAAGAAAATTAATTATTTAGTCATTTTACTAAAATCTTTGTTTATTTTTTTGTTTTCTACAAATATAAATATTGTACATATACTGTTAATATATCTATATAAAACAACAGATTTAAGTGTCTATACTAATGTTGGCTTCACGTTATGCCAACCTAAGCTCCGACACAACTACCTGCAGATTTTTCTTTTTATACTACAAAAGTGGCAAACAACCATACGGCCCGAGATCACTTGCACGTTGCAGACCCTGTTAAAACCTTTCAACACCCTTTTTGAGGAACCCCATACTGTAGTCTTGTGGGAAAACCTAGGCATGACTACAACTACACTACTACAATAATAGTTATCCCAATACATCACTGGTAACTGTAGACAAACCATATATTTGCCTGAACACTTTAGCTATGTAGTTTGACGTATATTCACAAAATGAAATCAGTGAAAAAATTGGAGGAAAGATATTCACTATGCAGGCTTTCCCTTGAAATTTGCATGTCAAATGGTTTTGCTTGCAGTAAATATTCTTCGTATAAAACTTACCTTTCAGTAATGTTTACGCTAAATACAATATCAACTGTAATTAAAGCAAACATAATGAATGATAAATTATTCCATGTTCAAATACATATGGAGTAGAAACTTCTCTAAGCCCATTAAAACACAACAGTGACAAACTCCCAACCCTACGCGCTTTGACGTCTGGGTTGGAGGGACCCGGATCAAGTCGACCATTATTACCTGCCTCACCGTTTTACATCATTCACCCCGCGTTGACAGGGTTACACGATGTAGAAAGACTGGCTGAGATTACTATCACATTAGAGCAAGAAATAAATAAGTACGAGATTACGGGTCGTGGAATTTTATTGGTAGAAGTTCAGATTTAAAAAAAGACGGTTATTTCGTATTCGATGGAATATAATAATGTTTTCAATGTTAATAAATTCTGATGTGTAACGTAATGAAATTGAGATACGAATGTATTGCAAGCCAACGTTTATACCAAAATTTAAATTATTTTGATTTATCCTTAGGCTGTCTCTTATAGTGTATATAGATACACCTGTGCAGATACGGCTAGCAAAATAAAACGGTAGTACTACGCCCTACTTTGCCAGCAATGTTTAGTCGCCACATAATGCAGGGACATATTGCAACGCACCATGTTATCGATAGTAGTATACTCCCAATATGCCCATATTGCCGTTTTCATCTATCATAATTTCCTATCGGAAAACTTGTATAAATAATTGTAATTATTATGAAAACATATACAACTGGAGACAATTTCAGAATTATTACCAAGTACTAGTCTAATTTAACAAAAACAGTTACCATTCTTAGTAGTAAAACTAATATTGATGCTTCACTTAAGTTTCTCGCTTCAATTACCTAAAATATCATAGCATAAAATGATTCTAGAAATGTGGCGAAATATTTTAACAATTTTGTAATACTAATTAAATAATTTATGATGTAGCACCTTAAATAAATTTCACTTCAGAGCATTTTAATAGATCTATGATTTGTAATAATAGTAACGATAGCCTAATGGAAGACGCAGGCGCCGGAGGGGGCCGGCCGGGCGCGAGATGACCTCCAGCCACCCTGACGTTTGACCTGGGGGTGGTGAGCTTTGTGGGCCTGCCTGCCATCCGTTTAGCACCAGGTCCGAGAGGCGGCGTGTGTATTCCCATGCGAGCCTCTGTGTCGAGTCCGTCTCCCCTCTAGGGGGACAGTAGGGTTTATAAATGAGTGAGTGCCTTTGGGTAGGTCTCTTCGTGTAGTGGCCTGCCGTTTCATACGGCGAGCCGAAACCTCGACGGGGTCACCGCATGTGCAAGTGATTCGCGCGGCCCCGACGATAGTGGTTTTGTCGGGAAACACCGTGGTAGGTTTAGTCGGTATTCTGGGAGGTACATTATCATCATTTTAACATCTTTCTCTTTTACCCCGGTGAGTCTTACATAACCCCTTCGCCCGCCCCCGCGGAGGGGTATGCGTCAATGCATTCCCCAACGATAAAAAAAAGAAAAGCCTTATGAAAGACTGTTTGACTGCTACGTAAAGGACGTTTTATATAGCTAATTTTCGCTTGCTGTTGAAGGAAATCATATCAAGGAAACCTATATGTCTGAGCGTTCTCCATAGTGAACTAGGAATTTGTGAATTCTGCCAACCCGCATTGGGCCAGCGTGGTGGACTATGGCCTAACTCTTCGTGTACTGAGAAGAGGCCCGTGCCCAGCAGAAGGCCTGTTTATAATATATATCGGCGCGAAACAAATATATTAATTGAAATTGTAAATATTGTGATTATTTTGTATCAACTTCCAATGTTTATAAAGTGTTTAATTTGATTTTAAGTACTAGCATTAATTTGATTTCCGTTTTTTTATTAGTATTTGTTTTGATTTCTTTGTTTAATTTAGTTTTTAGATTCTGTATTTGTTTTTGATCTTTTACGTCATATCCACTGTATTTGTTTTATTGACGTAAAATGTCGGTAATATTACGTCATATCCTCTGTATTTATTTTATTATTAGTTTTCGTATTGAACTTTAGTTTGTGATTTAATTAAATATATTTTCGTGTTTCCGTTTAATATTGGTAGTTCTTTATTTTGTCTACAACTGTATTTGTGATTGGTTTATTGTATTTTAATATTTCTGTTATCACTTCCGCTTTTTGTTATAATGGATCGTTACGAGAAATCAGTATAAATAGAGCTGTAATGTGACTTGTAGATTCATTCCTTGTTGGTTCACCAGTGAATAAACACCTGAAATTGAGTAAGTTCTTTTTTTAAATCACTACTATCCTCTGCAAAGTATTTGTGCGTGAATTTTGGTGCTCATTATGTGTGATCGTGACAACAAGAGCGATGACGCGCCGACATATACAAAGCTGATATTATTTTATATGCTATGAGAAGTAGAGCATGTCGTATTTCGGTACCCTAGTGATATTTTCTCGTGCTACTAGGGCAACTTATTCAAGCTTGTAAACGAGCGAGTTGTCCTGATACTAATTACTCTGACTACCTATACAGAGGCAAACCTCAATAGGTTTGCCTCCGGTAATCCGTTTACCAAGCATAGTTCGAGACTCCGTGCTGCGACTATAAATTATCTGTCAGGATAACATAACAGCACTTTGCCCCATCTGGAAATCGTAGCACAGCATTCATAACCGCAATGCCAACAAAGTAGTCCAAATAATATAATAATAATAATATTAAAATAGTGAAATGTATATTTTTTACAGATTTTCGTATAGCATCATTTATCGATTTTGTTTTTAACATTGTGAACCGTGTACCACTGAAAATGTTTGATTTCAAAGTGTTACGTTTGCGTGAATTTAAAACCACTTGTATGCATAATTCGTACACTTTAACAGGACTGTTTATGTTTATGACGTTATTCGAAAAATGCAGAATATAAAATGATATTTAGTAAAGTAAGTTTAAATTGTTTACTGAGATGTGATATAATAAAGTATCGATAAAATGTTAAGTTTCTTAACGCGTTTTAATAACATAAGCTTATTTGTTTAAACTTTACAGACAAATAGTCAAAGAAACAATATAAACCTCTGTTAAAGATAGTGTTTGAAGCTTTTTTTACTGTATAAGACTCTCTAGTCTTAAAATATACATAATATCTTTTGCTAATAATTATGAGTAACGTTGAATACACATAATTTATGTCCTAAAACTAAAGACTTATGTTTATATCGTAATTGTCATTACTCTAGTAATCAATGGAATGCAAGACATCATTAAACAACCCTTGTGACTGGCCGCCAACATCCAATAAACTAAAAAAATAAAGATGATAACAAATTAAAATTTTATAAAAATATATTTAGTCTTACTAAAGATGTATAATTTATAATATTAAAATCACTACTGATGAAAAAAGGCAGTGGCTTGTAAAACCGTTTGACAATCAGACTAAACAACCCTAATCTAACTTAACCCTTCGCTATCCTTTTCACAAATCGTTTTACCGGCTCATGTACCGATTGTATAGCTAAACAATTTGTAAACAATCTACGAGGTGTTATCGCCTTGAGGCGAGGCGATGGGTTATAACACGTCGATCTGCCTCGACTCAAAGCATCGTATCTAATGCGCCTTTTTTGTGGCAAGGCATGTCAGCTTCCATTTTAAAAGATTATTACATTGTGCATTGTGAATAAGCAAAGTGAAAATATGTATTTTTATAGAAAACAAGATTTCTTTCATTTGAAACTAGAATTCTAACATAAATAGTATTTCTAAGTCATACAGAGAGTCGTGTTTATAATAAAATGTCTAAAACCATTTCATAGCACGTTATGAAATGGTTTTAGACATTTTATTATAAACACGACAAGTCGTGTAATATTGTTCAAAAGTAAACCGTTCATTAATATTGCAAATTATCAAGCAATTAACTTAAATTAATAAAGGATCTGTAATAGTTACTGTAACTGTGTATACATATTATAAGCACCTAAGCGAACAAAACCACCGCAATATTCAGCGTTACAATTAAAACTCGTTGACAATTAGGATCGCTCGTGCACAAAAACAAATTAATTTCCTTTATTTACACAATCAATTCGGAGCGTGTTTCAAATAAGTAAAATCAACATTTTGGGTACACCCACCTGAATAACCCCCCTTCGCTGGTGTGGGTCACAGCTGAGAACACGGTGCTCGCGTACGCCGAGCATCCCAATGAGGCGATACGTCCCCGCTTTCATTAACAGGAAACTGGTATTTTTTCATACGACACGTCAGGGATTTATTGCCGGAATAAATTAAAACTTCCAATATTTCGATTGATGCCTTCCTGCGACACTGACTCCACAATAAATAGAGTTTCGCAAACGAATTATACAGTCGTAAATATTGAATACCAGCAATTAAGCACATGGACACGCTAATTACCACGGTGTATTCGGCGCACATTGCGCTGCAAACGTAATATGTAAATTATTAACTTATGTGCACGTATTTATGCACGCAATTAAACGACGTTTAATATTTCTGTAATAACTTTTAAAAACTAAACTAAAAGTAGGGCAGCCACAATAAAAAGGATTGAAAATGGGTTAACCGAATCACAGGACAATACACGATATAGCGGCGGCGGCGCACTCTCACTGCAGCCGATTGCGGTCATAAAGTGGAATGGTGCGGTGCGACGGCACGCGGTACGACACTCCGGCATGGTGAGGACGCATCGAAGGGTTTATACGCGGGTCCGGTTATTGCCTCACACCGGACGCTTTATGATGTCACTGCCAGATTACTACCAAACGTTTACGAGCGTAATCTTCGTCGCTTGAGATTCATCTTCGTACATATCGTCATTGGCGCGATAAGATGCTATAATTATATAAAATATTTCATAAGATTTACTTAAGCTCGTTTTTTATACTCTAATGAATATCACAAAGACTATTGTTTATAAAAAGAAAATATGATATAGGTACGGTCATTTAAAAACATCTCGTTAAGTCGTGCGGTGACAAATCTGGACCATCATTATACACGAATATGAAAATTATTCAGCTTCCCTACTGTTCAAACATAATACCCACCAGCATTACTGCGGTAAAAGGATTTAGCTAATTTTATAATTTTATTAAATGAACCTAAACTGAGCTTACTTTATAATAAAATTAAACATTGCCTGTAAAAATAATTGTACATATAAAAATTTTAAGCTACGTGTATACTGGCCGTCACAGTGAGCTATAAAAGCAATTAGTGACAATGGTACGTAGGTAATGTGCTATATGGGCCAATACGCGATTTGGCGTGGAGCCAACGACCGAGCGACCGCTCCTTCTGTACGACGGTACGCCGTCCTTGTCACACAGCGTACTCACGTGAAAAAATTATAGGTATTTTTTATTCCGCCGTATATCAAATATGATACGCCGAATTTTAACAAATATTCGCTCTTAACGTTAACTGCATTTCACTTCAAAAATACTTTAATCAAATATTGCAAACGATGATGTTAACATTGCGCTACAGAATGTTTGTTGTACACTTTTAATTTTGCGTGATGCACCGTAAAATTCGATCATAAAATAAATTGATTACTGATCGTGAAATTAAGTATTGAGGTGTTCGCGCTATTATTTATTTTATTTATACACGTAAATATATTGAATACTTTATAATACATATTTCCTAGAACGTGTAGGCCGAGGTTAATGCTCTCTTTTTGCCAGCTATGTTTTGATCACTTAAATCCTGGCAAGGAGAATCATCATATAAATCGATTTATTCGAAACATTGATAATAACTATTCGAATTCATTAATTGTAGACATTGGTTGATTATTTTTTACGTATTGGCCATACGCAAATCCAAATATAGACACTGGTAGGTTTGCCACGATACAGGGACATATAAGGTCATTACCATCGCCCGCCCACGTCTGAGAATACCTTCATGCAGTACAATAGGAGGTTCGACAATATTAAGACGAAGACCTAAAAAGGCAATGATACTAATGAACTGCTGTTGAAAAAACAAAACAACAAATTTTATAGCGTTATTTTTTTTTTTATAAAACACTATTATTACATAATTTTGAAACTTTAAACTACTATTGTTAAACACTTTTACTAGTTACTGTTTACTTTTTTATTTATTTAACTATTTAGATTTAATTTTACACTTTCCCCGACGTTTCGATTGTTTTTCAGCAGCCATGTTCACGGGGAGACTAAGATGGTGGTTGTCTTAAAGTTCTAAGTGTAGTTATATTCCAAGTACCCGAACATAATTTAATAATTGGTGTAAAAACAAGGAAACCGATTTAAAAAAATCTCTTGCCATTAGCATGCTATATTGTGACAGAGTAACATAGGTGAAATTATATATATGCAAAAAGGTACTGTTACTAACATAGCCTACTATTACGCGAGCGAAGCCGCGAGCAAAAGCTAGTCTTGTATAAAAAAATATTTATTGCGTGATCGTAGTCTGCCTCGTTCTCTTTATCTTTTTTTTTATACAAGACTAGACTTTATCTCTTTACCTTGACTGTGACAAAATACGTGTGTCAATATAATATATCCATCAATTTATCAGTTAGAAACTCGCCATCATTATCCTCCTTCAAACGGACATAAGTACAAAGACCTGTCGAATATCTTGTGTGACTTGTATGTTCAGCTTTATACAAAGAGTTCTTAACGTTACATCAATGTAAAACGATGGCGTAAAAGTTTAAGGGAATGAGAAAATTTCTTCTTCGTTCAAAGTTTCAGCTACATGACTTAAAAAATATTATGATGTATGCAAATTCTGAATTTGGTTTCGAGAGAGACTGAGACTATATAAATTTATATGGGGTAAACCTGTATAAACTGCATGTTAGGTTCATTATCAAAGTCCATGTTGCTATTGAAACTGACTCAACATAAAGTCTGGATAACACTTTACTTAAGCCAGGAATTGATTCAGTGAGCTCGCGATTAGCCACAAACATACGCAACTTATGCAGCGAGACTAACAGGGCAATAATTTTCTATTGCCTTATGCCGGTGACTGTTTAGGCAATTTGTCTCTGAATATTTTATTTTATTGGGCGTTGATCCAGGCCTTAGCTAGTCTTAACTATATTGTGGTCAACCACTAGCTTTTTCTGGCCATTTATACGATGCAAAATCTATACTAATTTTATATAGCAAAAAATATAATTTGTTTGAAAACTTATTCTCCAGAACTACCAATAAAAAATATCTCATTTTGTCGCTCACTTATTTACGCAGGTTATAGACTATCTAACATCATGCTATGAATCTTTGAAACAGAGCAAGTGGAACCATGAGGCACATGTAGTACAATATAATACAAGCGTTTGATTAAATCCATTTTGAATTTTCTTTTTTATTATTATCACTGACAAAACCAAACAATAAATAACAGCTTACTTATTAAATCTCACAGCTTACTAATGAAACCTCCAAGGAGAAAATACGACAAAATTGTCTCATTTTCCTGGTGCAGATAATTTATAGCTATTATATTTTGACAGACTTATAAGAGTCATGGAATATCATTTTATAAAAACACCGTGCGGTATGGTCATATTTAAAAACAAACTTGCTCGCGACTTCGACCGTAGTGTCCTAAAATTCAATAATCTACTATATGTAACATGAAAATATTAAATCATAATTAGGCAAAATGTAATAATATCTCGTAAATTTAATGATGTTCTATGTAGATTGCTATATTTTTAGACCAATGTACGGTGAAGACACAAGAAAACGAGACATCTACGGTAAAACGCATAGTTTTACCGTAGATGTCTCGTTTTCTTGTCCAGGATACGACAGTTTATTTGCATTTCTTTTTTCCACCAGACCGTTGTCGCCCATAGACCTAAGCAATGTCTGTAGGCCAATTTTTAACTACTTTCAACACACAACCTTTAATATAAAGCTTTAACATTCCTGAACCTTTAATAGTACGTATATTCTCATATCGATTTTCAATGTACATGTGCTCACAGTAGGCCGCGAAAGATACATATTAACCGCCTATAGATCCGTCCAAAGCGGCTTTACAATGACTGTAATCTTACTTTATTACCCGAAGATAGCTCAGTAAGGCTTCATTAATATCAGATCGGTAGGCGCTTTTACGAACGCTACAGTAGAATTGCTCTCAGAGTTAATATGTAAAACGATCATATTCTGAATGAAGATGACTTAAAATATTTTGAGATAAAATTTTTACTTGTAGTCCTAGAATCTTGTCTATATATTTTCGAAAGGGTAGGCAGATAGAATACACCTATTACACCCACATTTCGGTACTCAGTCACTATCTTGTTAGGTCACACGTAATAGTAGGGAGAGCTTATTCTCGACCAGAGCAGAAAATTCGGATCCAATGCTGCTGCAGATATTATTTGACAAATAATAACGTTATCCTTAACCTGGGTACCCAATCCAAAACCTCATACAGATCAGTTTTACTATCTTTACGACACCGTGGCAGACACAGTTACAAAAAACCAGTTATTTATTTAATAGGAACACAGGAGTAGTAATTTACACCAAATTTGTTAAACACTGCAAACCCTTTACGACTAAATGGGTGCAATATTACGCTATAAAAAGGTTTTTTTTTATTCTCATTTTGTTTGGAAGCTTTTAGCTATAAAAAGGATATCAGCTTCATGTTAATTACACTTGAATATCCATTTCCATCACATAGACCGTATGGCTTCTATACCTGATTATAATATCTGTATACGTTATCGTAGGATTTGTAGGCTTCGCTATATATTTTAGATACGGTGTGGTTCTTAAATTATGAAGAGATTGACAGCTTTTGTATGCTATAGGAGGAGCTCTATTTATGAAATAAGTTAAAGAAGGAAATCGAACAATGTTGGTGCGATTTGAGAATTAAAATAACAGACAATAGGAGGCGCCTTATTTCCATCTAACGGTCAGATTGCCAGACACTAACTAAACATAATTTAAATTTAACTAAATCCTAATAGCATATTTTGGAAATTGAAACATTAAACAACCAGCCGCGAACGCCACGGAATCAAGAATACAGTAGTTTAGTTTAAATGTTATCTAATAGGTTAATGGAAATCTTTTCAGAATTGGAGATGTACATAAAGTTTTGATCACATTTCAATTACTCTTTTTTTTTACTTTGGGGAACGCTTTGACGCATTCCTCTCCGCAGGGCGACGGAGAGGTTGTGTCGGGCTCACCGGAGTATAGATACCCCGGTAACCCGGTAATACCGACTAAACCTACCACGGTATTCCTCGACATAACCATAGACGGCTAGGCCACGCGAATCGCTTTTACATGCAATCGCGACCCCGCCGTGGTTTCGGCCCGCCGTGTGAAACGGCAGGCCACTACACATAAATACTGCCTCCACCGTCCCCTGAGGGGGAACAAAGACATGACACAGAGGTGCACGTGGAAACACGCACGCCGCCTCTCGGACCTGGTGCTGATCGGGTGGCGAGCAGGCCCACGTAGCCCACCACAGGTCAAACCTCAGGGTGGCTGGAGGTTTGACCCATTCGGCGCCTGATTCTGCGGTTGGGGAAAGGGTTTGAGCGCTCCCTCTACCGCTGCGCCGCCTCGCGGTGTTCCACAATCTCTCGGTACGGTAGCGAGAGAGCAACCAATCCGCCTGCCGCGAGCAATTTACGGCGCTGCGATGCCCAGGCGATCATGTGAGGCAATCCGCCAAAGTATGCAGCGCCGTGTCCGCAATAACATCGTGGCAGTCGCCGCATTGATGACATCGGCATCAACTAGCCAAAGCAACCATGGCCAGTCATTAGCTGTGTCAGCCGGAAGGTGAGGGCGCCATGCCGCCTCTCCAGCCACTCCTTAAAAACGGGACTTACCGCTACGATCGTAGTGTGCCCGACATTTCAATTACTACCCGCATAACCAGTTAAATTCATAGAATAAAATAAATGGTTTTTAGTTAGGTACCCTGTAACTGCTCTATTGACGCAGTAGTAGCTAATGCGACTGCTGTGTATGTGTTCTACGGTGCGTTGTTGAGGTTAATCAGCTTTTTTGGATTTTCTGTCAAGACTTTTCATTAGCAGTGCGGCAATAGGTTTGTGCGTTTTAAACTTGTGACCTAAAACTATAGCAGGAGTTATTTAGATGTAATATACCTCGTCCTACTTTTGAGGAATATACCTACATTTGAAAAGACTTATATATGGTTTTTTAGTAAGATTAATCAACTAAATAGGATTATTTTAGAGCGTAAAGCTAATGGAATAAATAGAATTTAAACAAACGTCAAACAATTCTACTTATAATATTTTATATCGATCAAATCGCAAATATTTTGTAAATTTAACTAGCTATGTATTACGGATCAAAAGTAAAGAAATTATTTTAAAGGACATATAGACAGAAAAACAGACAGTTAACTTAAGTGTCCCGTCAGCACCTCTTAAGTCTTAGTTATGGGAACCACAAATCTAACAAAATCTGATTTTAGCCGAACGATTCCGAAATCAGCCGAGCTTTTCATAATCGTCTCGTGGAACCAGTTTGTGACGCCACAAATCCCTTGTAGGTATAGCTCATGTGATTCAGCAATGTAATAATAAGAAAATTCAGAGAGCTTTACGAGTGTACACCTTCAAGTAAAATTGATTT
Organism: Catocala fraxini; assembly: GCA_930367265.1. Lineage (NCBI taxonomy): Eukaryota > Metazoa > Arthropoda > Insecta > Lepidoptera > Erebidae > Catocala > Catocala fraxini. Next base: position 8,503,136 of record OV884025.1, on the reverse strand, counting down.
CGTTTACTTTGTGCACATAAATAGGTCAAGGGGCGTTATATCAAAAAAGGGAAATATACAAAAATTTTTTTTTTCGATTTTATTTTACTAACAAAGTGTTGCTGTGAAGGGCAAACGAAAGTTTGTGACTATTCTATCCGAAAATATTCTTCATATGGTAGCTTGCGGTTGATGTTTTCTGCGTTATTCTGCTACAAATTCAAATTGTGGAGATTTTTGGCACATGGATTTCGTGATCACTCGAATAACGACGCCGCCGAGATTGCATTTAGCAATCACATTTCTCGTTTCAAACACCGTCCTAAAATCAAAAGTTCTCTGTCATGAAAACATTTTGTTTATTTATTTGTAGTCTATCTATGTTTCGCAGTAATAGTAAATGCGCGAATGCAGTATTGTTTGATAACCGAGTCGGGCAAAGTGTTGTTTGATTTTTCTATCAAAAACTTTTCACAGCAGCTTAATGAAATCTTACACTGATAAGAAACCCGTGCCCAGCAGTGGGACAGTTAACAGGGCTGATGTTATTATATAATGGAGTCTCTGTTTTGGTGGACGACAATAAGCTTCCCAAATAATACGTCCTAAAATATAGCTGACGAAATGTAATACACGTCTGCCTACTCCTATGTCGATATAGGAATACAATTATGAAGTAAGTATGTATTTGGACAAAAACATTCCATATCATCATAAAATGCTTAAATCCATTCAAAAGACTAGTTAGTGGCCTACCTAGAAAAGAGCCTATCCATTTTATCAGGCGCTGTATAAAAATTAAAATTGATCACAGATTCCAGGCAAATCCTATTTCAGCTCAAAAATAAAACCCTTCTCATTTCTCTGATAATTTCAGCCGACGAGCCAATCCAGGTCCCACTTCAATCGTCTATAACAAGGCGAGTCAAATTAGAGCAGTGAATGGACCTCTAATCCTCTTCCAAGACTCCCATTCCGACATTAACGACTGTCGGATTTACTCCTTTATTAAATTCACTGAACGAACCTCCGATGTACAAACACAATACGACACAGTGTAACCGGGTGCCAGATTACACGCCATTCCGTCATTGTCGGTGAAGTATGAACGACACAGAATTTTGTTTTAGTAAACGTTTTTGTGTCTGTTCCGTTTTTGTATGATCGTGTTGCTGGTTATTTAGATTTTCCAAGTGCAACTGCGTCTCTATTACAAAAAGGGAGTAAGCTTTAGTGAACTCATGTTATGCAGCACAAATATGTATGCGAATTTCTTGATAGAAAAATCCACACGAGACAGCAGAGGCTCGCCTCTTATTACGTGGGAACCATAGTTGTCGAAGTGTCGGTGTATTACGCCCCTTCGGTGATATACGCGTTAGACTGTATGTTTGCATAATCCAGTAGGCGATGTTTGAATTACGATATTAACACAAGTTGTATGTTATTGTAATAACACAGAACCCAACTGCGAATAAAACACAAGACTGGTAGTGGCTACAGCGAAATCAGCGCTGACAGTAGTTATATTATTAATTCAGAACACCTGATGTCATTTTATAGTACAAATATAATGATACAGCTTTCATTAAAATCCAACAAGCCGTTCAGGCAGCATGGCGCGCCAAGAAACTAAATGAAAGCTAAAAATATTAATAGGGTAATGTAACTATTTAGTCACATTACCCAAACTCTAAAATAAAAAGAATTTTTAAATTCTACTCAAAATTAAATAAGATAATAATAATAATATTCAACCACATACACACGACACCATCTAGCCCAAACTAAGCAGAGCTTGTACTATGGGTACTACACAATAGATAAACATACATACATATATCTTATCTTATCTTATTCTTATTGTCTCAACAATAAATTTACTTGAATTAGCAAATAAAATGCATTAAATGAAGTACTAAAGGGTTCATTTAAATAAATAAAGCGGTGTTGTAAAAGAAACCATTTGGAACGTGGACGATATAAATCCGGCAACATTCGCGTAGCACAATATGCGCGTCTGTCACGCGCGGCGCGCATCACTCCGCGTCACACGTGAGTGGCATTGTGCTGCCAGCGAGCTGAACGGTCTGAGGCAAGCGCTGAAAGCGGAAGCAACTTGAGAGAAGTCGGGAAGCTGATTACTCTACGGCACAAGTTATGACCTAATGCGATTTAGACAGATAACTTGTGTTAATATCAGGCCAAGGTGTGTTGGTACATTCTACACAATGGCTGAATAGCTTACGATTTTTGCCTCGTTGATCCCGTGGCATAAGTTTGTGTTTAAGTTTGCATATGATCGTGAGGTTCTAGATTCGATTACCGAGTGATTTTTGGTTAGGTTAGGTTTCCAGTGGCATCCGGTGTCTGGAAATGTACCAAGAATTAAGGGACAAACCTATCTCCATTTTAGCAACATAATAAAATAGCCACCATAACAATATTAAATAACTCTAAAAATATCGTTATCATAGTATGTGGGATGCCACAATGACGGAAAACATGATAATATTTTACGCGTTTCTGCAGGGTCGAAGTTACTACCCCGGGCAATGGAAGCTTATGGTTTATCTAACTCGTATATGCGCTCAAAAAATATACTCTGACCAGTATAACACAAAACTAGGCGATTACTATTGCGCCAATATCAACATTTTCGCTGTCCCATTATATAATTTGTATCATATGTGATTCCTTGGACAGGTATCCTATTAATAAAATATTAAACATAGAAAGAAAACTACTTTATAATCATGTGTTTTATTGCGATGTGTAACTTTTAAATAAACTATAAGCGGCGGTTAAGAAGCATATTTATTTTTATTTGATTATCTTACTCTTACAACGATGTGTCGCAGGCTTCGGAAGACATAGATATATTTGATAATTCGCTGACGAAATTTAAAAATGCTGTTGCAGCTCACTTGCGGAATGGCTCGTAGATCACTTTTCTCTTTTTCTTTATTATTTTGTACTAATTTTTAATTGCATAATTACTGCTTTTGTATTATAATATTTTACTTTTATTTTGATTTAATTTATATACGTACTATTTTATGTCGCATGCTGTGATCTCTTATTAGTAAGAAAACATAAGACCTACAATTGTACTTAGCTTTTAATTGCAATATATGTGTATTTCTTGTTAGAGATCCTTTTAAGTAAATAAATATTAAAAATCCTTATAATGCCCACCTAATACAGTAAGATTAAAATAATTGTACAAATTACAATTTGCAAACTTTAATATTCAACAATGCAAAAGTCGAATCTCGAAGTGCAACGAAATTAAATGAAACCACTGTATAGATTGTGGACGTCAATCAGCTCATTGTATAAGTTGTTTGGCAGTAGTTCAGCTAGTTCTAGTGCCTCAATAGCAGTACACTGCGTAATAAACAATGAAGCGTCGCCAGTTTGTTCTACTTGCTGTCCGTGAGTGTACGATCATTACACGACTTATTTGCGATTCAACCAAATAGGTGCATATGGTATAGCTTGGCTGCCGTTCAACATTACACATTCACGCCAAACCTGCTCCTATCTGTGATTTAATGTCTGCGTATTCGAAATTTGATAACCTGCAACAGACATTATAGTTTAATATCAATTTTGAATCTTATTTTAATAAAATGTAAAGTACTGGTTTTCGCGTAATTGTAGGTTTGGTTTGGTTAGATTAGATTAGTAACAGTGGCCTGCCCGCCATCCGTTCAGCACCAGGTCCGAGAGGCGGCGTGCGTGTTCCCACGCGCGCCTCTGTGTTGAGTCCGTCTCCCCTCTAGGGGGGACAGTAGGGAGTGGTAGAAGTGCCTTTAGGGTAGGTCTTTCGTGTAGTGGCCTGCCGTTTCATACGGCGGGCCGAAACCTCGGCGGGGTCGCGACCGCATGCGAAAGTGATTCGCGCGGCCCCGTCGATAGTGGTTTTGTCGAGGAACACCGTGGTAGGTTTAGTCGGTATTCCGGGAGGTACTTTATCATCTTAACATCTTATTTTACCCCGGCGAGTCCGACATAACCCCTCCGCCCGCCCCCGCGGAGGGGTATGCGTCATGCATTCCCCCACGTAAAAAAAAAAAAAAAAAAAAAAAAGATTAGTAACAGTACTTTTTTTTGGATGAAAGCTACGTCCTTATAAGCGAAATTTCATGATGATCGGTTAATTTTCTAAGACGTCAAAGTGTAACAAACAAACAAACTCACAATCGTTTTTATAATATTAGTAAGCAAGTTTTTGCTTAAAGATTATATACAATTTGGATTATGAAATACAGAATTCTTAGGTAGCCCCACAGATAAGCTAAATTGCTTGTAGGAGTTGGTTCACGTCGGTAGTGCAATGGGCAAATTGGTATTCATGATCTTTCTTTATTTATAAGGCTACCTCAGCTTAATTTGTATAAGATGACCGTTATAATTATGAACATTTTCAAGACAACTTATGGTTTACCCATATTCCTTTATCTACTTAAGCCATACATTTCGTCAACTAATTAATGGTTTCTGAAACCAAAAACATGTTTCTTTTTAATTCACTTCGATGTGTTTGTTGGTTTGAGCTTTGTGTAAAATTACTGAATGGATTTTAATACGGTTGTCGTAGTTGGGCGCTTAATCGTAGCGTTAACGTTTAAACTTGTTCCGTTCAATAAATTTGTATTTATGGTAAATAGTGCAAACCGCATCAATAACTGGGTGAATTATAGTCCACGGGAAGTATGTGGTGTACATAATCTAAAGTTGTAATACAACAATATTTTACTTTAGATATCAAGAATTATAACTACTTGTCATAGAACATATAGTGAAGTATTGTCATTGCACGCGCGAGAACGAGATAGTGCGACAGTGTATCTCTATCTCTCGTTCACACGCGTGCAATGACGACGCTTTAAGATATGGTAGTAAGGCCTTTAATCACAATAAATATAACCACAAAATCACCATACCCATATATTCTATCTTATTAGTTGAATTGAACAGCAGTCGAGCATGCAAAAGAATGTACACAAATTGTTCGAAGCGATTAATCACTCGGTACACCGGCGGTTTGCCTCCCCTTCGCTAAAACGAACCGCATTCCAACCAAGCAAAAACTTGAACTATTCAGGTATTTTTTGAACAATCTATTTCAGTAAAATTTTCGGGTATCTGCAACTAGCCAGGTCGATTAATCGCCCGCAGCGATATAACTGCGGTTTGCCAAATGTTTTGCTTTGAAATACTTGCAGCATACCTCTCAGTTTCTGAGGCGGCATAACGAGCTTGCGTCATAATCGGATGTAGCAAACATCTGTGAGACCTACATATAAATGTTACCTGTCTTGATGTTCTTATGCGTGTGGTTTGTTGTGATTCTATAGGTATATGCGATGTTTTATAAGCAACGGATACTAAAATAATTGTTTTAAAATTGAATCTTAGGTAACGTAACATTACAAAAATACGTGTGGTTTCGTTTTCACTTTTTCTTATTCTGAATGCTATACTGCTTCATTTTTAGGCAAAGGTCTTCTCTATATTTCTTTAACGATCCCTATCTAGAGCTTTGGTATGTTAGGCATACAAAAATGTCTACAGATCATCGCACCAGCGGTATCTTGGCCTGCTGGCCGACGTCGTAGTAGCTTTAGATTTTTTATTTGCGAATAATCTATACTGCGGTTTGTACCAGAGATTATTCTCAGTATCGTAAAATACCGAATATACACAAACAAATATTCAAACTGTCTCTCAGAACTACCGTATGGTACTTCAAACAAATATTACTGGTTATAATTTTCTGTCCCATGTCGAAATCGAACCCTCATTACTCGTACAGGAGACCAAATTTCAAAGCCAAGCGCTGTCTAAGTTAAGATTTATAGACATACGTTTATAAGTGAAGCGTTTTAATAGCTATTTTCAAAATAAAAAAGGTAGTAATGAATGCCCGCTGTGACAGGGACCCGGCCTCGTATAATATAGCTGGCTCTGTTTAACTTTAAATTGTTTTCGTGGAATCCTAGACAGGCATTGTGCGATATATTAGGATTTTAAGTGGAATTTCGGCCGGAATGGAATGATAGGTCTAACCGGTAAAGCCGGGCCAGTATTGGGCACCCCAGAATGCTCGAAATTTAATAGTAAATTCTTAATATGCTAGATTTCTTGGACCGAGGATTTTATTTTCCTTTTCAACAGAGCATTTCACGAATGTGAACGTTTTAATATTCCTCAATGAAAGGCGCTTTTACGGTAAACACGAAAATTTGAATAATTTCGTGTATTGAAGTTTAGAAGTTTTGCATTTTGGATGCGATGGAGTTCCCTTCGTTTATAAAGCAACGCAATCAAAAGCAAAGTTTTGGACTTATAAAATATGCTTTTTATAAAGAGGCTTCCCGTCCGTTTGATTGCGTATGAAATTTTAATAGAATGCCTTATTTGTGTAAGAAAATATTTTGCTTTCAATAGCTACAGCAACAGTGTATTTTAGTATTTACATACTATGTGGCTTATACTCATAAATATACACCGAGCATAAACTAACTGGCGATATGAGAGGATGACCGGGGAAAGAATACCCTCTCACAGAATATCGACGTGAAATAGCAGTAATCCTACTGTTGTGTTTCATTCGGTGAGTGAGAGTGCCGGAGGCCCAATCACCCTCTTTCCCCCTTTCCGCTCCTTCTCCTTCCCATATCCTTTCCTAAAGGATCGGCAATGCACAAGTGATGCCTCTGGTGTTGCAGGCGTCCATAGGCTACCGTGACCACTTACCATTAGGTGGACCGTAAGCTTGTTTGCCATCTTAGTTGCATGAAAAAAAATTGTTATTTCGAATCTAGGTGTGATTAATAAAAATACAAGTATCGGCAACACGAATTGAAAACAATCTTTAAAAATGTACTACGTTTGCATAATTGCTCATTTGACAGTTTAAGTCGTGTTGTTTTTGCTTGTTTTTCCTTGAAGATGATAGATGCTTTAAATAGGTCTGCTAACTTGCAAAAGCACTTAAAATCGCCATCCAAATCCAACCAAAGTATTGTCATAATTTATAAAATAATATAAATATCAGCTATGTCAATATACGTTTGTCATTTTGTGTGTAAATTGTCCCACAACTTAATGGATACAATCTCAATATGAGAAGGTTTAGTTCGCCGCGCAAGCTCAATGCAGGTTGGCAGGCTTCACATGTCTGTGGAAACATTCCATACGATATTTTTTGATGAAATATTTAATACACACATAACTTCGAAAAGTCAGAGACATAGGCATGTGCCGTGAAATCGATCTTGAGACCAGTACATGACGGTCCAATGATTTCCTTTTAGAACATAGCTGCAATTTTATTTTTCAGTTATATTAGTAAATCTACATGTTTAGACAAATACCAAAATATAAAAGCTCTATCAGCCTTAAGAAAAACTATTTTAGATCAAATTGACTGAATGCTCTACTGTTATTATTTCACGATTGTATTAAGCTGATATTCTGTACCTCTGTGTTCTGTGGTCACACTTGCAAATAGAAACTACTATATTTGTAATTATACCGTTAAAATCACCAGTGCGAGGGATAACAGCGGACAACACGTACACACATATTTAGAACTCAACTGAGTGACGTTAATGAGACCCATCCCCCTCTCCCCCACTTCTGTTCAATTAATTCCTACCAATTATTTCAGCTGTTTTGTGCTCTGCGACCTATATCAATGAAAGGCCTCTGTCAACATTAAATTATTTCAATTTAATTAAATTCTACCAGTTAGTTTCCATTAATTACTTTACTCCCCTTTAGAACGTAGTTTTCAGTTGTATTACATAGCCCTTGACTAATTTTGGTTACCTACATGTTCGTAGAATTACTAAATCATTCCATTATTAATGGAATCATATGAACTAATGCTAATTTGATGCCTATACTTGGTACGTTTGGTTTCATTGTTCTTACAACATACATTGACGGCTTTGACTACGTGAACCCTAATAGCTGTATGGTGTGCTAGGATCGTATACGACGCCAGTAGCTCCATACGCAAGATCTTTGCGCGGGCGATTTATCAGAGCAAACACAACGGGCTACTTACGCGGGTGGCTCATGTCGGTCATTTACACATACATTCCGCACAAGAGCATTAACTTAGACATAATTATAAGCCTTGTCGTAGTTTAAAACTATTTGCGATATTACAATAAAAATATATCTTAGATATAGTATGTCTAACAAATGTAAATAAGTATGACTGTTGATACCGTGGGCCCCATTTGCGCTCGTGTATGCAGACCATCAGGAGTTCCCAAGGTTGATTCCATTTCGAGCAAAATGTTCAGTTTCCTCTGTTAGGAAACTCTTAATATTAAAATTAAACATTATATTAAACATGAATGATCTCAGATTTCTGTGCTGTATAATGGTGGAAAACTAGGTATGTATTAAATGGGCTTGTCACAAACTTTGTATTGACTTACATTGTCACTGTCTCCGAACGGTTGCTGTCTATTCAATATTTAATATTATAAATATCAAAATTCGTGAAGATATTAATTCTCAGTAGTATGAGTAATATGAAATCTTAAAATGTAGCTGAAAAATAATAAGCTTAACCTCATTTACGCTGGACCTAAGATATAACTAACAAAATACGGATCTAATACAGTTCTGCCTAACTCTATGAAAATATACAGGTGTAACTAATGTACTAAAGGTTTGAACAGACCAACATGTGTAGTATTAACATTGCATTTATATTATGAATTAAATTTATGAACATAATATCTGTGGCAAAACATGGACCAAATTGTTATTATATAGCGTTAAAAATATTTTCCTACATCTCATATAACCTAAATTAAACTCAATTCCACCGGGCTCTGGTAGAATCCTCGTATATTGTCCACAGATTTCCCTCTCGAAACTTTTTCAATATGCACAAAACAAGCAGACCATAATTTCTGTTTTCCTCTACTCCCATTATCCCAAAAATATACACATTTATATTATGATGAGAATTTGGAACGACTTATAAACTTCCATTTATAACGTCGCGACATTAAATCCGAATTATAATAAGGATTTACAAGGGGTCCGGTTTCCGACGTCAGTATGTCCAAGTGCCCGACGCGACGAAGACTAATGGCCGACCCAGCGTTGACACTGACAACTAGTGAGGAGCTCTCTGCATCGCTGACCGTAACTTAACTGACGAATTTACTTATAATATATTTTTATGAAGCGGGAATAAAGTACGTCACTAGATTTTGCACGCGGCTTCGTTTGCGTAACTGTAGGTTAGGTTACTGGTACTTTTTCTTGGATAAAAGCTACCTTATGTTCTTTTCTGTTCCCCTGACAATGTGTATGCGGTTTCATGTTAATCGGTCGAGTAATTAAGGCGTGAAAGCGTAACAAACAAACAAACTTACATTTATTTCAAATGATAAACATTGTGGCCAATACGAATAAAGTTACACACGTGCGGGAAGAGATGGCGCTGTACTCAATTAAACAGTACTCCATGTAATCCTAAATCACGCAAGGTAAGTTACCAATACAAGTTACCGACATCTAGAGCAGTGGTCGGCCACCTTGTCGTCAAAAAGAGCCAAATATGCTACTTTTTCAACTAGCTTTTTAACTATTAGCTTTACTTTAGCAGGGGACATTATAACGAAAAACTTTGGACTAAAATTACACTCTTGAGCTTGCCTTTGTCAAATAAATCTTAGTTTAGCTAACGGTAAAAATAAATAAAATTTGGTGTCATACTTATAAGGCAAGATAATAAATAATATTCCGTGCCTGCACTAAATATTTCGTGGAAGAGCCGCAGCCGAAGAGTCAAAGAGCCGCATGCGGCTCGCGAGCCGCGGGTTGCCGACCACTAATCTAGAGACTAGGCGTGCGATCATCCAGCCTAGGGTAGGATAGATGATGTCCCTGTAACAGAAAGGGAGGATCCCTTAGTGTTGGAGGAACATCATACCTCGTACATCCACATTTGTAACTAAATAAGTTCTGACTTGATTACTATAACGTTTTGTAATAAATATTTGTTCATGATCTTACATACTTTGTTGGAAAGGCGTGATTTTATGAATGTATGTGTTAGAAATCTATTTGGTAAATATAACGCCTTCAGCTAGGTGGAGTAACGACCTGAAAAAGGTTGGTTAGGATAGACTCAATGCATGACTGAATTGAAAAAAGCAGTAAGTAAAGTTTTTCTTGTTCATTTGAAAAATAATACTTGCTATTCAGATTTCATATTATTTTTGGTAATCAGCGAAGCCAGAATGCTTGCTAGAAGTAGGTAGACGCCATTATTGCTTTCTGTTGGGATTCAAACACATGCGTGCGAACTCTCAATCGTAAGTCCAATGCCTTGTCGATAGGGTTACTGCCAATGTATGAGTTAGTTACTTAGTATTATAATTATAATAGTAATTTGATGTGTTGTGATGTCTCAAAACATTATTATCGTGGAACGTCAAAATATATCTACATTTGTTAGAAATGCATATTTCAATATGTTGAATTAACAAACTCTGGGTAGTTGAAAATTAATACAATCAACCTAACGGCCAATATAGTAACCGTTTTTGAAAGTTTAAATTGACTTCGTGTATTTTTTTTTTGTTTCTTATACCTGATTATTTTTTGGCTAACATCATATCCTACATTTTTATGTTTTAAAATAAAATTCAAACAAACTCGTTCAAAAAATAGTTTTGTTGTTATAACAAATATTTAAGCAGAGCTGACGTGTCGACGCATTCAAACCGTACCAAGCGTTTCAGAACCATTCCCTGCAGTAGAGAGAATAATGGACACTAAAACAATGCTGTTTTTAAAAGTTCGACTCTATTGTTATAGACCCAAGCTCCAATTCTGAAAGTACAGTCAGTATTTGTTGAAACTCGGGCCATTTTAAGGGTTTATTGACGCTGACAACGCAGTCGGATATCAGCTGCAATATGACATGAATTAATTTATTTCGGGTGTGACATTTTTATGCTAAAATCCAACAGTTTAATGCAAATTTGGGCAAGTATGAAAAAAATATGACATTTGGCTGTTATAAAATCAAATAGTTTGTGCACCAATGGTGTTCAATTTCAAAGAGAAATACTAGTAATCATTGTTAAAGCGTAATGCATAACACAACTCTCTTACAATTGGTATCATATGCGCGCACACCGGTAGCTCATCAACTGTAAGACATGAACTCAACCGCGGTAGAGTCTATCCAAACTTGTACTGCGTTAAATTCAACCCTTTCTTAGGCGAGTGCCGAGAATTATGACGTAATCAAATCACTGGTGGCGAGATTACATGGCCGTGTTTATAATTTTAATTAGTTTGGGAACTTGGGAACACCCTACGCAACGGTTAAGCTTAGCGTCCACAGCCATAAAGCTAACTTTGTTTCGCTTAGCATTGTTAGCAAAGATTTGTACAGTTTTATTTATTTTGTTGTACCGTTTTATGTATATTTTTATCTTTCAAATGTAGGTTCACATCTCAGAGCCATGTTTGAAAGATCAAATAAAGAATTATTAAGGCTGCCACACAAGTTTTTGAAGTGTCAGGAGTGATCCAAGAAATATTCCGCGCAGTGTCAGGCTTATAAAGAAAGACGATTTTAAATATTTTCTAGAATTGTGTTTAGGCTAAGCACGCGTTTCGGTATATGGATGCATGTTTCAGTAAGACCCATATACCAACTTTATGTTAAAGTATTTTAATTCTAGTTCTCTATTAAATCGAGAATCCTAATAAACTTTTCGACAAAGATATCTGTGATACTATATCACGTGTAACTAAACAAATAATAATAATAATACATTTTTATTGCCCAAAAAAGTACATAGTTTAAAAAACATCAAAGTTAACACAATATTAGGTGAAGACAATATTTGTTCGAACACTGATACCCAAAGTAAGATTTAACTTGTGTCATGGGAGTCAAATAAGAGGGGTTGTATAATTAAATAATTAATAGTATAACAATAATTTACCAACAGGGTATTCAAACATAAACCGCTATAAAACTATTTCATTCCATGTCTGTGTAACATTTGAGTAAACGTAATACAATATTAAACGAAACACAGTTTGTGTTTAGGTTTCAATGTCAAAGCCGAAGATAATCTAAAGCAAAAAGCCACACTAAAATACTACTGCTACAATCTACACCCCATAAGTTCGTAATATGCATTCAAAATCTAATTTTGTATGACTAGAATATAGCATCGCCTGCGTTAGAAGAGATTCTTTACACAACTTGTTACAGGCGTCGCCTTCACGGCGTCTATCTTGATTCAATGTTTGACTTGGACGACTTTAGTGTTAATTATGTGATAATGTTGTTGGTGGTTAGCGTTCAAGCGTGATGTATCATAAGATCTATCATTCTATTAAAGTATTGCATCCTTTGGCCTGCAATCCATGAGTCCTAAATATGATAGCCACATATAAACTCAGATCTAAAATTATTTCCTTTATTATGTTGCTCTAACAAATACAGCTCTTCTACTTGATAAAAGAAATATATCTGAAGTAAATACGTAAGACGAAATCATATCTTAGCTGACTTTATATCATATTGCTGCCATGAGTCGACTATTTGCAGGAAACTAAGCACAATGCAATGATTTGTCGGCCTCGATGGCGTAGTGGTTAGTGTAACCGACTGCCACGCCCGAGGTCGCGGGTTCGATTCCCGCACAAGTCAAACATTTGTGTGCATGAACATGGATGTTTGTCTTGGTCTGGGTGTTTCTATGTATAATATGTACGTATTTACAAAAAAAAAAGTATATATGTATGTTTATCCATTGTCTAGAACCCATAGTACAAGCTCTGCTTAGTTTGGGCTAGATGGTGTTGTGTGTATGTAGTAGAATATAGAATATATTATATTTATTTCTAAACATTTTTTACCGTTTATTTCGTTATCACTTAAACCTGCTAAGCAGATTTCGACACGGTCGCACGATGTTCAGCTTAAAAACTAAGCTACATTGTATATCATATCGTTTTGTTCAGTGACACCACATTACACTACATGTCCACATATGAATATGTGTACTACAGTGGAGCTGTACATAAGGTGAATGGTTCCACGTAACTAACAATGATATAATATTTATCGCATTCTACCACAACTATTTAATATTTTTTAATATCGTATTTTACCTATCACAAAATAATAAATATCGTTAGGTACATACGTATATTTATATGTTTTATACAAGAGGGCTACGCTCACATATTTGATGGTCAGAAATTCGATTTGTTGCGTCCCTTTAAATAGATTGCATTTTTGCCGCCAGACCTTCCAAAACCGTAGCCCAAAAACCTCATTTCTCATATTATTAGGATAAGGGCATTTCTGTATAGATGTCTCTATATATCAGTATATGATGTAATAAAGTATTAGTCACCTATCCACTAGCCTGACTCCTAATTACTTAATATCATAAATGCGAATGTCAGTTTGTTTATTAGTTTGTTACGATTTTGACGCCTTGACTACACGACCGATCATCGTGATCACCGTCAATGTATGTTGTAAGAACATTGAGACGCAGGGTACCTTTTATCCTGAACAAAAAGTAAAAGCGAGTTAAGTCGGGGACAAAACCTAATTGTACAATAATATCGAAATAGTGATGTAAATAAAAAATAATACAAGGCCACTTTCAAAATTTTATCTCTTTCATACATAAAAATAGAAAAGAAATTGAATATAATATAATTGAATATAAACTTAAATATACCTAAATAGTTTTAGCACCATCAACCGGCGAGCGTGTATGAGGAATGTGATGAAAGTGAATGAAGCCAGGGAAGTGTGTCAGGATCGTAGCAAATGGAAATCCGTAGTCTCTGCCTATCCCTCTGGGAAACAGGCGTGAATATGTATGTATGTATGTAAATAGTGTTAATTAATTTAAATAGCTTAAATTGTAGTAAAGTTCAATAGAGTTTTAAAATTATGTAATAAAAGTGTTTTAAAATAAACAACGCGACAAAATCCGTATAAAGAAATTTAATTTAAAAGAAATTGAATCTTAATTCGATTATAGTCGAAATAAAAACAATATTTGAAGTAGGACTTGAATACACAGCTTCAACAAACAGTAGTTAAAGCAACGATGTTCATTATGAATTGTCTTTTTGTTTGGTTATACCAATATTTCTTAGCATGTGAAATGCTTAAAATCACTACATAATAATTATAAAACAAAGTCCCCTGTTGCATCTGTCTGTCTGTTCACGATAAACTCAAAAACTACTGAACGGATTTCCATGCGGTTTTGACCAATAGACAGGGTGATTCATGAGAAAAGTTTAGGTGTATAATTTATCAAGGTTTTGTATTGCCCGTGCGAAGCCGGGGCGGGTCGCTAGTAAATATAATATAGTTATGATTATTATAAATAATAAGTTAATTCATTATTTTTAATAAGTTTTAAAGATGATTATTGAAACGTGCCAGTTATAACAACCAGTTACCCTATTCGAACATGAAAATTACAAAGGTCGAATTATCGACTAATGAGGATAGTTTTGGATATTACATTGGATAAGAAGTTTTATTACAATCGGAATTTATTTAAAGCACGATAATTCAAATAAAACTGAACACTAATTGCGCAAGAACAACTTCCACTAGGTCAATTATACTTGTTATTCTTCTTAAGCTGAAAAATTATTTTACTCTTTGTTCCTTAAGCAAAATTAGTTAAAATCACCACGTAGTTTCTTTGTAGTTATTTGTTACGTAGAATTATCAAACAAAAATTAATACTACTTACATATAATAATATTCTACCACATACACAAAACACCATCTAGCCCAAACTAAGTAGAGCTTGTATTATAGGTACTAGACAATGGATAAACATACATATATACTTTTTTTTTTGTAAATACATACAAATTATACATAGAAACACCCAGACTAAGACAAACATCCATATTCATGCACATAAATGTTTGACTTGTGCGGGAATCGAACTCGCGACCTCAGGCGTGGCAGTCGGTTATACTAACCACTACACCATCGAGGCCGACCTATATTAATTTCGATATTAATTCAAAATTGGTAAACAATTGTCTGCATTACTTTAATATTCTAACTATTAAAAACGGGTAATAGAATGATTATGCGTAGTAAGAAATGGCTCAACGTTTCGACCAGGTCGGTTAAAGATATAAATTATCTTCATCTTTAACAACGCCCCCACAAAGAACACTCACAATCGTAACTTCTATTTGTGAAACACAATATTTTTCCGTGTGGTGTTCGAACCTGCTACACACGGTACAGAGGCAATGGCGTGGTGACCACTTAAATCACTACGCCATCTATGCAGTCATATTTATACAATACTAGCTGACCCGCACAACTTCGTCTGCATCACATAAGAGAATATTCTCCGTTTTTGCAACATTTTTCATTAATGCTCTGCTCCTATTGGTCGTAACGTGATGTTGTATAATCTATAGCCTGCCTCGATAAATGGGGTATCCAACAATGAAAGAATTTTTCAATTTGAACCACTAGTTCCTGAGATTAGCACGTTCAACCAAACAAACAAACTCTTCTGCTTTATAATACTTGTATATATTAATAATTAAGCTTATTAACCTCTGAGTCTTCTTCGAAGAGGTTAATGAAAACACTATGTGGGTCTGTGTGTCTGTCTGTTAGTGACCGGCATAACTCCGGCACCACTGGACCGATTGACGATTGTAACTTGGTGTACAGACACCTTGGGGTCATCCCTTGGTCGAGTTTGAATATGGGCTCTGTGGGTCAAAAGACCCACGAGTTATAGGTATCAGAAGGTCACATGTATTTTAAATGCTGTTACATTCAAGACCTTATAACTTGGTGTGCAGACACCTTGGGGTCATACTTCGGTCGAGTTTGAATTTGGGTCCTGTGGGTCGAAAGACCCCCGAGATATAAGGGTCATTTCTTTTCATTACTTTTTTATTTAATACGAAGAGGTTGAATCCTGGGTTTTTCCACCCAGCTCGTTAGGTTAGGTTAGACAATTTTTTTATATATAGTATGTGAGGTTAATTTGATTTTTAATTACTCGTAAGTTAGCAGTAACAATGTCTATGAAAGTGTGTGTTCATATACCAAAGCTATAGTGACAATTTGACCAAGAATTACAGCGACAAAGGGTCCAAATGGAAGTTCCATTTAACAGGCTTGTAGCGGTCTTGAGGAGTCTAATATTAATGTCATCTATTAGCGGTACCGGCAATGAGATTGTGGTGAAACTTACTTCGTCACTAAACATTATAGTTATATTAGCTGCTACTACTGAGTTTATTTATTTCACATACACAACACTATAATAACTAAACATTTGCGCTATCAACATTACCGTAGAATAATAAGGATACGATGTAAATTTAAGGTGGTTTATTGGAGCAAGTTTGCAATTATGCTTCCATTTTAGGGTTCCTTAGCTCAAAAGAAAAAAGGAACGCTTTTAGGATCACTCCTTAACCTTATTAACAGAGAAATGTCATACACAGCAGTCGCCTGCTTTACTTATATATACTATGTTTTTCTGGTAGAATTTTTTAGGTAGCACTACTGGGTCTGCTGTGAGATCACTTTATTGTCCTGTGTGACTGTCTGTCTGTTAATCCCTTTTTCTCTTGGAAACGCGTGAATGTATCACGTTGAAATTAATATAATTAAATACTCAGGTCGGCAACACATTGAAACTGTGAAACACACTTCTAAGTTAACGCAATTCAATTGCTTTTTATATTTCCAATGTTTTTTTAAAAGGTAGTTCTCTCACTAGGAATGGTTCCTGTGTCGCGGGGGACTTTACAATTCAAAAACGGATACAAAGAACACCCAGACTTGGAACCGTTATTTGTGGAACACAACGTGTTGTCCCGTGTGGGATTCGAATCCATGACACTCGGCGCAATGGCAGTGGTGAGGCGACCACTCAAGCAACTACGCTACCTAAGTTACTGTGCAATTTAAATATACATACAGCCGTTAAGCTGCATATTTTGACACTTGCAATTGAATCAAAACCTATAGGGTACTTCCTGTTGACCTAAAACCATCAAATTTGTCAAGAAGTAATGTCAAATAGGAATAGTTAAGGCAAAAATTTAAAACAGTAAATAAACAGTAACATCATAAAAATAATAATTGCTTGTACGGAATCCACTGTGTGCCATTACGACTCATACTAGGCCGGATTTTTATTAATAAACACAAATTAAACTGCTATATACGGATTTTATCGCGTTGTTTATTTGACACTTTATTACAAAATTTTGAAAATTGTTACACTACTACTATTATTAAACTTTACTAATTTTTAAGCTAATTAAATTATTATTAAACTATTTAGATTTAATTTATTTTTACACTTTCCCCGACTTTTCGGTTGCTTTTCAGCAGCCATGGTCACGGGGAGACATGGTCAGGCAAGACAAGCAGTTTAATTTCAATGAATAATATTCGCGTAAATAGAAGACAATATTAAATAAACACAAATTTTACTCTGCCAGTCGACAATATATTTTCTCTATATAAAACCTATTCTGATAATCCTACCTAATATTATAAATATAATATAAATGCTATAAATTTAAATTAAACTACTTTATACGAATTTTGTCGCGTTATTTATAGTAAAAGTGTTTTAAAATAAACAACGCGACAAACTCCGTATGAAGTAGTTTATTTTAAAATAATATTATAAATGCGAATGTGAATTTGTTCATTTGTTACGCTTTCACGCCTCAACTCCCAATCGACCGATTGACATGAAATTTTGCATACAAGTTGTCAGGGGTACAGAAAAAACATAAGAAAAGAACATTTAACTTTCATCTATACTAATATTATGAAGAGGAAAGATTTCATTTTTTGTTTGTTTGTTCAAAATGAAGCCGTTCCTCTTTTAATCAACCGATTAAAAAATATATATTTTACTATTAGAAAGCTATATTATCACCGAGTAACATAGACTATATTCTATTTTCAAAAAAGGTACTGTTACTAACATAACCTAACCTACTTTTAGGCGAGCAAAGCCGCGAGCAAAAGCTATCTATAGTCGACTTCAATTCATTAAGATGAAAATGTATACAAACCAAATTGATGTTAGATTTGTTAAATTTATCACATTATTACTTACTAAATGGAATAAGTAACACATTTATCCATATTTTTAACGTTTTTACATGATATCTTAGTGTATTTTAAAGCAATTGGCGATTGATTAATAAATAATTATTTGATTTGAAAAATCTTAGACGAAACGTGAGGTTATTTGTCAGATGAAAAATATCTATAATTTATGATTGCTTAAGGCTGTACGTTAAAAAAAATGGTATATGTCGTAATATTTTTAGTAATTGATTAGTTAATCGAAAATTGTTCAATAAACAGAAAATTAAAATTAATTTTCAGTAAAATACACGGTATTTAGAGGAATATAAAATTTAAATTAATCTGTCAATAATAATTACTAATTATTCCGTAAGTTATTTTTCAACAATGTATAATTATGTACCTTGCAAATGTTTTTACTATATTCTGTTTGGTCAACTGCGGACATCGAATGATGGCCACAATTATAACGCGGTAAGATATAATTGTAGCAGTGTTTATGTAATTTCTAAGTATTTTGCTGCATCAAATCAAATGATTCCATTAGGTAATTAATTGATTTACAATTGACGCTACAATTAGACATTACTAAAATGTCTATGGTCATGTCAATGAACCGTTTGTATACCTTTTGATTTTATTGTAGGTATTGAAATTGACTATAGAATATAAATACTGTTTTCGAGCAAGCGAAGCCGCGGGCAAAAGCTATTTTTAATAATTTGGCTGCTATACTGCCTTTTATACAGAAAAATAGTACAGTTCCCGAGGGATAGAAATTGATTGACAAAATTTATATTAAGGGTGAAACCTGAATTTATCTGCGTAATGTCTAGTAAAAATATATTTAATCAATTCCAACCTATTCGAAGCTGCTAAAAATAGATACTGACAAAATTATTGAAAGTATAATTATGAATCAGTGGATATTAGGGTTTACAAAGGACGCGCCTGGGCGGATTGTCGACAAAATAAATTAGGGATTTCCGAGCCACGATGCCATTTACAATTAATGACCGGTGTCGTGTCGCAGCGTCGGCGTCGCCCGACTGCTTTGTACACAAAGTGATCTTTTTACACTGAAATATTTCAGCTGATAGCGTCGATGAGTGATTCGGATCGTTTTATGAGCTGTCCAGCTTTAGACTTTGAAGATATAGGATTTCGATTTTAAAAGTAATCTGAGTACATTAAGCATGAATGAAATGAATGAAGTATTGAAGTATGTATTAAGGTTTAACTGTAAAATATAGTAATGCAGCGATTTTTCTTTTCATTTGCAGTTTTGTATGTTCCACGGCTGGACAAAACCAAGGCTTACCAACACAGTGATTTGAAATTCCAAGAGAGACCTTGGACTTCCAAACCACTGTGTTGGTAGATATTCCCAGCAAGTCCCTTTCAAAGGCGTCCAGGTCGTACCGCCATCTTTGTTTAGGTCTGCCCTGATGCCGTTGATTGCCTTGTGGCATGCAATTGGTGACGAATAATTATTACAGCAATAGTATTGACAGTACGGATGGCGTAGTTTATGTGGTCACATCGCCACTGAAGCGGCGCCGAGTGTTTTGGGTTCGATCCCCACAAGGGACAAAAAATCGTGTGATCATCCACTAATAGTAGTTCCAAGTCTGGGTGTTCTTTGTGTCCATTGTTTGAATGTTTGTAAATTCGTCCGTGACAAAGAAATTATCCCCAGTGCGGGAGTTATAGTTATGCTCCATTACGCCTACCTCCTACATGCTCCAACTTTCTTTCCTAAAGGGTCGGCAACGCGCAAGTGATGCCTCTGGTGTTGCAGGCGTCCATAGGCTACGGTGACCACTTACTATCAGGCGGGCCGGGCCGTATACTTGTTTGCCACATTAGATGTATAAAAAAAAGAAAAAAGAAACAATTTCTGTATGTACTTGGAAAATTCAGACGCTTCTATAGTATAATATGTCTAACGAAATATATTTCACGAATATAAAGTTTAACTAATCACAATCCCATGTAACATCAATACAGCTAGTTTAAAGTATTATACTATACTACTAGTTGTTTTCCCGCGGTTTCACCAGCGTAAGTCCCGTTCCCGTGTGAATATCGGGTTTTACCCCTTTCACCCCCTTCGGGGTGGAATTTCCAAAAATCCTCTCTTAGTGCTCCTCTACACTCTTCCAAGGAAGATACATGCCAAATTTCAGCTTCTTGCGTTCAGTAGTTTCGGCTGTGCGTTGTTTGTCAGTCACTCAGTAACGGAAGAGTTTTATATAATATAGATTGTCTTGTATAATAATCTTGTTATATTATTGGGACATGACAATTATTTTATATTGTATATATTGTATATTATATACTTTATTTTATTTGCCCCACATGCCAATAAAAGTATTCACTCAATAATTTCATTTCACTCCGCGTGATATAGAGCGTTTAATACCAGATGGGCCCGACCAATTCATTAATAGTCATAGTAGGCAATAGACATACCTATATATAGAATGAATGATTTTCTCTTTGATCGCGTGCTCTAAAAAACAGCCATAGCTTTTACTGGAATTTAATTTACTCTCGATTTCTCTCATGCCGAAGTTGACAACAATTATTGGAAATGCGGAACGTTCATAAATAAAACACGCAAAAATTCTTAAATCTCTATGGAGTTATTAGGGCATAATTGGATTTTTGATGGAGCACCGTATTGAGGGATCAAGGGAACCGGAGGTGGCCGAAGGCTCTTTAAAGATAGCGACGTACAATGATGTGCTTAACTTCCCCATTGAGGCTAACGGAAGCTATTTGATTTGTGATACTTGAAGTATCTATACAAATTGTTTACGTAAAAATGTTTGCAGATATTAAGTTTGTATCGTGTTCTAGAGTTGAAAGTACCTACATTGAAAATAGATTATAGTATTGTAGACCAACAAGCGCTCGGAGCTAAGCGGTGTTGGCGTCGGTTATAGGAACAAAACGTATTATAGCGCCATCTACTGACATTTTTACGATGAAGTATAAAATTAATAGACTGTCTATTTTGCCATAACGACCATTTTCAAGAATTGTATTTTATATATCTATTGAAATTTACTAAAACTTTATACGGATTATATCGCATTTATATTTTTGTTTATACATACATATATCTATTTTTATTTTTGTGTTTTCTTTTTATTAATATCCAAATTAGCCATAGTGTAAATCCGTGACCATAGCTAATGCAAGTTGGCCAACACAAACCCATGCTAATATCAATTGGTATAAAACCGCCACTTTTGCAAAACAGAGATCATATAACCGTTTTTAGTATTGCTAATTGAAAACTTACTATTTCATCGGGCTAAATATAATGCACTAACTAATCTTGAGGAGTACATTCTTAGCGTAGACTAAATGAATACTTGATAGGGTACCGGGCAGTCAACGGTAATATCCAGACAAAATATCTACCGAATATTAGTAGTAAAGTAATATTAGAGAGGATCATCCAATATTAGACGTTTACCTTTCTATAAATCTGAATTTTGCTTTACTAGAACATTGAAGACTGTAATAACGTTAAATAAATCCAGAAGTAATAATACCCAGTGGCGTTCAGCTGTCCGAAATCGGCCATTAATATTAGCTGCGAGTAATATTTTGTGCGCTAACTGGCGGTAACGGCGGTAACAGCGGTAAAAGCACGTAATATTGAGACGCAGCGGCAACGTCCGTGACTGTAATTACGGCGTGCGGCAATTACGCAACACTACTCAATTTCTATCACCACGTGCTGTATAAAGGGCATTTCGTTTGGTATAAAGGATGGATAGAGGCGTGGAGCGAGGCGTCGATTTGTGTATATGTATGATATACAAATGTGAAGACTTTGCTTGTGTTGTCGCTTTGATAATAATTTACGTAATTTTTTTAATGCGTAAGTATCGTTTATAATTCGTATCATTTCTTTAAGCCTTTTTGAAAAGGCAGCTCTCGTACTAGAAATAATTTCTGTGTCACGGGACTTCACATACATTTAAACAATGGACACAAATAATACCCAGACTTGGAACAACTATTTGTGGATCAAATTTGTTTCAATGGCGAGACGATTATACATACAACTACGACATCTAATATAAATGCCCACTAATCGATACACCTTTGAATGCGGAATCACAATAGCAAACAAGGGATTTATGGAAATTTAATGATTTTCAGCATTTAATTTCATTCTGTAGTAATAGCACATTACTACTTAAAAACATTTCGATAATCATATCTATTATATAAAGCATCTGACAATTTTTTTTTAAAATAAATGACTGAATATCCTCGTATAAAAATGACAAACGTGACAGCTACTGAAAAAAGAAGATAAGAAATGGATATGAATTCTATATTTTTTAATTTATCTTATTAAATTACAGTTTTAAATATGCCCGTTTTATCTAATACTATCACGCTTTATTTCAATAAACGTCGCTTAAAAGATAAAACACGTCAATTAGCCTGTGACAGTTCACCGCCGGGCATAGCCAAATTATTAAATTATTACAGCAAGCGTAGCATTACACTAAATTATAGCCCTAATTACGCCAATAAGCCTAGCTCTACGAGTATACGTTTCAGGGAAAAAGCACGAAACTTACACGCCACACATCTCTACGCACCGCAGCAAGCGTAACTTTTTTCCTATATAAAGATACTAGGAACAAATGCGAAGGACTTCACAGACATTCAAACAACGTACACATAGAACACAAAGATTCGGAATAATTATAGATCACACACATTTTTGCATAGCCACCACTTAAACTACGTAGTTTGCCATGCGTGCAGTCTTTGATTCAGTTATCTGTGACCATTCAAACAATGGACATACAAAACACCCAGACACGGAACAACTATTTGTAGGTCACACAAATTTTTGCAATTTTTTGGCAGTGACAAAGCGACCACTACTTCTAACCAAATACTATGCCATGCTAAAAACTGCCCGTCTTTGGCTCCGTACCCTCAGGTCTCGTGTATCGCTTATACCTTGAGCCACAATTTGTTCCATCGGACGTTATACCTCTATTAGCGCAGCAGACGTTCTGTTATTGGGTGCGCGGGGCGTTACAGCGTGTTTAGTGTTATTGCGCGCGTTACCGCTAAAACCGCTACTGCTTATGGTGACTCTTTCTTTGAATACTAACGATTTCCTATAATAGCTTGGAACATTTGTTTCTTTTATCAGAATAACTACTTATTTAATGATAATTGCCATTACAACAATTTTTATTATTTAATGTCGTTTGACGAAATTCTACGCATGATTTAAATCTCGCGTAGCAATCTACTAAGCTTTCCTTAACAGAAAAACAAAAACAAATCGCTTTGCCAGATTCAGAAACAGAACACACCTCACGATGAAGTGCCAATATATGTCACGGGAACAAAAATGCAGTCGATAACTTCATTAATTTATATAATCGAGCAATGGAAATCATAATAGATTTAGCCCCTTTAATCAAAGAATTTTACGTCTTTCATTCATAAAAAATATATTTACTATTTTACAAATAGGCATGAATAGACGTAACATCAGCAATATACAACATAAAACAATGAATACTCTTTTGCATGTCACCGTCATAAACATCCATCGTTATCGATATTGCCTGTTCCCATGTGTACCGAGAAAAGTATAGCGGTTTTTAAAGTAGTCAAGTGGTTTGAATACATTACGTGCTCTACAGTGGACTTTTGAATAATTTTTCCTCCCCTTTAAACTCTTAAATTTAAACTGAAAATCTACTTTTGAGATCAAACCAAAATATGAATAGTTCCAAAAAAAATATCTACTAGCTATTTTATTAGATCTTACTATCGCAAATTTACTTTATTGCCACTGAGACTTTAAAATTATTAATATTAAATATGTATTTCAATCCTCCTATCGATTAATATTATCACGTGTTAAATATAATTTTTCAAATTATTCTACCTTATTAAATACGTATTCCAAATCCATATTAAACGTATTTTATTCGAGATCGGGATCAAAGCAAGAAGCCTAACAAATTAAAAAATTCAATAGATTGAAATAAAGTACCAATAGCTCAAAAGCCAATGAAAGTAGAGCACAGCTTAACATCTCTTATATAAAAGTCTTAACTGTGAGCACAGTCGCCGAGCGTAGTTGTAAGGCCTAAGCTTTCCTAAAGGAGATTAGTGCGTACCAAAAGGTCAAACTTACAAAGTTTTAATGCCTGATTTCATTTGAAGCAAATATTTTATTTAAACTAGGAGTGTAGTTTAAAGCTAAGAGGAAAAGCAATTTGCTGTAGGTCCATCATAAATACATGAAGTTAGTGAAAATTATGCAAATTCGTGGCTCTTAACTTTAGCAATAAATCCTCGTGAATGTACTCCACTTGATCATGCTGTTGACATATAAAGTTGTTACGCAGTTAAAGGCTAGACCGGTGCCGCGATGGTGGTATCCAGTAATATTAATTGTAAAATATGACCTGACATGATATAGGGAAGGTCTGTTAGAGATTTATATCAACGATTTATAGACACCTATGATTAATTGTTTCAAAAATACATGCGAATAATTCATTTTTAAAGTACATTTTATGGCATTTTGTGGTATAAAAAACAAATGACGTCTTTTGTCAACATATTATGTGTTATTCTGATAAAATGCTTCATTTTTTTTAAAGCACAGAACCATACGAGGTTCATTGATTTAAACTAGACTGTGGTACATACTGGAACAGCTCTACAGATAATTATTTCTACCCTACAGAAGATGCAGCCAAATAATCTTGTATTGTACACCTGGAAATGAATAGGATTTCTAAGGATCCCCTTCTATGGAAGGGGCTGTGCTATTTGCTGGGGACTAATTTGATTATGTGTCCCTTGTCTCCTACCTTAAAGCTTGGTAAACATATTTCTTACGTTCCGAAATTCCTAAACTAAATACTTAAATTATTTAATTTTAATTCAATGTAATGTGTTACAATATAATTTTTTGCATAGCATAAGGTGCTCTACATGGTTGTAGATATTTTGAGGTGTTATGAAATGTTTATAAGTATATTACTAGTCAGCTAAGATCAACAATTCTTTGCAAGCACACGCACAAATAACTCTGACTTTCTGGCATCATTATCTACATGCGCTTAATTGCAAATTTTGTACCGGTCTTCGTGAAAATAATGAACCTAAAAAATTTTTTGTCGTTATCAAATAGGTACGTCGTCTAACATATTGACTACGAATGATAGTACATAATACTTGTGTTTGCAATAAGCATATTACGCAGATATTTAATAGATCCATAACGCGTCATCCTTTTTAGGATGATATATTGAATCAGTCATCAGCTTTACGTCAAATCACTCACAATTCAAACTTAATTCAACCCAAACTGCCATTTACTTGCTTTATTTAAATTTACAACAAAGATTCTAACTTTACCTAATTAGTGACAAAGAACAAGGAATATATCTGTAACACATTGTAAGATAATTAATTGCACGACAAAGTAAAGCGGCCGTAATAAAACCCGTCAAAGTAGTTTACT
Organism: Catocala fraxini; assembly: GCA_930367265.1. Lineage (NCBI taxonomy): Eukaryota > Metazoa > Arthropoda > Insecta > Lepidoptera > Erebidae > Catocala > Catocala fraxini. Next base: position 8,477,427 of record OV884025.1, on the reverse strand, counting down.
TTTGGAACTCCTGTAATAAAATTTGAACGTTACATACATTTTAAGTAGCAATTTTGCAATTTTATTTCTTTGAATATTCGAATGTATATATTGAATCACCATCTTTCTAGCCTTATTATTCCCAACTGTTTTGAAGTCGACTTTTTGATTGTCATAGGTATGCCTATTAGTTTTACAACGATGCAACAGCTTAACTCAGAAATTCTGGGAAAACTTACTTATAAACTCACTTCTGAATCCGCAGTAACTTCTTTTGTAACGATAGTAATAATAGATAATGAATTAATTTGAGATGGTAGGTATATAAGTTCGAGATGAAAAGTTTTACAGAATAGCAAGACTGACTGGCGCAATCCAAAGAAATAACGATTTATTTCAGATTACTGCTTGCTTGTCAAAGTATTTATTGCTTCTTGTTATTCTCCTAAAGCACGTTCAGTGGTACCTGATGGACTCTCTAGACCAAGTTTCTTTTATCCAACATTTAGACTGTCTCTTCTTTTTGATCTTGTCGTAAAATATAAACAAATTTATATTATTTTACTTTTACTTCACTATTTCCATTGTCACAAATATTTTTTTCTAATTTATAATAGTTGTGATCTGTTTTAAATTCAATAAAATATTTATATGTCGAATAAAAGCATAAAATGAATTAAAATTTACCAATGACATCAATTATAAATACAACTTTGCAATAATAATTCTTAAACTGATCACATGGTCTTAAAAATGTAATTCAACTTAAGTATTACCGCCACTCATATTACACGTCTCTCAACCGATATCATAACACAATCTGTATGTATAGACAATAATTTCTAAATGAGTGATTCTGTACTCACTACAGTATCTGAGGCCGTGCAACTAACGCTAGCAACTTCAGAGGCTCTTGGAAAGCAATTAGAGCCACTCAAACGTATAATGGCCGCGGCTAGCGACGGAAACCGGTGAAACCGCTACAGTAGAATACTTGCACCATACCTCGTGAACACAATATAGGACCAACTTTTACTTTGTAGTTTACAGTTTTAGGAATATATTTTTACTTCTATTTTTCCTGTCTTGTTGGCCCAATTGTCTTTAAGATTACTGGTGAATGGGCAGTTCCGTAATAAAGTAGCCGGGCAAAATGAAGATTATTTTTTATATCCGGTATACACTCGTATATATACAGGTCGTCCCTTAAAGTATAGATAGATATTTCTAAAACACCTTATATTAAAGACATGAGGATATACAAAATATTTCCCAGGTAGTATATATGAATATAAAATTTACTCTATCTACATATTAATAGCAATAACCTCCTATTTTTACGGGATAAAATAATGTATCATACCATTCTCAAATATGTATTCAATTCAATACGTATTTTTAATAATTTGAATTTATATGTAGCCGTGAACAACAGTGTGTGAAAACAGAAAAGCAATTGAAAAAGAACTAGGAACTACCTTTTGTTTGGACTACCTGTTAATTATTATTTACAATACATTGACCTGCATCGACCACACATCCCACTCTATTGTAAAATTCATTGATATATGGATATATAAAAAAAAATTAAACCAAAATACATCCATGGAGTTTCTTGTCTGTTCTTCTCTATAGGATTCACTTTTGGAACTGACACCTAGCTTTTGACGTTTTAAAAGTGCCTGTTACTCAGGCCTATTTGAAATAAAAAAAAAATGACTGACCTAGGAAGCATATTTTCCTGTTTATTTGGTTCCCAACAGCTGTACTATAACGGGTTTATGGGACAGCCTGTATATGCAGTTGACAGCAATAGATTCTGTTTCTATTAAATAGGACATAAATACGTAGTTGCGCCTAATCTAACCTACTTCTCTAAAAGATACTAGTAGTCGCCAAGTGGTCAAAATTAAACCACAATACCTTGTTACTTTTAATAAATAAAATTAACTAATCCATATCCATATGAACTTTAACTATGCTAAATCTCATACTCATAATTATGTGCCGGTGCCGTGTCAATATACTTTAAAAAGGGGTACAAAGTTTTCTCATCACGTATAAATATATAGATAGAAGCTGTAGTTAGTATTAAATATGACAATGTACACAAATTTATCACAACGATGTTCTTTTAAAAAAAATTGGTTTCAGTAACTTTCCCTCTGGTCTGTTAGCAAGCTTTCGCCGTCATTGACGGTTGTCAGCAAAAGAAGAGCGAGGGAACTTTGTTTACATTACGACTAAGTAAAAAAAGTGCATAAAACTTACGGCTATATTCCAGCATATAATAGCACCATTCACGTGTCTCGGAAGTAATTAAATGCACTCAAAACTGTAATGTTCGCGCTGGAATAGAGAATTGCACCGTAACTCAAGGGGACGGCAATGATACTTCATGGGCTTACCTATGCTTATAGTTAGGTATTAAAACTGGTATTGTTCTTTAAGGCTCATAGCTTATAGATGTCTGTTTGAATACAATCTACTTTAAGCTAATCGGTTTCGTTGTTTCGGCCCTTGTGTGGAAGTGAGTATGCTAGTTAGGATATTAAAATCTCACCGATTTCATAGCCGGTAATAGTGCTTTACTTTTGACAGTCCTTTAAGAATATGGGGCCTCCTCATAAGAAATGAAAGAGGCCTTTAATTCTTTAAACGTACTGAGAATGCAATGGAAATCAGTTTACTAATTTTGTATAATATAGCGATAGTTGAAAACTTGTACACAGTAACTCATAATGCAAACTTCCATTGCGTGATTTATGATTGTATGGACTATGTGTAATTGAATACAGCGCCATCTCTTGTAACTAGTTGTAACTTTCTTCGTGTAGGACCCGGCACACTATATTAAGCAGATTTTTATTTGCTGTCGCATATACGTAGCTCTCCCCTCTAGCATTTTTAGCTCGTATGAAAAGTGACTGGTCAATTTAGTAAGAATAATTACAAGAATTTTAGTACCCGCTACTGCTTGTGGATTGTATCGAATGAGGACAAAGGAGTGACTTTAGTCAGTTCGGAAGTAGGTAGCTTTTGATGTTCACGTGACTATTTTTACTTGTTTCTTCTTCTAATATCATAGCATGTTGTTATTTATTTTTATTGTTTGCACTTCAGTTCATTGAGTTTAGTAACAGTTTCAATTTTCAACTTATCTTAGACAGAGGAAATGTAATACTTAATATCATAGTAAAACGTTTGCAGATATTTATTAAAAGCAAAATAAAAGTAATCTTTAAACTACGTACTGCACTAATTTAAAGCTTACTGGCGACGTGGTATAACGTGGTAACGTGGTGGTTTGTTTGTATTTCTGGGTGCCGAGAGCGAGTTGTTTTTACGTTAGCGTAATCGAAACGTTTACCGCATTTAGCTCTCCGATTGGTTAAGAGCTTGGAGCGGGCCAATCAGAGCGCCGAACGTCATGAACGTGTCGATCATGTTAACGTAAAACTAACTCGCACTAAGCACTCTATGTGATCATTAGGTTCCAGGCTTAATTCCTCCGTCAGTTCTCAATAGCAACATAGAATCTAAAACTAGACTAGTTTAATTGCATTATATCTAAAACATGACGAAATGACGGTGTGATGCACTTTTGTTTACCCTTTGGGTTATATAAATGGAACACTATGTAATAATGTATAATTATTTTAATTGTTGGTATAATCGTAATCAGTATCAATAAAATGATAAAACGGCTGCGTATGAAACAAAGAGCAATTGTATAAATATTAGATGTACAGGACAGTCATAATCATTGTAAAATCATACTCAAATGCAATTTAATAATATTATTAGTTACATAAGCCTATTTTGTGCAATTAAACGGGTATATTTAATATTAAAGTACATATTCAAGCTCAATATCAGCGTAGTTAATAATAATTAATATTTTATAACTTTATTGAATTAATATTAATATCACTAATGAGTAGCGCTGGCAAGTTCATACGCGCTAACATGTCATTATTATCGAAAACCACAAAATTAAAATCTGTTGGGTCTGGCCACCGGTGTGATATCGCACTCTTAATAAAACAGCGACTTAACTCGAAATTTAAAAGTAAGGTAATTTGTACTCTAATTGTATATGTTAAATTCTAATATTATATTTGTGTTAAATCATTGCAATAGAGTTCAAATTTGTTGAATCCAAAATACTGAGATAAGTCTCTGTTTTATTAAGAGTGCGATTATCTATTGACTCGCATGTAGGTATATAATATAAATCATATACCTTAATAGTAGTAGATAGTCTAGTGCAAACTTACCTTATATACGTCGAAAACTAAATCCAAATTGAATTATGTAGAAATTTTTGTGATAAATGTGCACAAATGCACATACAAAACACGAAGTCTATTTACGATTTTGTAGATCGCACAAAGTGTTATAATGATGGCGATGAAGAGTAGATAGCAAACTGTGAGTGTCTCATCTCTGCTTACACGTTTGATGATACATAAGCGCAATGCTATGTCATCTCTAGAATGGCACCAACTTTTATCACAAAGAAAACATTGTTATACCTTTAATATACAAAGTCAGATAAGAACAGAAAATCTTTTGATCAGTGTTACGCACTTGACCTCAAGTTGTTTCGCTTCATTATATTTCTCCAAGTTATGAGAGTAAACTTGGGTGAATCGACTCCTTCACCGGTCAAAGGGAACTACTTAGTAACCTATACTTTCACTTCAGTTTTTTATATTTGCGAAGACTGTTAGTTTATAATACAAAAATATCATAACTTTAAGAGTAGTTCTGTTCTCGAAGATATGAGAAGTCTACCAACCCGGACTGGACCAACGTTGTGGAAAATGGCCTAACGCTTCTCACACTGAGAAAAGGCCCGTGCCAGCAGTGGGAAATTTTATGTCATTATGATATTATTATATGTATTATTAAAAGTACCAGATAATGAGGGTAAATATTTCGATTAAATAAATATGGTACATCTAATAAAAAAACGAGTTTCAATTTTTCAGTACAATTCAGCAATTTCATACTTTAACTCCTAATAAATTTATTGAAAAGCGATTGTAATACATCTGCCAGACGCCTAGTTACACAGGCGTATTGCTGTTATTTACTCTCCAACATTACTAAAATTACGCTTCGTACTAACGCATACATACTACTAATACCAATTCAAATTGAACACTATTATTAAAGTTTCAAATACTCATCAAGTTCATCGCAGCGTAACGTCGACTCAACGCAGCGTCAACGCAACATCGACGCCGCTCATTACACGTCTCAGTTGTTCTAATTGCTTCCAGTTGTGTGTTTATGTGTATATGTGTATGTGTGTGTGTGTGTGTCGCCGGCCGGCGTCGCGTCTGCGATCAAAATATACGCGGATATTGTCACACTTTATTACTTTAACTACGGTGTTATATATACAGCGATGCTTTGTTTTCAGAGCGTTATTGCGTGTGGTATTAAAGGTACGTATTGTTCTACCCTTTATATTATTCTCTTATTATAACCTGCCATCATAAAAAAGGCTTTAGCTCTAGAACGACTTATGGAATGCTAGGGCTATGTTCGAACATTTTTGATTTAGAGCAAGAAACATTGTAGAAAAATTAAAATGTCTGACATTACTCTTGTAGTTTGAAAGTAGAAGAGGTGCGCAGGTACATTTAGGTAAACCGATAACCATCATGGTAGAATCTTTCTTTATTGGCGACCATGGAGACGCATGTGGCGATTCTCTCTTAATCTGAATAATATAAGGATAATAATAAACATGGTAAGAAGCCTTTCAATGCACGCAGGACGGCATCGCATCACATTACCTGTATTTTTTTAACAATCTTCATTATTTCTTCACGCGCAGGTAAAGGCTTTTTGAAGATTTCGACGTCATCTCAGTTGCATAAAATTAGCAGCTTTACTGGCACGCACAATAAAAAACCTATTTACCGAGTAATTATAATCTAAAAGAACAAAATAAAATCCGTTCTGTCAACATATGGCTGCCACTCGGTTACTAAACCATCCCCGAAAACATCTCACCGAGTGATTGCATAATACATTTGTCATCGACATCAATGTTGCAAACACAACCCTGAGCGGTCAGGGCCGCATCAATTTTGCAGCCCCAGCATACATTGCTCTGTTACGTCGTACGACGATAGGTATAACGCTTACCAGCTGCTCGTTGGACAGCGAGCTATAAAAAATGTTTGTGATTTTCGTTGGAACGTGGGCTTGGAATAACATTATGTAATGTCGTCAGTTTAAACTATAAAGCCTATTGCAGACGACTGACAACTGCATTTGAATTTAGTAGATTAAGATCAAGGAATATTTTAATTTATGGAACGCATTACCGTTTTGTATCTGTACTTCTTTTAAAAACGCTGGCCGCATCATTGTTAGGTTGAAGTGAATCTGGACTGGACATATCTGTCGTTCATATCTGAAACACTACTTATTGGTCTCCAAATGTCATAAAACGTCTACGCAACAGACTCAAAAGAAGATGGTGAGATAAGATCGACGTCTTTTTGAATGATCAGACCTAACTTACCATTGGCAAAAGGGGAAAGGGGTTTCTTGCAGTGGGATGAAACTTGCTAAAATAATAATAATTAAATACAGTTGCATGTGTTTCGATCTTCTTCTAATTCCGATGTCTTTAAGCGGATTGTGGTGAAATACCTCGTAAGGCTTTCAAATGTTGGTCGAGGATTAAGATAGTAGTAACATTTACTATTGAACTGACTTTAACAAAAAAAGCATATCGCACTCTTAATAAAACAGAGACTTATCTCAGTATTTTGGATTAAACCAATTTGAACTCTATTGCAATGATTTAACACAAACATAATATTAGAATTTAGCATACACAATTACAGTCCAAATTGCCTTACTTTCAAATTTCGAGTTAAGTTGCTGTTTTATCATCGTCGTAAATTCGATACATATACGCAGCAAAACCTGATTCTGAGATAGTTATATGTATTTTTTAGCTATTAACTGTCATTCGTAAGACAAAAAAGTGGGTTGACTCTACCTATCCTTAACGAAGCTTGTTGAATTGCCATCAGTGCCAGGCGAGCAAATAACAATAAGTTGTGTAGGCGGAGCCTCGAACACCTCATTATTGCCCGTACCATTATTCTGCGTCGTATGCGTAAGACTTTAAATGGTGATTGCCTTCAATATGAGAAAAAAAAACGTTTATAGCACTACTGAATATTGGAAAATAATATCTCTTGAAGACAGTAGTACAAATGGACCAATTTAATAAATACCTATACACTTTTTATCGGGTCTTCGTACTGTTTATTTTATTGCACACTTAGCTGCCTTCTGGATATTTTTCTTTGTATCTACTGTCGGAAAATGGAGTAATGCAAGTTATATCGTAATGATTTATTATTTTTGTTGATGTAACAAGTGCGACTACAGAGTACGTAGGCACTGTCAGCGGTAGTCTAGTTTCTTCTTTGAGATCAGGGGTTCATTTAATCTTTTGTTTCAGGGTTTGTAAAGTGCGCAACACAAAGATTGTCTAAAGTGGCGTATCTTATTATGCTTTTCCAAATAGACTGCTTTAATTTTGAAAGAAGTTTACACAACCAGTTTTCAAAACAGTATTGATGTTAAGTTTATTAACTAATAAATTATAATTATTTTTGGAAACGTAATTTAATTAATTTAAACAATATTTTTACATCTCATTAATATGCGCCTTAGAGAAAAATATATTTTGTAGATTAAATTTATGGTCTTACGTCAGGAAGTAATACCATGAATAGCTTAATCGGTAAAGCAACGACAAGATATTTCGAGATCGATATTTCAAGTTCTGCTTAATTTATAGCCTTTTTCTTTATAATAATTTACAAAAATCGTAAAAGTTATAATACATTACTAACTTATTAACCACTCACTAGCCAAATGTACGCAAAAACATTAGTCGTCAACAGTTATTAGGTACTACTTCATTTTATCTAAATACAATACAATAAAATTCTTTATTGCTTGTCGCAATGTTGTATATTAGTTGGTAATCTTAACCTCTGTTTCACCTTAAGAATAAACTCTAATGGCGTCAAATCCGTATATGAGCGCATGCAGCCAGATTACATAAACTAAAAAAATAACTCATGGAATACTATATCAATAGATAAAAATGAATGAATGAAACTAATATTATTAAAAGGAAAGATTTGATTGTTGTTTGTTTGTAAGAATCTAAGTCAAAAACAACTGAACCGAGTTGAAAAATTCTTTCACCGTTATTAACGAGTAACATGCGCTATATTTTATTTTTTAAAAAGAACTTTTGCCTATCCTACTTTACGTAAGCGAATCCGAATGCAAAAGCTAGTAAAATATAAGACAGCTGATATAAAGCCAAAAGTAATATAAAGAAATATAAAATGAAATTGAAGCATATACGTACACTAAAATTGAAGCCATCACTTAGCAATCCGACACCAGAACATTTCTCGTTCCTAAAACAGACAGTAATACGTAATAGGAAAGCGCAGAGTAAATTGCAGTTGCATATCTGGATGTGTGACGTAATGTAACAGATAGTACGTCACAGACGATAGGATGAAGCTCGAGTGGTGTAAACATTCGCGCATTGGAATTGCTAATCATGCACCGCCACTGCCAGACGCTCTCCAGTACGCGCTCACACCGGGGCCTTAAACACCCGCGCCAACTACTGCAGTAATGGATGCGAGACGTGGCATTAAACTAACTCCAGCGAACTTGCTTGATATCTTGAAATCTCGGCAGCTGAACACTGAGACGAACAATGCTTTTGTTGAGAGTCTTTAGGTGTTTCTTAAAGATTTGAGCTTCACAGTCTTACATGACAAGTTTATTTTTCGCATATACTCTATTTTCTATTGAGTTTCATATACTATATCGTAATTTAGTAAGCGCATTTTACAGTTACTCTTTCAGAGGAGACTAAAATGTGCATAAATTCGTTTTTCGACTTTTTTCATACAACAGTTTTGTTACTCAAAGCTCTTATGCCTATAATAAACAAAAAAGCCTTATAAAATTAGAGTTAAGTTTGTTCGAATATTAATCCAAACAATGTTAGACAGTAAAAACCCATCAGTCTCATCGTACACTTCAGCATTTTGATAAAATGAAAAATAGTTGTATACTGTCAAAGTACTCGGCTGCTTGTTTGCTACAATCAGCCGACTTTCCTGAAGGTATCTGACTACCTCTATGACTATTTGTTCTAGGCTAAATGAAATAAGTATAGGGGCGATAAAAATGGTATTGCTTAGTTAAATATGTCAGCTTGAAGTATTCTTACTAACCAAGAGAAACACAGTAATAATGTTACTGCTCTTAGTCTGGTTTCATAATTAGTGTATGTAGTAGAACTAACAATTACATGAATCTACAGGTAACTACTTACAAGAGTCCAGTGGACAGCACCTTCCCAGACAAGTCGTTTTATTCGTGTCTTCACCAATTACTTGCCAACGGTAGGCTCTAACATTATATACAGCAGCGATAGCTCAGTGGGGAGACCAACAGACTGCAATGCAGGCCATGCAATGGTCTCGGGTTCGAACCCACGTCGTGTACCTCTGACTTTCGGAAGTTATATGACTTTTCGAAATTATGTGCTAATTGATTGACAATTATCGCCTGCTCCGTGCCCAGGAGAGCACGTTAAGCCGTCGGTCCCGGCTGCCATGAACATCTATGGCAGTCGTTATTGGGAAAGTCAGTACCCTCTAATATCCTGACACTGGTCTAGCCTTAGGGTATCGTTAGCCTTCGGCTTGCGGAGGTCAGGTGGCAGCCGCTCCGTGTAAAAACTGATATCCAGTCAAATCCGGTTAGACTAGAAAAGCCGACCCCAAGTGACTTGGGAATAATAAAGGCTAGGGAGAAGAGGAAAATGTTTTTGTTAGCGAATGTTAGAGCCTACTCTAACATTCGCTAACAAAAACATTTTACTAACTAATGACAAACAAAGATATGTAATCTTTGCGCAACTTGCTACAAGTTAAATTACTTGAAAGCTTTAGTTATTATTTCTCTGTGCTCTGATTTGGGAGAACGCGTTTTAGCGTCACGCATAAAAGACTAGAGAGTTTTTAATGCAATTTTAGATTTTTGTAGCTTAGTTTAATTTAAACAAGGTCATGTAACTCTGTTCAATAGAAGCGAAGATATAGTGCATAGTGCGATCCAAGTAATCATTGTAACGAAGTCTCAAGAAAAATCTAGTTCACTAATAAAGCGACAAGCATGCGCATGATCCACCTTAGTATAGACATGAGTGTTAGCAAGGTATCGATCATCCTTCCTTTCACCTTTACTGGCAGTTACAGGTATAAAGTCGTTTGGTCCTACTGCTGACAGTAACTGTATAGATCGTCCTAAAAAGTTTTTTAACGTGGGGGTATGCATTATAAAACAAAGTCCTCCGCTGCGTCTGTCTGTCTTTTCGCGGTAAACTCAAAAACTACTAAACGGATTTTCATGCGGTTTTCATCAATAGACAGAGTAATTCAAGAGAAAGGTTTAAATTAATATTTTGTTAAGACTGCGCCGAGCGTAAGACAGATAATGACAGAGCTCGTGCGGCGCATACTCAAATCGGCGCGCGGCCGCCATTGTAAAATTGAATGGAGGATTTGAAGTGCGTTTTTGATAAATATGTATCTTTATTGTCAACCAATAACTTAAATATTTGGGACGGACAAATTGTAATATAACTATTTATGTTTCGTTTAAGCTGTAAAATAGGATAGATTTTTACTGTTATAACCTAAATATCACGTAACAAGAGCTTACGGTTTTTCATTTTTCGTGAAAATTTACGTAATTTTGTAGGCGAAAATATTAATTATTTTAAGTTTTTACACGGAGTAATTGTAAACACATTCATTGTTATGGTAAATGTATGTTTTATATTTGTATTAAACAAAAAATGTTTATTTTATTCACTGAACTGTGACCGCCTGTACGACCCGTGCGGTAGCCGGGCGGGTCACTAGTAAATTATACTCTTAGCGTAATGATTGTATCATTACTCTCGCGCGTAAACCCTATACAATACTTATACATTTTGTTCACCAGTCGGTGTTAACAGTAAACAAGTGAAGGTATTTGTCACAGTCGGCACGGTTCGTGTGTTGTCACGTGCGCCATATTGCCGTGACGCGGCACGCTTTCTGGCGTGACCCGGTCCCGGCACGATTCTGCACGTGAGAGCTATTCACTGTGTTGATACTTGCCGAATTATTTTAATGTAACTGATTGTTGACATTTACTGTAACATCTATTGTTTATATTGAGTTCCTTAAAATATTTTAAACTAAAGTAGATGGTTATTATGAATTCAGCAAATATTAAGACGGAAAAGTAAAGTCAAATAAATATGTATAATATAATATTATAATATAACATAATATAATATATTTATTTAAATAATAGGTACAATAATTTATAATAAATGACTCATTAAGTTATAAAAATACATTAATTGTTGTTGTTTGCCCGAACTAGATTGAACCTCCACTCAACAAGTTTAGACACCTTATGGGAATAAGTTGTACCACGAATTGTAAAGATTGTGATATTGTGGAGGATGTATACCACTTGTTAGTGGAATGTGTCAGAACTGGGCCTGTGTGACAAGAGCTAATGGAAAAATTTCATATTAACTTATTTGATGTGGGTACTTTTCAAACTTTATCGTCCAAGCCATTGTCCGAAGAAGCAATTTTACTTTATAGAATCTTAGAATAAGATTAAAAATAAGTCCCTATAATTTTGGTTATGTTACAACGGGGCTGACATGGTCTTATTCGACACTAAATAAATAAAAAGAAATAAAAAAATAGATTGAACCTGTGGCTCGGGCGAAGAAGTGCTGACGAACTATTTTATTAATATTAATTGACATAACTACAATTATTCAACAATAAAATTTAAATAACCTGCATAAGCAACTAGCAGTACCGGTAATAAGTGGGTCAATAATAATGATGCGCTAAGACAGATATTGCCCGTTAGTTAGAGTTATAAAATTTCATGTCGCGAAATTATATAATAATAATAATTATTTTTATATTTATAAACCAATACATTTTGCCGGCGGCTTCGCTCGCGTAAATGTAGGTTAGGTAAGTAAAAGTTTTTCTGTTGAAGATAGGTATCATATTATGTTTTTTCTTTTGCCTTGACAATGTGCATGCGAAATTAAAGATGATCGGTCGAGTTGTTGAGGCGTGAAAGCGTAACAGACAAACAAACTCACATTGGCATTTATTATATTAGCTAGGATTGCCCGTTGGTAGAGATCTACATATTATAAAATTTCTTGTGACAATATTATCATATATATTTTTATAACCTATAACCTATAACCTATCATCAAACAGAGAAAAAATTGGGGTTCTAAAGTCGTTTTTATGTATGTCGTTTTTATGAGTCACCGGACTGGGTATAATTCTAAGAAAAATACTACCTTTCGGAATAAAAAGGGAATAATTATGTAAATCTACCGGTACATGCCTTCCCACTGGATGTAAACAATCGTTAACCACATTACTTGCCAGTTGTCGTTTGCACATGCAGATCAATCAGTACCACCGGCCATTGAATCACAAACCCCACATAAATATATCTGTTATTATTTGTTTACCTTTGTATAGGCGTGGTTGTATGCATGTATCTGTGTATGGGTGAATGTGTATGGGTGCGGGTGTATGGGTGCGTGTGTATGTGTGCATGTGTGTGGGTGTGATATTTACTTATATATAAATGAAAAGTAATATTTAGATCAGTGCTCACCTATTTAGACGGTTTGTGATAAATAGAAAGAGGTAGAAAAGATCAATTAGTAAGCTATTACCATTACGCAGGATGTATATTTGATTTCCTATATGCTGCCGTAAAACACTGTATTTTTTATTGTGTCTCAGAATTTGGCAAGCGAAAGAAAAATATATGCGAATGTAAGTTAGTTTGTTTATTTATTTCTTTGTTACGCTTTCACCATTTATATCTCAGATCGTCATGAAATTAAGCATACAGTTTGTCTGGGTTACAGAAAGGGACGTACCGTACCTTCCACACCCAAAAAACAAATATGTTTTCAAGCAAGCGAAGCTAAAGCTAGTAACATATATATTGTATCAATATAACATATATATTACTCTCAATTTAGCAATTAACCCATAAAGATTTTAATTTTCAACCACTTAAGCGTATTTCGATATTTTCTTGCTACTGAGTACGGTTGACGGGTAACTATGATTAAAAAATACTGGTGGATATCCAAATTTATTTTCTATTATTTTCGTAAATAAAAGCAACAATCATAATTTACACCTTAACTAATATTAACAAACCAAACTACTTAAAACGAAATGAAGTCGCTCAAAATATAGAACTGTAAATTTAAAATAATGACAAAAATAGTAAAAGTATTACTGGTCTAAACCAGTAATACTTTTACTATTTTTGTCATTATTTGCTGCTACTGCCTACTGCATGCTAGCTGCCTAAGCAGCTTCGTAAAATTCCTCGGCATCGCCGTCGACACAAAATACTGGCATTATATTTATCTCCTTCAAATCGATACAATGCATCTTACCAAAATTCCAAATGAGGTTGCCAAACAATCATGTCAAGCCAAAACAACATCTTGCAACAAAAGTTTGTGGGCGTTCATTAGCGAGTCTTAGCTCGAATCCTCCAATATTAGTTGAGTAACAAGACCGCGGCGTCGCAATGCTGAAGACTGGAGTGCATTTGCATCAGACAGGAGCACTACACGAGAGCACTCGTCGTACTGTGTCATTAAACACGACACAATTAAGATGTCTATAAACAAGTTCTAATAATGGTTTCCTAATGATATTTTGTTTTGAATACACTTCATTAGAGTATTATTATTATATATTCATACGTGACTATGTCTATACATAGCAACGATAGCCTTGTGGGAGACCGTTGGTCTTCTACGCAGCAGTCGTGAGTTCTATCCCAAGGCGCACATCACTGATTTTTCGCTAAGTATCGCTCGATTTTACAGTATAGGAAAATTTGCATGTTTGAGTTCTACATAATGTGCTCGAAGATATGTGAAGTCTGCCAACCTGTACTGAACCAGCGGTGAACTATGGCCTAACCTTTCTCACGCTGAGAACCTGCCTGTACCCAGCAGTGGGACAGCTTAAATCAGGGCTGGTATTATTATATGTATATTGACTATATAGGCATGAAGTTTCACACTTATATCTCGGAAGAGGTAGGCAGAGGTAAATAGCGCATCCATTTCACCAGCTATACTATTAGGACTTAAGCCTATTGACGTTTTCCTGGATACAGTTACAAACGCCGAACGACTACTGATAATTTGTTTGGTCTTAAAAGCAAAAAATACTTCATCCGTTCCGGGAATTGAACCCGAGACCTTATACACAGCAGTCGCATATACTACCGCTGCGCCACCAAGGCATAAAATCAAATGTAATAAAATAAAGACCTGCTAAGCAATATAACTTTACTTCTTTGTTTGATCCCCAGGTACGTGTGGGAATGCTTTTGTAGAAATTTTGTTAGTAAGAAGTTTGCCATTATGCTGTCATTGGTAAATGGCTCTCTGGAATTCTGTGTCAAAACACATTTTGATATACTTATAGATTTAAAGAATTAACAGGACTTCGGCAATTTAGTACAGACTGAATAGCAATACAATTAAAAGTGATATAAAAAGAATATGTGATGTAAACACAAAAGTCATTAAAAACTCTGCCTATGGCTAGTTAATATTATTTTACAACCAGGTCATTTCCTAAGTTTTGATAAATTAGAAGAAGTAATTAAACTACTCATAAACATAGTTTCTGACCTAAAATCTGTTCATGATCATAACAAAAAGGCTAACCTTTTTGTTATGATCATGAACCGATCGACACTAATACCGAAACAGATTTTCCAGTTAGCTGCTTACCAGCGCCTTGCTACCAAGAAATTTAAATTGTAAAATTAACTCATAAGGGAACAAGTACTATTTTCAAGGAATAAACTTTTTATAGAGCTAGTTTATATAATAATTATAGCTGCAATAGTTAGCTAATCACTATTGAAGATATTATATTTGCATTAACTTAGCTTAAAAATAACTCAGCTTAAAAACTATATAAAATTTAGGTTAGAAATATTTAGTACAAGTAAAAGTGGTCATTTAGAAATATCTTATGATACTCTTACTCTGTATGAAAAGAGCAACGATAGCTCAGTGGAGAGACCAACAGACTGTAATGCAGAGGGTCGCGGGTTCGAACCTACGTCGCGCACCTCTGACTTTCGGAAGTTATATGACTTTTCGAAATTATGTGCGTGTTGATTGACAATTATCGCCTGCTCTGTGCCTTGGAGAGCACGGTAAGCCGTCGGTCCCGGCTGCCATGAACATCTATGGCAGTCGTTATTGGGAGAGTGTCGACACAAAAGATCCCACTGGGTCGAAGTGTCGCCGGTCTCCACTGACTGGCCCCCGCATAAGATAAGATACTCTGTATGAATAGATATCTTAGCAAGTTTAACCAAATCACAATTTTAGTAACGACATGCAATTTTCTATTAATCGTTCGAATTATTCGTGAGAAAAGAAAATCGAGACACAATCAAAAACTGAAGTTATCAGCATTATGGTCTATAAGATAAAATGACACCTGAAAAGACAAAACTAAAAATAAAGCCAGTATATTATTGGGATTGATTGACTGATTTGTGACGCCAGATTTTTAGGTGACTGACGGAACCGGCATCGAAATATTTCAAATCACTATGAGTTTGAGACGGTTCGTGTTCATCGTAAATTATATGAGATTCGATAGTTCAGATACTCGTGAAGAGAGAGCAGCAGTTGATAAGTTGGCACCTATTAGACACTTGTACAAAGAGTTTTTTTAGAAACTGCCAAGATATCAACACTTATGTAAACAAAGTATTGATTTTTGTTACGTGACGTTAGAGGATTTTCAAATATTTAATAAAACTATATCTACTTATATTTTGCTTTTTCTTATTTTACCCTAAAATAGTTATATAACATAAACAAAAACTTATTATTTGATATTTAGACGCAATAAGTAACATAAAAATCACACTTTGTTTGCGGGTCCTAGAAACCCACCAGGCACGCCGTGTAACTTTTACTAACCAGGCACCACAAGGGTTAATATTACCTGCGTAGTTGTCACCGACAATGCGACAATTCGGCATACTTGCATAATACAGAACATGAAAGAAAGGAAAAAAAAAATTATTTATTTGAAATCATACATACATCATTTTAAAAGCTATAATAATAAATACAATTAAACAGAAGGCATGACAAGCCAGATGTTTCTAGTAGGATGCCAATATGTCATACTCTGTGGTAATAACACCTAAATCAAAATTCGAATGCATTACAATTCCGAATCACTCGATTTTTGATTTCGATAATATCGCGCATCGCTTCACTTCAGCGTAGAACAAATCAAAGAGAACAAAATGTATGATTTAATAAATCAAATCTAATCTGTAGAAAAATTAGCCTCTCAGACAAATGGTTAGGTTCTAAACGACTGCCTACTTGAGTAATATTCGTTCCAGATTCAATTTTTAGTCAGAATAGCTACGACAAAATGTAATAAAATCATGTAATATAAAATCTACGTCGAGCGTAGTAAATATGAAAAATCTGGCCAAGACTTAACTTAAGTTAGTAATTACAGTTTTAATACTAACAGTTCCTATTTTATTCGCTTAAAATATAGCTTGCCTTGCCTTGTTAATTGCACTATGACCCACTTAGGGCTGATTATGAACACCCGGGTTTAAATTTCTAGTTAGACGAAGAGTATTGATGATTTTCCTAAAAGTTGACCTCTGTTACGAGAATCATAGACCCTGTCAAGGTGGTCAATGGACAACGATAGACTTCTCTGACCTTCAAAATAAGGATGGTAACTACACTTCCGTCTACCCTTTTACGGACATACATATAAGGGACCCAAAATCGAATCTACACATAAGCGCAAATGACGAGTTTGGCAGCGATTTTATCAACTGTCTTTGGTAAATCATTGGGTGTAACATGACGAAACATTAAAATTATGAATGTAAAGATAGTATATAAACAAAAAGGCAAGTGAAAAGCGTAGTCATAAGACCGTAGAGGTAGACAAAATGATTTTAATTCAGCATTATAACATATTATAATTTACATTTTAATGTATTAAGTCGCAGCGGCACACCAGCGACTAAGCAGAATAGGGTTTCACTCATGTCTAGCGTTCCAATAGTTGTCAGGTTAATAATAAACCTAACCTAATAAAATTATCGTAAATATTTCAAAACAAAAATGTTACATACGATTCAAATAGAATTTCTATTTCCATGCATTGTTAACATTTCAGAACGCTTGTTGGTATTTGACATCTCATTTGAATTTAATCTGCTGGCCGGTGCGCTATTTGTGATGTGAAATTTTGATAACGTTTGGTTTACTAGTCTGGATAACAGTAGGCACTATGCCTGGAAACTAAGTATTTTGGAAAATGGCAATTTATATGTTTACTGTTTGAAGTGCTATATTTTGCAGAATAATTAGGTGAAAGATAGGTACACATTTAATATATACATGCACCGCATAAAAATGATAAGTCATAAATAACTTCATACGTCAATATATAGGTGTCACGACAATATTACTAAAAGGGTAGGCAGAGGTACACCTTTAATTTGGTTGCTATAGTTTTAAAGTGAGTTTTGTTTGTTTATTAGTTTGTTACGTTTTAATGCCCTAACTACTCGACCAATCATCACGAAATTTCGCATACATGTTGTCAGTAGTACAGAAAAAGACATAGGCTACTGTTTATGTAGAAAAACTACTGTTCCCGGGGGATATATATAAAATTGTCGACATCTAGATTAATGCGACCGAGCCGCTGGCAGAATCTCGTTTTAAAATAAACGATTGGAAATCTGCGGGTATCACCCAGTTGAAAAATAAATTAATATTCCATCAGCTTTGAAAGGTGATAAAATTAGCTTAAAATAATTTAAATTGGAGAACGCACTAAAATTCAATACAAGTTAAACGAAAGCATTAAATTTATAACATAAGTAAAAAAAATATGTATATTAATACGACAAACATTTAATTAAACCACTCAATTACCGCTAAATATATTGGATATAATTTCATATCAGATTAGAATTAACATACCTAATTGTATTCACGCTCATAATTAAATGAAACTGGTATTTCAGTTTTAGTTAAATATTTTTGTGTTTGTATTAAAATTATGATTACGCCTGCACGAATAATGTTGTAGCTAAGGTGATCACCACTATTTTAGCAGAGTATTGTGGTGTTGATTTATTGATTGATTGATTGATTGATTTATTAGCTCAAACACGTGTATACATACAGTAATAAATAATGCATGCAAGTTGTTGTTTGATCTCGATAGAAATCAAAGTTTTGTTTGGGGTTTTTTTTTCCTGTCCGTATTTCAATGTTGGTATTTTGTTGCATTTTCTGTTTTATTTTTTATTTTATATAACTTCCACACTACTAATAACTCCTGTGTCGCGGGGGACGTTACGAACATTCAAACAACGGGCACAAGAAACACCCAGACTCAGAACAACCATTAAATTTGTGAATCACACAAATTTTTGTCCCGTGTGGGAATTTGTACACACAGCAGTCAGCGCAATGGCAGTGGCGAGGCGACCACTTAAACCACTACGCCATCTGTCCAGTCAAAAATTCATTTAGAAAAATCAGTGATAAAGAATTTATTCATACTGCAGCAACGTAGCGATAGCTCAGTGGGGAGACCAACAGACTGCAATGCAGACGGTCTCGGGTTCGAACCCACGTCGCGCACCTCTGACTTTCGGAAGTTATATGACTTTTCGAAATTATGTGCATATTGATTGACAATTATCGTCTGCTCCGTGCCTCGGAGAGCACGTTAAGCCGTCGGTCCTGGCTGCCATGAACATCTATGGCAGTCGTTATTGGGAAAGTCAGTACCCTCTAATATCCTGACACAGGTCTAGCCTTAGGGTATCGTTAGCCTTCGGGTTGCGGAGGTCAGGTGGCAGCCGCTCTGTGTAAAAACTGATATCCAGTCAAATCCGGTTAGACTAGAAAAGCCGACCCCAAGTGACTTGGGAATAATAAAGGCTAAGAGAGAAGAAAGAGAGAAGAAGCATGTGGTGGAATAAAAAAAATATTATAAGTATATTCTCAGGCTGGCAAAAACTAATACATTTAGTCTACTAACGATCGTTGACAGGTGATGTGGGATCAGCTAATAAAGCTAATACGGTACTTAATTTGCAACCTCTCGCAAGTTTGCTTTAGTGTGTGCGTTAGGTAATAATGCGTCTTTGATGTATTAAGTACTCTTAATAATTTGTAATAGGAAAGTATACGAAATATTGGTAAACCGTGTCAAGTGCGCCTTATTCGCATACATAATTTACTATTAATCAAATTGTTTGATTTAAAGCGTGTTTGTGAAGTTAAATTAAATCTTTATTGAAATTAAACTACTATATACGGATTTTATCGCGTTGTTTATTTGACACTATTGGAGACTGGGACGGGGAGAGTTTCCCCGTGACCATGGCTGCTGAAAAGCAACCGAAACGTCGGGAAAAGTGTAAAATTAAATCAAATCTAAATAGTTTTAATAACAATATAATTAGCTTAAAAATTAGTAAAGTTTAATAGTAATAGTAGTGAAACAAATTTTCAAAATTATGTAATATTGTGTCAAATAAACAACGCGATAAAATCCGTATATAGTAGTTTAATTTCAATGAATAATATTCGCGTAAACAGAAGACAATATTATATTAAATCTTTATTTTAAAGAAACCTAACTCATATTATAATTGTGAAAGTAAGTTTGTTTGTATGTTTATTTTTTCACGCCTTAACTACTTGCCCGATCATCATGCAATTTCGCATATACGACAACCCTATATCCTATTATGTACCCCGGACAACAGGGGTACATAATAGGATATAGGGTACCTTTTGTCCAAAGAAATGTACAGTTACTACCTATATTAAATTAATACCATAAGTAAAAAAAGATATTGTATATTAATACTACAAACATTTAATTAAACCACTCAATTACCGCTAAATATATTGGATATAATTTCATATCAGATTGGATTAACATAATTGTATTTGCGCTCATAATTAAGTTAGTATTTTTTTGTAGTAGTTAAGTTGGTATTTCAGTTTTAGTGGAATATTTATGTATTTGTATTAAAAGTATGATTTCTGCTGCATGAATGGCGTTGTAGCTAACGTGATCACTTCAGGCTGAGTGCTCTGTACTCGATCTCCACAAAAGTCAAAATTCCGATTGTAGTATCTGCCCACATCACGTAACCTATATTTACGCGAGCGAAGCCGTGGGCAAAACCTAGTAATCTATAATCTAGGCAACATTTGGTAACTTTTAAAATAAAAACAATAAACGATATTAAATGTTCATGATTGAAATACATTTTTATTTTTATATAAAAACCTATAAAATGTTGCATTTTCTTTGTGTCCGCATATTTCGAATAGTTGTTCTTGGATTGACTTTCTCTTCTTCTCTGATCTTTACAAAACGTTGCGTTTCTATATAAAAGTGTTTTTATATACTTTAATGCCTCTGTTCCCACTGTTATTTACTTTATTAACAATTAATATCAGTCTGCGCCACAGCGAGGCGTGGCCGGGTTAAGCTAGTACTTAATATAGTATAATATAAGACAGCGAGTCCTAATTGTCATCCCGTGTCCACAATCGATGCAAGTCGATCAATATGTAGAGAACAGGTTATATATACCTTCAAATAATGGCCAAAGCAAATAAGAAACTTTGTTTAATATCACTACATAATTAATAAAATAAAGTCCTCCTGCGTCTGTCTGTTCGCGATAAACTCCAAAACTATTAAACGGATTTCCATGCGGTTTTCACTAATAGATAGAGTGATTTATGAGAAAGGTTTAAACGTATAATTTGTTAGGGTTTTCTACTATCCGTGCGAAGCCGGGGCGGGTTTCTAGTTATATTATAAAAATATTCAAATCTTATTATAACATTTATATTACAGATGAGGCAGGTTTTTAAATGGACAGTTTTCATTACTGACAGACTGATCTACATATGTATATGGTTGTGGCCTATCTAGATCCACAGATCCAGATATTAATCTCCGCACAAATAACAGAGAGATCTCTTAGAATTAGAATAGTTATTTCAAGTATAGGTGCGCTGTGTACCTTGGTCACGTTTGGTTATCGTAGCCTTTATTTCAAAATCAAAGTCAAAAATCATTTATTCATTAAGTTCGCAAAGTATCACTTATGAACGTCAAAGATTCGTCAATACGAGGTTGTTTTTAATTATCTAAAGTATGATTCACTTATGTATTTATACAAACATTTTTTATTTCTGATGCCGCACTATCTATTCGTTTATCGAGGGGACTTTACAAATATCCCAACAACGGACACAAAGAACACCCAGACTTGGAACAGTAGTAGTAGAGCCTCACTGATTTCAGCATGAATGGGCCGGCTCGACCAGGGAAGGACTACCCTGAACATCGACGTGAAATAGCAGTATTCCTACTGTTGTGTTTCGTTCGGTGAGTGAGAGTACCGGAGGCCCAATCACCCTCTTTCCCCCTTACCGCTCCTTCTCCTTCCCACTTCTTTTTTCTCTTCTTCCTTTCGTAAAGCGTCGGCAACGAGCAAGTGATGCCTCTGGTGTTGCAGGCGTCCATAGGCTACGGTGACCACTTACCATCAGGTGGTATGCTTGTTTGCCACCTTAGTGGTGTGGATCACACAATGTTTTGTCCCGTGTGGGGATCGAAGCCACAAAACTACAACGTCATACGTGCAGTCAATCTGTGTATTGAATTGTATTAAAATTTGAAAACCACGTCTGGTTTTCCCACTTACATAGATATACACGAATTCCATGAATGTGTAACAACTTGACGAACTAGATAAGAAATCCTCGACCAACCCTAACCGATATCGACACTCGATTCGAAAGTAAACCGAGTTAATCAGAGTAATTCACAAGACAACAGACTAACAACTGATCCTATTAGAGATAATCGTCAAAGATATTTCCAAGCGGGAATACCTCTAAGTAGCTACGGAGAGAACAATGGGACCAGTGTTTTGTTTTAACAAAGGATTTATCGGCCACTTATGGGGATATATTTAGAGAGTGTTTGGAAGCACGACCTTCTCAATAGCCTGTTAAAAGATCAAAAACGAACTTGCGGTTGGCACATTTCGAGTACGTAATGCGGCTTTTAAAATTTTCATTGTTTGAAGTATGGGTTATTTTGTTTGGATGTATTTTAGATTTCGTTATTCAAGAGACCAAAGTGAAATATGTTATTTCCTTTAATTTTGTTACATAAAAATCAAAAGATACAAGCTAAAACGTATTTTTAGCTGCTATAATATTGACAGCGATCAGGTATCAAATATTATAACTGTAAATTGCAGCATGTATGAAACAGTTCCATTTAGTAACAAAATATAAAGCCAAGTGTTTCAATCATAGTCCTTCTATTCATTTTAATAAAATATCATCAATGTTACTTTATTCTCTTGAGTGCATCAAAACTTAACAAGAAAGGCAATATTCTAATTCAGCATTTTACCTTATATTATACTAGCTGAACTGCGCAACTTCGTTTGCTTCATATAAGAGAATTTTGCCCGTTTTTGCAACATTTTTCATTTATGCTTTGCTCCTATAGCCTATATATAGCCTTGCTCAATAAATGGGCTATGCAATACTGAAATAATTTTTCAATTCAAACCAGTAGTTCCTTAGATTAGCGCGTTCAACCAAACAATCAAATAAACAAACAAAATCTTCACGTTTATAATATTAGTATAGATATATCTATCTGTTATTTTAAAGATTCATTTGCAATGTTCAGTCCTGTTAGTAAGCTGTGCATGTTTAAACAACGTCTTAGTGGATGTCGTTCCGGCGGCCGTCTCTTGAGTTGTCTACGTCATCAGATATCTTGTATCTTGTAACATCCGGCGTAGCTCGACTCGGACGTTGACGCTACATTGTAAAGCGAGGCTCGATAGCGTCATAATGTTCCTTATTGTACAGTATTGTACCTTCCTCACTTCTTTCCTTTTGTATTGGATTTGAGATTAACGAATTTAATTTTCGAGTTTTTAGCTGTAGCCGTGTATAAGGTATCAATCAGATTATGATGATATGATGACAAATTTTAAAGGCTATAATGTTTACATGTTAACTAGAGGCCTACTTCGCTTGGAATAAACATAATACATTATAGCCTATGTCTTTCTGAAAGAATGTATCTAAATTTTAAATACTACAGATTTGAAAGATACATTATTTAAAATTTTAACTAGTTAATTATAATAATATAATATTCTACCACATACACACAACACCATCTAGCCCAAACTAAGCAGAGCTTGTACTATGGGTATTAGACAATGGATAAACATACATATATACTTTTTTTTTTGTAAATACATACATATTATACATAATTGTAGTTAGTGTCGGAGATCACCTTCCTCATACATATAAGACAAAACCAATGTAAATGAAAACAATTTTCACAAAATTATCTAAAGTATAATTAAAGCGTGTTTTTGGTAGAGAATTTTAAATAAACTGGTACAAAAGCTATCAAAGATTTTGCAATAAATTATCAAGAATTTAGTCTTTAGTAAAACTTGAAGATTCACTAAATTATATAAAGAAAATTAACAAGCAAAATCGGAGACTAAAATGTAAAGTCAGTCGACAATTTAACGTAGCAAGTTAAATGAATCTTTTCGCATTACAAAGGTCTCTTCAAGGCGTTCTAGTTCTCTTTATTACAAACTGTTACTTGTCCAATTAAGGGACGTTATTGTAATTATTGCGCCAGTGTCGTATCAACCTGACAGGCGACTGGTCTGCGCTGAGATCAGCTGTCAAATCAAGTCAGTTCCCGCCGCAGCGCTGCCAACTTACCAACTTGGAATACTCCGGTAGTACGCAGATAATGTGACTCGCGGTAGATTTATACGTCAAGTTTGTGTCTAGGAGTATTCTGGTAAGTTACCTTGTAACTTCTGCATAATGTTAGTTGATACTTTATCCTATATAATATTATAGTAAGTAGTTTGTACACTATTCAAATGTTGGACACGGACATTCTCTTATAAAGGTCAGGCCATAAACTGTGCTGCTTATCTGCGATTAAACTGTGACATCACACAGAATTTCATGAAGCTCATAGTATATGTGATGTATGGATGTATATCATATATTTCGACTATTCTGACTAATATCATAAATGCGAATGTAAGTTTGTTTGTTACGCGTTCACGCCTTAAATATTCGACTGATGTTCATGAAATTTCGCAATCACACGTTGTCAGGCGAACAGAAAAGGACACCAGTGACTGTACTACTGTAGTTACCGGTACTTTTTTCTGTATGAAAGGTACCCTGTGTCCTTTTGCAGCATGTATGCGAATGCCGTCGAATAGTAAAGGTGCGAAAGCGTAACAAGCAAACAAACAAACGAACTCACATTGGCATTTATAATTTTAGATAGGGTTATGATATTAAGGATACCTTGCAGATATAATAATGGAGACTGGTTATTTGGGTGGGGCTGGGCGCAAGAGATATTATAGTGCACAAGTGTTTATTCCCTAACTTTCACAATCCAATTCACGGCAATTCAATTCGATGGAGAGAGAGCAGGCGTGCGACCTACGGCAGTACGTGCTTTCCGAGGCACGACGATGTGAAACACCGCTAACTCCTTAACTCCAGTTACTATTAAGAATTATGGGGCTGAAAAACCTAATAACTTTTTATTGGCTCGACCTATTCGAACCCAAGACTTCATGCACAGCATTCGCATTCCCAACAGCTGCGTTACCGAGGCAGTTTACATACATATATCTACAGATATCGCAGCCTTATAAACAATTATGAGAAATAAATTAACAAAATTATAATAAAGTTGCTACTTAAAAAGAGAGCACGTTTACCACTATACTTGAGGTATACGTAATTTGTGACAAATGAATTTATACATTTTAACATTTATTTTAACTAGGCTAAGCTGCTGGTATTAAATATTATTTTAATAAATTAAAAGGTAGGTTTTCCCCGATATTTTATTTTTATCTTCATAGTGAGTTGCACCTATAACATATGTAACATGTCTATATTACGTGCAATAATTTCACTCATGACCTATAATTTAGTAGACCAACGATTAAACACCTTATTAAGGGGCTTCACACATGAGAAGAATTTCATTTTTCTTTGAAGACAACTACAAATAATTCATATGTCACGGGGGACTTTACAAACATTGCAACGGACACAAAGAGCACCCAGACTCGGAAAACAATTTGCGGATCACACAAATTTTTGTCCCGTGTGGGATTCGAACCCCACAACACTCAGCGGAGTGACAGCGGCGAGGCGACTACTTAAATAACTACGTCATCCGTGAAGTCATTTGTATCGCATACGTCGCGTATTCCACATGCTCTACGAGACCGATATGTAATACATATTATCTGAACTTATTCGCACATGACATCTTTCAGAATTATCTACAACTAGCTGACCCGAGCAACTTCGTCTGCTTCACATAAGAGAATTTTCCCAGTGTTTGCAACATTTTTTATTGCTGCTTCGCTCCTTTTGGTCGTAGCGTGATGTTATATAGCCTATAGCCTTTCTCAATAAATGGGCTTTCCAACACTAAAATAATTTTCAATTCGAACCAGTAGTTCCTGAGATTAGCGCGTTCAACCAAACAAACAAAAATCTCTTCAGCTTTATAATATTAGTATAGATATGATTCTACTACGCCTCAAGTACGAAATCCGTAAGGTATCGCAATTATATATCAAAATTATAGACAATATTTGTTAATTAAAATTAAAATACTGTTAGTGTTTGATTTTACAACAGGATAATTTAAAAATAGGTTAATTAACTTCAATCAAACGTTGTTCCGGCTACCGGATATTGCATTCACTACAACAAATATGCAAAATGAAATACTTTAATCATAGTATTTCCGTGTATTCATTATATTTTTATAGCATCAGCAAACAACAGCTGAACCTCAATCATTAACTTTATTAAGTACTAAAGGCCCGCAAAATAATGAGTTAATTAACAAATTCTTGCCAAATATTTTCTGCATTCTTAACGATCTTTAAAATTTGTTCATTTTAATAAACATTGAGCTTCCTTTAATAAAGCAAGCTCTGTAATTTGGTTTTATATATTTATTTATAATGAAGATAACGTAATAGCGCGGTAAATTTATACTCATGATTATATGGAACCGACCTTTGAATACATTAGTGGTGAAAGCTTTATTAAACACATTTATCTTAATTTTGACTAACTTAGTTGTGTCTAAGTTTCTATTATATTGACTTTGGCGTACAACTTTGCTTTAAGTTTGTAAAATAATGAGGCCAGTGGAAATAAATTTCATTTCTAAAGAATATTCAACGTAACTTTTCTTATAAGATGCTCAAGGTTATATAGCCTGGTTAATAAAATTAGCTGTTTAACCTATACATGGACAATTGTTTAAAAGATTTAAAAGATTGTGAATGGGAATTAAGAATGAATGAGTTACTTGTCAAATGTCTTCTTTATACCGATGACCAAGTAATACTTGCGTCATCAGCAGAAGAGTTGCTGGCGATGGTAACTATTATGCATGGTGCTTTTGAGAATAAAGGAATGAAAATAAATGTAAGCAAGACGAAAGTAATGGTATTTGAAAAGGAAGAGTGCGTGACGATGTGTAATATTATGATTGATGGAAAAAAGTGGAGCAAGTGAAAGAGTTTGTATATTTGAGTACTTTGTTTACAAGGGATGATAAACATGAGGGAGATATTGAAAGGAGAACGATTGCGGGAAACAAAGTGAATGGAGCTCTACGCGCTTTTATGAACAGTCGAAATCTTTCCGAAAAGGCACGTGTGGCTGTTCATAGAGGACTATTAGTGCCCACACTTATGTATGGAAGTGAAAGTTGGGTATGGCAAAAGAAGCATGAGAGCAGAATAAATGCTGTAGAAATGAGAGCGCTGAGAAATATATGTGGTGTGACTCTAAAAGATAGAATAAGGAATAGTGTGATTAGAGAGAGATGCGCCATGAAAGTGGATATAGTGACAAGAATAGAAAAGGGTATGTTAAGCTGGTTTGGGCATGTAGAAAGAATGGACGAGGAAAGACTGACTAAGAAAGTTTATAAGGCTAGTGTGAATGGAACAGTCGCAAGAGGAAGACCTAGGCGAACGTTTCTTGATCAGATCGGAAGCGTTCTGGACAAAGGCCAGGTTAAGAGCACCTTGAACAGACGGGCGTGTATGAGGAATGTGATGAAAGTGAATGTAGCCAGAGAAGTGTGTCAGGATCGTAGCAAATGGAAATCCGTAGTCTCTGCCTACCCCTCTGGGAAACAGGCGTGAATCTATGTATGTATAAAATTATGATGCGTAAAATTGTACTCGAATGATATTTGATTATAGTTGTGCTCAACATGATGTCAACTTTACAATCAAGTACTTAGCACACGTATAGTTCATGTTCTATTAATCTATCAAGTCTTAGAATACCAGACTTAATTAAAATTATATTGTGTCTGGCCACCGGTGTGCCGCTTTGAATTAATATTTAATCTATACTAATATTATAAAGCTAAAGAGTTGGTTTGTTTGTTTATTTGTTTGTTTGGTTGAACGCGCTAATCTCAGGCACTAATGGTTAGAATTCAAAAATTATTTTAGTTTTGGATATCCCATTTATCGAGGAAGCCTATAGGCTATATAACATCACGCTACGACTAATAGGACGGAGCATCAATGAAATATGTTGCAAGACCGGGGCAATTCTCTTATGTGAAGCAGACGAAGTTGAGCGGGTCAGCTAGTTTATACATGACGTACTGGTAACTAGACGCCAATACATACAGTCCCATAATTATGTATTGTTTGCCTCTTTTTGTGATCTCTATTTATTAAAGAACGAATATAGTCTGAAAACAGTAACTTAATGGTTTTATAATTAATTGTTTAGATACCAGATAACCGAAAAGAAATTGGCTACACTTATGAATAGCTTCAACAATACATTTATATATAGTTCGAAAATAACTACGGCATAAAATATAATTGTTTAAATATTGAGGTTTAAATATTTACAACAATAGCACGTTTCAATGAACTTGTATGATATATTCAATTCGAAATATCAATCAATTAGTTTCATGTTAATGTAAATATTTTAATCGATATGAATGTTATAATTGCCTGAGGCGAGCTTAGACTTACTCACCGCTGCGATCAATTATTAAGTTCTAGGCTCAATCTACAGATCAGCTTTAGATATTACTAGTAACAATGATGGAATACTGAATCTAAATCCAAATAAAAAATATATGGTAAGAACAATAAAATTCATCCTATTTTGTGGACCATATATAAGCTGGTTAAAAGTGAGTTAAATAGACCTTCATCACCTAGACTAAATATTATTAAGACGACGATTTGCTTTTTTGTTAGTTATATTACCATCGAGTAAAATATGCAATGTTTTATTTTTTTTATAGTACATTTGCTAACATAACCTAACCTACTTTTACGGGAGCAAATGCTCAGGCAAAAGCTTGTAAATATATACACATAAAAGAGTTTCCATTTAAACCTGCATCGTAAAAATTATCTCATTAAAATATAAAACTATATGTTTCATGTTTAGAGCTTTCAAAAGCTTTAAAACGTTCCAAGATACAGAGTTGACGTAAAAGTCGCACTTTCATGTTCGCACCTCACAGTTCGGGTATTAAAAGTCCCGGGTATTTCCCGGTTCACTGGCCTATTTCGTAGCTGCAACGATATTGTGTACTGTTCCAGTTAGTTCCTACGAGCGGATCGTCGTTCGCTCCACGCACCATTTGTGCCCCTAGTATTGTGACCTCAAATTAGTGTCGCCGTGTTTGCGGCTCGAAGCCCAAAACGAATATTTTGGCAAATTTCGCCAAGTATTTAGCGAATAAAACTCTGGAAATTATGGTGAGTAGGTTATTCAGGAATTTGTGAGACAATCTGGCTGATTTATCGATGATAATTATCTTGGTTATGGATTTAGTTTAGTCATTTTTGTTTTTATAAATACCCAAAAACGAAAAAAAAGTTAATTTTGCAAAAGCTAGCACTCATTTTAATGTACGTAATATTCAAGTTTACAAAACAAACAAAAAACATACTTATACTGTTTTATACAAACAAGTATATAATAATTATGCATGCAGTACGATTGAATAAATAAACGGATGAAAAACAGATTAACATAATCGAATTACATTTATATAATTTCTATGGTCAACTGCATTACAATATGACCTTTCTATTACACTCTGTATTTTAAAATAGTCATACATATAATAACGTTTCAGATCATGAAGAATGCTTTATAATAACAAAACCAACAAGATACTTGTTAGTTGTAGAATCCAGCATATAGTGAACAAAGTATAATTATTTGTTCATCAAGCTTTACAGCCATATTTGTATTTTCACTTACTTTCAAACCTGTATTCAGCACATTCTAGTGAGTAACCTAAATTAAAGAAGTGTGTTGCAGGGGATGCTTGTCGCATCCTCCTAATGAGAGTCGCGTGAGGTGGCTCGCTAATGAACTCCCGATGTGTAGCGTACAGGCGACGCCGCGATATATACACTTTTGTAATTAACGTACTGTGTGCACCAACATTCATTTAATATTTCGGTTAAATTTAATTAGGTTGTTTAGTGTTTTGTGGTTGGGAAGGCTTTGCAGACGGCGGAAAATGTGTGTTGTGATTCAATTTAAGAGAAATATTTATTTGGCAGTGGACTGCTACGAGTACTGCCAGCTGATTGATTGACGTTGCGAACATGATATAATATAATAATTAATTTTATTAACGCAATGTTTATTGGGTAATACGGTTATAAGCAATAAATGCAAATTTTGTTTATAACTGTATTTGGTTATTTACGTGTATCGTATAAAAAATATTCTATTGATTTATGTACTAAACATTAGATTATTTAAGATTTTGTAATCTTCATCTTCATAATTACATATTATGTTTTTTGTTGTCACGATTACATTTTAGTAATCACAAGTCACTGAAATTTGGAAAACATTTATCAATCAAGTAAATTAGATTTTATGACTTCGCTGTTTAGACTCACGCTTCTATATACCACAAATTGAGGTACCTATACATAGATACACCTACATTCTGTGAGCCAGCATTATTGTATTAAAATACTAATATCCTATTTATTTAACAGTACAATATTCTATGTCATGCCGTTTTTAGAACTAGCGTTATTTCAATCAGATCTTAAATTCCATGTTTTGTAAAAAACGCCCAGAATAAAGCACCTTAGCCGTACTAATTATAATAATTATTAACATGGAAAATGATATACCAATTTAGTGGTAATACTAGAATTTGCTAAATATAGTTTCGTTGAAACCTATAAACTAAGATTACTAATAAATATTAAAGAATTTTTGGTCGTTGGAACTTTCCCGCCGTCTCACAGTTTGGATAAATGAAATATTTAGTTCCCAACTATTTCCAATACTTGCTCGCGCCGTTGAATAGTTTTACAACAGACTCTTGGATAGTCATTATTCCTTTAGTACTCAGTTAATAAGTTTCTAGTTTTAGAACACTGGACTAAGCAGACTAGATGGGCATAACAAAAGGTGATTAAATTTAGAAGTGTCTATTGAAACATGTTCTGTTATACTCCGGTATTCAATTTGTTTATAAGACAGAATTCGGCATTTATATTTTTGGTTTTAGAGGTAGCAGAATCTCCATTTAGAGTTTTGCACAAACTGGGACGGTATTTTGTCTTACAGCTGATCTCACCCAAATCCTAAATGATTTTGTCGTATCTATGAAACGGTTTAATTCCAATTTAGTGACCGCGATAGACATGTGTATTTAGTATAAGTGCAACGAGAGATTGAGCTGAACAAGTGACGTCTGTACGCCACGAAATTGTGATCGGGCTCAAAAGCTGTGGTTGAGTTTATAACTAGTCATGCAACCCCTAATAGAATAGGTGATTATAAGCGTTTTATCGATAAAATTATGATAACCACTAAAAACGATTTTGTGGTTATGTTATTTTTCCTTGTTTACAAACAAAAAGTAGGTTTTTAAGGTTCTTTTAAGAGGTCGCTACGATTGAAGCGTCTATAAGTTACGTACATACGTGATGAAAAGGTAGTCTTTGCCGAAGTTCATGAGCTTACTATATGAAATTTCATCAAAATCCTAGCCTTGATTGGTTATGATTGAATAGCATACACTAAATATTTAAATATCACATCTACAAAATTACTTGAGTCTTAAGTAGACCTGTATGTGGTCTGTTGTTAGGTACATGCCAGTACGGATGACGTAGCGGACAAGTAGTCGCCTCGCCGCTGCCTGTGCTGTTTTAATCCCAAACGAGACAATTATATGTGTGATTCACAATATTTTCATAAATCTAGGTGTACTTTATGATCGTTGGCGACTTATCCTTACTAATATTACAAATTCGAAAGTAACTCTGTCTGTCTGTTACCTTTTCACAGCTAAACCACTCGACCAATTTAGATTAAATTTGATACAGATATAGTTTAAAACCTGGGAAAGGACATAGGCTACTTTATATTGATGTAGGTACCACGTGGGTAGAGTCGTGTGCAAAAGCTAGTAATTGTATATATATAAGTCCCTAACGCTTGAATGCTTATGTGCGAGTTATCTTAAAAGAAAATAAAGTAGGAAAATATAAAGAGCGATATTTACCTTATTTATTATTTTTATAATATTATTATTTATTATTATTATATTATTGCCGCAAGATTGAATTGTAGCATAATTAGTTTGGTCTTACAACTCGTTTTATAGCACAATCTAAAAGCATTATTGGACTGTTATTATGACCAGACATTAAGACTGTAACATTGTATTACGCTATTAGTGTAACTATAAAATTAGTTCGTTGTTCAAACTTGTTTCCAGTGTTGCAAGGCAAACTGCCAATATTATATCACATTGTTTTTTTAGTTTTCTCTAAATGTTCTAAACAATTGCGATAATTTTATCGCTGTTATTCGACTCCCATTTTATGTATTCACAAGGACTATAAATTATTTTAACTGCAACGTAAGCTGTTTGAATGTAATCATATGAACGACTGTTGATTACAACTATAGTTAATTTATTAATTGATGGTCAATTTGTGTCACTTTCGAAGGGTAAGATTTTAAAGAATTTAGCTGAGCTGGTCTACATACGCCTGCGGCATATTGCAAATCATTGAGCCTGTTGCGTACCAATACTGCAATCATATCTAGAGTTCACCTGATATGTCTGAAACGAACGTATGTAATGGACCGAGCTTGTCTTGTTCACCGAGCATATTTCAAATGCGGCACTATTGCTAAGAATTAAAATGAATGAATAATTTGTATGAACTAGTATCCACTTAATTATTCGATGTCCCTAGGTGTCTGCCCGAGGATGTTTTCGACACTCTTTTTCTATATAAACTTTAACTATAATAAATACCACACCTCTCCATGCGCACAATATGCTTGCAGTGACTTTATCTTCAAATAAAGTTTCATTAAAATGCCCAGCCTATGAACTGCATTCACAACTAGCAATTACGCCATCTTCCACACTTACTATTGAACTAACGGGGCAATCCAAGTACCAAATAAGAAGAAAATAAATACCCGTAACATCTATATGTACGTAAGTGTACACCTGATGATAGTTCCACTAATATATGTTAACAAAACGGATCAGTACTAGATAAATTAAAAGTAACTAAGTCGAACAAACTTGGGAGAGTACGTGCCTCTGCTCTCTCTCACATACACTTACGTCCCCTATCCATAGTACCACGCGTGTCTCTCGGCTCGTGAAATGTGCCTCTTTGATCATAGTGTCTTTGTTCTTCCATCTCGACGACCCCGGAATGTTTGAGGTTATGAATAATTGCATATTAATCTCGTGGTTTATTGGTTACAAATAACAGCCTACTAGAAAGAAAAAGAAAAAAATATTGTTAAAAGAAAATTTGTAAAGAAAAATAACATAGGTACATGGTTTGTTAAATTGATATTCCTCTAGAATGATTCATTGGCCTCGCAACATAAGTTTGTGCTTATGTATACGGCAGCTGGTCTTGTATATAAATATTTGCAGCCGATCATGAGATTCAGGTTACGACACCCGGATAAAATTTGGTCAGTCACATATTCTCAAGTCATGTAACAATACAACGCTGCCTAATCTTTGATAACGCAGTGTATTTTAACAACAACATTAACCTGAAAAAATATGTTCGCCATAAATATATGTATATGTACCATAATCAGTTTACATAAATAATGGTTCGAGAGTGATTGAATATAATGTGTTTGTTATGTCAAAAATAATAAAATTCTATCACATACACACAACACCATCTGGCCCAAACTAAGCAGAGCTTGTGTTATGGGTACTAGACAATGAATAAACGTACATACATACTTTGGTTTTTGTAAATACATACATATTATACATAGAAACGCCCAGACCAAGACAAACATCCATGTTCATGCACACAAATGTTTGACTTGTGCGGGAATCGAACCCGCGACCTCAGGCGTGGCAGCCGGTTACACTAACCACTACGCCATCGATCCCGATAATTTAAAGTTTATTATAATTAAGTACTGACTGCATTTTATCCCGCGATGGCAACGTTTTGGATAGCGCCATCTATTGATAAGATTAGAACCGAAACGTTGTTCTAATAACTATAGGAACGCATTAGAGAATCAAATCAGTGTATACCTATGTTAATTAGGGACATGCCTTATCTGTTTGCCAAGGTTCATCCAAATCCTTTCAACGCATTACTCGTGGTCGAATATCAAACTTCTAAACAGTCAAACATCTTCATAAAGTTGCATATATATATTTTAATATTACTAATACTAATATTATAACAGCTATAAATGCCCACTAAGCACCTCAATATTCAAAAAATAATATTTCCTAAAGCACATAAGAATCACACCCGCGCCATTTTTCAATAGTTTCAAGTTTCATTCACCCGTCTCGGTAAAGTAGAATTAACCCAACAAGTTTTAATGGGGGTAATGATCTGTGAAGTGCGTCCACCCTCACCCTCTGTGATAGGGGTTCGATTGTTAGCTACGTGTTAAATGTACAACCCCACTAATTATGGCCTTGTAACTATAGATAATGTGGTTTTAATGTTTGCAAACCTTTGGCCGGTCTTTTAAATTATCTTTTATAATTATTAAATCATTACTTACATTTACATCATTCACCAGAAGCAGCGATAGCTCAGTGGGGAGACCAACAGACTGCAATGCAGAGGGTCTCGGGTTCGAACCCACGTCGCGCACCACTGACTTTCGGAAGTTATATGACTTTTCGAAATTATGTGCGTATTGATTGACAATTATCGCCTGCTCCGTGCCTCGGAGAGCACGTTAAGCCGTCGGTCCCGGCTGCCATGAACATCTATGACAGTGGTTATTGAGAAGTCAGTACCCTATAATATCCTGACACTGGTCTAGCCTTAGGGTATCGTTAGCCTTCGGGTTGCGGAGGTCAGGTGGCAGCCGCTCCGTGTAAAAACTGATATCCAGTCAAATCCGGTTAGACCAGAAAAGCCGACCCCAAGTGACTTGGGAATAATAAAGGCTAAGAGAGATGAATTATTAAATCATTTGTTTAAGTGTGAGATTTCGGCTACTTCTGGTATTTGTTTTTTCACCGGAGGAGAAATCTTTCCTTTAGAGCGTAGACTGGATTAAGCAAAATTTCGACGCACACTAAAGCCATTTGGATAGTCATCCATAGTGTGACGATGGGAAACCAAGAAATATCCAAAGAATAGACGGCCTGGCCTGCGAAGATCTATGTATACATATTGGTTTCAATATTAGACTCTAATCTATATCACATTTATTTTAAAGTTTGTTAAACTTTACTATATAACAATTGGACGTAGCGCATGAATTATAATATCATCATCATCATCATCAGGCTATAATAGTCCACTGCTGGACATAGCCCTCCCCTAATGAGCGCCCTGTCTTGAGCTTGCCGCATCCAGCATCTGCCTGCAGTCTTTCGCAGATCGTCATCCCACCTGGTCGGAGGGCATCCTACACTACGTTTGCCGAGTCGCGGTTATTATAATATACTAAAAGTAAATTTTTTTTATGCGACCCGGCCTATGTCGTCCATTTCGGTTGAAGGATTACGTTATAATATCAATAAATACAAATTATTAACTGAAAGTAAACTATAAATAATTAAAGTAAATGTCCCGTAAGATTGAATAAAATACACAATTGTACATCATCCATGAAAAGGTTATCTGTTTAGTCTGAAGTATACTCCCAATTGGTATATAGGTAAATTAAAAAGCTTCATATTTTCTTTAAAGCTACATAATTATTTTTGTATAATATAGAATGATACTGATGCACTTTCAAACGAAAATTTTAATTATCCAAATCAGTTTATTTGTTCATGACAAATCGGTTAACGCGCATAAAAACATGCAGGTCAAATGTTAAACATTTTTTAATTATACTTTTTGTTGAAGTTGGCTAAAAATGTAGATTTCATATACTTTAACTATTAACACCACGGGTACTAACATAGAAGGCCACAAGCCAATGCCTCTATTCCCTGTACAACTAGCAAGAATATGAATTACACTTTAACAATACAAGCTCCTTCATAATTCCTAACCAGCCACACAATTAACTTCAATGTTGCTTCATCGCTAGCGTTAATCTAACAGTGTTGCAGTAATAATCTGCGCTAGTTATAACGTTAAGGCGAACGTTACAGTACCAAACCGACAATGTAAAGCGAACCGCGGCAGACGCTTTAGAGTCGTTAATTGCTTTACCTTATTAGGTTTGTGCAACTGAGTCTGACAACGTTTCATAGTAAGACCCCGGATTCATTTTGGTTTTGCAAAGTGCAGATTAAGTTTCAGCTAGCTAGCGCGAAAAGAAAAATATGCTGAATGTAATAGTATAAATTTTCAAGGCGAATAAAGATTAACGAGTTTGATTAAAACCGTAATATATTATATATTAAGAAAGAAAATATATGTATAGTATCACTTGATATCTTAAATTCCGTAGTTGTTTTAAAGAAAACAATGAATTATTTATTATTGTACTATCCATAGATTCATAGATTGTTTACATAATGAAGTTAAAATATTTTAATAAGTGCCTGCCGTTAAAGTTCTTTTTTATAATTAAGTTTTTACTGGGGATTCTATACCTAATGCTTTTTTATGAAAATCCATTCTGCAAATACACTTATAGTGAAATTATATTATATACTAATGCAGTGGACACTGCATAAATAAATAAAATAACTTCAAATACATTTAAAGATATTAATACCTCAAATTTTAACATTACAGACGCCAATTACACCTTTGTTAGAACAAACGTTTGATGGGCGTCTGGTAGATGTTAGAACATCTATCAGGTTTCATATAAACAAAGTTTTGTAACACAATGTTATCGAATAGTTGTCTCAAATACAGCGTTAAACAGATACGAGCCCATATATCGCATGTGTGTGTAATAAATACGTTCGGTATAAGCAAATATGATGTGTAAACATTGCAAATTGAGTCGCACCCGACACCCTCGGGCCGTATCCTTTAATATTTGCCAATTTTTTGGGCAACTGCGTCCGTTACGATTCGCTGCGCCACTCGCTTTTTGCTGAATCCCCTCTATAGTGCGAGGAAAATAAATCTACCGCTTTGCCGAAAAATAATTTTTATGTAAATAATTATTGCTGAGCAAAAATTTTTGTAAGTGTAAATATTTTATAGGATTTTTAATGTAGCTGTATCCACTATATTGTTTGTGTATAATTAGTAATGTAGTATTAATAATTTCGTTTGTTCAGTGTTTTTATAATGTTAATATTTAGAGTATTTATAACACTATCTCGATGACTTTGTGGTAGTGAACGTGGCTGCTGTTTATGAGGTCTCGGACTCAAGTAATCATAATCAATAAAAATATCTTCTGCTTACCTCTTAAGGGATGTTACATGAGATTTGCACATGGATACATGAGGCTATGTATGAATAATGTTAATATAAATGGTTGGTACATAATAAATATACGTATAGTTTTAGTTATAGTTTTTAGTACAGAAGCATAGAAGCAAATCGCTCCCCGTGCATAGATGCGCGGCGCGCAAATACTATGATATGTAATTTAAACATTTTATCTATCCCATAGTTAGCTTAGCCAGCCAAGCTTAGCCACTTGCCGTGCGCATAAAAGCGTATATTTATTTGAATATGCGCTGAGTGGGCTATTGTCACTCAAGAGGTCATAGAAATTGTACAATTGTATTGTAGGCGAATATACTTATAATATATATATATATACTAACACTATTACATCAAATTGAATCTGTCTTTTTGTTACATTTAACTAAATTAGGTATGGTATAGGTTACCCAAGTAGCGTATATTCTTTTGAAGTAGCAACATTACGTTAATACATTCAGCTTTATTAAAAAGAAATCGTATGTTGTGATGATATGTGCTCTTTTAATAAATATTATTACCATGATTGTAATAAGCGTATTTAATTAGTTCTGTTTAATGTGCAGACCATATGAACAAACAGGCATACTAACGTTTTGATAGTCTAATAACTTGATGAAAGAAATGCTACTAACAATCACAGTCTATTATAATTAAGCTGTTGAAATTCAAATATTAAAAATATAACCTCGGTAGCGATTACCCGCTCAAAACAGAATTTGTATGTAGGTTTTGTATAATGAGTCAGTATGTTCTCAAACCTTTTCGACTAGCGTGCAGCAACGTCATGTTTATTCGTGACCAGTGAGAGCATTCGTTTATGTTTCTATACATCTCTCTTGTCTACTAAGATTGCTAGGCCTTGAAGTCTTCGTCTTCTTTTCGTTTGGTTTAGTGGCCGACCTGTTGCCAAGAGTTGTTCAAGCCGCCCATAGACCTCTGGTATGGCTTAACGACTGCTGTTAATTTGACAACAAGGGACCGACTTTTTACGTGCCCTCCGAAGCACGGAGACGTTCAGATGAAATACCACTAAGCGGTCATCCATCTATAGACTGATCGCACCCAACGTTACTTTACCTCGCTAATCGTTTACCGGTCAGTGAGTGCAACTGGCTATGAGCGCCTACTAAGATTGCTACGCCTTGAAATCTCCTATCACCATATCACAGCAACTGCAC
Source organism: Catocala fraxini (assembly GCA_930367265.1). NCBI lineage: Eukaryota > Metazoa > Arthropoda > Insecta > Lepidoptera > Erebidae > Catocala > Catocala fraxini. The sequence continues at coordinate 8,438,914 of OV884025.1, read as the reverse complement.
AACGCCTATTAATCAACAAATGCTTGAATTTAGATGTACCATACATATGTACATACATAAACTTTGATAGTCTTGTTAAAGTCTGATGTAAAAGACGAGTCCAGCAAATCCATTGTAGGGCATGCGGCTAATCTTTCACAGCTTCTAAGGTGTTACAAGCTAGGTAGATGATAGCTTAAAAGCTATTATCAACCTAGGTAAGTAATATATCAAATCGGTTTCGATCTTAGCTCACGCTAAGAATTTATGTACCCACTGACACTTAAAAACAGAAGCCAAGGAGACAACCTAATGTTGTAATCGACATTAAGTAATGACTTCTCTAGAGGTTCTACTCCATTCACTTTTGTTCACCAACGACCCATCTAAGATCAGCAGAGATCACACAAGAGCCAACTTTACAATGTTGACGTTGGCAAATGTGTTCGAACATATCTTCCAGCTTCACCACAACAATTCAACGACTAGAACTTAACTTCAAACGGTCACTAAACTGTGAACTCGGTCGCTAATAGTTCGGCTATTGTTAAGAAGTATGTAATACGTAAACAAGTAGGATCAACTATTTAAAACTGTTTTATTAAGCTTGAAATTTATCAGGTAATGTATTGTAGTGCAATAATTTACAGGTGTCCATATAAGTCCGATTTACGAGGTAAATAGAAATTTGTCATGGCGCTGTAACACCAATTTGTCTGTACCTACCAGAATCCTAGGCCCAGGAAATTTATTTATGCCTCTTAACATCATACTAATGTCATATGTCACACTAAATTTTGGTCACGGCCACCAACCTTGAAGGTGAATAGATGCGCAGGAGTTGCAATAAAGCATGAGTGTGTGCTGAATAGGCCGTAAGACAGTATCGTAATATAATGACTTATTTATTGCTATCATATCCGGGTAGATTATGGTTTTTAAAAGCAACAACTAAATTTTTTGGGATCCACAAACGGTTGTTGTGAGTCTGGGTTTTCTTTGTGTCCGTTGTTTGAAAATTTGTAAAGACCCCCGCGTCATAAGATTTATTCCTGGTGCGGCAGTTCTTTTAAAAAACAAATATATATTTATCGAGAAATGAGGTGCAGAACTAAAAGCTGGCTAACTAATGGCTTTCCCAGCCACAAGAAAGAAACACAAAAGCCAAAACTTTTTACTCTGAGCTGCTATGTAAAAGAAATTTTGATTTCTTAAACTACCATCTTAATATTCAAAATCCGCTTAACAATGTTTTTTTTTATCCACTTTAAAATAATTAAGGCCTTTTAAAACCCGATAGAAAGGCTAATTGGCTAATTGACAAATGACGGAAAAGGATACTTTGGGAACGGGAACAATATTTAAGTGCGAGCGTGCGCAAGAGATAGACATACTCGTATCTATCTCTATCTAATTTTTTCTACTTTATTTTGTAATCAATTTTAATGCAGGTTTTACAAAAAAGTATCTTATGAATGTCAAAAAAATTAAACAAACGTATGTTTTATCAATTTAGTATAAAATTCTTGTACCTTGTCTAGGCTGACATGATTTTCACGATGAATCAATATGACTATTTAATGACAATTTGTCCAGAGTTAGAATAGAGTTGTTTGTTTGAGATACGGAAATCATATTTCACTACATAGATTTAGATTTTTGTAATATTTCAGTTATGATTTTAAGCCTAATAATACTTATGGGAATAATCCTGACTAATATTATAAATGCGAATGTGAGTTCGTTTTTCTTTTACGATTGCACACCATGGCTACTCGATCTATCAGCATGCAATTCTGCATACACGTTGTCAGATATCCAGAAGGGGCATATACCCCATAGGGTATCTTTATATCCGGAAAAAATGAATTGTTCTCTTTCTTTAAAATAGAACCTAATGGAACAAATCTTTACATTTAGGAGCCCTAGGTTTTATTTATTAGTAGACATCATCTGTTCTATCTGTGTCAGAAGACCAGCTTCTTTTAATATCATGGGCTGTAGATTCAACTACTTGATATGACATGTTTAATATGAACATTATCTATTAATTAATACATTTTCTTTGTTCAAGTTTGTTCGTCATGTAATATTTTAAAATATTCGCCACTTGATTTAACGCAGCAACAATAACGGACGAAGCGTGAAGGAGTTTCAGTTAACAAACTAGGAACTTTTAATTAACTTGCCGAGATACAAAGAAAGTAAAGATTCTGCTACGAAATAGTTGGAAACTGAAAATTTCTCTAAGTTTGATTAATTGAATTGAAAACAGTATAAAAGCGTCAATAAAACTGAGATTATATGTCAGTTTTGTTTAAAATAAGTCCCACTGCTGGGGATGGCACCTCTCTATATTAGAACAGCTATGTGTTAGAACATTCCCACATCTTCAAGATCATTGTTAAGGATGCAGATCTACCTGCGATGTTTTCCGATTAATAATTATTAAAACACAGATGGCTAGTTTCAGAATTATCAAGTAAAAGTTATCCAAAAGATAAATTACATGCTGTCTCACTCTTGTTAGGTTAAAGAAGAGAGATGGCGAGACTTTTATCTTATAGATAAATGCTATTTGAAGATGATGGAACAGGCCCTGAAGCTAAATATTCATACAGTGTAAACGACCATACTATAACAATCATGTGAAAGTAGTATTTAACTGCTTCATTTGTCAAACAATGAACACAAAAACCTATAGACTCGGAACTAATTTTTGGCGATCATAATTTATTTTGACTCGAGTGATAATCGAGCCCACGACATTTAATACAGTCACAGTGTGTTATTTATAACACACTGTGACTGTACGTGTACGTGTATACGTGCGTACTGTACGTGTGTTACTTTAGTAACATTTCCGGCCTCACATATACTGCTAGTTCGGTTACATCTTAACTTTCTTAATATGTACATTAAAACCTATTATTGTTTTATAATTTAATTAATAATTTTATAATCAATAATCTAAATAGTTATTTCATATTTCTTTATACTTAATTATATTTATTAGCTTGGCGCCTTCCGCTTGTCAGCTTCCGGTGCGATTAATAAATAGTACGTATTGTTAGGTACTGATCTCTGTACTTTTTTTACACTATGTCGAATAATCAATCCTATAATCATTTTGTTTTACTATGTATAATATAATGATAAAGCTATTAGATTCTTACTGATTTTGGGTAAGGCATAATTTTGTCACACCGACGCCTCTGCTTCCGGTGTAATAAATCCTTAATGTTACATAATCCTGTATTATTAAATAATAATTGTATGTAAATAATCATCAGAATAATTAAGATAAACAACGTTTAATATTATCTATTGAGTTTGTGAATTTAGTATTAAATTAGGTCAAATGTTTGTATAAATACCGGCGGTTAGAATGTTTTGGGGACATTCACATTCTAACCTTTGAAACGTGCATTCTAGATAATATAAGTGCTTTTCTGTACAACTTGTGTCTTCATTGTCGCCGCCACCCTGACTATTCACCTTTTACAAGTGGCAAGCCAACCACTTAAATCATTACGCTATCCGTGCATTTGTTGACATATTGATCGGATTAAAATTGACCAGACTTCTTAAAGCATAGCTACAAATAGGCAAACATATCGCATTAGTCTATCAGTATAACGTAAAATAATGAATATTTCGCCACATGCATATTATTGTGCCTTTGAAATATTTTGTACGGAAATATATGACGAGCTTCCTGGAAATAAACCGCTGTAATGTCATCCCACAAAGCTGAAACCCTAAACACGCTCAAAAGGATTTATCAACCCCAGAAATAACCAGCAATAACGTTTTTGATGGCAGAACTCACCACAGCAGCGGCGACAGGAAGGCCATTGCGACGAACATTAAAAAAGGAGCTCTAAAAGGAGAGAGTTTATGAAAAACCGTGCGTTATTAAGGCCGGGACGCAATATGTGGGGAAAAACAATTGTCCGCGAACAATGCAACCGCCCATTGTACCTGCGAACGGATTAATTTGGAGTTGGATGTAGATTTACTGCGTACTTATGACTATTTTTATTTTACGTAATTTCGTGGTGTTTTCATATAAAAACTGACTCTTTTGTTTTTTGACAAAAGGCTTCAATCTCTGTTTCGACTTATGTGTTCAATAATGCAAAATATGAAACCCAATGTTGTTGTATTATTTCATATATAATTTGTAACGTCCTTATAAAGTACCTACTAGATTTTGCCTACGGCGTTACTCGCTTTATTGCAGATTGAACAATAATTTCCTTCCGTCGGAAAAAGTGCTTCTTTTTCTGGATGAAAAGTACCCGATGTCCTTTTCTGTACCCCTGACAACATGTGTGCAAAATTTAATCATGATCTGTCGAGTAGTTAGGCGTAAAAGCATGACAAACAAACACACATTCGCATTTATAATGTTAGTTAGGATAATTGGATAACGTCAGAGAAGTTTTGTGATGGTACATTCTCAAATAAAAATAAGCAAAAGTGAGGGTGAATAAAGATTCTTTCGCCTCACAAACGGAGTTATGACATCGCCGAACCAGTTAGCTTGTGACCACGGCCAGTGTTACCTGGCCAATAACGTAAATAATATGAACGATCATATTAGTATCAGCTACGAATTATATGTATAGATATTATGAAAGTTAGAAAATCTTTAATTTTAAATATTGTAATTTGAAAATGAAACAATAAAAAACATAATCAATTGAGATGGATCAGCATTGAAATAAAAACAGATGAAATAAAATATCATAATCATGATTTTAATAATTATGTAAGTGATAATAACATGTTCAGATGCAGTGTTACGAAGGCTGCCAGGTACAATTGAATTTGTATAACCTTTGGCATTCCAGTACTGAATATTACAATTTTTATATTATGTTTTGTGCATTCCAGCAATTGATAGATTAAAATGGTAAGTGCAAAAACATTAGATTTGGGCTAATCGATTGTATTATGCATTATTATGTTTTAAAATATTTATAACGGTTTAATTTTGTGGTAAAATACAAAAAGTAGAACCATGTATTTAAATTTTATGTTTATTTTGAGCAAAGTAGACACAAATTCACCAAAATTATTATAAAACTAATTAATGTTGAAATCAACAACAAAGGTTAAGCCTATTGGTTTATACTCAAGCTATTGCTTATAAAAATTAAACCTGGAACAATTCTCATACAGCACGATTGAACTGTATAAAACTGGAACCGAAGAAATCAATCGTTGCTCTGTCGAGTAAGCAAACATGGCACGCGTTCGGTATTGTATTTTCTCTTTTCTTTTTTTTATAAACACCTCATGACGATGCAATATTATTAATATTTTGAGCAGATTTATTATATATGAAACAAACGATGACTAGTTTACAATCAAATATTTAAATCGTAGGTGTTCCCTTACCATACTTAGATCGCACTAAAAAGTGTCCACATTAAGAAGAGTGAGATCACACATAATGGAGGATAATAGCGTACAATTTCGAATATAAGTGAGCGTGATAATAGTGCATTAATAATTTAGATGATGATGAGGCGGCGGGGCGGGAGAGGGAGCGTTTAAACCCTCTCCCCAACTGCAGAACCGGGCGCCGGAGGGCGCCAGATGACCTCCAGCCACCCTGAGGATTGACCTGGGGGTGGTGGGCTTTGTGGGCCTGTCCACCATCCGTTCAGCACCAGGTCCGAGAGGCGGCGTGCGTGTTCCCACGCGCGCCTCTGTTTCGAGTCCGTCTCCCCTCTAGGGGAGGGGAAAGTAGGGTTTAAAGTGAGTTAGTGCCTTTGGGTGGGTCTGTTCGTGTAGTGGCCTGCCGTTTCATACGGCGGGCTGAAACCTCGGCGGGGTCGTGACCGCAAGTGCAAGTGATTCGCGCGGCCCCGTCGATAGTGGTTTTGTAGAGGAACACCGTGGTAGGTTTAGTCGGTATTCCAGGAGGTACATTATCATCTTTACCATCTTTCTTTTACCCCGGCGAGTCCGACATAACCCCTCCACCCGCCCCCGCGGAGGGGTAAATAAGTAGGGGTAAGTGTCATGCATTCACACAGGGAAAAAAAATGTTAGTTACAGTGCTCCTTTTTAAATAAAATATAGCATATGTTACTCAGTGATAATATAGCTTTCAAATGGAGAAATTATGTTTTAAATCGGGTGACTAGTTTCTTTGTTAAATCTTTACTAACAAACAAAAAATCAAATATTTCCTCTTTTTAATAATAGTAATATAAGAATTGGTCGTCCATAAGGGTGACTATGTCTAAAAGTCGTACGGCACATCTACAATTTAAAACTTTGTTCGATTTTACATTATTTAAAAGTAGATGGTTACTGCACTAAAATATTCTACGAATCTACTGCACTAATCCGTTCACAAAGTGTATTATATCAATGGCTAGCTAATACCCAAGTCAAACTGTAACGCTGTGTGCTTAGCAATCATAACTTTGCTCTTAAGTCTCTGCTTCCTCCCTCCCAACTTGAAGCCCTTTACACGAGCGCTTCGGAAGCAGGGCTTCCGAGATCCTCTCATTGTTAGGTTAGTGCTTGATTAGACTGAATATTAAATTATGTTTGACTTACTAACTAGGTGAGTAGTCGGTAGTAGTAGTAATCCTCTTGTCTAGTCCACATTTTGTAAATGTATCATTATTCTAATGCTTTGTTGTCTTCCTAGTCAATCCTAACTAATATTATATATCGCACTCATTAAGAGTGCGATATATAATATATACAAAATATATATAAAACAGCGACTTAACTCAAAATTTGGAAGAAAGGCACTTTGAACTCTAATTGTGTGATTATAAATTCTCATATTATATTTGTGTTAAGTAATTGCAACAGAGTTTAAATTTGCGTAATCCAATTTACCTACTCAGATAAGTCTCTGTTTTATTAAGAGTGCGATATGTGAATGTGAGTTTATTTGTTTGTTACGCTTTCAGACCTTAACTACTCAACACCTTAAAACCTCAACTACATAGGTTACATTTCGTCCAGAAAGAAAGCACTATTACCAACCTAACCTACTAACATTTACGTGAGCAAAACCGTGCGCAAAATTTAGTAATATAAAACATAGGTAATGACTATGCATTGACAAACAAATGACGATATATTGCAGACAACCGAAGGCACGTTAGACTGCCTTCTTCACGATCGTGCAAATTGGTATTGAGTTTCCTTGTTTGGAAATTCTTACTTGTAATACGGAGTTTTGTAATGTGATTGGTAGATGATGATAGAAGCCTTGACTGAGCCTTGTGCATAATAAAGGCATCTATCTACACTACATAGTGTGTTTTAATTATTAGAACATTTCCCAAACGTACCTAAGGGCAAGATATTTAATCTACACTTAGCAGTTTATATAAGGAAGTAATAAATTGATTTGTATTGTTAATAATTTAATTCTAAATATATGACAATTGAAAATAGTGGCCATGAGTTTCTTACCTGCCTCTTCTCATGAAAGCTCTACGCCTCAAACAGGCTTTCCCCATACAAATTTTTTATTACATTTGTTTATGTTTTATTTTATAATGTATTAGTTTAATTGACGTGTTAAGACTGCGCTAAGCGTAAGACAGATAATAACAGAGCTTGTGCGGCGCATATTCAAATCGGCGCGCGGCCGCCATAGTAAAATTGTATGGAGGATTTGAAGTGCATTTTTGATAAATATGTATCTTTATTGTCAACCAATAACTTAAATATTTCGGACTAATTGTAATATAACTATTTATGTTTCGTTTAAGCTGTAAAATAGGATAGATTTTTACTGTATTAATCTAAATATCACGTAACACGAGCTTACGTTTTTGCAAATTTACGTAATTTTGTAGGCGAAAATATTAATTATTTTAAGATTTTTACACGGAGTAATTGTAAACACATTCATTGTTATGGTAAATGTATATTTTATATTTGTATTAAACAAAAAGTGTTAATTTTATTCACTTAACTGTGACCGCCTGTTTTAGCACATTTCGCTCGGCGCAGTCTTAAGATTTTTGACATTGATTTCAACTAGTTTTTATTAACCGATTCTGACAGTAGTCTGTTTCTATACTACATGTATTTCAGTCATATCGACATGGTATTATTGCAAGTACTTTGAGCATTGAACTTGCTTTAAAATTCTATGCCCACTTTCGACTAGGTCGCAAAAAGGCTACAATAAGCAAAGCCTGAGTGGTATAATAGAAGCCATTGGAGGTTGACCTCTTGTGTTTGACACATGAAATATACACATTCAAGTATATAGAGAACCCTTTCTATTGAAACGCGACTGAATTCGCTGCGCACTCTTTAGATTTAACCTCGTGGTGAAATGTTATTTTCTGGCGCTTTATTATTTAGTCTCTACTTATTTTGGTTGTTTATTTACTTCAATTATAAGTAAACAGCAAAGATTATTAAATAATACAAATACTAAAACATCTGTTCTCTTTAAAAATAATTGAAACCATGGTGAATATAATTTTAAAGAGTCGTCAACCGTAGAAATCGTCTGTCGCGAGAGACTTTACAAACAAGGCAATATTGGTCACCATGTTCACATACAACAATTATAAATCTGGAATTGAATACACAGAACATTTGCAGTAGCAGAAACCACTTTGCAAATACGTTCCCGATATTTATTTTGAAAATAAACCATTTACGAAAACGAATATACTGATTGGTTTTTATTGTTTTGCTATTCGTGTACACAACATTGTTCAATTTAATTAAGTTTTATTGTTTATCCAACCAAATTAATAAATGAAATCAAATAAAATAACAAAATATTGATGTTTACATTCTTGGTGGGCAATACAAACTTTAACATTAATTAATTACATAATTACATATTGTTATATGTCAATACCTACATTAACGAAAGGGCAGACAGCTACATTATATCGCATTTTGCCGACTAAGTTTTAAGGTCTCACATGTTTCTTATTGTTGTCTACTAAGCGCCTCTCTCAATAGCAGATTTGCGACTGAGAATATCCTTACATAAAAACTAAAATTCTTTGCCAGTAATAATAAACTTTTTTTTAAATTAACACCATGATATTATATTGATAAGTCATTTACACATTTTTAAATCATAGATGAGTCCTCACTTTATATAGATCGCATCGAAAATTTGTCTGCATTAAGAAAAGTTAGCTTATCGTTGCATTTAAATGTTAAAGAATGATACTGTACAATTTTCAATAATGAGTAAACGTGATAATACTGTATTTATAATTCAGATGTTATGTTGCGATTGTGTTAACATCCAGATAGGTGGTTATTATTTGAACGTAGTAACGCGCATCTATCATTTAAATATTTGTGTCAAAATAAGTATCCATGAATTATCAACGCGCAACAGTATAATCAATCAGTCTCGCAAATTTTTCATTAAAATCGTTCATTAAATAATGTACTCTCTTATTCAAATTCTCAATCTACTGTGCAACTCATACTTCTCTGTGTGGCACCTTCTCATGCGATTTAAGAACAGTATCCTTACTGTACTTATATTTGATTCAAATCTATACTTTGACAAAATGATGTAAGAGTGGACTTTGAAGTAACTGCTTAAAGCTATCATATCGTCTAAATGCACTAGTCCGGCGTTCCACATTACGTGAGCAGGCTCAGTGCTTGGCCACGTTTGCAATGCTAATAGCGACCGCTTGATGCGCCCAGCACTAACCCACTTTGCATCTTATATTGTTTAGACCAAGGCACGATTGGGTAACTAGCTCTTAGAGGTTTAAGCCTTACAATGAGAATGGAATTTACTGGTATGTTTTACGTTATCTATACATTTGCACGGATCGCGTAATGGTTTTAGTGATTGCCATGGCACGATGCCCGAGTAGGTTCGGATTCCACATACGTCAATAATTATGTAATTTATAAGTAATTGTTCCGAGTCCGAATCATAATAATTATTTGTGTAATTTGTTTAGTTTAGTTTATTTTTGAGTTACCATTTTGTTTCTTATTTTTATATTTATTTACATAGGCTATTGCATTAGATAGTAAGTATCTGTAATAATAGTTCTATGTCTGTGTGTGTGAAATAAATAAATAAATAAAATTTATTGAACTTAAATTGGTACTAATGGATACAGAGCTTATGTTACATCGTAAACGTAATATATATAAACGGTGCCTGTAATACGGCAAACCCGTGCCACAAGCATTAAGGGCAGATACTGTATAATAAATATTATATAGATTCTAAAGCAATACTTATAAAACATGATTATTTGTATACAATGAATGTTCTTTGTGTCATTTGTTTCAATGTTTGCACAGTCACTTGCGATACTGGACCAATCTAGTAAGATTCTAAACGGGAGTTGTCTTTATATAAAAGAGAAATATTAGATAACAGTTTTTGGCTCCTTATGTGTACGTTTGCTAATCTCCACAATAACAAAGCAATTTGGATGCGGTGTTCAATTATGTATTGAGATGTCTGGTTACCATTTAGTGCTAGTATCATTAGTCAAATAAGAAAGATGTGTAAATAATTTCTCATGGATACAATCACAGGTAAAGCTAGTCTTTACACATGTTCATAGTTTTCAGTAATGTACTGAGTTGGTGGTTCGACAGTGGTTAGTTAAAAGCGCCCAGAGGTCCCAACTGAAAACGTAGTATAACATAGTAGTAGTCATAAGTACTGAGCTGGATCCCTTTGTTATGCATGTACCTATGCCAGAATATATTTATTTTGTATGTGTAACCTTGTAAATGCTGTCTTAATTCTATAAATATGTATGTTTTGTATATCTGTGTAACTTATCTTATCTTATGTGGGGGCCAGTCAGTGCAGACCGGCGACACTTCGATCCAGTGGGATCTTTTGTGTCAACATTCTCCCAATAACGACTACCATAGATGTTCATGGCAGCCGGGACCGACGGCTTAACGTGCTCTCCGAGGCACGGAGCAGGCGATAATTGTCAATCAATACGCACATAATTTCGTAAAGTCATATAACTTCCGAAAGTCAGAGGTGCGCGACGTGGGTTCGAACCCGAGTCCCTCTGCATTGCAGTCTGTTGGTCTCCCCACTGAGCTATCGCTGCTCTGTTGTATATCTGTGTAACGAAAATGTCAATATATATAGATAGATATTTAACCGTAGACCAACACATATAGTACAAAGTCTTTAGTCATTACATACATACGTCCATACTCTCATGTCTGCATATCGCCGAAGCGTAAACAGAGTTGTAAAATACCAACACCCGCACTTTTTTTTTTTCAACCGGTGAAGCTAGTTGGTGTCTACCTATCCTAACAGAGAAATTCAATTAAACTTTTTCTGAGTTGGATTTAGATGCAGATACCTGATTGGCTGTCAGAGTAACTTATGCTACGTGAACATTGATGTAGCCAATGCTTTTTTTTAATCTTGGCAATCCATCCTTGATTGAGTAAACTAACCGTTACTGAGCTGAGTAAGCTAAACTTGTTTGCAGCTTACACCGTAAACTTATAAATTCAGGTATATTACTCCTACAGTATACCGGTTTGATTATCAAAATGAACAAAAAGAGAATATTAAACAAGCAGTTATTATAAAATTTTAAATATCATTAGAACTACCTGTCTGGGTGCGCTAGTGTTTGCGAATGCTGTGCTGGTGTTGGAGTCAATAAGGAGATTTCTTACTAGTCATTCTTAGTGACAGCACGGAGGCCGCAGTTGTCCCCAGTCAAGGGCCATAGGTTTGAACCCTATTAATAATAATAATGTCCTCCAGACCGAATTTCGGTCATGGCGGCCAATCTTAACGGAGACTGGCTATCTGTGCAAGAGATATTATAGTGCACAAGTATGTGCGCAAATACAAGTGCACTCTCTGTTCCCTAACTCTCATGATTCGATGGGACGGATAATCTGACACGACCGGAGAGATCAGGTGCAAGAACAACTGCTTTACGTGTTTTCCGAGGCACGGGTTGTCTAACACCACCAACTTCCTAACTCCGGGCTCGTATTGAGATTTCTTAATAGAAAAACCCAATAACTTTTTGTTGGCCCGACCCAGGATTCGAACCCGAGACCTAATGCACAGCATTCGTATTCGCATTCACTACCGCTGCGCCACGGAGGAACCTATTACGTAGTATGTATTTGAGAGTAGTAGAGCCCCGCTGATTTCAGCATGAATGGGATAGCTCGACCGGGGAAGGACTACCCTCTCACAGAATATCGACGTGAAATATCAGTATTCCTACTGTTGTGTTTCGTTCGGTGAGTGAGAATGCCGGAAGCCCAATCACCCTCTTTCCCCTTTCCTACTCCTTCTCCTTCCCACTTCCTTTCCTAAAGGGTCGGCAACGCGCAAGTGATGCCTCTGGTATTGCAGGCGTCCATAGGCTACGGTAACCACTTACCATCAGGTGGGCCGTAGGCATGTTTGCCACTATAAGTGTACAAAACAAAAAAAAAATTAAAACACACACACCCACATTATGGTTTTGTTATACTTATATATTTTCTGTTGTATGAAGTTGTTTTAAAAGGATTTTTTCCTGTAAGGTACATATGCAAGAGTAGAAATATCTGAGCAAACTATTAAAGGTGAGATATTTGGAGAGGGAGAGAGAGAAAGAGAGAACATAAACGAAACTTACATTAATTTATTCATTTGAAACACGTTTTGACAATTATTATTTATAGACATTACAGTCACCAATACTTATTAAACTAATACGACTTAAAAATCTTTGAATGTCATAAGGAAATAATGTTTATTACTAAGTCATATTATAATACTATTTATATCTTTATAACGTTTAAAAAAATAGTATAGAATTAGAATCTAAACTATAATTTAATTGTAACATGTCCTCTTAGTATTTAAAACACTATTTCAAAACATGATAACTGCTCTTATAAATCAGATGTTCATGTTGCCATTGTGTGTCAGATGACAACTTAACATCCAGAAACTTGTTAAATAATTTTTAAACGTAGTAAGGCCGCATATATGATTTAAATGTTTGTGTGAAAATAAGTATCCATGAATTACCGACGCCCAACAAGTCATTAAAAACTTTTCACCTTAATTCTAATTTTCTGTCTAATGTCCAAACTAATTTTTTTTTTTGTGTGTATGTCCTCATTGTATTTAGAAATATTTTTTCAAAACATTACAACTAGTTCTACCACGTCACTACCTACTACTTTTTTTATTAAGTATGTCTCTTCATTGTCTCTACACCGTCAATTTATCAACAAACGATGCCACAACGTATTTATGTATGACGTAAAGCAAGTATAAATCGCATGAGCTATTAATTACCGTCGTCCGGGCGCGTCCGGGTGGCGGTGCTCGTTAATAACGGTCTAGCAACGTTTCCGTCCCGCGCCGGAAGTTGTGCACCCCAATGGTTATAAAACTAACCCTTCTACACTGGTGAGAGTTGAGTAGTTGGTGCATAACGTAGAATAATATGAATCATCGAAACCAGAAGCTTTATAGACAGGAGTGAAATGACGCAAAGTATGAAGTGAAAAGATACTTAGAGATACAAAAGATTAAACAATATTCTGTAAAATATTACATTAATAATAACACTGTCATCTCTGTTGGTAAACAGCTTCTGAGAATGGATTTCTTCTCAGTGTGAGATCGCCTGATGAGCTTATAGATCGGCGTGTTGGCAGACTTCGCATTTCTTCGATAACAAGGTGGAGAGAGAACTCTGTTATATAGGTTTCTTTACGATGATTTTCTTCACTGGTAAATTGAGCAAAAATTAACCAATTAATACGTAAATACTTTGAAGACGTTGTGTCTTACACAGACACAACTAAAAAAATTAGAGATGCTTGCATGACACGCAACAGTCTTTTACTAGCTTATTGATGCTCATATTAATAATGGTCACCTATCAGGCAGCAATTAGTGGCTAGTATGTAAATAAAAATAAATTAATTGAATTATGGTATTATGAGAATTTAATTAATATTATCTTCTATTTACGCGAATATTATTCATTGAAATTAAACTGCTATATACGGATTTTATCGCGTTGTTTATTTGACACTTTATTACAAAATTTTAAAAATTGCTACACTACTACTACTATTAAACTTTACTAATTAAAGACTAAGATGGCAGTTGTCTCAATGTTCCAGTGTAGTTATTTCAAAGTACCCGAACATAATTTAATCATTGGTGTTTCTATTTCGGTTCGGTTGTAAAAGCAACCGAAACGTCGGGGAAAGTGTAAAAATAAATTAAATCTAAATAGTTTTAATAATAATTTAATTAGCTTAAAAATTAGTAAAGTTCAATAGTAGTAGTAGTGTAACAATTTTCAAAATTTTGTAATAAAGTGTCAAATAAACAACGCGATAAAATCCGTATATAGCAGTTTAATTTCAATGAGAATTTAATTGTTACCCAGTTTACATTATATAAGAGTATGAAACCTTAAAAATAAACAAGAACGTTGGTAGTTATTCCTTGTTTGTTATCAGTGACCCTTACTATAATAAGCTGTTAGACAAACACAGGTGTGAGCTATACAATTACTTGAAACATAAACTTGACGCGATTTTGAAGGCTCTAAATAATAGAAGAAAATAATCGAAAGCTTTTTAAGGTTATATCAATTTAAAACTTTTTGATGCCCGTGGGTCTTTATTTATTTTATTTTTATTATAGAAACCTAGTCATTACGGTACTTGCTAGTGCAAGACTAATTGTTAATGAACTTACTACGTATGTGCGAGTTGAATTTTTAAGAACTATTGGCATATCCTGGTATCCTAACAAATATTGAACCAACTATGCAAACATTACGTCTTGAGTTCGATCTCAAGGTAGATAGATGAAGATAATTATTATGTGCGGTATTATGACGGTGCTCAAAAATATCGTGTGGAAACATGCGAGTCTTATAGTTCTCCATAGTGTTCACGAAGATGTGTGAAGTTAACTAACACTGGGAGGTTATAGTGGGCTGCGGTCTAATCTTTTTCATACTGAGAAGAGCTGAGGGAGCTGTTCACAGCAGTAAGATAGTTTATGCAGCTAATATTCTTATTGGACAATAGTATATTTATCGTTTATTTCCCACACTTTACTAAAGCTACTTAAACATGAAAGCCAAATACAATATCTCGCTACACAATTTTATTGACATCTTATTCAAATTAGAACATTTACACCGACCATATTTCAACAACATTTATGTTCAACGTGGTTATGAATAGTTCGCTAGCAGTAACTCGGTTTATTAATCCGTTAGGGCTCATAAACCTTATATTATGCATGTATATTTTAATGCTACTACGTTGTAGAGAAATATGTCCCTGACGTAAGATCTGTAATATTGTAACTTTGGTATTGAATGCCAAAATGAAATATGTATGTAATAATATTTAGTAGTCTTAATGTAAGGAAATGGCCGGGTACCAAGCGAGCGAGCTGACTTGCTGTTTCACGAGCTTCGCGAGCGTTTTACACAAGTTTCGGCCTAAATCCTAAAAGATTGCAGAATAAACAACAATAATTAAATAAAATTCATCTTGTACCTTCTTTATACTTTAAACTCACATGCATTTTATGGATATGGATTGTCTTAAAATGTTACACAATATTTATATAAAAGAGTGTTATTAAATACTTACTATCCTGAAGATGTAAGAATGTACCACCAGCTTGGGATCCAGTAATAAAAATAGTCAAACCCAAGAAGAAGCAAACCACAGCTAGACTTCATGATACTTTGAACTCATTCTGCGTAAATAGAAACACCAATGATTAAATTATGTTCGGGTACTTTGAAATAACTACACTGGAACATTGAGACAACTGCCATCTTAGTCTCCCCGTGACCATGGCTGCTGAAAAGCAACCGAAACGTCGGGGAAAGTGTAAAATTAAATTAAATCTAAATAGTTTAATAATAATTTAATTAGCTTAAAAATTAGTAAAGTTTAATAGTATTAGTAGTGTAACAATTTTCAAAATTTTGTAATAAAGTGTCAAATAAACAACGCGATAAAATCCGTATATAGCAGTTTAATTTCAATGAATATCCTGAAGATACCAAGGGAATAGGGAGTTAAAATTTCAGACTAAGCCGCAGTGAAGCATAGCCGGGTTAAGCTAGTTAAATATAGCAATATATTATATTCTTGATCGGACACTTTAGTAACGCTTTTAGGCTTGTATGAATACATATATATTACCAATGCACTTTGACTGCACAGATGGCTAAGTGGGTTAATTAGTCGCCTCGCTACTACTGCCTCGCCGAGTGTTGTCGGTTCGATGCCCACACGGGGCATAAAATTGTGTGGTCTACAAATAGTTGTTCCGAGTCTGGGTGTTCTCTGTGTCCGTTGTTTGAATGTTTGTAAAGTCCGCGACGACACAAGAATTATTTCAGGGTGGGAGTTGTCTTTTATAAGAACGAAAAAAAAATTGTGACCAACCACTGTTACAACATCTGTTGATATCGGATTCACAGCGTATTGCCGAGACAGCGATGCGACGCTACTCATTCATTCAGCACGCGGTTTTTGCAGCAGAAACTTTATTGAAAATTATTACATTTGCCTATTACGATACCAAACTTAGTAAAGATAAAGGTCGTTATCAGGATAACATAGAAGGTTACAGTGCGTCCGGAATGTTGAATTGAAATATAGATCATTTAAAGTACAAGTATGTTCAGTCACCTGTAATATTGCATGGATACCATAAGATTCAAAATCCAGTGAACACTCAAATTAAAATGAATATGAATGAACTAGATGGCGTTGTTTTATAAATATTGCAACGCGTACACATTTTAGCAAACACGTGAAATTTATAACAAATTATTATCTCAACCGAAAATACACTCGAACACACGGACAGAATAGTGAGTCATCGAAGCTATCTATAGAATAAACTACCTACTATAAATTTATTAATTTATTTGTAATTCTTTGCTTTGTGTTTTACCCTGAAATGTGTTCTTTTTTTAAATAAACTATTGTGAATAGAGATTACAAAAGTAGTAAAGGTAAATTTATCAAAATTGAGTTATTAAGAAATCTACTTCTTTTATTTTATAGTAGTGCACCGCCATCTATTACGATATAAATAAACTACATAACAGTTATTGTATCGATTGGCGTTAGAAAGCGTCTATTACCGGCTTATACCATTTTAGTTTTGAAATGGGTTTGGATCTTTGCAGCTCACTGTACATCGACTGTACCTTCTCGAAGGGTTGGTAGTTATGTTTTGATATTCAGCAATAACAAGCGAGCTATAAACCTAACTATAATATTATAAATGCGACTGTATGTTCATTTGTTTGTTGCGCTTTAATGCCGTAGCTACTTGACCGATCAGCATGCAATTTCGCATACACGTTGTCAGAGGGACAGAAAACGATGCAGGGTGACTTTATTTAGAAAGCATTCCAAAAAAAGTACTTGTACTAATGTAACCAACATTTACGCGAGTGAAGGAGTGGCAAAATCTAGTTAATTAAACTATTTAAACTCGACGATGTTTGGAACCTTTCTACGTTTATATGTACTTGCTACCAGCTCCTAGGCTATTCCAGTACTTTTTCAATAATTAAGGTCACAAAACATCAAAGTTTCATCAACAAATATTACTCTAGTCATTACATTGTACTTGAAAGTGAAATTGTAATATCAGAGAGTAACCCCTTCACATATCTCTCGCGTAAACTAGAACAGAACTACTCTCCTCACAATATTAGTATGACTGCCACTTTCCCGAGCTACTCGGCGCCCAGCTCACTGGAGTAGTTAGCTAAATCCCAAGCGAGAGAACTGGAAAGTGCTTCAAACGTTGCGAAATTAAAACTTTAATTATAAAGTGGTATAATTCATTACATACTTAGTTTTATTTCAGTAAATAGACTCACATGTTTGTTCTACATGAAAATAGCTGAGTCCGCGACATTAAAGTAAAACACACACGCATTTTTATGCACGCTTTCTAGAGAACCTGTCTATTAAGTATAATATATAGGTTCTCTCCTATGAATTTTTGAAAGTATTGATAGTGGTGTATCATACCCAATTTTTTACAAATCATATTTTATAGTGCTTTTCAAATACGAAGTCCCATTTGACAAATGATCGTTGAACAGCGATAGTGAAGAGACCGTTTCAATCAACACATCACGAAATCGATTACCGATTAACGTTCCAAACAAACTGTAATCGTGGGATTAGAAACAGAAAAATAAAAAAGGAATCTAAGTTTGACATATCGAAAGAATTGTTACATCAAATATATATATAATGTGTTTAATTGTAAAAACTAAATTTGGACGTATCCTTGATTAATTCCTAGTATCACATACTTACTACATACTTTTATTTTTATTGAGGCGCTCATAGCCAGATGCACTCACTGATCGGTAAACGATTAGCAAGGTTAAGTAACGTTGGGTGCTGTCAGTCTATAGATGGGTGACCGCTTAGTGGTATTTTATCTGAGCATCTCCGTGCTTCGGAGGGCACGTAAAAAGTCGGTCCCGGTTGTTGTCAAATTGACAGCAGTCGTTAAGCCATGTCAGAGGCCTACGGGCGGCTTGAACAACTCTTGACAACAAGTTGGCCACTAACCACACGAAAAGAAAAGAAGACTCCATACTTAGTATAAGGATGAAATAAATGTGGTATAACGGATTCTGATTTTCAAAACTACTAATCTTTAAAAAAATTAGGGATATTTAAACCATACGTCGAATATCGCATCTTCAAATCCATTTTTTGATAAAGAAAATATGTTAAGGATTTGCAGAATGGGATTTAAGGTACGTTGCAACGTAATAATAATTATTACTAAATACAAATTTGCAAAAATATTTCTCGGACAATTGTTTTTAACTCGAATTAATTCGATTTTATCTGATTCATATTTTCGCGTCATTTTAACTGAAAGTAAAAAAGTTACCTTAGTGCGTAACCATGGTATTGTAGTAAAATGTTATTCTATTTTGATGTTTAAATTATTAAGTCTAATATCAATATAAATTATTAGTTGATTATGTTTGTGAAACAATTACATAATGTTTTGTGTAGATTCTAATTATTTTTAAATAGTCTTTAGTACCATAAGTAATTATTGTTTATTTTAGCCATTTATATGTGCATGACATAATGCATGCATATTCATTTTTATTTATATAAGTTCCGTGCAATGACGTGTCAAAAGGGACTTTGTATTTGAAACAGACTAGAAATAGTTTGACGTTTTGTGTGTCTATGATGCTGCTACGGTGACGTTTTAAACTCTACGATGAAAAATCGTGAAGTGATAGTAATTACTCAACAATCACATTGATGTATAATCCATATACGTGAAGTGACTGATTACATATAAACATAAGCACAACGTCATACTACATGAACAATAAAACAGTATTTTAATGTACCTTCATCTTAAAAGACGAAATTTACAATCTTATTGCAGCTTGCGAGTTATGCAATATTTTTTATATAATTATTTAGATTTAAAATGTATTATGTCCTTTTTGAGCCTAAGCCTAAGCCTAAGCCGAAATGCTAGTGTTAGCAGATAATTCATGTTGGTCGACATAAGCAATAGCAACCTTTCACTCGTAAGTCTGGTACAAATTATTCTACCGCCGCTATAATACTTTTATTCGAAAAATAGGACAGACTACCTCAAATTGCATTACCGTTGCAACCTTTGTTCGAATATTTACCTTCTCATGTCGAGAGTAAGCGCAAACATGGGCACAGCAGCGTACGTATTGCTGATAGGGTCGTTTGTATGCGTCGTCCAGGACCGAATCAACTACACTGCACTGGACATTGAAGAGCGCCTTGTCATGCGAAATACTTGATTCTGAATATCCAATACAAGCAAAGAGGAGATTTTGAATATATTAAGATATTCCTTTGTAGTTCAACAATGCAGAAATGATTCAATTGCTATAGAATCTTGATATAAGGTAGAACGTAGCGGATTTAATCTGATTTAAGACCTGTACTAGCCTGACTATGGCAGTCTCCATCCACGAGAAAATAGAATATATGAGTGACGTCCCAAAATCTCATTAATATATTGGAGTCGCAGCGGCACACTGGCGGACCATTATGTCAGGCATTCCAGCAATTAACAGGTAAATACGATAGGTTAATATATAATATTGAATCATATAGAGCGCTTTTATATCAACAAAAAGTTAATCAAAAATATCCTTGGTATGAAATAATTATACATATAAATCGAGATTTATGAGTGCTATTCAGTGAAATTCTACATATTTTTTGTAATGTACATAACATTTATTAAGCAGGAACAATACTAAATAACAATACTATAATAACTGCCAAGTCAGACCAATCTGACACATGCATCTCTTTCAGGTCCTTAGCTATTTCGTATTTTATTAGTTCATTTTATTAAAATAATAAGGAATGGCGTACTTTAATGTCGGATGCCAAGACCCACATTGGGTCGGTGAGCCAGCTGAGTAAGTAAGTAATAGTAAAAGTACTTTTGCATGCGTTTGATTATTCTGAGCAAGGACTAGAGCATCGCCTTTTACTACCTTCAAAGTAAAAATATTAATGAGTATAATTATCTATATTTAGGTTTAATCCATGTTTCTCTAAAGATTTACAAGAAGATTTACACTCTGATCCTTAGCAACGACCTACAGTGAATATATTCGTATTTCAAAATTATCCCACTTTTGGACACATGCCTCTTTTCAGTGTTAGATGGGTATAGAAGTCAACCCAGTGCGTGCTGACAGATTTTTTATCGTTGCATATTAATGATTTTTTACAAGTAAAGCTAATTAACTATTCATTGCATACGTAACTTCAAGAAGTAAAAGATACGTGATCACAAAAATATCGAAAAAATAAAAAATCCATTCTTTGCATTTCAGTTTCTGCAAAACGCCGCTTTTATCCCAATAATGAACATTTCGAAGCAAGCGCCAAAAGGCCCGTAAAGTGCTACGAATATTTTTATTTGGGATACTTGTACATTTCAAAGGGAGGTCGCGTTCTGTGAACGCATATGTGCGCTCGCATGCCAGCCCCGAGTGACGTACACGCATACCTCCGGCGCGACGGTATGCGGACAAAGCGCCCGTATGGGACACCCAATTCTGTTTTTGTTTTTGTTCAAATGCCGTATTTTGTTAATTAAATACAGTACGTGATTCCATTTGTTTCGAACTTTGAGTTTTGTTTGTATTTGGGTATTGTTTGTACTTTCTACTCGGATTTACGGAATAATAACAGATTATATTGTAAGCTTGAGGATGTGAGTTATAAAATCAACAAATTTATAGCTACAGATTTCATGTAGTAGATAAGTTTAGACTTAACCCTTAACTGTAGTGGTGAAAAATTGTTACGATTCTATAGTCGTGGGTCCACCTCGTTTAAATTCATGTAAAAGATATAAAAATACAAAATCTGTTCAATTTTGTTATTTTTGACATTACATGTATTTCCTTTCATTGAATCTAAATTAATTAATATAATTGTATCAAATTAAAACGATTGTAATGTCTAAGATTTGCATGGAATTAGCTTATTTAATATTTCTACACCAGAAATGGTAGTATATGTGAATCAATGTTTAATGTAAGATCTCAATGTACCATATACTTAGAAATAAATATATCTTTATCTTTATCTTTACTCTTAAAAATCAAATATTCATTAAGGTAATTTTATGCAAAAACAAAAAATAAGAGGATATATTAGTATTTCTAATTGATTCTAATGAAACAGTATTTTTTAGTAGCCTAAAAATAGGGTATTTGAATAAAATCCTAAAAAAATATGAAAACGATGGTAAACATGAAAATAGATATTTAATTTTAAACTTCCAGATGTGCTAGTTAATGGCATAGCTAAAAGAATAGAAAACTTCTCCTATAAAAATTTTGACAATGGTCAAAGCGAATGAATTTTCTTAGTATAAGTTATGCAAATAAGCAACTTGTAATCACTGCATAAGTGTGCAGGCTTTGCTGTTCTGGTAGGTGTGCATTATGAACGTCACTTTCTTTTATTCTTATCCAGTTTCAAAGATTTGTTCCTGGTTTTAGTGCTGATAATATTATGGGATTGTTTGACCTGAGATGAATAGGGCAATCTATGGTTATAGCATCTCTCTCTTATAAATGCTTAGACAAAATTAGTGCAGGCTCTTTCCACAATTATTTATATTTGATTCCAAAAGCTCCTGCTTCAATTTGCCATCAGAACTATGTAAAATTAAATACAAATAACAAAAACAAAAGTTACATATCTATAGTAGTGGGTCCAATGGACCCACGTGTATGACTATACTGACTTTAGGAGTAGCAAGTGACACCCGTCTATCCTACTGTGCATATTTAGGATTACTGTAGGAAGGTACTAAGAAGCTGAGGAGGTTGCAGTGACTGTGACGGCATTTATAAACATTTAAAGATTGTATATGGGTCCAATGGACCTACGACTATAGTTAAGGGTAAACTATAATTTGTTTTGTTTTCTTTCCATAACTATGATTCTTTTTTGCATCTAAAGCTTAAAATACAAAATATAATATCAAAGAAAGTTACTTACTGTGTATAGGTGCCTAAAATGTATCACAGTAATGCAATTCTGCAATGCAGCTGACAATATTTCCATATAAAATATTGCAACGAGTAATAACAGTTACACACACATACATACAAAATATTACACACAATATAATCTTACACAATATGAGTCGGGAACAAAGCGGCAGTGTGCGCAGCATCCGGCGGCGCGAGCGGAAGTGACGCTAGCGACCTCTAGCAGGCGCGTAATTAAATGCAAGTGTAATTGCGCCCCGTAATTATCAACTACCCGCAGGTCGTTCACCTGCCGCTTGGGAAATCTTCCTAAATTACTGTGGCTGTTTTCTAAAATATCCCTTTAGAATATTTTGAGGGCAATTATTATTTATTTTAGGCTCAGGTAATACCAACGGCACGTGTGTGTTGAGTAAATATTAGGGGTTAAAGTATAAGATTGCTGATTTGCACTGAAAAATTGAAACTCGTATTTTTCTAAGATGTACCATATTTATTTAATCGAAATAGATTATCTATACATTGCTGCCATCTAAACAGAAGTTCATTTATGCCTTTACTATAGAACTCCGGGAATCTAGATTCGACAAACTGTGTGAAATATTTTGTATTGCCTCCTGGGAAGAATATTTTTACGTAGAAAATTGTCAGCAGTTGTTACAACGGTTTCTCGTGCAGTGTGAGGTCTTGCGTTATCATGAAACAATAATGGTGAAGATCGATTCACGAGCCGGGGCTGTTTCACTGCCAGTTTGGCCATAATTGTTCGTAGTTCGGCACAGTAAACACCTGCTGTTATTGCTTGACCAGACCTGAAAAAGCTATGGTGAATAAAAACATGAAGAGACCACCAAACAGTTACCATTACCCTTTTATTGGTAAGCTTTGCTTAAGGGCACTGTTGCGGCGTTTAACCGGGGGTCAGCCATTGCATTTTTCGCTTACGGTTATTGTGAAGAATCAACTTTTCGTCACATGTTGATCAATATAATATATAATTATATATATTTATATATATTATATGTAAATATATATAATTATATTATATATAATATATATATTATAAATAATTTTCTCATCATATGATAAACATCAAGAGAAAATTATACAAAACAATGAACACCCATATGGGTGTTCATTATTTTGTATGCTAGAAGGCATATGATGTCAATCCATCATAATTACATTTTGATCGTGGATCACACCTTAGGGAGTCAAAGAAGATTTCATATTGTATAGCACACGAACATTTATTTAGTTAATATTTTTTTCTTTATTAGCCTTTTTTATACCTAATTGTTATATATTTATGTACGTTTAGTTATTGTTTTGATGACATTTGAGTACCTGTATTTCTCTAGTAAGGTTGGCCAAAATGTCGGTTGAAAACTATCAGTGTAGTCATAGTCAAACTTTGCTATGTTGGCGCACTAGTATTTTAAAACGTGTTGAAATTAGATTGATGACATGAAAACTTGGTATTTATGACTTTTGACTTCACAGCGAGCTATCAATCCTACATTTCAGAACGTTCGCGTTCAGAAATTGCTTTCCAATCAAGAACTATGACTACTACGCCTGGTATAAAGTCACCAAAATTATATGTTACTAGCTTTTGCTCGCGGCTTCGCTCGCTCGATCGCTCGTTAGTAACAGTACTTTTTAGGTACAATATAGCCTACTTGGTGATACTTATAGCTTTTAATTATGGCAGAAGTTTTTTAAGTCGGTAGATTTATGTTTGATTTAAACCCTTACAAACAAATATATATTATTGTGTAAGTAATTATTATTATATTTAAGCAAGTTTTATCTATTAGATTGACAAGTTTTTATTGCAGCGAATTTTCTTTCTTCACACATAGATTAGGTCACTTGAAAGTAAATCTATAATATAAGAAAATTATTTAGACTGAACGAACCCATTACTTTCATAGGAATGGACGTCAATAGTCTAGTGCCCAAACTATTTTTTTAATACTAATACATAATAACCGCAATTGTATTGATAATTTGAACAAAATATAAGTAGCGCAATAGTTATATAAAAAGCTAAGAGATAGTTTTAATTAACAATTGTGGTTTGAATGTTTCAAAAGGATTTTCTTTTGAGACCAATAGAAAGAAGAAATTAGGACTCAATTAGGATGTTTGTGACTCACTTTGCACTTCGCGTGCAATTGCAGAATATCTGCTTCTTTCGTCCATAATAAAATCATGATATGTACGAAAGAAGTCGATATGTTGCAGGGTTACACGCAGACTGATTAGTCTAAACCCGTATCGGAATACATTATGTTAACATATATTTTAGTGGTTTTAGAAAAATTTACTTGTCCACTGTGAATTTGATTTCTTTTCAAGTAAAAACATATACTATATCAGTCACTTGCTGGCCCATAAATCATCTCTTCATTTTAAGCCCTTAAAAGCACGTCGATCCTTTACTGCCTGATAGCAAACGACATAACAATAAATACACTTTTTAGTTCAGAAGTACTGGTTAAAATAAAAATTAATATATGCACCAGTGTTTCTGACACGACTAACCCTAAGACACATAGCTTAAATTCAACATGCAGTGACCCATTCGGTGATGGTTGAATAGTGAGCAAGTGGAACTAATCAAAAGCGCTTCAAACTAAAGACGAACATTGTGAGGTCCAACTATGTAGGTATGTGACCTTAGCGCTAGAATTCTAAATGCGGGTAAAACCCCATTACCATTCTTGTATCCTTAACAAACAAAAATATTTGAATTTCAAATTAAATTGTTCTACAGATGTTGTTAACAACTTTTCCTTTTGTTTTTTAACAAAACTCTCGTGTTAGCGTTATGCGGTGCCAGCCTTTGGATATGGATCATGAGATACTTTCGGATTAGCTCAAAGTTCTATTTTTTTGCATAGCCGACACTGCCCGAATGATACCTCTCGTATTTAATTGCGTGTTAATTTTTGCTTTATAATAGTAATAATAGCTCTTTTTGTGAACTGGTCTCGCTGTTGGGAACGGGCCATAGCCACTACGCTGATCCAGAGCGGTTTAATAGACGTCACACATTTTCGAAGACTATTTAATATGCCAACAAACTCGTAAAATCAAAGATTTGAGCCCTCTGCATAAAATCTAAAATATGTCCACAAACCTTTTATTTGCATCATGATAATTGCACACAAAACAACTTGATCCATAAACAGTTGGTACTCGTGGAGACTGGTTTATCTTGTAGCATCTTGGACGTGGGAGAATATATCAAACCGCACGATAGTTTTAGTGGTCACCTCACCACTAACAAACTGCATCTATTGTGGTTTCAAACCTCAAAAGGAACAAACATTGGGCGATTTATATATATACTAGCGGTCGCCAAATGGTCAAAATTCGACCATAATTGATTTAAATTTTAAGTTTGATCGATATTAAGATTTTATTGTCTATAGATATAGATACCTTTATAATCAAATTTCATTTAGTCACCTACTCCACATACATATGTAACCATAGTTACGAAGAATTCTACGACATTATCCGAACAATGCGGCAATACTACGAACGCGATGCGACTGCTTGTGTCAAATGCCTGGTTGTGTGCGTGTAGTGTTTTTTCATTATTTTAATGTACATATTTCTAACGTATATTTCAGAAAAATATTAATATTTGCCACTCCTTCTCCATACAAACTTTAACTGTGCCAAATTTCGTACTCCTCCGTCCACGCAATTTTCGTAAAAAAGGATATAAAGTTTTTGCTTTACGTATTAATATATAGATATAATATAGAATAGCTGTCTTAAGACGGCCTGTACTTTATATTGTTGTATTTTTACATGATGGCAGTTTACTCTTTAAATCTGTAAACGTAAGCAAAATAAAAAAAAAATGTAATTCTCAAAGGAAGACAGTTATAACCGCAAAGCCTTAATTAAGTATTACGTCTTAATACCTAATGACAAGGGTCAAGCCTGGATATAATCCTGGACCAAAGTTCTGAGTATATTATGAACTGACTGGAAATTAAAGTATAATTATGTGTAGCTTTACCGTTTATATGACTGCTTTTTTTGCAGTAAATCGTGTGGTCTCTGATTTGATGCTTAGAAAATTAGTGATGAGTTTTTCAGTATTTTGATTATATCAAAGAAAAATACTTTATACGGATTTTATCGCGTTGTTTATTTTATACTTTACTGTTAAACTTTATTATTACTTAAATTAATAAAAATATTTAATTTCAATTTTATACGTTTCAGTTGCTTCTCAAATAAGGAGCTATTTAGCTCGAAGATTTGGGTTGCCTTCAATTTATGCAATCATAGATTAATATGTTTATTTACGAATGAACGTTGAATACGTCTCTATTTATCCAATTGAAGATACTCATGCATGATAAGGGTAATAGTAAGATTGCAGATTCATTATTACCTCAACAATAGCTATTAGGTGAAATCTGTTTTTAAGTGGTCATTGACCGTCATTGAATGCGCGTGGCACAACGTATTAGTATTCCCCACGGCGAAAGATAATTGTTTGGTCGACAGATATTTGGTCCGGTTCTGGGTGTATTTTGTTTTAAAACTTTACGTACGACAATTTCAACAGAGCGTTAAAAATAAATCATCCCTTTAAATTACAAGACCTACGACAATAACATTTAGTGTTTTTGCTCGACAGTAACCATCTCTATCGCTCAAATCACGGTGGTCTATTATTTACGGAACATTCCGGACGTGCTATGTGTTTGCATTAAACCAATCCTTTATTGTGCTACTATATCTTAGTATAGACTTTATATTATGACCGTGTCAAACAAGATAAACGATCGCACGAAGCCCAACTGAGGAATCGAATTGTTACTCTCAAATAAATATATAATACACACGCTTATAGCACACGAAGCCCGACCCGAAATTGTCATCGATTATCAGACATCCAAAATTCATTCTGTACGTGGTTCTGCAGTAGAGGACCTTAGAGACATTGTTTTATCAGCATTGAAACCAATTTCAAGTGGCCATCCTCCCTCGGGTGCAGTTAACGCTCTCTATCATTACGTTGAATATAAAACTGAGTCCATAAAACAGTTGTGGCCCCTCGTATGTGCGGCTGTAAGCCTTCGGAGATCACACCAATGAACGTTTTAACGATTACGTTTTTATGATGCGAAAGATAAAATTAGTTTTCTACGAGGTCCTCGCGTGCCAAACTGTTCGAAAATCGAATTGATGATTGAACAAAGCGGCCGTGGTCCCTTTGTTGAGGTCTATGCTAGTTGGAAGATGATCTCTGTGAATGGTACATTGACTTCATATATGTATTTTATGTATGTTTTGCTTGGTTTCACTTGCGTATGCATTAGTTAGTATGAAGGTGTCGTGTTTGCAATCTAAAATTTAAAAAATCCTACTTCTGTATGATAGTTATATGTATATACTACTTTGACATGGGTTTAGTTATTAAATAGAATCTAATAATTGTAACTTTGTTACAATTATTATAGCCTCATTACACTTCATTAAATATTGATTTAAACGATGATGAAAGTGTTGATATGTAATTTTATTATTCTTTTAAATAATATATAATTCTCTTTATTACATATTTCGTATTATAATAATGATTATATTGTTTTGGAACATAAATAAATATAAAAAACACATTTAAAGAATATAAGTTTCATCTTTTTCTATTCTGCAGTATATATGTATGTATAAGTATATAAAGGGTTTTCCAATAAGGGCGCGTAGATGTTGAAATTAAATAAAACAAGCTGTGTGTGAGGTATAAACAAAAGTCTTTTTTTATTTGAAAGGCCCATTTATGCTATTATGTGTGGAATATGACATCGTTCAAATGCCTGCCTCGGCTTTTTACAGTGGCACGAATCCCAAAAATATCTCATACCCAAGAAAGCAGCTGGTCACCTCAATTGGGTACTATCTGCACAAATGGTGCAAATATTCTAATATGACTACTCCTTACAAAGGGGATACATACGTATATATATGTGACAAATTATTCTTTAAATCGGTTCTTTCAATAATTTTAAATCCTCCCCTTCACAGTAACAAATCGTAGTGCAAAAGTAGACAAAACAGGCCACTAGGAATATATGTGACGAAATTTAGAAATATTTAAACGACGGGCGCAAAGCACACTAACAAACTCAGAACAATACTCGTGAATCTCTAAAATATTTGCCTTAAGTAGGGATCGAACCTAACACTTGGCGCAGTAGCAATAACGAGGCGACCACCAATTCTTAATAGTATGTCGAACTTCAATTAATTATCATTTTTATTTGCCCGGCTATACTGTGAATTTTATATCCACAGTATGTATAACTTTCTTCACATAAATAACATATTTTAGAGACCATCAAGGCATGTCGATACTCTGCATATACTCGAGTATTTACTCGTATAGGGCGTATAAAGGGTATAAACTAATTTAATGTGCGTCGTATCGACGTCCCGAACAGGCGCTTTAGTGCGCACCGTTTAAACGTATAGCCGTTTTACGCCCCGTGGCAGTTACGTCGGTTTTATAGCTGCGCCCCTAATACACTCTGACAGTTTTTTGTAAGTGTACCATTATTGAAATAATGGTTAAAATGGGTGCCTGTATTGTTAAAGTGGCGTTTTGAAAATTTCGACTGGATCGACACATAAATATAGATTTACCGAACAATATTCGCATACGTATTTAAACTCAATTGAATGAATGAAAAAACGACATAAATATTGTATTATTTTGGACTGCCTTGCCGAACTTTTGAAACAAGACCACAGGGATCAATTGTGAGGGCCCGCATACGTTTCCCGGATTGGGCAAAGTGTGATTGGATTTTTCTGACGGTATGGCTATGTTTCTGTTTAATCACAATACTCTTGCTATCACGTGAAATCTATAATTAAAGCTGGTCATATTATGCGGGTGTAATACAACTCTGTCTATTTTTATTGGAGATATATGTATAGTCGAAAGTCTATATACGTAGGTTCAAAGTACAATTTTCTTAAATTTGTGAGATAGCAGTAAAAAGATTTAGCCTATGGACGGTACAGAATTAAAATAAAATATTTTATTTATTTATAATTTGTAAGTTAACACATTTATTGCCTTGGACCCACGTCGTGGGCTCTCTATTGCCGCATCTGAGAGCACACGAACCCACGTCAAGGGCTCATATTAAAATATATTTTTCTATGCAAACACACAATAAAAAATTAAAATAAAATACTACAGTATATGTATTTAACAGATCTTGGTTGTGGTGGTGTTGGTTTTTAGATTTAAACAAATTTGTTTTATTTATTTTCTTCTTCCTAGATGTCAAGGACCCTCCGCGTGGGTTGTATGACAGGGCTGGTAACAATAATATTACACAAACAACTTCAATGTTATTCACAAAATCAACATAATCGACTTTTTAATCAATTATTAACTGATATTTATATTCATTTAAATATAATATCGATGATTTAAAGTTATACGAATGATTTTTATTGAAACTTAATTATTTTGTACATAATTATTTCGTAGGATTTTCTAGAAGAACTCTTGATGTCATAAGTTCCTATAGTGAACTGACTGAATATAATTGTTTGTAGAAGAATTATTTTTAAACGGTAGGTACTATTCTTCAAAATATCCAATATTGCCTTCATCTTACTATAACGTGTATTGCAGTGAAACTTTGACATCTCCAATACTACCATTCTCCCAAAATATTCGTTACATTGAAATTGCTTTTCTGCACTTATGTTGCAACCTTCATATTCCGTCTTACTACCAATTATTCTTGTTGTAATAGTGGTATTTTTGTGAATATATTTATCAATTTCTCTACAATAGGATAAATCATCAAAAGGTTGAGAATCAGGTAATTCATCTTGCAAGACACAGATTTCCTGGATGTCTGTTGACACCCTGGTTTTTTTTGGCACAGTTTCATATTCTGTACACATATTCTGAGATTCGGAATTAACATTTTGCGTTTAGCTAATTAAGTTACTACCACGTTTGATAATCTTGTGCTGATCTGAAAAAGAATAAGTAAAAAGAAAATTAGTAAATAAAATATGTGAAAATATAGGTTCAGAAATACATTGAAAAATAAACAATTTTAATTGTTCTTCTAAAAATGTTAACGATTAATAATCTCATGATGAGAACGAATATAAAAAATTTTTGTGTATGTACATTCTAACTAGAAAACGGCACAAGAATACTTCCAGGAATTCTATATCTAGAAGAACTATGACCATATTCCTAATAACGAGAAGGTTTTTTGTTACGAGTCATAGCTGTATACCACAGACCCACATCGTGGGCTCACCCCGGCGCATCTGTATTACCGAGGACCCCGCTAGCGGGATCACTAGTAAAATGTATGGTGGTATGGCGTATGAAGGGTGTAAAAGTTATGAGGATGCGAATGTGTTAAGCTTAAAATTGTTTAATTTTCTATGATAGCTGTCATCTTCGTGTTTAGACACCCTGAGTTAAGACAATAAAATTAAAAAGTGATATTGCATATGTAAGTACAAAGGCAAGACATTGCCTAAATACCCACTACAATACAGTATCAGGAGAATTTCGTTAACATATTCTACTAATAAAATGTTCGAGCCATTAGGCTTACTAATTTTGGGAGTACATAGATTCTGTCTTTACAGACATGAAATTTAAACTGTATAAGCTTGCTACTAGAACCACTTCAAAGCTGCATCTTAGATATTTAGTAATGATCTTCTGCTTTTTAAAAGGCAACTATTGAGTTCTTTTTAAAATACAACTTCAACACTAAGAATAAGATTTCCTGTGTCGCGGGGGACTTTACAAACATACAAACAACAGCCATAAAGAACACCTAGATCCGGAACAACTACTTGAGGATCACATACATTTTTGACCCATGTGGGTATTGATTCCCAATAATTCACAGGTTAACGGTGAAGAAGTCGCCTTTCTATTGCAACTGCGCCTAATGTGTTGTACTAGGCACAGGGGCGAGACGACCACCATTTATTGCTCCATCCGCGTAGTATGTTATCGCATGTAAATATCATCATGCATTTCGACTACTACATGCAAAATTTTAAGTGTTGAATCGCATTGTCCAAGTCTGGTGTCTCAAGTAGTGCGGCTTTTAGAGTTCGAAAAAACTCATAAACAACAGCTTTGTCCGTCCATCCGTCCGTCCGTCTGTCTGTTATACAACTTTCAACTCAAAAACCGTAAGATCTAGAGACTCGCAATCAACGCCACTCTACTCAACATAGTCACCATACCCCAATGACTATGACCTTTGATCTCTAACCTCAAGGTCACGTGATACTATATTTTAACTCAAGAACCGTAAGAGCTAGAGACTTGCGGAGACTTGCAGTCAGCGCCATTCGACTCAGCATAGTCAATATACTCCCGAAATGACTATGACCTTTGACCTCTGACCTCAAAGTCACGTGATACCATTTTTTCGAACTCTAAGATTTACGACAATTCATGGCCGTTTCTCACTTGTTTATATTGGCAGATCCTACATCTCAACTAGACCACGCAGGCATCCGTTATTAGGCATACCAGAAGCACGTATAGTTTCACAACGCCAACTCTCTGATTAGCCATGCGTTCACGATGCTCAATGCCCTCCTGATACCGACACTGGAATGTGATTTGTTTGTTACGAGATGGATAGACGTCTTTCGAGAATGTTTGGGATTTTGTTGAGACATGACCAATTTTATAAATTTATTTCCTTTGTTAAATTTTGTTTTATTTTTACTGTGTTACTTTTGCTTTATTGGACTTTGGTAAACTTAGTCTATTTGTAATTTGTTTAAATATACAATGTGTAGCGTATTTTGTTATATTGTGCATGTTTATTTGTGTATAACCTATTTATGTATATGACGAATCGACTCGACGACTCGATGGCGTAGTGATTAGTGTAACCGACTGACACGCCTGAGGTCGCGGGTTCGATTCCCGTACAAGTCAAACATTTGTGTGTATGAACATGGATGTTTGTCTTGGTCTGGGTGTTTCTATGTATAATATGTATGTATTTACAAAAAAAAGTATATATGTATGTTTATCCATTGTCTAGTACCCATAGTACAAGTTCTGCTTAGTTTGGGGTAGATGGTGTTGCGTGTACGTGATAGAATATTATTATTATTATTATGTAATAAGCGTAATAAATTACTTACAAATAATAATAATCGAAATCAGCTTATAAAATAAAGATATGCCTGAAAAAATAGAAAATAACGTATATATGAACGAAATAAGAACGCTTTACGTTTATGTTTAAAAACGATATCTTTCATCTGTAGACTCTCTTCCAGTATCACCATCGTTTCAGGACTCATTCTTCATTAAAGCTCATGTCTGCGCAGCTCTATATCGTCCTTCAATAAATTGCTTATGGCTTTCCCTGGCTTGAATCTTTTTCACGAAGGACTTGGGCGTTCTTATTGACGATAATCATATTATCCTATCGTGACATTGTAGGCAAATTATCGTGCAAGAAAAATGTATTACTTGTTAGTTATTTTTATTTAATATATTAAAATAAAAACTGTGACCTTTATAATATATTAACACCTAGCTGATACTTATTTTTGCCAGAAAGAAACCTCATTAACGCTTTACTTGCCCTATAAATTGCACTTAGAGTTTTAACAACGGTATCAACGTTAAAACTTATGAGACTAATGAAATTCAGAACAATAACTTACTTATTTTCTTCTATAAACTTACTTATTATCATCGTACATAAAGAACATGCAAATTCGGAACAACTTATGCGAATTACACAAATGTTTGTCCTGTGTGGCAATTCTGCCACATTCAAAACCACTACGCCACCAGTGCAGACAATAATGATTTTATTCTGAAAAAAAATAATTACCTATTTTATTAAGAAGTATTTAATTATAAAATAATAAAATAAAAAATGTATATTACATTATGTTCGAATTATTATTCCCAAACGAAGGCGGCGGCATTTAATACTACTTTTATTTTATGACCAATTTTTTTTACATACGTATGGAAAAAGGTTAGTAAATAAATTACTACTCAAACACGCGTAAACCTTTAAATAGTCTTACATGAAACTTGGTACAGAGATTGATCAAGTCCTTGGTTAATACATATAGTACTTTTTATTGGATCTATGCAGATGAAAGCGCAGGCAGAAGTTACTATGACATAATGTGAAGCAAATTCTCTCTAATACCACATTAAATGTATGAATGACAAATATGAATGAACTAGGCAATAACTTTCACAAGCCAGCAACATTACTTTGCGTTAGGAAAAAAATAAATGAACAAAGCACTAAACAGTTAAGCGACACAAGAAATATTGGCTCAAGTAGTTGGTCAAGAACGAGCAAGTTCCACTTAAAGTCGAGTTAACTCGGCTCAGTCATTAGACCTGACAGGCGTCTCTGCAAGCACTTAGTCAACCTTAATGACTCTAAACGAGAAAAACCGTTCCATTTTCCGTACAAATATTATAACTGATTTAAGAGAGCTCGGAAGTATTTTCATAGATTTCTTTTCCTACAATAGCACCAGATTTATGCAATTCAGTGCAGTTCAAGAGATTGTTTTTATTCCTTTTGCGCATCGTCGAGTAGAACTCGTTTTTCTTCCCGTGGGTGTACTAAGAACTTCTTTGTACAAATATATTTTAGCTTTCAATCATCAAATGTTTTGTAGTGGAGTACAAGAGCATACTTGACTTCTTTAAACTTTCTGCATCTGGTTGTCTTCTCTCTTAGCCTTTATTATTCACTCACGTGTCAAGTCACTTGGGGTCGGCTTTTCTGGTCTAACCGGATTTGACTGGATATCAAGTTTTTACACGGAGCGGCTGCCACTTGACCTCCACAACCCGAAGGCTAACGATACCCTAAGGCTAGACCAGTGTCAGGATATTAGAGGGTACCGACTTACCCAATAACGACTGCCATAGATGTTCATGGCAGCCGGGACCAACGGCTTAAGGTGCTCTCCGAGGCACGGAGCAAGCGATAATTGTCAATCAATACGCACATAATTTCGAAAAGTCATATAACTTCCGAAAGTCAGAGGTGCGCGACGTGGGTTCGAACCCGAGACCCTCTGCATTGCAGTCTGTTGGTCTCCCCACTGAGCTATCGCTGCTGGTTCTAACTGGTTGTAACGTAATAAATTGATGAGGTTTGGTAAGATTTGTTGGTGTAATATTATTCTAAATATAGTATTTTAGCTGTTATATTCAGATAAGAATTGTTAAACAGTTAGTAGGTTTTTGCGGTGTCTTTCTACATACTTAGATATAGACAGCTCTTATCTGTATATCCCAGAGGCGTAGGTAGAACTTTATATTACACTCATATGATCGTAATTTTACAAAATAGGATGCGACTCCTTCGTCTACCGGACACATTTGACGTTCTACTGATAGAATTACTTACAAAAATCGAACTTTACAAGTCATGATTGAATTTGTTGCATGTTAAATAAAAATATGAATAATTATGTATTTTATTTCTCCATAGCACTGCTCTAATAACATTTTACATATAACGTATAACTAGAAAAGATTTTGTACTACACATGCTAAAAAAATATTATCTTAGATTGCGCTACAAGAAAATAGCTTTCGGCAAAGAAACCTAAAACAAAAGTATTATTTTTACAGAAAAGTAGAATCTAATATATGTTTATGACATTTTAAGCTCCTTGCTGTATTAAATTAGAACACATTACAGGTATATAAACAAATTCAAAAATTAACTACTAGGAGAATATATACGTATACAATCCTTCCACGTCACACACCATTAATTGAATATTCATGAACGAAAAATTTTGTCGTACCCCATGCATGGCCAGCAATGTAAGCGACAATAACAGTTTTGTGCCGAGCCAGCACTGGGATAGGTTAGACGACCCTTAGAAGGTGGGCCCTTGGCAAATTTCAATTTGCTTCGAGGAGTCTGTCGTGCATGCATATTGGCATATCAAAGACCTTTTAGGTATAGTCTGTGTTATAGGCGTTCCATTTGGTGCTTGAGATGAGGGTGGAAATTTTTGAAGCCGATGCTTTAATTTTGATAATTTCTATTAACATTATAAAATTCTCGGTAGCCGGTGGTAGTAGATAGTGAATGCGATTGCTGTGTATGAATCTTGGGTTCAGAGGTGGACAACTGCACGTTATTGCGTTTTTCTGTCAATAAATTTTCAAGGGCAGCACGGAGTTTTGAACTGCGTCTGGTAGATGGCAATAGGCGCTTCATATTAAGTGGGACCTAAAATCATTGTTGACGAACTGTGTTAAACACCTCTGCCTGCCCACTCGGGTATATGTATGTATAGTGAGTTGCCAAAATGCATACACATTTCAAAACTAAAAAATAAATAATAGTTTAAAAACTAAAAAACATGCTTTATTAAAAAAACCAAACTAAAAAGTAGAAAATGATTTAATAATTTTAATGCAAAAAAGCGTGAGGTGCTTTATAAGATATTTTGTATTGTCTTCGGTCCTCGATAAGTGTGTAAAGTTTCAAACCAATCCGTCGGTTTAAAAGCGGTGAAAATCATGTTCAAAGATTCCGTTACATAGATTCATAGATACATAGACACATAGATACATATATACCAAGCCAATAAAAGCGTGTTAAAATGGTATAAGCCGGTAACTGATGCCATCTAACGGAATCGATACAAGAACTGTTAAGTAGTTAATTTATATCGTAATAGATGGCGGTGCATTACTATAAAATAAAAAGAAGTAGATTTCTTAATAACTCAATTTCGATAAATTTACAATGAACAATTTTTTTAAATCTATTCACCATCGTTTATTCAAAAAAATAACATACTTTAGCGTAAAACAAGAAGCAAATAATTACAAATGATTTTATAGTGGGTAGTTTATTATATAGATACTTTCGATGACTCGCTATTTTGTTCGTAGGCAAACATTATTCTGTCCCTGTGTTCGAGTGCCTTTTCGGTTGAGATTATAAATTCTTATAAATTTTAATTTTTTGCTAAAATAAGTACGCATTGCAATATTTTTAAAACAACGCCATCTAGTTCATTCATATTCATTCTAATTCGAGTGTTCACAGGATTTTGGACCTTAAGGTATCCATGCACTATTACAGGTGACTGTACATATATCATTTTACATGTAGCTACACGCTACATTTATTGTCCAAAGTTATCTTAGACCGCTAATTGTTCAATCTAGATTATCTATATATATAATATAATTGTATCTGTCTGTAGATATGTATAAAAAATGTGAGAGGTCTTTCCAAGAGCTATAGAAGCTAAAACAATAATTATTATAATTTTTCGTCTGTCTATCTGTAAGTTTGTATGCGCATCACGCATAAACTACTTCACAAAATTGAATGCGGTTTTCACAGTTGCATTGTTTAAGGTCTAACCAAAAATCTGGTGCATTTTTCATCCTGATAGACCATCTAGAAGTAGAGTTCAAATAATAAGAAATGTTTGATACGCCCCGCCTAGAAGCTGAATCAACAAAAGTTGTTATATGGTCGATCCATGCGTACAAAGTTGCGGTCAAAAACTAGTTTTGAATAAAGGAAATATTGTGTTGTCATCGCTTATAATTTGCACCGCACGAAAACCCAACATGGTTCGAAGTTACTGCCTTGTTTAGGACCCGAAAGGGTTAAACGATGCCCGAATGGATTATGTAGTTATTAATGAGCTTTGGAGGATTAAATTTTACTAAATGTATATAACAATGGTCCAACAGACCGACACTCTTTTAGAGTTAACCACTAATTCCATGGAGACGGGTCGAATGTGTGTTTGAAATGTTTGTCTTTGATGTTGGTTTAAAGCAGTTATTAATAATTATGCGATTAAAACTGGAGTTGTTTATAAATTATTATTGTGAGTATCGCTAAACATTTGCAGGGTGGTTACTATAATAACTTAACTAATAGGTAAATCATCTATACTAATATTTTAAAGAGAAAAGTTATGTTTTTTTTGTTTATTTGTTTGTAAGGATTTTACTCAAAAACTACCAAAACGATTTAAAAAAATTATTTTACTATTCAGAAGCTATATTAATACCAAGTAACATAGGCTATATTTTACCAAAAAAGAAGTAGGTATATTTTTTTTTGACCCAGGAATATCCTTTATGGATACCCCCTCCCCGGGGGGGAGAAGGGTGGTTATGTGAGACTCTCCGCCCCAGAAGGGGGTCGGTATACACACTAAAAACCTGGGGTGAGCAGTCCCCTCGCCGACGGAGTGGGGCGGGATGGGGTCGCGTTAGCAATCACCATCCCACCCCGGCGGTTGGCCCGGCTGATGGTGACCGGGCCTCAGCACCTATGGAGGGAAGGCCTTGCTTACCAAGACCATCCCCCAGACGTGTGGGGCCGTGCAAGCCGGTAGAGAGTCCCCCGACTCTGTACCAGTGACCCCACTATACAGGAGCGAAAAGGCGGGCAAATCGCCTCCTTCTCGCTCCCGTCCGTCTGCGCCGGAGAGGGTCAGCGAGGAGGTTGTTCTGCCTGACCCTCTCCGCGGTCTCCTTCTGCGACATGACTGATGACAGCTTCGCAGAAGGAGACCACTGCCTGCCACGACCTCTCGCCGCCGAGCATGGCGTTGATCACGCCCGGCAGGGAGAGATCTCCGCCTATTATGGCCGAAAGCGTGTGCCGCTGTGGCCCCCACGCGGCACATGCCTCCGGCGTGTGGAGCACCGTGTCTTCCGGTGCCCCACACTCGTGGCAGGCCGGGGTCGCCTCTCGTCTCGCGATCTGGTGCAAATACTTTCCGAAGCATCCGTGCCCGGAAAGCACCTGCACCAGTCGGAAGGTCAGCGACCCGAATCGCCGCCCTATCCACCACCGGAGGACCGGGCGAATGGCCTCCACCGTCCACTGGCCCGGGGCCGGTGGAGCCAGGTCCTCCGTCCACCGCCTCAATAGGGCGGCCCGCGCCTGTCGCCGCATGCGTGCGACCTCCTCCCACCCCGGGGGCTCCCCGCGGGATCTCCTCGCCGCCACGAAGTGGTAAACTTCGGCGAGGATCTCCGCTTGTAGCTCCCAGGGGGGGTCACTGGCCAGCACGCACGCCGCCGTCCAGGACACCGTCCGGTAACCGCGTATGGCCCTTGTCGCGACGACCCGCTGCGGACGTCGCAGCAGGGTCTTATTGTCGCGACTAAGGGCGTCCGCCCAGACCGGTGCCCCGTAAAGGGCCATACTCCGGATCACTCCGGAGTACAGTCGGCGACAGGTGGCACTCGAGCCACCCACGTTGGGCAGCAGCCTCCCCAGGGCGGCCGCCGCTCCCAGGACTCTTGGGGCCGGTATAGAAATAACGGCAAAGGAAATATCCCGAGTGGTGACCAAATATTCCAATTTTAAAGCAGTTACTTACAATTACTATTTAAGTCACAAAACGTTCTGTTCTATTTATTAGCGTAAACCTGTAGATTAGATACATCAGGAGGGTTTGTCACATAATAGTTATTCGAAAAAAAAGCAGATGAGTTCAACTGTAGTAGCAAAGTTGATCCGAATAAATGTGATCATCTAGTCATAATGACAATGATCTCATTGTAAAATCTTTATAATTATGAATGAGTTTATGTAAGGCAAAACACGTAATTATCAAATTAAATAATGAAAACCTAGAAAAACGTGTTCTAAATTAGAATTTTTTTTACAAAAAATTTACAAACTTGTTATAAACTTCCTTTCACTTTTATTCAGCTTGAAAAAGAATATAAGAACTCGAGCGTGCTAACTAGTGCCAGACAGTTAAGTTCACTATACAGTTCTAATATTAAAATTTTAGCGAAACTCTCATAAAGGTTTTATTAAGGCACCACGGGTGACTGAATAAATTATTTTTAAATGAATCTATTAATTTCACACTTGGAACGTTATACGCAGAATTGAACTCGAAGAGCTTACTTTTGGAAATAGTCCTTGGAATAACTAACAATTACAACGAAATAAATAAATAGGTAAATATATGTATATTTTAATTAACAAAATAAATACATCTAGAAGATTATCTCATATTCTTATCTAGAAGTAATGCCTGTATCGCGGGAGACTTTACAAACATTCAACCAGCGGACAGAAAGAACACACAAGACTCGGAACAACTATTTATGGATCTCACAATTTTTTGTCTGGTGCGGGGATCGAACCATCACTCGGTCCAGTGGCAGTGGCGAGACGATATATTACACGCCATTGATGAAAGGATTTTGTTGCCTACTGGTAGGCATATTAATATAGGTTCATCGATAATGATAGGACCATCGAATAAAATGATATTTTCTATGAATTAACGAAATACAAAGTATCCTGAATGATTATTTATTATTAAATTAAATTCGTCGTACTAAATGTTTTATATGTACAATGAATACTGAAAACAAGAACAAAGTTTATATCATTAATATCCTAGCTAACTGGCAGCGATAGCCTAGTGGGAAACCGTTGGACTGCCACGCAGAGGTCTCCAGTTCGAACCCAAGGCACGCATGTCTGACTTTTCGAAGTTATAAGTGTTTTCGAAGTTAAATAGTTAATTATCGTTTGTTTTAACAGTGAAGTAAAACATCGTGAGGAAACCTGCATGTCTGAGAGTTCTCCATAATGTTTTCAAAGATATGTGTAGTCTGCCAACCCGCACTAGGCCAGCGTGGTGGACTATGGCCTAATCCTTCTCACAGTGAGAAGAGGCCCGTGCCCAGCAGTGGGAGGGACAATTTAATACCGGACTGATATTATCCTAGCTAATATTATAAATGCGAAAGTGAGTTTGTTTGTTACATTTTCACGAAATTTCATCATCACGAAATTTCGCATAGGTATACGTCGTCCAGGGTATAGAATAGAACAAAAAATACTTTTCATCCAGAAAAAGTACTGTCATAAACCTAACCTAACCTAAATTTACGCGTGTGCAGCCAGGGTAACTTATCCATACACAAATGATTTAGATGAATTAGCCTATCTTCTCAGGTGTCGAGTTCCGACCGAGAATTTCTTTATATTGTAAGACAATTAAACTTGTCTCGACCCAGCAATGAATGTCAAGAATACTGTTAATTCTTCGGACTAACGATGTTCTCGATAGTCTTCTCCCTAGCTTTTATTATTCCCAAGTCACTTGGGGTCGGCTTTTTCTAGTCTAACCGAATTTCACTGGATATCAGTGTTCACACGGAGCGGCTGCCACCTGACCTCCGCAACCTGAAGGCTAACGATACGCTAAGGCTAGACCAGTGTGAGGATATTAGAGGGTACTGACTTCCCAATAACGACTGCCATAGATGTTCATGGCAGTCGGGAACGACGGCTTAACGTGCTTTGCAAGGCATGGAGCAGGCGATAATTGTCAATCAATACGCACATAATTTTGAAAAGTTTTATAACTTCCGAAAGTCAGAGGTGCGCGACGTGTGTTCGAACCCGAGACCCTCTGCATTGCAGTATGTTGGTCTCTCCACAGAGCTATCGCTGCTATACATGCTACACACATACACATACAACGATGTTCTCGATAGTAACCTTATAATTAACTTATTCTCTGACTACTAACCTCACAAATAACTTATTATCATTAAAATGCTACGCTCGCGTGGCAGTTCCATATAAAGCAACCCGTGCTCTTTTAAAGCTTTCAAGATACCTCTCTAGAAAATTTAATTTAATTAGTTTTGAACTTGAATAGTGTAAGAGAAACAGACTCTGTCGTACATTTGTATCTTAAGCCTTTAATATGGATGGAGTTTTATTAAATTATTCAGATAGTTATAATATTTATACTACTAAGTAAAAACACTAGTTTAACCTATTGATTCACAGCGGTACACCGGTGGCCAAACGCAATAGGTTTTCATTCATGTCTGGTATTCCAAAAACTGACTGACTAATAATTTCGCAACGTAATAAAAATTATGATGTAGATGAGGTCTTGACTAGGCTAGGAATGGCATCTTACCAATGTAGAGTCGGTGTTCAGTATTGGATTATATTGGCCATTGTTTAGCATCGACTCCAAATAGTATTAGTATTATAAAGCCTTGTGTTTGAAAAATTTGCATAATAATAACTTTTTATATGAATTTGCATAATTATATTTTTATTATAAATTTAATATTATGTAAATATTTTTACGTTACCAAGGTTAAAAGAGCAATTTCCGCTAGCTTCCTTCTATAAACGCTCATCATATACGCTCTATACGATCAAAGTATGTATCTGACAACTGCACAGCCTCGCGATTTAAAATTAAACCTATGTTATTGAAGTAATGTTCCCTTCGTTCGGCGCCGACCGCGACTCGCCACGAATATTATTATGACTTTCGTCTCTATAGTAAGAGCAATGTTTGAAAAGAAAGAACTTAAAAAGCAAACGGTCAGGGGTTGTAAATATTTTTCATGTATAAAATATCTACATATACATACAATTTCACTATTTAGTATTTTGATTTACACTAAATCTTGTCAAAGTTTTCACTATACTATTTACAGACAAAACTATTTTATTATTAATTCATGGTAAGTAGATGACATTTCAAGCTGGAATTACAGTTATGTATTTTCCATTTTTGAGAATTACTAATTTCACAAAGCCTTGGAATAGGTTAAAACACAAACCCTCTCGCTCCCGGCCGTGTTTCAATCTATGGTCCGGAGCGAGACGTCGTGGAACGCCGTCGCCTCCTTCTGTGAGGAAGTCATGTCCATCAAGGAGGCGGCGGAGCGGGAGAGGGAGCGCTTAAACCCTCTCCCCAACCGCAGAACCGGGCGCCGGAGGGCGCGAGATGACCTCCAGCCACCCTGAGGTTTGACCTGGGGGTGGTGGGGTTCGTGGGCCTACCCGCCACCCGATCAGCACCAGGTCCAAGAGGCGGCGTGCGTGTTCCCCCGCGCGCCTCTGAGCCGTGTTTTTGTCTCCCTACAAGGGGACAGTAGAGGGTCTATTATGCAGTGGCCTGCCGTTTCACACGGCGGGCCGAAACCTCGGCGGGGTCGCGATTGCATGTGAAAGCGATTCGCGCAGCCCCGCCGTCTATGGTTATGTCGAGGAACACCGTGGTAGGTTTAGTCGGTATTACCGGGGTATTACTCCCCCGGTGAGCCCGACAACCTCTCCGTCGCCCCGCGGAGAGGTATGCGTCAAAGCATTCCCCCACGTAAAAAAAAAAAAAAAAAAAAAAGGTTAAAACACAAAAGAAAATAGTTGACATCTCGTGCACTGATCGCATGCCGGTACTTAGATGACATGTCGATAGACAACCACTTTAGTTACTTCTCTCATCTCTCGTAATTAATCAAAAAAAGCAAATCTCTCAATTATCGCAGGCTGTCGTAAGATACATGAATAAAACATACGTCCCGTATGTGTACATAACTTAACTTGTTTCGTTGGCTATAGGATACTAAAAGCACAGCGTGCAGTATTTTATGCTCTGTTGTACGAATAAACACAGACATAGGGTAAGATTGCAATCTCAAGCTTAAAGACAATTCTTCAGTAAATAGTTATTTAATACTTTTTGTAATAATAAAACTAAATACTGAGAGTCTAGGAGCTAGGACAATGTGCCACAATAGTCCTGCCGTCCTGTCCTTTATATACTTTTATTAAGAGTAACAAAGACGAACCTCACTTCTTTCCGGCGGTTTTATTAACAAAAACGAATATAGCAGGGTGAAATCGTGGCTCTATTTTATGGAAAGGAAAGCCTTTATTAGGAAATTTTCTTAGAGGACACAAATTAGGGAAGATTTTTCTTTAAGAAGCTCACCACTCTAATTCCGTGAGACAAAATATTTTTTTTTCAGTGACCGATGAATGTTTATTCTTGCAGCATATTTTTTCATTATCTGGAAGAAAATAAGGCACAAAGCTAGGAGCTTATTTTTTTTTTGTCATAATTTGTATGCCTGGTTTTTGGTATTAGTATTTCGTTAACACAAACTTTAGCAAGTATTTTATATAATTAGACGCTAAAACACCTCATCTAGCTTACATCGTTGTTTTATTACAAACGTTTTTGAACAGCTAGTAAAGCACTGTGTCAAGTTTAACAGAGATTACACCCGCATTTTGCCAGACATATTTATACCTCATAAAATATGAAGAATCTGGAATTTTATATTCACGCTTGTGACCGCTAAACTAATGACGTTGTCAAACATTCCTGACCTGAAGTAAAAAGATAGACT
Source organism: Catocala fraxini (assembly GCA_930367265.1). Classification (NCBI taxonomy): domain Eukaryota; kingdom Metazoa; phylum Arthropoda; class Insecta; order Lepidoptera; family Erebidae; genus Catocala; species Catocala fraxini. The sequence goes on along the minus strand of OV884025.1, from coordinate 8,395,036 downwards.
GCACATTTGACTTTCAAATTGCCAGTACAAAAATTCTGTTCAGTAAAATATCAGGTAGCTTATTTTACGCCTTTATGTACGGGTCCTTTATATAATTATGCCAAATGTTAATACAGACGAAAAAACATCGTTGCGATACCATACAACTGCCGTGTATCTTTTTTATTTGGAGGACGGGACAATTAACCTACCTCCAGTAAATAAATATAGGTATGCGTAACTCAAGCTTATGACCAAGAACTTAACGCCCCAGTCGCCAAATTCCTTACTACTATAATTATATTCAAGTTCACTATACCCCATTTTAGTGGGAAATAAAATAATATGCACATACATTTTTATGTACTGTTACTAATATAATCAATAAACACATAGCTTATTGAGAAAGTTATGCAATTTGCCGCTCAAACTGTAACTCCCATAAAACAATATCGGAACACCTGGCATTTGTTTAGTGATGGGACACGCCATTGATCGGTTAAGGTACTTGAGAGCTTTACGTTAGTTGGTAAGACAAGCGCACTCAAGAAGTTTAACTACAAAATTACTATATAGTTAGTATAAAATTAATAAAAAATAAAGTCACGCTTATTTTTTTGCAAATTGTATGTGTTGAATGGCTATCGATTTACTTGTTTATTAAGACAGAATCCATACTTCAAATTTATAAATGCATATAGCTTTTTTGTAAGGATTTCATGGCTTATCCGTTAAAGAAGTTGTGATGAAATTATTTGCGGGCTTGTGCAGGATATAAACTTCAAATGAGTACGCGTCTGTAATTGGAATAGCAAGTAACTAGTATAAAAACATTTACAATTAAAATTGCTGCCATCTTAACTTACTATTATTTTTATTTTTGACTGCACGGATGGTGAAGTGCTTTAAGTAGTCACTCGTTACTGCCACTGCGCCAAGTGTTGTGGGTTTGAATCCCACACGGGACATAACTTTATGTGATGCACAAATGGTTGTTCCAAGTCTGGGTGTTCTTTGTGCCCGTTGTTTGAATGTTTATAGAGACCCCCCTGGGACACAGGATTTATTGCTAGTGCGAGAGAAGCCATTTAAATAAAAAACAATAAAAAAAATCTAAGTAATGATTGCGTGGCAGTGCATTCTATAGACTTATTACATATTGGCATGTACAAAACTAAGAGACTAATCGGTACTTGACACAATCGTGCACTAAAAATTCTTAATAATGTACTCTCATTACCATACGTCTTCATCGATATCCATACCCACTGTCCATAGCTCATCCCTAGACCAAAGGCGTTAGTACAGGAGCTCGTATATTTTACGCTCACGTAACACGCTCAAATGCTCTTTTTATAGTCGCGGAGACGGGCCAGTAAATTTGAGTGGTGCCGCCCTAAGCCGTCGTAAGCCGCGGTACGTGTAATTTCGTTTTATTAAGTCCCCCACACACTATATTAAAGTCAGCTCTTGTGATATGAGCCGTTGTTAGTTATTGTATCGTTATTTGCTGGTGTTTTGTATTTATTCTCTTGCGGAAAAAGCTGGTGTAATGGTGCTATCTTGCGGTAACAGTGTATGTATTTCAAAGTTGAATTTTGTGGTCATAGTGTATTTGCTTCTCTGTTTCTAAAGATTTTTAGCACGCATAATTATCATATCAATCGAAAAATGTCCACTGCTGGTTATATCCAGGAGTGGACGTCTCTCGACTGTAAAATGGCCCATAGGCCTCTATCAAGGTTTTCTACAGAGACGGGTCTTGAGCCACCTGCAACCAACCGCTCCCGATAACCCTTGACAGGTGGTCAGACCACCTTATGGGCGTCGGTGGAAACGTTTTTAGCACTAAAAGTATTGTAACAATAGACACTGTATTGTAAAACAATATAGGTTTAAAGAGCTTTATTCTCATAAGAACTTACAGTCCACTTATAATGAGATACAAATATACATATATACGTTATTAAATATTTACCCTCTGGGGCGTTACATTACATTATTGACTTATTTTGCTTACATAAGTGTAATAACAATCTTTGAGTTTCGTTTTGTACAGATGTATGTCTTCACATTCTTTTATGTAATTTGGTAATGTATTGTACAGCCGTGCTCCTTCGAATAATAACGTTTTCCTTCCATAATTAGTGCGTGGATGAATTATGTGTGTGTGTGTGGTGTTGTTATGTGTGTATGAGTGGTGTTATATATATATATATAAGCTTATATCACTTAAAAAAGATTATATTAACATCCTAAATAGTATTCTAATGCTAACCTTGCATAGATGCTTTAATCCACAACACTGCATTAACTGCCAAAGGAAAGATTGTTTCGTCGGCCAATCGACTTCGGATCTTTCAATATATTTATTTTATGTTACATAGCAATGATTATTAGGAAATGTTGGACATTTGTTAACCAAAAAAGGTTTTAGTAGGTAAGTGATTTTAACCAACCGCAGTTGTAAGACACGGTTTAGTGGCCTATTCGGTGGAATATTTTTATAAAACCGAAGCCTCATATTATATTCCATATCATGACAGGCGGGTCAAATGGTGCTCTCTGGTTTATAGGATGAAATTGATATCCTTTCTTTCCAGCACTTTGTGACACATTTTCTGCCAAAAATATCTAATAACACTTTATTCATCCCTAGAATAGAATTCAGAGAATAACAATCAGTAATTGTTTGCAAATATAAATATAAGTTTAACCCGATAACTTATCTGAAACTGTAACTTAATTCCAGTAATAGATTAATCTAATCATCACTCGGTCAGACCTAAATATTAAGTCTTAAGGCCACAACAAATTTTTAATACGTTTATAACTTCTATCTAAAACAGAATGGGTTAACCAAAACAAAGGACTATAGGTGGCATCGTCCCCACCCATCAACAAAAATGAAATGTAGCTCAATTGAGATATCTTGGCAAATAATATTTTTTGTTTCATTAGGTTCTCATAGTATCGATAATAAGCAGCGATAGCTCAGTGGGGAGACCAACAGACTGCAATGCAGAGGGTCTCGGGTTCGAACCCACGTCACGCACCTCTGACTGTCGGAAGTTATATGACTTTTCAAAATTATGTGCGTATTGATTGACAATTATCGCCTGCTCCATGTCTCGGAGAGCACGTTAAGCCGTCGGTCCCGGCTGCCATGAACATCTATGGCAGTCGTTATTGGGAAAGTCAGTACCCTCTAATATCCTGACACTGGTCTAGCCTTAGGGTATCATTAGCCTTTGGGTTGCGGAGGTCAGGTGGCAGCCACTCCGTGTAAAAACTGATATCCAGTCAAATCCGGTTAGACTAGAAAAGCCGACCCCAAGTGACTTGGGAATAATAAAGGCTAAGGGAGAAGAAAAGGTTCTCATAATATCTATAACGTTTATACAAATATTTACGTATTATTTCGTTTGCGTATTATTGACGAGTAATTGTAAAATACCTACTCGTTTATCTATGTATTAGTGCTCAGCGGTAGCGCATGCACATAAAGATAAGCGGTTACAAAATACCCCGCCGCCCGACCCACTCTCCTGCGCTCGCGACGTTATCGGCAGACAGGTTTCATTGCAAAATATTTATAATATGTAGACTCTCCTGTAGCATACCTACATTTCGTACATTTATTTCATATTAGATTGTCATTTTATACTTGGGACGATCATTTGGCGATGACTAATAATAATAATAATAAGTACTTACACCAATTAACTAGCCCCAAACTAAACAGAGCTTGTACTATGAGTACTATGTAACGAAACTTATATAAATACATATTTCAATATATATTACGCATATATTATTCTTATATGCTAATTGATGGGCATGCTACTGTCAGACATGCTATTGCACTCTATTACTGTACCTGCTTGACGGGCAGTCGCACTATAGGAAGTTGTGCCCATATCATATTAATTATATGGTACATGGAAATACGTCGTCATACAGATTTTAATCTGCCAGCGCGGCTGTTAAACAGTATTATAATAGACGACCAATAATAATACACTCACTATTTTTATTTGCCTAGTATGAGCATTGTAAGAGTATGAATTATTTATATTCATTGTCTTCTACAGTACAGTTGAAAAATACATTTAATATGTTTTGTGTAATTACTAAATCATATTTTGTACTGTAATATAACCGTAAAGGTAATATAACTTACAAGTGTAAAATGAAAATATACGTTAATTAATAATTACAAATTGTTTTTTATTGATATTATACCACGGATTTATGTAAAAAAAAAAGGTTTTAATCAAATGGTGTATACTTTAAGAACACATTGGTATCACTTCTATTTGTGTTGGTAGGTGGGGACGGAGCTCATACATTTTTGCCCATGGTCCTTTATTCAATAAACGTCGAAACAAAATTACATCACACAAAGCTGCTTAAAAATTTACTTCTCTAACTTTACACGAAAAAGCTTAGGCGGTTTACGCAGAAATATCAACCGTAACTAATTTACACAACATCTTATAATAATAATAATAAGAGTACCTACATCAACGACGCAAAGGAGGTACGTCAAAGGAGATTCCGCAGAACGACTTGCGAGTTGCGACTCTTCCCACAATTAACGCGGTCTCGCGACAAAGTGACGCATCCGAGGAATTTTAATAAAGCGACGTGGAACATGGAGTAACGAATTTCTGGCATAGTGGCATACCAGCGTAGAGACAGTCTCTCTCGTAGTTACATACTGTAGAGATTAAGGTGCGGTTTCAACATCATAAATCTGTGGCGACGCCAGGTGCTTGCATTCGCTTTATTAAATGTGTTTAATTATGGGCGTATATTTTTTACTTATCAAGCACAGTCCGGTACACGGGTGAGAGTGGTAGAAAATTTAACCCGGGCAGGAAGTAAAACCGATGCCTATAATATCATTTTATACTTTCAAGTATATTTAGTGATATTATGAGCATTTTGATGCATGTTTCTAATTTGTGGTTTATAATTTAATACATAAATCTCGAGAAATTGACAAACTTTTTAATTTTTAACTCGAGTAACAATCGTTTAAGGCCTAGTTAAAAGTGTCTTGATTTATTGAAGTTAAATCTCTAGATGGTTTTCTCCGTCATAATTTCTGCAATGACCACTTCTATTTCAAATATCTATCTCTCACGCATATTATATGCTTCACATATCTATATAGTCTCTAAATATAGGTATATATGTATATATATCTTTCTTCATGTTTCTGTAATCCTTAACAACATAGCTGCTTACTGCCATAAATATGTTGCAATTTATTAGAGACGAACATAATATAATGTAAAAATCTTGACAATTAACTTTACTTTCTCGTTACTTTAAATAGCATAGCTTCTATAATTTCCACGCAAGAATCAGTTGAACATTATTGTTAATGAAAGATAATGATGCCAATAATATCATCCATAGTTATTAAATGTACAGCATTATCATTTGAGGTTGCGGTAACTAAACAAAATGTATGCATCTTTAGGTGGATACAATCCTTTGAATACCTTTATTACAGGTATGACTTTTTAGAATAATTATATTTATTATTGATTTGAACTAGGGCGTGTATCAACTACCACCAAACGATGTATTTATATTGCACTAACTTAGAGTATGTTATTATTTTACAAAGTTTAAGTTTTAATGTGTTAAGTATCACATAACAGCACATAGCTAACGTACGAGAATGATAATAATACCTATTTGTTAGTATTATAGCATTCTCATCTACGCCAACGCTTCTTTCGGTCTGAAGTACTTACGAGAGATTTATGGTTAATTATGACTGCCTTCTTCCTTTACGGCACCTTAATGGATCCTTGTAGCACGCCCATATATTATTTTCAGCCATGATTAAACACATCTATAGCGTTAAATTTATATTTTATATAGCAAACATAACTAACATTCCCCGACAACATTCCAACAATCTACAATGTCATGAATTCCTCACCAACGTGTGTGTGTGAATAAAACAGGCTCCACAAAATATCTAGCAAGCCTCATTCCAGGTTATAAACAAAACTATATTTATAACTAGCGGTAATGAACTACAGCAAGCGTCTGTGTGTCTATCCACCAGTCTTTGAGTCGGTAATCAAAAGGCACATCCAATAACTCGCGTGTTCGTATATAGCTGCTAATTAGGTACAGTTGCGTACAGTCGGCGGCAACTGACACATGGTAATATCGCGCACAGCCGAGCCTCTGCCGGTGACGCGTGTAATTGTTTACGCCGTTCGGCTCTCATTAATTGAGTTACCGCTTGAAACTCGCTTTTATTTCACACTGTATATTTATAATGTAGGTAATTAGTTGATTTTCTGAGTAATAATTTATTACACTAATCAATATTACTCGTCTCCAGAGTAATTTTATAAGGTTGCTAGGTTACTAAATTAAAGTCAATTTAATTAAATTAGAAAATTGATTTTACTTAAGCGATACAAACGTATAAAATTGTTTAAAGCCCGATTTACCTCTCCTTTTGCCTTATTATTTCTAAGCATATTAAGTTTGCAATATATTCTAACTAAACGACTGAATATGAAATTTTATTCGACTGACTTTTGACTATATCAGATCGAATGGATAATGATATCGTGAAATTGGAAGTAAAATTCATGAACATTGAGATGTTCCTGAACACTTAGATTAAATATCTTAAAGGCTATATGATCGTATTGACTCCTTTATCTGTACACTGTAGTAGTAGGGTTACATGACATCTGAAATTCACGTATGTGCTTACTGAAACTAAATGTAACAGTTGAAATTTTTTATCCCCGTCATAACAACAAATGCGACTGATTAACTGTACCTAGTACAAAATTCAATGAAACTTAGATTGGAAACACCCAGACCAAGACAATCCATGTTCATGCACACAAATGTTTGACTTGTACATATCTTTAAAAAAAAACAGATATAAAAACAGATATATTATTACATCCTAAGTGATCCGAGAATCGAACACGCAACCTCAGGCGTGGCAGTCGGTTGCACTAACCACTACGCCATCGAGGTATTTAAAAAATTAAAAATGTTTTGTGTTTACCTATATTAATATGAAAGAAAAACATACCTACAATGTATTGCATCTTGTTACATAATATATGTTATATAATATTTAACTTAATTTGTCTGACAAGAAAACTATATTGTACTTTTCGAAATTCTGAATCGGTCTAATATAAATGTATTTGATTGTAATTAATGAGTCTCATTGAAAAGCCATCTTCTTTTTAGTTCTGTCAGTAACGGCAGTCCAAATTGATACTATTAATTTTTAACAGTTACATTCTCATACATTGCATACGATAATTATTGCGCTAAAATACTGCAATAGGTACTGTGTATATTAGAATAGGTTAATAGTTGCCTGTACTTAGGATGTAATAATATATCTGTTTAAATATCTGTTTTTTTTAAGATATGTTATAACACTAATCCTATTATAAAAATAGCTTGTTTCTGATATTGTTGGTATGGTTTTAATCTTAACAAGCATTACCAAAATTATTCGACTACCCAAAAAGATCAAAATGCTCAATTGCTTATTCTAAGTTTTATTTGCACGGCCTTCAATTCCATGAGGTATAACAGCCTCCGAAGATCGTGTTTACGATCGCGTGATACCGGCTATTAACGCATTGTTTGGAAAAATGGATGATTACTGATTACACAAAGAAACTTTTCGCCGCAACCAAGCGTGAAGTTATTTATTGAATTCTATGTTAACTGTTCTACTAGTGATCTAAACTATTCGAATTAAATAGTAATTTAGTCTCAAATAGTAATATTTTAGTCAATTTTGCTAATAAGAATAAAATGGCTTAAAGTTAGTTTAGTTAAACCAAACTATGCACAAATTATTATGACTTGTCTAGACAAAAACAGAACTACTTAGACAGTAAGAGTTCCAATGACTTGTAATATTTTATCTGGTTTCATACCACGGTACATGACGTCATGAAGCATCTTTTATCAGCACCTTTCTTGTATTTTACTAGGTCTAATAATTAATAATAGTTTATATAATAATAGCTCCGTTGCAAATAAATCACCATTTGACATTACGTTTTCTTTGTTTACAGTATCACCGTCATCATGCCAGCTGCTGTTTCTAATGGAACCTCCACCACGGCTGTCATTCTCCAATAGTACGGGAGCCAGGGTTTCTTGTGCTGCTCATGGCACACCAGCGCCCGTGATATCTTGGCTGACAGAGGATGGCGCGCCCGTCTCAGATATTCCAGGACTCAGGTCACATATTTCGTTATGCTGTTAATTTGTTTTTTCCTATATAGTTTGATTTTCAGTCAATAGAAGATTGCCACAACATACATACATACATATATAGATTCACGCCTGTTTCCCAGAGGGGTAGGCAGATACTACGGATTTCCATTTGCTACGATCCTGACACACTTCTCTGGCTTCATTCACTTTCATCACATTCCTCATACACGCCCGTCAGTTCAAGGTGCTCTTAACCTGGCCTTTGTCCAGAACGCCTCCGATCTGATCAAGAAACGTTCACCTAGGTCTTCCTCTTGCGACTGTTCCATTCACATTAGCCTTATAAACTTTCTTAGTCAGTCTTTCCTCGTCCATTCTTTTTGCTACAACATATATGTCATAAACATATTTAATACGGCGATGATATTGTGTAACTCTATGTGTTTGTAACGATAGTCTAATGAAACGAGGCTTTTATTAGGTATTATAAAGAATTTCGATCTTTAATAACATCCACTTTTTATATTGTAAACAAATACCGATTACCACCGGGGTCAAAAATATCTAATTGGTATTTCTTTATCATGATTGTCACCAGTAAATATTCAACGACGTACAAGACGGTACTTGGGATCTAAAAATAACTTGTAATTTATTGTGGGTGTGATCCATCACAACTTGTGAGCACATAATTGTGTCTTATCATGTAATGTAATTTAACGGAAAAAGCACTCAAGAATAACATTCATGAGCTAAATTTAGCCCAGTATGACATGATACCACTTCTTACTAGAAAATTCAAGAGCCATTCATAAATGAAAAGTGTATACTAGAAACTGTGTTGGCGTACAATTTCAAACTAATCTACCGAATACAAAAAACAACGCTTTGAATCACGATAAAGTGCATCAGTCATACGTTAGTCGCTCGAAGCCGAAGCGGGTATTAATCAGGCCCGCAGGATTACAGGCGCGGATCCGGTATGACTCCAGCACGGTACGGCACACGGAATGCGATATGACGTCAGAACTGAAAGCCTCTTTGTTACTGCATCGATGGTGTTCTTGTTTGGTTGCATTGGATTTCTTTTGTGTTACTGTATTGCCTGTAGTGAACGTTGAGTTTTTAAATGATTAAATACCGACAATTATCACATATAAATCTTTTTTATGAAAGCTTGCAATAAATTAATATTTGAACAATAAAACGGTCCAGTCCACACAGTATACAGCTTTACCCATTGTCTTTTATAAAATAGTTGAAATCGTATATAATTTTTTTATGGCAATTCTAGCTTAATATCATAAATACGAATGTGAGTTGTTCATCATTTATCATTAAATGTCTCATACACTTTGTCAAGCGTAAAGAAAATAATATGGTGTCACTTTCCTACAGAAAAAGTACTGTTTTCGAGCAAATCTGCAAACGACTTATATTCTAGCGTGATTTATAATCAAGTTATTATATGTTAAAATACCCATTTCACAATAACGTAAATACGAATAACTTATCCCTAACTTAAAGGTAACCCAAACGTTCTCTCAATATCGCAAGCTCCCAAAGGAATATCCAGATCGGCAGCTAACTAACTAGTTTGATGACAGCGATAATGTATCAATGAAAGTTCAGCTCTGCCGTAGAAATGAGGCTTTATTCCCAGGCGCGTGTCACGTCTCACGCACTGTTCACGGCCCAATGCCTCCGTACGGAGTCGTTACGTAGTCGGACAAGCATCACGCTAATCCCTGGGGCGAAGGCATTAATTCATTCAAAGCCAATGACATGGAAGGGTCAGGCAAGATTAACGAGCTATAAATTCTGGGTTTAAAACGTTTGTGTGAGATGACCAGTCGGCTTAGTGAATGCGACTATGAACTTTTGCTGGATCGGAAATGTAGGAGATTATTTTAATATGTACGTTGCTATAAGAAAGCTGCTTACTTTGTGATAGTGATATGCGATTATTGATTGCGTAATTAAATGTCTATATGGTTCCTTTTTTGCAGGGCAGACGAGAGTGAAGATTCATTTTTTAGGTTTTTCATCTCTATGATCTCTGTAGTAATTGTTTCGTAACTCGAGGAAAACTTAGAGACCATTTTTAACTTGTAATTCTGATATATAGTCAACAAATATTTAGTCAACGTCAATGGTTAATGCAATGGAATAATTATAATCTATGCTCTGAGTCACTCGAATCACAAATCAATCGTTTTCCATTCGAAAATTGCACGTAGCTAAGAAGACTAATGTATATTCGATTAAAATCGTAGAATGCAGTAAATTAAAAAAGTTCTCGGTGGACATGGATACGATTGGTACAGCATGATAAATTGATATTCGGACAAGGAATCAATTTAACAATTTTAGAATTCTTTTTTATCACGCCAGTAGTATATTCCTACAATCAATTGCATATTAACCATATTATTAGGTACTAATATTATTTTCTATTATTCATACGATGAATTAAATAATAAAAACAGCAAACTTATATCTAACTAAATTACTTAATAGGTATAACTTTGATATTAATTGTCGCTTGCTTTAACGGTGAAGAAAAATATCATTACGATTTGACATGCATGTCTGAAAGTTCTTCGTAATGTCCTCGAAGATATGTGAAGTCTGTCAATCGATACTGGGCCAGCGTGGTGGACTATTGCTTCACACTGAGAAAAAGTTCGCGCCCAGCAATGGGACAGTTTATATATGTCGCAGGGAAATGAGGAAGCCAAGCGCCAGCCTGCTATACTGCCTTATGTAAGGGGTGTCACTGACAAGACTGGCTACATCTTGAAGTGAGCTTCAATCAACACATACTTCAAGCCGCCAACGAAGATAAGTAAATTTTTACCATCCGTCAAGTGCCAACTACCTTTACAAGATGCAGGGGTCCATAAAATAGATTGTGACTGCGGACTCTCATACATTAGTCAAACCAAGAGAAACATAGGCACCCGCATAAAAGAACACATAGCTGATGTAAAACACCAACGCTCGTTGAAGTCTGCTGTGTGTGAACATGTGCAACAGGGGACCAACCACTACCTGAGATTTGACAAACCACAGATTCTCGCTAAAGAACACCGATTCCTACCAAGGATGCTTCGTGAGGCTATTGAATTCAAAAAACATCCTAATTTTAATAGAGAAGATGGTTGAAATGTATAGAATCCAGTAATTCAAATAGTCAAACCCAAGAAGAAGCAAACCACAGCTAGACTTCATGATACTTTGAGCTCATTCTGCGTAAATAGAAACACCAATGATTAAATTATGTTTGGGTACTTTGAAATAACTACACTGGAACATTGAGACAACTACCATCTTAGTCTCCCCGTGACCATGGCTGCTGAAAAGCAACCGAAACGTCGGGGAAAGTGTAAAATTAAATCTAAATAGTTTTAATAATAATTAATTAGCTTAAAAATTTGTAAAGTTTAATAGTAGTAGTAGTGTAACAGTTTTCAAAATTATGTAATAAAGTGTAAAATATACAACGCGATAAAATCCGTATATAGTAGTTTAATTTCAATGAATAATATTTGCGTAAGCAGAAGACAATATTATGATATCAGGGATTTCACGAAATCCCTAGGGTTACCACAAGAAGATTTAGTTTAGTAGAACGACATATCACTGAAGTTATATTAGTAGTTTGTCATATCACTAAACATATTTAGTAAAAAGACGTAATAAACAAGAATTTTCGACATCTACCGTGATTTCGTGGTATCCCTAGGGATTTCGTGAAATGATATCCTCATTTCCCTGCGACATATACATTGCTAATATTATTATTGTTTAAAGCGTGTATTATACAAATGGCCATTTGAAACAACTCCATACAAAATACAGTATGTGTTTTAACAGAGTACTTCATAACGTCTCCTTTGCCAGTATAGGTTTACGCTACATGTGCTTCTAACAACACGCTGCTCACCTCGCGTTTAATCGACTAGTAACTGATTTGCGTCATACATAATCTCGCTTCAATGAACGCAGAACACATGTAGCTACTAGAACATCAGACTTGATGGTATTACAGTCTTATGAACTCACTAGTTTTAGCGGCTTTGCTCGCGTTAATGATTTAGTCCATAAATTGTATCCGTAGAGAACAGTACTTTTTAAGGTACCCTATATCCTTTTCTATAGCCTTGACAAACTTGGAATTTCGTGATGATCGGTAGAGTAGTTAAGGCATGAAGGAACAAACAATGCACAAACAAACAAAAAAATATACATTCGCATTTATAATATTACTAAATTTGTCTGCGGCTACGCTCGCGTAAATGTAGGTTAGGTTACGCTAGATTAGTAACAGTATTTTTTTTCTGGATGAAAGACAGAAAAGTACTTAAGGTATCTTAAATCATTTTCTGTTCCCCTGATAACGTGTATGCAAAATTTTATAATGATCGGTCGAGTAGTTGAGGCGTGAAAGTGTAACAAACAAACTCACATTTGCATTTATAATATCAGTTAAGATTTGTTCATTAGCATTTAGTAGATCAACAACAGCTGTGTCTGTAATATTAAAACATTCACATGATTGATCCACATAATTATAGCTGCAAGCTTAATTCAAATTATCGGAATAAATTCTCTGTAACACAATTATTTCAATTTCAATTATTACATGATTAAATAAATTCATCCATCTTTGAAACAGATTGTTACTGATAAATACTTATTCAAATTGCGTCGTTAACGTCTTATAATCTTTAAATTTATTAATAAATTTAGTAACACAATTCAATATAGATAAGTTTTTAAGTTTCGTTGTCGTGAAGAGTTGGGAGTCCCATTTTGCCTTGGGAAAAGACCATGCCTGAGAAAAGACAACTGCTGCACTAGGAATAATTCCTGTGTCACGGGCAATTTTACAAACATTTAGACAATGGATACATAGCAGCCAGACTTGTAACAACTGTTAGTAGAGAACTAATTTTTGGTCTTGTGTGACTTAACCCACAATACTCGACGCAGTGGCATTGGTGAGAGTCAAGGGTCAGCCTGTTAAGATATTCATAGTTACTGCATCGATCTGGCAATGTGAGATATACGGTAAAATGTTTCACCTTGCACCCGATTCTATGGAACTAAAATAATGCTTGCGAAATTTTAATATAATGCATTGCTGATTTCGTTTGCAAACCTGAGACAAAGTACTTTAAAAAATAAGTATCTTTAAATAATTTTCACTTGAACCTATTAAATCGCAGTGGCATATCGATGGCCAGATACAATAAAATTGTAATTATGTGTGTCAAATCATAGAATGGTATTCTAAGATTTGATAGATTAAGTTTTTTTTTATAATGATTACTAGCAATTTGGGTTTCAAATTACTAATATTCGTATTATTATTATATTAGTATTAATCCCTCCAGCTACGCTAGTGTGTCAAGCAAGTGTCGCTTAGGAACAATACAAAGAGGCAAAACACACACATGCACAGATCTGGAACAACTATTTATCTAAGTTTCACACACATATTTCACACATACAAGAATTCGTACCCAGTGCATGCGACGCATTAATTGCGTTTAGGTGCTCATTTGTAATGCACTGTAATTTCATTTGATGTAATTTGTGCTCACATTTCTCCTATACCTAATTTTCACTGTTTCCGCCTACCTATATAATTATAAACCGCAGCACCGCCACGGTTGTATAGGAAACCATTTTCTTAAATTCATTAATTCTTACCACTTAAGCAATCGTAAAACTTCTTTTACTTGTACTCAATATTTGCTGATTTTTAAATCTTAGTAACTTATAAAGGGATAGTTTATTTACGACAAAATTGGACAGGCATCATTTATAACAATTCCAAACTTCAATTCATTATTTTACTAAAAGCTGTCATCAATTATAGAGGTGTGGACAGACAAAGTCGGACCATAAGTGTTTCGTTTTTACAATTTTATCATTGATTAGTAGTCAACATTAAAATAGTGTAATTTATTAAACGTTGGTTATCAGAGTAAAATATTTTGAAATTACCAATAAATGTTGTGTAGTAAGACAAGGTACAATTAAAAATTCAACATTTTTGTAAATATAATAAAAATATTTTTATTAGTATAATTAGTCCAAAAGCGATGTAAATTTATAAGTTTTCAAACTTTTCAGTTTGTTACAGTAATCATTTGTTATTTTGATATCATTAGAAATATATTTAAATATCACACAGTATAAACCGGGTACCGTGAATCAAGCAGCGACTTTTTGCGACACAAACTGGATTTCGACTGCTTAAAGTGGCGATGGTCTTTTTCAAACAGTCAGAAAAGTTCGGTTTAGTCGTTATCATCTGCGGTTGCCCGTGGGTTTGCTTATGGAGACACAGTATGTTTTATAGGCTTCTACTTTGTGTGCGTTATGGCATAGGATTCCATAAGTTCAAAGACGGTCAAACTGCGTGGTCTGCGAAACGTCTTAACAATAAGGAGGATAAACAGGATAAAAATAATGAATGTATACTACTTATATAAACAAAGAAATAAAATAACAATTTCAATATTTTAAATCCCGTCAGTTTTACTAAGCCTCTTATTTTTTAGTCTTATGAAAATCTGTAAAATTCCTTTGCTTACGATTTCGCAGTAAAAATAAAATCTCAAATTTATTAACCTAGATTCATAAACGTGCTTCAGAGTTTCACTATTTATAAATATTCGACTTGCAGGTAAACTTTAAGTCTGATGGTTGATGGTGCTATAAAGCCATCGAGTACCTTGAAGTCTTTTAAAAATATATATGAAATGTCATTGTTGCCTTGGAAGATGGGCAGGCCTTTGGTGTGGGACGCAACATGCGTTGACACCCTTGCGCCATCACATCTTCCAAGTACTGCGGGATGTGCTGGCGCTGCTGCTGCAACCGCGGAAACCCTCAAACGGCGCAAATATAGTAATTTAGTTGGAAATTACATTTTTGAGCCGTTTGGGGTGGAAACCCTAGGTTCATGGGGTCCGAGCGCTCGTATTTTGTACAGGGAGATCGCAAAACGCCTGATCGACGTATCGCGTGATCAGAAGGCTGGTCTTTTCTTAGCCCAAAGAATCAGCATTGCCATCCAACGTGGCAATGCTGCCAGTCTTCTGGGCACGTTACCAGGTGACAGCGATGCTGAAGAATTCTACGATGCCTAAACCATTTTTGTAAATATTTAGTATTATACATTTTTGTAAATATTTGTGTTTTTGTAATTATGTTAATTATGTTATCTTTTTTAGTACATTTGTAAATATAGGTTACATGCATATTGTATATAAATAAATACACATTTATATTATGAAATTAAATTGAATAAAATAGTAACCTTATTTTATGTGTTTGACTACACGGATGATGGCCTAGTGGTCTAAGTATCTTCATTATACATATTTTTTGTTTGGAAGAATACAACTAACCATATAAAATATCTGCACACAACAATGAATGACTGAAACTTTTAATGCGTTAATAAAATAATTACTTTGGTTGCTTCAAGGATTACTAGCACCTTTTACTATAGGATAAATGAAATTTAAATTATTATTATTTTCAAAGTATTCATTAGAGTAAGTGCTCTTATACATAAATGTTTTAGAAGTTATCAAAATACTGCACGGATGGCATACGCGTTGAAACGGTCACTTTGGGGTTAAGTGGTGGCCCCGCCACTGCTTCTTCGCCGAGTGTTGTGAGCTCGATCCCGACACGGAAAAAATATTGTGTGTTCTGGAAATAAGTGTATCGAGTCTTGGTGTTTGGATTGTTTGTGAAGTACCCCTTGACAAAAATATTCCGAATGCGGTTTTTACTAAAAAAATACACATTTGTGTTTTAATCTTGTGATCCGGAAATAGATGTATCGAGTCTGGGTGTTCTTTGTGTCAGTAGTTGGAATGTTTGTAAAGTACCCCTTGACAAAAATATTCCGAGTGCCGAGTTACTAAAACAATTTTTTTTTAATCTAGATATTGTATCGTAATTATGCTTTGCAAATATATTATATGGATTAGAGTATAAAGTTTAATAGAGATGGCCTGAAAAACATCTTCGTTTTACTTAAAAACTAGACAGCGGAGCAATTTCCGCCTATCAGTTACTTGAGTGAGTGCCCGTTTTATCTCTCATCTATCTAAAAGAGAGCAATCGGGAATCTAATTCAATCCTGATTTAGTTTTGACCAACCACGGCTAGTAACGGAAATCTAATTAAATCCCGATTTAGTTTTGACCAACCCCGGCTAGTAAAGTAAGTAAATATGTACAAAGTACGGTCGGTATTTTACCGAAGCGAAGTTACGTCTGAATCGCACCCAATCAGTTACGGATGCTTTGAGGCGATTTGGGAGAAAGTTTAGGAATATAGAACGGAAGTCCAGGAACTCTAAATTTATTCATGCATAGATTCTCACCTATATGACGCGTAAGTAAATAATTTACGCTTCATATAAAACTAACAAGCAATAAAAAAGAAATGAAGAGTCTACTAAATCTTTCTATATATAATAAGTACTGATGGTCAGTAGATCATCAACACTTATTACCAAAATAATAACAGCCTAACTAATATTAAAAATGCGAATGTTAGTTTGTTATTACGATTTTACGCCTCAACTACTCGACCTATCATGATGAGATTTTGCATACACTTTGTCCAGAGAAAAGTACTGTTGCCGTGGGATAGAAATTTGACAAAATCTACATAAAAGCGAGCAAAAGTGCAGGCAGAATCTGGTTATTTATATCATAAAATGAATTCATGTTCTAAAAGTTCAACCAGGGATGAGTATTTTGCCAGCTTTGTATTAAAACCCAAATAATTTTCGGTAAATGCATAATTATGTAGATCGCGATAGCCTGACTCTTGGTATATAACCAAACTTCATACTGCAGAGCGATTTCTAGGAAATATCAAACTTAAGTTGCATTTATATTATTTAATTTTATTTATTTGTCGGATGTCGGAAATAGCAGCGATAGCTCAGTGGGGAGACCAACAGACTGCAATGCAGAAGGTCTCGGGTTCGAACCCACGTCGCGCACCTCTGACTTTCGGAAGTTATATGACTTTTCGAAATTATGTGCGTATTGATTGACAATTATCGCCTGCTCCGTGCCTCGGTGAGCACGTTAAGCCGTTGGTCCCGGCTGCCATGAACATCTATGGCAGTCGTTATTGGGAAAGTCAGTACCCTCTAATATCCTCATACTGGTCTAGCCTTAGGGTATCGTTAGCCTTCGGGTTGCGGAGGTCAGGTGGCAGCCGCTCCGTGTAAAAACTGATATCCAGTCAAATCCGGTTAGACCAGAAAAGCCGACCCCAAGTGACTTGGGAATAATAAAGGCTAAGAGAGAAGAATTTTATTTATTTGTCGGCTTTGATGGCGTATTGATTAGTGTAACCGACAGCCACGCCTGAGGTCGCGGGTTCGATTCCCGCACAAGTTAAACATTTGTGTCCATGAACAGGGATGTTTGTCTTGGCCTGGGTATTTATATGTATAATATGTATGTATTTACAAAAAAAAATGTATATATGTATGTTTATCCATTGTCTACAACCCATAATACAAGCTCTGCTTAGTTTGGGCTAGATGATGTTGTGTGTATGTGGTAGAATATTATATTATATTATTATTATTGTATTATACATTAAAAAAAATCTACACACTATACTTTAATCCCTTAGTCTGCGTACAGACGCCGCTCTGGGGCTATAATATTATTATAAAGCCTTTCTGTCAATCTGCGCGCGGACGCTGGCATACCCTCGCTCTCAGACTACTTTGAACAGTAATTTAATTGTGACAAAGTCTACTTTTGTCGAAACAACTTTTATTTATATTTAGTTAGAATATATTACGTCGCGTCGCGTTACTTCTCTATCAAATATTTCTATTTGATATTTTACTAAAAAAAGTGCAATATTAGAAATCAATCATATCACAAAATACAACTTAGAATAGACGAAAGTAGAAATTAAGTGTTCCAGTTAAATAAAGTTCAGAAGGCAATTTTCAATTTCCAATTAAGTCCGGCCAATTTGCCAAAACGTGTTGTTCGTGACGTCATAAACTCACAGTGCGCGGTCCCGACTCGTGATAAATGATTGATAAATTATGTATATGAGCGGTGGATGCGAGGCTTGAGGTGTGCTACGGTATAAGTAACAAGCGGATAAAATTCTACAGAAGTAAAGGGAGCGAACTTATTTGCAGGTATTTGAAGCCTATTAGTAGCGTCGGTGGCGGTTTCGATCCCCAGTTGGACTCTTTGTCCAAGTTGTACTAGGTTTTTCTGTGGTGTGTTTCTCACCCGCTAACTTTTCTCACTCTAAGTCGAGACCCGTGCCTAGCCAGGGCATAGCTTCTTCTCCTGGCCTTCTAGCCCTGAGACAGGTTTTACACAGGGCTGATATTATTTCTTTATTTTATTTCTCAGTAGCAGCATATGTAATAATAAGCACGGTAGATGACATGAAAAAATGCTGAGTGAAATTTGGGTGTAATAGTTCTGCTTACTCTTTCGAAGACATATGTATATTATATGCTTTTAGTGTAGCACATTTTACTATATTATACGGTGGATCGTATTATTATTTCCGCTTTTTCTTAGTATGTAAATCATATTTAATAATTAATATTGTAATATTTAATTATTGTTATACTAGCTTTTGACCGCACATTTGCTTGCGTTAATTAAGATTTTTAATGAATTTTGATCCCTCGAGAACAATACTTTTTTGCAGAAAAGGTACCCAATATCCTTTTCTGTACCCCTGACAACGCGTATGCGAATTTTATGACGATCGGCCGATTAGTTCAGGCGTGAAAGCGTAACAAACAAAATCAAATACTCATTTACAATAATGGTTAGGATTCATAGCTCTTCTTCTATTGATATGTGATATGTTATAAGTTATTAAAATGAATATTACCTCTTTTCCCCGCTATCACTTATGGCCCGTCTCCTAACCAGTATGCAGTTCATATTCGCGTCATGCCGACCGTTTGTCTTCGTTAACGTAATAAGCCTGTGACGCGGCCGTCTCCAGAATACGGCCACGTCAGCTCCAACTGATGCCACCGCATAATGCTGTTATTAGCTGGCTCATGGTGAAATAGGAAGTCAGCTTTCATATCAGAATGACGACGTGCTGTGTACAAAATAATTAAGCGTTGATTATTTTAGTACTCAGGCTTTAATAATTGTATTATTATTATCTGCTGTTGATAAAAAAGAAACAGCAATAGCCGTTAGACTGTCACGCAGAGGTCCTGAGTTTGATCCCAAGGCATGCACGTCTGACTTTATGAGTTTATGTGCGTATTAAACAGTTAGTTAATCGTTTGCTTTAAGGGTGAAACTAAAACATTGTAAAAATTCTCCATAACATTTTCGAAGATGTGTGAAGTCTGCAAACCCACCTTGGGCCAGTGTGATGGACTGGGTACTGGACGTACCTAGCAGTGGAACAGTTTATATGCATGTCTGATATTATTATTACTGGTGATCAGCAGAAAGTCACATAGATTTACGCCGATATGTTCATGAAGGAGTAGGCAGAGCTGTTTTACACTCAGGTTTAACCAGATATGTGTTAGTCATATTTATTATTGTGGATCGCCGAACTTGTAAAAGGTATGAAAATTACTGTTCATCCTGATGTCAGCAGGATCATTAACTGGGAGAGGCACTATAAAAAATCCTACTTACCGTAGGAATATAACACAAGGTCATTTGGCCAATATTTACTTGTAGGATAAAGGTAATGACTCAGCAGAGCTATTGTGCAATCGAACAAAATTCTCGATTTTATAGGGATGATATTGCGTAAAGACTTTAAAAAGCTATCACCAGACTCTCCAATGTCTTCAAAAGTGCGCCACTGAGTTCGGTTCTCATTTTCCACTATTAAGCGTGCTATTGCTATTAATTTCATTTATGTCGTCAATCCACGACGGCAAAATACATCTATAAACAAGTGAGAAACGGCAATGAATTGCCGTATGTCTACGAGTTCGAAAAAATTGTATCACGTGATCTTGAGGTCAGATGTCAAAGCTCATAGTAATTTCGGAGGTATATCAACTATGCTGAGTCGAATGGCGTCAACCGCGAGTCTCTAGCTCTTACGGTTCTTGAATTGAAAGTAGTATAACAGACGGACGGACGGACAAAGCTGTATATAAGATGCTAAGAAGAAGCTGTATTAATATAAGAGTTTTTTCGAACACTAAGAAGAAAGATACTATGTTCTTACCAAATTCGACAATACCAAGCTTTTGTCGGAATGGATATACCTAGTTGGCTCATAATGAACTCTCACTATAATATCAATTTAGCTTTATCAAAATTGCCACATCAAACGAAACTACATTTTTCTAGACCCTCATATATTTTTCTTTCATCACCATAAAATTACTCGTCCTAATATCATGGCTACACGGCTGGCCTACAAAAACTGTTGCCCCTGCAAATATTATTACGACTAAGCCTGCAAAGTCCACGTAGAGACATCGTTTGTCTTCGTTACTCTAATAATGTGCTGCCGCCAATAATTGCGCATGATGTATTTACCAACCAGCAAATTTGTTTTCGCTTTGTTCAACCTTATTATCACAACGAGTTAAAGTTTATTTTTGCCTGAATCTAGTGTAGACTCGTAGCGGTAATATATTCACTTACGAAACATATCCAGTTAAATTGAGTCTCCGAATGGTCTTCTGTGTGTTCGCGTTTCATAATGGTTGTCATTTACGATTCTCATATTTTTTGTAATTGAAATTTTAGAATGTTGGCTGGTATTGCTTTTTCGTATAATACATAAATGTTTTGTTTTTATCGAGTTGTTGGATTTGTTGTTTGATCATAATTTTTACTGCGCTTGATATGAAATAAAGTAGGAAGGTACTTGTAAAATAGAATTGAGGTTTGAATTCTGGTTTATAATGTAATTTTGAAAAGTCTTCAAAACTATAAAAAATAACATTTCATTTGTTTAATTTTTACTCGGTTTAGTTCTTGATAGTCAAGTTTCAATATACATCTACAAGACGAATAAATAAATTACGTCCTTGTTTAGTAAACACAATTGCTTTATGATAGCCAACTATATTACACTGTACTAAGCTATCTATTATTTTCAATGTTGCAAGTATTAAAAGTAAAATTATAATTTTCACAATTAATAAAGTAATCTCGTAATTAAACAAAAGCGTTAGAACACAATCAATGAAACGTCCCATTTAGCAATAATTTCAGCTTGATTTGTAAGTACGAAATTTAATCGCATTCACAAAACAAAGTTTTGAAGTTATTACTTGACAGCTTCCCGCGTTCGTTCTGTTGGATCCTTATTGTGATGGTGATAGAGGTCATATTTCATTGTACGAGGGGTACGTCGGGATAACGAGGTGAGGATGCCGTCATATTTCAGTGGATGGTCGGGTATTGAGGCGTGAACCGCGATAAGGTCGACGTCTCCCTGCTGAGCTTACGGTACTAGAGAACTTAATGTTACGATATTTGTTAGTCTCGAGGTAATGTTTTCATATAATATAAACTTCAAATGGTTTGAACCTTTTTCTGATTTTGGGGGCAGGTGCTGACTTTATGTTGGCATGATTTACGATACACATTACAACTGTTATTTTTACATTCGATTTATGCAATGGTTGGTATGAAAAATAAATGTGAAGAAATTAAATTTTATATAAAGTAGGTAGATATTTAATTATATTTTGTTTAAAATATCAATTAGTATTTTCCTGGGCAATCGGTCTCATTCATAATGCTAACAAATAAATTGTATCAGTAGATTTTCCACTTTTAATAATGATTGTTAGATAACTTTGTATCAATGTTAATATTATCATAACACAAGGATTATTATCAACAAGCAAGCTTTGTTATCTTGTGCATTATGTATAAAATCATTATATTATTATACATGAATAATCCCAATATAATTGACCCGATTAGTTTGCTATCGATAGAAATATTCTCTCAATCTCATATAACAAATAATCGATAGTATTTCATTCGATGTTTTATAAGTGTGTACATAGTAAAGTTTGTGGCCAATTCGAAAAGTCGCACAGAACTCATAAAACACAGTTATGTGTTATTCGATGGCGACACATCGCTTGATATGGCACATCTATTCAATAAAACATTTTACGAGTAACGGAAGGAGACTGAATTACCATATATGCGTAAATCATTCATAATATGAGCGATATAAATGTCAGACGAAATGTATGCTGAATTAATTGTATTTGCTTGATCAGATTTTGTATTATATGAATGCTTGCAGATAGAAGCATTGATAGAATCTGACGAGAAACATTATCTTCTTACTGGCTACTAAGATACATTTTCATATAAGACATCATTTCTGCCCACGGTTTCATCCCCGTATATTTCTAAAATTCCTTACTGGGATAGCGTATGATTTAATAACAAAAATCAAAATATCTTCAAACACTTTTATAATGTAAGTAATATATAATCACAAACAAATATGTGTACTAATATTTTATAAAACCTTTAGTATAAACAAGGCCCGAAGTCATAAATTGAATGGCATCGGAGATTCTTTGTGCTAAAGAACCGAATAATATTCTCTATGCCAAGTCCACACAAAGCACAAAGAATCTGAGTTTAGTTACTGTGGATCAGTAGTTGAACTTTTTGAATAATATTCAAAAGCTCGGCATATACGAGTTCCAAAATCAAATTTTATCTAAATTCAATTTACCGGTGACTATCTCGCTGGCGTAGCAGTAGAGAATGCGAATATTGTGGCAGTGAATGGCCTCAGATTCGATTTTCGGTTCGGATAAAGTATTATTGGATTTTAGGTCGTATACCATCTTAATAGATGGTATACGACCTTTCTGATGGTAAATAATTACCGCAAACCAGACTGCCAGCCTTCCAAAAAGAAGTCACTGTGCAACCGTTGCTGTCCGTTGACCCTTGTGCTGACAAAGAACAAGCATTCATCAGATATCACCTCTATCAGGAGTCCGGAGAAGGAACTTAACACAAAACACAAAGCAGGACTAATTGATGTTGATCTTATATCCAGAGGTACTTCGCAGGACCAATAATTGTTCTATATTTAAATGCGATTTTTATATATCCTAACGGCTATGGAGCCATAGCCAATTGCCAGCACATTGATATACCCTCCAAAGGCGTAACTATTATATTTGAAGCGTTTAAGATACCTAGTTATTATTGAAGCCTTAATATTTTCATTTGCACTGAGGTCGGCTTTTTCATTCAACATGTTTTGGCTGAATATAAATTTTTCAAAGATGTATGTGACCTCTCCTAAGATCCATCGATATTCTAAGGTAAGATTAGAAGTTAGAATATAGCATTCTGATTTAAATTACTGCTGTCCGGGATCAACGGCTTTACGATCTCTTCGAGGCGCGAAGGAATGTGAGGCTTTGCAAATAGCCGCTCATAATATAGCAGCAAGATGATGGCCATAATGATAAGCTTTCTGAAAGTAGATGTAGCTACATCTACATTCAGAAAGCTACAGCTGTAGATGCACAGTTGCTGCTCCGATTTTTACTTCATCAATCTGTTTTACTTCATCAATCTGTCATATATAGGCAGCGTTAGAACTATTTTGGTACCTACTAATCTATTCAACTTTTCAATAATAACACCTGTTACGCCGGGTTCAACAGTGGTGATTATGGAAAACTCTAAGTTTAGATACTTAGGCAAAGATTAAACTAGTTTATAAACGACAACGAAATTAATTAGAATAAAATTCCCCTTCTTTTCTTACCCTAAACAAAAACTCCTTATCAAAGCGGAAGACAAAAATCAAGAATACTTTCTTAGGACATGATGATCGGATGGTGTAGTGGTTAAAGGGGTTGCCTTGTTACTGGTACTAATTGAGTGTTTTGGGTTCAATCCGACACGAAATTTTACCGATTTGCAGATCCTATAATTCCTAGTTTGGATGTTTTAGTCCGTTGTCAGAATGTTTGTAAAGTCCCTGCGATACAGAAATTAAATAGAGAAAGGCCTCAAAATTATTTGTTTCTGGCTTTGTTAGACCAGAATAGATTAGCAATATAAGGGACCAATTTTACCAAAACATATTAATGCATATATTAGCTATAAATTGACATGAAATAAGACGCGATATCGGTTTATTTCATGTCAATTTTACCAAGTTTACTCACCTCTGCCAGATAAAGCGTTGTTGAAAATGCGTTGTTATTTCGTGTAACATGAATTTTAAATTAAATAACACCTGAGTTCATAAATAATTATAATGTCAGACAGCATCTTTTTTCGAAATATTTTTTATTTTATGCAAATCCTTCGTTGAAATTAAAAATATAAAAGTTTTAATAATCCTCATATTGGAAAACAGTTTCGAATTTATTCGTATCGATATTATTATGATCATTTTAACCATTTCTGGGTACCTATTATTCATTTCTGTATTCAAGACTGGAAATAGTTCGTTAACATAAACCTCTGAACATCAATTGTGTTCTATACATAGTAGATTTTCGTTTTGAACTATTTTTGCCATAATAAGCGTAATGCTTTAGATATATTCAAAACTAAGCATATATGTACGTTCAATACCTAGATATTATTTGTGACTGATTTCGTGAGGCAGTGGTACTTTTACTAAGATGCGTATTACAAATGTAGCCTTCTTACTAAGTGCGTAACCTATCTTCTTACTAAATTTTATTAATATTAGCTTTGGGATTCGATAAAATCGATAAACTGACAGATTTACTTTCACACTGACCATAATATTGGTTTAGTCTTAAGCAATGTAAGTAATGAAATTTAACTAGTGATACAGATTTCATGGGTAAAATTCCTACACATATTAGCTACGTATTTGTTGTAAACTTAATCCTTACATAAACATTTTATTGAACGAGAAAACAAAAAGTACTTGAGTCATTACAATTCATATCAGAAAAACCTTTATAAATCTATACAAATATTCATTGAACCGAACAAATAATGATTGCATTTATACCATTGAAACAGTGAGAAATATTTTTGCTGTTTGAGTCAACAATTACGTGAATGTAGGCAGCTTGCATTGTGCAAGTTGTACGTAGATTCGATGCGCGATCGTTGGATGAATTTTTACAATTTACATGAAAATTGGCGTGCGCTGACGCGAGTGCACAATTATCGGTGCGGACGTTGTCCTGTGACGTCACACAAGGTTTGGTCGAAGCGTTTTTTTGAGAATGCAATGTGGAATGATTTAACTCTTTATACTGGTGGTAAAAAAGGTAAATCATTGACAAGATGGACAAAGGAATACGTCGTGATTCGTTGTATTTTAATGACAATGTTCTCTCTCATATTTAAAATACTTATGAAACATTGATAAGTCATAATTATGTTTAATCTTGTTAATTCTCTTATTCTACCTTGATAGGTCAGTGAGACTTAGTAGCTATATCTCTTTTGTATAATAATTTACGAGAGGATTCTACCACAATGTGAGGTTGAATTTTGATATTCCGCATCCAATTTCGCGCTTAGCTTTTTGTTAGCTTCGTAGCCTTTTTTATACACAGTACTACTCACTGGATATCCCTGACATTGCCAAAGGCACATTGGCGCCATTAACTGGTAAGGAATAATTATCAATACAAGTGTTTGTCTATCGGTAGAAATATAATCCTAATCATTATTATAAACTTGAGGAAAACGTAATATAATGAATTTAAATTTTACCTACTGCTTTCTCTTTTCTTTTACATTCATTTGTCAATAGATGGACAAACTGAAATGAAAAAAGTACTGAACTGTTTTGACTTTCACTACTTACATAAAAAAGAAAATGCTTCTATTTTTTTATTGATGACACTAAAGATTGCCAATAGCTACTAAACACAACAAAAAAAGAAGTTTAGTTGACAAACAGCCTATTTATATATAGATAAACAAATATCCTACATAAATTATCAAATTCCACAACTCGATTTCACATTATTAACGTTCCGCAGTTTCAATTTTCGTACGAAGCATTCGATCAATCAATCAGCTTGTTATAGTTCTCGACGTAATTAATCATGCGTAATTTAAAATCCTCTGAAATCCCTGAGAGTATAGGCAGAGTGTATTACACCTATATCTCACCAACTGCGATTTAATGTCCCACGTAGGGGGAGAGTCTATCAAGTACTGTTTCAGATCCAAAAAGAAAACCTAGTAACACTTTACCCAATTTGTGTATCGAACCCAAGACCACATGAAAAGCTGCCGTATTCACCGCACGTATGTCCATATATAAAACATTATTGCTTAGAATGGAATTCGCTTGAAAAGTATATTTATCATCATGCCTGTGTATCTCTGAAGGGTTAATCAAAGTCTAGAGCATTTGTATTTCGCCAATATTATTCAAATTCTGCTCATTAGAAGTCGAGTTTACAGTAGCACTAAGAACAAGTGCTTTCGAATTATCTTGGAATGTGTTGTTAACAACACCATACATAGCACGTGAGCAGTCCTTGACAATGCAGTGTAGGTACCGTTTTGTGCAGCACTGTATTACTATTATTTTTATACGACTAACGTGGCAAACTAGCATACGGCCCACCTGATGGTAAGTGGTCACAGTAGCCTATGGACGCCTGCAACACCAGAGGCATCACTTGCATGTTGCCGACCTTTAGGAAAGGAAGTGGGAAGGACAAGGAGCAGGAAGGGGAAAAGAGGATGATGGGGCCTCCGGCACTCTCACTCACCAAACGAAACACAATAGTAGGAAAACTGCTATTTCACGTTGATATTCTGTGAGAGGGTAGAACTTCCCCGGTCGAGCCGGCCCATTCATGCTGAAATCAGCGGGGCTCTACTACTCTCAAATACATACTACGTAATAGGTTCCTCCGTGGCGCAGCGGTAGTGAATGCGACTGCTGTGCATTAGGTCTCGGGTTCGAATCCTGGGTCGGGCCAACAAAAAGTTATTGGGTTTTTCTGTTAAGAAATCTCAATACGAGCCCGGAGTTAGGAAGTTGGTGGTGTTAGACAACCCGTGCCTTGGAAAACACGTAAAGCAGTTGTTCTTGCACCTGATCTCTCCGGTCGTGTCAGATTATCCGTCCCATCGGATCATGAGAGTTAGGGAACAGAGAGTGCACTTGTATTGATATATATATATATATATATATATATATATATATATATATATAGATAATATAAGCGAGCTCGACTACTCATTCGATTGCAAATATACGCGTCACTGATCTACTGCCGTGTATTCGATACAGTAACAAACCACAAACTAACAAACTTCGTATATACATAAGTATCTAGAAACTCTTTGTTTGATTCGAAAATCGTATTCGGGAAACAAACCTTTGCCACTATTACAACAATGCAATTAAAATAGCCCTCTATTTTAACTTGGACGATTAATTAACCATCTACGATACTTCAGTGTGGTGTACTATGGATTCAAATAACATACACTTAGTCTGGCCATAAATAATGTTACAATAAAAAAGCTAACATATTTTGAATTTGGAATCTGTCATTCTTATATGAATATTCATTGTGTTTTGTCATTTTCACGCCAATCTGTTTAAATATTTTTGTGATATTAAAATTAAGTGGAGTGATAAAAAGAATTGCTATACACAAAGTAGGTATGAAGCCAAATGCAATTTTTGAAACTCTCCATCCGCTTGGTATTAGTCGAATGTTTGTGTATCGAGCTATCGGTAAGTACAAAGAAACAAACCACTGTTTGTGACAGAAAGAGATCTGGCCGTCCACGTAGTATTCGTACCAAAAAGGCGATGAAAGCAGTGTAGAAAATATTCGAAGAAATCCTGTCTGAAAGCAAAATACTTTATCTCGGGATATGAATATAGCACCAAGAACCATGTCGCGTATTTTAAAAGATGACTTAGGACTTGCAGCCAATAAGAAAGACACTTAAATTATAGTATCGCATGCTCTAAACACTATGATAATATGGAGTCCCTAAAATAATCCATAAGATTGGCAGTGAAGAATTTTCCTATGGAGATAGTGCGTGTTTCTATTGATGGCCTGACCTCAACGTTTAAAGGACTGTATTAAAGCCAATGGAGATCATTTGGAATGAGCTTATGCATATATATATAATTATTTTAATGTTTCTTCATTATAATCTATTTTCTAACTTCTAAACTCTCATAATCTGAATATAATAATGGAAGACATATAATGACAATTCATTATATGTCTTCCATTCCTAAAAAAATACGATATAATAAGTTAGGATACATCCCAAACGAACGTATATTAGATGTGCACCTAATTGTATAAATGATCCAATATAAGAAAAATAACATGATGTTTTCCTGATATCGATAGTCTAATTCACCTCTTTCAACCTTGCAGATGATTATATTTTAGTAATATTCAATGATATTACTATAATCATTCTATAAAACTCACTCGTCGAAGTAAAAGTATAAAACAAGTGCCGTACCATCAACGTAGAAAGAGCCAAGTTTTCCGGAACATTTTCATGTTCCTCGCGACATTTTTGTCGCCCGTCGGCTTCCTGCGCGTCACGCCGTTCATTTACGTCACGCTGTTTCGGCCGGAACCTCCTCGTCAGCTGTCCCTGCTATTGGCGTTTATTATATAGCAATAAAAGTATTGGCCTGCTGTCTTGTTTGATGTTAGAGGCAAATTAATTTCGTGATTACTTACTGTGAGTTTTGATGACGCTGAGTAGATTTGATTTGATGAAAAAAGTATTTTCCCGACGAAATATATAAAATATGGTGAATATTTAAAGTGTTAGTTTTAATGTATAAATTTGATTAGACTTATGTATAAATATTATACTGTTTCGTTTGTAATTTGGGTAAGTACACAATGTTGCCTAAGATATTGGATTATGTAAATAATAATAATAATAATAATAATATTCTACCACATACACACAACACCATCTAGCCCAAACTAAGCAGAGCTTGTACTATGGGTTCTAGACAATGGATAAACATACATATACATATACTTTTTTTTTTTTTTTTTGTATATATTCTGTTAATATGCCTAATAGGTAAGTAGAGCGATAGCTCAGTGGGAAGACCAACAGACTGCAATGCAGAGGGTCTCGGGTTCGAACCCACGTCGCGCACCTCTGACTTTCGGAAGTTATATGACTTTTTGAAATTATGTGCGTATTGATTGACAATTATCGCCTGCTCCTTGCCTCGGAGAGCACGTTAAGCCGTCGGTCCCGGCTGCTATGAACATCTATGGCAGTCGTTATTGGGAAAGTCAGTACCCTCTAATATCCTGACACTGGTCTAGCCTTAGGGTATCGTTAGCCTTCGGGTTTCGGAGGTCAGGTGGCAGCCGCTCCGTGTAAAAACTGATATTCAGTCAAATCCGGTTAGACCAGAAAAGCCGACCCAAGTGACTTGGGAATAATGAAGGCTAAGAGATGCCTAATAGATAAATAATATGATGACATTTTTATATTAAGATTTTAAGAGGATGCAAGGTATCGAGATCTTTGAATATCTTAACATTTGGGTGTTTCTATGTATAATATGTATGTATTTACAAAAAAAAGTATCTATGTATGTTTATCCATTGTCTAGTACCCATAGTACAAGCTCTGCTTAGTTTGGGCTAGATGGTGATGTGTGTATGTGATAGAATATATTATTATTATTATTATTATTATTATATTATTTAGACTATTAACCCTAATACCACCCTAATACGTGGAAACTAAAATATGGCTGGCGAACTGTGGATGTAATACACTTTTGCGGTCCCATTTAGGATATAGGCGTGTGTCTATGTAACATTAACAGTTTATACTGGCGTTAGGTATCTAAGACATGTCATTTATAAGTACCTTACTTAGCCGAAAAATGCTTTGTCTAATAGCGTAGTGATCGCTTACTATTAGACAAAGCATTTTTCTTCTAGCGAAAGGAAGTTTGTCAAGGCTAGTCGCTATAAATAATAATATAATAATTTTCTATCACATACACACAACACTATCTAGCCCAAACTAAGCAGAGCTTGTACTGTGGGTACCAGACAATGGCTAAACATACATAAATATCAGTTACTGCGCTTTTACCACTAAAGGTAGTAACTTTTAATGTCCTTGATGACAGCGTAATTCCTCTCTAAAGTGCTTTGACATCTCTACATCCCGAAGGAATGCAATTAAAATCATTTCGTTGTTATCTACTGTATAAAATGGAACCTGTCATTAAACCGGTCCAAGTTTGAACGGTGATATCGCTATGCTCAATATTAAATTTTAAACCAAACAATAAGTGATCGTTTCTCTAATCAAACAGTGGGCAGACTATTGGCACCTCTTAGAGTTCTCAAACTTGATCTCACAGCGCTCACAGCTATTCTTATTTATTTAAGTATAGGAGTTAAGGGGACACCGCGAAAATTATCGTTTAGAATAGCTCCGCACATATCCGCCCCAATGACAATCATTGTGTATCAATCCTTAAATAGCGGTCATAGGTCTAAAATTGCGATGCGCCAGCAATGATCGAGAACGCTTAGAAATTGTTAAAAAGTTTTAAAATATTATTTAAAAATGATTGGTTTTAGTTATGGAAATAATGAGCTAGCAAATCACTAATATTGATGTTACGAATATATTTGAGTAATTCCTAAGCATAATGATAGTGTAACTTCCTTGTAATTTCAAAAATAGTAATTTTTCAGAGGTGTTTTCGAAAATAATTATGATCGAGCCAAAATCACAATATCGTGTTTTTGAGCTAGGAAATTCTAGTTAAAGACATCAATTTACCTATATCAAAATTCTAGATTAATTGGTCTTCTCATAGTCCTATACTATTCGATGAAAGTTAGTGCATTTTTTCAGTGTGTCCTCTTAATTATCACTCCCTTTAAGGCCGAACGAAACCTGCACATCTATAATTTGTCCATAATGTTTCCAAAACAGTCTGAGTAAAATTTGCCAACATGCACTCGGCCAACATGACTGAGGCCTTACCCTTCTCATATTGAGAAAGAGAGCTTCGTTCGTTCGTAGTAAAACAACTTCTAAGCAGAACTAATATAATTATAATGTTCTACCTAGACAACTTCATAATATCCCCAACTAGTTAATCAGATCGTTTGAAATGAAACAGCGAACAGTAATCGGTTAGCAGCGAGTACGGGTCTGACAGAGATGTATGGGGCCAGTGACGCCACAGACACACTCGTGTTATATTAATGACGTCACAATTTATACTCGCTACACGACATGATTGATCGTGCGTCCGAGCTGACTCGATACTCTGAATATATATATTAGGTTTGAAAATTGCGTTATAGGCCGATTAATGGTTTGATTTAAGAGCTAATAATTATTTTGTTTGATAGGATGGCGTTGGTCACCTCGTCACTACGTCGAGTTTTGTAGGTTTAATGTCCACAGGGATACAAAAATATTGTACATAAGCATCGAAACCATAGAACATTAAAAGTGGTAGACCATTGGACCACCACGCAGAGGTCTCAAGTTCGATGTCAAGACACGCACCCTAGACTTTTCGAAGTTACGTGCGTATTAATTAGTTAATTATCACTTGCTTTAATGGTGAATGAGAACATCTGAGGAAACACATTATAATATTATGTAGAATTCTCCGACATGCAACAGACATGCGACTGACAACCGGCTTTGGGCCAGCGTGATGGACAAATATGCCTTAACCCTTCTCATGCTGAGAAGAGAACCTTGCCCAGCTGTAGGACAGTTTACAGGGCTGATATTATTATACACGAATGAGACACTACTATAAACGTAAATGTTTGTTCAGACGTTTAGACAATTTAGTTTTGGAAGCCATGGTCAGAAACTAGTGGCTTATAAAAAGAAAGACGTGATCCCAAATTATCGTGTTACATATTTATCACTGAAGATAACTTCTCCCTTTCTATGTGTCCATCTTCCCCATAAGTCGACTCATGCTAGTAAATCTACGGGTACTAACTGTGATGTAAGACATTTAATACTGCAGCCTAGAGAAGAATCACTGTGTCCCATCACCGTCATCAAGATTCACGGCGCGGCGTAGAACACTATTTTATAAAGGGTGACATACCTATTACCTGTGGACATTTTGCAGGGGCGAAAAAGCACAGAGTTATAGAGTTTGGTTTCGGCATTATAACGCGTTTTTCCTTGAGAGCTTCGTATCAAAAATATTTCTCTGTAGCCGTACTGAATTCAACTGCTTGCCATGAGATATTCGGTTCGATTCCTGGGTCAGACAAAAATATTATTGGGTCTTTCTGGCAGTAAATTCTTAGTAGTAGCACGGAGTCTAGAACTGTGAACCGGTTGATGATCAAATATAAAATAGTTTGCGATATGTGAAAGTAATTAAGCTCTGCCAACATCGTAAAGGAGAGAAGCATGATAGGCGTATGTACCTACATATGTATGTAATAAATAGAATTGTTATCCCATACTTTGTCAGACTATCTATTTAGATATATTTGTTTTCGAGAAAGGCTAAAAGTATAAAGCTAAAATTTATATTACTATATTATAACTAGGGCGTAAGTACTTACTGTACTTACGCCCTAGGTTAAGAGATATCGCTTTAAGCAGTTCGGAGATATTGAATATTATGTCATATTTTCTATATGCTTACAAATAAAATATTAACGCCTGTTTCCCAGAGGGATAGGCAGAGACTACGGATTTCCATTTGCTACGATCCTGACACACTTCTCTGGCTTCAATCACTTTCATCACTTTCCTCATACACGCCCGTCCGTTCAAGGTGCTCTTAACCTGGTCTTTGCCCAGAACGCCTCCGATCTGATCGAAAAACGTTCGCCTAGGTCTTCCTCTTGCGACTCATGTGAATGGAACTCACACTAGCCTTATAAACTTTCTTAGTCAGACTTACCGAGAGCATAGCCGAGAAAGTTATGGCCAAAGGTCAAAATGTCAATTGCGCATTCATGGATCTGGAAAAGGCTTATGATAAAGTGGTGAGGAATGAATTTTGGTCAGTATTGTCCATGTATGGAGTAAATAGCAACCTCACGCGAGCTCTGAAATCTCTTTATGATGATTCCAGAGCTTGTGTTAGGATAAATGGGACCTACACAGAATGGTTTAGCATCGAAAAAGGTGTTAGACAAAGATGTGTAGCGTCACCTTGGCTGTTTAACCTATACATGGACAATTGTTTGAAAGATTTAAAAGATTGTATCTTATCTTATCTTATCTTATTTCGGGGGCCAATCAGTGCAGATCGGTGACACTTCGACCCAGTGGGATCTTTTGTGTCGGCCCCGAGATCTATCCCTGAGCTATCTCCCTATGAATGTCCTGCATCAGTTGCAGCGTACACTTCAGAGGGAGAAGCCTGAAGTCTTCAGGGTTCGGATATGCCGATCCCATCAGACCCATCCTTAGTCCAGCCAACGCGTCACATTCACACAGGAGATGTGATATGGACTCGTCCTGTTCACCACAGGCTCTGCAGATCAAATTGTTTGCCAAACCTAATCTGCACAGGAAGTCTCAAAATCTTTTAGCACCAACGTGCTAAAAGGTCTAACCGGATTTGACTGGATATCAATTTTTACATGGAGCGGCTGCCTGCTATTTATAATTACTATATAATTTTAAAAACTGCTCATACGCGTTATTATATAAGTGTTACAAGAAAGGACATAGGCTATCATTAAACTATTCAAAAGTACTGCTTTCGAGCAAGCGAAGTCGCGAGCAAAATCTAGAAGACGATAAAAACATGAAAGTGAATATATTTATTTACCTCACTGTAATATTTAATGTCATTATTAAATGTACTACCGTATTCAGAACATTATCTTCCCAAGGCTTGAGTATAAAAGCTTACCTGTAAAGTTGGTAAACATTTCGTGAATATAGTTAAAAGTTTGCGCGTATTTTGAGCAAATGTTTATCAACTGCAGAAGTAAGTTCGAGCCGGTGAACATTACAAATGACTGTTCTGACAATTTCTGATTAAAATGTATCCCATGTTTATTTTGTTTTCTGACTTAGTTACATTTGCAACTATGTATGTTTCTGACTGGACGTGACTGCTTCGTAAATGTAAAACTGCTGGTATAACTTAACGTTTATGTTTGCTAAGCGTGATTTCCAGATTAAAACCCAAACTTTTATTGGATATGACATATTTCTAATATGAATTTTATTTTGACTGCAAGCTTTTCTGTTAAATATTTTCAGGAGCAGTATTTAGTGTGGGATTGTGTCTGGTAGCAGGCTCGACCGTTATTACATATATGACGTATACTCTTGTGGTAAAAATAATGTTTTTACCAGATCCGGGTTGGGTCGACACGAAATTTTCAATAGCAGCCCAAATTTAGGAAGTCGGTGGTGTTACACATCCCCATAACTCGGCAAACACGTAAAGTCGTTGGTCCTGCGCCGGAATTTTCTCCGTTCATGTCGGATTGTCGTCCTATGGGATTATGCGAATTAAGGAAAAGGGAGTGCACTTGTATTTGCGTATACACTTGGGCGTTACAATTAGCTAACGTGATCTAAATTCGGTCTGTGGGGATTACCAGACATGCAATGTTTTAAAGACAAATAAATATCTCATAACTGTTTTTCATAATGTAAGCAGCTATATTAGTAGTACAAAAAAACCCTTCGAAAAGAATAGCACACATGTCGCCATATCAGAAAGGGCCTCCTTTAGGCGTCGAACTTTTGTGTGATCAACAAATTAATTTTCCGAACCTGGTCACGCTTTATGACATATTGTTGGGTTTGTAACATCCCTGTGCAAAGATCCCTAGAGTGAAGGATTGTTTTAATTAATAAAAAATATATAATACCAACAAAATCCTTTCACAGCAGTATTCAACCCTCAAAAGGATTACCTGTCTCGGTAGCGCCATGGTAGTAAATGTGACAGTTGAGTTTGAAGTATCGGGCAAAGTGTTATTGGATTCCTATTAACAAATTCTCAGTACCAAGTCAGAATTGGATTGTAGGTGTGCCCGTTTTCCAGTTGTGAGCTTGCTCCTAATACAGTGTAACCTAATGCTGATATCGAAGTGTAAGTGTAGCACATGTCAAGATAAGAATTAGCCATGTATGTTTAGCAATCAACATATTCAAAGCTATAATAATTTTAGACTTGATTGTTGACCAACACGTTGACAAGAAATGGCCGTGGCAATAGTATTTCTTTTAGCGCCATTGTGTCCTAACTATTTTCTTTTTTATACAACTAAGGTGGCAAATAAGTGTACGGCCGCACCTAGCCTATGGACGCCTGCAACACCAGAGGCATCACTTGCGCGCTGTGGACTCTTTAGGAAAGGTAGAAAAGAAAAAGGAAGTGGGAAGGAAAAGGAGCGGGAAGGGGTAAAGAGGATGATTGGGCCTACGGCACTCTCATTCACCAAACGAAACACTACAGTAGGAATACTGCTATTTCACGTCAATATTCTGTGGAAAGGTAGTCCTTCCCCGGTCGAGCCAGCCTATTCGTGCTAAAATCATTGAGGCTCTACTACAGCAGAAATGCGAATGTGAGTTTCTCTTTTACTGTTTTTTACACTTTCACGCCTTAACTACATGACCGATAATCATGAAATTTTGCATACACTTCGTCAAAGGTACAAAAAGGACATAGGATACCTTCCAGACAAATATCTTATGTTTCCGAACGAGCAAAGCTGCAGACAAAAACTAGTCATCTTTAAATCCAGTACTGCTTTTCTTTGAAGTCAACGAACACCGATGCTATTCTCGTGTTTGTACAAAGACAAACTGCGTCGGTAACGATAAACCAACGGCTTGAGATCGATGAACTGCAGTTAATAGCTTTTGTGAGACAGAATAGTAGGTTGATAGAGTGGCTGACGTTACATAAATAGAGAACGGAAGACAACAGAGAAGGGCGTCTCTAAATACCAAAGTGATGTGAAAAGGAAAATTGCTTTTTGGTGTGTTCTATGCCGTCAAATGGTCAACTCAGTGGTCATACATATGCATGGTAAATAATGATGTGTGTTCTTTATGTTACTTATTAGTTTTAAAAGTTTATTTTATTATATAGTACAGCTACACTAAGGAGGTTTATATTATAGAAAGTTAAACATAAAGTGGCATTTAGACATTAAATATAATACGTTTTTAGTGTATATTTGAATTATTTTAACGTAAATACATATGTATATCATACGTAATAAAGGTATGTATGATAATATTGGGGCTGCAGGCGAGGTATCAAGATGAAACATGCTTCAAATTTTAAGTTAGACGTTGAACAATGCATCTATGGCAATCGCACTCAATTTTATGCAGTAGTTTTTGTATGACGCACGTACAAACACGCAGACAGACAAAAATCTACAATAATTGTTTTAGTTTCTATATCTATTATAAAGACGCCTCACTATATTTATCCTTAAATATCTCCTATGAACAGATTTCGACTAGTAACAATATTATTATATATACATCTATACTTAATATTATAAAGCTGAAGAGTTTGTTTGTTTGTTTGTTTGCTTGAACGCGCTAATCTCAGAAACCACTGGTCCGAATTGAAAAATGTTTTTAGTGTTGGATAGCCCATTTATAAAGGAAGGCTATAGGCTATATAACATCACGCTACGACCAAAAGGAGCGGAGCAACAATGAAAAATGTTGCAAAAACGGGGAAAATTCTCTTATGTGAAGCAGACAAAGTTGCGCGGGTCAGCTAGTATATTCTATATTCAATATCCTAAGCCGATCAAAATAATATTGTCTAGCCTAAACAAAAACGTCGGATGAACTGTATTTACCCAGATTAATTTCGCAACAAAATGATTCAAAGCTATCGTCTCGTCAATCTCCTCAGGAAATAAATTGATTATAATACCATTTTCTTTCAATGAAGCGGCTATAATCGAGATCGTGAAGGACTATTCAGAATACTTATGAAGTATAAATTAATATCGGCTTACTTCTCAACAGTTTACGAGTTATATTGCTTTGTGCACCCGTGATGCCTTTTGGAACGGTGGCCCATTAATGGTAAGTCTTCACCGCTGTGCTTGGCTATCGACGGTAAATACGGATAAGCCGTTGAGTAATTCCATATGAAAGTAATATTAGAAATATTTTAATTTTCATTTTAATTGCAGAATTACGTTAATTAACCATTTCAATAAAATCAATAGAAAACTCTCATTGTTATGTTTACATTTTTGATACTTGATAGTAGCAGTTAATTTTGATTCTGTCGATTCTGTCTATATGTACGTATATATTAATAAGTGACTGCGCTTAGCGGGGAGAGTATGATTTAGCATAGTTAAAATTTATAAAAGAGAAAGAAAGTGTTCAGAAAACTAACTTTTATTAAAAATCAAGACATAATATAATTATGTATATATTGATTTCGGCTGAATTTCACTATTGGGCGTCCACTAATATGAATTAATATATAAAACCATTGATTTGAATTATTCGCAGGATTATCTGCCAATAGGACGTTTATACGAAGAAAACACGACACATACTGTACAGGTCAGTAAAAATATAGCAAATATCTAAACAGTTTGCCAGAACTTTTTCATTTTGAAGCGTCCTTATTAGCTGTTTGGTATGTGAGCATTTATTGCAAAAGTTGAGACCGCTTTGATTAGTTTCCGAAGCAAGTAAATATTACTTGCTATATTACGTTTATGAGAGTAGGGGATTGGTCGCGCGCGTCAGGGATTTAGTTCCGTGTTAGTCCACACTTTATTTATAATACCTATGTAAAATTACGGGTGAACTTCGCTCGAGTGAAGGTAATCCTTGAAATTGGAAGATCAATTTGTGTTATCGTTTAAGCGTTAACATTTAAGCTGTGTTTTACTAAAGTTTTTAATGTTTAACGGGAAACTTGTGGGAATTGAGCACTTATGGAACGTTTCTGGAAATACGAATTTCGTTACGGTCTTGTAGTGACACTACGAATGTTACACGCACTTAGAACACTTATTTTAGTTTCATGTTTCACAAAATGATCTAATAGATATTTTTTGTGTTTTGAAACATGAAAGTAAAATAAGTGTTGTAAGTGCGTGTAACATTAGTGTAAGCATAAAATAATGATTATGTAAATCTATTTAGAAAATTATGCAACCTGACTAAAACCTTTAGACGCATTCATATGTGTATTATTAAATTGATATATCACTAAGTAATTAAAACGACGACTAATTATATTTAATCGAATATACAGCTGTTTCGATCGCATACTTATTCATAAGAACTTCCATTTACTCTTTATTACCAATTTAATTTTAGATAATAACAATGGCACATAACCACATAACTTTAGGCAGCCCGGTTTGTTTGAAACTTTAGTAGTAAAACGCAGAAATAATACACACATTTTTGTCATAAAAATGTGTACTTCATAGAAGTTGGTATATAGGGCTTATGACAAATGTAAGAGATTAGCAAAAATTTAAAACCTTCCCGGCACCGTTTCTATATTACT
Organism: Catocala fraxini; assembly: GCA_930367265.1. NCBI lineage: Eukaryota > Metazoa > Arthropoda > Insecta > Lepidoptera > Erebidae > Catocala > Catocala fraxini. The sequence goes on along the minus strand of OV884025.1, from coordinate 8,356,228 downwards.
TATTTTAAGTAATTTCAAAAGTTACGTCCGCCAGTTTAACACTGCATTTAATCCCCCAAATTTTCCATTTCATATAATATTTCCAAGGGTTTCGAGGAAATAATAGATAAGGCGAGATGCGGGAACGAAAAATTAAAAAGAGACCTCTCCACAGTTCGGGCTCGGCACAATATAGACAACGATTGTTTGGACCTTTAATTTAACTTTTATTCTCGAGCCTTCATTCCCTCCTAAAATTTGTTCCTGCGTGTAATTCATGCGGGTGGTTTGTTATTTGCTTACATTCAAAGCACACGCCGACAATTTTTGAGAGACAAAGAAACTTCTAGATACTAAGAACCTAAAGTTGGAGCTGCGATAAAAGCGGCACTTTAATTGTTCTTTGATTGTTTATTCTGTTACGAGTATTGAAGGTGAGGTTGATTAAAAGTTTCATTGGCTATACGGGTCAGTGATACTTCACGGAATAGTTTATCACTTTACAAGTTTTCTTCGTTCTAATGGCTATTTCTGAGAAGTAATACTCGCTTCGACTACCTACTATTAACTTGGCAACGGTTCCCTCCTTTATATGGGTTATAATATTCTATAATATAATATTCTACCACATACACACAACACCATTTAGCCCAAACTTGTAGCAGAACTTGTACTATGGGTTCTAGACAATGGATAAACATACATATATACTTTTTTTTTGTAAATATATACATAATATACATAGAAATACCCAGACCAAGACAAACATCCATGTTCATGCACATAAATGTTTGAATCTTTTACTTGTGCGGGAATCGAACCCGCGACCTCGGGCGTGGCAGTCTGTTACACTAGCCACTACGCCATCGAGGCCGACATATTATATATATATACATTAATATATATTTTTGGTAACTGTTCGTATATATCTAAAAGTGTGTAGTAAGTAGTGTATATTTCTGAGTTAGGACACCGAATGTGTGCGTGTAGGATAATAAAATCGTTTTAGCAATATTAAGACAAGATTTGGTCTCTCTTTACATACCGCGTCTATTATAAAAAAGCTGAATACCACATAATGTACGATCTATACATAGATTTTTGTATTGTAGGTACAGCTGAAGATAATAATAATTGAAAATCTTAGGTTGTGAAACCGAGAAAGTCCTACAAAGCACTCATTAAATGATTTCAAGTTTGATCTTTCTATCAGAGCGGTTTTATTACTTTATATTTTATTTTGGAGATGGGAATTTTGTATATTATCGCCACTTTTTACAATATATATTGTGTACAATAGATGTTCATATTTCTTTCTTTTGTAAACTTTGCAAGAGGTAGAATATAGTAAGACAGAATGCAGTTTACTTAAATATGGAATTTCGCTAAGACCCAAACTGGAAAAGTTACTCTACGCTATAAAGAATGCAACCATACACCCTTGAGTAAGTTCTTACGATTGTTAGGAAGTAAAGCGAAACGTCCACTTATCTGATAACCTCATAGCATAAAAATATGTTAATGTTTATCAAAAACATCAAAACCTAAAACATTCTTAGTAGCGTTGAGGATATATTCACAATCATTAATAAGAGACGTAGAACGTAGTGAAGAGATACATTACTCCACACTATGCTACAGCAGTAATCGGAACGACGAACCATTTTTTTACTGTATTTACACATATGTACGTTTAGTCTATTTTATTTTTACCATTTCTATTTATTATTAAAAAAGTAAACTGCCGCTCGAAGAATAATTTCTGTATCGCCGGGGCATTTTACAAATATTCAAACAAAGAACACCCAAACGCGGTACAACGATATGGAAATGATACGATTCGAACCTGCAAAATTCGGCGTAATTGCGAGGCAACCACTTCAACCAGTACGCTAGTCGTGTTATATATATATTTTTTTATTCGTATATATTTTCTTTGCTGTTATAATAATATGTTCTCGTGATGTTATGCGTCATACACGTGTGAAATAAATATTTTCCCTCTTTCTCCTAACACTTAAAACTGGATCAACTTGTATATTCACACTTTAGAAGAACATAGGCAAACAACTTTGTATAGCGTACATAGTTACTCGAGTGTACAGCTAGCAAATAATCCATTATTTACATAAAATAAACACGAATTCTTCAAACGTTTAATTAATATAATGAGTCCTTAATTAAAGTAATTGGAACTGGATTCTCATTTTTCGAGGCAAGTAAAAATTATTTCGTATATACGAATATAATCTATGTAAACAGAAACTTGAACATAGAATAAAATATTATGACAGTATGTGGTTAGATGATAAAATATACTGTGACAGCACAGATACTGCCGACATGTCGATTGAATAGTTTATCATCCATTACCAGACATCACCACCGTACCAAAGGCGATTTTCTGAGCTTCACAACTAACTACAGTAAGTAGGTATATAATAATGTAAAATATTAATTGGTTAAACTTACATATATGTATATGCTTTTACTTACGAAACTTGTGTAGTAACTTGAAGGTTGGCCTGACTAATTTCAAACCCAAACAGTGTTCTTAATCATGAGCGCGACATCCTGGCGTGACGGAGTCAGGTGTTACATGAATGATAACAACTCTGTACGACTCCTAATTCCGATAAAAATTATTCGAACAAACACCAATAACACATGTGAGTTTAACCTTTTTATAGATTACATCATGATTATCACCATAAAAGTTTTTAATAAACAGTATTTCAAGCACAGTCCAACAATACGGATAACTTGCTTCATTTAGCTTTACAGGAGCTTCTTTTTACTGTTTTAAAACATTAATCTTCATGCTTTTACAATATTGTATTGTAAAAGCATGAAGATTAATGTTTTACATGGCTTGCTTTTGCATAGCATGGCTTTGACAGGAGATCTGTAAGTGGAGTTCTTTTATCACACTAGAATCGTGAGTATATTCAAAACCCGGCTAGTATAACCTGGCACTAAAATACATAGAGGCTGATCATAAAATAGGAATAAGATAAGAGAAAGGGATTGTAACGGCCAGTATTGTTTAGTTTTAACCTTAAGACTGCGCTAAGCGAAATGTGTCAAAACAGGCGGTCACAGTTAAGTGAACAAAATGAACACTTTTAGTTTAATACAAATATAAAATATACATTTAACATAAAAATGAATGTGTTTACAATTACTCCGTGTAAAAAACTTAAAATAATTAATATATTCGCCTACAAAATTACGTAAATTTGCAGCGTAAGCTCGTGTTACGTGATTTTTAGATTATAACAGCTGAAATCTATCCTATTTTACAGCTTAAACGAAACATAAATAGTCATATTACAATTTGTCCGTCCCAAATATTTAAGTTATTGGATGACAATAAAGATACATTTTTATCAAAAAAGCACTTCAAATCCTCCATACAATTTTACTATGGCGGCCACGCGCCGATTTGAATATGCGCCGCACGAGCTCTGTCATTATCCATCTTACGCTCGGCGCAGTCTTAAGCCCCTGTACATGGAGACACACACACATTAAAGCGCGTAGACTATTTGCGATGTTTACTTAAGCAGCTGCCGGCGGTCATGTATAAGCAATGCCGAAGATTGATCATTACGATAATATTATAAAAATCTATGCAAGACAAAACATTTATGCTACGCAACTAAGGATACTGGTCTGTGTCTTATAAAACGAGCAAGTAAACTTTACGTGTTTTTAGTAAACAACTCCCGCAGCATAGATTAGGCTCTGTGTCGTGGGGATCATTACAAACATACAATTATCGGACACAAAGTTAAATTATTTGTGGGTCTCACAAATAATTGTTCAAACTCACAGCATTTGGCAGTGGCAAGGCAACTACTTGCTCTCTACGTATGAATACATATCCTATGTGACCACGCAAGCAGCTTGCACATTTAGCCTCGATTAAAAAGCTTGTACCAGGAGCAGTAACTTCTTGATCTGGCAGAAACAAGGATATAGCATCAGATATTATAAGCATATACAGGCGATCAATCTACATCACAAATAATAAATTAGTGTAAGCAAACAAATCTTATCTCCAACAAAAGATTACATTTAAGATATTTCACGCATTTTTATCTTCCATTTCCGCACAATATTGCCGTCTTATCTCAACTACGTTCAAACAAACAAAAGATGTTGTACCGTTAAAATTAGCTGTTCGCTCTAATCTGTTTTATGAAATAATGTTTTTTTTTTCATTACGATGTAGTGGCCAGCATTCAAAGTGTTCCGGCGTTATCCCGATGCGTAATGGGCCTTAGTCCCTGGAGTATTTTAAGGAAAATTGCGCGGACGAAAGGTATTGAAGGATAAACTGTTCAAGGGTATTCCTTATTTGTTACACCGAAAATTTTAATTCACACTAACGTAGCTATTTGAAAATAGAATTCAATCTGCGCTTTAGCATGAGTCGTATTATACCATATTTTTCATATCATGCACACACGAACCCTTCGAAACTTTAACTCTTGTAAAATGTTTATCTGTCCATAGCATAAATTAAAGAACAGAGTAGCACAGACGGCGCAAAGGTGTAGTGGTAGCCTCGTCACCACCGAGCCAAGTCTTGTTCTCATACGAGGCACTTATTAGGTTTGATTGTACTTATTATTAAAAATGCAGCAGCTGTTCTTTTGAAAAGTAAAGAATTAAAACGCCAACAAACTAGTTGTTACATATTAAATTTAAAAAAAAAACTATAAAAATACCTACATTTTTTTTTTTTCTCCAAAATCTAAATGAACTCACTCTAAATACTGCACATAACTATACAGGGTTTATTTATTCATTTATTTATTTTGGTTTGCTAACAAATGTATTAAAATATTAATTTTGATAATGTTTCACATTAATAACGCCCAAAATAGTAATTTAATTACATAGTACAAGTATTTAGGAGTACGATACAAAAAAAGTAGACTGAAATATCTTAATTTGAAGAAATGGTAAAATATATAAGGAGCAAAGCAACAAAATTCTGAAAAAAATAAAAATTGTAAACCATTTTCAGACCGTTGGCCACCCTGGCTTAAAAAAGCGATTTTCTTATAGCCTGGCCTCAGGGCCACCACCTACTAACGGGTTATCCATTATTTACGACAAACCCTGTATGTAGTTTTTAACGTAAGTCTTCCTAGTATCTGTAGGAGAGTTAACATGAATAAATATATTCAAACCAAATAACTGGCTGGTAAACTTAAGAAAAAACAAACAGCGTATCAATTACGCACACATCGATGAAGTCAATTGTAAAAACAGAAAACACATACATGCAGAATTGTGTAGGTGTGACCATTAAATGTGTGCGAGGGTCGATAATAAAGAATGCTATTGATGGTAGATGTTTGGTTTGTTGAAAATGCCTTGTGGTACGACGCCATGATTTTCGCTTGAAAATTCCGTGTTATAAATCGTTTGGTTCATGGTTCGGAAAATACATTGCAATTTGAGTTTTCCGGCGCCAATTTCCGTAACCATTAATTTTATACGAGAAAAGTTATTGTATTTTGTGTTATCTTGTTCTATAACATAACGTTTAAATAGTAATGAGATATAATCATTTCATTGTCTACTAGCTTTTGACCAAGACTTCTTGAGAGTGGAATTTATAAGTAGATCCTATCTTTATTTTTCTTTCTTTGCGTGTAAGAAGTAGCTGATTCACAGACATAATACTCAACATCTATGCGGCGCGCCGCGTACTAAAATGAAACATACACCAAATGTTAAGTTAAATCTCTAGCAATACAATAGTGATAACCGCATTTAATTTCGTTCAGTAGTTTTGCGTGATGCCCGTACAAACATACAGACACAAAAATTCTAAAAATATTTTGATGGTGTCTATAGCTCTTTTAAAGGCAACTCACATTTTTAACTGCCTAACTAATATTATAAATGCGAATGTGAGTTTGTTTGTTTGTTCGTTACGCTTTCACGCCTTAATTGCTCGATCGAGCATCACGAAATTTCGCATACACGTTGTCAGGGGAACATAAAAGGACATAGGGCATCTTTAATTCAGAAAATAGTACTGTTACTAATCTAACCTAACCTACACTTCAGCGGGCGAAGCCACGGGCAAAATCTAGAATGTCATATATACAGACGTCAACCAGTTACAATTTTATTACATGTATAGATTTCTAAGACCATATTTTCATTGTAAACAAACCAGCATAAAACCATGTACTTAGAACAAGACAATACATGGACGAATATAATCCGTGGAATTATCGTCAACATGAATATAGAATAGTGCATTAATCTTGCTATTTTACTAATAGTAGAGAAGTGAAAGCTTATGCAGATGTCGGGATGTGTGTTAGTCATTTATACGTCAATTGTTCAATGGCTTTGGATAAAATGAATGTGATGGATTGGAAACTTTGCACAGAGTTATATTATTTAGTAGAATAATATATCCAAGGTTGAGACATAGGTTTATTTTATGTTAGTTTTATCCCGGTTTAACTCGACATCGCTTTTCAAAGTAACTGAAACGGCAAACAAGCGTATTATCCGCCCGTTGGCAAGAGTCAAACGACACCAAATAATTAGCAACAACGGGATCTTCCATTAAAACGCTTTATATATGTATCTTATGTGGGGGCCAGTCAGTGCAGACCGGCGACACTTCGACCCAGTGGGATATTTTGTGTCGACACTCTCCCAATAACGACTGCCATAGATGTTCATGGCAGCCGGGACCGACGGCTTAACTTGCTCTCCGAGGCACGGAGCAAGCGATAATTGTCAATCAATACGCACATAATTTCGAAAAGTCATATAACTTCCGAAAATCAGAGGTGCGCGACGTGGGTTCGAACCCGAGACCCTCTGCATTGCAGTCTATTGGTCTCCCCACTGAGCTATCGCTGCTCTAAAACGCTGTAATATATATTTTTAAGACTTGCATCCTTTTTAATCGCATGCTATATTATTATGTCACCTTATGCAACATCAAACTGCTGTGGTCATAGTTCCAAATATTTGCCTATTACTGGTAGTTAATTGTAGACAATACAAGAATTTTAGTGCAAATTCACACTTAACTGGCAATTTTGAAACTTTAAAATTTCGAATCTTATGTATTGCTCTATTACCTAAAACTCATATCAGGATCAAGTATTATTTAGTTTCAAAGGTTCTTACTATAATTAACTGTGTAAAGAGAGACTGTGAATAGGTATTATTTTTAATTTAAAGCAACATAAACATCAGAACTAAAAGTTGATGTAGGTCAGAGAGCGTCTGAGTTACGCCATAACATGGCATGTTTGTTTTGAGCCCACACAATAGGCTTGTTTTTGGCAGTGTTTGTGTTTACGCGCCTCGAACGCTCAACGCTCCGCCATGCCAAACTGTGGCCTAAGGCAACGTACACACGATAAACGCAGCTAATATTAATAATGTTGGCTCTACAATAGTAGAACTGTTTCGCGTTTGGAGAGCAAACAATCGGCCCTTTGGGTTCGCTCGTAAAACCGACCCGTCAGTCCCTACAACGCACTACATTATGAGTATCGAAACTGTTTAAGTTTGGTGCAAGTTATAAGAGCCGCTAAGCTATGCTCGTATTATTCTCGGCGCTAAAAGGAATATACTGAAATTATTACAGAAAACGTAGTGTTTGTCAACTATCGCCAAACCAGTCACAGATCTCTCGTAGTATGAAACGAACCATAATAACGTAGTATTTCTAGCCTATTTATTTATTTTAATTTCTTTTTTATGTTATGATTTTTATGTGTGATAAACTGATAATATAATAATGGATATATTAATGAATTATTATATGCTGTCTATGGAACCAGTTTTCTGATATAAATCATTTATTATTATTATTATTGATAATGTCATGGATATGTATGTATACTATAAGATAAAATATTTTTAACATGCTACATGGTAGTATATATAATTGGTAGGTAGGATACATGGTACGTATATACAATTTATTATATTCGTTATTTGAAAAATACAAGTTTATACAGAAATATGTTTTTATTTAATTTGTCGAAATCGCTAAGAATATTATTATTGATATGAACTGGCAATAAGATATCCGTTCAAGCTCGAGGAGAGGTCGTGACGTAACTGCCTACGAGAGTCTTACGATACAAGTACGTATACAGTCTGTACACTTAAAAAGGTAAAGCAAAATCCAACAAACGAACACTTCTTTTCTATATCACATCAGTATTTCAACTTCCCCTTATCCCTCTAGAGGACGCCACAAACAAATGCTATCGAAAATGCCCCACATCGTTGTACAAACACGCTTTAACCCTCAAGTTGTTCCCGCCAAATATTTGCAGGCTCTGCGGGAGAGTTTGGACCCGGGGCTCGTTATACCGATTGATACGATCCTTACGGCGCTTGATGAATTCGTGCGGGCGAACAGGAGATGTGACGTCACGCATTAGCTTGCACAACTTTCGAAAACTATTCGAAACTAACCATTGTTTGACTTTGAATGCGAACTCAGTTAAATATTATCGTATTGTGGATGTAGAGCTCGGTAATTTCTGCGCGGCTTGGGAATTTAAATGTAATGGAATTAATGCTTATGGAATATAATTTGATTTGTTATTGTATTATAGAACTATTATGTTCAAACTCAATATTAACTTTTCAACTAGAAATTTGTAAGACAATTTAAATATGCGTGAAACCTACGGAAACGCTAGCTAAAATAAAAAGAAATTTAATGTATCGGTAACTAAACTTTTTAATTATAATATAGTATGGTTAGTAGAATATTATCTATGACTCCTAAGATTATCGCTTTTATAGAGAAATCTTAAGTAGCACCGCATTACAAATTTTTTGCCAAACATGTTATGGCTGCCACATTTCCACAGGTATGTTTTAAGTCCATCGTAATAGGGTTTTGTCCCCAAGCCCATTGCCGTCTGCCAATTACACTACCAAATTTAATATTAGCGCGTTCCGTGCACAGCAAGACGAGAAAGGAATAAAGTTATAAGCTGAAACGTTTTTATCTTTATACATATAAATCTTCTGTGCGCGTGTTTGTAATTAAACTCATCCTAAACGGCTGGACCGATTTTGAATAAAATTTTTGTGTGTGTTCTTGGATGTATGGATTCGAGAATGGTTTAGATTTTTTTGTGTGTTCAGGACTGAGTTTGTCGGGACAGCTAGTAAACTATAAAATTCAATCGCAAAGTTTTGTCGATTTGATTTATTATATACCTACACATAATATATTCAGCAAGAAAGTACTACTAACCCAACTCCCAGTACACCAAAAAGATTTTATTTCTCTACGCACGTAGACTTACATGTACCCAAGAAACTTTTGATTAATTATTCATGTATTGTAATCAAAGCGAATAACATGACAACACCTACTTGTGCTCTGAAGGCTTATACGGCGGGTTTATATCCAGCATGTCAAGTCGACAAGGCTTTTAATGCCTCCGCCACGTCTTGGCTTTAATTTATATCCATGCATTTCCATACTGATTAATTCTAGATATTTAAATAGTTTAGAATAGACTTTGCCCGCGATTACGTTCTCGTGGATTACAGGTCGTTCGTGACGTCATTTACCTGGATCATACTATCCATCGTATCTTGTATGCTAAATAGCTTTAGATAGCTGCTCTGGTGTTACAGGCGTCCATAGGCTACGGTGGCCACTTACCATCAAGTGGGATGTATGCTTGTTTACCACTTTGGAAGTATAAAAAAGACATCTTGTTGATACGAGTAATAAAATATTAAAATCATAATATTTAATTAGTGATTTCAAAGAGTAGCCGTGAGTTTCTTGCAGATTATTTCTCAAAGGCGCAACCCTTTGCTTGAACTTAGCAACTAAGCTAAATACAGCTTCAATATCTTAGTAAACTCACTAACCTAGATATTTTGAAAGTGTTACTTTGTAACCTAAATGATTTTGGACTTTGACTTTGATGAAACTTAGCTTAGTATATCTATATAGTTGAACTAAAAATTTCAATCAATTTATAAAAATATCCGCAAAGCAAAGACACATTCATGTTACAGCTTTATAGAATAGATATAGATTACAATTAGAAATACGTAATTGTAATCTAATATATATACATATAATATATGTATATATTGTAATACATAGTAGACTAAATGTACTCTATATAACGATATGGTAAAAAACATTTAAATGTATAATGTTACATGAGAGTAATGGTTTACATGTATAAGATTTGAAAACCTCGGTGGAGCAGTAATAGTGTATGTGACTGCTGTGCACGAGGTGTGTTATTGGATTTTTCTGTCAAGAAATTTACTGTATCAGCTCGTAGTTTGGAGACTTATCGGCAATGACCAACTGGTCAACGCACGACTGCCAAGCTTAGAGCATCGTTGTAAGGTTGCCAGTCTCTCGGTTTTCTATCGGATACATTTCGGAGAGTGTGCAGAGGAACTGCATAATTTGATTCCTCCTTCTCCATTCTACCATCGGACGACCAGACAAATAGACCACCGGCACAGGTACATGGTGGATATACCACATTTACGCAGAAAGCGAATTGCTTCCATTTTATAATACGTAGCGCAATGAGTGGAACTCACTACCTAAGTTTGTGTTGCCCGATGAGTACAATCTGGGTGGAATACGTAACTTCTAGGCAAGCGTGCTCCATCGTCGATTGCATTTTCACTTAACATCAGGTGAGATCGCGGTGAAATGCAAGCCTATTAGAATATAAAAAAATAGAGTGTAACAGGGTCGCCTTCTATTTCGTGGGACCTACAAAGCAAAGCTGTGCGCTATGTGCTTGCGAAATATGGGTGTTATATATCTCTGCCTTCTCCTTCGGGAAATAGGCGTATATAGGCAGTATAGGCGCAGTTTTGTACACAAAGTATTAGAACTGTAGTATATAGTACTAATAGATTGGTAGTTATAGCTCAGCGATAGCTCAATGGGGAGACCAACAGACTGCAATGCAGAGAAACTCGGGTTCGAACCCACGTCGCGCACCTCTGATTTTCGGAAGTTATATGACTTTTCGAAATTATGTTAGTATTGATTGACAATTATCGCCTGCTCCGTGCCTCGGAGAGCACGTTAAGCCATCGGTCCCGGCTGCCATGAACATCTATGGCAGTCGTTATTGGGAAGTCAATACACTCTAATATCCTGACACTGGTCTAGTCTTAGGGTATCGTTAGCCTTCGGGTTGCGGAGGTCAGGTGGCAGCCGCTCTGTGTAAAATCTGATATCCAGTCAAATCCGGATAGACTATAAAAGCCGACCCCAAGTGACTCGGGAATAATAAAGGCTAGGGAGAAGAAGAAGATTGGTAGTTAACTATTTCAGTTTTTTTACTTCTATTAAAAGTTTATTTCCTTTTTATTACTCTAAGAACGTATAAATCTAACCCATTAAACTTGATGCATTTGCGGTATTTTCCATAACTTTTTTATCTGTAGTAAATAAAATTTCGTTCTCTCATTTTGAAATAAGATATACTTGAATGCAATCATTTGTATAGCCAAGAAAATTGGGTTTCAGGTCACACTAACAAATCTACATCGAAGGAGTATGAAATTTGGCACAGTTTAAGTTTATATGGAGAAGGAGGGGCGAATCTTTCGAATTTCGAATATTTTTATAAAATATGCATTAGAAATACATTCAATTAATGACTACACGCACACAAATGAAAAAGCACTACACGCACACAACCATGCATTTGACACACGCAGTCGAATCGCGTTCGTAGTATTTCGACATTGTTCGTCTGACGTCATACAATTATTTGTAACTATGGTTACCTATACCTTATTTATATGTAATAGAGAAAAACAGAAAACAAAGTAGCAAGCTTAGGAGTTTTAGACGAATTTTGACCACTAGGCGACCGCTAGTATAAATAATTCAGCATCCGTATATTTGTGTCCGCAGCTCAATAAGTAATCGATGGATTGACATACTATTTGTTATACTATTTTGCATGTCTACATAAAAGTGATTTTATATGCTTTTTATACCGAAGATTCCACGGGACGGAGAAATTAAAAAAATTATCTGAACCACAGTAAAAGTTTAAGTTAGTATATCATACATTGACCGTGGATTTTAAAATATTTCCTTCACATGTATTTTATTAACCAAATAATATTAGTATGTATACTTTTTATATATATGTAGTTCTGCTGTACGTGCGTATGTCACTGAACTTCTCCTAAACGGCTAGACCATTTTTTATGATATTCTGTGTGTGTTTCATTGGGTCCCTGGATCATTTAGATTCACAATTGAATCCGGTAGGTGGCGCTGCAATGGGGTTATAGGATTTTCTTTTATTTGGACAGAACAGCGTTTGTTGGATCCGCTAATATATATTGACAGCATAGATGGCGCAGTGGCTTATAAGCTGACCTTGCCAATGTACTGAGTATAGTGCGTTTACTATCAAGTTCGGACACCGATCCAAAAAATTGTTATCATAAATATTTGTTCCGGTTCTGAGTGTAATCTATGTCCGTTATTTCAAAGCTGTTAAAGTCGCCCGCCATACAAAAAGAACCACTAGAGCCCGGGTCTTTTAAAACTGTATAATAGGATAGTTTTATATGTTCGATTTTGGGTTGGTTGCAAATAAAATTTTGATATCAAAGTGGAAAATATGTGAGATTATTTGCTATTTCTTTTACGCCCATGCTTTTAAATAGCAGTTACATTGTGAACTAACAATTACAATAGTATCGAGCGATTTTCTTTTCTATAACACCGTCGTGTCACATATTTTTATTTTGGGTCGCGAGAATCGTTGCTTAAGCATGAGATTTTGCCAAATTTTCCTGATGCTCTAGTGGTCCTTTCTTACAAAAGTGCATGGATTGCGTTGTGGTTTTAGTGGTCGTCTCGCCACTGCTAATGTGACGAGTGTTGTGTGTTCAATCCTCTCACATGACAAACATTTACGTGACCCATATATACACACATCAAAATTTTTTTCTCGTGTGAAAATATAATTAATAAATGCATTATTTATTGCTTTAACATTTAAAACAACTCAATTTTAAAATAAATTGTCTATATTCTTTCAGCTTTTAGTTAAAAATATATTTACAATCACTGTAAAATTTTTAATTTAAAGAAATGCGAAGGTTTGATTAAATAATTTTATTCGTTCCCGTGTATTCAAAGGTACTCGCCAGGATCTCCTTGATCGTAATCTAAAGTGGGGTAAACAATTACAAATAGTCTGAGTGCTAATATCCAGTCCAGTAGCAGCTCGCAGCTCTAATCTCAGTTTAGTAGCGTTAATTATTGGATCACGTGTGGCAAGAAGTCATGGAGTAATGTAGCGCTTCTGAACATCACTAAGGACAGCCGAGCGGCCACTGCGAGGTTGATCAGCTATGTTGCCAAGGCTCCAGTACCTCTGCAGGGTAGTAACGACGCAGGTTTGAGAAACGAAGACTCTGGCTGCGATTTGCCTTGTAGAATATCCTTCTCCACGCAATAACATTGTTCTTGCTCGCAAGACTTCAAGCAGTCCACTTGGTGTTTTACAAATGAACAATGTTAGAAAAATTGGTTAAAACAGCGTTTAGGCAGAAACAAAAATGAGGGTCATTTATCATTCACCACGTTTTTTATATATAAAAACATAAGACGATTTTATGTTTTGTACATTTAAATGATGTGTTTTTAAATATTAAAACAATAAATAATGCATTCAATCATTATATTTTGACATGAGAAAAAATATCTCAACTTTTCCAAGTGAACGCGGACTTTTTTTGATGTGTGTAATTGTTTTGAGACTGGGTGTGTCAATTAATATTATTAATTTATTCCTACTTGTCTTTATAATGACCAAAAAAAATTGTATTACCTCGTCAACGTGATTAATTAATAAGATCAATAGTTTAATTAATTATTAAAACAATACAATTTGTAACATGGATAGCAGAATTGTTAAAAGTTATCCAAAAAGGCGTGAATATAAACAGCCATAATGAAAACAGTACGACGAATGAGTACAATAAGAAAAACATATTGAATTGCCATATAACTAAAAGTAAAAAAAGAATCCCTTGTCTTGTCTGTGATTGCATCAATACCTTTAAATCTCATCGGAATAAGTAACAAAAAAAAAACAAAGATGGCAGTACATCCTCATATAAATAAATTACTCGCGATATATTTACATGAAGCAAGCAAATATCCGCAGAAGTCCAAGTTCTGTACAGTGGCCGTCTACCCAGAGCTATTCAATATTCCGTCGTGAATAATTCATGTATTACCAACATACGATTAGGATGTAAGTCAGATTTTATTTTCTCTCCCTGCCTCGATAGCATTACACTTGCAAATATTTTGGATTATAGTATGGTAAAACAACAAAGACTATCATTGTTATGAGTGCCTCTTGATATATTGAGTATAGAATTAATTTTGCCAATAAATGTCAATGGCTAAGTGGATGACATTTACTTGGTGAACATTTGCGATCGATAATATTGAGGCACGCCAAGATTCAATTTATTTATCAGCACGCGGTAGCTACTGTTAGTATATGTGACTACTGTGTATGTGATCTCGGGTCCGATTCCCGGATTGGTCCCAGTGGAATTGAGTTTTCTGACGGAAAATTCTTAGTAGCAGCACGGAGTCTGGCACTGTGCTCGATAGACGGCAATAGAATTGATTCCTGGAAAGTTAAACCCAAACACACATCTAGGAAAATGTGGGTATAATAAACTTATGCCCATCTCAACTAGGGTATAAGCTATGTATGTACAGCCACCTGTAACAGTGCATGGATACCTTAAGGTCCGAAATCCTGTGAACACTCGAATTAGAATGAATATGAATAAACTAGATGGCGTTGTTTTATAAATATTGCAACGCGTACTCATTTTAGCAAATAGATTATACATATATCGAGTTTATTTACTTCTACTAAGAAGATTGATGAGAAACGATTGCATGTAGCAGAGATGAGATTGTTACGATGGATGTGTGGAGTGACGAGAATGGACAGAATTAGGAATGAATACGTAAGAGGTAGTCTGAAAGTGGTGCCCATAGATGAAAAAGTGAAAGAAAATCGTTTGGCTTGGTATGGACATTTTATGCGAAGAGATGATACGTATGTAGGTAAGCAAGTGATGGATATGAGGGTAGAGGGACGAAAAGGGAAAGGAAGGCCAAGGAAAAGATGGATGGACTGCGTAAGGATGGATATGAAAGGAAAAGGGGTACATGATCAGATGACGGGTGATAGAGAAGTATGGAAGCGAAGGACATACTGCGCCGACCCCAATTAAATTGGGACCAGGGTAAGAGAATGATGATGATATATTGAGTTTATTTCCATATATAGAAATAAACTCTACCGAAAAGACACTTGATCGCAGGGACAGTACGCAGAATAGCAAGTTATCGAAAGTATTAATAAAATAAACTACCCACTATACATTTATAAATTCATTCGTAATTCTTCGCTTTTTGTTTTACTCTGATATATGTTCTTTTTTTAAATAAACTATTGTGAATAGAGATTAAAATTTGTTCAAAGTAAATTTATCAAAATTGATATATTTTTATAGTAGTGCACCGCCATCTATTATGATATAAATCAACTACTTAACAATTCTTAAATCGATTTCCGTTAGATGGCGTCAATTACCGGCTTATACCATTTTAGTTCTGAAATGGGTATACATTTATGCAGCTCACTGTACAAGTATCACTTCATTTTATTATCATTATTTTATTATTGCCAGTATCAATATATGTTTATATTTTGTATCAATTCATGTTGGTCATGTTTAGCAAAATATTCCTCAATTTCTCTATTATTGCGAAACATTTGAGGTCAACCTAATATTGAACAGTTTTTATGGATTCTCATATATTTCACATCCTATTGCTCAGCGTTATAAGGCCTTCATATTTTAACATTCTGGTTAGTTGAGCCTAAATATCTAAGTTTTACTGTAATAAAATATATTATGGTAGCTGCAATTATCAATCTGTTGATATTTAATAACAGAGTGCATTGCACGTCTACACGCATTTGATAATCTATTAGATATTTAAAACTCACAACTGTTTATTTACTCCGGTCATGTCATCTTTAAATTAAATGATTAGCTTAAAATCATTGTCATCAAGTTGAGGACAACATATCTAACGTTGCTTTTATCATTTGTTGCACAATGAGACAAAATATTTACTAAAGATCTGTTATATTTTAAATTTCGTATAAAAATTGTATGAACATCTAAGTAAAATTATCTTTCAACACTAGCTTAATTTAAGGAATATATGGTTGTACGAAATTTAAGCCCACAAGCAATAACTCGTATATAGTAGCAAATATTCCAAAGCTAATAATGACACATTCTACGACATACTCGTAGCACATTGCCCCGTGGCATACAGCTACACAACAACGAAATTTCAGTGTGAAATAAAATTCCGTACGACTGAGTTCGTAATATACGATATCACGTTTTACGCGTATTTTTTGCTGATATTTTTAATAATTTTTACCAAATAATTTCGTCATAATTTTTTGCTGGTGCGAGTAAACATGACGTAGTAGGCTGGTTATTACTACTTGTCAGTATGTTTTATCTACGACCAACAGTGCTACGGTGAAGTAGCGCGTTACGTCACTTTGACGTTCACTAATTGGAATGTATCTAATGTTAAGTGTTAGTAATTCAAAAGACTTTAAAGCAAAATTCGTCAGTTATGAGCTGCTCGCTTTTGCTAGCTGTTCTAGTACATTTAATGTGATTTTTCATTCTACAAACTGAAATGTTTGGGTTATAACGCTGAGGTTGAAATATCAACAGCTGCTGTAATTTTTTTGTGCTGACCTAAAATTATTATGTAAGTACTAAGAGAAATGTTACTAATTGACCTGGATACCATAATTTCCACGTTGGTATTTTTTCCATGGCAGAGTCTATCTAGGCATTTTTAAAGTTTTATGTAAGTGAATACCATAATTTTTTTAAAGTTAATTCTTTTCATTTAGATACAACACTCTCATGTTTCATCCGCGAAGTGATTCTTCGGATGGCGTATCTCATCAGGGCCACGGCGTTGAGAGATGCCTCTCAGGATTCAATATTTTGAGTGACAAAATATAATTTGTGTGATACACAAATAGTTGATCGAGCCTCTTTTTTGTCCACTAAGGAAATATTAGTAAAGCCTCTTGTGATAGAGGAAGTTATATCCCTAGTGCACCCGAAAAGAACTCATACTGGACAAGCATGGACTGCGAGGTCCTTTATTACACTGAGAAAAGCCTCTTCTCAGTGTAATAAAGGATCAGGCAAAAACTCAACAGCACCAATTTATAGACAGGGCTGATATTATATAATAGTAAGATACGCAACATAAGATACACGATCAGAACAAAAAATTTAGTAGCGTCTATATTTGAAAATGTTTACAAAATTTTGTTATTATTCTATATCTTATACAGCATTATAATTAGGATTTATATTTCATAAAATAATTTAACAAATTTGTAAAATGTTTAGCTACGTATGTCGTTGACAGTACCAAAACACTCGATATTAATATTAGGATCTACGAGTATTTACGTAGAGTAATTAGTTTTCTAGTATTTCAACATTCTCTCTCGTTAACTAATCTAACCTGATCGTCGCAAGTTTCTACCTCACATACGGTGTACTTCACATGTGCGGCACGATAGGCTGTGTCATTAGCAGGTCTCTTTGATTAAATGACGAGCCGATGTCGTTTCACGTTAATATCATTACTCATATACACACCTACTTGAATTCATATGTGATGAGCTAACGTGTTTCGGGCTTCGAATGTATTCCTGTTATTAGTTCGCAGACGATACTTCATCAATTTCTGAAGAGAGAGGTAGAGAAGAGTAAGTCGAATTGCCCAAGTATTGTTGCCTATGATTGTGTGGTCCTGAGCTTGATGCCCAGTTTTCGTGCAATATGTTTTTGGTGATTTCTGTCAGGAAATTCACTTTATTGAATACACAACCTAAAAATGTATTTGGTAAATAATGGCCTCAGACTAATTTTTTACTAAATCAGATCTGGAAACATAGCTAGCAAGTCATGGGTGTAATACAAAAATCATTGAGAATAAACAGGACCTACTAAATAATAAACATGACACATAGGAAATAACTTATTTTAAATAACTTTATAGCAAAAGCAATTATGCTTTTATTTCTTTACTTTATCTTGGTGTAGTAAGGTAGTCGCTAGCGAAGCTCTCTTTTCATACAAAATGCGAGGGTGCTTTAAGTTTACGCATTCCAGTGCTTCTAGATATACTAAGTTGCCTTACATTAAATTTGTTTAATACATAATAAATCAGCATGGTTTGCCAAACGAAGCAAATCTGAATTAGTGGGGTTTATGTATTTTCATAGGGGTTATGCTAAAGAGAATATATATTAGGTAGACCCACATAGATCCAAAATAAATATTCAACAAAAATATACATTTTACCTGACAAGACATAATTGAAAACATATTGTGTCAGGCCGCCAGTGTGCCACTGCAACTCATTGTTTAAAAGGTAGTTGCCTACTTTTGCTTTGAACGTTATTGAGTAGTATAAAATAAAATAATACTACTTGATATTTCTTAATATAAAATAGCATCCTACGTACCCTTTTTGCTGACACAGTATCAATTTAAATCGGAAAATGAAGAAGCAATTAATATTTAAAATTTTGTCACGAGAAAAAGTGGAGGATCGATGGTAGTACCTCACTAGCTTTCGCACTTAATTAGCGGTTACGTCATAACGTTGCATCGTGCATATTTTTCTTTATTTGACAACTTCGAGAAAATGATTTGTTTATTCAAAAGTCGGAGAATGTAAGCCTTAAAAACGTATAATATGTATGCGTTCTGAGCGATCTTGTCTAACATATGTATATTATGCGACGAAATTCACATCATATGTTAATCAAAATTTCTTTCCACAAGCTAATGAAAGCCTTCATTTGACATTCCTGCATGATGGAGCTATAAAAGTGCCCGATGTCTCTACATAGGCCGTAAGCCTCATTCACATACAATATTCATGCCTCTCGGAGTCACGTAAACACACGCATGATTATTTTACTGTGACCTCATACTCTTATTGGTGAAATGGACGGATAAGGCTCTTGAATATGTGAAGGTTTTGTGGTCGGACGTACGAAATGGCGCCGAACAGACTAGTTTTTTTTACAGTATCAGAAGTATGACAATGATATTTTAAATGTGTTTTTATTTTATGGAATATGGGAATAATCTGTTATTTTAGTTTTAGACAGATAAAATATAAATAAACTATCACCTAGGGTACTTACAAATATGCTTCAAAAAACGGATTTTTAAGTGTCTGTGAAATAAAACGATACTCTCTAATGTATTTTACTTTATTTGGCGTTTTGGATGGTACCTTTCATCTATTTCATCGTGCCTTTCATTCTTTTTTTTTTACGCAGATATATGTGTATATCACATTCCCCATCGCCGGTTCTGGGGCGGGTGATGGAGATATGTCGGGATCCAGCCCCTATGATAGAAATTTGGACTGAACCGACTAAAACCACCGCGGTGCACCTCACACCTTTATGGCCTCTTTTCAATTAATATTTGTTTCACTTTTTTTTAAAATAAAATCACTATCTGAGATATCGAACACTGTTTTAGGTAAACAATTGTACAATCGAACAGCCATGCAAAGGCTCTTATAAGGCTGTATTATTTCTGGCCATACATATTTCCAAGTCTCGCCTCTTACTGTTAAGGTTTTTAACTAGATTAATATTTTTGCACACAAATACGACAGTTTCCAATATATAAATACATGGTAGCGATAGAAATATAAAATTTATAAAAAAACGATTTACAACTATCTGTAGTTTTAATACTGAATATTGCCCGTGTGCATTTCTTTTGCGCCTTAATTGCAGTTTCTTTATCAGTAGAATTGCCCCAGAACATAGCACCATACCTTAGAAAAGAGTAAACATACCCATGATAAGCTGCTAAAACAGCTGTGATACTCGCTGTTTTCTTTAACCTATAAAGTGCATATGTATGTATATGTATTTAGTTTGAGACACAATGTTTCAATATGCTGTTTCCAGTTTAAGTTATTGTCAATATATAAGCCTTAAAACTTCGAAACCTCAATTTTTGGTCTAAATACCGAATATCCATGTTCGTGAATTTACTTAGTCTATTTCATTATGTCATAAAATGGGTTTTAACAAAATTAATATTCAAATTATTCAATGTCAACCAATCAATAATATTGTTTAATGTCAAATTTATCTATTGCTCTACATGTAGCTTGTCTCTTACAGTAAATATAATTGTACTATCGTCAGCAAATAGTATTGTGTTATAATTTGTCACTTTTGGAAGATCATTAATGTATATAATTATTAAAATGCAGTGGGCACAACACACTACCTTGTGGCACGCCCAACTTTTTTACTTGCTGAAGTTAAGGCCACGTCACACACCGCTGTTTTCTAGTATCTATTATCACTTGCTTTAATTGTAAAAAAAACCCTGCGAGGTAACCTACATGTCTGAAAGAATTCCATAGTATTCTCAAATACATATTTGAAGTCTGCTGACCCGCATTGAACCAACGTATGGACTACACGGACTAAACTATTTCATACTAAGATGAGGCTTGTTGTCCAGGTGTAGACGATTTTATTAACAGTGTTGATATTATTATAATACTTCCCGGACTAATGTACTGCCTCGGTAACATAGCGCGAGTGAATGCGACTGCTGAACATAAGGCCTCGAGTTCAACTTGAAAAATAACCTTGAGACCTTAAGCACAAAGTATGAAACTGTAAGCGGTAGATGACAGTATGTGCGTTCTACATAAGACCTAAAATTATAACTAGCAAAACGGGTAAGAAAATGTACTAATACTCATCTGTATTTTTTTTGTATACTAATAGGTATTTATAAATGCGCATGCAAGTTCGTTTGTTACGCTTTCACACCTTAGCTACTCGACCGATCATCGTGAAATTTCATCATGTTGTCAGGGGAACAGAAAAAGACAAAGGATACCTTTTATCCAGAAAAAACTACTGTTACTTTTTTTTTTTTTTTTTTTTTTTTTTTTACGTGGGGGAATGCTTGATGCATACCCCTCCGCGGGGGCGGGCGGAGGGGTTATGTCGGACTCGCCGGGGTAAAAGAAAGATGTTAAGAAGAAAATGTACCTCCCGGAATACCGACTAAACCTACCACGGTGTTCCTCGACAAAACCACTATCGACGGGGCCGCGCGAATCACTTTCGCATGCGGTCGCGACCCCGCCGAGGTTTCGGCCCGCCGTATGAAACGGCAGGCCACTACGCAAAAGACCTACCCAAAGGCACTTCTCACAATAGTATCCCTACTGTCCCCCCTAGAGGGGAGACGGACTCGACATAGAGGCGCGCGTGGGAACACGCACGCCGCCTCTCGGACCTGGTGCTGAACGGATGGCGGGCAGGCCCACAAAGCCCGCCACCCCCAGGTCAAAACTGTTACTTTTTTTTTTTTTTTTTACGTGGGGGAATGCATGACGCATACCCCTCCGCGGGGGCGGGCGGAGGGGTTATGTCGGACTCGCCGGGGTAAAATAAAGATGTTGAAAAGATGAAGTACCTCCCGGAATACCGACTAAACCTACCACGGTGTTCCTCGACAAAACCACTATCGACGGGGCCGCGCGAATCACTTTCGCATGCGGTCGCGACCCCGCCGAGGTTTCGGCCCGCCGTATGAAACGGCAGGCCACTACACGAAAGATCTACCCAAGGGCACTTCTAACACTCCCTACTGTCCCCCCTAGAGGGGAGACGGACTCGAAACAACAGAGGCGCGCGTGGGAACACGCACGCAGCCTCTCGGACCTGGTGCTGAACGGATGGCGGGCAGGCCCACAAAGCCCGCCACCCCCAGGTCAATCCTCAGGGTGGCTGGAGGTCGTCCCGCGCCCTCCGGCGCCCGGCTCTGCGGTTGGGGAGAGGGTTCAAACGCTCCCTCTCCCGCTCCGCCGCCTCCTTGATGGAAATTACTTCCTCACAGAAGGAGGCGACGGCGTTCCACGACCTCTCACTCCGGACCATAGACTGAACTACGGCCGGGAGCGAGAGGGCAACCAATCCGACTGCCGCGATCAACCCACGGCGCTGCGATGCCCAGGCGGGGCAAACCGCCAGAGTGTGCAGCGCCGTGTCCTCTACAACATCGCGGCAGTCGCCGCAGTGGTGACAACCGGGCGTCTCTTGCCGGCGTATACGACACAGGAACTGGCCAAAGCAACCGTGGCCAGTCATTACCTGTGTCAGCCAGGGCGCCATGCCGCCTCTCCAGCCACTCCTCAAACACGGGACTTACCGCCACGATCGTGGCGTGCCCGGCACTGGGGTGCACAAGTCGCTCCTTCCAATTCGCCACTAGGACCTGGCGGAGCTCGGACCTCGCCGCCTCGAGAGCGGGAAGAGCCGGTCCTTCGCCCCGAGCTAGCGCCTCCCGGCGCCAACGATAAAGCGACGCCAGGAGCGCCGCTTCCAGGTCCCATGGCATCGATCCGGCAGGTCAAAACTGTTACTAACCTAACCTAACCTAACCTAACCGACATTTACGCAAGCAAAGCAGCCACAATCTAATGAGTGTATATATAAAACACAAAATATTTCAGTAATCATACCGTAACTTTAAAACGACAATGAGAATATTCCAGAACATTTATTATAAACCTAAAGAACATGGCTGCCTAACTAATTTACGTCACAAAGGAATTACACAATGGTGGCCCAATTTCATCGTTTATATACAAATGTTGAACGAAGATATTGACAATCTCGCTTCAGTGCCAATTTGCGTGGATTGTTACCATTTTACAAAGATTTCACTTATAACAGATATTGATCAAAACGGTCACAGTGACAAATCACATTGTAATGATGGCGGCTTACATAATTGGGTCTGACGCCAGATGTGTAGGTTCTAGACTAAGTACTTGTTTGAAAGAAAATTCGAAAATAGTACTTACATAAAATAAATTGGGCTTTTAAATTGAATATTGCTGAACTAGCTGTTACGCGCGGTTTTCTTTAGGTGAATTTAAAAAGTTTTACGTGTAGAACTACACTACCTTATTTAAGATATAACTACATAACACATTTTTGGTACCAAATGTGTGTCCGTTGATTGATCAGTAATAAAGTCCCCTGCGATACAGGATTATATATCTAGTGCTATAAAAATATAAACATACATTGGAATAAAACTACAGTTTACGGACTTCATTGTGGTTTATTTTAAAATACTACTTTCAGATAATTTTAACATTCAACTATTTAAATTATTTATATCTACAATTTCCCCAATGTTGGTTGCTTTTTAGTTGCTTTGCTTAATAGTAATTGTTGAAACTTAAAACGATCTAGAAGAAGTATTTTTAAAATATACTGCTATAACATCCGTAAACAACGAAAGTTCTCAAATATGTGTCTATTAAGCTATCACGTGTGTTATGTCACATAATAAACCTGTGCATAGCGCAAGGTTTTTTTTTCGAACAAACTAAAACTAACAATCGTCAAGCCACTTTTTAATAAAATAATAAAAGTGACATGAGTTGCTATAGTTAAATTGCCCTTGTGCCAGTTCTTTCATAAAATTTTGGGAAATTGATTCATGATAGTATTTATAACTATGAAATGAACCATTTATTTTGTGAAGAACAGTTGGCTCCAGAAAAAAAAAAGAATTGATATGACGTTTTATAAATTTCTAAGCACAATTTTAAATGAAATGGATAATAATAATAAATATGTATAATAAATTTTTATTTGCCCAGAATAATAATAAATTTGGATAAAGGCAAGCAGGCGTGCGCGCTATTTATGGACCTATCAAAAGCCTTTGATTGTAAAATAACTAGGATATATCCTATTACTAAAAAAGCTACGGTATTAAATTCGAGATATTAGAGGTTATGGATAAAATAACACACTGTATAAATACTTTAACCATTTATTTTATACTTTGATTGTGGCAGTTTTATATGTCCGTTCACTTACAGCTCACAACAAGAAGTGATAGACAGCAGTGTTGCTATGCCTTTTATAGCTTATCAAACTGTAAAGTATTTGACTACTATTTATATTGTATGATGTTATATTATACAATTAATAAGGTGCATTTATTCTAAATAGTTAAATATAATAATTAATTAATTTTTGCATGTATAAATGTATATAGTTCAACACGAGATCCCTGTATGGTCGTCCAGTGACGTCCCAATGGGTACTAGGCAGTCGCTTCTTATTCAGCAGAATATCATACATGTAATATTATAACCAACAATCGGACATTTATGCCACTATACCAGGCGTACAGAAACGCGATATCATATTATTAATAAAGCACCTAACAAGAAACGTAATAGTAAATTTAAGAAATTCATGTTACTACATAAGTGTTACTTTGCGACCTAGATATGAGGGATCGCTTATATTTGGGATTCATAAATGGGAATAGGGCTACTATCCTGTATTTTCTAACAGAAAATTCTTGTTAAATAGGTTCTATAATATTAAAATCTAAGCATGCAGTTATGACTAAACGCTGACAAAGATAATAAATATGAATTCTAAATATCTAATTATTTTTGGGATATACTTCACTAGATGTATCCCGCAATTTTGCTGGCGATAGATGACTCCGAGAATCCACGTGGTTCTTAAAGCAATGTTATGCATTCGCCGCAATAAACAAATCATTTAACGCAAAAGATCAATCAGATTAATCAGGTACTTTCTGATTACCTCGTTCAATTAATCAAACAGTTTAAAATTTTAAAAAGACTACAGCTTATTTATCCAACTTTTAAACAATATTCCATTTTTAAAGCGTTTGCTCACATTTTGTTTAAATCTATAATGAAACGTAGGAATAGTTTCTAAACCATTTTTCTATTTCTATAACTTCAAAAGCCTTTTCAAAAGCCATATATAGTTTTACTCTGTGACTTGAGTATTTTTAAGCTTTGCTGTTTCGTTTGCCTCAGGCGTTTTGAAATAGCCAGATATAGCGTTTCCTATAGCCTTCATACCCAACGTACATATATCGAAAACATTTCTGTGAACCTATACAAGCATCTATGAATTACATTCGATTTTCTTCTAAGGACAGAATTTTCATTCAGCCGGTAAAACACTACTACATGGTCAACATTAAGGTTGTCATCATTTATCAATTAGTTTACAAAGTAACACTTATTAATGTCACAGATATTATTTTCTGTCTAGAGGATATTTTTATATAAAATTCGGTTACGTCGGCCAATCTTAAAAGTGGATCCTAGCCATCTGCGCTAGAATAGTATTTCTAGCGTAGTGCACAAGTGTGTGCGCAAACACAAGCGCTCTCTCTATTATCTCGTCCTCACAGTCCGATAGGACGGCAATCCTACACAACCGGAAACCTGGTTTCCACATATTACGACAGAATATACCCTAAGAACTAGGTAGAGATTTATTTATTTATATTTATTTATTAGAAACTCAACAGCTTATTTTCTACACATATGAATAAGAGATTAGATAGCACTAGCAATATTGAGCAACACTAGGATTATCGTAGAATTCATTGCTTGTACTACCTATAAGAAAAAGTTATACTTAAGCCAATGACTGAGTTACTGGCATGTTTAGCGGTAAGAAGTGAAACACAGAGACAAACAATCATAATGATCACACCGAGTGTAGTATATACAAGAGCCAATTAATACCACAATGACATGACATGCTGCGTGGACTTATGCTTTAAGGTTACAACCAACAAGAGATTGTAGGATTCGCTCACGGTAGCTACTTTTAGAAAGGTGGAATAAGTCGATATTGCAGAAACTAGCGTTGTAAGTTCGTGGTAACCTCGTCATAACCGCATTTCTTCCATAATTGGTACGACGAAATGGGACATCAAATAATCTGGTGTTACGAGTGCGCTTACTAGGAACGTCGAAGTTACTTTTTGAAATTAAGTCGATACATCTATATTACAATGCAGGATGTCATAGAGATGGATCCAGTATTTACCCTTATTTAACTGGTTATATTTTTTTTATCGTATCACTTACTGTAAAACGAGCTTATTGCCGCCTACTGGCATTGCCAATCTCAGTGCTGCTTTTGAGCTTCTTTTCTTTTCGAATTGAACTCTTGAGCTAACGATTGCATGCTAACGTCAGCGCAAACTATGCCACGAGACCACTGAGGTCGCAAACACCTAAAATCCAAAGCTTTATTTGGCGTTTTGCCACGTCTGGCATCTGGAACGATATAGTAAATCTGTAAAATTTACTCGTCAGTTACGCTGTTGGCCTGACTATTGAAAATTCGAGCTAGATTTAATTATTTATTGTTTAGTAAAACTATTTTGTCAAAGGAAATAAAATCATAATTTAAGTTCCCGGATGGCGTAGTGGGTTAATTAGTCGCCTTGCCATTGATACTACGCCAAGTGTTATGGGTTCGAATCGAATCACACAACGGGACGAAATCTTGTGAATTTAATTCACAAATACATATTCCGAGTTTGACTTCTTTGTATCTTTTGATTGAATGTTTGTAAATTCCTTCACATACGAAAATTATAATTTATATTGAGGGAGCTTACTTATTAAAGAGAAAATATTACGAATAGATACTTTAAATTATACAAGTCGTATTGAAACTCAATTTTATATTTTTAAATTTCATTAAAATAAAATATAAGTAAAGTTAATCTCACTCAAATAGTGAGTGATATGCTTTCTCACTTTTATTATGGACCTGAAAATACAGCTGCAAAAATGTGGACATAGCAAACCTCTGCCTCTTATACAGTATTACAGGCGGTAATATCTGTGTATTAATATATAAATATATATATATATATATATATATACTACCAGTTATTTTTACATAACTATATATGTAAAAATAACTGGAAGCAATTCTGTTTCCTCATAGTTAAGTGGTTTTGTACCTCAGGATTAGAAACATGAGTCTATACTCATGCTTCTAATCCTGAATTAAATTTAAATGGAACACCTGAAATAGTTTAGATTGGAGAGAGAATAAATTTCCTAGGATTGTTGGTCTACCGTGCACTATCGTTTTAAACGCGACGTGTATAAATGACGAAAGCCACAGTCCGACCCGACTTCTATTCAAACGTTATTTTTCTTACATTCACCGACATTTTTTATCCAAACCAAAAATCGTACCTCATTTATCTTATTCAAGAACCCACGGATTCTATTAAAAAGATTTTCGTATTCAAAAACGCCAAGGAATTGAATTTAAATGGAAGGAAAGCGTATCGCTGTGATTAATTATCGGACAGTTGCAAAAGTGAGTGTTTTGTTTTAACTTATCATTTGTATTCAAAGATATTATTCAGTGAAAAGTTTAGACAGTGCGACAAAACGAATGAATAGCTAGACGTTGTTTGAAAGCGGTGAGAAAAATCGCCATAAATTATGAATAAGGGTTGGTCTTATTGGCCGTCACCGGTGCCGTACAACGAAACCTTCCATGGGCACGTGAGCTCAGTATTATGCATGTAAATTGCATAATTTACTGTGATACTCTAATTTGGTAAAGCAACTCTGACATGTACTCGCAGCGAAATATGGCCGCTGTCACGAACTCAACTTTGATGGCAATTGAATATAAGTACCTACACCAGGTTAGATTTACAAAGCGAATTATAAAATGTTAATAGACAATGAAAGGACTCAAAGAGTGACGCATTGGTTTATGTGATCACCCCTACATATATTCTATGTTGGGTGAATTGCTAGTGATAAAGTGAATATTGAGATTATTCGTAATTAGGCTATTCTGTTTTTTAATAGAGAGTATAATAATAGGTAGGTGCTGTATGATACTGCCAATTATTGTCCGATGGTATGCAGAACGTTTGCTTTTACTTGTAGTTAAAAAAATAATTCTTTAGCAACATAATAAAATTTACAACAATTTCTGTAATGTAATCTATACCAATATTATAAAGAAGAAAGATTTGTTTTTTTATTCAATATGAATATACTCAAAGACTTCAAGACCAATTAGCAGTAAAATTAAGAAGTAATATAGGCGAAGCAGTAATCATAAAAGTATATGTAACCGCAAGGGACAGCTAGATGTCCAACCCTAGGATTGGAATGTAATGGTAACGTCAAATTAACAAACGTAGTGGTATCTATAATCTAATAGATGTACTATGCATTGTTGCTTTAATTAGTCTTTGTACCTATATATTATAAACTATCTATCTATCAGCTGAACTGTTTTATTAGTAAAATAGCTTTTTGTATACTGTTACGCAAAGAGGCTCATCTATTTAGGCATCGTATTAAGGCACGGTACGCGCCAAGATACGGATCTCGGATACTTACGCGAGTCGATCACTAAGCTACTTAATACCGTTCGGCTCTTACCCGAAGCGAAGTGATGAGAACCACCCTTAATTCAACGACTTAAAAAGAAACGTTGTTTTAATTACAATAGTTTAAAAGTCAGTGCCGATATTAGAAAATGGTTTCACTGACTAAAGGAGCTTTCTTCCGTGAGTTATTCATTTAAGGTGACATTTGGGTTGGTAGTCGATGTAAATACGGCAGCCTAATTAGCACGGAAACGAAGCTTTCTAAATACTTGGACATATAAAGCAGGGTGGGAGAAAAGGGAGGTTAGAGAAATATACAAACATCCAAGACTGTATAGACCTCTGGTTTTGTAAGCGACATATTATACAATCAGAATGACGGAATGCTTGGCACTACCTTTCTGTATAAAAATAGATAGATATACGTGTGCTTAATACGCGTAACTATCAATAGAACTCTAACGGCAATAATGTGATTCATCTGCCTTTAATTTTAAAGTCCAACAGTATATTAAGATTAAACCTACATATACATATATATTATGTAATGATCAAATATATGTATGTATTAGATTTAAATAGTGGGGAAGGCACTGTTTCCTGGAATACAGGCTACAACCTAGTCCAGGAGTTAGAGCTCACTTTAATTTGTTATTTATTTGGTAGCTAATAAATTTATTATTATTATGTTATATATATTAATATTCTGTATTTGTCACAATAGTTGTAGCGGTATCACCTTGGCTCGCCCAGAACGTCATACATAATAAACATTCTGCAATAAGTACTGCCCGAGTGTTAAGAGAGATGCCTACCAGGAGATAGTTTCACGCATCTCTCATAGCTTATTTTTCATAGTAGTGTACCTACCGCGAACAAAGCTAAATTATGTGATGTCACTCATGTGGGCTAATCTATCGTTTCGGAGCTATACTAGCTAAACCTAAACTCCTATTCGTTAAGCTGAGTTCCTTTCGAGTAAGTGTCATTAAAAGTTACAACTGGTAACCGCTACTGCCAAATACATTTGGCAGTAGCGGTTACAGATAAGTTTATCGAAGGTAGTAAATGATTTGCAGTGTTTCAATATAATTATTTAATTATTTGGAATACGGCTATAACAGACTAAACATGATGATGTTTGTACTTTATAAATAAATAGAAAACCATTGTACACAGTGATTAATATAATTTTCACCGGAGCTTTCAACATTAATATTTTTGGTAACCGTCGTCTTTTTGCATGAAATTGACACTGAGCGGCAAAGAAAATAATTGGATTTTGCATAACAAAATAATAGAGACTGCACAACACTGAAATAATTTTAGCTTAGTATTTGATGTTCTACTTGGCTTAGCAAGGTTCGCTTAGCTTATCTTCGACGTAGTTTTGCTCTTGGTTGGTAACCCGCTTTGTAGCTCTATGTTTTTAAAGCTCATCATTGCTGATCCTGGCTGTACTAATGTTATAATTGTAGAAATGCGGATAGGATATTTCCGAAAGCCTTGAATATAAGTCAGTTCCTTTTGTTAAAACTAGCTATCTCTTCCAGCTTTGCATGCGTTGTGTATAGAAGCATGGAGCTACATTACCTAGCGGTATATTGCCTTTATAAACCAACTTCATTTTGAGAATACGTATACATGTTTGGTGTTATAGCGTATGTCTGTGGATAATTATGCGATCCCGAATTCTATAAATGGGTTTATATAATATATTATATCAATTAAATTTAAAAGATATAACTGTTTTAAGGTGGTTTTGTTTCAAGTATTTTTAATTGACTGACAATAAAATATACACCTATTCAGGTCTTTACCTGAGGTGTGAACTTTCTTGTACATAATTGAAATTTAATAAGCCTATGTGTATAAATAAAGTTGTGTTTGAATTACTGTTACTTGCATGATGCAGGACGTAGAAAATCTGAAGCCCAGATATTTTGTGATTAACCTGTCAATACTCGGAATGCCAGACATAACTGAATTTTGACAATGCATGCACTAGTAACATTTCTTTTTTTCTGTATATATTACTTATATTTTGTATATAATATGATTTCTAAATATTCACTCTATCAATATCTATATAATCCAGAATATATAAAAAAATATGACGTCCCATTTTTATGATACCAAAGTAACTTTCTCAAGTGTGTGGTCCCAAGTTATTACCTAGAGCAAGGTCCATCGTAACTCTTTTAGACCTCAAAGACGATGGAAGCCGTTAAACCCATGATTGACAAACCGCACTGTGTGACCCTACCGTTACAGGCTTTTTATCTATCGTAAATTTTGGACCTCTTGTAGGCTTTGGAATATTTTTTTGGCTTTAGCTGGGGATTTGAATTCTAAATTTAACGTGTAGAAGTGTAAGCGGTTACTTATGTAATTCTTATGTGTAGGTAAGGATTTGGTAGGTTTCGTGGCATTTTTAGACTTGTAGATATTTTCATTTTATTACTTCGAAGCTATACTTAGTAATACTACCTTATAAGATTACTTTGATGCTCGTATTTAGGCCTTTTTATTTTCTATTTATAAAACAAAATGCCCGCATTAGGGATAATACCTATGTGTATTCTGTGTGGACTTTATAGAAATTTAAACTAGGGCCACAAAAAAAAATACAAACTGAGTACAATTTATAGAACACACGTATATTTGTCGTATGTAGAGATAAAGTTCACAGCACACAGTTCAGCGTAGTTGTAAAGTTACTAACAGATTACTACGTAGTTCGTTTAAAAAATTGGTTTTTAGGTTAACACAATAAAAAGTTTAACACGTGCTTTCTTACTTCACGTAAATACTTACAACTTACTGAATAATTATCAAAACGTGTAGAATTTGTCTTCACGTTTTAGCTTCAGCAGTCACGTTTTGACTGAGTCTTAGAATTTCAAAAGTTGTCAAGTATATCGGTCACGTGGCAGGAGGAAAGGGACAATTTGAAACAATATATACACAGTATAGTCGCCTGAAAGACAGAGTTGTATCATGTATTCATCAGCCAGACTTGGTTTTAAATCCAACGTAATACATATGAGTCTGTTATTGTCTATATATAATAATATTATAAAGAGGAAGATTTGTATTTTTGTATGTTTTTTTGTAATAAATAAACTCAAAAACTGCTGAACTGCTTTTAGAAATATTTGACCATAAAAATCTTCTTTATCCAGGACTTACATAGACTACAAAACATTACGCTACGAGCCACGTGAGTGGAGCAACAATCATAGACGCGGGTGAAACTGCAAAGGACAGCTAGTCGTGTATATTAAATCCGAGTTCGTACTAGGTTTTTCTTAAAAGGACAACCCGAAAGCAATTTGGTGGCTCATAAAGCCTCATTTAATTCATGTTAATATAAAAGCAAGGCTCGACTTAGCCAAGACTAACGTAACAGCCCTTAATATTTTAAAATATATTCATATCAGCTCTGGTTATAAACTATCCCGCCAATAGGCTCGGGCTTTTTATCAGGATGATAAGGATTAAGCTTCAGTCCACTACGCGGGCTTAATGCTGATTGGGAGACTTCACATCTCTGAAAACTCTAAGACATGCAATTTTTCTCATCGTTGAGCTACAACTAACTATTTAATAAAATGATTACTTAAAAAGTTTTGAGGTTTGTGCCTTGGACTTGAACTAAACTCTGCGTTGCGTCTTCTTCTTTCTTCTTCGCTTATAATATTATAATAATTTATCACTTCAACAAATAACTTACATACATTATAAACATTATGATAATTTATATCCTTAAGACAATGGTATCAATCCATTTTTATTTACGTAATAACGGCATGTAGCCCTCATGTACCGACATCCTCTCATACCTACCTGTCATATATGTATGTATATATATGTGTGTAATATGTAGGATTCGTTGAATCTTCGCCAGTCAGATTCCCTGAGGACCTGTACGTTTCTCAGGAATCAAACATATTCACAAATAAAAGGAAAACCTTATATATTTACGTACAGTCAGCAAGATACGCAGCTTAACATTAAACAATATTCATTTAAAGTATTATTTTTGTACTATGAATAACAATTAACACTTTTTGTTGGAAAATTACATTTGTTACAATTTCGAATGAAAGATGAAACCAAAATCTTGACAGCGTGTATGGACTTAAGACTGCGTCGAGCGAAATGTGACAAAACAGGCGGTCACAATTAAGTGAATAAAATCAACGCTTTTTGTTTAATACAAATATAAAATATACAATTATCATAACAATAAATGTGTTTACAATTACTCCGTGTAAAAAACTTAAAATAATTAATATTTTCGCCTACAAAATTATGTAAATTTGCAAAAACGTAAGCTCGTGTTACGTGATTTTTAGATTATACCAATAGAAATCTATCCTATTTTACAGCTTAAACGAAACATAAATAGTTATATTACAATTTGTCCGTCCCAAATATTTAAGTTATTGGTTTACAATAAAGATACATACATGCCTCCGTGGCGCAGCGGTAGTGAATGCGACTGCTGTGCATGAGGTCTCGGGTTCGAATCCCGGGTCGGGCCAACAAAAAGCTATTGGGTTTTTCCGTAAAGAAATCTCAATAGCAGCCCGGAGTTAGGAAGTTGGCGGTGTTAGACACCCCCGTGCCTCGGAAAGCACGTAAAGCCGTTGGTCCTGCGCCTGATCTCTCTCCGGTCGTGTCGGATTGCCGTCCCATCGGATCATGAGAGTTAGGGAACAGAGAGTGCACTTGTGTTTGCGCACACACTTGTGCACTATAATATCTCCTGCGCAGATGGCCAGTCTCTGTTAAGACTGGCCGCCGTGGCCGAAATTCGGTCTGGAGGACATTATTATTATTATTATTACATATTTATCAAAAAAGCACTTCAAATCCTCCATACAATTTTACTATGGCTTCCGCGCGCCGATTTGAACATCGAGCTCTGTCATTCAGTCCAACCGCGTCTTACGCACGGCGCAGTCTAATGGCTTTT
This sequence comes from Catocala fraxini, assembly GCA_930367265.1. Classification (NCBI taxonomy): domain Eukaryota; kingdom Metazoa; phylum Arthropoda; class Insecta; order Lepidoptera; family Erebidae; genus Catocala; species Catocala fraxini. Next base: position 8,322,765 of record OV884025.1, on the reverse strand, counting down.
TAACTTTCTGCACACGTAGTTTCATTACTCGTTTTTACACCAAAAAGAGCAGAAATAAACACTAAAGTCACGATATTAGTAAAGATTTTTGGTAAGAATTACTTGCTTTATAAACACAACAATTCTATTTAATATTATAAAGAGGAAAGATTTGATTTTTTGTTTGTTTGTAAGGATTTAACTCAAAAACTACTTAACCGATTATAAAAATTCTTTCACCATTAGAGAGTTATATTATCTGTGAGTAACATAAGCCACATATTATATAAAAAAACGTACTGTTACTGACAACTAACCTACTTTTACACGAGCAAAGCCGTGGGCTAAAGTAAGTTAATTATAAACAAAGCCTCACGCCTGCATCCTCATGGGATCAGTAGAGCTGTATTACATACATTTTCGGCAGCTATAGACTTTTAGTACTAATATGAGATGAGCCTGTTGCCCTCCACCGAGCAGGTCCCAGATTTAGCCTCCGTTCTACGATTAAGAATTACTTGGCAGAAAACCTCATTAACATTTTGTCAGACTGGTCTGCATGAGTTTCCAGGTTCGATTCGGGCATTAAACCTGAGACCACATGCATACAGCTAGCGCATTCACTACCACTGCGGTAACGAGGCAGTCAATGTCACTGTCAGTGCACGACAGAAACTTCGATAGGAACGAACTGAGATAAATCTTTTTTAGAATTTAGGTTTGTATACATAACAAAATATTAGACAGCAGTTATTTATAAATTCTTACCAACGCGAATATGACCTGTTGTTTAATATTGTATTTAATATGGGGATCTAGCAGCAATACTAGTTACCAGTCAACCCGTGAACACGATCGAAACAAGTCAGTCGAAATGTCAGGCAATCTATAGGTATTTATTACGTTTTAAATACTTTATCGCGAGTAAGACACGTTACCTGCAATATATTAAGTGAGCCTTAAAAAGTCTGCCCACTACCCCGTCTCATACCATGACCGTGCTAGGGACGTGTCAAACAAAAAAATATTCTTTGTAAGGAAATGTATAAGACTATGCCCACTAGACCGTTCTGTCACCGACCAGCAGTTCCTATAGCAGGGCGTATTGTGTTGCTTTTCTTGTCTGATACGTTCCTAGCATGGTCATGGTATAAGACGGTGTAATGGGCAGACTCCTTTACTATACCAGAAACATGTAAGAGAACACAAAATTATTTCACTGTGGTTTTCTGTACAGTACAACAATTCGGATGTCCCATAATCTTATCTTTATAATACTGACCTTTTGTAAACTCTTTAAAAAATCCTTAAGAATGTTAGGCATTTTATCTACGTCAGTTTTAACTTTTTTATTTAACGGCGTAGAGTAGTGACTTGTAGCGATGATAGAATTAAACATTTATGAAAACCGCAGATTGAGTGCGCTGTGGAGTTGACGCTTTAACTTAAATTAGAATCCTTATCTTTTAATATTCACTAAAGAACTTTGCATTTTTAAGTTTGCAGTTGCATCTGATAACTGGGGCCTTATCATCTTTTAAAGTAATGACACCGCATTCAAGACTGATATAGTGTTACCGCTAATAAAGTTTTGTTAAGACCATACGAAAAGTTTGTATCTTAATCTTATGTAACATAGAATTCATTTTTATTGCACAGTGTTAAGAGTCAGAATAAGTTTTAAATTACGAAAAGGCACACCAGATTGCCGCGAATTTTGTAAACTATCAATTATTGTCCTAGATGTAAACTATTGATTTGTATTATTTAGACATTTGTTGTAATGATATTAAACTTTTTTATTTTTTTGTTTAATCTATAATATGTGTTAGAACATATATCATGGATTTAAACTAAAAAAATAATAGATTTAGATTATTAAGCATTTTAGCATTATATATAATAATAATAATATAATATAATATTCTACCACATACACACAACACCATCTAGCCCAAACTAAGCAGAGCTTGTACTATGGGTTCTAGACAATGGATAAACATACATATATACTTTTTTTTTGTAAATACATACATATTATACATAGAAACACCCAGACCAAGACAAACATCCATGTTCATGCACACAAATGATGATGTTCGTTACGTTTTTGTCATTGTGAAATCGTGAGATAACTTATTATTTGTTTTAAATCAGATTTACAGAACCTTTAAAAAAATATTTGTTTATTTTGTTATTGGTATAATTAGATATTTGGATCACTAATAGAAATCCACTGTCATTGATTGTAATTATTATAAGCCCATACGACTAGAACCACCCAGACATTTTACTTATTAATAATATGACAAGATGGCAACTTCATATTATTACTATTTTCTTGCCATTTGTATGATGTTGCCAGCTTAATAAGTTTTTCAAATGTTATTTGGTACTGTTTCCATATCGATTAGGTTTGATTATTTAAAACTAAAAAGGTTAATTTTATTTGTTGTGAGTGTTCATGGTGATGGTAGTAGTAAGTAAATTAAAAGCGAATTATAGTAAGTGAAAAAAATATATTTAATGAAACATGTACATTATATGCGTATATACTTTGTCCACAGGAGTGCACTTCAGAATGGTACGCTGTGGCTTGGCACATTCTCTGCGGCGCAGTATCGCAGTGACGTGCACGCGGCGGTATACCGTTGCCGCGCCGCCAGCACCGCTGGGACAATACTGTCTCGTGATATGAGGCTTGAAGCAGGTCAGTGTACAACACCATTAAGAAAATACTTGTAATCAGAAGGATATCAATACCATATGAAATCATAATCCGTGGTGTAGAGATTACGGATTTTTGCTAAGGTAAAGAGTGTGAATCTATTTACTGTTTTCTTATGTATTTGTTAATGCGTATGAGAAGCAACTCAAAATTCTAGGGTTGTACCTAGACCACCGCTGTTATGTGTTTTATTTCATGGCGATTTTTAGTAAGTATAAAAGCAAGTTTATCTTGCTTAATTTATTATTGAGTAGTGTCTGCCCGCGCTTCACCCTTGCGGGTTTCACAAGAACTAAAAATATCCTATGTGTTAATCCACAACATGGTGTATCTGTGTACCATGTTTTACCTAAATCAAAAAGGTGATTAAGTAACAAACATCTCAATATCTTTACAAACATTCAAATTAATTACATTAGCAGGACTTGTGAGTTGTTTGATTAACACAGATTTACATTAAATTTGGTCTCAAATTCATTCCCTAGATTAAATGAATTTGCCGTTTCATTTATAACGATAGAACATATTTTACATACGTTTCCTAAATCTGTATTTGCCAGAAATTAATTACGCAACTTCATATAAACAGAATATACTTTAAGTATGTAACGCTCGAACCGCTAAGAGACGCGTCTTAGAGACCACGTGCGACATGGCGACATTGCGACGTTGCGGCTTGTCGCCGCAAACAGACACGAGTGTAATTTCGTCTACATAATATAATAAAATGGTAAAAGCATTTTACTATATTACAATTTGGTGACTAAATGGGGTGACGGATTTCGAAGTGATTAAGTAAATTTTGTTCGGGGTAAGCTTATGCCACTAATATATGATTATATATATATGATGAGCAGCGATAGCTCAGTGGGGAGACCAACAGACTGCAATGCAGAGGGTCTCGGGTTCGAACCCACGTCGCGCACCACTGACTTTCGGAAGTTATATGACTTTTCAAAATTATGTGCGTATTGATTGACAATTATCGCCTGCTCCGTGCCTCGGAGAGCATGTTAAGCCGTCGGTCCCGGCCGCCATGAACATCTGTGGCAGTCGATATTGGGAGAGCATCGACACAAAAGATCCCACTGGGTCGAAGTGTCGCCGGTCTGCACTGACTGGCCCCCACATAAAATACAAGATACAATATATATATATGATACTCTTTATCATGAATTTAGGTATAGTTGTCTTTAGAAATATAAAAGTACAAAATAGCGTTAGTAAAAATTAGCAGGACGCAATAAAGCAACTGTTATATGCAAAACATCAGCTACGCATCTCGGCCTGAAAGAACTATATTCTGAATTATCAGTTATACCACCGCGACATAATTAAATACGTATTATGACAAATAGGCCTTAATTATGAATATAATTGAGATCCATCTCTCAGAATACGCTTTTAATTATATAAATATATGATTTACGTAATTAAAAACGTTTGAATCATGTTTACCGTTCTAATACTATACTAACCTTTTATTTTAATATTAAACGTGGAATTCGATATAATATTTTTTTCTCAAACGCAGATGAGTTTATGGAATTACTTAATTTCTAGAATTGTGGCAAATAATAATTTAACTAGTAGCAGTAATAATATAATTTGCTATATTTATTATTATAGTGAAACCTAAGTATACTAAACAGCGCTGAGCCGGTTTGTTGTTATATCTTGTCTTATATTATAGTCATGATAAACGTTTCTCGCTAAACAATTTTCTAGAAAACCGGTTCTTAGGTAGGTTATGTAATAACTACTGAAATATATTATAAAGCACATTCGATCAAACATAATATGATATCTATACCACGCCTTGACGTGATTTTAGATGTCGTGAATGGTGTGGTTAGATCTTGCAGAATAATATTAAATAACTTGTTAAAATAAAGTCGATACTAAAATCGCTAGCAAGGTAAATACACCAATATCTTAGAATTATCGCCTGTACGCCTGTACAGGTCTTAAAGCCAACAGAGGGCAAGACCGGTGTGAGCGCCTAGAGGTGTCGAGCAGCGGCGCCGGTATCACCATCACAGGTCTCATGAAACCGAAGAGCCGAAGCGGGTTCCCCGTAGTTATGACCTTGAAAATGACACTTCCACCCTCGAGCATATAGCTCTGGTGACAGAGTTGAGAGTCCTACGGGCGCTCTTAAAGTTTCACCCCTGTGTTAAGGCAAGCCGAAGACGAGGTCCTAACTGACTCTTTGATGCATTCAGGACCGCAGTGTCGCCACTCGCCATTCACATTCAGCTCACCACAAGCTGACCGCAATTTTATTATTTATTATTAATCATAACAGCTAGTGTTATAGGTCTGAGCAGCAATACTCAGCATGTATATAAAAGAGCTCAGCATAGCAGTGACGGGTTTTTACGCAATCGTGCACATTCTTTACTTTTAGGCATTATGCAACGAAATATAATAATTATATAATAATATTATAGACAGAAAAATGAAAACGAAACGTTTCACACAAACTCTCAGTTCAAATCTATGCCTTGCAAGAGCAATCTTCACAAAACCCACTAAAATGCATTATAAAGACAATTATGACTGCATTAAATTTTATTAGTTGAATACAAATTCGTAACAACACTACCAACCAACTTAGTTGTAGATACCTAGTTGTACCACGCACATTTATAAACTGCATGCTGCAACTCCGTATCCAAATCTAGGATCTCATAATCAGGCGCAAATATAATCTTAAATTTATGCCGCCATCAAGGCAGTCTGTTATTTATCAAGTCACCTGTCACATAATTATCTGCTTATTTTATTATAATATATACCAAACGGATGGGCATAACCAATAACATATCTGACTACGTAGGTACATAATAAGTAGGTAATAAATGGTTGCGCAGCATTCAGAGACGGGTTTTGGTCATACTCGACCGGACCGTGTGGCTTACCACACCGAACATATTACAATAATAATAATAATATCAGCCCTTTATTTAACTGCCCCACTGCTGAGCACGGGCCTCTTCTCACTGTGAGAAGGGTTAGGCCATAGTCCACCATGCTGGCCTAGTGCAGGTTGGCAGACTTCACATATCTTCGAGAACATTATGGAGAACTCTCAGATATGCAGGTTTCCTCAAGATGTTTTCCTTCGCCGTTAAAGCAAGTGATTATTAAGTATTTAATACGCATATAACTTCGAAAAGTCAGAGACGCGCGCCTTGTGTTCGAACTCGAGACCTCTGCGTGGCAGTCCAACGGTTTCCCACTAGGTTATCGCTGCTTTTTTTGTGTATCATCATATTATGTGATAATTAAGTCCTGTGTCATCAATTTCGTTCCTACTAATATAATTAGTTGAATTTTTTGTCAGAAGTTGCGTGAAAACGCATTGAAGTGCCAATAATTATGTTAAAGTCCCTCCTAGGTGATTCGAAAGCGAAAAGTCTGCTAACAGAATCGCCGATCATATACACTAGATTCGTAAAGACACTCCGGATTCGTAAACGCACATTTTTTTTTTCTTAAATATAAGGATATAATAACAATGATAAGGACTTAAGGATTAGAAAGTAAGTCTATAACTTACTTTCTAACCTGTTGCATCAAACTGATGGTGTAATTTGTGGTGAGTTGAGCTGCGAGAGCTGAGGCGACAATGTATCTGTGTGTGTTTTGTCTGTTTGGTGCATTAACAACATGCTTAAAAAAGTTGTCTTAAGTAAAAGACAAGATTACCACATAAGATCTAAATATAGAAATTTGCTTCGTCAATATTCATAGGAATACATATAATCTAATCAAAATATGGCGGCACTATCTATCAGTGTATCTTTAGCATAAGTTTGCATTCATAATTGCAGTCGACCTTAAGGTTTCGGAATTACTAGATGGGGTAAAGAGTGATTATGATTTTATTGTTAGATGTTCTCAGTAACAGTATGGTGTTTGAAAATATATGTAGGCAATTAGCTCACCTATGAAACTAAAACATTTGCTGGTCAAATTTAGATATATGTACACTTCAGCTTACGCCTTTTACAGGCTTAAATTAATGTACCTACCTGTATGATTTTATTTTGTGAAATGTACTTACTTTACAAGATCCAATACAACTACGTCTTAAATATCACACAATACCGGTGTTACACCTACCTACACCGACACATTCATGAAATTCCTCCCGAAACCCGATCCCAATATATCGCAAAATGACGCAATACCTTCGGCGATGTAATGGGGAAATACTTGAGAAGACGAAGGAGATTTGCTGAAGTTAATCTGGCCCCACGCGCCACGCCGGCCATTCCAAAACGCTTGTAATCCGAAGGACGAGCCGCAAAATGTATCCAACAATATTACCTGAGAAGATTATTTGACAGAAACGTCTCGCAAATTTTAATGATGTGTAGCTTAGGCACAAATCAATACGTTTGATCTTGGTACCCTTTTACTTTCTTGGTATGTAGTATATCCGCATCACAATGTGATATGTCTATTGATCATTCGTAAAAAGTGGAAAATAGTTTCTGTTTCTAATTTCTAAGTCGACGTTTGAACGCTGGCGCTCACACGATGCTTTTCCATTGTATTATAGAAATGGTTATATTGATACATTAAAAAGGCAAATAAGCATAAAGCACTCTTGTTGTGGAGCTGTTATTGCTTCGCTTAGATCTAAGTTTTAGCTAGAACAGACGATGCCTTTTCAATAAAAGTTTCAGCTAAAGAGATTTATACTAAATTTCTTTGGCTAAAACTTTGAATGTCTTTAGTTTTAGCACACCACGTTAACGATCACCAAATTTGACAATACGATGTCATTTTTAAATATTGTTTTTGTCGTCTTCTGGACCTCGGCAGGTAGATCATTACACAACATTATTTATGTGTAGTTATCGTTAAATTGAATTACGTTAATTACTATGGAGTTGTACTATCTTTAGGATTATCTGACAAAAACGTCTCAGTATGCTCACGAGCAGCAGTGATCACATGAGCAAATGACCACACTTAAGTGATTCTTCGTGGGTTTTAAGGGATGTTGTAGGTACAGCTAAAAAGAAATAGCTGGAATCATATTTAGTATTCAGTATTATCACATACATTTTGTAGAAATAATTGTAGGTATATTACAAGTTTACTCCGGCAACATTAGCATCAGATCGGCCATTATGATCTAAAATCACTATCTAATTGTAGAACTTCAAACTTTGTCTACAACGGGCGAAATTTCGTTTAACGTACCAATAAGCAATTATTGTTGTGGCTTGGAATGTTTTGCAAAGTTAAACTTATTACCTTGGCAAAAATATTTTACATTAATTTCCGAATTACAATCCCTCACATTGCTATACTCTTCTAATTAGAAAGAGTGAATGACACTGGATCTCTATAGAGAAAGAGCGAGCGTCATTTACTCTTATATTAACACGTTCAGTGCCACTACGATTTTCATGATGTTTTCCCGGATGCCGCATACATTTCACATTGGACTCACCAAGCGAGTCGCCGGCACTACAATATAAATTGAATGAACTCGCCTCGCGAGTTCGCTGGCGTTATGTAAGGGTAAAATTTATATTATGTTATTTTTGTGGCCGTCTCAGTCTTCATAAACATGGCAAAAAACTCAAAGGCTATTATAAAAGGTAAGTTTGTTTCGTAATTTAGGCAGTGGTTATCAACATGTACAGTGGTTATTGTTAAGGTTATATTTTGTATTAATAAATAATGTTTCTGAATAGCAATATCACCCTGAATATTTAACGCTGTCTCCTAGGTCTCAATAGAACGGATGTAATGTTGACTGCCCTTATGGCGCAGTGGTTTAAGCGGTCGCCTCGCCGTTATCTACTACTCAAAAAAAAAATATATATATATACTCACATACATACATACGCGTAAAAAACACTACCTACCTACTACTTGCTCCAAAAGGAGTCAGCTAGGTAAAAAATAATATAAGGAATTACACTCCAAGTATAATAATTCAAATTTCAACTAATATTATAAAGTAAATAAAATAATAATTTATTTAATTTTAATTAAAAAAAAAAATTATTTTTCTGTATTTGTTTGTAATAATAAACTCGAAAACTATTTAACTAGTGAGGCAAAATATAAAAAATAATATAAAACTTTTTACTCATTTTGTGAAATTTGTTAATCACTAATCGGGTAAAATCGAAAAGCTATGACTGTCGTATCATGATATTAGACGAACTACTTTCATATTCAATGTTCAAAATGTACAATGATCTCCACATCAACATACACAAAATCTGAAGCTGTAATTTATCTCTTGTCTAAATTTTTGTGATACTTTCATTCTGTTTTAGATTCATAATATAAGTAAGTAGTATCCAAGCTATTGTGTTGAAGTTGTTGTCTAATGTTTATTTATTTAAATTTTGAGAACCGGTGGCAGTGAACACTCCTAGTGAGTTCATGGCATTGTATAATTACTTTATTTCTTTCATATAAAAAAATGTCTGTATCATCCGAGCCACCATGTAATTGGTTAAATAACATCATATTAAATCGACACTGTAATTTTGAACAGAATATACGGATGCGTTTTGGAAATATTACCGGAAAACACCGAACTCGCCACGCGAGTCGTCGGCACTGGAATAAAATTAACGCGAACTCGCAGGGCGAGTCGGTGGCACTGAACGTGTTAACGAGTTACAAGAGAGATCTTCTAACTGATGGTTTAAGGTTAGAATCTTAGCTTGAGGGTAATAATGAATCCGTCCTCCTATTTCCTATCCTAATTTTTCTTTATCTTTTTCTCTAGGAAATTATATTTTCCAAACCATCAGCTAGAAGATCTCTTTTGTAACTGGTAGTCCTATCTTGTCATAACACATTTACCTATATCATATGGTATAAATATACCATCTGCATTTTACTATCTGATCTCTGACCCTGTCAATATGATGTCAGCCAATAAGCACTTAAGCACGTTTGAGAGAGCCATCCTTGTTAAATTGTATTTTTACTCCAACAAAAACTTTACCAACCTTTAATTTGAATTACCTGATTTCATTTATTTTGTGTCATATTCTACCTACTGTACTACAAAATTGGTAATAAATATATATTTTAACTTATTACTACAGCTATAATTACCTAGGTTGATTTAATACGATTTTTGTATCTACTTCGTATGGAGCATTACCTTATTGAGTCGCAGCGACATACCAGCGGTGCGACACAACAGGATTTTTTTGTTATGTTTTGCATTCCAAGACTTGAGGGTAAAATCTCATATTTAATGCTCTCTACGTTCAAAACATTTACACCAGCTATGATTATTGATAATTCATACATACATGAAACTTACCTTGAGCAAACACATATTATCGTGCAATTTGGATTGACAACCCATATATTTGGCACTGTGCGATAGACGAAGCGCATAAATTTCGACATTGGCAAATGAACAACTATTAAAGTTCGGTGCAAAAAGAAAATGTGTAGTATTTTTTGCGTCGATTATGTATGCAACAAAGGAAGTTATTTATAGCTATTTATAAGGCAGTGGAGATCTGTAGCTAGGTTATACAGTTACATAAACTCTTTATTGTTTACAACTTTTTAGAATTATTTGTATTTACACTTTACTGACGTTTTTAGATGTTTGAGGTGTGGGAGATACCGAGACTCAGATAGTATGTCTCAATGTTCAATAGTTAAATAAAGTAATCAAATATTATTGTGTTAGAAAATTTAAAATTTACTATCAATATTTTTAAATAGATTTAATTAATTCAATAATTTTAATATTAAAAAAGGAATTATCTTGACTAATTACTCCTTTTTCGGTCGCATGACTTATTTTTTGTCTGTGCTAATTCAACCGTGACGTTCACGGTTAAGAGGGGACTACTGAGTATTCGCGATTCGGGCCATTCGAGCGCGGACCAGCGAGTCGACTAGTTGTGTGCAAAGTTGAGTGTGAACCAGAAGGACCAACTGTAAGTCATTTGATTAAATTCATTTTGATCCTTTTAAATACCCTGCTAAATATTTTACTGCGGCTGTTATTTAACTTTAAAAGCGATTCACTTAATCAGTTATGTAATTACATATTCTATAATTTTAATATAGTGTGCCATATTCCTCTGAAAGCATACTGTTTATGTAATATACAAGCAATATCTGATTATAACCTGATAGTTAAATGTACTTATGGTTGTTTCATTTTCTTAAATATAACCTGATATTTAAGTACATCTACCTGTGTTTCATTTCCTATATATCCGTAAATTTGTAGTTGTCCTAATAACAATGAAATCTAGCTTCTATTAGTATAATATCATAACAATTCAGAAGTGGGATGTTTCAACGCCTGCCTATAAAATATACATAACCTTATTGTTTGCACCTTCACATAATTTACCGATCGAGTTGAATAGCGGCCGCAGATTAAATAAAATAGGTTATAGGTTATAAATGGAATGATTTGTTTCACTGTGCACGCATTATTTATGTTTAGATTGCAATGTTGTAACGTATGCATATGTTTATTTCGTCCTAGTCCTTGTTTAGCTTCGGTCACTTTGTGGGAACGTGGGCACTGTTAGTGGGAGGGCTTGTATATTATGCCGGGGCTACTCTCCGGGGTATGCAATGCTTTCCTATGGTGTGTATGACTTTTCCTACAATATCGTTTGGCCGTGGCTACTCGATGGACTCATGGGCAAGTTGATAATGATGTGGGCGTGATGCAAGTGCGATTGAAATAAGTTATTTATCTTAATTACGGGGTGCTCTTGCGAATACTTTGCCATGGCTACTCTATGGAGGTATATGCAGATGCACTACAGTGATCGGAAGTCCGCGCCAATCCTGCTGGAGTTATTACTCCCCGGATGGGTGAGGATATTCTGTTGAATATCAGTTGCACTCTTTGGATGAACAAGATATTTGTCAAAGTTGTTTGCTCTACTGGAGCATATGCATTCAATTATCTATGTATATTGCCGTTTAATGCTTCCAAAGCCGCACACATTAGATATGGTGTCACGCAGTGAATTAAATCTTATATTTGTATTACCTACATTGTAACTAAATACGTAAATTACTTTTGTATGGTATTTAAAATGAATAACTATGTTTATACTTGGCTGAATATTTTATTTATTTCATTTGTTTTACGAAATGCTCTTCAGATATGGACACTTAACTGTAATATTGGTTCACAGTGCCTATTCTGTGTGCCTATAAGAAACGCTTCATGCTATGCATTTTTTTAATGTATTCTAATGATTTCCTTATTTTCCTTTATTCTCCCTATTCCCGACTTGACTTCAGACTTGACGATAATACATCTATATTGCAACAATGTCTGATAGGGATGGTTATACACCTCCACATACAGCTGAGCATAGGAGTAGATCTATGAAAAGGAAAACGCAGGGTCATTCTCGAAGGGCCAAACGGGCCCGAGCGCGTACGCGATCAACCACACATAATGACACCACTGACAGCTCAACATCGAGCTTCTCTAATACCGAATGTTCGAAACGTAGGCACAGTTCATTAAAGCGGAAAGGACATTCTCGTATTTTTCGATCCAATAGGCATTCACGCAGTACAGATTCACAATCTTTGAAGTTGTACAAGAGACGTTCGCGTTCACGTCTCCGTAGGTACAAGAAGCGCTCTCGGCGAGAAAACACCCCGAGAAGCAAGAGACGACATAATAGCAGAAGTTCTCTAACGAGTACGAGAACATCCAGTTCTTCTGGATCAGACAGCAGTAGGGGTAGATCACGCCAACGTAGTACACGACGAACATTAAGCGTTAAACACAGTAAAACAAGAAAAGTTGATGTCATGGCGAAATTAATTGACGCAATCAATAAACGCGATCAAAGTTCGTTCATAGGTGCTAAAGACGTTATACCAAAGTTCGATCCGGGACAAAAGAATCAAACTATGATGTCATGGCTAAAGAAAGTTAACGAGACTGCTCATATATATAATTGGACTGATAAAGAAATTATTTATAATACATTACCTAAATTAACTGGTCTTGCACGTAAATGGTATGAGGGCCTATCATCTGTTAAGCTTAACTGGAAGGAATGGCAGGCAAAGTTATTAAAAAACTTTCCTGATACCCGAAATTATGCAGATAAACTTATCGAAATGTTAGATAGGAAGAGTAAAAGGGACGAGACTCTAGAAGAGTATTTTTACGATAAGGCTAAGCTCGTAAATCATTGTAGAATTAAGGGCAAAAATGCAGTAGATTGTATTGTGCAAGGTATATATGATAATAACATCCGTCTTAATGCACTGGGTTCTGATTTTAAACGACCTAGTAGACTAATTAAGTATTTACGCAGTGTTTCTAGCAAAAGTATTAAAGAGGTTAAGAAAAACCCTATACAATTTAAAGAGGGCACAAGAAACAATAAAAACCCTCAATTTAAAGTAAATTGTTATAATTGTTCTGAGCCTGGGCACACTGTACCAAAATGCCCAAAACCATTACAAAAATGTACGAAATGTAATAGAATGGGACATATAGCAGAATATTGTAAGCGCGACGCAGATAAGGATAAGGATAGAAATACTTCGAATCATGTTAATAAGGTACAGCTAATCGAATTTGGTAAACCTACTAGAAATATTTATAATAAGAATATTACAATAAACGGCATACAAAAAACTGCATTTGTTGATTTCGGTAGCGAGTGCACGCTTATCAAACATGATACAGCAAATGATTTAAAACTAGATGTCTTAACAGAGGGATTACCTCTTTTAAAAGGTTTTGCAGCAGGTGCAGTAGTACCGTTAGGTAAAGTATCCGTTAGGATAAGCGTGGATTTTGTTACCGCTGTAGTAGAAGCGTTTGTTGTAAGTAACGAGTTTATTAACTCTGACCTACTTATTGGTCAGAATCTTACTGAATTGCCTGAGGTGAAAGTTTACAAAACTAGTAATAGTTTGATGCTTTATTCAGAGACGGCCGAAGCAGCGAAATCAGAAGTCTTTGTTAAGTCAGATGTAGAGATTAGTGGAGTAGTAGGAGTAGATATTTATTTAAGAAGTAACCACACAGGTCTGATATATTTACCAGGAAATACTAGTTTTAAGACTGGTGAAGAAATAATAATTCCTCACGGTCTATTTGTAATTACGAATGGGTCAGGTAAAATATTAGTTATTAATCTCTCCGGAAATAAACTAACATTAAACAAGGGGAAGCTTATCGCAAGAGCTAATTTGTTACCAATCTCACTTGACATGTATGGTGATTTCCAAAAGACTGAAAGAATAGGCGTCTACAAACTGACGATTGATAAACCTATAGACGACGGTCCTAGATCTTTGACACTAGACATGCTAAAGATAGGTTCTGAGACTACGAATGAACAGAAACAACGACTATTAACCTTAGTTAATGAATACCGCGACTGTTTTGCTTTAAATGTGAGTGAGCTGGGAACATCTACTATTTCAGAAATGCACATTACACTCGGTGATGACTCCCCAGTCTCTTATAAGCCTTATAGATTACCATATAGCGAACGGATGGTAGTTCAAAGACTTGTCAACGAGCTCCTTGATAGCAAAATTGTGAGAGAATCTAATTCCTCATATGCAAGCCCGATCGTTTTAGTTAAAAAAAAGAACAACGATTATCGGTTATGTGTAGACTATAGGGCGCTCAATAAAAAGACTGTAAAGGATTCATACCCTATGCCAGTCATAGATGACCAATTGGACAGACTTAATGGCAAAAGACTGTTTACAAGTTTAGACCTGAAATCAGGCTACTATCAAATTCCAATGGCAGAAGATTCGATACATTTAACTGCTTTTGTGACTCCCGATGGTCATTTTGAATATACACGAATGCCGTTCGGATTGGTTAACGCGCCGGCGGTTTTTCAACATATGATTAATAAAGCCTTGGGAAAAGATAGATTCGACCTAGCCTTACCTTACATGGACGATATACTGTCCCCTTCGACTGATGTAGATGACGGTCTGGAAAAATTGGCAAGAATCTTTAGCTTCCTTCGAAAAGCCGGTTTAACTTTAAATATTGAGAAATGTTATTTCTTTGAAACAAGGCTAGACTATTTAGGCTATGAAATTTCTAAAGAGGGCCTTAAGCCTGGTAGTAGGAAGACTGAGGCTGTGGCCTTGTTCCCGACGCCAAGCAATGTCCATCAAGTCCGCCAATTTGTTGGTCTTGCTAGTTTCTTTAGACGATTTGTACCCAATTTTGCAAGTATCGCCAAACCTTTAACCTCCTTGACAAAAGCAAACACTCCTTGGGTTTGGGGCAGCCCCCAAGAAGAAGCATTTAACATAATTAAAACTAAACTAACCGAACGTCCCATATTGGCTCTATACGAACCAACTTATATAACTGAAGTACATTGTGACGCTAGCAAATTAGGATTGGGCGGAATTCTGTTACAAAAATCTGATGAACGATCTCCCCCTAAACCCGTGGCATACTTCAGCAAACAAACCACTAAAGATGAAGAATACTTACATTCTTACGAATTGGAGACTCTTGCTGTCGTTCTATCACTCAAGAAATTCCGTATTTATTTAATTGGCATACCCTTCAAAGTGTATACAGACTGCAACGCTCTCAGGACCACCTTAACTAAGCGAGATCTAGTACCCCGAATAGCACGTTGGTGGTTACTACTGCAAGAATATGACTATACTATCGAATATAGACCAGGTGAAAACATGAAACATGTCGACGCATTAAGCCGAAACCCATTAGATATGCAGGATTCCCAGGAATTATTAGACTCTAGAGAGTATGAAATAATGAATATTAGTGCAACTGATTGGCTACAAACAGTTCAAATGTCCGACCCTAAACTACAACATATCAAATTGATCTTGCAGAGTAACAGTAAAGATGTTAAAGATATTTTCACAAATTTTGTCCTCCAAGATGACAAAATTTATAGAATAGTAGGAGATCAAAAGAAATGGGTAGTGCCTAATGGGGCACGGTGGCGTATTTGCCAGTTATGTCATGACGAGATGGGGCATTTTGGAGTAGAAAAGACGTTTGATAAAATAAAACAAGATTATTGGTTTCCAAAGATGAAACGTTTCGTTCGCAAGTATGTAGAAGCATGTATTAATTGTGCTTACAATAAAGCATCTTCAAATAAACCTACTGGTTACCTACATCCAATACCCAAAGGGAATGTCCCATTTCACACTCTTCATATGGACCATCTGGGGCCATTCGTAAGGAGCAAAGAGGGGAACTCTTATATACTGGGCATCATTGATGGGTTCAGTAAGTTTATCTTTATTCGACCAGCAAAAGATGTAAAAACTAAAACCACTGTTAAAATACTGCAGGATATATTTGATGTGATAGGTAGCCCGAATGTTATTATCACCGATCGTGGCACTAGTTTTACTTCTGCGGCATTCACAAGCTTTGTAAAATCCATAGGTGCCAGACACGTACTAAACGCTGTAGCGACACCGCGAGCTAACGGGCAGATTGAACGATATAATCGTACAATCCTTGACTCTTTAGCAGCGACCAATTTTGACCAAGATGAACGGGACTGGGATGTTAGAGTAGGTAAATTGCAATGGAGTTTAAATAACACGGTCAACAAAACTACGGGTAAATCACCGTCTGAGATAGTGTTCGGGCGCCGTACAATATGTCCCGGGGAGGGTCCTATTTTAGTTGAACTTACTGACTCAATAAATACATCTGAAGCGGGTCCAACACGGGATGTGATACGAACAGAGGCTAAGGAAAACATAGAAAAGAGTCAAGAGTACATGAAGAAAAGATTTGACAACAGTAGGGCTCCTACAAAATATTTTGCAATGGGTGATTTAGTCATGATTCCCAATCACCACAACCCAACTGATGGCAAAAGTAAAAAGTTATGTCCAAAATTTAGGGGTCCTCTTAAAATTACGGCTGTTTTAGACAATGACCGCTATGAAGTATCTAGCATTAAAGGTCACTCAAAACGTAAATACAAAAGTATTTATCCAGCAGACCAGTTAAAACGATGGATAACTTTTGCACCTAGTAATAACACCGATGATGAAGACGACGACGTTACAGCTAGTACTAAAGATACTGACACCGAAGACAATGACATTACCAATAACATAAATGACGGAGATAATGACCGCCCTGATTCAAACTAAGAATATTTTGCTATATATCTGTTACATATTGCCTAAGACTTTATTAAAACTTTATTCTTAAACTCGGACGGTTAAACATGACAATCTTCACTTTCCTTTCCAAATCTCTCCCAGTTTTGATTACAGAAATGACCCGACGTGATCGTCGGGTTGCATTCAGCCGTTACGGGCACTGCTCGTCAGTAAGTGTCTCCATAAAATGAACCGAGACCGAAGTACAAACGGTAGCTAGTAACAGTAGCAGATTCCGGAGTACAAGCGGTGTTCATATTGTTCCAGTAAAATGAACCGAGACCGAAGTACAAACGGTAGCTAGTAACAGTAGCATATTCCGGAGTACAAGCGGTGTTCATATTGTTCCAGTAAAATGAACCGAGACCGAAGTACAAACGGTAGCTAGTAACAGTAGCAGATTCCGGAGTACAAGCGGTGTTCATATTGTTTCAGTAAAATGAACCGAGACCGAAGTACAAACGGTAGCTAGTAACAGTAGCATATTCCGGAGTACAAGCGGTGTTCATATTTTTCTAATAAAGTGAACCGAGGCCGAAGTACAAGCGGTAGTCAGTAACAATAACAGATTCCGAAGTACAAGCGGTGTTCACATCCTCTAATTCGATATCCAAGTGTAAACTGAGCAATAACAATTATGGTTCCCGGACGACCAGTGTTTACTGATATTCTTACTAATATCACTATACCTAGTTATCTTGAAACTAACGTTTTATAAAATCGCTGTATAAAACTCATATGAGTAGTATTTCTTTACAGTACAATTTTTAGACATTTATTTAGACAACTAACTAAACTAAATGTGTTTATTTAGACACATTTAGACAACGAAGTACCTACCTATAATCTTCGCTCTAAGCACAATCGAACTTACATATATTTACATGTATTTTATGTTTCAGGTTCCTACATATACAGAACCACGCTAATTGTAATAACCATAATGATTGAAGAACAGGCGTGCATGTATGAATAAGAAACAATTCGAATATAATTTATACATTTGCATCTTAGTTAAGCTACTTATAATCTTTATTTCCTATAAATCAGTGTTATATATTTATAGTTATATAGTATTTAGTTGTAGTATTATTTAGTGTTTAGTTGTAGTGTAGTATTTAGTTAATTATGTATCTCGATTACCTACTTGAAAGTTTTGTATAAGCTTTCTTTTTTTTTTTGTAGACTGTTAGTACCAATGTGGCCTAGTAATGTAATGTACTCATACTATCTTTCCTTTCTCTCGAATGTACGACTCGTTCTTTTTGTATAGAGACATACAAAAGTGCTCGAATGGCCGGAAAGAAATGGGGTCATTCCTTTCTCAGGACAGCCGTCTGTTAGAAAATTTAAAATTTACTATCAATATTTTTAAATAGATTTAATTAATTCAATAATTTTAATATTAAAAAAGGAATTATCTTGACTAATTACTCCTTTTTCGGTCGCATGACTTATTTTTTGTCTGTGCTAATTCAACCGTGACGTTCACGGTTAAGAGGGGACTACTGAGTATTCGCGATTCGGGCCATTCGAGCGCGGACCAGCGAGTCGACTAGTTGTGTGCAAAGTTGAGTGTGAACCAGAAGGACCAACTGTAAGTCATTTGATTAAATTCATTTTGATCCTTTTAAATACCCTGCTAAATATTTTACTGCGGCTGTTATTTAACTTTAAAAGCGATTCACTTAATCAGTTATGTAATTACATATTCTATAATTTTAATATAGTGTGCCATATTCCTCTGAAAGCATACTGTTTATGTAATATACAAGCAATATCTGATTATAACCTGATAGTTAAATGTACTTATGGTTGTTTCATTTTCTTAAATATAACCTGATATTTAAGTACATCTACCTGTGTTTCATTTCCTATATATCCGTAAATTTGTAGTTGTCCTAATAACAATGAAATCTAGCTTCTATTAGTATAATATCATAACAATTGTATGCATTGGTATCCTTAAACCTACCCTATAAGGTGTTGAACAAGGCTAAGTGCTAGATCATGCTCGGTCATAAAAGTATTGATATTTTTAAATAACTAACTACTTAGCTATTTAAAAGGCAATTATCTTTCACGTGGTCGCTTAAAACTCCATACACCTACAAGCACCTTCTCGGAAAACGTTCCAAAAACTGTATTGTTAGCATCATGAAAGTAAATTAATTGTATTTAAGATTGCCAGCATTACACCCTGACCCATTTTACAATTATACAACCAAAAATATTCCAGAATATAATTTTCTCGTATATAACCATTGCTTCAATCGCAGAACCACAATATTAGTAAGAAAAATATCAAGGATTTTCAAAATACTAACGTATTCAAGACGTGTTCTTTTGAAGTACGCTCTGACTTCGCTATTTCGTTTAGCATTTCATTGCTTCTTAACAGTTTCAATGATGATCGCCGACTGTAGCAGAATTGCAATGGACTGTGAAATAAACTTTTGTATTAAATGTATCTTTATTTGTAATACGTGGAAAAACAATTTAAAAATGGAATGTATTTTTGATTAGTATTTATATTATACGAGTATTTATCGGACAATTTATTTAAAGAATATGACTGCGTTGGTGTTGCAGTGATAGTAAATGCGACTGCTGTGCATGCAATGTCAGGTTCGAATCCTGGGTCGCATGCTGGTGCATGAACAAGTGGATTATTTTAAAATATGTCTCTGTCAGGATATATTTAACATATTTATATAATATATATTTAACATTTACGTTGGCGTATTAGTAAATCTCTGCTCTAAAGTTGGAACATTAACTCTAAATAAGTTTTAATTAACTTTGTTTTGTCTTTTTATTGTGAATAATTTCAATTACTCCTTAGTAAGCCTGCTGCAAGCTGTGCTAACAGCCAGTTAGAAACCTTTGCAATGGCAGTGCAGCATCTGTCGTTCATTGCCACTAGTACTATTAACAGTTCCATGACGCAACTACTAATGTTTCTTTTAATCACTAGTTCCGTTTTAAACGAATCTGAAAATAATGGAACTAATTTTGAATTTTGTTATTATTAGTTCCATATTTTTGGGCGCGTGTGATTTTTTTTAATGGTGTAAGTACTCTAGAGGTAAAACCACTTGTGAATTTTTTAAGGGTGTGACCATACTGAACCGCATCTGCCGTTGCTACGTAAAGTCTCGGCTAAGCGATAGTAATAAAAATAGTGAAATTTTTGAAGTAAGTGATTTCAATACATACAGGAACTAATCACCCGTAGTAAGTTATTCAGTTAATTTATGGATTATGGATAATATATTTCATAAGCTACGGTAATTACTTACTATTAAAAACTGTGCACTTAGTTGTTTTAGGTAATTAGAAGTACAAAATATATGACACAAAACATCTCAGACGATTTCTAAATAGTTTCCACCCCCTTTTGCATAAGGCTCAGTTGTATTACAATATGCTGATGTTAAAATCCTATACGGAAAAGCAACACTCAAACAACATTTACTAAACAAGCCATGTAAAAATTTAGCACCCGTCCCATCTTAGCACCACGGACAAACCATAAAAATAGCTGATACAATTTACCGAAGTATTATCGAATCAGCACCATTCAATTTATATATTTGATTACGTCCACTAAACGATTCGAGGGCGACCTTTCTTTGTGATGTACAGAAAAACACGTTCGAACGTGACCTGTGTGTTTATATTCAATCTAGCACCTAAAGGGACCGGCTGTGACACGAATTTCAAGTGGAAGAAATGAAAACTGGCTTGCGTTTGCCAGAATGTGCGATTTGCGAAGTTTGTCGTCGTAAGTTGGGTGGATATGAAATGAAGTTGCCTTTGGGGATATACTTACTTGTTTTTGAAGTTGAAGAAAACTAAAAGAATCTAGTCAAGTCCTGCACTAGGGATTATCCTTGTGTCGCAAGGGATTTTACAAACATTAAAACTACGGACACAGAAAGGCAGCATCTATTTGATCACAGACATTTTTGACACATGTGGGGATCGAAGTCATAAGACCGGGCATAGTGTCACTTAAATTTTGCGCTATTCGGGCAGTCTCGATGCAATGAATAAATATGTGATGCGTCTTCTATTTTATTCTAATTATCTACTGTAATCAAGCTGAAAATATTGTTTGTTTGAACGCGCTAATCTCTTAACCTGCCTTTTGACAGCGGCTCGTGTACGAGCCGCTACATTTGTACCCTGTGTTTGTTACCAACTTGGATACGAACCACCAAGTACAAGGCACTTTAAACATTATTTAATTAACCTTAACGCTTAAAACTGATTGGTTATCGGCTACGAATGGTTTTTTTTGGATAAAGGACATTTAATAAGGCACTAGCGGTCGCCAAATGGTCGAAATTGACCCATCATTTATTTAAATTTTAAATTTGATCGTTTTAAAGGTTTTATTATTTATAACTATATATAGTCACCTACTTCACATGTATATGTACATATGTAACCATAGTTACGAAGCATTCTACGAAGTCAACCGAAAAATGCCAAAATACTACGAACGCGATTCAACTGCTTGTGTTAAATGCATGGTTGTGTGCGTGTAGTGTTTTTTCAATAATTTAATGTATTTGTAATGCACATTTTATAAAAATATTAGGATTCGCCCCTGTTCCTTCATAAAAACTTTAACGGTGGCAAATTTCATACTCCTGCATCCGCGCAATTTTCGTAAAAAAGGGGTACAAAGTTTTTGCTTCACGTATTAATATATAGATAATAATGAGGTCACGGGGCACATGTTAGATGCATTTTAGTGTCTTTTTAAGCAATTTGGGAGGAAGTTGCTGGTATGTTCCCAATTCTTGTGATAGTATTGCGTGTGGAAATATTTTCGAGATTTGGCAGTTCGTCCATCCGCGCAATTTTTGTAAAATGGGTTACAAAGTTTTTGCTTCGCGTATTAATATATAGATAATAATATTGTACCTTTAAAAGTTTTTGAAACTCATAATTACATACCTATGTTTTTTTACTGCATTTATCCACTTTTGTCGTTTATCACACAATCACGAAGAGTGAATACTGAAATGCTACAATATATTTTTACTTAGATGTTATTTTTTAAGTCTTTACTGTAATAAAATGATTTTATAACATGAAGTGTCACTGTCAAGTATCTGTTTATTAGTATCTATTTACACGTTCTCTATATGTATGTGCGTGTGCGTGTCAAATGCATGGTTGTGTGTGTGTCGTGTTTTTTTATTAATTTTATGTTTTTCTAATGCATATTTTATATAAATATTAGGATTCGCCCCTCCTTCTCCACATAAACTATAACTGTGCCAAATTTCATACCTCTCCGTCCGCGCAATTTTCGTAAAAAGGGGTACAAAGTTTTTGATTCACGTATTAATATATAAATTACGAAAATATAATCATACGATAGGTTAAACTGATAGTCCGATTGGGAATTATTTTTTTATTACGTAGTCTGTTTATTGTGGACAGATATAGGGTATATACTAATGTTTATACATTACAAGCCATGGATGACGGCGCAATAATCCTCACCTACGTGGGCGAAACCATGGGAAACAAGTTATGTATAATTTCATACAGATTGAGCTCAAAGAAAGAAAACGCTCCTTATTCGAACAAATTGCTCACATTGTGCTGTGGTGGTTATAAGACCCCACATCGCTAAATATATATTAGGTATGGCAAATATAGAATACCCATACCCGTTTAAGCAATCACACCCAAAAATTCATGATAAGAATGAACTTTTGCCCGCGAATCAGTATGCTTGACAACGCCTATGTGGAACACAAATACGCACCGATAATTTAACAAGTTGTTACAGATATCGTTTGCACTTAGGTATACGAAAGTTTGTGGCATAGTAAACGGCAAACGTAGTGTAGGACGCCCTCCGACCAGATGGGATGACGATCTGCGAAAGTCTGCAGGCAGATGCTGGATGCGGCAAGCCGAAGACAGGGCGCTATGGCGCTCATTAGGGGAGGGCTATGTCCAGCAGTGGACTATTATAGCCCGATGATGATGATAATGATGATCATCAATGTACAATAGATGCTGCGCGAATAATATGGTAGAAATCTATTCTGCCCGCAACTTCGCTTGCGTAAATGTAGGTAAGTTAACAGTATTTTTTCTTGATGAAAGGTACCCTATGTCCTTTTTATTTCTCTGACAACGTGTATGCGAAATTTCATGATGATCGGTCAAATAGTTAAGGCGTCAAAGCTTAACAAACAAACAAACACACTCACATTCACATTTAAAATATTAGTTAGGATTATTATTCGCCTATATTTAGTGTATTGTGTACACACTTTGCATCGTTAATTAAAAGGCATTGCATCGTGTGCATAGCATTTTATATAATATTGTTTCTAATAAGTGAATATAAAATAAATACAGAGCGAAATAGGTTAATTATATTTCTCTTTATAATAATTTAGATTTAGCAAACATAGGCTGCTGTGGCTACAATCGTATGCAAAGGATTATTTAAATAACAAATAATATTATGCCATAATGGTAACTCAATGTATGGCGTAATGGCTTAAGACTGCGCCGAGCGTAAGACGCGGTTGGACTGAATGACAGAGCTCGAAATTCAAATCGGCGCGCGGCCGCCATTATAAAATTGTATGGAGGATTTGAAGTGCTTTTTTGATAAATATGTATCTTTATTGTCAACCAATAACTTAAATATTTGGGATGGACAAATTGTAATATAACTATTTATGTTTCGTTTTAGCTATTATAATCCTAAAATCACCTAACACGTTTAGCTTACGTTTATTGAAATTAAACTGCTATATACGGATTTTATCGCGTTGTTTATTTGACACTTTATTACAAAATTTTGAAAATTGTTGCACTACTACTATTAAACTTTACAAATTTTTAAGCTAATTAAATTATTATTAAACTATTTAGATTTAATTTATTTTTACGCTTTCCCCGACGTTTCGGTTGCTAACGTTTTTTAATTTTTCGTGCATATTTACATAAGTGTGTAGGCGAAAATATTAATTATTTAAACTTTTTACACGGATTAATTGTAAACACATTAATTGTTATGGTAAATGTATATTTTATACTTGTATTAAACAAAAAGTGTTGATTTTATCAACTTAACTGTGACCGCCTGTTTTGGTACATTTCGCTTGGCGCAGTCTTAAGTAGTCGCCTCGTCATTGCCTCTACGCCGAATGTTAAGTTTTCGATCACCACACGGGATAAAAAATTGTGTGATCCGCAAATATGTAGTTCTTCTGAGGCATAGTGTTCTTTGTGTCCGCTGTTTGAATGTTTGTAACGTCCGTAACGACCTAAGCACTATCAGTGTCTGTGATTTTTAAAACAAAACAATAGTCTGAATACCAAGTAACCAGCGCTTATAAATTAGCATATAGAGCAAATTTCATTTTTGTATATTGCTAGTTCAATTCGTTCGTTTTTTGTTTGTTTATTTTTTACATTATCACGCCTTAACTACTTGGTTGATCATCGTGAAATTTCGCACATACGTTGTCACAGTGGTTACAGAATACATAGGATACTTTTCATCGAGAAAAATTTACTGTTCACAAGTAATAAAAATTTATTGAAAAATTTAGTTTAAGGCGAGCGGAAATTTATTTCTGCATATTAAACTAAAACTAGGCCTAAATAAACTTACGTAGTTTCAAAGACTTGTAGACGCTAAAATTAAGTTTTACACAGATAAAACTATTGAACAGTCTAGCTTGAAACTTTTATACATATCTACATACATATATATATACATATATACGTCATGTATATGTATATACGTCATACCCAGCTGTACGATGCTCCAATCAAGTGCGGCATCTATTCCTGATGCATACATACATAGCCTCTCGCTTATATAGTACGTTATGTATTACACCCAGATTGCTCTTGATATGGATTAGATCTTACGAAATAGATTGCGAGCCCATTGTCGTCTTCTGGTTACAAGTCATCTATAACTACTAAGTTTTTTTTACGGTAAATTGTAATAACACTTGCTCGACCAAGGTAACTAACCGAAGATGTCATGCACAGCACTACTGCATATACAGTTCTATTCACCACTGCGTTCCAAAAACTATTCTATTCAAATTCTCAAATTATTAGTAAAAACATAGTAATAACACGATAGTGGATTCACAAGACAAATAATATTAGATGGATTTATTATAATAATAATATTCTACCACATACACACAACACCATCTAGCCCAAACTAAGCAGAGCTTGTACTATGGGTACTAGACAATGAATACACATACGAATATACTTTTTTTGTAAATACATACATATTATACATAGAAACACCCATTCATGCACACAAAATGTTTGACTTGTGCGGGAATCGAACCTGCGACCTCAGGCGTAGCAGTCAGTTCATTGTAGCAGCATGAAGTCTGGTACGGTGCCCGACAGACGGCAAAAGGCTCGCCTAGTGTTACGTGGCATCTTAAATAACTGGCGAAATGTAGATGTAATACACGTCTGCTTATTCCTTTGCGGTATAAGAATATAAGAGAGAGAGATATATGAGACTATGCATGTATGAAAGTTTCTAAGAAGTTAAGCATTTATTTCTCGTAAATGTACGAGTATGGCTGAATTCAAATGTGACAATTCCAAATGTCAAATTGTTTGACGTTCATTTACATATTTCTCACCAAAATTTATGAGCAATTTCCTTAAAATTAACTCGACGTTTCGAGGAAATATTCACAGGTTCCGCTGTGTTTACGGCTAAGTTAGCTAAGTTCCGGAATAAATTCCACGACCCTTAACACGGAATACATTATTCTCCCAACTCGCACAATTACTGTCAAGAACTTGAACCTCTGACCTGAGGACCGATACCTAACAAACGATCCTCAAAACACTACACCTGCGCTCCTCACAATCAAATACAGATCTTAATCATTGACAATAAGGTTTTAATTTCCTCTCCGGTTCAGCCCTTGACCTCCAGTATTGACATGCTAAGTCGAGGATCAATCTCGTAGCCTTCGAAATGCAAATACAATTCTTTATAGAGGAGGTCTGGAGGGCCGCAGTAAACCTCCGAGATTGAGGTCCGTGCTCCTCAATATCCACGCTTTGTGCATGGCGCGAAAAAGGTCCGTTAATGGAATCAGGGTCCGCAAAATACGGACCATGTTCGGGTTCAATTTTCAAAGGATTTTTGATGTTAAGGCGTAAGAATTAAGCGGGATTGGGGATTTGCGGTCTTTCGAATTCTTTCAAAGATGGGAATTGATAATGGTGAGAAGTGGTCATGACCACTTCGACTTTTATCAATATTAACCGGGTTCCTGAATTCTATGAGTCTTCCATAACCTTCTTATGGATTAATTTACGCTAACAAACCTCAGAGGCTTATAAAGACAAATATCTAATCAATTAAGTGGGTCTGATCTTAAGACACCACAACTGACTTGTCGTAATAACGTACATAGATTATGATTAATGATAATAGCCTCAGTGAATTAAAGATAAATATATTTTTATTTCTTAAACCTAGGTATACAAGGAATTGAATAAGTTATATATAATTTACAGCGCTGGTCAGCTTAACACATGATTAGTCTCAAAAAATAATTATCATTGTCTATAAAAACTTCAAAGAAAAAATAGACACATATCACACCTACATCCCATAACACACATTGACAATCGTTTTCGATTTCCGTATTACATTATGCTGAGATTCCTTTACCACGTGCCAACCACTGCTGTTATAGACATGCCAGACAGAAACACTTAAATCAATTCGATAAACGAATTTGTCCAAGTGCTTGCACAAGAAATTCTTAGCGTTAGACAGTTTTTAGTGTGTTCAACAATCAAAAGACAACAAGTAATCTTTAGACACCTTGCATCTTTCAGTGTTTCACAATAACTCGCAGAAAGCAATATCCTCGCAGCTTCACTCGCGTACAATCGCGTCGTCAGCGCTACTTATCTGCTCTCGTATCAGGCGATTTGCCACTCGCCCTCGACGACCACTCTACGGTCTTTTTGCGCTCACGAACAATACCCACAATGGGTTCACGTAAGCGAAGCTTAGCGTCGCGATATCGAGGCGATCGACGTGTTTTCATGCATTCGATAAAACCGGTGATTCTTGTCTTGTGTTGTGTTGGGTGGATTTTATGATGGATATTGTACAAAATGATAATACTTTAATTTTATAGTTTCCAAAGTAAATATAAATTTTATTTTAATTTACTACTTCATATTGTGTGACTGTATATTACAATGTTATGCAGTATTTGCGAAATTCGTGTACTGCAATTATATAATAATATAATATTTATTATATAATTTATCGTTGATGAACATAATGGCACTTAAAATGCGAGACAAATCATTGTGCTCTGCAAAAGTTTAAATATCAATCTACATTTAATATTAAGTGTTCCAAAATTTAAAATTTTGAATAGTATAATGTTTAATGGGGATTAGCAATGCTATCTGAAGTAATCAAATAAATTCATATTGATGATTGTAGTAGTAAATTTAATTATTAGACACTTATAAACGAACTGGAACGCTTTTATAAATAATAATTTGTAAAAAATATTACTGCGATCGCGCATTCTGCATATTTTTATGTGCTTAGCGTTTGTGAAAAATGAGAGGAGCTATAACATCGCCGAACTAGTCAACTTTTTGAATGGGCGGCCGGTTTAATCACGTCAAAACCTAATAAAACTAAACAAAATGATGACATATTTAGTGTTAATCCTTATTTTATATTAAATTGTGAAATTTTGAGAAGTTGTTCAAACATTTGGTTGTTTGTTCCTCAATCACGCGTAAACCTTTAAATTGATTTAGATAATACTTGTCAGATAGATGGAGCGAGATATTTTCTATCTCGATATGCATTTCTGCGTTGGATTAACGTGAGCATAACCGCATACCTAGTTATAAACGAGATCATGCAACGTAAAAGTTTCATAGTTAGAATGCTATTAAATCTTAAATTTTGCCTCTAAAATAGATAATTTTATCTATGTTCGAGGCAAACACGGGCAGTTCGCAGTAGAATAGAATGGGCATTAAAAGCTAACAATTTCTGGAATTGGCTTAACTATACTAAAAGTGGGACAACTCACTGTGTCTGTAAATTTAACGTTATAGACATTAGCACAATGAGTTATTTATTATACTTGGAACTGCTAATTAATTTTAAGTAATTTTAAAATAGATTCTTGTTTTTAGAATATCTTTGTTGGGATAATTAATTTGGAGTTATTTCTATATAAGCTTTTATGGCAACAGGAGAGACATTTCTGGATATCACTAAAGCGGTATATTTTATTTATTTATTTAAAACTTTATGCACAAAATAGTACATCGGCGGACTTAATTCCACAGGCATTATCTACCAGTCAACCATTGGTGATGCAGAGATAAAAAATAGTAGGTGCATACATTAGCATGAAATATACACTTACATATACTAAACATATACTAAAGAATATTATAATAGTAACGATATATTACATAATATATACATACCTATAAACATATTATATAATCTAAATAAAATATATACAAATATACATACATACGTATTATATTATTGTTGAGATGAATCTGATAAACTGTCAAGGAGGAGAGCACGTACTTTCCCCTTGAAAGTGTAATGATTTGTGGACATCCTGACTTCTTGAGAGAGCGCATTCCATAGTAAAACGGACTGGACGAAAAAGGAAGAATGTAGAAAACCAGATATATGGGAGGGACAAAGTAAAAGGAGGTTATTGGAAGAACGAAGATATCTATCATGATTTGCAGACAGTTGACAGTTAAAATAAGTGGCTGCATTTGGTGAGGTTAGAATAAAAAATAATACTGTAAGGGCACGCAAACTATGGCGTTAAAGAATGGGTAACCATTTTAAAGTGGATCTATAAGATGCATATGGTCATATTTACGAAGATTATAAATAAATCTAATGCAGTTATTTAGACGTCGGTCATATTTTTTTGAGTAGATTTGCATTTAAGTCGTAGTAACACACATCACCATAGTGAATTAAAGGAAATATCAAGGTCTGCACAAGCATTATTTTTGTCTTATATGGGAGACAGCTTTAGGCGATACAAGGCGCGTAGCGTTCCGGCTACTCTCTGACTGACACTAGTAACCTGAGCTTGCCAATTTAAATTGGAGTCAATGAGCAACCCCAGATCCTTTACAGTAGGACTGAACGGAGTAGGTGTCTCATCATATACAATAGGCGGTAAAGTACTGGAGTTCAGCCTGCTTATCAATCGTTAACTTCCAACTATGATTGACTGACACTTAGTCGGGTTAACAGATAATCCAAATCTGCCAGACCAGTTTCTAATTGTTTCCAGATCAGCATTTACTTTAGCTATGGCTTGAGGAAGATTATCCGCAGTGGCTTGAGCATATAGCTATAAGTCATCGGCATAAAGATGATACGGGCGCTAAAGATTCTAAGTTATAAAGGTAATAAATAGAGAAAATAGTAACGGAGATAAAATGCCGCCCTGAGGAACACTAGAATTGAGGTCACGCCAAGTCGATGACGTGTCATCGATGCGAATCGACTGCTGGCGCCCCTGAAGATATGTCGAGAATCATTCAAGTACACCAGGTGAGATATTAAAATGGGACAGGATCGCGAGTAGGATGTCGTGACTGTCGGCATTGAAGGCGTTCGAGTAGTCAATCAAAGCCAATACAGTGACATTGGTATCCTCCATGCCTGCCTTCATATCACCAGTCACTTTGAAGAGAGCAGAAGTAGTGCTATGCCTGGGCCTGAAGCCAGATTGGAGAGGATTCAATAGTTTGGTTGAGGTTCACACACTCTGCAAGTTGTTTATGTACACAGGCCTTGAGCACTTTAGATAGAAAAGAAAGAATGGATATGGGTTGGTAGTGGTTTGGAAGGGAAGGACCTGAAGTACCTTGGGAAGAGGGATGACGAAGGCATTACGCCACAAGGATGGGAAAATCCCAGAGTCAAGAGAATATATATAAGAGGCATACTTACATACAATAATTTACACGGTGTGTGGTTACTATAGCCAGTGAGAAGAGTAACTGCCAGACCAGCTGTGACTCAGAAATAATAGAAAAATTATGACGTATTTTAAATTTAATGAACGTTTAATGAGAACTCAAACTTTATTATTACAAGTTTTGAAACTAAATTCAATAGTCTAAGTTTGCTATTTGATATTGGACCCTAACAGAGTTTGTACCATGCCAGTAGTAATTACGTCATTTGCAAACAATATCCAATGTTAACCCTATAAATCATACTGTAAAACAGTTTTATTGGCATACAGCAAATATAACCAGTAAATCAAAGTGAGCCCAAAACTTGGGAGTTTATCGGCAAAATTACACAAAACATAATCCCGCTTTATAACTGCGACTAAACAAATAAACTTGAGCCTTTTCCAAAAGTACTACAGATGGGAGTGGAATTAATGGCTCTCTAGCTGTTGAGTAAAAAGGGCTTTTGTTCTCCATGGTAGGACGAAGGGTGGTGCGCACTAAGCAACTGTCACGTAAGGACCTTAGGAGGTACGGATATGAAGTACAAATACTGAAGTATAGGCATAAGAGACTCTTGCCTTTAACGGATGATAAAAGATAAGTATTTAATGAGTGTGGACTAGATTTTTATATAAAAGTGGTGTTGTAGTGGATCTATAGATAATAATATAAGTCAAATTAAGGTATGTGTCAGTCACAGCAAAAAGCATTTATTTATTTATGTAAGTCGCAAAGTAACCCTTATGAACTCCAAAGTAAAGTTAGTTTATTGAACAAGTAACTAACCAATATATAACTTTAGTAAACTAATGTTACTAAAGTTACATTTAGACTATTTAATATCAAATTTAAAACTCGGATGATTCATTCATGCTATATAAATACAATAACAAAACTATATTTGCCTTTTGTCAGCCTCGATGGTGTAGTGGTTAGTGTAACCGACTGCCACGCCTGAGGTCGCGGGTTCGATTCCCGCACAAGTCAAACATTTGTGTGCATGAACATGGATGTTTGTCTTTGTCTGGGTATTTCTATGTATAATATGTATGTATATACAAAAAAAAAGTATATGTGTATGTTTATCCATTGTCTAGTACCCAAAGTACAAGCTCTGCTTAGTTTGGGCTAGATGGTGTTGTGTGTATGTGGTAGAATATTATTATTATTATTATTTTACTATCTGATGACCTGTCTCTTTGTATTGTAACAAAATTTTGTACACAGATAGGTTAAATAACAAAAGAAAAGAGAACGAGCACTGCATTTTCTTACTAATGCACGTCATTATTTTTGTACGCAGTGACTAACCAAATTTCGCATAGTCAAGAGTCCAGTATATATTATTTCTTTGTTAATTAAATTCCACATTTTAGGTGACTGTATGATTGTCATATTTATACGTATATAAATAATTTAGCAAAATGATGCAGATATCTCTGAAAAATAAATAAAAATAAATTCGGTATCTTGATTAAATTTTTTTGAGCAGCTAACTTTGTTACAGTGCCCTTTGTTGTAGAGCTTCAGTGTTACAGGCTTCACGGGCACATGAAAATTTTGTTTCCACGAAGTCTACCCTGTTATACCCAACTACATACAGACCGTATTTTTAGGAAAACGTAAGGGTTAATTTATTAAATTAATCAAAAGCATCGTTTATGAATTTCAGAGTTATGCGCAACTTTGAGATTTTTGAGGTTCAATGTTCTCTTATCTTCGCTGTTGCTGGTGTTGCACCATATTTGTATAATTTTAATTGATATAGGATAATAAGATCAGTTAAGTAAGCTAATTCAGTACACTACTTATATACGGAAAACACACTCAGAAACATTTTCTAAAACGTAATATTTTGGTACCATTATAGAAATCTACCAGGTTTATTTATTTTCTAACGTTTTAGTATTATTTTTAGTTATTATACAAGTTATTCTAGTACTTAACTATAGCTTGCAATAAATTCAACAAGTTATTGCTAAGCACGTTTGTGTAACTTGGAACGCTTCCAAGCTACACACTACTCACTAAATTATTTACCAAGGAAATATCTTAAACCGTTGTAAAATGACAGCTTATTTCAAAGGCTTTCTACGTTTTTTGGATTTTATACGTTCACAAGCACTTACATGAAATTATTTGATTTTTTTGTAGTCAACTTCCGCACTAGGAATAATACCTGTGTCGAGGGGGACTTTACAAACATTCAAACAACGGACACAAAGAACATCCAGACTCGGAATAACCATTTGTGGACCACACAATTTCTTTTCATGTGGGATTCGAACCCATAACACTTGGCGCAAGCAGCGGCGAGGTGACTACTTAAACCACTGCGCCATCTGTGCAGTGAATTATATAAAACAATATTACTAAAGAACCAAAGAATCTATAGTAAATATAATTATGAAAAGGGTAGAAGATTTGGCCATGTGGAAAATATGGACGACTAAATACTAATATGTATATTAATACGTGAAGCAAAAACTCTGTACCCCTTTTTAGGAAAATTGTGCGGACGGAGGAGTATGAAATTTGGCATAGTTAAAGTTTATATGTAGAAGGGCGAAACCTAATATTTTGATAAAATATGCATTAGAAATACATTAAATTAATGGAAAAACACTACACGCACACAACCATTGCACTTGATACACACAGTCGAATCGCGTTCGTATTTCGACATTGTTTGTCTGACGTCGTACAATTCTTTGTAACTATGGTTACCTATACCTTATTTATATGTAATAGAGAAATACAGAAAACAAAGTAGCGAGCTTAGGAATTTTGGTCGAATTTTGACCAGTAGGCGACCGCTAGTCAAGATAGTTTGGCATATGTGAATAACATAGTTGCAAGAGAATATCTAGAGGAAAGTTAACTGATCGCTTTAGAGAAGTTTTGGATAAAGGCCAGGTAAACCGAAGAACTCACATCTATTCGATGTAAGTTAATGAAAGAGAGATATGACAGAATTATAGCGGAAAGCTTTTATTGTTAATGACAGAGTCTTTATAAATTGGTCAACCTGTCCTGTGAGGAATTTTACTATTGTAACACGCTGCTATAAGTGCCAGCAGTATCGGCACGCGGCAAAGACATGTCGCTAGAGCAGTTATAGATGCGGCCATTGTGGTGATCAAGGCCATTCTATAAAGGACTGCGCGAAGCGAGAGGGCGCAAATACGAAACATGCTTGCATTTTAAGAAACCTAGAATCACATTACAGGCGCTGCAGATTGCCCTGCGATACTCATGCCCGAGAAAAGGTACATAAACTCGATCGATTATGGAGGCGCCTAAAGCCTAACTGCCAGCCTAAGCCTAACTTAACCCGATATAATAATTATCATGGAGGAATCTTTATATATAAATCCTCTGTGCGTGTCTTAGTAATTAAACTCCTAAACGGCTGGACCGATTTTGATGAAATTTTTCGTGTGTGTTCAAGTGAATTCGAGAACGGTTTAGTTTTTTTTTCGTGTATAGTACAACGTCTGTTGGGACAGCTAGTAGTTATATAAAACTATCTAAGACCTTTACTGATCGTCGAGTTTGACTGCACGGATGGCGTAGTGGATTAAATTGTCGCCTTGCCGCTGCCATTGAGCTGAGTGTCATAGGTTCGAATTTCACACGGGACAAAAATTTTTGTTATCCACAAATGGTTGTTGTGTTCGTTGTTTGAATTTTTGTAACGTCCATGACACAGGAATTATTCCTAGCCGGGAAACGACTTTAAAAAAAAGTAGTATAAGAAGTTTGAAACTAGTACGTTGATGTAATAAAGCTTGCCTCAATATACGTTAATTAATAGTACCGATTTGTCACTAATTCTAATAAGAAATGTTCATGAAGTTATGCTTTATGAAATTTACCGAGTAGTTAGTTTCTTAGTAGTTAATATTATGTAGAATGAATTAGTTTCAGCTAAGACTGACAGTTATTAATACTATGAATCAACCGTGGAAGGAATCGAGGAAGGACGACAAAATTTAGTGAATATGTTTATTTTTAATTATACTTATAAAAGGTGAAAAAGAGAGAAAGGCCAAGATGAAAGTATACAAAGCACCTGAATGTCAAGACGTATCAAGAATTGAAGAATTGGGATATAGATACAAATGGTCCAAATTGGCTACACTGACAATTAAACAGCACTAAAAATTTTGATGACGTAAACATTAATATCTGTTAGTGTGTAGCTTATGCGTTCCCAAGCAATTTATACGATTAAGATGAAACTTTTGTGTGAGAAAAATAATACAGCCTAAGCACATACACAGACGTAGCACGGAGTCTCAAATCGTACTCGGTAGACGCGAATAGGCTGGCCTTCAATAAAAGTCCTAGTCAATAGAAGTGAGGCCCACGCAATAGTGTGGGCCTCACCTTATTTAACCTAGTCTGACTGTATATATAGTTGTATTTTATCATTTCAACTATCACTAATACTAGTATTAATACTTACTTTATTGATGTATAATTTTAATTTGTCAAACGAATGTAAAAACGATCGTATACCCCGCTTGTGTTAAGCGATTACCGTAGTATAGTATTTGCAGTCCGGGTAAATTACACGCAAAGTTATTAAAGATCGTTCAAAAAGGTTTTTTTTTTTTTTTATAGAAAATGCCCACTCTAGCAATAATTCCTGTGACACAGGGGATTTACAAACATTCAAACAACGGACATAAAGAACACCCAGACTCGAAACAACCATTTGTGTATGACACAAATTTTTGTCCCGTGTAGGATTCGAACTCACATCACTCAGCGAAGTGGCAATAGCGAGGCGACCACTTAAACCACTACACCATCTGTGCAGCATTAAAGAAGTGATGACGAATAAGAAATTCGGAATGTTGTTATGAGAGTTTCATGCTGTAGGCAAAACACAATGACAGTGCTACTACTTTTACGTAATTCCTGACAATTTTCTGTAATTCTCTGATCAGGCCGTCTCATACCATTGCCAGATTTCATCATCATTCTGACTGTTGTGGATATTTCCATTCGTTGTATTATGTAAAACATAAATTAATATATTTGATTGCAGACGACCTTAATCAATTGCATCTTAGCTTCATAGTTATTAACATCGCAGTGTAATAATAATATATTCTACCACATACACACAACACCATCTAGCCCAAACTAAGCAGAGCTTGTTCTATGGGTACTAGACAATGGATAAACATAAATGTATAATTTTTTTTTTGTAAGTACTTACATATTATACGTAGAAACACTCAGATCAAGACAAACATCCATGTGCATGCACACAAATGTTTGACTTGTGCGGCGCTCAGGCGTGGCAGTCGTTTACACTAACCACTACGTAATATTTCACCATGCCAGTTTTGATAGCGCGATAAGATTGACTCCTAGAACTTATTGTAAGTTTTGATAATGTAACGCTGTAGTAATGTTGCCTGCTGCTTTTAATGCAACCAGTGTGACTATAAAACCTACAGCCGGCTGGTGGTAACCGGTTTGTGTAGCTAATGGATGCTGATAACCCTCAAAAGAAAAAGTCGCCATGGTTTATGTCGTGTCCCGACAAAACCTTTACAATGTTATTTTAGTCTACTGAAATTAAACTAATTAATTACATCCCAAACAAAGTTTCATTTAAGTCTACAAAAACACTTAGTCTCCAACCAAACTCCATTTACTATTGAACTTTAAGGAAATTTATGTGAGAATGAAAAAAAATGTGATTAGAATGTTAAGTGGAGTTTTTGCAACATTGCCTGGAGAAAGTTAATTAGTCGGAAAGTCGAGGGTCCGCGGTAATGCCTGCCAGATGTTCATTATGGCTGTTCTCTTTACGCACATAACGATGTTGGTACTAGCTGCTGAATAACTTTGTTCTGAGGTAAAAGTTCACCTGGTACTGCATCAGATGAAGTGGAAGTTGTTACTGTCATGGCATCACTAAAGAAAAACAGGTATTCATTATATTAATATTATTTAGTTACTTTGTCACCAAAACTCAAAGTACCAGTCTGACTTGTTTGTCTCATGATATGAATTTTCTTACTACAAAACACAATCATACTTTGTCGATAGTGAGATTTGGATTTGACTCCCAGATTAAAGTGTTATTGGGTTTATGTGATACAAAATTCTTAGTATCAGCACGGAGACTGGAAACGTAAACTGGCAAAGTCAAAAGGATCGGTCTGTTTTACATGGCACTTCAGGGTGGGGTGATCTACATATACCAACAATACACATATTTCAGCGATTATCGTTTTACATAATATATTTTTTATTATTGATTTGCAATTGAGTGGAAATATATCAGAAAAACAAATAACTAAATCTTTGGTCGGCCACTATTTGGGTCAGGGATTTCGTTTGACAAATAGCGGTAAAGGGTCGGCTTGTGACATTGGGTAACGATTTGCAAGAGCATACGTTTAACGCGGGGGCGGCCGCTGCAGATATTATTTTTGTATGGCTTTAGAAACAGAACGAGGCCCTGATGTTTTGAGATCAAATATTATTATTCATGTATAATGAGAGATGTAAATCAACCAATGGTACTTCTATCTACCGTTAATAAATTCACACCACGCTTTATTCAAGAATAGATAATAATATATTATGTCAAAACTTCTAACTGACGATCGAAATCAATTATCTATCTAGTCAATCCAAATATCTGGAGTTAATATTAAAATTTGTTTAGTAAGGTTCTTACTAAACGAATTTTAATATCATTAATTTCTTATTTGCAATTGACATTTAATTTTAATCATTAAAGACACAAAATTACGATGTTAACTTCGTCATTTTAAGGATAATGTAGAAGCGAGATATGTAGCCAAAATGTTTTCAAAGATGATATGTTACAAGCCACGCTGGAAATAAAATTATAGTTGTTATGATTATAATATAGTATCAGCTGCTTGGATTTCGTCTCTTCCTCTTCACTGTAATGAGGCCTTAGTACATTACGTTGACCTAGTATGAATTGAAAGATTTAACACATCTTTGGAAACATTATAGAGAACCACATAACACAGTTCACAGTTTTTATCACGATGAATTGCCTTGTCATCAATGCTAGCGACAATGCATTTGAAAAGTCGGTAGTGTGCTTTGATTTCAAATTTGAGAGCTGTGTGCGGCAGGCGACGGTGGTACCACTATGTGAAACCTACTCGCCATTGCTGTTCAGCAAAAAATCTAACACACGTCGGATTTACTAAATATACATACATAGATAGATTCATGCCTGCTTCCCAGAGGGTAGGCAGAGACTACGGATTTCCATTTGCTACGATCCTAACACACTTTTCTGGCTTCATTCACTTTTATAACATTCCACACACACGCTCGCCAGTTGAAGGTGCTCTTAACCTGGCCTTTATCCAGAACGTATCCGATCTGATCAAGAAACGTTCGCACTAGCCTTATAAACTTTCTTAGTCAGTCTTTTCTTGTCTTTTCTTTCTACATGCCCAAACCAGCTTAACATACCCTTTTCTATTCTCGTCACTATATCCACTTTCATGCCGTATCTCTCTCTAATCACACTATTCCTTATTCTATCTTTCAGAGTCACACCACATATATTTCTCAGCGCTCTCATTTCTACAGCATTTATTCTGCTCTCATGCTTCTTTTGCCATACCCAACTTTCACTTCCATGCATAAGTGTAGGCACTAATAGTCCTCTATAAACTGCCAAACGTGCTTTCTCGGATACATTTCGACTGTTCATAAAAGTGTGTAGAGCGCCATCCACTTTAATGCCAGCAATCGTTCTCCCTTCAATATCTCCCTCATGTGTACCATCCCTTGTAAACAAAGTACCTAAATATACAAACTCTTTCACTTGCTCCACGTGTTCTCCATCAATCATAATATTACACATCGTCATGCACTCCTCCTTTTCAAATACCATTACTTTCGTCTTGCTTACATTCATTTTCATTCCTTTATTCTCAAAAGCACCATGCATAATAGTTACTATCGCTTGCAACTCTTCCGCCGATGACGCAAGTATTACTTGGTCGTCGGCATAAAGAACATTTGACAAGTAACTCATTCATTCTTAATCCCCATTCACAATCTTTTAAATCTTTTAATGAATTGTCCATGTATAGGTTAAACAGCCATGATGACGCTAAATATATACACCATAAAATAGCTTAGTAATCTACCTACTATAATCACGCCTAGCTTTATTTAATGCTACAACGCATGTAAATATTTTATTCCCTCTAGAGATTACATGAGTGAGTAACACAATAATTTTAATTTTAGTATTATTAAATGTGTGCTCAGCATAAAAAAGGTTTCTGTTTTATTTTTGTGTTGGCTAATTTTAATATAAATTTAGGGTCTATTATAAACCTTTGAAATATTTATACGTGCTTTTTTAAAAACGACGTTGAATGACCGCTTTCACCGGTACAACATACGTAAGTCCACGATATCATTACTCTAATAATATACTTAATACAATATATCCTGGGAGTAGGTAGAGATTGGATTGGATTTTCACTTGCTACGATCCTGGCATATTTCTCTTGCTTCATTCATTTCCATGAAATCCTTAATGTATGCTCGGTGGTTTAAGCTACTCTTAACAGAGTCTTTTACTAAAATATCTATTATCTGATCAGGCAATGTTTGCCTAGGTCTTTGCCTTGCGGCTATCCTACTTATAATTATGAGTCTAATATACTCTCATGGTTGATCTTTTATCGTCCATTTCTTCGGTTCTAATCCAATAGTTTTAATCAAGTAGTCCGACTAGATAACGAAATTAGAAATACTGGACAAATTACTAAGTTAGAAACCTGGTAGTATTAATCGTAGACTAATTAATGAATCCTACTGCTGCATTGTTTGTACCGTGTTATAAAGTAATATTGGCTTACCGTTAAAATTATAACGTTATCTAGATATAAATCCACGACAAGTCCCTAGAGTACTTTTAAAATCAAAAATATGTACCAAACAAAAGGCTTCGTGTTCCTAAGCCTCACAACCAACAATTTCACGCCCACACAAAATTCAATTTCCTTCCTCGCAATTGTTTCCCTCGAAACAGGAACCAATAAATATTTTGAATAATTAAAAAAGCCCACCGCTGCTCCTTTGCGGGAGGAGCAAACGGTTCTTACGCAATTTATTTATTTCCTTTACAAAAATTAATCGAGTCTGTTTATGGAGGGAATCCTCTTAGTACCGCGCGGGACACGTTTTTAATTTACAAACAACTAACAAGCTTTGATGCCACAAAAAGAAATTAATTATAGAAATCGATTTTATAGACCTTCATCCAGGAGATGAAATATTCAATTTTTCTCCGGTAAGAATAAATCAGAAAGAGCCGATTAAAGAAAATTCCAATCGGATTCTACTTTATTCTTTTTCTGTTCGCAGTTCGATGTTTATTTAAACTTGGCTAAAAAAGATTAGCACTACGCTTCCGCCGTCTCATCAACTTGTGCAATCTTGTTTGTATTTATAGTGTTCAAGAAGAAATTATGTTGACGTATTTCTGAGAATGTGGCTTATAATGTTTTTATTTTACCAAATTTTATTTTATGTTTTTACCAAATAGGATTACTACGTCTATTCAATACAGCTTAAGTCTACGTCAATTTCCATTGGAAATATTTTTCTTTGTATACTGGGTTAGCAGTAAGTACTTCTCCGCCTGTTGTGGGCCAGCGACGAGTACGAGCCACCAATTTACTTTATTATTGAAAAAAGGCGTGACCTTGTGGCCCGGGTGCAAATGTATTATAAAAACGAATTATTACTAGCATGAATGTAAAAATAATGTCAAGGAAAGCATCGTATATTGTCAATTTCTGCCAACACGTACAACGTACAGTAAGCAACATAAGTCACATAAGTCATCGTCAGATGGGGTCTTCCTAACTGCTGAGCGAAAACCTTTTACCGTCTATTTCGCTCAATCGCTGCCTCAATAAAGCGAGAGTTAGAGCGACGAAGCTCACGTCACATCAGCTTTCGGATGCGTAGGTTCAAGACTCTCTTATCTGACGAAGACGACTCAGTGGATGGCATTTCTCGTCGTTTCCTCATAAGTTCGAGAGTCTTAGAGTTTAGACTCCCTGTTCTTACACTTTGCGGGCATCCACCTCCGAGACAGCTTTTGTAGCGTTCTGACCATTACTGCTATAATAAACTTAGATTTTCAAATTCAAATTCAAATTCAAATCTTTATTCGGTCTCGATGGCGTAGTGGTTAGTGTAACCGAATGCCACGCCTGAGGTCGCGGGTTCGATTCCCGCACATTTCAAACATTTGTGTGCATGAACATGGATGTTTGTCTTGCTCTGGCTATTTCTATGTATAATATGTACGTATTTACAAAAAAGAAAGTATATATGTATGTTTATCCATTGTCTAGTACCCATAGTACAAGTTCTGCTTAGTTTGGGCTAGATGATGTTGTGTGTATGTGGTAGAATATTATATTATTATTATTGCTTTGCCACAATGTAGTAGGTATATAATAATAGATGGTAGACTTATAGCTAAGAATCAATTGTGGACCCTGCCGGGCACAGCATACTAAATATATTATATTAGGAGAAAGGAAGAGGGCATGTCCCTTAATATTTTTATTATATAAATAAATTATTATTAATAATTATTTATGGTATTTATTAGTGTTTGAAAATATTTTATTACATGCTTTTATTTATTTATTTATATATTTAACTTATTGCACCAATTTAAATTTTTCTTGGGGTATATAGTATGTATTAATGAATTTAATTATTGCATTGTCTATTTATTATATTGAATACGATTCTCTAAACAAATTTTAATTATTGTTACCAATTACAATATTTGGAATAGCTTATTGTTGCGCTGTTTATATTTATACTCTAATGCCAAGTATTAGAATAGTTAGAGATAATATATGTATATATACATTATTATAGATTGTTACTTTTCATCCATGTATTCTTTTATAGTGTGGTAGTTTTTTTGTAGATGAAAGTGTTTTAACTTATTAATAAAATTATTTGGTTTTCTTCATTCTTCATAGGTTCAGGTAACTTGTTATAAAATTTCATGGACATAACCAAGGGGCTTGTAGAAAGCATAGTGAGCTGGGGAGTTGGTAGGTTTAGTCTGTTTTTATGTCTAAGTGTGTAGTTGGTTTGAATGTTTTCTCTTATAGTGTAGTATTCTGGATGCTTTCGAACAAATTTATAAATTTCTAAGATGTAAATGCATGGTAATTTAAAATTTTGAGACTATGAAAATGAGGTTTGCAAGAGTCTTTTTCTTGTATATTTACTAATATTCTAATTAATTTCTTTTGTAGGGTGAGTATAGAGGGTTCTTCTGTACTAATAACTTTTAAACTTTCGCATTGCATGATATATATATAATATGTAACGGGTATTAACGCGATCATGCATAATGTTTACCTTTTTTATGCTTGACGTTTCGACCAGGTTACACCAGCCGTGGTCACAAGCTGACTCTTGCTTTTGTTCTGTACTGTTGCCCCAAAGTATTATACCATAGCTAAACCAAGAATAAGCATATGCGTAATAAGTAACGAGAGCAGTTGATAGGTCTGTGGTCTTTTTAACTTCATGTAGAGCGTATGCAAATTTTGATAGTTTTGCTCTTACAATTTTTACATTGGGTTTCCAATTAATTCTCTATTATAAGCTAAATATCTATTATAAGCTAAATTCCTTAACAATTTCGAATTGGAGCCCTTCAAAACTGAAATTTATATTTAATGATGTCTTTTGATGTGGATGGAAAGGTATTATTTTAGTTTTAGTGTAATTTATTTCTAAATTATGTTTTGTCATCCAGTCTGTAGTTTTAGTTAGTATTGAATTTATATTATAGTTGCAATTTAGGTTGGTTTTACAAGACACCAGCAGGGAGATGTCATCTGCAAAAATGGCATAGGGACCTTCTATAATTTTTGGCAGGTCATTGATGTATATGAGGTATAATAAGCATCCTATCACACTGCCTTGGGGAATTGATGCGGTTATATTTTTATTGCTGGATTGAATTCTTTCTATTGTGTTTGTATTTTGGTTGAAAAATTATATTTCTACTAATTGTCTTCATTTAAATATGATAAATATTTGTCATAATTTTGAAGAATTAAGGCTATCAAAACCTCACAACTACTGTGTATCGACTTATGTTGCTGACAGTACAATGTTAAAAAAACAAAATGCATCAGGTGTCCCTGCGACAAAACGATATCTTGCAAATCATAACGCTCGCACGCTGAAGCATATTTCTTTTTACATTTACACATTTCTATTTACAATGATATTTGTTATTGTAAATAGAATACGGAGAAACGTAGATAACCACATTTTTCAGTATTATTTTACGTAAACGAATATAAAGAGATTATAATGTACATACATAAATAGGTAAGCTTTACTCGTAATTGAATTGTCTTACATCAAACCCTAAAGCCTGTTAGACCCAAGCGTTGACGAGGTTTTTAATTCAATTCTCTTTAATGTATAATTTGGACAACGACGTTTAAGAGCGTTCGCTGTTTTAATTTTTTATTGTATCGTACCGCAATTTTATTTTATGGAAACCTAAATGGGGGTAGCCAAGTGAAGAGAGCTTTGGACTG
Organism: Catocala fraxini; assembly: GCA_930367265.1. NCBI lineage: Eukaryota > Metazoa > Arthropoda > Insecta > Lepidoptera > Erebidae > Catocala > Catocala fraxini. Next base: position 8,280,156 of record OV884025.1, on the reverse strand, counting down.
CTATTCGTACGCACTTCTAGATTTGCCACGCCATGCATGATACATGGTCTATTTAGTGTAAATAGTTATTTTAATATATTTAAGGGCAGAAAACTATCGTGCGTAAATCTTCTTGTCTGGGAATTAGTTCTACGTGACGTTCTTGTGAAGTCTGTCAGCCCTCACTGGTGATGGACTGTGCCTAACCCTTATTATACTATATACAGCCTAGCTTAATATAGTATGTATGTATGTATCTTATGTGGGGGCCAGTCAGTGCAGACCGGCGACACTTCGATCCAGTGGGATCTTTTATGTCGACACTCTCCCAATAACGACTGCCATAGATGTTCATGGCAGCCGGGACCGACGGCTTAACGTGCTCTCCGAAGCACGGAGCAGGTGATAATTGTCAATCAATACGCAAATAATTTCGAAAAGTCATATAACTACCGAAAGTCAGTGGTTACTAATATACTATTCTACCCAATCAACGTCTCGATCCTATTCCTTGAAGATACTAGTAACCTAGTGTCTTACGAAGCAGTCAATATGAATATTATTGTGGCTTCTTCAATTCCAGAAAGATATTTTGATCAGAATAAATTTTTGACAAGATAGCTGAATAAGGGAACAGTTATAGGTAGTTTTTATCTGCCAGTAAGGCGAAGGTATCGTGAAAACTTGGTTAATTATTGTGATTATTAAATCTTGGTAACAATTATATACATATTATGATATATTCGAAATTCTTAACAATTTTAAACAATCTTCGTTATGCGTGCTGAAAATTTACCAAGTGCTAACTTCATAACATTAAATGCTTATGTGAAGTGGGTTTACATCAATAGTACAATGCGTGCGATTCAAAACCATCACCTCTCGATCGCTCCAAGTTTTATGATTTACTAGCTGACCCCGCGCAACTTCGTCTGCTTCACATAAGAGAATTTTCCCAGTGTTTGCAACATTTTTCATTAATGTGCCGCTCTTATTAGTTGTAGCTTGATGTTATATAGCTTATAGCCTTCCTCGAAAAATAGGATATCCAACACTAAAATAAATTTTTAATTCGAACCAGTATTTCATGAGATTAGCGCGTTCAACCAAACAAACAAATAAACTCTTCAGCTTTATACTATTAGTATAGATATGTTAAGCTAAAATTGTTAAGAAGTATTATGTTTAACTCACTCGCGCTATCCTGTCCCCCAACCGGTCCTTTCAATACATTATTTACGAAATTATCTTCGATAGATTACAATGCTATTCACCAAAAATCACACGCATAATATATATTTTCTTTGTATTCATGGAAACAGTATAACTAACATAAAGGATAATAGCAAGGAAGAGAGAGAGTATAGGAATACTCTCACATTGGTAGGTACCAATGTTTCAAAGTACCCGGTAGCCATATACAAAATTTTCACCCTCCTGTAAAACCGGCCATCAGAAATAATGTCAAAAGTTCCACCTCAGCGATAATTGCGTCGGCAATACCGTATCATACTCATTTGCTTGACAGACTAATGTCTGAGTTAAGCTACATTTTGTTCGGCCACCATCGGCGACAAGGGAAATCATAGTCCAGCGCATGTTTATTATTCATGACCGACGCCCGCGGATTTCATTACGAGCAACCTCTCCGTGGGGGGGACAGTTTGACACCTTATTACTTTTGACTGACTGTTTTGTTTATGGATGTTTAATTGGGCTTATTTTATGCTTCCTTTGCTTTCGGTATTAGATATACTGGGTATGATTTTGAAGGTGATGATTTGTGTAGTGAATTAGATGAATTGTGATGATTACACTTCATTAAAAGGACTATGACGACATCTAACTGCTTTTAAATATAAGTTTAGGCCTTATATTATATCTTCTTGCAATCTTGTAAAAACTACATTTATAATATTATAACCGTATAGAATTGTCGGGGAAAATACGTACTAATTCATTACATAGAAATACTGTACAAACACCAGCTTTAAATTTGTTTTGGGCCGAATTGTTGAATTTGTATAAATAACATTCATAGCATAGGGATCATAAAATTAATACAACATGGTATGTTTGTGTAGTAGCATATACGCATGTTTTGATAGAAATATATATTATAATTCTATGAACCTAGTAACATAAATACTGTTTACTGTACTTTACTTTAATATTTTGTTAATATTCAAGTAAAGTACAATCTACTAATAAAATGATTTCCTCAAGTTTCATCTGATCCAACAATAAAGTATCACGTAAATTTAAATGTTACAATTTAATTCTGGTTAAACTATCTTGGTAAAAACATTTCCATATAATATGCGTTATGTTATTTTATGTATAAACATTCAAACGCAATTATAAATTGTTAATGAATAAATGAAATGAAATGTAAACTGTTAACAACCACGAAGACGACGGCATTCGCTGTCAGTAGGCATCAAACCTTTCTCAGTGAGTAGGGGTTAATTCGTGTTAAGCCTTCCACAAATGTGTACTACCTGATTACAGTCAGTTTCGGGATTATGAAAAGGCTAATGCAAGCATATGTTGCTTTAAATTAAGAATAACATTAATTTGACACAACCCACCTATTTTTCAATCTACCTGCTTATTTAGAACCCAGAGACGGGCTTAATACTTAAGACATCATCTGCCAGTCAACCTTACGTTGAAGCACATATAGCTTAAGGAATTTTACGTTATGTAAACGACTACAGTATACACAATAATGCAAAATATCAATATATACATACGCTTTACGTATAGGAATAAAACATAATTATACTCAAGGAGAGTACCAGAAAGAGTCTGTCTCTTTTTCTTGAGCTCAGAACATAACTGAAAAACGTGAATGCTTTAGACCTTTCGGTCTTTCGGTTATGTGCAAGCAAACCACTTTCTCCTCACCTTTCCTTCGTTATATACTTCCTTTACCAAATATTACAAGATTGCCTTAACCTGTCAATTGCTGAAACGCCAGACATAGTTCAAAGTCGATTGTGTCTGGCCGCGGGTGGTCCGAATGTTAATAGTTTATGTGCACAAGACGCATTAAGGAAAGCTATATTCAAATGTAGGTATAGGTAGGCATTTTCCATACATTTTCTTTCATTTCCTTTGGGTCGGCCAAGTGCGAATCATTGATACCTTTGGAATCTGGTGTCATCAGGCAGTAGCCTAGAATGTCCCTTATTGTGCAGGCCTTACACTTGTTTGCCATCTTCGCTGTATAAATATAGTCAATTTACATCTTATCTCTGATGAGATTAAACTCATAACAGTATTATAAAAATAGCGGGGGACTATTGTTCACTGGAAAGTATTGCCACAATAAATCCCGTTTATTTTCAATTTACCATGTCGAGACCACTTTCCGTTTTCAATTAACGATCTACTAGAACAACCCACATTTCAATTTGAATTCAGTGACAACGCAGCAAAGCTTTTGCATTTCCACATGATGACACAAGAAATAGGTTTGAACAACGAGAATTAGCAGCTCTGAGCGGGACAGCCTCCGAAATGAAATCCGCGTCAAACGCCGCCGGCACAAAACTGAATAATTGGATTAAAAATGAAATAGTGAAAAAAGCAGATTACTATAAAACAGATTTAAAATGTAGGGCAGACTATAATCTTCTTATTAAACATTTTACTTTTAAAACCTGACCTTTATGAAGGTAGCTGGACAAGTTCAGGTATAACTTATAAATACTGGAAAAAGGCAAACGATATATCTTTAAAGCAGCCATTCATAGGCTTTGGGTTGGTAAGTACTAACTTATGTAAGATTGAGTCACGAGAGATATCAGCTACGTGCATAAGAGCTAATACGAGGAAATTAAAGTATTATCTTCAGCTGACTGCACGGAGCATATGTATGGGTGTCTGGGTATCGTGTTAGACACCAATATGAAGTTTTATGACTGTAATCTTACGCATAGTAGAGCTGATTTTCAGTCGCGTTGCTTATTAAGATTAAATTTTTCGTATTACAAATTTCGCTTAATATATTCTAGTTGAACTACTTTAATATTTGTTAAGCGTACAAAGTCATATAAAACTATTTTCTAGAATAATAATGTTCAACTTTATTTTAAATAATGGTAGATAAATCTAGAAAATGTTATATATGATCGTTATGAAATCTGTGACTAACTTTATTCCAATTTGATTGGAATTTATTACCTACGCAAATTCTAAAGTTATCAATTTGTCTAACTAAACAAATAAACATGTCAAGAAATACATTATGAAGTAAAATAATTATGCGTTTTTTTGTTTGATTTCTACTGAAGTTTGATCCTCGTATTTAACAACTTGACATTGAAGCATAGTTTCAATGTCAAAGTGAAACTTCAAATTCGATTATCTATCAGCCAGCCAATACCTAACCATGACAAATTCTGGGGCAAACTTTAAAACCGAGGTACAATGGGCGGCCAAACTGCACGTAATTGATGTATGCAGTAACCACTAACCCAATTCCGCTGGATGTGGACCCAGTTTAATTAATGACGTCACTTGATGTCATGTCATCATTACAGGGGACGGATGAGGGAGGGAGGAGGGTTATAATGCGTGACACTGTGGTCTATGACAGTTGAGTTTGGTTTATACACTGATAGACATGACCTATATAAGTGCCACTGATTAGTATTGATCCGGATTGTACCGAGCTTACGTCATTGATGACCTGATTTACAGAAAATCTAATCTTTTAACATTTAACTCGAGTTTTGTAGTAAAAATGCATAGTTTCTTTTGTTATACTCTAAAATTTTGAACGAAAACGATCGATTTTATTTTCTGATGCTAGCGCAAGCAAAACGTAATTGGCTTTTTAATTCGATAAATTCTTAATCATTGTCTGTGACTGAACAAGGTGATAAATTTTAGGTCTGTTTGTACAATCATAACGTATGGTTTGACCGTAAGGCATTACAATGTTTTTGTAATTGTGTGTCCCTTCAAAGTATGTAATAAAAAGTTGTGGTCGCCATTTAAGTGTCGTGACGTGCACGTGTTAAATGAACATTTCGGCCTTATACCGTTAATACCTGCTAAAAGATTAGGAAAACTGCTTTCATGGAAATCGATCTAAATGACGCTGAACAAATTGCAAAATATTTATTTACCGTGTCTATTTCAATAAATTATAAACGAGGAAAAATCCAATAAATTAGGCAAAACTTGAACTAGCGACCTAGACATATAATCTCTTGGTAACTTACGCAACTAAGCATCGTCCTAGAAGTTTATAGCAAGACTATACGACGCATTACTAGAAGATGAAATCTAGACGAACATAAATGCCTTACTTTGTAATACTATCCTGCTAATGTTACAAATGTAAAAGTTTGTGAACTTCTTTTAGTGTTTGTTACTTAGTCATGCGTTGGGGTGGATTTGAACGAAATTTGGCACACATATTTACCATAACCTTGATTAATACTTAGGATCATTTTTTCTTTGTATACGTGCCCAAGTTATATTCGCTAATATTATTTTAAAGATGACTTAAAATAACACTTATCTTTCAGTGATGGACGTCCCATGGGAAGTACGAGTGCAGTCTTCCCACGGCGTAGCTGGTGGTGCAGCACTGCTTACGTGTACCGTGCCCTCGACCGTCAAACACCACATCACCGTCACTAGATGGTTTAAGGATGGAGCTGTTCTTGCACCACTTGCTGCTGAAGCTGGTGAGTAACGGTATTTGGTATTTTAATAAGTGACAAAGACTGCTTGCAGGATAGTGTATATGTACATGTAATTTCAGAGTCGGGCAAAGTGTTATTGCGCTTTCTTTTAAAGAAATTCTCAGTAGCAGTATCCATACAGTAACCAGTACCATACTATGTACCATAGTAATCACAGTACCAGACTCCAGTCTGGTACTGTGTTTGACATACATATTGATTTCTCCCTACGATGTAGAATCTGAAATCATAGTTGGTGAAATGTTGTTTTCCTCTGCCTAAGACTTAGAGGTGAGAAGCGTAAGACTATGTTTGTATGAGTGATAAAGCCCAGCGTTTTAAATTAGTTTTTAATAATATGAATAAATACATGACTCTTCATGTGTTTATCCAACGCTCTTATAAGAAACTGGCGTATAAATAGTAACACTGTTAATGCATTTCGCGTAAGAGTTTCGAAGCTTCAGTTTTGCCATATCTTTGCTTTCATTCAACATATATGTAATCTGTGTTCCCTAGGGTCGCTAATGATATTGCATATGATTATAGGCTACGTCAAACTTTTATTATCATGTATTCTGCATGGTTATTTGCCAACTTTGTTGTATAGAATAAACAGACGCTCGCAGTCAACTCTTAACAGCTACTTTCATTACGTCAAATCAATCTCGAATATGCGATCACCTGGCATGTAAGCAGCGTGTCTACTCTACTACTCGTGTGTTAGGTATAAAGATGACAGACAAAACATCATTTCCTATTAACTGAAAGAGCTTTAAGAGATTTAAACCACTATTACACAATGGTGTCTTTATGTAAGCCTATTGTGTGAGTAGCCTAAGCTAGCCATACGAAAGACGATTATTATTGTAGTATTTTGAAGTAAGGATAAATAACGTGTTTTGTCATAGTATGTCAAAGTAAATAGACATATTTTCATAGAATAAGTGTCAAAAATTAACTGTCCATAGGTGAAGAAGAACAAGTCAGCGTGTTGTCGCTTTAGGATGCACTCATGTTTACGATCGATTGAGGTTACGCAGGGTTTTAAATTTTCAAATTTATTTATATTTTGAGCTTGGAATAAAAAAAATATTTGAATTTACTATCGGTTCATAATTCTCGACGTCTAGATTAGTATCAACAAAATGTAATAAAAATTCTTGTAACTTAAAATATTATTACCCTCATATTATATAAATAAGCAAAATATATAAACTAAGGCGTGAGTTTTTATGATAATAGGCACAAAAAAATCAGCAGTTATATTGAATTTAAATAGAATTATTCATAGTCGATAACCGCTGTAATTGAGCTATTGTATACGTACTTAATAAAATATTTTACCTTTGATGACGAAATCCATAATTTGATTCAGTGTGCAAAACTTTTTTATTATCATCGGAAAGTTATTAGTAAGAAAAATAATGATCAGCAATCAAGAAAAGTTTTTATTGACATTGCCATTCTCGCTCTTTTACGAATGCCAACAAAGGATTCCACTGTCAAACATGTTTTTCAACATAACCCGGCTTAGCTCCGATAGATACACTCTCGTCTGGAAAGTTGCCAACAATACCGACCATGGACCTTATAAAATCGAAATTAATTTCTACGAAGGGGCCAAATGGCCGATTATTGCTTTCCAAAGGCGAAAATTAAGAATTTTTCGTTAATCCAAGTGTAGGGAGCGGCTGTCGGCGACAGGAACAAGGCACTGAACTTGCTTTATGAGTTCCGAGCTCTCGATTAAAAGTGGAAAATTCGATTAATGTTTTCATTTAGGGACGGTTCCGCTCTTTTCGATTACTGTGCTGCGTAATGACTCATTCAACTTCCCGGACATTTTTGCGAGAAATTGTTTTTTAAGCTGATTTTATATTTGTTCTTGGAACTTTTGTTAATATTCGCTGATTCTGACATGGCCGCAATTTGTTTTTTACGTCTAGATTAGTCTTGTGTATGAATCTGATACTTTTTGCAACATTTCGCTGGTGTTTTGGTTACATAACTGGATTGTTATAATCCAATACATTATACGAGCTTAGGAGGCTTATAATGGATGAGCTCGCGAACCGAGGGATATTGCACAAACCGTTCGATTTAGGGATTAAGTACTCATATGGATGACCGCTATTTACATATAAGAATAACTAGGACTTACAATGTTCTAGAAATTAATATAATGGCACTGTTGGCAGGGTCTTTAGTATCATAACAAAGACAGATCAGATTTTATTTCTCTTTGATGACTACTAAACTTATTCTTCTATGCTGATACTTCGTAGTTATAGCAATAAACAATAACCAAGTGTTTAATTTTTTGGGAATAAATTTGCAAAATAATTTCTACCTTATTCTCTAAATATAAAAATAATGAGGATGTCGTAAGAATGACACAAATAATTTATGTTCCAAATATTATACAGACAACAACTACTGTTACAAAACGTAGAGATTAAAAATCTAAATAACTATCCAATACTTTAGTATTGGATATGACAAGTTCGCATCGACAAAAAAATACAAGTTTTCTTTGTTAGCACAGATACGTCCATATCAGTACAACGTAATCGCCGTGAGTCCATATTTTAGTATTTATGTGATGGTATTCAATAGTCTTCAGGCTAAGAATATATTAACATATTGAACGGATTGATAACGGATGTTTGTTGTTAGCCCTGCAATAGTGTTTTCATGTTTGCGTATGACTTTACGATAAAAATGATGGATTCGTAATAAGTAAACGTTCTAATTTGCCGTGTGTACGAAGGCATGCTATGAAGAAAGAATGACAATATCAGATCACAAGCTTTGATCACGCTTTCAAACAGAAGAACACGCACCCGTGGAAGAGCTTCTATGCGGTGCGTGCATATCCATGGTCAAAATCATCACCATAAAAATGGACAAAATTATCACTATACAGTATCATTACAAAATCATTTAGATTTGAGATCCTTTCTTAGCACCTTAAATATCTCGAATCCTTGAATAAATTTTGATAAGAACACAATACAAAACAGTTTCATCAAGAGGAACGTCTAAAATGGCAACTGGAGACGACACGGAGATAAGGACGTCACCGGTGAGCGGTGCGTAACACCGTAATTATCAGCTACGAGTCTGGCTGCCTCAAACGTCTTAATTAATACAAAGCCCTTGTTGAATTGATACGGTCCGCTAGCAACGCGGGGCGCTACAATGGTGCTTGGTAATGAATTGATGAATAATATTATAATAATTATTTTGAAAAATACCCAACCAAATAGGAACTTCTAGCTATGGGTATTGTAAATTATATTTAGCAATTCACACAGAGTTACGACAAGCAACATTTTATTAAAAACGTCTATGAGAATAGCGATATAATCTAAAGTAGTAGCATAAATTGCACGATAAATATTGTACAGTTTTCCAAGTTTTAGCTTTTTATATAATATATTAATTTTAATATTACTAAATCTATACCAGGATTCAAAATTATATATATATATAATATTATCCTTATTAGTTTCGGGTTAGATTCCCGGGATGGACAAGTTTCATAAGGTTTTCACTTGGAAAATTCCAAGCAGCAGCATCAGAATGAACCTGTGCCTGGTAGATAGTAAAAGGCTCGCTAAATGGGCCGCCAAACCAAGCCCCAGTAACATGGGCTGGTGAAATATGGCTTTAATACAAGTCAAAATTAAAACCAAAATCATCAATCATCCGCTAAACCAAGATGAATACAATTTGAAATGAAAATAGCTTTTACCCCGAGGAACGATATGCCCTTATAATCTAGGAAAATTTGCAGGCAATATATACATATATTTGTAAATTACCTTATTAAGATCTAAGGTATGGTAACATGACTCAAGGGGAGGAGCATAATCACACTACACACTTTTTACAGCCGATATTGTAGATGACCAAATCGGACAAAAGATTTGTCTAAAAACATAAACAGAGTAGCAATAATCTAAACGATCTTTCACAAAGATAGATTTACAAAACAAACAAAAAAGACGAGATGCGAAATACATCCTCTTATTATAATTGAAAGAAAATATATAGAACTACTAACAAAACACAAACAGTATCTAAGTGATATCTTAAGAACCCCTACATCCCCTATCTCGGTATTACAGGATTAATCGACAATGGGACAATTGTGCTGACTGTTGAATTAATAATCGGGCGCGAGATAACGCCGCGGATCCGCGTATCAGCACGGGTCATTGAATACGATGGGTTTGCGGCCGTTAAGGGTACAGTAAGGAAGTGTGTGTCTTTATCTCTTAGTTAAGGTTGACTTGGCTAGAAATCTGCTAAACGTAATAATCAAATAGAAAGAAAAATACCGACTTACATGCATTCAGACAAGATTTCGTATTTTTATAATATAGTATTATTTTGTAAATAATCCAAAGTTACTAAAATCTTCTTAATTCATTATTCGAATTAACCACAACCAATGTTGGAAATACAACGTCTAATAAATAAATCTTTCGGTATTTAATTCGTCCATCGGTGTAAAGACGTTCATCTCCAGATACAGTGCTTATATTATTGTCTCGAAAAAATATTCAGGCAGATCAAATAAATAATTTGTAGGTTATAATTGGATTTGAAAGTTTGTGCTGTTTTATCATATTAAAACAATAAGTATGTAACCATTTGGTATACGTTTGTTTCTAAAGATACCACGCGTATTCATCATACCTAAATTAACTGCATTAACTGCGTAACTTGACACTTTAATGTATATTACAACATCAAAGAGAAGTCGATTTAAATAGGATTATCGCCATCGATTATTAAGCAACTTTAAACATAAAGAAACCCCCTCATATTATTTTAGATTTACCCTAAAACAATACGGTAGAAAAATCCTTTGAAGTTTTAGTCGTTGAGCAATTCAGTCCAGCGTACGCCACCGTTGTCCTTTAGTAAAGAAGAACAGAGCAAATTGAATAGAACTCTCTCAATTGTCGGCGCGCGGCAATAAGATTCAAACTTTACGTAAAAGTTAAGCAGCGCTAATGCAAGTTTAATGTCCGTCTTTGATGCAGTTGGAGAGAATTACCACTCTGCGTTTGAACAGATAAATCTTAAGTTTCTAGAAGCGAACTATCATTACCTATAATTTTTATGCCACTAAGTGGCAAACTTTCAAACTTATCTGAGGTATGAAGTTCAGTGACGACAGTACCCTACGTACGCTTGTAATACTAGGTTACCCTTGTTTTGTCAACACTATGAATATAGTAGTAGCCGTGTACCGCCAAAAAAAGATTAATGTTTTACTAAGTCAAGGTGCTTCTATAAGGTGGCAAGATTAAAATGTTACAGATCTTCACGAAGTTATTATATTGATAAGTAATAATAATAATAATCTTTATTGTTCAGAAAAAATACATAGCTAATACAGATAAATCACTGGTCTCCACACTAGGATTCCCTGTGTCGTGGAGACCAGTCTCTTTCATCGTGGTTCAAAAGATATAATATAACATATACATATGTACAATAAAGGAAAATTAAACCAAAACAGAAATTATATGATGAATACATGGCGTCCTGCAGTAAGTGCGTACGAAAGTATAAGTAGTGAGTAGTGTGATGTTGGTGTGTGTGTGTGAGTGTGTGCGCGCGTGTGTGTGTGTGTGTGTGTGTGTGTGTGTGTGCGCGCGCGCATGTGTGTGTGTGCGTGTGTGTGTGTGTGTGTATTTGTGAGTGTGTTTGCGTACATATGTGTGTGCGTATGTCATGTCTCCATAACAATATATATCATGATAGTATAGTAGTAAGATCACATTGTTCCACAAAACAACAGCCCTACCTCTACATCAACTATCTTCAGAATTAATAATCGTCAACTACAGCTTATATTCACAGATTGTTTACCTACAACGGACAGGAAGATATCTCACATATTCGTGTGAGCTAGACAATATCATAATTTGCTGAGTCAAACTACAGCCATATGCGCTTTGTCTGGATCATCTCCAAATCTTGCGAACATATTGTTTGGCTTGCAGGACAGATGCAAAGTTTACTACCACATTTATAAAATGTTTTGGTTTATAAGCGTTTGACTCCTGCTTGTATATTAGAAAATTGTTTACGAAAGATAAAAGATTTGCTCTATTGGTAATTTTATTTGCTTCATTGTACATTCAAGGTGCAAGTATTGCTAGCACAAATATTTATGACTAGACTTTTTATGACTACAGCTTCGCTCATCTAGATTTTTGTTCATAAATTTTTATTCATCGGCAACAAAGTTTTTCAGAAAAAATGTTATTCCTTTTCTGTACACCTGACTCGATTGATCGTCATGTCATATACACGTTGTATATGACATGATGATCAGTCGAGTAGTTAAACGAACCAAACAAACAAACTCACATTCACATTTATATTAATAGTTAGGATAAGGATTTGAATGTATCAAACTACAAATAGGTTACTACAAGTAATCTTTTAAAAAAACCCGACGTATATAACAATAAGTTATAAACTTAACTGTCTTTCCATTTCAATATCAGTCAAGCTCTAAGATCTGAAATAAAAAAGGCTAATTTGCACCATCTAGTGGGACAGACCAGCTGCTTCGCGACAAAGTTGGCAGTTTCGCCGGCGTTTATGCAGATTACCCGCGCGCTTGATTTAATATCCGCCCGTCGGTAGTTTGAACAACTTACTCTTAAAGCTTTAGCTACACAACATTCTTTATATTATTTATTGTGTTTTCTATGTAGAATTTAATATAGTTTGAGCGTTTTGGAAATGAAATGTTAATATTAGTGTAATAGAATACATTTCTTAGAACGCTCATATAGTTTTCCTGCGGCACAAAACATGTATAAACTATTTCTGCTGAATATCGTGACTTGGTCTCGTTTATTCAAATAGATATCTACAAAGGAGCTGTTATCGTTCTTAACCAAAGTATAATTTGATTATAGTAATTGAAAATAACAATTGTGTTATTTTATTACATTATATGTTCGTGTGTAGTTCTTTAACTACATAAGTATTGACTTACTAAATACACATACTTAATGTAATGCTAGGTAACTAGGTCTTACTCGCGATAAAGTATTTAAATGATAATATATACCTATTGATTGCCCGACGTTTCGATCGACTTGCATGATTGATCGTGGTCACGGGTTGACTGGTGTGAACTCAACAGCGACTTCGTGAAGTACCGGTTTCGGCAACTACCCTCACTTGGTTATTATTATTTATATCAGCATTGTCGATATTTCGAGACACAACATTTTTATTATTAGTATATTACTTTTTAAATACTTTATCGCGAATAAGACGTACTTAGCATTATATTAAGTATGAATGTATGTATATAATCGTTATACGCGTATTAACCGGTCGTATACCGCCGGCTCGCATACCAGCCGGCAGATTTGTACCCGTCGTAGGCCGGTGGCTCGCATGCGAGCCACCAAATTGGTTTTACGTTAGCTTAAGCTAAAGCGAAGGCGGCGCGCGGCGTTTTGGCGCCAATTTGGTGGCTCGCATGCGAGCCACCGGCCTACGACGGGTACAAATCTGCCGGCTGGTATGCGAGCCGGCGGTATACGACCGGTTAAATGAGGTCAGATGTCGCCCAGAGATGCGCAGAGATGGCAGTAAGTCATGAGATTGCACATTTCCCACAAGGATCATTAAACGCAATGCGCTCTGCTGAGCTTAACCACTTTCCGGAAAATAAACAACTAAAATATTTTATAACAATTTATATAATCGGTGACTCATGACTATTCTTATTGAATAGTGATTTTTATTTTGATGTTGTATATGAGGCATAATTTATATTAGAAATGAGAGAGTAAATATCCGCTTTTTTAAGATTACTTGTATAAAGAAAGTTGTGGTTATGATGCAATTTGACATAAAAGAAGTTTGAACCCTGTGATAGACATGTTAGAAAATAGTTTTTACAGCTGTTGTGACAATTAGTTTCTACTATGTATTAACAACATGTAATATGCAGATAATAAAAATCCAAATCAATAACAAGATAGACCTTTTTGGGAATTGATAATCTCATTTGAATACAAACAAATTGTTAAAGTTAATTATAAAATTAATTTACACCAGAGTGTTTTAGTACATCAATTTCAGGTGAATGTAATATTAATTTAAATAGACAACCATAAATAAGGAATGACTGACAAAAAACCACATTAACCTTAAAGACTTGGAATACCAGACATCATTTAAACACGTTGAGTCTGGCCGTTGTACCGCTGCAACTCAACGGATTGAAACAGTCAAAAATGTGTCCCAAGTAAGAATCAAAAACTTATAAGGACGACGTCTGTTTTAACGACTTCGTAAATCATTGCAGCATTTTCCCCAGAACATATAAACAATATTATAGCTAAAGCAGAAATGTCGCGTAAGATTTACGGAGTTCCACTACGCAGCCGTGGCACGAAAACCTAGAACGTTGGAAATGCATACCTTTGTTCCGTGGCACCCGGAGTAAGTTGACTGTCTGATCGCTGAGGACGCAAAACAATCCAACGCTGAACTAGAATTGTAAGGAAATGTAAGAGCTGCTCTAAACATTTTCGATATTCATATTGAAGTTGCTGCAGTATTCAAATGCTATTAAACCAATGGTTTATTATTAGGTCTACTGTATTTAAGACTACTGCTTAAAATTTTCCATTAACTTTGAATTCAGTCAGAGATAACGATTTGTAAGTAAACATTTTTTTAGATGCATTAGATTTAGTTTCATAATTAACGAGAATATAATAAATTGTACCACGTCACGACTTAAAAGCGAGTAAGATTTTAATTAAAGCGTCTACTAACTTTCATCCCTATTTAATTTACCACCGATATAAACTTGAGATTAAGTACATCGAATTAAAAAGGCGTATTGTCGTTTATTTAAGTGTGTATTTTTACGGATTCTTATCAGCGTGCGACAGGCGTTTCGTCAAGTTATCACCGGTGTTACCCATCTCGCCATCGCTGCGTAGCTTAACTCCCCAACTATATACATTCATTTAACAGCTTTGACATTCACTTTTATCGTTATTTGAATGACGCGCCGTTCATAAACCCGACATAAAACAACTTAAAGCGGCGATAAAGGATCAGTTAATTTCTAGACGACATTATTGTCTCCTTAGAACCTTTTAGATTTTTTCGGGTCCTCGAGAAAATGTTCATTGATAGCCCGATTAGCATCTGTATGGATGTGTTGCTCACTTTTTATCCATTATAGGATAGATAGACTTTTAGCTTCTTTGTTGAGATATAACGTTGTTTGCTTTTTGCTTTTAGGGTAAACAAATTTTGTGGCGTCGTCGTGAACAGATTTAACCTAATATATATGTTTGTATTACATTTATAAATTAATAAAAGATATTAGCGTCCATGTTATATTTATATGATTTATCTTATTGTAGACTTTTGTATATTTAATTACTCACACAAGAAAATAAAGCTAAGAAATGAGTCAAAGCCACACTATATTATTTGCCGAAACATATTTTCATTAATTATCCTCACAACAGTAATTCACAAACTTTTAAAGCGAAATTAAAAGTAAATCAGAGCAGTATTTTATTCAAGAGTAAGTTTGTTGTTCATGTTCCACTTTGCTGTCTCTAGTAAATTAAATTTCTTCAAAAGAAAGTAATTTAAATAATAAATTGATATTCGCAATTCTGTGGGTTGGTAAACAAAGTAATTTAATGAATATAATATTAATATCTAATAATTTCTACCTCGACTACGAATGTTGAAAAATATACCAAACGTGATTGCGTAGTGATAGTGTTTCGTGTAAATCAGAGGGTCCCAGACTTTTTTTCTCATAGACCACTTTCCAAATTTAGCTGGTTCCGGTGGACCTCCTGCAGCTACATTTCTATAGTATTCCCGAAACTCGACAAAAAATGTGAAGATTAGATCTAACTATGGCAATTTGCGTTGCGGCTGAGTTCCAACCATAAATTTAAAGCTTTCGAAAAAAAAAATTGATTGATTGGTTAATTAATTGATTGTGCTGTGAGTGGATGTCAAAAAAGTAAAGATGGCCAATCAAAAAAGTGATTCCATCCAACTTTACTTTTTTGACATCTACTCACAGCACAAGGAACCAATCAATTCTCACTTATTTCATTTAAAAAACTCCCCATTCGGAGTGGTAAAAAAAAAGAAAATTGTATATTTTTTTGTGTTGTATTTATTCAAATATGTAATTATTACACTATTCATTATTATTGTTATCATATTATATTGTAATATAATTAAAATTAAATATTAATAACATAACGTAACTTCTACAATGACAATCACAAAGTAGTCATAATTTTAATGGGAGAGATGTACTTGATGGATTGACAGCAAATAATTAATATTTGGCTTCAGTTTTGTTAGGAATAACCGCAAATCTCCCCGTTACGTGATATTCAATGTGCTCCTTTTTTTTGTTAAAATGTTTGTCTTCTCTCTTAGCCTTTATTATTCCCAAGTCACTTGGGGTCGACTTTTCTGGTCTAACTGGATTTGACTGGATATCAGTTTTTACACGGAGCGGCTGCCACCTGACCTCCGCAACCCGAAGGCTAACGATACCCTAAGGCTAGACCAGTGTCAGGATATTAGAGGGTACTGACTTTCCCAATAACGACTGCCATAGATGTTCATGGCAGCCGGGACCGACGGTTTAACGTGCTCTCCGAGGCACGGAGCAGGCGATAATTGTCAATCAATACGCACATAATTTCGAAAAGTCATATAACTTCCGAAACTCAGAGGTGCGCGACGTGGGTTTGAACCCGAGACCCTCTGCATTGCAGTCTGTTGGTCTCCCCACAGAGCTATCGCTGCTTGCTTTTGTTAAAATGTTTGTAACGACACAAAATCTTTTTTCGACAATATATGTTGAGGGAAACGCTATCAAAAGCTTTCTCACAATTCCCCACAGTCCAGGATATTTTCCGGGTATTTCTGCCTGCAGCCAAAATGTTTGATAACCTCTTTTAAATTTCACCTTCAGCTCCTCATTAGTGCTAAACTCGAGTAGCTCCTGTTGTAATATCACATTCTCCACTTCTGTTTCATCTTAATCCATAATAGAGTTTTATGAATATGGCTGCACCGATTTTAATGTAACGTAAAACATTTTTCATAAATATATTTTGATATATTTCTGTAAATTCGATAGAAAATACTTTTAAATAATATTTTGATACCAAAACTCCGCGATTTTAATTATTTATTTATTACTTTGATGCACGTTACAGGTACGTAAAGACGCGTACAATTTATGAAAATATATTTAATTAAGTCATTTAGCATTAGGATCCTGAAATATTTACAATCATGCAGGTCAATCATAATATATCTCTCCTATAGTGAACCACCACACAGTCGGGTAATAAAGTAGCGTCAAAAAGTTCAACCTTTCTCGGCTTTCTGTTCTTTTATGGAAGTATCTAATAATGACTCTGTTCAGTTTTACTGTTAATTTTAATACGTACCTGCCACACGCAAACATTACAAAATTAAATATACTTATTACAACATAAAATAAAAATATGTATAACAAATAAGTAGGTAAATACTTACTTTTTCTGACACTGGAAAACACTAACATCACTTCACTTAACTTTTCTTTTCGAAATTCCTGTAACAAATGAGTGACGTTTATCCTTGGCATTCGTATTTATATTGGTGAAGAATCAAACAAGTTCATGCAAGATTGCAAGCACACACACCACAGGTCGTATTTCGTCCTTTTGCACGTCTGAACAAGCGTTGCGGACGGCCGCGGCGGCAGCGGCGGTGCTTTGCAAGTCTCGACGCTAATTCGCTTACGAATTGTGAACCCCCATTTTTTTTGTCACGCCAACTTAGACCCCGTCTAGTCTTCAGTGGACTCCTCCACCACCTAGACCACTTTGAGAACTAAGGGTGTAAATAAACTTTACATCTAATAAAACGGGATTAAACACATTCAACTAAATTCGTTCAATAATAACAATTGAGTAATTAACTCAATGCTCGAAAATTTTCGTAATTAACCTATACATCAATTATCCGTTGTTTGAAATTAATTTCTGTTATTTTACTTGTATAAATGAAATATATTTAAAATTCGAACACATTGAAAATATAAATAAACAATAATGGCTGCCTCTGCACCTTTGAATAGCGACACAATAATTGAGTTGGAGCGTGTGTACCATCCGTGACGTCATACGTGCGGAGTCCTTGTCTGACAGCGCGGAAGAGTATAACGAACTTTTAATTAACAAGCGCTCTTGAGCTCTTTGTGTCGGAACAAAATAAATAAACAGTTGTGTCAACTATTAAAAGAGGATTACGTGTTTTTGTTTGGGGAATTCTTGATAAATATGGATATGGCTGTTTAAATTATGTACACTTAAGACTAATTAAGAACTACTTTATTCACCATATTTTTAAAGTAAGTATATACATTAAGTATATATTAAAACAAAATGTAGCATCTGACTTGTATATGCCCGAAGGATAGGGACTATAAAAAATTACATTAAACATTAATTAAATAACTTTATTACAATAATATTGAAATTAATAACTTAATTAGGGTTTTATTACATTATATTTTAACCATGACTTTAAATACTGAAAGACGCAAGACGCAAGAAAATACATACGATCCCATGCACGCACGCACGCACGCACGCGCACACACACACACACACACACCCACACACACACACATTATTTCTGTGTGAGAGAGAAATTATACGATTATTATTATTAAAACAAAGATTTTAAAATTGTGCGCTGTTAAAACTCTCTCGTCTTTGCATCCAAAAAGTCCCAAAATTTTTTGAAATAAAAGTGATGTAAAGTTTGTAGATTTGATCCAAAATTAACCAGAACTATTTTTATTGGTATTTGATTTTTAATATGGATAAATTAAAAGTATAATTTTTAATAAATAGTTAATGTAATTTCATTTTATACACACTTTTAATTCTGTAATAGAGTATTTTATCAATTATTATGTAACACCTATAAAATTTTTGTCAAGCGAATAACGCCTGTTAGTTTTATAGACGCGATGTTTTTTCAAACGCAAATCATAATTGAACCCTGTAATAATACTAGACATATTTTACATTGAAATGGAGATTTCTAACGTGTATAGTGATAAATGTCAGTGAAAATTTAAATCTCTAAATGTATCGTGTTAGATAGATGGGTCTTTTTTTTTTTACTTGGGGAATGCTTGAAGCATACCCCTCCGCGGGGGCGGGCGGAGGGGTAATGTCGGACTCGCCGGGGTAACAGAAAGATGTTAAGAAGATAATGTACCTCCCGGAATACCGACTAAACCTACCACGGTGTTCCTCGACAAAACCACTACCGACGGGGCCGCGCGAATCACTTGCATATGCGGTCGCGACCCCGCCGAAGTTTCGGACCTGGTGCTGAACGGATGGCGGGAAGGCCCACAAAGCCCGCCACCCCCAGGTCAATCCTCAGGGTGGCTGGAGGTCATCTCGCGGCCTCCGGCGCCCGGTTCTGCGGTTGGGGAGAGGGTTTAAACGCAACCTGTCCCGCTCCGCCGCCTCCTTGATGGAAATGACTTTCTCACAAAAGGAGGCGACGGCGTTCCACGACCTCTCACTCCGGACCATAGACTGAACTACGGCCGGGAGCGAGAGGGCAACCAATCCGACGGCCGCGATCAACTCACGGCGCTGCGATGCCCAGGCGGGGCAATCCGCCAAAGTGTGCAGCGCCATGTCCACAACAACGTCGCGGCAGTCGCCGCAGTGGTGACAACCGGTAGATAGATGGGTCTAACATAACTATACTTTTAGTACTTGTGTGTTGTGCTCGTTATTCTCATAGTTGTACATCGTTTGAAGCCTTGGCATTAAAACACAATTATGATCTTGTTTTAGATATATTTGTAAAATTCTAGACTACTGATTTAATTTGTCCTAAGTAACCACATAACAATATTTTACAGAATTTATTTAATAATCAGAAGTTTCAAAATTTAGTTCAATTCTATTTTCGCTAAGTAACAAATATGTAAATTCTTGAAAAATGTTGCAGTAATCTATACAATTTTGAGCACATTTCTAAGAAAATGAATTCATTAAACATAGTTTTTCGCTTAGTTTATCATATAACCGAGTGAAAA
Source organism: Catocala fraxini (assembly GCA_930367265.1). Classification (NCBI taxonomy): domain Eukaryota; kingdom Metazoa; phylum Arthropoda; class Insecta; order Lepidoptera; family Erebidae; genus Catocala; species Catocala fraxini. Next base: position 8,260,275 of record OV884025.1, on the reverse strand, counting down.
TATGATATTTCATAACAAATAATTTTGTACGCATCTTAGAGCAACTATATCTACTTCTTAGTTATGAGTACGTTGCGTATAATAATGTGTAAATTGTTAAAGTGTAGTACTTTTATCATTATCGAGTTCAGCTAACTGGTAAACAACTTGCAACTTAAAAATATTACCTACTATAAGGTTAAGTAGGATTGCCTACTAATGCCTATAAATATTATTTAAGTATAGCATTAGAAGGATCACCTGTTAGTAGGTATAAAGGCTGTTGGGGCTGTAGTCTTCCCAACATGGAATGTGGTTGTGTTATGTAGTAAAAGATAGATTATGTTTATGTAATTAGTGTTTATTGTCCACTAAAAATATTACATATTGAACTCAATATATAGCGCACGCAGGCGCCAAATTAGCGTACTCAGCATACATTATAATGTACGAGTTCGTACAAAGGCTATAAATGTGAAAATTTGTGTAGAATGTACATCTATATATTAATACGTGAAGCAAAAACTTTGTACCCCTTTTTACGAAAATTGCGCAGACTGAGGAGTATAAAATATGACACAGTTAAAGTTTATATGGAGAAAGAGTGACAAAGCCTAATACTTTGTTAAATAAGCATTAGTAATACCCTACACGCACACAACCATGCATTTGACACAAGCAGTCGAATCGCGTTTGTAGTATTTCGGCATTGTTCGGCTGATGTCGTAGAATTCTTCGTAACTATGGTTACATAATTATGTATGTCAAGTAGGTGACTAAATGAAATGTGATTATTATAAGGGTATAGCTATAGACAATAAAAGCTTAATAACGATCAAACTTAAAATTTACATCAATTATGGTCGAATTTCAACCACTTGGCGACCGCTAGTAAAGTTAAATGTATTGGGATTACCTATGGCAGACAGAGTGATCGAGTACTCTAGTAAAACACAGGATACTGCTTGTTTTAGTAAGCGCTATCGTGGATATCCAATGGACGGAAAATAATTAATTTCTAAATATATTTTGATCCTCGTAAAGTTTTTGAACGTTTGGATTAGGTAGAACTCATGATCATATATCGATTATTGCTTCTATCAGTAAATAGTAAATATTACCCTTATATAAATCAATTAATATTTTAACAGTACATAGTATCTCTCTTAAAATAAAAATTAAGTTATTGCTAAGCAAGTCTATGGTTATAATTAGATAATTTTGTCTTACGATTACGCGAATGTTATACAGTGAAGTTCAACTACTTTATACGAATTTTATCGCATTGTTTATTTAAAACTTTATTTCATAATTTTGAAACTATTACTCTACTACTATTGAACTTTAGGTACTTAAACGGTGAATCTCACCACCATCCTAAACAGTTAGCTACCGTGGAAATGTCTTTGTTTCAGAGAGCCCACGGGATCTGTGACAAGAAACATAAAATAATAGTGTTTTAAAATAAACAACGCGATAAATCAGTATGAAGTAGTTTATTTTTAAGGTAATGATTAATTAATCACTCTTAGCAATGTCAATAGCGAACTTGAACTCAAAAAGCTAAGCAACAATAGTATCGACTGGATCAGTTAACAGTCACCAAGCCGAGACAAAACGGCTAGTGGAGAGGATTCTCCGGTAGTCGCGCATTTAGAATTCATTGAAAAACTCCCGCTTGAAAGTTATCTGATCGTAAACGGTGACGGGCGGCGCGACGCCTCGGCAGTACGCTTACGCACGCAAGTGTTAGTATAGCCAGAATGTACTCTTTCCAGTATAGCTACATTGGTGATTGTTTTTGTTGTGAAACAAGGTTAAATAGGGTATTAAGATATTATTGCCTATAGTGAGCAATTCACTATAGGTATCATTGGAGTATCTGAACCTGCTATTTGAATTTCTAAAAAGTTAATGTTGATAAATTAATAAATTATGTTCGGGTACTTTGAAATAACTACACTGGAACATTGACAACTACCATCTTAGTCTCCCCGTGACCATGGCTGCTGAAAAGCAACCGAAACGTCGGGGAAAGTGTAAACTTAAATTAAATCTAAATAGTTTTAATAATAATATAATTAGCTTAAAAATTAGTAAAGTTTAATAGTAGTAGTAGTGTAACAATTTTCAAAATTATGTTATAAAGTGTCAAATAAACAATGCGATAAAATCCGTATATAGTAGTTTAATTTCAATAAATAGTCTTTATCTTTGTAGTTAAGCCATATATGCGAGTCACAGAGAACCTTCGTTGCTAGGGAAGACAATCAATTTTCAAGCCGTGGTAGTTGCAATAGTGCCTGTAAACTGCCTACCTACTACGTCCTACCCCTAAGATATCGGTTCATTACCTAATGAACTAATATCTTATGTTAAGAGGTCGGTCGGCCACGAGTCACCAAATTATACACTTGTGATTTTAAAGCCGTTTACGATCAGACAGAATATATCGTAGCTCTCTTTATTTGACTGGGTAGTCAAAATAATAAAAATAATCCAGCCCACACACCAGAAACAACAGCTGGTAAAAAAAAATACGGTAGACAGCTGCGGTCATATTTATTTTCCAAAATATTTTATTGTCTATGTTACTCTGACTAAGAATTTACTACTCATCTATCAGACCATTAAGATGAAAGCGAGAGATGAAGAGCGAGCCAAAGAATTAGACAACCAAAAACTCAAAATATTACTCTCCTTACGTGGTTGCGTAAAATAAAGAGCTTTTCCGAGCTTACACGTGCCCAGTCTTATAACACTTTGTACTCGCCTGTCCAACACAAAGAGGACGTCGTCGTCGGTCAAATGGTGTCACCCCCGCTATAAATGGGTAAGTGCACTCGATCGAAGTTGTCTCCTAATTTCAAAGTCATGAGCGTTTCACTACCGCCCCCTCCTCCCTCTCCATCCATCCCCTTGAGTCACCCAACGTCACTTTAGAGATTTCCTACTAGTTGGTGAATGTTGATGGATGGGTAAAAGCGAATGCAGTTTAATCAAATAGAAAGCCTGTTTGGTGAAAGGCTACTTGGGGCTTTGACCTGTATGGTATTGTTACTGACACAATCGTAATAAATTGCTGTTGTTGTACATTTGATCTGTGGGTTTGTTTTGCTAGTATCCTTTTAGTTCGGATTATTGGTTGGAGTTACGCAGTATGTAAAGACATAGGGAAAGTTAGAAACGAAGTAACAAGTTAGAAATATGATACATATAAATGTTGAATTTACCAGAACGCTGTTAAAGGAAGCACAATTGTAAGCTTTTAGGAAATGAAACTCAGCTTTCAATGAGCATATTTATTTACATTCCATTTTTATACTGTTTAAAATATAACTGCATGTAGCTATCATTTATATTTTTACTTTAACATCTTTGTAAAGGTAGGGTAAAAATTTGCGTACGTGTACATTATTACTCACTTCTCACTAACGCCTGAGACACCATAAACAAGGAGTCAGAATTATTACACCCCCTTATAACACCTTTTTGGAGATTTATTTTAATGTACATATATCGATATTTATATTTTTACATTAGTGGAATTTCACATGATAATATTTCAATATGTGTCAACACAATTATTCAAATTAATGATTACATTATAGCTTACAGTTTGACCCTTTAATGGTAAATGAAATTATAATAAATCAGTAAAAAAAGTTCTGTTATATTACGACATTCAGCGCAGTTATAAATTACTTCTTGTGATGTACCCGTATACTAAAAGGTCTTTATTGCATATTGAAATGTCTTTTCTATAGTAAAAATAGCAAACATATATTTTAGTAAAATTTCATCACCACTGTAAGTATATTAAATTGAGACGCGCATATTTTCAAATGAATTCAGGGCACAGTTTAATCACTTACCTGGCTTCTACCAATGAATTAAACGCAGTGATGTAGATTACATATTCGTACGAGCGTTGTGTGAGAGTTGCGTAACTTCAGTCTTAATACGTTTACAATAAGGCTTTTGAGTATTAGTTTTATTTTATGAGAATCGTTATACGTGATATGATTATTTATCACTGCCAACAAATGTAGCAGTTGATAACACAGCACCAGAGTGTGTTGAGTTCGCCAGTTGAGTTTAGAAAGCCCTATTTCTCATTTTCTGCAAGAAAATACCACAAAGTTATTTGACATCAAACTTCTGTAGGATTTCACAACTCCCGACGTAATGACAGTTGTGAGGTGACTACTAAAACCTAGTGGTTTACGACCATCCGAACAGTCACAGCATATCTTTATGTTTTGATTGGCCGATCTAATTACAATAAAAGTAAATTTGTACGTAATAATATAAATGATAAGACTCGATGGCGTAGTGGTTAGTGTAACTGACTGCCACGCCTGAGGTCGCGGGTTCGATTCCCGCACAAGTCAAACATTTTTGTGTGCATGAACATAGATGTTTGTCTTGGTCTGGGTGTTTCTATGTATAATATGTATGTATTTAAAAAAAAAAAAAAGGTATATATGTATGTTTATCCATTGTCTAGTATCCATATTACAAGCTCTGCTTAGTTTGGGCTAGATGGTGTTGTGTGTATGTGAAAGAATATTAAAAAAAAAAAAAAAAAAAAAATATTAAAATTATTAAAAATAATAATATCAGCCCTGTATTAAACTGTCCCACAGCTGGGCACGGGTCTCTTCTCTGTGTGAGAAGGGTTAGGGCATAGTCCACCATACTGGCCCAGTGCGGGTAGGCATACTTCACATATCTACGAGAACATTATGGAAAACTTTTAGACATGCAGGTTTCCTCACGATTTTTTCCTTCACCGTTAAAGCAAGCGATAATTAAATAATTCAAACGCACATAACTACGAAAAGTCAGAGATGCGCGCCTTGGGATCGAGCTCGAGACCTCTGCGTTGCAGTCCAAGGGCTTCCCACTAGGCTTCACTATATTCACTGATTCTCTTCACTGGTACAGTATAATTACTTAAAATGTTATATCAGGTTAAATAAAGTAAAAAAAATAAAGAAAGCTGACCCCACAAACATGTGGGATAAATATTTTTTTTTAATATTTTTTACAATTAGGTGGCAAACAAGCATACGGCCCACCTGATGATAAGCTGTCACCGTAGGAGTGGAAGGAAGTGGGAAGAAAAAGGAGCGGGAAGGGGGAAAGAGGGTGATTGAGCCTCCGGCACTTTCACTCACCGAACGAAACACAACAGTAGGAATACTGCTATTTAACGTCGATTTATTTAACGTCCTTCCTCGGTCGAGCCGGCCCATTCAAGCTAAAATCAGCGAGGCTCTACTACCTATAAAATACTACCTAGGAAGAGAGAGAGAGAGAGTTAAATAAAGTTCGAATCATTAAAATATTAAATCGTTTTTAGTATGTTGTAAAAGTCAGATTCATAAAGTGGATATAGTGACAAGAATAGAAAAGGTTATGTTAAGCAAGTTTGGGCATGTAGAAAGAATGGATGACAAAACAATGACTAAGAAAGTTTATAAGGCTAGTGTCAATGGAACAGTCGTAAGAGGCAGACCTAGGCGAACGTTTCTTGACCAGATCGGAGACGTTCTGGACAAAGGCCAGGTTAATGAGCACCTTAAACCGGCGAGTGTGTATGAGGAATGTGATGAAATTGAATGAAACCAGGGAAGTGTTTCAGGATCGTAGCAAATGGAAATCCGTAGTCTCTGCCAACCCCTCTGGGAAACAGGCGTGAATCTATGTATGTATGTATAAAGTTCCCACTTTGTAAGTTTTCTGGCAAAGTTGGGACAGAGAATTTATAAATATCGCATAGTCATTACTATGCGATATTTACTAAAACTAACTAAGTTATATTTACTAAAAACTTAATTAAGTTTTTCAATTAACCTACTTTTGCTGGATTTCATCTGTTTTTATTTTGTTTATTAATAACTTTTTGTTAACACTTTTTCTATTGTTCCAAATAGATACATCTTAACAAGTACATTAGTACCATTTACGTTATTAATTTTGTCTTATATTGTCTTCTGTTTACGCGAATGTTATTCATTGAAATTAAACTACTATATACGGATTTTATCGCGTTATTTATTTTACACATTATTACAAAATTTTGAACCTGTCGCACTACTACTAAATACTATTGAACTTTACTAATTTTTAAACTAATTAATTTATTAAAACTATTAAAACTATTTATATTTAAGTTTACACTTTCCCCGACGTTTCGGTTGCTTTTGAGCAGCCATGGTTAAAAATTTTGTAATAAAGTGTAAAATAAATAACGCGATAAAATCCGTATATAGTAGTTTAATTCAATAATTTTGTGTTATTTTTGGTAAAATGGGGAATCAGGGAGCCTGAAAACGCACAGTGTGAATGTGGTGAAACCAAACCATGTCACATCTGTTGAAATGCCATAATTGTCCCTGTAGGTGCACCATGGAGGTTTTGATAGACGCAACTGCTGATGCTATTGCCTTGGCTACACATTGGGCAGGACATTTTTAAAATTATTGTACCATTGAATCGAGAAGAAGAAGACTTGTATTAAATAACCATACACATGTAGTCTCACGCTTATATATCCGATGCGATAGGTACAGATATATTACACCCAAACTTCACCAACTATGGTAGTAGAGCCCAATTAATAGGGAGGCAAGCCTATTACCGTTAGCGGAGCGAGGCTGCGGAGCAAAGAAACGAACGAATATTAACCAATAGGATTGCATAAAATCTCCGCTTCGCTCCAGTATGCAATCTATTGGTTAATATTTGTCCGTTTCTTCGCTCCGCAGTCTCACTCCACTTCAAAGGACAGGCAGCCTTAGACTACGTGCAACTACTGATAATTTCTCAACATAAAAATCCAGCAGTTTAATATGCAACGAAATGTAAATAACATAATGTTGTTTTGTTCACAGGTGGACGGTACATTGTCGGTGGCAGCCGCAATGATATCTTGGTGGTACGAGATGCGCGCCCTGATGATGCTAGTTCTTACTCTTGTGAGGCTCAGCATGTTCTGACGGGGGAAAAACAACGAAGTGCACCGTCTATGGTCACTGTTTCACGTTAGTATGCAATCTAATCCAAATTAATATTGTAAATGCCAATGTGAGTTTTTTGTTTGTGAAGCTTTCACGCCTTAACTACTCGACTGATCATCATAAAATATCGCATACACATTATCAGGGACACAGAAAAGAAAAAAATACCTTACATTCAGATAAAAGAACTATTACTAATATAACACAACTCAACCTACATTTATGCGAGCAAAGCCGTGGGTAAATTTAGTATTATATAATACAATTATTAGAAATTTTGTATATGTGATTATTCGTTTGTCCTAGGTTAAGGCGTTCCCAGTCAAGGGATCCTAGGTCCATTTATACAAACATATTTTAGTAGTAGTGTTACAACAATACCAGAAACTACCAAAGTGACATACACATATACATCTAGACTTACACAAAGTGTAAAAAAATGCACTTCACGACATTAGTTGTATATTCTAGATATTTATACCACTATTGTGTTTATCACACATTACTTACGATAGTCACATATACAAGTAATCACAAAAAATTTAATAGTTCTGCTTCTTTTACTAACCACCAAAAAGTTTATTGATGCCATTAAAAAACCTATGCTCAAGAACTAAGCTTGTAAATTTTTCTTTTATAACATATTCGTCATCAAATATTTTCGTATTTTAGATGCGACTTCAAGTATGGCTCCCAGAATGTTGACGGTATCAGAAGATGAGATGGTGCCACAGGGTGGCGACATTCGCTTAGTATGCTGTGCTATTGGCAGCCCACCACCAACCTACAGGTATTAAAACGGCATGGTATCTTTGGATACTCTAACTATCCCAATATTTACGAACATTTTTTTAGTTCTGTTTTTAATTTTTGTACTACTGTTTCTTTAGGATATATCTATATAAATATGTATGTTTGCAATTAAATCATACTTTAACAGAATCAATACATTGTGTTGCAGTTCATCAAGGCTCTCAAAAAACCTTCTGTGATCTGCAACACAAGAATACAGATAGCTACAGGAGCCATCAGTCTTTCATAAAATCATTAAGTAGATCTCTATATTATCTACAATTTTGTAAAAAATAAATATTTGTTTATTTATCTTTACGGATCTGTGAATATGATATCCTTTTTATATTGGTTAATTCCTACTTAGGTCTTAAATTCTTTCTTAGATCATCCTTGTAAACTGAATCATTCTAGACTGATAAATATATACTGGCATGGCACTGGATGCCATTTTTATTAAATCATGCCAGCGAAGATTCAGGCGTAAAAAAATATTAAATAAATTTATTCGCCTTCAAAGCCTAGGCCTTATCTCATATAGGCATAATTTTATTACACCATAATCCTCTTTAGCTAGGTAAGCAACAGAGTTAATAAAATTAGGGTTCCGCTGGTAGCTACGTCCCACGCTATTTAGCGGTCTAGTGAAAATGAATGCTATCTAGTTTCTGGTAAATATTTTTGAAGAAAATACGTCTCTCTCCTACGAAGATCGCTAACTTTTTAATAAACAAAGCAAGTATGCAGCTCTCTATGCTCTCCATATCAAGATTAAAGATTCACTGCTTGTATAATTTTACTTGGTCTCAGTGGATTATTCTGTAATCCTACTTTGAAAACTTCGAGAAAAGATAGACCGCTTATCAGCTTAAAGTTTGTTTTTCTTTCATACTCCACAGTGCAGCAACGTGATTAATCATAGTGGGAGAAAAGTTGATATTTAATATTAAATTAACAAACAAACTCGCTAGTTTTGGCTCAACTTTTTGGAGTTTAACTTGGACTTGGGCTTATTTTTATTTGTGTTTATTTATTTAGTTATACCATTCTTATCTTTAATTAAAAACCATCATACATAATGTTGAAAAATATGATCAAACATTAAGAAAGACAAAAGTATGGATACTATTGACTCGTCTTGTTATTTGCAAAACATGATAAATCTAACTACGGCACCATTAAGGTGAGTTAATCAATATCCTTTTTTATAATGAAAGACAGCTCACGTACTGGGTATGATTTCTGTCTTGGGGACTTTAAAAACATTTAAACAACCTAGACTAGGAACAACTATTTGTTGATAACCCAAATTGTTTTCTCGAATCCGCAACACTCGATGCAGTAGCAGTGTTGAGGCGATTACTTGAACCACTACGCTATATGTGTATCAGCCTCTAGTTATATTGAAATTATTCCAATAATCTTTATTTTATTTCAGCTGGTTCCGCCATTCAAACGGCCGCTTAAGCCCTGTCTCAAACAGCATCAGGATCTCAGTGTCAGATCAGGTGTTGATCATTCGTCGAGCTCAACTTTCAGACGGAGGCGTATGGACGTGCAGAGCGCACAATCAGTTCGGAGAACAGAGAAGAGACGCGAGGCTAAGAGTGAGGTCGCGACTGGTCGTCAGTGTACATCCTCAATTACAAGTAAGGATTTCATTTGCAAAGTGCTCTGCTAAAAGATTTAAACTCAAACTAGGGCATCATATTCTGGCTGTAATAACACTAGTGACTTGTATACGTTACTTGTGTTAGTAGTCCGACTTGGTACCACACATTGTATACAAGCTCAAGTGCCTCACCTTGCACGTGTTACCGCTTCGTGTAAATTGTCATTATATGAAATATTCAGAATGATCACTCATGTTACTGTCTGTATACTTGAGATACGCATAATTCAATCTAGTAATGATTTTTCTCGAAGAAAGCTTTGAGTGTGAGCAGGTTGATTCCAACGGAATCTAAAACGCCTATAACACACTAACACATTAGGACAACTCTGTGTCAAAATTATTTAGGATTGCGTTTTTTATTAGCATGAAAATATAATACAATAAAATATAACAAAATTGCGAATAAAACACATCTAGCCTAAATACGATTAAAATACTGCCATAAGTTCACGTTTTCAAATTCTATACATACGTGACCAATACGCAAACTTGATCCCATTACCCGCCATGTCAGAAGAATATACAGCCACGTACACACAGCAAACGTTTTCCGTTTATTACATAAAGAGAACTAAGAAAACACGATTGTCCCGACGACATCTGTATTTCGCAGATAGCAGCTAAATTCCGTCAGCAGTGGGTGACGTTGCAAAAATTGAAAAATAAGTATGCAGAGCACAATCGTGGAGACGAGACACATAGCTACGATGTGATCCCGGCCACACGCTCATCGAATATAGACAAGATGGCGTAAGGCGTCGTTGTCAGCGGAACTTATTGTCTGTTACGTTGACATTGATATTTTCGATCTATTGCAATTCCCGGGAGATACAAAATTTTATTGTAAAAGCGATATTCAAATCGTACATGATCCTGGTTTTGCTGGATTGATATTCACGATATTCAGTGTTTAAACTCAGATGATCTTACAAAATGTATTGTTTTCTGATTCGTGTTTTGTCACCCGGTTTTGAATGCAGCTGCAACTAATAGAATTTATGCGATGTATCTCCTAATGTTTTACCATCAACGTAAACGTCTACTACCTCGCACTGCGCTTATTTCTGTCAGTTATTAAAGATCCAGGTTTAGTTGATAATAATCTGCTGCGTAATTATTAATAACACTGCAAAGTAATCGTAAGGATTGTCCAAGGACCCATTTACTTAAAAACTATTAATATTACAACAATAAATTATATTACTAAACACACCCCTATATTGTTAACGTATTTTTTAATAGCATAATGCGTCAGTATTTCAGATACTAGAATGTAATACCTTTTCTTTAAGTATTACGTAGAAAAATAATTAGACTGATTCGTTTCTTTACAAACCATACAGAATAAATGTGTAGATAATAAAATATGTGTGGGGAAGCTCTGAACCGAGCCTATCAAGCATGATGTCATCTAACTGTCGACCGCTTGATGCGATAATTGCTGTGCCGTATATTGTATTATATTTTGGTTTACCACATTATAATATAATAAAAATTTTCTTCCAATCATCTTTCGTTGCAATAAAATTTTATTAAATTAATTCAATAAACCATTTTCTAAATCTTATTTTACGCACTTGAGTGAAAACAAAAATATTTTATTGCCCTCAGTGACAAAACTAACTTTATTTTCAAACAGTTAATCGTCTCCAATTCGCTGTCAATCGCACCACGCGTAACTTATTTGAATTGTTTATTTAGTGAGCGTGACATAATAGAATTTCGATTCTATTCCAATGAAATAACGGCTTTTACTGATTGTAAATATATAATAGCCTTAACGATTCGATATTAAACTGTAACGAAACAATATCTGAAATGAGAAGTTACATTTGTTTGTATATTTGAAAACGATTATATTAATTTATATAAATGAAAATGACATATTTTTTTCGGGGTCGATGCCCAGACCCTGCATACTGCAATTAGCGTTTTCTGTTAATACGATTGCTGCAGTAGCACGAAGTCTGCCACTGCAGCCAGTAGACAGTATTAAGCCCGCCTTCTATGCTAAGGGAACTAAAAAGATATAACTGTTGTTAAGATGTGGGTGTAAGAAACTACAGTTTACCGTTATAGGCATATAGGCGTATGGTATGTATGGTATGTGGTATATGGTATGGTGGCGTGTATTTATATATTTTAATTGGAACCGTTTACATGTACATACAGCACGTATTTATTTAATTTTATCACACTATTTTGGGTGTTTTCAGTTAGTTTGTAAGTTAAAATATTTGTAGGTAATATTGGAAGAACCTTAAATAGACAGCATTTAAAAAATAAAACTAGTTACACGGGGAGTAAGAGTAGAAAACATCGCCAATACAATTCTCTGGGTCAACAAGAATTCTGGACCGTCACATATCTTCTTATGTACCTCTCCCATTCCTTTTAATCCTATCTTATATTTAAACTTTCCTAGGGACACGTGAGTACGTACTACGGACGAACAGGTCCCATTTTTTTGCCAAAACAATACAGAAACGATCAAGAAAGTAGTGCACAATATCGGGACACTATTATTTTTCTGGACTAGGTTGCGGTGGTATGAGTAACCGAACAACTCTTCGCGTCGGTCATTTAAGCACAAAGGCTCAAATATGAGATTAAGTGCAGATAACCAACTAACTAACTACGATATTACTATCATATTATCTTTATATTACAAACTATATATGCCAGGTTTTCATTCGCGTTTATGGTTACTGCGCCGCCCTCGTAGGTCGTAGTGTGATGTTATGTAGCCTTTAGCCTTCCTCAATAAATAGGCTATCCAACACTAAATAAATTTTCAATTCGAGCCAGTAGTTCTTGAGATTAACGCGTTCAACCAAACAAACTCTTAAGCTTTATAATATTAGTATAGATAAACAAATTTCATGATGTAAATGAATTTACTCGATTATTATTCTTGTTAAAAAGAATCTCAATCAATCAAAATCTAAATTGATGAATTCATTAAATTAGAAGCATGATAAGTTTGTTCTTTAAGATGTTAAAGTATACACTGTCTTAGACTATAATTAAATATAAAATACTAATCGTAAATCAACAAGTTTTAATTTATTGTATTTATTATTTATAAGCATCAATTGCATAATACATAGTAAACGCTTAGTGGGGACTGACTGTTGGTCAGCCACGAAGGTTTCAAGGCCTGTGACATTAAGAAGCTATTTGCGTATTAGATAGTTATTTATACCTTGCTAAAACATCGTCTCTATAATATTCTCGTAAATATGTGAAGTCTGTCGACCCGCACTAAGCCAGCAAAGTGAACTATGTCCTTATCCTTTCCAAATTAAAACGAGGCTGATATTATGATATGTTGATTTATATATTTTTAAAGTGTATGAAAACATACCATACAGTTCTCTAGACGGCTCTCATCTTCTCTGGATGCTTGCATCACTAAGGGATCACGTTTGTATTAAAGAACTGGCCGAGCTGATATCGTAAGAGACACGTGCGATTATCCACTAATAAGAGCATAAAATTATAATATAAGTAGTCGATGGTATATAAGTACTCGATGGCGTAGTTTTTCAGTGTAACCGACTGCCATGTCTGAGGTCGCGGGAGCGATTCCCGCACAAGTCAAACATTTGTGTGCATGAAAATTGCTGTTTGTCTTGGTCTGGATGTTGTAATATGTATGTATTTACAAAAAGAAAGGCAATTGCTGCGCCATTCGTGGAATCTATATGAATAAATCAGAAATAAACTCAAAGTATAATTAATAACGTTCATTTTGCAATGCGATTTTGTCTTTACTAAACTGTAGCTTTCTGTTTATTACAGGTGTATATAACGTAAAAGAAAAATTTAAAAAATTAATCATCAGTGTCGGTGAAAATCAAATTACCGAACAGCCAAAACTTTGTTTCATTTGCAAACGTTTATTCTGGTTTTTAATTAATTCTGCGTCTGAGTCCATCAAATTTAATAAAGTGAGCTTGATTCACTGTAATTTAATTCACAAGTAAATATTGCTGTACATAATTTGATTAAGGGTCTGAACAAAAGTGTTTTCATTCGTTTATCTCAAGATCAAAAGTTTGTTAATAGCTTTCTGTGCGTACTTGATGAATTTGGAAGTGTATCTTCTGAGTTAGACGTCTCTCAAGGTCGGCCATGATGTGCCAAAACTTTGTTCTTTCGGTGTAATGTCTATCATTTGATTATGCCCGTACCTTAACTCCTTCGCTCTGAGTGATCCGATTTATTAAGCAATTCTGTTCCTTTTTCCTTTTTGGTGATATTTAGATAAGGAAAGCTACGGTTCGTTCAAATATTTACTAAATGTTTTGTCACGTGCGAGCAATAAACGCGAATAACCTCCAACTAAATAACCTATTTTTTAAGTCAAATATTGTAATCGAACTAATCCATAATATTTAGTTTGATAAGCTATTCCAATATCTTTAATCTTTACGAAGATAATGAAGAAATTAAAATCTGAGAAAACCATTGAATATAAGCAATCAAAACACGATTTCAAAAACATATACACAAATAATATCTTTGATCAATTTATATCTAATGGTCTGTTTACTTTTTGATGGAGCTAAGCGTTTTTGTTAATTGGTGTTAAGACCACTTAAAGCATGGGAAAGTGCATAGGCTGGCTGCCCGGCGCCAGTATGCCAGACATCGACGTAGGCGTCGCCGCGACCAGTACGCGGCCACTAGGGAGGAAGAGCTGTACGAGGCGTACAGAGCGGCCAAGAAGACGTTGCAGCTGGGTATCCTGCGGGCAAAAACATCCGCCCGCAAGGAGCTGCTGGCGACTCTGGATGCGGACCCATGGGGGCGTCCCTACCTTATGGTAAGAGGCAAACTACGCTCCTGGGCTCCCCCGCTGACCCAGAGTCTCTGGCCCCAGTTGCTGGAGGACGTGGTGGTCGCTCTGTTTCCCGAAAGGGAAGAGCATGAGCCTCCACCTATGGCTGCGCCTCCTCTGGTGCCTGAAGCGGACCTGACGACGGACGACGATGTGCCTGAGGTAACCCGGGTAGAAATGAGGGTGGCGGTGCAGAGGCTGCAAGCCAAGCGCACCGCCCCGGGCCCAGATGGCATTCCTGGTCGTGCATGGGTCCTAGCCCTCAAGGCCCTCGAGCCCCGACTAAGGAGCCTATTCAGCGCCTGTCTGGAGCGGGGCCAATTCCCGGACAGGTGGAAGACCGGGAGAATGGTTCTGCTCCGGAAAGAGGGGCGCCCGGCAGACAGTCCGTCCGCCTACCGGCCCATTGTGTTGCTCGACGAGGTCGGAAAGCTGCTCGAAAAAGTGGTGGCTGACCGCCTTGTCGGGCATCTGGTCGGTGTGGGACCGGATCTGGCGGACAACCAGTTCGGTTTCCGTCGTGGGCGCTCCACGGTCGATGCGATCGCACGCGTAAAGGCTCTGGCGGAGGAAGCAGTCTCACAGGGTGAGGTGGTGCTGGCGGTGTCTCTCGACATCGCCAACGCGTTCAATACCTTGCCCTGGAGCTGCATAAGGGAGGCACTGCTTTACCATCAGGTGCCGACCTATCTCCGTCGAATTGTCGGGGCGTACCTGACGGCGAGGGCCGTCGTATACCCGGGTTCGAGCGGGTGGTCTCGGCGGGAGATGTCGTGCGGTGTTCCACAGGGTTCGGTTCTCGGCCCGCTTCTGTGGAACATCGGATACGACTGGGTGCTGCGCGGTGTGTTCCTCCCCGGCGTAAGCGTAGTTTGCTACGCGGACGATACGCTCGTCCTCGCTCGGGGAGCGACGCACCGGCAGGCGGCTGTCCTGGCGACGGCAGGGGTCGCGCATGTCGTGGGTAGGATCCGACGGTTGGGCCTCGAGGTGGCGCTGCGCAAATCCGAGGCTCTGTTCTTCTACGGGCCTCGGAACGCGCCGCCAGAGGGGTTCCACATCGTGGTGGGAGGCGTCCGCATCGGCGTCGAGAAATCGATGAGGTATCTGGGCCTCGTCCTCGACGGCCGATGGGCCTTCGGAGAACACTTCCGAAGGTTGGTCCCCAAATTGATGGGTGCGGCCGCAGGGCTGTCGCGGCTGCTTCCCAATCTGGGGGGGCCAAACGCCTCCTGCAGGAGGCTCTTCATGGGAGTCGTGCGGGCGATGGCTCTATACGGGAGCCCCATTTGGGGTCATAACCTGACGGCCCGTAACGCCGCCCTGCTGCGGAGGCCGCAGAGGGTGATGGCCGTCAGGGTCGCGAGAGGGTACCGCACGATCTCCTTTGAGGCGGCAAGCCTCCTGGCCGGATCACCGCCCTGGGACCTGGAGGCCAGACTTCTCGCGTCGCTCTACCAGTGGCGCGGGGAGGCTCTGGAGCGGGGCTTTCGGCCGTTGCCGAGAGAGGTGGAGGCGCGGCGGTCGGAGCTCCGCGACGTCCTAAGGGCGGACTGGGGTGAACGGCTTGCGCGACCGAGTGCAGGGCACGCCGCAATAGCGGCGGTAAGTCCGATCTTGGAGGAGTGGCTGAAGCGGCGCCATGGCGCCCTGACCTTCCGGCTGACGCAGGTCCTCACCGGGCATGGATGCTTCGAGAGGTACTTGTGTCGTATAGGCCGGGAGGAGACGTCTTGTTGTCACCACTGCGGTGACGGCCCCGAGGATACGGCGCTGCACACACTCGTGGAGTGCCCAGCTTGGGAGGAGCAGCGCCGGTCGTTAACCGGGGCACTGGGTGTCCAAATCCTCTCGCTGCCGGCAATGGTACTGTCCATGGTCCGGAGCGAGGGTGCATGGGAGGCCGCCGTCACCTTCTGCGAGGCAGTGATGTCCGCGAAGGAGGCGGCGGAACGGGAGAGGGAGCTGGTCTCTCCCCACCCAAACCGCAGGAGACGTCCAGGGCGCCGCCGTATTGCGCGCGCAGACCTCCAGCCACCCTAGGGGGCGGCCTGCGGGCGGTGGACTTGGGCAGTCTGCCGCCCGAGCAGCACAGGCCCGAGAGAGGGGCATAGGTGTTCCGCGCGCCCCCCTCAGTGGAGGGGAGGGCTGTACCGTCTGGTCCTCCCCCAAACAGTTGGGGCCCGCCTATTCACGTGGCGGGCCAAGACCTGTCGGTGTCGCGGTGAATGCTAGCGCGAATCCCGTGGCACCGACACTAGGTACCGGAGAAACGTCGTCAGGGGTTTAGTGGGTATGGGGCCGGCTTTTCTGGCTCGAGTCCCACACACCCGCGCCCTGCCCGGGCGCGGACGGTGCGTAAAAGCATTCCCCAGACGTTAAAAAAAAAAAAAAAAAAATAAAAAAAAAAAATGGGAAAGTGCATAGGCTGCCGGAACTAATTGTTGTACTTTGATTGCTTTGAATATTCTTTTAATACATACACATACCTAGTCATAGATAGTTAGTAACATATATTTTGCAACAGAAAAGGTCAAACGTAAGTTATGACATTGCCCTTGATCCTAAGTTATCTACAAATCTGTGGGTACGTCAGTCGTAAATTTCTTATCAGTTGTCTTGCGAAGGTATGAGAAAATCAAATACATGATTCATCGAAATAATATCAATGTCACACGTGCCGTTTTGGTCATGTCAGGGTTGGTATGTAATTTAAGGTCATAATCTTAGGTGAATAGAACCGACTATAAACATTATATACCTGGTGCTATATTTTTGCCCCTTGCCTGTACCTAACCAATATTATATAACTTCAACAAATTAATAATTTTACTTTGACATTTATAAGGGATACTTTGTTATAAGATTTGACTATGCCTCTGACTGTGAGGCTGCAAGCGTTCTTATCTGCTTGAACTCCGTAGCGTCTGTTAATTACTCATATTATATTTTCAGTGTTCCTATCCTCGGTCCACAGCACTGGAAACTGAGAGGAACTGGAGTCTGGTTGATTTTGAAGTGCCATCCAAGATCAATGACATTAACGCTTGAATAAAATTTCGTCTAAGCAATAATTTACCCAAAAACTTTTCTCTATATGTCAGAGGCCACTACGCAGCATGGTACGAACAAACATATAAAACTTTGATGAATTCTCCTAAACGTATCTGTACTTATTAGGGTGGTAGTAGGCTGCAGGAATTACTGTTGCTTGCTTTCAGTATCGTTTCTTGTTTCCGCTTCGATACTCTTTGTATTTGTCCACATCAACAAACTGAGGAGCAGATACCGATATATTCATAATATTAGTAAGACTCTCACGGCTAACGTTAAAGGTTCTATATTCAAATGAGTAATCGAACCGTATAAGCAGCGATGGGCCAATGGATGATCTTAGTTAGATGATCCTTGCGGGCGTGTGTATGCGGGGTATTCTATTTTATAATTCCTATTTACACAAACGCGTGTTGCTCTTTTGTAATGGAATACCCATAAGGCTAAACAAAAAAGCTTGACTCAAAGTATCTAGTGCACGTCCTTGTACTACGTACCGGCCCAGCCCTAATAATCCAGTTAACTTGGACAGCCACGACGTCAGAAGGTGATGTCGTGAATTATTCAAGAGTCCAAATTCCCTCATGTCGTCTTGACTTGACTCTTCAAGTGAGTTGTTGTCATGTGTTCAACGACTTCTGACAGTTGGGTAATTGGACTAATTTGTCTTACTATTCAAGTCACTTGATAAGTATTTCTTAAATATCCGGCTATACAATAATAAATAATATATAATGTGATGAAAGTGAATGAAGCCAGAGAAGTGAGTCAGGATCGTAGCAAATGGAAATCCGTTGTCTCTGCCTACCCCTTTGGGAAACAGGCGTGATTCTAAGAATGTATGTAAATAATAAATCAAAATTAAAATTGTCTATTTGCAAAAACAATTTTAAAATAACTAGCTGCTTAAGATTTTACACGCGTAAAGCCCATTAGAGCGCATACAATAGAAAACGTATTCGATGTGTTAATTTAAAATATGATCTTTGCCAGATCCTCTTAACGGTTCACGTGTGTGATTGAATAAAAATCTGCCAAATATCACTATCTTTAACATTTATTACCTATATTGTTAAGACTGAGATACACAAGACTAGAAGACTATCTAACAACACTTTGAGCTATAAGTCGTCTTGAGAGATGATCTAAGGCTACTTCGCCATCAACCGTATCAGCCGTACTTTACAAGAGAAAGCTATACAATTATGTTACTCTGTGCCGTTCAGTCGATAATACTGCTATAATTAATGATGGTATAGCCATAGAGCGGAACAACCTCGATTGTTGCTAAAATCTTTGATGAATCCTTATATGATAATATGTGAATACATGAATGAAGAATAATATAAGAATGTGTCCATAAAATGTAATATCAGTCCTATATTAAACTATCCCACTGCCGGGTATGGACCTCTTCTCAGTGTGAGAAAGGGTTAGACCATAGTCCACCACGCTGGCTCAGTGCGGGTTGGCAGACTTAACATATCTTCGAAAACATTATGGAGAACTCTTAGACATGCAGGTTTCCTCACGATGTGTTTCTTTACATATATGTAACTTTGAGAAGTCAGAGATGCATGGCTTTGGGATCGTACTCGAGACCTCTGCTTGGCAGTCAAATGGTCGCACACTAAGCTATCGCTGCCATTACATATATAGGTGGACTTTTATTTTGTATGTTTATTGTACATGTGACATTCTAGCATATACATGTTTAAGGTCTAGATAGGCTCAAGCTTTGATATCAATGTCATTGTTTGTCTTGTTAACGCACCGTGTATCGCTACTGTCTTCGTTAAATGTACTGTCACTGCAATAGACATGATATACTGTCCAACGCGTAGACGGATCAATAGTTCTATACACTATACTCGGGCTTAATTCCATGCACCACGTTATCTAACCTATTACTATCTTGTATTTACACGTACCATGTTTCGTATAACATACACATAGTTTTACCTCTAGGCCTGAAGAGGAAGGCAGAGGTGTATTTTGCGACGTTTTACCAGCTTAGATTTAGGCAGCACTTCGAATAAAGCAGTAATTAATGAGTTCTACTACTGTGTAACACACTTTTTTAAACACCTTACGGCTACAGTACTGATAACTTTTTTGGAGAAGAAGTCGATAAGCGTTTGTCTAACCTGGTAAGCGAGCCTAGAATCTTATTGGTTTGGTATATAGAGATAGTGATTATAAGAATACCGGACGATTTTGCCGTCTTCTGATATATTTTTATCTTTTTATAGAATCAATTCCTTGCTTGAACCTAACAGTTAATGTTAATGTCATATCAAAAAGTTCTGTAAGCTCTTTAAATTTGACGTTGGTAAGTGCTATCGAAAAATAAACGATATTGACCAAGACTTAAACAAAAAACACATTAAAATGAATAATTAACTACTTCTCTTAAGTTAATACTAAATATTTATTTATGCATCCGCGGAAATATAACATATGTGGGTATAAGATACATAATTTTTCATCATTAGTATACATTATATTTTTCCCTGGGCTTTTGCATTGTTGCATACCTCTCCGCGGGGACAGGCGGCGGGGCTATGTCGGTCTTACCCGGGAAAAGATGACGACATCCCGGTCATACTGAGTAAACCTGCCACGGTGTTCCCCAACATTATCTGAGTCTGTGGAGCCGCGCAAATCATTTTCACATGCAATCGCTGATCCCGCCGAGTCATTATACTGTCCTATCCTCAAAGAAATCTTTTTTTTTTTTTTTGGTTGGTTTTGGTTTTGGACGGAGGAGTTATGTCGGACTCCCGGAGTAAAAAAGAAAGATGGAATAAGAATAATGTACCTCCCGGAATACCGACTAAACCTACCACGGTGTTCCTCGACAATACCACTATCGACGGGGCCGCGCGAATCACTTGTACATGCGGTCGCGACCCCGCTGAGGTTTCGGCCCGCCGTATGAAACGGCAGGCCACTACACGATAAGACCTACCCTATGGTCACTTCTTAATAAAACCCTACTGTCCCCCTCCTAAAGGGGAGACGGACTCGACACTGAGGCGCACGTGGGAACACGCACGCCGCCTCTCGGACCTGATGCTGAACGGGTGGTGGGCAGGCCCACGAAGCCCTACACCCCCAGGTCAAACTATCCTCAAAGACATCTGGCAAATATTGGGTTAACTAATTATAATATGTAATAACTGGATACATTTTTATTGCCTGCTGTATTTTATTATGTATTTATATTATAATAATAATAATATTCTACTACATACACACAACACCATCTAGCCCAAACTAAGCAGAGCTTGTACTATGGGTACTAGACAATAAATAAACATACATATATACTTTCTTTTTGTAAATACATACATATTATACATAGAAACACCCAGACCAAGACAAACATCCATGTTCACGCACACAAATATTTGACTTGTGCGGGAATCGAACCCGCGACTTTAGGCGTGGTAGTCGGTTACACTAACCACTACGCCATCGAGTCGTCAGATATTGTCATTAATAATAATAATAATATTCTACCACATACACACAACACTATCTAGCCCAAACTAAGCAGAGCTTGTACTATGGGTACTAGACAATGGATAAACATACATATATACTTTGTTTTTGTAAATACATACATATTACACCTAGAAACACCCAGACCAAGACAAACATCCATATTCATGCACACAAATGTTTGACTTGTGCGGGAATCGAACCCGCGACCTCAGGCGTGGCAGTCGGTTACACTAACCACTACGCCATCGAGGCCGACAATTATTTATTTATTTAAGGATTTCCAGAAAGGAATATACTGTTGTAGTGAAGTATTGTCATCACTGGGGTTGCAGGTTCCAAACACTAGATTGCGGCAGCAGCCTAGGGCTAGATCATTTGAGGTGCCAACAAGCCCAACAACTAACGCGAAGTTCTCACCTGTCATAAGAGCAATTCGAATGTTGAATGACATAGCGGCCAGAATTGATATTTTTAGCTGTGCATTGGCGGAATTCGAGAGCATAACACTGGAGCACTTATCATCTAAGAGTAAAAATTGATTTTATTTGTGTTTATCATGATTGATTGTAATTAACATAATTATGTATACCTGACTAAATGTATAATACAAATATTATTTATATTTAGAATAATTATATTGACAAATTGAAATGACATTTGACATTATTATAAAAATAGGTTAATGCTGCTTAAAATTTATTTTAATGATTATTAATGTTTAAATTTCTTATTTCTGACTAAACTATAAAATTATAATTATATACACTAACTTTAAATTATTAATTTGTGACAATCGATAGTTTGAATTACAATTACATACGAGTACATTATAAAGCAATAATTAAGTTCTTAGCGTGTATAGTCCGTCAATCAAGTGACGCACCTCTGACTTACGGAAGTTATATGACTTTTCGAAATTATGTGTGTATTGATTGACAATTATCGCCTGCTCCGTGCCTCGGAGAGCACGTTAAGCCATCGGTCCCGGCTGCCATGAACATCTATGGCAATCGTTATTGGGCGAGTGTCGACACAAAAGATCCCACTGGGTCGAAGTGTCGCCGGTCTGCACTGACTGGCTCCCACATAAGATACATACATACATAGTCCCTCAATTATAGGAAACGACAGCTTGCGTACTTACATAAGGCCCAGAACGAAATATTGCTAATTTACAAATGCAAGTGTATTTCTATTTCTTAGGTTACATGGTTGGCTATCGTTATCACTTGTAAGAAGAAAAATACTTATAAAAAGATTATTTTTTGGCTAAACTGCAGGTTTCTACTATATATAGCAAAGTAACACTTAGTATGTTAGTATCACCCGTGTTGATGGCGATATCAACTAAGTTTATTTTAAGATTACCGGAAACATGGTTTTTAATTACTGGAGATGTTATTCTTGGTAACACCTCCAAGCTAATATGCTTTTATTAGAAGTGGTTTCAATCAACATAAGTTTCGTTGCCTATGATGTTAAAATTAAAACAGAATTGTGCAAAGCTTATGAAGTCAATAACACTTCGGCACTAGACTTCGTCGACACCAGGCTCAGAACACCTATATCTAAATATCACAACTTTTTGGCGTGAATCCAAACTTCAACACTGGCGGCTTCAGTAACAACGCTATGACCACGTAATCCAATATGTCATACGTAGAACCTAATCTTTTATTATACTGTAAACTTACATTTCACCAATACTTACTATGTCATCGACAGGTAGCCAACTCAGGCAGCTCAGTGACGTTCAATTGTTCGGTGGAGGGTGGCGATGCTCGCGTTCGATGGCTTCACGATGGCGTTCCTGTGGGTGGCGGCGAAAGAGTTCTGAGAGTGCACGGCGTGGTAAGGGCACATCGAGGGATGTACCAGTGCATTGCAGAGCGGGATCTGGACAGTGCACAGGCTGCTGCAGAACTGAGGCTTGGAGGTAATCTATTTTAACATACCTATTTTAGGGTCATTAAAGCTAGCTTGCCTGATTGTTAGCGGTTACCGAAGCCTATGTACGTTTGTAAGGCCAGGAATGACAATTGGGCGTTGCTTAATCAGTAAAAATCGTTTTATATCTTTGTAAAGCTATCAAGATCAAGGAAGAAAATTCCTTTGAAATCGCTTGTTCTGTAACCAGTTTGGCTCTAAAAGTGCATTCCATGCAGAAAGCGAGTGGCGTAACGGTAAAAAGCGGCCGTAGGCTTTACCAATATGTTGTGTAATCGGTAAAATGCACTAACCAAGTTGTAGGGAAATTATAAATAGATATACACCTATTTGGATTCAACATAGCACAAAAATCGTCAAAAATCGTTTGAATTACCATTAATACATTAAATGTATTGTAACACAACGAGTTTTCATTAGTAAGCTTTCATTTTATTACGAGTATGTCAATTATAACGCATAAAGACAATACCCACCTTAAAAAATAAATGAAAAGTACTAGACTAAATTGTGTACCGGTACTTACAAACGTGGCGGACCCTAATCAGTTTTGTCCCGTTTCCGTCATTCATTATTAGACCCCTCGTCGAGTGTTAATTCTACTTGAAATGTTTTTGTATAAATGGACCTTCAGAACTTGAGCCTGCTTGAAACTTTACCACGGTTTCAATTAAATGGTTAAAATCTTTTAATTTTACCTTTTATTATATTACGAAACACACCTCAATTTAATACAAACAGCATTTACTAGTAACGTTGAATCGTCAAGTGTTACATAGAAAATAGGTTGAAAAATACAACTACCCATTCTAAGAAATACATATAGACATAAAACTATATAGTTTGAAAGGTGTGTTACACTCACATTTTTCCTACTATGGTTTTAGGTCCTACGCAATAGAGGGCAAGTATACTGAAACACCACAATTCTGGACTTCGTACTGCTACTGAGAATTTTTTGATACAAAACTTTTGCTCCATTTAGGAATTGAATCCAAGACACAGCAGTGTCTGTTGTGCTTAAGATCTCGGTTATATGTATTGAGCTATCTATATTATACATTTTTATCACTAATAGAACGATCACCATTCACTACAGACAAACTCGATTAGTTTTCACGAAAAAGTCGATAGTCCTTCCGAATTAATTTCCCTTCAATAAATGTTTAGTCCGATGCCAAGGGTCCATTTGGAATTAATGGTTCAGTTCAAGGACATCCAGACGTATTTGTTTAGGACTATCCAACTCGTAATTGTGTTTTTGGGATTACCACATCACGTTTATACGACGTGTTTTTTTTTCTTCTGCTAATTATAATGGAATTAATGTTTTGCTTTAGTAGGAAGTAGATCGTATAATTTGAATGTAAAGTGAGATTTTTATTTCAATTTTTAGTTTGGAATGTCGATCACGAGTTTTACGGCATGTAAACATTTGGATTCTGTTTTTAAATCTCTGTTTTTATTGACAATATGGTCGGTTTCGAAACTGCTGGAGCGGGTGATATTCTATTATTTACAAAAGTAGAAAAATAAAACAGAACTTATATTTTTAATTATTACAGATAAGCAATCCACGCAGCTTTTAAAAAAAGATATGGCGCGGTCTGTATATCTTATGGTTTATGGGGGACTTTACAAATATTCGATCAGCAGGCAGAATACAAAATACACCTAGGCAAGGAACAACTATTTATGGATCATGCAAGACCAAGACACCAAGTTTTTTTAAGATTGCTAGCAGTTTCTATTTTTAATTACTAGTATCCTTGTTAAACTCTTCAGTTAAGCCAGAAAGTTTGACTTAGGAGTAATTTCACGTGAGTAAAATGAGATTCAAACAACAACCTTTGGATCACAAGTTCAAATGCTCATTGATTGCGCTATCACCGCTGGTGACTCACAGCACCTGATACGGCATCGTGGTAAGGTAACTTAAATAATGGCACCTGCCGTGCAGTAATCTATTACTAGTAAGAAGATTCTTGGGTATATTCAGTCGCTTGCAAAGTAATAACGATGTGCATTGGCCTAGATGAACTGCCAAAAATATATTTTAGTCGCTGACAGACAGACCTTAAAACTATAATTATTGTAAATAAATAAAGTTTTGATATAAATCTAATTTGTATAATAATAATAATGTATTTATTTTGCTTCAAATGTGGTACACAAAGATGTTACAAAATATAAATTAGAACAATACACATTTCACCCGTAATACAGGTATGCAAAATTATATGTCAATTAAGTTACTTAATTACATTTTTATTAAATAAATTAGGTACATGATAATATTGAATTTGAGATTAATTATTATTGTAAGTAAATTCATTAAATCCAGTTCATTTCAATAAAAATATTATAATATTTTAATCAAATTATATGTAAAATTAAGGATTTTCTTTTTCGTTTACATGTCAAAATTAATTGAATTAAGTGAGTAGAAATAATTAATAAAAACAAAACATGCATAACATTAAATTAGGAATTTTAAAACACCGAGTTTTAGTCGTAATACAATGTCTCTTAAGAAGTGCAGTAACGACAAGAACTAGTACTTAAAAAGTCTTTGATGGAATAAAAGTTTTCCTGGATAAGCCATTCCCGTAAAGCACAACAAAAGTTCTTATTTGGTAAATTCACTATCCTCTTGGGCAAGGAATTGAAAATGAGTGGTGCCATATAGACACAACTTTTCCTAAATAATTCCAACTTGGGCACAGGCATTCTTATGGATAAGTGGGTGACATGTCGCTTATTCGTATTGTCGATTTTTTCAAAAATGTAACTGTGAGATTTGACAAATTTAGCCACTTCATAAATATAGATGCTAGGAACAGTTAATAGCTTATTCGATTTGAAAATAGGTTTACAGGACTCCGACCATTTCATACCGAACAATGCGCGAATGCATTTTTTTTGCGCTATAAAAACTCTTAAAATTTCGCTCGAGTTGCCCCATACAACTATGCCATAACGTATTATAGAGCAAATGTATGAGTGGTAAATCATTATGGCAGTTTGCCTGGATGTTGTTTCTTTAACTTTCCGTATGGCAAAAACGAACTTATTTATTTTTGTGCATATCTTGTCAATATGTTCCTTCCATGTAAAATGAGCGTCTAAAGTTATTCCCAAGAATGTTGTACTTTGTATTTGCTGGACTTCTGTATTTTTATAACTGATATTTAATTGAATAGGTTTGCTTTTGTAGGTTTTAAATTGTAAGAGTTTAGTTTTTTCAATGTTAATTTTTAATTTATTTACATCAAGCCATTTTATGACTTCTTTTAATGTTCTATTAATATCAGATTCATAGGAATTTTCATTTTTACAATTCATGATGATTGATGTGTCATCAGCAAACAAGACACATTCGTGAGAAAGTGTGCGTGGTAAATCGTTGACATAAATCAGGAATAACAAGGGCCCCAAAATGCTGCCCTGGGGCACACCAGAATAATTAGTTTTAAGCTCAGAATCATGATGTTCTAAGCTGTTAGTAATATGGTTAAATTTAGTTACTCTTGTGAACTGTCTTCTGTTGTCCAGGTATGATTGAAACCATAGTAAAGCTGGGCCTCTTATTCCAGATTTGTCTAATTTTTTAATAAGTATTGAATGCTGAACAAAATCAAATGCTTTACTAAGGTCCAATAATAGAGCAGATGTAGGGATTTTAGCGTTTATGTTATTAACTATAGATTTTACGAACTTGAACGTGGCCAGTTGAGTCGATTTGCCCTTCCTAAATCCGTATTGTTCTTGTGCTAAGAGGTCATATTTATCTATAAATTTTAGTAACCTAGAATACATAGCTCTTTCAAAGATTTTTGAGAGCACTGGAGTCAGAGCAATGGGTCTGTAATTATTCATGTCAGATCTAGATCCTTTTTTGTGCAAAGGTTTAATCACAGATAGCTTGAGGTTATCAGGGAAACAACCTTCTTCTAGAGATAAGTTAATAATATGTGATAATGGATTTGATATATACTTTGCAATACTTTTAATAATGTCTATATTAATGTTGTCATACCCTGCAGACTTAGTATTTTTTAAAGACTTGATTATGTTAAAGACTTCGATAGAATTAGTGGGATCTAAAAAAATGCTTGATGTATTACTTCTAAGGCCGTAGTCGGCTTGAAAAATTTCATTGGTAGAATTGCAAATTAAATCATTTTGTGTTATGTTAATAAAGAAATTATTAAATAAATTGGCTATGTCAGGTCCAGATGTCGCTGTGTTACCATTGTCAGTTATATTATCGATATGCATATGAGCTCTAGCATCCCCCACACAGCGCTTGACAACATCCCATGTAGCCTTGCCTTTGTTTTTGGATGTTGATATGTGCCTTAAGTTACACAAGGACTGCATATTATTAACACATTTTTTAAATAATTTCGAGTATGTTAAAAATTTTTCTTTACTGTCATTATTCTTATTTAAATAATATTTATATCTTAGTTCCCGTTTAATTTTAGAACTAACTTTAAGGCCCTTTGTCACCCATGATAATTTACCAGCTCCACAGCGATTCTTTATTCGTATAAGAGGGAAACAAAGTTTAAAAAACAATGTTAATTCGTTGTGAAACATATTAAAGGCATCATTTGTGTTTGAGATATTATAAATTTCAGAAAAAGAAAGTCTACTAATACACTCAATAAACTTGCGTAAATTATTTTTGCTAAGATCATAAATCGTTGAAAAGTAATACCTTGCTAAAGCATCTTTCTGGTAGTTTTCAAATTCGATAGATTGCGCTGTGTTATGATCTGATAAACAGAAGTTGTGAGTCTTTCCTTTTGCCGTTGGGATGTTACTTATAATGTTATCAATGCATTTATTTATTCTTGTTGGTTCCTGAATATGACACTTCAAACCGTAGTTTGATAATAGTTCCAAAAATTGGATACTTATTTTATCTTTAATAAGTATATTAATATTGTAGTCACCGCCAATTATTATCTTACGTCTTTTATAACGAAGCTTATTTAGTGTTTCATAAAGTTTGTCAAAGAAGAGATTGATATTGGAATTCGGAGTTCTGTAAAGACACAAAATAATGAGCTTTAATTGAGCAATTTCGACCCCACAGATTTCAAAATGCTTTTCAATGCTCATTTTATTTATTTCATTCAATACAATACCCTGTAGATTATTACGTAACAAAATACAGGTACCACCCCTTTTTTGCGTGTTCCGGCAATAAATAGTTGACAAATAAAAATTATTTATCTTTAAAAATTGCTCCTCCCCTTTTAATATAAAATGCTCACTCAAGCACACGGCAATAACATTGTGATTAGACTCATGTAATTCGTTAAGAGCTAAGACTAGATCTTCCGTCTTATTTAGAACCCCAGCAATGTTTTGGTGCAATATAAATAAATTATTACAATGTATTATATCTTTTCGAGAGGCAACGAAAAAACATATCATTATAGGTACTTTCAGGGGACTTATTTACAGGTTTGGTTTTTTTAACTGCTCGGAAGTAATAAGGTATTGTGCCTCTGCGAGGTTCCGATTGCAAACGGGTTAAAGGGGTTGTTGACTTGTAAGAATAGTCTGCATAAATGTAGTTATTCAAATATTTAAAAATAGTTTTTAAGCCATTATTATTAAGAAAACCACTGCCCTTAGAGAACATTGTATTATCATATCTGAGATTAAAATTGGAATCGAATAAAATTGCATAATTATAAGCACATATATCGCGGTACAATAAATGATTAAAAACTTCTACTCTTGAGTTGAACATAAGATTAGTTTCATTAAATTTATAAGTTGGTAAACATAAAACTATATTAGTATGTTGTATTTTAATTAAATTGTTACGGATGTCTAAAATTAATTTATGATAGTTGTTAGTTGTCTCAAAGTCTTTACTGCCTATAAAAATCAAGCAATAGTCTTGTTTTGTGAAATTCGCCAGTTTGTGGTCTAAATTATTACATAGCTGTTTAATTCCACAGTTTGTTAAAAGATAGTGGCAAAGATCATAAAAAGGGAAGGTGTTCTGTGCTGTAGATAGTATATTGTTAACGCGATTACTACTAACTATACAAAGTTTACTTCGTTGTACAGATTCTGCCAGCATCGGTCTATTGGAGGAGCCAGCGATGCCATCTGTGTGCAATTGCGCGTAATTCTCTACACAAGGTGATGTCGTGTTGATATCATAGCTGCTGTAATGCGCTTCTTCCTTGGAGTTTTTTATACTGGTAACGCCATCTGTTGTCATCTCGTTGGTATTATTAAGCCCCAAGTCAATAAAACTCGTGTTCGATTCCCCATCAAATGACAATCGTAGATTCCTCATATTTATTTTATTTCTTGTTACTTTCGACGTATTACATATTTTCTTCTTTGGAACTGAGCAAATTTTTTGTAGTTGTAATGATTTATTTCTTTGTTTAAATAAAGCATTTTTCAATGAAGTGTTTTCTTCGTTAAGTTTCTCTATTTCTAAATGAGCACTTTCAAGCTCACTCCTGAGCTTAAATATTTCTTTTCTCAAGTCTTCTCTGTCGCTGTCATATCCCGTAGATAGATCCGGTAGACTACGCCTCCCAAAGTCGGAATTTGGGGATCCAAAAGAGAGGTCATGTGAGTCGTTGGCAATCGTTATATGGCGACGAATAGTCACATTCTCGTCTTCCATTTTGAGAAATAATTATACTTTCCTTCATACGGTTTAGTCCTCCAAAATTAATAATAGATCGATAAATTAAATAATGTTAAAGCGCCATCTGTTGGTGTATTGCAAAAATGCGTTGTTAGGAGACCAATGATTATAACATGTGTCTAAATTACTTAACTGAACGCAAGATGGCACTATTCTAAGTAAATTAATTAGTACGATCTGATTTTAAATCATGTGTGAAAAAAAAACCGTCACTGTGTTTGTTATTTTGTTCTAGTGGCTTCATATGTACTAAATATTCAGTGGTTTTGGGGTATATAGAACTGGGATTGTTGTTTCCATGTATACACTGATCAGACACGTTGATATTATCGATCACTTGTTGTTTTTGCACTTGTGATATTAAATGTTGAATTAATGTTAAACTTCGTAGTAATCCATAGATAACACTTGTACACGATGTTTGAATATTAATGTTCACTTTGACTCACAATTAATACTTATTCACTATGAGAAATTATTATAAATAAAAATATTAGTACGAGCGATATAAACTCAATGTTATCGTGGCGGTGGCGTGGTTTTCGTATTCTCATCGAGATCAGAGATTATGATATTTCAATTAAAATTATTTGAATTATAACTATAAGTATTTAAATTTAGTTACCTTCAAAGTGATAAAGCTATTATGAGACTTATATTATATATAGAACGCACGTTTAACAACTCGATAAAATTTTTCAATGTAAATAAAATAACACAGACATAAAGAATTACTACAGCTGTCGTCAAAAATATTTCGTGAACTTCCTTTTCTACCACATATCTTATTAGCTAGTCCGATCACAGACAAAAGAAAACATCAAAAAACTCACACATCAAAAAGAAATCAAAACGTCCGCCGTAAAAATCGTTTCTCGAAACGAAAATTGCTTCCTGATTGGTCGATTAACGTCCTTTGAAAGCGGATTGGCCGATCAGCGATCACTTCGGCGTGTAATTACAAATGGTGTAATTTTGCGGAGTGCAGTGCGGCGATTTCGTGTGTCGTCGGCTTATTGATTAACGGTAGCAGTAATGACTAGACCGGCCATATGTCACACTGCGCCGTAACGGGAGGTTATGCGACCCGAGTCATAAGTTATAGCGTGCTATATTTCAATATATTAAAGACAAATGCTTTCGTGAATGGTGGCAATGTCAACCAATAATATTATTAATAAACAAGTATAACTTACTATGACTAAAAATTACCAATATTATTGAATGCATCTTCTGCATTAAATTTGGATACGTCTTTTACATTACTATCCGAAACTATCATAAAAGCATCTATCTTCACTTCGATACTTTCAATTATATCAACTATATCTCTTATAGATCAAATAATTTCATAGCGTTTTAACAAGAAAGATCAAATTAATATAGCTTTAGAAGCAAATTCAATCTCCTCAGTTTATAACAAAGAGTGTTTTCCACTCGAACGTGGCGTGATCTATCGCAAATGTCGCCGCAGCCGACCTGGGACCTGACCTCG
The DNA here is from genome assembly GCA_930367265.1 of Catocala fraxini. Taxonomy (NCBI): domain Eukaryota; kingdom Metazoa; phylum Arthropoda; class Insecta; order Lepidoptera; family Erebidae; genus Catocala; species Catocala fraxini. Next base: position 8,229,249 of record OV884025.1, on the reverse strand, counting down.
ACGCGAAGGCATCATCAACTACGTACAATACGAGACAAGCTCTAGAATAATCGAAATAGCGGCGAATCTTTTTGTGTTTAGTGTATAAACCAGCTTAGAGAATAGTATTGGAATAATGTTTGTCCCATATGAGCCATTTGACTTGAGTTACTAACTTTTGTAAACAAAGTTCAGCTTAAGCAACGCTCATACCTATGTTTAAACTAAAGGGCTAAAGGTTAATCAATGAGGGTTTATTATTATATCGATGAATAATCATAGTGTTGTTTCGATTCCAAGTATCGAAGTCTTGTTGGATAGTCTATAATATTTCTCAATATATCTGGCAGCTTAGCTTGCAACTTGTATTTGCAGAAATTAGTTTCAAACGAAAATTTTATAATATTACAAGCTGTTCCCCGCGATTTCACCCACGTTTATGATTACTTCTCCGATCCCGTGGCTCTCAGTGTGATGTTTTATAAGCCTATATTGCTTCTGGATGAAATAACTTTCTGTTACTGAAATTATTTTAAATGGGTTCTTTAGTGTTTGAGTTCAATAAGTTGCAAATCTTTTTGCTTTATAATATTAGTGTAAATGAAAACGGATGGGATAATACTTACCAGTATATTGCACTAGTATATACTCCTAAATGTCGAAGAATTTTATTCTATTGAAATAGGTACAACTAACATTTAGTGTTGATGTATCTATTCATATTAGCTTAGCCTCCTTGTGTTAACTAATTAAGAGCACTCGGTGCATTGCAAGTATCGTAATATCGAGATCTATACTTAAGCCACAAAAAGACAAATATAATATGTAATTTTTACTCAATTAAAACATATTCAGTATATCGTACTGACGGATAGGTGGAGAGCAACAATAGCTGTTTACAAAACAAAATAACGTTTGTATGACCTATAAATATTTATTCAGAGTTAGCATATGGGCTGCGAGCTTACAAGTAACTGCTTTATACTATACATACATAAACAGACGACCGTTTCCTAGAGGGATTGGCAGATACTACGCATTTCCACTTGCTACGTTCACTGGCATACCTCTTTTGCTTCATTCAATTTTATTCTTTGCGAACGTTCGACGGTATAGGGTACTTCTAACCTGGTCGTTATTCCGAATGTCTCCAAAATGATAAAAAAACCTAGGTGTTTCCCTTCTAGCTGTCCCTTTCACATTTGTATTATATACTTTCTCGGTCAGTCTTTTTTCGCTTACTATCTTAACATATTTTTCTTATTACCTGTCACTATATTTTTATTTACACCACATTTTTCTTTTTTTTTTTCCCCTGGGGGAATGCTCGAAGCCTACCCCTCCGCGGGGGCGGGCGGAGGGGTTATGTCGGACTCGCCGGGGTAATAGAAATATGTTAAGAAGATAATGTACCTCCCGGAATACCGACTAAACCTACCACGGTGTTCCTCGACAAAACCACTATCGACGGGGCCGCGCGAATCACTTGCACATGCGGTCGCGACCCCGCCGTGGTTTCGGCCCGCCGTATGAAACGGCAGGCCACTACATGAACAGACCTACCCAAAGGCACTTCTCACAAATTATCCCTACTGTCCCCCCTAGAGGGGAGATGGACTCGACACAGAGGCGCGCGTGGGAACACGCACGCCGCGTCTCGGACCTGGTGCTGAACGGATGGCGGGCAGGCCCACAAAGTCCGCCACCTCCAGGTCAATCCTCAGGGTGGCTGGAGGTCATCTCGCGCCCTCCGGCGCCCGGTTCTTCGGTTGGGGAGAGGGTTTAAACGCTCCCTCTCCCGCTCCGCCGCCTCCTTGATGGAAATGACTTCCTCACAAAAGAAGGCGACGGCGTTCCACGACCTCTCACTCCGGACCATAGACTGAACTACGGCCGGGAGCGAGAGGGCAACCAATCCGACTGCCGCGATCAACTCACGGCGCTGCGATGCCCAGGCGGGACAATCCATCAAAGTGTGCAGCGCCGTGTCCACAACAACGTCGCGGCAGTCGCCGCAGTGGTGACAACCGGGCGTCTCTTGCCGGCGTATACGACACAGGAACTGGCCAAAACAACCGTGGCCAGTCATTACCTGTGTCAGCCGGAAGGTGAGGGCGCCATGCCACTCTCCAGCCACTCCTCAAACACAGGACTTACCACCACGATCGTGGCGTGCCCGGCACTGGGGTGCACAAGTCGCTCCTTCCACTTCTCCACTAGGACCTGGCGGAACTCGGACCTTGCGGCCTCGACAGCGGGAAGAACAGGTCCTTCGCCCCGAGCTAGCGTCTCCTGGCGCCAACGATAGAGCGACGCCAGAAACGCCGCTTCCAGGTCCCATGGCATCGATCCGGCACACCACAATGCTCTTTCATCCCACTATAACTCATTCTATCTTTTAAATACCGCACATATTATGTCTTAATACGGTTATTTTTATTGTTTTTAAAATTTAACTTAAATGGTTTGGAACACATACTAAAAGTCCAAATGATTTTCAAACAGCATTCGAAAGAGAAATGCTGGGCGTACTCTTCAAAGTTCCTACCGAAAAGTCCAGCACTTGACCTATTTCCCTTCTGTAGTACCTTTACACGGCACCACTTTAATCCGTTCGTTCGTTTCGATCAATTGTAAATAGTCCTGTTGCAGAAAGCCTGCTAAAGCAATACAAAATCACCGTATACAGACAAATTTGTTCCAGATCGACATTGTTGCTCTGAATCAATTTGTAACAAAGTTTTCAACTAGTGGGACCACGATTGGTTACGTTTGAATAATTATAGGAGATGTTTGTTTGCTAAAGATTAGTACCTATTGTTGAGAGTGTTGGAAATTAATATTAATATATTATTGAATTGATTATTTGCGCTTTATTATACCTATTACTTTAACAAAACCTTCCAATACCTTTTCATTTTGATTTTTTTACAAATACACCCTTGGCGTATACGCGTATGTTCAGAAACTGACCAAATAAACTACAAAAAAATATACGTAAGTTCGCAAGTAAGCTGTATGATTAAATTACGCGTGCAGTCTGCGCGAAAATATTGCGCAAAACAAAATATAAGTAAAAATATATCTTTCAAGTATTTTCAATTTAATCAAATTCCTTTCGAATCAAAAGTGTAATCAAAGTTTTCAATAAAATAAGCCTTATCAATTGGATACTTCATTGATAAAAAATATATATACATATATATTTACTATAATGGATATATATGGACTTCATAAATGTAAACTTTTAATTTAGCTTATATGTAGTAATTTCATCCAAGGGTTATTGGAGCATGTTTACACAGAAAACAGTATGAGTCTGCTATAATGTCAATACTAGAAATAATCTTATCACACTTATGCTTACTAAACAGCACCACACACTATATAAAGCCTTTTTAATACAAAGCTTTACAATTACCAGAACAAATACAACACCATAAACTAATTTTCCAATTTAATTAGTGAGCATACATTCAAAAACACCTTTGTAGAGAATACAGCGGCACTCTTGCTCCCTATCTAAGAAAATATCTCAAAGACACTCTTGTCCCTAATTAAGAAGCTTCCGTCTGAAACAGTAACACACGTTGCTATATTTTCTTAGTCAACTTTTGTAATGAGAGTCTAGCACTAACTAAACCACTTACTCAAGTCTTTACATACTAAGTTCCTAACTTTCTTTGATCATATGCTTTTCTTAGTGTTCTTCTGTGTTATGCTTTTACCAAATGGGTTGTTATTTTAAAGGATGTAATATTACTATATAGACGTAGAGGGCAAGTGGACTTCGTTGTTCTGAATCTTAGCGTACTTTGAGTCCTTCAATTGTGTCTGTATAGTTCAGCGCGACAGGAGACTTGATCCCTAGTGTGGAAAATGTGTATTCTTAAGTTAAGATGATTTAGTAAATATAAGATTTTGTTTATGTTCGCATCCGATTGTAAAATTTAATGTCGAGTCGAGTAAAGTGTTGCTAGATTTTTCTATTAGGAATTTATTAGAAGCAGTACAATGTATGATAAAGAGCTGGGTATATAGCAAAAGGCTTGTCTATATTACCTGGAAACAACAACATTGCTGGCGAATTTAATATTATTATTATAATTATTAATTCTGTTTACCTATTTGAGGACATTCAAGTATGTGCGTATTCTATGTATGATCTAACTTAAATATACTTGATTTGAATATATTACACTGATTTTGTTTTGAGACTGGTTGAATTGTGAGGCGAAGAGGTCAGACTGAATGCAACGAAGGTATTTGAAAACATGTTGGTCCACCATAAAAAGTCTATTCCAAACTTCGGATGAATAGAATATTTAGATTTTATACCTATCGCAAAATTTCTTAGGATTTCTTTCTACCAAAGTGACATTATTCCATTGTTCAGACTAATTCACTATAAAATTAAAGATGGTCAAAACTTTACTTCATGTGCTATCATCAATTTACAAGAAAGAAATCATAGAAATTTTGCGATAGGTATAAAATCTAAATATTCTATTTGCCCGAAGTTTGGAATAGACTTTAGAAATTTCGCGGTAGGTATATTCTTAATATTTCGATCACTCAAAGTTTCGGATAGGCATTTCATTTACAGACAGATTAGCAAGTGTAGATTATCACATTTTTGTCATCGTGTATTTATATACTTAGTGTATTTTTTCAACAGAAACTATCCTTAAATGTGCTTATGACAAGACGACAGATTAATAAATATATTCTCAAAGGTACAAAGCGACCTCGATATATAAAAGCGGTCATTCATCTTAGGCCTGAATAAGACAGTTTTGTTTATCCGCAGTGATCAATAGAGCTTTCCGTCACATTTTATAGGTACAAAGTTTTGAAAAAGCGTGCCTCCTACATACCTTTTTGTCTCTGTTAAAAAATTAAGAATAGGCTCTAATCAATATACCAAAATATCATTGTGGCTGTCACGAAAGTGAGGCAAAGGATACAAGGAGTTAAGGATGCTTGATCTGATACTCTTGTTATCCCATCCATTTCTACCGTGGTATGTTTAGTAGAGTCCATCAAACCTACTCTTACATAAAATGAGGATTGTTTACAGATAAATTATGTATGCAATATTCATGTCTAATAGGCCGCAATAACCCCAATATTTGATAAGAAGTGGTATTAATGGATAATCTATGCGAATGTTATTAAATTATTAAAACATATCTGGATATTTATAACAAAAGTTGATCATGATACGTTAATAAATGTTATCATAGCGATAAACTTTTTTAGGTCACATAAATCTTCAAGCCAGTGTAGGTTTTTGTCGCAGAACTGACCTGATCATCCTGGTACAGTCGACATAAGTAGCTCAACATACAAAAAAATGGTAAAAGTAATTAATAAATTAAATATCATTCTGATAATCACTCTGTTATTTTTGAACTGTGACTATATCAACTATATTTTATTATGACTGTTATAAAAATAGCATTTGTTAAAATTTTAAAAGATATAATCAATTGGCATTTTGCAAGTCTGTATCGCACTGTCAGGAACATAGATATGTTGCTGACTGTGCGTGACAATTCATAAAGTGTTCAGTGTTCACACTTGTGCTAACTGACTTAATTACGTTCGCTCGATAGTTTACTTATATAGTATAATCAAAGCGTACAACACAGGCATACTGGCGGTTACAGTACGACTATTTAATCCGTATTTTGAGTAAGCGAAGAAAACTGCCTCATCATCGTAATCTTTGATAAATGATTCTAATCACGTAATCCAACCAAACATGTGTACGACGTGTAGTGTTAAACATGGTTTTCGCCAGAACAACCACCAACTTGTTCAAAGGGGAATTGAACTCTCCCATGAAGATATAAGTTATCTATACCTAGTACCCCGTCGAGTCCACATTCGGTTATGGTGGCCATAATTCTTGCAATAATGTCGCGGACAGACCGTAAGTCAAACTGCGGGATAATCCGGATCGGTCTAATGGAATAATAGAGACGATCTATGACGCCATATATTTAACGTACAGGCGGGATTACACCATAACGCAGTGAGATATGGCTTTTATTATTTTGTACTACTGTTTTTATGTCTGGTTTAACTGATTCGCTTAAATAATTCATTGGCATATCAGATATTATGTGCATTATATGTAATCTATACGTAATATATTATAAAATAGTGATAAATGGCTTACAGCACAATTCAGTGATTTTTTTAACAGCAAATGTAGCTTTGAACTTTCCTGGGTAAAAGGCTATTTACTACTAGTACCGGACACCACCTCACATTATTTAGTGGTGTCTATGGATTCTGCAAATAACGTCCATATTTAGTATTTCATAAAAAAAAGCATTATACAATACACTGATTATTTAAAACTGTCAAACGCTTACTCCATCATAGCGTCGAATCGTCAAATACCGTAACATGTTTGTAAATCAACACTGGGCAGCAAGCAATCATAAAAAACGCTAACTACATCTGACGTAAAAATAAATGTAGCCAATCAAAACTACGATCACGTGATTTCAATTATAATCTATTAGGGGTTGAAGTATGAAATTGCCGATATGTACTAAAAAATTTGAACTTTTTTTTTCTGAGATGTACCATATTTATTTGATCGAAATATTTACCCTCACATTATCTATATATTGCTGCAATCTAAACGGAAGTTCATTTATGCCTTTATGATAGAACTCCGGGGATCTAGATTCGACAAACTGTGTGATAGCATTTTGTACTGCCTCCTGGGAAGAAAATTTTTTGTCACGTAGAAAATTGTCCAAATCACGAAAAAAAATGGTAGTTCGTTGGAACAAGGTCTGGCAAGTGCGGAGGATGACGTATGGTTTCTAACTGCAGCTCCTGTAGAGTTACAACGGGTTCTCGTGCAGTGTGAGGTTTTGCGTTATCATGGAGCAATAATGGTGTAGATCGATTAACGAGTCGGGGCTGTTTCACTGCCAGTTTCGCCATCATTGTTCGAAGTTTGGTACAGTAAACATCTGCTGTTATTGCTTGACCAGACCTGAGAAAGCTATAGTGAATAACACCATAAAGAGACCACTAAACAGTTACCATTATCTTTCTATTGGTAAGCTTTGCTTTAAGGCACTGTTGCGGCTTATGACCTGGGGTCAGCCATAGCATTTTTCACTTACGGTTATCGCAAAAAATTCACTTTTCATCACATGACACAATTGGATCCAATATTCTTTAATTTCTGTACCGCTTCAACAAGGCAACACAAGTTTCAACATGCATTTCTGTCTGCAGATCAGTCAAATCATGAGGCACCTATTTTTTATATCTTTTTACCTTATTGATTTCATGCAAATGAGCCAGTATTGTAGGTAGGCTAACGTCAAACCATGCCGCTAATTCTTGGGTATGTTTGACTCGAATTCATTCAGCGTTATTCACCTGTGTGGGCGGTCTTCCACGTGGTTCGTTCTTCAAGTCGAAGTTTCCATTATGAAAGCGATTAAACCTAAAACGCACGGTGCGTTAATTAGCAGTCTCCTCTCTAAACGCAGCGTTGATATTGCGAGCCGTTACTGCCGCGTTAGTTCCGCGTTGGAACTCCTACTCAAGAATGAGTCGGATTTTCGAAGTATTCATCTTTTCCGTCTAAGGTGAATAAAAAAAAACAATGGAAAGTCGAAAATCGAATGGCGCACATTTTTTTAAAGAAAATCTTATAGGTATCATGTGAAAAAAGTTTCACTCGAAAATCTCACACCATGAAGGTTTTATGTCAATTCAAAGTATTGAACGGCAACTTCATACTTTAACCCCTATTATTAAGTTTATTTTGTTTCTTTTTGGTAAAATAATTAATAATATATTACGGCGAATTGCTTTTAAAATCCATAATGTTGGCGGTCGGTTGACAATGAATAAATGATTATGTTCATACTTTCAAATTGTTTATTCTCGATTCCAAATATATCAGAGAAATAAATAACAACTGTAATATTTTTTGTAATATTAGCCACATATTTTTCTACTATACCACCAATCCATTATTAAAAACAAACTATTATTTGCATGCTACAAGACCACGTGACATAGGCAACCCTAGTTATTTTTATTGACTGTACAGTATAAACAACGTCACCACCGACCGTGAGGTAATAGATTCAATTTTCAAATTAGGCATAATATGTGTCCTTCTTAAGTCTACGATAGTTAAACCTAAGTTGTTAAGTGGTTCTTAAATAAGTGCGATGTAAATATTTCACATAATATACTCTTTTTAAACAAGTCTGAGGTATGAGTCCAGCAGTTTCTTTTTTAAATTAGTTAACCAGCAGGTATCCTAAACTTAGTTTTCTACTAAGGATAACCTATAGTTTATCTTCAGTGAAATCAAACTTCTAAACGGATAGCTTCTTCGACATTCTTGCGATGGTCCATTTAATATGACTTCCTTTAGTTTTCCTTGAATTAAAATAGTTTGAAAGATATGATGTTATGAATTCCGGTACGCAATTCAATTTTCGCTAAAAGAGAACTACGATTTGAATATCATTCTTGGAATATTTTGAATAGCTACATTATTTTTATAACAAAAATATAATTTCAATGGTTTCCACTTTGAGTCTTCGTATACAATCATTTATACTAGGCAGTTATTCTCATATTGCCGGAATGTTTACAATTGAATATAAATTCTCAGAATATCTACATTCATGCGAATAACATTTTTTATTTTCCACTACGATCGTTTTTATAGCATACAGTGTGTCAATGACCAATTAAAAATGTTGCCGACGCCTGTATAGCGTCGAGTACAAAGGCGTATTGCCATTTATGCTACTGATAAATTCCTAATATGAAAATTTGATTAAATTTGCATGACTTGGAAGTCAATCGCAGATCGTGAGCACAAATTTATTCTAAGACGTAATACTAAGAAGTGTTTTTGATGCATCTAGAAGATCAGCATGAAATGATTACTATTATTACTTATATTTGCATAATCACATCGGTTACCTGAGGTTTAGACGGTAGAGACTAAGTTTTGCCTGCGTCGGGCACTGTTGGGTGGGTCGCTGATGTAGTTTCAATTCCAGCAACCCACCCAACATTCAAGGCAGCGAGTGGGCATACTATGGTAGGTTTAGACGGTAGTACCCTGGACGTTCCATCTTTCCCCGTGTGAGCCCGACATAACCTCTCTTCTCCCCTTTTCCGGAGAGGTACATATGTGTCAACGCATTCCAACACGTTAACCAAAAAAAGGGACTACGGATTTGACATCTCTTTTGCTTAACTCGTTTTCATTATGATCTTTACTTGTCGGTTTAAGGTTCCAATCTTTCTTAAGAATATCTCCGATCTACAAAACGTTCACCTAGACTTTTCCGTTCCGACTATCATTACACATTTGTATAAAACTGTAAATACTGTATTGCGCGGTCTTTATGGGGTTACTTACTTTTTTATTGCAATCCTGTAACTGCCTCCGTGGCGCAGCGGTAGTGAATGCGACTGCTGTGCATGAGGTCTTGGGTTCAAATCCCGGATCGGGCCAACAAACAGGTATTAGGTTTTCTGTTAAGGAGTCTCAATACGAGCCTAGAGTTAGAAAAATGGTGGTGTTAGATGCCCCGTGCCTTGGAAAGTAGGTAAAGCCGTTGGTCTTGCACCTGATCTCTCTCCGGTCGAGTCGGATTATCCGGATCATCGGATTATCTGGACCATCGGAACATGTGGGTTAGGGAACAGAGAGTGCACTTCTGTTTGCGCACATACTTGTGTATCTATATCTATATCTTCTGCGCAGATGGCCAGTCGCCGTTAAAATTGGCCGCCGTGACCGAAATTTAGTCTGGAGGACATTATTGCAATCCTATGACTGCAATAATAAAGCAAGTAAACCTATAAAGACCAAAGACCAGAATATTATTACCAAAGCAATTTTGACTATTCAAAACTGCTGCTATGATAATATCCTGGTTAAAGTCAGTAATACTAAGCATTCAAATAAGTATATCGTGTACAATTATACAATTAGCCAACTATCAGTGCGGTAGCATCTTATATAAATTCGCGAAACGATGCAACGTTTACAAGAGCTAACGTTGGGAGCGGGCGCCGAGCCAACACCAGAATGTTGGTTCTAAGTTATAAGGAGACGGCGAATCCACTCATTCTCCTAAACGAAAGAAGGGGCAAATTTTTTTCGAGAGAAACTATTAGAATGTTGTACATGGTAAAACCGATCTTGCGAAAGATCTAGCCCTCTTTGAAAGTAAGCGTTTACTAGTAGCTTGTGCACATTGATGACATCACACGTGCCTTGACAACTCTACAAAATGAAGCAGGGCAGTTACCTTATTTGCATGGTTAAAAAAGCATGGGCAACAGACATGATTCGCTGACAGGAAAGCCTCTTGTTAAGAATATCTGTAAAAATTACCAGAGGTTACAGAAATACTGTTGTCGAGCCCAACCACCAAAGCAGTTTTTATTTCTATAAACCTAAATCTTAATAAAAGTACTTATCAAATTTGTTACCTTTGATATAATTATGTATTTACCCTGGCGAAATGAAACCACTACACAGAAAATTATGGTCTAGTTTAACATTCAAGCTTCTATATTGAACTATTTAAATAAAAAGTATATGTTTGTAGCCATATTCAAAGTTGTAGTCCACTCAAAATCGTCATTTTCCTCGCTGTATACACTTACACCACACGCTGACTTATTGTCTGTCAGGCCGTCCGGTACGGTAATAAAGCTCTTGGAAACGCCGGCCGCTTGCAGCACAGGCCAGCATAACCGAACCACGGGTATTGTATTCATCCGTTATTATGTTAGTGTTACTAATTTATTCGCCAACCGATTTACAGAGACGCGGACGATTAACTTTTAGAAGCGATATATTCTACTTCTAATTTGTATCGGGTTATTTGTATAAATATAATGTAGGGTTGTCCCTAACCCCTACGATAAACGAGAAGTGTTATAAGTTTGAGTCCTATATTTGATTGCTTTGATGCAAGCCTTATACAGCTGTATAAATGCGAATTTTATATACATTAATGGAATATTTATTAATAGGGTTGCAACTAGATCGTCGTCAATTATACTACACAAGACTTCCTTTTGTTTACTCCAACATTGATATACATGTATCACAGTTATTACAATATGGCGCAGTGGTAATGAACATGACTGTTGTGGACTGGTTCTTGGCTACGATTCCAGGATCCAGCAAGAGTATTACCAGGTCTTCTGTCAAACATTTTTTAGCAGCAGCACAATGTCTGGAACTGTGCCTGATAGACAGCAAAATGGTCGCCCTTGTTGACCTAAAACAACAGCTGATAAAATATGTCTGTAATACACCTCTGCCTGCCCTTCAAGTTCATATATGTATGTACTTCAAACATGTGCACTTAAAAGCTCAGGTGTTCAGATCTCGCTCTCGATCTCGCAAATCTCGCATACTGAGCGTATCAGTCTTAAACTTCCTCACAGTAAGAGGTTTATAGCAAACTTTAAGTACATAGTACAGTTATATATCACGCATATGTGTAGTTAATCAAACTAAGTGATACAGAACTTGCCAGTAAGAGTTTCCCATCCTTAGCGATGAAGCCGAAAACTACTTATGACCTAGAAATCGACTTGTAGTGTATATGCTACTGCAGCTGTGCTGTGTGTTGGTCTTGGGTTCGATTCCTGGCTCGCAGCAAAGTGTTATTTGGTATCTCCAGCATATTTTTTTAGTAACAGTACGAATTTTGGACCTGTGGTAGATCTAAATCAACACATATCACACTTGTAAAGGACTTACCTATTATGAAAATAAACATAATTATCGCAAATTAATAGCAAATAAAAGATAAGCTATTGGTGGTGTAATAGAACCCCTCAGAAAGCATAAAAAGCAGTTGGTTCCAAGCTTGATCACTCTACGGTTGTGTCGGATTACTGACCGACTGGTCTATAAAATGACGGCAAAGGGAGTATAGTTTTGTTTGCGCACACTCCGTAGCACTACAATATTATCTCCTGAGCAGATGGCGAGTCTCCGTTTTGATTTGCTGCCGTGACCGAAATTTGGTCTAGCGGACTTTAATTTTACAATTTTATATATGACAAAGGTTCAATAAACAATAAAGGTTCGATTTCAATAATACTTTACCTTATGCTCGTATATATAGGTACATATGATTATATCCGTAGGCTAACCATTCAGGGTTAATAAAATTAGACATTGCCAAATGTGGTTGTAATTATAACATGTCTGACTCAGATAATTGTACTACAGCCACACTTCTGAGCTACCCTTTAAGTCTTAATTAATAGGGAAATCCAATTTACCAGAATTCTCATATAATTATGTAAAATTGCAACAACATTTTGACCGAGGAAAGAATCAAGTAAAATATTTACTTGATTCTTTCCTCAAAATTGTCTTTTATAGATTAACAGCCAAGTGGAAGACATTGGACTGCCATCTGGGCTACCATTAGAGGTCTTCTTAGTCGATTGATCCCTAGGGACGCACTTTTTAAAGTTATGTGTGTTGGTAATTAATTAATTATCGCTTCCTTTAATGATGAAAGAAAACATCGTAAGGAAACTTGCATATCTAAGACTTCTCCTTTATATTTTCGAAGATATACGAAGCCTTTCAGCTAGCATTCGGTCAGCGGGGTAGACTCTGGTCTAACCCTTCTCATACTTGGCAGCCGCCCCCGCCCAGTGGGACAGTTTATGTACAGGGCTGATGTATCATCAGCCCTGTAGCTTAAAAGTAACGCTTTACCTTGAATAAACATTACAACTCATGACTTGTACTGTTTATACGGAATATACGAAGTATTAGTATAGTTTCCATCCACATACTCAATATCACAGACAAACAATGATGTGTCGCCGTCACGAGTGCAATAAATCCTGCACTAATGGCAGATACCGTGTTAAGATCTAAGATAAACGACCCACATACATTTGGAAATGCGTAATGCTGATTGGCTTTTGTTTTGATGTAAGAATATTTTGACACATATTATATTTATAAAGTAAACGGTATTAGGTTCAAATCTCAGTTCAGGCTAAGAAAAAGATACTGTATTTTTTGGTTAAGAAATTCTTAATAGCAGACCGGAGTTAGGAAGTTGGCGGTTTTGCACACCCGTGCCTCGGTAAGCACACTAACCACTGAACTTCCTCCGGTTGGTACAACTTGTGCACTATAACATCTACTGCTCAGGTGAGGCCAATCTCCGTTAAGATTGACCGCCACGATCGATATTCGGTATGGAGGACCTTATTTGCATAGCTGCCTGTACATGACGCAGCTGGCGAGGATAACTTGTGCAAGACATTCACGCCGGTTACATGCGCGAGTTGATCATACGAGTTTTATGTGGTGAATCGTGACGGCTGTTTACACGATACATACAATCCATGCAAGTGACTGAACTTATGACTGAACTGAGCGGTATACAATAGCCATAAGAATCAAATCAAATGTACCTATAATAGTTGAATGAACATAGCTAAGTTAGATTAGAATTACCTATTCATTTATATTTCAAACTATGTCAATTTCCAAACAAAGGCTGTCAGTAACAACAATTGTTAGATCAGGAACAGTTGTGAATGTTCTGGTTTCAATGGCATTTTGAATAGACATTGGTCGAAAGGAACAAAATTTGGTATTTAGTTCTACATTAAATCTGGTAATCAACTGTTCTGGTTTGTGAATAGCGTCACGATCAGAGTAGTTCGTATTTTGTATCCAACCTTTGTTTAATTATTTCTGTATCTAAGAGGTAGCGCTATTTCATATTTCAAGTTTAGTCTTATAATTAATTTCTAAAAAGTGTTTTCTATGTTATGGTAAAAAGAAAGAAATCAGAATATCGTCTTCTAAAATGTTATTAAACCGTTCGAAAACTCCATGACAATCATGGCAATATCGATGTTTAAGAAGATTTTTAAGGTAATGAAGAATAAAATAATTAATAACAAATTAAATATTTCCAAAATTGCTTGATTAACTACTTATTCATTGTGTATTGTAAGTATGCCAAATACCTAAAACAAATTGTAATGATATTAAATATTAGTAAATAATTTTAAATTTGGTATCCATCGTTATGTATGTGTAGATGGTGTACTGCCCTTTGGGCAAAATATTTTTGGTCAAATTTTACTTTCCAAAAATTTTATTGCCCTAGTTTCATTAACCAAAACTAAAAAATTAGTTTTCATTTTATTCACTTGGTCCAATTATCATTTGGTGTCACTTTACTTTGTCAAGTTTTATTAAATCAAATGTTTATTAAGCAAACGTTTTATTTTGGCAAATGGCTCCGTCGAGCTATACTGTGGTCCGAATGCAGGGTGTTGAGGTCTCGGGCCAGAAGATCCATGTGAATTTTTTTTTGGGAATGGTATTTTATGCTAAGCTTAAACATGATCAAGTAATTATTTGGTAATCAAATGTTTTTTTGCCAAATGAAACTTTGCGAAAAATAGTTTGCGATTTGATATTTTGAGAAAATATTTTTGGTCATACATTAGTAATCCGTATAAATATATAATGAGTACATAGAAAATATTAATAAATTAGATTCATATACAATTGTATATGAATCTAATTGTATTAATATTATAATTACTCGTATGCTTGCCTTTAGAAAAGCAAGCATACGGCTCGCTTGCTGGCAAACGGCTGGTATTAGTAGCCTATTACGCTTACAATACTAAAAGTGTCCCTTGTGCACTCGCAACTCTAGGGAAAGGGCAGGATAGAGATAGGTGATATAATTATGTAAGCGGCGAAAACCCTTCTTACTTTAACGGATCTCAATGCAGTAAGAATACTACTGTTCTTACGCCAGATACCTGTAAAAGTGTAATGCTTCCTTGAGTTAGTCGCTACGTCTTTTCATCTATGTATACTTAAACCTACAAATATTCAACAGTAACTTAATTTATGTGAAAACAGTCCTTCTAGTTTGTGGTAGTTCGATATCAACATACACACTTCATTATTAGAAATCCCTTAGATGTAGATAACTACTTAGACGTCGTCACCCAGAACTGGAACTGACTGATCCAGAAAGTACTTCGAACCAAACCAACCAAACACTATTTTCATTACAGATACCGCACCGGAGCTGCATTATACATTTATAGAACAAGCGTTGCACCCTGGTCCAGCACTAGCGTTACATTGTGCAGCGTCTGGCTCCCCACCACCGCGATTTACTTGGCTATTGGATGGTCAACCAATGGAAGAGCATAATACACCGCAAAGGTAAGGTCTTAGCTTTACTTGTCTTTTGGATAATCTACGCACCACTATAATGAATCTATAACAAAGTGAAACTATTGTATAAAGAATACCCAGAAAATTAAAGTATACATGCCAAAAAATGGTTTCATTAATGTTGGATGTACCAGGTTAAAATTGAAAACAAAATTAACTATATTTTCATCTAGTTTGACCAAAATTAATATAGCATCATTAAAAATATCCTCACGCATAAGCTCTTTAGCAAAGGATTTAATATAATAAAATGTCTTAGCCAGATATAGCCTTAACAGACTTATAAGATAAACCTAATTGTTCTATTTTAGCGTTGTCTTCTGCCACTCATGTTTACACTTATAATTGCAAATAATTTATACCTGTTTTCTATTTACAGAAGTATAACTCAGTTCATGAACTCGAACGGTGACATCGTGAGCTATTTAAACTTAACATCAGTACGACCAGAAGATGGCGGGAGGTACACTTGCAGAGCTCATAATTCAAGAGGAGCCGTAGAACATTCCACAAGACTCAATGTTTATGGTTAGTATTCGTTAACTTGGATACATGTACAGTGGTCACAGTAGATTGCGTTTAAAATTTAGAGTGAGTTTGAGTATTGAATATCAGTAAAATCAAAAATATGGACCTGTGCAAACGAGGTATACGCGTCTTTGAAAGCGCTGATTTACAAAAACAATGCAATATAAAATAGGTACCAAACACGTTATCAAACTTTTAAATTACATTGATTTTTTTAAAAATAGTTCAGCAATGTATTAATAAAATCGCTAAAAGGATACAGCTATAATTCGAAGACACTGGTCCCTAACATATAGTTAACATAAGATTAAGGCCCAGAGCATTCGCATTAATATTGTTACCTTGCTAAAGATTTTTTACATTTGTTTGAATCTCCATGTCTTTATTAAAGTTGTTTATGTATCATATTCTGTAGGTCCGCCCTCAATAAGGAGCATCGGCCCGATCCGCGTAGTGGCTGGCGTGAACACCACCATCTTTTGTCCATACTCCGGATTTCCAATCAGGTTGATGGAGGTGCATTTGCTTAGTAAAATTATAAGTTTCATTTTTGTTTTGTTTTCGTAGTTTGGTGTTAGTATATCCCAAAGATCCTCTTAAAATAATTCTTAAATCCTTTTGTTTTCCAATGTAATCTTAGTAGTTAATGCCGATAAACAGAAAATAAAACTTGACATCTGGTAGTACTTTTTAGGGCAATTTATGATCCGTGTGCAAATCTGCCAAAAATCGCTCTTAGTCAATCAACATGTAATGAATGGAGTACTGTTAAACCTGTTATCATATTTTACCTACATATACGTCTACAAAATACCAGAGCTAGTGGCGGTGTTTTCTCATTGGAATACATTCTGTTATAATTGTTAAAACGCGAGTCGCATGCTAGGGACTCGTTACGTATACGCAGTCAACATGTTGCTCACTCGTGCACACTTATTGTGGTCACGTGATGGATTACCCGCTGGATAAATGTCTGCAAACCATTATAATGCTAATGAAAAGGCTCTAAAAGATAATTATTGCGTCTGCTTCTGATGTTACTTCATAAATAACCCCATTACTATCTGGCAGTGAAATTCGCTGGCAACGCGGCGGTATGGACCTGAGCTCTACCGGTGGAAGAGCGCTTTCTGGGATTGGTGGTGAGCTGCTTTTATGGCCAGCAGAGCCGGCTGATGCTGGAGTTTACTCTTGTAGAGTTACATCACCAGCAGGACAGTATGCACAAAAGGATGTTCAGATATTTGTCAGAAGTAAGTTCTTATTATTTTCTGATACAATAAATATTATCTTAAGGTATAACATATAT
Organism: Catocala fraxini; assembly: GCA_930367265.1. Classification (NCBI taxonomy): domain Eukaryota; kingdom Metazoa; phylum Arthropoda; class Insecta; order Lepidoptera; family Erebidae; genus Catocala; species Catocala fraxini. The sequence goes on along the minus strand of OV884025.1, from coordinate 8,212,129 downwards.
ATAAATGTTTTTAAATATGTAATTCCAGATCCACCAAAAATAGCAGGTTTCACCTTTCCGACTGATTTAGTAGAAGGCAGTTCAATACAAGTTCTTTGTGGCATTACTTCTGGTGACAAGCCTGTTTACTTCTCATGGCTTAAAGACGGACAGCATATACCATCTACTTTACAGGTAAAATCAATTTACGACTTTAATACTTCTACTTAAGGTTCATATTACTAAATTTATTTGTTTGTTATGCAGGTCCAAGAGAAGTCCCTCGATGAATTCAGCTTTCTAATATTTTCTCATGTCACGTCCAAACATAGTGGAGAGTATACGTGTGTTGCTAGTAATTCTGCAGCTGAGGTTAACCATACTGCGAGACTCGCTGTCAAAGGTAATAACATATTAACAATTTTTTGATAAGTATAATACGTACCAATTTTATGTTTTTTTGTATTATTTAAAATTATGCTAATTTCAGTTGCGCCAACATGGGTATATGAGCCTCAAGACATATCAGCGCTTTTGGGTACCCAGATCCTGGTGCATTGTGCTACTAAAGGCTACCCAGAGCCCAGAGTATCCTGGTTAAAAGGTCATGGTCAGTATTCGTGGAATCAAGGATTTAATTCTCGTGGAATCCTATTTCTGCTAGAAATACACATTTTATCTTTTTACAGGCTCTGGTGTAGACTTCAGAATAGTTTCGAACTTGGATTTGCAGTTCTCAGTCCTTCCGAATGGGTCTCTGAGCATAGCTCCTGCGGCACATCATCATGAAGGACAATATATGTGTCGAGCTGAAAACGGCATTGGACGAGGACTGTCTAAGATCATTGCTGTTTCTGTTAATGGTAAGTAAGTATGGCATATAGCATCACCAGTTAAGTGATTTTTAGAAAATATATCAGTGGTTGGCAGTAATGGCTCAAGAACTCTTTAACATTATAGTTATTACAGGTATCTACGGACTATTCGCACTTCACATTTTCATTATTACCCAAACTTATATACTTTGTTTCAGAGCCAGCACACTTCGAGTTCTCGTCCCGAAATATGACTGTAAAACGAACTGCTCAAGCTACTCTTCAATGTGACGCACGTGGCGATCCCCCGATACAATTACAGTGGACACATAATATGAAAAGAGTGGACCTTACGACTTACAGGTACGCTCAGTCGTTTTCACATAAACGAAAGTAGCTAGAGTAGGCAATTTACTTTGTCTCTAAATTTTTTTATGGCTGTCCCTCTTACATTGTACTTAATATACTTATTATGTGATATTTCCAGAGTATCTGTGTCGGAAAAACGATCTGAAAGTGGTGTAAGTTCACAACTGAGCATAGCACATGCTGAGCGGCAAGACTCTGGCGTATATCGGTGTCGGGCTGAGAACGCATTTGGACGTGACGAATTATTAATATATCTCGCTGTACAAGGTACGATAATATGAAGAAAATTAAATCACACGAATACACTTTTGTTTTTTTGGAGGTCGTTGTACTCAATACCTAACAAATTAATTTTCACATCAGAGTTTCCTGAGGCGCCTGTGGGCCTTCACGTCTCCCATCGCTCTGGCCGTGGAGCTACAATATCATGGCGTAAAGGATACGATGGAAATGCACGGGTGCTATTATATAGGCTACAGTACAGGGTGGTGGGCGATGCACGAAGACCAGACGCAGGGGACTGGGCTGATGCACCGACTAGAGATGTGCCGGCTGATAGAGTTAGTGAAAGGTAATACTGTTATAACTTTTAAGTAAGTATTGGCTATTATTAGTAAACGACATGGTGTAGCTATACTTAGATAAAACACTTGCTGCAAGACTTGAGTAGAACAATATTATATTATATATATTTTAAGAGATGAAGATGATGATCTAACCATCAATGTTAATCTTATAGACCGGACCCTGATTCAAACACAGAAGTAAATTTGGAGTATCGCGTGGAAGGCCTTCGTCCTGCCACTGCGTACGCGTTGAGACTCGCTGCGGTCAATGCGATTGGTGATAGTGACTACTCTGACCCCGTGATTGTTCAGACTTTGGAAGAAGGTAAAATACTTTAGTAAATCCTTAAAACAAAATATTTATTTTAACTAAGCAATGAGATTCTATAAAAGGTCTACCTACTTTATTTCTGTGCTATATAAATGACCTATGCCAGCTAAACATTAAGAACTGTCACATCATCTCGTATGCAGATGATACTACGTTAACTTTTTATGGGAAGTCTTGGAATGAAACTTTCAATGCTGCCCAGAATGGTTTCAACATCGTGACTCAATGGCTTGCTCTCAATAAATTAACACTCAATGCCACCAAAACTAAGTACATGACTTTTTCAATTTATAATTTAACACCTAATCACTTCAATTTTAATATTCACGCCCACACATGTCATCCACTATCACCTAGCTGTACGGACTGCCCAGTTCTATCTAAAATAGAATCAATAAAATATTTAGGAATAATAATTGACGAACACCTATAATTTAAAAATCACATCTTTCAACTTATAAAAAAAACTAGAAAACTTGTTCATATATTTAAAAATCTCAGACACGTCTCAAATTGGGAACTAATTAAAACAGTTTATAAGTCCCTGTGCCAATCCATTTTATCTTATGGCATTTCTGTCTGGGGTGGAACAAATAAAACCATTATTTTAAACGTCGAAAGAGTGCAAAGACTGGTTCTGAAAGTTGCGCTGTTAAGACCACGTTTATTTCCAACAACAGCGTTATATAAGGAAGCAGGCGTATTAACTATTAGGCAACTATATATTTTGTCAACAATTGTCAAGAAACACACCTCTGTTAACTTGTTGACAATACAAAATAAGTCTAACACAAGGAGGCATTATAATGTTTGTGAATCAGTGTCAGTAAAAACATCATTTGCACAAAAGTTCTTTTATTTTAGAGGAAACTACTTGTACAATAAAATCAATAAAATTCTCGCACTTACTAACCTATCTAGGGTGGAATGTAAAAACAAAGTCTGCCAATGGCTCTTAAAACTTGATTATGAACAAACTGAAAAACTTCTTACGATTCTATCTTAGCGTAGCTTCCGTAATACAAACACACACACACACACACACACACACACACATAAATCCGGGCGTTAATTTGATTTATCATTTTGTTTATATTTTGTTTAATTTCTTATTTTTATTATTACTTTTTGTTTGGTTTTATAACTAGATTACTTTTATATATATGTATAAGAAAAAATCGTTGAACCACTTTTAACTACCGTTGTGACAAAATTGTACCTCTAAAAACCGAGAGGGGGAGCCAGGAATTCATAGCACAGGGTATCCTAGTTTGAGTTCCTGTCTCCCACAAATAGAAGACAACTAATTTGTAATAACTTTTAAATGTATCTTTTTGTGGGAGAGAAATAAAGAAATTATTATTATTATTAATTATTATTATTATAGTATAGTGTAACCTTGACAAATGAATAAAGATATTTAAATTTTGAAATTTTGAAATTTTTGTCTAATTTTCTACAGCTCCATCTGAACCCCCTCATAATGTTCAAGTGCAAGCGAATGCGCCAGGAGAGCTTCTTGTTAAGTGGCAGGTATGAATAAACGTAGAACTATAAACATGGTTTTAATTTTTCATAAATTGCGATTCAGTGGATATGCCTCTAAGTAATATAACTTATTTCTGCATAGCTTGTGTTTAACTAATATCATACATATTATCTAACATTTTACAGGCACCACCTCAAGAGACATGGAATGGTGAGCTCCTTGGATACGTGATTTCGTGGCACGAGTCGGCATCAGTGGACAATAGTACGTCAACACTGACGGCACCAGGCTGGGGCGCCGCGCATGTGCTTCTGGTGGCACTACGCACCAACGCGCAGTACTCTATCAGGGTCAACGCCTTCAACACCGTCGGCGCTGGTCCTGGAGCTACACTTACTGCTACCACTTTAGAAGGAGGCTAGTATTACACATACTCGTTACCATATCAAAAACTGAACCTTGGACATCCAAGTTATGCTTAGATAATTATGATACTGAATTTATTGTCCTATATCGTAGAAAATATAATGTATAAAATAGTTTAATTTCATTGAATAATATTCGCGTAAACATAAGACAACATTATTTTCCCATCTTTAATTCTTAAAGTAAATAATATCTGAATTATTCAAAATGTCAAACTTTTTCTTCAGCTCCCGAAGCGGCGCCAGAAAGAGTTCGTTGCGAGCCACTCTCAGCGCAATCAATACGAGTATGGTGGGAACCGCCACCTCCAACATTACGTGGTGGCGTTCTACTTGGATATGAAGTACTCTATGAGGTCGGTTGCCCACAGTGGTATGCTATAAACGTTTATTCTCTCACCTTCGTTTTGTTTAGATGCAACTTTTACTTTATACCAAATTTCATCAAAATAGGTTCAGTGGTTTGGCGGTGAAATAACTACAAGCAGATAGTTATTTTCCATTTATAGTACTACTTGTTTTTGCCCGTGGGTGCCTGAGGTTAATGCGAAATTTCATCGGTCGATTGGTTGAGTAGTTAAGGCGTGAAAGCGTTACAAACAAACAAATAGATATACTAACAAACTCACATTCACATTTATTATATTACGTAGGATTAGTAACGATAGCGTTTACCGGTAAAATAATGTAAATATGTAATGTTTCATAGCCCTATATTCATGTTGCTAAAACATGTTTTGCAGACTGTCGACGAGCTAGACAGCCAGGTTGAAACCCGTCGCTCAGGTGCAATGGAAATCGTCTTACAAGCCCTACAGCGAGCTGCCAACTATAGCATAGCAGTGCGCGCCAGAACTGCAGCCGGGATCGGACCTACGAGTGAACCTGTTTATTGCATTACGCATGAAGATAGTAAGTAATCATAGAATTAGAAAAGTTTGCCTTTACAGCCGAATTGCAGCATGTAAATGCCAATTAAAATACATACATAGCATCATACCTAAACTTCCAAAGGGGTATTAAACTCACTTCTTTGCCAGCTTAACACCTTTAAATCTCTAGTGCCTATTGCCTATTTCCATCTGCCGGGTTCGGCTACAGACCCCAACTTGCTACTGAAAATCTATTAACAGATGAATTCAATAATACTTTACACGACCCGATAATAGCACCCGAAACCTGTAGTTACAGCAAATGACTTTAATACTACTGCACTGTCGAGTAAGCGCTTGAGTGCACGATACCGCCGCCGCGCCGACACTGCTCCGTCACCATGTCTCAACTGTGTATACGTTCGCAACCGCACCGCTCCCACACCACCGCGCCGCCGCCACGCCGCCAACGTATGCCAGTGTTTGATTTTGCTTATTCCATTACCGGCCGCCAACGTATGCGCTCGTATTAACTTTAGTAATCTATCATGGATAATTTTGATTACGAAACGTTCATAACTTTAGTGGAGGACAGAGCAGTGCTATGTAATCTATTACTAACAACTGTCTAGTGGTATATTAAAATCAAACGGCGGGGACGCGGTGGCGGAGTGGTGTCGGTGCGGTGGCGGAACGGTTACGGCGCGGCGGCGGCATCGTGTATAGAAGCCGTCAGACGATTAAAAGATGCATTTACAAATTCTTACACTAATAATACATATAGTATACCAAAGCCTATGTATATCGTAAAATACTATATTTAATGCAAGTGTATATTGTTAGTCTTTACCAAAACTTAAACTTTAATAATGTTTTAGTACCTGGAGCTCCAATGGACATAAAAGCAGTAGCCAACTCAGAGGATACGGTGATAGTGAGTTGGTTGGCGCCGCTGCAGAAAAATGGGCGGATCAAACATTACACCGTTTATAATAGACCACAAAGGTTAGTCGGAAACCTTTATTAAACTGTATCATTCATTTTAATAAGTTCCCGTACAATTACTTCTCATGAAGATAAAATTGCTTGCTATTCAACGTGGCAATGCTGCCAGTCGTCTGGGCACGTTGCCAATTGACAGCGTTGCGGTGGAATATTATGATAATTTTTAATTTTGTTGTTTTCTTTTGATTAATATTGTTATTTGTTTGTATATATTATGTTAATTATTTAATGTGTAAGGTAATTATAAAAAAAATTGCGTATGAACTTGCAACAGTTAAACGTGTGAACCGTGTATTTTCACAGGACGGGTCAACATTCCCAAATGATGGTACTACACAAAGACGATGAGGACGAATATCAGATAGAAGTTCGAGGGCTACAGGAACATCAAGTGTATGAATTCTGGGTGACGGCGGCCACCGCATCTGGCGAAGGAGAGATGAGCGCCATCGTCGCAAAAAAGCCCAGTAGCAGAGGTACTTGTAATTTTATTTCTTTTATTCTTATTTCTTGCCTCAAGAAAGATATAGATATAGTATAAAAAACTTTTCTGCTTGTTCATACCTGTGTTGCGAAAGCCTTTATAAATGTTCAAACATCGGGCATAAAGAACGCCCAGACTCGGAACAACTATTTGTGGATTACATAAATGTTTGTCCCGTGTGTGTGTGTGTGTGTGTGCGAACCTATAACATTCAGCGCAGTGGCAAAAGCAAAGCAACCACTTAAACTATTAATATAGTATATTACAGTTAAAGGGTTGTGCTTTTCGTATTGCCAGCAGATACCAAAGAAATAAATCATTTTACTTTTCATGTTTGATATTACATACAATTACAATCTTCAGATGTCTGGTATATTATATCATTAAAGCTTTATATTAATAAGAGTATTTTTAGATTCGGTTTTTAATTAAAATATTATTGCTACTACTTATTAGTTTAAATGAGCCGAGAGTTAAGATTTTATTAATAAGCAGATGGTATTGGGTTGGATAAATATCTTCATATCGAAGTCTAACTTTTCCTGTCATGAGTCTTATCATTTAAGGCCGGCTCACCTTCTCTTCCTTATTTATATACTTATTTTAACCAATGACAAACCTTTTTAGTAAGCCGATATATTGAACTGTGTTGTTACTTGCCAGCTCCAGCAAAAATTACGTCATTCGGTCGACGCGTTGAGGCACGTTGGGGCACGCGGGCTCGGCTTCGTTGTGGTGCAGCCGGCGCACCACCACCGCACCGCGCCTGGGCACGCCGTCGACCCGCGCCGCCGCTGCTTCATGACAACAACTACCTCATGGATGGAGCCTACCTTATCATACTCAGTTAGTAAAACTTGTCTATTAAAGAAACACTACTGTGCTTTTGACAGTTAAATGTGGTTTCTCTTTTATAATTATTTTCTAGATGCCGTGGAGTCCATGACCCAATCGCACTTATTAATCTTTTGAATTATGTTTTATAAAAGAGTGACCAATGACCATTTATAAAAAACATCATTCCATATCTCACGTACAATATCGCAAGTACACTCATGTATTCTGATATCTGCAGTAGTTTATCGTCGTAATATCCCTTTGGATAGCAATATAACGTCAATAGCCGAATCTGATTACACTAAAAAGTCAACTCTAATAAACTTGGGAATAAAAATCCTAGCAGCATATTGCTCTCAAGTTTGTCCCTAACGGGTATATCGAGAACAAAGTGGTTTAATTGACATTCAGTGTTCTCATCTAAATTGGTACATAAACCATTTTTTATTAGTAAGTAAGATTTGAGTTTGTATGCCAAATTCTTTAAGCCTACTTTATTATTATTTTATATTATGCGACCTCTGTTATGAATATAAATGAACTTTAACTTTGTAAATTATCTTCTTTTTCTAACAGATGTGGATCGCAACTCAGCCGACAACTACACCTGTACGGTCCGCAATCCCTGGGGTGAAGAACGCAGTACATGGGAACTGCGCGTTCTAGCAACTCCAGGTCGGCCAGTGTTAAGACTAGCATCCGCTGCTCCAGCCAGACTCCACCTCGTATGGGAGAAGCCAAACACTGGCGGCTCCAATCTACACGGTAAGATAATATCAAATAGTTAGCAAGCTAATGGACATCCCAGCCTAACTAATTAAATAATAATAATAATAATAATTTATTCAATAATAATACATGGGTATACATTTTTGTTATTAGTCTAACATAATATTATACTACAATAAATTATAATTATCTTTAATCTGGTACATGTTTTACTTATACTTTAATTGGCCGACATTGTGCATTCTTATTTAATTTCAAGCGCTAGGTTTAATAATGTGGTTGCCTGAACTAGGTTTAGACCTGTGTTTCAGGCTCAGTAACCACAATAAACTTTTGTTTTTAAAATTTGACGTTTATTAGCAAGATAAATCAGATTTTTACTTTGACTTTTATTTGACTTTGTAACACATGTCTCTGGTTTTAAGACTTCGTGCTGCTACTACCAGACGGAAGCTCCAATAGCGCTTTTAATGTAATTCAGCATCCTATAGTTATCGACGACAATGCAATCAATCTTTTTTATGATCGGACTAACAAGGTGGTGATGTATTGCTGTGACACCATTACTATAAATAAGACCAAAGATTTTTTTTTGTATATTTATTTATATTTATACAATAAAATTAAATTTGGATACAAATGATAAAATAAATTTCTTTTTTAGGCTACATTGTAGAGCATGCTCGTTCTGATGACATAAAATGGCAGTCAATCCGACTGCCCGCCGATGCTCGTTCGCATATCCTAGAACGGCTGTCCTGTGGTACACTGTACAAAGTGAGACTTACGGCATACAATGCTGTAGGCCCCTCGCCGCATAGTGACGAATTAGTCGTTTCTACTAAAGGAGGACGTAAGTAAAATACTCATTTTAATAAATAGGATATAACAGACACGCGTAACCATATTTACACATTCAGACAAGGTGATACACATGAATAAGAGCAACAAAAAAATTGTTGATGGTATATACTAATATTGTTTACTAATCTTCAGAAATTTTAAGAAAATTTTTACTCCAAATATGGCTCATCAAAATATTTGTGAATTATTAAAGAAACGACTTTTTAAAATCTATATATTGATACAATTTTAGAACTGATTTGGTTGTTTCATTTAGCATGTATCGTAACTTTTAAACATAGCTATATTCCACATTGTACAAATTTCAGCAATAACTAAAAATTATTACGTACCTATTTTATAAATTCCTTGCAAATTTTGAAAATAAACTATTGTTAGGTTAATTAAAGCTGATCTTAATTTTCCTTGCAGCATCAAAAGCGTCATCAGAAAAGGATTTGATTACTACCAACAGCTCCTGCGTACGACTTAACCTTTTGACTTGGGACAGCAATGGATGTCCTCTGTCCCAATTTGTAGTATCAGTGAGAAGCTTTGAGGAGTCAGCTTGGATCACACAAACAGTCTCTCCCGCTGCACAGCCCACCGTGTTCTGTGGGTTAATAGTAGCAACTTGGTACCATCTGAAGGTGGTAGCTACCAGTGCCGCGGGGACTACAATTGGAAATTATTACTTTTCGACATTGACAGAAAGTGGAGGTACGGTTTGCTGTATAATACTGTTTCCTTTTTAGATTCTCCTTCTGTTAAGGAATAAGAAATAGGTAAGATAATTTCATGAAGAACTTTTAAGCATAAGTATGCTATCTTAAAATGTATTTGCCACAGACAAATGAATACCATACATTAAGATAAAATTAAAGTCATTAATTATTAAGCACCATACAAAAAACAAATGTTTTCAATTGTTAAGTGGCAACAATGAAAACAGTCTGAATGAATGTTAAACTTTCAGGTGCGTACCGAATAGTTTTGATACATATTAGGCTGTACACATTACTTGCACGAAAATTTATGTAGCATGTAGAGTTACATATAACTATATTACATTGTCATACACACACTGGCATACTACACACAAAGAGGCTTACCTATTCTCTACAATTCTAAATTAGTAATTGATTAGAGATCTGTCTTGTATACAGTGAAATGTATAATCCTGAAGTGAAAAGCGCTGCTGTCTAAAATATAAACATTAAGTTATCTAGTTAATAATGTTCACTAAATTGTATTAATTGTTAAACTGTATCTCAAAGTGTTAGTATCCTAGAAATTAAGATATTTATTGCTTGAAATAAATAATTATTATTGCAGACCAGATACCAGCCCCTGCGCATTTTCCTCCTGGCGGAGAAGAAGGCGAAGAGCGTGCGACGGCTGTTCTAGCAGCGGCTGCGTGTGGTTTACTCGCAGCTCTGTTACTCCTGGCGGCACTAGCTTATAAACGAAGGTAATTCAACGATGCACGTCAATTAATAGTTATCGCCCTTATTCTATAATTAAAACACTTATTCTATAATTACAGCACTTATTTTGTAATTTAAGTATTAAAATTATATTTACTAATCCTGCTTCTATTTTTTTTAGTCCATCAACAACGTGCTTTAGAAAAGGTTACGAGCAGGGAGATATATCTGAGGAAGAAGACAAATCTGTAGAGAAGAGAGACAACAGGCGCAACTGTCAGCAAGTGTACACCTCATCGCCTATCAAGCATCCTGTTAGCAAGAAGGATCAACAAGGTAAGGAAAATAATGAATAGATTTTCTTTTGGTATTTTGATCATAGCTTCGAGAAAATAAACAATTACTACATCAATATTAAGTAGGTACTATTTGCAAAAGTCCTAAAAGACCCTATAAGCTTAGCGGCCGTGCCTTATTTTGGTCAAATTTATTTTGTTTTTTATGAACTAAATTGGTAGCCTCTGGCTTACTAGTAAAACTGTGATGGTAATTTGTCAGTGGTTCCAGAGATGTACGAGATAAGTCCATACGCGACGTTCAGCATGTCTGGCGGCGCGGGCGCCGTGGTGACGGAGGAGGCGACGGGCGGCGGCACACTGCGCACGTTCGGGCGCGGCGAGCCCGCGCCGCTGCAGGCTGTGCCGCCCCGCGCGCATGCGCACCACCACGTGCACGATGCGGCTGGTAAATAATCTAACACTTTATTTTAATATAATAAACTTAGCAATTTTAACATCAGATATTTTCATAAACACGTCACGAGTTTCCGGCCGTGACCTTGAATTCGTCCGCGGCTTCGCTCGCGTTAATGTAGGTTTTTACTGGATGGATGGTCGGCGACGACAGGTGCTGGGGCGCAATGAGGTCCTTCTGGAGGCGGCGCAACGGGAGCGTGAGGATGATCCTTACGCCTCGGAAGTCCGCCACCGGACGAGAGGGCGCAGGAGACGCGCTTTTGTCGCTCTCCTGCCCCTCACCTAAGGCTTCCGGGTGGCAAGGCCTCAGGGGACCCTGCCACCCATAAATTAAGAACCCCGAGAGGGCGCGCGTGGTGTTCCCGCGTGCCTTCTTACGTCGAAAGGGGAGAACGGTGAGGCTCTCCCCTGGGAACGAGAGGTGGTCGGGTCCGTTTGACCCGGCCCACACCCACATGGAGAGGCCCGCTATGGATGAATCCTTTAAGAGCTCCCAACTGCCCCTCCCCTCCCCCCCTCCCCTCTCCATGGGATGAGAGAGGGAACACCCCAGGTTTTTTAGTGGGTATACCAGCACTTCATGCTGGGAGTCCCACCGCTCCCGCCGGTGCCGTCCCCTAGCCGGCGGGCAGTGCATCAAGCATTTTTGCTGGCAACAGAAAAAAAAAGGTTTTTACTGGATGAAATGTAATCTATGTCGAATAATCAAAGCGTAAAAGCGTAACAAACAAAATCACATTCGCATTTATAATATGAGTTAGGACTATGAAACAAACTTGAAAGCTTATTTTATTAAAGTGGTTAATGTCACCAGTGTGAATGGATATACAAATGTGACAACTGCACATAATATTATTTGGTACATTAAAAGAAAACACGTATCATGAGTTGTTTGTGACCAAATTGATGATTATCCTTGAACGCTGTAACGTCAACCAATAGGTTTCTATACATTTTGCAATGAGAATGTCTTTTCATTAACTTTTCGTTTTTATATTCACAGATGAGTACACACTGTCCCGTGCAATGACATTGATGGTGCGTCGCTCGGAGTCAGATTCCGATTCAAGTGGATCGCCGTGCGCAGAGTGCAACTCTAGCGTTTCATACAGAATGCCTGTCACGCCTGGAAAAGGTATTTCGGTGTCTCACACGTACCACAACCACACTACAACCACAACCATACCACAACTGTACCACGTGGGCGAGCGCAATTTTGTATTGAAAATGAATAGTAGAATTTATACGGACCACATTTTGCCGTCATTATCGACCACGTGGCAGATACCGACCACATCGCAACCACAACGCAACCACAAGCGACACCGAAAACTAGCGTCCAACCACATCGCAGACACAACGCAGCGTCGACGCACCGACACTACGCGCACGCCTGCGCCCTTCCACCCGTCATTCATTCTGCATTGTACTGGATAGCAACAACAGTGTTACCTCTTCGAATTCCATGAGTTTGTTCAGTCAAGGCGTGTTTTCCCAACGAAAACCGGTATCGAACTGTCTGTTTGCACTCGGGAGCATTATTGGGTCGTCGCAACTACACACATATTCACATTTTGTAGGAACCATAACGCAACTGCAAAAAGCTGCAGTCTTTGCAGAACCTTAAATAGATACTTTTGTTGGGGTTGCGTTCGGGAATGTTTAAAATACTAGATGTTAAAGTAAGAAATATCCGTTTATTGGTATATAAAAAGTTTACACTAAAACGATCACTGTTCATAAAACTGTTCTAAACTAAATGTTCTAAATGTTAATGTTAAAAAGTTAGGTAATGTTGTAAATGCACCCAGTCGCGACGGTTCCGAAAAGTACACTGGTTAATGTTAATGAATTTACTAATATAATATAATGCATCGGTGGCCGGGCACAGTTCACATGTTCGATGTCAGCAATAAATCGAACAACTCTGATGTCATACACGTGCATGTAGAATCGCTTGCCACATTCCGTAAAAATATTACCAGTGTGTTGTAAACTCTAAATTTGCTGTATATCTACCTAATATTTAATATTTATTGTTATATAATATATTATTAGATTGGTTATTAATTTTATAGTTCTTATTTATATATATAGCCTTAATAATTATTTACGTACATATTGTTTCCAAATTAATTTTCTAAATTTCGATTTAGTCACTTCACAAAACTTGTGCATGGCTGTGCTTGCCTGTAAAAGGCTACTATACTATTATGTTCTTATAAATTATGTAAAAGAAAAGTGTATTAGTGTAAGTAGTTATTGGTAAGCCTAAATAAATAAAATAAGGATTAGCAACGCGTCATAGTTCCCTAGTGTAAGTAGTAAAAGAGCCCATAGGCTACGGTTGTAGCTTACCGTACGTTGCCATGGTAGTTTAAAATCCTTATATAATTTAATACCTGTATCTTTTCTCCCCCAGAAGAGGTGTTCCGCGCGGTAACAGATTCAAGCGCGGAGTCTGCCGACGCCCGCTCCGTGCGGCTGCACAGCGCGGCGACAGGCGGCGCCGGCAGCGCGGACAAGGCGCGGCGCCGAGCGCGACGACATCACGCGCCTACTTCGTCTAGGTAAACATCAACTTAGGTAAATGGGGTCAGGCAACATAGATATTTAATTACTATTTCAACTGAGAATGACTTAACCTGCCACCAAAGCTATTGAAGAAGAGAACCAGATGGTGTTGATATCAGTACCATGATACACGATCTATGTATAAAAGTAAAGATGTATACCTACTATAATCGTTAGACAACCATACGTAGATAGATAGGAAGGTAGAGATATTTGAATCGGTAAAATTCCAACATAGGTTAATGAAACTGGTCTATTTTGCAAATTAAATAATTATGGTTTTTTTGTTCGATTACAAGCAAACAGTACGTACTAAACTTCTTTTTATCTTGTCCTAATGAAGCATAGCTGAAGCGGTACCGTAGCCCAATTGACAAAGCATTGCACTTTTTAGGTAGCTACTTCGAAAGGTCGTGGGTTTAATTGTAACCCATTCCACTATACGTGAACGCTCTCCAAACACAAACAATAATAATTTTAACGTGGCCAGGAACCTACAATTATAGGTGTTTACAGTGTGATAGGCAAAATTGTTTTATCCCACGAGCCTTAGATATTATGGTCATGTCAATAAGACTATAAATGACGGTAAATCAGTGACATCTATCTGTTACTTTAAGTAACTTTTCAAAGCCAAGGCATTTTGGGCATTTGTTTTAATTGCAACTCCTAGATGGCGTTATTCATAGTTTAATTTATTACGTTTTCGTTTACAGTAACTAGAGTGCGCTACTATTTATTATTCTTTTATTCGGTGTCATGGACCACGTTTGTATTTGTTTCAGATATCAACAGCGGCAGGAGCAGGAGAGAAGAGATTTTACGATACACGTATAAATACGACGACAATAAAGACTGCTATAAGCGAATACTATTACATTGTTACTAGCTAATTTACAGTTTTAGTCTAAGAGATTTTAAACGAACAAATATAATGTACATATTTTAGGATGTTTTGTACTGTATTGGATTTGGAAAATAAGCGGCCTATTTGGTGTCACAAAATTGAATTAACAAATCAAATAATATTTTTTTTTAAGGTACATACATAATAGGTTTTGTAGGTAATCCATAGTCGATTCAACTTACTTGTAAACTGGTAAACAAAAACAAAATTTAATCATATCTGACGAATTGTATAAAGTAGGGAATAGTATAAGTAAAACGTCAATAAGAATAAGTACAAGGAGATTTATTGTTAGTTAACAAAAAGAAAATACGATTTTCCTAGTAACAAATGAGCTCAACAGATGGCGTCTTACTCAATTATCACCTTTCATATGTGTTCATCGGTATTAAATTAATTATTTTATTTGCTCAAATACTAACTTATGATTTTTTTACATTTGTATTTTAAGATTTTTTATATACATTCTGTCTCTGTTTGTTATGAAAGACTACTAGGTACTAGTTTACTTTTATAAAATCTCGACGTTCTTTAACACAATTATTAAGTGTTATCATACATTTCCACTAGTACTAAAACATTTCCGCTAGGGGCACTTTTGGAAAATGTATAAAAAAAAACGTGAACATTTCGAAGTGCATCGAGATATGAAAACTTATAGAAGAGGATCTTAAGCAACTTTTCTTAACAGCTAGTAGATAGAGGTAGCACTAAATGCCTCCAGTTGCTATCGTTGGGTGAACTAGCAAGTCTAGTGCGGTACCATCTCATGTTCTTGTTAATATAGAAATGACGTTCGGTTTGGACGGGGTGTGGTCATAGCACAGACGGGATGGGCAGTGAGGTGACGAGACCGTACTTGATTGACTTTTAATAATGTATGTCATATAAATATATAACCGTGTTCGTGTCACGCCCGTACCGTGTCCGCGTCGCGTCCATAACACTTTCTTTTCCGTTGCGCCATGGCACTGCCCAGCCACGATACGGGCGCTACATCTAGTGCACGCCAGAGTATCGGAAATGTATCATGAATATGACTATCCAAAACTTTAGAGCAAACGAATATTATGCTACCTACCTATCATGAAATTCCTACAAATTGAATTCTTCCAAAGAGACATTAAGGACGATCAAAACGTTACTCTATGTGTTTTATGGTATCAGTAGTACAATCTAACTACCTGAAACTGCTCCATTTACGTTTCATGATATGCCTGAAATTCTAGAATGTCACTTATACTTAATAGTAGCTCCATCTATTGTCGTAAAAAGAACTGGTAGTTGCAAAGTTTCCAGCTATCTATTAGTTTACAAGAAACTATAATAAAGTGTCTCCATATATATAAACAATACAAAGCAAATATATGTGTTAATTTATAAGATCAATTATTTCAGAATTTGTATATTATTTACATTTAAATACCTAATGCACCGTGTACGCCATTATGAATAAAGTACAACAAGCAATTTGAAGGAATCGTGTCATCAATAGCAGTTATCTACTGTTATTACATAAAAGAGCGAGCCATTTACTTTACTCGATGTAAAATTGTTTTGTACTCTTGTAATTTATAACTATAAGATAAATTAGCAACTACAATAACAGATTTAATCAATCTTATGTTACTATCACTGCCTATGTGTTTACTAATTGTAAATATTTTAAAGCAAACGAAAATAAATCGATTGATTCGTAGCACTGTATTTTATTTGACCATGTATCTTATGTGGGGGCCAGTCAGTGCAGACCGGCGACACTTCGACCCAGTGGGATTTTTTGTGTCGACACTCTCCCAATAACGACTGTTATAGATGTTCATGGCAGCTGGGACCGACGGCTTAACGTGCTTTCCGAGGCACGGAGCAGGCGATAATTGGCAAATAATTTCGAAAAGTCATATAACTTCCGAAAGTCAGAGCTGCGCGACCTGGGTTCGAACCCGAGACCCTCTGCATTGCAGTCTGTTGGTCTCCCCACTGAGCTATCGCTGCTCTGTTCCATCTGCTATATTCGTTATTTGACCATACGCGTATTCATAATATCAGCCGAAAGACGTCTACTGCTGGACATACATATGCCTCCCCCAAGGTCTTCCACACAAACCGGTCTCGGGCCACCCGCTTCCAACCGCTTCCCGCGACCTTTATCATGTCGTCGGTCCATCTTGTGGAAAACCTACCCCTGATGCGTCTTCCGGTGAGAGGCTGCCACTCCAGAACCTTACTGCCTTTGTCTGATAGGCGTATTACTATGTTCTAAATCTATACTAATATTATCAAGCTGAAGAGTTTGTTTGTTTGTTTAGTTGAACACGCTCAATAACAACTGGTTCGAATTGAAAAATTCTTTTAGTTTTGGATAGCCTATTTATTGAGAAAGGCTGTAGGCTTATATAACATCGCGCTACGATCCACGGGAGCGGCGCAGTAAACTATAAGCGTGGGTAACACCGCAGGCACATCTAGTCGTTTTATAAATGGGACTCTTTGTCAATAAATATGTGGATGTTTGTCACGCAAATAAACTTGAATGAAAGAGCACAAACACAGATAATGTCGTGGATTTACACAGAATTTAATTTGCTTGAATGAATGAACAAAATTTACAGAAATTTGTTGACTTTGATTATTTTAAGATAACGACCAAAAGTTTGTTCGTTTGAACTAAAGTGCACCCGCGATTTCACCCTCGTAAAATACGATTGCCCTAAATGGCAAAAATATAAACTCTGAGCTGTAAACTAAATTTTACTATCGTTATGGACAAAGCACTAGCTAACCTTGTAAATTATGTAGTGGATGATCTGTACACTGTAACTAGCCACGTGCATGGAGTAGTGAGCAAACGCTAGTTTAGCATCAATCAATTTTAAATAAACAGGATTATATTACAGAAATGTTTATGTGTGTGTTTATTATAATAATAATAATAGTTTATTGTTTCTCTCTAACATAAATACATAATAAGAAATTACACAAAAAAAACTTAATCTAGACATATACATATACGCAACTATGTGAGAGACTGGTATCTGTACTAGGCTCGACCTGTATGACAGATTACCAGCCTCTCCAAGCACTGGACTCGTGCAGTATGAGCATGTCAGGTAAGTGTCCCGGTGGGCGTGTATACCTAAGCAATACTACCAATTGCAATTAGCAGTATGTACTGTATAAAGTATTAATGAGAGAGTGTGTGTGTGTGTGTGTGTGTGTGTGTGTGTGTGTGTGTGTGTGTGTGTGTGTGTGTGTATGTGTGTGGGTATGTGTGTGTGTGTGTGTATGTGTGTATGTGTGTGGGTATGTGTGTGTGTGTGTGTGTGTGTGTGTGTGTGTGTGTGTGTGTGTGTGACTTAATGACGATATTAATGCTGAAACAACGTGGATATGATATAAAAATTCTCATATCGTCCGTTTTACAAAACTCCTTTATCATTGTTGAGACATCGCATCAAACCTAGCTGCGTTAAGTTTTTCGTTTAAATGACTGGAATGGTAATATACTATTATGAATATCCGAAAATATAACAGAGTTTATGGTGGAAATGAAAAGTATTGACTCAAATCAAATCAATTATGTTTATTCGTAAAGGCCACGAAGTAACAATAAATTATGAAAGTCAAAGTTATTTTTGATTTATCTGTTGCCATGTTTAGTAAAGTTAGTGCGTAGAGTCAATGAGAAGAACTGAGAAGAAACACACGGTCACTCTTTTTAATCGCCAGGTTTACAATATTGTTTATTTTACAAATGAGTTCACTAAGGAGCTGCAGCAATTACACCACTTACCACTCATGAAATACTCAAGCAATAGGTAATATTTGAAAGTAAGCCTCATATAGTAGTTTATGGTTATTATACCATACCACGTTGCGCATCTCTGACTTTCGGAAATTATATGACTTTTCGAAATTATGTGCGTATTGATTGACAATTATCGCCTGCTCCGTGCCTCGGAGAGCACGTTAATCCGTCGGTCCCGGCTGCCATGAACATCTATGGCAGTCGTTATTAGGAAAGTCAGTAGCCTCTTATATCTTGACACTTGTCTAGCCTTAGGGTATCCTTTTATCCTTCGGGTTGCAGAGGTCTGGTGGCAGCCGCTCCGTGTAAAAACTGATATCCAGTCAAATCCGGTTAGACTAGAAAAGCCGACCCCAAGTGACTTGGGAATAATAAAGGCTAAGGGTGAAGAAGGAGCACCTACTTATGTGTAAACAGAATAAAAACAACGCAAAACCATATTCTAGCCCGATTAAATTAAACGAATATTGTACATAGACTACTGGTTACGTATGACATTATTGTAGCTATTGCAATATTGGAGTGAGGGATATACTCAGGTATGTACTTTAAGCGGCAACGTTATGCCTACCACTTTGGAAGAATATAGACTTGAATCTATCTTTTTTTGCTAATAACTAATGAAAAAGTTACACTATCATGCGTACGCCATTGTATCCCGGATTAAGACAGTATACTTTTTATCCCGGTATGCGTTTCACACAAGATAAGCCGTGAACAGAACCTTGTATGTTCATAATTTAAAATAAGTATGTTTATGAATAGCAGATCATTAGGTGACAATGCTGTCAGCCTTCTGGGCACGGTACCAGTGACAGCGATACTGACTTATTCTACGACGATTAAATCGCTAACTTTACTTTTGCCTTGTATATAGAAAATCATGGGTTGGTTGCGTCACTGTTAAGATTTGGAATCATGTTTTGGGGTAACTGTAGTGAGAGGGAGGAGACTTTTAAAGCCCAGAAACGGTGTATTAGGTCTACGTCAAACCTTAAAAGCACAGACAGCTGTGAACCTGTGTTTCGGTCTCTGAGGATACTCACTTTTCCATGTTTGTACATATTGGAGGTGGCAATTTTTGTGAAAACCAATTTTAACTTATTTCCGTCACTGGCCAATATAAGAACACGCAATGGCCCTTTGAGATCCCAATACAAGAACTTGCTGCATATGGGTAACTATAAAACAGCACTATTAAGGAAAAGTATTATGACAATGGGTCCTGTCATTTATAATAAAATACCTCATGGTCTTAAAGATTGTTCTGTAAACGTTTTTATATCCAAGGTAACTGCACTACTTTTAGACAAATGCTACTACTCAGTGAAAGACTTTTTAAATGATTTGAGTTTATCCGAATAATGATTGTTTGCAATTTAACCATGTACGACTTATGTACCTAACTAATTGAAAATTGACTTCTTTTTAATTTTTGTTTTGTTAATCTAACTGTTACTTGACTTCTTTAAAATTTTTGTTTTGTTCATCTAATTGTTAATTGACTTCAATTTAATTTCTGTTTTGTTTTATGTTTTGATTTTGACATTGTTTTGATTTTATTAATATTTTAATTTATGTAATAATTTGCATGCCGTAAGGTAGACTGTAGCCGATCTTATCAATTATGTACAACATCTTATACCTGTACCTACATTCAAAGCAAATAAAGATCTGAATCTGATTCTGATTTTGAAAAATAAATACTTGTGTAAATATATAAGTTTAATAAGAGTAGTAATAATTAATAACGCAGAAAATATTTCAAATTATAAAAACATAAGAAATTTGTGTATCACTATTAATTAATCCCGAACTTAAGTCTGCTTTCAGCTTGCCAAACCAAGAAGTACTAAGACAACTAGAAGACATTTCGCAAGGAGCATTCTTTTAAAATAAATATATTAACAAACGCTCCAAAATACGCCCATATATTTACCAAAAGATCTTAGCTTTCGCAGTTCCGACGATATTATCTTAGAGACATTATAGCCGCATTTCATCAATAGTTTTCTTGGCATGGTCGCTTATGTCCTCGAGTTAGGGTATAAGTGCCAACTCCAAGATGTTTCAATTCGATGCCTGGCAAGTGGCCATCGTCAGATTATTATCTGTTCTATCGCCATGATTATTGTACGCTGGGGACGGTGGCAAAGATAAACATTAGAATGTGCTTTAGTCTTCTCTCTTAGCCTTTATTATTCCCAAGTCACTTGGGGTCGACTTTTCTGGTCTAACCGGATTTGACTGGCTATCAGTTTTTACACGGAGCGGCTGCCACCTGACCTCCGCAACCCGAAGGCTAACGATACCCTAAGGCTAGATCAGTGTCAGGATATTAGAGGGTACTGACTTTCCCAATAACGACTGCCATAGATGTTCATGGCAGCCGGGACCGACGGCTTAACGTGCTCTCCGAGGCACGGAGCAGGCGATAATTGTCAATCAATACGCACATCATTTCGAAAAGTCATATAACTGCCGAAAGTCAGAGGTGCGTGACGTGGGTTCGAACCCGAGACCCTCTGCATTGCAGTCTGTTGGTCTCCCCACTGAGCTATCGCTGCTCTACTCTGCTACTAGAATGTGCTTTAGTATTGGTGTTAAATAAACATAAGTGTTTCCATTATCAATTGCATTGATATAGTTATATAGGTTATATACACATAATGTTACATCTATTTTCGAAACGTATAGGCAAGGACTAAATTTTCCATACATATAATTATGTACGTAGTCTCACATCTGTAACTTCAAGGAATAGTCAAAGGTGTGTGTATATCCACATTTCGTCAACTACGTTTTTAGGTCCAATGTGATAGGTGGCTAAGCTCTTGGCGTTTACTATGCTTAGTTCCAGATTTTGTACTGCTGATGAGAACTTTTTGACAGAAAAACCTAATTATATAGCCGTTTCAAGAATTCTTCATTTGAAATTCGTGGGTCATGTATTCTGTTAAATATGTGATGAATTACATTATTCAATTTAATCAAACCTATAACATATAGTTAGTAATAACAAGGCAAACAATAGTTGCAGTATAGTTTATTATTTTACTACTTAAAATACACACAACAACTTTTCCTCGAATAAAATTAATACAAATACATATAAATATAAATAAGGTAACGATCGCATTAAATTATGTGGGTGTCGAAATATTCTGGACGATGTATATCCAGTGTGAGTAATAAAAATAAAAAGTGTAGTTTGATTAACGTTGAGCATATTATTTGTTTTAAAATAGGAATACTCTAAATTTAGGCCTAGCACTCATAGTAAAATGTTTATGTAATATTGTTTATATATTTTGGCTCGAGAATAATTTGAAATAGGTGTTTTAAGAAACATATATTGTAATACTATTTTCGATATGATTCATGTAAGAGATTGTACAAATACGTTGTAGTTTTGGCGCTTTTATTGAATATTAATGTATACATCAATAAAGTAATAGCAATTATTTTTCATCCATATAAAATCAAATGCTAAGTTCAAGCAGTAACATATTCACTGTGATATTCATACTTAGTAACTGCGCACAAAACAAGTTACTAAAAAAAGTCATCCAAGATATTTTCAAAGATTTTCAAGTGTTATTATTCATATATTTCAGTGCTTTTAATTTTCCAATAGAGCCTTATTGCTATGTGCAAATTTCACATTGACCTTTTACTTAAATATACTTAACTTGTATTTGATCAATTTCTTCAGTATAAGATGTTCTACGTCTCATATTAAACAACTTCGTTCCATTTTGATTACTCGTTTATTCGGATAAAATCCTTCAAAATAATTTAGAAATATAATAAATATAGTGTATGAAACAGAACTAATATTCAAATCACTACAACAAAGTAAATGCTCTACAGATAATACAATTTATTACACCACAATTTAATCAGCTACGACGTAGTACGCTACGGCGTAGGCATCATACTACGATTCTACGAGACTACGAGTAATGGCGAGTACGATAGTGACATTGAGATAATTGTGCGATAAGGAGATAGTAAACCAATTTATTTAGCGATAACCTTGCTCAGTAGTTGCTTGTGTTGTTTATTAAGAAAGATTTTCGGTGAAATATCTCGAATTCCTAAGGTCTTTTTAGTGTAAAACGTATAATAGCAACAGTTAACATTCATGTTGCATAGTATTTTTTTAAATCTAATTTGTTTTTTTTCCTACTGTCATAATTTACATTAATGTTTTATTTAGACAGTGTTTTATGCATACAATTGTGTTAAGAAGATGTTTTATTTCTATTTCTCGGCTTCACTCTTACGAATCTAAGGAACAACAACTAACCCAAATAAAATACATTTTATGATGGAAGCTGATGTCACTCTGTGGTCAATATAGTAGCTCTAAGCAAAAATTCACAACGATTCATTTTTGCGTGAAAGAAGGACTAATTAACAAACAATCTTTCTAATTTATAGCGGTTGTTGATATATAAAAATATGAGCTTACGTCATTATTTAGAGATTGCTGTAAATGTCATAGCAATTTGACCATAATTTGATAATTTGAAGATAACATTAACTATTATTTGAATTAACATTTTACAATTTTTATTTACATTTGTTCATCAATAGCTTATAAATAGAATAATTGGTTGACAAGCAGAGGATAAAAAGCTGTTTGACTCTGTCTAATTATATAGAGATAACAGAGATAAATCTGCGGAAATCGTCAGCGTGAATATTTTGAACTTTTGTTTAGAGAATTACATAATTAATTTTCTCTTTAACTACAGCTCCTAATCCCTGTGTCATGGCAAACTTTAAGAACATAAAGACTACGATCACATAAAAATCCCACACCCAAAACAACTATTTGTGGATCATAAAATCTTTTGATTATGTCAGATCCACAGTACTGGGCAGACTGGCTTTATTTTTCTTTTTAAAAAAGACAACTCCCACACTTGTTCCTTTTCCTGATTCCTGTGTCACGGGTGACTTTACAAACATTTAAACAACGGACACAAAGAACATCCAGATTTGGAACAACCATTTGTGGATCACACAATTTAGTTTCGTGTGGGATTCGAACCCACAACACTTGGTACAGTGGCAAGGTGACCATTTAAATCACTATGCCATCCGTGTGGTCACTAATATCTATTATATCCAAAATAATTGTCACCACTATAAAGAGATACGAAACAAATTATCTTATAACTGCCTTCTTGACGATGAAGCCATTGATCTAATAGGTACTACCACTATTCTACTTCAAGTGCAGTTCCACTACACTTATACAATAACAGGCGTATGCCAGTCTATTTCTAGCAATTTGTATGTATATGCACTAATTGGTCGACCACAGTGCAGCGGTTGCGTGATAAATTGCTCCTGCCATATGCGGCCGCCGCAGCCACAGCTCAATGCTACCAAGATATACGTTTTATATACATTGAAGATTTCAGTTCCAGAGCTATTATATGTAATTATATGTAAGTCCGATAATTCATTTGTACTATAATTGTGCGTGCAAACCTGCTAAACTTACTCTATGGCAGTTAAAGTGATTTTTTAGGGTACTATAATATCCGCGATATCCATTTAATGAAATCATCTTTTGTCGACACCGATCATTTTATTAAGAATTGTTCGTTTAGCTTAGATAGAAACTATTGTCTTTTTATTAGCAATATATCATTTTAAGTCATAAAATGAAAGAGCAAAACGAACCGTGTGATAACTGGCTGCACTAAACGATATTCTAATACTACATGAAAGATAACCGTAACCATTTCACTAAGAATATATCGAAATCGTAAGGGAAAAATGTATTAAAACTGGTACTAGTAGTAGAGACTTCACTCGAATGAACATTCAGTGAGCTGTTTGATATTCGCTTTACGAACTGTCTCAATATGCCACTTCTTGTCACAATTTTATTTCTAATAATCTAATAATAACATTACATATATATAAGTATATTAGACTCTCCTATTGGAGGATCAATGTTCTTGACTTCTACTTTTAATTTACAGTGACGACCATAATGATATATTTAATTCATAGCCTACTTTTATTGACACATTTTGGAATGCAATCAAATATTTAATATTGAGTTGAGTATTTTAATTGACAGCACTGTTGCTTCTCGTACGTATATTATATGGAGATAAAGCAAAAAAAAATATATTAATTCTTGAGAAAAAGTGTTTTTCTACCGGGACTGCATATGCCTGAAAAACCTGGAGCTCCTCTTCTGTCAGCTTTCTTCCTTAGCTCTGTGGTTTTGTCAGCTCGGTCTTACTATTCTTCTTTTCAATACAAGATTAATAACTTATATCAAGTCTGGATATGCAACGATTCCACATCTACAAAGCATCTAACGAACACACAACAAAGATTGCCTTTGCTTTAATTAATAATAATTTCTTTGAACCTAATTTTTTTTATTGATGCTTCACTGTCATGATTATATTGACAATCAAAGAATATACACCAAAAAAAAATTACGGTTAAATATATTACTATATCTCATACAATGGTATGTGGCCACTGTAGCTCAAAAGAGCTTGCAATATTATTGAAGGGTTCTCACTCGCGTGTTAGAGCTAAAAGCATATCACCCCTTCAATCTAGGGACAGCCTATCCCAGAAGCACCTTTAAATAGCTAGAAAAACCTAAAAACTTAAATTAAAGTTTATTTTAATTGCTTGGAATTAAAATTACGCAGCGGACTACGTGATATTACACGACACAATATATAATCCTAAATAATGTTCAATCCTAAATAAGTAGCATTAAGAAAATATCTGAGCACCACTATACACATAGGTAGGTATAATTTATCAAGATACCTGTAGAACAATAAATGAAAGGTTAGGCATTAATATATCGTAATTATGCAGGTTTTTTCGACCACGTTTATCACCGGCGTAACTTATTAGGAAGAGCCTAGCCTTTACCTATCTGTAAAGCAAACAGCCTAATTGCCGCTATTCAGAACTTTCCGTAAAAATGCCACAGACGATTCTATATATTGAATAAAAGATACCTATCATCACACCGGTATAATATTATTTAAAGAAATTGACTGAGATGTATTGCAGTCAAATTTTGTCTGCAGTATTACTTAGGATTCAAAATTGCAATTTCCCTATAATAGACATACATTCTTTCACCCTTGATATCAATCTCATTTAAGTGATTTTAATATAATTTTAATTATAAATCTGGAATTAAAGTACAGAAAGTACACCTAGACCCAGAACAATTATTTGTGAATGACACAAGCTATTGTACCCGTGTACCCAATATGCTTAAGGCCTAACCGCTGTGGCTAGGCGACCGAATACAAACTGTGCTACCTAGGCAGTAAAAATTATATAGTAAGTGACCAGCAAAGCAATCTTTACATTGTTACTATTTAAACTATCATATATAAAGTTGCAAGCAACCAAACGATTCCTCTATTACTTACTTTACAGTAAACACACTGTTAAAAGTCATGTCGTAGAGAAACAATCAGTAGAATTTTCTCGTAATAGCAGTGCAGTGAGATGCCGATATGAATGTTAATACGTTGAGTTGCCCGAGGTTATGCCGGGAACAGCATTGAACGAGTAGGGCACTCAAGTGGCCAACTTGCAAAGTAGATAGTGACTATCTCAATTTGCTGACCCTACTATTGAATGTTCTGTAGGTTGTTTAAAAAGATTTTTAGTATACAAGTAGTTTATAAAACCTACTGATGCACAATGCAACTTATGCTCTGGTTAGTGTGTGTGTTGTGCTTTACTGAACTTTACTTATTTTTAATGTTGATATTATTAACAATTATATTCACTATAATTTATCAAAAACGCCTCTACACACTGTATCTGCCTGCTGACTAAAGATTGTACCATAATTTTTATCACAATATATATTATTATGATATAAATGACCAAGGGTTCACGGATTCGAATCACACTCATTGCTCTGTCTACGTGGGAGTGGTTGGAAGGTTTAACAAGAACATTAGTTATTTGTAATCCAAATTATTAGTAATCTCAGACAAAAAAGCTCACATACACAAGTTTTCACATCTAGCAAGAGAATTGGATGCCTGGGTTGGCCAAAGTGTTGATGGCTTTTTATAATTGTAAAGTCTCAGTAGCAAATCAAATCCTGATACCTATTAAGGGTGCACACTAAATAAAACACAGAAAGCCTTAAGCTGCTAGAGTCTTAATAATATATTTTTTATTTCGCGGCAATGTAATATTTACCGATAATGTTCTCAGAAATATATTTATTTCATTTTATTTAAAGCTTACATTTTTAATTCATCGCAATAATATCCTCCTTTCATTTATTTTTCCAATTAATTTGTGAATTCCCAGAGTAGCGGCGGTAGAGCAGTTTCTTCTAACTCGTTGAAGGGGATCAAACATAAAATTTTACAATCTCCGGTCGGCGCTCGCTTGATGGCTGCGTTTATGGCTTTTACATCAACTTGTGTGTACCATCACCCCGCGAAAATTACAACAGAGCAGGCTAGCAATATCATCTAACAAGATACAGTAACATATTGGCTACATAATCAATGGCTGCAGTGAATTTATGTGCTAGTATGTCATACTTACTAGCCATAAAACAATAGATATTGTTACTATATCCGGCCTTTACTAGGTCGATTGGTAGGAGTAATCTGTATTGGTGTATACAAATGGTAATATTTATATGATCATAATTATAGATAAACTTTTAAAATCACGCCCGATTGTTCCTGAAGGGTTAGATAATATGAGACTAGCTGATAAAAGTTTACCACCAAAATGAAGAGCGAAGTCGTTTAGCTTCCTCGGAACTTCACGAGTGTTAAACTTCAGTGTTTACTATGTTCGCCATTCCTGAACCTGGTTTCAGAGTTGTTACAGAGGTGGGAGTGCGAGCGGGATAGTCATAGATGGCTTAGTGGTTGGTCACCTTGCCATTGCCACCGCGAAGAGTGTTGTATATTTGACATACATGGGACAAGAAAATTATCTAAAAATAGTTGTTTCAATGTTTGTAGGGGATAATAATAATTTTAATAATAATTTTATTTATTTCTCTCTCACACAGAATGATTACAAAATCAGGTCTTAAACTAGGTTTTACATGATCGAGTAAGTGTAACTACGTTGATTGGTATTCATAACATTTAAATAACATTTAAAAAGGCGAGATCTGTGTGAGAGACTGGTATCCGTACTAGGCGGGAAACCTGTATGACAGATGACCAGCCTCTCCTACCTCTAAACATGAAGTTGTTAGTGTAGTTTGCATTTCAATAATTATGTTGTGATATTATTTTAATTTGTGAGATGAGGAAGTATATCAGTATTCGTGATGTGTGTGTGTGTGTGTGTGTGTGTGTGTGTGTGTGTGTGTGTGTGTGTGTGTGTGTGTGTGTGTGTGTGTGTGTGTGTGTGTGTGTGTGTGTGTGTGTGTGTGTGTGAGTGTGTATGTGTGTCAGTGTGTGTGTGTGTGTGTCTGTGTGGGATCACCGCAACACAATTTACAATAGTACAAGAGATGTGTTTTTTTAATAAAATCTATTCTAACAAAAATACTTTCGTCGCCATAAAGATACCTTAATAAAAAATAGAGTATTTATATTGAATTATTATACATGGAGATTTCCGGAACCAATGTTCCATATACTGCCTCGGGGCTTAAATTCATGTTGGCTATTCTTTCAGCAGATCGTAAAGGGAAGGGCACGCCACGATCGTGGCGGTAAGTCCCGTGTTTGAGGAGTGGCTGGAGAGGCGCCATGGCGCCCTCACCTTCCGGCTGACACAGGTAATGACTGGCCACGGTTGTTTTGGCCAGTTCCTGTGTCGTATACGCCGGCAAGAGACGCCCGGTTGTCACCACTGCGGCGACTGCCGCGACGTAGTTGAGGACACGGCGCTGCACACTTTGGCGGTTTGCCCAGCGGGAGAGGGAGCGTTTGAACCCTCTCCCCAACCGCAGAGCCGGGCGCCGGAGGGCGCGGGACGACCTCCAGCCACCCTGAGGTTTGACCTGGGGGTGGCGGGCTTTGTGGGCCTGCCCGCCATCCGTTCAGCACCAGGTCCGAGAGGCGGCGTGCGTGTTCCCACGCGCGCCTCTGTGTTGAGTCCGTCTCCCCTCTAGGGGGGACAGTAGGGAGTGGTAGAAGTGCCTTTAGGGTAGGTCTTTCGTGTAGTGGCCTGCCGTTTCATACGGCGGGCCGAAACCTCGGCGGGGTCGCGACCGCATGCGAAAGTGATTCGCGCGGCCCCGTCGATAGTGGTTTTGTCGAGGAACACCGTGGTAGGCTTAGTCGGTATTCCGGGAGGTACGTTATCATCTTTACAATCTTCTTTTACCCCGGCGAGTCCGACATAACCCCTCCGCCCGCCCCCGTGGAGGGGAATGCTTCAAGCATTCCCACAGGTAAAAAAAAAAAAGAAAAAGCATTGTGGTGTAAATAAAAATATAGTGACAAGTAATAAGAAAAATATGTTAAGATAGTAAGCGAAAAAAGACTGACCGAGAAAGTATATAATACAAATGTGAAAGGGACAGCTAGAAGGGAAACACCTAGGTTTTTTTATCATTTTGGAGACATTCGGAATAACGACCAGGTTAGGAGTATCCTATACCGTCGAACGTTCGCAAAGAATAAAATTGAATGAAGCAAAAGAGGTATGCCAGTGAACGTAGCAAGTGGAAATGCGTAGTATCTGCCAATCCCTCTAGGAAACGGTCGTCTGTTTATGTATGTATAGTATAAAGCAGTTACTTGTAAGCTCGCAGCCCATATGCTAACTCTGAATAAATATTTATAGGTCGTACAAACGTTATTTTGTTTTGTAAACAGCTATTGTTGCTCTCCACCTATCCGTCAGTACGATATACTGAATATGTTTTTATTGAGTAAAAATTACATATATTTATCTTTTTGTGGCTTAAGTATACATCTCGATATTACGATACTTGTAATGCACCGAGTGCTCTTGATTAGTTAACACAAGGAGGCTAAGCTAATACGAATAGATATATCAACACTAAATGTTAGTTGTAACTATTTCAATAGAATAAAATTCTTCGACATTTAGGAGTATATACTAGTGCAGTATACTGGTAAGTATTATCCCATCCGTTTTCATTTACACTAATATTATAAAGCATAAAGATTTGCAACTTATTGAACTCAAACACTAAAGAACCCATTTAAAATAATTTCAGTAACAGAAAGTTATTTCATCCAGAAGCAATATAGGCTTATAAAACATCACACTGAGAGCCACGGGATCGGAGAAGTAATCATAAACGTAGGTGAAATCGCGGGGAACAGCTTGTAATATTATAAAATTTTCGTTTGAAACTAATTTCTGCAAATACAAGTTGCAAGCTAAGCTGCCAGATATATTTAGTCGGTATTCCGGGAGGTACTTTATCATCTTAACACCTTATTTTACCCCGGCGAGTCCGACATAACCCCTCCGCCCTCCCCCGCGGAGGGGTATGCGTCATGCATTCCCCCACGTAAAAAAAAAAAAAAAAAGATCGTAAAGGGAAAATTACAATGACATGGTTTCAAGATTGAGCAGCCATTTTACTTATAATGTATATTAAAACATGTAGATAGTAACATGAAGATTTTAATATTTCAATCTACATGTTTTGATATACATTTAAATTAAATTGGCTACTTAATCTTGAAACCATATTGTTGTAATTTTATGATGTCAAAATTGTATGATAGCGAATTTTATGTTTTTTCGGTCCTGAACAGCAGCACTGATTGCGAATCGGTCCCTAATAGACGGCAATAGCTGTTTCAAACCAAAGCTAGCGAGATGCAGGTGTAATACACCTCTGCCTATCCTATCGGGGTAAAGGCGCGAGACTATGAATTTATTTATATGTAAAGTAAGCTGGAAAAATGCATACCCATGTTAAAAGTAAAATAGTATAAGCCGGTATTTAACACCATTTAGCGGAATTCGATACACGAACTGTTGAGTAGTTTAGTTATATCGTAAAAGATGGTGGTGCACTACTAGATTATAAAAAAGTAGATTCCTTAATAACTCAATTTTATTAAATATTTATGTATCTTATGTGGGAGCCAGTCAGTGCAGACCGGCGACACTTCGACCCAGTGGGATCTTTTGTGTCGACACTCTCCCAATAACGACTGCCATAGATGTTCATGGCAGCCGGGACCGACAGCTTAACGTACTCTCCGAGAACGGAGCACGCGATAATTGTCAATCAATACGCACATAATTTCGAAAAGTCATATAACTTCCGAAAGTCAGAGGTGCGCGACGTGGGTTCGAACCCGAGACCCTCTGCATTGCAGTCTGTTGGTCTCCCCACTGAGCTATCGCTGCTCATTATTAAATTTATTAAATTTATTATATTTATTAAATATACTGTAAACATATTTTGAATCTCTATTCAATGTTATTACATTACTTATTTAGAAATAACAATTAAATATGTTGCTAAGAATAACATTTGACTAAAAGTGTACCATGTGTGAAGTGTACCGAAGATGATTCTGTAGCATTAACTTGGCAAACATTTGACTAAAAGTGTACCATGTGTGAAGTGTACCGAAGATGATTCTGTAGCATTAACTTGGCAACGTACCTACCCTACTGGGTACGTTGCCCGACTACGTGCTAAGACTAAAAAATTCAATAAAAATATTTTTTGATTATTTGCCCAACAAATTAATGCTACAGAATTATTCACACACGGTACACTAGGAGAAACACTACCGTCTACTGACGGTAGTGTTTGTCTCCTATTACGATATACACATATATCCATATTCTGAGGGTATGTTTCGCAAAAGACTACTATAGAACTGAGTTGGCCGATCAGCCTCACGTTGGGCTTTTGCATGCAATGGCCTGATTGCAAGCGGCAAACATACGCTTTACGAACTAAATAGCTGAACAACATTGTACCATCAGTTTGCCATCAGCAAGAAGCCAGATCTTTGCCCTTTGAGCTTACAGATTGGTTACTGTAGTTTTTGTATGTTTGTCATACATGAGTATCGCTTACCATCAAGTTTGCCGCATACTTATATTCTACTTTAGTATTTGCCATATCCAAGTGGAACTTAAGCCTGTTGCAAGTAATGCTCAACTTTTTGAAATACATAACTTTCAAATGTCAAGAGATGCTTGTTGTGTGCGCATTAAAAAGTTAATTATCGCTCGCTTAAACTGTGGAGCAAAATATCGTGAGGTAACCAGAAATTCACGAGATGCTCACAAAAAAATTGCGTTTTACATTATGATTTAACCCTGGCAGAAATAAAAACTTAGCAGTAAGCAGTTTTTTTTATAGTGACACGGCAATGTGATTGTATTGGACCTGATGGAAAGTCCAATTACAGTCCAGAGACAGTGACGGCGAGGAGAAGATAGATGTCTTTTAGCTGTCACCAGTGTCAAGCCGGTCTGACCAGAGGCTTCTTCACACTACGTTTGAAGGACCCAATGTCATAGTAGGAAGAGAACACGTGTGCTGGAAGATCATTCCAAAGTTGTATAATAATATTATAATATTTTACCATGTGGTACACACACAACACCATCTTGCTCAAACTAAGCAGAGCTTGTGCTATGGGTACTAGACAATAGATAAACATACATATATCCTTTTTTTTTGTAATTACATACATATTATACATAGAAACACCCAGACCAAGACAAATATCCATGTATATGCACACAGATGTTTGACTTGTGCGAGAATCGAACCCGCCGTCTCAGGTGTTGCAGTCGGTTACACTAACCACTACGCCATCTAGGCCGACATGTATAGTACGGCATAAGAAGGAATTGGTCAACCTTTTGGTGCGAGACGGGATTGTGCTAACCGTCCATCCGTGGTTACGAAGACCGGCACGTGTGGTTCTCAAAAGGAAGGGTGTTGATGAGTTATTTAGAAGAGCCAATTTTTTTGTAGGACTATGGTAGCAAATATGCATATGGCGTGGCTGAAGTAAGTGGTTACCGATGCCTATCATCACCATTAATTAACACCAAAGTTATCACATACGCATTGTCAGTCCAAAGATAAATAAGTTAAAAACGGAATGCTATGCAAAGGATTGGTATATATAACTCCTTTTAAAGTCTTATTAATCGAGCAAAAGCAGTCACAGTACTAAATACTCGAACAACGAATTCGGGTAAAAGGGTTGTAATTCCCTGTACGAGCCGGCTCATTTGGATCCTCAACAGATCTAATTGACATCGGTGTGCTCTCTCTCATACGTATAGTGATAGTAATGGAGTATAATAATAATTAAGCCATTTTGAAAATATTACTGCGAAATAGTGATGCACTTAAAATTTATGAAGTTGGTGAACTTTCTTACTGTCATAGGTTCATTAATAGTGATACATAACAATATAATTTAAATATTGCAATTGTAAAAAGTTCTCCTTAATACTTTTTCTTTTTAATCGCTTTATAACGCAAACGCAAGTCGCTTGATAATCTGGTGTAAACACCGACCTTACTATCATATACAAATAAATGTAATATTTTTCATGTCTAAGATAGATACATTCAATCAGATATTCAATTTACGCAAATAATTTAGTGCTGTGAAAACTATGCTTTGTTTATCTAAATTCTGGATTTTAGTGTTTTAAAATCTCAGAAAGGCGAGCTTCTCTTTATATGCAAAACATTGTTAAGACACAAACGAACGTCTTTCCTGTGACACGCGTCACAGAAGGGACGAAAATTTGAATAGCTCGACGCACTGGCTCTATCGTTCTAACCGCGCTTAAGTTTGTAGCTCTACAAGCACTCATTTTAATTCTCTATGCGCTACCAACGTCAAGAAGTGTCCTTTACCTTACTCAAGTCCGAACTTCAAAAACCCGCCGTGTTTACGACCAACTTACTATTTATCACACCAAAACTTACCAAACACTTCTATGTCTATGACTATAAAATTTATTTTTGCATGTCAATGTATAACTTCATAGTATCAGACATTTGTTTCTGAACGCATGCGCGCTTACCGCGGCGGCCATTTTCAGGGAAACGCACACCTGCGTACAATGTGTATACAGGCTGGCACTTGTCACGCACACTGACAAATATGTATCAAATTCTCCAAAAGATGCGGGCGTTGTGTGTCTGTGTGGAGCTGTGTATGTGTGTGGTGGATGCTGAATAAAGCCGTATCCATATGGACGGCCGCTGATTGAGTTGGTGCGATTGTTTGCTCGGGACTCGGCACTGCGGATTATGTGGACTTTACAGACGCGAAGAGCTTATACCAAGATTGCGAATACTTTCGATTATTCCCAACACGTCTCCTGAGTGTATTTGGCACATCTATATAGTTCGGTCGCTGCTTGTTAAATGGTTAATGGACGTGTATTCATACTTGTTTGTTTTTAGTTGTCATTTCATTGAATAGAAACGACTATTGAACATTTAGGTACTAAATTTGATACATATTGTTACGATTTGATTTGAACTTTAAGCATCTCATCGATTTCTTTATCATTTACAATATCAAGAACTGATTTATAAAAAGTAATCACCTTTTATTAACGCGAGACAATATTGTCCGACAAATCCTTTGTACACAAGATATATGTAAAAAGTGTAATCTATCCAATACGATAAAGTCATTCAGTCATCTATCATCAAATAAAATTAGACGAACGTGTTTGATCCCTATGTGTTTACACGTGCGGCCAAACAAATCGGACACAATAAAAATTCGTACCGACAGCAACAAATTTGTTGGAACGCAACGCGTCCCGCCAAATTGCCGCTGAAAACACCGGGCCCATGCTAAAATATTTACACAATTTATTCAGGAAATTTGGCTCTCTGGACGCGGCTCTACGTCTGACCTGACCCGGCTTGAGAGGGACACAGATTTAGTCAGGCTCGCGCCGCCACCGCCGGCGGGTGTTCGCCCTCGCGCTCCGTACCATCCACTCTGTCCATCCCTCTCCTGCCAACCGATATCACCGCTTGTGCGAAAAGGCACGGAAAAAATCGCGTTAAAATAGGTACGTAGTAATTAAGTGTGACCGGCAGAATGCAGGGTTAAAGTCTTTATGAGTGCACCCTCATTTATAATTTGGAGTTATGAGTTTATGTTCGTGAACCGTTTTGGATGTCACTTATGTGGAAATTTGAGGTTATTTATTATGTTTTGTATTATTTGTCAGCTGATTTAATTGTATTTTGATTTGAATAGCCTGATTATTCGATATTTTACTAATAATTTTAAACTATTTATAGATTATAGTATCGTTTGAATTTCCGTTGAATATGTTTTTAAACGTAAACAAAGGATATTGGCGTATACATACGTCTAACCCAAAATTGTTATTATCTTTGAAGTTAAAGTGTGTCAAAGAGACAGCGCAGACTCTCGTAATAGCCGTGTAGGTATGACTGTGTCGTCATTAATGACTAGGAACGCTGGCGGTAATGGTATGTAATTTGGAACCACAGTTTATCCAAAATGCACGGTTTGTCGCAATAATAAATAGATTAGACATTATACATTTTAATGTTTAAGAACATAAATAGTACCCACGTTTTGTTACACAAATGTTTCGTCTGTGCTAATATTATAAAGAGTATACAGAGTCTAAATTTGTGTGATTGTATGTATTATCTCTGAAACTACAAAACTTATACTAAAATACTTTCATTTATTGATAGATGCGCTATCTTGGAGTAATATATGCTATATGCCGGAGTAATATAGCTATAGCTTGCTCAACGTCGTCGGTCAATTGTATGCGAAGGTGTTAATTGAAAGGATTGTGAATGTAACCGACGAGAAAATATGGGATACACAAACGGGATTTCGAAAGGGTATGGGATGTAATCAGGTTTTTTCCTTACGGAGCATAGCCGAGAAAGTTTTGGCCAAAGGTCAAAAGGTCTATTGCGCTTTCGTGGATCTGGGAAAAGCTTATGATAGAGGAGTGAGGAATGAATTTTGGTCGGTATTGTCCATGTATGGAGTGAATAGCAACCTAACGAGAGCTCAGAAATCTCTCTATGACGATCCCAGAGCTTGTGTTAGGATAAATGGGACCTACACAGAATGGCTTAGTATCGAAAAAGGTGTTAGACAAGATGTGTAGCGTAACCTTGGCTGTTTAACCTATACATGGACAATTGTTTGAAAGATTTAAAAGATTGTGAATGGGGATTAAGAATTAATGAGTTACTTGTCAAATGTCTTCTTTATGCTGACGACCAAGTAATACTTGCGTCATCGGCGGAAGAGTTGCAGGCGATGGTAACTATTATGTATGGTGCTTTTGAGAATAAAGGAATGAAGATAAATTTAAGCAAGACGAAAGTAATGGTATTTGAAAAGGAGGAGTGCATGACGATGTGAAATGTCATGATTGATAGAGAACAAGTGGAGCAAGTGAAAGAGTTTGTATATTTGGGTACTTTGTTTACAAGGGATGATAAACATGAGGTAGATATTGAAAGGAGAACGATTGCTGGCGATAAAGTGAATGGCGCTCTACGCGCTTTTATGAACAGTCGAAATGTATCCGAAAAGGCACGTTTGGCTGTTCATAGAGGACTATTAGTGCCTATACTTATGCATGGAAGTGAAAGCTGGGTATGGCAAAAAAGGCATGAGAGCAGAATAAATGCTGTAGAAATGAGAGCGCTGCGAGACATATGTGGTGTGACTCTGAAAGATACAATAAGGAATAGTGTGATTAGAGAGAGATGCGGCATGAAAGTGGATATAGTGACAAGAATAGAAAAGGGTATGTTAAGCTGGTTTGGGCATGTAGAAAGAATGCACGTGAAAAGACTGACTAAGAAAGTTTATAAGGCTAGTGTGAATGGAACAGTCGTAATAGGCAGACCTAGGCGAACGTTTCTTGACCAGATCGGAGACGTTCTGGACAAAGGCCAGGTTAAGAGCACCTTAAACCGGTGAGCATGTATGAGGAATGTGATGAAAGTGAAGTAAGCCAGGGCAGTGTGTCACGGTCGTAGCAAATGGAAATCCGTAGTCTCTGCCCACCCCTCTAGGAAACAGGCGTGAAGCTATTTATGTATGTATGTATGTAATATATGCTATTTTAATGACATAACATGCGAGTAAAACTGCGGGCAAAAGCTATTTAAAAATAAAATGTCAGGTAAAATTGTTGTAATTATTTGAACGTAGTCTTTTCGATAGCAGTTACTTATTCCAAAAATTATATTGCGAGTAGTTACTTTAAATATAGATGCTTGAGTTACGCCTGTTTGGTATCAAGCTATGCCTACCTGATTGTGAATTTTCAATTGTTTTATATCACACTAGTAGTTTTCCCGTGGTTTCACCCGCGTAAGTCCCGTTCCCGTGTGAATATCGGGTTTCACCCCTTTCACCCCCTTCAGGGTGGAATTTCCAAAAATCCTGTCTTAGTGCTCCCCGACACTCTCCAAGGAACATACATGCCAAATTTCAGCTTCTTGCGTTCAGTAGTTTCGGCTGTGCGTTGTCTGTCAGTCACTCAGTAACGGAAGAGTTTTATATATTATATAGATTGCTCATGTCACTCATCGATGAAGTAAGAAGTGGAATAGTAAGAAAACATAATGTATGAGATATATTTTATTCTGGCAAAAGAAGCATGAGAGCAGAATAAATGCTGTAGAAATGAGAGCGCTGAGAAATATATGTGGTGTGACTCTGAAGGACAGAATAAGGAATAGTGTGATTAGAGAGAGATGCGGCATGAAAGTGGATATAGGGACAAGAATAGAAAAGGGTATGTTAAGCTGGTTTGGGCACGTAGAAAGAATGGACGAGGAAAGACTGACTAAGAAAGTTTATAAGGCTAGTGTGAATGGAACAGTCGCAAGAGGAAGACCTAGGCGAACGTTTTTCGATCAGATCGGAGGCGTTCTGGACAAAGGCCAGGTTAAGAGCACCTTGAACCGACGGGCGTGTAGGAGGAATGTGATGAAAGTGAATGAAGCCAGAGAAGTGTGTCAGGATCGTAGCAAATGGAAATCCGTAGTCTCTGCCTACCCCTCTGGGAAACAGGCGTGAATCTATGTATGTATGTATATTTTATTCTCTAATGTCACGTTATGATTCCAGCTATACATTTGTTTTATAGGAGGGTCTTTATTACGATGGTACTTTCACAGACAGATATAACGATGGTAGATTTTTACTTATTCATGGTAAGTAAATATTATCTTTACCTTGCCTCAAAAACTAGTTTCGTATTGTTGAGTAAATGTTATTACTTGTTATTTGGTCGTTTTGATTACTTATATGATAGCGCGTTCTATAATATTTAGGTATATCGATTTATAATAAGGAATTCGTAGTAATATCATAGTATAATTATTTAACCTTGTGGTACTATAATATTCTATTTTATAGTATGATATTCATAAATATCATAAATAGCAGCGATAGCTTAGTGGGGAGACCAACAGACTGCAATGCAGAGAGTCTCGGGTTCCAACACACGTCGCGCACCTCAGACTTTCGGAAGTAATATGACTTTTCGAAATATGTGCGTATTGATTGACTATTATCGCCTGCTCCGTGCCTCGGAGAGCACGTTAAGCCGTTGGTCCCGGGTGCCATGAACATCTATGGCAGTCGTTATTGGGAAGTCAGTGCCCTATAATAACCTGACACTGGTCTAGCCTTAGGGTACTGTTAGCCTTCGGGTTGCGAAGGTCAGGTGGCAGCCGCTCCGTGTAAAAACTGATATCCAGTCAAATCCGGTGAGAACAGAAAAGCCGACCCCAAGTGACTTGGGAATAATAAAGGCTAAGGAGAAGATATTCATAAATATTATATTAGATTTTGTTTGTCTATATCTATATTAATATTATAAAGAGGAAAGATTTGATTTTTTGTTTGTTTGTTCGTGAGGATGTAACTCAAAAACTACACAACCGATTTAAAAAAATCTTTTACCATTAGAAATCTATAGTATCTATCACTGAGTAATATAGCTTCTTACTGACATAACCTAACCTAGTTTTACGCGAGCAAAGCTGCGGGCAAAAGCTAGTATAGAATAACTTCATTTCTGTACATTCAATAAATGAATGTAGAAAATATATATTCTCAAGTTAATATCAGCAAGTGTAAGCAGAGGAATTTCGTTATTAGTGGTTTTAGTTTTACGTTTTATGAGTATTGTCATATTCTGGCCGCATTTCTTAGCGCCGTGCTGCGACTGGGCAATTATTGTCAGAGAAAGGCATTCATATTTCCTGAACCCGGGAACCAGAACACACATCGGTCGTTTTTTTTTTAATGATAAATACATAATTTTGAATTATTATTTAAATGTTTTACGCTTAAATTATATGGCATGGAGCACTTATTTGATAAACTTTATTTAAAAAGCTTTTAAAAGAAATCTGTTGGCTATTAGAATACAATGTTACATTATTTTTACAGAGATAACAAGGGTTTAGGGTTGAAATTTAGGATTAGGATATAAAGTTACATATATCCTAATCTCATGTTTTTTTTTTCTAATGCTTTCATCGGTGACTGACGAGCCTGCGACCCACCTGATAGTAACCGAGTACTGCTTTGTCGGTAAATAATATTATATGTATTCAAGAATACATCTTTGACTAATTGTATATAGGTATTTAAATCTAATGAAAGGTAATAATGCAATATTGATAAAAAAACCTAAATAAAAACTTATATAGCGATCTTATATAAAAGTACTATTATATAAGATCGCTACACTATTTTATTACGCTAGTCCTGTGATGACAGTTGTATTGAGTAAATAAAATATTATAAAATCTATATGCAAACTAGTCTTGAAGATACCAGTTCAGGATGTCTTTGTTACTCGCGTCACAAAGAAAAGGCCATCTTATTATTGAAATGTAACATATAGGCAAAGATACATTACAATGGACTACACAAATAGCGTAGTGGTTTAAATATTCGTCTCGCCACTGCTAGTGCGTCGAGTGTGGGTTCGATTCCGACACGAAACACAAACATGTGTGATCTACAAATAATTGTGCCGAGTCTGGCTGGGTATTCTATGTGTCCGTTGTTTGAATGTTTGTAAATTCCCCCGCGATAAACTCGTAGGAATTATTAAGAGGCGAGTTGTGTCTTACTAAAAATGAAAGAAGGGAAGCTGTCTCATATTAAAATCCTGTAGTCACTTGTCATGTTATATTACTTACTAGTTTTTCCCCGCGGTTTCACCCGCGTAAGTCCCATTGCCGTAGGAATATCAGGATAAAAAGTAGTTTATGTGTGGATCCAGGTCTCCAGCTATCTACATACCAAGTTTCATCGCAATCAGTTTAGTAGATTTTACGTGAAAGAGTAACAAACATCCATACTCACGAACTTTCACATTTATAATATTAGTAAGGATGTTATATTACAATAACCAGAAAGACTTCTCTTTGTGGTTAAAGTAAAATACTGACAGATTTTGTTTATAAATACCTATTAAATATCCAGCTGAAATGAATAACTTTGAAACAGTTTAATTAATAAACCAATACGAAATCCTACTAAATTGTAAATATCGAGCCAGAATTTAGAACATAAATAGTTCAAAAGTTTTGTATTTGAAATAAACTGCGGCAAAGCAGTCTAATTTTAATAAACAACCTTTGTTATATATATATTTATCAAAATAAAAGCAAAATAAACACCACGGGTAGAACAATTCTATTGTTAGAACAGCGCTTGTATAGTCACCCACACTCATATAACCGCAATTGTCTCACAGACAGTGATTGGACACTATTGGACAACATTCACAGCTGAAAGCTAATGGACTCGAAAACAATGGTCTTGTTTTCCCTCGAACTAAAATATAGTATTGAGGCTAAGCTACGTAACTCGACGGAAGCATAAAAATAACTTCGAGTTAGTTCATAGATTGTGATCTCATAAATGTAGCAAAATGTAGAAAACACAGTTATGGAAGTTGTTCGCTTCATTGGACTTTATAACGTGTGACGTAAGCTGTTCAAATACATACGTGTAATACGAATTTGTGGTCACCTTTATATGTAGTTGGGTATATTGACAGTGATGAATTCTTATACTAAGAAGAGAGTAATAGTGCGCTTAAGATTGTGACGGTTTATAAGCAAAAATGATACTGCCTTTTAATTTGGTACTTTTTCTTTTTGGGCATTTTTTATGTAAATTGTTCATTCAAAAATACACAGTTTAACTATCCTAATGAATAATTAATACATTGCCTTTGATATTTTTCTGAATCTCACTATATAAGTCACATGGTAAAACACAATTGAAACTATGTGCAATCTGACTTTTTGTCCATATTCGAAACAGCTATGAGATACACACAAATATTTCTTGGGCGGCCACTACACCGGCAAATATTAACGCATGATAAATGGCATATGTCATTGTAAAA
The DNA here is from genome assembly GCA_930367265.1 of Catocala fraxini. Lineage (NCBI taxonomy): Eukaryota > Metazoa > Arthropoda > Insecta > Lepidoptera > Erebidae > Catocala > Catocala fraxini. Next base: position 8,171,471 of record OV884025.1, on the reverse strand, counting down.
TTTATTATAAATATTCTAACTCATTGATTTTTTAAATATAGTTTTGTTACAGTTAGTGTGTGGTTCGACCACCATATCACCATCACCACACATACAGTTGAGTGTTCGGGCCATTGATAATATACATATATGTCACTGTTAGTTATCGCGGCGAGGAGTTGTCAGATGTAGATAGAATCGATCCTTGGACATATTCAGGGCAGGCGTACCCTAGTAGTAGATGTCAAATCAGTGGCATGTAAATATGCAGAAACAATAAATCGAAATCCAATATATATAATATTACATCCGAGAACTTAAAAAATATTTTCTTAACAAACTTCACTTTTAAGAATAAATAAAAATAATCTATTTATATTACAGCCAGTTACCAAAAAGTTTCTTTACAATATACTTATATACATGAAAGGACGCTTCATAATTTAAAAAACGATTAGACTTAAGGAGTCTGCCCACTACACCGTCTCATACCATGACCGTGCTAGGAACGCACCAGACACGAAAAGCAATACGATACGCCCTGCTATAGGAACTGCTGGTCGATGACGGAACGGTCTAGTGGGCATAATCTTATACATTTCCTTACAAAGAATATTTTTGCCTGACATGTTCCTAGCACGGTCATGGTATGAGACGGGGTAGTGGGCAGACTCCTTTAAGCGTGTATTTTGGCTCTGTAGGATTCGCTCTAACCTTTTTATAAATTACATAATGATTATGGGCCGCTCTCAAACGTTTCTATAATAAGACAACCAATTCAACGGTGGTAGTTTAAGTGATAATTTCACCGCTGTCATTGCGCTGGATGTTTTGAGTTTGATCCACATATAGGCAAAATTTTGTGGCATCCATAAATAATTGTTTCGAGTCTGGGTGTTCTTTGTTAAAATATTTGTAAAGTCTTCTGTGGGATAGGACATCTGCTGTGTCGCAGGTATCTTCCTGAAGAGCAAGTACACTTTTTAAAAGAAAAATGCTTTTTGACTGGCTTCTACGAATAGATGGTTGTATTCGCTTAGCTCGTAACAATCTTCATTATTCTTTCAGTTTCGTGATAACGTTGTCCATTCTTGTACACGTACTGAAATAACAATATAAAAGCATTCGACTAGGTATATATAGACCGAGGCATAAAATTGAATAAAAGGAAAAGTTCGCAACAGTCACTATTTCCGGTAGTTGACTTTTACTGTTCACGTCAAATGATTAACTATTGATATACTTTTCGTTCCTTTTTTATAGCACAGCCTTGCACTAAAATCGTCTTCTTTGTCAGGTATATAGTTAGAGACACAAACATTTGCGTGAGTCTGAAATGTTCTATTATTCAAAGTCATAACAATTATCAAGCTTCTTAGCTGTAATTATTAAAATTTCATGCGGTCCAGAAATTATTAAAAAAACAGAGAATAGAGAAAAGTAATTTATTTTTAACTAATTATGTTGTTGTACAATCAGCGGCTATCATGAAGTCTAGCTGTAGTTTGCTTCTTCTTGCGTTTGACTATTTGTATTACTGGATCCCAAGCTGGTGGTACATTCCAACTATCTTCTCTATTAAAATTAGAGTGTTTTTTGATTTCAATAGCTTCGCGAAGCATCCTTGGTAGGAATCGGTGTTCTTTAGCGAGAATCTGTGGTTTGTCAAATCTCAGGTAGTGGTTGGTGCCCTGTTGCACATGTTCACACACAGCAGACTTCAACGAGCGTTGGTGTTTTAAATTTTTACAATTTTTACAACATTTCGTACAATTATATTTTTAATATAATTGTACGAAATGTTGTATTGCACTATCTTAAACAAATATAATTCTCATTTAATACGAAGTATTAGTAAGGCTAGTATATTTAAACACAATTCATAATTATAATACCTATAGTTGTATTATTTAGACACAGAAACGCACCGGCGGCCAAACACAATTGGCTTTTAGTCATGTCTGGCAGACCAATAAGCGACAGGTTAATTAAAAAAAAAACTGTAATGTTGTATTCAAAATAGTTTCTTTATTTAACTCCTGTTGCTGACTGTACCTTGCACGGTGCCGGAGATTCGTTATACTGAGAACGGGTTTTCGATGTCCAGAAGTGGACATTCGAATGATTAATGGATGGCATAAGTGACGCCTCCTAAATTTAGTAGTTCGTGACCAAAATAATGTACTTTATATTAAACAAGTGAGAATCGGCAATGAATTGCTGTAAATCTTAAAGTTCGAAAAATGGTTCAAGTAATATGCAAAGGTCACGTGATACCACGTAACCTTGAGGTCAAAGGTCAAAGGTCATAGTCATTTCGAGGTATATCGACTATGCTGAGTCGAATGGCGTCGACCGCAAGTCTCTAGCTCTTACGGTTCTTGAGTTGAAAGTTGTATAACAGACAGACGGATGGACAAAGCTGTTGTATAAGAGTTTTGTCGAACTCTAAAAAGACAATAACGCTTACTTAGCGTTCATATTGACGCTGGAATTATTTTATGATTATAGATTTGCATCTACGGCCATAGTTGTTGAATGTAATATAAGATATATCGAATCGAATTAGACGTTACTTGGCGGAAATTCATTGTAATACTGGGCTATTGTAATCTATAGTAATATTAGGCAGACAAGAATCTGCCACGGTACAGAACAGTTGGCAACGAATTAACCAATATTTATATGTATTTAAAAATGCATCCAGACATTCATATGTCATTTTATCCTACATTGCCTACACTAAATCATTTTCTTTTTTTTATTATTTATATAAATTCCGGCTACAATTTTTTTTTATGTGATTGTATTAAAAGAACTAAACATTAAAACACGCAATAAAATACATTTCTAAACGAACAAATAAGCTTCAACACGTCACCATTGCTTAATTTATATGCCTACCCACAAAATACTTTGTCATATTTACATTATAGTAAGGGTAGTCGGGCAATAAAAGCGGGTACGCACGTTACTCATTCGATGTCAAACAGTTCTAAGAATGCCTTACGCTGAGGCGAAATAAGTGTCCACGCATATTTTGTATTCAAAGTGTTATACTGCAAGTTGGAGTACACCCAGAACCACAACGCGATTGCACCTTAACGGTGTTGTGATTTTTTGTTTTTGTTTTGGTCGGCTATGCGAAGGAGCGTGGCGGGTTTCACTTCTTCCATTTATTTTTAGATTTGGATTTAAAGAGTACTTCCATATTGCCGTAGTATCGCTAGTTTACTTTTATGTTTACAACGAAACGTGAGGTTTAAAGGTCGGTATTTAGGTTGTTCAATGAGTTATGGAGATTTCCTTTAGCAACACGTAGGCACTAGAGATATTATGTCCCAAAGACGTCATTATGTTAATCTCTGATTAAATGAGACTTAATAAGCTGCAAAATGTAGGTGCAACACGCTTCGCACATACAGACGTATGTCTATAGAATTATATAATATTTTACTTATATTAATTTTTACATAGATTTAACATACTGCATCACTTATTGAGGCTAACTACATCCAAATATATATATATATATAATTTTGATGAGCTATAAAAAAAAAGAATCTGCCATTGATATCCAATGACGCATTGATTATTACGCATTAAACATTTATTAAATCATAACAGCTTTTTGAATGTTCGACGTCGATAAACTACACATCGAGCAGGCATATTTATATATTCGTCGCTTTTTTATTGAACACATAGCCTTTCTTCGTTTTAAAAATAACACACACATAATTATGTACACGAAGGAAATATTGAAACAATTTTACGTTGTACATCGGATAAGGCTGAGCCCGGCAAAATTGCGACGTTCAGTAATGAAATAAATCATGTATTTAATATATGTCAGGCGTGGTGATTTATTAACGACGGTTTAACCTTTTTATAATTAACGTTGTTTTATTTTTAAACGTTTGCACGATGTTATATTGCCCTATGTCTTCATTTAAGAGAAATTAAATTTATCTTTTAAAAAAATATTTTATCTCACGCGCATACCGTTTACCAGAAAATATAAAAATAAGATTACAATTTTGTAATGTATGTCTATATCATAGTCAAAGCTATTAATATAATATTATATTATTTTAAAATCATACTTCGGTCATAAGGTACCCGAGATAATTTACTGCATTCAAACTGGGCAGTGGGTATTATATGAAAGGGCTTCTTCGAAATCTTTAATAATAATGTAAAAATAATTATAAATGTGACAGATTTTGTTGACGTCGCGATAGTGCAGGGACTGACGTGATTTTTGCACAGAAATAATTATTGGGACATTGAGTGATATAGGCTTCTTACATAATGCACAATACAGAAAAATGCAAAAAAACAGGCGATCATATGACATTATTTTTATGATTTGTGTAAAATATAGACCGGCTTGTAAAATGGGATACTTTTTATCTCGAAAAAAGCTCACGGTCCTGTGAAATAGTTATTTATTTTGTCCTTAGTGCCAAGAGAGTGAAGCCTCGAGTAAACCTAGTTATTTGATAAGTGTAAAACAGCGCTTCATTGTTTTTCAACTTCTGCGACATCAATCAATAGGCAATTACACAGCATACTAAACATAAACCTATTTTAATTACACTATATGATCTGGTCTTCGATCTTTTACTCCCAAACTATTACTGCCACTCCCTTTAAGTCAGTGGTCTACCTAAGAACTATATCGTCTGTTATACACCAGTACACTATTATATATTTATTTCACCAAAAAATTAAACGAAATTGCGCATTTGAATCCTAAATTAGATTATTAGTTATGTTAACAAATTAAGATCAAGTATCTCAAGTTATTAATAAACTTTTAAAGAAATCGAGTATATTTAAAAACGTTACCTAAATCACATAAAAACTAATAATGATAATAAATTCAATCGATTGTGTCATTTTATTTATAGTGATGTAACAGTTAAGCGAAAAAACTGTTCAAATAAAAACACTAAAAATAACGTGGAGATAGCGACCAAAATCTCATCGTATCATTAAAAGATACGAATATAGTTAAAGTTAAGCAATTCCTAAAGCTATTGATTCCATTGAAATCGCATTGAGTACGAGTAATATTATTTCAAATGTTACATCTCGTTTCCTTTAGACCATTAGTTCCCAAAGTGATCCAGGTGGACCCCCAGGGGTCCACGGGAGACTCGACGGGGGTCTACTACGTTGGCGTGACTAAAAAAGGGTCCAAGAAAATTTATTTCTTTCGATAGTGAAGTAAAATGTTGGCTTGACTTCACCTATCAATGTAGCTCAGCCACTGTGACTTGTAAAAACTTGCATATTCCATATCAAGTACCAGTCTAGAAATAATAGTTCCGCCCGTCTTCCATGGTAGGTTCAGACACGAGAATTTAAAAAATAATAAAGTTGAGCTCGTAGGGATATTATCAAAATATAAATACGAATGTCAAGGAATATGGTAGAAATATAGCTGCAGGGGTCCACTGGATCCTGCAAAATTTTTAAAGTGGTCTATGAGGAAATAGGTTTGGAACCTCTGCTTTAGACGGACAAAGTTTTCTCTTCCTTATGCGAGTTCCTTACAGCTTTTTTATTACGGCTTCCTTTCTTACAGGCTAAGTGTAACACATTATTCTACTTATGCGTAATTTAAATAATGTTTGGTGAAAGAATAACATGAGATATTTCGACCCTCCTTATATGTCGGCGAATTGAAAGGGTAGGATACAATTGTGGGTGGGAATGGCTGACTGTTCTTGAATATGTTTTGATAATCTTTTATATAATGTGGGAAAGCATTGACAGTAAATTACATACATACGTGTATAGTCTCACGCTTATATTCACGAAGCTGTCGGCAGAATTGAATTACATCTACATTACGCCTTCGGTTGTGTTTTCTGTTTCCACGTAATAGAAGGCGGGCCTGTTGTCGCCAACATCTATCGGATTTTCAAAGTAGCAATATAACTGTTTCCGAGCACCGTGATGTTACCGAGAATCTCTAAGACAAAGACAAAGGTCATTTATTAATTAAGTCAAAGTATGGTTAATAAGTGTACTAAAGTAACTTAAATCACATTTACCGATCCGGCAATGGATATAACATAATAATATGAGAAGATTGTCTTACGTTTACGCGAATATTATACATTGTAATTAAACTACTTTATACTGATTTTGTCGCGTTGTTTATTTTAAAACACCTTCATTACATAATTTTGAACAAAAACACTATTATTTTTGAATTTTACTACAATTTAGGTTATGGAAATATCTATTTATATTTAAGTTTAAGCTTGCCCTAAAACAAAATTACTTAAATTGTAGTATAGTTCAATAATGTGAGAAGACACTTGCAAGACACAGTAACTCTTTTCCAAACGTCATTTAAATTTGAGAGAAAATTAATTAAAATTGCAATACTCGCATATCTTGTGTATAGCAGTACTAGATTATCTTATGCATAGAACATATATGTTAGTACATGTATATCGATAGTATCGCAATCTAACGTGATGTATACAAACGCAGTCGGCAGGCTCTCACGCACTATCGTATCAGTGGGAGGCTGTACGTGACGTGACTCAAGACCGGAGCCGGAAGCGGTAATCAGGTTAGAGGACGCGTTTGTCTTGTTTTTTAAGTGCGAAGTTTGTTCCGGTTTGATGGGAGTCTAGAGGTGTAATGGACTGAATAGGGTAGGCCTCTGAAATAATTTTATGGCTTGGGTAGTGATTTCTTAGATTGGCAAATATAGTAAACTATATTATTTACAAAAGTTAGGTTTGAAAATATTTGTTTTGGCTTTAGTATTCAGACTATGTGGATGGCGTAATGGTTTAAGCAGTCACATAAGTGTTGTGGGTTAAGTCTTCAAAAGTGACAAAATATTTTTTGATCAACTTATAGTTTAAAGTTAATGAGTCTATTGGCGCAATATGTTTAAAAGTTGGCGCGGACGTATGTGTTCATATAATATAAAAAAGGGATTGAAACATATTATTTTCAAATTCATGTAGTCAAGTCAAATTATTTAGCAGTAATCGATAGTTTTAAATCATCAATTAGATCAATCATGAAAAGAACAATTTAATTTATATTTACAATGTATGTATTTATTTTTATTTTACTTTATTCAGGAAAAAAACGTTATTACATTGCATAAACTTAAATAGTACGTTTTCCATATTAGTAATAAATGCAATAACTAAAGCATTTTCCACAAATTCGTAAGAAACATTACTGTGTTAAGAACATGTCAAATGAATCATAAAACAAAAAGTAGAATAATTGTTCTGTGTTAATTATTAACTTACTACTTACTACTTATGTTAAGTTGGCGAAGCTCGTTTAATATTTGGTTTTTGAAGTTATGCTTAGACAAATTAAATACGTCAACATCTGAGAAAAATCTGTTGTACAATGCAAAAGTCGTTGGAGGGGAGCACGACCTGCATTAGTTCGGCACGGATCCAATGCAAAGAATTGGTAATCCCGTACTCTACGTCGGTGGACAGATCTAGGTACAACAAATTTTATCTCATTGCTTAAATCAGTACAGTCTAGTCAATAAGTAAGTAGATCATACAGTGTCATTATCTGAAGGAGCAATCGTCTTTTCTAAAGCGGCAATGTATTAAAAGTAAAAGTAAGTATTGTACTGCATTAAAAGTTGATCGTATACTTTACGTGCACCGTGACACTTGTAGTGCATAGTTCGCAGGAATTTCTCTAATCTATGGTTGGACCCTTTTGTTATACACGGTGTAGGGAATGTGATAAGATTCTATTAATTAAATACACATACCAAAATATCCAGTTACAAACAGGCGCTTATATATAAACATGAATTAAATTTAACGTTCCATCTGAATTTGCCGCCATTACAAAAGGTCTACGAAACTCGTAGGCCTTCTACTTTGCTACGTCGTAGCTCTTCTACGAGTACAAATGAGTAATTAGGGAATTCGTCATGTACCCGCCGTACTTTGTAACCGCTGTAATAAAGTATGTATTTTGTTAGAATATACTTTTCTAGTGTTCTTTTTAAAGCACAATTGGGACTAAAAATAAATTATACGACAACTTTATTTTTAACAAAAGAAATAGGTCATGGTGTTTCCCTTTTTTCAATGAAGTGCCTATATTGCTGACATCCAAAAAAACCTACTTTCTTTTAAGTTCTTAAATGCGCATGTAAAAGCACGCATAATATATTCCAGTAATTAGTGGCAACACTCTATAATCCTGATTAGTCAGGTTTTCAGAGCTCGATAAATGGTTATATCGTTGAATCTTATGTGGTGCTTCAAACATAGCTAACAAAACCTGTTTAATTTACTATATGGGGCCTCACCCTGGAAGGTAGACTTTACTTGAGGATATAAAAGTGTTAGTTTCATGTACAGTCGTGTTCGTTAATATTATATTGACATAAAAAGATGATGCTGATGATTGAGATAAATAACTTACTATTGACCTTCATTTAAGTTTATATAAGCTGCTGATTACACTACATGCAAGTGAATCCAACTCAATATAGGTAATACCGATATTAGCACCAAGTAAACTAAACTATTTTACCAGTTAATCCCGATAATTCACGGATGACCCTCGCGCTGATCATTTTGTAAATATTGATTCGAATATTTTAGTTGCGTAATGTGCGTATCAAAAGAACAACAAATATAGTTACATACTATCACTACACACTTTTAACCTATTTTATAGACTATATTAAAAATAAATAAAAAATAAATCAATTATATTTCAAAACCTCAAAATATGATACTTATTTGGACTATTACTTGGAATAGGCCACGCGGCATAAACGTTCCTAATACTAAAAATCTGAATTAAAAGTCCAAAGCATCAAATCAGACATTTTGAAGAAAAACTAGTTTAATTGTAGCCTATTCTGACTAGCGTGTATGAAGAATATAATGCATATGAATGACTCAATAAAGGTATACCAGGATATTAGCGAGTGGAAATCCATAGTAAAAATCCATGGAAAACCATCTGCCTACCCCTCAGGAAAACAGTCGTAATTCTATATATGTATTTTGATGCTGAGATATGTCATATTAACGAACTTAAGTGTACGTACATAAAATATCTTTACTCGAATAAGTTCAGTATTCAGTTTCAGAATAAGTTCTGCCAAAGAAGTATTAATAATAAATCTATTACTTCACCAACTTACTCGTAGAAGTTCAATGTGCGTAAATAATCGTATTTGGCCGGTAGACCTCGTCCTTAACTATAATTTATTTAGGTCTAATACTATATATCATTGTAATAATACTGTTGGAAAGCAAACATTTGTTTCACATTATGTTTATTACTACTAACTAAATCAAATAAAATCAACCCTGGATATGTTATGAGATCAGCTATTATTGCATATTCATAGTCTCAAACCGGTAAATCTAAAGAAGTAGGTAACCATACTTAGCGAAATATTTATGTTATATACCCCTGTATATAACACATATTATATATTTCGCTAAGTATGGTTTCAGGTCCCACGTAAGGCAATAGGCTCAGCCAAATACTACCGAGTGCAGTTCCAATTGCCGGCTGCTACTAAAAATAATGGTTTACGGAAAAAAGGTTTGCCGAATCTGGGAATCAGGCCTATGACTTCATGCACTGTAGTTGCAATAAGTAATGCTGCAAATCCTAAGCGTTTTAACGTAGTTTACAGTTGCTAAAGTCAAATAATATGGCACAAGTTTTAAAAAAGGTAGTATTAATGTGCTTATTAGTATGAAGTTCCGGCAACTACCATAGTGTTAGTCTCCTTTCAGATTTAGTAAATTATTATTCTCTTTATTCCCTAAATTTACAATAATAATTATATTTTAAAAATATAAAAGCTATGAAGACCCACCGACATCGGGAACTGGGAAATTATTATTATTATTATTTTCTTTCTAATCCTTGGTTCCTCGAAATGTTGATCCCTTGGCTGATGCCAAGGGATCAACATTTCGAGGAACCAACATTTTGAGGAACCAAAACTGATGTTTTAGTTCATAATTATGTGTATCGTAAGTTTCCAGATCGATTCTCGGAAGGATTTTTCTTGTTAAGAAATTATCAGCAACGCGGATCCTGTAAACGTACCTGGTAGACAGCATAAAAACATAGCGATGATGCTATTATGACAAAATGTGGATATGATATGGTCTATCCTTTCGGTAAAACGCAACCGCTGCCGTTTTCTGGAATAATATATAGCCTATAACTATTAAAAACATTGTACCCTTTTTGTAGTAATGTTAAAGACACAGGCCAAACATTACTGTCCATATTCACACAAAGACATAAAATTGGCATTCTCATTATACATTAGCAGAGGTTTAAAACACATGTTTCACTACAGTAAATTACTTGAAAATTCGATTGACATTATTAACTTAATATTCAACATATTAACGTAATTTTTAAAACAAGTTATGTGAAAAATGAAACACTTTTAACCGTCACGCCACAAACGCGCGTTCTGATTTCAATGGTCGTTTCACCACTGCCCCAGCGTTGCGCATTGTGGGTTCAAATCCAATACGGGGCAAAATTTTGTGTAATCTACAAACAACTGTTATTTGCATCCATTGTAAAATATTTGTGAAGTTCCCCGGGATACAAGAATTAAAACTAAATACTCTCCTCGAATAGCTCGTGAACGCGGCCATAACAAAATAATTATTTTCTCATATCTACGTTTCGATATCTGAGCCTTCTTTTACGTCATGCCTAAAAACAAAAGGATGATGATATGAAAAAATTTCGGCGTGATACACCACAGCTTACCCCCTCTGGAATATACGAGCGTACATATGTAGATAGAAACAAAACATAGCCATAGCTAAGCCCGCTATTGAATACGTTGCGCTAAAAGCTTTTAAATAAATAAACGACACCGAAACGGGACAGCTCCTATAGTTTTTAAAATTAAACACGCGTACGTCAATATAATCTTCACCAGCTACAATAGAGAGCTTTCTATTGTAGCTGGATGTATCACTCACGCCTATATAACGGGTAAGCAGAGATGTATAACATTCACATTTTTACCAGCTGGAGTTATAGATCCTACGTAACGGGTAACTGGCATATCTCTGCCTGCCAAGTACAGTCCCACTTGTTACTAATCTTATTCCAGATTAACCCAGTGTCACAGTTTGCCTGGTTTGAACATTGAGGCGGATCCTCATTTACATGTACTGTGCGTATTACTAAATTCTTTTTTTAAAACGACTCCAACCTCTATGTTTATCCTGCGTCTGGGGAACTTCGAAAGTATTTAAATAATGGACAAAAGATGACTCATTCTCGAAACACTAATTTGTAGATCACACAAGTGTTGTCACTCGGTTCAATGGCAATGGCGAGGTGGCTACGTAAGCCTCTACGCCAAACGTGCAAATTTTATTGCTCAAGTAATTCCATCTTCAAAATTACGTACTACATGTCCTTGTCACTTTCATTATGAAGACGTAGCGAACTCTCCTAATATGCTTAATCTTCGTCTTAACTAGGAAGAAACTTGTTAGCTTTCGTGGTAAAGTTTACGATACAAGAAAGGAGGGTGCTTTTCCACTTACGAGGGAATAGTTCCCAAAAGAGAGGTTGTAAGAAATAATATTATCAACCATCATAATAAACAGTATTATTGCTTGGAACATGTTTTCTCTATGAAGTATAGTTTCGACAGTAGTTTTGCAGACTAAGCATGATAGGTATGTCTTTTCTATAACTTTAGTATTGAATATTCTTGAACATGTCTGAGTTCCTTTGACGTGTGTCTCTGAAGTCCTCCTAAACGGCTGGTCTGTTATTGATGATTTTTCTGTGTGTGTTTGAGTTGGTCACTGGATGGTTTAAATTCACAATTAGATGGCGCTGCAGACAAGTCAACATTCAGGAAGGACAACGTCTATCGGTTCTGTTAGTATATAATAATATCTTGATACTTTAATTGAGCGATAAAAACCTTTTTAAGTACTTAAGTGACTTCAATACCACATTGTTGACTGAAAAATAAAACTTCCTATTGAGTCTTCTGCATGACTTTTAAAAGAGTTTAAAAGTCATGCAGCAGGCTCAATGGGAAACCTACTGACGGCGAACAACTAGTAAACGCGGCGACACCTAAACAATAACTTTCTCGAGTCTAAGTTGCGGTATTTGAGTCAGTTTTCTAATGAAAATAGCGAGTTCATTGAATAAAATACTAGAAATAAATGGTAATTTGGAATGCAAGAAAATCTATTTTATTAATGTATGAAAATAAATTAAGTCAATTCTTTATTAAATTAGATTGGTTACTTTCAACAAAAGCCTTATGACAACTGTAGCTGTTTCACTTAAGGTTGAATTTACAAAGCACACTTACTATGATAAAAACTATAATCATTCATGTAATTTTTCTTATTGGCGCGTATTTTATTAATCTATTAGCGAAGCTCAATGGCTCTATAATCTCGGAGAGTTAAAAATCGTGTTTATGACACACTTTATGCAGTCGAATACATTATTCAAATCAATAGTAGTATGTATACATTTCTTAATCTTATGGTCTTGATGTTTCTAATAAGTCTTATGGTTTCTGATTTGAGAATAACATGTTGAGTACGACTCAAACTCTACTTAAGTATTACTTTTTGTTTCTATGTGAAGTTTTGAACTGTAAATTAAACCTAATTTAATCATCATATATGTACTTAAGTAAATACTCAGTTCATAGCGATTTGATGAAATATGAAATGTTAGAAGAATCAGTTGAGATATACTAATTTTCTTGATTCAGAAACCAAATATAATGTGTATAATTCATTACTTTATACACATGATAGTATTTTATATACTCTGCCAAGCTGGTGATGCTGCCAAGGTTTAATTGCTTAAAAATGAAAACCACCTAAACGTTACTCTAATTCCTATCGTCTCTACTAACCGATCTCAAATCCATAGACTTAAATAATTAGTCGTATCAAATCTGCCGTCACTTTGAATAGATCTACTTTATTATTTAAACCCCCATCTCTTGTCGCAGCATGTATAATTGATATCTCAGGCTTACGAGTGGCTGCTCCTGCTACCAAACATGAAATAAGAGAAACAAGCTAATGTCGCCCTTATTCCAATGTAATACAAGCTATGTCAAATGAATATTGTTAGGATTCGCAGCCTAGACAAATAGGAGACATCGCAAAAGCAGATTGAAGGGGAAAAGGAAAAAAGCCTTTCACCCTGTCTGGCTTGTCTCTGTGTTTGCTTTTTCTGTTTTGTTGTGTGTCCATTGAAGGTTGAATTCGCATTTCATTCGAGGGAATATTGGAGAAGGACTCTCTCAAAAATTACAGTTGCTTTAATATTGGCATAATTATGTTTTAAAATATGTAAAACGGGTGCAATTTCTGATGATAAGTTATTCTTTTTGGGGACGGTAAACGTTAAAAGAAAAGGCGTTTTATTTTAGTTTGCTGTGGTCCGTAATATAGTTAGAGAAGGTCAGTCTGAAACAATAGTTATCATAACTATAATTATAAAATAAGAAGATTCGAACGACAATAGAAACTCGTGCGAGATCATTGGACCACTACGCGGAGATATCTGGTTATTCAAAGTTATGCAAGTATTCCAATAAAAAAGTATCGTTTGCTTAAACTATGAATGGCAACATCATGATATAACCTACAAGTCTGGAAGGTTTACATAATATTCTTGAAGGTATGTAAATACTGCCAACCCACATTAAGCTAGCGTGGTGATCTATGTCGTAATACTTCCTATGCTAAGAAGACGTCCGGGACCATTAGTAGTATACACCTTGATATACTATGAGTCCATATTATTATATATAACACGTTTATTATAATTAATTTTTTAGCATAGACCCAATATCACATTTATTCGAATGAATGGAAACTGATGACCTCGAAATTTACTTAGTATTTCAAAATTAGCAATTATTGTCCTTATGATTCTGAACTTCTGATTATGACTGCATGTAACGAGTGTTGAAAGTTTGAATCCCACGCGGGACGATTCTTTATACAATCTACAAATTATTGTACAAAGTCTGTTAGTGCTTTGTGTCCATTAAATGCATGTTTGTGAAGTTCGCTGGGACATAGAGCTTGATATTTAGAGCGGACTCTGTTTCTCAGTTTCAGGTGATTAAACTTTATATATATATATATATATATATATATATATATATATACATATATATATATATATATATATACATTCAATTTCAATATATTTAGATAAAGAACTTATTTTATATTAGCTACTTTTGTATTCTTATTTAACATAAATAATTGCCACATTGCAATGTTGATCTAACCACAGAAAATTGTGGGTCTAACCAACTGCAATAATATATATTGCAGTTAGTTAGATCATCATAACATTGCAAGCACTACTAAACTTTAAGGCTAGCTATTCTCTGCGGTCAACGTTGTATCTCAATGTCACCGTATTATTAATATGCGGTCAATAATAATTATGGTACATTAATATTTTACTGCAGTATGCCAATATTCAAACCGCAGAGCATCATAAAGGCATAGATTTTATATACATCTGTAATAATGCATTTTCGCCAACGCTAGTAAAAATGTCATAGGTGAAGATGGGTTTACTTATTAAAAGTCTGTTTTGTGTGAAGAAGATTATTAACGCATTAATGTTGTGTTTTCATACATACTTATAAATTATAATTTTCTTTTTTTCCCATTTTGCATGTATTGTAACTCAACAGCTGTAAGTCAAGTATCATTGAACCTAAAAACGTTTATTTCTAATTTATTTGGGATTTATTTTCAAAATGTTTTAAATGCAGACTATATTATAAAAATGAGTTAAGCATTGTTCAACATAAAATAAACATTGTATTCTATGAAGAAATTACAAAATCAGATTTTAAAAAAGAAAATGTAATCTCATAGGTAACGATCTAATAATATTAACTATTACTTCAATTTTTTTCATTTTTCGCTTACTCTAATTGATTTTCCAGCCTTATACCACCATTATGCAAAACATACGTCAATCAGGTTCTGCGTGAAAAAATGACAAAATTAACAAATACGCTCCCATTTTATTTTGTGATATTATTAAGGACTATATTTTGTCCTCGGCTCGGGAACAGTATTTTTCTGGATGAAAGGGTTTTAATTTTTTTTGTACTCCTGGGAAAGTGTATGCGAAATTTCATGATGATCGGTCAAAAGGCTTGAAAGCGTAACAATCAAACAAACAAACTCACATAACCATTTGTAATATTAGATAGGGTTGAGATTAAGACTCTAAACACTATACATTAACCAACGCGGCGTTTATACAAGAATACAATACATTTTGTAAAACCACAATTTGGATACGTATAATTTATTATGGCGATCAGGAGTACTCGGATCCCATTACCGGGTCGGGTAAAGCATTATTGTGTTTTCTTGTGAGAACATTCTCAGTAGCCACAAAATGTATGAACTGTGCCCTGGAGAACTATCTCTATTACGTGAAAATGAAGCAAAGACGAGAAATGGATATTTACCAATATATCTATTCACCAGCTTTGCAACAAGCATCGTATACCTTTGATGATTTATTTCGTATTTTCATAGGCAATAATGATGACACAATACATAAGTGTTGACATTGTAAGCATACTACAATGTCATCACTTATGTATTGTATAAAAATGCCTCCATTGAGTTTTCTGGTAGTGCCAATAGTCCCTTACGTCTGCTACAGAACCATGGTGACTTTAACAGTTATTTAGAGAAAGATCTCTAATTTAATATATCTTTTTTATTATAAAAAAATTGTGTATGTATTTCAAGCTAAATATATATATATATATATATATATATATATATATATATATATATATATATATATATTTAGCTTGAAATACAAAGGATAAAAACTTAAACAAATAACATCATAGCTATTGACAGGTTTTTTCAAATAGAATTTAAATGTGTAATCCAAACAAATAAAAATAAACAAGAAAAGTATTTATCTTATGAGATTTTCGCTCTTATTAGGGCCGGAAAAATCGAGAATCTGAATATCTCAAACTCGCTATTTCTTTTAGAGATGTCATTGACAGATCTACTCGAACGAATAATAAAGGAATTTTGTCGATAATTAGTGTGGGCTCGAGGTAATGCTAATGGTTAATTGTGCACAAACGGGTAGTTTACGTGGTACTCAAATATTAACTTAAAATTAACTTGATGATATCTATGCATGTCTCCGACATGTAGCTATGTCATTATAATTTTTGTGCAGTTTATCAAATTATTTTATTTATTCTATGTGATACTTTTCTATTAATGAAGAAGTATATTTATTATTCAATATTTTCATTACTATGAAACACGTAAGGTGTGGTAAGGTTTTGTATTATTGATCCGGAGGTTTCTGATATTCGATGATTCATGGTTGTATTTGATTATGACATGATAATGTCTGTTAATGTTTTTTAAACCGTTTTTATTCGATATTCATCTGCCCTTGTTGCTCATGCATATTCTTGAGACAGCAACAGTAGACATTTTTAACATTTAAGAAAGAGTGTTGCATTCACTGCGAAAAAAAATTTTCTTTTCGATTGTATTCGCAAATCTCTCGAGAAAGCAACGCCTTAAAACTCTTCCTTTTCCTCAGTCCATTATATCATCGAGTGATAACGATCGCCACCAATACTGAATACTTATTATCTCGAACTAATTTCAAATGTATCGGCAATCGTCCGCATAAATCTTAGGCCTTGCCCTGAATTTGAAATAGTAGTGCTAATTAGTTGCGCATTTTAACAAACCGACACCTACAGTTTCATTTGCTTAGTTTATCTGGAAAAGAAAGATAATATACAGAAAATAATTGAGAGCTTGCCGTTTTACTTTATAAATAACGTTCTTTTAAGTAAAAATATTAATAAACAACGCGATAAATTCCATTACATACCATCGCGAAAACGTAAGATAATATAATATAAAATAAAATTCGAAGATTTTATCATTGGTTGTCTTTTTAGCTAATGGTAAGATTGTAACGTCGGCGCAGTTTTCCATTTTAGATACCATCAGCTTTTGTGGACAACTATAATCTTTTTTAAGACCTTTTACCTTATGATAGACATGAATTCGGACATCACTACAAGAAATATATAGATATAACAAAAATATATTTCGATACCGGGCAGTGCGTGTTCTGCGTGTTCTACCGACTCTTTCACGGAGAGTGCTCTGAGGAACTGTTTGATTTGGTACCAGTGGCCCCTTTCTATCATAGTACCACTCGACAACGAAGCAGGGTTCATCCATATCACCTGGAAGCGTTCAAATCCAGGACGGTACGCTTCCAGCGATCATTTCTGCCACGTACATGCAAGCTCTGGAATGAACTGCCTGCTTCGGTGTTTCCCGAGCGCTATGATATGTCCTTCTTCAAACGAGGTTTAAAGAGAGTTCTTCTTTCACGGTAGGCAGCAGCTTTGCTGTGTCCTGATATTGCTGAAGTCCATGAGCAGTGGTTACCACTTTCCATCAGGTGGATCCACCACCACTTGCTCGTCTGCCACTGATGGCAATAAAAAAAATACCGGGCAACGAAACCAATAAAAAATATACAGTTTTTGGAAGCTTGGTTTCGTCGTATTCTACTTTTCTTGTGTTTTCATATACATGAAAACAAGAGAAGTAGAATACCCCGAATCTGAGTTCTGATTATTATCATAATATAAAAAATAATAAATATGTAGTACGATAAAAGCGAAATATAATTTGCTACTAAAGAAAAGATCATACGCGCTTCGGTACTTAGCATAAAACTGGTTCAGTTTAATGTATTGTCTAGTAGTAAGTTCGGAAGTTGGTTTTAAAGCTACCTAATGTTTCATAAAAACATATATAACATTGTATTATTGGAAGCTAAACAGTAAAACACGACAACCTGGAGCTGTACCATCATCTTTTATAACATAACTTGTTATCCGTCGGAAACCGTAACTTCTTCTGGACGAAAGTACACTATGGAATACTATAAGGAATATTTTTTCTGTTCCCCTGACAACGTGTATACGAATTTCACAATGAGCTGTCGAGTTATTAAGGCGTGAAAGTGTAAAAACAAACTGTGAATTTGTTTGTTACGTTTTCTCACCTTAACTTCGCATTTATAATATTGGTCAGGATTATCTCGTACACGAGAAATATACAGACTAAGACTATTTAGTAGACTAGACTATATATATATAGTCAAGAGCAAACAAACCAAGAGCAGCGATAGCTCAGTGGAGAGACCAACAGACTGCAATGCAGAGGGTCTCGGGTTCGAACCCACGTCGTGCACCTCTGACTTTTGGAAGTCATATGACTTTTCGAAATTATGTGCGTATTTATTGACAATTATCGCCTGCTCCGTGCCTCGGAAAGCTCGTTAAGCCGTCGGTCCCGGCTGCCATGAACATCTATGGCAGTCGTTATTGGGAGAGTGTCGACACAAAAGATCCCATTGGGTCGAAGTGTCGCCGGTCTGCACTGACTGGCCCCCACATAAGATACATACATACACATATATATATATATTTATTAGACTATTTAGTGCATACTAAGGAATAGCATAATAGGATAGCGTATTTCAGTGTATTTATTCTGTCTATTTAGACAGAATATATACACTGAAATACGCTATCCTAATATCCTATTCCTTAGTACGCAATATTAATGCTATATGAAATAGGGGTATAAAATATAAATTTCGTTTACCTTTCTTATTTTATCCTGTAGAATTTAATAATGTAGATATTTTGTATGTGACAAGTACAGTCTTTGCAACTTTTGTCCAAGATGTGGGAATATATTGAATTTAATGAAAAGATTACTTGCAATTTAAGTAACCAATTAAATTATATGTATTCTTCTAAACCCAGCTAGACAGCTTGAATGCGGATTTGAATCTTGATCTGTTAATTGCAATTCTATTGCCTTATCCTCCATTCAGTTATTATATATATTCGCTGTTTATTCAAAATGGTATAGTTAATCGACTGCCATCACAAGGTTATTTCTCTAAGTTTAAAGATAAAAGCTACAACGCTTGCCTTCATCTTTTTGTGGTGTATCTTAAACCTCACGTTACGTCTTCAAGGTATTTCGTTTCTTTAAGAAGATTAAGTACAAGTTTCGTCTAAAAGGGTTTGAATTGTTTATGATGGAAGGCGAATATAGCAACGGAATATTTGCATGTGTGCAATATACGCACACAGGCACAAATCGTACGGTTGACAGTCTCGCGATTTTCTATCGGATACATTTCGGAGTGTGCATGATTTGATTTCTGCCCCATTCTTCCCACAGTCGACCAGGCAAACAGACCAGCGCCACGAAGCGCTTTGCTTGCACTTTTATAACGCGTACCGCAAAGGACTGGTACTCATTACCTAGGTCTGTGTTTCCCAATAAGTAGGATCTGGGTGTCTTCAAATCGCGAGTAAATAGGTATCTTCTAGGCAAGCGTGCTCCATCCTCGACTGCATGGATACTTAACATCAGGTGAGATTGCAGTCAAACGCAAACATATTACAATAAAAAAATCCAATTTATAGACATTGCTACGTTAAGACAAAGCTATGTTAAAGCTTTATTTTAATACGTCTCGACGACGGTGAACGACCTAGACAAATATTATTTTAGGTTTAAAATGTCGGTATAGCGCATAAAATCACATCAGGCCATTTTTACTATTGCTTCAGAAAATGTAAGCTTGTGGTGGTTTTATACCAATCCAGAGGCGTTGGATAGAAAAAACTTGCTATATAAGGTGGCTAAACCATGGAAAGCTATATTTAGCTATAGTTATTGCCATGTGACGATAAAT
The DNA here is from genome assembly GCA_930367265.1 of Catocala fraxini. NCBI lineage: Eukaryota > Metazoa > Arthropoda > Insecta > Lepidoptera > Erebidae > Catocala > Catocala fraxini. The sequence continues at coordinate 8,151,599 of OV884025.1, read as the reverse complement.
GCAATCTACTCACACTAACACATTAGTTCGATGGGTGTTACTGTGAGTAGAAGGCATTTGTGGCATTTATGGGAATAAGTATAACTTTGTAATAATTGGCCTTCGAAGGAGCATGGCCTTCCATGTTCCACCCTCGTTATACAGCGTGTAACATAAAGGTATAATCATATTATAAGGCTGTAATGTTTATCTGAAAAATGACATATGTAATACCCATACCGTTAAATACCCAGATAAAACAAATTATTTCATTTTAAGACAATTTTTAATTTTTATTTATTTATTATTAAAACATTAAAACAACGAATTAACTCAATAACAAAATTGCGGCTGGTAGTTTTTTGCTCACAAGGGTCACTGTGTTAGCTATTAGTGTTATTTAAGTAACAACTAGAATGTGCTGATATTAATAAATCTTTAAAAAAATGCTATAATATCTTAGTGAACATAATGTATATAGATTTATTTTACAGCTTTCGCGGTTTTACTCTGTACAGTGGCTATATTAGGTGACACTTAAATATAACCACAGCTTTTTGTACCACGCTGTATACATTATAATAATATAATTTATTTCTTAATTTACAAGACACAAGACATTACATTGTGAATAATAGTGGTAGTACGTGTAACAACGCATAGTAAGCCGCTGGCACCCGAACCAGGTAGAACCACAGAGTACATTTGTATATAGGGAGATAGAGACGTCACTCAATGCATTGGCGATACTAGCGCTAACTAGCGTTCAGTTCAAGCAAATTTTTCAAATACATACATATGTGTGGGTATAGATTTATCTATTATAATGATGTAATAATTTTAAGTGAATTTTCAGGCTAGCGAAGTTTATAGTTAAGTAGGTATGTGTATACTTAACTATAAAGTTCGCTAGCCTGTACATTTACTTATAAGTGAAAACCAAGATCGGGGCAAGTATGGAATTGTAAAAATTAAAACAAGCTCTTGATCTTTATCGGAATCCAATGCGTTGCCAGAGTAATCGTAGGATCGTCAGAGTCTAAAACACAAGCCGGGTCGTCTTTAAAAGCACACAAGAAACAAGAAACACATCCATTCGCTTAAGAGATATTAGAAAATAACGGAATAATAAAAAACTTTTATGTCAAATTTGACAACAGCTTTATCCATGTGGCATATCCAAATCGTTCGAAAAAAAATAACATTTAATCAAATATGTTAAGCGATAACTTAAGTTTCATGATCAACTTCGTTTTTAAAAACAAATTAATGTTTGATAATAGTTTTATGTATTAAAAGCTAAAAATTGTTACGATAATAAAAAAATTCAAAAACTGAGTTCAACGTCATCTAGGTGTTGTCACATGCAGCTTTCGGAGTATAATACAACTAAATTGAATATCACTTAGTGATAAAAAAGAAAGCCAACATGATAACCTATGTAATTTGATTAGGTTATAATTCAACTATTTTCTTCTAAGTTTTAACACCATGGGTAGAACCTGTATCTCAGGCACCATACATGTATCTTAGGTATGTATATCATTGAAGGCGTGGAATATATGTCTTTAAATAATCTTATATTCACATTTCGCAAGCCTTAGCTGTAGGTCTCACGAAATAGGCGGGTTATATTGCCTTGTACAGGACACACCTAGAATATTCTGCCAAAAATATCCAGTAGCACTTTGCCTGACCCGCTTAATATATAATATACTACAGAAGCTATTTGCGCCAAAGGAAAATAACTATAGCTTCAATTTAAACCACATGATAGAGTATTGAAAGATACTAACTTTCAATATCGACGTTCATAGATGATTCTACCCAAAGCCGATATGGACGGATTTACGTATTCACCGAAGCACGGCAGGCAGTTTTGTGAATAGTCATTCATCCTACATGCATGACAGTTAAAAGATGGTTAACTGCATAAATCTATTGATCTGCGCCGTTCCCATTGTGTCTCTATGAAGCCGTCTAAGAAATATTTAGATTGTATTTGAGAGAGAATGGCACTTATTAAGACTGCATGAGTGAGGTAGTAGTTGTACACATAAGTGATCGTCTTGCCACTGCCATTGAACTGAGTGTTATGGGTTCCATCGCTACACGGGACAAAAAATTGTGATCCACAAGTTGTTCCGAGTCTGGGTGTTCTATGTGTCTGTTATTTGAATCTTCGTTAAGTTCCAGGCGATACAGGCATTATTTCCGGTGTGATAGTTGTATTTTTAAATAAGAAAAATAAGTATTAGTTAGATATCTCTCTAGGAACAGATGTTTGAGCGAACCCCACCTTTTAAATTTGTATTATTATTCTCCAAAAACATCTTGTAGTTTTACCACCTGTTAACTAGCGTTTTCCTCTCTTTCTATTCAAATATGTTTGTGTGGAATTAAAAACTCTGTAACTTAACAAACACAAAGCAGCAGATCTTGATGTTCATAGGTGTTACTTTGAGACTTAAATAATAATAGGAAAGGTACACAAGAAAACCATTAACAATTTATAAATCAATAAGCAGTCATCGTTGGCGACCGTATTTGTATGAACTGTATGACAGTCTCCAGCGTCTTCCATACAGGACGATTTATACTTCACAAGTATTGTAAATGAATAAATGATTTTAGACTTTGACTTTGAAAACATACACATCCTTGTGTTAAAATAAAAGCAATCTATTTGCCTGTCATTCATTGTACAACTTCACCTTGATATACATAAGTAGGAATCTGATTTCTAGGAAGTTGCTGATCTTAATACGAGTATTTTTGATGTTAAAAACGAAGCGACGACATTCCAGGAATTCAAGACGGAAGTACTAAAGCTTGTTCCACATTTCTACTGAATTGATTGTAATTTCAAAGGAACGATTTTTTTGTTTTATAATATTCTGTTGTAATTATATTTAGGTCCCGTGGTCTACGCTTATGCTACGTGCGCTCGTGAAATCACAGGTATATTTTCTTTAAAAGAATTGTCGTTTAAAGAAAAATTTAATGGTTAACTAAATAAATAATAAATTCCTGTGTGTTAGGAGACTTTACGAACATTCAAACAACGGACACAAAGAATATCTGGACTCAGTACGTTGTTTGAATGACTGTAGTATAAGTTCCCCGTGATACGAGGAGTATTCATAATGCGAGAGAGGCCCTAAACGTTTTTATGTAGTTACCTCTGCCTAACCCCTTTTGGGAGTAAGAGGCACGAATATATGTAGGTATGTTACGTTATGGAATGTTTTGAAAGCTGAGAAAATTTGGCACAACCAGTTTTTAACTTTAATTATTGGACGAATATTTTTTTTTTTGACGCGGGGAAATGAGCAAATCACGTTCCCCATCGCCGGTTTTGGGGCGGGCGATGGGGATATGTCGGGATCCAGCCCAAAGATGGAAATTTGGGCTGAACCGACTAAAACCACCGCGGTGTTCCTCACACCTTTATGGCGGGGTCGCGCGGATCGCTCTCGCATTCAAATCGCGACCCCGTCAAAGGTTTGACCCGCCGATGGACGTGGCGGGTCCCACTCAACCATCACACAAACTTTGTTTGTGAGTACAAACACAACAAAAAACACACACATAGGTATGTTACGTTATGGAATGTTTTGAAAGCTGAGAAAATTTGGCACAACCAGTTTTTAACTTTAATTATTGGACGAATACCACAACGTGTTTTTATTATCTTTATCTAGGACAACGTTGGCAGCGTTATTTTTCTAAGTGATACGCTCGACGTGCACATAAAACAGCAATTTAAAATTTATTTGTAGAAGTAAGTGACTGTTATTCTCCTCCGTAAAATTTGTTTTCATTTCATTGTTATGAAGTGTTTTTGTTTTAATTTTAACAGACTCACGCTCGTACAAGTAAATGAAAGGATAGGCAAAATCGTAAGTTAAAGTTTGTATCAGAACATATTAATAACATTTTGGCTGAACCGGGTTTAAAACTCGGGACCTCACGATCGTAATCAAACATAATCGTAAACTTATACCACGGGACTAATACGTTGGTCAAAATTGAAACAAAATAATAAATAAATTGTTTGAAATTATATAAAATTCGCGTTACGCCAAAAGCTCTGCCGTTTATTGTTCATGAATATTCAAACACATTAAATATACGGCATACATTTAACTATGAATATTAAAAATGTTAGAGAGCAAAAAAGGCACAATAGGTGCAACAGTTACAAAGTCATCAAATATGCTGTAGCTGGTTAGACTTACGATTTTGGATTCGATATTATTAAAGATTTTTGGGCTTTCATAATAAAAGACTCCTACGACACTGTGGATGGCGTAGTAGTAGTTCATCACACAAATGTAGTGCATATTCTGAGCCTGCATGTACTATATGCCGATTCTTTAAAAGTTTGGCAATTCCTCTAGAACACAAGAATTAGTGCGAGAGCCAATCCCACACTATCGTATCGCCATATTTCTAAATAATATATAGATATTATGTAACTGCACGGATGACGTAGTCGTTTACGTGGTCGCCTTTCTGGTCCCACTGCACTGAATTCCGTGAGTCCAATCCCCACACGGTACACAATGTATGTGCTACATCCTTACTAATATTATAAACGCGAAATTTTGTATGGATGTATGGATGTTTGTTACTCCTTCACGCAAAAACTACTAGGCCGATTGCAATGAAACTTGGTATGTAGATAGCTGAAGACTTGGATTCATACATAGGCTACTTTTTATTCCCGATATTTCCATGGAAACGAGACTTACGCGGGTGAAACTGCGGGTAAAAACTAGTACATACACAAAGACAAAAAAAAAACTTTTAGGATGCTTTGAAATCGTAATTTTTTTTTGCATACTGTGAATATCACTATACGTACAGAACTAGTATGCTATCCGATATTAATCAATCTCCACATATAGATTAATAAAACAATTTATTCTATCCATGTTAATGGAGAACACTTTTGTATTGGCACGAGAGCAACTTTACCGTTGACACAAAACTTCCATCATACTGGCACCGATATAAACGTAAAACAGCGATAAAACAAAGTTCATTTCATTTACAGTTCGGACCATGTTAGTTTTGTTCATGAAAAAGTATTGAGGTACATTTATTTTGCTTGAAGTAGAAAAATTGCACGTCAATATATGGCTATTAATAACATTGCAAAACTGACGTACGAATTCTCGATTTTATTATAAGAAAATATAATAATATTAGCCCTGTATTAAATTGTCCTACAGTTGGGCACGCGCCTATTCTCAGTGAGAGAAGGGTTAGGCCATAGTCCAGCAAGCCTGGCCCAGTGGGAGTTGACAGACTGCACATGTATGTTGTAGTACATTATGGAGAACTCTTAGACTAGGACGCTTCCTCACGCCTTCATCGTTAAAAGCTAGCGATAATTAATATAATAATATAATAATAATAATAATTAACAATTTAATACACATATAAGTTTGAAAAGTCAGAAATGTGCGCCTTAGGATCGAACTTAGGACCTCTGCGTAGCAATGCAACGGTCTCCCACGGCTTTCGCCGCCTTTTTAACAATAATTTTAATAATATAAATGTATAAATGGATATATACAATATGTCGTAAAATATCTATATATTAAGTATACATAGATATTTTTTTTAATTCTCCCGTATACTCTCTCTGTCACAGGAAATTCTACATACATTGGCGCAATGAAACCCCCTAAATTAGATCGTTTTATTGATAACGAGGACTGTATCATCAATATTCGGGGACGCATTGGCAATGGCAAGGTGATGATTTGAACAGGTCACAGTGTTTTCAGTAAACAAATGGGTTGAAACACCATTCTACTGATCGAAATCCGAGAGTTAGAAAGTGCTGAGTTGTTTATACTGGAATCGTAGAGTTTGCCAAGTTGTGTAGGTTTTTTATCAATCACAATATGTTTACATTATTTATATAGGTCGGCTTTGCTGGTCAAAAATCATAAAAACTTAACATGTATGTGCCTTTCCCGAAGTAACTCACCGACGATATCTGAAACTGCTATTAGATATTTATAGGACTGTTAGTTAGGTGTGGCTGGAAATGGAATAGGACAATGATTAATAAATTTGATTGAGGTATGACAGTTACGTACAACTAGTTCAGACCTGTATACGATGTATACAGAGCGGGCGGGAATGATACGGGTGGTTCATACGCTATGATTACGTCACGTTAGATAGACATTTATTTTTAAATTTGTCTTACCCAATCTGTGCTGTAAATTTAAATATTTTACAGGGTTATTTAAATATTATACATTAAAAACACCTTTTATCCGTCATTTATTTATATCTAAAAAAATAAGTTTGGAAGTAATGACTTATTTTTTTTACTGAGATCTGATTGAAATATCTATGTATCCCTAACTGTTACTTTAGTAAATGGTAAGACATTATTGTCTATAATGAAGCAAATAAAAATCTCACATATGTTTATTTACTTATGTCGCTGACAGTACAGCAATCAAACGTGTTTGATTAGCAGTTAGCAGAAACTCTTAACTCGCAGTCAATCATATTGATAATGCACAAATGGCCTACCGGACAAAGACATCAAATAAAATGAGTTAGCAAAATATTGACCGAAAGTAAAGTCTGCGTGATTGTTTTTAACCCATGGTGACAGCCGATGCAATGAGACGGCGGCGACGCCTCGCACTACTAGATAACTCAATTTTTGTCATGCGAGCTAGCGATTTTCGAATCTCGCTTCGAATCGCTTGTAGGTAGGCGCGTCAAATATAAATGACTGCTCTGGGGCTTGAAATTACTCAGGCAACAGAAGAAGGCGAATGCTACACGCTCGATATTTATCGTGATAGTTAACGTGATATTAATCTAGTAATATTTTGGTATACTACACATACGATACGAATCGCGCCAGTACGGCGTTAAATTTCATTGAGGACCTACACTCGTACGTTTCGTATTGCAATATAAATAAAGCGTGCAGACCGTGGATTTTTGGATTTCTAGAAATCCAGCGATCCGTATCACGATACGTGATACGCTGTATAGTGTGTAGTATACACTCGATAAATATCGTGATCCTGGATTATGATCCAAATATCACGATAAATATCGAGCGTGTAGCATTCGCCATAGACATAACAATCGTACAAACTTTAACATAATAAAAACCTAAGTTATGGTTGTAATGTATGAAACAGAATACTGTATCAAATTCCGAGTTGGGTAATGATGCTACTTAAAAATCTAATAATAATTATAGTTTTTAAAAGATCCGTTTTCCGTAGTCAGTTCTGTTTAGAAACAATATTCCTATAAGATTGTGGATGTGCAGAATGGACCGAACGAGAATAATCTTCTATTAAAAAAAATAAGGAACTTCAACTCTAAGAATAATTTATGTGTCGCGGGCGACTTTCCAAACATTTAAAAAGGGAAACAATCAATAATTGTGGATATTACAAATCATTGTCCTGTGTGGTCATCAAACCCACAACACTCAGGCGACGCGACCACTTTAACCACCATCTACACCACACGTGCATTTTTTTTTAAGAATTCATTCTCAATAATAGCATACGAACTCATTGACAGCCAAAATTTTTTTTTTGTTAAATACTATAGAATTGCTTTTCTTCGTTAAGATTTACCTCACAAATTAATCTTCAAATAAAATACCTTTACCTTAAAGTCTTTAAATAATCCTTTTGTAATCTAACCAATACTGTTCGCAGTATAGTTTCGAATCAATCTTGTAAGCCGATTTTTCTGAACTCTCTGAACAAATAAAACTTTTCCTTCATAACGTAAGTTTGAGTTCATCTCAGTTTACTTTAGGAACTTGATTTCAGAATTACATAAACTAGTGAATACCTTCGCTTATATGAAGTTCATCTGACATTGTGAGGTTAATGGCTTTGTACTCTTGACAACTACATTAAACTTTACATGTTTCACGTAGAACTGTACTTATATAATAGATAAATATTTTGAAATGCACCCTTTACTTACTCAGAATAATTAATTTTAATATACCACTAGTATACACTAAGGGCTACGCCCGTGGGAATGCTATTGGAACGCATGCCGAGATAAACAGTAAAGAACAAAATAGTTTATTTGTGTGCTATGGTTTATTTAAATCTATTCAATGATTTCTTCGCGGTTGATTAAAACATTCAAATATCTGCTTACTCTTTTACACTAATATATTATTAGGATTTGAGAGACGTAGAATGCAACGCTAGCAGGTCGTTCTTAAACTTTGAATCCATGCAAACTTAGAACATCCCGAATTGAAAGTAACTTAATTTCACGAAAGATCATAGCTAAGTAACCAACACATTTACAATATAATACTTACAAAGATAAGATAGTAGCACAATACATATTTACGTAAGTTACTGTGGCGACTCCGCACAGACGAAGAAGTAAGTTCCGCCTACATCTAACAGATAGCGCTAAATACGCTAAATGACGTCACAATCCTGCATCGCGCAAGCAGAGTTTACACAGCGACTAACTATATATACAAGCACCCGACATCAACCGTCGGGCCGCGGCCCGCCAGGCACGATCAACCAGCCTGGTCGGAGGATCCTCCCTTTGTGTTGGCGGGACATCACACTCCGTTCCTCCACATTACTTACAAAATTATTAACGATATAGAGAAAAGAAAATCAATTAGTACAAGATAAGTAAAACACAAAATAATAATTTAAAAGATATCTACATTGTGATAATTACGATATTTCCAATAAACTATAATATTAATTCAGATCGCTAAAGGTATTAATTAATAAAATTTAAATAAGCGGAAACAGATGGATAAACACGACGTTGCATCTAAACAATACTATTCGGGTGCAGATAAGGATTTAAAAAAATAGAAGAAGAACCGATACTATACTACGTACTTCGAACCAGGGAAAAAACAAATGCAGCCTTTTCAGCCTACGAAACGAATAAAGCAGTTCGTTTATGTTATTAATTTATAGATTTAAAATACTAAATAACATTTTTATAAAAAAGCATTTAATATATAGGCTGTAATCATCATATTAAAACCTGTTTTTGTTATATCGCTGATGTAAAATCACCTCAGAGTTCTACACACTGTTCTCGAATGTGCATACAGCCTATTTAACTGACAGTGGTCAATAGCAGCAGCGCGTTTATATATGAAAAATAATCACTTATTTATATGTATTATGTTTTGCCAAAAGTCCCCAATACTCACGATATAATCTAAAAATAATCCAATTTATGCTCCGAAATCCAACTTGGAATAATTCCATAAAAGCCCCTCCTTCCCCCCTCCTACTGAAATTGCCAACTCGTAAAAGTGCTAAAAGTGAAATGAAGACGAGTCTCGACTCGCGCGCACTCATTTATCAAAGGCGCGGTTCGTTTTACTAACTTGTCACGGAGATTTATGGCTTGCACTGAGCAAAATGTATTATGAGTTATAATTATGTTTTTCATGTAGCGACCATTACTTAAAAGGGGAGAGGTTGCAGTGCCAACTGTTTGTAGATCGATAGTGTTCTAGTCTCGTGTTGGAAAATTGTAAAAGTTATATTGTTGAAAAGCTGCGATAGCTTAGTATGAACACTGTTGTATTGTCCCGCTTCTCAGACCTACCTACTTTGTCTGTCCGCCGGTGTGCAGCCGGGACTCAAAAGTTTAAACAGTGTAGGTATATTTGATCCCTATAATGGTGAAGGATAACGTCATGAGAAAGCCTGCATATCCGACAGATGTTCATATAATTTTGTGTGTATACGCATTTTATATCATCATCTATCATCATCTATCGCATCTTAATTTTCCAAGAGATAACAGTATTCTTCTGAGGAGAATTATACATACAGATTACTGGTGACGACCAGTAATCTTCAAAAAGATCACCAGAGGCGGGTCAACTCAGCCTTATATAACCAACTACGGCTGCTCACGTAAAATGGAACGAGTCACTCACCAATGCAAACTTCCAACTTTGTACTAATACTAAAATATAAATACATACATAAACTATGTAAGTAGCTATACATTATATACCTATATATTATATACCATTGTAGGTAGATGTGTTCTACTCCAACATTTATTTAGTTATGTTTTAAGGTCCTTAAACCTATCATAATGAGTGGCGAGCCTATTGCCGAACTTAATTAGAGAGCGTTTCACCCCCTCGTGGTCTTGGCCAAGAAAAAGCCAAATAAAGACCTACAGATGTTCAGAATTGATCCAAAATCAAATGGATAAAGTACAAATACTCAACTACTGCTTTGAAAGAAACTGGAAGACATCAGTAATATACATACAGAGTACTGAAATTTGTCGAGCTATTATGTAAAAGACTGCTCATGCCATATTTTATTCTCTTTGCACCTGATTTATGTAAGAGTTCATTGTCTTTCTAAAGAGAGAGAAGATAACTGCACGGACGGTCACCATGCTACTTCCAGATTTCCTGATCAAGATGCTCAATCCTCATAATTATGATCCTCATATGATATATATATGTAGATCACAAAATGTGAACTCATTTTGTGATCTACGAATAATTGTTTTGAATTTGTGTGTTCTTTGTATCTCGTGTGTCAATATTTGTAAAGTCTTCCGTAAAACATACCTTTTTCTAGCGTGTGATTATTTTAGAAGAAATATAAAATATGGTAAGATGTCATTAGGTTTTAGAAAGGCTATTCATATTCAACCGGTGATGTATCAAAATCACTTATATCAAATAATTTGATTGACTTTTGCTAATTCAGTAAGCAAATGACAACAGTTGACATGCATTTCAACGTCCGCTAATTAATTTTTGATTTCATCTATACTTTTAGAAACCAGGTATATTAATAAAAAATAATAATAATAATATTCTACCACATACACACAACACCATCTAGCCCAAACTAAGCAGAGCTTATACTATGGGTACTAGACAATGGATAAACATACATATATACTTTTTTTTTTGTAAATACATACATAATATACATAGAAACACCCAGACCAAGACAAACATCCATATTCATGCACACAAATGTTTGACTTGTGCGGGAATCGAACCAGCGACCTCAGGCGTGGCAGTCGGTTACACTAACCACTACACCATCGAGGCCGACTAGGGTGTAGTGCGTGTAGTGGGAAATAAATAATTGGTGATGTCAAAGGAATTCTATAGAAATCCTTCTATATAATTCCAATTTGCAAAATTACAATATTCTAAATTAAATTATTTTTTTTCCTCATTCCGTCCTCATTTCTATATATATATGAGGCAGTGATTGAAGTGGTTGACTTTAACCAACGAGTGTGTGAGCCCCACTTGAGACTAATTGAATAGTTATTTCAAGACTGTAAGTCTTTGTGACTATTATTGCAATATCTCTAATGACCTAATGCCTTACGTAACTCCTAGTATCACTATTACGCGGTAAACTGAGTACACAAGCTACTGTTTTCAATTTCTATATTATATTATAAAACTGTAATGTCTGTACATATTTTTTAAACTAATTGGCATCTACTATTTGAAGAAGTATGAACTAGTAAAAGCTGTCACGGGTTTTAGGTTTTAATTGCTTGCCTTGGGATCGAACGTAATCGTAATCGTAAACGTATCGTAATCATCTGTCTTCTCGAGTTCTATCCCAAGGCGCGCATCTCTGATTTTTCAAAGTTATGAACGTATTTTATATTTAATTACGACTTGCTTTAATGGTGTAGAAAATTGCAGAAAATTGTATTGTGTAATAACCGGCATATGTAAAAGTTCTCCATAATGTTCCGAAGACATGTAAAATCTGCCAACCCGCACTGGGCCAGTTTGGTGGACTATTACCTAACCAGTCTAGCAATGAGAAGAAGCCCATTTTTAGCGATGGGAGAGGTTAATTCAAGGCAGATATTATACATTATATAAATCTGTATACCCATCTGTTTGCTGGTTCAGGCATTACGTTATAACTATTGAACGCATTTTGATACGGTTCAAAATTTAATATCTTGAGGCTTGACTTAAAATCGAAGCCAGTACTTGATTGGAAATATGGTTTATAGTGCTGGGTAGTCAATGTAACTGCTGTCCATGAGGTCTCGACATTTAAGACCATATACACGGCATGAGAGGTTCTCGGGTTAGGCATTTTTATTGGGTTCTTCTGCTAAGAAATTCTCAATCGCACGGAGTCTATACTTGTACCTCGAAGACCGCAATAGGCTCGCTATAACATAGGAAAGCATAGCTAGCGAAATGAAGGTATTGTACACCTTACCTCCTTTGGGAATATAACCGTTAGACTTTGTATGTGTAAATATATACATAATTATGTTCACCTAAGTGACGTCACAGACGAATAGTTATAGCCCACTGGATGAAGTCATGGACAAAATCTTCTTTTTTATTTAATTTCATTTATTTATTTAAGAACAATTTTAACATTGTATGTGAATAAACAATAACAATAGATAGACAATGAATTAAATAAAAAAAACTACATTGCAAATGAGATTAATATACAAATTAAATCAAAATTAAAATAATAAATAATACAAATTAATAAGTACCTAGTTTATAAACAAAAGAAAAATTATGTACCCATTCGAAATACAAACTGGATTGATATCGGCTCATAAGTTAGTACGAACACTAGTCTATACTTGCTTTTGTATTTATTGATTAGTAAGCGGAATTGACACTAGCGAATTTCGCTTACTAATCAATTTTCATTCGCAGCTTTGTGTTGGTTACAAACGTGAGAACCAATAGTAATTAGCGGTGCCTTTCCGGAACAGTGCTTCTAACGACCTTTCTAAAAAGACGTCTAGTTTCTTAATTAGCCTTTGAACAACCATTTTACGGCTTACTACCTGTGTAACCTAACTCCTTATTTATGTAATCACACCTGTGTATAACACCGTTTATTCCTACCTCTTTATAAGATTATTTCAGTTGAAAATAATTCCCAAAACAAACAACGGTATTTTGCTTATACGACAGAATTTTCATATAAGAGATTAACCAAGAAGGCCACTAAAAAGTGTCAGTTTGACAACGCTGAAAGATACTTCTGGTCTTATCATTAGGTGACCTGTAGGTTAAGTTGCCATAATGCTTAAAATAACGCTTATCCAGCAAAATCTGCGCATTATATAAAAACTAAATTGTAGTATACTTAAATTTATCCTAAGGCAACATTGATTGGCCCCCGAAATAAGATAGTATAAACTTAAACATATTTGTGAATTAAATTTAAATTTCATGCTAACGAGCAAAGTATTTCTACATATATCACCTCTTTGTTACATGTAAGCAATACAGGTATTTTTTAATTAGGTATTTGTATAGCTTGCATACGCATTTAAAATACTAATACTCAACTTATAACTAAAGGATATATAATGGAATATTATATGGATTACATACAATGGACTGTATGTTGTTAACTATGGGGTTCCACACAAATTACAAAAATATGTGATCCACTACAATATTTTTTTTTGTTTTTTGTGGACGTGGTCTCTTTGCATGACCTGTCGTGTAAAAAAATTATAGTAATTTTGAATGTTATGAGCAATTGTTTTCGTAGTTGTAACAAGTATCCTATGACAATAGTATCATATACCTAATACTGTAAACACCTGTTGACTGATTTCGCCTCAAACATTACCGTACGATAGTGTAAACACCAGGTTATAAATATGCAACCATCTATTTACAACAAAATAATTAGATAATAATGGTTTTCTGCTCAGAGCTCAAATCCCTAGCATTATTATAATTACATTACTCAATATAAACACAGGGAAAACCTGCATAAAGATACTTAATGGGCTTACCTGCAATTTTGCTTTCCTTAATACAGTTAACGACCTTAGGGCGTTAATTCCCATAAGTCGGGTAAAATCTCCACCACGCACGCTACTTCGAGCGGCGATGCTAGCTAATTACAAATAATTCTGCTCCGCATATGTTTACAAAAGTTGGTAGCAATCACAGGTATTATCAATTACGTTATTATTCGCATGAAATTATACTTAATTAATTAATGTACGGCTACCCAAGCTATTAACGAAGTCGGTTAATATTCAACGATATTGTGGTATTACATTAATTTTAATAACTTGGTTGCATGATATATTGTGTTGAGACATTTGTGATTAATGTAGCTTATACTGAGCTCTGCTGCTTATGTTGAGTTTAGGTTGCAGTGACTAAGATTTTCGTCCAATAGGCGTAAGTATATGTAATATAAACAAAATGTATGGGAGTGCAGCTAAAGATGTATTATTTCTATACTAAGCCGGTGATAATCAAGTCTGAGGTAATGAAGAGATGGCCAATCACGAAGTCCTACCGTGTTCCAGGTACTTTAGTAGACTCCATTCTGCCTTTGCGAGATTTTTAACAGAAAAACCTTAATAATATGACAACTCGCGATAGAGAAAATCGTAGCCAAGCAATAGCACAAAATCCATAGTGATGAAGGTTTACATATTATATAAACGTCATGAAGAATATGGCCGTTCAGGAATGAATTACAGCCAACCATTTACTGTACGGATATACTGTCTCTAGAAAAACCAGATAAGGCTTTTTAAAAATCAATTAAAATCAATAACCTACATTTACATTTCCTGGATTCAACTTTCAAAACGCACCAAAAACTAACTTAAAAACGCGTGAGATTATAAATAACCTGCTTCTTCTTCTCATTTAAGTCTAAGTGACTTGTCGGTGTAGCTTGTCTCTCCATATCTATCTGTCTAGTGCCATTTCTTGCATTTCTCTGTACGACATGACACCTAACTCTTCCCTGATCTGACTAATGTAACTTATTCTTGGCCTGCCTCTTCCGCGCTTTCCCTCAATGATGTTTTTAATAAAAGTGTCATGTCGTAAGAGATGGCCAACCATTTTATGTCTTCTAGCTGCAATAGAGTTAAGTAGCGTTCTGGTTTCATTGATCTTTACCAAGACGTCCTCGTTCCTAACCATTTCTGTCCAGCTAATCTTTTCCATTCGTCTCCAGCACCACATCTCGAACGCCTCTAAAATTTCTCTATCCCTTTGCGTAAGTGTCCACGTCTCACATCCATACAATGCCAGACTCCATACATATGTTTTTGTAAACTTTTTCTTGATGTTCCTGCATATTTTCGATGTAAATATTTAGTTTTTATTTTTAAACGCTTGTTTTGCTATTGCTATTCTTGCTTTAATGTCTGGTGTACATCTGGAGTCTGCTGTAATTATGCTACCTAAATATTTAAAACTTTTAACCATATCTAAGAAATATACCTACTTACTTTTCTTTTTCATTTTAAGTTCGACTTTCCTTCTTCAGGAATACTTCAACCGATATGCGCGGTATAGCCATGCGTATACGTACACAGATTATATCAGATTTCAAAGCTCGATGAACTTTTTCCATGAACGAGTTATTAAAAGTTGACAATAATTTCTATTTGTTGGTCAATGTCAATCAATGATGTTTTGAAAGTGTAGTCAAGAAGACTCCGACTTTGTGATTTTTTATAATCATGAATAATAGAAATTATATAAATACAGTTGAGAATGCATACATGCATTATAATATCAGCTAAGTTTAAAAAAAATAACCCTTTACCGTATAATTAAGGTTAGGCCATAGTTTACCACGCTGGCTCAGTTCGAGTTCACACATTAGAGAACTTACAGAAAATCACGTTTGAGGTACACTTCATAGCAAGCGACAGTTACCTATGCAATCAATACATAACTTCGAAAAGTTAGGGGTGCGTTCCGTATAGAATACGCAATTTCTGTGTGTCAATTTAACGATTTGATTTGATTGATTTGATTTGATTTGATTTGACTCTAATGATGACAAGGGGAAGAAATCAATGTCCTATATCATTTGCACTTAGTGTTCCGTCGTCCTTAGATACCTTTATTATAAATCGTATGAATACTATAAAACTATGCAATGAACAATATCAAGCCAAGCATATCTGTACGTAGGAGATATTTAAGTTAAATAAAGGTGAAGGGCTGTAGATGCCAAAACAGTATTTTTTTTTATGTTTGTCGGCCTATATTTATGTTTGTAGGCGCATCACGCAAAAGCTACAGCACGATATTCAATTTATTTATTTGCTACAAACAAGGTACAAAGATGTTACATACAATTTCAGTTCATCATGTTTCGCCGACACAGCGGCATGCAAATTTATTATTAATATTATTTATTAATTAATTAATAAAAACGATAGTGCATATTGATATTGAAATTAAATTTTCCATTAATTTAACACAATTATAATAGGCAAGCACTATAAATAATTAAAATTTTGCACCAATTTTTATGAATCAAATATTAAATACTATACAATGAAATAAAATAAACGATTGTTTATGTGCAATATATTTGTAATTGATTATTACAAATGTATTGCACATATTGTTATAATTATGCATGGCTGTACTTTAATACAAGATCATAAGAAAAAAAAGTCGATTCGGATGTGTTCAATGCGGATTTCACAATTATATTGCTGAAGGTCGAACTTAAAACCATGTTTTATCTTGATAGATATTAATATAAATAAAGATCAGCACCCACTTCTAAATTTCACGTATAGTTATAATCAAATCATAAATATTGTTACTAATATAAATTATTACTTATAATATTAACATAGATTAATACTAATAATATTTTATTATTATAAATATCACTCGCTTTAATTTTAAAGATTAGTCTGGAAGGGTATGAAATAAGTCAGCAAGTATTTAGTTATTGTGTTTGGTGACCTTTGCCTTTGACCCAATCCTTTCATTATGAAATTAAACTCTAGCCTAGCCACACAGCGAAAGTTTCTGAAATGTATTCTAAAGTCAAATACAGGCATAAATAGGTTTTGTATTAAATCAAGGGCTAGTAAGCGCAAATACATACGTACACAAACTCATGCCTGTATACCCCTAAAGAGATTGTCAGAGGTGAATTATATTCATTTTTCACTAGCTATGATTTAGGTTTGACATTGTAAGAGGCAAATTTATAACCATTTATGGTAAGTATTATAGTGCCGTAAATCTATATAAATTTATGTACACGTGTATGTCACTGAACTCCTCCTAAACGGTTGGACTGATATTGATAAAACTATTCTGAAAATGTGTTTGAGTGGGATGGTTTACATTCACAATAGGTGGTGCTATCATCTAGAACTTTTTGATCGAGTATGACGTGTCAGGTCCGCTAGTACATTTAAAATATTATCCTTCTCCTGCGATTATCGATCCTAATAATTGCATAACATAAAATCGGTTTACATAAAAGTCCTTCTGTTAGTGCCTAGCAGCGTCATAAGATCCCGATGCAATCCAACTGAAAACTCACCACTTGGAACATAAAAGAGCGCGCTTCATTTTAACACGCATTCCGTCTCTACAAATTCCGACATGCATTCTCTACATAAGGCACAAGAAAATTAACCTTTGAATCTTACGTTGCTCAGAGCATTTCCTAGAATGTGTAGTCTGATATGCTTTTCGCGTATGATATCCTTATTACATTACTGGAATTTACACTATATAGTCACTTGGTTAAGTGGCAACCGAATTGATTTTGCTGTTACAAGTATATAATACGGCGTGGTATATAATTACCATATTAAGATATAATTGCCGCATAATTTAATCGTAATATATTAGAGAATTATGAGGGAACCTATACATATATACTAAACTTTTATATGCGAAGATCTCTGTCTGTTTATTTATCTACTACGCTTTTTCGGGAAAATAGCCACAATCTTTATGACATGTTTTGGTGCAAAGTAAGCCTTATTTGGTTTGCTATATAAAACGAAAATCCAGAACAGATTATATAGATACCATAAATTTGGTTTGTATAGGAATCAAACGTGCTACATATGACGCAATAGTAATGTCGAGATCCCCATAGCACCATCTATAGAGCCTACCCTCTCTTCATTATAAATCATTCCGCTGGTGATTTACTTAATTCTGCTTGTTCCAGGCCTCGTACTCCGAATGTGATAACAGATCGGCCTAACTAACCGTACGATGTGACGTAGAGCCGCGAGTGACGTCATCATGTGCTCGTGGGTCGTGTCCGCCCTCATCATCCTGTTTGCCATGGGTAAGTATTAAACTTATAAGTTCATAAGTAGTCTAGCTAGTAAGACATATTTTAAACTAAATGTAGTGGTCTCGCATAAAAATGATTCTAAAATCGTGATTGTGACTACCATGTCGCCAAGTGCACCAAACCCACACGGGACAATAATTTATAAATCCACACTTTCCAAGTCTGGATTTTTTGGGTTTTACTGTGGCTCAAACAACGGACTCAAAACATGTTCTTTAAGACCGTTGGTTGAAAATTTGTAAAATCAACCGTGATATTGAAATTCTTCTATAACAGAACAACTTCGATTTTCTTCTTTCTTTAAAAAGCAGTTTTCGCCATTCCTGTACTTATATGTAATCATTTTAATAGGGAAATCGTTATAGAAAATTAAATTTTTCTCTCCCACTCTCTGCCATGACTGCCTTTTCCCTTACCACGATATTAATACAACAGCGATCAGATTTCAATATAAACACATTATTAAAGTGAAGGTAATCGTGATGAGCAGGTGTTGTAAATTGCCTCCAGCGAATTAATTACAAAGGATACCGTTTAACTTAAGCGTTGTTATTAATTATAATACTCGGTAACTTGAAACCTAAATATCATAATAATACGCAAGTAGAATAATTTCATGAAACTGTTCATAAAATAACATCTTTATCAACGTTGTTGTGTCTGTGACATATATTCGCACCGATGTGTATAATCGTAAGAAAATGAGCCGCGTAACGACATGTGTGGCGATATTTGAATAATCTCACGTAGACCAGAAATGGTGACAGTAGCCATAAGCTTTGACTTTTTTAGAGTTCGTAAAAACTCTTATACAACAGCTTTGTCCGTCCGTCCGTCTGTCTGTTATAAAACTTTCAACTCAAGAACCGTAAGAGCTAGAGACTCGCGGTTAGTGCCATTCGACTCAGCATAGTCCATACACCCCCGAAATGACTATGACCTTTTAAGGTCACAAGGTATCACGTGACCTTCGCATATTACTTTTACTTCGATTCGATTCCCGCACAAGTCAAACATTTGTGTGCATGAACATGGCTGTTTGTCTTGGTCTAGGTGTTTCTATGTATAATAAGTATGTATTTACAAAAAAAAAGTATATATGTATGTTTATCCATTGTCTAGTACCCATAGTACAAGCTCTACTTAGTTTGGGCTAGATGGTGTTGTGTGTATGTGGTAGAATATTATTATTATTACTACTTGAACCATTTTTTCGAACTCTAAGATTTACGGCAATTCATTTCCGATTCTTACTCGTCTAATTTTAATAATTATTATTAATTTTACTCCCGCTTTGCTAAGAAGGGAAGTGGCATTTATTTCCCAACTCCTCTTATACACTTCTGATGTAATTCGTTACGGGTTTCAATTTAGCTCTCTCTGGAAATTCACGAGTGACAAAATTTGGCATACCTCTTACGTGTGACTTAATAGTAATAGATGAAATGTTTAGTCAATTTCCTCTTACATGTCTTGTTGATAAACAAAAATCGATACACTGATATAATAAAGCCGAAAGATATGTGTTTTTCAACTCGCTAATCACTGCAACTATCAGTCAGATTTGAAAATAAATGTTTGCATTTGATAGCCCAACTCTTAAGGAAGGTATTGCATCATCGTATTGCATTATTTAACTTCCACGAGTAGTATTCATCTGAAAAATCGGATTAAGACTACTATATAAATAAATGTTGAGTAATAATTGGTGTCACGGGGTTTATTCGAGAACCCCTTAGAAGTGCTCTATCTGTTGACTTTTGCTTTTTCACTATTTTTAGGACGCCCAATTTTTTATATGCGTCTTAGAAGAAAACAAATGTCACTGATCTATAAATCGTATTCTAAGAAATTAATTAACTGCGATCCATTAGCAATAAATAAGTACAATTAGCCATGAGAGCAAACTACCGCGTCTTTATATCTATCTCAATTCTTTCGAACTGACTAAGAGAGACGTCTATTTAATTAATTAGTAGTGCTTTACTCGCCAACAATAGTTTGTATTGGAAAACTTTTTACGATTTGCTTGAATTGGTTTTAGAATTTAAAAATACGTCAATAGTTTGTAAATTTTAGCTTTAGTACTGTGACAACTTTATCAGTCATTAATTTGTTCTTTATAAGTATTCTTTCATATATTATGTTATTTAAAATAATTCGAAATTTAAATAGTTTTCATATTTTGCACATGAAAAATAAAACGTTTTATCTGTATTTATAGTGTGCTATAGTATTTCAATATTAATAATATATGACACTAGCTTTTGCCCGCCTCTTCGCTCGCGTTAAAGTAGGTTCGGTTAGGTTATGTTAGTACTGGCCAGTGACAACAACTCGTGGCCGACTCGGAGAGTTACCGGCTGAAGCGAGAGTGCCTCGAGTTCGAGCCCCGGATATAACTTGTTCTTTTTCGGCCGCAGGGCTGTCGCGGCTGCTTCCCAATCTGGGGGGGCCAAACGCCTCCTGCAGGAGGCTCTTCATGGGAGTCGTGCGGGCGATGGCTCTATACGGGAGCCCCATTTGGGGTCATAACCTGACGGCCCGTAACGCCGCCCTGCTGCGGAGGCCGCAGAGGGTGATGGCCGTCAGGGTCGCGAGAGGGTACCGCACGATCTCCTTTGAGGCGGCAAGCCTCCTGGCCGGATCACCGCCCTGGGACCTGGAGGCCAGACTTCTCGCGTCGCTCTACCAGTGGCGCGGGGAGGCTCTGGAGCGGGGCTTTCGGCCGTTGCCGAGAGAGGTGGAGGCGCGGCGGTCGGAGCTCCGCGACGTCCTAAGGGCGGACTGGGGTGAACGGCTTGCGCGACCGAGTGCAGGGCACGCCGCAATAGCGGCGGTAAGTCCGATCTTGGAGGAGTGGCTGAAGCGGCGCCATGGCGCCCTGACCTTCCGGCTGACGCAGGTCCTCACCGGGCATGGATGCTTCGGGAGGTACTTGTGTCGTATAGGCCGGGAGGAGACGTCTTGTTGTCACCACTGCGGTGACGGCCCCGAGGATACGGCGCTGCACACACTCGTGGAGTGCCCAGCTTGGGAGGAGCAGCGCCGGTCGTTAACCGGGGCACTGGGTGTCCAAATCCTCTCGCTGCCGGCAATGGTACTGTCCATGGTCCGGAGCGAGGGTGCATGGGAGGCCGCCGTCACCTTCTGCGAGGCAGTGATGTCCGCGAAGGAGGCGGCGGAACGGGAGAGGGAGCTGGTCTCTCCCCACCCAAACCGCAGGAGACGTCCAGGGCGCCGCCGTAGGGCGCGCGCAGACCTCCAGCCACCCTAGGGGGCGGCCTGCGGGCGGTGGACTTGGGCAGTCTGCCGCCCGAGCAGCACAGGCCCGAGAGAGGGGCATAGGTGTTCCGCGCGCCCCCCTCAGTGGAGGGGAGGGCTGTACCATCTGGTCCTCCCCCAAACAGCTGGGGCCCGCCTATTCACGTGGCGGGCCAAGACCTGTCGGTGTCGCGGTGAATGCTAGCGCGAATCCCGTGGCACCGACACTAGGTACCGGAGAAACGTCGTCAGGGGTTTAGTGGGTATGGGGCCGGCTTTTCTGGCTCGAGTCCCACACACCCGCGCCCTGCCCGGGCGCGGACGGTGCGTAAAAGCATTCCCCTGACGTTAAAAAAAAAAAAAAAAAAAAAAAAAAAAAAAAAGTACTGGCCAGTGACCCCCCCCTGGGAGCTACAAGCGGAGATCCTCGCCGAAGTTTACCACTTCGTGGCGGCGAGGAGATCCCGCGGGGAGCCCCCGGGGTGGGAGGAGGTCGCACGCATGCGGCGACAGGCGCGGGCCGCCCTATTGAGGCGGTGGACGGAGGACCTGGCTCCACCGGCCCCGGGCCAGTGGACGGTGGAGGCCATTCGGCCAGTCCTCCGGGAATGGATAGGGCGGCGATTCGGGTCGCTGACCTTCCGACTGGTGCAGGTGCTTTCCGGGCATGGATGCTTCGGAAAGTATTTGCACCAGATTGCGAGACGGGAGGCGACCCCGGCCTGCCACGAGTGTGGGGCGCCGGAAGACACGGCGCTCCACACGCTGGAGGCGTGTGCCGCGTGGGGGCCGCAGTGACACACGCTTTCGGCCATAATAGGCGGAGATCTCTCCCTGCCGAGCGTGATCAACGCCATGCTCGGCGGCGAGAGGTCGTGGCAGGCAGTGGTCTCCTTCTGCGAAGCTGTCATGGCGCAGAAGGAGACCGCGGAGAGGGTCAGGGAGAACAACCTCCTCGCTGACCCTCTCCGGCGCAGACGGATGGGAGCGAGAAGGAGGCGATTTGCCCGCCTTTTCGCTCCTGTATAGTGGGGTCACTGGTACAGAGTCGGGGGACTCTCTACCGGCTTGCACGGCCCCACACGTCTGGGGGATGGCCTTGGTGAGCAAGGCCTACCCTCCATAGGTGCTGAGGCCCGGTCACCATCAGCCGGGCCAACCGCCGGGGCGGGATGGTGATTGCTAACGCGACCCCATCCCGCCCCACTCCGTCGGCGGAGGGACTGCTCACCCCAGGTTTTTTTAGTGTGTATACCGACCCCCTTCAGGGGCGGAGAGTCTCACATAACCACCCTTCCCCCCCCCGGGGCAGGGGGTATCCATAAAGGATTTTCCTGGGTCAAAAAAAAAAAAAAAAAAAGGTTATGTTAGTACGGGCACGCCACCGCGAGACGACCTCCAGCCACCCTGAGTAGAAGTCTGCGGGCGGTGGACCCATTGGGGCCGTTCACCGCCCGATCAGTGCATGTCCGAGTAGGCGGCGTTCGTGTTCCACGCACGCCTCTCGATGTTGCAAAGGGGACTAGGTCCCCCCGCTTTGTTGTCGGGGACCAGGTCCCCCAATTATAGGTTGTGAATTTTTATTGTGTTTGCGGGACCCGCCACGTCCATCGGCGGGTCAAACCTTTGACGGGGTCGCGATTTGAATGCGAGAGCGATCCGCGCGACCCCGTCGTAAAGGTGTGAGGAATACCGCGGTGGTTTTAGTCGGTTCAGCCAAAATTTCCATCTTATGGGCTGGATCCCGACATATCCTCATCGCCCGCCCCAAAACCGGCGATGGGGAATGTGATTTGCACATTTCCCCGCGATAAAAAACAAAAAAAAAAAAAAAGTACGGGCACGCCATAATCATGGCGGTAAGTCCCGTGTTTGAGGAGTGACTGGAGAGGCGGCATGGCGCCCTCACCTTCCGGCTGACACAGGTAATGACTGGCCACGGTTGTTTTGGCCAGTCCCTGTGTCGTATAGGCCGGCAAGAGACGACCGGTTGTCCCCACTGCGGCGAATGCCGCGGTTCTGGAGGACGCTGCACACTTTAGTGGTTGCCCCGCCTGGGCATCGCAGCGCCGTGAGTTGATCGCGGCAGTCGGATTGGTTCCCCTCTCGCTCCCGGCCGTAGTTCAGTCTATAGTCCGCAGTGAGAGGTCGTAGAACGCCATCGCCTTCTTCTGAGAGGAAGTGATTTCCATCAAGGAGGCGGCGGAGTAGGCGAGGGTGCGCTTAAACCCACTCCTCAACCGCACAGCCGGGCGCCGGAGGGCGCGAGATGACCTCCAGCCACCCTGAGGTTTGACCTGGGAGGGGTGGTGGTCCGAGAGGCGGCGTGCGTGTTCCCACCCGCACCTCCGTGTCGAGTCTGTCTTCCCTCCACCCCTTTAAAAAAGAAGTCAATGCATGTAAATTTTTTCTGGCAACTAGACAACATGACTGTGTTATTGGTTAATAACAGGGTAGGTGGAAAACTCCATCCTGGCGCCTTATGTGGCTATGGTGTTAAAAGGAATTAATAAAACTGAGCAACAAAAAAATAAAAATAAATTGTTTCCTGTGATTGTTTTGTTTCTCGTTCAGTTCGGTGCCTATTTTTTTAATATGGCAACAATTTTCCTGTAACTGCTTTTGTTTTTGAGTTTCAGCAAACTACCTCATTCACAAAGTTTGTTCAAATTTTTGCGTTTTGCCGGACACTAAAATATATTTTGTTGTTGTTTTCGATATGGCTTCGTCAAGAAGATGTAGTTGGCATAATCTAGATTGTTTTTGCTATATTTGTGGCGAATATATTTTTGAAAATATCGAAAACATATATCAGAGTTCGAAAAACTGCGCATCTTGAATACTTTAAAACAAAATTGTGCAATCTTTTCTCTTTATTGTATTAGTAATAATAATAATATAGATATTTATTTAATTTTTCACAATATAAATACTTATTATCTAATACAATACATGTTGAAGAAATACTCATTCCTTTGTGAGAATACAGGTTTTTACCTATAGTTGGTAAAAACCTGTATTATACATCACCAGGCTCCCAACTCCTGGACAAGTCTTAGTGGTGATTTCAGTTTATTATTTACTTATTTAAGGCACACCAACTATATATTTACAAACAATGTGTTACATTTAATACCGTTTATTCCAAATACAGTGTAAATATATCACTAAGAGGTGTACTCACATTTTCAAAATTTGACATAAATGCTATACATATTACATACATCATGGTTAATGTCTAGTTCATTTTAAATACAGTTTGATTTCAATACATTTGAGTAGTTGCATTTTATACATTTTCATTTGTACAAATGTATAAAGTTGATAGGTATAGATTGAATTAAATTCAATTTATACCCGATATTATGACATGTACCTACTTAATCCACCTATGCATATTTTAAATTAGAAATAAAATTGGTGTGTGTGTGTGTGTGTGTGTGAGTGCTAGCTGGCATGTGTTACAGTTACTGCCACGCATTTAACTTATTTGTTTTGTGCTTAAATTAAATTCTTTATATTAACGGAATAAATCAAGACAAGCCAAGTAATAATTTTGTCCAATCAATGACTGACTGATCGACTCATATTTTGTATTCGAAGCGAAATACTCCAAGCTGGAGAACGCCAAATCCTAAGACGCAACTATCCCTTATTACAAGAGTTCGGCATTGTCAACCTCTTATATCAGGGGGAGGGCAATCTGAGGATGTGTGGTGGGTTCCTCTCCTTGTAATTATTTTATTGCCTTTTTAATGAGCCTAGACGACTGCTCACGGCTTGGTTGTTTGCCTGTAATTTTCTGTAGAGCAGGGATGATTCCACTCAAGCAAGAATGAAGTAGGGTACCCACTGGGATACCTAACAAAATATAGCAGAATGATGTATGACGATATGTCAATCCTCCTTGTATTACAAACAATGAACTCGAGTGAGTTCATAAGTATTGATAGTCACTTAATATCTAACAATGCTATCGCATACTGCTTTTCACTGTCAAACTAGCAATTTATATGCAGCAGTAATTGGCTGTGTCTGAGGCTTGATAATGGTTAATGGGAGTCTCTAGGAGTGTCTTGCAAACTGACCACTGTACTATTAGTATTCTGTAATAAACATTAAAAACGGATCACTCACTAATTCACCTTAGTATTTGTCTTTGTAACGGCATATTCGTCAGTTATTAGTCAGTGTATATGTATGTATACCATATAATTGTCTCAGGTACATATGAAATAGAAATTTTGCTAAGTTAAGCACTTAGCTAAATACGGTCGTGAGGAACGACCCAACACATATAATTTAAAAATCAATTAAATATTACCATTTTACTTCATTTCCCAAATTATAAACAAGTGAGAAACGGCAATGAATTGCCGTAAATCTTAGAGTTCGTAAAACAATATATGCAAAGGTCAGAGGTCAAAGGCCATAGTAATTTCGGGGTTATATCGACTATGCTGAGTCAAATGGCGTTCGCCGCAAGTCTCTAGCTCTTACGGTTCTTGAGTTGAAAGTTGTATAACAGACAGACGGACGGACAAAGCTGTTGTATAAGAGTTTTTCGAACTCTAAAAAAATGTGTAGATAATATAGTAAGAATTTACTTACCAAATAGTTACTGGTCTTAAAAATAATTCGTATCTACATTTTTTATGATCGAATTTCAAAACAAGCTCATTAAAATTTTTATTTTTATTAATACGTACAAATCAATTCACATTGCATTTCCTTAATATATACATTGAATGCCATATGCAGCATAGCAGGCACAGTACAAAATGTATATTTCGTGGTCATTTGTAACTTGAATATGTTAATTAAAACCTAGTATATACCTATGTATGTAGTAGTAACAGATAGTTGTATTAGTACGTTTATTGAAATTAAACTGCTATATACGGATTTTATCGCGTTGTTTATTTGACACTAGATTACAAAATTTTGAAAATTGTTACACTACTACTACTATTAAACTTTACTAATTTTTAAGCTAATTAAATTATTATTAAAACTATTTAGATTTAATTTTTTTTACACTTTCCCCGACGTTTCGATTGATTTTCAGCAGCCATGGTCACGGGGAGACTAAGATGACAGTTGTCTCAATGTTCCAGTGTACTTATTTCAAAGTACCCGAACATAATTTAATCATTGGTGTTTCTATTTACGCAGAATGAGCTCAAAGTATCATGAGATATATAGTAGTAAAATTTTGTAATAAAGTGTCAAATAAACAACGCGATAAAATCCGTCTATAGCAGTTTAATTTCAATGAATAATATTCGCGTAAATAGAAGACAATATTATGTAAATTAGTACGTTTATTTTATTTATTAGTAGATATACTAACTGCAAACATTTAATTTGTATTCATGTGAACTATGCCATATTTGTCCGGCCTATTCTAATTATTGTATAACTCAATAACAGAGTTACAGTGTTTACTTTAGCAAACCTAATATTTCTACGTAAATAATACAATAGATCAAATTCGAACGCATGCCAAGCTCAAATCCTTTACTTACTCAATTGTGGTATATTCTGATGCAAATGCTTCGCTTATAGGGAATGCAGTACATGGACATTTTCTACTGCGCGAAGCCTCTAGCGTTTTACCTTATACACGATCAATTTGAACACATATGACTGAAATCGTGCCGAGTAAAATTTCATAATTCATTCTTATTCTCCCTAGCCTTCATTATTCCCAAGTCACTTGGGATCGGCTTTTCTAGTCTAACCGGATTTGAATGGATATCAGTTTTTACACGGAGCGACTGCCACCTGACCTCCGCAACCCGAAGGCTATTGATACCCTAAGGCTAGACTAGTGTCAGGATATTAGAGGGTACTGACTTTCCCAATAACGACTGCCATAGATATTCATGGCAGCCGGGACCGACGGCTTAACGTGCTCTCCGAGGCACGGGGCAGCTTTGCATTGCAATCTGTTGGTCTCCCCACTGAGCTATCGCTGCTATTTCATAATTCATTGATCTTGTAATATTATCTTCGCGCTGCACATTCTTGTTAATATATTTCAGAATCTTTACTACTGCTTGGCAGACCTTCAAAGTGATACGTTACAGTGCATTTTGTAATCTTAATTAATATTATAAATGCGACTTGGACTTTGTTTATTTATTCCGCTTTCACGACGTAACTACTTTACCAATTATCACGAAATTTCGCGTACACGGTGTCCGGGGTACTGTTACAGAAAATAACATAGGGTAGCTTTTATTCAGGAAAAGTACTGTTCCCGTGGAAACATGGAACAACAGATATTAATAACAAAATTTACTTTAACGCGAGTTTAGCCACCGAAATAATCTAGTTTTATTTATTTTTAAATAGTATTTTAGAAAATATGCGTGTAAAAATCTCATATCTTTATCAGTAAAAAAGTAGGTAGACAGGTATTACACCAAAATTTTGCTCGGTATGTTTTTAGGTTTCATATGGTAGGAAGTAAGTCTATGAATTATGTGTTATACTGCGTGATTCTAAAAACCAAATGTGTCTTTTCCCATCCCGAAAATCAAACTCATCATGCACTATACTGCTCTGATAGGCCAAAAAGCGTTAACTTAATCACAGTAAACTTTTAGAAAACTACTTTCTGCAAATTGTTTTTGCCCACCTTCAAACGGCGGTTAAACCAAATCTTTTTAAAAATGTTAAATCTTACTCATACGTATTTTTGACCATAGATATTATTGACATACCCAATTTATTCATAAATTGCACCTTGATATCTATTGTATGAGTTACCACTATTTTGATTAAAAAGAAAAGCTATAATAATAAAAACAAAATTTTAAAAATCACAACTCATCTACGTAAAAAGTGGTCTAAAAAGAATGAATTTAAAATGTATATAGCCTATGTCACCCGGGCCATTATTACAAATCTATTGACACCACATTCATTAAAATCGGTTCAGTAGTTTAGGCGCTACGGTGGAACATACAAACATACATACTCAGACTGCCAAAATCATTACCCTTCCTTTTGGCTTCACCGTAGTCGGGTAAAAATAGAGATACTGCTCTTAGTCTTAATCTGCTCATAGAACGTTCCATAAAAATGTAAAAATTTTATATTTGATAAAAATACCTAAATAATCTATAGTAAAACTTTATTTAATATTTTTTTAACAACTTCATTAACCGTAGCAGCGAATTACAAAAAGCAAAAATAAAGCAATTAATTGCTTTGTATGCAATAAAATTAATCAAAAGTTGGCAGTTCCCGCCAAAACGATATCCTATTAGCAGGTATTAAACTTCTATCTATCTATCTTTTTTTGTTTGAGATATTCTTGCTGGTACTGCTTTTTTAGTTGCGGATGGAAGTTTGTCTAATTTTAAGAACTTTTTTCCTATAATGCTAGCCATAGTGGGTTCATTATCAAAACCAGTCGGTATAAAAATAACTAAAAGGGCGTATCTCAGAGATAGCGCTTTTGGCTTAGCAGGGCAGTATAATACTATCGCTGTGTCACCGAGGCTGTATTTTAGGAAGATTGTTACATATATTAGAATCATAAACAAGTTTATCATCTGGCTATATATTACCGTAAGCTTGGATGATTATTTAATATTTATAACAAAATTTTGTCATTCCATGAAATGGGTATATGTGGGTATAATTCCGTGTCATGGTCAGATTGTACCTATGACTAGAGAAACCTGGTTAAAACATCAAATACTAAAAAGGTAAACAATATGCATGATCAAGTTAATTTCAGCTTCTATACTTGTACTATATGAAGAGATAAACGACAAAACTGCCAGCTATAAGCAGATGTGAGCTAGTATAATAGTCCACGAAAACATGCAATATCAGAGGTATTGCCCGAGGGTGTGTATATAGAGTCTAACTCTGTAAAAAATAGAATCTGTATACTACCAGGAAAGACCTCCCAAGGGACACCACTGATCCTTCGACTGATAAAATCACGTACCCTTAAGCAGCTCTGATCTAAATAATCTGATTTTCTCCTACACACGCCTATATCTCCAAAGGTTTAAGGCGTAATGTGAATTACACTCATAGTTTTCTCTCGCTTCACACTAACAAACCGACGTTCTACGAAAATAATTATTATATTCTAAGCAGCGATAGCTCAGTTGGAAGACCAACAGACTGCAATGCAGAGGGTCTCGGGTTCGAACCCACGTCGCGCACCTCTGACTTTCGGAAGTTTTATGACTTTTCGAAATTATGTGCGTATTGATTGACAATTATCGCCTGCTCCGTGCCTCGGAGAGCACGTTAAGCCGTTGGTCCCGGCTGCTATGAACATCTATGGCAGTCGTTATTGGGAAAGTCAGTACCCTCTAATATCCTGACACTGATTACACTCAGTTCCGCAACTCTGAACGCCTCGTTTTTATATCTTTCCGCGTCAAAAAATCCATAAAAGCGGTTTTTTGTTGACGTATTGAAACGTGCTTTATACCGTTAGACGCGTCTCGGCGAGGCGCACCTCCCGGTACCAATAAAAACAGCCGCACGTATCGGGCAAAATTTTCACAATTGAAAAACGTGAAAAGTTAAAAAAAGTGAAGTGAGAAAGTGTTATTACTCCGGATTGCGAGTGACGATGGTGCAGCTGCGTATGTCGGGGAAAGGGCCTTATTAAGCTCTTTATCTAGACACCTCAACCACCATCCGCGGACAACGGAGTCCGGAGTTATCACCGAAAAACCGAAAACCACGTGGCCACGTGTTCGGTGAAGGAGGCGTGTCCCAAACCCACTACCTCGAGGGGAGGTCAAGTACCCGTTTTGTATCCCCCCTGCAGTCACAGAAAAATTTTCCTGCGCAATATCTCGCCGCAAAAAATTTTCAAACATCTGAACTTTGACGGGAAATATCTCGATAACGAGATCTACGACCCCACACTTGCGTGACGGATGTCGTTGCGCGCCAGATAGATCTCGGGTCCTGCAGGAGGAAAAAATTTTTTGCGCAAAAATTTGGACTCTCCAGCTGGGAAAGACTGCACGGACAAACTTTTTAGTTTTTAATCTAGTTTTAAATGGGTTTCAGGCGTTTTAATCACATATAGTGTTCGGCATTTTATTCCCCAAATTATCAAAATTTTATTTTTATTTTTGACTCGTTTTTCCAAATTTTAATGAATATTTCTTAATTAAGTTCTTAAGTAATTAAAAGATACCATTAAAAACAATTTTGGTGGAAGGGGAATAAAATCCTTAGTAAAACAAGCCCAAACTCGAACCAATTAGGCCAACCGGCGCGGAGTCAGGGGCGATTTTAAGATTTCGGCAGCCATATTGGCCGCCATCTTGAAGCGCGATAACCGCGATTACGCTGTTACTGTTGGTCGCAGGAAGTCGTGGTTTTCGACGTTGAGATCGTCCCAGGCTGGGCCTTCGTTTGGGCAGGGTGGTGACTCTACGTAGAGACACCAAAAACTCACCCAAGGTTACCATCTTGCGGGATAGAGTACCCCGGGGCGGGCGAGGCGAACCGTCGCGCGCCGGTCTGCGTTGAGCGAGTCCGGAGATATAAGGCAACAAAGTTTGGGTCTAAAGACTAGACTCTAGTCTTGAAAACTAGTATTTTGTATATCTCCGCGACCGCTTGTCGCAGCGCGGTGCGGTTTTCGGCGTTGAGCTTCGCCCACCCGGGGCTACTCCGCGAGCTACTTTTGGAGTCTCTACCTAGAGTCACAGACATCGACTCTACTTCTAGTCCAAAATTTTTTTTCTGTATTTCTTTTTATATTATTTTATATAGTATTTAACGTGTACCGTTGTGTTTTGACAACACTGACGGGCTAGTTGCTATTGCGACGGCCTTTAAATTTTAAGTTTCTATCATTTAGTCATAGCTTACCTGTTTTTGCGGCGTGCTTTAGGACATAGCCTAGTGCTATAAAATTCAGTGACGTGCCCTGACTCAAAGCGCATTAGCGACAGAAACTTTACCTGGACTAAGAGCCCATACGTACATACATAAGTATATATCCACACATACACAAACATACAACGCACACAGACACACGCACACACACACACACACGCACACGCACACACACACACACACACACACACACACACACACACACACCCACACACACACCCACACACACACACACACACACACACACACACACACACACACACACATACACACATACTTCCAGCTGAAGTCCAGCGTTGTTGCTTGATCCCGAGCGCGTAGGGCAGTTGTGCTTAGACGGAAAAGACGAAAAAGAAAAATTTAATATTTATTTTTAATTCTTTTTAAATTTTAAATTCATTTATATTTTGATATATTTTATATATACAATTATTAAATTAATTTGACAACTGACGAGTACCCGCAATATGTTCGGCCACAGGACGCCTGTTAAGCGCCAAAGCGCAGGTGACGAAAGTAGAGTCATCACAGACCGAACAGTGATGAGGCAGAGCAGAGAGTGGGAGGAGGGGAGACCCAGTCCGATAACTGGCACCTCTCCTGGACAACCAAGGGCACCAACATCGGTGTTAGCCACTAGGGCAGGCACCAAATCGCCAAAAGGCGTCATCCGTCCACCTCCGGGCACCTCTAATGTGCCCGCAGCAGCGCCGTCCAAACCTAGAACGGCGCTGGTGCGGACGCCTCCCGTGTCCAACCACCCAGTGGCCCCGAAGGAACCTAAATCGCCCTCCCCTCCCACACTTGGCACAGTCTCGCGACTTAACCAGGCAAGGGCCAGCGTTACCAGAGCCAAGACAAAAATTGCGCAATCGCGAAACTTAAAAACTGACATCAAACAAGATGTCACGAAAGCGATTGACGAACTTTACGCAATTATAAAGGCCCTGGACGCGGAACTAAAAGGCAAAATTGGCACAGTCATAAGTCCAGACCCGGCAATGCCAGAGCCCTCTCCTGCCCCAGCCATCACCAGCTTCATTGACATGGACATGGGGAACAAACTCATGTCGAAGCTGGAGGAGCACTCGTTTCTCTTAAAAGAGAATGCGCGCAGCCTGGAGCTGTTGAAGGGCGCAGTGGAAACGCAGACTGAGAACGTCTCCAAAATGACGTACGCGAGTGTGGCGGCTGGGCCTCCAAGCGGGCGCCTCCCGGTAAGAACAGCCCTACACTCCGTCGTCATCACCTCAAAAGAAGTCACAGACACCGGAGACGAGGTCATGGACAAAGTGCGCAGGGTTATCGACGCCAAAAAGGGGGGCATAGCAATAGAAAGGGTTAGAAAGGGGAGAGATAGGAAAATAATTATGGGGTGCAGAACTTTGGAAGAAAGAAATAAAATTAGAGACAAAATCAATAAGTCAGGGAAACAACTCGTCGCTGAGGAGGTGAAAAACAAGGACCCCATGCTGGTTCTAAGGGGAGTCTTGAGTGTCCACACGGATGAGGACATTCTGGAAGCCCTGAAGAACCAGAATGGGGACGTCTTCCGCGGCCTCAGCGACGAGGAGGCTAGGATAGGGGTAAAGTTTAGGCGTCGAGCAAGAAACCCGCACACCAACAACGTCGTTCTGACAACGTCTCCGGTTGTCTGGAGGAGAGCAATAGAAAAGTCCCGCCTCTGGGTCGACATGCAGGCGGTGACTGTGGAGGACATGTCGCCGCTAGTGCAATGCACTCGCTGCCTGGGATACGGGCACGGCAGGCGCTTCTGCAAAGAAGCGGTAGATTCCTGCTGCCATTGTGGCGGCCCGCACCTGAGAGCGGAGTGCACGCACTGGCTGGCGGCTGAGGAACCGCAGTGCCGAAACTGCGTGTCGGCCAAAATGAGCAACTGTGTCCACAGCGCCTTCAGCGGTGAATGCCCGATCAGAAAACGGTGGGACGAGATCGCGAGGGCCTCGGTAGCATATTGCTAAGGTCCTGTCAACGGAAAGGACCCCTCACAGGATACTCCAGGCAAATCTGCAAAGGCAGAAATTGGCAACCACCGAGCTGATGCTGGAGGCTTTCAAACGGCATGCAACGATTGCACTTTTGCAAGAGCCGTACGTGGGTGGCAGTAAAAGTATGAGCGGTGTCCGGGGCGTAAGGGTCTTCCAGAACACTAGGATCGGGGAGGGTACTGTTAAGGCGGCAATAGCCGTCTTCGACGCTAATCTTAGTGTGATACAGTACCCAGAACTCACTACTAATAACATTGTAGTGGTGGGGATCCGTACCGGTGCCTGGGAGATCACGCTGGCATCGCTCTACTTTGAGCCGGACAAGCCCATAGAGCCTTACCTCAACCATCTGAGGAAGGTAGGGAAGGCCTCTAACACCATCATCGGCGGAGATGTCAATGCCAGGAGTATCTGGTGGGGGGCACCAACAACCGACAACAGGGGCGAAGCGGTGCTGGGGGCCCTCGACGAACTCAGCCTACACGTCCTGAATCAAGGGGAAACTCCCACCTTTGACGTAATCCGAGGGGAGCGGCACCTGACGAGCTATGTCGATATCACGGCATGCTCAACGGATGTTCTCGGCCTGGTGGATGACTGGCGTGTGCTGGACGACCTGACGGGTTCTGACCACAATGGCATAGAGTTCAAAATTAATTTACACAAGTCCAAGGGACATACAGTACACAGGACCACAAGAACATACAACACAAGGAAGGCTAATTGGGCCCAGTTTCGTGAGAAACTGGGTCAATTACTGCTGAACACTACACTAAACAGGGACACGATAAAGAACATAAATACTATACAGGAAATTGAACACACCACGGTTACATACACTAACACTATAACAGACGCCTGTACGCACGCAATACCACAAAAGAAACATTCAGAAAAATTTTCTGTGCCATGGTGGTCCGAGGAGCTCGCCGGGTTGAAGCGGCGCGTTGTCACCAGGAAGAGGAGGATCCGATGTGCCGCACCGGTCCGGAGGTCAAAGGTGGTGCAGGAGTACCTGGATGAAAGGGCAAAGTACCAGGCTGCGATAAAAGAGGCTCAAGTTCGCAGTTGGAAGGGGTTTTGCGAAAAGAAGACCGTGAAGGCTTGTGGGAGGGGATATATAGGGTGATAGGTAGGACGTCGAAACGGGAGGAGGATGTGCCCATGGAGCAAGATGGAAAGGTGCTGGACGCCAAAGGTTCGGCCAAACTCTTGGCCGAAACTTTTTACCCGGAGGACTTCACCGATCTGGATGACCTCGGTCATGGTGAGACGAGGAGGCGAGCCGCCGAGCTAGACAGCGAAAGTGGCGGCACCCGAGACCCTTTGTTCACCGTGCACGAGCTCGGCAGATCGATAAGGTCCTTCAACCCCAAGAAGGCTCCCGGCGCCGATGGGTTGACCGCCGACATTTGTATGGAAGCGGTCAACAGCGATCCCGAACTGTTCCTGGCGCTCATTAACAAATGCCTCGAGCTGCATTACTTCCCGAAGGTATGGAAGGCGGCCACGGTCATCATTCTTAGGAAGCCTGGCAAAACCACGTATGCCACCCCCAAGTCGCACAGGCCGATTGGTCTTTTGCCCGTGCTGGGGAAGGTTTACGAGAAGATGATCGTGAACCGCCTGAAGTACCATACGTTGCCGGGCATGAGCGCCCGCCAATATGGTTTTATGCCACAGAGGAGCACCGAAGACTCCCTCTATACCCTATTAGAACACATCAAGGGAAAGCTTCTTGAGAAAAAGCTGACCTTGCTGGTCTCGTTGGATATAGAGGGGGCCTTCGACAGCGCCTGGTGGCCTGCCATAAAGGTGAGGCTCGCAGAGGAGTCGTGCCCGGCTAATATACGGGGAGTAATGAGTAGTTACATGAGTGACAGGACGGTTGGGGTCCGCTACATGGGCGCTGAACACCGTAGAGCCACGGGGAAAGGTTGTGTCCAGGGCTCCATAGGAGGCCCCATCTTGTGGAACCTCCTGCTCGACCCTCTCCTCAAGGGACTTGAAGGTAGAGGGGACTATGTCCAGGCCTTCGCCGATGACATAGTCCTCCTCTTTGATGGGGATACAGCGCTGGATGTTCAGAGACGTGCCAATGCCGCCCTCGGGTATGTTCTGGAGTGGGGTGTCATGAATAAGCTGAAATTCGCACCGCACAAAACCTGCGCGATGGTTATTACGCGGAAGCTGAAGCATGACACCCCACGCCTGAGCATGGGCGGGGTAGACATTGGCATGTCTAAGGAGGTAAAGTAACTAGGGCTCACCATTGACCAACACCTCACATTTAACACCCATGTCGCCAATGTTTGCTTAAAAGCTGCAAACATTTATAAGCAGTTGGCTAGGGCAGCAAAGGTTAGCTGGGGTCTGCACCCCGAGGTCATCAAGACCATCTACACCGCAGCGGTGGAACCTGTCGTCCTGTATGCTTCGAGCGCGTGGGCGCCGGCCGTTAACAAGCTGGGAGTGCGGAAGCGCCTCAACGCGCTCCAGCGCAGCTTCGCGCAGAAGATGTGCCGAGCCTACCGAACGGTATCCCTGAACTCAGCACTGGTGCTGGCGGGGGTGCTCCCTCTTGACCTGCGCGTACGCGAGATGGCCTCGCTTTACGTCGCCAAAAGGGGGGTACACCTGCCAGCACTGGGGGACAGGGATGTCGAGCGGGTGGCATCGGCGCTGGAAGGACCTCATCCCGCGGAGCAGAGTGAGATAGAGCTGGGAAGCCTGGTAGACGAGTCACAATACCTCGAACACACAGGATATGAGGTGCGTATTTTTACAGACGGGAGCAAGATTGAGGGCAAGGTCGGAGCCGCGCTATCCATATGGACTGGTGAGGCCGAGACCAAAACCCTCAAACTTGCTCTCTCGCCCTACTGTACCGTCTACCAAGCTGAGCTTTTGGCCCTCTGTGAAGCGGTGAATGAGGTCAAGCGGCGTAGGGAGAGCGCTTTCGCCATCTTCAGCGACTCCATGGCGGCCCTTCAGACGGTGGTGAACCCCGGTTCCCTCCACGTCCTTGCGGTTCGGGCAAGGGGCGCTCTTAGTCACTGTAGAATGCAGGGCAAGAGCGTCTCTTTGTTTTGGATTAAGGCTCACGCGGGACTTGAAGGGAACGAAAGGGCCGATGCCCTGGCTAAGGAGGCCGCCCTGAGGTCGAAGAAGAAACCGAACTACGACCGGTGTCCGGTCTCATACGTGAAGCGAGTGATCCGCATGGACTCGCTCTGCGAATGGGACCGGAGGTACAGCGCCGAACAAACGGCTTCAGTCACTAAGCTGTACTTCCCAATCGCGTCCGAGGCGTACAGGGTGATCAGGAGGATGGTGGTGACCAAGGAGGTTGCTCAGGCCCTCACGGGGCATGGCGGGTTTTCTGAGTATTTGGCTAGGTTCAAGTGCAAGGAGAGCCCGGCATGTATCTGTGACCCTAGTGTCGGCGAGTCAGTGGCACACATCTTGCTTGAATGTCCTGTTTTTGGCTCGGTTCGATTCGAACTGGAGATCGAACTGGGCCAAAAGCTTTGTGCGCAAGACCTACCAAAACTGATGGGTGAAAATGGGACTAGAGATCTTGTCCTGAAGTATGCTGTAAAAATAATAAAAATTGTCAATAAAAGAAACAGATGAAGAAAGACCATATCTAATAAGTATCATGTATGATATTTATATAGTTATAAGTGAAATTAGTTAAATAAAAATAGGATTAAGGTAAAAATTGTCCTACATGTAAGAACTAGAATTAAGATGTAAATATATATATATATAAGTTACAAGAAATATAAATAAAAATCTGTCCAAATCACCTCCCCCCCCCCCCCAAATCTTAGTAATAAGTAACTAGAATAAGAATGAAATTAATGAATGGCAAGGATGAAAGTGCGAGAAGCATAAATGATAGAATTGGAATGACAAAGAGGACTGGAATGGAAGAGTTACATTAGGAATTAAGGCCCCCTAAGGGCAGGAGTAAAAGATAGACGCAAAATAACAAAATGTAAAAACTTCTCTGGCTTAGCCGATCGCCAGAGGGTACGAAAGCCCTGTGATGACGGGTATAAAAAAAAAAAAAAAAAAAAAAAAAAAATATCCTGACACTGGTCTAGCCTTAGGGTATCGTTAGCCTTCGGGTTGCGGAGGTCAGGTGGCAGCCGCTCTGTGTAAAAACTGATATCCAGTCAAATCCGGTTCGACTAGAAAAGCCGACCCCAAGTGACTTGGGAATAATAAAGGCTAGGGAGAAGATTCTAAGCATCAACATCTATTCTATTCTAAGATACTTCGAAGCAGATCCTAGTAAACAGCTTTCAAAATATCGAAAAACGTCAAGGCTGCTACGAAAAAATATGAGTAATAGACCGCCTCAAGCTAGACAGGAAACCAACCTTAATATGCTTGTGAAAAGCTTGTGGTGATTGATGTTTAACCAACCACCTGTTACAACATAATCCGTTAGTTTTTATTATTCATGGAACACTTTAGTAGATTTCCTTTTTTTATACGACTATGATGGCAAACATATGGCCCGCATAATGGTAAACGGTTAATGTAGCCTACGATCACTGTGATACCAGAAGTATTATTGACGCGTTGAAAATTCAATATGTGATGAAAGAAAAGTAGTGGAATAGACTCTTTCTAAGCAGCGAGCCGGCGCATACCTACTTTCGCAATTTATTAGAAATGGTGAGCTCTTCAAATTAAATAATGTTACAGTTACAGTACATGTTTTTGAATTTAATTACTAACATAATCTTACTTGATTACCGATGTAATATATTTTTATATTTTTTGTTATTGGTTTTAGCGAGAGTAGACTTAAACAGTTTTATTAGGTTTTAATCTTACGCCAGACTACTTAGAAAGGTATAGATTGAATAGATGCTATAGATTTTCTCTGTCTTTGTTTTGTCTACGCCTTCGTTAATACGGCTTGTTCAAGAATTAATTAAGGCTTATTTTGCAACAATGTTACTCTACTTATAATATGCAAAGATTAGACGGGTTCGAAAAACACTCACATTTTACTGGCTATAATTAAGTCCCATGTTTGTATAGACGTTTCGATGAACGCATTGTCAAAACACACGTAGTAGAAAAATATCTGAGACATTTATTGACGCTACTTCTTTATAAGTAGTGTATGCCTACTCGTATGTTTTCTGATTAATTAGCAAATATAGTTGCGGATAACGAGTTCTTTTTTAGAGTTCGAAAAAGCTCTTATACAACAGCTTTGTCCGTCCGTCCGTTCGTTCGTCCGTCTGTCCGTTATACAACTTTCAACTCAAGAACCGTAAGAGCTAGAGACTTGCGGTCAACGCCATTCGACTCAGCATAGTCGATATACCCCGAAATGACTATGACCTTTGACCTTAAGGTCACGTGGTATCACTTGACTTTTGCATATTACGTGAACCATTTTTTCGAACTCTATGATTTCAATGACAATTCGTTGCCGATTCTCACTTGTTATGATAATTAATAAATAAATAATTTGAATGCACGGATGGTGTAGTGGTTTAAGTGGTTGCCTGACCACTGCCTCTGCGTTAAGTGTTGTGGGTTCGAATTCCACACAGTACAAAACTTTGTGTGATTCACAAATGGCTGTTCTGAGTCTGGGTGTTCTTTGTGTCTGTTATATGAATGCTTGGAAAGTCTCCCGCGACACAAGATTTATTCCTAATTTATAAATATTTTTTTTTATTTTTTGTATTAAACATCTTAAAAACTCTTCTTCTCTCTTAGCCTTTATTATTCCCAAGTCACTTGGGGTCGGCTTTTCTGGTCTAACCGGATTTGACTGGATATCAGTTTTTACACGGAGCGGCTGCCACCTGACCTCCGCAACCCGAAGGCTAACGATACCCTAAGGCTAGACCAGTGTCAGGATATTAGAGGGTACTGACTTTCCCAATAACGACTATCATAGATATTATGGCAGCCGGGACCAACGGCTTAACGTGCTCTCCGAGGCACGGAGCAGGCGATAATTGTCAATCAATACGCACATAATTTCGAAAAGTCATATAACTTCCGAAAGTCAGAGGTGCGCGACGTGGGTTCGAACCCGAGACCCTCTGCATTGCAGTCTATTGGTCTCCCCACTGAGCTATCGCTGCTCTTAAAAACTAAAACTAAACATCTTAAAAACTATACACCGTAAAATAGCATCATCTTTATAGCTGAACTTAAGGCGACTATATGCCAAATTTCGTGTAGTTCAAGCCGCAAATCCACATTTATCAGGTCTTGACAAAACCTCAATGACTCGACAAAATTAGTACTAAGTACTAAGTAACTAACTAAGTAAGTAACTAAGTACTACAATTTCATACTCAAGTGAATCAACTAATAAGCTGTCTCATGAGACAGTCAGGTGGATTTAGAAGCTCATCCGAGCGCATTTAGCTTAGTTTACAGATTAAATCCAAATAGCTTTAAATCAATATTAGCATAGCATATTGCTCTGTTAAAGTAAAGAATTATATGCAATTATAAACACTCGGATATATATCTCTTGAGATCTGGGTATAGAAAGATAACACCAATACTTCATCAGCTGTGTTTAAAGTCGTTCTATAACAGGCAATGAAACTACGGCTAAAGAATTGTGATTATACTGGTCTTTCGTTAACAGCACCGGACTTTATTAGTCTGTAAGCTAGCTGCGATTTTCTATACTTTCCCAGACAAGAGGCTCCAATATGAACGAAATACGAGTTCATCTCTTCCTCCTTTTTTGAAGTCACTACAAAAGAGAAATCTTAATGTGCCTGACTCTCATATTATCTTTTAGGAATTGTGTATTCTTTGTCATTAAAAATACTGTTGGACCAGTGATAAATACTGTGTTGACAATATACCTAGACTCAGTACAAATATTTGTGGATTAAAACATATAATTGATATTTCTTGCATATAAAGAGAGTAGCATGGTAAAAAAGTAAGTAAAGCATATAACTAAAGCAGCGATAGCTCAGTGGGGAGACCAACAATGCAGAGGGTCTCGGGTTCGAACCCACGTCGCGGACCTCTGACTTTCGGAAGTTATATGACTTTTCGAAATTATGTGCGTATTGATTGACAATTATCGCCTGCTCCGTGCCTCGGAGAGCACGTAAAGCAGTCGGTCCCGGCTGCCATGAACATCTATGGCAGTTGTTAGAGGGAAGTCAGTGTCCTATAATATCCTGACACTTGTCTAG
The DNA here is from genome assembly GCA_930367265.1 of Catocala fraxini. NCBI lineage: Eukaryota > Metazoa > Arthropoda > Insecta > Lepidoptera > Erebidae > Catocala > Catocala fraxini. The sequence continues at coordinate 8,111,057 of OV884025.1, read as the reverse complement.
CCTTAGGGTATCGTTAGCCTTCGGGTTGCGGAGGTCAGGTGGCAGCCGCTCCGTGTAAAAACTGATATCCAGTCCAGTAATCCGGTTAGACTAGAAAAGTGACTTGAGAATAATAAAGGCTAGGGAGAAGATAAAGAGAGTAGCATGGTGAAGTCTTAATTCGTTGATGATTGTATCCATGTGCATTATTTTATGTACATGTTATAATTTGTGGGCAGTAGACTCGCTACATATTTATTACGTAGATTCAAACACATTGAACCAGAATGTGAGTGTGTGGTGTGGTTATGTCTATTTATGTATATAAATGTTGACGAGCAAAATACTTACTTCGGAAATTTTAAAAAAATTGTCGGCCTCGTTGGCGTAGTGGTTAGTGTAACCGACTGCCACGCCTCAGGTCGCGGGTTAGATTCCCGCACAAGTCAAACATTTGTGTGCATGAACATGGATGTTTGTCTTGTTCTGGGTGTTTCTATGTATAATATGTATGTATTTCCAAAAAACAAAGTATAATTATATGTATGTTCATCCATTGTCTAGTACCCATAGTACAAGCTTTGCTTAGTTTGGGCTAGATGGTGTTGTGTGTATGTGATAGAATATTATAATATTATTATTATTAAAATACACAATATTAAAAATAAACATAGCTATGAAAAACATACTTTAATTTATTCAACTTAAAGTTAAACCTTCAGAAAATCAATAAATGTTTTAATCAAAAGCTTGACAAGTTAACAGGAGCAACTTCAACATTGAACGAACAAGTTGTTGTTAAGTTTAATAACCAGACGCAGCGGAGGAATTGTTCAGACTTTAGACTTCATGCGGATGACGAGACAGGCGGATTAAAGAAATGCCACACGTTTAAATTATCTACAGCTAATACGCTCTATCGAAACACATTGTGTACGTGATAGAAAACATTAAAAACAGTTAGCGACATAACTAAACATTGAACGTAACAGTCCTACTAATATTATTAACTAGCTGACCCGCCTGCTTCACATAAGAGAATATTCCCCGTACTTGCAACATTTTTCATTGATACTCCGCTCCTATTATTCGTAGCGTGATGTTATATAGTCTATAATCTTCCTCGGTAAATGGGCTATCCAACACTAAAACAATTATTCAATTCGAACTAGTGGTTTCTGAGATTAGCACATTCAACCAAACAAATAAACTTCAGCTTTATAATATTGGTATAGATGTGAAAGTTTGTGAGGATGGATGGATGGATGTTCGTTACTCTTTGACGTAAAAGCTACTTAACGGATATTGATGAAACGTTACAGTATTATTCTTTATACTTCAGACTAACATATAGGCTACTAAAAAATCTATCTTAACATAAATCTACCTTAAAACGAGTGAAGCCCCGGGCAAAATCTAGTATTTTATAAATGAAAATTTACTTATTAATTCTCTGTGGTAATTAATTGTGATTATATAACTGTCCCTTAACCATAACCACAGTAAACAAGTGAGAAATGGCCATTAATTGGGTAAATCTTAGAGTTCGAAAAAATGGTATCACGGGATCTTGGGGTCATAGTCATTTCGGGGTATATCGACTATGCTGAGTTGAATGGCGTTGACCGCGAGTCTCTAGCTCTTACGGTTCTTGAGTTGAAAGATGGTATTACGTGATCTTGAGGTCAGAGGTCAAAGGTCATAGTTATTTCGGGGTATATCAACTATGCTGAGTCGAATGGCGTTGACCGCGAGTCTTTAGCTCTTACGGTTCTTGAGTTGAAAGTTGTATAACAGACGGACGGACAGAACTGTAGTATAAAAGTTTTTCGAACACTAAAAAAGAGAAATTGACATTATAGTGTATGCAAAAGCAATTTTTTTTTTAAATGCTTCTTCTTCGGTAGGTTTAAATCCTATGTCGCGGGAGATATTACAAACATTTAAAAAACGGACACAAAGAACACCCAGAATTGGATTAACCGTTTGTGGATCACACAAAGTTTTATCCCTTGTGAGATTCGAACCCACAACACTCGGCGCAGGGGCTGTGGCAAAACAACCGTTTAAACTATTACGCCTACTAAACCTAGTGAAATTTTATCGCTTATGACTATTATATTATCGTTGACTGTACAAGATTACTTTATGAAAGCAATTATAAAATACGATTGGTATTAGAATTGCTTTCATAAAACTATTTTCATTCATATATGTAACTGTATGTAGAATTAAAACATAGACAGGGAGACAGATGTCATAAAAATGAGCTGACTAGAGAGAAAACTACATGTACTTTCGAAATTAATTTTACTACTACGTCATCGTGTCAGCTCTTTGTTAAATTACAAACGAATTCAAAACTTTTAGAAATGTATAGCTATGTGTCCAAATAGCGTCATAGGTGTGTCTTTGTAATAAATAGTTTTAATTCAACAAAAGCCTTAGTTTTAGAAGTATGCGTGTAATGAATGTATCGCCTCGGTGGCGTGCGATAGTGAGTTCGACAAGTTTTAGTATGAGAACTAGGGTTCGGTTCCTGGGTCCCGCCGCGGGCGATAGTGCATTTGACTACTGTTTCTTAGATCTTTTGTTTAATTCCTGAGTTCGGTAACGTATAATTATATTTTTGTGTTTGGTAATTACCAGTAGGAGCATAGAGTCTGACATAATATTATATTTATGGACTTCCTCGTTGACCCTGTAGCATAAGTTTATGCTTATGTTTGCGTATGATGGTGTGTCATATTCGATTCCAGGTTTAAGCAAAGTGATATTGGATTTTATTGTATAGAAATACTCAATAGCAGAAATAGTCTGCCAATGTGTCCACTAGATGGGAATTGGCTCATCCCTATTACGTGGCAACTAAAATATACCTGAATCACTATATCTCTCGAAATGTGTGTATTATACTTTTTACATCCCTTTAAGAATATAGAAGCGCCAATCGAATATGGATGTATATAAATGCGGTCAATGCGTCAATATAATCATATCTAGATAAAACAAAATAAGCATTGTCTATGGTCACGTCCAAAAAGATTTCGTTTATAAATATTATTTTTATTTTTTTCACTTGAGCTCCACAGTTTGCTACTGGAACTTAGTTTATTGATTGACATTTCAAACTTTTATTAGTAGACTAACTCAATATGTATTTTTAATTTATATTAAGTTACTAGTTACTGTAGTTAACCACACACGGTATAATTGTTGTACGGTACGCAATATTGCTTGCTGTGTGGTTATTAATTATAGTTATTATTTTGGTTACATAATAATTTTATTATGTTTGCGACTACTGTTGCGGGTTTGGATTTCAAGATCGGGCAAAGTAAAATTTCCTTCTGAAATTTTCTTGCAAGAAGACAAAACGATATTGGTTTTTTCCAATAATTTAATGTTCTTGCAAAAAAATATCTGTTGTAACATTTGGTGTCTGGACCTGTACTCGGTAGTTGACAATATGTTCGGCCCTATTACGTGAGAGTAATGATGTACACACAGCGACACATTAACCTAGACTGTTTGGACTTTCATCTATTAGAAGTTGAACGCTGCGAATCGTGCGAGAGAGTGCGTTATATTTTTGTTACGCTCTATCCTTACCATTACATCGACACCACTATGCACTGTCCCTTTCCAACAATTCTCTATTTTGTATGTAGCGTAGTTATGCGTATATAGGGTGTTTAACTTGATGTGTAGCCGTGTGTACCTCTACCTTCCCTTTGAAATACTGGTGTTATGCTATATATTTAAATAGGTATTAGCTTTTGCCCGCGGCTTTGCTCGCGTAAAAGTACTTTAGGTTATATCTGAGTTTTGTGCGGCCGCTCCTAACGCAATTAGAATGGCCGAATATTATGCAAATAATATATAGTTCACACAAGATAAACTATGGACACGAAGAAGAAGGTTAGGTTACGTTAGAAACAACACTTAAAAAAATACACTTATGTTACTCGGTGATAAGGTACTCTCTAAAGGTGTAAGAATTTTCAAACCCGGTTCAGTTGTTTTTGATTTAAATCTTTACAAATAAAAAAAGAAAATCCATATCTTTCCTCTTTATAATATTAGTATAGATGTATGACCAAAAATATCAAGAAGCATTGCGACATCAAATTTAAAAATCATTTATTTTACTGTGACCTGTGTTTTTAAGAGCAACATATGGTTTATTTTAGTAATATTACATAATTATGTACATGTGAGAGAATTAGCTGTTACTAGAATAAGTAACCTTTAGGCGTTCGCAGCGATAGCTCAGTGGGGAAACCAACAGACTGCAATGCAGAGTGTCTCGGGTTCGAACCCACGTCGCGCACCTCTGACATTCGAAAGTTATATGACTTTTCGAAATTATGTGCGTATTGATTGGCAATTATCGCCTGCTCCGTGCCTCGGAGAGTACGTTAAGTCGTTGGTCCTGACTGCCATGAACATCTATGGCAGTCATTATTGGAAGAGTGACGACAAAAAAGATCCCACTGGGTCGAAGTGTCGCCGGTCTGCACTGACTGGCCATAAGATATAAGATACAAGATACAACCTTTAGGCATAACTATCACTATGTCATAGACCGCCCCTGTCAGTCTTTCATAAATAAAACGGTCTTCAAGTGATAATTGTATTCAACAGAATAATTTTATAGGTACCTGCTATTCATACTGCTCATTATTAAAGACGAGAAAATACGGTCACTTTGTTATTTTAAGACGGTTAAACTAATAAACCAATTTGTATATTACATATAGTTATTTTGTTTAGTTTAGTAGTCTCCAATGAAGGATAAACGCTAACGAAATCGCGAGGATTCTCGTATTGGGTCTAATCCCACCCGCACTCTCATTGCATATCACATGGGTTGTTATGTTGATCAGTGGTGATAATGTAAAACATTTTTGAAGTTCGTCAATCGCGGCGAAAGCTAGTCTATCTTTGAACTTGCTGCGAATTTATTTCAGATAGAACATATAATATAATTCCACTTCTCTCCATAACAAAGAAGCAGGCATAAATAATATTATTTTTATAAAGACCAAGCACCACGACGTGAACATTAAGATAAATCGCAAGCTTTTAACTAGTATTATTTACTTGAAGATACAAACGAGTAGATTATCAAAGTCAACACATAGTAACACTTATGAACGTCAATATATAACGGCTAGTGAATTACTAAGTTACTGAGTTGCTAGGTTCAAGCAAAGGTTTGAGCCTATGAGATTATTCATAAAAGAAACTCACGGCCATTCTTTCTAATCGCCTATTCCAATTTCATGAAATATAATGCCAGTATGTTAAAACATAGAAGCAAAAACATCTAATAGTATGAATGCATTAATTAAAGTCATACCGAAACCAATCTTGGTACGACCGTAGGAAATACAATCGACGGAACTATCAACCCAATATCAAACTTACGTGCCGGAAAATCTCAGTTCAGCCCCCAAACCCAAACAAAGGAGTTTCGAAGACAAAAGCTTGTATAAAAAGGCTCGACCTGAACTGCCATTCAATTTCCCCGTGACATTTCACTTGAACTTATTTCAGTCATCGCGGATCCGCTCTCCCTTTATCTTTACAGCTTTTGTCTAAAATCAGTTAAAGAAAATCCATTATTATTTTCAAGAGGTTTTGAAGGATTAATTGTGATATTGTTGATTGTTGTGATACTTGATTTCAAGAAGTATTTAATGACTTTAAAATGCTTGATTTTTATAACTGTGGTTTGTGGATCATCTACGGAAACTACATTAGTAAAGCACTTTTATTTCATTGGAGACTGGCATTGTCTCGGTAAAATACTCGCAGTAACTTTCACTGATAGGTATTCGTATCTTCCAATAAGCTGAGTACGATCAGACTAGAATCGACTGTATTTATTTATCAAAATCTCCTTTAAATTATGCATACAGTATTTGATCAAATGTAAATTATATATATTTTATTTAGAATTGTTAGTATTGAATTGTCCCAGTGTGAAAGAAGGGCCATAGTCCACCACCCGTGCCCAATGTGGATTGGCAGACTTCACATATTTCCGAGAATATTATGGAGTGTTCTAAGACATGCAGGTTTCCTCACGATATTCTCCTTAATCGTTAAAGCGAGCAATAATTAATCAATTAATACGCTTATAACTTCAAAAAGTCAGTTATGCGCGCCTTGGAATCGAACTCAAGACCACTGCATGGCAGTTTAACGGTCTAACGGCCAATAGTCTATTGCTGCTTGTTCTATTGTTTTATTATTTTATTTTTAAAATTATATTGTCGTTTTTGCTACTACTATTTATAGTTAAACTAAACCTGATTATGAGTATACCGATAGAATTTAATTTAAATTGCCTGATTACACAACCTTTTTGTACAAAAAACCCTGCCGAGATGGAGTAAATTTTATTGTCAGCTCAAAGTATCTATCTTACTCGATTCTAAAACAAAATAAACGCTGGTAGCAATTATTTGTTTTTGTTTGTTGATCAGTATCTGGTTGTGCCAATTAAAAGATCGCACAACTCCCAGGCAGCCATTATAATGGTTGTGCATTTGTAAACAATAGAATACTATTGAGATAATCTGCCTGATAGTAAATTCACTCAATTCACAAATCGCTTATATGCCTTTATTTACAGTAATAAATTGAACCATAGGTATGCTGCCCATAGCGATAGAGTATATAATAGTCCTAATATTCTACTACTTATTAATCTGTATGAAAGTATCTAGCCTTAATGATAAATAAGTACTATTGGTGGTATATATGCAATTTCCATTCCTTGCAACTTTTTGCACTCTTTTTATTTAGAAAATTTGTTTCGAGAAATGAATGCACGTATAATTGAATCATGTATTAATATATACTTTTCATATCTATATATACTTTTCGTTTAATTTGTCAAAGTTTTAGTTTTTCAAAATCTCACTAGAGAAGTCGTTTTATTTCAAAATAAAGACAGCATTTATGTAATTTTCAGAACAAACCGTATTTGATTTAAAATCAAGCGACTTTACGTGCGAAATACAAACGGATATGTTCACAGCTAAGAATTAAAATATACGAGAAATAAAATGGTTGTTTAAAAATTAATTGCTGTAACATATTTCAGGAGTGGCATATATGCCATGGCGTTTCATTTTCGGTAGTTAATCACGTCTATATCTTGCCTTAGGCCAAATCACTATTATTTTACCGATATATTCCGAGCTCGCTATAATATAAAATGTACATGAACATAAACCCTCTTTCAAACGTAACTGGTCGATGAAATGATCCTAAAATAAATATTACATCTTTTAATATAAACAGCTCCCTAAAACTGACCGATATACCGAAAATATAAAATCCGCAACTTAATTAAGTCTTGTGTGAACACCCGTCGGTCGCCGAATTAAATAAATCCGATGTTTTATTAAGCAAATCCTCTTTGCCGCTTAAAATGTGTACGCCAAATATATACATGCTGTATATGTATGACTGACTAGGGTTGCCATACGTTATATTTACAAATATATTTTTATTATTATTACCAAGCTAACCAAATATGTACTATTGGCAATAATTATATTGACAGGTTAGGTCTAGGTTATTTATACTTTTGGGTAAAGATGGCCCTAGACAATAGAAGAAAATACATACTGCAACTACCAAAACTAACCATATTTTACGGTTCCTTATGAAAAGGTATGAATGATAATTATAATACGTTGTCATATTTGAATATTTTAAATAATAATCTATTTCAGTATTTTTGACGTGAGCCAGTTTCTGCTTATTTGCAAAACAAGGGGTAGTTTTAACGGTACTTTACAGCTTATGTATTCCAAAAAAGTGATTCCTGTCCACTCTTTTTTCTGTATTAATCCATCATCAAAGAAACACATCGCAAAATGGGCATTTGGTGCGGCAGATTATATCATTAACTCTGCTGACTAACTAGATTGATGCCCATTCCAATGAATCCTAAAACCACTTCTTATCTCTTCACTTTAGTGTAGTTTCAAAAATCCCTATGCTCGTACTCTGCAAAGGGATCTTAATTAACATTATTTGCATAAGGGAAGTGACAACCCTATAAATACGGGACCTCATCAGCGGGTGGGTCCAATTTACATTTTAATTGATGGAACATCCGATGAAAAATCACGACACACGACTCCCTTTGTACGTAGTATCGGGACATTTTGAGGAGCTTGTATTACGTGGTGTCATAGCAGTGATTTGTAAGTAGATTTTAATCATGAGACAGAATAGAGTGGCTACTTTCGACTTTACATACTAGTTACCATTAGGCATTTGCTTACCATGCAAACCCATTAGTTTGTATGGTAACCAAATGCCCAATGGTATACATACAACGATAACCCCTGATCATGAGGCATTCCTAATGATCAGTGGTTATCGTTGTATGTATATACATAAATCATTTTTCTTTTCGTATCACAAGCATATGCTTGCGATACGAAAAATGTGAATTACGTTTTGTGAGAGATTCCTTATCGCTAACGCAAGGGCGAAAGATTACTAAAGTCTTACTTCCAGCACAGTGCAATCGATTAGAAGTCTAGAACCACCCGAAACCTGATCGGGCGTAGAGGTAGTTCCTCAATCATACTGCTCTAGTTTAATCGAAATCCTAGGTTTATATATAGGCTCCGGTGTTTCCTACCTCCTAAACATATTTATGGTTTGATTGCCTAGTTAGTCACGTAACTATCTTGTGCTGGCTTACACTATCAGCCATAAAGATTCGCGTTCGATTTTTGATTAGTTCGAACTAGGAAAAGCGTCATTATATCGATTTTATGTGAGAACTGAGAACTATTGGTTCAATACACAGCTTACGTCATCAGAGTAATACAGATACCAGTCTGAGTATGTGTTATGTCATCTAAGCTATAATACAACGCTTAAGACAGAAATAATGTTACATTATGCTGTTCAAGAAAATTAGACTGCATCTTAAATTATTATAATTAAGTAAGTAGAACATCGCAAGACGCGTAGACAAGATCTGCAATTAAGAATTATTACTCCTATCTATCTACGTAAAGCTGCAAGTACGGTCTACGGGTACTTGCATTTTAAGATATTAAGACGTTAACACCATGGGATTCTTGCGAAACAACTAGATGTAATATATATGTATACATAGCCCCACGTCTGTATTTTCCTGATTAGATTCCCAGAGATCATTTACTTGGAATCGACATGTTCTGATTCTGAGACCTCCGTGCGGTCGTTGTTTTCAATGCTTGAAATTCCCACAAGTTTAAAAAAAAGGAAAGTGAGCCTTTTGCCGACTTTTGTGGTGCATTTCATAATACTGTACTGTTATTAATAAATTCCTTTCAAAACCAGCCAAAATAATGATGTTTTAACGGGGCATCGAACCTTATGCCACATTTCCAGTTTACTATTTAGAATTACTGAAACGGAGTAAAAAGTACTTAACAAGGTACACTTTGTCTGCCACGAGTATTGAACTTGGGTCCTCGACAGCAAACATAAACGCATACTTATGTCACCGAACCAAAGAAGCAGTTTGTACTCACATTACAAAAGCTTCAATTTCAGCTGAACATTGTCCAATGTATAAATATATAAAGCAAACTATTTTATAGCGGAGATACTAGTTCCGGTATAAATGAGGTTAAAAGCCACATCCCTCGGGGTGTTTTGTTGGTATGCCGTGGTTATGAAACATTCATGTTCAAAATCGAACTTCTAATTGATATGTTGCTACGCTACATACTGTAAAGACAATCTAACGAGCAACAGTAAAATAAAGAAGGGAAAGTATAACCGTCCGAGCTAGAATTGTGATTGCAAAGTATACACAGCGAACTAAGATACGAATAATAGCAGGCATTTTTCGACATCAGACTTAAAACTGCGCCGAGCGAAATGTGCCATAACAGGCGGTCACAGTTAAGTGAATAAAATCAACACATTTTGTTTAATACAAATATAAAACATACATTTACCATAACAATGAATGTGTTTGTAATAACTCCGTGTGAAAAACTTAAAATAATTAATATTTTCGCCTACAAAATTACGTAAATTTGCACGAACAATGCAAAAACGTAAGCTCGTGTTAAGTGATTTTTAGATTATAACAGTAGAAGTCTATTCTATTTTACAGCTTAAACGAAACATAAATAGTTATATTACAATTAGTCCGTTCCAAATATTTAAGCTATTGGTTGACAATAAAGATACATATTTATCAAAAACCACTTCAAATCCTCCATACAATTTTACTATGGCAGCCGCACGCCGATTTGAATATGCGCCGCACGAACTCTGCCATTATCTGTCTTACGCTCGGCGCAGTCTTAATAGTGTAATAACAATAATATAGGTAGTGACTGATTCTTTTTAAAATATGATACGATGACTAAATTAAAAAGGATCAACCGCTGGGCCTTAACTTCCCAGACAAAAGCATCATATTTAGATGAAGAATACTTTCTTTGTGTAGAAACATTATACGTGTTTTTTTACACTTGTTATAAATAATTTTTCGTCTTTATATAATATGTCAAACATAAATTGATACTTGATAGCATTGTGTATTGTTTCTTGATTCACTCGCATCCTATACCAAAAATGAATTTAAATACATACAGTACTATGTAGCGTACCGCAATTATTATACCTTTATGTAATAATATATAATATGATATTATATATGATGTACTAAAAGAGAAAGACCAAGTCTTTATTTTGTAGGAATATGCCAATGTCGATTTTATCCCCTTGCTTCTGTAAAACAGCAAAGCCGTTTATGCTGCGCCTAATCTCTTTCTGGTAGTAACAGACTGCCGTGTGCCGCGTATCAGAGTAAAATAAACGATAATTATTCATTGCGTCTGCGCAAGCACTCGTGTAGTTCAATTACATCTCCTGCGCAGCCTGATAAGAGACGAGACAATTCTTCGTTGAAATTAGATGCTGTGACTGAATTAAGATCTAGAAAATATAATTTAAATATTAGAACAGGCTGTATAGATTGTACAAAAATGAGATACTTACTTTGCAAAATCTGGTAATAGATATCTCAAATAAAAAGCTGATGGTCAAGTGGTATAATTATATGCGTGAAATGCCACAGAGCCACAGTATGTGTATGCGACTTCTGTGCACGAAATCAGACCGAAGCGGTTCGGTTCCTGGTGGAATATGTCCCAGTGTTGTTGAGTTTTTCTGTTGAGGTATTTTCGGTAGCAGCACAGAGTCTGAAAATGAACCGGGTGAACCTACAAGCTTACTTGACAAAATGTGGCTGTAATAAACCTCTACAAACCTTTTCAGCAAGACAGTCGTGACATTATCTATTTATATATGTAATGACATACACAAATCATATACAGCTAGTATATGCTTGCCGCTTATTTACATAAATACCAATAGTTGAAAGCCACAGCCGCGGCTGTTTGAAACCCACTCTCCAGCAATAACCAACTCCCTGTAATTTCGCTGAATCCCTTTGATCATTGATCGTGTTATATCAAATGTAAACAATCTGTGTTTGTACAACCTTTCAAGTGATTCAGTGATTGCTGCGTGATTATTGACAATCTTGACTATTCAATTAAACATAATTTTGTATAGCCATCTGTTGTTTACATAGTATGTAACCTATCTGTTGAACTTATATATGACATATCTGGTAAAGAGTATCTTGTGGCCGACTGCCACGCCTGAGGTCAAGGGTTCGATTCCCGCCCAAGTCAAATATTTGTGTGCATGGATATGGATGTTTATCTTGGTCTGGGTATTTCTATGTATAATATATATGTATTTACAAAAAAAAAAGGTATATATGTATATTTTATCCATTGTCTAGTACCCATAGTACAAGCTCTGCTTAGTTTAGGCTAGATGGTGTTGTGTGTATTATTTATTCAGTATCTTCAGTATATTCAGTATATAATAGATATTATATTATTATATAATGAGTGGTAGGGCCACGCTTGTTACAGCATGAATGGGACAGCTCAACCGGAGAAGTACCACCCTCTCACAGAATATCGACGTAAAATAACAGTATCTGTTATGTTTCGTTCGGTGAGTGAGAGCGCCGGAGGCCCAATCAACCTTCCCTTGCCAAACGCCATCCTGCTCCATTCCCCTTTTCCTTCCAGGAGGCAGCGACTTAATTGTGTTTTTTTGACATTGTTTCTGTAATGCTAAGAAAACACAGCCATGTGTATGAACCACGGTTCACTCTTACTATCAGGTGGGCCACTGGCTCGTATGCACCGATGAACGCAATAAAAAAAAATAGAACGTATGAATTTCGTTTGAAATTGTTGAACTTCTGTGATTAGACCTTTTCTCTTTATATCTTTAATGACGAGAGTATTATGAACGTCGATATACAATTTGCTCAAGATGTTATCTTTTACTATTACAGCGAGCGATAGCTAACTACTTAATGCACACATAACTTTGAGAAGTTATAGGTGCTGCGTCCCAATGGAACTGAACTCGAGACCTCGTGTAGCAGTCTATAGTCACGGCTAGACTATCGGTACATTTTTATATTAAAATGTAAGAAATCATATAATGTTATTAAAAACGTCATACCTCTTCAACCTAAAATATTGCTGTCATATCTGTTTAAATCTACATATTTTATTATGATATTATTGTACCTTTTACTTTGCCAAGTACTATTTTAATATTAGTTTTGATTTTTATTACAAAAATATGTTTTCGGTCTTAGTAAATAAATGAAATTTACATGCCGTTTTGCAGACATCAGCCACGGCCATTTTAATTTAAAAAAATACAAGAAAACATAATTATATTCGTTTTATAAGTGCTTATCAAAGAGATGTGGCAAAGTGGATGGAAGGCCTTAGCTCTGCAGTGGGACAATACCGTACGCACCTCCAACTTTTCGAAATTATGTACGTATTAATTAGGTAATTATCGCTTGCTCCAACAGTGAAGAAAAACATCGTGAGCAAACCCGCATGTCTGAAAGTTCTCTATAATGTTCTCGAAGATATGAGCACTCTGCCAAACTGCACTGGGCCAGCGTAGTAGACTATGGTTCCCCCTTCTCACACTGAGAAAAGGCTCGTGCCCAGTAGTTTATCTACAGAGCTAATATTATAAATATAACTGGCCCAAAATGAAAGATACACCGTGCTTGCAAAGTATGGAACATAAACTAAATTTCTACAAAAGATTCTCATATTTTATGCAATTTAAACCTTTCAGTGACAACTACGTAGGCGACACGTATAGCCAAACTGATAGTGCTGCCTGCGTTCAACGTCGGTCGTTCGTCTCAGCACATAATACCTACATATATGTATATATGATTATCATTTTCGTCTCTCAGAAAATGTAATAACTCGAGCACTAATCGTTCTCATATACATGCGTGGTTACGTCAGTGGCGTAAGTAAAACGTCTCAACATAAACTACTTCTATCGCAATATACGCATATGTAACAATACGTCATCTTTTCAACACTTGTTAAATATATTAGACTTTTATATCTCATATTTGACGCATTGCCTCTGAAATATATTTCTTCCTGTATCTTGTTAAGTTTACGACTCGCGAACATCGAGCTGTATGCTTTTATACCCAAATCAGTAACGGTATTAAAGTATATTTCGTGACAAGCACTAAAATAATATAAGAGAATACAAATAAAAGTTTTACCGTATGCGGAACGAGAACGACGTGACAACGACTCAATCGGAACGAAGGAAAATATAAGTACCTACATAATAATTTAAAATAAACTGACTGTTAGTTTCTGGTTTTCTTAAAACAGCACTAGCACTTCGCTTTTCTGTATCGCGAGTCTTTTAGAAATAATAAAAAACTAACTCAAATAACATTTAAATTTCATGCACTCAAATATGATATAAGTTTACAATAAATTAATCTATTTTAATAATTTAAAGAAAAAAGATTGGTTTGTTTGTAATTAATAAACTCTAAAACTACTAAAACGATTAGTTCACCATCAGATAGCTACTTTATCCAGAAATAACATAGCGCACCTTGATAACAAAAGTGGCTTTATACAAAAAAACGCAAATTCTGAGTTAAAACCATATATGGATTGCTTAATAGCAGGCGCTTCTAATGCAAAGACTGTCATTCTAATAGTTTGGATACTTTTTCCTAGAGGCCGCTAGTGTCACTTTATACTTTATGTAATTGCGACTGAGTAGTGATTCATAAGGTGAAACTGTCTCAGTTCAAGACTGGCGTGTGGAGGGAACGCACACTGCGGTGAGTAAAAAGTGTAATTTTGTGTTTTGTGTCGTTTTAAACGTAATTCACGCCAATACCCTACTGAAGTACTACATAAATGGTATTTTACACATAGTATCGCTTATATAGTTAAAGTAACACCGAAATCAATTTTGTGATGAATTAAAAAGTGTATTATTTTGATTACTGCCGATTTTAACGTAATTTCCTGTAGCAGTCCTCTGATCGAAGTATAATATATAAATGGCATTTAATGCATAGTGCCTTTTTTGTTAAAGTAATAATATATTTATTGTTTTAAGTGCCAGTTATAATCTAAAGTTAATAGAATTATAATTATTTCAATTTGTTAAATAAGTTTCATACTGAGAAGATATCTATAATGCGACATGTATTTAAAATTATTAACATGTGAAGTTTTGTCTAATGCCATTTCTGTAGTGAATTCCAATCGAAATTATCAATTTCATTAAACATTAGACTTTTACATACATTTTACAGACTATTACATTATTTCTTTTTTAGGATTATCAACAAATAAAAGAACGTTACAATTAAAGAAAATGGACTGCCACATAGAAATAGAATTTTCTTCCTTGCAAATTTTTTTCCAAATTCCTATAAAAGTGATAATCTATTAGAGCAAGGTCCGGGGAGTATGGTAGGTATTGGAGACATTCAATCATAGGTCCTCTAATTTAGCGACCGTCTGTCGTAAAGTATAAGGTCTAGCGTTGTCCTGAAGCAGCAGTGGGCTACAGCAATTGACCAGTCTCGGTTGCTTAACGGCTAGCTTTTTCATCATGGTTGCAATCGTTGTCAATACAGATCTGCCGTAATCGTCTGGGCAGATCTTAGAAAGCTGTAGTGTATGACACCAACACTGGTCCACCACTACTTTTATCTACGTCAACTATCGCTTGGGACAGGATTTGACCGGTTCTGGGTTTATTATTTATTCCTGGGTTCAACCACTGTGATGAGCATTTTATATGTGTGATATTTTATCACAAGTAATACGATGCAAAATTGTCTCATTATTGTGACGGTTGTGTAATGTGCATTCAATGTGTGTTTGTTGGTGTGCTTCATTTAATTCATGCGGTAACCATGAGCTTTTTCACTTCTCCAATTGATTTCAAGTGATTCAAAATTATTTTATCACTCTCACCGTAGCCTGCCGCTAACCCGTAGTTTGCGATGGATTCGCTTTCACGATTACCTTTAATTCTTCATTGTCAACTCGCCGGTCTCCGGCTGTCCACTGGGTTTATTCTGTGGGTCAACATTTCCAAAACGAAAACGATGGATTCAAAAACGTATCGTGCTTTGTTTTAAAGTAGCTTACCTATGCACGTCAATAATCCTTAACAAAACCCTTGATATACTTTATAATTTTTTTAAAGGTAATTCTATGTTTAAGACCTGTTCGTTTAATTTTTGAAGTTTTAAGAGTAGTTAATTAATGCTTATTAAAATAGGTATATGGAAACACTTTATAACCGTTGTTTCGCGATTATACTGATTGCAACTTAATTTTTTATGTCAATTAAGTAATGTTATTTCGTTCACTTTTTTAACCTCTATCATAAAATATACGTCGACTTTAGGTAATTATTCCAAAAACGGGTTGGTTTTTAAAACAAATATAAAAAATGTGGCACTATGCAGAACTTATTTTAAATATATTATTTTCTTAATAACTTCTTTATTTAATTGCATGTTTTTGGTACCTAACTAAAAGTAGGTTTCTTTTTACGTGGCCGAATGCTTTGACTCATACCTCTCCACAGGGCGACGGAGAGGTTATGTCGGGCTCCCCGGAGGAAGATACCTCGGT
Organism: Catocala fraxini; assembly: GCA_930367265.1. NCBI lineage: Eukaryota > Metazoa > Arthropoda > Insecta > Lepidoptera > Erebidae > Catocala > Catocala fraxini. The sequence continues at coordinate 8,094,969 of OV884025.1, read as the reverse complement.
AAAACCGACTAAACCTACCACGGTGTTCCTCGACATAACCATAGACGGAGACATGCAATCGTGACACCGCCGAGGTTTCGGCCCGCCGTGTGAAACGGCAGGCCACTACATAACACAATACACAGTTCCTCTAACAAAACACGACTCAGAGGCGCACGTGGGAACACGCACCCGCGCGGTTCTGTGGTTGGGGAGAGGATTTAAGCGATCTCTCTCCCGCTCCGCCGCCTTTTTGATGGACATGACTTCCGCAGAGAAGGAGGCTACGGCGTTTCACGACCTCTCGCTTCGGACCATAGATTGAACCACGGCCGGGAGCGAGAGGGCAACCATACCGACTGCCGCGATCAACTCACGGCGCTGCGATGCCCAGGCGCCGTAACCACAACAACATCGCGGCAGTTGCCGCAGTGATGACATGCGGGCGTCACCTGCCGGCCTATGCGACACAGGAACTGACCAAAACAACTGTGGCCAGTCATTACCTGTGTCAGCCGAAAGGTCAGGGCGACATGCCGCCTCTAACTAAAAGTAGGATAGTCGAACTGATAAGTGAAATTAATTGCAGTGTTATATTTCAGTTATTTGAATAGATATTAACACAACGCTGAGTTAAAAACTTTAAACAGCTATACTGTATGACTACTTTTTTTGGGTAAAGCCTCTTTTGTTTTAGAGGTACGATAGATTATCGTTACATGACGCTACTTGCCGCGGGAGCAGAGCAGTAATCATAAAGATAGGTGAAACCAAATATCCAATCCTGCTTATCCAATCACGTTTACCTCATTAGACCTGTGATGCAGATAATCTGAATGTTACACATGATTACAAGGGGAGGTAATTGTGGCGAATTGTAATAGTGTAGTTATATTATCTACCTGAAGCAGACACGAATGTGTTAAATATAAACTTTCAGGCGTTTGTAGATACAATACATATATACTGTATCGCAGACGATAGACAGCGGTGGAAATATATTTTGATACCATCACTACGTAGTATTATTATCTTGCTACCTTTTTCCATGGCTTTGCTAGGCAATAGTACTTTTTTCTGGATAAAATACCCTTCACCCAGAAAATAGTACAAGTGTTACATTTTCACATTTTAACTACTTATTCGATCACCATGAAATGTCTCATCACGTTGTTAAGGTTGTTAAGGGACATAGTAACTCATGTATGCATTTATAATATAAGTTAGGATTATTATGAAACATGGCATCCTAAGCAAACTACGTGTACGAAGTACAAGGACAATAAGTCCCACCGACATAACAAACTGCGTCTTTACTCATACACGAATGTACGTACAACAACGAATACAGCTGAAACTTTCCGTTTGACCAAAAAGTCTGCAGAAGGCCTTAAATTCACGCGACAAAATATCTAACTTAATTTTAACTAAAATAATTATCATGGTGTGATATAACCGGGTCACTTATGAGAAATATAAATGTAGATTTTCGAAATAAATTCAAGTATTTATTTCGAAAATTTACATTTATATTATCTTAGTTAGTCATCGCACATTCTGATTTAAGGTGCGCCATAATGTTAATCTTTACTAATTAATCTAGTAAACCTGCAAAATCAACATAATGTGTAATGAAATGTAAACAATATTAATTTAATAATATTTAGCGTCATCATTTTAAATAGAGGTACATTTTAAGGATTTAGATAACATTAATTCACTTGGGAATGGCCAAATATTATAATAATACAAAACCTTGTAAATGTTGATATTTTCGGGTTAAGCCGTCAAGTTTATGCCAAAGGGTCCTTAGTCAAGAGCACAGCGACCATGTCATGGCGGTGCGCGGTGACGTCACGGTCACAGTGGCGTGAGATGTGTCACTCACGTAACTACAAGGCTCTGTTGAATCCGAAGCTGGCTGGAAAAAAAAATATTAACGCACGTTGTACAATTTGTTTTCAGATCTAATAGACACAAGCTTGTGTTGTTCGTGTATTTCCTTTTTTTATATTCGTTGTCTTACAGTAGGGTTGCCAGAGAGCTCTTGTACCCATATTTAACCAACTATGGTTTCAGATCCCACGTCATAAAGGGTAAGCCTATTACCGCCTATTGCGCACAGGCCCACACTCCATGCTGCAGACAGAAATAACTGATAACACTGTAGCCAATCTAGGAATCCAGCGCAATACACATAGTCACATTTATCAACACGGTGCTACCGAAGCAGAAGATTCCTTTAATTTCCGTTTTATTCCAACAAAGATGCGACTAAATAGTTTCCATAGAATAGGAAAACTTTGAAGCACAATTCGCTTATAGCTAACTCTAACAAAAAGGAATCGCAATGCTGCCAGCAAAAGAAAAATACGACTAGCCGCTCTGCTAACACAGCATCTCTTTAGCAAACTTTGGAGTAAGGATTCCAAAGCTGTTTAAACTTTCCTGACGTAGCGCGCATGAATCATTCAGCTCATAAACCAGCGTGCTCATATAAATTGATACAGTTATCACACATTCCTACCAAACAACATAAAATTTCATAGCCCGCTCGTACCGCTTTATTAAAATGTAATGAGCTTGCAAAACATTTTCATTAACTTCTAGACACGAGGGAAGACGCCAAAACTTGTTGTCTTCTCTTGTTTATATGCTAATGTGTTCGCGTGCAACCGAAACGACTATTTCACTACACAATTTTGAATTCTAAAACTGAAGATTTAGGTACATTTTTGGACGGCAAGCTTCGGGAAATGAGGAGCGATAAACGTCCCGGAGAATTAGAAGGATTTCGTATATTACTTTTTTTGTTTCGTTTGTTTATTTTGGTTAGAGTTTCAGTAAATACAGTTAGAAGATATCGCACCCTTAATAAAACAGAGACTTATCTCAGTATTTTGGATTAAACAAATTTCAACTCTATTGCAAAGATTTAACACAAATATACCTACTATTAGAATTTAACATATACAATTAGAGTTCAAATAGCCTTACTTTCAAATTTCGAGTTAAGTCGTTGTTTTATTAAGACTGCGATATATGTAGCTACAAGGTTTGGTAAGTGGTAAGAAAAGTTTTATTTGATTGTTTCTTGTTTATCATACTGAATTAAAACTTGTGCGTATACTGTTTACATATAGGAAAGATTCTCTAGAGTAATCAATATCATATCAATCAATAATCCCTCTCTCTATCATTGGACTAACCATTGTCTAACTACATACTGAAATTTGAATAGTCTAGTACGAAATAAACGGTATCAAAGATTTTTTTTGTTCCAGGGCTCTAACATTATTCAATAACTTCTGATGACTTATAGTATGATATAATAATAATAATAATAACGTTTATTTTCTCACCACAATATACACATGTACAAATAAACTATTACATAATTCGGTTTACAACATATATTGTGGGAGACTGGTGCCTAAGCTAGGCTCGAGGCCTGTGTTTCAGGACACCAGGTCCCCACCCCTTGGTATAGTACAAATTATATAATAGTACAAAAGAGGACAATAACAATAACATTAATCAAATGAAAATAATAATAATAAATCATAACAACAATACAAAAAAGAAAAATGTTATTAAAGAAAAAGTCACTAAATTTGATAAAAATACAATGTAAAATGTAAAAATGTAAAAACATGTAAAAAAGTGTAAAAACTGATATACTTCTACGAGGCCCTAAACAGGATGTCAATAAAAGTCAGTAAAGCGCATTTAATATTCCTGATGTTAATTTCACTTAGAGATTATTCTAACGGCTTTCTTCTATTGAATGATTATAGAATTACAATTATGTCCTTCAAGTATATTTTAACATAATTACCCAGATCGTAGGCTTCTTTGCAAACTTAGTAAAATAAAAACATTCCTTGATTATTTATTCCTTCATTTTAATAATATACATACTCACTTGTAATAAAGTTCATTATCCATCATTATGGAAGGTACTTCCCCAATTGTGTTGTAGTTTCAATCCAATCTGGTGCGGTTTATTACTAATGTTTACACGACGCGTCTAACCTCGCCACAACCATAAACCAATTAGTGGGGATACTGGCAACCGGTCGGGCATATTACCAGTATTAAATCCTGGCTTTTGCCCGCTCATCTACTGTAATATAATTCGATTTGTGAAGTCTCCCCGAGAACGCATTACTCTACGTTGATCTATTCTGTGTGTCCTAAATTAGGATTGTTTATATCGATAATAGAAATTGCTTCGTTGGATCGTAGTCGTAAGTTTACGCTAACGAAATTATGTAATAACCGAATAAATTTTTATTTCGGATGAACTTTTATTGTATATTGTAGTAGACAACAAAAAATTTTGAATATAGAACCTTAAAATATCTGAAGTTTGACGGTGACTATAGCTGTAATATCGTCTACTTAAAAGCCTACAGGAACACAACGAAAATTTGTTAACTGCAATCTTTTAAGGCATTAATTTTCAACCAGGTTGACAAAATCATGATGATCATGTACGGTTACTTCAAACAGCACAAGATATTTATTGTATCTTATTATGTCTGGTTATTCACAATACCACACTCGGTGCTCTTAGTCGTAGTAGCGAGTACCTATACCACTGCAATATCAGTTCAATTAAGCAGAATTCACAGATTTAATCACCACGACCACCGTAATCTGCTTCTCATAGTTAAGATTGCGGACGGTCAGCTGACCGTGACCACTTTGTAGACAAGCTTATTTCATATTCAAATATATCAACATCAAGTCAAACTCAAGCCTATCCATAATTAAAAAGGTACCAAATGAATTCAAGAAAAGTGAAAGTGTTTTTCTGGTAAAACATAATAATATGTGGCTTCTTAAAAATGTTACACGCTCATAATTGATTTGTAAGACTCTAGGACACAGTATGTCACCGCTAGAGGTTGGGTGTAAACTGGTAACAAACTCGTCAGTCATACGTGTCGGACGTCAATTCTGTCGACCATCAAATTAGGTTATCCTTCGTCCGTCTGCCAGGACAATCGGATTGCACGGCACTTCAACTCGCTTATTAGATTTCGTACTGGAATCGGCTCGTCGAATATGAAGCCTTTTTCTTTTTTTATAGTTTTACCGACATACATACATATTTTAGTGATATTAACCAAGCTAAAAATACTCATATATTTTATGTGAGGTCTGAAGTCGAATTCCTTCAATAAACTGTCTAAATCCTTACGGATTTAGACAGTTTATTGAAGGAATTCGACTAAAGCCCGTAAGGGCTTTTAGTTGTACTGAAATATCAATACAAGTTTTGGACTTTAGTTTACAACATAATATATATATTTTATATAACCATCTTTATCTATGTATGTACAAACAAAAGTATATATAGGTATATGTTTATCCATTGTCAAGTACCTATAGTACAAGTTTTGTTTAATTTGGGATAGATGGTGTTGTGTGTATGTGATAGAATATTGTTATTATTATTATTATTAGCAGCCCATTAAGTCAGATGCTTCAGCAGAGCCCTATAATTTTCTATCCCTGACTATCAAGTAATTGTTTGTATCTTTAATCTCTTTTCTTTCTAGTAGCCCATCCTATTGGCTATCAGGAATCAGCCTTATTTTGCTTCTACTTCATTGTACTTTGCCACCCACGTTAGGTATTTTGACGTGATCAGATTTTCAACACTTTCATATCACGCTATATGTAAATTCGTCAAAATTTTAAATAATTCATTATTCTGTCACTCATCACAAGTTTAACGTGTTAATGGAATTTCGATACAACGTCAAATTGAATAAACAAACAGTGTTTAAAAATAGACACTTCGTCCCAGGATTGTTTTACATCAAGTGCATCGAAATAACTGGCGTGCACCATGTGAATGGAAACATAACACTTTGATCAGTTGCTTGTTATCTTTTACTAGAAATGTTTATCATGTAACATGATATACATAACATGACACATGTATATCCTCGACCGGTTACATAGAGGTCTCGTCTATGTTTAGAGGCTGAGCTTAATGTCGAGTAAGAAATGAAACAAAACAAACCTTACATACTGCGTAGTGATATAGTCACTTTGATTATTTTCTTGTTACGTTAAGGCAGTAGAATCTCGCTGGCAAGGCAGTATAGCTTGCTGATTTCAGCATGAATGGACCGGCTCGACCGGGGAAGGACCCTCTCACAGAATATCGACCTAAAAAATCAGTATTCCGACTGTTGTGTTTCGTTCGGTAAGTGAGAATGCCGGAGGCCCAAACACCCTCTCTCACCCTTTCCGCACCTTTTTCTCTCCACTTCCTTTCCTAAAGGTTCGGCAACGCGCAAGTGATGCCTCTGATGTTGCATGCGTTCATAGGCTTTATACGTTTGCTAGTATGCCAAGTTAGTTTAAAAAAAATACTGACTTTGCATCAATTGTTTTGGTTAGATTCCCACACAGGCAAGTATAATCCAGTAAAACGCATTGTGTAGATATTGATAAATATATATCATAGTAAGAATAGCAACGCAGTATTAACAGCTACATTATTAAATAATACGTAACTACTGTATTAACTTAAAGCTGTGGCAACTGACTATCTAACGACCCGACAAAGTAATTTATATCACGTACACAACTAGCAAAGGATCCAATCAAATAATATAAAGAAGTGTAACTGGAGCTAACAAAAGTATGTGTATTAATTTATATATATAAATTACTGTATGCGGATGATAAAAAAATTTATAAAGTAATTAAAAATGTAAATGACTGTCAAGAATTGCAAAATGATTTAGATAATTTATGTAAATATTGTAAGAATAATAACCTTTATCTTAATGTTAAAAAATGTAATGTTATTACATTTACTAGAAAAAAGAAAAACATAGTACACAGTTACTCGCTTAACAAAGAAACCATTAAGAGAGTGTCCGAGGTGAGAGATCTGGGGGTTCTAATAGATAGTAAGCTTATTCTTGATCAGCATGTCGCATCCGTCACCAATAAAGCGTTTCGTATGTTGGGATTTGTATTAAGAATAACAAAGGATTTTAAACGTCTAGCCACCCTATTACTTCTTTACAAAACCATTGTCCGGCCAATATTGGAGTATGCGTCTGTGGTGTGGAATCCCCAGTATAACGTATATATTGATCAAATTGAAAGGACCCAAAAGAAATTTATGAAACACATCACTTGGCGATGTGATAAAAATTTAATTACATCACATGCTAATGAATTGGTTGTGTCGAATTTCCCTACCCTAGAATTTAGACGTGTAAAACATGATTTAGTTTTTCTTTATAAGATTATAAGCAATCATGTGGACTCCCCTTATCTTTTGAGTAAAATAAGCTTTGGATGTCCACGACTTAGTGCACGAAAGAAGTCTGTCTTTCATATTCCTGTTGCTAAGACCAATTATGGTATGAACACTTTTACCCGAAGATCTTGTCGAGCATATAACAACTTAATTGAAAGTAGTGAGAGCAATGATGACATAGACATATTTCATATATCTCTGGCTAAATTTAAAAGATCGCTTGCCAATAATCCGTCACAATAGTTAATAATACATATCATATAATACAAATATTATATTGTTATACAAATTGTTACTTATCTTGTTTGGTTCTATAGTCTCTTAATAGTATTTTAATATCCGTCACAGAATGTTAAAGCAATGTGTGGAAACTCTTCTGGTTTATGTATTATTTGTATTTTACTGTCTTCATGTTATATATCATCTGTTTGTTTCCCAAAGAATAATAAATAAATAAATAAAAATAAATAAACAAGTTTAGTACTAAGATAATTTTCAGTTTTTACGCGACGAAAATGAACTTCATCATCATCATCATCGGGCTATAATAGTCCACTGCTGGACATAGCCCTCCCCTAATGAGCGCCATAGCGCCCTGTCTTCGGCTTGCCGTATCCAGCATCTGCCTGCAGTCTTTCGCAGATCGTCATCCCATCTGGTCGGAGGGCGTCCTACACTACGTTTGCCGAGTCGCGGTTTCCACTCCAAAATGAACTTAGTATTTATAAAACAGAAATTCTAGCCAAGTTTGTTCATCTAAATGTTCTAGACCCGCTATAAAATTCAATTGCCTTCTTAGCATAGCAGCATTAAACAATGAAATGACTGCCAGCTAACAAAAGTATGTTGATGTATCGCCTTATATTCATATGAAATCTTATTATACGATAAGAATTATATTTGCATAACTGGCAAAGAATCACAAAGAAACACATCATTATTTTATATATGGTTATACCAAAAAAACGTGATTCAAACAATTTTAAGTTTTAAAAATAGCGAAAGTTAAACAGCAAGCCTCTTCCTGCTGAGGAATATATGAAAATCCTGGCAAAACTCAAGAGTTTTATAAAATATATAACCTTTATAAAATGCAGGAATGCAAACATATAAATATAAAATAAAAATATAAAACAAAACTGAATATAATTTATTATTTATTTATTAGTATAAACAAATGTACAACATAACAGTATACACCAAATCGTTGTACAAGTTAAAACTTATATCTAACATTATATACATTTATATTACCCGACATAAGGTTTATATCATTTATTATTACATCTGCTTACATGAGTACAATAAAAGATTCGTAACTTAGTAACTAACTAAATATCTATCATCTCATAAAATCTTAAACAACTACGACTCACATCCATCCATCCCGAAGCAAATAGATCAAATTCAGATTCTGATGTCAGAAGCATATTTAATAAGGTTAGTGCACGAACAAGGAGCGAGTGTGCATGCGCCACTGTACGTGCATAATTATAGTTTATCAAAAATTCAAAATGCGAACAAAGAACAGGTTACATGACGGATCTATTTTATCCTTTCCAATAATAGAAATGTTAAGTCTGTTTTATAGTTTTCCCCTATTTTACGCATCAACAGAACAAATAATCGTCACAGTTTACACAGAGATACTTAACTGACTAGTTAACCAGAGATACACGGACTATTTTTAGGCCAGAAAACAGCAACGAATCTCCAAGTTCACACCCGCAAGCAAAGACATTAAAAGAGATGTCTTTGCAATTTTAACACATAAAACAATAATTAATGTAATTTTGATATATAGGTATTTTTCAAAATATAGTTTGTCAAAATATTAATAGGTATATTAACGTTCTTCTAACTGATTTGAACACGATATATCCATATTAGTAGTTGTCGATCTAGTGTAAACCAACAAGCCTATTTACACTGCCCTTTCCATTTTGTTTAGAAAAAGAGGCTTCTCGTGTCATACTCAAAGTTCATTCACCGCCCTAGCTATACCGAGAGTAAAGCCGTTGTTTACCGAATCAAGTGTAAGCTGCAAAATGTTTTAGACGACATAAAACTGGTAACAAGCTAACGCTCCAGTCTTCTATAAAAACATGACACACTTTGTTGAAATTAGTTTCTCCAGGGGACTTTAAATTGCTTTGTAACCCGGGATAGACTAGTGAGAGATGCTTATCTCGGGTAAGTGGGTACGAAACTTAAGGCATGCAATTGGCCGGTGTAGATGCGTCTTTGTTCTGGGTAGATAAGATTTTATATACAGATAATAGAGTTAAAATACAAAGTGACTGCCTGAATAATATATTGGTTATTATAATTAATATGTCAAAAGAAATTTATTTGAATTTCGTAAACGTACAGTAAATTAAATACTTGGAAGTCAACACTTTTTTTTTAAATACTTATATTTTGGGTTTCAATTACCAGTATGATTGTTAATTTCAGCTAATCTAGAATGCTTATTACATAAGTGAGTTCACGTGGCTTTCTTGGTTGCAAATCCAATGCTTTATCTATTAAGCTACTGCTGCTTGTTAAATGATGTTGTTTTTAGAAATTAAACTACTTTATACAGATTTCATTAAGGCTTATTTTTCTAACATAATCTATATATTTTAGTTAAGTATTTATATTAACACTTTTCCATACTTGTGCATCGTAAAATACGTTATAAAATTGACTTATCTAAATTTAGAATGTACGCATATGCGTATACTATTTCTGGCTGCAAGCTGTCCCATAACTCTAAATGGCATTCGAACGCTTTGATCGCACGCCACTAACACAAGACCCGTAGTCTAATCGCAAACGAATCGTGAGTGACCCAACACAAAATGCCTGAAGCAGTATTTTTAACGCCACACTTGGCCGTTTTTCAAACTCCTAAACTTTTATTTGGATGAAAATATATGTTTGCGTTTTCCATTGTCCGAAGAGGGTTTTTAAAATCAGAAACAAAAGAGGATAGAGTTATGACGAGCTGAATTGCCCGCTATTGTTGTAGACCGACCGGTCCGTTTCAATTTCAACATTAACAGCCCATAGTTGAAACACTTTGTTGACAACGTCGAAAAATAACGTTAATGAAAAGAAAATACCGCTAAAGAAAAATATTTGAAATAATTTGGACGAACGTTGGGATTTTGCCGATATAAATTGGGGCTGAGGTCAGAAGTCAATATATAAATTGTTGTTTAATGTTCTAAGCTTGGAGAAGTTGTGTCTGCATTTTGTTTAAATTATATTTTTGTAGACCTTAGTTTCTGATTGCATGCTCAAGTCAATTAAGCCGCACTCACTGCTTCATCGAGAGTAGTGCTTTATCGCTGGTAGCAGAGTGCTGCATAAATTGGAAAGTCCCAATTAATGCTAGTATCGAGCGGAATTGTGCCTATATACTATTCAGACTATTGCAGTCGCGAAGCAGATTTGCATTCCAACTCAAAGGCATAATAGCCGTTCTTGTTACTACATGTGACGTTTTTTTTATGGTAAGAGTGGATGAATTACTTACAAGAAGATAATTAGCTTATTCGAAAAAAAAATTAATTTGTTATAATGAAAAACAAGAAAACCATCATAAAGTCTACATTCTATTCCATCAACAAGATTTTCCCACATCAACCTAGCTCAAGCAAAAATCTTAATGAGACAGGATAGATTACTCACATTTTCAAGGACTTTACCCACTCTCTTTAGCGCGCACCTAACCTACCTCACGATATCATCCTACATCATTAAAACGAGATACTCTTTGAAAAAGAAACGAACGAAACATGATTACTCACATTTGCTTATCTATTGAAACTGGTATAAGTGTCGCGTTTGACGGAATAAAATACAGTAATACGCTCATGTTTATAATAAGTTAGACCGGTTTTGCATATGTTCGACGTCATATTTATTATTTGCGCCGTAATTAAACCACTAATGTTCCTCTTAGCGTAAATATAAACTCTGTCGATCCAAGCATGGCGAATTTATTCACTTATATCCTCAATTACTGCATCGTCCTCGTCCCGGCAAGTACCAACACGATTACATTAAAAAAATTAATCTAAGAGAGTGTATTGTTCACGTAATAATCCATTTGTTTCATATCTAGTACGATTATTTCTTTTTTATTGCCATCTCGGTTTATGTTATCTGAGAGATATTTTTCTGTTTTTTCTTCTTAATAGAGTAGCGCTAGCAATACTCCGAATATTAGTATTTTCTCTAGTTTTTGTGTAACAAGTTTCTCATTAGTGTTTACTCTAATTATGATGTGACTAGAATTTCTTTTGACATTTTTTTTTTCATAGCTCCAAGCTCAATTCTCATGTTTTGTTTTTCATATTGATAAATAATATGTCCAGGCAATGATAAGAAAATGAAGTATATATTCACTTCAAAATGGCAAGATATATTTTTGACTGATTTTCAGATTGATTTAGAAAGATTTAGTTTCATTTAGATTTGCCACAAAGCTAGTTATCTGCCTTGCGAACTTTATGTTTACTAGAATATTTCATTTTGAAATCATTACAGATTTCAACATGGTTAGTTTAATGTCATACAGTAAAACTTCAAGAAAATGTTAAGTTAAGTACTATATGACTATATAATTATTTGACTACCACCGTGGTGCAGCGGTATTGAATGCGGTTGCTGCGGGGTTCAAATTCCGGGTAGTGGCAAAACAAGTTATTTGGTTTTTCTGTTAGGAAATCTCAATAGTAGCCTAGAGTTAGGAAATTAGCGATATTAGACACATCCGTGCCTCGGTTATCAAGTTAAGCCATTGTTACTGCTCCTGATCTCTCTCCTGTCTGGTCGTATTACCGCTTCATCGGATAAAGACAGTTATGGAACAGTGATTGCACCTGTGTTTGCGCATACACTTGTGCCCTATAATATCTCCTGCGCAGATAGCCAGTCATCGTTATTAAGATTTGCTGCCGTGACCGAAATTCGGTTACGGCGGCCATAATAATTATTATATGTCATCTCACAATTATATCAATGCCCTAAGACGGCCTATGCACTTAGCATAGGCCGTTTTAGGTACGATTTTCAACTGGAAATTAAGTTAAATCAATTTTATTTGCATGTGATGAGCTCGCCAAAGCACATAGTATACATGGTAGTGCTAGATTTAATTAATACATATGTACATACATAATATCACATTTATTATCCATAAAGGAGAAAGCAATTGTGTACCGCAGCTATGCTTCGCCAACAATTTTTTAAGTTCCACGATATTGGGGACAACCTTATTGACGTTTGCCAGGCATACTGCCAGGCTGTGTGCTCTTGCTGATAATGTTCTCAGAATTTGCTCAACCCGAGAATTAAACCGATATCAAATAAAAACTTATAGCACGGCACCAATGATTGATGAATAAAAGTAGTACTGAATAATTAAAGAAATGATGGACGATGGTCCTATTCTACGATATAATTAAACTTAAAATAACTGGCTTTTGATGCAACTTCATCAAGCTGGTCTACAGTCAGCCCAAAAATCTTAGTCAAAATATTTAAAACTAAAAAAATGTGTGTTTAATAAAAGCAGCACGTAGTGTGGAACCGTGTCCGGTAGCCAGCAATCGACTCGCTCCCTATGAGGTGGAATCTAAAACTGGCATAATAGGTATGCGAGTATACGTATACAACTCAGCCTACAGCGTCGTTAATATAGGCATGAGACTTTGTATAGTTCAAAATAGAAAGTACACAAACAGTATTCGGAGAAATTTATTTCCATCCATAACATTATTATGATTATATTAAAACATTTCTCATTGTTTTTATTAACCCTTTTCATAGTGTCTAAAATTTAAGAGGAACAACTCCTGTAATCATTTGTGTTAGTAAAGTTGTTAGGGTCTACAAAGGTTCCCTAAGGAACTGTGTAGCTCTCACTTAGAACTTTACTGTGACCGTCATAGCGCGTTTTAGGTTCTACAATTTAGCTAGAATGTTCCAATAGTGTATTACGTTCAAAATTTTGTGGTTTGGCAGGTATTAAGTCTAATTTATATAACCTAATTAATATTTAACAGGCGAATATGAGTTTATTTTTTTTCTAAGATGTACCATATTTATATAATTGAAATATTTACCCTCATTATCTATAGGTACATTGCTGCCATCTAAACGGAAGTTCATTTATGCCTTCACGATAGAACTCCGGGGATCTAGATTCCAGAAACTGTGTGAAAGCATTTTGTACTGCCTCCTGGGAAGTAATTATTTTATCATATAGAAAATTGTCCAAATCACGACAAAAAATGTAGTCCGTTGGAGCAAGGTCTGGCGAGTACGGAGAAACCGAGTCTCTAACTGCAGCTCCTGTAGAGTAACAACGGTTTCTCGTGCAGTGTGTGGTCTTGCGTTATCATGGAGCAATAATGGTAAAGATCGATTCACAAGTCGGGGCTGTTTCACTGCCAGTTTTGCCATCATTGTTCGAAGTTCGGTACCGTAAACATCTGCTGTTATTGCTTAACCAGACCTGAGAAAGCTATAGTGAATAACACCATAAAGAGATCATCAAACAGTTACCATTACCTTTTTATTGGTAAACTTTACTTTAGGGCACTATTGCGGCGTTTGACCTGGGGTGAGCCATTGCATTTTTCACTTACGGTTATTGTAAGGAATCCACTTTATGTCACATGTCACAATTCGATTCAATATTTCTTTATTTCTGTACCGATTCAACTCGACCAGGGAAGTACTAACCTCTTACAGAATATTGATATAAAATAGCAGTGTTCCTGTTGTTGTGTTTCGTTTGGTGAGTGAGAGTGCCGGAGGCCCAATCACCCTCTTTCCCCCTTCCCGCTCCTCCTTCCCATTTCCTTTTTTTCCTAAAAGGTCAGCAACGCGCAAGAGTTGCTTCTGGTATTGCAGGCGTCCATAGGCTACGGTGACCACTTACCATCAGGTGGGCCGTAAGCTTGTTTGCCACTTTAGATGAATAAAAAAAAAGTTTTAACACGCATTTCTTTCTGCAGATCAGTCAAATCATGAGGCACCCATTTTCATATCTTTTTATCTTATTGATTTGATGCAAATGAGCCAATATTGTTGGTAGGGTAGGGTAGGGTAACGTTAAACCATGCCGCTAATTCCTAGGTAGTTTGACTCGGATCGGTTTCCACCATTTCCTTCAATTCAGCGTTATTCACCTGTGTGGGTACTTTTCCACGTGGTTCGTTCTTCAAGTCGAAGTTTCCATTACGAAAGTGTTTAAACCAAAAACGCAAGGTGCGTTCATTAGCAGTCTCCTCTCCAAACGCAGCGTTGATATTGCGAGCAGTTTCTGCCGCGTTAGTGCCGCGTCGGAACTCGTATTCAAAAATGACTCGGATTTTCGAAGTATCCTACTTCCCCGTGTAAGCTGAATAAAAAAACAATTGAAATAATATTGTCTTCTGTTTACGCGAATGTTATTAATTGCAATTAAACTACTATATACGGATTTTATCGGAAAGTGTAAACTTAAATATTAATAGTTTGAATAATTTTCATAATTTAATTAGCTTAAAAATTTGTAAAGTTTAATAGTATCTATTAGTAGTATAACAGTTTCAAAATTTTGTAATAAAGTGTAAAATAAATAACGCGATAAAATCCGTATATACTAGTTTAATTTCAATAAATAATTGAATGACGAAAATTGAATGTTGCACATTTTTTTAAAGAAGTGTTTTATAGGTATCCTGTGTAAAAAGTTTCACTCAAAAATCTCACACCATGAAGGTTTTATGTCAATTCAATGTATCTATTACTATGCAACGGCAACTTAATACTTTAACCCCTATTACGTATATGTTTATCCATTGTCTAGTACCCATAGTACAAGCTCTGCTTAGTTTGGGCTAGATGGTGTTGTGTGTATGTGGTAGAATATTAATTAATAAATTTAAATAATTTAATTACTCAACTGACCATCATGACATTCACATATACGTTGTTAGGGGTACAGAAAAGGAAGTAGAGTATACAGTAATTTATTTTCTAGATGAAATAAATTTTATCCAGAAAAAAAGCACTGTTCCCGAGCGAGCGAAACCACGAACAAAAGCTAGTTATCAATAAATAAGCTTAGGCACAATATTGATAACATATTCTCATACATTTTATTATCTATGTGTAGGTGCTATATTCGTTTTCTTACATCCCATATAGAATGACGAGGGAATTACTAAAAAATTAAAAATTGCCTCGGGTGGTTAACATATGACTATCTGAAACCATTTCACGAAAAAAAACACTACAATTATTTTCCAAAAAAATAATCCAAATAAAAAAAAATATGGTCAGGGTTATTCTATATCACCAGTAGAATGCGTGGTTAAAAAGAATTACACGAATTTAAAATCACCGTGTATAATGGATATATATTATCATACTATGTATATCTAAGCATAGGTCCTAATGTAAAACCTGTGCGTAGCTACATGCCTGCCGCTAGTAAAACCTATCTATCATACGAAATCGCTGGACATGTTTTTCAGGATCACGATTATTGGCTAGAAACAAAGTGGCCAATATTAAAAAGAAAGATAAAGAATTCAAGACTCCGTGCTATTATAAAGAATTGCCGACAGCAAAATCCATTAACACTGGGTGTTCTTGGAACAAAGCCCAATTCCTCATGATTAGCAGTCCCACGTAATACATGGCAAGTTTATTATCGTATGCAAAATTTCGTAATAGGAAAACTCAATAACACTGTATAGATGACATAGATCGACTACATAATATATATTACCGGTGCCGCTTCAGTCACTTGCAATACATCATAATGGTGTACAACGTGTTTAAAAAAAAATATACATATTTATTTTCATACTATCTTGGCTAGTAGGTAGTTAGGCTCTGAACTCCTGTAGGGTGGATTCCGGACTGGTCCTGAACTGTGTTAAAGCCCTTAACAAACTTGGCAGGAAAAACACAGTCAGGCTTGTGTGGGTTCCGGGGCATGCAGGTGTGCAGGGTAATGAAGAGGCTGACGAATTGGCCAGGAAGGGCTCGGAGCAACTATTTGTTGGCCCCGAGCCATTTGTAGGACTCTCTGAGAGTACCGTCAAGGCAGCTATGAATGCACATGGCAATGATAAACACAGGCGGGAGTGGATGGCCCTTAGGGGTCTGGAACACTCCAAGAAATTCATTGCAAACAGAGCCACGGGCTTCACCCGGAAGTTCTGCGGGTACAACAAGGGCCAAATACGCCTGCTCATAGGAGCGTTTACTGGTCACTTTGGCACCAATGACTTCCTGTGCAGATTGAGTTTGACAAACAATTTGATCTGCAGAGCCTGTGGTGAGCGGGACGAGTCCATATTACACCTACTGTGTGAATGTGACGCGTTGGCTGGACTAAGCATGGGTCTGATGGGGTTGGCATATCCGAGCCCTGAGGACTTCAGGCTTCTCCCTCTGAAGTGTACGCTGCGATTGATGCAGTACATTCATAGGGAGATAGCTAAGGTATAGATCTCGGGGCCGACACAAATGATCCCACTGGGTCGAAGTGTCGCCGGTCTGCACTGACTGGCCCCCGTAACAAGATAAGATAAGATAAGATTTATACTATCTTTTGCTCGCGGCTTCGCTCGCGTAAAAATAGGTTATATTAGGTGTAACAGTAGTTAATTAAAATAAAATATTACTCGGTGATTTTTAAAATCTATTGAATAGTTTTAGAGTTAAATAATTACAAACAAAAAATCTTAATAATAATAATATCAATCACATACAAACAATACCATCTAGCCCAAACTAAGCAGAGCTTGTACTATGGGCACTAGACAATGGATAAACATACATATATAAGTACTTTTTTTGTAAATATGTAAATATTATACATAGAATCAAATCAAGACAAACATCCATGTCCATGTATAGAAATGTTTGACTTGTGCGGGAATCGAACCCGCGACCTCAGGCGTGGCAGTCGGTTACACTAACCACTGCGCCATCGAGGCCGTCGCAATCAAATCTTTCCTCTTTATAATTTTAGAATTTATTCAAAACGGACACAGATTCTGTAGCACAGTTTATTGCAAATAAACTGATTGATTCATTGACAGGTAAAATGCGCACCAAATTGTATGTTGGCTCAATGCAGCGTGTCCCTTGATTGCACGCGAGCTATCGTACGATAGGCGCGGCTTGACGAGTCGCCTGCGCCTTATTGCAATCACATAATTTCTACTTAATTTTTGTTTTTTATTGACTGGACGGCGTAGCGTTTTAAGTGTTCGCCTCGCCACTGCTTCTATGCCGAGTGTTGTGAGTTCGAATCCCACATGGGACATAAATTTGTGTGATCCACAAATGGTTGTTCCGAGTTTAGATGTTCAGTGTGTCCATAGTTAAAACTTTTGTAAATACCTCCGTAACACAGGAGTCCTTCTAAGTACTAACTAGCTAGTAGTAACTAGCCTCTATAAAAATATATATATTGTCTTACGTTTCCACGAATGTTATGTTCACATTTATATATGTATAACGTAACTTTAATAAACTCTATAGCAGATTTGACTTTGATGTATTTACTAACAATCCTATCCAGGTATAAATAATGTAACCATTGTAACCTTTAGGGTTTACTTTAAGAGGACTGTAGATATAATTAGGAAGTACAATGAGAGAAGGTATAACAAATACACTTTTAATGTATTAAGATACAAATAAAAGAGACAATCTTTACTTATATAACTATAGTCAGGGCGTGGTTCGCTAAAGACTTGCTTCGTGGTCCTTGTATAATCAGGACACTTAGCTGGGAGTGTGAAAAAAACGCGATAGCTAATAAGCGTAATAAATGTAGCATGTGCAATAGAAGCCTTGACTTCTTTACGGATAGCTAATAGGCAGTACTCAGCAAAATTCAATTGTTTTATCTATAGCTAAATTTTTTATTAACTTCACATAATTATATTGTATAAAGTGATTAGATGTGTAAAATGTGACATCGCAGCACCAGTCAGCTTGTGACCACGGCCGGTGTAACCTGGTCGAAACGTCATGCATAAAAAAAGTAAACATTATGCATAATCGCGTTAATACCCGTTACATATTATATATAAAATGTGCATGTTATTCACATACTGTTATATGTTTTTTAATATGATAAATAGACGTTAATTGGCTTTCAAATTACTACATCTATTGCCATATTGTTATATGAGCTGTAAGTCTGCCACAATAAATAAATAAATTAAAAAAATATGTCAATGTTATGTAATATGAATGTTGTGTAGTGAATGTGCAAACGTGCTTAAAAGCAACCGAGACGTGAGGAGAAATGTAAATCATAGTAGTTTAATATAACATATAGATTTTAAAATTATATAAAAATGTAATGTTCATATAAACAGCGATAAAAGCCGTGTAAGGTAGTTTAAATACAATTAAGATATTTTTAGCTGGTATCTGCAGTACATCGCACCACTTTGAATATTATTGCAAGTGATAAAATCGGCAACTTGTATTACCGCAAACTTATATCATTATTATTTAAATTATTTATGAACAAAGAAAGTGATAAACGTCATATGTGTTGTTTAACAAACTGTTTACGTGGGAGCGTGTGATATGCGTGGTACATAAAACCTTCAGAGAAAACATACGCATGATAAATATGAACGCTATTGTTTCTTACGCTAGAGGTGAAAGCCTTATAGGGTTAATTTTAAGAAAATTATATTTATATATCAGTAGCGACAAAATAAAAGGTTTAAAGTACCTTAAATTAGCGTGCACGATATAATATGCTAGGACTGTAGCAAATAGAAATACATAGCGCCTGTCTTCATATCACTGTGAACACATATCATTGTGTGTGTATATAACATTGGACTATATATGTATATGTTTGAGCAGTATGGCAATAGTACAAACCTTTCTCTAATCTAATATATCCTTAAGCTTGCAGCAACTCAATCAAAAGTACAGCGATTGCTGTATTTTCGATTTAGGTGCTGCAAGCTACTGAATCCGAATTTTATCGCCATGTTTATTTAAAAACACTATTGTAACATAATATTGGAACTATTAAACTACTATTGTTTTGAATTTTATTACTATTTAAATTATTAAACTGAATATTTAGATTTAATTTTGCGCTTTTCTGCAATTTAAGCAGAATAGCTTTGTATTAGCGATGAAATGCACATATTGATCAAAGGTGTGTTACACCCCTATGAGAGATTAAAACATTAAGGTGCTTGTACACCACACAAGTAGCTCGTGCATTCGTTATACGCAAGCGTTCGATCTATGGTAACTTGTGCGAGTGGCACATTGCTCGGTCTACACAATGCATACAATCTTAGGCATGTTACCCGAGTCGTGTAGAACCATTAGCATAGATAGGCAAGACAAGTGTTATTTCGTTTATTTATTCAATCGAATGCCTTGATGGCGCAGTGGCAGTTAATACGATACTCTGCATAAGGGTTATGCATGAGGGTTGATTCTCGGGTCGCGAAATGTTATATAGGTTTTTTATGTCAAGAAATTGTCAGTAGTATTGCATGTAGTTTGAAATTGAGCCCAGTAGACAACAACAGACTTGCTCCCTATTACGTGCAACCTAAAATCATAGCTGGCAAAATGTAAATGTGTTTATTCCTATGGAGTATGGAGTGAGTATGAGTCTATATTACATGGGAACCCTATGTTCGACAAATTTTTATTGTCCTAATTTAATTTTGCATTTCGCGTTAGGAATATTTTTTTTGTCATAATAAGCTTGCCATAATTGTCTTTTGACATACTATTTCAGTAGGCATAAATTTATATCACTTAGGCTAATGCCTTTTGCTCAAATTGTTATTGGCATAAAGTTATAAGACATATTATTTATTCGCCTAATAGTTATTAGGCATAAATTTCAAAAGGATATCCAATATAACTTGGGTACCATAGTATAACTAAGTTAGGGTGCGGCGGGGGTGGCGCTAGGGCCACCCCTAAGCCGCCAACATGTTTATTTTATATACGAAAAGTATTTTATTAATAATTATTATGACTATAATTATCCGGTGTATAATTATGCCTATCAATATTATGCTTAAATATCATTATGCATAAACAAATTTATGCTTTAGAATAGTATGCTTAGCAATTATTATGCTTAAAAATAGTGCCTAAACAGTTATGCCAAATTAATAACTAACTATTATTAGGATCAGTAAAAGTATTCCATGTTAAATTATGACATATAATTTTATGCGAATAAATAGGGAACCATATTACATTTGCCTATATCTACCTCCGTGGCTTAGCAGTAATGTATGTGACTCTTGTGCATGAGGTCACGGGTCGCATCCCAGGTCGGGCAAAAAGTTATTGTGTTTTTGTGCTAAGAGATCTCAACAACAGCCCGGAGCTAGGCAGTCGGCGGTGTAGGACATTCCCGTGCTTCGGAAAGCACGTAAAGCTTTTGTTCCTGCACCTGATCTCTCAGCGGTTTTCTTAAATTACCGCCTTATCCCATAATGAGAGTTAGGAAACAGTGATTGCATCTGTGTTTGCGCAAACACTTGTGCACCAGAATCGCCTGCGAAGAGGGGTCGTCTCCGTTAAGATTGACCACTCTAACTGAAATATGGTGGTGGAGCTTTATATAAAATTCTACTTCTTAGTTTGGGCTAGATGGTTTTGTGTGTACATACACACAAAACCATCTAGCCCAAACTAAGCAGAGCTTGTACTATGGGTACTAGACAATGGATAAACATACATAAATACTTTTTTTTTTGTAAATACATACATATTATACATAGAAACACTCAGACCAAGACAGACATCCATGTTCATGCACACAAATGTTTGACTTGTGCGGGAATCGAACCCGTGACTTCAGGCATGGCAGTCGGTTACACTGACCACTACGCCATCGAGTATTCCACTTGCTATATTATAATTCATTCCTCCAACCAGACTGCTAGCAAATTGTTCGGATTCACAGAGTTAGCGTTTAAGCCGTCGTTGCCGTACTTCTCAAAACTTTGTCAAGAGCTATTTTGTGTCTGCTCTATGTAAAAATAAAAACCACATATAGACTAATACAATCTAGTACTACCGCGGGAGCCGTTTTTAAGCTTACACGCTACAGACTACAAAGGAAAGTTGTCATATTTACCTTAATCTGTTTCTTTTTTTAAACTATGACAATTTTATGAGAAAGTTGGCGAGAACAGTAGAAACTGACTTGCCCTCGAGGCATCGCTGCAGCCACTATGAATAAAATGATATAACTTCACGACATGTTAAAAGTTTTGCTGAACTGAATTCGATTTTAGAATCTAATGTTTCTCGCGAGAGGCTTGTGAGTTAAAAAAACAGAATATGTAAGTGCTGCCACTTGTTAAATCGACATTTTATGAGTGGTAAGTGGGGAAAGCAGTGATAAGCCTAATGGGAGACCGTTGGACTGCCACACAGAGGTCTCGAGTTCGATCCTTTTCTGAAGACTGGTGATGATAATAATGACTTTTCGAAGTTATGTGCGTATTGAATAATTAATAATCGCTCGCTGTAACGGACGTATGCGTTTCACTAACTTAAACATAGCTTGCGAAAAGTGTACGTACTACGGCTGTGCTTATCTTTTTGAATATAATAATATACTGGCATGAAGTTATACATATAATTGTTTGTTGTTCATTAGTATGCTGTAAAAAGCGGTGTATTTAAAATTATATTAAAAACCATCTCGATACGCTTGGAAAATTTAATTTAAAACAAATGAACTTGGTGTCTGTCCTAGATTAACAAAAAAAAAACAATCTAGAGTTTCGCGACGAACTCTTTGTGCGGCAAGGTGCATCGTATACAAAGTAAAATTTCATAGATACCAGCAAAACTGAACAAAGCTCCGACACGGACCAGATAAAAAGTATTAAAAGCACGAAGTTTGCTGAATTCTTTTTTTGTCGCTACAAAAGGTAAGCTTGGAACATTTTTGTGTTTTAAAAATATTAGGTCAGTAAATTTATGGAGGGCGTTTGGTTAACGCGTTTAAAATTACATCTTTTACTCCAATACTGACATTATTTAGGGTGACTATGCTTTTATTCAGTTCAGAGTCGACAAGTCATTCTGGTTTCTATCACTAAAATTATTATAGTGGGATTGGTTAAAAATATTACACCATAAGAAATTAAGTTAGATAAATATGCGGCTTTCGTTATTACCTCGTAGGGCCGTAAGTATTTGAAATATGTTTTGATTCGATAAAGCGTTGTGTTTTTCTGTCTCAATAAAATAAATAAACTAGACTTATTTAATTTTCCATTATTTTTAGCAGTAAATTTGCTTTTAAGATTATCTTTAAAGATTAGCCTTAAAAGGCAAAAATACAAGGCTTTTAAAATATCATATAACATAAATCCGCGAATTAGGCTGCCTTAAATTAAGGTGACGAAAATAAACACAAGGAACTCACAATTGATAAAAATAAAACTATTAAGGCTGACAAAAGAAAATTATCCTTAGACATATTTGTCGTATTTAAATTTCTCACTTCGCATCGAATGCGACATAAAGGCAGCATATGCAAATGCATCTCTATGTCGCGACTAGAAGGTAACAAATTGTATCATTCGGGTCCAGAGCAGCTATGAAACGGCTGCGTTTGTGAATTTTGTCGCGTCGCCTTCAAAACTGCATATTTATGTGTAGCCAAATATAAGGCGGCATGAGCTAGTATTTTTAGAGCTAGATGGAAATTTGACTACGAATGTTTCGTGTGCTTTTGTTTTGAGGTCATTGTGGCCTTTGTCTCCTTCTTTATGATTGTGTTGTCCTTTAACTTCCAGTTCTGAATTTTCATTATCGTTTACTGTCTAATATTCCCTTTGTTCCCTATCTATTCAAATGGTTCCGTAATTTACGTTGATACGTTTTTTATGATTGTGTTGTCCTCTAACTACCAGTTCTGGATTTTCTTTATAATTTTCTGCCGATAATTCACTTTCTATTCGAATTGTTCTTCAATAATAATGGGATAGTCATCAATTGACAATTTTCGATTCATGACCGTTGATACATTTTTTATGATTATGTTCTCCTGGAATTTCAGTTCTGAATTTTTATTATCAATTTCTGTCGATTATTCCCTTTCTATTCGGATGGTTACTTAATAGTAATGGGATTCATGACCGTTCATTATATATTTATTGTTTATCCGATACCTTGGCATAAGTTTTCGCTTACGTTTGCGGCTAATCGTGAGACCACACGCTCAAATTTTGATTCTGACGAAGGGGTATTGGGTTTTACTGTTAAGAAAGCTTCGTTAGTAACACGGAAAATGCTTAATAGACGGAATTATGTGGCCTTAATATGTGGGCTGGCAAATTATGGCTGCGTGCTCGTTCTATCTCTCAGGAGATATACCGGCATATGTATATCTATCGCTTTCGTTGAATTATCATCACTTAGCCATCCAATCAGTATCATGCTTATCAAGCATACTTGTTTAAATAAGCTTATAGTGCATTGATCTACGTGGTTATTTTAGTATATCTAATATCCTAAGTGGTGCGAGTTGGTACGTTCCTTTTTTCTTCTTTATTTCCATGGCTGTGAATGACGTCACGGTAGAAGAATTGGTGGTGGTGCCAGAATTGTCTTTAATGACTCAATATATTCATTTTAATACATAAAGAAAAAGCATTGTGTCTGGGTGCCGTCAGAAACAATTAAGAATTAAAGTCACACTCAATACTACATCAAAGAAAGCATAACAGCGAAAATTTGGTATAGATTCACGTACACACATGTCTATTCGACAATTCTCACAAAATTATATTATACTGTACTTCTATAATATTGAGGATGATTGAAATTATTATTAAATATCGATTTAAGTTACATGCACATATCTTCTCATATGCTCCCCTGTACCTGAACTGGGCAACTTACATAAATGGAAATTCAGTAACTTCCAGTACACCCACTAACCAATAAACTTGACCGTTCATAAGTGTTACATTGTGACCTAAATAAACAAATGGATTTTGATTTTGAGTAAAACGATAACCATCCAAAATGGAAGTGGTTCGGTTATTTTTTTGAGTCAATATAATATATATAATATAATATTCTATCACATACACACAACACCATCTAGCCCAAACTAAGCAGAGCTTGTACTATGGGTACTAGACAATGAATAAACATACTTATGTACTTTTTTTTGTAAATACATACATATTATACATAGAAACACCCAGACCAAGACAAACATCCATGTTCATGCACACAAATGTTTGACTTGTGCGGGAATCGAACCCGCGACCTCAGGCGTGGCAGTCGGTTACACTGACCACTACGCCATCGAGGCCGGCAAAGTCAATAACCCGTAAATATTGTTATTTAGTATATTATCTATCAAACAACAGTATAATAGAGCAGCGATAGCTCAGTGGGGAGACCAACAGACTGCAATGCAGAGGGTCTCGGGTTCGAACCCACGTCGCGCACCTCTGACTTTCAGAAGTTATATGACTTTTCGAAATTATGTGCGTATTGATTGACAATTATCGCCTGCTCCGTGCCTCGGAGAGCACGTTAAGCCGTCGGTCCCGGCTGCCATGAACATCTATGGCAGTCGTTATTGGGAGAAAGTCGACACAAAAGATCCCACTGGGTCGAAGTGTCGCCGGTCTGCACTGACTGGCCCCCACATATGATACATAATATAATAACATTAGCTGATTCGCGCCACTTCGTCTGCTTCGTATAGATTTACACCCACGTCATAACGAAAACAAGTGTTCGAACCAACAATAATCCAATTTACGTCCTATAATCCAAAGCTATGTGACATTATTATGTTAATTTCAACATAACACTGTGGCAAACGCTAGTTGAATCCAGTTTGAAATTCAAATCGCGCATTATACATATCAAGCGGGCCGTCTGTCTGTCTGCGGTAACGACGTTAAGGCAGTTAACCCGATGTCTAATTTGACAAATCTCGGCTAAATCCGGAGAACCGGGGCGACAGCGACGCCCTGAAGGTTTGGTTTGGGTAATATTATACATTTCTGTATTATTGTGCTTTGTTATACTTAGTATTTATTATGTAGTAGTTTTCGCTCGTGGCTTTGCTCGCGTAAATGTAGGCTAGGTAAAGGTATGTTAGTAATAGTACTTTTTTGGATGAAAGCGTAACAAATAAACAAACTCACATTCGCATTATAATATTAGTTAGGATATACTAAAATTATTGTGTAGAGTTTAATATAGACTCAAATACCGCTCAATCAAACTTAAATTTACGAGTGATGTCACATTGTCTTTATTAGAAATGCTTTCTTTGTGGTTTGAGTGCGTTATAATATTATATACAATATGGGTTACTTCGTAATAAGTGTGAACACGATATAAGTATGTGGATACGGATATATAGTAGAAAGCACAGCCTGTACACACTAAAATACGAAATCTGATAAAGTAACAAATATTGTTTTAACGTTAACTAAAAGGAGTTAGCTAACTTTGGGTAAAAAAATATTATTTTTTATGTACATGAAGGTGATGAACTGAACAGAAAAGCTATTTCTTAAATCACCAACAATAATCTTGTATTACTAAATATTTGACTTGAACACGTTTATATAAAGAAAGAAATAGCGCATATCGCCACACTCAGATTATGTCAGAGCCACGTCAGCCACGCGTGACAACCATAATAAAGCTGCTTTGAAGTATGTAGCATCTAATTCAATTACATAGTATATATTTGATAACTGGAATCTGCATCGCTGATCTAGTGATATAAAGAATTATATGGGGGAGGACTAAAACAGTTGCAGTCAACTAAAATGTTACTAGATTTTCTTACCAAATTCTTTGTAAAATAGAAATAAATCTATGCTGTCAACTAAATTCGGCAATAAACTAAATACTGTAGAATTAAAACTTGTAAAATTTTGGTATGATATACTTTTAGGACCCCCTTTAAGCCATGACACTATACTAAGTTCTGCACTAAAATAAAGATATCAATATTCCGTACGTGTCAATTCCCATCTCGTCGACGGTTGGCACTAATGTTGTGGCAATAAAATAAATATACAAGTACTAGGTATAATATGTGACTAATATACACTTTTACAAGAGATCACTATTTTAGAGTCCCTCATCGCCATTTTATTGCCCAGGACAGACGTTGCATACAAGATATAGATGTATAATAATATAATATATATTCTATCACACACAACACCATCTAGCCCAAACTAAGCAGCGCTTGTACTATGTGTACTAGACAATGGATAAACATACATATGTATTTTTTTTTGTAAATAGAAAATACATATATTCATACATACATACCTATTATACATAGAAACACCCAGACCAAAACAAACATCCATGTTCATGCACACAAATGTTTGACTTGTGCGGGAATCGAACCGGTGACCTCAGGCGTGGCAGTCGGTTACACTAACTACTACACCATCGAGGCCGACGGTATGGTTATGTGACAGCCATTCGATAAATAGCTTGAACTTGAACCGTATGAGGTGTAAAGGATTGATTCCGAGGTTAGGTAAACTAAAATTGATGATGGTTTCTGCCAAAAAAATCTTAATAGCGGCACGGAATTATAAGGTTATTGGTGTAAATTGTTTGTATCGATGTGCCTCGGGCAACACGTAACGCCATTAGTTCTACGACTGATCTATCTCCGCTCGTGTCCAAATGCCATTCGAGTGGATAGTGAGAGTGAGGGAATAGGGGGTGCACTTGTGTTTGTACATACACTTGTGCACTATAATATATTCTACGCAGATGGTTTTCGTTCAGATTGGGTACTGTTACCTAAATTTGGTCTAGGGTTCATTATTTTAGCCTAAAACTTAAAGAAAGACGCTATCATAGCATTTTTTATTCTGTCATGCCGAGGTCTCGACTTTGATTCCAAGTCACGCCCGTCTAATTTTCCGAAGTAATCTGTGTATTTAATATGTATGTAACTATAGCTATATTTATCAATTAAAGTAAACATCGTCAGAAATTTTACATTCTTGAGAATTCTCCATAATATTTTAGCTAATGTATCAAGTCTGCAGGAGCGACATATTTCATACATCAGCGAAATTGATATTAACATATTATGATCTTAGTATCTGCATTATGGAAAAGAGACCCAGGGTAATGAGACAGCTTAAACAAGACTAATAATTATAATATTCCCTTAGTATGTCACATAAGTAAATACCTTATTTAAGATGTGCACGAAACGCGAAGTAGTTCAAGTGGTTGCGTTGCCACTTTTTTTTTTATACAACTTAGTTGGCAGGCTGTCATACGGGCTCACCTGATGGTAAGTGGTCACCGTAGCCTATGGACGCCTACAACACCAGAGGTATCACTTGTGCGTTGCCGACCCTTTAGGAAAGGAAGTGGTAAGGAGAAGCAGCCGGAAGGGGGAGAGATGGTGATTGGGCCTCCAGCACTCTCATCACAGAACGAAACACAACAGTAGGAATACTGCTATTTCACGTCAATATTCTGTGAGAAGGTAGTCCTTCCCTGGTCGAGCCGACCCATTCATGCTGAAATCAGCGAGGCTCTACTACTCATAAACTGTCAGAACGTCGCGTGTTGTAGGATTATTTTCCATGGGACAAAAATTGTGTTCTCTATGTCAGTAGCCTGCATGTTTGTAAAATACATGAAGTAAAGTTAGAGCGGAAGCTGTCTTGACAAAAGATACACTAACACATACAATTTTTATAACATCTCTTAGAAACAAAATGTTAATTGATAAATATTTATAATTTTAAACATAACAGTTAGAGAAATGAAAGAGCTGGGCTTTCTGTTACAAGTATTTTATATACTTAAAAGAGACTTAGACACTAGGCTAATAAGGATCATATGTTTACGAAAATAAAGATATTTTATTTATTATTTATTTTGTAACTGCAATATTGGTGTTTAAGATATAATACTCTTTGTATTATATATTAAGCCGGCAGTAATTACATTAGCCCATTCCAAGAATTACAAAGTTAATATGAAATTGTAGCGAACTTACTCAGAACCGCCAATTAGTGTAGCACTAAGCTCGAAGGATGTGATTTTATTGTTGGTTGGACTAGATTGTATGGCTTGTTTATTATCTTCGAGCAACCAAACCGCATCGAATATACTGTGTCTGAGTGTCACAGGATAGTTGTTGTTTCTCAGAGTCATGCCATCCAGTCAGCCATCTATACTGTAATTGAAGCCAGCTGAACTCAAACTTGCATAGTTTGGATGGAAGAGAAGGCAACTTGTCATATGCATCTGTGCGAGACGGTTCTAATATTTTACTGTAGTACACAGTGACATGGAATATAGTTTTATGGTATAGTAGATATGTCATGAAGAAAGATATATCCAAAGGAAATCGAAAATTCTATCTATAGCTTCCAGTATTCAGTGTACAAGAAAAGATTATGATTATAGGCTTAACTTATATAAAATTAAATAAGTCTAATACATTTTTTATCGAGGCTGACTGTCCACTGATGGTATCACGTCGTCACATCGTCGTTGTGGGGTTGCCAATGTTTTGTTTTCCTATGGGATATATTTCTGGAGTCATAGATGTCTTTACAAGCATATAGAAATTAAGTTATCGCTTCTGGAAAATTCAGTTCTTTCAGATTACTTTTAGTATGTCTGTTACAGAATCATGTAGATATTATTATAAGTATACAAAAAATGTTCAATATAAACTTAGACCACCGGTAATCTTAAGCCTAAATTCCTTAACTGCTCGCATGGGATTTCCACTGACCCCAACTTTATATAATGTTTTGTAATTAAATTATTAGGGAATTAAATAATAAAAGTACATATTAAATACAATGTTTAGAAAATTAACGGCCTAATTGACTTAAAATAAAAAGAAACACATTCCATACCAAAAAGTAAAATTCTTCTCTAAAAACAAAAATATAGACATTTTGAGGTCAACAGTGCTTATGTATTATTTCTTACAGACTAATCAGAATCATTGTGGTGACAGCCTTGGCAATAAACCTTGAAGTCATTATTGTACACGAATTTACTGCATTGCATGAATTAGCTTGGCACTTTTCGATCATTCCTTCTAGGGCAATCATTACAGCGTCCTCTTTTGGCTGTAGACGGGACGGACTGAGTTTGCAGGTCATGTACCTCAGTAAGATGTATTTTTATTATTTTTAGAGTCGCATTTACGTTAACACGTTTTATTTGATATTCTTGGAGTAGTTCTACAGCCAGCTGTCGTAGCAAATGTCGTCACACGTGAGTACGAATATTGCTCGTATGTGCGCGATGTACAACCAGGGCATGTATGCATGTGACGTTCAATAAATAAAATCAAATAAATTTAGAGGTCTCTGTTTGGTTCTTCCGCCTACGTTGTAGGTTCCACATAGTTAGTCCTTAGCGTCAACTCCTTTTTTATTAGCATTATAAGATTATAGTTTCTGGCTTTAGTTGAATCGATGTCAACGCCATGTTGCATGGTAGACAGTGGAACTACGGCTTTATTTGGTTTAAACACATAGCAGAGCATGGTCATGCTATTATTTAACCCAAACATAGAGGTAAAAGAACTCCAAAAAGCTGTTGTTAATTTGACACCCCACCCAGCCATCGTAAAATATTTTCCTCTCTTCTATCCATGGCGAACATCTAAAATATTAGCAAACATGTATACAAGTGCTCCAATTATTTTGTCACGTTTAAAAATCATGTAAATATTATTATAATAAATACATTACTGAAACACAGGTTTATCCTAGTTCAGGCAGGCTTAAACATAACCTTTTGAACTTCATTTATTTTGTATACACTATAAATTAACATAGTTAAGAATTAATTTTAATTTAAGCTTAAATAATTTAAAGCAGGTATGCTTTAATACTGTTGATGTACTATGTATGATGTAGTGTAAGGTTGTATCTTATTTTTTCTGTTAATAAATAAATATTATTATTATTATTACACTAGACATATAAAAACTATACGAATACTCAATCAATATCAAAAATATAGAAACCTACCATGAACAAAAAAGTAACGTAATTACTCGCACGGAGTCACGTCTCTGTCATCCTGTTTGTCACTGAAATGACAACTTTAGCGGGAATAAGGAAGCTACTGTTGATGGGAGTGCGTTGCGGCCGACTGAAGATAGAATTTTCGGTGCGCAAAAGTCCGTTGACCCCATTAGAGCAATTAAGGGTTAAACCGTTTAGTAGAACCGGAGATAATAATATGTTTTGATCATACTATAAGAAATCGCTGGCGAACTGCAATAAAAGTGATTTCGTCATGAGCTAATAATAGTATTCTAAATGTAATAGGGGCTAACGGTTTATAAAATAAATGATTTAAATCGCCTGTCTGGCTGAATGTCAATTAATGCATTCATCCCACTGAATGCATTCATTTTATGCATGTACAAACAAAAGCGTTGGTTTTAGCAGGTTGCATCTAGCCGGGCGTCTGTATCTGGTCTGACTGACGGATTTATTACAAAGAAGTTGCCATGTGCTGCTACTAAAGATTTCCAGGTGGTATAAAAAACAATTAACAGGCGTCAGTGGAGTCTGATATAAAATAGGTCATACTCCACGAGGTAGCTAGGATGACTATTCACAAGCGTTGATAAAGTCAGATATAAAGTATGGTAAATTTATTATGAGTATAATTATACAATTATATTCTGCGTAAATAGAAACACCAATGATTAAATTATGTTCGGGTACTTTGAAATAACTACACTGGAACATTAAGACAACTACCATCTTAGTCTCCCCGTGACCATGGCTGCTGAAAAGCAACCGAAACGTCGGGGAAAGTGTAAAATTAAATTAAATCTAAATAGTTTTAATAATAATTCAATTAGCTTAAAAATTTGTAAAGTTTAATAGTAGTAGTAGTGTAACAGTTTTTCAAAATTATGTAATAAAGTTTCAAATAAACAACGCGATAAAATCCGTATATAGTAGTTTAAGTTCAATGAGTATAATAACTTTTTTACTGGGATACATCTCGCCAACATAACTGAAAAAATTGTGAAAGTAAACTACTTTATATGCAATTTGTCACGTTGTTTATTTTAAAACACTTTTATTACATAATGTTACTTTGACACTACTATTATTGAAGTTTACTACAATTTAAGCTATTTTAATTAATGAATACAAGATATTTAAGTTTACACTTTCCCCGATCTTTCGGTTGCTTTTTAGCAGAAATGGTCACGGGGAGACTAAGATGGTAGTTGTCTCAAAATTTTAAAGTGTAATTATTTCAAAGTACCTCAACAGAATTTAATTATTGGTGTCCCTATTTACGAAGAATGAGCTAGAAGTATCATGAAGTGATATTAAGGCGATAAGCCGTATAAAGTATTTTAATTTCAATGTGTGATGATGAACTTAAGATAACATTACATAGAAAAATTCTTTATAACATAATATCATAGTTCTTTCAACATATATCCACTTTACATAAGCTTCTCAAGTAACTAGATAAAGCGTGTTCTGAACACTTCTCGCTTTAGCTTTTTCAAGTTACGTAATACAATAGAGCAATAAGAGATCTTAACAACATACTTAAACATTTCAGCAGACCAGTTAAAAACTAAGTGTTCAATTTCAAACTGAGTTTTTGCAAGTAATTTATTCGGACGATAGTCTCTGTAAGGGAGCTAAGTTAGAATTTAATTAATGTTAGCTATATCTTGTAGGTGTTGTAAAGGTTTATAAGCCCTGACGACGAACCGATTCAATGCCCAGTGACGCAATTAAGAGATCCACGGCGGTGTCTCTTTTTTCAAGTTTTCCTATAATTTTGGTTACAATTTTCTAGTACTCTTGTTAACCTCTGTAGCTAAGCTAAATGTACTGCAATAAGTGCAAATCGAATTCATGACCTCTAGGTTGAGTCTTACCCATAATAATTATCCATTAGACAATCATCACTTATTTTAAACTGGATATATAAATGTATATTAATATAAATGTAGATTTTAAGTTAGGTTACGTGTGTCCTACGTCCTATTCTGTACCTCCGACAACGGGTGCAGAGCCGGACGCAGGAGTTCGCGAGACGACCTCCAGCCACCCTGAATAGAAGCCTGCGGGCGGTGGACCCATTGGGGCCGTCCATCGCCCGATCAGCGCAGGTCCGAGTAGGCGGCGTTCGTGTTCCGCGCACGCCTCTTGATGTCGGAAGGGGGACTAGCTCCCCGCTTTGTCGTCGGAGACCAGGTCCCCCAATTTGTGTGTTTGTGTGATGGTTGTGTGGGACCCGCCACGTCCATCGGCGGGTCAAACCTTTGACGGGGTCGTGATTTGAATGCGAGAGCGATCCGCGCGACCCCGCCATAAAGGTGTGAGGAACATCGCGGTGGTTCTAGTCGGTTCAGCCCAAATTACCAACTTATGGGCTGGATCCCGACATATCCCTATCGCCCGCCCCAAAACCGGCGATGG
This sequence comes from Catocala fraxini, assembly GCA_930367265.1. NCBI lineage: Eukaryota > Metazoa > Arthropoda > Insecta > Lepidoptera > Erebidae > Catocala > Catocala fraxini. The sequence continues at coordinate 8,062,155 of OV884025.1, read as the reverse complement.
GGAATGTGATTTGCACATTTTCCGCGTTAAAAAAACAAAATCCTCCGACAACGGGTATGCAAAAAATGATGTTGATAGATCGAGTAGTTAAAATATATAAATATATGGCATTAAAGCGTAATAAACAAACTCACATTCGTATTTATAATATTAAGTAAGGCTTTTTATGTTTATGTTATGTTGGGTATCACTAAAATATACTAATTATATAAATATTAAAGCACGTTAAGTATACGAGTCGAGTGTAATTGAAACCTAAGGCTGCGCTAATACATTTCTGTGTCTATACTCGCACCTGTTCTTGAAATACAAATTATTTCCCGTGCTATTCTAATTGTTTACTTTTAATAGTAAAGCAAAGATATTGAAATTATTTGTTAAACCAGTGTTCGTGCCGTTAAATAGTAAATAATTCGTATTAAACAAATCACTTCAAGTATTAATTCGAAATGCTGGAGTTATCGTATGGGAAATATCTCATCAATGTTCTATGGTTTTGAATTAAATGAGAATTCTATTAATATAAGTCGTTTATATTTGAGCTTATTGACAAAATAACCTTTACCGTGAATCACTGTTGATTATCAGATAGGGCCGGAACGTTGATAAATCAATGCCCACGCGTATTATAATTATACGTTTTAAGTTCAAAGGTTAGGTAAATTTTATATACATACTATAAACAGATACTTAAGATAGGTATTTAATCGCGTTATTAATTGTTTAAAGGTAATAAATACTGACTGCACGGATGGCATACATAGATTCACGCCTGTTTCCCAGAGGGGGAGGCAGAGACTACGGATTTCCATTTGCTACGATCCTGACACACTTCTCTGGCTTCATTCACTTTCATCACATTCCTCATACACGCCCGTCGGTTCAAGGTGCTCTTAACCTGGCCTTTGTCCAGAACGCCTGCGATCTGATCAAGAAACGTTCGCCTAGGTCTTCCTCTTGCGACTGTTCCAATCACACTAGCCTTATAAACTTTCTTAGTCAATCTTTCCTCGTCCATTCTTTCGACATGCCCAAACCAGCTTAACATACCCTTTTCTATTCTTGTCACTATATCCACTTTCATGCCGCATCTCTCTCTAATCACACTATTCCTTATTCTATCTTTCAGAGTCACACCACATATATTTCTCAGCGGTCTCATTTCTACAGCATTTATTCTGCTCTCATGCTTCTTTTGCCATACCCAACTTTCACTTCCATACATAAGTGTGGGCACTAATAGTCCTCTATGCGCACGGATGGCGTAGTGGTTTAAGTTGGCGCCTCGCCATTGCAATTGCGACGAGTGTTGTGGGTTCGAATCCCACACGGGACCATGCTTTGTGTGTTACACAAATAGTTGTTCCGAGTCTGGGTGTTCTTTGTGTCCATTGTTTGAATGTTTGTAAAGTCTCTCGCAACACAGAAATGATTGCTAAGGCTGAAGTAGCCTTTAAAAAAAAGAATATCTATTAATTTCCCAACATTCCGCCCGACTAGCTTTGATCGTAATCACGGGTTGACTCATTGAGGATCGGTAGATAAGTCCTGTGGCTGATATAGTTCAATCCAGTGGTTTGGTCTAGACCTGGAGTCTAATACCATACCAATAATAGTATCTATCGAAAAGGTTATAACGTGAAAAAGTTGCCATCTAGCGATATGGATACACTTGAACAGGATTTGACGCACATCAATGCCTTATTCATCTATTGTCACTATTACTCCATGTTTGTATGTGATGTGGTTAAAATAAAAAACTTCGCAATAGCAACTAGTAGAATGGTTACCGCTTTGGTTGTCTTGGAATTATGTTATGTCTTGGAATCCAGTTATCAGCAAATGTAAACGCCACCGCAGTGACTAACAATGCGTCAGTGTGTCGGTGTCGTTAACTGTGTGTGTCAAAACGACAGTACCGACAGTGCAAATACTAATAAAAATAACCAACCAACCAATAGTTTCCGAATTAGCTCACACCAGTCAACCCGCGACCATGATTGATGCAGTCGATCGAATCGTCGGCATATAAATAGATATGTCATCATCATCAGGCTATAATAGTCCAAATAGATATGTATTACCTTTAAATAATAGCCAATGCGAATAAGACCCGTTCTTATGATATATGTATTATTGTGTACAAATCGCGAAAGTCCAAAAACGTTTGATACACAAGATTGATTTAGGTTACGAATTATTTCTAAAGCAAATGTGTTGTGTTGGTTTGTGTCTATTGCCTAAACTTAATCTTTCTTTATATCTTTTTTAATGACTGTCAGGTAATGGTTCGCGTAATCGTTGCAGCACCACGCAAAATTGATTTATAAAATAAACAATATTCTAAACTTGGCAATTAAAAAGAGCAGTCGTGAGTTTCTTGCCAGTCGTTCCCATCGGTTCTACGCCTGGCACATGGCAACAGGTAAATGTAAACATAAATTCACATTAGTAATGTAATTTTGATGTTCATAAGTGTGTCTTTGTGACCTGTATGAGTAAACTTTTTTGTTTTGATATCTTTAGTTATAAGAATATAGAATAACATCTACCTACTATGAATGGTATTCACTATGAAAGTGAAAATGATTGTATTCAAATTGATATTTTCGGATTAGGTCGGCTAGTTACAGAGGCAATGGGGTCACGAATCATGGACAGAGTGACTCGTTTCGACGTCATACTTATCACACATGCCACGCATGAAGCCATCTCAATAGAACAGGCCAAATATCAAGCCTTTATTATTATAAAGATCTATTTCATAATATATGTAGTGTGTCTAATCGTTTAGTGTTTCGTTTTGTTTCTGGTAATTGTAGCATATTTGTAAGTAGTAATGATTAGTGTTCTTGTAGTGTCCCGTAATCCCGTGGGTAAATTATATAATATTCATAAAACAGTATTGTAATATTGTTTTAATATAAATCTAACCTAACCACCAAGAGACACAGTCTTATATACATAAAAATTCTTTAATATCGGTCCAGCTGTTTAGAAGCAGTTTAATGGTATACACACACAAACAGAATAATTATATATTATATGAAGATACTCTTTAGTTCATCAATTAAAACACCTAATAACAATGTAACATACGTAAGTTATAGTTAAGTTCTAAATTCAAACAAATAAATCATGCTATTTGTTTGAATTCAGAACTTTACTTACAAACATTTTACTTTTAAACATTCTTTCTCAGGTGGCGAGGGCCAGGAGCACGGACCCGTGTTCTTAATGGAGCCGCCTCCTCGGCTGGTCTTCTCTAATACAACAGGCGCGAGAGTTTCGTGCGCGGCCCATGGGTTTCCCTCGCCACAAATCGCATGGCAGCAACCCGATGGTGCTCAACTTGACGATGTACCAGGTCTGAGGTAAGTGGAAAATATTTAAGCGTTCTTTAAATCGGTACTTCTATTTTAAAACGATTTAAAAAGGGATGAGTTTATTGAATGTCTTTATGTCGTTGCAATTGAATAATAAAGGAAATTATGAATCATTTTATCGACGTAAAATATTTAGTAAAAATACAAGTATTACTTTAATAATAAAATTATTTAAATTATTCAGAATTCAAATCGAAAAAGCCGAAAATATATGCGTTAAGATAAATTCTAATACTAAGTGTAAATCGAGCTACATACAATACGAAATAGTACGCGCCTCGCTTGACGTGTCCTGTGCTTTGTGATTTCAAAAAGTTTTAGGCTATTTCAGTCTATAATCATGATTATCTATCTGATAAAATAAAATGTCGATATAAGATACCAGTGCTCATATACCTGATATCTAAACATAATAGCCAATGCGTTGTGAATAACGTGGGTGCCATGATGGTTTAGTGACTAGTGTACTTAGTTGCGGATTATAAATAACCGGGTTCGAATCAATAGATGTTAGTTTAGAAGCAGACCAGCATCTCAGAAAGCATTTAACACTGTTGATTCTGCGTTTGATCTTTCTCCGGATGTGATGAACCGTCGCATTGCATGATGAGATTAAGAAAACAGAGAGTGCACTTGATTGTGTTTACTTACACATTCGTGCACTCTTTTATCTTCTACACAGATCTTCTTCTCTCTTAGCCTTTATTATTCCAAGTCACTTGGGGTCGGCTTTTCTGGTCTAACCGGATTTGACTGAATATCAATTTTTACACGGAGCGGCTGCCACCTGACCTCCGCAACCCGAAGGCTAACGATACCCTAAGGCTAGACCAGTGTCAGGATATTAGAGGGTACTGACTTTCCCAATAACGACTGCCATAGATGTTTATGGCAGCCGGGACCAACGGCTTAACGTGCTCTCCGAGGCACGGAGCAGGCGATAATTGTCAATAAATACGCACATAATTTCGAAAAGTCATATAACTTCCGAAAGTCAGAGGTGCGCGACGTGGGTTCGAACCCGGGCCCCTTTTGCATTGCAGTCTATTGGTCTCCCCACTGAGCTATCGCTGCTCTTCTTCTACACAGATGTTGAAATTAAAAACTTTATACAGATTTGATTTTTCAAATAAACTGTGAATTTATTTATTTCATTTCAATGTATAACACAAATTAATTATTAAATAAATTCAATAAATAAACGTGTATTCATACGCCAATTTGCACGCAGATGGTTAATCTCTGATAAGTTTAGATGCTTAGGTTAAAAAACCATTATCAAAGAAACCAATATTTTCTATAAGAAAAAAATAATTTTCTTTTTTAATCTACCCGCTATTAACCTGGTGCAGTCATAAAAAACCATGAGCTGTTAGAGTATGGGCTTCATTCAAGTTTATGAGAGTGTCAAAGCGTGCTCAATCACTGATTGTTATCATCTTTATAACACTTCAGGTACCCATGAAATTTTTTAATCAGCTATAATAACGATTATCTATATTTCGGTGGCCCACCCATTTTAGTTATGTATGAATTTATATCGTATTCTGTATCATTTACCTTCTGAACTAGTAAATAAAACGTTCGATATTTAAAGTCGACGAGCGTTAATTGTTTTCAGATTGTGGAAACGATTAATATTTTTGTGATATTGTATTTCAAATTCTAGCATGCTTATAAATTTGGCCAGCTTTAACAACTATTGATGTTTTACCCGTATTAATATAGTGTTTGTTACTATTAATTATTAACTTCAATGTGCCATTCCTTGATAGGCTGCATATACCTATATATATATAAGCTGAGCCTTAGGCTCGGAGAAAAATATAATGTATATCATTTCTGTACTTTAAGTAATCAAACAAGCAATAATATATTATCTTCTATCATTGCAACCAACCAACTTGATGATGGGCAAGTAAAATAAAACCTACCAAGGATAAAAATATTAGAAGTAAACAAGATATGTTTAATGAGCGTACCCTGTAAGTGTCACCAGAATCATAAATATTAAACGACGAAATAAAAATGTCAACCGGCTAAAACGTGCTAAAATGGTTTAAAGCTATTATTAAAAAGTTGAACATTTCCAACACGGAACAAGAATAACTTCCGTTGCCAAGTTATTGCTAAGTTATGAGATGATGTTCTTTATGCCCATAAATTTTGGATGATATAAATCCAACGGGCTTATATCCCAATAATGATCATTATATTCTTAGTGTGATGGAATAAATATGGATCGATATCTCAGGGATACTTCATTATTTAAATAACATGACTAATATTGTTGTTAATACCTTCAGCTATGTATGTATCTTATGCGGGGGCCAGTCAGTGCAGACCGGCGACACTTCGACCCAGTGGGATCTTTTGTGTCAACACTCTACCAATAACGACTGCCATAGATGTTCATGGCAGCCGGGACCGACGGCTTAACGTGCTCTCCGAAGCACGGAGCAGGCGATAATTGTCAATCAATATGCACATAATTTCAAAAAGTCATATGACTTCCGTAAATTAGAGGTGCGCGACGTGGGTTCGAACCCGAGACCTTCTGCATTGCAGTCTGTTGGTCTCCCCACTGAGGTATCGCTGCTCTATGTATATAGACCTACTCGTAATACAAGCATTTAAGCTTAGCTGAAGGTATCTTCAGCTAAGCTTAAATGCTTGTATTACGAGTAGGTTCATATCGATTGTGCAATAGTAAAAATCGAGTCCACGACCTATATTAATCGCAAATCCAGTTCCTTATCCTTTAGGCTTCCATTATATATTACAGTCACTAGTCGATAAACAACCAAATAATAATTAAGAAGAATTTGCCACTGTCACCAGCATTGCCAATCCTCAAGATTACGATAGAAAATGATAAGCAAACTGCATTTTATTTAAAAGTGGGTCAACACTATCTTTCGAGCACCAGCTTAGCAGTTAGGAACCAAATATGAGTAGCGTCGACTTAAAAGCCTCAAGCGAACACACCTCAAGGATTAGACATATGCCTAGCAGCCCCACAATAGTCGTAAACGTAAATAGTAAGCGATAAGTAAGGTCAAATAAACTTAGGCCTGCTAAATCCATAAACCGCCTCTTTGTGCTAAAGTTGAGCGTCTTTGTATGTAGTTTTAAAAACTTCAGTTCTACTTGTGGGATCAAACATTAGTTATTATGTGAAGTCTAGCATATAGCGGCTTTAAAATTCGGTGGCTTAGAGTTTCGTAACTCTAAAGGTCAAACTCATCACTTGGTCATCTGTCTGGCTATTCACTAAGATACGCATGATAACTTATTCATTAATCGAATTTAATATATTTAATCTAGATCTACACAGCTTAGTTACTTAGTTTATTAAACGATTGCCTAATAGGAGACCGTTGGACTGCTATTAGGCAATCGCTGTACTGTAATCGCAATCTCTGACTTTTCCAAGTTATGTGTATATAAAATAGTTAATTATCGCTTGCTTTAACGGCGAAGGAAAACATCGTGAGGAATTCTGCATGTCTGTGATTTCTCCATAATGTTCTTGTTGATATGTGATGTGTACCAACCGGCACTGGGCCAGCGTGGTGGACTGTGGACCCTTCTTACACTGAGAAGCGTCGCGTGCCCGAAATTGGGACAGCTTAATACAGGGCTGATATTACTATTTTATTTTACACAGCTTATAACTAGACGGTATGGATGACCATACCCTCTTGTTGTAAGCTGTGTAGGTCTATCTCAGTTTGAACTTTAGGTTCGTAAAGTATCAAGTGATGATAAATAGCAGAGCAAACTAAACAGAAAAATACTTAGCCCATTTAACAAGATTTTGTTTTTCCTCTGTTGATACATAATTCTAAATTTAACACATAACTTTAAAAATTCAGAGTTGCTTTGGGATCGAACTCGAGGTCTCTGCTCTCTCGCAATCGCTGCTACAATAATCTATCTGATAAAAATTTGCTATACCTGATCTTATAAGTCCATATTCCTATACTAAATACATTTTTTGTTAGCAAATAGCCAAATTGTATTCATTTTACGTTTGTTAAAGGTATTCGACCTTAAAATAAAACCGACCTTATTGTTACGCGTTTAATAGTACCCAAGATTTTTCAAATATGTTATGTAATTAAAGTCTTTCAGAAACCCATGGCTCTATCAATACTTCAACTTATATTTTTGGTAATTTTATCGAAATATGAAGATTTTGGGGTATATATGAGCAGTGTACCCCAATATCTAAATAAAAGTTATTTTTGACCCACAAGTAAAAATACAATCATAATATAATAAAAATAAATTATTTAATAAGCTTTATGTAATGGAACGCCAAGCCTTACCCGCGTTTGTCCATCCTTTTTATATGTAAAACTTCATGTTACTTCTAGAAAATGATATTGAGAGACGGCAAAACCAATGATTTTCCCACATTCATAATGTGCTTACGTAAACAAGGTCAGGTCTTTGCTTTGAATCCAATAATATGCAAATATTATATCCTCGCTTCACATAGTGACGTAGTTTGGATTTGGCGTCAAGTTTGCCCTTACAAGTTTATAAACACGTACGTTTCGAAGAATATTGTATAACATAACAGGGATCATATCCACACCTGGTACTTCTTGAATATAGCAAAGGAAAAATTCTGTTTTGCAGCAAAAGTGCCTCGAATCACAATAAGGTTTCCGAGTAAATTTTAAAATAGGGGACGTTCCGCACGTATATTTGGTGCGCGTTGTGGGCTTACAGGAAATTTGGTGGAAGTGTTGAGCTTAAAAGGTTGTGAACAAAATATATTATAGTTGCTTTCGTCTACCTACATATAAAAAATTGGTACCTATTTAAGAACAATCACCAGTTTATAAAGAAAGATGAACTAGCTAAAGACCTGAAAGACATTATGTGCTCGATTTGTCTGACTTGGCACAAAATAGGAAAGAATGGCGCACTTTAATGTCGGAGGCCAAGATTCACTTTGGGTCGCTGAGCCAGCAAAGACAGACAGACAGACGAGTTTATAAAGACATTTATGCTAATGATGATGATATTTTTTATTTCTGTTAATAGCTATTTCATGTTTAAACCAGTTTCGCGAAATGGTATTTAATACAAGTTAAGTATAGGTATACATACCTTCTTCTGAATTTAATCTTCTGTATATCGGACTAACCCAAACTAATTGTCTGTCATATTTAATACTGTATTTTTGTGCTTTTACAATGGTGTAATAAAATGAATCATTAAAATAGCATCAAAAAGTTTCTTGACAATTATATTATTCAAACACTAGCTGTTGCCCGCGACTTCGTCCGCGTGGACTTTAATTTATTACCCAATACCTACTTTTAATTTGATATCTAATTTTAATATATAAAACTACAACTAAAGAAATTAATAAGTCTAACTACACCTATATAGGTGTAGTTAGCTATATATTAAAAAAATACACATGGTATTGCGAACTTTTTTGTAGATATTGATACGTTCTATAATACTGTAGAACATTTTTTTGTTCTATCATCAATAGTTTCCGCACCGCACGCGATGACAGATTTTTATGACTAATTTTTTCACACCTTGGGTTATATTATTGCATTTGTATTAAGGAACCCTATTTTTTTGAAAATGTAATATAGCCTATATTACTCAGTGAAGATGTAGCTTTCTAATGGTGAAACAATTTTTTAAATCGGTCTAGTAGTTTTTGTGTGAAAACATTACAAACATACATACAAAAACACAAATGTTTCCTCTTTATAATATTAGTTTAGATTTAGACAACATTCCGAGATAAGCACCATATTAAAAATTACACCAACATAAAAATACCAAGACTATCAAACATTGTTTTAAAAGCATGTTACTTGGTTTTAGAGAAGAGATTTCCATATCTAAATATAAATTAATGTGTTTGACGTCACATTAAGTTGCATGGGCGACTTGCTACAGAAATATTCTATCGGCTTTACACTCTCTTAATACAAAACCCACACACTTCGGTAATTCTGATATTTATCATTAACCTTTAATATAAAACATTGTTTAGTTATGTAGTAGTATTTCAAGTCACCAATTAAAACCCTATTAAAATTGAAGTTTGCCATTGAAATAATATAAAATGAGTAACCAAACCATTATTATTAATTGCTAATGGGCTCCTGGTAAGATGATGATGTCCTCCTCGACGTATCCGTCGACAGCGACACCCTGGCTATCTTCTGTCATGTGCTCTGATGTGACTGGCGAATCCAAACTTAGACTTAAAGCAGCGGTTGCAGTCTACACAGTATAGTTGCCCCGCAGCGTCGTAAGTGTAATTGTAAGTTTGCTTGGTCTGGGTTTTTCTAAGTTGGCGTTTTGCGTCCAGATTTTCACGACGCAAATTCTCGAAATGGTTCACCCCGTTATTCACGCTTCTGCATCACTCTGTTCGATTTAATGAGAGTTGCTTCCATTCCTTTGACGAGATGCCACAGGCAATTAGGCTTCTCTTAAGGACATCTTTAAAGCGTAGGTATTGTCCTCCGATTCTGCGCTTACCATGTTGTAATTCTGCATAAAACACAGATTTAGGTAATCGGGTGTTATCCATTCGCACAAGGTGCCCGCACCATCGGAGTTGACCTTTCATTATCAGAGATTCGATGCTCTGCATACCCGTCCTTCTCAGCACCTCGGTGTTTGGAATACGATCTTGCCACGTTATGCGCAGAATTGCACGAAGACATTTCATATGAAATTTTTAAGGTTCTTGATGTCAGTTTTGTATACTACCCATGCTTCGGAGGCGTACGGGAGTGTGGGCAAGATCGTTGCTTTGTATACAGAAACTTTGGTGTTCAGTTTACTGTGAACCTATTTAAAGGCACTAATTTAAAGATATCCAACTAAAGCAAGTTGCTGAAAATGTACCTACAGCTTGAAATAAAATAATAGTATAAAAGGACCGTAACTATAAGAATGAATCAATATAAAATACTAAGTCAACGAAAGCAATTCAAACAAAAAATATAATTATAAGATTGTTTCATTAGATTTTACTAAAAGTATTGGCAAAGGTAAATATTACTTAAATTTATCTTCATATTCATTACTTTTTATTATTAGTGTTATACTATTATTAAAACATGTTGGTGATTGAATTTACTTGTTTGTAGACTATTTGTTTTAAGTTACGCATTTTAAGAATAAAGTTTATATTTACGAATGCATTGCATTTATCATAAATATTTTTTATGTGTAACTGTCAGAATTAGAAATTAAAACCTCGTAAATAGAAATTATAGCACCGAGAAAAGAATTACACCTTGATTTCGTATGTTTTGTTATATTATATTAAAATTACATAAAATAATTAAAGTGTAAGTATATGTATTTTGTGGACGAATAAAACCAAAATCATGCATAAAGGTTCGACCTTTGGGTAGTATGGTAAGTACTTAATATTCAATGACATGCGCTCGACTACTCTGAAAATATGCATGTCGTGCGGTTGCCTTGATGCTGCCGTACGACACACTTATTATATCTTGCTAAATGAAAAATCCTTGATGATTTGGAATATATTTATTTTCTTGATACACGTGTTTATCTTGCTACTGACTTATTGTAAAGTAAAAACTTAAACAAATAAATTATAAGTATTGTAATGCGCTGACGCGGTAACGTGCGCGGTATGTCGCTGACGCGGTAACTTGTGAGGTTAATAAACCGAACACTGTGGATTATGTGCCAGGTAAATACCAAACGATATTTATTTAGTTTGTATTTATTATATTATTATCAAAATAATTATTATAAGAAATATTTGTTGTAATGTAAATATTTTTTTTTCGTTCATTTTTCTAATGCCTGTATGTCCTCGAAAGTGTGAGGCAGATGAATAACTGTTCCATTATTACAAAGGGCGAATCTATCGCCGTCAATTATTTTTACATATTAATGTAAATAAAAATTAATGTAGGTATGTATTTACGGAGTAGAAAAACTTATGAATATGTTAGGCAATAGTTAAACTGCGAATCAAGTTATTTTAATTACTGTCATTACAAGCAATACCTCGATCCAAAATAATTGACGTCGTCACCGCTATTAAGGCCCCATAAAACAAAAATTTTGTTATTCACATCCCAATTTTAAGATTTTCATCCCAAAATCACGACTTACAATCACAATCTCACGGTTACAAGAAAAACCAACGCTGGCAATTCTCAGAAATACAAGCTCTAACGAGGCACTGGGGTTTACTACATCCCACGCGAGCAATAAAGGGTTAAAATACAATTTCTACAAATGTGAAACCATTAATCTGTTGAACTTTTCACGTATTTTATACAAGGAATATATAAAAACGTACACTATATTTTATAAATAACTATATTTTTCACGCGGCTTCGTTCGCGTAACTTGGTTAGTAAGAGTATTTTTTCTCGACAACCGGTACCCTATGTCACAGTACATACATATACAGTATTGTAACTCGGCCCTGTCCTTGAAATAATTACCTACAACAGCGCGGTTCGTAGACACACGTTAGGGCTGACCGCCTACAGTATTTTAATTTTATCTACCTACTTGAGTTTCTTTCTAGTTTAGTGTGATTGTAAATATTATATGTATATTATGTCATAAAAAATGAAATTCGTAATGAATGAAATAGAAAGTGTTCAATAAAATCAAATCGTACGCTTACTGCTTATAAAACAATCACACCGTCCGTTCGTCACTGCGGCGCATTCGCGACTGGTTGCAAACCAAGCGCATACCAACGCCGAGGCGCGTAGGTATGACTCGAGTTCCGACGCTTTTGTATGAAAATAAAATACTGTATATGTTTGTACTGTGCCTATGTCCTTTTCTATTCTCCTAACAACGTGTATGCAAAATTTGAAGATGATCGGTCGAGTAGTTAATGTGTGAAAGTGCAACAAACAAATAAATGAACAAACTTTCGCATTTATAATATCTGCTCGGATAACAGTATTATTTAACTAGCTTGCATATCGAAACAAAAAGTATTTATTTAAAACACGACATGGTCGTTTTATGTGCTAAATTTCAACCAAATCAGCCCAGCGTTTTATGCGTGATACAAACTTTTACATTCGTAACAGTAGTAAGTTTTTGAAAGCTGTTGTATTCATTTCTTTTTTTTGAGTCTGGAGAATCTAAAAAGGTTACTTATAAAAAGTATTCTAGCTATTATTAATACCAGTTTAATATTTACGATGTCGCTGTCTGAACGAAAATCTTGCCATGCAAACATTATTACACGGCGTTGTCTACTAAATTAATAATTTATTGGGTGATAAACAACGCCTGTATAATTATATTAATCAGAATAAATTTATTTGAGGAGTTATTTTATGACTAAGCACAGTTATTTATTTGAAAACTTAAATGGATAAAGTTTTAGTCATGTAGAAATTAATAATTGGACCCATGGTATAGGATATATAGTGTGCTATTACGCTAAAAGCCGACTGTATGGTCCGAAATTTGATGTTTGGGTCGAACATCGAAATATATACACTAACTCCCTACTGCCTTCACGAACTGCATGGATGGCGTAGTGTTTTAAGTGCCTCGCCACTGCCACTACGCCGAGTGTTATGGGTGATCCACAAACGATTGTTCCGAGTCTGGGTGTTCTTTGTGTCAGTTGTATGAACGTTTGCAAAGTCTCCGCGACACAGGAATTACTCTTGGTGTGGGAGTAATCTTTTAAAAAAAAACCGAATAGAAATACGCACACCATATTTATGAATCAATATTATTTCAAAATTCTGTCAAATAAACTCATTTACAATTCCTGCCAATACACTTGGGCATCAGCTATCCTCCGTGGTTTCACCGAAGCTTATTATTATTCGGCTTCCATGGCTCGTAGTGTATGTTATATAGCCTATGTATTTTCTGGGAAAATGGTTCTCAAATTTCAAAGGAATAGTTGTTAATTTATTTATTAAAAAATACAAATCTTTTCTTTTTAATATTATTATAGTTATCGATACTTCTTCGATCAAAAATGTAATAAACACACTTGAGAAATAATTAATCCTAGCATTCAAATAATAATTTATTCTAATTTACATCAGCCTACTCACAAATACCGTATTTCCAGAATTTAAAACATCAGATAGCAATACCTCTTTGAACTAGTTTCCTTTGGTACGAAATTACGAAGTTTTAAAATAATTCTGATGAAGCTCCAAGTGAAAAAGATCACGAAAATATACTACCAAGCAAATATACGTGCACAGCATTCAAAAGCTCCGCATATTGCTTTTAACACGCAACGACCTGCATTCACTTACCGACAGCACTCACTAAAAATATTTTTAACTAGAGAGTTTTAACCTAAAAATTATGGTCTTGAATTCAGGATTTAATTTATACTACATTTTTTGTAAGTGAAAGGTTTATGTGAGTATAAGTATAATTATGTGCTAGTCAATGTTCAACACAATTAGCGAAAACAGCAATTGTAGTTTGCGTAGATGTAGATACACTCAAGTTTTTTTTTCGAGAAAGCCAACTATTTTTATATACTAAATATCCACAAAATTTTCTTTATGTATACATCCAGTAACAGGAAGGTGTGGTTATGTCCTAACTAATATTATAAATGCGAATGTGAGATTATTTGTTTGTTTGTTACGATTTCACGCCTTAACTACTCGAACAATCATCATGAAATGTCGCATGCACGTTATCACGGATACAGAATAGGACGTAGGGTACCTCATTCAGAAAAAAAATACTGTTATTAACCTAACGTACATTTACGCGAGCAAAGCCTAGCGTCCTAGAAGCACAATCTAGTTATAAATATGTAGCAATTGTCATTAAATTTAAGATAATTTGTTCGGATCCGGGGACAGGAAATTTTTTTAATTTTTAAAATTATGCCTCACGGTCCTAAAATATTTTATTTTATTTATTAGTTTCAAAACAAAGGCCAATTAACAGTCTTCACTTATAATAGGATTAGTTTATGATAATACGACATTGCGAAGATAAAATAACAAAAAAAAAACAACAACAATTTTATTTCTTGTTTAAAATTATTTTTATTATTACTTTTAATTCCTTTTTTCTTTTAACCTTTTTTCTATAATATTAATGTATAATGCTTATTGCAATTATTGAATTTTGTACGCCGTATGGTAAAACATGTAGAACTTATTATAACTCACCACCTTGCATGCAAGCTAATGTAACTTGTATTGTATACTCATGTTTCACAAAATAAATGATTATTATTATTATTATTAAACAACGTAAGTAGATAGATTTAAAACAAAGTAAATAACAAAATATAACAGAAAACCAGGAAATCTTAATAAATTATACGTTACTAACACTAGTAAGTTAGCTGGAGGAGACGTAATTTTCTATGCAAAAAAGTTATTACAAATTGCTTTTTTCAGTTTTGTAACACTCATGTTAAAGGGATCGATGTCAACTCCCTGGCACGCAGAATTAGGGCAAACCCTGATCATAAATGAATTCTGCCTGTAGGTGCTTAGGATGGCAGGGGTGTGAAGGAGGTTATGCCTACGAAGCAACGCAGAGAGTACGCGCAGACCAATTTATTTCACCTATGAACACACTTTCTGTTTACGCTATATGTTAAGCTTTCTTTTATATTAATTGTCATTTTTATAAATAAGAGATACCAACTTTAATTACCTATCATGCCAATTTCACACTCGCACGATGTACTAAAAGGTGTGTGGCATCCTATATTTGTCAGGGATTGAAAGTTGCCTCTGTACTATAAAGATGTAAGTGAAAATACTGTGTACCCTCACTTCGGGCAAAAAAAACATGAGTGAGTGTTAGCGCTCATTGGTCGCAGTTGATTGCTTTATAATATAAAAAAGTATACCAATAATACACAAAGAAAACCTACATATTTTTTAAACGACTAAGTAAATAGTTATAAATAGAAGATATAGGTACCAATAGTTTGTGGTGTGAATGTATATTTTTATAATAATCCGAGTGTTGAATCGCAGTGAGGATTCGGATGTGGAGCTCATGAAATATGCAGCAGATATTTTGAATAGTTCCCAGTTGTTGCGGTAGGCAGGTGGTGCACTGAGCGCTGCTTCCGTATTGTTTTCCTTTTACTGTACGTTCGTCAGCTTAAAGGATAATAGCTGCGTTTTTATGACCACAGAAGTTATATAATACATGTGTATTATATTTATGTCGTTATAAACCTACGTAAGATTTTTGCAGATATATTTTAAAGACACAACCTTCTGCCAGAACCTAGCAACTAACTAATATAAATTCAGTAACACCAGTAAACTCACTAACTCATAATCTTTGACGTTCATAAGTGTTACATTGTGAGCCAAATAAATAAGGGCTTATGGGCCTCTGACAAAAAATATACATATTCTTTTAGGAGAATAAGTATACAGCCAGATTAGTGGTAAACAGTTACTGTAGCTTAGATCGCTCGTACTATCAGAAGAAACAACTTCGAATTTTACGGATCCGTGTTGTGAAGATCCTTATCCTAAATAATATTATAAATGCAAATGTTACTTTGTTTGTTACGCTTTCACACTTAAACTACTTGACCAATCATCATGAAATTTCGCATACACGTTGTCAGGGGAACAAAACAGGACATTGGCATTTCATCCAGAAAAAGTACTGTTACTAAAATCACGAGCAGATTCTAGTGTTATTATAAATTATACGTTTTTATATCTTTGATATTTATTTATACTGCTATGTATTTACCATGCAATTATACTAAATATACACAATCAAAGCAAACTACGAAACCACTCACCGCCATATCGACCTTTCACGAGCTACCGACTTAATATAACATATTATGCCGCAACCTTGCCTAAACTAACATTCAATATTATGATGTCAACTAGGCCGAGGGACGTTTATTTTAAACCTCCTATACAAGTGCTCATGTCTCGATTTTGTTTCCATTTAGTAGGCTCAAATAACAAGGATCGAATTTAACCAGATCATCATTCAGTCCACTCTTATAAACATTCTATAACGAACATATAAATTACTCATTAGTCAAAAATCGTTCAGTATGTATCTTATGTGGGGGCCAGTCAGTGCAGACCGGCGACACTTCGACCCAGTGGGATCTTTTGTGTCGACACTCTCCCAATAACGACTGCCATAGATGTTCATGGCAGCCGTGACGGACAGCTTAACGTGCTCTCCGAGGCACGGAGCAGGCGATAATTGTCAGTCAAAAATAGCGCCGCTATATACATATATACCTGTTATTATTATGTATAAAGCACCTGTCTAACAGCGAAAGCGTTTTAAAAATCGATCCGGAAGTTTTTGAGTTTATTTAAATTAAAATACAAATATTTCGTCTTAATATTAGTATAGATATTAATAGAGGTTATTTAGTAGTCTATTATATTATTTACGTAATAGAAATAATAGATCAAGTAACCAAGTTCTATAAGTGGCATGCCAATTAGTTGGGATAATCGTCCTATCTATTTGAAGGCGAGTGACGGCCCGGATCTCTCTCCGTACAAAATTCGCGTGATACGCAGATAAAATTCCAGCATGTTTACCCGAACTCCGAAATCTAATTGAGTGTGAACCGTAATGTTGTTTTAGACACGCATCATGAACTTAATTAATGGAAATGAGACTAGTATGTGTTTCAGAATTTCGAAACTGAGTTGAAATCGAATATATTATGTATCTAATATTGTTAAGTCTAACTAATAACTTTTCACTAACGATGGAATATTTCAGTATTACGTTATTTTAAGTATCGATAATAACTCTTTAACAAATTTCCATATTTTAATCATTTTTCTCAAGGCTGAATAATTTATTGAGTAATTAAAGTTTAAAAATAAATATGACTTCTAGATTATAACAAGTCCCAATATTTATTTGAGTTGATTTTTGCTACAAGCAATATTGCCTATGGGTAAGCACTTTAACCGGTCGTATACCGCCGGCTCGCATACCAGCCGGCAGATTTGTACCCGTCGTAGGCCGGTGGCTCGCATGCGAGCCACCAAATTGGCGCCAAAACGCCGCGCGCCGCCTTCGCTTAAGCCTTCGCTTACCCGGCCTACGACGGGTACAAATCTGCCGGCTGGTATGCGAGCCGGCGGTATACGACCGGTTAAAATATGTTGGCAACTCTATATACAGCATGTACCGGATGGACTTATCATTCATTTAGATAATGTAAAATTTTGCAGCAAGTATTTAATCTAAATTCCAACTTATCTACTTTCCAAAAAAATATAATATTTTAATAGTTGAGTGTAAATGCTTTTAATGCCCGCTGTGGGAATAATTCCTGTATCGCAAGGATCTTTACAAACATTTAAACAATGGACACAAGAACATCCATCCCGTGTGGGATTCAAACCTACAATACTCGGCTCAATGGTAGTGGGGAGGCGACAACTTAAACCACTAAGCCATACGTGCCCATTTATGCAATAACTTTTTGAAATATAAGAAATTAATGAAATGCTGCACATCCTAACTTGATAACAGTTGATGAATTCAACCATAAGTTTTACCATTCCCGTTGTGCTCCCAACCTAACCACATACGCTATCGATCAGACAGTTATTTTGAATTCTGTCCCGTTTGTACAGTGACTTGGATTTTTAGCGACGTTTCACAACTGTCGGATATAATTCATATTTCAATTTATACCCACTATATATTTCGAGCGTGTCATTAGAATTAGAAACTAGATCGGACATACCTTTTAAAGAAAAATTAATGTAATTATTACCTACTTTTTGTTGACTTTATTCAAAAGACATTTGGTAAACCAAATTAGGGCCTACTTCAGACGTTTTACCGAATGTCTGTAATTAATCATTGTATTGAACGTCTATGAAAGTCATGTATCTCTGAAATAATCTGAAATCTGATCGAACCTTAAAATATTGGCTATTGAAATTGAGGTCGTATGGCAAACTCTTCACGGCAAACTTATATAATAATAATAATAATAATAATAATATTCTACCACATACACACAACACCATCTAGCCCAAACTAAGCAGAGCTTGTACTATGGGTACTAGACAATGGTTAAACATACATATATACTTTTTTTTTTTGTAAATACATACTTATTATACATAGAAATTTGGCCTTCAAATTCAGCTGAATTTGAAGGCCACCTTAATATTCATACATAGATTTATGCTGGTATATCTTAAAAGGGGTATATAAAAGGTAACTTCTTTTCCAATATCAGTAAAGAGTTAGGAACATTATAACAACGGATATAACGAACACCCAAAATAGAAACGAATATTTTTGGTGACCCAAATTTATTAAATTTATTATAGATATAATCACCTATTATAATATTATTACCTATAGGCGATAACGATTGTATTGCCTGGAGATGATATCGCTCTTCAATTTCGTCTATGAATATCCCATCATCTCGTGTAGAAATCAAACCTGCAGCACGCGTTATTTTAGTAATGGTAAACTGACCATTTACACTACTCCACCATTTGCGTAATATTAATAAATATATCTAAATATATTAGGCAATGGTGAACATTACAGCAGCGATTGTCTAGTGGGAAACCGTTGGACTATCACGCAAAAGTCTCGAGTTTGATCCCAAGGCGCGCATCTCTGACGTTGTTGATGTTTATTTTGTGAGAGAAAGAGCTCTGGTACCCATAACACAAGTTAAATCTAAGCATGGGTACCAGTGTTCAAATAATTAGTGTACTTATAGTGTTCGAGTTAAAATCGAACACTCAGCTAATGCGCATAAATGCATCACTAGCAATTGTGCTCATTAGCGTTTTAGTTGAATCTTTTAACTAGTTCGCGATCGATTCTCGTTGAGACACCGCGTGCTCAAACCAAACCCATTAACCATTTATACCATTTACCATTTATTTTACTAATTTATAGTATTAGTCAAGTATATTTTGTTCAATTAGCATAATTTTAGTTTACATGACTTTTGTTGATAGTTATTGAAATCTTGTGTTAATTATATTACATAATTACTCGCAAAGTACATTTTTTATTTAACTACATTTACCGTACCATAAAACTCTAAACAGGAAGTAGTGTCTTAGGACTCTTAGGTCACCATAGCGCCGCGGACAAATAAACACTACTTTCTTCATATAGAAAACTGTAACATTTCATGTGTAACTTATGGTACGTGTGTTTGTGACATAAATGATTATTATTATTATTATTATTATATGACTTTTCGAAGTTACGTGCGTATTAAATAGTTAATCGAAGACATGTGAAGTCTGCCAACCCGCACTGGGCCAGCGTGGTGGACTATGGCCTAACCCTTCTCATACTGAGCAGAGACACATGCCTAGCAGTGGGACAGATTAATACAGGGCTGATATTATAAACAATAATATTCTACCATAATAATAATATTCTACCACATACACACAACACCATCTAGCCCAAACTAAGCAGAGCTTGTACTATGGGTACTAGACAATGGATAAACATACATATATACTTTTTTTTTTGTATATACATACATATTATACATAGAAACACCCAGACCAAGACAAACATACATGTTCATGCACACAAATGTTTGACTTGTGCGGGAATCGAACCCGCGACCTCGGGCGTGGCAGTCGGTTACACTAACTACTACGCCATCGAGACCGACAACAACATCTTGTTCGTTTCTCAGTACAAGCCTTTTCCTTTTCCGACTTATTTATATTCCTAGTACAATGTCACGATATCACAACATGTACAATACGTTTTATGCATACATATTTATATATGCCACGGTACATCAGCGGTAGTGATTGCGACTGCTGTGTATAATAAGGTTTCGGGTTCGATTTAAAGAGCAAATAGGTATTGATTGTCAAAAAATTCTCAGTAGGCGCACGGAACCTGGAATTTCGCCTGGATAACGAAATAATTACGCCGCCTATTACATGGGATTTGATACCATAGCTAAGAAAATGCTGGTGAGTAATAGTACACCACTGCCTACCTCTTTGAAGACATAGACGTAAGACAATGTATATATAATATCAGCCCTGTATTAAACTGTCCCACTGCTGGGCACGGGCCTTTTCTCAATGTGAGAAGGATTAGGCCATAGTCCACCACGCTGGCCCAGTGCGGGTTGGCAGACTTGACATATCTTTAAGAACGGTATTGAGAACTCTTAGACATGCAGGTTTTCTCACAATGTTTTCCTTCACCAGGCTATCGCTGATATGTTTATCTAAATATAGCTCACCGTTTCCCGGATTCCACACGATCAATAGTTTATTCTATATTTGGAACGAATCGCACTCGGCCAGTGCTATGTTCTTGAACGTAAAATAACATTTATTTGATTGATATTCTTGTAAACTCTACGTTTGATCCGTGTAATAAATATATGTATTAAGGTTACTTATGAAAAATTCAAGAAATGGTGATTAAAGATACAAGTGGAGTTATTAATGACAAAAAATTATATTTCTTTTTCAAATAAAAAAGGTGTCTTTATATGTACTAGTATTAAAAAGAGAAAAGATTTTGTATTTTTGTATAATTGTATATTTGTTTGTATAATCAAAAACTGCAGAACTGATTTTAAAATTCTTTCTCAATTAAAGATAAAATAATTAATCATTTCTTACTTAGAAAGGTAAATTATTCAGAAATAGCATCTTAGGCTATATAACATCACGCTAAGCGCCACGGGAGTGGAGCAGTAATCATAAATGTGGATAAAACTTTGGAGAAGTTGTCTTTGCTGACAAAATAAACCGCGGAATTCCACCACAGCAACCATATCCACATACAGTTAAGGACGACATCAGACAGAGCCTGACTTTACTATCCATTAAAAAAGACCGTCGCCTATAGAACAGAGCATGAGCATGTAGAACATGAGCCGGCTCTGCTGGATATCTATCCAGCAGAGTCGGCTCACAGTTCACAGTGGTTTTATTACAATACATACATACATACATAGATTCACGCCTGTTTCCCAGAGGGGTAGGCAGAGACTACGGATTTCCATTTGCTACAACACACTTGACCCTGACACCTGACACACTTCTCTGGCTTCATTCACTTTCATCACATTCCTCATACACGCCCGTCGGTTCAAGGTGCTCTTAACCTGGCCTTTGTCCAGAACGCCTCCGATCTGATCGAGAAACGTTCGCCTAGGTCTTCCTCTTGCGACTGTTCCATTCACACAAGCCTTATAAACTTTCTTAGTCAGTCTTTCCTCGTCCATTCTTTCTATTTATTTTCTATTCTTGTCACTATATCCACTTTCATGCCGCATCTCTCTCTAATCACACTATTCCTTATTCTATCTTTCAGAATCACACCACATATATTTCTCAGCGCTCTCATTTCTACAGCATTTATTTTGCTCTCATGCTTCTTTTGCCACACCCAACTTTCACTTCCATACATAAGTGTGGGCACTAATAGTCCGCTATGAATTTTATTACAAAGTGGTTATTAATTCCTTACTCGTGTTTACAGCAAGGTTCATACCAATACGGTGTATATCAATAATCTGAAGATATGCGCGGTAGACGAAAATAGACTCATCCCTATTACGTGGGACGTGATATAATATGTATATAAAAAAGCGCATAATTACTTACATTACTGTAATACTCGAAATTTCAAAGAAATAAAATATAAATAACTACTTTTTAGATTTGTATACAAGCATAGGTAAAGACAAATTGTAAAATATTACCTATATATCAATCATGTAAAAAAATCTTCGGTCGAATAACCTTAGTATTTTAACCTTTTAGGTGCGTCACTAGAAAGCCTTTTATTTATTTTATCAGAACATAGAACCGCAATGTATTTTCAGTCTAAAAGACATTAATAGTCTTTTCGCCACCACCCCATGATAGCAATCAAATATTAACGGCCATATTTCTTGACTCCAACAGATGCCAAGATGCTCCGCTTTATAAATAAATGTTACGCCATGCTGAGGCCACGTATCGTAATAAATAACCTCTATTTTCTACACAATAAGGGTGATATTTCAGAGGTAATTCCCACAGGCACCAGTAAGTCATATAAAGCCAAAGTGTAAGCTTTCGGACCCGAAGAATTTATTGTCACAAGTATTCAATATTTAATATCTAGTTTTCATAGAACATTAGTAAGATATTTATAGGTAAGGTTGTTACGGCTTGTTTCAAAATCTATTTAGAAGACACAAACAAACTGCCTACCGGCACTAAAACTACAAACAATTTTTTATACATGTTTTTTTATTTATTTAATTAGGCTATCCAACAATTGTTTACACAACACATTACATAATTATTTATTGAATAGATACATTTACAAGTGTAACAATCATTTATGGGATAACACCACATGCACTACTTAATAGTTAACATTTTAAAAAGTGCTAAGCTCCAAAATATATAAAAAATAATAAATTAGACATTATATTACAATTATTACTAAAACAATTACAATAACAATTATAAACAATAAATAACCAATATGAAAAATAAAATTAAATCACAATTAATAAATAATAAATAAAATTATTATAAAATATGTTAACAAATAAAAAATTTATTATTAAAAAGAAATAACATCGCATTAATTTATATTTACAGTTTTATTGATTTTAATAAATTTACCTAAACTATCCTGGTGTATGTCTACTAAATCGCTACAGTTATTATAAAGCCTGCACAACCTTTACATTGGGGAGTTTGCACCAAGCACTGATCGACGTAATGATGGGCAGAGAGGTGTGATCATATTCCTAGGGTACCTATATATTACATATATAAATGGTTTCACGCTTAGGTGTACATTTTTTTTATACAACTAATGTGGCAGACAAGCATACGGCCCACCTGATGGTATGTGGCCATAGCCTACGGACGCCTGCAACACCAGAGGCATCACTTACGCGTTGCGACCCTTTAGGAAAGGAAGTGGGTATGAGAAGGAGCAGGAAGGGTGAAAGAGGGCGATTGGGCCTCCAGTACTCTCACTCACCGAACGAAACACAACAGTAGGAATACTGCTATTTCACGTCGATATTCTGTGAGAGGGGGTAGTCCTTCCCCGGTCAAGACGGCCCATTCATGCTGAAATCAATGACGCTCTACTACTCTGCGAATAATGTTGCGGGTAAAAGTAATGCCGTATATATTTTTTATTTACTTCAACTGTCCCTTTCATATTTACATTTGCCTTTTTACATTAATTAATCGTATATTAATGGCTGTATAATTTTGGGTACTTAATAAATTGGATGTTATTCCTAATGATGCGACTGTTTTGATATTAATTACAATTTAAATAGTTATAAGTCTACGTGGCTTTTGTTACATTGTTGAATTTGAATAAAACTTTGTCTACATGTTAATATTCGCACTTGATGAAATAACCGTGTTTAGCTAGTGGTGAGCATATTGTTTACCTATATATGAAATTATATTATTTAGCTATCCATGCAGTCGAATTGTACTGTAAGACAGATTTCTGTCAAATCAATCAAATCATCTTTATTAATTTAGGTTACACAGTTCATAAGTCTTTATGAATGTCAAGGATTTTTTTTTTTTTTACTTTGGGGAATACTTTGACGCATACTTCTCCTCGGGGCGACGGAGAGGTTATGTCGGGCTCACCGGTGGCGAGATACTCCGGTAATACCGACTAAACCTACCACGGTGTTCCTCGACATAACCATAGACGGCAGGGCCGCACGAATCGCTTTCACATGCAATCGCGACCCCGCCGAGGTTTCGGCCCGCCGCGTGAAACGGCAGGCTACTACATAAAAGACCCTCTACTGTTACAAGGTTTTTTTTTTTTTTTTTTTAACGTGGGGGAATGCTTGATGCATACCCCTCCGCGGGGGCGGGCGGAGGGGTTATGTCGGACTCGCCGGGGTAAAAGAAAGATGTTAGGAAGAAAATGTACCTCCCGGAATACCGACTAAACCTACCACGGTGTTCCTCGACAAAACCACTATCGACGGGGCCGCGCGAATCACTTTCGCATGCGGTCGCGACCCCGCCGAGGTTTCGGCCCGCCATATGAAACGGCAGGCCACTACACGAAAGACCTACCCAAAGGCACTCCTCACAAATTATCCCTACTGTCCCCCCTAGAGGGGAGACGGACTCGAAACAACAGAGGCGCGCGCGGGAACACGCACGCCGCCTCTCGGACCTGGTGCTGAACGGATGGCGGGCAGGCCCACAAAGCCCGCCACCCCCAGGTCAAACCTCAGGGTGGCTGGAGGTCGTCCCGCGACTGTTACAAGGTTACACTAACTTATCATTAGTACGAAAATTTTTATTTACATGTTGCCAAGTTCAGCAAAGCTTAGTCTTTAATTTCTATAATATTATTATTTATTTTTAATATAGTCTATTTAGTGAGTATTTTGTAATCTGTGTGTGTCTAATAAAGAGTTAATTCATTCATTCAATAAATATACCTTAAAACTCCTAAAACATATATAATAGTGACTATTCGAAGTTAAAAAGCATCTCTTCTGAACCCAATTTTACTTTTATCTTGTCTTACATTTTAATATTTTACATAAAAAACCGACGTCTAAAATTTATAATTCTAACGGAACAACATAATTATGTAGAATAAGACATTATATATATACCGAAATGTCTGACTAAATACCTGCATGACAAACAAATTTAATATTAATTATGAAACGCTATTGGGGTTCTTGTTCTGGGGGTTCCAACGGTAATTATAACGCAATTGGGGTCAGTTCAAAACAATATTTCGGTTCAAATTATTTAAAAGCATCAACAAATTCCCCTTATATTTAAATTCGTTTTAGCGTAATTTGGTGGCCAAATAGAATTAAATGACGTTTTACCTATATAAAAAGAATTGTTTGCAATGTTGGAATTTCATATATTATATATATTTAGCTCTTTGGTGCCGTAGCATTAGTTTACGCTTACGTTATCATCGGTCGTCAGATACTTGGTTTGATTCCTGGGTTTTGGAAATCGATATTGAGAATCTTGAGTACATAGTCTAGAAATGTGCCTGATATCAGTCACTTTGCTCGTGCAATGTCAGTGACCATGAAGTGGTTTTGAACTACTTCGAGGCTACATAAAAAAGCTTTGCCTTGATTTCAAGAAAGAACTTGAAATCAAGTGACAATCAAATGGTGACTAGAGATTGAACTATATTAACAAAGATACCTTTTCACTGAGACCTAAATAATGACCATTATTATAATCCGAGGCCAACACAAAACATTGTTAAACGACCAGGATTGACCTATCGAACGGATCGACCACAAGCTATCTATAGAATCAAGTTTCAAATAATGGTATATGATTTCAAACGTCAAAATCAGTAACAATTAATATATCAACTTATTTTTGTAACAATTGCACAACGTCGGTTTAATTAGCAATAGCTTGCAAATAAGTGCATTTTACACTTACAGCTGTAATAGACACTTCTCATGCTACGGTAACCATTTACTATAAAGCATAACGATGTTTTTTTTTTAACTTTGTGTAATGCTTTGACTCATACCTCTCCGCGGGGCGAAGGAGAGGATATGTCGGGCCCATCAGGGAAAAGATATCCCGGTAATACCGACTAAACCTACCACGGTGTTCCTCGACATAACCATAGACGGCGAGGCCGCGCGAATCGCTTTCACATGCAATCACGACCCCGCCGTGGTTTCGGCCCGCCATGTAAAACGGCAGGCCACTACACAGAAATACTTCCTCCACCGTCCCCCTGGGAGGGACAAAGACACGATACAGAGGCGCACGTGGGAACACGCACGCCGCCTCTCGGACCTGGTGCTGATCGGGTGGCGAGCAGGCCCATGCAGCCCACCACCCCCAGGTCAAACCTCAGGATGGCTGGAGGTCATCTCGCGCCCTCCGCCCGGTTCTGCGGTTGGAGAGAGGTTGGTCCCTCTCTCGCTCCGCCGCCTCCTAGATGGAAATTACTTCCTCACAAAAAGAGGCGACGGCGTTCCACGATCTCTCACTCCGGACCATAGACTGAACCACGGCCGGGAGTGAGAGGGCATAACGATGTTTGCCATAACTCTAACAAAGAAAGGAATAAGTAAATTTTAATATTACATACACATTATCTATACCGACGCCTGTTTCTCTAAAGCGGTAGACACAGACTACGGCTTTGGTTTTTACTTGCTATCGTAGCAATTGAAAAGCCGTATATACATATATACGAGCCATATCTTTATTGCTACATTCACTCTGTATACATAATCTTGTAATGAGTATGAATTGCCAGTATCTACTTATTTGAAATTAAACTACTATATACGGATTTTATCGCGTTATTTATTTGACACTTTATTACATAATTTTGAAAACTGTTACACTACTACTACCATTAAAATTTTAACTTCTAAGCTAATTAAATTATTATTAAAACTATTTATATTTAAGTTTACACTTTCCCCGACGTTTCGGTTGCTTTTCAGCAGCCATGGTCACGGGGAGACAACGTGATAAATTCCCTACATAGTAGTTTAATTTCAAAGAATGATATTCGCGTAAACAGAAGACAATATTATACCTAGTTAGTTTTATGTAGATATTGTTTGTAAAAAAGTCATGAGCACTACTAATATTTTATACAGCACAGGGTTGGACAGCGCTAACTAGGCAAGTAAAATAATTTTTCTAATAAAAAGCATTTGAATTGCACGCTATTTTCTTGCTTCTTTTATGTGAACAAAAAGAAATCGGCTCGCTGCCAACTAATGTGCCAACGGGTGTTAATAACAATTTACTTTACTTTAACTTTTTACAAGATAATAAGAAATAAAAAGAGACAAATGGTTTTCTTTGTTTAACAGTAACGACTTTTAAATGAACGTGGTCCTATTTACGCATTCAGCTTTGCACGCTCATGCTTCAATGTCTAATGTACATGATGCAGATAGTATGCGCAATATGAGGGACTTGCGTTAAGGCGCATAATTAGTTCACAAATTACTTGCGTGTATGGTTTGCGCATATAACACGACGCGGACAGCATGCGCAAAATGAGGCACTTACGTTTATGTGTATAATTACATACACAGTTGATAAGTTACTTGCGTTTACGGGTCGCGCATGTAACACTACTTAGATAGCATGTATAATATGAGGCACTTAAGTTAATGCGTATGATTAGTTTATAAGTGACTTGCGTGTATGGTTTGCGTATGTAACCCGCTCAATGTAGCTAAAGCATGTAGCCAACACCAGTTGTTTGAGACTTTGCAAGACACCTCTGCTTACTCCGCCAGATATAAAGAGGCGTGAGACTATGTAGATACAACTATGTATGTATTAAATATAAATAAAAGAGGTTGCTAACAAGTACCACCCACTCCTTGGAAAATATTTCCATCCTAAGGTTAATGGTTTTAGAGATAACGATATATAAATGGTTACCATTTATATATCGTTAAGTTTTGCTGTGTGCTATTGTAATAACATTGGTGCACAATAAAATAAATACTTACTTTAATATTATAAATACGTATGTGAGTTTGTTTGTTACGCTTCACGCCTTAACTACACGACCGATCATCATGAAATTTCGCATACACGTTGTCAGGGGTACAGAAAAGATTATAGGCTACCTTTCATCTAGAAAACGGTACTGTTACTAATCTAACCTACATTTACGCGAGCGGAGCCGCAGGAAAAATTAAGTAACACCATAAATAAAAGCACAAAAGGGAGATTAAATCTAGCCATTAGAAATACCACTTAGACTAAACATCAATTCAAAAAGAGTTTTCATGCTTAAATATTGTTAAATAAACAAAAGTTGAAGTAAAATTCTTTATTCTAATTAGTTCAAATTTAGAATATTCATAAAACGAAGGATCTTGCCAGTATCTTAATTAAAACTATGATTCTTTATTCAATATAAAGATACAAAAAATGGTGACTTTGAAAAGTGTTTTAAACGAAGAAAAAGATATCCTCGTTTGCTAAAAACACTTTGCGTTTTGCTTTCGGTATGGTACATCAAAACGTCTAATACTATATGCCGGAACGCCCCGTCCATCTTAGACAGCAATGGCACAGAGATCATTCTAAGCACAGAATATTTAAGAATACTTTACGACAACATTTCAGCATATATGAAGATGTCGCCCCGACTTATAGACTCTAGTATCAGGCAGAAGAGTGTCACCATTCTGCCGTCAAATGTTTTAGGATTTTGGTTCAGCAATTCATTGTCTGTATTCTAGAAATCACACCCACTACGCGTCATGCACTGTGTCAAGTTTGAACTCATGTCAATTAATTTGATTGGATTTTGCTTCTTTAGTTAGCCATGCATTTGTCCTTCAATTAATAAGCTTGTTCATCAGTCTTTTAGAAATCAGGTGCTTTGCACGTTAAGAGATCGATCCTGCCTATCATAATTGTCTGTTAACTTCTTTCAATAATCATGAAGTAAATTAAAGTGTACAGCAGCGATAGCCCAATTTGAAACGGTTGAACTGTCACGCAGAAGTCTCAATTTAGATCGCAAGGCACGCGCCTCTGGGTTTGCGAAGTAATACCCGTATTATATAGTAAATTATCGCTCGCTTTAGCAGCAAAGGAATACATTGTGAGGAAATCGGTATATCTGAAAGTTTTCCATAATATTCTCGAAGATATGTGAAGTCTCGCAACCATCTCTGGGTCAACTTGGTAGATTATGGTCTAACCTTTCTCACACTGAGAAGAGGCCCAGCGACCAGCACAATAAAATACAGGGCTGATATTATAAAATTTCAGCCCTGTATATAATTAATTGACTTTTAGTTTGTCAGTTACTTATAT
Organism: Catocala fraxini; assembly: GCA_930367265.1. Lineage (NCBI taxonomy): Eukaryota > Metazoa > Arthropoda > Insecta > Lepidoptera > Erebidae > Catocala > Catocala fraxini. The sequence goes on along the minus strand of OV884025.1, from coordinate 8,032,898 downwards.
CTGTACGAGTACTTTTTTGAAATAGTAAAATCACTTTTTCTCACAGGTTAATAACTTTACGCTACTGAAATTTCTAAATGTTTTTTTTTATTATTTAACACAGAATCTTTGAAATTTAACAGACAATAAAATGAAAATACTTTGAATACCTATCTCAAGTAAAGATAGATTACATTAAACCAATTTAGCTATAAGACCGTCAAAAAGACTGATAGCCGTGGTATCTTATACGTATCGCTCGTATTTCTTACTTATCGTCCACACATCTAGACACTACGCGTCACGGTGATCAGAGAGACAGTCACGCGAGCCCGCGATTATATACGAATGTGATTTTTCAACGTCTTAGAGGCTATTTTTGTATACAATTTTTTGTAAGAAACATCACTTGATACGATTTTTTAAGAACAGCGGTTTGGCTTTGACCGAAATATAACTCTAATTATTTTATTTAATATCATTAATTTAAATATTTTTAGTGTATGCGACTGTTGTCGGTACAGTTCCCAGATCAAGCAAATTGTATTTTTCTGTATATAAATTCTTGGTAGCAGCACGGTGTCTCGAACTGCACCCTATAAACGGAATAGGCTCGCCCACAGATTACATGGGATCTTAAAATATAACTGGTAAAATATAGGTGTAATATGCCTACCCCTTCAACGATATAAGCGTGAGATTATCTATGTATGTGAAAATAAATATATATAATTGTAAGTATAAAAAATTCAAAACGGATTTATTTGTTCTTATCTTAACTTAATTATAAATTTACAATTTTACTGCGTTTGGGTCAACTACCTTTTCAGTACAACTGCTGTCAAAAATATCATGTGTTATGATTTGGAAAGATAGAGGCGATCAAACTTACAGATGTGTATCGTTGTATGTTTTACTACTACTTATACACATGTATATATGTATCTTATGTGGGGGCCAGTCAGTGCAGACCGGCAACACTTCGACCCAGTGGGACCTTTTGTGTCGACACTCTCCCAATAATGACTGCCATAGATGTTCATGGCAGCCGGGACCGACGGCTTAACGTGCTCTCCGAGGCACGGAGCAGGCGATAATTGTCAATCAATGCTCACATAATTTCGAAAAGTCATATAACTTCCGAAAGTCAGAGGTGCGCGACGTGGGTTCGAACCCGAGACCCTCTGCATCGCAGTCTGTTAGTCTCCCCACTGAGCTATCACTGCTCTTTACTATACACATACACGTTATATTGATTGATGGAGATATAATCTAAAGATATGGCAGTGATTTGTGCTACTAGAAAACACGGATCACAATTACACTTAATAATAATATGTTCTAATGTAGTATGATTGTACAAAGTTTATAGCAAGTGAGAGAGTTCTCGAGAACTCCCTACAGTAATTGGATACCAAAATTAATTAATATCTTGGCCCTTTTGTCTTTGCGGTATGGTTGCGTACGAGGAAATAGTGCGAATTTCTATTTGATATCAAACGCCGAATATAAGTCCTTATGACCTATCGTATGTTCATATTTGCGTAATACTTTATGTTATATCCTTTACCGAAAACATCCATTCGTAGCCGATAAACAATCAGTTTTAAGCGTTAAGGTTACAAAAATAAGGTTTAAAGTGGCGTGCTTTTGGTGGCTCGTATCCGAGCCGGTAACAAATACACGGTACAAATTTAGCGGCTCGTATGCGAGCTTCTGTCAAAGGGCAGGTTAATTACTATTGAGTACATTATGTAGTGCCTTGATATTACAGCGCTAGTAATTGCAGCCGCTCTCACTCACAAGCTATTTCTAAACATATTTTGAGGGAAATATTGTCAATAACTTTCAATTGAAAAAAATGGACATGAGTTTCTTGCCAGTTTCTTATAAGAGCACTATTTCTGAAACTGGCTTTTTTTTTTTCAAAGCTACTTTTCTATATTTTAATACGTGAAGCAAAATCTTTTTACCCCTTTTTACGAAAATTGCGCGACTGAGGAGTATGAAATTTGGCACAGTTAACATTTATATGTAGAAGTAGTGGCGTATACTAATATTTTTATAAAAAATGCATTAGAAAAACATTAAATTAATGAAAAAACACTACACGCTCACAACCATGCATTTGACACAAGCAGTCGCATCGCGTTTGTAGTATTTCGCATTGTTCAGCTGATGTAGAATTCTTCGTAACTTTGGTTACATATGTATGTGGAGTAGGTAACTAAATGAAATGTGATTATAACGGTATAGTTATAGACGATAAAACCGTAATAAAGAGCAAACTTAAAATTTTAATCAATTATGGGCGAATTTCGACCACTTGGGACCCGCTAGTTTATTTTATTATACTAATATGTTATACGAGCTATCCTTCTGTATCTATTCTTTTTTGCATGAAATGTATCCTATGATTATTTAACATATCTTAGATTTATCAATCCTAACTAATATTATAAATGAGATTGTAAGTTTGTTACGCTTTTACGCCTTAACTACTCTACCGATCATCACGAAATTTCACATACACGTTGCACATACAGAAAAGCGGCATCTTTCATCCAGAGTAAAAAGTATTGTTGCCGAGGAATAGCTGGTGATTAATACTACATCTAAGATATATGCGCGTTATGTATCCGTCACGTTATTATTCAAACAAAACCTTCACAATAATACGATGACAAAATATGTATGTAAAAATTACAACGTACGCACAAAGGCGGCAAAAGAGTCACTCTCTATTACACGGGATCTAAAACATGACTGATGTATTAATATGGCCTACCCTTTCAGAGGTATACAACGGTGTTGCTGTTTTTATGGATATGTTTATGTATGTTTGTATACAAAAAAGTATGTAGGTAAAAAGAGAAGAACGTAATTATGATTCTGTTTATGATTTTGTATCACTTAAATGGTAAGCAGAAGCAGGCGTATGGTTGTTTACCATTGCCTTATGCAAAACCGGTGCAATACCAGAAGCATATTAAACACACACATGTAATTTGATAAAACTGCAAAAAATTATCGCTTTGCTACCAGCACAAAGTACTATGCCATTCTTACCCTTGTTCAACAGCTCACAAAGACTTTCTTAATATACCCTACCTAACGTTTTTCTAGCGGCACGATGTCTAGAAATGTCTACGACAGCAATAGAGTCGCCCCTTTTATTTAGATTCTATACATAGCTGAACTATGTTGGAGTAGTATAAATCTCTTCGCATTTAAGGATGTAGAGGCATGAAGTCTAAGAGTAGTAAGCAAACAGATGAATCACGTGATCGTTAGCGATTCCCACAGAGCATAAAACCAAATCACGTTTAGTGAAGCGGCACGTAAAGATCCGCGATGTACGTAGCTATGCTCTATGGTGGATAGCTTAACGTTCCTTGTAGAAAGAAAATTTGTTTTTAGGTGGCGTCACTACCCATCTTTATGTAGCCTGGAACCATTACTCATCACAGAGTCGTGAGAAAAGTTTAGGTTATAGGTCAGTAGATCGTAAGAGAAGGTTAGGTCGTAGATCGAGTTACTGCATATATTTTTAAATACAGATCTCTGGGTTACAAATTACTTACCAGATACAATACAATGTAACAAATTTAAAATACTTAATATACTTGGTAACCCATAAGCTAAAATGCTTATGGAAGCATCTGAACCCACGACTTCTCCATCGCAAATTCGATGCCTTAGCCATTAAGCTACTGCCGTTTAAATAGCTCATATACATATGTATATATATGAGAAATATCGGGTTTAGGATGAAATAAGAATATTGCCGTGCGCTACCTCTTTTAAATAAATCTACGTACGTTCCAGTAAAAAAGAGATTTTTCCATATTGTTCTTCTATCATAGAACAACAATAGCAATTTCATTTTAATATTCCTTTGCCAAAGCGGCATAAACAACAGTAACCGTAATAGATTTCACCGAGGAATATTCAAATTACTTGTTACAAAGTCAAAGTACAATATTACTAAGCTTTTACAAACAACTTTTACATATAAATGTGTACAAAAGGTTTATTGTACACGAGTCTTTTGTTTGGCAATTTATGTCATAATTAATTGCAGAGAATTATGAATACGTTCTCATGATGTTAAAATGAAAATGTATATGAGCTTGTTTTAAACTTTGTATGTGTTTTTAGCTAATATAAATATACAATGAAACTAAATCTTGTGTAGGGAATAACTTGGACTAATAACGATACATAATATTGTCTTACGTTCACGCGAATGTTATACCTTGGAATTAAACATTTTTAAACAGATTTATCGCGTTGTTTATTTTTTATAAAACACTATTGTTATTCTGCGTGAAACACCAATGATTAATTATGTTTGGGTACTTAAAATAACTATTTACACTTGAGAACATTCAGACAACCACCATCTTAGTCTCCCCGTGAACATGGCTGTTGAAAAGCAACCGAAACGTCGGGGAAAGTGTAAAATTAAATCTAAATATATTTTATAATTTAAATATCTTCACGTAAATTTTCTAAGTTTTAATATTTTCAATAGAGGGCAAGGCGCAATTCTCTATAGTAGCGGTCGCCTAGTGGTCAAATTTCGACCAAAATTCCTAAGCTTGCTACTTTGTTATCTGTTTTTCTTTATAACGTATAAATAAGGTATAGGAAACCATAATTACAAAGAAGAGTACGATGTCAGATGAACATACTACGAACGCGATTCGACTGCGTGTATCAAATGCATGGTTGCGTGCGTGTAGTGTTTTTTCATTGATTTAATGTATTTCTAATGCATATTTTATTTAAATATTAGGATTCGCCCCTCCTTCTCCATATAAACTTTAACTGTGCCAAATTTCATTCTCCTCCGACCGCGCAATTTTCGTAAAAAGGGATACAGAGTTTTTGCTTCACGTATTACTATATAGATTCTATTTTCAATTGCCAATAGCCATTGAAAATAGAAAAGAGATAATTATTTTATTATGTCTTATTTTTAGCAAAATGTTAAATAATATTATCCTAAGCATCAGTTCATTAGGAGAAGTTAGATGGTTAAATACGATTTCGAATCTCTCAATATAATTCACGATTTCTAACTCACTATATTATGAAAAGATTTCAGTTTGATTTTGAATAACTAAATAATTTTAGTACATTCAACTGCAATAAGATGTTTAAAGTTTGTTTTGATTCAAAGATCCATTAAAATATTGAATACAATATTTTGGTATTTGGGATATAATACCAAAATATTGTATTCAATATTTTATGGGTAATTATACCATTAATATTTTGAGGTTTATAAGTTATACCTTGTAACCAAAATAAATGAATGATTATTGACTTGACTTGGCTAGTATTAGTTGAATCGTGGTTTAGATTTCAAATTGCACCCAAGCTACTTTGGTAGCTATTATTAAAGATATATTTTTGTTCTAAGTAACTGAAAGAAAAAGTCTTCGTTTTGGCCCCAGTACTTTTAATGCCTTTGTATACGGATAAAGCCTAGCATAGATTATTTTACCTGGAATTTCTTGACATGACTGAAAAACCCTTCAATGAGATAAGAAACATGCCCAATTTTCCTCAAAATTTACAGCAGCCTCATCTAGGCTCTACTTACACTGTTACGTGATACCGCCGGAGCGAGTTGATATACACGTCGTGGAACAAAGGCTTCCTGTGCGCGGTTACTCTTTGTTCTTACTATTTATGACGTAATTAATTGCAAGAGAAACGTCAACTCAGTACGGATATTAAAAGTGAAATACGTTTTGTAATGTTAGAAAAATGCTTTTGCACATAATAATTATTTTTTTTACTATTAGGCCTGAATATACATTTGTGTTCGACTAAGGTAGTTTAATATGCATTAATCGTTAGATAAATAAGTGCACATTGAATTAATATTTACTCAAGTCTTTTTCGCGTTAGTATAAATTACACAAATTCCGAATATTATATTATAACTTAACCAGCATTCACAAAATGAGGCTACGAGGCTACGGCTTCGTAGCATTGCTACGAAAAACAAAACCGTAGCAACTGTTACTACGATTCAGTTATTATTACAGAATGATAACGGATTTATCTCGTTACCCAATGCCTATATAAAATTCCATTTAAGGAATTACTTCCATAATAGTTTTTGCCCGCGACTTCGTCCGCGTGCAATAGTTACTTTGGGCAGCAATTTTAGTTTTTTAAGAAATCTATATTGCAAGTACGGTTATATATGCTTTAGTTTACTGCAAATAGCTTATTTCAATACATTTTTATAAAATATTTTTTTCCCACGCTTTGCTAAAACATAAAGATTTTGCGGATTTGATACTTGTGAGCACGCCACAGAGTTGTCCATGTAATACAGTTTTGTTTATTATTATCGTAAATGCTGCTTTTAGGGGAATCTGCACTCTTATAAACTGAAATGGCAAATTACTCGGCATGATCGGAATACGGGGAATTAAAACTTTTTCTAATTTTGTCATTACATAGCCTTTGTGCAGATTTCTCATTGACAGAACTGCAATACAAACTTTAAGCCTTAACTTATGGGAAGGCACTCTTGATAATTCTTAAGTGTTGAGATACTCTATAGGGTACGATTTCACTTGTTTAGTGTTCATAACATAGTCTACTGAGAGGTACACGACAACATCTCCCTCAACATCTGACATAATTTTTCTTTTACCTGGTCTACTGTCTCATTTGCTGGTCAAATTGACCTGTTACACAACCATTCTCTATTGCCCATACTTATTTGTAGATCTGGATAGACATACTATTTAAATCATCTGTGCTATTGACAGTTGGACAGAATTCACGTCTTAGTGTCATCATACTATTACTGTCATAAGCAAGCAATCTTCTCCGCCTTTTAGAAGAGCAGCCGCATATTGCCTGAGTGAGAATCGTTGTGTAGTTGTACTTGCATATTTGCAGTCAGACAAAACTTTTTTACGTGTAGGTACCCATAATACAGACGCCTTAGAACAGGTATTTATTTCATCTCCCGGTCTACCCCTAGTAATAACCAGCAGGGTATGTCTAAACTCACCAGTTAAAGGTACCATAATTCCTCCTATGAAAGATATCAAGAGAAACCAGGGTGGCTGCTCTTGATATCTTTCATGGTGCGATATAGTGCTTCGATTGCTCTTTTTTCTCTAAAATCTCATGGCTTTATCTGCGATAACGACGAATTACCATACAAACTTTCATCACTTATTTCAACCCCTTCTCTGCCCTCTTTTACAGCAAAAGGTAACCAGTTTATTTTCCCAAGGTCTAGTCTATCTATGTACCTAATTTCATCAAAATTGGTTGTTGTTTAGGCGTGATATGAAGGAATTCCCATACCATAATTCATCTCTTATTTCAATCCCGTCATGCCCTCTTTTACAACAAAAAGTAACCTATATTCTTATCTAAGGTCTATCTCTGTACCAAATTTTATTAAAATCGATTTTGGTTTAGGCGCGCTAATGAGGAATGCCCATACAAACTTAAATAAAACCGGGGTGGAGGCCTGGTGGCTGAAAATACAGGCTAACGCCTAGTTTAGGTACCAGTCTCCCACAATAAACGAATGCCATGTAATAGTTAAACTTTCATCCCTTATTTCAACACCTTCATGTCCTCTTTTACAACAAAAGGTAACTATTTCCATGCTCAAGGTCTAGTCTGTCTGTACAAAATTTTATTAAAATCGGTAGTGGTTTAAGCGCGATAATGAACAATTCCCATATAAACTTTCATCCCTTATTTCAACCCCTTAATTTTTTCCTTTTTTACAACAAAAGGTAGTCTATGTCCATTCCCAAGATTTACTCTATCTCTGTACGAATTTTATCAAAATCAGTTGAGTGGATTAGGCGTGAAAGCGTAACAGACAGACAGACAGACAGAGTTACTTTCGCATTTATAATATTAGTAGGGATTTACCCTTATGAAAGAAAAATTACTTTTCAACCCACTAAAGTAATGGATTTATATACTTAAACACAAAACTAGTCCTGAATATCATTACACAACAAAATTATGGGTATGGTAAACAAATTATAATAGTACCATTACCTCGACATAAAAATAAAACCATTTATTTTTAAAACATCGAACAACAACAATGAAAGACCATTACGCAATTTAAAATTTTCATCGGGTGAAATGCAAAACTGCAACAAAACGGGGTAGGGAAACATTAAGAGTTGCAGTAAATCTGAAATTGTTCGCCGTTCCGAGTTGCAAAACTAAGGTAATGTGCTCACCGGACTCACAAACAACCATATTTTGTGTACAATGTTAGGTTTTCGTGGCGTCTTTGTGACGTCATAGCTTAAAAGGTTATATATAATATATGACACGTATCTTGTACAATTTTCGTAGTGTTTACTTATACAATTTATTCAGTTTATTCACCCCTAGGTCACAACCTTCGTTACAAAAAGGCAGCATTCTGTCCTGCATACCGATTGACGATGCCAATCTGTTCAGAGCAATAATTTAGAAAGGACTCCATATTACTAGCAGTTATTAAAAAAAAATACCAAATTCACGGCATTCGTGGTCATAAACATAAGCCACCATTCTTTTTATTAGACAGGGGTAAGGATATCTATCTGATCTGATGATGAGCAAGTTTTCCTGAGACAAGTAACAGTTATTGCAATTGTTCATAGACGACTGTAAATTATCATTCAAACAAAAAAAAAACATTTTATGGACGTGTCGATGCAAAATTACTCAAGATAAGATTATGGAATCCGGCTTTCAATTTTTTTATTGATATTTATTTTATTTATTTATAGTCAATTAAAACGATACAAAACCATTTACATTAATTAAATTAGAAACGCTGACACATTCATTACAAAATTATAATAGTTAAAACAAAAATATAAAAAATAATAATCAAATGTATAAATAAATAGTGACAATAAAAAACGGACCAATAATTACAAATTAACATGGAAATGTAGATTCCCTGTTATACATATTCTCACAAAATAACAATTGTAATAATAGCAGGATGTCAAAAATATGCCTTTGGATATCAATATTACACGAAAATCTATGAACAAAAAAAATTTTAAATAAATATTTATCAATATTAAAAAAACAAAAAAAATATATTTAAAAGCGTCGTAGTATCCTTACTTTATATTTTTATACCTTTTTGATATTTTATGTTTACATAACATCAGTGTGTACCTAACTTTAAAACTCGACAATAAATTGCGAAATTAACGGTGTGAATAAAATGTTGTTGTGTACTTTCTGTGACTTTCTTAATTGTACATTATTTTGGTAATTGTTAACTGTTAAACGATTTTCACGCAGAAAACAGAGAAGGCGCAAACCAATACGGTTAGACAATATAGTGGTGGATTCCCCTATTCATAGTCTTGGCACAATACAAAAAAGAGTATAACAGTAGAGAAGCAGGGACTTAACAATAGGTATTTTAATTAGGTACCTGCTTCAGAAGCGATGATGATGATGAATGTATAGATTTTGGGTACATGGATGATGTAGTAATATACGTGGTCACCTTGTTACTGCCACTGCGCCGAGTGTTGTGGATTCCATACCTAAACGAAAACAGAATAATCCACAAATATTTTTGCCAATTCTAGCAGCTCTTTATGTTCGTTGTGTGAATGTTTGTGAAGTCCCCGCGACACACAAATAATTTCTTGTGCAAGTTGTCTTTTAAAACAATATAATATAATTATAGTTTACTGTGACTGGATGTTTGTTCGTGACAGCACTTTCTACTATAAGACCAGTTGTTATCAGAACCTTAAAATTCATTAGTAATGGGTATATCGCTCGTGCAAGAGCCATATCTTTAATTAATTTTACAGCTGCCATGATTGTATGGTAACACATACACAACATATTAATAACATTTTATCCGTGTCTTCTTTACAGCATACTGTAAAGCTTTTGTTCTACAATATGATGCAGGACAAAATATTTATCGGAATAACATGATTGAGCAAATAATATTATCTTATGTTTAAGGTTTCGTAGTATAATTAAACTACTTTGAGTTTCATTTCAATATTTTAACAAGTTTAAATTGCAGTTACCCTGCTACCTGGATGACGCCTCCTCTCCCGTGGTGTGTTGTTTGGTTACGCTGCTGCCTTCTTGTGCAACCGAGTATAGTCTTAAGGCTTAAAAGTGCGATTATACCAAGCTATTTCAATATCTCTATTTTTGTATGAAAATAACCAAATCATTAATTATGAAAATTGTCAGAACAAAAGTTATTAAGTAAGGTATAAATAAATCATGAGTAATAATTATTATGTTAGTATTTTTTAATGAACTCTTCATATATCCACAGGAATGCTGAATGCTCGCAGTAGAAGCTCTATCCCACTTTAGATTAAAATTCTCTAAGGGTTTCCTGTAGCTTGTTAAACCCATGTTCACGTGTAAGCTTCCAAAAAGGACCAATATTTTACCTTAATTATAATTAACCATGACAAAGAGAAACAGGAAAGTAGACAGGGCGTTTTTCCTACTGCATAACTTATTACATGTGATGTAAACCAACGTACCAATAGCTTGCTAAACCTATACTATGGAATCAAAGATATGTAACTGCTGAACAAAAAATAATCTTAATTAATATTATAAATGCGAATGTGAGTTTGTTTGTTACGCTTTCACGCCTTAACTACTCAACCAATGAACATAAAATTGTGCATACACGTTTTCAGGAGAACAGATAAGGACATTTCATGCAGAAAAGTCTTGTTCCCGAGGGATAGAAATCTATTGATAAAATCTATAAGATTCAATCTAAAGACGCAATCTATAGTATGATAAATTTATTAACAAATCATTTTAGTTAACAATAAAATGTCAGAAGATTATCAACTAAATTACAATGTCACGGAATGGTAAGGTAATGTCAAAATATTAGTTACAACGTGAGTTAATAAAATTGCATCAATAAAAATTTGTTAATACAATTCAAAATTTGTGGTTAATAAATTCATTTACAGAATAAATCTATGTATATATGTAGAATAAAAGGATGAGTATAGTTGCGAGACTTGACACTATCATATAATGAACTTTCTAATACATTAATATCCAATAGCTACATGTACATAAATTATTCTGTATAAAGAAAAATATATATGTATTTTTGTAACTCAATTCCGATATCGTTCGTTAGTCTTTATTTTCATTTCAACGTAATTCTTTGCATATTTAAAATCTGCATATTTAAAAACAGAGCGGAAACGTAACTTTGATGTGTACAAATAACGTGAGCAGATTTTTAGATGAACTTTGCAATGCATGCATAGCACCTTTATGTAAACAGTTGTGTTCTATTTTTATTACTGTTTTATAAAAAAGGCATAGCCGGTAAAAGGGATCTAAAACCCTGTGTTTTAAAAACGCTAAGTATACCTAAGCCCTAATCTACCAATTCTGAGTCGCTTTACTAATAGTTTCGTATTGTTTTCGTGGGATTTGAACCTATAAAACTCAGCATGGAGTCATATAGTCATTGCACTAAGTCTGCCAGATCGTTGTGTCTATCACAAATTCATATATATAGCAAATTACTTCAGGTCTAACCAAGGGTAAAAGTTTCTCAAAATATACCTTACGTACATAAACTCTTGGTCTGGGTGTTTATAAGTATACCTACTATGTATGTATTTTTATCCATTTCCAATACCCATAGTACAAGCTCTGCATAGTTTGGGCTAGATGGTGTTGTGTATTTGTGATAGAACATAGAATATATAGACTAGGCTAGTATCAAATATAGTCTTACATTGATATCCCCGAAGTGCTAGAAATAGTGACGTGTCCTACCCACATTTCAGCTGCTATAGTTTTAATTAGCAATATTGATCTGTCGTATTTCTGTCTACCGAGCAGAGTTTCAGACACCATAATGCTACATAAAAATTCTAAATAGAAAATACCAATAACATGTTGCCCTACTGTAAAATCATACTAGAGACCATTTACATAGCAGACGCTTTCAATACTGCTGTGACAAGCCTCGAGACTTGGATTAAAAGTGTGACTTATTGTAAAATCTTTCGAGCATTATATATTCTCATATTCTTAGTCCACTATTTGTCTATGTATGCATGATAGCCGGACTTTAACAGCCTCGGTAGCAGCGTAGCATAAGATTGCGACTATGTCTGCGTACAAATTTGAGGCGGTGTATGTGTGTTATTGGCTTTACTGTATGAAATTTTAGAGCAGTCCGACAATGTGACGGCAAGAGGCTCGCACGGTTCGCTCCTTATAATGTGGGACCTATAAACAAAACTGACGAAATGTTGGTGCACTGCCATAAGCATAATAAATAACTACGTGGTACCGAAACTTCTTTGATGTTCTGTGAAGGCGACAAATAATTACCTAGAACGCGGCTCGACCCACGAGTACCCTCTTTTGTTGACGAGTGCGCGTAGGGGCACCCACAAAGCCGACTACAACTACTCTAGATACCCACATATATCATTATGTAACTGTAATACATCTTAGCTTTTTCCTGCATACATAGGCATGAATGAACCATTTAATAACCAGGATATTTACTTCATCTCTACAGGTTTCGAATTATTTAAAAAAGAAGAATTTCCAATTCGGTTGGGAAATGCCCAAGATATGAGGTTATATACATAAAAAGCTCCTTTATGTATAGCTCAGTTAAAATACAATGTCATCCAATAGATCGCTGACCTTCTAAAGCAGACATAGTTCTTATGCACCCTAAATGAGGACGCAATAAATCTGAGACCAGACATATATAGTAGCATTCTGATATTGCTTCTGTTGTCAAGAAAACTATGTCCTGGAGTAGCAAGCTCCAGTCCGGGCTGCCGTCATCTATCGTTCATTCCTAACAAATATCTCTACTACATAATTGTTAAGAGCTAATGACAATAGGAGAGCGAAATGAATTGGCCACTTGATACGACATAAGGACAAAAATGAGAGTCAAGTCGCATCAAGAAGTTAAAAGGAGAGCAGAAGAGACATGTGACGCTTACTGCACCAACAAGAGCTCCGCTTTTAAATTAGAGAGAACATAATAGTACAGCCTAAGTCCTTCGCCTGATATATATTTATTATATTAACCTGTCGACTTATAATTGTTTATTAAGTTTAAGTGAAAGGGACTTACATACAGCTATAATATTCTTTAGCATTCACAAATTACAGAAAAAGCTATATGAGAAAATAAATAATCTGTATATATATATACAACATGTCACATTAACAAAGCAACAATCATAATTTACAACTTAACTAATATAAACAAACCTAAGCACAATATGAATAACAATAGGTCTTAAAAATATTTAAAATAGGATAGATTACTTTGGACGCCTGTACTAGGGTATACCTGTATCACAGGCGATAATTATAGTGCAATCGGAAGAGCATTCTTAACAAAACTTAACAAATATAGATTGTTCTATAATAACTTACTATTACAATGAAAATAATGTTACTTATTTATATAATTTTGTATTTAAATATATGTTAACATATATAATATTTATGGTATAAACACAGGATATGTCTGATAATGGGAATCTAAGCTAGTGTAAGTGATGAAAATATAAATAAACGGCGATCTAAGCACCCTCATAATCTTGAGTTTATGTACCTATATTCAGCTTATTTCCTGGCTGGACAATCAGATTCACCCGTTTTGTGGTTCTTAAGCTTCTTCAAACGAGAGCATGTAGCACATTTAAGGGTATCTAGCCGCCGATGTGCCAATGGGACTCAATAGTTTAAGCAATCACTCAAAGGCCAAACCTAAACATATTTGCCTAGGGCGAGTTTTTTTAAGCAGACAATCTGACTGCATTACGAGTTCAAAAGTCAAAGTCAAAAATTATTATTTTATAAAATAGGTCACAAAGTAACACTTGTTAACATTATAGGCCAATAACATTATACGCCAGGTTAAGAGCACCTTGAACCGACGGGCGTTTATGAGGAATGTGATGAAAGTGAATGAAGCCAGAGAAGTGTGTCAGGATCGTAGCAAATGGAAATCCGTAGTCTCTGCTTACCCCTCTGGGAAACAGGCATGAATCTATGTATGTATGTATGTAACATTTATGCACGTCAAAGGGGTTAGTGGTTAATTCATACCATGATAAGCGAAATTCCCGAAAATGTTTTAATAACATTTTCATATATTGCTTCCTCGCTTAACTCCTGTTTTTAAAAAACGACCATACACTCAATCTGCTGTAACTCTGTGCCGGTGACTTTACAAGCATGGAACATATTCGTGAAACGCACAAATGTTTGTCCCACGTGGGATCAAACTCGGTAGTGGCACCTACTAATGATGCCCAGTTAAACAAATAAGCAATTATTTATTTATATATTCCACCCACACATGTATTTCTAGGTCGGTTTCTAGTTTATTCATGATAATCGTTTCATATGTTCATGTTGTATGTACTTAGAGGTTTTACTACAACGGTTGAACACTCAACCAAATTGGGTAATGTACTAGACACTTTAGTAAAGCCCGAAGCTTCGGTAACCCATACCATTAAGTATCAGTACTTCCAAATTTTCGATACTAACCGCTTTGCCTTTGTAGTTTCAATATGAAACAACGAGCCACATGACTATAGAATATCGCTTACTTAGCTTCTAGGAGTACCATAGAGTTTAACACATTTCGTTAATGCTTGAGACATAGTTCTACAGGGAAATGAAATATCTCGATATAAAATAAAGTAGTTCTAATTTCGTGCAAAATAAAAGTGTTATTGTTATTTATAAATATATTATTATATCAAGCTTACACTTTAATAATTGGAACTATCAATAGAGCCATTTTATAAATAATTTATGTAGCGGTTAGTAGGTATTCAGAAGAGACCTACTTAATATAATGCTAGATAATGGGTCTACCCGTGACCAAGATCGATGCAAGTCGGTGGAAACGTCGGGCAATCAATAGGTATTTCTTACCTTTAAAGTACTTTATCGTGAGTAAGACCCGTTATCTAGCATTGTAATCTGTTATCTAGCAATATATGTACAAATCTCGATAGTCTAAAAACTTTTAGAAGAGACCTTTATATATAATCAGTTTTGATACATTTAGGGTTATTTGAATATCATTCTTGCACGCCTTTTTACGTCCTGGGCGCAGCTTATCAATAAAGAAAAAACTAACAGAAACACTTCTCACAAAGTAATGCCTAGTAATCAATTTCAACCTTTTTGACTTGAATAGTATCATGAACTGTAACTGTGACGCAAGTAGTTACATGTGCCAGCTACTTAGTTAAGTTTACTTGTTACAGTCTACTACGTTCGTTTACACGTTGCATACAACCCGAATAAGTGCATTAACTTGCTCATGTTATCCGCATCGAGTACAATTCGACGGATAGATGGCTACATCTACGCAGGATTGTAATACAGTGTACAAATGCACTCTCTAGAATGGCCACCGAGATCGAAATGCGCTATTGAAGGAATTATAATATTGCCAATCCGGGCAATGTTTAATATTATAACAAAAAGGTTAACTTAATATTTCTAATATGAAAATACGAAATATTTTCGACAACGTTAACGTAACCATTAATACGTTCGACAACGGGCGGCAGGAACCCAGCCTGAGGCGACGAGCGAGTATAAATCCGCACATGAATATGTATGAGGAGAAACAAAACAAGACATTATGTGGAACAATGCTGCGTCCCTGAAACACACCTGGACACTTCGTAACGAAGGGTGAATACGGGAGCCCGCTCGCACCGGCCCGAGTTAACGCTCGACAAATAATATCAGTGATTTATCGCGTTCGAATAAATTTGTCGCCGAGCAAAATGTCGATGAATGGAAAAGCTTTTCCGTGGTAATCGATGACAAAATAGATTTTGTAGTACAATGTTCAAAAATGCAAGTTTTTTTTATAAAATAGCATGATCTGGTTTTATACAATGATGAGAGTAGGCTGTTGAAGGCAAATATGAGGCAACTTGGTATACTTTATACGATAAAGCGATACTTTGCTATATATAATAATAATAATAATAATAATAATAATAATTTATTTTAGTATAAATTCTTAGTTTTACATTTGCATCTTAACAATAACATAAAGTGCATGTATAGAAATTTTTTTTTTTTTTTTTTTTTTTACTTGGGGGAATTCATGACGCATACCCCTCCGCGGGGGCGGGCGGAGGGGTTATGTCGGACTCGCCGGGGTAAAATGAGATGTTAAGATGATAAAGTACCTCCCGGAATACCGACTAAACCTACCACGGTGTTCCTCGATAAAACCACTATCGACGGGGCCGCGCGAATCACTTTCGCATGCGGTCGCGACCCCGCCGAGGTTTCGGCCCGCCGTATGAAACGGCAGGCCACTACACGAAAGACCTACCCTAAAGGCACTTCTACCACTCCCTACTGTCCCCCCTAGAGGGGAGACGGACTCAACACAGAGGCGCGCGTGGGAACACGCACGCCGCCTCTCGGACCTGGTGCTGAATGGATGGCGGGCAGGCCCACAAAGCCCGCCACCCCCAGGTCAAACCTCAGGGTGGCTGGAGGTCGTCCCGCGCCCTCCGGCGCCCGGCTCTGTGGTTGGGGAGAGGGTTCAAACGCTCCCTCTCCCGCTCCGCCGCCTCCTTGATGGAAATGACTTCCTCACAAAAGGAGGCCACGGCGTTCCACGACCTCTCACTCCGGACCATAGACTGAACTAATGTATAGATATTTGCCCGAACTAGGTTAAACCTGTGTTTCGAGCGACAAAGTGCTTACATATTATTATCAGTATAAATAAATTTACATTATAATAACTTTTATAATAAACTAAAGGCAAACAGTTAAAATAAGTTTAATTTTCTACTTTAAAACTAAATTAGCAAAATTTTATTTGCACGTAACTGCTCGGTTTAATCATATGACAGAGTCTGAATATAAGTAGAAATTAAACGTTTACAGCTAAAATGAGTTAATTTATATATGCTTAATTCTCTATTTAGTATATTGTACAAAAATGGACCTAGATGCAAAAAATCTATTAGTAAATAAAATATATTTTGAGCATGATTGTGTGGTGCAGACTATATCTTGCCGTCGCTTGTTAGTTATGTCAGCGTTATAGGTAATCATCGCATAACAGGACGCTCATAACATTAAAAATCAGTAGTTAATCCTTGTTTTGCAATCAAAACCGTAAAGCAGAAAAATACGTCATCAAAAATGTCGTCAAATGCCCAAAAAAAGCATTGCAGCTTGTAGATCTGCCGATCATAGGCGTAATCAAAACATAATTATACCAACTTAAAGATACAAAAAAGAAAACAAAAGCTCTACAAAGAAAAATTACGCCTGTATATTCCTTAAACAAAAAAATAATATACCTACAATGTACATATTATACATTCGTAATTTGCCTCCGTCCGTAACAGAGAATTGTCATAATTCGAGACACAGACAAACCCGAATACACCCGGACGAGCCCGGACAAACCCGGACAAAATCCGGTTAGTGCATGCCCGGACAAATTAGTTTTTGCTATGAATTAATGCCAAATGCGATTTACGTCATTGTGTTGGCAACATACAGTTTAAAAGCGGGAATTCTATTTTCTTTGTTTGCTCGTGCATTTTCGTTTTTCGTTGTAGTTTTAATATATTTGGATGTACATATTCTTTCTTTTCTGTCACTTTACAAACAGATATAAGTTTAAAGTAATTCTTCTAATATTGTTGTTTAAATCCAGACATATATTTTAAATGTGAATATATTTTGAAACAGTGAATTGAACTGCTGTGCTTGAGGTATTTTTATTACTTTAGGGTATCCATCATACATACTTAGATCCAAATCCTAGTTCAGATTTAGCTCTTTATGAACTTGTACAATATTATGCACCAAACACAGTATTGTTGTTGGTTTCTCCCGATTAATAATAACTATATCACTTCAACTACTTTCATACCAGTAAACTCCAATGACACTCAATTTTTTTTTATTCCCTTATTTTATCTTGTCTGTCGCATTAGCTTTCGCTTCCAGCTTTGTGCGGAGGATTCCACAAAAAGTGTTACATAAAAATTCAGAAAAAAGCAATGTTTGTATGTAGAATATTTTTACTCTACTTATTATTTTACCAGCTTCATCAGATGACCTTTGATTACCACTTCTCAATAATGAAAACGACGGAATATTTTTTTAAGAAAACATCGTAATTCCGAAATTCCGAATACACTACGCCTCTTTGCGATGACAACGTGATATTTCAAAAACTACAATTTTACCGGAAGCCTCTTTGTAACTTTTAAGTATTAATAAAATCAAAAATAATGTTTTTTTTTTTGCCACGGGTTTGCAATAAATTCGATATGTTAACTAACGAGCTTTCTGAAAATAGACAAAAAAGTGCAGGTATCGTTGCTATCAGCATAAATTTTCGCTTTGTCAAAAAAAAGCAACATCACGTTTTCTATAAAAATATGTAAAAAGATACTTGTAATATATTGACTTATCACATTGAATATGTAAACATTATGTGTAAGGCAATGTGACAAGTTAAATAAAATGCATTGTTATTCTAAAAAATATTTATTGTCAAAAAAAAACATTAAAAAGAATGGTGGTTTTTTTAAACCCATACATAGCACGTAATGTTATTATTATAAAACATACAAATAATCAAAAAGTGATCAATCGCAATGTACTTCGTAAGTACTTCTCTTAAAATTATTATATATACATACATACATAGATTCACGCCTGTTTCCCAGAGGGGTAGGCAGAGACTACGGATTTCCATTTGCTACGATCCTGACACACCTCTCTGGCTTCATTCACTTTAATCACTTTCCTCATACACGCCCGTCGGTTTAAGGTGCTCTTAACCTGGCCTTTGTCCAGAACGCCTCCGATCTGATCAAGAAACGTTCGCCTAGGTCTTTCTCTTGCGACTGTTCCATTCACACTAGCCTTATAATCTTTCTTAGTCAGTCTTGCCTCGTCCATTCTTTCTACATGCCCAAACCAGCTTAACATACCCTTTTCTATTCTTGTCACTATATCCACTTTCATGCCGCATGTCTCTCTAATCACACTATTCCTTATTCTATCTTTCAGAGTCACACCACATATATTTCTCAGCGCTCTCATTTCTATAGCATTTATTCTGCTCTCATGCTTCTTTTGACATAACCAAATAAAAATAAATTAATGCCTAAATAGTAACCGAAAATGAATTTTTCATACAAAATAAAAATATTATAAAGTATTATCAAAAAATTACATAAAACTAAAGCACAAGTTACAAATAATTATAGCTCATGTAAAGTAGTATAGTATTAGGAACTTCAGCTAGGCAGGTTATCACATTTATCATTAACGTAGTATATCACAACATTCCACATACTTAGTATTAATATCCAGAATAAAAAGCAGTCATATCGTTGTGATCAGTCACTTGTGAGACATTTTCTAAAAAAATGCAATTTAATCAAATAATAATCAGATAATTAATATGAATCACAGTGATTCGTAAAATGGCTTATGATATGTAGAATATAAGGTTTTTTTGACCAAATCCATGAAATCAGTTTTTCTCTCAGCTAGTCAAGGTTTTTAAAGGTATGCTTTTTTGAAAGCAAAATTAATGGTTTCGTTAATGTTTTGAAATTAAACAAACTTTGTACGGATTTTATCACATTGTTTATTTTTTATAAAACACTATTATTACATCATGTTGAAACTTTAAACTACTATTCTTAAACACTTTTACTAGTTGCTGTTTACTTCTATTTAAGCTATTTAAATTATAAAACTATTTAGATTTATTTTATACTTTCCCCGACGTTTCGGTTGATTTCCAGCAGCCATGTTCACGGGTAGACTAAGATGGTAGTTGTCTCAATGTTCTAAGTGTAGTTGTTTCCAAAGTATCCGAACATTATTTAATAGTAATTGGTGTTTCTATTTACGCAGTATGAGCTCAAAGTGTCATGAAGTCTGGCTGTGTTTTGCTTCTTCTTGGGTTTGACTATTTGAATTACTGGATACCAAGCTGGTGGTACAACCATCTTCTCTATTGAAATTTGGATGTTTTTTAATTTCAACAGCCTCGCGAATCATCCTTGGTAGGAATCCCCGTGAATATGGCTGCTGGAAAGCAACCGAAACGTCGGGAAATGTGCAAAATCTGATGCCTTTAATATACCGCGATTAGGCTCTTCTGTTGTCAGAGTGCTGGAAGTACTAGGTTTTCCGTTCTGTTCCTGTTTAGAAACTTTATCGGAGTACTACAATAGTCTTGTATCCAGCGCAATGATTTATCTACAAGTAAACATTAAAATAAAACTCATTATAACCTAAAAATTGTGTCACGCGGCCGCTGAGCACGACCGGTCAGGGCGTTACACTTTTTTTTTGTAGCGTTTATCCAGTTGAACCTTATTTAGAGGCGTGGTTGACTTAGGAAGTGAACTAAGCAGAGATAATTTAAACAATATTCTACACGATTAAAAGGTTTTATTTTTGATAACAATTTGAACTAGTATATGTTAAACACTTTTATAGCAAACAATAATCACTAGAAGTTAGATAGAAAAACAGGGCGTGTTTCTAAGAGTAAGGCTTGTTACGTGGTCTTTGATAGAAAGACCACTTAACTGAGTAGGCAGCTCGGCAGTTAGAAGCTCGCATCAGGACGTCTTGATCTTATATATCGGCTACCGCCGCGCGCTGGCAGGAGGCAGAGAGAGGGCGCCACCACTCCAGCGCGAACGCCGCCGCTGAGCACGACCGGTCCGCGTGACATAATACTGTAACTTAACGTACCCAAGACTATAGTTTTATTACCAACATCGATAATAATAGTCTAACTTTAAATAAAACCATAAGAAAAACCTTACTAACCTGCCGAAGCTACTTCTCCCAAACCAAAAAGTTCCATCTGAGTACGGCAATAATCTTCAGGTACACTATTATTTGTATTGTCAGTGGCTAATTGAATTTGTTTCCTAGATCGTGAATACATCTAATTTAGCATGTTTAATGTGATATTATGTCATATTTAATATTCAGAAGGAAATTATTCGTGAACAACATCATTGTACTATAAAATATCACAACGAAAAAAACTTACCTTTTCTGCAATAACGTGACAAAACTATTTATCTTATCCTAGACACACACAAGTTTTACAACAATAATGATTTAAATACTTATATCACACTCTATGGCAAAAGTAAAATAGGAACTAGAAGCATAAATTTGCAATCAAAACGTGATATTATCGTAATGTCACGTTTTTTGTAAAAACCGTGAGCACCGTAATCTCTGCGCGTGCGGGGCCGACTGAGGTAACGCGTTTTCAATGTTAAGCGCTTGACCCATTGACTTATTTAATATCGCGTTTTTGTAGACAATAGATCTCGATGTGGCAGTATTAAATTTCAAATAAAAAAAAAACGTTTTTAAGAGATGTCACGTTATCATCGCAAACAGGCGAGTGTAGTAAAAATTTTTTTTTTTTCAAGAAATTTCAAGAAACCTTACGTTACCAATACCTATAATGGCCAAATAGTGACCAAATAATAGTGCCAAATAATAATATTGCAGCAAATATCGTATCATATTTACAGCAAATAATATGATTTGTGCAAATATTCCCATTTCCCAGTGCAATCAAGTCGTTACCTCGTACTGGCTTGTTTGAAGAGTTCGTGATAAGGTTGTATTGACGATGTGTGCTTTAGTGCTTCACTACCTAAGTTATAGAAATTATTGACTGTTGGAGTCTTGCTTTTGTAGCAGACTGTAACTGCCAGTATTAAAATGTTAAATATTAAATAGCAATAGATGAAACTACCATGCTTTTTTAAATTGACAACCCCAATGTATGCAATATATGAAATATCGCAAAATTAATCTTCTTTGTTGATCGATTGTAATGTTATGAAATTTGGGTAGTCTTTTTCCTGCTTACTATTACAATACCTTAGAGCAGTCCAGTGGACTACCACGCAGGAGTCTCGTGTTCGATCCCATGGTACGTACCTTCGACTTTTTGAATTTATGTGCATTTTAATTAGTTCATTATCGCTTGATTTAACGACAAAGGAAAACATCGTGAGTAAGCCTGAATATAGCATAATCTGCATAGCATTATGCAGAACTCTAAAGTTCTACATAATACTTTTGAAAATGAATGGAGTCTACCAACACGCATTTGGCCAGTGTGGTAGATCATGACTTAATCCATGTGTCATCTATGATCATGGTTTGATCACAGTAAGAGGAGAACTGTACCCGGCAGTGGGAAATGTATAAACAAGGCTGATATTATTATTTACAAAATTATTTTTTCCAGACATCCCTAATAAAATAAATTTTATTCATACACGTTAAGTATATAATCATTTCTAGTTAACTAGGACAGGTGTTAGGCTTTTAACCCACACCTGCTATCGAGTGTTTCTCTAATAGATGAGCGACTTAAAATTTAAAGTCATAAATATTAAAAACAAAAACAGTATTCAATTTATCTGGCAAACTATTATATTTCATTTAAATAATTTCTTTACACAGGACATTCAGCAGTTTTAGAAAAATAACAAATATTAAAATTCATACTAACAGGCAAAAATTATTTTATTTCAACATTGAATCCATTCCAGTTGATTCAAAGCTTTCCATATTTTTATAAATTCTATTTAAAACATTGTCACATTGTATGCTATAATTGAAAACAAAGGCAACGTGAATGTTTATTCTGTTCTCCAAATACGTTACAAGCTTGCATATAAAAAGGTTGCAAATAAATGGAAAACTACAATGTAACATTCTATAATGTAACATAGACATACAGTCATACACTAAGCCTGTATTTTCCCAAAATGATAGAGAAGTACCTAACCACATCTTGCCAGTTACGTTACAAGGTAGTGAAGTGCAATTGTTATGAAAAGGAAATTCGAATATTCAAAAATTAAATAATTCCGCATCCGATTGTTGATCGATTTATTGTTACTGATTATAATTCGAATCATAATCGAATAATTGAAACTTGAATTGATAATGTTTCGGAAGATTCTATTAATTCGACTTTCGCTTTGCTTTTATTTTATTAATGCCATTGCACGTTTGGACTTCGTACATCAGATACCAAGGGGCGTTTACTATTATTTTTATAAAACCCAACGCAATTCATCTATTTATACTGTACATACTGTAATATCAAACCAGAATGTCAACGATATCTTTTAATGTGTTTTTTTTTATGTATATATATGAATGTATATACTTAATCTAACGTCGGTATCACCGAAGGGCAGCTAGACAAAGGGGTCCCATTAAATAGAAAGTGAACAAACTTTGTGCTGTTATTGAGAATTTCTAGACAGACAAACGTAATAACACTTTTCATGACACAGGAGTCAAATCCGAGGCGGCTTAGCTGTTTCTGACATTTAAACTGTTTTCACTCCACTCTCAGCGCCATATAACAAATGCGTGATCAACATTTACTATTATCAAACCGTTCTTATATCCACTGTTTTAAAAATATTGCGCTACATAAAGATAATTAATTTAAAAAATATTTAGAAATATTCTTATTTAACTACAGGACATGATATGAACCTATTAAGCGGAAGCGAAATTCGAAAAATTCTTTAATATAATATTTTCGAAGCAATGAAATAGTTATAACATTATACAAAGCATTGTTTTTATTTTATATAGATACAGTTTATATAAACATTTTAAAAATCGTGGATCCATTTCTCCAAACGCTATTACAGTGCAAAATAATCCGTATCTCCACTTACTAAAGTACAAAGTCGGCATTAATGTTTATCTAGAAATTTAAAGCATTAAAAGGACCGAGAAATTACGGGTTTCCGTGGAGATAATTAGCGAGAATGTTGTAGCATTGTTTACAAAGAAATTATTCGTACAAAATTGAATGTTACTGCTGTGGTGTTAAGATAGCTTTTGAGTTTGCAAGCTGTAAATATTCTATTCGAAGTCGAGACCTTTGTCGTAGTTATTTCAATTTCCTTTTTATCTTTCACTTTGTGTTATAAATCCGTTGTCAGATACGAACTGTCTGTGAAGCAGTGCAGTATAAACAGTTGATTGTTTGTCAAAACTGAAAGCTACTATTATTCATTCATCATTCATTGGATAACTATGTTAGATTGTACTAATGCTGAAATATTTCTCGTGGTTTTACCAAAGCTGCTATCGCAGCAGATTACGTTATTATTCGATTTCTCGATAGTCTGTTATCTCGAACACCATTTGATCCTTAATCGAATAAATATTTATGTGGTCTGCAGCTAGTTGATCGGATGTCGATGTTTATGTCTTTTGTATGCCTCTCATAGTAAACAGATTATACATTAATGTGAGAAAAGAGAAATATACGTATCTCCGAAATATTTTATTTAATGTAGTGGACTCGTGGAATCTGCTGCACTACCACGCTGAAATCTCGAGTTCGGACCTAGACCTTTGACTTTTCGATATTACGTGCGTATTAAATATTTTATTATCGCTCGCTTTAACGGTGACGGAAAGCATCTTAAGACAACCTGCATATTTCTAGATGAAAGTTCCCGCTTGGAAACATTTCATTTTTCTCCATGAAAGTGCCCTATGTTTTTTTTAACCTTTGACAAAGTGTATGCGACATTTGGTAATGATCGATCGACTTTACAACAGAGTTGTGAAATCGTAAAAAAAAACAAAGAACAACAAACAAAACTCAAATTCACATTTGATTATTAAAAAAATACATTTGATCAGAACGAATGAAGCGAACGATTATATTAAAGCAATACTGGTATTGTATTGCTACATACATACAATAGGTATTGCTTTGTAAAATAATAAATAAATAATAAATAAAATGTAAATAAAATATATTTGTTAACAAATTTTATTTACTATATTTTATTTACAATTTTACTTTGTCATTAAACGCTCTGTATTCATGTAGATTAGGGATGAAAAAAATAAACATGCTTTGCAATTCAGAACGTTAATGCATTAACATGTAGCGCCTCAATGTTGTTTTTATCCTCATATTAATTAAAAAAATTACGGCAATTATTAACCTTGCGGCTATAATAATCAAGATTATATTTGCGCATAGCTGTCCTAGTGTCGCAGGCACTTCCAGGTACCTCCTCCCCCAAGCTAAACTCCTGTTACAATAATTTTAATTGCGCAAACGTAATTATGACGTCGTTGCTGACCCTTAAAAACAATATTAAAATTAGTTACGACAGGTATAAGCGTTTCTTTTTTGGACCACTTTATCGTAATTATAATTAAAGAAAGTACCCTACTCCGTGGCGCAGCAGTAGTGAATGCGACTGCTGTACATGAGGTCTGGGGTTCGAATCCCGGCTCGGGCCAACAAAATATCGTTGGGCTTTGCTGTTAAGAAAGCTCAATAGCGGCCCGTGTTTATATATTCTATAGTTATTCTAAAAAGTAGCAACAAAACTTCATTATTTTCTTTCTTAGTTAAATATAAGTATTGCAATTCTAAGACAGATTCTAACCGAGTTTTGCTGTAAAAATCCTCAGTAGCAACGCGGAGTGTAAACTCCGTAATAGATTAATAGGTAACATTATTATTTTTTTAAGTAAATATGAATACTCACATTCACTAAATAATAATAAAGGATACCAATTAATCTTTGTTTTTCTTTGTCAAAAATATAACGTTATATTATTAATTTACAGCTACACCCCACGTCACATTCTGAATGAAATAACAAAGGGTCTCTAAATACTTAATTTACCGCAGCTGTGCAAATGATTTTGGCATTTGCTAGTTAATTCTACAAAGCACCTAACAATTTACTCGAGATCTTATTCTAGAAATCCGTATCGTAACTCACACAAAGCAGTCTCGAAATTACACCTAAATTTGAATAGGATTTTACTGTTTGTCTTCGAAATTATCTCACAATTCAGTTAAAATATTGGCCATTCACTTTATTACAGCTGTGCTAAGTCAGCAGGGTTCCTGGGCAAATGTTCGGCTGTCGTCGTAAATCTTCGGTTTGTGACGTTTGATTTATCCGGGGCGGGCAGACAGACTGGACAGCAATGGTAAAGTGCTGAGAAAAGTTTTGCGAAGCATTATGTCTGTTGGATAAATTCTCTTGAATGACAGTTTTCCCTAGAATCAGCGAAGATAAATATACTGGCGAGTACTGTGTGCAGTTTATTCACTAACCAAATTGAGTCGAAGAAAACTTTGTAGAGAATTCGTGTTCGGTTTATTCACTTTATTGAACTAGGTTTTGAGTTAAACGGTCTAATAAAATAAGTAAGTGTTAGTATGTTAGTTTATATACGCTATTTTATTATTGCTCGCTTTTACAACAGAAGAGTTCAAAGTTTGACTTCACCATGACTGAATGGATTTTCTTAATTTTTTATGTCTACTATATGAGTAGCCAAAGAGTTTAAGTAGTCATCTCATCAAGCCAATGCGTCAAATGTTGTAGGGTTAATATGCACACAGTAAAACTGCGTGATTAACAAATACCTGTCCTGTCTGGATGGTATTTTAGCCCTTTGTATGCTGTTTGTAAAGTCTTCTATGAATCAATTATTATTAATGTTAGTAATAGCGGAAGAGTAGACTTTATTTAAAAGCAAAACATTGTGATTATTAATACATTTAACGCCGTGCCGCGGCCGTTTAGATATGACCGCGGATAATAAATTTTCTATTGTGTCTCCTTTATGATATTTAATGTGTTAAAAAAAGCATAGCAAAGCACAGTGGTGTGATGGTAAAAATCATAACCAACAATCTCTACTTTGTGTGAATTATAGCAGCATTAACTGCTTGAAGATTAAGACCTTTTTGTTGAACAAACGCGAGCTTAACTGTAGGGCCCTATCAAATGCTGATTCAAATATAAAAGGTATCTAAACGATATTATATTCGGCATAATATTGTTATATCATTAGCCTTTATACCTCTATAATCCTAATGGTTATCATATAACCAGTACCTAATACCTAAGTCATCATTTACTCAAACGATAAACAAATGAAGGGTCTTCTCACTCTTAGTTGAAATTAAAAATCTAAGAAAGATATTATATTTTATCTCACTAATATAATGTTTGACTTCGTTCTACTTATTTATTCTGATTTTATACACTTAATAATTTTGCATGCCGCTGTATTCTGGTCAAATATTTGTATCTTATATTTCTTTATAACACCATTCGTCACAGTATTTTTGCAAATAAATATTCTGATTCTGATTCTGATAATACAACTACTAAAAAAGCTCGTTAAGATGTTTGTTACGCGTAAATCGCTGAATAGAATGAAACCAGGTAGACGTTTTCTAGATTAACATATATGATACGTTTTAACTTATTTTTCTATAGTCCTGACTATAACTGAAAACGTTATTAAGCCCTGGCTTAATAAAAGATAACATTTTCTGTATTTGCATGTAACAATTTAATATTATCAAAATCTTCATGACCACAAGTTCAAACAACTTGTAATGAATTTTTTATAATGGTCGGTCAAGTGGCTTACGCGTGAAACCCTACAAACAAACTCGCATTCGCATTTATAATATTAGTTAGGATTCTCATATAATAATTTAGTATATTATATTTACCTTCTATAAATAAATAATTAAAATAAGTTTTATTTTCCACCAAACATAATTTTACAATTTCGCACAATGTGATGATCAAATTGTAGCAGCACTAGGTAGCAAGGTAAATATAACAAGTAGCGTATTATGAGGGGTGGACAGGAGCCTAAACTAGGGAAACCCTGTATTTCAGGTCTCCTGGACACTTACCTGTGGCTTTGTGAGTGTTTGATCTACTTCATGTTTTATGAAATCTGTGCGAGCGTGTGTCAGTGTGTGTGAGCGTGTGCGCGTGTATGAGCGTGTGTATTCGTGTGCGTGTGTGTGTGTGTGAGAGAGCGTGTGTGCGTGCGTGTGCGTGTGTGTGTGATTGTATGAGTTTATGTGTGTGTATCTATGTGTCATACGGCCTTGTTGTTATTATAATAATATTAATTTATTTCACTATAGATATTAAGGCTTCTGTGTTGTCGTAGTTTAAATTTAGTAAGTAATTTCTAATAACATTTTTACATTCTATGGTAGAAAAGGATCAATTTATAACGATAAAGGAAATTGAATTAACCAATACCCATTCTAAATTAGAACTAAACAGCAAATGTATGCAATAGTAGGTAATCTTGTTTAAATAATAGTGTACTCCAATAACAGGTGTGTATTACTAACAAACGGGTTTGTGGTCACATCGCACGTTTTGGTCAATATTGAGAATAACCTGATATTTATTTTATATAGGCGTCTGTATATTTCAGTAGAAATTGGTAGTGATGTTAATTCAATTCTGCCTATTTCTACATGATATAATGACTGCTACGCTTTAAGCACGAAATAGAGGGCGCATCTATTCACGACTATTTTAATATATTAATATTAGTGAACAAACTTATTATTCAAGAGATTAATAAATAAAATATGGTTTTACTAGATAGCCTACCCCTCTGGGAAACAGGCGTGAATCTATGTATGTATGCCCGCGGCTTCGCTCGCGTAAATGTAGGTTATGTTAGGTTAGATTGGCAACAGTACTTTTAGAGTTCGAAAAACTCTTATACAACAGCTTTGTCCGTCCGTCCGTCCGTCCGTCCGTCCGTCTGTCTGTCTGTCATACAACTTTCAACTCAAGAATCGTAAAAGCTAGAGACTCGCGGTCAATGCCATTCAACTCAGCATAGTCGATATACCCCCAAAATGACTATGACCTTTGACCTCAAGGTTACGTGGTATCACGTGACCTTTGCATATTACTTGAACCATTTTTTCGAACTCTAAGATTTACGGCAATTCATTGCTGATTCGCACTTGTTTCTGGATGTAAGGCACCCTACCCTATGTCCTTTTTTGTACTCCCGACAACGTGTATGCGAAATTTCATGATAATCGGTCAAGTAGTTAAGTCATGAAAGCGTAACAAACAAACAAACTCATATGCGCATTTTTAATATTACTTAGGGTGGCGTTTAGGCTTAGTAATAAGAAACATATAGCCTAGTTCTATCTATCTTATCTTATGTGGGGGCCAGTCAGTGCAGACCGGCGACACTTCGACCCAGTGGGATCTTTTGTGTCGACACTCTCCCAATAACGACTGCCATAGATGTTCACGGCAGCCGGGACCGACGGCTTAACGTGCTCTCCGAGGCACGGAGCAGGCGATAATTGTCAATCAATACGCACATAATTTCGAAAAATCATATAACTTCCGAAAGACAGAGGTGAGCGACGTGGGTTCGAATCCGAGATCCTCTGCATTGCAGTCTGTTTGTCTCCCTACTGAGCTATAGCTATAGCAGCCTCAGTGTTGTTTCATAAGAGTGAGCAGGATGAACAGTAATAGTATAATGATAATAATAATATATAGTGCCCATTATTGCATTGATGCTATTAGAGTATTCAGGGCAGACGCCGTTTTTCATCCATAGTTAGCAATATACCGGTCCACCAAACACCCATACCTATAGCCCATATATTAGAATCCATAGCAATAGTCCTACGCCTGCTGCGCCTAGTGCCGCTGTCGGTATTCCATCCCACCTTTGATAAAAACTCTCGAAGGGCCTCTTCACGTTGGACCCATGTCTCCATGTAAGCCTCCCAAAGGACGAGGTATTTTCTAATATAATATGTTAGAAAATATCTGTGGTAAGAGAGACATAATAATAATATTCTATCACATACACATAACACCATCTAGTCCAAACTAAGCAGAGCTTGTAATATTGGTACTAGACAATGGATAAACATACATATGTAGGTATATACTTTGTTTTTATACACTTGTATTACACTCACATTTCGCCCGTTATGGTTCTAAGTCCCACGTAATGATGTGTTGAGCCTATTTCTGACTATAATATACGGTCCCAGATCTTGTACTGTTACTGAGAATATCCTAACTGAAAAACCTACGGACCTAAGTGACGACAAAACTTTTTATACCTCTATTAAATCTATTTTATTTGAATTATACAGAAATTTTAAATAACTGTTCCTTCTTGTTGACAATCCGATAGAAGTTGTACACGAAAAAAAACCTCCATATCTAAACCATCCTCGAATCCACATGAACATACAATACAAATTTTAGCAAAATCGGTCCTGCCGTTTAGGAGGAGTTCAGTGACATACACACGTACAGTAGAATTATATATATAAAGATAATGTAAAATATCATCGCTTAACTACATATTGCCTCACCACCACGACAAAATCGTAAGAGACGATTTGTGTATGTGTTTCTTGCTAGAGATTATTGTAACAGATTTTATCTAAAATTACCAATAAAACCAATTTAGGTAACTGAAAACATTATTTTACAACAATTTTATTCGTACAATTTATTAAAAATGCATATAACTATTTTATACCTAAAATATTATATAACGGAAATAAATCACATATACAAAAAAAAATTAAACATATTAAAGCGAAATCCTTAATAGGCGTCATATAATTACTTCTCATCACACGACTGTGGGCACATTACTAGTCGACACTAGTAGTGCGCCCAAAATACTGGCAGCATTTGAACGGCGTTGAATAGCAATGCTTATGCTTTCCATGAAATTAAGATCTGGATTCTAGTAAAGGGAAGCATCAATCAGCCTTTTTGCTTTTTTTCTATACGGGCACTAGTTTCGACCTCAAACGCCTCAAAAACGTAATCCTTAACCGGGTTTTGTAGGTTCTGTATTTGCGCCGTTTAGGAGTAAATTAAATTAAACTGCAAATTAAATTATTATATAATTTAAATACCATTAAAAATTTGGCAACGAATATTATATAATAACGTTATCGATTTATCATTGCACTTTGTAGTGCGACGTGTATGGAAAATTAAATAAAATATTAAAGGCTATCGTAATGACCTATTAAAATATCAAAGTTCAGTGTGTTGCATGAAAAGTATTTTAGCGGCTGCATATAATTATCTAAGGAGTAATTGTGTTTTTAAATATGTAGTTTGGCATATAATATCATTGCTGCCTATTTCTTACGATCTAAGATGAGTAAAATGTGTGATTTTATTCCCTATTAATAGTCCATTCGTTTTTCGGTTCATTTGTATAATAATATAATATAATAATATAATATTCTACCACAGACACACAACACCATCCAGCCCAAACTAAGCAGAGCTTGTACTATGGGTTCTAGACAATAGATAAACATACATAGATACTTTTTTCTGTAAATACATACATATTATACATAGAAACACCCAGACCAAGACAAACATCCATGTTCATGCACACAAATGTTTGACTTGAGCGGGAATCGAACCCGCGACCTCAGGCGTGGCAGCCAGTTACACTAACCACTACGTAATATTCTAAATTATTATTCATTTCCATATTCTCTTTGACTACGCTCACATATTTGTAAATTTGTATTTCTAAAGAACTAGTTTTAATATGAAATACACGCTTCATTGCGTTATAAATAGAATGGCTGAAAGCATGGCGGCCCTGAATTTCTAATTTTCATAATAGTCGCACTAAAAGTTTTCTTCAATTTACATAATTTGTAGTCTTTCAAAACGGACGAGTTTAATGTATTTCGAGGGTCACTCACTGTAAAGTTTGGACTCGACTTTATATTCAGACATTATTTATCATTAAACGAAACACGTCAAGTACGAAAGGGTTATGTACAATATTTTACAGTAATTTTAGTTTGAAGCGATAATTAGACTGTGACATTACCACGTTTTTCAGGATATTGTGCAGTTCACAGAATATTTCTGTTTAAGGGACATGTTCCTCCATGAGAAATATGCTACGACCAGTGTGAATGATTTTGCTTGACCGCGGGGCTGCGGTCGATATCGAAAAGTAGTATATATGACGATTATAAATAAATGGTCATATAAGACTAAAAGAAAAATTGTTATATACTTTATTTTAATATAGTTTTCCTTGTATTAAATTGTTTCTTTAATATGAGTATATAGGAATCATAATATAGTAGCATAATTTCTCTCAAAAAATCAGTTATTCTATCCTTATTATTTTACGTAGACATTAGCTACTTAGATAATCCAGACGTTGTATCATCGTTGTAGGGGCTTATTACACAAGCTTAATTAATGTCAGTTGTTCTTTTTGAAAAGATGCTCTCTGTATCGACAACATTTAAAAGCCGTTATGTTATCAATCAAAATAATATTACCAAGCGGCTCTTACTTTTTTTAATTTCTTGTTTTTAATTAGAAATATTTTACAGGCTTCGTTTCCACTAGTTCTGGTCTATAAAAACATTTTCGGTAGAAACACGGTCTTGTTTTGTAAAACTCAAATTAAATTTAGTACTTTTGCTTTGAGTAAATATAATGAAAACGACAGAAAATATTCTGTAGAAGTCAATTTATTTACGCTTCTGAATTCTTGAAGTTAATATTTCAAATAACTTCAAAACTGTTAATCAAATTGGCCTGAATTGACTTCACGACGCGACGGAACGAAACGCCACTCAAGAGGAACTTCGATTGGTATGACCGGAGATGAGCGGCGGGAATTAAATTTCAAGAGGAACGTGTACATGGAAAATAATGGCATATTATTGGTTTTTAAAGGTGAACTCAAGCAATTTATAAACGCAGCTCACATTAAAGGTACAGGAGAAATAATATCGTACTCGTGTCTCAGTATTTCCATAATCATAAGCTATGTGGTATCCCGTGTCGTACGTACAGAAATTTGTTGGCGTGCCATGAAACGTAAATGTCGAAGTTTCAATCCTATTGTTGGTACTGTTAGTACCATGAAACACATGAAGCAACGCTTTAATGATCTTAAAGTTGACAGTGGAGTGGTCCTAACAGCGCAGTATTGTCTGAAAGAAAAATTTCATAGGAACTTCGTGGTAGGTATATTCTTAACATTTCGTTCGCGCCGCTGCCTGTGCTGTGCCATTTATTCAAATAATTTTGATTAAATAAACAAAAGACTGCGCATTATTCTCTATAAGTATGTTTGTATGAATTTAAACAAAGATAAACATAATAAAAACCTTGTAGGTAGATACTCAGTTTATTCATAGGATTAGTTTTTAGGATAAATGAATCCTTTTAAAGCACAAGACATAAAACCTTCTTTTTCGCACGGCTATGCCCATGGGAAGCCCCTTCCCAATTTATTTGAACTCAAAGCCTGGTTATGTGACAGCCTAACAACAAAAAGAAAAAAATAGTATCCTTACTTTCTAACTTTAATACCATCACTGGCCATTTGAAATAAATCACTACACTATCTATTATACTAAATTTTATGTTAAAATTTTGATGTTTGGATGTTGGTTACTCAGTCACGCGTATATTGATAAACATATTTGGATGTATATCTAAGATGTGTTCTGTATCATATTCTGGATTAATACTTAGAATACTTTTTATCCCGGAATGATTTTATATGGAATGCTTGCCGACAAAATTAAGGGCGTGGGAATAAAAAAAACTCTTTAGCCCATCCCTAACGTAACTGTAACTTTCGTGAGGTTTTTATGTATCAGTTCAGATGATATGATTTTTTACCGAAAATTCAATTGACTTGCCACAATTATGCAATACGTAAATTATAACTGACCGAGTGTTACAATTTCACCTAAATAATACGATCAAATTAAATCATGTTGATATCGCAACCTTTAAAATGTGTGCAATTTTATATTTAGAGGTATTTTATGAACAAAATTGAATACACGTAAATTACGGGCAACCGCAGGATAATGATTAATTTATCAAAACGACAAAATTATTCGGTTACCTTGTTCCATTCTACCGGCCAGCTTTATTAGCCGGCTTATCCCTCTTTGATATCGAAATGAATGTATTACTTTTTTATTCTCAAAGAAAAAATAAAGAAAAGAAGTCCTTAGTTAATCGGATTTTAACGAAATTGTCTTTCTATTATGTACTTTGTTCTTTCGTATATTTTCTTTCTTCTGTCCGTTCAGTTTCAATGTTCGTTTATTTAGGCCTTAGGGTCTTTAATTTAGGAGCTACAGTTATAGACCTGTTGTAGCAAACGTATGTAGTTATTTTCTTGTTACTTCTGCGTTTTCGATTAGATAAAGACAATAATTAATAAAAATATAGGATTTCTGCACAACTGACGAAACTCGTAGACCAATTTTCTATTTACTAGTGCATATTACTATTGCTTATAAAAGACAGTTATATAAATAGCTTATAATATAGGGTTCTTGATCTATACAAGTGCTCCGCAGGTACATTATTTGTATTTATTCAAGCGTAAATTGTACAATACGGCGATTGGAAATGCAGTCGTCTTGTGACAAAATTATTTTCTTCTTTGATTCTTTTGGCTAACGAGCCTGCAACACTTCTGATAGCAAAAAGTAGTCATTATTCAAAGAAATAGCTATATTTACTTCGCATTGCAACAAAAATATAGAGTAATAAAGGAAGGGAAGTAGGGATGGCCATTCTGGCATTTATTTCTAATGTAAGTCTTCCTATGAAACGTTTCAAATTTAAAGAATATTACTATTAACTAGGATTAGCCAGGATTAAGTTGGTAATCATTTACATGACAACCAATGATGGGGCAGGATAATTGTAGATGAGACAGCGTAGGCGACTTCTATGACTTAAGAAGCCGGGTTCACCATATACTCGAAACATTTATATACCTACAATTAATAATTTACATTGTGGTGAAGCCTAACTGATAGAAGGTGATAAGGTTACATAATTGTATCATTATTTATACTAAAAACTAAAGTGTTTTGATTCAGCTCGTACACAAGAGATTGTACTAGGTCTGTGTGTGTGCGTATAGATCTAATATTTAAATGTTCGTAAATTCCCTAGCGACACTAGAACTGTACTAGTGGCGGAACATGAACAGACAATGCATATATCAGCAACTTTTACATGTAAATAAGAAAGTAGGTGGACGTTTGATAACAGGTGACATTTGTTCTTTTATATTTAATAAAAGAACAAATGTCACCTATTTTAATCTTCGTTTTTATGGCAACTTGAAGACAAAACAAAAGACAGTAAACCTTCTGTGTCACTTCTGTGCTGACGGCTGTTGCTTTTTACTTTGACCCTACATAGCACGTATCTATACGCTAGCTTTTTAGAAATTGAGTGTCTCACGGAGATGCCCAACTACTGTAGGTAGGTAGGTGGATATGAATCCATACAAACATACTTATGTAAATAATGCGCAATCTTTTATTTATTTAATCAAAATTATTTGAATAATTGGCACAGCTAGTAGGTCTACCGTGACAATGTCTACACGAAACTTCGGGCGAACGAAATATTAAAAATATACCTATCGGGATGTGTCTTTGGATTTATTTATTTTAAACTGACATTTCTCTGTTTTTTTGACCATGTCACTGTAAAGTTTCGGATCAAAGCGTTACCTTATGTTTCATGGTATTAATAGTACCAATAATAGGCCCAAAACTTCGGCATTTACGTTTCATGGTAGGCATGATCTTTCTGTTGTTATCCGAACTAGCGATAAGAACTTGAATTATTTGTATAAAGCTTATGTCAACCTTCTAGTAATAATAATCTTTCATTGGGTACCACCGTTAGTAGAAAACTACACTTGCGATACAAATACATATTTAATTGCTTGTCATCCTAACTAATATCATAAATTGCGAAAGTGTGTGTACATATGTGTTTGTTTATTTAAAAAAAAAAAAGGTTTCTAGTGATTTCGGTTTTCCAATTACAAGTATTCTCGTTAACCCTTCCAGCTAAGCTAGAATGCTTGTGTTGTGAACATAACAGTGAGTGAGTGTTATTTGTTTGTTTGTTACACTTTCACGCCTAAACTACTCGATTGACCATCATGAAATGTTGCATACATGTTGTGAGGGGTACAGAATAGGTACCTTTTAAATATAAAACAAGTGAGAATCGGCAATGAATTACCGTAAATCTTAGAGTTCGAAAAAATGGTTCAAGTAATATGGAAATGTAATATGGACCTTGAGTTCAAAAGTCATAGTCATTTCGGGGGTATATCGACTATGCTGAGTCGAATGGCGTTGACCGCGAGTCTCTAGCTCATACGGTTCTTGAGTTGAAAGTTGTATAACAGACAGAAGGACGGACGGACAAAGCTGTTGTATAAGAGATTTTTCGA
The DNA here is from genome assembly GCA_930367265.1 of Catocala fraxini. Lineage (NCBI taxonomy): Eukaryota > Metazoa > Arthropoda > Insecta > Lepidoptera > Erebidae > Catocala > Catocala fraxini. The sequence goes on along the minus strand of OV884025.1, from coordinate 7,996,598 downwards.
ACTCTAAAAGTACTGTTACTAATCTAAACTAACCTACATATTTTACGCGAGCGGAGCTGCGGGTTAAATCTAGTATTATATACAATCTAAGCATGTTAATAAAATCTGTGTATTAGACACTTATACACTTAGGCCCTGTTTCACAATCTACAAATAGCATATATCCAAGATAAAATTCTCGGCATCGCTTAAGAGAGACAGCATGCGATTTATATTTCGGATAACTTTAACTCGATTTTTGTAAAACTGGCCATTTTCAAACTGACGATGCTGCTTGCACCTGTCCTTGGCACCGTCATGTTTCAACAAAAACATTATTTCAAATTTCGTCTTTAGTAAAAGCGCGCTATTCCGTGTTCTTCGTTTTACTCTGTATCTGGGTTAAGGAGTTATTTCCTTGTTAATACATATGTATATATGAAAAAGCCTTAAACAAATTGTACTAGATTATTCTGATATTATGTAGATTTTGTCAATAAAAATCTACATATCCCTCAGGAACAGTACTTTTTCTTGATCAAATGTACCTTTGTCTTTTTCTGTATCCCAACGACGTGTACGCAAAATTTCATAATAATCGGTCGAATAGTTAAGGCGTGAGAGCGTTACAAACTAACAAACTCACATTCATGTTATATTAGTAACGATATGTAGCTGACCTTTATAATCTATTAACACAACTGAGTTATTTTAACAACAATGTAATATTCGACTATGCAAATACAATTTGATACTAAAATACCTCATAAGGTGTAAAACAACTACACATAACTGGTTCTATTTTATTTACACACAAAGCAAGAGATCCCGCGGACTGAGCTTGTAATAACATAAAAGTGTAAAATAAAATATGCGCATTTTATGCAACGCTTCCATTGTGTGAGAATATTCACGTCGTTCTCAAAGAAATCGGTTCTAAGATATATTTCTGTTTTATATTCGTCTTACACTTGCGCTGTTTCAACAAGCTAAAGGGAGTTGAAAGGAGAATACATTGTGTTAAACATAAATAGAGTCACGCGAGTAAGTAGAATTGTTACCAAACGATCATTACCTTACTCTGATCTCGATACTATTGGTCCGATGCAGTATATCTTCTTCTTCTGCTAAATATCGCTATCAGTTGACATATTATTAATAAAATTCTATTTAATTAAACCTTCAATTTGGAACATTTGCAGACTCAGTCCTATTACTGGTGATTTTCTAATCTAGCAGTAAAAGCCTTACACCATTTGCTGACCTGGGAACCGTCTCCAGAATGTCATGATTGACCATAATCATATCGTCTGACCTATGCCTCCTAGATATTGAGACACTTTACACAGTAAATCAGCCACAAGCCATTCACGAAGAAGTAGGCAAGATTATATAATTCCAAGCATTGCAGGTTAACAATAAATAAAAATAGATATATAATATAATATCAGCCCTGTATATAAACTATCCCACTTCTGAGCAAGGGCCTCAGTATGAGAAGGGTTCAGGCTACACTCCACCACGCTGGCCCAGTGCGGAAGTCTGCCAGACTTCACATATTCACTTCACTTCAAAAATATATTCTTTATTCAGTAAATGTATAAAGCCGTTCCGTGCCGTACCGTTTGTATATTTAGTCTGATACTATTAATTTGACAACAATCCTAAATCACTATATGTAGCTCTAGCGTTAATGACTACTTTACGCTAAACTTATAATAATATTCATATCAAGTGACGGACGGAGCCTAGTGCTGTCAGATTGACAGTATAAATATTATAGTTAATTACGTATATAAATTTCATTGACAAGCTTAGACTGTTAATCTATCAATTCTTAGAATACCAAACATAATTAAGAACTTATACTTAGTCTGGCTATAAATACTGTTACAATTTAAAAAAACATAATTTAACACTTGAAATTGGAATCTGTCATTCTTATATGCAAATTAATTGTGTTTTCTCATTTTCGCGCCAATCGGTGTTAAATATATTTCGTGATAATAAAATGGAGTTGAGTGATAAGGAGAACCGAATTGCTGTGATAGCATTACACAAAGTAGGTATGAAGCCAAATGCAATTTTTGAAACTCCATCCGCTTGGTATTAGTCGAATGTTTGTGTACCGGGCTATTGATAGGTACATTAAAACCTCTTCTGTTTGTGACAGAAAAATAATTGGTCGTCCACGTAGTATTCGTATGAAAAAGGTGATCAAAGCAGTGAAGGAAAGAATGCTAAGAAATCCTGTCCACAAAAGATTTTATTTCGGAAAATGAATATAGCACCTAGAACCATGTCGCGTATTTTAAAAGATGACTTACGACTTGCAGGCTATAAGAGACGCACTGATCATTATTTAACTGATAATTTATTAATGAATAGGGTGGTAAAATCAAATCAACTTCTTAAGCAGTGCGTAAAGGAAGGTCACATAAAAAATGTATTTACTGACGATAACTTTTTTACTATTGAGCAATATTTTAAGAAGCAGAATGACCGAGTTTATGCTCAAAACTCTATAGAAGCTTCCCAATTAGCCAGCAGAGTACAACTTGGACATAATCCGACTTCCGTGATGGTTTGGTGGGGTGTTAGCTATCAAGGAATGACTGAGCCTTAGTTTTGTGAAAAAGGTGTCAAAACATCAGCACGAGTGTATCATGATACGATTCTTGAGAAGGTGGTTAAACTTCTTAATAATACCATTTTGCATAACCAAGAATGGTCCTTTAAGCAAGACTTAGCACCGAGTTATAAAGCAGCTTGATCCACCCAAGTATGGTTGGAAACTAACATATCGGACTTCATTAGAGTTGAAGACGTCAGTGATATAGAGAAAAAAAATTTAAGAGCCTGATTTTAGTCAGCTGGATTATGATTTATGATGCCATATATATATAATTTTGAGTCCCTAAAACAATCCATAAGATTGGCAGTGAGTTCTTCTTTTTTCTTCTGCTTCTTCTCTTCTTCAACGTTTAAAGGACTTTATTAACTAATGGAGATGATTTTGAATGAGCTTTATATATATTTAATGTTATTATATTATTGTATAAACTAACACACATTACAGTAATAAATGTTTAATGCAATAGAAAAAAATCCTTGTAACAATATTGATGGAAAGACTAGGTAGTCTGTCCACCGGCGTGCCGCTGCGACTCAATTAGGTTAATATATAGAATATGATAAACAACCTCTAATAGGAATGAAGCGACTGCCTGATGAGTAAACCGCCACAAAATCTGAAGAAAAATGTACACACGTAAGAAATACTCACTAAGATTTACTCACAAAACATAAAGGAAAGGAAGTATTCTTTGGTAGTTATTTTCAAAGACTGAGCACAAGGCGCGACTAACGAACGCGGACACCCTTTGAGCACTGGCCCGCAAAAATTTACGAACGGATGGTGTATTGTACAAAGTAAAAGTATACGTGACTATTAACACATTACTTAGCCTCATAAAAGGCTCGAAAATGCTTTATGTGCCTCAGAAAGGTCATCGATGGGCGTCTATCATTTTAAGTATGAAAGTCCCTTTGCTATTTTGATCTTGGCAACAGTAAATGCATGGTATAGTTTAGTTAGGGTAACATTGACATTTATAAGTGTTACTAATCTTTGTGATCTAAATAAGTAAATATATTTTGATAGAAGTAAATAATCAAAAAATCGGAAAATTCATGTTATGCAAATAGGTATGTATGATTAGTGGAAGAGTAACTCAGACGAAGGAAAACCGAATGACGAGCCTACCTGCAGTAGTCATTATTATTTACGTAAGATTGCCGGTGTACTAAAGTATAGAATGTTCTGAACAATATGGGCACTATCTTCTATTACCTTTTAAGAGACCGCGGTCAAATTCCAATGTTATTTTCTTTCGAAGAGTAAGGTTTTGGAGCTCGTTAAAGATATGGTCTGCTATAAATTAATCCAATAATTTGTATCCCTTTCATTGAATAATGTCCTTGATGAGTTAAATTTATGGTCTTGTAACTAATCATTCGATAGGGTAATGGGCAACATGTATCACAGTCACTGTCAGTCTAAAAAAACGTACTCAACAATAGACCAGTAAACTCTTGAGAATTCTAGTCGTTAGCTTTACCACATTATCCCATCTATATAAGACCACGAAATAGATCTTTATAGGGATAATTACATTTTCGCACACACATCAGTTGCCTTATCTATGTATGTTCAAGAATTTCTGTTACTAAGTAGATTTCACAAAATAAAAGGGTATTGGTGCCTCCGCACGTAAGGAATGGGAACAAATTTGATTATTCGACTGAATATTTGGATGAGAGAGTATATCTGTCAATGTTTTTCTTGATTTCATTGCCCATGTAAAATAACGTGTATATGTTTTTTCTTACGGAGTGCGCGTTATTGTGGGATGAAATGTTCCATATTGTAATCTGGTTCAGTGCCCATTTGACTCAGTCTTCCATTGTTCAAAATAAATAATCTGTGACAATGGAACATTGGCTATATTTTAGAATAATATTTTTTACATTATCAAGCAGCGATAGCTCAGTGGGGAGACCAACAGACTGCAATGCAGAGGGTCTCGGGTTCGAACCCATGTCGCGCACCTCTGACTTTCGGATGTTATATGACTTTTCGAAATTATGTGCGTATTGATTGACAATTATCGCCTGCTCCGTGCCTCGGAGAGCACGTTAAACCGTAGGTCCAGCCTGCCGTGAACATCTATGGCAGTCGTTATTGGGAAGTCAGTACCCTATATTATCGTGACCCTGGTCTAGCCTTAGGGTATCGTTAGCCTTCGGGTTGCGGAGGTCATGTGGCAGCCGCTCTGTGTAAAAACTGATATCCAGTCAAATCCGGTTAGACCAGAAAAGCCGACCCCAAAGTGACTTGGGAATAATAAAGGCTAGGGAGAAGAATATTTTTTACATTAAATAATGTTTTTACATCCTTAGATTGCTTTAGAGATTTATGCTAAGTTTCTTATGTTCAACGATTGTTTGCCACTTTGGCTCATTGCTATTCCTTGGAAGCACTGGCGAACGTTCTTTTTTTACTGCTGTAGGTTTGCAATTTCTTTTTGCTAGAAATGCCGTGCTGGAATTGGGCTACATAGCCATCAACGGCGATGTGGCAATCCCTAAGCCTACAAGCGCTGCAACAAACATCTACAACAGATGTTGTGGCCAATGACGATGTAGGTTTGCAAGAGTGTACGACAATAAGCGTTAATATCATACCAAAAAGATAAGACAAGGTGATTTATTATTGCATTTACTTTTATTATTTGCACTATCAATAAACCAAAGTTTTGTGTTAATAATGTGATACACTTATTGATCAATTACAGCGTCATTAGCTTGCTGAGTTAGATATCGATAACTATATCGATTCGTATCGTTTTCACTTTAACCTATTGAGTGGCAGCAGCACACTGCCGTCCAGTCACAATAGGTTTTTAATAATATCTGGCATTCCAACAATTGACAGGTTAATGGTGTGTCGTTAACTGTTTAACCTGGCAATTATTAAAATTGTAGTCAGTCTTAGTAAGCGTATCAATAGTATACCTATGTATGTATGTATGTATGTATCTTATGTGGGGGCCAGTCAGTGCAGACCGGCGACACTTCGACCCAGTGGAATCTTTTGTGTCGACACTCTCCCAATAACGATTGTCATAGATGTTCATGGCAGCCGGGACCGACGGCTTAACGTGCTCTCCGAGGCACGGAGCAGGCGATAATTTCAATCAATACACACATAATTTGGAAAAGTCATATAACTTCCGAAAGTCAGAGGTGCGCGACGTGGGTTCGAACCTGAGACCTTCTGCATTGCAGTCTGTTGGTCTCCCCACTGAGCTATCGCTGCTCTAGTATACCTATACTTTTAGTCATAGTAAGCGTATCATAAGTCTATGTACCTTTACTATTGATACACTTAGTCAAACTAAATACATCCCTCACACCACAATTCAAAGGGAAAATTTACAATATATTAGGTACATAATAACTCTAGACATAAGGCTGCTACATAATGTAAGTTAACTCACAAAGACGGTTTATTTTAGACCTAAATCAACCTTATTTAAAGCTACATTTAACAATGTATTATTTATACCGTATTACGTACGACGCGGCCACTAACAAAGGCAATATCGCGAATAAGCAAAAGCCTCTTTCATCCCTTCGAAATTACATTTAGCAGTTTAATGGGGCGACAAAAATTTATGTGAAAAGTTAACGACTATGACATTTGTTTGGCCAGAGGATAATCGGGCGGTTCACCCTACTGATAATTGGTCATTAATAGGAAATAGGCCGATCGGTGATTTAGTACATTATTGATTACATAATACATACGAATATGGATTAGTTAGTTCCGTCCGAGAATACAGCCAATTACGAATTCATTTGAGTTAATTATTTATGCATAGGTAAAAGTAGATACAGGCAGTCATAATAAATTATTCTAACGTGTAAACGTAATTGTAAAGTTTGATATATACACTTAAAGGTTCAGTTTAGCTTACGTCACTCATAACTAAAAATAGATTTTATAAATATCGTTGAAACGCTATGAGTCTTTATTTGAGCTTCTTGGGCAAGTTTGGAAAAACAAGTTGCCACTGTGTATTCTTGCGGTAAAAAGTAAAACATACACCAGTATCACATGCAAGTAGTGTTTATAAATCTTTTACATAGTTTTCTTTTTATAATATGATGACTGTTCGGACAAATCTATGTTTATAATTTTATAATAGTACTAGATTTTGCCCGCGGTTCGCTCAAAAGCAGAACTTTTTGCTGAATAAAATACCTTTTATAGTATTACATAGAGTAGCCCTTATGTCCTTTTACAGAAAACCTTAAAGCCCAATCTTTACCTTGACAACGTGTACACGGTATTTCATGATAATCGGTCGAGTAGTTAAGACGTGACAAACAAATAAACAAAATCACAATCCCATTTATAATAGTCAGGACTAGCTAAATCCCGCCAGTCTTCGTTGTGGCTGAATCTTATATTAATTATTGGAAAAGTGATTCCTGATCCCGTTGGAATATCACGCTAAAATGGTATTTAAAAACATTCAGATTATATGGTAATGCACCGTTGTGTAAAAATGTCAAGTCAATTAACTACTTTTTTTTACGCAACGACAGCTAGTGGAAACCGTTCGACTGCCACGCATAGATCTCGAGTTCGATCCCTAGGCGCGCAACTATGACTTATCGAAGTTATATAAATAGTTAAATGTCGCTCGTTTTAACGGTGAAAGAAAACATCGTGAGGAAAGCTGCATGTCTGTGAGGTCTCTATAATGTTCTCAAGGATGTGAGAAGTCTGCCAACCGGCAGTAGCCCTGCGTGGTAGACTATGACCTAACCCTTCTCAAACTGAGAAGAGGCCTATGCCAGCGGTGAGATAGTTTAATACAGGGCTAATATTAATATAACTACTTTTTGAGCTTTGACACAAACATTACTTTACTACGGCGACTTTTTATAAATAATAATAGATTTACCTAATTCACACAATGAGATGTGTAATGAACCAGTATTTCATATTCTGGATACATAATTATCAGCCATCTAACGACATAACACAACACTATTAATTATCTGTCAATAATTATTCGAATCAATATATCGAAGTGTTTGAGCGTAAACTAATCGTGTTTGATTTAATTACAGATATTTGTTATGCATCAAGATAACACAAAGGCTAAATTGGCTTGGGTCATCAATTGCCATCATTTTGATAAGGTACAGTCGAGTACGTCAATATGTGGATATAATTATCTAGGTTTTAAAATAAGGCAACTTAAAAAGTTAGATACAATTTGATCATTTGTACGCTTATTATTTTTTAATATCAGGATACGCCAGTGTGATTTTTTTTAAAGAATTCGTCTTTATATACTATATTTATATTATTATATAAAGGGGCTGTTTCTGAACATTAAAGGTACTTTATAAAATATCATGGCATTGACTATTTTAAAATATTCTATATTATTTTGTTATTGAAATTTTTACCGTCTTGTTTGTATATTTGTTCCGAAATTATGCAAATATTACTGAACGGATCTCAATACACTTTTTACAGTTTGATAGCTTGCAATTCATCAAAAAATGTGAATTCCACTGCTATGCATGAGGTCACGGTTTCAATTTCTGTGTCTGGTAAGGTAGTATTGGTATTTTTTTAAGAAATCCTTATCTGCAGCACGGTCTCTGGAATTGTGCTAGTTAAAGAGTATAGCGGCATCCCTCATTAGTAAAATGTCGGTATAATACATCTCTGCTAGCACTGTCAGAGATATAGAGACGTGACACTGTTTATGTATGATCCAACCGGCTTCCAATGTAAACTATAACCTTCAACAATATATGCTTATTTGTCTTTCATAATAATTTCTTCAACCGTATGACAGGCACTGGTGAACATCGGCGACCCCCATTGCACATCAATGGATACAGTGATACTGGCAAGCAATGGCTCTTAGCCACTTTGATGAGGTCATTTGGCCATAAAAATAATACAGAAGAGCCCTTGCTATATAAGGAGGTATTCCTATGAATGAGACAATGGACTTGCAATTGAGAGTTCATATGTTCGAAGTCGACATGAATCTATTATCTTAAGCTGAAGGGGTTAACAAGATTACTAGTAATATCAAATCCAAATAGCTGGGATCTGTTTAAAAACTGCATTTTAAGTCTCATACAAATCCTTTGATATCAATACATTGGTGTAAATGTGAATAAGCTAAATGATCCACAGAACCCACAAGTGAGGTAAAACGAACTTAAAGTATACTGCAGTTTCATACTGTATGATGGCGACCAATTTCAACAACAGTCGAACACTTGACTAGTTCACTTTGGTATAAGTATATGTGGTATGGTATAATAATGCCTCATTGTTATTGTCATAAATCAATGTGTAACAACTTGACCTTTGCCACCAAAAACCGTGGCCAACTTTGATTACCGCTGCTACTAAATTAAATATATTGTTACGAATTAGAGTGATGGATCGATTAAAAATGCCAATTGTACCGCGAAAATCGCCGTTTATCACACCAATGTTCGGTTCGTTCATGGTTTAGAAATAACTGACTCAATCGGGAGCGAGAATGACCATTTTAGTACCAGCATTATTCAAATATCCGTAGATATAGAGTATACAAGAATAATAATTTCAGTAAAAAGTGTAAGCAACTCAAGTGTCAGGTGTATCTGGACCTAACAACGCAGCAGTAAAAATAATTTTAGGTTGAGTCACTCTTCTAGTCGTCTGTATTCTTAACACATGCAGTTAAAACAAAATTGACCCTCCTGACTCTAATTTTATAAAACCTTAGTATGTATTCGTATCAAAGAACTTAATAATCCACGCTTAAAACAAATAATAATATAATAATAATAATAATATTCTATCACATACACACAACACCATCTAGCCCAAACTAAGCAGAGCTTGTACTATGGGTACTAGACAATGGATAAACATACATATATACTTTTTTTTTGTAAATACGTACATATTATATATAGAAACACCCAGACCAAGACAAACATCCATGTTCATGCACACAAATGTTTGACTTGTGCGGGGATCGAACCCGCGACCTCAGGCGTGGCAGTCGGTTATACTAACCACTACGCCATCGAGGCCGACAAATAAATGAAAATTTTATTAATATTTACTGAGAATTCTTCATTCTCAGTAGATTTTGAGTCTAATAATTGATAATCAAAGCGCTAGTCATATCATTGGAAATTAGGTTTCCAACATCGCTATACCATTTCCATTGCATCCGTTAGATAATCCATCGGATTAATACCAATCACTCTGCATATGGACAATGTGTTATTAGTACAAGTAACAACATTAATTCGTAGATAGTAATATTGATCTGATGTAGCTACGTGCTGTAATTAATTTAATGTACTCGTCTGTATATCCTCAAACATTGATTGGTATCTTCGTGCATATATTTGATTTATCGGATATAATCTGTTTATCGTATTACTGTATGGTATATATAACTAGTTTATGCCCGCGGCTTCGCTCGCATAAATGTAGGTTAGATTGACACCCTAATCACCTAGCGGTATGAAATATACTTTATGACCTGCTCTCATACCTACCAAATATACGTAAAAAGATTATAACAGTCGGTCGAACGAGGACTGCAAGGAGCAGAAGAGTGCGAACACAAACACCATTATACGAGATTTTTATATTTATGTAGATTTTAATGGCAGTTCAATGTAAATAATTCTGCATGTTTCGGAATATATAGTTTTGGTAAGCGATTTGATTGGAGCTATTGTTGCGCAGAAATCCGGTTGTAGACTTACTATTTATTAATATTTTAGTCAAATAGTTACATTACTTAAACTATAAAATACAAAGTCTACTCAAAATAAAATAAGATACAAGCATTTCAAATCTAGTAGTAGGGGTGGTTGTCAAATGATAAAAAAGGATGCACGATACAAATTGTGACGTGTTACTATTTAAATGCAGCTATGCAGCTAGGATGTTCAGGATTCTTAGATATGTAGTTCCCAAAAACTTTGTCAGCAATTCAGGCGTAGCCAAAAATCCCTTAAATGAAATATATGTTGCACTGATGCATTGAGTACTATTATATTGCATACCTATTTGAGGTGGTGCAGCAAAAATAAAGTTTTTGGAATTAGAACGATCTCAACGTGCTCTAATTAGATGTATGTATTTTAAAAAGCTTCGATTTCCAACCAATGATTTATACCAAATCACAAATCTGCTTTCGGTCAGGAAGTTATATATTACACAAACTGTACTAAAAACACATAGGACTGTTCCCTATGACTCTAGCATATTGTCGAAAAGAAAGAAATGTAATATTGTAAAAATCCCACAAACATGAACCATGTTGGCCTGTTTCCGTTTCGCAAAAGATCTGCACAGCTTTATAATAGGATTAATAAACATTTTTATATATATCGTAAAAACTATTATGATTCCAAAAAAATGGTGACTGAGTGGATAAAAACACTTACTTATTGTGATATCGAGACACATCTACAGCATATTCATTGATGCTGGCACGTACAAACACACACACACGCACATACATATTTTGTTGTTTAACAATTGTATATTAAATGTTTAGCACCTACATATATTATATTGATATACTCACTTAAATTAATTTATTAATTATTATGTTTGCTCATATAGATCATAATTTAATGTATGTTTTATTATGGAAGAGCGGGGTCACCTAACATAGGCATTATTTGCTTAAAAGGAGACTTCAATCACTATTTTGTGGTAGTTCTAAAATGGATTTTGCAAATGAAGAATTTTTATATATTTTTTTATTTATATCATCCACTTTTCCTTTTTTTATTTTATTTTAATAGTATTTTATTAATAGTAATATTATTTTTTCTTTTTCTTATATCTAAATTTAAAATACGAATTATTACTACCAACAATCAATTTTGATTCTGTTTGCACAAAAAGATTTCTTTTGATTTCTTTTTGTGTAAAATAATGTACAAAAGCAAACATAAGTAACTACCTTATTGGTATAGTGCAAATAAGTTATTCATCTAGTCACCATTTGTTTTTTATTCCTCTTTAAGACTCGTGCAAATAATCCGTATGTATTACGTGTAAACAGCCCGCGCAAGTAATTTGCACATGTCTATAGTCCGCTCCGCACCAGTCACTTGGGTGGCGTAAAATCATCTCAAAACTATGTACAAACACATTTTAGGATAAGAAATATTTCTTGAGAATTCGTATAAAATTCCATTAAAATTTTGGTTCTGATGGACCCAACAATGTAATACGCATAAAGAAAAGATATACACGCCTTAAGATCGACCTTGATACCACGGCGCGACGATCTAAGTCTTCTTACTATATAAAAATAATGTATCATAATAATATCAGCCCTGTATTAAACTGTCCTACTGCTGGGCACGGGCCACTTCTCAGTGTGAAAAGAGTTAGACCATAGTCCACCACGCTGGTCCAGCGCTGGTTGGTAGACTACACATACATATCTTCGTGAACACAAAATAATGTATCATAATAATATCAGCCCTGTATTAAACTGTCCTACTGCTGGGCACGGGCCACTTCTCAGTGTGAAAAGAGTTAGACCATAATCCAACACGCTGGTCCAGCGCTGGTTGGTAGACTACACATACATATCTTCGCGAACACAAAATAATGTACTCATAATATTTATTACCTTATACTCTCTTCTCCCTAGCCTTTATTATTCTCCCAAGTCACTTTGGGATCGGCTTTTCTGGTCTAACCGGATTTGACTGAATATCAGTTTTTTTACTACCACCTGACCTCCGCAACCCGAAGGCTAACGATACCCTAAGGCTAGACCAGTGTCAGGATAATATAGGGTACTGACTTCCCAATAACGACTGCCATAGATTTTCACGGCAGGCGGGACCGACGGCTTAACGTGCTCTCCGAGGCACGGAGCAGGCGATAATTGTCAATCAATACGCACATAATTTCGAAAAGTCATATAACTTTCGAAAGTCAGAGGTGCGCGACATGGGTTCGAACCCGAGACCCTCTGCATTGCAGTCTGTTGGTCTCCCCACTGAGCTATCGCTGCTCTCAATATTTATCACCTTATACTATGATGTGTATATGTAACTCCAAAGATTGTCACGTAATGTATACATATAGGCCTTTATAGTGAAACAGCCGCGGTAATTTAGGCAAAACTCTTATAATACCGTTACCTCGGAGTTATCCACAAATTTCCCGCGGGAAATGAAGTTCCCTTCAATGATGACACGTGTATGTCATCTCCGTGATAGAGTGGAATAAATATCGGTATATACGGATACAATATTTATTATATGATATATATATATATATATATATATATATATATCAGGAATATGCTCGAGTATATACATGCTTTTGTGGTTAATGGTAAACCACTAATTAGACACTATAATACGAAGAAGTAAAGAATATGGAACTTGCGTGCGCATCTCAAAAGGAATTGAAATGGTTCAATGCTCCTTTAGTAGAAAGCAGAGAAAGAATACCCTGATTTAAAGTAATGACGTAATAGTTTCAAGTATACATGTTGTATATTTAATCCCCGTACAAGGTTACTTATGTATGTATCCCACGGTCGTGCGGTGCCTTGATGTTGCTGCATCTCTTATACAGCGGAGGTGACAATGAGACCTATGTTTAGTGCCGGTATTCATCTCTCTGAGCTATTAATAGCAATGTGCATTCAATGGCAGTGTTTATTTATCCAGTATAGAAATATATTTACATGTCCATGTTTTATGTTTTAATTTATTAGAAGACAATGCATTTACAATAAATAGGTATATTATATTCTAAATTTAAAAATATCCACTTTCTTCTCAATCGCCATACATTGGTTGGTTTTTAATGTATGGCGATTGCGAATGTACATACGTACTAGTGCCACAATATAAACAAACTCAGATAAATAAATATGATATGCCCTGTCTTCAATTACTCTTAATTAGTAGCGAGTCCACAAACAGTTCTCAGAAACTATAAAACGATGCCTGGATGCCTGTTATTTTATAGAAAGGAACACAATAAAATCCTCAAGAAACACTTGATTAACATTCTCGGAAAAGCTCCCCCTCAGCCGACTCAACTATTCTTAGTTTAAAGCTTTCTTTTGAAAATGATCAGCAATTTTAATTTTAAATGAAAGGTTCCTATAAGTATTTTTCATTCTAAATCGTAACTAATATTATAAATGCGAAAGTGATCTTTTTGTTTGTTAGGCTTTCACGTCTTAACTACTTGACGGATCATCATAAAATTTTGCATGCACCTTGTCAGTGGTACAGAAATAGAAATACTTTTTATTCAGGAAAAAATATTGTTCTTGAGGAATAGAAATTGATTGATTAACGCTAGCAGAGTTGCGGGCAAAATCTAGTAATAATCAAATCTTTCAATCACAAATATGTTATACACATTAATCTACATATATATGAGTACGTGAAGCAAAAACTTTGTACCCCGTTTTACGAAAATTGCGCGGACGGAGGAGTATGAAATTTGGCACAGTTAAAGTTTATATGAAGGAGGAGGGGCGAATCCTAATATTTTTATAAAATATGCATTAGAAATACATTATATTAATGAAAAAACACGACACGCACATAACCATGCATTTGACGCACGCAGTCGAAGCGCGTTCGTAGTATTTCGGCATTGTTCGTCTGACGTCGTACAATTCTTTATAACTATGGTTACCTATACCTTATTTATATTATGTAAAACAGAATACAAAGTAGCACGCTTAGGAATTTTGGTCGAATTTTGACCACTAGGCGACTGCTAGTAATATATTATTACATAAAATTTAACTATATAACATATATAGCTAAATTTTTTGTTTTAATCGACCGCCATATGCCTCAAAAAGTAGTAGCTAATTACAAAATATCTTTATAAACATGGAAATCGAACTTCATAAACAAGCATAATCTAAATCGATTGATATATCTCCAAGGCTCTTGAACATTAAATAAAGTGCTGTTCAATCTTTTCTGTTCCTTAAAAAAGATTTAGATAAACCTAATATCAAAGGTTCTCTCAACCGGGCAGCCTTGAGCTTATGCAGAAAAATATACTTAAGGTAAGTTCTAAGTACAAACACTCGTTGTATATATTTAAATACGAGGAAAATGTGGTAGAAAATACAAATAGATGTCCGTAGGAGGGGGCGGAGTGACGGATAAAAAGAGTTTAACGTCAACCTACGTCTCGAGTTGGATACGGATTAAGTTTCCCAAAATTCTACTAGACGTTAAGGCGTGAAAGGGCCGCAAACATCTAAACATTATATAATATGTACCTTCTACATAATGTTCTATACAAATGTATATTTATACGTAAGCCTTCTTACGCGGAGATATTTACGAAACGGTTGACCTACAAAAATCTTTTTGTGTATGATAAATCACTTGCTAATAACAGCTGTCTTGTTTATACTGAACATATAACAAATGTCTTGGTTTTGTTCGTAAACTTGTCATCAATTAATCAAAACTTTGTAATCCTAATTCTGGATATAGGCGAGTTAAATTAGTAATAAACTGGCCATATCTGCCTAAAGTCCGATGGCTATTGGATCAAATAAAAAAGGGGACCGCGGCTTAGTTAATAGGTTAGGTTGAAATAGGCTTCTCGGTGGGATCGCGAATACATGTGAAAGTGATTCGCGCGGTTTAGTCGGTATTACCGGGATGACGCCATCCTTGCCCGGGCGAGTCAGCAAAACCTCTTTATTGCGGAATGCATTGACGCATTACTGTGTAATGCGCAATGCGTTCCCACATAAAAAAAATTGTAAGCAGAAGTTAAAGGACCGGTTGTTGCCACGAATTATCAACACATGCACTTCATTTATTTAACAGCTCTGCTCTTCTCAGTATCTGTTTTTAAAGGACCTAATAACGCAAAGCAGCTTAAATCTCTTTTGTTAAAAACCTAAAGAGGCAGTACTCAAAAACGAATCGCCGTTAAAAATCAATTAAATTTATCTAGTTAAAAAGTCATATTTTTGTAATCGAAATTGAAATTCAATATACAAGATAAAAAGCAAAATGTATATTATTTTCACAGAAATCCTTTAATTAAAGCTCCACGGTAAATCGTGTTTCATCAATTACGATATATTCAGAATACAAATACAAATAATATAAAAATAAAAGATTTTGCTGCTTTGTGATGTTTTCAAAGTGCTCACAATATTTTTATGCAAATTAATTACTACGGGAATATAAAATTGGAACCATTATAATTACACTGATGCATCATCATCATTTAACATTGGTTAAAATTTGCATAGTACATAAATACTTTTTAATTTTAACTAAATTAAATTTAAAATAGAAGCGCCTAATGAAATAATATGACACTGCTACGCAAAAGTCTTTAATTTATACCTCTGACTTTTCGAAGTTATGTGCGTATTAAAAACCTACCTGCAGATCGAAGAATTCTCCATAGTATTCTTAAAGATGTGAGAAGTCTGCCAAATAGCATTGGGTCAGCCTGATGAATTGTGGCTTAACCCTTCTTGTAATAATAAAAGGCCCGTGGCCAGCACTGACAGAGTTTATAAAAAGCGCTGAAACATTATTATTTATTAAAATTATGCAACCGGCTTCATTCTTGTAAAGTACATTTTGCGTTCAACTTCATTTACGTATTATAAATATTATTATTATATATTATACATTATTTACCATAATTATGTTTTATTGAGCGAAGGAAGATAAATCTTGGCTTACATTATAAGTTCAATCTCAAGTAACTAAACTGTTAAAGCACGTCAAACGCCGTGCAGTAAGTAGCATTCAAGTGAATCTCGAACAAACACACGGAAATGAATAAAAAATATAGCATCGTCTTCAGAAACTTTTAATCATTTGATCTGACTTAGTTTTGTTACCATGTCATCTTTTATTCAGTTCAAACATATTGTGGTCTGCGTTGTTGAATATATTTTAGTTGTGTGAGCAGTATTTAGAATAGTATGAAATAACTATATTTACGTTCTGATTCAAATATCCACCTTTTATCCATATAATAAAATTCCAGTGTCGCGGCACCGGAATTATTACTAGTGAGGGAGATGTTTTAAAAAAACTGACACACATGGTGTAAGAGAATGCGGATTCTTGGTCATCTTTCGCGAACTTATTCCAACACCCTGGATAAAAAAATAGTAGAGTACCACTCGGCATTAACACTCGTTTGATTCTCAAGTGGAATTGTGCAGATAGGACCCGTAGCCAAGAAAAACGTGATAATTTTTTTACCCACGTTTCTCGCTTGCCTCAATTTTGTTGGTCTGTTCTCATTTTCACAAGATTGCTATCTTCTATCGGGTTCAAAATAATAAATCCACGTTTCTTCTCCTGTAACAATGTCATAAACAGCATTTGAATATCCGTGGTCGTATTTCAGTAACATCTGTGAGCACCATTCGACGTGAGCTCGCTTCTGCTCCGCCGTCAGTTCATGAGGGATCCAGCGACAACAAAGATTCCTAACTTTTAATTCTTTACGTAAAATTTTCAGATTTTGCTCATACTAATCCCCAATAGTCCTTAAATCGTCTCGTAGGTGATCCGTCGGTTTTCTTCAATTAGACGCTTAACAGTATTTGCGTCACGAAACTCGTCAACCAAAAAAATTCCTCTCTCAAATTCAGCGAACTATCGCCTCACGGTGCTTAAATGAGGTGCTTCCCTCCCAAAAGCATTTTGAAGACGAGAGGCACAATCTTCTGGAGAGTGAGCACTTTAAAATCATGAAAAATCATCGCTTTAAAATCTTTTCGAGTTAATTCCAATTCAATTTCTTTACATACAGAGCCCTTTAATGTGTGATGAAAAATAATTGTCAAATGATTTCTCGCCAATTATTTTTAATAATGAAGAAGACTGTAATGTTTTAAAAAAAATATCACATTATAAATTCAAATATTTCCGAGAAGCGAGCAGTGCAAAACTTTCAGTGCGCCCCATGTATAGACGAAAATATTTGTTTGAACCAGAGAGTGAGGAATCGTAGTTTCCTAATGTGAATTTCAATGACCGCATAGTTATTGAATGCAAGGTTACCTTCCAAAATACGTAAATTTACATCATACCTTATTGATATTTTGTATTTACATACAGTGGTTATAATATTAAGTAATAGGAGTAAGTACCGGAACGAAAGCTATGAACAAATGCCCGATTTCGTTGCCCTCATACTCTTAATTTAAAGTGCTAACTTTGTACATCACATATGTACATACGTACTTACATAGGCAGTGGTGTATATCATCCGTATTTTACCAGACTTTGTTATAGTTCCTAGGTAATAAGGTCGTCCTTAAGGCTTAAGGGCTCGTGCCCAGAAATTAAAAATAAAGCAATTCATAAATTGTTGTGCCGAGTGCTGGTGCTCTTTGTGTTGGTCGTTGCTTCGATATTTATAAAGTCGTCCATGACACAGTAATTATTAGAACAGGAGTAGTCCAAACAAAATTTTTTTAGGTATAACTTCGCTTCGCTGGATTCAGCATGAATGGGCTGCCTCGACTGGGGAAGGACTACCCTCTCACAGGATATCGACGTGAAATAGCAGTATTCCTACTGTTGTGTTTCGTTCGGTGAGTGAGAGTGCCAGGGGCCCAATAACCCTCTTGCCCCTTTCCGCTCCTTCTCCTTTCCACTGCCCTTCCCAAAGGGTCGGCAACGCGCAAGTAATGCCTCTAGTGTTGCAGGCGTCCACAGGCTACGGTGACCACTTACCATCAGGTGGGCTGTATGTTTGTTTGCCAAATCAGTTGTAAAAAAAAGAAAACTTTCGTGTCCCATCCATTTGCTGTTAGCATAGTTCTATAAATGATGCATAGCATCGCTCTAGATGCGAAATACAGACGTAAATGTTAATCTTTGACGTGAGACTATGAATAGCTTACTTGACGAGACAAGTAATCTCGAACTAACGACCTCGACGTGTCGTCAAGAGCGATGCTAAATAGCGATGTTAAATTATAAATAAAAATTATAAACAAAATTGTATTGTAAAAATTACAAAATTATAAATATAAATTATAAACGATGAAAAGGTAATCCAAGTATTAACCTGGATTCCCTTTTCCTCGTTTATAATTTACAGACTTAACACTCTGTCTAGTCTTAAAATACCAAAGATGTCACAATTAAAATTATATAGTATCTAGCCGCCGGTATGCCGTTGTCTCTCAATAGTATATTATAGTGCATTGAAATATAACTCATATTATATTAACACATTGAACGCCACTCCGGTCATAAATGGCCGCGAATTATACATTTTCTATTGTGTCTGTTACATTGGATTCAATGCGATTAGCAAACATTTGGGTCTTAAAAATGCTAAAGTATACAGGTAAACATTACCATCGATCCAGATACTCCGAGGTCGTAAATAGGTCACCGTTTCTCGCAGCGAGCTACCAAAAAGTCCACTTTAATTAAAAGCTAAAGCGAGCTTAATTACGGGACAAACAGGCTGTATACGTGCTGCCTACGCTCAATTCCCTTGAGGTAACACAAACTCGTTTCTACCTATTTAGCCCTGCATCACGAAAATATGCACATAACAGATTTTACCTTTATATGTACATTATAAGAATAATAATAATAATATTCTATCACCTACACACACACACACACACACAACACCATCTAGCCCAAACTAAGCAGACAATGGATAAACATAGATACATACATACTTATTTTGTAAATAATAATAATAATAATATTCTATAACATACACACAACACCATCTAGCCCAAACTAAGCAGACAATGGATAAACATAGATACATACATACTTATTTTGTAAATAATAATAATAATAATATTCTATAACATACACACAACACCATCTAGCCCAAAATAAGCAGACAATGGATAAACATAGATACATACATACTTATTTTGTAAATAATAATAATAATAATATTCTATAACATACACACAACACCATCTAGCCCAAACTAAGCAGAGCTTCTACTATGGGTACTAGACAATGGATAAACATACATATATACTTTTTTTTTTGTAAATACGTACATATTATACATAGAAACACCCAGACCAAGACAAACATCCATGTTTATGCACACAAATGTTTGACTTGTGCGGGAATTGAACCCGCGACTTCAGGCATGGCAGTCCGTTACAGTAACCACTACGCCATCGAGTCGTCATTACATTACATTATTTAATTACTTACATTTTTCTTCTGTAAACTGATATCCTTATGTATGTGATGTACACAATAGGTAAATTCACACTTATACTTTTGTTAGGGATAATCCCTGTAACTTTCGATTACTGGTTTTGTTGCGAGATGGTTTCAACGTATAACCATTATGTCATCTATACACCCTAATCGATTTATTAATTTAAATTAAGAGCTAAAATTTGTTATTATTTCGTCATTCTGTTAAATCAAAAGGGTGCAATCGTTCAGCAATTTAATCAAAACCAGCTTTGATAAAATTGCCGCACGACTATGACGAAATTCTATGGGGATCATGTTCAAATATTTCCAATATCGTGCCTAGGGTGACTAATAACTAAATATTTTATATGAATACTGGCACCATAGCACAAGCTACAATGTCTGCATCAAAAATCAACTATAATATCTCTTGTGCATCTGCGCAAGAGATTTTTGTAATACGACAGATATACGCACAGGTTGTTTCGAAATGGGGTGTTCGTTTTTCTATTGCTTTGTAGGTCTTTGAACCCGCTATGAGAATAATGTGGCTTTTGTTCAACTGCTTTAAAAGTAACAGATTTCTTTTGTCTATGTTTTCTCAAGTAAAATTATATCTTTATAATATCTGACAAAAATATTATGCCATTAAAGAATTTTACCTAAAATTATCACTCAGAACGAGCCATTTGAAAACTCTTTACAAAGATCCTGATTTTAATTTGTTATCCCACTTTTCCCTTAAAAACGAAACATTCTATTTACAATTTAAGCTACGATTCATATCTCCTTTAAAGCCACAGGCCCTCGAAACAAGGTTTTACGCTGTTCTTATAATAAAACTGAATTTATAAGGGGAATGAAGGCAGTAATTCTTTACGCAAGTGAATTAAAATGACGACCTTCGGGAACACGTAACAGGTGTATATTAAATCGGAAATCGAGAGCTGTGACGAACATATTCTGTATTCAGAATATGTATTTGATTTGATATGTGCTTTTAGGGCAGCCACGTTATTTCATGCATATTTTGTTAGTGATATCAGTAAACTAACCGCGACATAAAATTTTAGTCTTGACTGTTATGTAGTATAGATATGTATTTATATGCACGAGGCATACCGATATTCGATTTTCACATGTAACACAAAAAATTGTGTGCTTCACAAATTATTGGTCTAGAGCCTCATCTTTATGTTCATTGTTTGAATATTTGTTACCCATAGTTTAGTCGTGATAGGGTCCAATCCGAACCTTTGAACATCGTCATAAAATTACATATTAATATTATTCGTAGGATATTTCACGGGCCATTCGTTTGATTGATTTGTATTAAATTCCTTAAAATTGCTTATAGTTTAACAATTGTTTACCATCTTCTTCTAATTCTTCTCCTTCTTCTACCAAACAAAACCTTATCGATTTTAGGAGCAAAAGTATATTCTTAGTTGATTGGTAAATATCTCTTTATATAATTATATTTTATGAGATTCCATCTTATTGAACACATCTTACCTACACTTAAACGTTCTTCCCAAATTCTAAAAATACTCTGAGCAAAAACGCTCCAACTCTGCGCCAATTACTGTCCTGGTTTCAGTAAAAGCCGTTGCAATTCCTCCCTAATTCGGTCTTATCCTTTTTTCATCGAGGAAATTAATGCCAATGGAATAATTCAGGGAATCGACTGAGGTTGTTTTATGTCTACTGGAGTTAAATTTTTAAGATATTGCTCCTTTTTTGGTTGGGTTGCGGTGGAATTAGTTCGGGTACTTTTTTACGAGTTAAAAGCAAGAAAGGGATGTTTCGGGTTTAATATTATAGGGTTAACTAGGTTTATTGCTTCAGTGGTTCAGGAAGTAATATGATATTTACTTTGGATGTTATTATACTTTTATACTTGAACAGTAACTACAATTCTAACTAATATTATAAATACGAATGAATGTTTGTTTGTTACGCTTTCACACCTTAACTACTCTACTTATTATTATGAAATGTCACATACACGTTGTCAGGAGTACAGAAAGGACACGACTCGTATCTTTCATCTAGGAAAAGAACTCTGCCCGAGCGAGCAAAGCTGCGGGCAATTACAAGTACATTTTTAAATCAATTTTCAATAGTATACGCAAGCAGAAATACTTGCAGCTATTTCGAAATATATACCATAGTCCTTTCATAACAGCCTTCAAACGTCAATCACCCACAATAATAAGCTAAGCTTTACTTGAACTACGCAACTTAACATCCGTATTTCTTTCACAGACAAGTGCTGGACAACGGCACGCTGGTGTTCCTGCCATTCAGTGCAGTGCAGTACCGACAGGATATCCACGCCACCGTGTACCGCTGTCGTGCACATAACGCGCATGGAGCTATCGTCTCTAGAGATATGAGGACACAGGCAGGTCAGTGATGTAGACAATAACCTCAAGAAAGACCTGTATAACGCACTGTACCTTGCTTATATTAATATGTATCTAGATTGTGACACAGAAAAGTGTAGATGTTTTAGTTTTAAGCAAATTTTCTTGGCAATACCGCTCCAATCTAAGATCCAATACTGTAAAATCGACTAACCTAGTGCAATATAGATCTTCCTCAATAAGTCTTTTGCAACCACGTTGCGTAATTGCTTCGATCCATTTATTATATTTTATGGTACTGGTAATTTTGACTTGACATGATGAAGTACCATTTACAGGAAAATCGTAAGCACATAAAGTGGTTTAAGTACCCATAAAGATATTCTACGACATCCACTTGTTTGGAATACCTGCAGTACCTATGTATTTTATTTATTTTACCAAAGGAATTTTATAAAGTTATGTAATAAAGACTTATTTTGTTATATTTGAGAATACTTTTAAACGGATATTATTTAGAATAACTGCAGGATAGTGGCCAGTATCATTGTCAGCAATGGCTAAATTTTTCATAGTATTCCGAAAATATAACTACGTAGTATGTTTGGTATCACCGGAATACTATAATTTATTTACCACATATTTAAAAGACTATTATTTGCCATACAATAGATTATAAAAAGCTTAAGAAAAGGTCTTGTCATCCAAGATCAAAAAGTTAGGCTTCAGGACATTTGGTGCTTTGCACCTCCATTCAAATAAACACATGGCGATTGATGTGACAATAATGGATGTTGCATTCGACCTAAAATCAAAAGGTCATGTGTCAAGGTCTGCGATTAAACCAAGCTAAACAATCACACATTAGATACTACATAACATAATCGTATAACGTATAAATACATAATTATGCCAGTCAACGGCGCGTGTGTGTTGGCAATTTATCGCTCGTTAAGGCACGATTCTGTTCAAATTGCTACCACTAGAACTACCAATATTTCTCTATAGGTACATATAGAAGAAATATAACATATCTATACTGAGGTGTATAGTTATGAAATAATTATAATTGAATTACATTAAATTGATAGCTTTTATATGAAAAACAGTTTCAAAATCAAAATTGAGCTTTTTAATTTTACTCTTACAACTATGAAAATATATCGATGTTGAAACATTTATTAATTGTAATCTCTTTTTTGGATTACATTGTCTTTTAATTACGACCGTAAGTTTAGTTCATATAAGGTATATATATAAGGTACCTAACATTCCTTCTTGTAGTTAGAATATATAGGTATTACATAAACTCTGCTATTTAGTGTTTAGTCAAAGTTAAAGTTTAGTCTAAGTTATTATGCATTGGACTGTATAATACATAGTTTTTGCATGTTTTATTTTATAAATAGTCTTGACATTGCACTCGATTTATGCCGTCTAAGACACGGCGATATGGTAGTTTTATTAAATAAAGTATTCCATTAAAAATGCGTACTTGTCTCTGCTTGTACCACAGCCCATAATATTGGCACAAATTTGGACGTACCTTTATATATCCTATGGCCTATTCCATTATAATCACAGAGACAATTTTCTTAGAACTCTCTCAATTTTTAGATAAAGAATTATTAGTTACTCTTATAAAGGCTGCTTATTTTCTTCTCGAAGAATCGAATTGTAAAACTGCGTTACACAAGCAAACAACTTTATCTCTCTCTAATCAGTAACCGCCTCAAAAAATCAAATTATCTGCAGAAAAAAAACGAGACAGAAAATAAATTTGGGCCTCCTTCGCAGGGCTGCTCACAGAGTGTGAAGTCACAAATTCTACGCCCGTTCCCTTCAGTAATAATATTTTGGATAATTTGTAAACATTTACTTAGCCGTTTCTATAGAGTCCGTATTCTTGATCGAGTTATCTCCATGGATTTCGTGCTTCTTACTCAAATTGGATTAAGTGCACTCAAAACTTCTTTCTCTGATTCTCTAAAGTATTTAAATTATTTTATAATTTAAATATGGGAATATAATCCATATGTACTAACATTTTTTCAGCTATAAGCTTCTTTGATTTCTTCTTTGATTCGATACATGCCATAAAAAGGGACAATTGGTCTAAATGGTACTCTATAACTTTAGTAAATATTTTTCTGAAAAGAAGTGAGGTGAGGTGTAAGTATATTCCATAACTCCAATTGTGTTATCATAAACAAAAATCTGCGAATCCGAGTTCTGATCTAGTCTGGCGATTTGATCTAGTTAACTCGAATGTGAATGAAAGAAAATTTGTGTCACTTATTACACTGCAATTTGTTTTTACATTTATTGACGTTCATTTAATTCAAGATCATGCAAATTGTAACTTTTATAGCACTGAGACTTAATCGTTAGATAACGGAAAAATAGATATTTGAACAGCTTTAACGAGAATTGGGCCTCAAGCTAAAATTAAACTATAATTCAAATCAGCCTAAACCTGGCTTATCCTTCCAG
This sequence comes from Catocala fraxini, assembly GCA_930367265.1. NCBI lineage: Eukaryota > Metazoa > Arthropoda > Insecta > Lepidoptera > Erebidae > Catocala > Catocala fraxini. The sequence continues at coordinate 7,971,906 of OV884025.1, read as the reverse complement.
ATTATAATCTAACATTGTTATCGGTACTATATTTATACCTTAGGGAACTGGAAAATTTATCTGTCTGGCATCGTTGTGATTTATCGCTCACGTGTGGATTTCTATGAATAATCACAATACATTTGACAGTTCTCGTTTTGTTACGGTTTCGGTTTCATATGACAAAGATATAAGGGTACGTTTCATCGTGACAAAAGGTTTGATCTATATTATTGCTGTCAAACTACTGGGCTTCTAAAAGGACATTATTCTACAAAATTAAATCGCTGTAATATATTGCCTGGGTGTATCAGCTTTATTATAGAACAAGTTAACGTTTGCATAAGGTTATTCAAAGAGTTATGATTGGCCGAAGCATTTAAATGTTTTTCAGCTGGTTAAGCTGTTATTGAAAACAATGCAACCACTTATTGCAATGAAAATATTGCCCGTAACAAGCTTCTTGAATAGAATGTATATATTGGATAAATCATATACAAATTTAAGACGATATACAATAACATTTGTTTTTTCTGATGAGAATTCATTTATCATTCATTCATTTATGGTCGTTGTGTACAAGAATGTTAAATATGGTAATTAAAAAAATAATCATATCTCAGGTAGTAGTTAGGATAGATTTTTTTATCATATTTTTTTCTAAACGACCATCAGTTCTACTACAAGACATTTCAAGGTTATCCATTAATTACCGCACATCCTGCATATTATATCCATGTCCTGTTATAGAGACGTATAGTTTTCTGAGAGCGGTCTCTGGTTTCTGTAATAGTTCTTTCATTAGCATACTTTAACTTTTACCATACATTCAAACATCTTCGAACATCTAGCACCCTGAAGGGTCAGGTAGGGAAAAATTAAGTATTCGGCAACTGAGTTGATATAAGGGTTATCTTATCTTATTTCGTTGGCCAATCAGTGTAGATCGGCGACACTTCGACCCAGTGGGATCTTTTGTATCGGCCCCGAGATCTATCTCTGAGCTATCTCCCTATGAATGAACTGCATCAGTCGCAGCGTACACTTCAGAGGGAGAAGCCTGAAGTCTTCAGGGTTCGGATATGCCAATCCCATCAGACCCACCCTTAGTCCAGCCAACGCGTCACATTCACACAGTAGATGTGATATGGACTCGTCCTGTTCACCACAGGCTCTGCAGATCAAATTGTTTGCCAAACCTAATCTGCACAGGAAGTCGTTGGTGCCAAAAGGGCCAGTGAACGCTCCTGTGAGCAGGCGTATTTGATATAAGGGTTACTGTGAGTAGGAAGCCTATCGTTTTCTTATATAAAGATAAAAGTAATCATTATTATATACGTAAGATTTATATAATGAAGCTATATATAAATTCAATATTCAGGAGTTCAATTGAGCTACCTCATAAAGAAGTCCAGATATAGAGGTGCGTGTGTATATATGTAAAATAATAAGGCATTGCATTATTCCTAAAGTATAATAAAACAGCAATAATACAAAAACTGCAACTAAATATCACACAGCAATACTTTTTGGTACCCCAGACGCCTAGAGCGATAGACAACATCCTATTACCGTGTCTAGTTACTTCATAATTGAATGCATATTACGCTATTTGCCATAGGTATCCTCTGTCAGTACCCGCCGGCGTAACTCTTAATACTGCTATTGCTGACCCACGCGCTGCAATATAACATCACCTAGATGTCCTGTAATAATTATATTAGACAGTAGTTATAATAACACAGAAGTAAATAATTAATTGACTTGCAAAGTGTAGAAATCGGTTACTATGAGAGAATTAAAAGGCTTGATAAAGAATATGAAAACGAATATAGATGTTATACATATTTTTATATTAAAAAGGCATTTTAATGCGCTTCTTTCGTCGAAAACCTTTAGTCTTTGGTTCGATGTCCGGGTCGGGCGAGTGTTATAAGGTTTTACTTTCAAGCAATTCAAAGGCAAATGGTAATAAGCTGACCACTAGTGGTCGGCCTATTGCCATCAAACGATCAGAGTTTCAGATTCCGCGCTCCTCAGAATTTCTTGTATAATCTTAAACTATAGCTGGCAAAATAAGGTTTTAACACACCTCTGCTTAACCTTTTAGGGTGACATGTCTTAGTAATACTACTTATAATATAAGTATTTATCTATGAAATTAAATCAGCAAATCTCGCCTGGCAATTTCTTGTTATGTAAATTTTATACATTGTGGCATTTAAATCAGCATCGGCACTATAATCACCAGGTTCTATCGAATGAATTGAGAAACAAAGTAATGATACTACTATGCCCTTTATATCTAGGTCACTCAACAAATAGCATAATATTATTACCGATTCATTTTGCTATTAGCCTTTCTATTTCAACGTGAAGTGATTCTTAGAAAACATTCTACCGGAGTATTCCTGCTTTTAATACATTACTTATAAATAATTATTGCCAGGATATGTTTAATATTAAATTATACAATATAATATTCGTTCTACGTATAAGGGTGACAGGATCACAAGAATTCAAACACCATTTCCCAATTATCACAATATTAATGACAGCAACTCGCATACGTAAATCTCAAATTTCACGTAATGTATTACAAATTTATTGAGTTTACTGTAAAATATAATGTAACATAACATAATATTTATTATGATTGTTTATTTACATATTTATGAATATAATAAAGTTCTTGCAAACCAAAAAGAGTATGTGGCGATTTTAATTTACTAAAATTTATTGTCGTTTTGTCTTTGCTACAGACATTACATTTGTATGAGCAAGTAAGCTAACTCATACAATTAATTGGTATACATACAAAGTGTTACGTTTTACGCCTGTATCGCTTTAGGAGTTGGCTACCCTACTACTAATTATTCACTGACATATTATTATTTTTACTGACATATTGTATTATTATTTGCATGACATATTTAAAGTAGAAATTATAGTTTTGTATAAATTGTTATTATATGATCATACATCCACGCATAGAATTATAATAAATTATTGGTAACCAAACTGCTAAATGGCAAATAGTGATGTGCTTTAATTATGTACCGTAATTAACATTGTTTTAATTCATATACTTTCAACACGATGTAAAAATTGAAATTATGATATAAATAAATAAAAACAAATTAAATAAATAAAACCGTATTTTGCTAGCTCTGGCTTTAAGTCCCTCGGAACACGGGAACTAGCCAATTGTCGTCTAACAGGTTCAGTGCCAGACTCTTTGCTATTAAGAATTTATTGAAAGAATTTAAATACTACACTTGCCGTAATGCACAGCAGTGGAATTGCTGTGTCACCGAGGCATGAATATAATAAAATATAGTGAAAATCTTCGCTACACACAATATACATAGACTTACAAGTAAGCTTAATGTCTGATAGTAAGTGAAAATAACTAGACAGATACCAATACTAGGTAGCGGTAAAAAGTGGTCGCGTCGTCATTTCCACTGCGCCGAGAGTTTTGGGTGCGATCCCCCACACGGGACAAAGATTTGTGTGATATATTGTTCCGAGTCTGGGTGTTCTTTGTATCTATTATTTGAATTTATGTAAAATTCGCCGTGACACAAGATTAGTGCGGGTGATTTTGTCGCCTTTTTAAGATAAATAGGCAAAAGATAATTAAATACCTGTATTTCCATTGCCCCAGAATAATATCATTGCCATCTTGCGACGATCTACTTTACGCTTAGCGTGCGTTCGTGAGCTTGTCAGATGCTTTGGTAGCAACCTTCGCCACAAGTTCAGAATTGCACGGCGAAGCGTGCAACAGTGAATTCAAGTGTTGTACTAAACATGCATTTTCCAAAGCAATGGTTTGTCTAGTTTATCTCAAGACTCTCAGACTGAGTTTAAAACTGATCACTGAAAGTCGTGTCGTCTGATAAATGTGATCGATTTCTACTTAAATATTCATAATTTTTATGTTCACTGGTATCTGCAACTCTTCTCTATTTTACTTTAGTAGACCTACGATATCTGTTGATGCAACTTGTCATGATCAGTTTTAATCACAATCCGATAGCATGATCCGTTGAGACATACCCCGACGATGCCGTATCAAGGCACTCTACATATAAATTTAAACAAAACTAGTGTAGTTACTGTATAATTACTTACAGTTACATAATATTGTCTTCTGTTTACGCGAATATTATTCATTGAAATTAAACTTCTATATACGGATTTTATCGCGTTATTTATTTGACACTTTATTACATAATTTTGAAAACTGTTACACTACTACTACTATTAAACTTTACTAATTTTTAAGCTAATTGAATTATTATTAAAACTATTAAAACTATTTAGATTTAATTTAATTTTACACTTTCCCCGACGTTTCGGTTGCTTTTCAGCAGCCATGGTCACGGGGAGACTGTCAGTCTCCCCGTGTAAATACTTACAGTTACTTCTACATATAAGCTCATACTACATAAATAGGAACAGAAATATTTAATAAATAATAATAAATTACAGCTTATTAGACGGCGTACGCTAAACAACGGTAAAAAAAAATCTTTTTGAGGGAGCACAATTATACAATAAATTACCGAATGAAATTAGAGATTGTACGAATATTAATGTATTTAAAAGTAAGTTAAAGTCACATATACTTTAAATCAAACCTAAGCTGCTATTACACCTTAACAAACTTAAATTTTAATAACACCTACACACGCGCACGCGCGCTACACACACTCACGCACTCACTCGATATGTATGTACTTACTACTGACTACGCACAGAACATTGTACTACGGAATGTTATTGATAGATTGTTACAATATGAATGAACTACTTGAATTACCTGCTATATATTTACAAAGATACCTACTATATGTTTATATACATTTAGTTATAATGTATGCCAGAGTAAGTATATAATAGTTTGTAAGAGAATGTATAAATCTCATACAAGTAAACGTAGTTCTTTTGAGAAATAAATATCTTTAAACCTTTTGACAATGACACCACCACCTTTTTAATCACCAATGAAATCACCAATCTAAGGCAATCGAAACGTTGGAGAGAGTGGATATAAATTTTAATCGTTTTAAAATATAATTCCTAAAATTAACTGCCATAAAATCCGTATAAAGTATTTTAATATCAATACTTTAAAATAAAAAATCTGCTTCACATTGCTCTGTAACATGTACCTTTAGTAGGTAAGCGCTAGTAATTAACTGTAATGCAAAATCGCGCCATTTTTACCGACCGGTGGAAGTACAGACGTAGAGACAGGCAGAGTAGGCCAGCTTTAATCAAACAGCCCGTTAGCACGTTAATAACTGGGAGTAAAATTAAAGATAAAACCGCCTAGGTAGCGAGGTTGAGGAAACGTTGCCGTTTTACCTTTGGATTTTGGTATTTCTGTTTATTCAGCTTAATTGCGTATTTAGGGTTTACGTAATAGAGGATTGCCATCTATCAGGTGAAGTTTTAGAAGCAAAAGAGCTGTGATCGACACTTTTCAGTTATAGAATGTTTATTATGAATGAACTACTTCTAAATTTGAAATTTTATTTTTTTATTGGTTGATGTTTATTTTTATTAAATTATTCTTACACACCCTTACAGACCCACACGTCTTTGTTAAATACTGTCCCGTTACTAATAAATTAGAAATAAAGTTATACGTATTATTAACAAACGTATTAATTGTTTAGCAATATTATGACTTAGTGCATTTGAATCAAGGTATGTGATTGCACAGCAATATATGTATTATTAGAGTTTTAAATTTTATGTTGCCATTTCGTATAAAGAAAATCAGTAACTTTGGTTTTGATATTAACTATTATATCAATAATTTTGTCTTCTAATTATGCGAATGTTATTCATTGAAATTAAACTACTATATACGGATTTTAGCGCGTTGTTTATTTGTCAATCTCCCCGTGATCATGGCTGCTGAAAAGCAACCGAAACGTCGGGGAAAGTGTAAAATTAAATTAAATCTAAAAAGTTTTAATAATAATTCAATTAGCTTATAAATTAGTAAAGTTTAATAGTAGTAGTAGTGTAACAGGTTTCAAAATTATGTAATAAAGTGTCAAATAAACAACGCGATAAAATCCGTATATAGTAGTTTAATTTATTATATCAATATTTTATTTAATGGACAATTCAATTTCTATTTTTTTTTCATGTAGATATAGGTTGCTTATGTGTAGGTTTGTCTTAAATTAACAAAACCATCAGCCATCATGTAGTTATGGCGAAATGAAAGAACAAATACAAGCAGACACTAAACGATATAACTAAATGCTAATTGTATAAAAAGTTATTAATATTTGAGATTAATAATGTATACGTTTCAATACATATATAATAATAATAATAATAATAATATTCTACCACATACACACAACACCATCTAGCCCAAACTAAGCAGAGCTTGTACTATGGGTACTAGACAATGGATAAACATACATATATACATATATATATTTTTGTAAATACATACATAGACCACGACAAACATCCATGTTCATGCACACAAATGTTTGACTTGTGCGGTAATCGATCCCGCGACCTCAGGCGTGGCAGTCGGTTACACTAACCACTACGCCATCGAGTCGTCATTATATATATAGTCGTATTTATATGGAACTGGCCTCGAAGGCAGCAGCGCGGCAAGTGGCGGCGAGCGGCGTACGAGCGGAGCGCGCCAGTGTAGCGGAGCCCGCGCATCTGCATTGATGTAGTATTGTGCATTATATTGTTTTTGAAATACAAATTAATTTTCAAATTACCATTGCATTTTGTACAAAAACTACGAAATTAGTTATCGGACATAAATGACAATTTCATAGTTATAGACCTAATAATTATTTGTTTATAAATTATATAATAATACCCCGTATTATACCCCGTATAAAATTCTTTATTTATTATTAATATGATACATAAATGGTGATGTAAAAGGTTATCTCAGTTACTTAAACATCTTATAAAAATAGCTACATTCAGCTTCTGTTCTGTTATTATAGTGAAAGCAATTTCCTTATTCAGCAGTTCTTTGAAAGACATGTCTGCTCGGCACCCTCTTTCGCCATTTTAATATTAGCTCAGTTTTATAGACTGCTGAGAATAAACCTCATTTCTGAATGAGAGGGGTAAAGCCATACAAAGTCTATAATATTCTCTTCTGTTTACGCGAATGTTATTCATTGAAATTAAACTACTATATACTATATTACTATATAACCACAGCTGGACTTCATGATACTCTGAGCTTATTCTGCGTAAATAGAAACACCAATGATTAAATTATGTTCAGGTACTTTGAAATAACTACACTGGAACATTGAGACAACTACCATCTTAGTCTCCCCGTGACCATGGCTGCTGAAAAGCAACCAAAACGTCGGGGAAAGTGTAAACTTAAATATAAATAGTTTTAATAATTTAATTAGCTTAAAAATTAGTAAAGTTTAATAGTATCTAGTAGTAGTAGTGTAAAAGTTTCTAAATTATGTAATGAAGTGTAAAATAAACAACGCGATAAAATCCGTATATAGTAATTTAGTTTCAACATATAAAGTCTAGTCTACTTGGGATAAGCCGATTGACTGTCTGTGCCATATTTACTATAATTGATATTATTTTGAAGCCTATATGAACGGAGCATTGATTTAAGGGTCAATACGATAAAACACAATACAAGATGAGTATAGTGGACTCGATATTCGTATTTCCGTCCGATTCTCATATTTATATTGTCTTACTTACTCCGAGATAACTAGACTTTGCATAATTTATTTGTTATACCTCAGGAACATAACATTTTTTTAGATGAAAGGAACCCTATATCCTTTTCTGTGATCCTGACAAAGTGTATACGAAATTTTATATTAATCGGTCACGTAGTTAAGGCGTGAAAGCGTAACAAACAAACAAACAAGCTACTGCTACTATCGATAATTTCGTGGTAAGTAGATAATCTCTCCTGCGCAGATGACAAGTGTCGGTTAAGATTGGTCCCCGTGACCGAAATTCGGTCTCGAGAACATTATTATTATAACATATGAACCGACCTGGGAATCAAATCCGTTATCGTCATCACTAACCGCTTAACCAACGTAGCAGACAATTTAAGTATAAGAAAATATATACACATTATCGCCTCTAGTTTTATTTAATATTCAAATGAAACCCTTTGCATACCAGAAAAAAACGACTCTACTTTCAAGCAAATTTATAATGTGTGCCATGATAAAGCTGCTCTCACGAAGGCTTCGCGGTAACAATGTAATGGATGGATGATGATGGTAACCTGAAGCCTATTGTGTAGAGCTTCCGTATCGAACGACTCTATCTATATAGAGCTGAAATATACTTCTCAGGCATGCTGCGAATGTTGAACGGAATTGAAAAATATGATATTCTTCCTCATTTTTCTGCGGGTTAAATTTTATGTGGAGAAAAAATATTCTTATTTACCGATTCAGAAAGTATTTGATGGGAAGAGGTAACATGCATGCTTATTAAAAAAAGCTAGATTATACCTGCATTACGCTCACGTAAATGTAAGTTAGGGTAGGTTAGTAACAGTATTTTTTTCTGGATAAAAGGCACCCAATGTCCTTTCCAGTACCCTGTATATGAAATTTCTTGGTGATCGGTTGAGTAGTTATGGCGTGAAAGCGTAACAAATAAACGAACTCACATTCGCATCTATAATATTAGTTAGGATACTACAGATATTTACTTCTCTAATTACTTATATTACGAAATTTGTATGTAAATCCAACTATGTTAGATTTGATGTTTTACATTTTATAATTCGAAAGTAAAGCTTTACTTGCAATACTGTATGAAAAATATGAACAAATTTAAAAATAGCTATGTTGTTTAATTAACTAAGAAATCTAGCACTGATTTTTATACTAGTGCAGTTGTTTAGAGCGAAAGCAAACCATACTATATTCCATTTAGAAATCTTGATCACCGACGCCTAAAGTATTGTCTTAGTGCCTTAATTACTTTTCAGTAACTTGATACAACTTGTAACAATACCATTGATTGCGTTGTTTTCCAATTATTCAATGCAATTTAATGAAACTGAACTAAAGAAACGTACAAATGCAAAACAGTTTCGAGATTATAACAGATATGAGCTATTTTAATATGGCGATTGAAAACGGAGATTGGAAAATTACAAAACTGACGGTTGGTAACGCTAAAAGTGGCTGTTTCATGTATTTTTATGTCTAAGCTTGAAGCAATATGACTGCACAGATGGTTTAAGTGGTCGTGTTGCCACTGCCATTGAGTCAAGTGTTGTGGGTTCGAATCCCACTCGGGACAAAAAATTGTGTGATGTCGTTGTATGTTCTTTGGATACAAAGAATTTAAAATTTGTTTACATTGGATACAAAGAATTTAAAAAATTGTTTGAATGTTTGTACTCACTTGCGATTTAGGCATTATTCCTTGTGTAGGAGTTGTCTTTTATAAAACATAAACATTGAAAACACACATAGAAACACTAAACTTGGCAATCTAGTCACTTATTACAATGCTTGATATAGCAAGTAACTATTAAAAATAGGCAAACAATAATTGTTAAAGGTAGGCAAACATTTGGCGAAATGTAGAACAGCATCGATGCTAAAGGAATCAGTGAAATGCGCTATTTTGAAATCGGAAATGAAGAATAGGAGAAACTTATTGCCATAACTTTCGATACGATCGTTATCCTTAAGAGTAGCATATCTACTTTGGCCCTCAGTCTAATACCAAACGACTTTTCCCTAAGGAATGAAGATAAAAATACACTACGCAATATATGACATCATATTGTACGTCTTTTCAAACAAGACTTCCGATATCGTTATATTATTGTGAAACCCTGTAAGGCTACGGACACGAAGTCAGCGGGCGCGAAGCGGCGCGGGCGGCAGCGGCGGCGTGGTAGCGGTGCGTTTCAATGCATATATTTATATGGAACTGGCCTCGAAGGCAGCAGCGTGGCAAGTGGCGGCGAGCGGTGCGCGCCATTGTAGGGGAGCCCGCGCATCTGCATTGATGTAGTATTGTGCATTATATTATTTGCTTTTTAACGACCTATGTTTGTATTAAAAATATGTTGTTGTTTAGACATTTCTATCGCGAACGAAGACACTAACTATTTATTTTAATGTTTCTAATTTCTCATAACAAAACACTACGCCACTCTTGCGCAATGCTATCTGCCCGCTGGCTTCGAGACCGGGTCTGCGTTGCCGCGTTGCCGCCGCCGCCGCCTCGGAAACGCTGGTTTCGGGACCGAGGCCTAATGCTTACATGACATTTGTTACCGGCGGCACGGACTACAGTACAATCGTCCTCGTTATTTCAAAGCGAACAGTTATTAACAAGCCATGTTCTTGTTTTCTTTCACTAAAATATATGAAACTTCCTTTTTTTCTACTTTCCTTATTTAATGTGACAAAGGATAGTAATACAGAGCTGAATATGTTCGTGAGTTTTGGATATTGTACAGATTTCTGCTAAAAATAAAATATTATGGGTTAAAATACACGGCATTTTCAAATTCGATATTTGTACGGCAATTTAAAATTGCATTCATATGCATATAGCATAGGTATATAAAGCTTATAATATTTATGACGTCATAACATCAAATGCAGTGTAATTATATGATTTTATTATTTTATAATAAGCTTTTGATTCTTCAAGTAGATATTCATATATCATTTCGATATTTTATGCAAACATATATTTTATGTCTTTTATATATTCTAAATTATAAGAAGATTATAATTTAAAATATGAAACAAAATAGCTTTTCTCGTGTCGCGCAAAAGAAGATTGTTGTTAGTAACAGTACTATTTTAAATAAAATGTAAGCCTATGTTATTCGGTAATAATATAGCTTTATAATGTAAAAGATTTTTTTAAATCGGTTGATTAGTTTTTGAGTTACAAACAAACAAACAAAAATCAAATCCTTCTTCTTTATAATATTAGTATAGATTACATTTATTTTGTGTGTATACAAGAAGAAAATGGACCTTTCCAAATATTTTTATTTCAAAATTCAGTTTAGGTTACAAGGTAACACTTATGAATGTCAAAGTTACACTAATTTTTTCTGCGAATTTACATTTACTGCCACGTTCAGCAAAGCAAGGGTGTAGGGCTCATGAGAAGAACGGGCAAGAAACTCATGGTCACTCTTTTTAATCGCCAAGTTTTTGTTTACAAATCATAGGTGCTGTAAGGTGCTGCAACCATTTCTCCATTAACTATTACTGAACATACTCAAGCATTTAATAAAATTTGATGGTAGCCTCTAAAGCAGCAGTATGGTAAATAGGAGCATTCCACTTACATGTAAATTAATAATCAAGACAAGGCATGATTGTAGTCCGTAGTTTAATCTAACTGTACTGTAATTTCTTTTGGCTTGGTTCTGGATATCTTGCTCTTAATAAAATGTTTGAAGACTCCCACATTTCCATTTAACCTATTGTGACGCAGTGGCACAACCGCGGGCAGGCATAATAGGTTTTTATTTATGGCTGGCATATGAACAATTGACAGGATAAGATGATATAATAAAAAATTTAATTAATATACTTTTTACGAAATAATAAAATGAATACTCGTATATATCTATATACTTATATATGTATATATATAAATCTCTTGTCACGGTGTTTGTGGTCGCACTTTTCCGAAACAGCTCTACCGATTTTTATGGTTTTTTTTATATATTTGGTAGGTATGAGAATAGGTCGTAAAGTATATTTCATACCACTATGTGATTAGGGTGTCTCTATTTATTATATATATTTCATATAATTAGTTTAATCAGCATTAAATTCAATTGCATAATATAACCGTAATCCTATCGCATTCAAATAACACCAACAGTTTACATATCAGTCAATTTATGGCAATTATACGCGTCCACTACAAAATTGGACATTTAGCTGCATTTGAAATTATTCCAAACTGCGGTGCCGATATCATTCGTTGGACCACTATCTGCCAATTTAATTACAAGAATAGTTCAGATAATAATATTGGATATTGACTGGCGAGCCAAATGTATGATAATAGATAAGTACGTACAGCAGCGACAGCCTTATTCCTCTTGTATGCGATGCTGATGATCGTCGATCGCACTCGTGTTTACGTGGATCATGTAAACGATTGACGGGAACCATACAAGCAAGTAACTTGTAAGATTAACTCGCGCGTGTAGCTTTTGCAAGTAGCTGGCGTGGACTACTGAGTTGCTTGTGCTGTAATGCTTGCAACTTGGGCTCCATGCGCATGTAGTGGAATGCGCGCCAAGTACTTACGTCACACTATATATGTGCTTTATAGGAACATCAAGGACTAGGTGTCGAGCTATGATAGGCAAGACAGTACTGATTTTCACTTCAGCAGTAAGGAAGATATATAAATCTAAAGTTGAATTGGCTAGTGTTCTAAATTATGGCCTAGTTCTAAGACGAAGCCTGTGCCCAAAGATGGTCCATGATCTCGCTCACGGGTCATACGTATTTATCCTGAATTCATTTTTGCATGCCCGTAGCGCATGTGTACGTTCAATAAATAATTATAAACAGAGTTTATTTTCATTTATTATATGGTGTTTTTACGAACATGTTGTAGCTACCTGATCTTAAAAAAATGCACTAGCTAAATAGCGCCATTTTGTTATCGAGATTGACCACAGTCATGTTAATGCATTTATAGTTCAAAAATTATCAAACACTAGTCAAATGTCGAAAAATTTACATGAGAAATAAATACTAATTTTATTACTAACGATTCGATTGATAATAATCTTAATTACTTATTTATAAATGTTTTCGCACCGTTTGTGAATTAGGTATCAACTAGATGTGCAGGCGGTTTCACCCACGTTTATGATTACTGCGCCGACCCCATGGGTTGTAGCGTGATATTGTATAGCCTATAACCAACGATTAAAGAATTAGTCAATTCAAACCAATAGTTCCTGAGATTAGCGCGTTGAACCAAACAAACAAACAAACAAACTCTTCAGCTTTATAATATTAGTATACATAATAATAATTTTCTATGAAACATAATTTTTTATGTTTAATTAGGTAAATGTAAAATAATGATTAAAAATTAAGCTTGATTGTAAAAAAAAGCAATCAGTTTAAAATGTTATTTAACTACTCAAATTATTTTTATATTTATTAATCGTAATCGTGTATTTGTTAAAACAACGAGGTATTCTTGAAAGCATATTAGTATTTATAGCTTTTTCACAGTTGGCAGTCCACAGGTTTCTTTAACACAATATACAAAAAGAACGTCAATTCCACTTACCGTTCACACAAATGTTATATAACCGCTGAACGAAACGTATAAGTAGGCAGTTATTTCTGTACTTACCTTAGACGAGGGTGTGACAACTGATAGGCACCTTCGTTATTCCACTATCTCTCTATCTTACGTCACATTAATGTTTCGGAAACTTCAATTGAATCTAAATACCTAATAAACATATCCTTGTGTAAAACAAAAATACAATGACATGAACTTGGTAAAAGAGCTCAAATTTATTTATGCTTTTTGCGAGTCAGCAAGCTCGTGGTTTTTTAAGATCAAAGTCAACTTATACCATGTCTGTTTAAAATACGAAGTCCCTTTTGACACTTCAGCACGTAACTCTGCACATTTCATATAAAATGCTAAAATAAACAATGGTTACTTATGGTACTAAAGACTATTTAAAAATAATTAGAATCTATACAAAACATTATGTAATTGTTTCACAAACATAATCAACTAATCATTTCCATCGATATTCGTCTTAAATAATTTAAACATCAAAATAAAATAACTTTTTATTACAATAGCACTAAGTTAATTTTCTTACTTTCAGTCATAGTTACGCGACAATATGCATCGGATAAAATCGAACTAATTCGAGATAAAAACAATTGTCCGAGAAATACTTTTGTTAATTTGTATTTGGTATTAATTATTATTACGTTGCAACGTACCTTAAATCCCATTCTGCAAACACTTAATATATTTGCTTTAACAAAAAATGGATTTGAAGATGCTACATTGGACGTATGGTTTAGATTTCCCATAGTTTTTAAATACTCTTTAAAAACGTCGAACGTAAAACGTCTCCGTGAAAAAAATATTGTTATATGTTATACCACTTTTATTTCACCCTTTATTTTTTATTATTAATACTTTGTATATAACTTTCATGTAACTATTCTTTCGATATGTCAAACTTAGATGGACTCTTTTTTTGTTCTTATGTTTCTATAATTTTTGTTTCGATTCTAAACCCACGATTACTGTTTGTTTGGAAAGTTAATCGGTAATTGATTTCGTGATGTGTCGATTTAAACGGTCTCTTCACTATCGCTGTTCAACAATCATCTGTCAAATGGGACTTTGTATTTAAAACGCACTATAATAGTACATAAGTTTACCACTCCTATTTATTCTTCGTTATAGGAAGCGCAAAAATATGTCATAAATGTAAAGCTCATTAGATGCTTTGTGACTAGTATCGCAGTATCAACAATTGACAATTACTCTACTTATATACAGGCTCCATCAGAAATTATGCCATAAACAATCTTTTAATCTCTGTCCTTACTAATATTATGCGATTGTGATTTTTATTTTGTTTCTTGCCCTTAACTTCTTATCTACGTAACCGATCTTTTAAATTCGTATACTCGTTGTCAGGGGTACAAAAAACGACATAGGGTACCTTTCATTCAGAGAATGGTTCGATGTTCTCCGAGGAATAGAACATTGACATAATCTACATTTACGCGAGAGAAGCTGAAGGCAAAAACTAGTCATAAAATAATTTTGTACGTTATCACTAAAATGAATTGAATTCATAAAATTATATGTCTTAAATAAAAATTATATATCTCTACTGAGCAAACTAAGAATAGCATAGCACAACATGTTGCTAAATTGAGATCATATCACATAACAGCTCAAAGGTAGTGGTGCGGTATAATTATTCTAGTACACGACGTCTTGCGAAGCAAATGCGCAATTTTATAAGAATACTTCTATATACCGAAATATACACAGTTAAGAAAAAGTCTTAAGGAGAAGCTGTTAGTTTTAATCACGGGAATTACGCTTAGAAAGCTTTCAGGTATAATTAACCCTTTATAATAGGCGTAGGATATAGCAGTTTTAGTTAAATTAATGACTATCTCGCTAGTTACGAAGAGGTACTCAAATAGAACCGTCGTTTAATGGACGAAATAAATAATTACTACATTCCAAAGTTAAACTCTAAAATGGAATATTTAAGTGCCAAAGTAAACCATGCAACTTTTGGTGTTGGCAATTATTGATTCAGTTACTAATTGGGCAATGGATGCAGCAACCATCATCTGGAGATCGTTTAGTTAGTTGTTTCAACATACACACGAGAATAGCTATTAATAAATCTAAAATTATTTAAGTAATTAAATCACATTTTAAAATTTCGGTCTATTTAGTAAACATTCTTTCATAATAGTAAATACCTAATTTACAAACGAAGCGAATACATTTATAATTATACTAGCTGTCCCGACAGACGTTGTCCTGTACACACGAAAAAAAAAAACTCAAATCTAAACCATCCTCGAATCCACATGAACACACACAAAAAAATTATCAAAATCGGTCCAGCCGTTTAGGAGGAGTTCAGTGACATACACACGTACAGTAGAATTATATATATAAAGATTATTATGGTTATTATCAATTAAATCATTGGAAATGAATTAGTATTATTTCTCATTATATTGTCTTCTGTTTACGCGAATATTATTCATTGAAATTAAACTACTATATACGGATTTTATCGCGTTGTTTATTTGACACTTTATTACATAATTTTGAAAACTGTTACACTACTTTTACTTTTAAACTTTACTAATTTTTAAGCTAATTAAATTACTATCAAAACTACCGACGACGACGACCGACGTTTCGGTTGCTTTTCAGCAGCCATGGTCACGGGAAGACCGAGATAGCAACCGAAACGTCGGGGAAAGTGTAAAATTAAATTAAGTCTAAATAGTTTTAATTATTTCTCATTATCAACTTTTGACTAGACTGGTAATTTTAGAACAACATCGCACTATCACAATGTTGGTTGATCTCGATATGAAATGCCACTATTAAGCTACTGCCTTAATGTCATTTCTAAAGATCAGATAGCTGCCAAAAAGTCAGCCGATCGCACGCTGGTGATTTATTATAAAATCACTAATAAATTATATTTCTTTATAGGGAAATACTATTTATAAATTTATTAATAATTGGACGGAAGTATACATGCGCTATGACCAAGCAAAACGGATTTTAGGATTAATGCGTATTATCCGTGAGCCACATCATATTGTCATTGTTGAGTACAGGCTTCGTCTTAGAACTAGACCATAATTTCGAACGCTGGCTAGTGGAACTTAAAATGTTTATGCCTTCCTTTATTATTAAAGCGAAAAATTAGGGCTGTCGCGCCTATCTTAGCTCGAGACCTATTCTTTAATATTTCTATAGAATTTGCATATGACGCAAGTATCTGGCGCGCGCTATATTATATGTTTATGGAGCACCAGTTGCAAGCATTACATGTGCAAGCAACTCACTAGCCTGCACCAGACTTGTAAAGGCTACATCATCGGGTCACTTGTGTGGAAGGCTTGCGTCATTCGTTTACATGATGCATGGAACCTACGAGTGCCTTATGCATGTTATCCGTATCCTTTGAACTTCTCGATTAAATATACACTCTACACGTACATTAGTTATGTCAATAAAAATATACAAATAAATAAAAAAAATTGTTTTTGGCGTCCACGAATAACTCAGTGATAACCTCCTGAAATAATGAAATAATAATATAAACAACGATAGGGCCCACGATGATCAAAACATACCACTGTACCTACCACCTAAGCTAATATTGTGAAATGCAATAAATATATTGAGTATTGAGTGTCGTATACAAAAACCTTAACCTACAAGAAGGCTATCACTGCTGTAGTCACTTATCTAAGTTATCTATTATCAAACATTATGCTCGCCAGTCAATAGCCAATATTATTATCTGAACTATACTTGTAATTAAATTCGCAGATAGTGGTCGGTACGGTAATTCAACTTCTTAGTTATGAGGAAAATATAAAATACCTACATGTTTACTAACCTATATTTTATGTTTACATAAAATATAAAAATGTTAAATCTACTTGAAGAATCAAGAAACTGCATTTGATGTTATGACGTCATTAATGTTATAAGCTTTATACAAAGTGGCGAAAATGTTATCACATTAATTGATACCACATATAGTACATAGTATTCTTTGATGATTTACAAATTATGAACCAAATGTATTCAGTAGTTTAGCCACAGGACATTTTCGTGGTTTTCATAATTTAGAAATTTTAGAACTTCATGTAATGCAAAGATAAAGTACTTAGGTGTCAAAGACCTTAAGCAGCGATATTAAAAAAACCGTCGTATTGTTTTCGGGTCCGGAAATTTCCAGTCTTAGCGAGTTGACAAAGACGATTTCTCGGAATCTATCACCGTTAGCGAGCTGGGAACAGCGCACGATGGTGTTCCAATTTGTGTCTAATTTTATTTTATTTATTTTGTTCAAAAGAATAATTTCTTGAATACTGCGAAAATAGGTTTTTTGTTTATGTTAACTGTCTTATATTAACCAGCTTAAGGCAGTATATCATTATGTGATACATTTTGCGCCACTTGTATATGGTATATACATATGGACGTAATTTTAAATTGCCGTAAAGATATCGAATTCCTTTTTAAAAGTGGCGCCCATTTTGACTCATATATTTTATTTCTAGCAGAAAACCGTACAATATCCAAAACTCACAAACAGATTCGGCTCTGTATTACTATCCTTTGTCATATTACAAGGAAAATAAAACAAAAAGGAAGTTTCATATACTTTAGTGAAAGAAAACAAGAGCATGGCTTGTTAATAACTGTTCACTTTGAAATAACGAGGACGATTGTACTGTAGTCCGTGCCGACTGTAACAAATGTCATGTAACCATTACGGGGTTCCACAATAATATATCGATATTGGAAGTCTTGTTTGAGGAGATGTACAATATTATATCTTATGGTACGTAGTGTATTTCTATATTTATTTCTTAGAGGGGAAGTCGTTTGGTATTAGACGCCTCAGTCTTGGCCCTCGCTATAGTAGATAATATGCTGACTTTAAGGTTAACGACGATTTCAAAAATGAATAACCGTGATGTCTTTACTAATCAATAAAATGAAATATTTAAGTGGCAAACTAAATCATGCAATTTTTTGTATTGGTGATTATTATTGATATGATGGCTTTTCCGGCAATTGGATGTAGCAGCTACGATCTCCAGATGTTAGTTGCTACAAGTTCACGATTAATTCTAGTACATACATCAAAGATGCCTAGTATTTTTACGACTATAATACTTAAATTACAATATACAGTCGTAAAATACTAGAAAGGGTTGGTGTCATTAAAGCGATTAATTTCACGAACGACATTGCGATAAAATGCAATGACGCATTCATGATTTAATGCAATTACAAAATTATGCCTGGCAAAATATTATTTAAGCTTGGGATAAAATCGCATCATATAACATACTAGTAGTTTTCCCGCGATTTCACCCGCGTAAGTCCCGTTCCCGTGTGAATATCGGGTTTCACCCCTTTCACCCCCTTTAGGGTGGAATTTTCATAAATCCTCTCGTAGTGCTCCCCTACACTGCCCAAGGGATATACATGGCAAATTTCAGCTTCTTGCGTTCAGTAGTTTCGGCTGTGCGTTGTCTGTCAGTCACTCAGTAACGGAAGAGTTTTATATATATAGAGTTTAAACAGCACGCTAATATTTATAATGATTGCAGGGGTTTTACAAGCTATGTAAATGATTACATAGCTTGTAAAACCCCTTGTTATAATGTGATTTATAGTATGACTATAAATCACATTATAACACAGATTTAGAAAACCTATATCAGGTTAAATTTAATAGATTTTTTGTATGAACCAACATCTTTGTCATTTATTCGGTGATGGTAGAAATAAGCCGACGTGTACGGGGATATACTCCTACAAGATACTGCAGTAAGAGGAATAAGATGGCTAATGCGCTTAGCCCGGTAAGGGTTCTGGAGACTTACATTTTCACTCAGGTATAAAATATGGGAGATCTTTACAAAATGCGCTTGTGATAAACATAGTGATGCAAGGGATAGGCAACGGCAATTATTTGTGATCAAGCGGAGTATACGACCTTTTCCATCTTCACTGTATGTTCACAAGATTTGACACGCATTTTGTTGGGATGCAGCTCATACCTTATCATATACTACAGCACATGATAAGGTGTGTACTATGGTATCGTATATTGGTTTACAGCGCTTCCCGTCTAGGTCTAGGTATAGAAAAACAGAATGTTAATTTCGTAAATATTTTCACGATTTTTTGTAATATTGAAACAATATTCTGATATAAGGAAATACAACCTCGTCCTATATAGAATACGTAGCTCGTCTCACAATAGGCAAAGCTACAAGATAGTAGCCCATACATAGGATCCTGCCTAAAACCGAAAAATACGTAATTATTATTTGAATAGGACTAACTAAATAGGACCTTATATTGAAATCTATATGTTAATATGTGAAGTAAAAACTATATACCCCTTTTTACGAAAATTGTGCGGGCAGAGGAGTATGAAATTTGGCACAGTTAAAGTTTATATGGAGGAGGGGCGAATCCTAATATTTATATAAAATATGCATTAGAAATACATTAAATTAATGTAAAATCACTACACGCACACAACCATGCATTTGACACACGCAGTCGAAGCGCGTAACTATGGTTACATACATCAATATATAATGACATATATCAGGAATATCTTACAAGCAAACTTTGGTCGATATTCGAGCACTCGTTGACCGCTAGTAATAATTAATATGTTAGCTAATATCTACTCAATGCTTATAACAATCATTCAGCCGCTATTAACTAACATAACAAATTATTATCTTAATCATTTTCTGATATCTCTAGCCAAGTAATTAACCTAATCTATTCTACTATCAAATAGTGAACTGCAAAAATATGGACGTCATCTCACCACTAGAAATAGCATTACGAAAACTATACAAAGTAGGCGGGGCTTAATAAAACTTGCCGTATTGCTATAGTATCGTGTAATTATATCTATTTATTTTGAGTTTGTGACATCTATACTAATATTATAAAGAGGAAAGATTAGATTTTTTGTTTGATTGTTTGTAACAATTTAACTCAAATCTACACGATCGATTTAAAAAATTCTTTCACCATTAGAAAGCTTTATTATTACCGAGTAACATAGGCAATATTTTATTTAAAAAAGTAATTGTTACTAACATAACCTAACCTACTTTTACGAAGAGAAGCCGCGAGCAAAGCCTAGTTGACAAATAAAACAACGGTAATTAAAAATTTGTTGTTGATATAACGTGTCTTTGTGTTGTAATGTAGTACAGGAACCATCGATATTATCTTACCAAGATTGCTTGCCACGTGTAAAGATAACAATAATTTCAGTAAAACCATAACTTTTATAATGACATTTACTCTATTGGGACGACATTATATGTCACTTAAGAGCAGCGATAGCTCAGTGGGGAGACCAATAGACTGCAATGCAGAGGGTCTCGGGTTCGAACCCACGTCGCGCACCTCTGACTTTCGGAAGTTATATGACTTTTCGAAATTATGTGCGTACTGATTGACAATTATCGCCTGCTCCGTGCCTCGGAGAGCACGTTAAGCCGTCGGTCCCGGCTGCCATGAACATCTATGGCAGTCGTTATTGGGAGAGTGTCGACACAAAAGATCCCACTGGGTCGAAGTGTCGCCGGTCTGCACTGACTGGCCCCCACATATGATACATACATACATATGTCACTTAGGCTCAACAATGACTGAACTTGTGTAAAACCAATGACTTAACTGCACGGATGGCGTAGTTTAAATGGTCGTCTCGCCACTGCTACTGCGCCAAGTGTTGTCGGTTCGAATCCCACACGGGACAAACATTTGTGTGATCCACAACTTTTTGTTCCGAGTCTTCGAGTTCTTTGTATCTATATAGTTGCTTATTCTATACAGGATTCAAAGTTTTGTATTATTTATAAGTCCATTTGGTAATGTAGAGGTACCTCGTGATTATTTGTGATGTTATCTAGTATCTAAGAGCAGCGATAGCTCAGTGGGGAGACCAACAGACTGCAATGCAGAGGGTCTCGGGTTCGAACCCACGTCGCGCACCTCTGACTTTCGGAAGTTATATGACTTTTCGAAATTATGTGCGTATTGATTGACAATTATCGCCTGCTCCGTGCCTCGGAGAGCACATTAAGCCGTCGGTCCCGGCTGCCATGAACATCTATGGCAGTCGTTATTGGGAGAGTGTCGACACAAAAGATCCCACTGGGTCGAAGTGTCGCCGGTCTACACTGACTGGCCCCCACATAATATACATATCTAGTATCTAGCTTTCCATTTCAATTGTTATTGAAAATAAAATTAAAAATATGAATGCACAACCGCATTTAGCCCTGGACTGCCTTTGCATTGTCACAAAGTGTAAGTGTATGCGCTCTCTAGCCATCCTACTATCTATTTGGTTAAATATTAAAAAGTATTTACTAATTCTAATTATTTCATTTCCTTAATACTATTTAGTAATTATTGTTATTATTTTAGATTTTTTTAATAGTCAGTAATATATGGTATAATGGCTGCAACACCTTGTTGCTATAAGTTGTAAAATACTGAAATTATATTTAATTGGTGATTTAAAAGACAGGCCATGATTTTCTTGCAGGTTTCTTCTCATAGGCCCTACCTTTTGCCTGAACCTAGCAACTAACCCAAATGTAGCTTCAGTAACATAGTAAACTCACTAACCTATATATTTTGACGTTCATAAGTGTTACTTTGTGACCAAAATGAATTAATGATTTTTGACTTTGACTATCCGGGGTCTCATTGTTCGTTAAGTCCCTCCCTAGGTTGCCAGTCTCTCGGTTTTCTATCGAATACATTTCGGAGAGTGTACAGAAGAACTGCATAATTTGATTCCTCCTTCCTCATTCTACCATCGGACGACCAGACAATCAGACCAGCGACACAGGTACATGGTGGATATACCACATTTACGCACGAAGCGCTATGCTTCCACTTTTATAATGCGTACCGCTAAGGAGTGGAATTCGCTACCTAAGTCTGTGTTTCCCGATGAGTACAATCTGGATGTCTCCAAGTCGCAAGTGAATAGGTATCTTCTAACCAAGCGTGCTCCATCGTGGACTGCATCTTTTCTTAAGATCAGGTGAGATCGCGGACAAACGCAAGCCTATTAGAGTATTAAAAAAAAGACAGAAATTATACATCGGTGTGTTTTTTAAGAAACTAAAAATAGAAAAAATTATCTTGCTAATAATGGGTATCTTGCCACGTTGTCAGTAACATTTTGAGGGCTAAGAGCCAGAACGCCTCTTAACTTTCGCCCCTTTCATAGAAAGATGGGCTCCTATTTCTGGGTGGATTTTAAGAAGAAACCTAACAAATACCTAGTAGGGGGCGAACCTTGAGGGACGAACGGGCTCGTAACTATTTTGAGCAGTAGAGTTGAGTAAATAGCTATGGTGTCAATTATTAACTGCTGTTAATAAAGTAGGTGAAAATAAAATTAAAATTAGATGTTACAATAGTAATATGAAATGTAATTACATAACTTTCCTATAACCAGTCAATGTTATTCTTTATTTATTTTAATAGATCATCTACAAATATACACACAACTTTAAGCTAGATACAAAAGTGTTAGGTCAATAGATTGAGTGTGCACCCTACTTACAGTAAGCCACAGCATGCAAAGTACAAAAATACATACAGTTGGTGAAATTAAACAAAATTATAATACAATCAAATCATCAGCAGCGATAGCTCAGTGGGAAGACCAGCAGACTGCAATGCAGAGGTTCTCGGGTTCGAACCCACGTCACACACCTCTGACTTTCGGAAGTTATATGACTTTTCGAAATTATGTGCGTACTGATTGACAATTATCGCCTGCTCCGTGCCTCGGAGAGCACGTTATGCCGTTGCTCCCGGCTGCCATGAACATCTATGGCAGTCGTTATTGGGAAAGTCAGTACCCTCTAATATCCTGACACTGGTCTAGCATTAGGGTATCGTTAGCCTTCGGGTTGCGGAGGTCAGGTGGCAGCCGCTCCGCGTAAAAACTGATATCCTGTCAAATCCGGTTAGACCAGAAAAGCCGACCCCAAGTGACTTGGGAATAATAAAGGCTAAGAGAGAAGAAGACAAATAATAAATTGTTGATAATAAAATTACAAATAACGAAATTACAAATAAATATTAAATAAAAACAGGCTTAATTTATGGTATCAGTTAGGAAACAATACAGGTGTATACTATACACCGTAAGTATCATATACATACATATCAGACAAAATACAATGTAACGAAAATTTAATATTGTATTAATGATAAATAAATAAATAAACGGACTACTAGGTTTTGTTTTCGTTCACTGCTATCAAATCATGTCATTTACAGTAAATTACACTATTGATTGTCGATGATGTTATTCAAAAACGTTCTTTATACGACTAATAATAGGCGTCTCAATTGCGTGACACATGATCTATTGACAGTATGTTATGGCTAATGCCTATTCTATGGCACTCAATTCCTCATTATAAGGTTTGTTTGTATTTTTTTTGTGTCGATAGTAAGTTTTGGCAAGTATTCGTTTAAGAATAAACCAACCAAATAAGTTGAAATTAAACTACTATATACGGATTATATCGCGTTATTTATTTTACACTTTATTACAAAATTTTGAAACTGTTACACTACTACTAGATACTATTAAACTTTACTAATTTTAAGCTAATTAAATTATTAAAACTATTTATATTTAAGTTTACACTTTCCCCGACGATTCGGTTGCTTTTCAGCAGCCATGGTCACGGGGAGACTAAGATGGTAGTTGTCTCAATGTTCCAGTGTCGCTATTTCAAAGTACCCGAACATAATTTAATCATTGGTGTTTCTATTTACGCAGAATGAGCTCAGAGTATCATGAAGTCTAGCTGTGGTTTGCTTAAACAACCAAATAAGCTTAACCGACCCTGAATGGAACTTAGAATGCGGAGAAAGAATCGTAACACAAACATAATGTGTGTTAATACTAATAATATAAAAGGCAAGCTAGTTTCTTCATCGCAAACAGGTAAAAGGGAAAACTACTTTTGTTACGGTTCGTTTAAACACAATATTAATTTAGTTTTTGTTGGTTTCCGTTTACTGTTACATATATCCCCCAGGGGGTGGGCAGATATGTTTTACACATCTCGCAGTCTATGTTTTTAAATCGAGACGAGCGTATTGGCGATTTCCAAGCACATTCCTAGACCTCTGTTGCTTATGAGAATTGCTAAACAGTATAACACTTTGCCCAACCAGTTATTGTAATTAGCACCTCGCAGTCAGCAACAAACGCAAACTTATATCATAGGATTAAGTATACAATCAGAGTAAAAAAATAAAGAATTCCTTTTAATAAAAAACCTAACTTTTTTTATTGTGCTCTGAGTAGGTAAATGCTTTTCAGGCGGAATCAACAGTTAATCTTCATTCGCGTCGAACCAATTATTCTGCCTTTATCAAGATAGTAATTGTGTTAGGCCTCGCATTAGTTAATCCTTGAATTAAATGCTAGTAGCAATGTATACTATTATTGCAAAGGGGTCAAATTTGTTTATATGTAGCGGGTACTCTCTAAAACTACTAAACCAATTCTAAAAAATATTTCTTTATCCTGTCTGTGGGTAATATAGGCTATATCTTAATGACCTACCACGCGAATAAATTCACATGCGTAAGCAGGCTTACATGGGATCTAAGAATTTATCTGGACATCTGAATATCTTCTTCTTTCTTTTCGTGTGGTTAGTGGCCAACCTGTTGTCAAGAGTTGTTCAAGCCGCCCGTAGGCCTCTGACATGGCTTAACGACTGCTTTCAATTTGACAATAACCGGGACCGACTTTTTACGTGCCCTCCGAAGCATGGAGACGCTCAGATGAAATACCACTAAGCGGTCACCCATCTATAGACTGACCGCACCCAACGTTGCTTAACCTCACTAATCGTTTACCGATCAGTGAGTGCAACTGGATATTAGCGCCTCATACACACGCACATATATACATATACACACAAATATGTATACACTCACAATTGTTCAGCTATAATTTTTGTTTCTTCGAAAGGGTAGAGCGTAGGTAAAGGTATTATCAGGGATATTAAATAATATGATGTGTGAGAAAATGTTTCTTTTTTTAATTACTAGCTATTTGGGTTAGAAACTACTAATATGCTTGAGTGATATGAGGATACATTACTATGCTTTACTCATAATTACTTTTATAGTAGTATATACACTAAATATAGATATCAAATTATAAAATGTTTTAAGTATGTACATGGATAATGCAGCAAGCAAACAACCGCATGGAGTACTGTTCGCACCTTTGGAATAGTTCTGCTAAGTACCTACTCAATGCCTTAGAGAAACTGCAGCGTCATGCCGTACATATAATCGACAGCCAGGAGGTAACGAAGGACATCGAACCGCCACAACTTCGTAGAGTCATTGCGTCCCTTAGCGTATTCTATCGCCTCTATCATGGCGAATGCTCCGAAGAGTTTTTTGACCATTTGATCATCCCACCTTCTCCCTTCCTTTTGAGAACCTCACTCTAGCACCAAAAGGTTCAGCAATTCCTTCTTATGCCGTACCATACAACTTTGGAATGGTCTTCCGGCACATGTGTTCCCTCCCTTCTATGACATTAGGTCCTTCAAACGTAGTGTGAAGAAGCATCTGGTCGGACCGGCTTGACACTGGCGACGGCTAGAAGACATCTATCTTCTCCTCGTTGTCACTGTCTCTGGACTGTATTTGGGCTTTCCATCAGGTCCAATATAATCACTTTGCCGTGTCAATATAAAAAAAAGAAAAGAAAACCGTCTCACCGGGTTATTCTTTTTTCAAATCCGCCACGTAACAATTATTTGTGGCATCTAAAAATGATTCTGAAACTGTGTTTACGTTGTATCTGTAAATTGATGTTTGTATAGATCCCCGTGACACGAGATTGGTTCACTAGTGTGTGGATTGCACTTCATCATCATCGTCCTCTTGCCCTGGTTCCAATTTATTTGGGGTCGGCGCAGTATGTTCTTCGCTTTCATACTTCTTTGTCACCCGTCATCTGATCATTTATCCCTTTTCCTTTCGTATCCATCCTTTTCCTTGGCCTTCCTCTCCCTTTTCGTTCCTCTACCCTAATATCTATCACTTGCTTACCTACATACGAATTATCTCTTCGCAAAAGATGTCCATACAGTTACTTAATATTTAATAAATGAAAATATATTATTATCATTGCCTTACATTTATGCAGTCATTGAAATTAAACTGTTATATACGGAATTTATCGCGTTGTTTATTTGACACATTTATTACAAAATTTTGAAAATTGTTACACTACTACTACTATTAAACTTTACTAATTTTTAAGCTAATTAATTATTATTAAAACTATTAGATATATTAGATTAAGATTTAATTTATTTTTACACTTTCCGTATATAGCAGTTTAATTTCAATGAATAATATTCGCGTAAATAGAAGACAATATTATTTATGCAGTCGTTAAGTCGCCTTGTGACGTCAAACAAAAGTTGTAAACAAAATAAACCAAGATGCAATCCGTTTAAAATCGCATGTTTTCGATTTGTAATATTTTATTTCAGTACGAAATAACGTGAGGAAATGGATTTAAAGTTTTAAATTGTGGCTAGGTTATATATGCCCCATAAACTAGGTGTAATATATCTTGTATAGAAACTTTTAAATATTGTTATTTAAGTAGTTACAGTAAGAAATATATTAAAACTCGTTTAATCGTTGTCGTATTAAAATAAATGTTTTTTACTTTAATTCATTTTAACACGAAAGTAAAATAGGATAAGATGATAAAGTACCTTTACAAAAGTATCCTTTTGTAAAGGTACTTTATCATCTTATAGCCTATGATGTATAATACTGTCTTACGTTTACGCAAATGTTAAACATATAAACTAAACTGCGTATAAGCCGCGATAATATATAGATTCCATCTGCTTTTTAAAAATAGTTTATTAGTGTTCAAATAATCAGCAATAAAATCCGTATGAAGTAGTTTAGTTACGGGTTTTGGCTGTGAGCAAAATTCGACAAACGAAAACATACATATTTGACGACTATATAACTCAGGATTACAGATTCCCAAAGTTAATGAATTTTCCTGTTAGAAAATTCTCACTAACAGCACGGAATGTGGCATTTTGCCCCGTTAAGCACAATAATAATAATAATAAATAATAATATTCTATCACATACACACAACACCATCTAGCCCAAACTAAGCAGAGCTTGTACTATGGGTACTAGACAATGGATGAACATACATAATAAATACTTTGTTTTTGTAAATATATACATATTATACATAGAAACACCCAGACCAAGACAAACATCCATGTATATGCACACAAATGTTTGACTTGTGCGGCACAAGAGACTTGCCCGACGTATGACCTAAAACCATATTATACCGGACACAATTGTCATGCCTATGCACGGAGTAAGGAATTGTGCCCGGTTAAACACAATACGCTCGCCCACGTGTGCCCTTAAACCATACTTGGCGTAATGTTAGAGCCATACACTTCAGCCTTCGGGCATATAGGCATGAAATTATGTATGTATAATTTGTTATATTACGATAACAATGTAATAAATGATAATATAATTTGTTAAAGTAATATTACGATAACAACTTAAACAGCACTGTTGATGCTAAGTTGTTGTTAACGTTGTAATATTATTATTTACATAAACTTTGGTTACTAACATATCGCCGTTTTAACTCCTGTTGGAGCCTTAAGGCGTATATTAGTAAGTCTATCAACGTAAATATATCAACGTAAAATAGCAGTATTCCTACTGTTGTGTTTTGTTCGGTGAGTGAGAGTGCCGGAGGCCCAACCACACCCTTTCTCCCTTCCCGCTCCTTCTCCTTCCCACTTCCTTTCTTAAAGGGTCGGCAACGCGCAAGTAATGCCTCTGGTGTTGCAGGCGTCCATAGGCTACGGTGACCACTTACCATCAGGTGGGCCGTATGCTTGTTTGCCAACTTAGTAGTATAAAAAAAATATATAAAAATAACTGTTTTGGTGACCTTTTACAGTCGATGATCAAAATAACCACATGAATAAACGCCTTCATATTTTTTTTGTTTGTTGGTTTGATAAAGGCCAAGTTTTGTTTATTTATTTTTCGTTAAAAGTTGAGTTCTTTCGTGCATAATATAAAGATATTAAGTCTAGTTTATGATGGTATTAGACCAGTTGCTAAACTGCTCCACTCTATCAGTAGAGCGTGGCTCACGCTCAACTCACGGGGCTCATCTTGTTACGAGAAATATGGACCAGGTTGCTGAATTGGCAGAATTCATACACTATAAAACACTCTGGGAATATTTCAAACATACGAGTTGCTAGTAAAACGTGAGAGTTTCTTGTTTTCTAGAAACTCGAGTTATTAGGGTATATATGCACAGCCTTAAGAATAAGTAGTAAGGTATATGACTAGGAATCAAACTCGAGAGTTTTACGTGATATTCCCAACGGTCTATGCAGTCTAAATAATCTAGCCTTAGGACTTGTTTTGTAAATTGTTTTAGACGTTTATACACATACCTACGTAATATAATGTAGAACGTGCCTTAATTGTAATGGCAATTATGTAAAAAATGCCTATTTACTCCCGACGTTGCGACCGACTTGCACTGATAGTGGTGACGAGTTGACTGGTGTGAGCTCAGTAAAGTGCAAGTATCTTATATTATATTTAAATTTGCACTGTCGGAGTTCATTCCTTTGCATCTTTAAATACATAATTACCTAAGCAGTAAAGACTCATTGTGTAATATCATATCAAAGAAGTATTATGTTATTGTAATATATTGTAAGTAGTGGGTACTACGACAACGGTACGTAGCTATAAGTACGCCCTAATATTGTAACAAGTTAGTCGGCCAATATACGTTGTACAGCGAAGTTGTGTATCATTCCTAAACCTCAAAAGTGCATTTCTCAAATACATCACAGTGGCGACGAGGATCAAGAATATTACACGTAAAATATTTAGTAGTATGTTGAAAGAATACAAAGATTATTATCGAGCAAAATGACGATCGAAAAAATTGCCGAGTTCAAAGATAACTGTGACGACTGGCGGTTATATGCGGAACGATTAGAACAGTACTTTTTAGTCATTAAAATTGGGACAGATCTGCAAGTGCCTACACTCATCATGGGATCGGAGAGTTACGAACTTTTGGTTAACTTGTGTACCCCCGATAAACCAAAAGCTAAGACGTTTGAACAAATAACGGACATTATGGCGAAGCACTTACAACCAAAACCGAGTGAATTAGCTGAGCGATATAAGTTTAGGCACTGGAAACAAAAGGAAGGCGAAAGTACGAAGACTAACGTAATTGTAAGAAAATATTATAATATCTATAGGACTACAGAAAAAAGGACGCAATTTTAACATAAAGTCATAGCGTCCTGTAATTAAAGTTATTTCGAGATCGCTAACTGATCCCAACAAAAAGAGTAATTGAAACAGAAAGTTCTATCTCTCCTTTAGAAGAACAAGAAACAACCACCTCTAATTAGTAGCGTCAATATTTTAACTTTAGCGAGAAATAGAGACAGAGACAATTCCAATTAGCTCTCTAAATAATATCACACTATAATAATACTGTTATAAAAAGGTTAGCTTTTGAGATACTAGTCTATTTCGCGAATTTTTATAATACATACATATATAGATTCACGCCTGTTTCCCAGAGGGGTAGGCAGAGACTACGGATTTCCATTTGCTACGATCCTGACACACTTCACTTCCATCACATTCCTCATACACGCTCGTCGGTTCAAGGTGCTCTTAACCTGGCCTTTGTCCAGAACGCCTCCGATCTGATCGGGAAACGTTTGCCTAGGTCTTCCTTTTGCGACTGTTCCATTCACACTAGCCTTATAAACTATCTTAGTCAGTCTTTCCTCGTCCGTTCTTTCTACTTGCCCAAACCAGCTTAACATACCCTTTTTTATTCTTGTCACTATATCCACTTTCATGCCGCATCTCTCTCTAATTACACTATTCCTTATAATAATATCTAATAATCAATACATACATATATCCCAATCATAGCGGTATATAAATGTATTGTAAAACACAGGTTTCTTCGAAATCATACTGTATTATTTTTTGCCCGACCTCGAAAGAGTAGGTTTTCCATAGAAATACTTTGTAATGGTAAAGATCAAATAAGTAACAGATATATATTTTATATATATATATATAATATATAAATATGTCGAAAAATAATAGAGTATGATATCGAAGAAACCTGTGTTTTACAATACATTTATATACCGCTATGATTACTGCTAAAATAGGATCCGCTTGGTGTCAATCAGTAACCCAGAGTTTGCAAGGCATCGAACGTTGCGGACTAAATATTAGTATCGTTGCTTTGCCAAGCGAGAAGGAGAATCTTTACCACCGTAGTACAATGAATTCATCCAGTCTTGGCAATTCGTTTTATCGTAATAATCCTCTGACTCTAAGTGTCCCAATCATATAAATTTATATCTATACTAGAAATTGCCCGCGGCTTCGCTCGCGTATATTTAGGTAAGGTTAGGTTTGGAGTACAAAAGTATCTTTCATCCAGAACAAGTACTGTACTTGTTCTAGTACAGTACAGTAAAAGATACTGTATACCCTTTTTTTTGTTACACTGACAACGTATGCGTAATTTTATTACGATCGTTAAATTAGTTAAGGCGTGAAAGCGTAATAAACAAACAAACTCATATGCACTTTTATAACATTAGGGATAGGATTAATAGGATACCATAAAAGTATTCTGGCAAGCCCTAATATAAAATAGAAAATATTCACATTCCGTCATATTCTGCATAACTTCTTCTCTCTTAGCCTTTATTATTCCCAAGTCACTTGGGGTCGGCTTTTCTAATCTAACCGGATTTGACTGGATATCAGTTTTTACACGGAGCGGCTGCCACCTGCCCTCCGCAACCCGAAGGCTAACGATACCCTAAGGCTAGACCAGTGTCAGGATATTAGAGGGTACTGACTTTCCCAATAACAACTGCCATAGATGTTCATGGCAGCCGGGACCGACGGCTTAACGTGCTCTCCGAGGCACGGAGCAGGCGATAATTGTCAATCAATACGCACATAATTTCGAAAAGTCATATAACTTCCGTAAGTCAGAGGTGCGCGACGTGGGTTCGAACCCGAGACCCTCTGCATTGCAGTCTGTTGGTCTCCCCACTGAACTATTCTGTATAAATAAATATCAGCACACGGTACACCAAAAAATATATGATAAACTAGCAGCACATGCGCCAATTGTACATAATATATATGAACTGTGGATTCGTTTCGGATGTCTTCTGAATATATCAGCTTTAAATAGTGCAGACGTGGCTTGAAACTAAAACTTGACTGAATTAGGTTTAATACACATTTGCGCGGCTGCAAGAAAACACGGAGGCAAGGTTTATCTTGTGATGGAGTTGAGAAATTCAATTTATATTAAGACCCCCTGGCTACTCAGTAGTAGATTAACAATCTAAATATATTATTACTATTACATAATATATAGATTTACGTATTTATAGAGATTGTAACAGCAAAGTGAGTTCGACGGGTATGAGTTCTTTGTTTATTGAATTTAAAATGAAAATGAATGCACTGATAATAACTTAATAATAATAATATTCTATCACATACACACAACACCATCTAGCCCAAACTAAACACAGTTTGCTTGTACTATGGGTGATAGATAAACATACATATATACTTTTTTTTTGTAAATACATCCATATTATACATAGAAACACCCAGACCAAGACAAACAGCCATTTTCATGCACACAAATGTTTGACTTGTGCGGGAATCGAACGCATGACCTCAGGCATGGCAGTTGGTTAAACTAAGCACTACGCCATCGAGGCCGACGATGGCCGATGATGGCGTAGTGGTTTAAGAGATAGCTTTGCCACTATCATTGCGTCGTGGGTTTAATACCCACAGGGGACAATTTGTATGGTCCACAAATTTTCAGCTGCTCAGCTGAGTGTAAGTGTTGTTTTCATCCGTTCTTTAAATGTGTTAATAAGGCAAGCCTTTTGGAATCTACCAACTCTCCAGACCCCGTGCTACTTCACAGAAACTTGACAGAAAAATTTCCTCCCTGGATTCGTCCGGTTGTTAATGAGCTTGCATAGCAACCACATTCACAACCGCTGCGCCACCAAGGCATTCATAAAACGATTATTTTTAGCATTGTATTAGCTATGACTTTGTAGTAAAAGAATCAATAACTTGAATATTGATTTTAGTTATTAATTTTGTGACTAAAATTACTTCAGTTGCACGGTGCAACTTAAGTGATTTACAACTTGCACTAGATTATACACCGCGCATCTTCACGCAAGCGAGCCTTATTTAGTTTCATGCTCCGTCAGTTACACATTGCACGATTGGAGCGAGGTTAAAGTGGTCTACTCGCCAATACGCTGTATCTGAGTGTAGTGTATTCGATTCCCATACGATACAAAAAAAAAGGGTATTCCTTAAATAAAATAATTGGGAGGAGAGGAACTCGCCACAGACCCTCGCATTGCTAACCCCAACGATTGCAATATAAAAAGGTTGACAATCCGGACTCCTCGGGAAAGGGATGGCCGCGTTATGGGTTCCGGGCTTACTCCAACTTGCAATTTGCCGCTTTGAACACAAAATATTCGTGAACAAGTATTTCACCTCAGCGTAAGACATCTTCAAACAAGTATTTCACGTTAGCGTAAGACATCTTCAGTCTTGAAGATATCTTACGCTGAGGCGAAAATTGTCTACAAAGTTTTGGCATCGAATGACCTTAAATGGTTGTACCAAGTACGAGTGCATCTTGTGTCCGCAGTTAAATTGTTTATAGTTTATAAATGCTCAAGCGACGCAGAAATTATTACTAGTACGTGGTTTCTCTGTTAAATCAGGTCAAGCTTTATGCTAAATAAATTACGTTGTACAATTACAATAATTTCATTTAGTTGGTAGTTTACATATGTATAAGTATTGGGTCTCGCAGAGAAACTCGTAATAGGAATATGCCTCGAAGCAGCGGATGTGCAGCGATAGTGAATCTAACTGAAGTACTTGAAGTTTCGGATTTAAAATGTTATTATGGCAAGAAATTATCAGTTGTGCCCACACGTCCTATATTACAAGAGACCCTAAAACCGTAGCTGACAAAATGCGAATGTAATACATCTCTATCTACTCCTGAAAGTAAATCAGACAATGCTTGTGTTGCAGCCCTATCAATAGCACTCATACGACTAAAACTGCGTTTTATACCTGTTATAACCCAGTTTGGTAAATCAATCAGTATACACCTAAACATAATTATGTTGACAACTTCTGTACAGAAACTGACAACATTTTATAAAGGAAGTTATTTTAAAATTTATAAAATGTAACTAGATTCGTATTCATAAGCACATCCCACTGCTAAACACGTCTGACCTTTCAAGGAGTTCACTACGTTTGCTGGCCAAATATAAGCAGGCAGACTTCAGAGAACATTACAGTAATATCTAAAACCGAATTCAAAATTTCATCTACGTTATTCGCTGCAAAATAACAGCATCAGATCTGTAATTTAGATTTTTACATACATACATTTGATTTCCTTGGTAGTACAGCGTTAGTTTATCAGTTCCATGAGGTCTCAGTTTCGATTATTGGATTTATTTGTCCAGAAAATGTCAAATGCAGCACGGAGTCTAGAGCTATGTCCGATATGCTACAATATCCTCGCCCCTCTATTACATGGATCTAACATCAGATTTTTGGCTTTGACATTCCTTTATAGACATATTTTGTTTTTTTTTTGACATGAATACCTATTTGTTTTTAATTTATTAATCAATTTATTATTTTAATCTTGATTCAATTTGTTATCTGATTTGCAATGTTGTTTTTATTTAATTGATTGTTTATTATTATAGTATATTCAGACACAATGTTAAAATTTTTGAATAAGTAAATGAATGAATGAAATTAATCAAATCTGATAAAAAGTGAGTCTAATATATCTGTGTCTACTCTTTCGGGGTATAGGCGTGAAACGATGTACATGTTTGTTAAAATAGTCATTTTAAATAGCGTTCATAAAACTAGAAGTAGCCTTAGTTTGGCTTTTCAATTAGGCTTTTCATCCTCGAAGTCTTGAACTGTGCATGGTAGAAAGCGCTGTCGCTTTGAGCCTATGATATAATATAATATATTTTCGTGCTTCCTTAAATAACAAATTCGCTGCCTACCTCTTCAATAGATGTAACTCAGTTATGTCTACCGCCGGGTCTTCAATTAAGTAAGTAAGTAAGTAAGTAAAAATTTATTTTTCAAAATATATGTAGGTACACGATCTAGTACAAATATTAGAACACAGAAAACTAACCACATCGGCCTCGGTGGCGTAGTGGTTAGTGTAACCGACTCCCACGCCTGAGGGCGCGGATTCGATTCCCGCACAAGTCAAACATTTGTGTGCATGAACATGGGTGTTTGTCTTGGTCTGGGTGTTTCTATGTATAATATGTAAGTATTTACAAAAAAAAAAGTACATATATCATGAAAAATGAGGTTACCACTCAGGTTTATTGTTGGTTTGCGATTGATACCTCAAACCAACCCTGATATTATTTGGTAACCCCAAGTGACGCCCGGACGTACATCAGCTACTCTTGTAATAATTTACAAACACAAAACACAAAACTACGTAAGATATATATTACTTCAATAACAACTACAATTAGCGGATCCAACCTTTCATGTTCCTTTAGTCGTCGATATCCAGGTCGGCGCTGAAGTCTTTTGAGACGTCTTAGGTTCAAACTCAATCAATGTAGGTCTGCTTATGCCTGAACTTCACTCCTCTAAATTAAGGTGGCTTATTTCTGGCTGTATACATCAATCTCCTTAAAATAATCAGCCATCTTCATCTACTTGTCATTATCTTACGCATGATGAATCTGACTCACTAACACGCTCCTGGGAACTCGATTATGTGTCTCCAAGTACCTGTTTTTGAACAGAGCAGGCTTGTGAATCCCTCTTCAAGGAGACAACGCATCGAGACGATGACGGCTCATTTGTGGTCACCATTTCATTGAAAGCCTGAAAGCCTATATAACCCGTATATATAAATATAATAATAGTACCCTCGTTATAGGTAAAGTAGGATCCTAAAATCATAGCTGCTGAAAATTTAGACTAATACACCGCTATCCACCCCTTCAGAGGTATAGCTATGAGACTATTTATGAATAAATATAGCACAACTGTAGTGAATAGGACTGCCATTATTGCTACGCCACTGACGAAACATTTATGAGGAATAAAAACAACTCTCTATTCATCGTATACCAAACCAAACCATTATACAATACATTCAATAGATATTTAGTACATATGCTTTTAAAATGGTTTGACTGCCTCAAACAAAATATTGCCTATGAATACGCTCGGTCTATTGTAGTCACCAGCCATTGATTTAAAACGTACTATGAATTACAATAGTTGGATATTGAACAATCGCGCAGTGCCGTTGAATGCGCGTTTATTAATAAATAAGCTTTATAATATGTTTATTAAAACAATTCGAGTAAACAGAATTCATTTTAATTGAACAATTAATAGTAATAAATATTAATCCTGTATCGAGTTTTACTTGTAACTCAGTTAAACACTCTTTATTTTTTATTTTTTTTACGTGGGGGAATGCATGACGCATACCCCTCCGCGGGGGCGGGCGGAGGGGTTATGTCGGACTCGCCGGGGTAAAAGAAAGATGGAAAGATGATAAAGTACCTCCCGGAATACCGACTAAACCTACCACGGTGTTCCTCAACAAAACCACTATCGACGGGGCCGCGCGAATCACTTTCACATGCGGTCGCGACCCCGCCGAGGTTTCAGCCCGCCGTATGAAACGGCAGGCCACTACACGAAAGACCTACCCTATAGGCACTTCTAACACTTCCTACTGTCCCCCCTAGAGAGGAGACGGACTCGACATAGAGGCGCGCGTGGGAACACGCACGCCGCCTCTCGGACCTGGTGCTGAACGGATGGCGGGCAGGCCCACAAAGCCCGCCACCCCCAGGTCAAACCTCAGGGTGGCTGGAGGTCGTCCCGCGCCCTCCGGCGCCCGGCTCTGCGGTTGGGAAGAGGGTTTAAACGCTCCCTCTCCCGCTCCGCCGCCTCCTTGATGGAAATGACTTCCTCACAGAAGGAGGCGACGGCGTTCCACGACCTCTCACTCCGGACCATAGACTGAACTACGGCCGGGAGCGAGAGGGCAACCAATCCGACTGCCGCGATCAACTCACGGCGCTGCGATGCCCAGGCGGGGCAAACCGCTAAAGTGTGCAGCGCCGTGTCCTCAACAACGTCGCGGCAGTCGCCGCAGTGGTGACAACCGGGCGTCTCTTGCCGGCGTATACGACACAGGAACTAGCCAAAACAACCGTGGCCAGTCATTACCTTTTTTTTTTTGTTACCCAGGAAAAATGCTTCATGCACTGCCCGCCGGCTAGGGGACGGCACCGGCGGGGGAGTGTGGGACTCCTCCCAGCAAGACGCGCTGGTCTACCCACTAAAAAACCTGGGGTGTTCCCTCTCTCATCCAATAGGGGGGGCCAGTTGGGAGCTCTAGGAGGATTCATCCATAGCAGGCCCCCCCATGTGGGTGTGGGCCGGGTCAAACGGACCCGGCCACCTCTCGTCCCCAGGGGAGAGCCTGACCGCTCTCCCCTTTCGACGTTAGAAGGCGCGCGGGAACACCGCGCGCGCCCTCTCGGGGTTCCTAATTTACGGGTGGCAGGGTCCCCTCAGGCCTTGCCACCCGGAACCCTTAAGTGGGGGGCAGGAGAGCGACAAAAGCGCGTCTCCTGCGCCCTCTCCTCCGGCGGCGGACTTCCGGGGCGTAAGGATCATCCTCACGCCTCCGTTCCGCCGCCTCCTTCTGCGAGATGACAGTCTCGCAGAAGGACCTCATTGCGCCCCAGCACCTGTCGTCGCCGACCATCCTGGATACGACGGTCGGCAACGAGAGGTCGGGGCCAATCACAGCGACCAGGGCGCAGCGCTCCACGGCCCACGCCGGACACTGGCCAGTCATTACCTGTGTCAGCCGGAAGGTGAGGGCGTCATGCCGCCTCTCCAGCCACTCCTCAAACACGGGACTTACCGCCACGATCATGGCGTGCCCGCAGTTAAACACTCGAATTAACTGAAGCCAATCTATTTTTTTTATTGTTAACCTGCAATGCTTGCAATTCTAATTAATATTATAAATGCGAATATGAGTTTATTTATTTCTTTGTTTATTTGTTTATTCATTTGCTTGTTTACTAGTTTGTTTGTTATGCTTTCACGCCTTAACTACTCAACCGATTATCATGAAATTTCGCATACACGTCGCCAGTCGTACAGAAAAGGACATATGATGCCTTTCTTCTAGAATAAAGTGGTAATATACATGTTTACGCCTGTTTTCTGGATGGGTAAGTAGAGAATACACATTTTTAAACACTACGATCCTAACATATCACTTGTGTTTAATTAAATCTGACAATATTTTTCATACACGTTTGTCGGTTTAGAGTGGTCTTAACTTGGCCTTTCTTTAAAAGATGTCAGATCTATAATCATGAATGAATATACTACGGTTAGCAAGATACCGTACAAACACCTCACTAACAGTTCACAAAACGGGCAGTAAAATCACGACTATATAATTACAAGGATCTTCAAACAAGTATCGTATAACGGGTGAACATAACAAGCCTGAGTTCTATCTAATGGGACTGTATATAGATTTGGTCCAAGTGATAGCATACATAGATTAACGTCTTCAAGATCAAGCAGATGAGTATTACCTATTTCTATATTACGTCAAGTCTTAGTATAGTTTTTGGATTCAGAAGTATTATTGAGTGGTAGGGCCACGCTGGCTACAGCATGAATGGGCCGGCTCGACAGGGGAAGTACCACCCTCTCACAGAAGATCGACATAAAATAACAGTATCTGTTATGTTTCGTTCGGTAAGTGAGAGCGCCGGAGGCCCAATCACCCTTCCCTTCCCAAACCCAATCCTGCTCCATTTCCCTTTTCCTTCCGGTGGGCAGCGACTTGGTTGTGTTTGTTTGACATTGCTTCTGTAATGCTAAGAAAACACAGGCATGTGTATGAGCCACGGTTCTCGCTTACTATCAGGTAGGCCGCCGGCTCGTCTGTCACCGATGAAAAGAAAAGAAAAGAAAAAGCAATACAGCCGTAATAAGGAAATAGTTTTTTTTTCAAAATTGTTTTTTATTGTGTTTGGAATCAGTAAAAAAAAGACGCATCTACCAGTATTTTTATATAAAATATATTTCTTTTTTAGCAGATACGTTCTTTTTCTTTATGACGGCAGAATATGTCTAAACAAATTACTTGATCGCTCTGTATGTATATAAATACTTAGATGCCCGCTCGTCACTAAAGGAATAGGTTTTAACACCCAGATTGTGCCAGCTATGTTAAGGCAGCCATATAATAGTGGAAAGCTTATTGCCAGCCGTTCAAATTTCTGATTCCGTGCTGCTACTGACAACTTTCTAACAGAAAATTCCAAGAATTTTCCAAGACGCGTGAATCATTTAGGACCTCATTACTAGCCAAAGAAGCAATATTTACATTTAATAAAAGTAGGTAGGTAGTAGTAACCTATATTGCATATGTTAAAATTTTTTTTTTTTAAAGTGTCTCCTCCCGCACTGTGTGTTATTCCTGTATCGCGGGGGACTTTACAAACATGTGTGCATGCGTGTGTGCGTGTGTGTATACACACGCACACACGCATGCACACACCCCCACACAAACAGGTCCACACATGCTCAAAAATGTTTATTTTCTTTTAAATTTTATTGTATGTTCTAATTTGTACCTATTTACACAAACTAACGCACTTAGGATAGATATATTTACACGTTATATTTCAATATAATATCTACCACTAGGGATCGAAACTGTGTCTCCTAAACACAGGCTATCCTGTAGCCTATCTAGGGGAACAGTACTCCTCTCACAAAATTGTAGATCCAAATTATACTATCGATGTAACCTACTATTGTAAAAACCCTACAATCATTTTTGTGTAAATAATGTTATTATTATTATTTATATAAAAACCTGCAGCGAAAGCTAAAGAAAGGAGTGGGCACAATTAAACTTGAAATTGAATGAAAATCTGTTTGAGAACTAAGTTACTCGCATTCGCTTTGATATCTTATTATTTAATAAACCGCAATTATGACACTCGTAAATGACAATGAAAAGTGTAATTAACTAATTACGATGCTTAAGGAGCGCGACCAATACGGTTTTACTGTGTTAGTCTATTTTTAACCGCAAATGTCGAAAACGAGAGATGTAAGAGGGTTTCTGACGAAGTTGTGTTTTGAACAGCTAACAATATAGAAGTACGGGGTACCAGATTATAATTTTGTGAAGTATAATTGATATATTAGTTTGTTTGGATAACAAAGTTTTTTAATTGTCACTTCGCGCGGAGTATTGAGGATTTAATCGTCACTTATAATAATAACCTTTCTTCGTTTGAAATGGGTAACTCTTTCCACACTGAGTAAGACTTTCGGAAGTTATATGACTTTTCGAAATTATGTCCGTATTAATTGACAATTATCGCCTGCTCCGTGCCTCGGAGAGCACGTTAAGCCGTCGGTCCCGGCTGCTATGAACATCTATGGAGGTTGTTATTGGGAGAGTGTCGACACAAAAGATCCCACTGGGTCGAAGTGTCGCCGGTCTACACTAACTTGCCCCCACATAAGATAAGATCCGTGCCCTGCAGTAGGACATTGTCTAGCACTTAACGGCCATAGTGTACCACGCTGGCTTAGTGTGGATTGGCAGACTTCATATATGTTTGAGAACATTCCGGTTTTCTCAATATGTTTTCCTTCACCTTTCTCAATATGTTTTCGTTCACCTTTCTCAATATGTTTTCGTTTACCTTTCTCAATATGTTTTCCTACACCTTTCTTATATATATCCTTCACGGTTGATTTATTATTAGGACACAAATATGTGTAATCCATAAACTGATGTGTTAGTTGTTCTTGTTTAAAAAATATCTGACAATGATAAAATGAAAAGGAACATAGATTCTATGCTTAAAAGGGGGTATAAAATGATCTCGTTACATATTAATAACAAGGATTAATCGATCGATCGATCAACTTTTACTAGTAAAGAAATTTAATTTGTATTCTTTTGATTTTTGGCTTTCGTACTGCGTGCTACGGAGGCGCAAGATTATTTAAAACTAGCTTATTTATTGACTGATAAGATTATACACGACGTCTCTACCACGACATACATATTAAACCCGCATTACTCCCTTTTTGCTTGGGTCTTTAAGTTTGTTACTAAACTATTATATTTTGGGTATTATCATACATATACAAACAAGCTTTGGATGGAACTTCAAAGGCATCAAGGCTTTTGGAGTCTTGAAAATATGGCGAAAATTGTTTACACAAAATATTGTTTTCTTTGAAGGGAATTTTCCCTAAGCTTTTCCCGTTTATTTATATTCTTGGCTATTCTGCGGCGGGCAGCTGTGACATTTAGATAATAAAGTGCCTGATAAATTGAAATAAACAAAACGCATCATGTCAGTGATGTTACACTTGAATATTCACGGACAATTTAGTATTAAGACAATAGTAAGTTTATTATAATTGTTTCTTCTTTCTTTGTTATTTATATCTCTTATGTGGTTTTTTTACGACTTACTCGTTATTTTAGTGACATAAAGATGTGCTTTAGCTCAATTGGTGATGATCAGGATTCAAATTCCATTTTTAGCATGCAGAAATTTAGAGTTGTAGATTACTAGGTGAAGAATTACATAATAAACGTGAACTAACATTGTTTCGCTTCACAAAAAGCGTATACTAACTACATTTTGCCAGATAATGTAATTGTATTTTAACGGTTATATTGACTTTCGAACCTGAAAACCCAGTCTCAATGCTTTGCGTTGTATCTACACACGGTTAGTAAACTTAAAATATGACAATGGGCTCGCATCGTAAGACGTGGCTTACAGCATGGCTCTAGTTGTAATAATAAACTTTGG
Organism: Catocala fraxini; assembly: GCA_930367265.1. Classification (NCBI taxonomy): domain Eukaryota; kingdom Metazoa; phylum Arthropoda; class Insecta; order Lepidoptera; family Erebidae; genus Catocala; species Catocala fraxini. The sequence continues at coordinate 7,930,333 of OV884025.1, read as the reverse complement.
TCTATCTGCTGAGGCTTATCGTTTTGAGATTTGCATTTGCATTTATACTCTATAAGTAATTTCTACATAATTTAACAATTACATATCAGTCAAGTCAAACAGTCAGTTTCGTCGGGGTACACGACCTGCCTACTACCTTTTTAAATCACTGATACTTTGACGACATTTGCCTGTAGCTAATTATTCCATTTATAAAATTCGTTAATTTCTCAATTTAACTAATTTAGTTCTCGAAAGATAATAGTTTCGCAATGAACGGTGACATTTATTACTAAGTCTTGGGTAATCCGTTCCCTCGATAATTCATTACGGACGGCGAACTTTCTCGGCAGGCGATAGAATATTGGCCTTCCGTTCCGTTCCCGGCGGTATTACTGTATTACCTCGTACTATAGTTGGCAAGTAAATAGATATGATTGTATTATAATAGTCCTTCGAGTAATGTTGACTATATGGATGGCGTAGTGGTTTAAGGGTCGTCTCACCACTAAGTCTAATGTTCGAATCTCACACGAGACAAACATTTGTGTGATCTACAAATGATTGTTGCAAGTTCTGTTATGTGTATGTTAAAAGTCCCTGTCGATACAGGCAACATTCTTAGCGTGCGAGAAATAGGAAACAATAATAATGTTTTTATTATAAGACGGTAGCCGAATGGTCCACATGAAATTATAAGATTTGGCATATCGATTGCAGTACTGACTTGTACCCAGCTACTGTCCTAACTCAGCCGAACTGAAGGTAATTTGAAAACCTTTGGATAGCTGTTATTTTAATAGTCCTCAATCCAAAACAATATTTCTAGAATATTATTTTAAATGTCTTTCTGTATATCTGTCTTTCGGTTTTAGAGGTTTGTAGCTTAAACAACTTAAAATCTCAGAGGAAAAGTAACTCACATCAATAAAACTATGGCAAACAGACTGTACTCCGCGTTTATAAAGCCGTGAACTGAAACATTTTTAACACAACTTATGCAATAGTGTACATTTTTGTTAAGACTGACCCTACCGAAAGACTTACTGGATCGAGACAAATATTAGTTATAGCACGATATTACCTAATATTGATATCCAATACTGCCTTGTGTTTCGGACATAAGTCCAAAAGTACGAGTATCATGCTTGGTAATTACAGTATCTATACTAATATTATAAAAAGAAAAGATTTGATTTCTTGTTTATTTGTTTGTAAAGATTCAACACAAAAACTACTCAACCGATTTAAAAAAAGCTTTCAATTTAGAAAGCTATCACCGAATAACATAGGCTATATTTTATTTTAAATAGTAGCTACTATGACTAACATAACCTTACCTATTTTTACGCGAACAAAGTCAGCAAGCTAGTGAAACATAGAATTCCAACCAAAAAAATTTCACAACATTTTAAAATAAAGAAATGTGGTGAATACTGTTGTAATTAAAACTTCAATTAAACCGTGCGTACATTCATATCAAACTGTTGAAAGTATCGTCTCCCCAGCGAAATGACGTCAATATTCGCGATTTCACGATCGTTAGTCACTCATGACAATTGATTTACCGTGGGCTATCGATGAGTTACAACTGTACCCGGACGCCACCGCTGTTCGGATCCTACGGCCATTCTCCATGACTGATCGCCTCCTATAAATTCTACATATTGATTAATTGGCTATTAGTTTGAATAATGTGTGGACATTTGATACCTAGTAGTGTTTAGTTATAATGCTCATTTACGCTTGTTTAATCTTGTATGGGAAGGCAGAGGTTTATTTATAGCCGTCATCTCTCCAGCTATATTTCAGATCTACGCAATAAAGAGTAAGTTATTATAAGTCTACAAAACTAATTTTAATAATCCGTGCTAATGTTAAGTTATTTTGAAATAGCTGTCCTCCGGCTGTGTAATCGTGGGGGAAAACCGACGTTCAATTACTGCTCCACTCTCGTGGTTTGTAGCGTGATGTTACATAATCTAATGGTTCATGAGTAAAGCAGCTTTCTAATGGTGAACGAATTTTAAAATCAGGTTCGTCTTTTTTGAATTTATTTATTACAAACTAAAATACAAATCTTTCCGTTTTATAATATTATTATAAATGTAATAACCTTAATTGTCCTATGCACTGTCTTTGAGTCAATGACGTTACTTACTAAAGGTGTAAAGTAAAGGACAAAATGCAAAAGCTAAATCGCAAAATTCACATGCAATAACATGACTTCCCTATAGTAAGTATTTTACTTAATAAAATCATAATATAAAATAATGTACGTAATTCATCTTCAAGAGGTTGATGAAATATTTGAACTTGTCAAGAAATGCCCGTATTTAAAAACAAAACATTACATCCAGGTAAAAATGTAAACTTTATTCTATTTAATGTACAAACCAAAGAGATAGTTACATTTAGTGCTTTAACCTTTTAAGTCGCAGTGGCACACCGCCAGCCAGACACAATAAGTTTTAATTATGTCTGTCACTTCAAACGCTGACATATCAAATAAGTACAAATTTCTACTATCCGCAATATCCAACTAAGTTAGAAATCGCTAATGAATCCTTTTAATAGCATCGACATTCTATGTCGTTCAGTGTTCGCAATAGAAGCTCCCTCGCTGTGCTCACGGACCATCGGACACCGGACGTTTTGTGCCGATTAGTGATGTGCCCAATCCGCGGATAATATCCGCATGGCGGATATTAATGTTGGTTTTGGGTCATGATGAATTTAATGTTGTTGAATTTCACAATATACACTGCTTTTAGATGCTTAAATATGGATTTCCTGCGTAATAAGCTTACGTTTTGTTTATTGTATTGAAAAGTAAACATGGCGTTAGCTATTTATTGTTTTCGAATAACATGTTTAATCTTTAGTCCTATATATATAGCTATATAACTATCTACTAGATAGTTCGCAGAAGTAGCACTAAGTTCATCTTTGTTGCATTTATTTGAAGTTATTGAAATTTAAACAAGTGACATACTAAATATGGATATCCAATATAATGTCCTACGCTTTGGATATAAGTAAAATAGTACAAGTGCCATACTTATTGACTCCTATATAAAACATAAATTGCTGAATAAAAAATAATGAGTTTCCCAGTTTTGGTTACAAGTTGTATGCGTACAAGTATGTTGCGTCTTGATCCACAATAATTATTATTCTCGTAGAAAATCTCCTTGTACAAAATGAAGGCGGATATTTTCGTATAGTATTATCTCGGCTACATTGACACATCCCTCGGTTCGCTAACGAGCCAATCCCGAAATGGAAGCGTTCACGCGTTGCCGTCACGAACGCAAAAATCACCCATTTTTGATGTTTATACTCTATCAGCTTTATAGGCATGATTTTATACGCGTGAATTTAGGTTAAGTGCTAATCAGTAACAGGTTTTATTATTATAGAAAATAGAGGTATAATATTAAGTGACCGCTGTGGGTATCGTTTAGATGCTTCTAATAGTTGTTTGCGTAGATTACTCGTTTTGTTAAGCTATGCTCGTATTACCCCAAACCTACAAACGTATATATAGAACTAGATTTAAGCCGTGGCATCGCTCGCTTCAATGTACATTTAGTCAATAATTTTCAATCCCTTGTAAAGAGTACTTTTTTGGATGAAAGGTATGTCGTTTCCTATATCCCTGATAAAGTGTATGCGAAATTTCATAATAATTGGTCTAGTGTTTTAGAGATAAAAGCGTAACAAATAAACTCATATTCGTATTTAAAACATTAGTTAGGATGTGGTAAGAGTTAATCATGCTATAGAGATGTTTCAGATTTGCCCCTATCTTATAGTTAAAGGAAGGAATCTAATATATCTCTCTATACAGAGGTATATTCTACATAGAGCGTCCAAACATATCCTGAGGCGTTGGCACAATCTGTTAAAACATTGTTATTGCATGCGAGTGAGAAATATCACCTTACAGAGCGTATTATTTTGTCTCGTTGTCTATAGGGCAATAAAAACTTTTTAAAGATATTGGTATACTTCGAAAACTCTGTTATTTAAATCCTTTTCTTTCAAAGTAGAAAACTTTTTTCTATATATTAAGTTTTATCATCTCAGTCGAGAGACGTCTCCTACTGGATATAGGCATGGCTTTCCATACCGACCGGTCTCGGCCTATATTAAGCTCGCTTGTATTTCAATAGACGTTTTGTTGACTTTTTAGTTTGAATTTTCTTTCATATTTGGAAAATGATATTGCGTCCATTAGCTTATACGGCCTTTATCGACCTGCTGTGTTTACAACACACTATCTGCCAACGTTCAGTACTTATTGAAAGACTGAATGAAGATGACGGTTTTATATCTTGTGTACATGTGCCTTGCTATTTATAAAATAGTATCCTATCCGTATGACTGAATATGAATGACAATTTCACTTCAATAACTTTTCAACCAAAGTAATAAACATTAAATTTAATTTCGATTGAAGCCGATTTCGTCTGATGTCAGTATTTGCGTGGGGTGGCACATTTTATAACCGATAGGATATTACAAATGCATTGGCTGGCACCTCGCGACGCTGCGCCATAATTATATTCAATTGACTTCTGACGTTCCCGCTACGAGCTTACAGTTCTACAAAACTACATTTTACCCACGGCTTTGCTCGCGTTTATTTCGATTTTGAAATAGAAACACCAATGATTAAATTATGTTCGGGTACTTTGAAATAACTACACTCGAACATTGAGACAACTACCATCTTAGTCTCCCCGTGACCATGGCTGCTGAAAAGCAACCGAAACGTCGGGGAAAGTGTAAAATTAAATTAAATCTAAATAGTTTTAATAATAATTTAATTAGCTTAAAAAATAGTAAAGTTTAATAGTAGTAGTAGTGTAACAATTTTCAAAATTATATAATAAAGTGTCAAATAAACAACGCGATAAAATCCGTATATAGTAGTTTAATTTCAATAAATTGCTATCCTTTCGAAATTGTACTTTTTCCAAGATGAAAATATGTCCTTTTCTGTAAAAAAAAACTTCAATTAAAATACAACGTGTATGTACAATTTCATGATGGTCGATCGAGAACAAATTCACTTTCAGATTTATAATATTAGTTTGGATTCCTCAATAAACATCAAAGTTTGTGAAGATGGATGTGTTACTCAATCACGCGTAAACCACGGCTTTGAATAAAACTTACTAGACAGATTACGTCATGGATTTATTTATTTATACTTATTCTGTAATATATAATTATCTAACTTACTTCTGAAACCGCAGTTAAAGCTCTATATCACTTTATACCTATATATAGCAGTGATAACTCAGTGGGGAGACCAATAGACTGCAATGCAGAAGGTCTCGGGTTCGAACCCACGTCGCGCACGTCTGCCTTTCGGAAGTTATATGACTTTTCGAAATTATGTGCGTATTGATTGACAATTATCGCCTGCTCCGTGCCTCGGAGAGCACCTTAAGCCGTCGGTCCCGGCTGCCATGAACATCTATGGCAGTCGTTATTGGGAGAGTGTCGACACAAAAGATCCCACTGTGTCGAAGTGTCGCCGGTCTGCACTGACTGGCTCCCACATAAGATACATACATACATACCTATATATTATATTTATGGTAAGATATGATAGAGGATGCTGTAGGTAAGATTAAAAGGCTAACCAAGTGCCAAAAAATACCTAATACTATTAGAAAGCTGTAATAATATTGGGTCTGCACATTGTGTTTTTAGAAACTAATTGTGTTCAACTATTTAGAATTATAAAGTATTCCGTACTCAAAGTCATATGAAAACTGCATCAATGTATTGATGTCATACTATTACTGAATCGAACAGTCGCAAAAGGAAGACTTAGGCGAACGTTTCTCGATCAGATCGAAGGCGTTCTGGACAAAGGCTAGGTTAAGAGCACCTTGAACCGACGGGCGTGTATGAGGAATGTAATGGAAATGAATGAAGCCACAGAAGTGTGTCAGGATCGTAGCAAATGGAAATCCGTAGTCTCTGCCTACCCCTCTGGGAAACAGGCGTGAATCTATCTATCTATCTACTATTACTGAGTTTTTGTTTTACAAGAGCCTATAACACTTCTTTCGATCCAGAAACCCGAGACCTCATGTACAGCAGTTGCATTAACTACCACCCATCAATGGCGGGCTATCAAAATATAAAGATTTAAAATAAAATTTAATAAAAATAATCAATATTATGGTAAGCCTTCAATAACCTCGAAAAACAACCATAACATCAGTTTGATATTATTACTGCGCAAATGGATGTGACTCCCGGAGGTACAATCCGTACAACTCTCACGACACCCTGGGGGAAAAGATATGAGAGTCCTATTTACCACCAAACCTAACAGAATATATTGCTTGATATATCTAGTTTATATTAAAAATATAGTTGGTTACGATGGCTGTATCGCTAACATTCGTACACATAAAAAAAAAGAACACCGTGATAAAAAATATTGCATGATTGGTTTAAAAACAATCGATTTTATTCTGAACGTGGTTGTTCCCGACCAAAGATTGCATTTTCGGCTAATTGTAAGGTTTAATAACCAGGGCGGATAAATGTTATTGGATTTTTATTATTAAAAACAGCACTAGCTTTGGAAATGTTATCGGTGGACATAACGTGAGACTTAAAACATAATTAATTTCTATGACGCCTATCAAAGAGCTTTAAGCTAGTTTTAAAGAATTGTGTTAATTGATAATATTCTTGCAGTAAATACATGTTTATTTTATTAAATAACTAAATTAATTTAATACGCAGTATATAATAATTACGCTTAACGTGCTCTCCGTGCCTCGGAGATCACGTTAAGCCGTCGGTCCCGGCTGCCATGAACATCTATGGCAGTCGTTATTGGGAAAGTCAGTTCCCTCTAATATCCTGATACTGGTCTAGCTTTAGGGTATCGTTAGCCTTCGGGTTGCGGAGGTCAGGTGGCAGCCGCTCCGTGTAAAAACTGATATCCAGTCAAATCCGGTTAGACTAGAAAAGCCGACCCCAAGTGACTTGGGAATAATAAAGACTAAGGGAGAAGATATAATAATTACAATTTGTCCATTTGACGAAATATTAGCGTCAGTCTAAGAGTTAATTTAAAATGTCTTTGACTTTAATTTATCTATTGAAATTAAACTGCTATATACGGATTTTATCGCGTTGTTTATTTGACACTTTATTACAAAATTTTGAAAATTGTTACACTACTACTACTATTAAACTTTACTATTTTTTAAGCTAATTAAATTATTATTAAAGTATTTAGATTTAATTAATTTATTTTTTTACACTTTCCCCGACGTTTCGGTTGCTTTTCAGCAGCCATGGTCACGGGGAGACTGTGTAATAAAGTGTCAAATAAACAACGCGATAAAAGCCGTATATAGCAGTTTAATTTCAATGAATAATATTCGCGTAAATAGAAGACAATATTATTTAATTTATCTCTTAGACTGACTCTTTTACTTCGTTCCAGCTGCTAGATTAGTTTTTTATGCGTCAATTATAAACAATGAATAGCTATGTTTATTTCGTTAAAATAGCGAATCGCACGTTAGCCGCGATTCTAAATGTAGGTAAGTATATAAATGTTCGAAGTGGTTCGTTACGTCTCGGGCAAATACAAATTTATTTGATTACTGGCTACCAACTTCTAACACAGCTATCTAAAAAAATATGGAAATATTTTCACATTATCTTTTCTAAACGACGTCTTATTAATACTTTATAAGAAACACAAAATTAAATAGATTTAGTTAACCAACTGAACACATATTTTAAATCAAAATCTTGGTGATGCAGCGGTTAATGCAGCTGCTGTGCATGAAGTCTCAGATTTGATTCGTAAGTCTGGTAAAATGGTATTGAGATTCCTATGAAATCCTCATTTTCACTGCATCACACAGCGGTAGTGAAAAAGTTTCAAAGGCAAAAGTTTGCATACTTGACCTGAACAATTTTATATCGCAATAATCTCGCCACCTACAGCGTTGGCCCTAAAATCATAGCTAGTGTAATGTGTGTATAATACACACTTACCTAGATCTTCGAAGATATAAGCGAGAGACTATATGTGTGTAAATAAACTTAAAGCTTATTTACATACGTATATAGTATTTTACATATACAGTAGACTCTCGGTAATCCGACAAACGTTTTGCAGAGCGAAGTCGGACTATCGAATTTGTCGGATTATAGAGTACTATCACATAGTAATTTGTAATTTGTTACAGAAATTGGAAGCCGAGCATTAATAAAAATTAAAAAAATAAGCTGCTTTTCTTTTGATGTTTCATTTGCATTTCACATAGGAGAAAGAAGAATATAAATAGTTATAAACAGTTAATTCAGGGATTATAGATCTCGCGGCAGTCGGATTGGTTGCCCTCTCGCTCCCGGCCGTAGTTCAGTCTATGGTCCGGAGTGAGAGGTCGTGGAACACCGTCGCCTCCTTCTGTGAGGAAGTCATTTCCATCAAGGAGGCGGCGGAGCGGGAGAGGGAGCGTTTGAACCCTCTCCCCAACCGCAGAGCCGGGCGCCGGAGGGCGCGAGACGACCTCCAGCCACCCTGAGGTTTGACCTGGGGGTGGCGGGCTTTGTGGGCCTGCCCGCCATCCGTTCAGCACCAGGTCCGAGAGGCGGCGTGCGTGTTCCCACGCGCGCCTCTGTTGTTTCGAGTCCGTCTCCCCTCTAGGGGGGACAGTAGGGAGTGTTAGAAGTGCCTTTGGGTAGATCTTTCGTGTAGTGGCCTGCCGTTTCATACGGCGGGCCGAAACCTCGACGGGGTCGCGACCGCATGCGAAAGTGATTCGCGCGGCCCCGTCGATAGTGGTTTTGTCGAGGAAGACCGTGGTAGGTTTAGTCGGTATTCCGGGAGGTCCTTTATCTTTTCAACATCTTATTTTACCCCGGCGAGTCCGACATAACCCCTCCGCCCGCCCCCGCGGAGGGGTATGCGTCATGCATTGCCCCACGCAAAAAAAAAAAAAAAAAAAAAAAAGGGATTATAGATCACTTCCGGGAGGTACTTTATCATCATTAACATCTTTCTTTTACCCCGGCGAGTCAGACATAACCCCTCCGCCCACCCCCGCGGAGGGGTATGCGTCATGCACTCCCCCACGTAAAAAAGAAAAAAAAAGTGATTATAGATCCCGGGCACGCCACCATCGTGGCGGTAAGTCCCGTGTTTGAGGAGTGGCTGGAGAGGCGGCATGGCGCCCTCACCTTCCGGCTGACACAGATAATGACTGGCCACGGCTGTTTCGGCCAGTTCCTGTGTCGTATACGCCGGCAAGAGACGCCCGGTTGTCACCACTGCGGCGACTGCCGCGACGTAGTTGAGGACACGGCGCTGCACACTTTGGCGGTTTGCCCCGCCTGGGCATCGCAGCGCCGTGAGTTGATCGCGGCAGTCGGATTGGTTGCCCTCTCGCTCCCGGCCGTAGTTCTGTCTATGGTCCGGAGTGAGAGATCGTGGAACGCCGTCGCCTCCTTCTGTGAGGAAGTCATTTCCATCAAGGAGGCGGCGGAGCGGGAGAGGGAGCGCTTAAGCCCTCTCCCAAACCGCAGAACCGGGCGCCGGAGGGCGCGAGATGACCTCCAGCCACCTTGAAGTTTGACCTGGGGGTGGTGGGCTGCGTGGGCCTGTTCGCCACCCGATCAGCACCAGGTCCGAGAGGCGGCGTGCGTGTTCCCACGTGCGCCTCTGTATCGTGTCTTTGTCCCCCCCGCTCAGGGGGATGGTGGAGGAAATATACTTCGCGCAGTGGCCTGCCGTTTCACACGGCGGGCCGAAACCACGGCGGGGTCGCGATTGCATGTGAAAGCGATTCGCGCGGCCTCGCCGTCTATGGTTATGTCGAGGAACACCGTGGTAGGTTTAGTCGGTATTACCGGGGTATCTTTTCCCCGGTGAGCCCGACATAACCTCTCCGTCGCCCCGCGGAGAGGTATGCGTGAAAGCATTCCGCCAAGTAAAAAAAAAAAAAAAAAAGTGGTTATAGATCCCTTCCGGGAGGTACTTTATCATCATTAACATCTTTCTTTTACCCTGGCGAGTCCGACATAACCCCTCCGCCCGCCCCCGCGGAGGGGTATGCGTCATGCACTCCTCCCACGTAAAAAAAAAAGTGATTATAGATCCCGGGCACGCCACCATCGTGGCGGTAAGTCCCGTGTTTGAGGAGTGGCTGGAGAGGCGGCATGGCGCCCTCACCTTCCGGCTGACACAGGTAATGACTGGGCACGGCTGTTTTGGCCAGTTCCTGTGTCGTATACGCCGGCAAGAGACGCCCGGTTGTCACCACTGCGGCGACTGCCGCGACGTAGTTGAGGACACGGCGCTGCACACTTTGGCGGTTTGCCCCGCCTGGGCATCGCAGCGCCGTGAGTTGATCGCGGCAGTCGGATTGGTTGCCCTCTCGCTCCCGGCCGTAGTTCAGTCTATGGTCCGGAGTGAGAGGTCGTGGAACGCCGTCGCCTCCTTCTGTGAGGAAGTCATTTCCATCAAGGAGGCGGCGGAGCGGGAGAGGGAGCGTTTAAACCCTCTCCCCAACCGCAGAGCCGGGCGCCGGAGGGCACGAGACGACCTCCAGCCACCCTGAGGATTGACCTGGGGGTGGTGGGCTTTGTGGGCCTGCCCGCCATCCGTTCAGCACCAGGTCCGAGAGGCGGCGTGCGTGTTCCCACGAGCGCCTTTGTGTCGAGTCCGTCTCCCCTCTAGGGGGGAGGCAGAAGTGTTTAAAGTGAGAAGTAACTTGGGTATGTCTCTTGTGTAGTGGCCTGCCGTTTCATACGGCGAGCCGAAACTTCGGCGGGATCGCGACCGCATGCGCAAGTGATTCGCGCGGCCCCGTCGATAGTGGTTTTGTTGAGGAACACCGTGGTAGGTTTAGTCGGTATTCCGGGAGGTCCTTTATCTTTCAACATCTTTATTTTACCCCGGCGAGTCCGACATAACCCCTCCGCTCGCCCCCGCGGAGGGGTAAGCGTCATGCATTCTTACACAATAAAAAAAAGAGGATTATAGATTAAACTTTAAGTTTATTTACATACGTATATAGTATTTTACATATACAGTAGACTCTCGGTAATCCGACAAACGTTTTGCAGAGCGGAGTCGGTATATCGAATTTGTCGGATTATAGAGTACTACCACATAGTCCGGCAGTTTTTGATAAACAGTAGGTACCTACCTTGTAATCCGACAAATTACAAATCAAAATTATAAGATTCTATTTAGCTACAACACGTCGAGCGCAATAGTGGTGGCGCGTAGAAGTAACAACCTGTTTAATCATGCAATATATAAGAAAAGATATGTCGAAAAAAAATTATGTGCAGTAATAGGCATGTCGGATTACAGAAGGCGCCGGATTAGACAGGGGCTGTATTACCGGGGTCCACTGTAAATACATTTTTTATCTTCTTTTTTATTATTAGTAGTGGTCAGTGATCACTGAAAATCAGCGCCGTGATGCAGTAAATTATTGTATATGACAAATAAAATTAAGTATACTTAGCTTGTATAACGGCATCATGCTGACCGGCCACCATTATTTCATGCACTAATTCTATGTTTGTTTTTGTGATGAGATGATTGTTTTTTTTTATTGTGCTGAAATAAACATACTGTTTTTCCCTTTCCTTCTTTAAATGTTTTTGTCTATAACGCAAACTTGACTATACTATCATTACCTGGTAAAATATCCTTTTAAATTTCAAATAATTTCTACGCTAAGCTAAACTAAACAAAAGCAAGGCTACTGGGCAAAACTCAATTCCACCTTTCAGCTGTAACTGGCCATTTAATTTGTAGCAAAACAGCGCGTAAATCTGAGTATATCGGAGTGTAGTCCATTAGAGCGTTCCGCCAATATTTTAGCTGTGACAGATACATTACAAGTCTGCTAGATAAGGCACCCGGACTGCATATAAACGAGATGAAGTGCATATATACCAAAAAACGTCCTAAATTGTATGTGCTAGCTTAGTTATGAAACACTGCTGTGTTGTTGTACTAAATTGATTTATTCAACTAAAATAGTAACAAGCCTTATAAACATACATAAACTTATTCAGTATACCTTCAACATAATAAAAGGTGTCTCACACCCTTATTTCACCAGCTAAATGTATGTAGGAGATAAGCTAAAGTTCTGCTGACAGCATTTGTAGACTCTTTATTTAGCGCATTTACTGAGATTTTTGTACCAGAAAAATTATAAAAAATTTGCCCGTCCCGGAAAATTAATAACCTCAAGTGCGGCACACAGAATTCTAAGCTTTTGCCCCAAGATCAATAAAACGTAAAAATAAATTAGGACTCAGAATTTATTATTTTAATCACTTAGTTGTGTTTAAATTCAGTACTATTAGTAACTCGGAAGAACTTGAAGAGAAAATAAGGTGGAAAGGAAAATAATGAGAAGAAGAACAAAACAAACATTAATTCTTCTATTTTTCTTACTCCTTTTCTGGTATTTAAACGTTCAAAGAAAGAAGATGGAAGATGAAGGGTTTCTTTCTATATTTTGTTGAACCAAAAGATCAAAAGATTCTAATATTGTCCTTTGTTTTATCATTAAAAACATATATTTTACTCGTTCATTTTCATCATAACCATATTCAACATACTTCTGGTGTCTTTTTTCTAGCCTACCAAGAACTAAAAGTGGACGCAAGTAGTAGTAAAAAGTATTGTATGCATACGTAAATGACTCTGCCTAACGTCGACTTTAAGAACAGAAAGTCTAACTAAATAAATTATTTCCACAATTAACCAAGATACTTGATATTTTTCTTATGTAAATTCTGTTTCAAGCTTCGTTTAACTCCTGACACCAACGCATGTCTTGTGAATAATATATATTTATGTACTACAAACATTATAAGTAGCAAGTTATTGATATTCTTGTTATCCTCTAACGAAGTTAAACGCTTTTGTAAGTAATAGTAATAACAAGACTTAACAAACAGATTTCTTAATACGAAAGCTCTGATGTAAAAGGTTCTTTGAAATGAAAGTGTTGTACCTATAATCCCTGCATTAACTATTTATAATTATCGAGTAAGCTATCGCTTACTCGATAGTTATAAATAGGTTATGTGATTATAATTTATGTATGTAAGGAGCATAATATTATCTATATAATAATACGTGAAGCAAAGACTTTGTGCCCCTTTTTACGAAAATTGCGCGGCCGGAGGAGTATGGAATTTGGCACAGTTAAAGTTTATATAGAGAAGGAGTGGCGAATTCTAATATTTTATAAAATATGCATTAGAAATACATTAAATTAAAGAAAAATACGACACGCACACAACCATTTGACACACGCAGTCAAATCGCGTTTGAAGTATTTCGGCATTGTTCGTCTGACGTCGTACAATTCTTCTTAACTATGGTTACGTATACCTTATTTATATGTAATAAAGAAAAATAAAATAAAGTAGCAAGCTTAGGAATATGGCGGAGGGGTTATGTCGGACTCACCGGGGTAAAAGAAAGATGTTGAAATGATAAAGGACCTCCCGGAATACCGACTTAACCTACCACGGTGTTCCTCGACAAAACCGCTATCGAAGGGGCCGCGCGAATCACTTGCACATGCGGTCGCGACCCCGCCGAGGTTTCGGCCCGCCGTATGAAACAGTAGGCCACTACACGAAAGACCTACCTTAGGCACTTCTCAATTTAAACCTTACTGTCTTCCCCCTAGAGGGAAGACGGACTCGACATAGAGGCGCGCGTGAGAACACGCATGCCGCCTCTCGGACCTGGTGCTGAACGGATGGTGGGCAGGCCCACAAAGCCCACTACCCCAGGTCAAACCACAGGGTGGCTGGAGGTCATCTCGCGCCCTCCGGTGCCCGGCTCTGCGGTTGGGGAGAGGGTTTAAACGCTCCCTCTCCCGCTCCGCCGCCTCCTTAATGGAAATGACTTCCTCACAAAAGGAGGCGACGGCGTTCCATGATCTCTCACTCCGGACCATAGACTGAACTACGGCCGGGAGCGAGAGGGCAAGCAATCCGACTGCCGCGATCAACACACGGCGCTGCGATGCCCAGGCGGGGCAATCCGCCATAGTGTGCAGCGCCAACTAAATAATCATTTAAAGATAGGTAAATTAACCTTTATAGCCTTGGCGAAATCTAAATGAAATGTTATTATAAGGGTAAAGTTATGGACAATAAAACCTTAATAACAATCAAACTTTTAAATCAATTATGGTCGAATTTTGACCACTAGGTGACTGCTAGTCTTGATAAAATAGCTGCGATAAACGGGTTGCGATAGTATAAAAGGAACATGAATATAATGTTCTGTGTTTTTACTTTGTTGACTCAAAGTATTAGAACCTTTCAACGTGTCAATACTGCCAATCTTTTAGGAACTTTTCTAGTCGATAGCGATGCTGAGGAATTTAATGATGCTGTCCAAACCAGCCATTTACTATAAAGTGTTTTGTGCCTTGCCTTTTTATATTGTTTACCATGTATGTATAGGAACAAGTGTTTACTAAATATGTTCCAATGCATGTTTATTCTCATCTGAAGTAAATTATTCGTCAGCAATGGATTTAGGTTCTACGTAATAAAGTCGTCTTCTGTCACGATTGTAAACTTCGTGCTGCAACTGAAAATATCCTTAAAGGAAAGCCCAATAACATAGTGTCTGACCCGAAACACGAAACCAGCAACAACCGCACGCAAACATAAGCGCCAACCTTTTCACGGGACTAACTAAGCATTCATAAAAATGTAAATCTTTTAATTATTACGTATTTATATTCTATAGTATTGCATTTTTGCACAATTTTGGGAATTGATTTATGTCTAAACATGCCTTTTACTTTATGGAAAAAGAGACTTGAGTACAAGTGCAAAAAAATACGATAAATAAATATCTTTTGCTGTGTGGTTCGCATTTTTCCTTTTTCCGAATGGTTACATATACAGATTCTTACCTATCCATATGGAAAGAGTAATACGCAATTAAAAAATTGCGTGATATGTGCGTATATTGCTACATACATTCATATTTCAATAACTTCCAAAAGTCATATGTAATAAAGAATATGGCTTTCATTTTCACGTAGTTCTTACTACGAAGTTTTACAATATAAAACTTTTCAGATAGTAAACTCAATACAAAATTACTTAATGTAGGCAAAGAACCAGAGAAGTGCCGCTCACAGGAGAATTGATGGCAGTTTAAAGGTTAAAGCCTTGCTATCTATGACTTACTAAGCCAATAGTGCCTTTATTAGGAACCCATTATATTCTTCTTTCTCCTATGTGAAATGCAAATGAAACATCAAAAGAAAAGCTGCTTAATTTTTTTTTTATTTATTTGCGGCTTCCAATTTCTGTAACAAATTACTAGTTCTAAGCTAAAATTATTATATAAGGAGTGAGTTCCTGTCGGTATATGCTATTAGTAGATTGAAACCACAACAAATACCTATCTTACGATGTTTCCTAATTACTGACTTACTTGTGGTTTTCTATACTACGAATATACATCTGACATAGGTACCGGAGATCCATTAAATAAATCCACAAGTTTACCAGTTATTAGATACCAACATTAATCAATTATCCTATAATGACATTTTACAGAACCCGAAATAATCAACAGCAGCATTCGTACCTAAGACGTAATAATTAAAAAAAAGTAACTTAAAACGCCAACACTGGCAGACAGTAATAAAAAAGCATTTACAAAGTTACCAGTTGCTCGCTCTAATTTTTATCAAGAAATAATTGGAATTGTTAGATTAACTAACCGAATAAAATGAACTTGTGGAATGGAAATTTTCAGTAATTTTCAATTTTCTTGTAAACTCGCAGCGAATGATGGACGGTTATTGATGTTCAATTACTGAGTTCGAAATTAATAAACTGGTTATTTAACTACGAAGTGTAATAAAATAATCAAATTATTTCCGTAACTGGCAATAATAAAAGTATATTGTTTTAAATCTTTATTTATGATAGTATAAATAAAGTCGTCCCCCGCAGGTTCACCCACGTTTATGGTCACTGCTCCGCTGCCGAGTGTCGTAGCGTGATGTTATATAGCCTGGATAGTCTGAATAAAGTGAATGAATGGTGAAAGAATTTTGTACCGGTCCAGTAGTTTTTGAGTTTATTCATTACAAACTAACATACAAAATATATATCTTACCTCTTTATAGTATTAGTATAATAGATGAAATATTATTTTACAACATAATGATAGTGCTAATCTATTTGTACCTTATTCGATCTATACTACTTCAACATAAACTGACTTACTATTAATACTACTGTTATCGCTAAAAACATTTTATGATATAAAGATCTCCGATCATAGCTGTTTCGAAGTTTATTTGGCTAAAGTGCTATGGAATATACTCACATTATTTATATACATATAAATATATGAATAAATATAACATAAAATGTTTAATATCTCTGTTGATATGGAGACAATATAACATTCACGAAATTAATTGTGTAATTTACACATAAATATTGAAGAGATTGTCGTTGTTTACCTATAATAAATGAATGTCGTTCACATAATTATTAATGGCCTTGCGCTATTCGTAAAATACATAAATATTTCATCAACTATACTATACGTTTACTCGATCTAGTTTCTTTTTAGTCTCTCTTGTAGATCTTGACGTAGTGGTTAGTGTAACCGACTGCCACGCCTGAGGTCGCGGGATCGATTACCGCACAAGTCAAACATTTGTGTGCATGAACATGGATGTTTGTCTTGTTCTGGGTGTTTCTATGTATAATATGAAAGTATTTACAAAAAAAATATTTATGTATGTTTATCCATTGTGTAGTACCCATAGTACAAGCTCTGCTTAGTTTGGGCTAGATGGTGTTGTGTGTATGTGATAGAATATTATTATATCCAGGCGAAAGACATCCCTTGCTATTTTTACTGTCTCACCAATTTCACTCTAGAAAACGTATGCATTAGTGGTAACATAGCGTAACGTATATGTATAGCTTAGCAGACTGATCATGTGACCAGCCCACTATGTACAACTCGTAATGTGTCTTATTTCTAACCAACTTCAAAAAAAGAGGAGGTTCTCAATTCGACTATGTTTTTTTTCCTGTGTGTGTTACCTTATATCTGTTTTCTAGGTGAAACGATTCCGATGATTCTTTTGTTTAAAGAATCTTCAAGCAAAGCTTTTGCATAACTCCCTGTGTGATTTTGAATTTGTGCTCTGTAAGTGTCCTAATGTCGAGAAATTATGTCATTACTTGATTGAGGGCTGGTTTAAAGTTTGTTATATTGCTGACAAAAACCCTCGACAGTGTTTTCAAATGCCACCAAGCAGAGTATTTTCCTTCCGTGAGATTCTCTGATAAAAATATCGAAATAAAGGTTATTAAAGCACAAACTAAAATTTATTTATATTATTAGCTGTGTACACAATTCTTTAAAACTAACTTATACCTAAAATATTATAAAACAGAAATTAAAAAGAAAAAGAAATCTAAAACCCTCTAATAGGCGTCATAGACCTCCTCCGCATCACAGTCGACTGGTAGTGTGCCCAGAAAACTGGCAGCATTGCCACGTTGAATGGCAACGCTTATTCTTTCCGCGAAATAAAGGCCAGCCCTCTGGTCACGTGAAGCGGCGATTAACCTTTTTGTGTTGACCTATGTCTCTATAGAGAGTACGAGCACTTGGACCCCGTGACCCTAGCGTTTCGACCCCAAACGACTCAAAAACAGTCCCCTGCCTGGTTTTTGTAATTGCGCCGTTTGAGTGTCTCTGCGGATGCAGCAGCAGCGCCAGCATAACACGCCGTGCTGGGAAGATGTGGTGGCGCAAAGGTGTCAACACACGTTGCGTCCCACAGCAAGGACCTGCCCGTCTTCCAAGGCAAAGCACATATTTTGTTCTGACTACCAACATTTTCTCTGGGTAGAGATTAGACCGAGTTATTGGGCAACCCAAAACGGCATCATTATAAAGATCAACAAGACGTTTATTACACCTAACGGGATAACTAGTTACAGTTATTGCTGAAGCTCAGAAATAACAAAAAAGAGAATGCTTTGATAGGTGTAATGTGGAAACTTTGTCTAGATTTGATTATGCCTATGACCAAAAACTTAAATAAGCATTCAAGTCTACGTCGTAAAACGAATAAAAAAAACACAAAAACATCATCTGAAACACTAAAGAATGATACAAAAACCAAAAAAATCACTGTAATAACGTCTATGTTCCATAAAGCACCGTCATATAAAAGCCAACACAAAAGAAATAGGAATATAATCCAAAGAAACTTCTCCAAATAAAATTTTTGTAACCTCGGAAACTTGGCAAGGCTCTAGATTTTAATTCTTCCAGTTGACCGAACAAACAAGTGGACTTGGCGTTCTTAACCAACACGTGTTTTAAATAAAAATATGATTTTGCTTTTAACTAAATTGAATTCACTAACATACCTACAATTCTGCAGATCTTTTAATCAGAACTGACCGCGTAAACGCTAGTCCTATTAAATATTCCTTTTTCATACAATTCCATAATGGAATCCACTTGGGTAAACAAATTTGAACTCTATTATATACGAATGAGAGTTCACAATGCTCTTTGATTACGTTATTGCGGTCAACGATTTATGTTGTAAAAAGCATGATGGTGGTTGTGTGAATTTATGTAACCATTTTCTATGTTATTATTTTATACAAATTGTATGCTTAATTTGGTTAACAATAATTTTCGGGTTAATTGATTCTCAAAGAATTTTTATACTTTGCTTACGTTACGCAAATCTCGGGTAAACATAAGATAAAGGTACTTACTAAGCATTATACAATGTAAAGCCGGACTAGTATATTAAGCAGAGGTGAACAATGGTATTTAATTTACTTTACTTATTCATGAACAATTTACTTTGTGTTTCAATTCATAATATACTGATAACTAACACAATATACCAACGTAAAACTAATATAATAATACATAGAAAATGTTGACGTCATATTAAGTTTGAAATTAATGAAGTAAATTTCTTAAGATAAATGATTGGCGAATAAACAATTATTATAATTAGCAAAAAACATACTAAATATCTTTCTTAATAAAAAGTTAGCAGTGGGCACTTTGACATAACATTTTAATATGCAAATTAAGCCTTCCTTTTCAACAGAATTCCACTTTTTACCGAAGAGCTACCTTATGATGTTAAATTATATTATCTTTCGTACATAATTCAGTGAGTAAATTCAGCCGTTAAGTTTGATAATAACACAGTTATAATAAAGATATCTCTGTCGGGTTTGGCTATTAATTCTATCATAATGACAGTTGTGAGATAATTGACGCTTCTGCCGTTAGGAACTTGGCTCCCTTTTTAAGTGCTCCCTATTTGAGCGGTAATGAACGATTTAAATTGTCTAGATGCATCCCAGCACTAATGGTCGATTATAAGGTTTCAAGCTTTAAGCGCTAGTTTGATATTGGAAGTTTGTGAACATAGCGATATCATTCAATTAAAATACATGCGATGTAATTATGAAAATATTTAATTATATAATTATTGTAATTGAGAGATAATAGTATTATTAAATATTAGATCATCGTCCTCGTTAAATAGATCAAGGCACACCAATAGAAACAATCGAAACAAAAATGTGACAACATTTTAAATATAATGTACATAGAATCGAAATGTCTCAGTAAGTTAATGTGACTACTAAGGCGTTAAGAAATTTCTAGAAGTAAAAATAGAGTGAAGAAGACTTTAAGAAAAGCCTTAAATTTGTTTAATTATATTTTACTAACTTTTGAAATGTACTATACTAATTTGGTACTATATTTTCATATCTCTAAATTACGGTTCCTCTGATCCCTAAAAGGTTAACAAAGTTTTGTTTAATTCACAAACCCTCCGTACAGGTAGCGAATGAAATAACCTCTAGAATTCAAAAGACAACTTTATTTGTTACGTTTACATAAAGCCTCTGTACCAATGTATCTATGAATATATTAATAAACCTCCATATCTCTTATGGAAAGGAATATTTTCCTCCATGCCATTCTATTATAATCTTAATAGGCACTTTTACCCCATTTAACCCGTAGAAGTGCACCGTAACCGCAATATTCCGCTAGTGCCTATCAGCATAATACAAACACGATTAGTTCATAGTCGGCTAATCGTCCGCCTTCAAATATTCAGCTGGGGCAGATCGGGCCGTTTTAATTGAATCAAATATACATACAGGGCAAGACGGGAGATGAAATTTTCTGCGACCCTGGTCATTTCGTTATTCAAAAGTTTACTGGATATTAATTTTGTAAATTTGTAAACATACCTGCAGAGTTTTCGGAGAGTGGGCGCAAAGGTTGGAGGAATGCCAAAACAATTGAGGATTCGCATCTGGTGCTTATTTTTTAGTTCTTTTCATTATTGGTAGGAAGTACGCGATTTTGTAAGTATCTTTTTAACATAATAATCGTGAAAGTTTTGTTGAATGGATTTAGATTAAACTTGGAACGTAGATGCACTATGGCCTGGATTAGGACCACAGAACATTTAAGAGTAGTTTCTGTGATTAGGACAAAGGATACTTTTTACCCCAGTATGCTTTCTTAGGGTTCAGACGGGCATGAAACCATAAGCAGTGTAATAAAACAAGCATACAAACAAATTGAATCACTTATGTAAACACTGATCATTCCTGTCGCTCTTGTTCTAAAATCGCTCTCGTATATTTTCTATCAGTAACTGACAACTTAACGAATGTTCATTAAATTTGTCGAGTATTCATGAAAGTTATCTGGATGGCACGTTTGAGTGCCACGGGTCCTCATACCATATTTCTATAGGGACCCGATATGTTGGATACAGAGGGTCAAAGGAATAGTGTGGAGTCAGCCAATTATAATATATTTGTATATTCATGGGACTCAAAACTTTTGAGGGCTCTCTATAGTCTAACCATAGAATTATGTATTTTGGGCTGCTTGTGTATGTGTATTTATTTGGTAGTCTGCATATACATTTTGAGGGATAATCTCCGTAGTTACCAATTATTTAGTGAAGGTATATATAAGTCGACTCGCTTAAGAAATACCTCTCTCTTACTGAAAACCAATGAAACATTAATTACACTGTTACTAATATGCGCCTAGTATATTTTTACTTACAGCCAATAAGCCAAATGAATTCATAAAAATAAATATATTAATTTCGGTGTCTAAATATTACTTACTATCTTATGCGCGCGGCTTCACTCGCATATAAATAGGTAAGGTCATTAGGTGTAACGGAATCTTTTATAAAAATAAAGTATAGGCTCTGTTACTCGGTGATAATATAGCTTTCTAACGGTAAAATATTTTTAAAACGGATTGATCAGTTTTTGAGTTAAATCATTACAAACGAATAAGCAAAATCAAATCAAATCTTTCCTCTTTATAATATTAGATACTTTAAGTTTATGTTTACCTGTTGCCATATTCAGAACAGCAAGGGCGTATAACCAATGAAAAGAACATACAAGAATCTGACAGCTATACTATGACCACACTTTTTATTTGCCATTTATATACAATACAATTATTAAAAAAAAATATCTGTAAGGCAACTATATTGTTAGGAATATAAATAGATCGATCATTAAAAAATCAATCACCAGGTCCGAGAGGCGGCGTGCGTGTTCCCACGCGCGCCTCTGTGTCGAGTCCGTCTCTAGGGGCGACAGTAGGGATAATTTGTGAGAAGTGCCTTTGGGTAGGTCTGTTCGTGTAGTGGCCTGCCGTTTCATACGGCGGGCCGAAACCTCGGCGGGGTCGCGACCGCATGTACAAGTGATTCGCGCGGCCCCGTCGATGGTGGTTTTGTCGAGGAACACCGTGGTAGGTTTAGTCGGTATTCCGGGAGGTACATTATCTTCTTAACATCTTTCTGTTACCCCGGCGAGTCCGACATAACCCCTCCACCTGCCCCCGCGGCGGGGTATGCTTAAAGCATTCCCCCGGGTAAAGAAAAAAAGAAAAAAAAAAGACTACAGGCATTCCTTATAGATAATATAATTAAATCGAATAACTTTAAAGGTTGTTTGGGTGTTTGCATTCAATCTATTAGCGTGGAATACATCTTCAAAGGACGTTAATGTCGTCTTTAGACTTAGACGGTAATGTTATCCTTTTAACTAAGTAAGTCCGTATATACAATAAATAAAGATGAACTTATAAGGCAAACATTTTTGCCGTACTTAATCATTATGCTGTACAAATTGGAGCTTTTGTCTCCGACACTTTTATGGCTAGAGGTGCTAGTTATGGCGACACATGTTATTTTCATTGTCATTAATAAATCTTGCGTCAAGTATACCTATTTATTTGTTAGTTAAACTATTTGGATGGCTATAAACGAAACTATTATTATAAAAGTCTCACGTATATGTGCCCGAAATGGCAGTGAAATACATCTGCAATTTCACTAGCTACTATTTAGGTGCTACGTATGAGAAGGGGTACGGGAAGCGGTTGGATGCGGGTGGCTCAAGACCGGCCTGTGTGGAAAACCTTGGAGGAAGCCTATGTCTAGCAGTGGACATCTTTTGGCTGAGATGAAATATCAGAAGGCGAGCCTTTAGCTGTCTATCGGGTACCGATCCAAACTCCATTCTGCTACAGAGAATTGCATGTCATAAAAACATAATAACACTTTTCCAGACCTAAACATCAAATTGAAGTCGTATTCACTACCGTTGCGGCACCAAACTGTAATTATACTAAAAAGTTATCACGATCACTCCAATCATTAAGTGCATTCAAAATAAATGTTTACATCACTCATGTTCCGATGTCTGCAAGCTTTTAATGAAAAATATCCTATTTCGTTCAGCATAGTTACTGATCATCCTATTCTAAACATAATTCCTAAACACATAAAGGAGTTCTTAAATTCGGATAATAGTATTGTTTATGGTGATTAGGTCAAGTGATGAAATCTTTAATACTACTACTAATTTATTGTAAATATAGATTCTCAGTAAGTGAATTATTGTCATTCTTATGAGAATAAAATTCTTAAATCAGAATACTTGGCAGCTTAAACACTGCCAGACATTTGGCTAGGTTTTTTTTTAAATGAAACCTCTATGTACGGATTTTATCGCGTTGTTTATTTGACACTTTTTTACATAATTTACAAACTACGGGGAAAGTGTAAACTTAAATATAAATTGTTTTAATAGTTTTAATAATTTAATTAGTTTAAAAATTAGTAATATTAATAGTAGTAGTTTCTAAATTATGTAAAAAAGTGTCAAATAAACAACGCGATAAAATCCGTATATAGTAGTTTAATTTCTATGAATAACATTCGCGTAAACAGAAGAAAAACGAACGAAGATTAAAAGCTAAAACTAATAAGAAATATTTGCATTAGATTGATAATTAACAGATATAACTGGCATAATAGACTAGCTCGCGGGCTACATATCACACGCTTCAAGTAAATGCGTTCAACGCGGCAAGAGTGAGTGTCAAATTCAAGCGTATCATATTATAAGGCTATAACGTAGCGTAATAAAATTCGGTACGAGAGTAGGCGACGGATGATCTGATTAGCTTCTTTTATAGGCGGCGATAATAATACCGAAATGTTCTATAGTGAACACGAAAGCATTTCAGAAACCAAAGCTATAAAAACCAAACCATGGCAAAAAGTTGACTTACAATATCAAAAACATTAAATTAAACATTCCAGGAACTCTAAAGAATATCGTCAACTGGAGTGGTTTGAAGGACTTGTAAAAATATATTAGGCATTCAACATCGTTAAGCATAAAAGCCGCTTCAGACAATAAAAAGAAGTTTCATATTTCTGAACATTAAAGCTTGTTCGTAACAATAAGTTTAATGCTCAAGTTATGTGCTTCAGTACTACAATCACTTTATAGTGTTCTGGTTATGCTTACAACAACAATGTTTTACTATTAAACTTCGTAAAAGTTTTTTTGACGGGTGTTTTCATGTTGGACTGTGAATTAAGCGCCGCGAAGGTTTCAACTTTCGTAACTTATGACATTTTGAAATTAAACGTGAGTTTAAATATTTAAAAACATTTATAATAGAGTTGACGACATTTTAGAAACCAGCTACTACCTACAACTTTATTTAAGTCTTCCAGTATTTTTTAAAGATAAATTTGCATACATTCAAACTTAGAACACAAAGAACATCCAGATTCGGAATATCCATATGTGGATCACGCAACTTTATGTCCCGTGTGGGAATCGACGCCACGGTCCTCGGTGCAGTTACAGTAGCGAGGCGAGGCTTAAAACACTACGCCATACGTGCAGTAGGTAATTTTTAAGACTAGCAAGCTATCTGTGCACACGTTGCGGATTGCGCATGTAGCCCACACCTTTTCTTGTTCCAACTACTGGCTGTATATAATCACTTTCAAACTTACACTCAGCAAAGCCATAAACTCAAAAAAATTTAAACAAGGACACACCAAAAGAACGTTCAGATCTAATCAACTACCTAAACAAAATGATCTTACCAAAAGTAGATACTTCTGCCGAAATTCTGGCAAACGCACATTCAATACCATCGTAAGAAATTTGATCATGATTACATCTATACAGTTAACTGTAACAATATCCCGTCACGTGGTCATGTCGTGAATGTTTAACACGCCTGTTAGAGGACCGCACACATTTATATCTATTGGATTGCCTTACGGTTACGAACAAAGTAAGCCATGCACCATTATACCCTTCAGGGGATCGATTCTATTATTTATATGAATAAGTTTTTACAATAATTTTATTAAACGCTATTTTTGTTATGGTATTTTTCGTTCAAGGGGAAATATTGTAGCGACACTGCTGACGTTTTAGTTTTATATAGTCAGGCGCAAAATGCAGTAGTGTCGCACGGCAGTCGCCTCCCCGCAACCCCTGAGTTAGGTCGTACCTTAATAATTATCTATATATATAAAACTCTTCCGTTACTGAGTGACTGACAGACAACGCACAGCCGAAAGCTGAAATTTAGCATGTATGTTCCTTGGAGAGTGTAGGGGAGCACTAAGAGAGGATTTTTGGAAATTCCACCCTGAAGGGGGTGAAAGGGGTGAAACCCGATATTCACACGGGAACGGGACATACGCGGGTGAAACTGCGAGAAAACTACTAGTGTATTTATATTATTTGTAACTGGTACTAGTAAATATATAAAATACAGTATATCATCAAGTTAATTCATTTGACTATCCAGAACAAAAATACTTAAGATTATCTTCATATGAATGTTTTCTAAAAGCTTTTCCATGACTAAAAGTAGTACATAAATAAATTTCTATACTTATAAGGATATTGTAATTGTTCGCTGCATGTACGTATAAGGTATTTAAAAAAATCAATCTTAGGAGTGTTTACATAGAAGCCAAAACATTATTTTATAATTTTTGCCTGTCTGTCTGTATGTTTATACGCACATTACGTAAAAACTACTGAACAAAAAAGAAATAACTAAATCAAAACTAAACTACTAACTAAACTAAACTACTGAACAAAAAAGAAATAAATGTCTAACTTCCAATCTAGAGCATATTTTATCTCGATAGGCCCTATAAGTTAAGTATAAATAATAAGCTATTTTTGAAATATAAATAAACAGAAGCGTCAGAAGATAGTAATGAATAAAAACGAATGTCTGTCACCAGGTAAATTGATTCAATACGTAATACTCATAAGCACTGTTACAAGTCCCTATGACGGAAAGGGCACAAATTTTCAGCGTTAAGTCATAGCATATAAATTTGTTTCTCAGCTATATTACATACTACTAGCTGTGCCCGCGATTTTATACACACAAACGTGTATCATCCGCATCCTACTTATGTACTCAAATAAAACTACAATTACGCTCATATTTTTCAGTAATTTACATTGACACGTATTTTACACACATATATAAAACAATATACATATGTGCTCGACTAGTCATAGATTGTATACAGTTAGGCTGCCTTAACTCGCAAAAACACATTCACTACCGCGGTAGTAAATGCGACTGCTGTGTATGTGTCTCGGGTTCGAATTCCGGGTCGGGCCAACAAAAAGTTATTGGGTTCTTCTGTTAAGAATTCTCAATTGCTATTGAGCCCGAAGTTAGGAAGTTGGCGTTATTGGACACCTCCGTGCCTCGGAAAGCACGTAAAACCGTTGGTCCTGCACCTAATATCTCCCCAGTCGTGTCGGATTACCGTCCCATCGGTTCATGAGAGTTCGGGAACAGAGAGTGCACTTGAGTTTGCGCACACGCTTATGCAACACAATATCTCTTGCGCAGATCCTGGCCAGTCTCCGTTAAGATTGGCCACCGTGATTGAAATTCGGTCTGGAGGACAATACAATTAGGCAAAACTGACCTGACCTTTGGTTTAAGTCTAAAAATAAGTGACTATAGTGTCACGGATGGCGTAGGTATCACAATAAAACGACCATTAAGCTTTGTAGAGCCTTATGTTATAGAGACAGTTTCTACGGTAAAAGAGAGTGGGCAGCTCTGTGATAGCTTTGTCCCATTCAATAAGTTTAAGGATTTACCCTTTGTGTAGGTAATACGTTAATTATATAACCAGGATTTGAGTTTACCCAAAGATATTCTTCTGGATTCGGCTAAAAATAGTCACTGTTCATCTACCTTATTGCCGTAATGTGATACTTTGCTTTTTTTCATGTTTGCCAAGATATCTTAAATAAATTAACTAATCTCGTTGGTCGTACCTACTTGTATCAAATAACTTAAATAAAATTATGCTCGACTACTCTCTACTCCTAGTTTTAATAAAGAGCGATTGCTTGTCGGGAAGATACATGGACTGCTACACAAAAATCTCGAGTTCCATCCCAAAGCCAGCAACACTGATTATTGGAAGTTATGGTGTTTAGTCAACAATTATTATTATTATTTTCATTATATCTTACTTTATCGGTGAAGGAAATCAACATAGAGAAACTTAAATGACTGAGAAATCTTTATAATCTATACGATGTACCACCAGCTTGGAATCCAGTAATTCAAATAGTCAAACCCAAAAAGAAGCAAACCACAGCTAGACTTCATGATACTCTGAGCTCATTCTGCGTAAATAGAAACACCAATGATTAAATTGTGTTCGGGTACTTAAATAACTACATTGAGACAACTACCATCTTAGTCTCTCCGTGACCATGGCTGCTGAAAAGCAACCGAAACGTCGGGGAAATTATAAACTTAAATATAAATATTTTTTATAGTTTTAATAATTATATAATGTTCTAGAAGATTTGTGAAGTCTACTAACTCACACTAGGCTAGCATGGTGAACTATGGCCTAACTACGAGCTAGACTGGGCACGGGCGCCCTCTCAGTACGAGTCTATGCTGAGAGGAGGCCCGTGCCCGGTCTAGGTATAATTTATAATTATTGCCAAATCTCACACGCCCCTTTGCACGTAAAATGCTTAAAAGTGTAAAAAGTTTTCTCTCCATGTATTCATATATAGATTGGCTGAGTAGTTTCCAATCATATTCATCATGAAACTTACCCACTTAAACAACTGCAAGTTGGTTAATTCACATGCTGTATTAAACATGAACAAGCAAATACGGTGAAGTGTGAAGCGTTGACAGGAACATTTCATAGTGACATGATGACGCGTCGACAGAACATGGAGAACCTGATAAGAAGTTTAAAACAATGACATGTTTGTAAACAATTATGTTTGCCTTCGTACGTGACAAATATATGTTTACATTCTTACTGGATTTTGCACGCGGCTTCGTTCGTAAATGTAGGTTATGTCAATTTTTATACCTTGGGAACAAACTTGGGTACTTGTTCTGAATGAATCCAGATGTATAATTATGATGATGATCATTCCTATCTCCTTTTTTGTACGTACGGGTATCCGAAATTCCATGATGATCGGTCGAGCAGTTAAGTAAGAAAAAGCGTGAAAGCGTAACCAACAAACAAACTCACATTCGCATTATAATATTAGTTAGGATTATACCTGCATCATAGCTGGAAAAAAGAAAGCAGAATAGACGACATTTTGACATTCCAATCACAAAATTATTTATTGAGTCCACTATACATACGTCACAGTTATATAAGTTTGAAATGTATTAGTTGTAT
This sequence comes from Catocala fraxini, assembly GCA_930367265.1. Lineage (NCBI taxonomy): Eukaryota > Metazoa > Arthropoda > Insecta > Lepidoptera > Erebidae > Catocala > Catocala fraxini. The sequence goes on along the minus strand of OV884025.1, from coordinate 7,902,134 downwards.
TGACAAGAACAGTTATCAGGTTCAAACACTGGAATATGGATTTAAAAGCTTCTAGAAATATACAGTCACTATTTTTAGATTATGGTTCTTCCTCTCTCTTAGACAGTTATCATTTTATATGATGCCGGTGTCTACATCCTTTATTTCCGTTTTCCACTTTTCTCTATCAAACTTATCGTTTGCGAAAACATTAACTATTCCACATATATCTGCAATGTTTTGTATATATCTTCATACTATTAATACAAAAGTAGCTCTGTCCGCAACTTGTTACAGTATGGCAATAGCTTCAAAGCTGGTAATTGACTTTACAGAATATACTAATATTTAATGCTTACTTAGCGCTTTTCATAGAAAGAGCGATCAAATTGGAAGCCAACTTGTTATACCATGCGTAATAGAAATGACAATAAACATATGTACATGCATAACATTATCTAACTACTAATAGATAATACAATACCTACTAACCTAGTAGATACACTCTATTACTCAGGATCTAAAAACAAAGTTGGAGAAATGTAGCTATAGTACATCTCGGCCTACTCTCTTCTCTTCTCCTTTTGGAATATGTATTAAATAAGTGTAATTCAAAAGATACATAGCTAATACAAAAACATATAAAGCCACATTAGTTGTAGTAAAGCAAGTTTAAGGCACCAAGTAACGACTATTGTCTCAAGATAGTAATCGGGTCTATGTTTAAGTACATTCTGGATATAATGTGATATTATTGTTACCACAGTAATATTAGAATGAACAAAGTCACAAGGTAATCACCTCCATATATCACTATAACATCTAATACAAACAAAACTTTTATTCCCATGTGATTTTATGCGAAAATTGACTTATTTTAGTGCTATTTCGTTTAATATAAAATGAAGATTTCCCAAGAGCGATGCTTAAAAAACTTAGTGAGTTAGCGAAGGGGACGAAACACAAAAGTTTGAGAGCATCTGCTACAAAGTTCCACTGCATGCAAGAAAAAGAAGGCAAAAAAAATAAAATAAAAAGCAAAAGTTGTTGAGCGTCTGGCTAATGTTGATTCAGGGTCTTTATTTTGTCCTTTGTTTGGAAAAGGGACGAATTGAGGTTGGGTGTAAGAGAAACATTGTATGTATATTAAACGTTAATTTTGTTTAGTGTAGGCGGTATATAAGTCTGCCTTTGTTAGTTCGTATATTGATAAATATACATACATACATATATTATAAGGCACTAGTTTCTGTCCGCGCCTTAGCCTTTGTGAAACCCATAGGTACCTACATATACTGGAAAAAGAAAAATTACTTAAATTATTTTAATTTAGAAGATAGCCTGTACGTGTGCGAAGTTTGACTGTGCAACGCACACCTTAATAAACTATAGCATTCATAATATTAGTACGATAAAATATTTTCAATGTTGGTAGGTACAAAATTAACAAAAACGTGTTTAAATTTTTAATATAATGAGGAGCTTATGAATTTATCAGTTGATCAAAAAACGAATACAATTTCGATTCCATTATAACCTCGAGAATGGCGTAGATCCTGTGTAAATTTACAATCGTCCTAGAGAAATGACGGCAATTTGTTTCGAATACATTACGAGCAAATCAGAAATTATTCACAGTCTGAAATCACGGACGTATTCGTTTGCAAATACATTTCTCCCTTTTTCTCACTACTGTAAAAATTCTCTTGATGCGGTTTCTTCGAGTTACAGAGTTTCACGGTTAATTAAACGGTATCAAAGCTAAAAAAATGTACTTTTATTTCTGTTTAAATGCTCTTTTGATTGGTTTGTAATTTATACCCACTTTCAATATTTTGTTTATCGTTTCATTTCAGTTTGTGTGGTTGTAGCATTTTTCAATTAATGGGTATTTTGACGAAACTGTTTGAATTGGTGTTATTTTCTCAACGAGTTGCGTGGATGTTGAGAATTTTGTTCTTGTTACGGTTCTAAGCTGTGTGAGCACGATCACTGTACAAGGCGCCATTATTTTTTAGCCTTGCATAAAAGAATGAAGAAAATTTTACGTTTAATGTGAAAAACCGTTGAGAATAGAACACGCTAGCTGCCTACTACAGATTTCCGGCTTCTTATTTTAACTATTAATAGCTTTTGCTCGCGGCTTCGGTCAGTCGAAGACATTATTTTTTTCTGGACCAAAGGTACTCTATATTATTTTCTGTATCTCTGAGACTATATATGCGAAATTTTATGACGTTGAGGCGTGAAAGATTAAAGAAAGAAAGAATCATTTATTTTTAAGAATACAGTAACAAACAAACAATCAAACTCACCTTCGCATTTATAATATTATAAAACTATAACTTATAACTCGATGGCGTAGTGGTTAGTGTAACTGACTGCCACGCCTGAGGTCGTGGGTTCGATTCCCGCACAAGTCAAACATTTGTGTGCATGAACATGGATGTTTGTCTTGGTCTGGGTGTTTCTATGTATAATATGTATGAATTTACAAAAAAAAAAAAGTATTTATGTATGCTTATCCATTGTCTAGTACCCATAGTACAAGCTCTGCTTAGTTTGGGCTAGATGGTGTTGTGTGTATGTGATAGAATATTATTATTATTATTATTATAAAGATGCTATGATTGTTTGTACATTTAAGGTATTTATAAAAGTTTAACTCAGGTCACGTAATTAAGGATTTCTAATCAGAAATGAAACTATATTTTTCCTTACTGAGCAGCGATAGCTCAGTGAGGAGATCAACAGATTGCAATGCAGAGGGTCTCGGATTCGAACCCACGTCGCGCACCTATGACTTTTCGAAATTATGTGCGTATTGATTGACAATTATCGCCTGCTCCGTGCTTCGGAGAGCACGTTAAGCCGTCGGTCCCGGCGGCCATGAACATCTATGGCAGTCGTTATTGGGAGAGTGTCGGCACAAAAGATCTCACTGGGTCAAAGTGTCGCCGGTCTGCACTGACTGGCCCCCACATAAGATACATACATACATACATATTTTTCCTTGTGTATGTTTAATGTGTATAAACTTCAAACTAGCAAAACAATTGGTTGCTTAGAATTGAAATTAAAATTTAAACCACGTTTTATCTAATTCCATTCGATAATGGTGTACTAACAGCTAAACGGCAACGTCTTTTATATATAAGTGACTCAAGTCATTATTGTGGTAGGTGTAAAAGCATAAATCTTTTATTAGTTTATTTGTGCTGTAACTTCTTTTAACTGACGTACTGTAGTAGGCTTTACAAGGAAATTAATGAATTCTTCTTTACTGAGAAAACGATGTACTGATAATTTTTTTATATAATTAGTATAGAATGTACTATAATATATATGTACATGTACATATATAATTATTATACATGTTACATACAAATACACATCTATTGCCCGCTGGCAAAGGCTAGGATTTCCACTAATTACTATCTTGACTTATCTCTCTTGCTTTTACCACTTTCATAACTTTTTTAAATTTCTGTTCGTTAGTTTCAAATACTTGGGTACACTAAGCCTTTCTTTGAAAGCTTTTTGATTTGGTCAGTGAACGTTCTGTTATGCCCGGTCCTCTCTATGCCTAATGCTTACCAGACTTGACTTTCGTCTTACTCAGCACTTTTAGACCATAGCAACGATATTCTCATACTATACCTCACTCTCTGTCCGATCTCCGAGCTGTTCACTTGCTTTTCATTTTCCATGTTTTTTAATTAATATAATTTATCTTCAAGGCCAACAAAATCTTTTTTTTAAAAACCTAAATTCGGTCAGAGCGCGTAATATTTGGTGGCAGCGGTGGGATTAGTAAAAGTCCCTCGGAAACGTCTCCCTTCCGTGTTAAAATTAAAGTTCTATTACGAATAATTACCGAAATCGTGCTTGACCTTGTGAAGTGAAAACTGACTGTAAGCCAGAAAAGTGGTCTTATATAAATATAACAATTCTATCGCTCGTGTGAAGTTATCAGCAGTGCTACAAATCCTGTGGTTCACCTCTGTGCCAAACCCAACAGCCAAAAATAAATATTAAGTACTTACCAACCTCTTTGAATAAATAAGCGAAAATAGAGAGAAGACGCGAAAACCTGTAAGAAGAAGACCTTGAGTACTTACCCTTGTATCCAGTTGACGAAACGTACTCACAATCACCAAAATCGTTTCATGGTCACCGTAGCCCAAGGACAGCCTTGCTTGCCTGTCGCCGTACAGTCGCCATCGTGCCGAATCTCCGCTACAATACTGAAAGGACCTCCTGTGACCCGAAATTATTTAATAATGTTCCTGCCAATCCTGTGAGTTATTTTATTTCTATATCTTTGAACTGTGTTAGGTCGTGATTGAAAAAACTTTAGTTTTCACCGTGTTTTAAGCCTAAAAAACATATGATATACGATAGAAACTAAGTTTAACACAAGCCAGTTTTGTTTATATTACTATTTTTGTGAATTCTTGTACACATTTCATCGTCTTATCATCCTAATAACGATTATTAATTTCTATTCCATATTTTAAACCTTTGTTATAAACTTACAAGTTACCGTGAGCAGTGTTATCGTCCGTCGCCCACGTATTAGGTGGCCGAGCTTTAGAGAATAGATAACGGTGTAGTACAGTGCACAGTTTAAGCTCATCTTATAACGCAAGTTATAACCTTGAGACACACGTTAAATAATTAACAACCATTTACCATTGGCAGTATTTAATAATTTTTATATTATTCAAATATGAGTAAACAATCAAACCCCAAGGAAGAGAATGCCTCTGCGTCTGGCGAAACTTTTGAAGTAAATATAAACTTCTTGATAAAATTTATCTCGAAATTTGACGGCACTCGAGAATTACTTAACCCATTTCTAAACAACTGTAGAAACGCCATAGAGTTAGCCACCGCCGTTCAAAAACCAATTTTATTCAAATTTATACTCAGCCAGTTAGAAGGCAGAGCGCAAACCGCGTGCTCTTTGAAAGAGTTTGATGACTTTGAACAATTCGAAAGCTTTTTACAAAATCTATATGGGGACCGAAAACACTATACCTACTTGCTCACGGAATTACAAGAATGTAGACAGGAACAAAAAGAGACGGTTAACCAGTTCGCCTTACGAATTGAAACTTGTTTATCTAAACTACTGTCCGAAATTAATTTAACGGTACCAACTTCAAAGAGAAAGACAGAAAAGAAAGGAGAACTGGCTGGCCGTGCCGCCGCTATGGAAGATCTAGCTCTTCATACTTTTGTCACCGGACTTCATCCATCAGTGTCAACAATAATACGCTGTCGCGAACCCGAATCTTTATCGGATGCCATTAGTTACGCTTGCGAAGAAGAAAAAATATTTTTGAGCTCTCGAAAACATTTGATGACATTTCAAAATCGTGACAATGTAAAATATACCCGTGATAATACTAAATACTCAACTCAAAATCAAGGTCGATCCCAACCCCCCAAATTTCAAGGTGGTGGCCCAGTATATAAAGGTGCCATAATCTGTAGATATTGTAAAAACATTGGGCACAGCATCGAAAATTGTAGGAAGCGCCAGTTTAATAATAACCGTAACCGTAATCTTAACGAATATCAACCTGGCCCTAGTAACAATAATACCGACCGTCCCCGTGACGTGAAATATATGCACGAGACGTACTCGTGTATAAACCGCGATGACAGTCAGCCTGGCGAACAATCTAATAACAATTTAAACTATTAAAATTTCCCGATGAGTGTCGCACGGGAAATGTAATTACAAAAGCCGACACAATACGTTCTAATTCCACTGTTTCCGTTACTAAATCCACTGTTTCCGATACTAATCACGCTGCTTCTTGTTCAAGTTCTAAATCCACTGTTTCTCGTACTCAATGCACTGAATCATTCGCTGAATCCACTGTTTCAACCGTAAAGCCTGCTACATCACTTGCCAAATCCTACGTTCATGCTACTAAATCAAAATATACCATTTCCAATCCTAAACCCGCTGTTTCCCAAACTACCTCTATGATATCAATCGATAACAATAAACATACTATTTCATTCGCTGACACTGTATCTGAAACGAAACTTTCTACTTCAAATGTCAACAACCGAATTCAAAATGATAATAAAATTTATGAGGTGATGTCTAACGCCACAAAACGATCCCTACCACATATTGTAATAAAAAATGATATTGCTAATTCTCCGTTAAAATTCCTGATCGACTCTGGTTCAATGGTTTGCCTTATTAAACAATCTTCTATCGATAGAATGCCCTCGCTAGGAGGAAAACAAATACTACTTAAGGGTATAGATGCCGGTGATGACACAATACGAACTGTAGGTAATGTTCAATTAATTATTCTACCAGATCCAAAAATAACATACGAATTTCATGTCGTTAACGAAATTAGCCTATCATACGATGGAATTATTGGAAGTGATTTACTAAACGATCTTGATTGCACAATCGATTACAATAAACATATTTTAAAAATTAAAGATACTAAGTTTGACCTCATTTTTAGTCATCCCGTATATACTATTCAGCCAAGATCAGAAACTATAATCGAATGTTCTGTTGCTAACCCCGAAATAACAGAAGGTATTGTATTGGACCAATATATCCATGAAGATTTATTAATTGCAAATTGCATAGTTTCTGTAAAAGAAAACAAAAGAATAAATATTTCAGTTGTTAATATCTCTGAATCACCTGTGACCTTATCATCTAATTTAAATATAAATCTCATTCCAATAAGTCCCTCGATTAAGTCGTATTGTTTCACTTCCACCGTAAGTAACGAGGCTAACGCCTATGCTAGGACACAAGAAGTCCTTAATCTTCTCAGAATTTCTCACCTTAACACTGAAGAAGCTAATGCTCTTTACGATGTTTGCTCTAATTTCTCAGACATTTTTCATATACCTGGTGACAAACTTTCGCATACAGATGCATTAAAACATAAAATAATAACAACCGCTCAGAATCCCATAAATGTCAAGTCTTATCGGTTCCCAGAGGTACACAAACAAGAAGTGAATAAACAAATTGATCAAATGCTTGGCCAAGATATTATTAGACATTCCACATCCCCATGGTCGTCCCCAATCTGGATAGTACCCAAAAAGTTAGACGCTTCTGGTGAACGCAAGTGGCGAATAGTTATTGACTACCGCAGATTAAACGACGTAACCATTGGTGACAGCTACCCAATCCCGCAAATTTCCGAAATTCTAGATCAGCTCGGTCGGAGCAAATACTTTTCCACTCTTGACCTTGCATCTGGATTCCACCAGATCCAAATTGACATAGAAGATGCGCCTAAAACTGCCTTTAGTGTACCTCAGGGTCACTTCGAATTTACAAGAATGCCATTTGGCTTAAAAAACGCTCCCGCTACTTTTCAGCGATTGATGAATACAGCTCTATCAGGCCTTCAAGGTGTGCGCTGTTTTGTATACCTTGACGACATCGTAATTTATTCACATGACCTTGGTACACACGTAGAAAACCTCTCATTAACCTTCCAAAGACTTCGAGATTTTAACCTAAAACTCCAGCCAGATAAATGTGAATTTCTCCGACGTGAAGTCGCTTACCTTGGCCATGTAATAACCGAAAATGGCGTAAAACCGAACCCTGAAAAAGTCAAGGCTGTAACCCAGTTTCCAACACCTAATAGTCCAAAGGACATTAAATCCTTCCTTGGCCTCGTCTCTTACTACCGCCGTTTTATACCAAACTTTTCCAAAATTGCTAAGCCACTAACTCATCTCCTAAAAAAGGATACCTCTTTCTTGTGGGAGAACCAACAGCAGCTATCTTTTGATGAATTAAAATACAAACTCACCTCTGCTCCCGTGCTTATATACCCGGATTTCTCTTCACCTTTTATCTTAACATGCGATGCTTCTAATCATGCAATTGGCGCCGTTCTGAGTCAAGGCCCGATTGGCAAAGATAGGCCAATAGCCTATGCCTCTCGCACCCTTAACAAAAGTGAATCAAATTATAGCACCACAGAAAAAGAACTCCTGGCTATAATTTTTGGATGCAAAACTTTCCGTCCATATCTCTATGGACGGAAATTCCAAATTATCACCGATCACAGGCCCTTAAAATGGCTCTTCAATCACAAAGATCCCAGTAGCAAGTTGCAGAGATGGCGGCTAAAATTAGAGGAGTTTGATTATGAAATCGCCTACCAAAAAGGTAAACTCAATGCAGCAGCTGACGCATTATCCCGCTATCCTGTTAACCCTATTAACGAAGAAATCCTCAACCTCGACGATAACATCAGCCCATTTAATGACAACCTCAACTTTGACTTCAGTCCTCCAAACTTACCTGATTTAACACAAAATCCTTTAACTGAATCCCAAGCTGCTCCGGGTCCTAGCTCCATCCCAAGTGGAAATCCTGAAATACATGCTAATCCTGAAACAAATGACAATCATAACTTACCTCTAACATCTCACATGGACCCTCCGCTGTCTCCTACATCCGATTCACCTGGAATCATTCCAAATTCCCAAATTCCCACCAATGATCCTTTAGAAATTCTTGACATCAACGACGATAATTATTCCCAATTCCTAAGAGCAATGAACAGTAAAAATTTTGAGTCAAATGCCAAAATCTTAGAATCCAACTCTAGTGTACTTACTAGCTCTGATAAAATACTTGTTATCCCCACCTCCATTGACCTTGATGAAAGTAACCTACACGTTGAAGAAATTTTAAATGACGTAACTAACAGAGAGGAAATTCTTAATAAAGAAAGAGTATTGTATTCATTTCTAAAACTCGAATACAAAAATAAAGTCGTGTATCTACTCCTTACTAAAGTTAATCATTTTGATAATGCTACTTACGAAGATCTATACAATAGTCTAAAGAATCTACGTAATGAACTAATTGTGAATTCACCAACTAATATAAGCATTACAGATTTCAAGAATCCTTTTGAATCTCATTCACACACCAAACTATATAATATTATATTATACTTATTCCATAATGTAGATATATTCGTAACCATTTATCGTAACGCTATTATCTTTCCATCTTTAAGTGATATAAAAAAGATTTTAAAAGAAAATCATGACATACCCGTTGCAGGTCATTTAGGAACAATCAGAATGCTAAAAAGAATTCAAGAAAGATATCATTGGAAAGGCATGCGTAACGATGTAGAAAATTATGTCAGATCATGTAAACTTTGTCAAGAAAATAAAGCACTCCGAAAAGTTAATCGCGAACCCATGAAAATCACTACAACTTCTACAGCTCCATTTCAACGTGTCGCCCTGGATATAGTGGGACCATTGCCTGAAGCAGGTCTTGCAAAACTAAAATACATACTAACGCTCCAGGACGACTTAACAAAATTTTCTATAGCTTACCCTATACGATCTACGACTGCAGAAGAAACTAGTGACTGCCTAATTCACTTTATATCTTTATTTGGCATACCAAAAACTATACTTACCGATCAAGGTACAAATTTCACTTCCGACCTTTTTAAAAGAACCTGCGACTTTTTAAAAATTAAGCAGTTGTGGTCTACTCCATATCACCCTCAGACGCAAGGCGCTCTTGAGCGCAGTCACTCGACTCTAAAGGAGTATCTCAAGTCGTTCGTGAGTGACGATCAGGACGATTGGCATCGTTATGTCTATACCGGTATTTTGACCTATAATACTACCGTTCATTGCACTACTAATTATACGCCTTACGAACTACTCTTTGGACAAAAACCCTTAATTCCAGATTCCGTCTATGATTCTTCATCTGATCCTACCTATCCCGAATACTTGAAAATGCTTATTCATCGATTTAAACATACACGACAGAAAGCAATCGAAAACATTAATAACTCTAAGGAGAGATCAAAGAAATACTACGATGTTCAAACGAGACCTAAACGATATCAAATCGGTGATCTTGTATACCTTCGTAATCACCTGCGACTTAGAAAAGCGTTGTCACCACAATGGAAAGGGCCTTATAAGGTAATTAAAGTTCACGACAATAATACAGTAACATTACTCATTAATAGGCGCCATGTTATACACCATTATGATCAAATAAAATTAGCAACACCTCGTTCGGCGTAATCGGTAACATTATTATCATATTCAAATTTTTCAGGACTACTCTACTATTTCTTCCCGCGTCACTCTCCACCCAAGAGCTTGTTCAACAACTGGATAAAAGCCCTGGGATATATTTTAATCCTATAAGTACTATGAAAATAATTAGTGACCACGCTTACTTTGTTATTCCAGTAGATTTAAGTTTTATTAAACCACATCTAGATAATATAAATACTATTTTAGGAACATCTAGGTTTATGTGTCACCAAAATGAGGCCATCAAGGATTTTCAATGTTATAATATGCTACAACCTCTCTCTACACTCTACGATGATATTGCTCGCGATTACAATGCTATATCACATCTAATCTCATCTAAGTCAAAACGATCAGCCTGGATTTCTGGAATAGGTTCGATTATGAAAAAAGCATTTGGAGTAATGGATGAGGAAGACTATGAAATGTATAATGATGCTATTCAAAAATTATATTCAAACGAAAAGCAATTAACGTTTTTAATGAAACAAAATATAATTATTTCTAAATCTGCAATCATTAACTTCAACGATACCCTTTATACTATTTCGAAAAATGAAGCTTATTTGAATGACGTCATTGACCAATTAACCGTAAGTCTAAAGAATATAACTGTAACTACTAATGAATTAATGCTTAGAAATAAAATTAATGAAGTAATTAACGCATTACACGCAAGTTTACTTACCTTATCATTTAAGGTCGAAGATATTATTAATTCTGTAATTTCTGCTAACAGTAATACTTTGCATCCTGCTATCATAACGCCGAAAGAATTATTTCATGAATTAGAAATAAACTCTAGGCACTTACCTAAATTTAGAGAACTGCCGTTAGACTTAGATATAAATAATATAATCCTACTTTTAAGAATATCTGAAGTAGTCCCTTACTACAATAGTAATAAGATAATATTTGTTTTAAGAATACCTCTTGTTTACCAGTCTGATTTTGATCTTTATCAAGTAATACCAATACCTGTACCACATGATACCAATTCGCCTGATTCTTATGCAATGATTGTACCGACAACCAATTTTATTGCTCTTAATAAAGAAAAGTCGGCTTATTGTACTCTTAAAGACACAACATATTGTAAATCTTTAGATAAACATGTGATGATATGTGACATCTCTAATATATTATCAGTTAGTTCGGAACCTATATGTGAAATAGAATTATTAACTAAATTTGTAAAAGACTTGCCGTCTCAATGTGAAACTAAATTTATTTACGGTAATGTTAACATTTGGCAAAGTCTTGGCTCTAATAAATGGGTTTTTGTACAATCTCGAATTACGAAATTGTCTATTCAATGTTTGTCTAATATAACTGAAATAACTATAAGCGGTACAGGTTTGTTAAACCTTAAACCACAATGTACTGCATTCTGCAAAAATATTAGACTATTATCTATGTCAGAATTAACATATAATATAAGAAGTAATGAAATTAATTTAGATTTTAACATAATACAAGATAAGTGTTGTACATTAAGTAAATTTAATGAACTTAAAGTTAATGTTTCTACGTCCACTATTACAAACATCGATTTACAAGGTTTAAGACATCTCAAAAGCCTTACCGATGTTACGGATAAAACCCTTGATGATTTAAGTAATAATTTTACAACTAATGTAATATCTCATACTAGTTTATCTCTTTCAACGATTATATTAATTCTAGTAATTTCATTCCTAGCATTTCAATATCGCAAACTAGTTTGTAAAAAATGTAATAAACTGGATACAAATCCAGTAGAACCTGACGAGATAGAAGTCCAAACTACTCGTCCTAGAATAAGAATTATCTAAGTTAAGTTCTTTAATGTAGTAGCTCGGCTAGATCATTATTATGTTAACCTTTGCTTTCCCTATCTTTCCATCTCCCTATTTTTCAGTAAACTTACCTGTAAGGGTAAGTTTATTCTTGGCCGGGGAGGTGTTATGCCCGGTCCTCTCTATGCCTAATGCTTACCAGACTTGACTTTCGTCTTACTCAGCACTTTTAGACCATAGCAACGATATTCTCATACTATACCTCACTCTCTGTCCGATCTCCGAGCTGTTCACTTGCTTTTCATTTTCCATGTTTTTTAATTAATATAATTTATCTTCAAGGCCAACAAAATCTTTTTTTTAAAAACCTAAATTCGGTCAGAGCGCGTAATAGTTCGATTAGGTCATCACAGTCTTATAGGAACACCTTTTACGCTTAGTCAGTATGACCGGGATGTCCTCATCTTTCTCCGAGTGAGTCCGAAATAATCCCTTCGCCCTGCGGAGGGAATGCGTCGAAGTATTACACCAAGTAAAAATAAAAAATAAATCGTCATCCTAGTTTTGGTTAATCTTGTATTTCATTTTTAATATGGCTAAAACCTTAACTGATTTAGTGAAATCTTTACAATAATTTTATTGTTATTAGAACAGAAGTAATATGTTACATATGGAATATGGCTATGGTGGGTTCCGGGGCATGCAGGGGTGCAGGGTAATGAGGAGGCTGATGAATTAGCTAGGAAGGGCTCAGAGCAACTATTTGTAAGCTCGAGCCATTCATATGATTCTCTGAGAGTACCGTCAAGGCAGCTTTGAATGCACATGGCAATTATAACACAGGCTAGAGTGGATGGCCCTTAAGGGTCTGAAAAACTCCAAGAAATTCATTGCAAACAGAACCACGGGCTTCACCCGGAAGTTCTGCGGGTACAACAAGTGCCAAATACGCCTGCTCACAGGAGCGTTCACTGGTCATTTTGGCAGCAATGACTTCCTGTGCAGATTGAGATTGGCAAACATTTTGATCTACAGAGCCTGTGGTGAACAGGATGAGTCCATATCACACCTACTTCGTGAATGTGTCGCGTTGCCTGGACTAAGGATAGGTCTGATGGAATAGGCATATCCGAACCCTGCAATTTTCGTGCGTACACTTCAGAGGGAGAAGCCCTCTGAAGAGTACGCTGTGACTGATGCAGTACATTCATAGGGAGATAGCTCAAGGATAGATCTAGGGGCCGACACAAAAGATCCCACTCAGTCGAAGTGTCGCCGGTCTACACTGACTGGCCCCCGAATAAGATAAGATAAGATACATATGGAAGCTTAACCTCTATATTAAATCAATAAAAGTCAACTGGGGTCACGATCTTCAACGGACCTACCGACCGACCATTTGATTTTTAGGTCGTAAAACAATTTCTAAACCAATATCTTGTCCACAGTTGTGTGGCAGGACTGGCAAGTCCACGTGACGTCCACTCCTGCGGAAGCGGGAGGGCCGGCGCTCCTCACGTGCGTAGCTCCAGCTGCTCTTAGAGAGCATGCCTCCGTCGCTGCCTGGTACAGAGATGACTCTGTGTTACCTGCTGCTGATCATATGTGTAAGTCGGGTCTTAAAATTATCTTATTGTGTGATTTTGTAAATTTTGGTCTGAATCTAGAAGTTCTTTCTTTTAATGTTTTTAAATGCATTGCAATTGGTTCATGAAATATAGCTGAGACGAGTGTTTTGTTTAATTAAAAAGTAATTACCTCTATACATAAATATATAATAAAAATATTCCATTGCACAAACACCACATATTGATCGGACATCGTTTTTGTTTAACTAGTAAGTCATAATTTCATATTTAAAGTGACACGAGGACACTAAATTCTGACAGCTAAATAAATAAAAATCACAATATCATTTCGGTATCACACAAAATCAATTCGGTGTTAATATTTTGGTTGCTTGGAACATTTTAAGAAAAGTTTGCAATGCAAACGCTAATATGTTTGGTCACGGTATTACATGTTTCCTATTATAACAGACATGATCAGTGATCTTGCAAAATCAATTGTGGTATAACAAAAAGCAAGGATGATTTTGCAAAAAGAAACTGGCACAAGTTACAATAAATAGCTTTTGTAGAAATTGTTTCCAAGAAAAGTAACGTGCGGTGATTACGACAAAGTCATAACTCACAATTTTTTTATAAACTGGTATGTTTACTTTTACTTGAACTTATTTTTGTCTCTTACAGCCGGTGCCACCCTTTTGGTAGATGAGGGATGGAAGTTGATAGTGCGTTCAGTCCGCGTAGAAGACTCCAGAGCACAATACTCCTGTTCAGTTCTTGACTCCTTAACTGGTGATAGGCGAAGAAGTACTCCAATCAATATTGATGTTGCTCGTAAGTACTTTTGATTATTTTATGTATTTGAGTTATCAGTTTTGTGATATCTATATATTAATACGTGAAGCAAAATCTTTGTACCCCTTTTTATGAAAATTGCGTGGATGGAGGAGTATGAAATTTGGCACAGTTAAAGTTTATATGGAGAAGGAGGGGCGACTCCTAATATTTATATAAAATAGGCATTAGAAATACATTAAATTAATGAAAAAACACTACACGCACACAACCATGTATTTGACACATGCAGTCGAAGCGCGTAACTATGGTTACATATATCAATATATAATGACATATAGCAGCAATATCTTACAGGCAAATTTTGGTCGAATTTCGAGCAATAGGCGACCGCTAGTTTATATTATTATATAGTACATTTTAGATTAGAAACAGTACCTGTTTTCTGGATAATGGTACCCTATGTTCTTTTTTTGTTCCCCTGACGACGTGTATGCGAAATTTAATGATCATCGGTCGAGTAGTTAAAGCGTGCAGATGTAACAAATAAACAAACAAACTCACATTAACTTTTATAATATTAGTTAGGAATTCTATGATGTCTAAACCATTTTTGTAAATATTTAGTATTATAATTATTTGTGTTTTTGTAATTATGTTTTCTTTTTTAATTCGTTTGTAAATATATATTAGATTAATTCGTTTTGAAATGAATAATGTAAATATATTGTAAATGTTATATTCCAATAAATATAAGTTAGGTCTAGCCTTAGGGTATCGTTAGCCTTCGGGTTGCGGTCAAGTGGCAGCCGCTCCGTGTAAAAACTGATATCCAGTCAAATCTAGTTAGACTAGAAAAGCCGACCCAAGTGACTTGGGAATAATAAAGGCTAAGAGAGAAGATTAGTTAGGAAGTTAGGAGTTCAATAATGAATTATATTAATAAGAGAAGATATACTCAGTCAGCAGTGTTTGAGATTATTGCATGCAATATTGCTGACGAAGGCAGCAAAGATGTAGTAAATACTAAGGATTTAAATCACAGGTGTGCCCTCGGTGTACTTAGATCTCACGAAAAGCTGTCTACATTAAGAAGAATCAGCTCATTACACATTAGATAGAGATAGTGTATAATTTTCAATATGAGTGAGCGTGATATTACTTTAACGTGAATATACTAATGTAATGGGTGATTCATTTGGAGGTACTTTTTACAAAACAAAAAAATTAAATAAAAATGTATCGGGTTATTTTTAGTTATTATATAAAAGAACTATTTTGTACATTTATTTTTTGAAGATTATTTATTTCAAATGTTGGCCGCAACTGCGGCCATTCTGCCGTTCCAATGTTCGATGGCGCGACCAAACATTTCGGTTGGTATTTGGCGAATAACGCGAGTAATGTTGGCTTCCAGTTGTTCAATCGTACCCGGCTTATCCATATAGACTTTGGACTTAACATAGCCCCAAATTAAAAGTCTAGGGGTGTGATGTCGCAGGATCTAGGCGGCTAACTCACCGGTCCGAAGCGCGAAATTAACTTATCACCAAATTGTTCACGCAATAAAGCAATGGTTTCACGTGCTGTGTGGCATGTGGCGCCGTCTTGTTGGTACCAAATGTTCTGCAGATCACAGGCTTCAATTTCAGGAAACATGCGTTGTTGTAAACGGCGCCGGATCGATTCTTCGCGGTCATCGCGTACACTCAGCTACCGCTGCAATATTTTTAATCACAACATGCTGGATGTGGTCTATTTGGTCGTTTATTATCCAATAATGTAAATTGGCTTTCAAACTTTTCAATCGTATAGCGAATCGTGCGTTCGGTAGGCCGATTATGTGGACCATAAGTTGCTCGAAGTGCACGAAAGACATTCCTCGTAGAACGCTGATTTTCGTAGTACAGCTGAATAATTTGTAGACGCTGCGCGGGGCTAAGTCTTTCCATGACAAAATGTCAAACTGTACTGAACAAATTACCATAAAATGTTAACACAATACACCCTTCATCTGACAAAAAATCCATAGACAAAAAAGTACCTCTAAATGAATCACCCGTTATTTATAATTGACATATCATGTTGGCATAGTGTGTATAAAATGACATAACACCCCAAAAAGTGACTAGGTATATTTAAACGTTTTAGCATCTATGATTGTAAATATTTGGTAAATACGGTTCGAATATATGAGTTTATAATCTAAGATATTATCTATTGCTAGACGGTAGCTAATACCCACGAGAGGTATACCCGTTCGGTAATAGAAATGTGTAATGCAATGGTAACATTAAATATTATGAGTAAAGTTAATTTCAGGCTATTGTGGTGAGGTCGTGTGAAGCTATGACAAATTATTTGGACAAGCACTATTTGGACGAAGTTCTTCATAGATATTTACTTATGGCTATCCTATGACGAATAATAAAGATAACAAATGAAACATTGGTTATTATTAGACGTCATTGGCTCGCGTTAATGTAGATATTTTCTTTGTTGTCGGGGACCAGGTCCCCCAATTATGTGTGTAAATTTTTATTGTCCTTGTGGGACCCGCCACGTCCATCGGCGGGTCAAACCTTTGGCGGAGTCGCGATTCGAATGCAAGAGCGATCCGCGCGACCCCGCCATAAGGGTGTGAGGAACACCGCGGTGGTTTTAGTCGGTTCAGCCCAAACATATGGGCTGGATCCCGGCATATCCCCATCGCCCGCCCCAAAACCGGCGATGGGGAATGTGATTTGCACATTTACTGGCGTTAAAAAAAAAAGATATTTTTAATACATTTTTTATATCAAGGATATAAATTTATTGAAAATTATGGGAACAGTCAGCATCAGCATGAAAGCGTACAAACAAACAAACACACATTCACCTTTATATTAAGCTAGAATTTGCGCGGGCTACTTGCATCCATTAATAGGTTCCCTGTCCGATGAATTACTTATGATGCATAACAATAGATTTTCTCTTGTGTCTATCACAGTACCTACAGCAAAAGGGTTAGACATACAGGCTGTTCGCTAAAGTGACCCGCAGCAATCGTTTGCACACTGCATACAACCCGCGCAAGTGCCTTAACCTGCGTATGTTGCCCGCATTATGTATGAAAGCCATGAAAAAGGTTTTAGGATTGGCAATGACACAAACTTATAAATTTAGTATAAAATTGATAGACATATCCTCAAAAATAAATTAGTTTTACAAAGGGTCACTGAATACTAAGGAAGTTTAAATGAAATATTTATTTCGTAGAAATCGTCATCATCATTTATAATTGCTGTAATTAAATTTTGACATCTCCTTTGTAACTTTGACACCGAAAATATTTGTTTTAAGTAAAATAAAAGCATACCAAAATTAATTAGTATGTTTTGATTTTAATTTCAACGAATCCAATTTAAAGGTTTATTTTTAAAGCAACAGAAAAAAGTGTCAAAGACAACACGTATAAGGTGTGTATATTTTTATAAAAGCTGAATATATTTTCACCGGGTCAAAATGAAATTTTCCCTTAAAATACAACGCTTTTGAAACTTTATTTCTTGCCTTCATCATTTCAGCCAAAAGACGTCCACTTCTGGACATAGGCCTCCCCCAAGGTTTTCCACACAGACCGGTCTTGGGCCACCCGCATCCAACACTACTTGCCGTAGAATATTTTAAATTGTGTATTACTACTACTTGTTAAGCGTTTCGTAAGAACGAGCCGTATATTTGCGTTTAAGTTGTGGGAAGTTCGATTATCGAGTCAAAATGTAATCGCGGGTTTCTGTTAGAATTTTTTCAGTAGAAGCACGACGCTTAAATGTTTGTCCAGTTTTCAACTATAAGTTTGCCTATTATAAGATTCGGGTTAATAATATAGGTAGCAAAATGTGGGTGTAATTACGGACTGTAATATTGTATTTTATTACTCTAAGTTATGTTATAAATGCTTTGTTTGTTTGTTACGCTTTCACGCCTTAACTACTCGACCGATTATCATGTAATTTCGCATACTCGTTTTCAAGGGTACAAAAATAAGAGTATATATATAACTGGGACATTTATTATTGTATATTATAAACGTCCCAGTTAGCTTATGTCTTGTCTCAGATAAAAAATGCATAGTAAGAAGATGATCCGTCTAAACTAGTCACTTTGTTCCAGCTATGAGTGTCGCGTCAGCGCCTCGTAGTGTATCGCACGGCCAGTGGGAGGCTGTGGTGCGGAGGGGCGGTGACGTCACACTGCCCTGTCTTATCCATGCCAACCCGCCACCTATCATCGGGTAAGTACTAATATTGAAGTTTCAAATTGGTTTTCAGGACTTTTTTTGTTATAGTTCACAAAATAGTACCTTATACTTTAGTTTTTACAAATGTGAATCTCATTCTGTCTTAAAAGTATTCAATTCAATTCAATTAGTTTATTGCACTCCATAATGTATTATTTATAATTTTATTAGTATGTGTTATTTTATTTCCAATATATTATCAATTATTACTACACTAATAAAGCTAATATGTTTAAAAATGTATTAAATGAGACTAAATAATTATAAAAAATACTAATTTACAAAACGAGTTTAGGCGTTGTAGAATTCGTCAGCATCGCTGGTAACTGGTCACATGTCCAGAAGACTGGCAGCATTGTCACGTTTAATGTCAATGCTGATTCTTTGGGTCAAGAAAAGACCAGCCATCTGATCACGCGAAGTGTCGATTAGGCGTTTTGCGAGCTTAGATATTGTCTCATATATTTTTACTAAAGAAAGTAGGATTTTAATAATTTTGAAATTAAACACGTGATTTACATAATATTGTCTTCTGTGCTGTACAATGTGAAAATTGTTACACTACTACTACAATTAAACTATATTTATTCTTAAGTTTTCAAAATTATGTAATAAAGTGTCAAATAAACAACGCGATAAAATTCGTATATAGTAGTTAAATTTCAATGATTAAACAAGTGTTTAATTTCAATGTATAACATTCGCGTAAACATAAGATAATATTAAATAATAGTATTTCTCAGTGAAGATAAAGGAATTAACTACTTGTGTTCTAATTTTGGTTATACACAAAATACACTAATGTAAACATGTCACAAAAATCAGAACACACATTGGTGGTTAAGGTTTTAGGTAAGTATAACAATATCATACCTAAAATATAACAATAATATTTATAATAAATATATTTTACAGGTATATTTCTATACTATTCATATAGATTTATCAATTACTGATTCATAGAATTCATTTGCTTGCATATTTCTATTCTATTCATTATTTCTTCACTGTGATTTCTTCAGAATATATTTTCGTAATCACTTAGTAAATAATTATAATTATAAGGGTGTTGCTTATTTCGTGATATTATTCTATACTTCATAAATAATTAAGGCACGTTAAATTTAACTTGATATCTAACGCCTATAATGAAACAGGTGTAAAATAAACATTCTGCTCCTAAGTGGTTTACGGACACCTGTGAAGATAAATGCTTTAATTATATAATTTTGATTATTGTTCATTACTCTAATAAATGCTTTATTATAGTAATGAACGATGACTATTAATAAATTCTTGTACCCGAATAACATGCACAATTTGATCAAATTGAACGTATAACATGCGTGTTGTAAACAGCCGTCGCAAGTCGTCCGCGCAAGAAATCCGAATTGAGTCATGCTGTCATGCATGGGTATAGCCTGCAAAAGTAACTTTTTCATGAAGCTCCCGGCGCACAGTGATTCAGGTTTCATACAAAGGCGGTCATAAATACACAAATCCGTTATAAAAAGTATTTTATTATTTTACACGTTGGAATATATTTAGGTAAACGTAAATAATTAAAATTATAATATATTATATAAGTTAAAAAATTCTTAACAACATTTAGGTGTAAAAATGTCTCGCAGTAATTTTATTTTAGACGATCGATGTATCTAAAACATTTTATATTGCGAATTTTAATAGTAAAACTGTAAATAATGGTTATTTGTATTAACAATAACCACAAAAGAATAAAATAAAATAGCAAAAATACATAAAATAAGTTTATTTTCTAAATACAAACAACCTACAAACTATACGAAATATTGGCAAAATTACCTTTAAATACATAACAAATCTAAAACAGCTTTTGACAGTACACTCTTTTTTTTGACAGGTAACTTTCGTAGACCTGTTATGAAGGGATCTGAATGAAGAAGAAGCCTATTAATTAAATCAGTATTGGTCAAAATGCGACTCATTTTTCGCGTGTGATTTCTCCTAAATGATTTGATGTGTTTGTTAGTTGCTTCAGCTGCTTCTTCAGACAGCTCTCCGATTGACAATAAAGCGTGATCAATAACATTAGCACCATGAACTAGGACTTTGTGAACGGAAGCAGGCATGTTATACCACGGATACTCGGCAACTAATTGCCGAGCTGTCTCTAATGCGAACTCTTCGAAGTTCGTCTTATTAATGTTATATCCCGAATTCAAACAGTGAAGTATGATCCAGCAACGATCTAGGAGATCTTTCTTGATCCTAGTAATTTCAGCTGAAATTTCTGAGTTCGAAAAAACCGTCTGGCGGTATTACCATCGTTTGAGGTCCCGCTTCCGCCACTTTTGGGCTTATCCACTATAAGACCTAATCTTTCTCTAAATTGAGTCTGAATATATGTTTTTTTTGCTGCAACAAGAATTTTGTCATTTCAAGATCTAGCTTGCCATTTTTTAACATCTAACTTGTATGCGACATGAACAAAATATTCAAAGAAGCGTATTAACGCGTGAAGAGGTGATAAACCAAATTCATATTTACTCTCATCGACTTTCTTGTTTAAACATTTGTCAATTTGGTTCATTTCGCTGGGCAAGGCATTACAAATATAACATTTAGACGAGGAAACACTGCTAAGTGCATTACACACTTTGCCATCTACCATAGTAAATTGCAAGCAATGAGTAACGCGGTATTCCCGATCTTCTTTTTTGAAAACAGTTTGCTGTAAGTTACTTATTTTCTCTTTAAAATATGCTTCTTCCTCAACTGATACTGCAGTCGATTCTTTCAAATATCGAAAGCGTACAGGCCTACAGTATCTAGTTGACGAAGGACGAGGATTTTTCCACAAAACTACGGTATTTTCTCCAGTATCTAATTTCAAAACAAGCTGAAGTGGCACATATGAAGTAAGAAACAAGCTACCGTCTTCAATAAAGGCGTCAGAAAAACACTGTTTATATTCAGAATGCCCTGTACTGCCATCGAAACCCCATTTCCCTATCAAAGCTATCTTATCCTGGGATTCTTTAGGTACCCTATCCAAAACAACCTTTTGAGACTTGAGAATCCGATTGGCTGTATGATCTAATAAACTTTGAAGTTCGACTTCGGCAGATGATTCGCTAACAGTTATATCTGGAGGATAACAGTGTTTTTTCGATTCCACAACAATTTGGTAAGATGGCAAAATGCTTTTTGAAAACTTATTGTTTATAAATTTCTTTACTAATAAATATTGATGTCGAGTTAAGTGAGCTTCGACAATGAGCGATAAAACTTCGTTAGCATCGATTTCAGGAAAAGTTAATAAACTATCATCGGAAGCACTAAGCAATGAATGTACAAGAGAAGGATCTTGCTTAGACAAATTAGCTAATCTTCTCCTTTTTGTACGTTTACTGGTCTCGTCAAAGTTCATTTTCGGACGGCCAGACGATAAAGATGTTGATGCTTCAACTTCGTCAAAGTTCAGAGATACACGTACCTTAGTTCGCTCTACATCAATATTTTCAATTTCATGCAGCCAATCTGAACACATTTCTAAGAATTTAGATTTAGTATGATTCGACTTGGCCCAGTAATGAGAAATTCGTTTACATACATTCGTAATTCTAAGGCTTAAAGGTTCTAGGTTAATGTTTTCGATGTAATCAGAAAGGCATGATGTTTCAGTCAAAGTGTTCAGGACATGCTGTGATTTTTCATTTGGTTTACCCACTTTAGAGTACCAAATGTTAAAAATTGACATCCTCGATACAGAACATTTGAAAAATGTACCTGAAACAATATAAAAACTGAACTTAAAAAAATGACTTTATTTTTATTCTATGGGCATACATACTTTGACAGCCCACTAACGTAAGAAGAGGCAGGAAGAGGCAGATGAAACTTATAGCCCTTTATAAGGATGTTCTACTTATTCTAAAAAGATATGCTTCAAGAGCAGCAAAGTACAGCGAAAAGTTGTAGGTCCAAAAGATATAAATATACATCAGATTTTTTAAAAAGAAAACTACCCTCAATAATAAAATGATACAAAATAATATGTGCATAAAAAAAAAAAAAAGTGGTTGATAATAAAAGTACATACCTTGCTCTTGAACATCCATACCTTCACAATACGTAAACACTTGATTTGAAATGGTGACACTCAAAAACAACGTGATTAAGTTTTAATGACTCACACGTAGCGTTAATTAGTATCGCGATGCGCTCACTTCCGCTGCACAAAAGTGAATGATACCTTGACCTAATTACGTTGGTATTTATAGTTTTTGGAAGTATGTGAACTAGCTAATGACTTAATGAGGTGATCTTACTGGAGTAAGACAATGAAATTTTTCAATTTATGGCCTAGGGCGGAATCACAGTGCGGCGGTTACTTGCTTTGTCTAGGAATATATATAGGGCAAGTACTAAATGCATCAACAACTTACAATACTATTATACGAAAAAACGCAATATCACACAAAACAAATCTCGGCATATAAATTAATGGAAACTTAATGTTGCTATAATTACGATATACGTTATCACTGTGAAGACGTATTTTTTCATATCAATCAGAAAAAGTGGCATTTATATTGAACTCTAATTATAAGTCAGTTATATGGTATTAAGAGGTCCACTTATGCTGGATATCTCAGACGTAGACGGTGTTACGGATAATCAGCTAGATTATAATAATTTAAAGCTACAAGTAGTACTCTGAAAAATATAATCTATTTTATGGAAAGATTTACGTAATTATCCTCGAGGTAGATTTAATAAACCTTTGCCCAAAAGGTTTTCTTTTACGAAAATGTAATTACCAATTCTCTTTAGTACTTAATTATTTTTGTTAGAAGTTTTCTGTCTCAATGTAAATAATTAAAATAAATATTTTATTTCTTCGGTTGCTGATTAAATAAGATGGCGGTTATTAAAAGACACGAGTAAGGTCTTGTTGGTATTTAATTGTTAATTAAGCATTGAGGTTTTTAAATAGACGTGACTTTTACATCTTCATATTGAGTTTATTACTTTGATATACCCGCATAATGTAAACCTGTTGCCTAAATAACAAGAAATCAAAGTGTCAGCTTAAAATATACCCGATTAAGATTACAGGTAACGTAAATAATACACATCGATACTTAGTCAGCTACCTCTTAGCTGTCACATAGTGAAATGCGTAGACACCGTGTTATAAAGATAAATACGATTGCTTGCAACAAAGTGAATGGAGCTCTACGCGCTTTTATGAACAGTCGAAATGTATCCGAAAAGGCACGTTTGGCTGTTCATAGAGGACTATTAGTGCCCACACTTATGTATGGAAGTGAAAGTTTGGTACGGCACAAGAAGCATGAGAGCAGTATAAATGCTGTAGAAATGAGAGCGCTGAGAAGCATATGTGGTGTGACTATGAAAGATAGAATAAGAAATAGTGTGATTAGAGAGAGGTGTGGCATAAAAGTGGATATAGTGACAAGAATAGAAAAGGGTATGTTAAGCTGGTTTGGGCATGTAGAAAGAATGAACGAGGAAAGACTGACTAAGAAAGTTTATAAGGCTAGTGTGAATGGAACAGTCGCAAGCGGAAGACATAGGCGAAAGTTTTTCGATCAGATCGGAGGCGTTCTGGACAAAGGCCAGGTTAAGAGCACCTTGAACCGACGGGCGTGTATGAGGAATATGATGAAAGTGAATGAAGCCAGAGAAGTGTGTCAGGATCGTAGCAAATGGAAATCCGTAGTCTCCGCCTACCCCTCTAGGAAACAGGTGTGAATCTATGTATGTATGTATGTATACACAGTAAACCAGTAACACATTACCCATCTAGGAAATCAACGTAGAAACCCTACTCGTAATCGTACATAAGAATAAGTGAAATAGAATTACAATTAAAAACTGCTATTTAGAATTGGCTGATAGAAAAAAATTACTATATCACTTTATCGGAGTTGGCATCTTTTACAACAATACTTTTTTCTGGATGAAATGCTCTTTGTCCCCTTTTGTACCCCTGACATCATATACGCGAAATATTATGATGATCGGTCCAGTAGTTAATGCGTGAAAGCGTAACAAACCAACAAACAAACTCACATTCGCATTCATAATATTACGTTAGAATACCAACTCCGTAGTAATATAGTAACGACAGTATTTATTACTCAAATTGAACTACTTATTTCAGTCTAGACAGTACGCAATATAACATACTGACTTAGTCAAGCGAGAATGTACGAGAATCACATATTGAAAGAATAATATTACGTCTGTATTCTGAGGCTGAATAGACCGACTTGAATATTTTATTGCGAATGTTGTATGCTTTACTATCTAGTGTCGTATAATACAGTAGCTAAAATATTACACATAGCTCCTACGCTTTCTCATTTCTAAGAATAGCTGCACAGAAGCGGAGGCGGGCGAAGCGAAATTTTATAAGAGGCATGCGATAATGAAAGATATTAAGGTATACAACAAAAGAGTTAACTTACATATTTATACAAAAATAATAACCAGTGAGAAACGGCAATAAATTGCTGTAAAGAATATGCGAGTTTGAAAAAATGGTTCAAGTAATATGCAAAGGTCACGTGATACCACGTGACCTTGAGGTCAAAGGTCATAGTCATTTCGGGGGTATATCGACTATGCTGAGTCGAATGGCTTTGACCGCGAGTCTCTAGCTCTTACGGTTCTTGAGTTGAAAGATGGTACCACGTGACCTTGAGGTCAGAGGTCAAAGGTCATAGTCATTTCGGGGGTATTTCGACTATGCTGAGGCGAATGGCGTTGACCGCGAGTCTCTAGTTCTTACGGTTCTTGAGTTGAAAGTTGTATAATAGACAGACGGATGGACGGACAAAGCTGTTCTATAAGAGTTTTACCGAACTCTAAAAAGAATAAAAAGAAGTTAAAGTATATAAGGACTGATTTCATGAGCCCGTGGGATCACGGTTTGCTTCCCGAGCCGGACAAAGTGTTATTGGGTTTTTAATCAGGATTTAAATACATAGCTGGTGAAACGTGGCTGTAATAAATCTCTGTCATCCCCTCGTTACCCGCAACTCCGCATCACAGTAAAACCCTATGCCTTTACATAAACTGTGAGCTCATTTTATTTAAATCTTGTTTAGCCGTGAAAATGAAAACAAAGAGACATATCTACTTTCGTTTATATATTGAAGATATTTCCACGAATCAGTGAAAGGTCGTCCTGTTTATGTTATTGAAAAATGGTTTATAATGGAGAAATTTTATAGTCCTGATATTGACTGCGCGGGTTCGATTCCCGCACAAGTCAAATATTTGTGTGCATGAACATGGATGTTTGTCTTGGTCTGGGTGTTTCTATGTATAATATGTATGTATTTACAAAATAAAGTATATGTGTATGTTTATCCATTATCTAGTACTCATAGTACAAGCTCTGCTTAGTTTGGGCTAGATGGTGTTGTGTGTATGTTTTTTTATTATATTCTGCTTAGGTGGTAAACAAGCATACGGCCCACCTGATGGTAAGTGGTCACCGTAGCCCATGGACGCATGCAACACCAGAGGCATCACTTACGCGTTGCCGACTCTTTAGGAAAGGAAGTGGGAAGGTGAAGGAGCGGGAAGGGGGAAAGAGGGTGATTGGGCCTCCGGCACTCTCACTCACCAAACGAAACACAACAGTAGGAATATTGCTATTTTACGTCGATATTCTGTGAGAAGGTAGTATCCTTCCCCGGTTGAGCCGGCCCATTCATGCTGTAGTAGAATATTATTATTATTAACTGTAGGTACGGTAACACAGTTTATCGTTCATGTCGTGTTCTAATTTAGGGATAAAAGCAATTTTAGTAGCAATCAATATACCGTAAATGCAACAACAGCAAAAAATACTTGTAACGTCCCGTGTGCGCCCTTAAGGTACGGTAGGTACCTACCCCTTAATAGTAGTGCTGAGTTTGCCAGTGCTTTTATAGACTATATCCCTGCTTTGCTGAAACATAGTCTATTTATTTATTTATTTATCATATTTACAGGGTAAACACAGACATTCACATAAAATTAACAATTATCAATTAAAAAGGTAGACAGATTGCAAAAACTAAGTAATGAAATTTAACAAAAGAAAATACAAAAAATAAAAAAAACAGAGAAAACAAAATTAATCTGAAAATTACCAACTTAGAATACATTATTGCTATTACATATAAATATAAAAACAAACATGAAAATTGGTATAAAAAATTGCGGATTTCATTAATTTGCCACCGAAACCAAATTCTAACCTTTATAATTTACATACTAACGAATACATATAGGTGTACATAGATATATGTGCTGATACACATTTATGCAAGATATATTTTTAAAGTCAGAAGAAACCACTCAATTGCCATCTAACAGAGATGGTTAGGTTATTTGTCCCTATTGTATCTAAAATACAACTAAGATCACGCAAAGTCCAGTTACTAGCTGTGTCTTATGCACGTACAGTGGCGCATGCCAACTCGCCCCTTGTTCGAGGACTAACCTTATTAAATATGCTTCTGACATCAGAATCTGAATGTGATCTATCTGCTTCGGGATGGATGGATGTGAGTCGTAGTTGTTTAAGATTTTGTGAGATGATAGATATTTAGTTAGTTACTAAGTTACGAATCTTTTGTTGTACTCATGTAAGCAGATGTAATAATAAATTATATAAACCTTGTATATTATGTCGGGTAATATAAATGTATATAATATTAGATATAAGTTTTAACTTGTACAACGATTTGGTGTATACTGTTATGTTGTCCATTTGTTTATACTAATAAATAAATATCTCAAGATTACCGCACACTATTAACAGTTACTCCCAACCAACAAAACTGAATGATACCTTAGCTAACCGGGAATCTAAAATACGACCGATGTTTTGCTTTACCATTAAAGCGAGTAATAATTAACTATTAAATCTCTTGGCCAACGGTCAGTCCGTTGAGGCCACACGCAATGCTTTTTTTATTGTGCCTGGATTCCGGATGTTAAAGGATTAAAATGTACATAACCGCCTGGTAGTCCATCGGAATCCTCATGAGACTCTCGTTGCTGATATTATAAAAAAGATAAACCTTTTTGCTATACGTGTCGTTAGAGAGAGCTAAAATTTCTTCCTTCCAATTATGGGTTCGATCCACACAGGCAAAGAAATATGTGTTTCACAAATAGTTAACTCGTGTCTGTGTGTTATTTGTATTTGTTACTTAAATACTTGTAAAAGTCCACCGCAGCCCAAATGTTACTCCTAGTGCGAGCCATAATTGTTCTGAAACAAAGTATAAAATACATTTGAAGCCTTTAGCAACAACTACCGTAACGCATTTTCCAATTATTTGCTAGACGTAAATACGTATATACGTTTGTCATATTTAGATCGGGACACCAGCCGGTTCGTGTTGTGGCTCTCAGCATAGAGATTATCAGTATCACGTAACTGTAGTTTACTGCCGCTGTAATACCAACTGGGATGCCGCACCGTACTATATGTAAATGGGTATTGTGGTCATATCGTAAGGCTATAAAATCGATACAACGATAGCGTAGTGGGAGAATGGGAGAACTACCACGCAGCACTCTAGAGATCTCTAGACACGCATCTCTGACTTTTCGAAGTTATGTGTGTATTAAATAGTTGATTGTTGCTTGCTTAAATAAAGAAAAATATCATAAAGAAACTTGCACGTTTGAGAATTCTCCATTATGTTCTTGAATAAGTGAAGTCGGCTAACCCGCACTGACTTAATGTGGTGGTCTCTGACTTAACCCTTGTCACACTGAGAAGAATCCCGTGCCCTACAATGGGACTGATTATTTACAGGGCTAATATTACTATTATAGAATGGCCTATGAATTTGAATACACAGACTGCACTGTTTATTCGTTAATAATATCTAGAGAGAATCATTGTTTATTCGTTAATAATATACAAATAAAGGGGTTCTTAGAAATAGTAGCTGTGTACTATATTACAGGGATTGGGGAGGGGGGAAGGGGGGAGGGTACTGGCTTGTGCTATCAACGAGGAAGAAATACTAATGCCAGCCTCTTCAATGACTTCTGAAACCTGGCTTATTGCACGACCGTAATACAATATAATGCAATTCGAAGGTCTGTAGGCTCTGTAGGTTAGGGGTACATAAAATAAAAATATCTTTATTCATTTAGGTCACAAAGTAACGCTTATGAACACCAAGGTTTTTTTTTTGCGTGGGAGAATGCATAGACGCGTATCTCTCCCCGAGGCGACGAAGGGGTTAACCTACCATGTGTGTTCGGTTTAGAGAACTTTATTACTCAAAAAACAAACTTTACAGTTCACTTAAATATCGAGCAATACATTATATATATTAAGTAATTAGGAGATAGTTCGATCTTAAAAACTATCTTACAAATTACATATTAATATATACTAGCGGTCGGTCGTGGTCAAAATTCGACCAAAATTCCTAAGTTTGCTATCGCATGTGTGCGTGTAGTGTTTTCCATTAATTTAACGTATTTCTAAAGCATATTTTATAAAAATATTAGAATTTGCCCCTCCTTCTCCATATAAACTTTAACTGTGCCAAATTTCATACTCCTCCGTTCGCGCAATTTTTGTAAAGAGGGGTACAAAGTTTTTGCTTCACGTATTAATATATAGATTTATGACAGTGGCAATGACCCAAAGAAGAATGCAATGTGAACGAATTTTTAATATTTTTATTTCTAAACGTTTTAACTTATAAATGTCTTTAGTTTTGTTTTAAAAAGAGACATATTTATTCATTTATTCATTTATTTATTCATAAACAAATTTACATTTGTGTCGAATAGTGGTTTTGACAATATAGTTAAATTTGTGTTATGTATTGACAAAAATATCTCTTTACAAACAAAATCAAATTAATAAATAAATTCACATAAAAAATAAATTTAAATCAAAGCAAGTCAAATAAAAATCAAAACAAATGAAATAAATTGAATTCAAGTCTAATAAAAATTAAATAAGAATCAAATCACATCAAATAAGCCAGATTGAAGTCAAATAAAATAAGTACTTTTACAAACTTTTACAAACTTTTTGGTGTTCCTCAACATAACCAGATCACTTTCACATGCAATCGCGACTCCGCTGAAGTTTCGGCCCGGTCCCCAATAAAACGACGAGCCGCTACACATACTATCCTACCCTTTTTACGCAAATTTTGGCCCTACTGTCCCCTTGTAGTAGGAAGAAGACAAAACGACAAAAAGGCGCGCGTAGGATCACGCACGCCGCGTCTCGGACCTGGTGCTGATCAGGTGACGGGCAGGCCTACAAAGGCCATCAACCACTGGTAACACCTCATGGTGGCTGGGAGCCATCACAAAATTCAAATCCAAATAGTTTTTTGCGAGTATAGTTCAAAGTCACGTCAATTTTGCACTAACTAAACAATGATATGAATTTACATTTACCTGTTGCCACGTTCAGCAAAGCAAGGGCGTAGAACCAATAGTCTAACTTCCGTAGTAAGACTACTTCAGGTAAGAGAAGCAATTCCCTTGTACCTACCTCATACATACATAGCCACTCACGGGGGTTAGCAAAGGTATTGACATACCTTCGTTTTCGTGGATGTGACCATCCACATTTCGCCAAGTATGGGTTTTACTTAGTAAGGCGAGGCTATTGCCATATACATAAGAATTTCTTGACAGACGAGAAGAGAACAGCGATATAGTAATTATTCCAAGTGTGGCAGCAGACAATTTTCAGGAACGAATTGATTTTCATAAAAATGTTATCGACGACTTTAAACTAGTGATTGGCATACTGGCTTTATCAAATAAACTACTGCAGAAGGATGCCTAATAGAAAACAAATAGTAATTTGTTCTGACTGAGAATCGCGGCCTTAATATTGATCAGAACTTATTAAAGAGTTCAACGTGCTATCGTCAAAAAAGATCGTATACTTCAAGCGAGATTTTCTTTTTTTGGACTGTCTTGACAATGCACGGTGACGGCTTGCAATCAAGCAAGTAACTCACTTACTGACCTAAGATTGTTCCTTTAACACCATATCAAAAAAATAAGCAGATGCAGCGAGACAGTTCATATCATTTCGTTAACAATTTTATAAAGAAACTAGCTAAACTCTGTTAGGCTTCGCTGTAGCTCAGTCTAATAATTTACATACCTGTTTTCTTGGAAACTTCGGTATACAAAGTATATAAAAACACTTTTTGACTAACCGGATGGCGTAGTGTTTTATGTGGTCGCCTCGCCCCTGTCATTGAGACGAGTGTTGTGCGTTCGAATCCTATTTGGGACAAAAATTTGTGTGATCCACAAATGATTATTCCGAGTCTGGATGTAATTTGTGTTCGTTGTTTGAATGTTTGTAAAGCTCCCCACGATACAGGAACTATTCTTAGAGTGGGAGTTAACTATTATATATCAAAAAGAAATATAAAAAGAAACTGTTAAATAAAAATGTGACATTGTGTATAAACTTTGAGCCAATCCAAGTACTCCTTTCAAGTTTTGCGGATACAAACATATAGCAACCCAATTCTGATATGTATATATGTATTTTATGTGGGTGCCAGTCAGTGCAGACCGGCGACACTTCGACCCAGTGGGATCTTTTGTGTCGACACTCTCCCAATAACGACTGCCATAGATGTTCATGGCAGCCGGGACCGACGGCTTAACGTGCTCTCTGAGGCACGAAGCAGGCGATAATTGTCAGTCAATACGCACATAATTTCGAAAAGTCATATAACCTCCGAAAGTCAGAGGTGCGCGACGTGGGTTCGAACCCGAGACCCTCTGCATTGCAGTCTGTCAGACCCTATGCAAATTTTGATATACTAGTTCTCTAATGTTAATCAAAGCCTACATTTTTGTTTGATAGCTGACTGAGTCAGTAACATCACATGAATAAATGAATGAATTTATAGTTTCACACATCATAAAATACATGAGATATAAACATACATGAGATACAATTTTAAATGTAAACATAACAGTAATGTTAGATACAAATTGTTTGCAACTGATACTTTAAATATGCAGAACCTGTGCCATAATCGCATCGCACATCGATATATTCGTAGCTAAAATGCATTAAAATGGGTCAACTGTTTGTCATTCTGCGCTAGTAACAAAAGTTAGTTGCGGCTAATGAGATCGTGCAGTTGGCACTGAACTATGTACAACAGCCATTCCAGAATTAAATACGTCATCAAAATACTTGAATATTTGAGGTGATGTGCATAATTTTAACGTTGACTACAATTTCCAATGAAAACTTATACAGAATTGGATTTTGCCTGAAGCTTAACTCGCCTGAATCTAGGTTAGGTTAGTAACAGTATTTTTTTCTGGATGAGAGGTACCCTATGTCTTTTTCTGTTTATCTGACAACTGTTTGTTACCTGAGGAATATAATTATTTTATTTTTTTATATCAGTAAGGTGTCAAACAAGCATACCTGATGGTAAGTGGTCACCGTAGCCTATGGACGCCTGCAACACCAGATGCATCACTTGCACGTTGCCGACCCTTTAGGAAAAAAGGAAGTGGGAAGGAGAAGGATCGGGAAAGGGGGAAGAAGGTGATTGGGCCTCCGACACTCTCACTCACCGAAAGAAAAATAACAGTAGGAATACTTCTATTTCACGTCGATATTCTGTGAGAGGGTAGTCCTTCCCCGGTGGAGCCGGCCCATTCATGATGAAATCAGCGAGGCTCTACTACTCAATATACAATACCAGTTGTAGTATGATTGTTTCTCATGAAGTTAAACTTAGCTAACGATATATTCAAACAATACACTTGTCTAGAAAAGGCAGCCCTGATATATATATATATATATATATATATATATATATATATATACTTCTCAACAGTAAACAAAGTCAAGCCCATCTCGGTCACATTTCTTTTTTTTTTACATTTTTCATTCTCACTTGTTTGTCCTGTTTACGCTTACTGACTGCAGGCATGCTCATGCTAGTAAGTGAATCAGTTAATAGTTAATCTAAACAAAAACTATTTTGTTAAGATTAGACTAGATTTTGCCCATTGCTTTTCTTGTCCTGGACCAGTACTTTTTTCTGGCTGAAAGGTACCACATACCATTTCTGCAGCCATTCCTAATGTTTATGGTCAACTTTATGATGATCGGTTGAGTAGTTAAGGCATGAGAGGGTAATAAACAAACTCACTTTCGCATTTTTAATATTAATTAGGAAGTATAAATTGGAGCTCCAGCACTAAGAATTAATTTTGTGGTCCCTCGGACTTTACAAACATTAAAATAACGAACATCAAGAACGGGTGTCCTGATGCTCATAATTTGAATGGTCACCTAAACCACTATACGAATCGTGCACTCACTAGATTGAATATAACTGCCATATATTCTCAATCACATTAGTTGGTCAAGCCAGCTTTTGGACATGTACGAGTGTAACGCCATTGTACTGGCGAGATAACTGCTCGCTAGAGTGTCTGTCCTACAAAATTTTATTATACGGTAGTTTTATACATATATGTATGTATCCTTGTATGTTACTGTATATAGTATGGTTTATATTCATCAGACATTAGTTGAAAACAGCATCAGGCATTCTTCTGACACATGCTGAACTAGGCCCGGCCTATGACACATTAGCTTTTTGTGTTTTCTTGTTTCTTATTGTGTGTTGTTTATACTTATTTGTGTTCACAGTGTATTTTATCTGAGCAGCGATAGCTCAGTGGGGAGACCAACAGACTACAATGCAGAGGGTCTCGGGTTCGAACCCACGTCGCGCACCTCTGACTTTCGGAAGTTATATGACTTTTCGAAATTATGTGCGTATTGATTGACAATTATCGCCTGCTCCGTGCCTCGGAGAGCACGTTAAGCCGTTGGTCCCGGCATCCATGAACATCTATGGCAGTCGTTATTGGGAAGTCAGTGCCCTATAATATCCTGACACTGGTCTAACCTTAGGGTATCGTTAGCCTTCGGGTGGCGGAGGGCAGGTGGCAGCCGCTCCGTGTAAAAGCTGATATACAGTCAAATCCGGTTAGACCAGAAAAGCCGACCTCAAGTGACTTGGGAATAATAAAGGCTAAGAGAGAAGGGAAGTGTATTTTGATTTATGTTGTGTTTCTTGATGTTAACCAAAATAAACAACTTTTCTTTCTCTCTTTATATTATCATCCAATTTTTATATTTCCCAATTGTTGGGAAGAAAATCCATGTTTATTTTGACGTATCCATTACATTACCCAAACCTCATCAACGCGTAACAGCCCGCCATACATTTTTATTTTCTCATTTGTAACGCAACAGCAAGAAACTACTTACTCCCTAGCGGTCGCACATTGGCCAATAACGTTAAAATTACCGATTCATTTGTGTTATCTCGTCCAAACAGCTAAGCTAATGTAGGCAGGGCACGATGCGACCCACGGGGCATATAACCAGTACCGTTACTGAAACTCAGAAAAATAAATGGGTTATTACTGTTGCAATAGTTTTACGTATACTATGTAAACTGCTTGAAATAAGTGAAAATTAATGTGTCTGAATTTAGGGTTGGTTCATTGAAATGGAGAATTATGAAAACCATTTTTTTTAAGGTTAAGCTTCTCTCCTATTTTTGTAGACTGCCAGCAATTACAAGGTATTCTTATTGTCAACAATTGAAAAGTTAAATATCCCAAAGTAGCTATTCACAAAACAAAGTTACATACTATGTGATATGTGTTTGTTGAATAATTTATTAATATGCTACAAATTAATTACCTCGTTATTCATTTGAATTGATTATACTTGACATCTTGTTTACATATATTTTATAGCATCACTATCGCGATTTTGATGTATTATTATTGTGTAAATGCAGTTAATGTATAACATTTGTTTTGTTACGTTGTTTTATTTATTATTTGTTCCTATTTTCAATATTTATGCGGCATAATCCGTGGCAAACATGTCTAAACGACTTTTTAATAAACATTAACATATGAATGTTACATTCTGCATGCAAATCTTTGAACGAATACATGATCTTGTCTTGATGATAATTATTTTTGCAAAGATTTATTTTGTAACTCGAAATAAATGAGGTTTGGCTAAAGTCAGGTACACTGGCCAGTTGCAGAATTAGCCATCATTGAATGCCAATTTTTATATTACCTGACCGTTAAGAGCAAGTTACCGTTAAGACAAAAAAGGTGTTACAAGGTTTTTACAGGGTCGGCAACGCGCAAGCGAGCCTCTAATGTTGCAGGTTTCCATAGGCTACCATCAGGTGGGTCGTATGCTTGCCACATTGGTAGAATAAAAAATAACATGCAGGGTAGTCTTTGGGGACTGCCGATAGAAGTGAAAACTAAATAACGTGTGAATTGTATCGTCGAGCTATTAGATTATTAATTTTGAATTATGACGTTCGGTGACGATGACGTGAATTCCATGATTTTTGTTCAGCCAAAAAGTGCTCAACGCGCCTAAAGAAGTTTTCACTTAAAAAACATAGCGTTTATATTTTACAGACAACGTCGCAAATAATGTCATATTTTGAGGTGTTTAAATGTTAATTTAATTGAGTTCATTAAAAAAATATTTTATACACTCTGTAGACTAAAGTAAAAGTACATCATAGATGAAATATAATCATATCTGTAGTCCTATTTCTATATAAATGATGGATCGATGTGCAGAGCGGTCCATATACTACCGCTACAAAAGCAGTGTTCAATAAAGTCAAAACCATTTATTAACTTTACCATTTATATAATATACAGGGTGCGGCGTAAATAGTGGTCCAACGTAAAGGAGTCGATACACCGTGTTCCTAGCTAACATATACCGGGATATTAATCATTTTAAATAAAAGGTCTCAAAAAAAAAACATTTTTTTTATTGTTTTAGAAAATCGTTACCTTGCATTACAAATTTGGCTGTATTTTCGACAAATATTATTATTTTTTCATTCTGTTTTTTTATTATTACTGCTAATTACATAAACCAACTTATCCAAATGTTTTTTTTATTATCAAGTTCACAAGTAATAAAAAAAATGAGTTTATTTCCAATTTTCATTACTCACTCTAGCAAATCATGTGACTTTAGGTGCGTGTGGTGTAAAAAAATTGTACTACACCGTCAGTGCCCAT
This sequence comes from Catocala fraxini, assembly GCA_930367265.1. Taxonomy (NCBI): domain Eukaryota; kingdom Metazoa; phylum Arthropoda; class Insecta; order Lepidoptera; family Erebidae; genus Catocala; species Catocala fraxini. The sequence continues at coordinate 7,866,441 of OV884025.1, read as the reverse complement.
TATTTAAAAAAATAGATCACTAAATGCAGATTCTAAAATAGTACAATACTAAGTGGTGGAAGTAAAAACAAGAAAGTTATTGGCATTTAAAACAAAAAGGAGCTGAATTAGTTTAACACCATTTTTTTAGTTAAGCTTTAAAAGTATTGCAATTTTGTATGAAATCATTAATTGTAACATTTTAAACATTTGACATCAACAGAGTGTAACATTAGCTCACCCTTAACCGTACCGCAGGTAAAAAAAGGTCAAGTTTTTTCTAGGAAATGGGTAGCAGAGCAGAAAACAAAAGCCCATTGGAATGTATCGGCGTATTACGTTATGGGGAGTGAAAAGGAAGGAATCCGGTGTCTTCCTAAAGAGAGAAAGAGACAACCAAAATAGCAACTCAAACAGGAAACAAACATAGCCCAGCTAGCCAGTGCAATACCGTACGTCGCATGCGCTCCTCGTTTTTATCTGTGTTATCTCTGCCGTCGATTTGTTTTTTCTTTCTGGACTCTTTTTTGCTTGTGATATGGACTCGTTGTTTTGGTGATCCCTGCGACTTTGCTTACGTTATTTGGACTTTGAAATTCTTGACGATTTGGACACACGTGCAGTGTAGTGGAGAATTAGCAATGTCTGAATACACACCGCGAGAGTATGCCGACATGCATCTTATTTACGGCGAATGTGGATGCGTCGGAAGAGAAGCAGCCCGAGTGTATCGGGAGAGATATCCTAATCGTCGACATCCGGATCATCGTGTGTTTGCGAGAGTGCATAACGCCTATACCGAGGGGAGGATACCCGGCACGGGCGTAGGCGGCGCTAGTGAGGGACGACCAAGGGTGTACAATGATGAAGAAATATTAGAATTAGTCGAGGAAGACCCAACAACGTCGGTTCGTACCATAGCACGGAGGACAGGTATATCAACGAGGACAGATTGCAAAAACTAAGTAATGAAATTTAACAAAAGAAAATACAAAAAATAAAAAAAACAGAGAAAACAAAATTAATCTGAAAATTACCAACTTAGAATACATTATTGCTATTACATATAAATATAAAAACAAACATGAAAATTGGTATAAAAAATTGCGGATTTCATTAATTTGCCACCGAAACCAAATTCTAACCTTTATAATTTACATACTAACGAATACATATAGGTGTACATAGATATATGTGCTGATACACATTTATGCAAGATATATTTTTAAAGTCAGAAGAAACCACTCAATTGCCATCTAACAGAGATGGTTAGGTTATTTGTCCCTATTGTATCTAAAATACAACTAAGATCACGCAAAGTCCAGTTACTAGCTGTGTCTTATGCACGTACAGTGGCGCATGCCAACTCGCCCCTTGTTCGAGGACTAACCTTATTAAATATGCTTCTGACATCAGAATCTGAATGTGATCTATCTGCTTCGGGATGGATGGATGTGAGTCGTAGTTGTTTAAGATTTTGTGAGATGATAGATATTTAGTTAGTTACTAAGTTACGAATCTTTTGTTGTACTCATGTAAGCAGATGTAATAATAAATTATATAAACCTTGTATATTATGTCGGGTAATATAAATGTATATAATATTAGATATAAGTTTTAACTTGTACAACGATTTGGTGTATACTGTTATGTTGTCCATTTGTTTATACTAATAAATAAATATCTCAAGATTACCGCACACTATTAACAGTTACTCCCAACCAACAAAACTGAATGATACCTTAGCTAACCGGGAATCTAAAATACGACCGATGTTTTGCTTTACCATTAAAGCGAGTAATAATTAACTATTAAATCTCTTGGCCAACGGTCAGTCCGTTGAGGCCACACGCAATGCTTTTTTTATTGTGCCTGGATTCCGGATGTTAAAGGATTAAAATGTACATAACCGCCTGGTAGTCCATCGGAATCCTCATGAGACTCTCGTTGCTGATATTATAAAAAAGATAAACCTTTTTGCTATACGTGTCGTTAGAGAGAGCTAAAATTTCTTCCTTCCAATTATGGGTTCGATCCACACAGGCAAAGAAATATGTGTTTCACAAATAGTTAACTCGTGTCTGTGTGTTATTTGTATTTGTTACTTAAATACTTGTAAAAGTCCACCGCAGCCCAAATGTTACTCCTAGTGCGAGCCATAATTGTTCTGAAACAAAGTATAAAATACATTTGAAGCCTTTAGCAACAACTACCGTAACGCATTTTCCAATTATTTGCTAGACGTAAATACGTATATACGTTTGTCATATTTAGATCGGGACACCAGCCGGTTCGTGTTGTGGCTCTCAGCATAGAGATTATCAGTATCACGTAACTGTAGTTTACTGCCGCTGTAATACCAACTGGGATGCCGCACCGTACTATATGTAAATGGGTATTGTGGTCATATCGTAAGGCTATAAAATCGATACAACGATAGCGTAGTGGGAGAATGGGAGAACTACCACGCAGCACTCTAGAGATCTCTAGACACGCATCTCTGACTTTTCGAAGTTATGTGTGTATTAAATAGTTGATTGTTGCTTGCTTAACCGGTCGTATACCGCCGGCTCGCATACCAGCCGGCAGATTTGTACCCGTCGTAGGCCGGTGGCTCGCATGCGAGCCACCAAATTGGTTTTACGTTAGCTTAAGCTAAAGCAAAGGCGGCGCGCGGCGTTTTGGCGCCAATTTGGTGGCTTGCATGCGAGCCACCGGCCTACGACGGGTACAAATCTGCCGGCTGGTATGCGAGCCGGCGGTATACGACCGGTTAAATAAAGAAAAATATCATAAAGAAACTTGCACGTTTGAGAATTCTCCATTATGTTCTTGAATAAGTGAAGTCGGCTAACCCGCACTGACTTAATGTGGTGGTCTCTGACTTAACCCTTGTCACACTGAGAAGAATCCCGTGCCCTACAATGGGACTGATTATTTACAGGGCTAATATTACTATTATAGAATGGCCTATGAATTTGAATACACAGACTGCACTGTTTATTCGTTAATAATATCTAGAGAGAATCATTGTTTATTCGTTAATAATATACAAATAAAGGGGTTCTTAGAAATAGTAGCTGTGTACTATATTACAGGGATTGGGGAGGGGGGAAGGGGGGAGGGTACTGGCTTGTGCTATCAACGAGGAAGAAATACTAATGCCAGCCTCTTCAATGACTTCTGAAACCTGGCTTATTGCACGACCGTAATACAATATAATGCAATTCGAAGGTCTGTAGGCTCTGTAGGTTAGGGGTACATAAAATAAAAATATCTTTATTCATTTAGGTCACAAAGTAACGCTTATGAACACCAAGGTTTTTTTTTTGCGTGGGAGAATGCATAGACGCGTATCTCTCCCCGAGGCGACGAAGGGGTTAACCTACCATGTGTGTTCGGTTTAGAGAACTTTATTACTCAAAAAACAAACTTTACAGTTCACTTAAATATCGAGCAATACATTATATATATTAAGTAATTAGGAGATAGTTCGATCTTAAAAACTATCTTACAAATTACATATTAATATATACTAGCGGTCGGTCGTGGTCAAAATTCGACCAAAATTCCTAAGTTTGCTATCGCATGTGTGCGTGTAGTGTTTTCCATTAATTTAACGTATTTCTAAAGCATATTTTATAAAAATATTAGAATTTGCCCCTCCTTCTCCATATAAACTTTAACTGTGCCAAATTTCATACTCCTCCGTTCGCGCAATTTTTGTAAAGAGGGGTACAAAGTTTTTGCTTCACGTATTAATATATAGATTTATGACAGTGGCAATGACCCAAAGAAGAATGCAATGTGAACGAATTTTTAATATTTTTATTTCTAAACGTTTTAACTTATAAATGTCTTTAGTTTTGTTTTAAAAAGAGACATATTTATTCATTTATTCATTTATTTATTCATAAACAAATTTACATTTGTGTCGAATAGTGGTTTTGACAATATAGTTAAATTTGTGTTATGTATTGACAAAAATATCTCTTTACAAACAAAATCAAATTAATAAATAAATTCACATAAAAAATAAATTTAAATCAAAGCAAGTCAAATAAAAATCAAAACAAATGAAATAAATTGAATTCAAGTCTAATAAAAATTAAATAAGAATCAAATCACATCAAATAAGCCAGATTGAAGTCAAATAAAATAAGTACTTTTACAAACTTTTACAAACTTTTTGGTGTTCCTCAACATAACCAGATCACTTTCACATGCAATCGCAACTCCGCTGAAGTTTCGGCCCGGTCCCCAATAAAACGACGAGCCGCTACACATACTATCCTACCCTTTTTACGCAAATTTTGGCCCTACTGTCCCCTTGTAGTAGGAAGAAGACAAAACGACAAAAAGGCGCGCGTAGGATCACGCACGCCGCGTCTCGGACCTGGTGCTGATCAGGTGACGGGCAGGCCTACAAAGGCCATCAACCACTGGTAACACCTCATGGTGGCTGGGAGCCATCACAAAATTCAAATCCAAATAGTTTTTTGCGAGTATAGTTCAAAGTCACGTCAATTTTGCACTAACTAAACAATGATATGAATTTACATTTACCTGTTGCCACGTTCAGCAAAGCAAGGGCGTAGAACCAATAGTCTAACTTCCGTAGTAAGACTACTTCAGGTAAGAGAAGCAATTCCCTTGTACCTACCTCATACATACATAGCCACTCACGGGGGTTAGCAAAGGTATTGACATACCTTCGTTTTCGTGGATGTGACCATCCACATTTCGCCAAGTATGGGTTTTACTTAGTAAGGCGAGGCTATTGCCATATACATAAGAATTTCTTGACAGACGAGAAGAGAACAGCGATATAGTAATTATTCCAAGTGTGGCAGCAGACAATTTTCAGGAACGAATTGATTTTCATAAAAATGTTATCGACGACTTTAAACTAGTGATTGGCATACTGGCTTTATCAAATAAACTACTGCAGAAGGATGCCTAATAGAAAACAAATAGTAATTTGTTCTGACTGAGAATCGCGGCCTTAATATTGATCAGAACTTATTAAAGAGTTCAACGTGCTATCGTCAAAAAAGATCGTATACTTCAAGCGAGATTTTCTTTTTTTGGACTGTCTTGACAATGCACGGTGACGGCTTGCAATCAAGCAAGTAACTCACTTACTGACCTAAGATTGTTCCTTTAACACCATATCAAAAAAATAAGCAGATGCAGCGAGACAGTTCATATCATTTCGTTAACAATTTTATAAAGAAACTAGCTAAACTCTGTTAGGCTTCGCTGTAGCTCAGTCTAATAATTTACATACCTGTTTTCTTGGAAACTTCGGTATACAAAGTATATAAAAACACTTTTTGACTAACCGGATGGCGTAGTGTTTTATGTGGTCGCCTCGCCCCTGTCATTGAGACGAGTGTTGTGCGTTCGAATCCTATTTGGGACAAAAATTTGTGTGATCCACAAATGATTATTCCGAGTCTGGATGTAATTTGTGTTCGTTGTTTGAATGTTTGTAAAGCTCCCCACGATACAGGAACTATTCTTAGAGTGGGAGTTAACTATTATATATCAAAAAGAAATATAAAAAGAAACTGTTAAATAAAAATGTGACATTGTGTATAAACTTTGAGCCAATCCAAGTACTCCTTTCAAGTTTTGCGGATACAAACATATAGCAACCCAATTCTGATATGTATATATGTATTTTATGTGGGTGCCAGTCAGTGCAGACCGGCGACACTTCGACCCAGTGGGATCTTTTGTGTCGACACTCTCCCAATAACGACTGCCATAGATGTTCATGGCAGCCGGGACCGACGGCTTAACGTGCTCTCTGAGGCACGAAGCAGGCGATAATTGTCAGTCAATACGCACATAATTTCGAAAAGTCATATAACCTCCGAAAGTCAGAGGTGCGCGACGTGGGTTCGAACCCGAGACCCTCTGCATTGCAGTCTGTCAGACCCTATGCAAATTTTGATATACTAGTTCTCTAATGTTAATCAAAGCCTACATTTTTGTTTGATAGCTGACTGAGTCAGTAACATCACATGAATAAATGAATGAATTTATAGTTTCACACATCATAAAATACATGAGATATAAACATACATGAGATACAATTTTAAATGTAAACATAACAGTAATGTTAGATACAAATTATTCGATTCGATATATTCGTAGCTAAAATGCATTAAAATGGGTCAACTGTTTGTCATTCTGCGCTAGTAACAAAAGTTAGTTGCGGCTAATGAGATCGTGCAGTTGGCACTGAACTATGTACAACAGCCATTCCAGAATTAAATACGTCATCAAAATACTTGAATATTTGAGGTGATGTGCATAATTTTAACGTTGACTACAATTTCCAATGAAAACTTATACAGAATTGGATTTTGCCTGAAGCTTAACTCGCCTGAATCTAGGTTAGGTTAGTAACAGTATTTTTTTCTGGATGAGAGGTACCCTATGTCTTTTTCTGTTTATCTGACAACTGTTTGTTACCTGAGGAATATAATTATTTTATTTTTTTATATCAGTAAGGTGTCAAACAAGCATACCTGATGGTAAGTGGTCACCGTAGCCTATGGACGCCTGCAACACCAGATGCATCACTTGCACGTTGCCGACCCTTTAGGAAAAAAGGAAGTGGGAAGGAGAAGGATCGGGAAAGGGGGAAGAAGGTGATTGGGCCTCCGACACTCTCACTCACCGAAAGAAAAATAACAGTAGGAATACTTCTATTTCACGTCGATATTCTGTGAGAGGGTAGTCCTTCCCCGGTGGAGCCGGCCCATTCATGATGAAATCAGCGAGGCTCTACTACTCAATATACAATACCAGTTGTAGTATGATTGTTTCTCATGAAGTTAAACTTAGCTAACGATATATTCAAACAATACACTTGTCTAGAAAAGGCAGCCCTGATATATATATATATATATATATATATATATATATATATATACTTCTCAACAGTAAACAAAGTCAAGCCCATCTCGGTCACATTTCTTTTTTTTTTACATTTTTCATTCTCACTTGTTTGTCCTGTTTACGCTTACTGACTGCAGGCATGCTCATGCTAGTAAGTGAATCAGTTAATAGTTAATCTAAACAAAAACTATTTTGTTAAGATTAGACTAGATTTTGCCCATTGCTTTTCTTGTCCTGGACCAGTACTTTTTTCTGGCTGAAAGGTACCACATACCATTTCTGCAGCCATTCCTAATGTTTATGGTCAACTTTATGATGATCGGTTGAGTAGTTAAGGCATGAGAGGGTAATAAACAAACTCACTTTCGCATTTTTAATATTAATTAGGAAGTATAAATTGGAGCTCCAGCACTAAGAATTAATTTTGTGGTCCCTCGGACTTTACAAACATTAAAATAACGAACATCAAGAACGGGTGTCCTGATGCTCATAATTTGAATGGTCACCTAAACCACTATACGAATCGTGCACTCACTAGATTGAATATAACTGCCATATATTCTCAATCACATTAGTTGGTCAAGCCAGCTTTTGGACATGTACGAGTGTAACGCCATTGTACTGGCGAGATAACTGCTCGCTAGAGTGTCTGTCCTACAAAATTTTATTATACGGTAGTTTTATACATATATGTATGTATCCTTGTATGTTACTGTATATAGTATGGTTTATATTCATCAGACATTAGTTGAAAACAGCATCAGGCATTCTTCTGACACATGCTGAACTAGGCCCGGCCTATGACACATTAGCTTTTTGTGTTTTCTTGTTTCTTATTGTGTGTTGTTTATACTTATTTGTGTTCACAGTGTATTTTATCTGAGCAGCGATAGCTCAGTGGGGAGACCAACAGACTACAATGCAGAGGGTCTCGGGTTCGAACCCACGTCGCGCACCTCTGACTTTCGGAAGTTATATGACTTTTCGAAATTATGTGCGTATTGATTGACAATTATCGCCTGCTCCGTGCCTCGGAGAGCACGTTAAGCCGTTGGTCCCGGCATCCATGAACATCTATGGCAGTCGTTATTGGGAAGTCAGTGCCCTATAATATCCTGACACTGGTCTAACCTTAGGGTATCGTTAGCCTTCGGGTGGCGGAGGGCAGGTGGCAGCCGCTCCGTGTAAAAGCTGATATACAGTCAAATCCGGTTAGACCAGAAAAGCCGACCTCAAGTGACTTGGGAATAATAAAGGCTAAGAGAGAAGGGAAGTGTATTTTGATTTATGTTGTGTTTCTTGATGTTAACCAAAATAAACAACTTTTCTTTCTCTCTTTATATTATCATCCAATTTTTATATTTCCCAATTGTTGGGAAGAAAATCCATGTTTATTTTGACGTATCCATTACATTACCCAAACCTCATCAACGCGTAACAGCCCGCCATACATTTTTATTTTCTCATTTGTAACGCAACAGCAAGAAACTACTTACTCCCTAGCGGTCGCACATTGGCCAATAACGTTAAAATTACCGATTCATTTGTGTTATCTCGTCCAAACAGCTAAGCTAATGTAGGCAGGGCACGATGCGACCCACGGGGCATATAACCAGTACCGTTACTGAAACTCAGAAAAATAAATGGGTTATTACTGTTGCAATAGTTTTACGTATACTATGTAAACTGCTTGAAATAAGTGAAAATTAATGTGTCTGAATTTAGGGTTGGTTCATTGAAATGGAGAATTATGAAAACCATTTTTTTTAAGGTTAAGCTTCTCTCCTATTTTTGTAGACTGCCAGCAATTACAAGGTATTCTTATTGTCAACAATTGAAAAGTTAAATATCCCAAAGTAGCTATTCACAAAACAAAGTTACATACTATGTGATATGTGTTTGTTGAATAATTTATTAATATGCTACAAATTAATTACCTCGTTATTCATTTGAATTGATTATACTTGACATCTTGTTTACATATATTTTATAGCATCACTATCGCGATTTTGATGTATTATTATTGTGTAAATGCAGTTAATGTATAACATTTGTTTTGTTACGTTGTTTTATTTATTATTTGTTCCTATTTTCAATATTTATGCGGCATAATCCGTGGCAAACATGTCTAAACGACTTTTTAATAAACATTAACATATGAATGTTACATTCTGCATGCAAATCTTTGAACGAATACATGATCTTGTCTTGATGATAATTATTTTTGCAAAGATTTATTTTGTAACTCGAAATAAATGAGGTTTGGCTAAAGTCAGGTACACTGGCCAGTTGCAGAATTAGCCATCATTGAATGCCAATTTTTATATTACCTGACCGTTAAGAGCAAGTTACCGTTAAGACAAAAAAGGTGTTACAAGGTTTTTACAGGGTCGGCAACGCGCAAGCGAGCCTCTAATGTTGCAGGTTTCCATAGGCTACCATCAGGTGGGTCGTATGCTTGCCACATTGGTAGAATAAAAAATAACATGCAGGGTAGTCTTTGGGGACTGCCGATAGAAGTGAAAACTAAATAACGTGTGAATTGTATCGTCGAGCTATTAGATTATTAATTTTGAATTATGACGTTCGGTGACGATGACGTGAATTCCATGATTTTTGTTCAGCCAAAAAGTGCTCAACGCGCCTAAAGAAGTTTTCACTTAAAAAACATAGCGTTTATATTTTACAGACAACGTCGCAAATAATGTCATATTTTGAGGTGTTTAAATGTTAATTTAATTGAGTTCATTAAAAAAATATTTTATACACTCTGTAGACTAAAGTAAAAGTACATCATAGATGAAATATAATCATATCTGTAGTCCTATTTCTATATAAATGATGGATCGATGTGCAGAGCGGTCCATATACTACCGCTACAAAAGCAGTGTTCAATAAAGTCAAAACCATTTATTAACTTTACCATTTATATAATATACAGGGTGCGGCGTAAATAGTGGTCCAACGTAAAGGAGTCGATACACCGTGTTCCTAGCTAACATATACCGGGATATTAATCATTTTAAATAAAAGGTCTCAAAAAAAAAACATTTTTTTTATTGTTTTAGAAAATCGTTACCTTGCATTACAAATTTGGCTGTATTTTCGACAAATATTATTATTTTTTCATTCTGTTTTTTTATTATTACTGCTAATTACATAAACCAACTTATCCAAATGTTTTTTTTATTATCAAGTTCACAAGTAATAAAAAAAATGAGTTTATTTCCAATTTTCATTACTCACTCTAGCAAATCATGTGACTTTAGGTGCGTGTGGTGTAAAAAAATTGTACTACACCGTCAGTGCCCATTATTTAAAAAAATAGATCACTAAATGCAGATTCTAAAATAGTACAATACTAAGTGGTGGAAGTAAAAACAAGAAAGTTATTGGCATTTAAAACAAAAAGGAGCTGAATTAGTTTAACACCATTTTTTTAGTTAAGCTTTAAAAGTATTGCAATTTTGTATGAAATCATTAATTGTAACATTTTAAACATTTGACATCAACAGAGTGTAACATTAGCTCACCCTTAACCGTACCGCAGGTAAAAAAAGGTCAAGTTTTTTCTAGGAAATGGGTAGCAGAGCAGAAAACAAAAGCCCATTGGAATGTATCGGCGTATTACGTTATGGGGAGTGAAAAGGAAGGAATCCGGTGTCTTCCTAAAGAGAGAAAGAGACAACCAAAATAGCAACTCAAACAGGAAACAAACATAGCCCAGCTAGCCAGTGCAATACCGTACGTCGCATGCGCTCCTCGTTTTTATCTGTGTTATCTCTGCCGTCGATTTGTTTTTTCTTTCTGGACTCTTTTTTGCTTGTGATATGGACTCGTTGTTTTGGTGATCCCTGCGACTTTGCTTACGTTATTTGGACTTTGAAATTCTTGACGATTTGGACACACGTGCAGTGTAGTGGAGAATTAGCAATGTCTGAATACACACCGCGAGAGTATGCCGACATGCATCTTATTTACGGCGAATGTGGATGCGTCGGAAGAGAAGCAGCCCGAGTGTATCGGGAGAGATATCCTAATCGTCGACATCCGGATCATCGTGTGTTTGCGAGAGTGCATAACGCCTATACCGAGGGGAGGATACCCGGCACGGGCGTAGGCGGCGCTAGTGAGGGACGACCAAGGGTGTACAATGATGAAGAAATATTAGAATTAGTCGAGGAAGACCCAACAACGTCGGTTCGTACCATAGCACGGAGGACAGGTATATCAACGAGGACGGTACATCGAGTTCTACTACGACATGAACTCTACCCTTATCATTTTCAAAGGGTACAAAGTTTGTTGCCACGAGATAGGCCATTAAGAGTTCAATTTTGCCGAGAAATGCTTCGTAGAATGAGGGAAGACCCACAATTTTACGATAAAATACTGTGGAGTGACGAATCGTCGTGTAAAAAAGATGGTTATTTTAACATGCATAACCTGCTGCTTCTAGCTCTAGCTGGCAGCTAGAAAATCCTAATTTAATACGGACAGCCAGATCCCAATATCAATTCAAGATAAATTTGTGGACGGCGATCATTGGTGGGCAAATAATTGGGCTTTTCGAGTTACCTGAAACTCTTAATGGTGAGAGGTATTTGAATTTCTTAGTAAATGACCTCCCTGAATTAATGAGAGACGTTGACCCACAACTGCGAGAAACAATGTGGCTGCAGAATGATGGCTGTCCAGCTCACTATGCTGTTATTGTACGGGATCATTTGCATGCGACATACCCAGAAAGATGGATTGGGCGGCTAGGTCCAATGTCGTGGCCACCTCGTTCACCGGATCTCAACCCCCTGGACTTCTTTTACTGGGGGTGTTTGAAAGAAAAAGTCTACAAAACTGAGATAACTTCTATCGATGACTTACGCCAAAAAATTCAGTATGCAGCTGAGGAAATAAATGCCAGCGGATTTGCACGCAGGCTGAAGCGAACTTTTATTCGGCGGTGCAGAGCATGCATCGCCGCTAATGGTGGCCACTTTGAACATTTAGTTTAAAAAATCAATGGTTTTATTAATAAATGCTTATTTGTTGATTTTAAATTGCAGTTATTATTTTTAAAATCCATTAAAACAACTAAAAAGTTAAAATAAAACTTACTGCTAAATCTAAAACATTTCACAATACTTGTAACTTACCTTACTAATAAAAAAAATCTAAAACCTTAATTCAGCTCCTTTTTGTTTAAATGCCAATAACTTTCTTGTTTTTACTTCCACCACTTAGTGTTGTACTATTTTAGAATCTGCATTTAGTGATCTATTTTTTTAAATAATGGGCACTGACGGTGTAGTACAATTTTTTTACACCACACGCACCTAAAGTCACATGATTTGCTAGAGTGAGTAATGAAAATTGGAAATAAACTCATTTTTTTTATTACTTGTGAACTTGATAATAAAAAAAACATTTGGATAAGTTGGTTTATGTAATTAGCAGTAATAATAAAAAAACAGAATGAAAAAATAATAATATTTGTCGAAAATACAGCCAAATTTGTAATGCAAGGTAACGATTTTCTAAAAAAATAAAAAAAAATGTTTTTTTTTTTGAGACCTTTTATTTAAAATGATAAATATCCCGGTATATGTTAGCTAGGAACACGGTGTATCGACTCCTTTACGTTGGACCACTATTTACGCCACACCCTGTATAGTCTTAACAAATATTATAAATTCAAATGTAATATAATACTTGACATATGTATTTTTTTTTTCGATATCTCATATTTTACCTATTCGGAATCAGTAATATATATATATAATATGTATATATATATATATATATATATATATATATATATATATATATATATATATATATATATATATATATATATATATATATATACTAATATTATAAAGCTAAATAGTTTGTTTGTTTGGTTGAACGCGCTAATCTCAGGAATTACCGGTTTGAATTAAAAAATTATTTTAGTGTTGGATAGACCATTTATCGAGGAGGGTTATATAACATCCCGCTATGATCAATACGAGCGAAGCATCAATGAAAAATGTTGCAATAGCGGGGAAAATTCTCTTATGTGAAGCAGACGCAGTTTCGCAGGTCAGCTAGTATTTATCTATACTAGTATTATAAAGCTGAAGAGTTTGTTTGTTTGTTTGGTTGAACGCGCTAATCTCAGGAACGACAGGATCGAATTAAAACATATTTCAGTGTTGGATAGCCTATTTATCGTGGAAGGTTATATGCTATATAACATCACGCTACGACCCACGGGGGCAGCGAAAACGAAGCGAAACCGCGGCAGCATCTAGTATTAAACATAACTTTTTTAGCAGATGCGTCTTTTTTCCTTATGACTGCAGAGTAGTTTGGCCATAGAAGCGTAGGAAACGACATAAATAAACTCACAAAAGGACATAGGGTACTCTCAATCAGAAAAAATGCTGTGCCCAAGAGCGCAAATCCAAAAAATACTATCTAGTTACAGAATATTGTTATGATTATATAACATGAATCATAGTTGACGACCTGCTTCTCCTTTAGTGACATAGGCATCAGACTATGTACATATATACTTAATTAAATTATTCCGTCCGACGAATCTCACAGAGATACATGCACAAGCTCACCTCAAACAACCTTTCCTATTTATTTCAGAACTTAACGTCGTCCATTAGTGTCGGCCATCGCCACAAAACTTAACAAGCTATGAAATGTACGTGACTCAACTAATGCGCACTCATTAATTTACGACTCCACCACTTTAGGACTTGTACTCACTAAGCAAATTGTTTGTGGCACATTTTAGTCGTATCATAGCTTAATTTTAACAGTCAGACAATTCTAACTAATATTATAAATGCAAATGTGAGTTTGTTTGTTACGCTTTCACGCCTTAACTACTCGACCGATCATCATAAAATCTCGCACACGTTGTTAGGGCTCCAAAAAAAAGGACATAGGGTATCTCTCATCCAGAAAAAAGAAGTACAGAAAATTGACATATTCTATATTTACGCGAGCTGAAAATCTAGTTATTTATATAAAAAGTCTCATGCCTATACTATAAGTAATATGGATATTGTTGAGTGAGTTTACGTTGACAGTGCAATTTAAACCCATAAGTTCTCAATCAGAAGTCCAAAGCCCTATGCATTGGATTACCGCCGCTTACTAAATAATAACAAAAGAATAGTACTGAAAACTGGCTGTGCTTATAAATTTCACGTAGGGGGTTACGCCTATTGCTGGCTTCGTGCTCAGTAGTATTTATTAATTTATACATATTTATAATATATTATTATAGTCTTTATTTCTATCTTTGCAATACATTTTTCATTTCTAAATATACATATATAAAATAAAATACATTTAAAAATATAAAATGTATGGTACCCCACCGGCATTGGGAACAGGTTCCAAGCTGCCGGTGGTTAGGATTCCAGAGACAGGAACCTCCTCTCAAGGCGTGCTGTATCTAATAGCACTGCCTTCTGCATCAAACCCCTGATCCAAGCACCTAACGCGAGCCTCTTTAGATCGTGATCGAGGCTCTTGGCAATTAGACCATTGACAGATATGACTATCGGCACAATGATTGCCGAATCCACATCCCACATGTCGACAACCTCGCGAGCTAAATCGAGATATTTAATTTGTTTATCCTTTTCAGCTTTCACGAGATTGCTGTCATGCGGAATGGTGACATCGATAATTAATCATTGCACGGCGCTCATATCAATCTATCACCACAATGTCAGGTTTGTTGGCCACAACAGTCCTGTCTGTGATGATAGTTCGATCCCAGTACAACGTGACATGACCATTTTCGAGAACACATGACCATTTTCGAGAACTTATTATGGTTATTATTATTATAGTATTACAGAACAGTACTGAAACTAAGAACTTTTTGAAAGAAAATCCTGTATATACTCTTGCCTAGTCGCAATATTATAACCTACGAGACTTCCATAAACAGCCACCGAGGTAGGAACATTAATATCTGTTTTAGGTAGATAACTAAAACATCAAACTAAATAATCTTAATGTTTTGATGTCTGCATAGAATATCATAGCAAAGTTACTTAAAACCCACATACACTAAATCCTCAATAATTTAACGCTGACAACATTTTGTTTGTCTTTTAAAAATGCCGCTTAATCGCCTTAGAGATAAGCTCTGTATATGTTGGTTAATATCAACGTACATTCAACAATTCGTTTTAAGGCAGTATACATTATCATATAATACACAGTTTGCGCGGTGAAATCATTCCCTTAACTCTATTACATTGCATGCTATCTATGCACTGTCGTAAAGTATCGCAGTTTACAGCGGCCAATGGTTTGTAAAGTTTCAGTGTACATACATATACCTCACTTAGTTAATGCACGCTCATTCATTTACGAATGTGTCGCTTTTGTTGTCGTGTGTTACGCGGTTAACTATATACTATAACAAATAACCGCAGTTGTTAGCAGCAATGGATTGCAAAGTTTGAAATTGTATTGTTAATTCTGTGCATGATAAAAGCCTTTGATGGTAATGTATACGGCAAGTTATGAACGTTGTGTTTAAAGTCTAGCCATTTTATGTTAAGTCATGCATTTTTAATGAACTTGTTTATTAAGCAAATGGCTATTAAAATAAAATATTTTAATCATATATTATTATTTAGTGTATCTTTATGTCGACTAATAAAATATAACTTATAAAATGACGACGTTCTTGCAAACATAATTTTCGCAGGTCTAAAGTTGATTGTGTAATAACTTTTTAGCTTTCTGTTTGTATATTTACTAACAATAGTTCAATAAGTAAATAAATACTAACACTATGGACCTAACAGTCTGATAATAAATTAATATTATTATTATCAATCTGAGACCGTAGTTTTTCAAAGAAAAGTAATTGTTGATAAGTCTTTATTCTTTCCTAAAAAACAACGTGTTCAAAATTCTGCCCTAGAAGAAGCTATGAACTCTAACGAAGATCTAAACTTTCGCCTGACTGAGAAACATGCTAACAAGTTTTGAATCATGAACTGAGATTGAGCAGGAGTAACCGCGGTGAGGTTTAGAAACAACAACGGATACAAGATATGCTATGAGTATCGGTCAAGCTTTTATCCAAAATACACTACTTACTTGGATCGTACACATTTCTATCCCTTGTAAGAATCGCAACCCTTGGCCTAGTGACCGAGGCAAGGTGACAACCTAAAGTACTACACAATTCTAGCATTCAGAAAATCGAGTCAATGCTACTAAAACTATGAATAAATGCATCAGTAGTGTTTTCATTGTTTCCATTAATTTCGTTAAGTTTAGTTTCCTTTTACGAGTAATATTTATGAATCCATTTGGCTTTATATTATAATGCATATATTATAGACTGTTAAACATTAATTTAATGGCAGCGTCGTAGTATAATTTTGCCCTCTTTACCGCACTGGAGTATTATCTGATTATATTTCGAGAACAATGTAGAAACTTACAACGAGTTCACACTCCTGCAGTTTCATTAGATCTGTATGCTAATACGGTAGAGCCATATACGAAAAAAAGAATTTCGTAGATTACATACAGTTATAAGAATTCAAATTTCAAAATTCAAAATTCAAAATTCTTTATTGCTAACTATGTGTACATAAATAAAGTTCTTAACAGAAGATATCAGTTCTTAGAACATAGTGGCCCTGTTAGGGCATTGCAATTTCATCATACATGTATGCTTATAATTGTAACAGTTAAACATGCAATAAATTGATTTACATTCATTAATTAAAAAGAGATAATTTATAAATATTAAATTTTAGATAGGTCATCGTTTTAATTACATTATATCATTTACATCATATTAATTATAAATTATTAAAGTCATACCCAAATAAAAATACACCTGTCATGAGTTACCTGATTTAAAAATTATCATTATTCATTAATTCAATTATGTCACAGTATTGTAATCATTTAATATTAATTATCATAATCCTTTTAAATTTAATCGAGATATTATTACTGGATAAGCATATTAAAAAAAAGGATACGCATTTTAAATTCAGCGTGTTACATTGCATACCACCGGATACGACGTACGTTAAAAAGAAAAACGGAACGTGTGCATTTTTTTGCTTGGTCAAAATAGTTACGGTTTTTATAGTAGGACTAGGCAGCGAACCTATCAAATATGTTTTTCTACCACATTTCTTTTTTTAAAGTAGGCATATCATCCTAACTAATATTATAATTGCGATCATTATGCAATTTTGCATACACGTTTTCAGGAGAACAGAAATGGACATCGTCATCAGATCAGACTTTAAAAATAAATTACTATCCCTTGAGAACAGTACTTTTTCTGGATGAAAGGTACCCTTCATCAGAAAAAGTAATGACAAAATCTACATTCACGCGAGTAAAGCCATGGGCAAGATCTAGTATAATATAAAGATGTACGGTCACCATATACGACATGACAACTTCATTAAAATATGATAGAAGAAAAATGGAAGGAAAGAGAAGAAGCGGTAGAAGAAAAGCATTCACTGACCAAATAAAGAGAAAGGTGAAGGTCATGCCTTATAACGAGGTGCAGGCCTTAGCCGAAAATCGAAAAAGATGGCGTATATTCCATTGACAAGAGCAGCATAAAGAAGAAGAATATCAGCAGAATTCTATTGCTGTTTATGAAATACTGATAACCGCACAAGAAAACTCGTCTTCATTAAGTAAACCATAAAAGTTTGGACGCTGCTATAACTATCAAGTTGTGCAGACTTGACAGCTCTTGCATAAATCGCCACAAAACTGACATAAAATAAGTATTTTATTAAAAAACTATCTACTTTCATAAACATTCGTCTAAAACCCGCGCGACACTGCACATAAAGGCGAGCCCAACCGTCGTAAGCGTTGAGTGCGTGTCCGGACGCCTCGTAAAGCGACACCACTAAAACATAATTACTTCTGCTTGACGTGTCTGTACCCGACTTAATGTACGACTTGAAACTCTAGTAATTAAGATTTTCTTCACTTATATTTTATTATTGGGGAATTTTAGGGGAGGCCAGGGACTTGAGTTCACTTGAGGTGAAGGAAGTTTTAATGTGAGACGGTATATTATATTAAAATTTATGTGTGTAGATTAGCTGTTGCTTTGAATTATTACTTTTTCTACCTCCAAAATTGACTAAGAAGGATTAATTAGTCGAAAATTAGGACCACTCATACACATGAAGATTAGCTTACAAGTGTTGCTTGAGTTATATTTGACTCACTCATAAGACGCGAAATTAGATCCTATATAATAAGCGTCTATTATTGCGATCGTCTAGTAAAATATTGCCTACATTGTTTTGACATAAATACACATGCATAGTTTCACATCTATATTCCCGAAAAGGTAAGCAGAGATGAGGTACACCCGCATTTCGCCAGTCTAACATAATAGGGAGCGTAAATATTGCCCTTTACGTGGCACAGTTTCAGATACCGTGCTGCTATTCAGAATTTCTCGTCAAAAAAGCTCGAAGGAATAAAACTCTAGACCTCAAGCACAGCAATCCCATAAAGTACCGAGACGTATTAAAAAATGCACTGTTAACTTATGTATCTCCTCTCAGATGCTCACTGTCTTTGAGCCCTAGGAATCAGTGAAACGTTTTCTTGAGTAAACCTATTTATCAATGAGAATGTGAAATCTATACTAATATTATAAAGCTAAAGAGTTTGTTTGTTTGGTTGAACGCGCTAATCTCAGGAACTACTGGTCCGAATTAAAAAACTATTTTATCATTTTACATCATTCTACGACCAATAGAAGCGGATCATCAATAAAAATTTTGCTAAGACGGGCAAAAAATTATCTTATGTGAAGCAGATTGCGCGAGTCAGCTAGTTACAAATAAAATGGTAGGGTTTTTAAAATGGGTAACAATATCCATATAAAATAAACAGCAATAAATTAACCTCGTTCATAATAATAAAGTATAATACATTAATTATCGGCAATATATTTACCTCTCTCATGAAAATCTGTAATTATTATCTTTAATTATAACACAGCACACGAGTGTATTCCGTGTTAATTAAAAATATTCGTTCATATAACTCTTTTCAATGCCTTTTTGCAATAATAATATGGGCACTTTATATAAACAGGACCACTGTTGGGCACATACCTCTATTCATTATGAAAAGGGTTAGAACATTGTCCACTACGCTTGCCTAGTGCAGGTTGGTAGATTTCATATATCTTCGAGAACATTTTGCAGAACAGTTTTTGAGAAGTAGAGCCTCGCTGATTTCGGCACGAGTGGACCGGCTCGACCGGGGAAGGACTACCCTCTCACAGAATTTCGACGTGAAATAACAGTATTCCTACTATTGTGTTTCGTTCGGTGATTGAGATTGCCGGAGTCCCAATCACCCTCTTTCCCCCTTCCCGTTCCTTCTCCTTCCCACTTCCTTTTTTTCTAAAGGGCTGGCAACGCGCATTTGATGCCTCTGGTGTTGCAGGCGTGCATAGGCTACGGTGACCATTTATCACCAGGTGGAACGTATGCTTGTTTGCCACCTTAGGTGTACAAAAAGAAAAAAATGCAAGTTCCATGTTTTCCTTCATCATAATAAAAGCAAGCGATAACTAACTATTTAATACGTACATAACTTCGAAATTGCCTTAGGATTGAACTCAAGACCGTTCTTCGCGCAACTTCACCCATTAGACTATTACTCCTATTCAATGACTTTCAGTTCTTCGGAAAACAATTTTAATAAGCCTCTGTTATTTTTACTACCTGGAAATATAAAAGAGAGAACTAACTCTACATATAACTTAAAACAGGTCAGGTAACATGCTCAAATTGGGTTTCTTGCATGGGTTCTTCTCATGCATTTTGTGAGACGTGACTTACAATACAATTTAACCATTCAATTAACTTACTTTGCCATCTATCGGATCCATTTCTAAACTCCCTGTTAATGTTGAGAATAACTGAACAGAAAAATTCAATAAACTGCTTTATTGAGTAATCGAACCTCATTGTCCACATCAAACTTGCTACTGGTCGCGGATTGCAATAGGATATGAAATTTATTATAATCCTCGACTACGATCGTAAATGTATGTTACGTATTATATAAAACTAGTTTTTGCCCACGGTTTCGCTCGCGTTAATGCAGATTTTGTTAATAAATTTGTCCTCAGAAACAGTATTATCTTTTGGATGAAAGGCTACCTGTACTATATCCTTTTCTGTTCCTATGACAACCTGTATGCAAATTTCATGATGATGGGTCGAGTGGTTAAGGCGTGAAAACGTAACAAATAAACACACTCACATTCGCATTTATAATATTAGTTACGGTTAGAATCTTTCAACCGTTTTACTGTTTGTCACAATGAAAATACGATGTGTATTATAGTATTTTCACTTTACAGTTACACGTTGAACTAGTCAACAAATAAAACAAGTGAGAATCGGCAATGAAATGCCTTAAATCTTAGAGTTCGAAAAAATGGTTCAAGTAATATGCAAAGGTCATGTAATACCACGTCGTTCTGACCTTAAGGTCACGTGGTATTACGTGACGTGACGTGGTATTACGAGGTCAAAGGTCATAGTCATTTCGGGGGTATATCGACTATGCTGAGTCGAATAGCGTTGACCACGAGTCTCTAGCTCTTACGGTTCTTGAGTTGAAAGTTGTATAACAGACAGACGGACGGACGAACAAAGCTATTGTATAAGAGTTTTTTCGAACTCTAGAAACCGTATACATTTTAAGTCTTACAAACCCACAACAAGGATGTAAAGCTAAAAGAGAAAAATATGAACATTGTGTGCGGGTTTCACTTAACAATAGTACCATCTCAACATGCCCCATGGGTGTCATAGCAAAAAGACTAAACGACAACGTATTTCATGTAGAGGAAGCTGCATCCAACAGTTTTACTGACATTTTACGACATCACAAAGTCTATTCACTTCCATTTGTCTACGTCTAAAGGCTTTAGTAAAAAGAAAAAGCTTTTTAAGGTAAGGTGTATATCCACAGAGTGAGGAACACTGCGCCGTGTTTATGGAATAGACAAAAGTCATATTCGTGACAAGTAATGGACAGCGTTCCGCACAAGTAACACATGCAGTTCGACAATGTAAGTGACATGTTTGTAGTAATCCGAATTGATATTATAAATGCGAATGTGAGTATGTTTGTTTGTTATGCTTTCACGCATAAAACCACTCGACCGATCATCAAAAAATTACGCATACAAATTGTCAGGGGAAAGAAAAAGGATGTTGTATCTAGAAAAAAGTACTGTTACAACCTAATCTATATTAGCGCGAGCAAAGCCTTGGGAAAAATCAATAGATTTCTTTATATTTTACCAGCTAAACCCAGCATCGCATCGCTATGGCTCAGACTGATATTTTTGATTGCCCGTTTTCGTGAGAACTGTAGGATAAAAAGGGTATAACCTCAGTACTCTTTAGAAATGTGGTGTAAAAGTAGGCAAGTCAGTCAAGTTGTGGGTGTAAACATATTGAATCTGAATAGTTATAACCAAAGATATACAGAGCGTTAAATTAACTTGTGTTCATATTTATAAAGAAGGGTAGACATTGGAGCCCTGAATAAGATAAATGCCAACAATCCCATTCAGATCTAACCCTTTTACGAATTAATAATATAGATTTGACATGTTGTTATGAGAATATCATGAATTACACATGGTTATGCATATTTGGATTTGACATAATTATTATATCAGTGTGCGATTAATATGGTATGTATGTATCTTATGTGGGAGCCAGTCAGTGCACACCGGCGACACTTCGACCCAGTGGGATCTTTTGTGTCGACACTCTCCCAATAACGACACTGCCATAGATGTTCATGGCAGCCGGGACCGACGGCTTAACGTGCTCTCCGAGGCACGGAGCAAACGATAATTGTCAATCAATACGCACATAATTTCGAAAAGTCATATCACTTCCGAAAGTCAGAGGTGCGCGACGTGGGTTCGAACCCGAGACCCTCTGCATTGCAGTCTGTATTGATTAATATGGTAACTAATTGAATTTGGTATGTAATACAATATAAGGATTACCTTGATTATTTCCAAAGGAAACATTTACTATGTCATTTTAATTATTCACTTGACTTTTATGGCTACAAGTCTTTCACACCAATGCCTCATAACTTTCCAAATACGACTTCCTTACTTAGTATTATAAATGAGAAAGTGAATTTGTTTGTGTCTTTGTTAAGTTTTCACGTCTTAACTACTTAACGAATCATCATGAAATTTCATACTCATTATCAGAGGTACCTATAGAATAAGACATAGGGTACCTTTCATCCAAAAATAGTACTGTTACTAACTTAACCTAACCTATATTTATATGGGCAAAGTCTATATTTATACACGCTAAGTCTAGTACTAAATAAACCTGCTATTAAAGAAATACGTCTATAATCGTATTAAATATATACATATACCTATGTAGATCAATGCAAACATTTTCACAACAAACTAACAACATTTTCAACAACAAACTTTAATTAACCGCAAATAACGTGGCATACAAAAATAAATATTTAAAAAATCCACGCTGTACTAGTGGCCACTTAAATCGGGCCACAAGTGTCACTACACTCGCGTGAACACAGCTATACACGCGCGCGCTAACTAACTGAGCTTTGTTTACACTGCGGGACGCGATACTGCACGGTGCACCTAACATTAAAATAAATATTTTAGCACGATAAAAAGTTCAGAATATTATGAATACAAGAAGAATTTTAAAGACTACTTTTTGCTTTCACAATATTTAACAAGAAACTTGGAATAAAAATACACGCTGTACAAGTTTATTTGAACGTTTCTCAGAAAGTAACCAATACTTATTTAATATCCTTGCGGTCATTTAGAAAGTAGTACCGTACGAATAGTGATGGGACGTGCGACGCAGAGATTTAAAGTTTAAAGTTTATTACGGCCACACAACATTTTTACCTTATTTGTTAGTTATGTTACAAAATAGTTAACTAACGCTCATTTTAACAAAAAAATAATTATCTAAGCTCTCCCAAAAAATGACCATATTATTCTTAAAGATAATTCAAGTCTAGAAATTAATATATAGAAATAATTCAAGTTTTTAGTTTACCACGTTAGTCCGCTAGAGAGTACTCTAGCGGACTAACGTGGTGAACTAAAAACTTGTGATTTATTTAAAATACGTTGTCTTACTAAAACGAAGCCGTGTTAGCAGCGAACCAGTTCATAAATAGACGGAATATCATATACGAGTACATATTGAAATGATGACATGAATGACAAATTGTGAGAGTTTGAACAAAATAAATCCTAAATACATAATTATGTACATACTAGCATATTATTATTCTTCTATATTCGTAGAACCGTGTTTAGAACCCGTGTAATTGGTAATGTTATTCTATAAGGCTTGTGGAGGAACAGAGTGTGATGTCCCTCCAACACAAAGGGAGAATCCTCCGACCAGGCTGGTTGATCGTGCCTGGCGGGCCGCGGCCCAACTGTTAATGTCGGGAGCTTGTATATATAGTTAGTCGCTGTGTAAACTCCGCTTGCGCGATGTAGGATTGTGACGTCATTTGAGCGTATTTAGCGC
The DNA here is from genome assembly GCA_930367265.1 of Catocala fraxini. Classification (NCBI taxonomy): domain Eukaryota; kingdom Metazoa; phylum Arthropoda; class Insecta; order Lepidoptera; family Erebidae; genus Catocala; species Catocala fraxini. Next base: position 7,842,895 of record OV884025.1, on the reverse strand, counting down.
CATCTCTAGACGTAGGCGGAACTTTCTTTGTCTATGTGGAGTCGCCACAGGCTCATTGCTGTGCTTTTACTGCAATGTGTTAACTAAAGAACCCAGTAATGTATTTTCTATGCCGGCAATCAGTCTGAAGCTAAACAAAGAGAGAGCAATTTACTTAACAATTTAGATAACAATGAAGCTAAGTAAAAAATACACCCTGTGTGAATTTGAAAGCGCGTGACTATATAATACCAGTGCCAACATTGCAAAATGTATAGATATGTCATTTTTGTGTATTTTGTATCTCAATGCTATATGTAAAGAGACTTATTATTATTTTAAATTGAGACCCGCCGCACTAGTGCGTAATTCTTACATAGCTATTTATAAAAAATACACTAATAATAATATAATATTCTATCACATACACACAACACCATCTAGCCCAAACTAAGCAGAGCTTGTACTATGGGTACTAGACAATGGATAAACATACTTATATATTATTTTTTTTTTGTAAATACATACATATTATACATAGAAACACCCAAACCAAGACAAACATCCATGTTCATGCACACAAATATTTGACTTGTGCGGGAATCGAACCCGCGACCTCAGGCGTGGCAGTCGGTTACACTAACCACTACGCCATCGAGGTCGTCAATAATAAAATAAATAATGGACACCCATATTTGGAACATTATTATAATTTTGTGAACCTTGGCATTTTTCGCCTGTTTGTCGATCAACGTTACAAATCACACATACATACATCACGTAATCTAACAGCACACGTGTAACAAAATGTTTTTGTACATAGCACCAAATTTAATCAAAATATTCCAAACAAAACAAAGAAATAATTCAATCACAAATCGTTTACGTATGCAGACATGTCTATTCCCCGGTGAGATAAAAATTGATTAATATATTCATAAATTACGACGAAATTGGCTATTTCCATCCGCGACTCTATTTTCGGCTATCAACATTTTTATCAGAGTATTGGCAGGAACCCGTACTTGGCTTCGACGTCAGTAATAAATCATTTTCGTACGAAAACAAGGCTACTGGCTTCACGATACCCATATAATATGTGTTAACTTTAAGGGTTTATACAGTTCGAGGAGTAAACACTTTTATTGCAAAGATTAACCCATGGTTTCCCGAAGGCGTGATAAGGAAATATTAAACGTGTACGAAGTTTATAAACAGTATGTACCACGAATGCAATTATAGTAAGGAGATTGAAGTGGTCATATCGTTGGAGTATATTAAATTTCATTAGAGCTTTTTGTTTTTATGAAATACATTTATCTAACTAAAACGTAACGAATATCAGTTTTAATCCTTCGAATATTGTTATTCCTTGTTACTTCGCTGCTTGCGCTGCTTGGAGGTCAGATGGAATTTGGTCTGTTGAGAAACTAGTATTTAGTCAAATTCCGATTAAATTTGATTCCACTTAAAATATTACCATTTTACTCTTTTCCTTTATTTTGCAAACATACGGTCCCCGTGATGATAAGATGTTACCATAGCCTATGATTTCTAGCAATACCAAGCTATTATTACTCGTAAATTGGCAAAGCGGATAAAAGGGAATCAAAGGGAGAAAAGTAACAGCGATATTTTAACTATCCTAAATTCTTACTCATTGGCTGAAACATATTAATAACTACTCTGACTCTTTTTAAAGTAAATGCTGAATCCCCAGGCGAGCCCTTTCATTCGTACTCTCACCAAATAATTGATAATGGAGGTATCTATTACTCGGACAGACAAAATGAAACTACATTGATATATCATTAATTTAAAAAAAAACTACTGCCTATACTGTTACCATAACCCTGGAAAATATGACTTTGACAATATATATTGAAATTAAACTACTATATACAGATTTTATCGCGTTGTTTATTTGACACTTTATTACATAATTTTGAAAATTGTTACAATACTACTACTATTAAACTTTACTAATTTTTAAGCTAATTAAATTATTATTAAAACTATTTAGATTTAATTTAATTTTACACTTTGCCCGACGTTTCGGTTGCTTTTCAGCAGCCATGGTCACGGGGAGACAATTTTCAAAATTATGTAATAAAGTGTCAAATTAACAACGCGAGAAAATCCGTATATAGTAGTTTAATTTTAATGAATAATATTCGCGTAAGCAGAAGACAATATTGACAATATATAATTAAGTAGAATGGCTTTTATAAATACATAAGGTTTAGTTCCTAATATTTTAAACTCGAGCATTCTGTTTCTTACTGAGCTTTTATCTTCCACAATGACTTTCACTGTTAATTGTACTAACAATCTAATAGAACTAACTAGCGTAAACACAAACATAGTGTTATTATTTGTTCGCTATAAACAATTCAGAACTATTGGCATTAGATTGTTGAGTCCGCCATAAGTATGCCAATTTATTGATAATAGTCGAAACCAAACAATTTTGATCAAATATCAATTTACTAACTTAATTTAACTTGATTTGTATAAATCTATAAACTTTGCAGGTAGGTATAGTTCGATTCTTAGTTCGATTAAGGTGTAATTTCACACAGAAGCACAAGGGGAAGCAAGTTTTAATTTGGTTCTGTAGATTAGATTAAAATTTATTCATGTATCCTTATTATAGACTGCTACTTTGATTATTACTTTTGGTATTTCTCAGTAGAATACGTATATAAGGAATAATTGAAAACAGGTTTTGACAGTTTATGTGTTGCTTCTGCGAATTGGCGTATACATTTTTGTGATATGAGAATCGATCTTGAGACAATAATACGAAACCACTGAGATGATTGTAATTTTAAATGATACTACAATCGGTTAACTTACTCATGACAAACACTACTTGTTTAGCAATCAATCTTAAACAGAATTATATCAGCATGATCAGAACAGCGTTTGTCAAGTGTTTTGGATTTGATTAGTCGGCCAGCAATTTATTTTATTTACAAATTCCTGTCCCATGTTCGTGTGTTCCTTGAATTTATTGCATGAATATATGTAAAAATCTTTGCTACTTATGAATCATATCAAACAAAAAATTGTCTTTTTAATAATAATATAATGAATTTTCTAGTCTCGACCTCAACTAGAATAAACAAAGATCTCAACGGAAAAAAACACATTTTAAATGTTCATATCATGTACACAATTTTAAGAGCTGTTAAAGTCAGTTTCTCCATAGAATCCACTCGGCATGGACTGTGGTGAGCAATTGTTCATATTAAAAACAATAAAATTATTAACAAAGGAATATTTGCCGTCTCCATTTTTGCTGTACTCATTTTAGGGCCAGCAGTGTAACCGAACCGTCGAGTATAACAAATGAACGCGCGCATACAGTTTTTGTGCACGCGCGCTGAACCCTCTCGTTTAGGGGCGGTGTTTTTATATGTGAGATTTGTACTCTTGTCGTTACGTGCTTTTCTGCCTATCATCGCGCCTCCAATTATGTCGTCTGAGGTGGATAAAAGTATTCACGTTTTTGTGAACAGTTTGGTGTACTTTATTCCTGTGCTATACATATTCATGATGTACATATATATCCGAAGAGATAGGCTGAAATGTAGCTTTTTTTAACACGATAGAAAATGTATTGTATGCGGTCATTATTTGTCACGTGTGAAATTCGAACCCACAACACTCGGCGTAGCGGCAGTGGCAAGGCAACCGCTTAAAACACTACGCCGTGCGCCATCCGTGCAGTCAGTGTTTGTTAGGGACTATGTACAACATAGTAGCCAAGCGTAGCCAAATTCAAAGTTTAGAATTTATTAATTTAGGTCGCAAAGTTAAAGTTATTTACGTCAAAGTTAAATTAGTCAGTATGTATACCGAAGTTACATTAGGTTTGTTACTAGGTTTAGGCAATGCTTTTTCAGGCTATGAATTCCAAACTGGAAACCTTATAAGGCTTTGCCAGTTTTGCAAATCTAGCTCAGGAGCTGACTATGTGTTGTAAATATAAGTGAAAACAATATGCGAGAGCAGCGAGGCATTTTGTACGATTTTATTTTAAATCCAAAACCGCTTAAGTATTTCTTGGTGTGAAAGTAGACTATCCACTCCACTAACTAAGTGCTTTATACGTCGGGTATATATAGAAGAGCTTTAAACCTAGAAGAGCTTTAAACCTTGTTTTATACTGCTAGTGGTATGTTATCAACGCCAAATGTTGATACAACGTTATACAGCAAGCGTCACTACAAAAACAAAGCTTATCGTGTAAATCTATATATAAAACTTTTCCGTTACTGAGTGACTGACAGACAACGCACAGCCGAAACTACTGAACGCAAGAAGCTGAAATTTGGCATGTATGTTCCTTGGAGAGTGTAGGGGAGCACTAAGAGAGGATTTTTGGAAATTCCACCCTGAAGGGGGTGAAAGGGGTGAAATCCGATATTCACACGGGAACGGGACTTACGCGGATTCACCCGCGGGTAAATCACTAGTTTAAAAAAAAAAAAAATTAGTTATTGATGTTATCAAAGAATAATTATTGAAGTTAAACTACTGAATTGCACGTACGTGGGAGAAATGATCGCTGAAAGCGTCGAACCGTCTTGGATTTGAACGCCTCCAGGTGATATTGATGAACCCTGATTCGTCGTCGAGTGGTACGGTGATAGAACGGGGCCGCTGGAACCAAATCAAACAGTTCTTCAGAGCACTCCCCGTGAAAGAGTCGGTAGAACACGCAGAGAGACCCCTTTGGGTCTCTCTCACTTTAGGTCAATTTCACGGATAGATTGGAGTCGTTGGAGCAACGGAGAGACTTTTCTCTCCGTTGCTCCAACGACTCCAATCTATCTGTGAAATTGGGATCATCGACGATTGGAACTGCCCGTTTTTATAGGGAGTCAACTGGGTCGAGCTGGTATTTGGGGACCCCTGCCCAGAAGTGTGAGCAGCACTCTACGTGCGGCCGGACCTATGCTTTGTAAAGCAAGTACAGTTACTAACCTAATCTTACCTCCATTTACGTGATCTAAGCCACAAGAAAAATATGGAATCATATAGAAGAAAGACAATATCGTATTATGAAGATATTAATTTATTATCTTCAGGCATGACGTCCTCTGATGACACATTAATAGGTAACATTGTCAAACCCAGTAAATTTTTAATTGCAACTGTTAGCTGTGGTTTACCAACATAACACTTTAACACAAGCAATTGAATCGCGGCAGTCAATCAACTTATCGCTAGTACCCCGCGGTTATTTAATGGGACGTTCGATCGATTGATTAATATGGCACAGGCTAGCAATTTCCTATGTTAAATGTACGCAATGTCCATAGCGATGAATATGACATTTGTGTTTACGCAATAACACCAACAAAGTAGTCGCATTACTGCTTCTGAAGCCGTCTATGATCCATACAGGCAATATAGCTTATTATAGGGATATAAAGTTATGTTGACAACAGCAAGTTACAAGCACAAGCAAGCTACCAGCAAGCTACGAGCAAGCTATAAGCAGGATTAAAGCAAGCTACGAGCAAGTTACGAGCAAGCCACGAACAAGCTGCGAGCAAGCTATGAGCAAGCTACGAGCAAGCTACGAGTAAGCTACGAGCAAGCTACAAACAAGCTACTAGTAAGCTACAAGTTGCTGTGACGAGAATTTTACATTTGATTCTAACATGGTAGAAACATTTGTGCGATTCGCTAGTAGCTGTTCTGAATTTGAATATTAAAAAATATTAGTAAGGTCTCCCGTTACACAACGCGTGTCTATACTCGTAAATGTGGAAGAAGCGTTAAAAATCTTGTTTAAGGATTTTTATTCAGTTTCCAGACGGACGTCACTTTAGAGAACCAATAACCATCTGATACCTGTTAAACGAAATCTATATTTACAAAGATATTGACTGGTTTAAGCATCAATCAGGAGTGTAAAATGCCATCGACAAATTAAAAAGATAAGGTACTCTACGAGTATGCATTAAAAAGTGCAACTAGTAATGCTTGTACACAGCTCAAGTAGCTAGCATGGAGTTTTATCTACTAGCTACTCTCATTTGCTACATACGCATGCTACTCATGCGGTACACATGCGCAAGCTCCTTGTGCGAGCTACAAATCAGGCAAGTTACTTGCATGGTCATGTCGGTTGTCTAAACATACAACTTGCGCATGTAACGCGTCATGTACAAAAGCTGTAGAGGGTATTCATTTTGAACAGCACAGAGTTATATTATTTTAATTTCCGGCAACTGTACAAACAAATCATTTTTGTGACGATCTCGCATTCCGGCGTAGTGCTTCCTGTAGATGAATGCGATTGTAATAATTGAAATATTCAATACATGAACAATGCCAAACAGTTTCTGGGGAATAACAGAATACTTTTTTATACGATTAAAGTATCATACAACTACCTATTAAATATTACATTGAATTCAAATAATAAATGTATTCAATATCGCATATAAAAAAATAAGTAAATAATATGGTTTTCATTGTTAAGAATCATATTATTGTAGATAATTGGCGATTGAGAAAACTGGCAATGAGTTTCTTGTCTGCTCCTGTTCTTGGGATCTTGACTTCTCGAACAGGCTTTTTCAATGCAAAATTTATATTTCCTTTTATTTTTTTATCATAATATTTTTTATAATGTATTCGTTAATTAATGTGTTCAAGAGGGGTTTATAAATTAATGTATATGGAATTAAAGTTTTTTGACTTTGTAACCTATCAATTGCTTAAATATCAAACGTAATTGAAAATCCTATTGTTTTTAATTAATTAACAATTAATTAAAATAAACCTTAATAAAGTTAAATCAGTTACAGTTAAACCTGTGACCTACGGGCCATGACCCATGACCCATCAACCATCACCCATCACCCATCACCCATGATCCGTAGGTCATAGGTTTAACTGTAACTGATTTAACTTTTGAAGCACAATTGATTTTCAATTACGTTTGATATTTAAGGTAGATTAATATTAATAATGTTTGTGTCAATTAACTTGCTGTTTGCTTTTAGCAAAGCTAATTATTACCATTTATTTTCTTGTTTATTTTAACATAGGTTAATGGATAGACAATTTATTAATTAATATTATAAACTATTAATATTTACAAAATGTACATGATAGTTATAATGCCACCTTTTTGTGTTTAAGCTAATTATTACCTTTTATTTTAACATAGGCTATTAAAATAAATGGCAATAATTAGCTTTACTAAAAGCAAACAGCAAGTTAATTGACACAAACATTATTAATATTAATCTACCTTCATTCTTTAAAAATACGGTATTCGTGCACCGACTGAACAACAATTAACCCATAATTAGCATTATAAAGAAATCAAAACAACCCCACGTAACCTCCATAGCTGACCCATTACTGCCATTGTCTTTCACACAATGCAATCTATTAATCACTGGTTTGATGCCGTGACGGTTAATGTCCTAGCTTGATTTATATTATATCGATAAAAAGAAAATATAGTGGCTTTTGGGTGATAAAACAAAGGACATTAAAATAGAATGATGGATGTACTGTTGACGTTTGTTAATATTAAATTTATATATTTCGAGCAGCGGTCGAGAAAGTTCAGGCATTATAAAAGTCGAATAGACATCGTCACCATCATAGTGCAATTATTTTAGTTTTTTAAATATGGCGGCTGGCCCAAAAGTGGTCTGAGTGGAAATCCTTGAGAGATGCTTAAGATCAGCAGACGTTTTTTGGCCGATATGATGATGATGACACATTTATGTACCAAACATACCTGCTTGCCGAATAGGCTCATATCTGCTTGCCGAAACTGGAGGCAGAGAATTTGGATTCCTACATACCACTACCCGTTTCTTTTTATGTGCTATTTACGCATATATATGCGTAAATAGCATCCCCTTTTGCCACAGAAAGGTTTCCGAGCGGAGAGGGCGCTCTCGTAGTCACCCGAGGAAATATGGAAAGTTCGGGGTCCTACCAACAAATCCTACTATGGTGTGCCAGCTCATTACCTCGAATGTGGGTGGATCGCTTGAACTGGTACTACTTCAGCGAACCATCCAGCAGACAAACTACGATTCTTGCATATCTCTATTGCTATTATTACTCACATTAAATTCGTACATTGGAAAAAGCCCAGGTTACCATAAGATACCATAAGAACTTAAACGGGCGTTTCTTCAAAATGAGTCCTATCATGCGACATATTCACATGATAGGACACGCTGACAACCAAATAAAAGCCTAACATTACAACCGTTATCAACAAAAACAAAAATACGTACTCCCGGGGTATAAAAAACACAGTAATATACAAAGATTGATCCAGAAAATCCAACGTCGGTTTTCTTTTCATCGCTTTCGGAGACACGTCGCCACAGACAAAGGCTTGAAACTTATACCCCTCTTTATGTGACAGGGGTTAAGAATTATACAGATGAAAGTGGTTACACACCCCTATCTGTTCACTACCTTTGCGGTACGCCTACGCATAATTATATAACATCGATTGATTAAACCAGAATAATGAGAAACCTTAGGAGAAATACTACAATCGGATACCTCGTTTCAATCAAGCATACCTTTGCGCTTATATTTGTGGACTTTAATGAATTCTTGGTATTTTGCTGTCAGTAATTTCTTAGTAGCAGCACCCAGACTCGAAACTTCCCTGATAGGACCGCCTCCTATTGATTGTGGTGATCGAAGCATAGCTAGCAAATGTAGTTATAATATACCTACCATTTCGGGTATAGGCGTGAGTTTATGTTATACTAGCTGACCCGCGCAGCTTCGTCTGCTTCACATAAGAAAATTGTAATTGAAAAATGTTGCGAAAACCCCCGTTTTTTTTCAATGATTCCTATTGGTCGTAGCGTGATGTTATATAGATATGATAATTGGCTATCCAACACTAAAATAATGTTTTAATTCCAACCAGTAGTTCTTGAGATTAGCGCGTTCAACAAAACAAACTCTTCAGCTTTATAATATTAGCATAGATTAAAGAAGTCGATTACGAATTGAACTAAATAATTTGAATTCTAAGTAATATTTATTTATTTATTAAGATTCACCAACAGTTACTACAATATTACATACACATAAGACAAACATTTTGAGTCTAACCAATTGTATAACTAATTACAGGTGAATTCAGCATGCGTTACATTTTATATATATCTATCTATATCTCATATATTTCGACTTAAATACCATTCAGGTCTATTCAGATAAATTGAATTTTCAACTCTACGATTGATATTGTTTCTTGGTGGCCAATAATAATATATACCTAATATTCGGCCTCTCTATAAACTGTCCTACTGCAACGGATACGGATTCTTGTTATGGCTCCTTAGTTTTAATTCACACAAACACAGACGCAGTACAGACATACCCTCTTTATATACTACGAATATATATGAGCAAGAAAAGATAACATCGTAAGTACGAGATAAGATTAGGCGGCGACACACGATGCTTAAATATCAAATTAGATTAATCAACGGGAGGTTGTTCCAGCGGCTACGCTTGTAACACGCCTTACATGCTAACGTTCCATTATGTAAATATGCCGACTGGTAAGCTTCTGTGAAAATATACGTGCACATGGTAATATATAGTTGTTATTTGAAGTACGCCATTTCCTCTGGGATTATAGAGTTTTAGGCAGTAACAGAATAAGGGTTAACATTGTTGAAAGTCCCATTTTGCCGACAATAGTCGACCATTGTCTAGTTTTAGACATATTTCTTTCTCCAGAGAATTAATACTGTAATACTTGAGTGCTCTGCAAACGTTTTACAAGGGGCTACTAAACCTAGCCGTACATTACCCAAATTAGTTATTTATTAAATTCTTTTGAAATTTCGCCTGTTTCTGGATGAAAGTTTGTATTTATACTAGCTGACCCACGCAACTTCGTCTGCTTCACATAAGAAATTTTTACCCCGTTTTTGCATCATTTTTCATTGATGCTCCACTCCTATATGTTGTAGCGTAATGTTATAAAGCATGTAGCCTTTCTCGATAAAAGGGCTATCCAACAATAAAAGAATTTTTCAACTCGAACCTGTAGTTCCTGAGATTTCGACCAAACAAACGAACAAATAAATAACAAACTCTTCAGCTTTATAATATTTTTATTCTAATATTTTAAAATGTCCATAACTGTTCTGGTATACAAAATGTAAAATGTCGTCATCTTCACGTCATGATATTGCATTAAATCTTTACCTTAGTCTGTCATGTCTTAGAATACCAGACATAATTTAAAAGATATTGTGTCTGGCCACGGGTGTTCCACTGCAACTCAATAGGTTATGCTGTTAAACGATTCGACCAGGTTGCAACTGCTATGGTCATACTTCACTTGAATATTTCACTGTAAGCATTTGTAATAATAATAGGTACGCTTGTGTAATAAAATTTGTCAAGTTTGTCTGAAGCGCAAGTTTATCCTAGTTCAGACAGGCTTAAATATAACCTTTTTGAACTTGCTTTATTTTGTATAACCTATAAATTTACATAGCTATAGAATTAATTTTAATTTGAACTTTAATTATTTAAGGCAGGAATGCTTAAACATCATTGATGTAGTGTGGTGTAAGGATGTATAATTTTTTCTGTCAATATATAAACATAACATTATTATTTTTATATAATTACAGTTTTTGAAAGTATAACTAAACATTTGGTAAATAATACTAACGTATTAGTCATATTCAAATTTTATGAACTTAGAAGTCTCAAACGGGCACTCTTGGAACATGGCTCGAGTATTTGGCTCGTGCTTGGCACACTTCACTAAATATCGGCTTTTCTGACGTACTCAAATAAATTTGAGAACAATGTTTCTTGTAGATTCTTTATTATGACGCCACGAATGAAATATCGTGTAGACCTTAAGATTTTAGAACGCCCTGTCTATCAGGACTCCGTTACTTGAAATACCTACATGTTTTGAAGACTGACATGACTATCTATAATACGTATGATATATAGTCATGTCAGTCAATATGTTAGCTGCACAGATGGCGTTATGGTTTAAGTGATCGCCTCGCCGCTGCCACTGCGCCGAGTGTTGGGGGTTCGAATCCCACATGGGGCAAAAATTTGTGTGATCCGTAAATGATTGTTCCAAATCAGGATGTTCTTTGTGTCCGTTGTTTGAATGTTTGTAAAGCCCCCGCGACACAGGAATTATTCATATTGCGGGAGATGTCTTTTTAAAAAAGAAAAAGGTACAACTAAATTTCTCGCTATAAAAGAAGCCTATTTTTAATAGATAGTGTTAAGATACAGGATTAATTTGCGGCACAGAGTCTGTCTACCTCACTCTCTTTTTATGATTATGGTACCTACTCATGTTTTTGATGCCACGCCAAATTAGGATAACTATCAGCATACAACTTAGCTGCACAACCAAGGATAATCAAAAATTTATTTGCAGAAAAGGAAATTCTTAAAGCCCTTACCGAGGACAGAAACTCACGGCCCAACAAACTTTATATTAAATTAGATTAAATAAAGTTTAACCCTCGTCTTTACTGTGAACGCAACCTATACTGGCCACTTTAAACTCTTTTTCGCTTAATCTCATGTGACGCTTGTTATACAAATGTTCTATGAATAGAATCAAAGAATGTTCTACAAAAAATGACGTTCGGTATTCCGTTACATACGCGTATTCGTATAACATGAACGTGCCGAAATGTCAAAAAGGTCTTTTGAACAAAACATCGAGTGGAACTCGAATAAGCCCGGTTCTGCCGATTGAATGAACCGAATGAAAGTCCAATTCGTATAAATAAAATTATAACTTTTGATGCCAGACAAGTCAGCCTATTTGATGGTAAGCAGCCTAATAACATCACTTTGTTTCTTTAGCACTATATCAGTAATATTAAACGAAAACAATGAAGCCGCCGTCGCGTCGTCTCACTTCATAGCAACAGAGAACAATGGCTAGTCAACCTCTTAGTTTGCATTACTTTAGTTTGGTGACTGAAATAGAGAAAATAGTGGCTGATTGATTCCAGAGTAGCGCGGTCGAACAAAATGCTATTGAGTTTTCTATCAAATTTTTTTCAGTAAGTTTATGTAGTCTGGTAATACAGACTAGACAAAAATAGCCCCTTTTCGATAACCAAAGCTAAAGTACACCTCTACCAATTATTATGCATTTCATTTATTAATTTACGTGTTAACTTAAGCTATATTGAAAATACAGTAACATTATTCATTTGAATTGTTCTATAAATAAATCCTGACAACAATGCACTACTTAATATCAGTAATATCAATATCACTTCAAATCAAGCAAGCGTCACTATCGGCACAGTTTACGTAAGATCGAAGTTCAGTCGATCCGATTGCGTCAAATGATCAGATTGCGTCAACAACAAACACAAAGACGAGTGTGTTTATGTGTGTGTTTGTGTGAGAGTGTGTGTACGTGAAGTTCATCACTGACAGATAGGTTTACACGTTTACGAGCGGTCTCTCGTTAACCCGCGTCCTTCTAAGTTTTAACACACGTATGAACAAGAAAATATACGGAGATGTATTGTGTGCGGTAATGCTTCAAATTAATCCTCATTAAACCTATTAAGTCACAGTAGAACACCGGTGGTCAGAAACTTTAGATTTTCAATTATGTTTGGCATTTTAACAATTGGCAGGTTAATGGATCGTATAATTCTATATCAATCACATACACAGTAACGGCTCAATATATGTATAATAATATAAGATATATAGGGAAAATGATACATCTACATTTCACCTTCTATATTTTGAAGTTTCTCGCTATAATGGGTAAGCACATTGCCGCCTACCGGGCACAATGCCATACTAGGTGGAGCTACTGAGAATTCTCTGAAAAAAAATTCCAACTTTGCTTGACCCGGGCATCTCTAACCTAAAACCTAAGACTTCTTACATAGCAAATGTATTCTACTACTCTGCGCCACTACGGTAGTATTTCGTCATTCACGGCACAATATTACAAGAGGAGAAAGGCGCAGTAAAACATTAACAAATGCATAAAGTGAAATATGGACTTGATGCAAAAATCTGTGTGTTTACCCTTATATTATAAAGAGAAAAGGTTTGTAATTTTAATTTTGTTTGTAATTAAGAAACTTAAAATTTTAAAGCTTATTTATCCAAAAGTAATATAGGCGAGCGGTGCAGTAATCATAAACGTGTATAAAACCGCGAGGAACTGCTAGTATGGCATATAATAATAATAATAATAATAATAATAATTTTATTGTTCTATAAAGTACATACATCATACATATTACTCTGGTCTCCACACTAGGATTTCCTGTGTCGTGGAGGCCAGTCTCTTTCGTCGAACAGAAAAAATAACAAAAAACAAAGTTTTACAAAATATAAAATTATTATGATAAAAGTAAACGAAAAACTGTGTGTGTGTGAGTTGATTGGTGTGGGTGTAGGTGTGTTTGTGTTAGTGTGTGGGAGTGTGATAGTGTGTTGATGTGTGATAATGTGTCAGGTGTGTGTTAGTGTGCGTGTATGTATCTGTATGTTGGTGTGCAAGTGAGTGTTGGTGTGCATGTCATTGCCAGAGATTAATATAATTAGGAACTTTAGTTTATATATAAATAAAACCAGAGTAGAAAATCCCGCCATTGTAATCTAAAAGGAACAAACGAATATATAAACAAACATGCTGCGCTCTACCTCTATGTAAAATGTTCACCCTATAGCTGTAATAATAATGTCCTCCAGACCGAAATTCTGTCACGGCGGCCAATGTTAACGGAGACTGGATCTGCGTAGGATATTATAGTGCACAAGTGTGTGCGCAAACATAAGTGCAATCTCTGTTCCCTAACTCCCATGATCCGATGGAACAATAATCCGATACGACTAGAGAGAGAAGAGGCGCACAACCAACGGCTCTATGTGCTTTCCAAAGCATGGGGGTGCCTAACACCGCCAACTTCCTAATTCCAGGCTGCTATTGAGATTTCTTAACAGAAAAGCTAAATAACTTTTTGTTGACCCGACCCGGTATTAGAACCCGAGACCTCATGCACAGCAGTCATATTCACTACCGCTGCGCTACGGCGGCAGATAACCCTCTTCTTCTCTCTTAGCCTTTATTATTCCAAAGTCACTTGGGGTCGGTTTTTCTGGTCTAACCTGATTTGACTGAATATCAGTTTTTACACGGAGCGGCTGCGGCAGATAACACTATAAATAGTATATTAACCCATTCGCTGTCCCGTGATAGACACAATAGAAAATCTACTGTTATGTATCATATATAATTTTATCGGACGGAGAAGTGATTTGCGAATTTTTCGAAACGAAATGGTATTTAATATTGTTTAAGTATCGATATCGGTATAATCTATACCGATTCCACCAAAAAATTTACCTCTGCACTATACACTGTTTCATCCGTGATAAAACTTGCGTGGTTTACAGATTTCTGCAATGTTTTTATTAATTATTTGGGAAAATAACTTTATGAAAATTTGTTTCCACGCAACATAAAACACATTATTTATCGATAAAATCTACATAATATCGATGCTGTTGCATGCTTAAAAATACACATTTAAAGAGCTCATATTCTGCGCCGTTTCCATTACAATTACGTATGTTTCTCAATATTTCACACATGGAAGAGAATTTCACCAAGTAATTACGCATCTGTGCGCACAGATGCGTAATTACTTGGTGAAATTCTCTAAATAGAGTTTTATTGGAAAGCCTTTCGGCTATGATTTAATTGCCGAACAAAGTGGTAACAGTATTAAATAATTAAACGTTACAGCTTCCCCTGAATATTTATAATTGGCGGTAATAACTTTTACGAGGCACGTCTTTTTACGTATTCATCTTTTAATGAATGCACGCATGGCTCATCGGTTTCGTTGTTATTCAACGGGAGGTTGCGGAAATGTTTGACGCTGACATACACATAAAAATAAAATGAATTTACTAATTGTGTACAAACAACGACAAAATGTAAGTAAAGAAAACCGTATAAAGCAGTTTATTTATACGGTTTTCATCGCGGTTTTCTTATACAATCATTTTCACTAATAACTATTTAAATTTAGATTTTGATTTCTGAATATTATCTCAATGTTTCGATTTCTTTGCAGCCGCCGTAAACACAGAGAGATTAAAATGATAATCGTAAAAAAAACCGCGCTAAAATCCGTATAAAATAGTTTCATATCCATAACAATAAAAAAACTTTGTGGGCATAATTCAATTGATATACAATTTTTTTAATACCCTGGCTCCTGCACTAGTAACCACTGTTACTAGAAGTGAGTTTCTTTCCTGTCTTACAAGAACACGTCAATGTCAATAGAAGAATCATATAACACACAAAAAAACGGAAATAATGGCATAATGCGTATAAAGTATACAGTAATAAAGACTTATTGTACATATTTATGTGTAATGCTTTGGTAACATTGACGTAAACATATGACAAAATAATACTTCACCCTTAGCCTTTATTATTCCTAAGTCACTTGGGGTCGGCTTTTCTAGTCTAACCGGATTTGATTGGATATCAGTTTTTACACGGAGCGGCTGCCACCTGACCTCCGCAACCCGAAGGCTAATGATACCCTAAGGCTAGACCAGTGTCAGGATATTAGAGGGTACTGACATTCCCAATAACGACTGCCATAGATGTTCATGGCAGCCGGGACGCTCGCCGAGGCACGGAGCAGGCGATAATTGTCAATGTATGACAAAATAATAATGACAAAATATAATTGTCGGTAGGCATATAGGCCTCAGTTGACCTAGTAAGACATATAGGACTGACCCGCTTTTAATAGTAACCTCATTTCATTGTGCATGTTATTTCCGTACATATTTGATGAATGGAAGACCATTACCGAAATTATTTGTCAAGTGAATGTGATTGAGACTGCCAAAAGCGGTCACCGTGGACATTACCGTACAGAGAGGACATCATTATTATCATTAAACGATGACAAAGTATGTTGATTACTCGCAGTTTGACTTCACGGATGGCGTAGTCGTTTAAGTCGTAGTTGAGTATTATGGGTTTGAATGCTCACACGGAAAAAATTGGGTGATCTATAAATGGTTGTTCTGAGTCTGGGTGTTCTTTGCGTCCGTTGTTTAAATGTTTGTTAATTCCTAGAGACACAGGCATGATTCCTAAATCTGGAACGACTGACTTTCTTTTATATTGAATTAAGTAGTCGTTACTTGGTGGAAGTTCATCGTAGTAAAATTATTAGGATGAGAGGAACGCCACGTACCCTCGGATTGCCCACTCCAACTATTGCAATACAAAAAGTTTGACAATAACGAACTCCTGTATAGGGACAGCCACGATGCGGGACCTGGGCGTACTCCAACTTGCAGTATTCCGGTTCTGGCACAAAATATGAATCAAAGAGGATCTTTAAAAAAAAAGTAAAATAAAACTTAATCACCAGCATGTTAACCCCTCGAGCTAAGATAAATGCGTGTGTTGCGTGCGGGTTCACGACAGTAGTGCGATGAGTAGGCTTCGACGTCTCGATCGCACATCCAATTCAATAGGGTAATCAAAATATATCTTATACCTAATAAAAACTACTTTTTAGACTGCCCCAATACCGGGAACAGGCCTCTTCTTTGCGTGAAAAGGGCAGGCTATATTCCACAAGCTAACCAAATTAAATTTATTTGATTAATTCTACACTTGTTCGAAAGTATTACAAATCATTTGTAGATTTACTCACAATGTTTTATTTTGCAGTTAAAGCGTAATTAAATTTAATAATAATATTCTTTCACATACACACAAACACCATCTAGCCCAAACTAAGCAGAGGTTGTACTATGGATACTAGACAATGGATAGACATATATACTATATACTTTTTTTTTTTTGTAAATACATATATATTATACATATAAACACCCAATGAATATATAAACAGTGCCAATAAACCAATTAATTTCAAATATGCATGTATAAACATTTTACTTTGATTTATCACTATAAATTATTTATGTTAATAATTATTAAATAAAAATGGCTTAATACAAGTAATATGAAAACTAAATAACATGTACTCAGTTATGGCAATTAACACTAATACATTGCCATTTATTTAAATATGATTAATATTTTACTTATTCATTATTGAGTATTTAATTACCTAGTATTCCATTAGCCCACACTTAGTTGTGACTAAATAACAATTTATACTAATCGGTCACCACAAGCGAGCGTCGATCGAATACAGCCAAACTCAATACTATAAATAAACTAACACGTATCTGAATGTTAGATACATTTAGCACTTTGTCCTAAATGTTAGATGCAGGCAAATTAACTAAAACCGAGTATACCTGTACGTGCAATTGCAAGCATATGAGCGTAGCATTATCAGTTAATTTTGTTTGTTAATATTAATTATTCGTGCCATCCATCTACATATCTGGGTGGTTAATTAACTTTATCAACTTTGTCAGTGATAGTTACATTGTTTGTTAAAGGTTTATTCATAACTTGCTATTGTATTATTACATTGTTTATTCATGCTAGCTATTGCCTGCGGCTCCGCTTGGGAACAATACTTAGTTCTGGATGAAAGGTACACTTTGTCCTTTTTCGTAACCCTAACAACATCTATGCAAATTTTCATGATGATCGGTCGAGTAGTTAAGACGTAAAAGCGTAATAAACTAACTCACACTCGCATTTATAATATTAAGTGGGATTTAAATGCATTTTACATACATAGATTCACGCCTGTTTACCAGAAGGGTAGGCAGAGACTACGGATTTCCAATTGCTACGATCCTGACACACTTCTCTGGGTTCATTCACTTTCATCACATTCTTCATACACGCCCGTCTATTCAAGGTGCTCTTAACCTGGCCTTTGTCCAGAACGCCTCCGATCTGATCGAGAAACGTTCGCCTAGGTCTTCCTCTTGCGACTGTTCCATTCACACTAGCCTTATAAACTTTCTTAGTCAGTCTTTCCTCGTCCATTCTTTCTACATGCCCAAACCAGCTTAACATATCCTTTTCTATTCTTGTCACTATATCCACTTCAATGCATTTTTAAAAGCCTTTTATCTTAGTTTCTGGTCTGGAAGTATCCTTGTTTGTCCCGTAGCACACATTAGCGTCTGACAGTGATGGGCTTAATTTATGGCAGAACTTTATTTCGTAAGCATCGTCTAAAACGCGTCTAAAAGCGCGGAGTAAGTGTGATAACCAAACAGCTTTTTTATGAGCCTTTTTCTATATACTTCTCTAGAGCTAGTGAAATGTACACACCTCGGCATAGCGATGTGCAATTGCTATGAAACAAAAACAAATGTGCGGAATGATTATAATCGCTACGCATCGTTACTGAATACTTCTCTTTTTTAAAAACATGTCTGTCTCTTCTGTCTGTTCTCCCCCACAAAAAGCAAATACATTTGGTACCGCAGTATACAAAGCGAGCCGTCGCTTGTACCATGGTTTGATACAATTAAATTAAGTAAACACATTGTGAAAATTATGTTAAAACTTCGCTCGGGACACTATCCATCGGAAAAGTTTGCATTCTTTATGAAAAAAAAAAATTCACCTATTTGTTCTGTTTGTAATCTAATTAAGGATGTACAATACTTGTTGATGAATTGTGTCCAAAATAGATCTGAACGAGAGCGATTTTTAAATGAATTCAAGTTAAATAGATTGTATATGGTGTTACTGCAATCTATATTGGCTGTACCATCTTTAGAGACTGCTAAAAAGATGTGTGATGTAATACCAGTACTTAATTTGTGATTTTTTTATATTTTATATTATCATGTTGTTACCTGTTAGTTTGTTATACTTAATAGCATTTATGTTAAAATGATTTTACTGTTGTTAAAAGGTATGATGGTGTTAATATGTCTCGTTTAGACAAAAACCCCGAAAGAAATAATAAATGGAAAAAAAAGGAAGTGCAGTGTCTCGGGGATCTTTACAAACATTCAGAGAACGCACACGAAGAACATATCATAATCGATAATAAGAAACTTAATTTGATAAATAGGATTTGGACGATCCGATCGATCGAACGTGTTTGCAATACAATGTTTCGTATTAGCCTTGGATGATAGTGGTGACTTTTATGTTCATCTCATATAATATTCAATTAGGTCTTCCTCCACAACTGCCATCATCGCGGCGTTAACATTCGTATTTGTATATGAGGGAATAACGTAATCTAAAATCAATCAATATCAGACAAAGTTTAATAAATTCGATTTTTCATCAATGTATCGATTTGCTTAAACATTCGATTAATTCGTATTTTACTCGATAATCTCTTATCGCTTATCCCCAGCTTGCTTCTTAGATATTCAGGCATGATTCTAAGTATATATGAACAGGTACAATACGTCGAAAGCAAAACATAAGAAAATATGATATCACCATACAATAACTTAACGATATTCTTGCAGAATTTCACCCCACACAAAGTTAAGAGTGCCCTGTCTAGTCGATGTAATGTTTTAAAAACATTTCCATATTATTGTTCGCATGTTTCATAAAGAGCGTAGGGTACATTAACGTGAGAGCACAGTTGAGTACTTTGTCATCACAATTCCCATCACAGACAGTTTTGAGACCGTACACCGGGGCCCACCTGAGTATAAGCGACCAGCGTTGGCAGATTATAAATTTATTGCTAAGAATTTATGTACTGTTATCATGTGACATGATTGAATTATATAAAAATATATTTTGGTTATATGTGTAGATTTGGTGTTGTCTTCCTATGGTTACGTAAATGTTAGAAACACGTGCAGGAATAGCGCTCTCACTGTTACTAATGTGCTGTGTATTGTGATTTAAATCTCTTCATGAAAATAACATTTATGTTATTCTCAAAAACTTCTCTGGAAGTAAGAGCACTGCTTTATTATCGGATATACGGATATTTCAAGATTTTTATTTGTACATAGTAATTCTCCCTTTGGAGTTTTAAAATTATTATATTCCACTTACTTCTGTGAAATGTTTGCTGAGTCTATAAATTTTGTTTTTATTTTTAGGAAAAGTTAATGTAAATCTATCCAAAAATATACATACTAATTTAAACGTCTCAAACCCTACAAAAGGACCCAGTACACCATCACTTATGTATATGTATATTTACATCAGATAGTATTGGAAGATAACTATAAAATAAAATAAAATATAAAATAGGCTTTATTGCTGTTTCTTTCCTTACAATTAATAAATGCTTACTTACTAAAAAACTAAATTGATTTAATCAGTTTTAACTTGCATTTGAATGATCGGCAACTGGATGTTTGTGTGGAACAGCTTGTCTGTCGACAAAGGTCTCTAAAGATTACCACGTATTTCTGTCTCTTGCTAAACGGGTCCATACCGGACCAGATATTTTTTTTTTAATAATTGGATGATAGCTAAGGTAAATATAAATAACCGAGACATATAATATGGCCAAAGACCATAAAGTTCGTGAATGACGTACTATTAATAGAGTATTGATACGCATGTAGGCAAAATATGTGATCCTCAAATTGCTTGTTCCTAAAGATATGGCGACTATAAATAAAGCGACTATAAATAAAGGACACGATTTACATACTGAGGTAAAATTCAAGTTATATTTAATAGGAAATACGGGCATCAAAACATTTGAAGTAAAGGTTCTCAACTTAAGGTCTATTCTTGTATCTCTGGACCCTAACGAAATGTCGATGTGCAATAGAGGAAACTATAGCTTTGACTGATTTTACTTCTAAAATCGTTATCAAGCATTCCCTAGTTTCGTCATCCAAAAAAAAACGATATTAATAACTTTTTCATAAACAATATCAGAACCAATTTGGATTTATATAACAATTAAATCATAATAAATTATAATATAGGAACATAGCTGTGCTAGATTCAGATTCTGGTTAGGGACCTTATGATCGGATGGAAATATAATAGTCACGTATCCATAGATAAGGCTTAGAATAGTTCTTAAAGACTTTTATCGGACAATAAATAATAACCGTGGAAAAAATTACAAACATTCCAATAACAGACACAAAGTACACCCAGACTCGGAACAATCATTTATGTTGACAATCATCAACACCAGCGCGGCGGCGGCCAGAGCGGGACAACGACATCGGTCATCGCGAGCAGCATGCGCCGGCGCCGTCGGGCAGTCACCTTATAGGAATCGTCAACAAAACCCGCGCTCGCGCTTCTTATTATATTGTTATTTATACAGTCGTTGTAATATATCCTTTTATACAGTCCACTGCTTATTATTTCACCACGAGCTATCGTCGCAACAATTTGTATAGCACACAAAATTTACTCTCGTATGGAATTTGAAACCAATACACTTGTTGTGGTAGCAGCGGCTAGACAACCACTTAAAACACTTCACCATCCATACAGTCGAAGATTACAGACGCTACAAAGCTTATGCTTTTCTATACATTTACATGCTTCTTTTATCAACAGTCTAGGAATGGTGCCCCTTTCCAAGTCTGTCGGTAAGAGAAACTATAGTATAATGCAACTATATTAACCTGTGGTATGCCGGAACGTGGATCTACGCGAGACACAATGCTTTTTCTATTATGTCTGGTATTCGGGCATACAAGAGGTTAAATAATTATAACGTTACCAAATTAGTACCACAGCACTAATTTGGTAATCACCTATGTACATTTTAAATGTGGCCAATGGTAACGTTTTTCCATTTAAAAATAATGACAACTGTCATCATTTAGGGTAATGACATTTCCAAATAATAATAATATTTTTTGGGTTATAATTAATCTCTTCGCTCGCAGTCGCACCTAACCCGAAAACTCGGCAATAACCCGACCATTTGTCATGTGTCAGGCGGAGGCGCCTGACCGCTAATGGATCTCCGGCGAAATACATCAAGAACTGCTACACAGACGAATTTTGATGGTTCTGTTATTAATTGTCCTAGTCTATTTGCTTGAGAACCATGATGGGAAGTTTTTAAATGTTTCTATGTACTAGTGTTGTTCGTTTAGCAGCCAAAATAACCGAATCAAATCTCAAGCAATCAAATTCAAATAGGGTCAATCAAACATCAATCAATGGGCAACTGCCCATGTTTAATTGTGTACATTATTTTACACAGAAAAACAAATAGCAATCAAGAGGAATCTTTTTGTGCAAACTGTATCAATGTTTATTGCAATATATTGATACAGTATAGAAAGTGATTAATATCTTAAATTTGGATATAAAAAAAAGTGAGGTTGTGGGGTGTCACTACATTTCCAGGTTCCAAATGTCGGCGTTAAAACAGCGATTACATCACAATTTGTATCGTTCATAACCCTACTACCAGATTTGAAACGTTTGTATCTTATTTATTTTTGATGAGACTCCAAATAGTCGTTTTGTTTAAATTTAGAGTAATGGAACTATCTGATCAAAATAATAAAAAACATGTGAGTCAACTATCCTATTTGATTTCGATGTCAAATCAAACATTCGAATACCACTGCACATAATGTGAGACCTACTTTTACCGTCAAGGACGCGGCGTGCATATATAAGTATAAACGAATACTCAATCAATAATCAAAAGCTCTATATGAACCGAAGATGCAGAGCACGAATACAGCCATTCAGTTTGTGGCATCAAGTGGAGACGTATGATAAATTGGCGAGTCAAAAAACCGACAAAAGGCTGTGCGCAGCGATCACCAGCCGAATGATCGAAGCGTGCTCTAAGCGTGCACGTTCCAAGCGCCGAAATCCGTCTACACTACGTGACTTTTATTCGTTGCATGCTTGGTTCGCTAGCTAATGAACACTACATAGGCTTGTAAATCAAAAGTATTTAAAAATCGGGCTATTCCTTTCTGCACCATGAAATGCCCTTTGAGGGACAAATAGAAAAAAAACAGTCTGCCCTCCTGCCGGGGGACGAAGAGATCGAACTAATTATTTTCATCATTTTTTCAAGGGCACAAATGAGGATAAATTTAAATAGTATAAACATTATTGGTAAGGAGTGGTTATATTTTAAAGTCATATAGTCGCAAGAGGAAGACTTAGGCGAACGTTTCTCGATCAGATCGGAGGCGTTCTGGACAAAGGCCAGGTTAAGAGCACCTTGAACCGATGGGCGTGTATGAGGAATGTGATGAAAGTGAATGAAGCCAGAGAAGTGTGTCGTCAGGATCGTAGCAAGTGGAAGTCCGTAGTCTCTGCCTACCCCTCTGGGAAACAGGCGTGAATCTATGTATGTATGTATGTATAGCATAACATTAAACTGAAATCAGTTTTTTATTAAACATTAAAGATTACCTAAAAATATCCGAAACCTACTCTCAATTAATAATCAGAGTTAGTTGATATGGCTGACCGAATAAGTCCAGAAAATTTCAAGCAAAATGCTTAAAAGCAAATGGAAAAATATGGCTAGTATGTCCAAAAAAATCCGTGGTAAAATAAATTGAAGCTACAACATGTATGGCCTATAGCTTCAATTTTTTTTTGTACACGTCATATCTATAAGACTAAACTCTTTAGACGACCGTACCGTACAAAAACGTCTTTAAACCATGGTAAGATATTAACCACAATATAATTAAAAAAAAAAAAATAGATATTAAGCACAATAATGTTCATAATTTACCTTTTACAACAGAAGACTTGCTTTATGCAAAAGGGTATGTCTGTATATCTACCATATATATTGAAATATGGAATATATTGAGAAACTGCAATGAATTACCGTAAATCTTAGAGTTCGATAAAATGGTATCACGTGATATCAGAGGTCAGAGGTCAAAGGTCATAGTCATTTCGGAGTATATCGACTATGCTGAGTCTCTAGCTCTTACGGTTCTTGAGTTGAAAGTTGTATAACAGACAGACGGGAAAAGCTGTTGTATAAGAGTGTTTTCGAACTCTAAAAAGCTATTCGAATTTTGTTATACCATTAAATGGCATACAAAAACTACTGCGCGCATAAAGTAGTAGTTGAAATGGTCGCCGCTGCCATTGCACCGGTGTTGTGGATAAGACAGAGACATAAAATAGAGCAATTCAAAAATTTGAGTTCCGAGTTCGAGTTCTCTGTAACCGTTGTTTGAATGTTTGTAAAGTCTCTTGCGACATTGGATTTGTTCCTAGAGCGGCAATGGCCTCATTAAAAAAAAAGAGGAGCTATACAACTTTGTGATTGTCTCTACTTTTAGACTCTATGCTGGTAAGTATCACAATCTAAAACAATAAAACTGATTCTTTAAATTTTCTGGGTCATATAATAACCGAGTTCGTTACTCATAACTTATCGATAAAACGATGCTTTCCATTATATCTATACTAAGCTAATTCTAAAACTCAGAGCTCTCATGTAAACAGTTCTAATATTCCTGGTAATATGCGAACTTGAGGCGGCACGCCTGACAGTTGCTTGCCAACTACTTGCGCTGGTGTAGTTCTATCGAACTGCCTCACAACTCGTTACTTCAGAACTTTAAAGTACGCCATGACTGTGTTATTGTCATTCCACGTTTATGTTAGTTTGAGGTAAGAGCGGTAGCGAATTTTTGCGAGATTATTACGGAAGGTGCGATCGTTGTTCAAAATGTTTGATATAAACTGCAGTCTGTATAAATCAAGTATATAGATCATAAGCTAGGTAATGAAAATAAAATTGTTTGCTGCGCCCTTACAGTGTTTTATATTGATAAACCTTCACTATTAAAACAACCGTGTATACATAAATAGAATAATTATTTGAATTAGCATGATTTTCAGCCAGGATCCTACATATTTTTGTTTAATTTTATTTTGCCTTAATGTACTTTTATTTTAAAAAGCATATTAGTACCTATTTTAAATTTCACACTAGCAATAAATATATAAAAGATCGCTCGGTACCACATAATTAGAGGTAGTGTTAGTGGACAGTTTACGCTAGAAAATGACAAATTTTTATTTAGTTGTACATTACATATATGTACATATTATAAACTGAAATCTTCCATACATTCGCAATATGTGTCCGTTGTTCTTTACTCCTTTTAACCTTTATCTTTAGGTTTGGTAGCAGCTTGAAATTCATCTTACTGATACATTTCAGCAAGGTTACCTCATTGTCATGAATTAGATATCAACGTGTGTGAACATGGTTTATACTTATGGGTACCCAAAATCCTAAATGGATCGCAAGCAAATGTTTGGACGGGAACATTGCAGGTTTGTTCTCCACACAAAACAAAAACTTATGTGAGCCACATATAGTAACAATTTATATACAATGTGACTAGGTTCTTACTCAGGTCAATGTTAGTGACACTTAAATTATAGCAGTTTTGTACTTATAAAGTTGCCGTATTGTTTTTATATTTCAAACTTATTAATTCAAGGCAAAATGTGGTATAATAAATCCTAATTCAAGGAATTTAGATTTGCCATTAAACTATGTATTTTACTAGAATAGCATAGTTTTATTAATAATCAATGTCATTCTCAAAATAAAAATCAATTTTCAAATAAAATAAATAAAATATTTTTATATATTTAGAAAACGACTCACTAAATTATATGTTGTCAAAAATCTAGCTCACCAAATATAGGTAATATAATATTCGTATTAAATATCAATAGTAACTCGCTTCCGTCTACGTCTTAAGTCGCTCAACCCGTATGAACTGAAAAGCGTGTAACAGAAAACTTGTATCGATAAATAGTGGTGCCTGCGGCAAATCTTCTACATGTTTCGTTTATCGCATACTTTGAACGTCCCGTTAAACTTTGTTGTAAAATATACAGTGAGTTGTTCAAACGACCCAGTGTTATTGGCAGAGTTAGAAACGCTTAATAGCAAACTGCTATAAGCGACCTGCTAGTATAATAACAGAGAACTAACACTTATTTGTTAAATTTAGAGGTTTAAAGTTCCAATGCCATTAAACTTTAAAGCATGAACAAACATATAAAGAATGAATATGTACATTATAGCAATATTATTACTATAATTTTTCTTTTTATTTAGCTTTTAATTTAGTAGACTACTAATATTATAAAGTGGAAAGATTTGTTACTTTTGTAATAGATAAACTTTTAAATACTTAATTTATTTTAGTTATTCTTACATTATTAGAAAGAAGAAAGGATACAATATATCCAGAAGTAGCAGTAACCATAAACGAGGGTGAAATCGCGGAGAACAGCTATTATAATACTTAATTATAAAATATAATAAAACATACATATAACTTAAATTATGATTTAAGAATTCAAACTCAAACTTCATTTTCTCAACAGAATTATAAAAACCTACGTAATGGGGAATTGTATCTCCAAATTTTATGAAAGATATGTAGGTATACATATATTGACTTCATAATATGTAGCTAACTTGATCATGTTTCTACGATCCGACTGCCATAACTTCCCCGAGTTGGTAAGCAAAGCAATGTATTATTTCGAAAGAATCCTTGCTGGTGCCAAGATTCGTAAAAAAGCAATGTTGCACTGTACAGCTTGTAGTGATAGGGAGGAACAGTAAACTTTTAAAGTTGATTTATATCTGTTATAATTGTCGGTCGCGTTGGTAGCATAAGTCATTGGTGCTATAAGTTAATATTATATTGCTGGCCAATAATCATGTCCGGCGTTGGGCAGACTATGTAGTTTGCCCTGTTAGGACGTTCTCAGTACAGAGTTTAGAAATGTGCTTACTCGTGCAAATTTTGTGAAGCATGTGATGCGCATTTTAGTAAGCAAGTAATATTTTATTTATTTCTTTATTTATATAATTAAAGTGGCAAACAAGCATACAGCCAACATGATAGTAAGTGGTCACCGTAGCCTATGGACGCCTGCAACACCAAATGTTTGCTTGTTAATATGGTTAGTAATGTTTTTTTGCAAACAATACTTTCTTTTAATTTCATATTTGAAATGTAATTAATGTATTTACTCACTATAGAATTATAGATAGAAGTATGACAATAAATGATAAAATTTCATAGGCAGACCTTAGAAACCTTCGTGACCAAACCTAACAAGCTTACAAACATTTTTTTCTTTTCGCCGGTAAAATAAGGGTTGACGCCCGTTAAGCCATGTTCTTATATAAATAATTAATAATAATAATAATAACACTCTATCACATACACACAGCACCATCTAGCCCAAACTAAGCAGAGCTTGTGCTATGGGTACTAGACAATGGATAAACATACATAGATACTTTTTTTTTGTAAATACATACATATTATAAATAGAAACACCCAGACCAAAACAAACATCCATGTTCATGCACACAAATGTTTGACTTGTGCGGGAATTGAACCCACGACCTCAGGCGTGGCAATCGGTTATACTAACCACTACGCCATCGAGTCGTCTAATTGTTTTTAATTTTATTTTATTATTTTATAATAATAAGCTATGTAGCTATTAATTACCTATGTAGTTGTCTTTGCAATAAGAATGATTTCTATCTTTCTTTCTAGATTTATAATAGTCAGATGGCTGTAGCAATTGCTGTATTAACTGTCTAGGTAAAATATATCTTCATTCATAGTTTCACGACTCTATCCTTAATGGGGTAAGCAAATGTGTATTAAACACATTTCACCGTATTACGTAATAGAGGGCGAGACACCAATCCAGATTCTGTGTTGCAATTAAGAATTTCTTAAACAGTAAATCTAATAACACTACCACTGCGCAACCGAGGTAAATATGTATAGAAAGATATTGCTACATAAAATTTAAACCACACACCTTAACATTTACATACCTACATAAATTTAAACAACAAAAACTGTACCGTACATCGACAAAAAGTACCACTTGGTTATTTCCCTTGTCGCCGATACTACCATCCATCTCTCGGCTCATCCCTTGTCCACTGTATCGATACATCAGCCCACACAATTTATTTCACGTGTGTGACGTCACAACTGTGACGCAAGCCCTAACTGTATAGGAACATATTTCACGACGATTTATGAGACCTTGGTCATGGAAATGAGGATTTGGTAAATGATTTATGAAGTTCTTATTGTAAGCCGACAAATGTAGCGTCTGGTAAAATTGTTTATGTCTGACTTTGATTTGTGAGTCTTCCATTAAATTAATTAAGGCTATGAATTAGGAAGACAGTTATGTATGACTGTTTCGGATTGTACGAAAAAAGTAGACAATAAATTATGATCATAAAAGCAATACTGCTTTTAGGATATCGTATGTGAATAAATTTATTTACATACGTTATCCTTAATACAGTTTTGAACGCAAGACATTTTTATTTCCGTGTGGTTATAAGCTAATCTAATAACTAAGTTATCCAGCCATCTTAAGGACTTTAACTTAAATCAATCACGCTAAGCTTTTGAAAATACTGTCTTTTCCAAGTGAATGTCATGGTCAAGACACAAATTTAACACTTGAAATGTATGGTTAATGAGTCAGGCGAAAAAAAAAATTGCAGACTCATGGTTTTTGCGTCAGCCGGAAAAAATGATTACAGACTCCGTGATCAATAGTTATAGGACCACAGGAGCTATATAATTTTACCGCTATATTGAGATTGGACAAACTAAATAATAAGGGTAAATATTAATAGTTTTGAAAGTATACATTGTCTGTAATAAAGAGTTGTAATATAACAAGTGAGAAACGGCAATGAATTGCCGTAAATCCTAATGTTCGAAAAAATGGTTCAAATAATATGCAAAGGTCACGTGATACCACGTGACCTTGAGGTCAGAGGTCAAAGGTCAAAGTCATTTCGGGGGTATATCGACTATGCTGAGTCGAATAGCGTTGACCGCGAGTCTCTAGCTCTTACGGTTCTTGAGTTGAAAGTTGTATAACAGACAGACGGACGGACAAAGCTGTTGTATAAGAGTTTTTTCGAATTCTAAAAAGCAATACACTGCGATAACATTCATATAAAGTAATTTAATTTTAATGTATACTTTCGCATAAAAGTAACAAACACAAGAATGTCAATACATTTAAGAAAAAACATATTTAAAAGAAAAATGTTTTTAATTTATATTAAATCTGAATAGCTGTAAAATAATATAATGATATAATTAATGTCGTACAAGATCCTTTTCAAGGAAAATATGAATCAAGAATCTAATTCAAATTACTACAGTGATAAAAAACAGCTAAAGAAAATTCTCAATAGAGGAAGACCTCGCATTATTCCTTGGATTCTATTCTCAAAACGGCAAAACGCGCCACCTAGCGCCGGAACGAATAAATCCTGCGCTTGAGGCTGTATCCGCTGCCTGTGACGTCACCGCTACCGTTTCCGTTACTCTTGGAGTAATGAATTGCTGTTATATATTTTCGCACTCCCGGAGAAAATTCTCCGAACAAAGATTTTTTATGAGTTCTTTTCTGTGTTGTGCTAATGTATTTTTGTGCAACAATTAATTTGTTTGGAAAGTCTTCGGGTTCTGTAGCGGCGCTAATCAGCGACATATGTAGTATAAGGAATTTATATCTATACTAATATCAAAAAGATAGATTTGTTTGTTTTAAATCTATAAACTCTGAAACTACTGAAATGAAATTAAATTAAATGAAATAGTTTATTTGTTCATATAAGGTTTTCACAACGGATTGTGTTTGGAGCCTCCTTTTAGACAAACAATGTCTGTATCAGGTGACACTGCTCTTTCATATCTTGTTTGAAAGTATAATAAAACCATTCACATTAATTTAAGTATTAAACACATCAAAATAAAAATATACGTACAATATATATAAACTAACCAACTAAAACGCAGTTTCGTTTAGTGTGGGTTGATTTGAGGTGATATAGTATAGTTTGGTGAGGTGTGGTTTGGTGTAGTGTGATAAGGTGTGATGTATTGTGGTGTAATGTAGTGTAGTGTATTGTGGTGTGGTGTGATGTGATGTGATGGGGTGTGGTGTATCGTGGTGTGGTGTGATATGGTGTATTGTGGTGTGATGTAGTGTGGCGTATTGTGGTGTGGTGTATAGTGGTGTAATGTGGTGTGGTGTATTGTGTGGTGTTAGGGTGAAGGTGTTATATTTACTCAGGATAAGTCAGAAAAGCTTCGGTGTCCTCATAGTTAAGCTGCTTTACATAATTAGTTACAATTTTATTACACTCATAGTGGTTTTTATTGTCTACATATATAATTTTATTAAATTTATTGTATAGTTGAGCGAAGCGAATGTAAAATTGTCTACTCGCAAATGTGGTTTTAAATTGGGGAAGTATTGTACATATCGACTTTAATAATTATTTTACTACTTACTTACTTTATACTTTATCCAGAAGTCATATAATCTTTAAAGCATCACGCTGCAAGCCATGGAAGCGAAACGGCAATCATACATGTGGGTGAATCTGCGGGGCACCTAGTCTATATCTATACTAATATTATAAAGAGGATGATTTATTTGTTTGTTTGTTTGTAAGGATTTAATTCAAAGTCCACACAACCTATTTTAAAAATTCTTTCTCCTTTATTATCGACTAACAGAGGATAGATTTTATTTAAAAAAAGTATTGTTACTAACATAGCCTAACCAACTTTTACGCGAGCGTAGCAAAAGCTAGTTCATAATAAAAAAGCTAACTTCCCAAGAAGCGTCTTCAATACCGTCGCTTAAACAAAATCGTAGTCGGTACTCCTTGCTACTCCTGGCAGCCGGGTTAGAACAACAATGTTACAGGAAACCACCATGTAACAATGTGGTTCTTCCCCGGCCGACTCATACCTACGTATCGTTATTAAATAATAAGGTATATGGACTGAGTGTTTCAATGTATAATATGTGTACATTTACAAAAAAAAAAAGTATACATGTATGTTTATCCATTGTCTAGTACCCATAGTACAAGCTCTGCTTAGCTTGGGCTAGATGGTGTCGTGTATGTGAATATAAATATAAATATATATATATATATTGTATGTTTAATTTTGGACATTATTCAACACACAAGAGCAAGAGCAATCAAAACAAATCTTTTTGTGCAAATAGTAATAAAAATAGTTGCAGAATAAGGTCATTTATATTTTAAATTTGGAAATAAGAAAGAAAGAAGTAGTAGGGATATCTCGCTATCTCCCTCGAACAGCTGCATTTTTATAGCGGTTGCGTCACAGTATGTATCGTGCATCCGTTTTCTGTCATTTTACAATTACCCTTATACCAGATTTAAAATGCTTGTATCTTATTTATTATTGGGTAGATTATTAAAATTATTGTATTTTAGATTTCTAATGTAATTATTTGACTTAAATAATAAAATATTGTGAGATAGCTCCCCTATTAGCCTTAGTGAGCTCTTCCACTTATTACATAAGGGTTCTTACAATTAAAAGAGCCTTTACCTTCTAGGCAGCGTGTGAGACCGATGGACTGCCTTGCAGAGATCTCGAGTTCGTAATTATCGCTTGCTTAAACTGTGAAGGAAAACACCGTGAGGAAACCTGCATGTCCAAAATATTCTCGAAGATATGTGAAGTCTGCCAACCCGCACTGGACCAGCGTGGTGACTTATGGCCTAACCCTTGTCACACTGAGAAGAGGCCCGTGCCTGGCAGTGGGACAGTTAAATATATGACTGATATTATATATTTGATTAACTTGGAAGAAGCCATTACTAAGTAGTTCTATTTTAAATTTAAGTACAACTTAACATTTTCATATATTACGATTATCAGTAATTACCTTACTCATAGGCACTACAAACCTGTAATATGGCTCACATTAATGTTATACCTTATGTATGATAATCGACAACCTATTACCATAATTACAGCCTTTCTCGCATCAGCTTCCGTCAGATCCCCCGAGGTTAAAGGAAGCGTTTACCCCTACGTCCTTGATATAACCAATTTTAGCTACTCTACGTTGGTTTATTATTGCCAATGAAACAACATACCTTGTGAAGTTACAATTAGTATATATATGTATACAAAAAGTATATACATATATGTATGTTTATCCATTGTCTAGTACCCATAGTACAAGCTCTGCGTAGTTTGGGCTAGATGGTGTTGTGTGTATATATTATAAAATATTATAATATGTAAATTTAGGTTAAGATATTTATCTATGCAGCCCGAAATAAATAAATGATTTGAAATTTGAAAATTGTATACATTTGTATTTCCACATGTGATCTTTAAAGACATAGCGAAGAAATGTATGTGCAACGTATTTTCATAAAGTTTAATTAATAAGAGTAGAAAAAGGGTGATGTTACTTTACTTGGTGACGATACGTATGATTTTATAATTTGTTTCTATTTTAAATCAGCTTTTGCCCGCGGCTTCGCTCGCGTGAAATTCGGTTAGGTTATGTTAGTAACAAGACTATTTTGAAATAAAACATGGTCTATATTACTCGGTGATAATATAACTTTCTATCGGATAAAGATTTTTTTAAATTCGTTGGGCAGTTGATTCTAATCCTTACAAACAAAAAACAATCAAATGTTTCTTCTTTATAATATTAGAGGTCGCCTAGTGGTCCAAATTCGACCAAACTTCCTAAGCTTGCTACTTTGTTTTCTGTTTTTCTCTATTACATATAAATAAGGTATAGGTAACCATAGTTACAAAGAATTTAAGACGTCAGAAAAACAATGTCGGAATACTACGAACGCGATTCGACTGCGTGTGTCAAATGCATGGTTGTGTGCGTGTAGTGTTTTTTCATTAATTTAATGCAATTCCAATACATATTTTATTTTATTAGGATTCGCCCCTCCTTCTCCATATAAACTTTAACTGTGGCAAATTTCATACTCCTCCGTCCGCGCAATTTTCGTAAAAAGGGGTACAAAGTTTTTGCTTCACGTATTAATATATAGATTTAGGTTATAAAATACTAAGATGTTTTTAAATCTCTCCAGCTAAGCTAGAATGCTTGTGATAAGAGTGTGTCCACGTTGGTAGAGCAATGAGTGTGATTCAACCAAGAAAGTACCTTCGTAAGTAACACAGTAATTGAGTTTTCCCAGTAAGTAAGAGTGCCGGAGGCTCATATACCTAACTCTTTCATGCTTTCATCCCATCTTAAATACGTTTTCCCTAAGGCAACAGCGAGCGAGTGATACCCTTATTGAAACGATCGTTACCGTAACCGCTTATTATCAGGCGGTTTAAATGTTTGCTTGCTTGCTTTTTACAACCTTTGTTGTAAAAAGAGCAGAGATATGTATATTCTAAGACTGACTGTGCAGTCAAAAATAAATTGGTTGCAATCAAAATTAAAGTGGTGGTGGATTAAAAAATCAAAAATAAATTGGTTTAAATGGTTACCTCACCACCAGTAACCAAAGTATTGTGGGTTCGATACCCAAACAGAACAAAAATTTATTGGTCCACAAAAATTTGTGCCAGGTCTTGGTGTTCTTTATTTCTTTTGTTTGAATGTTGGCGAAGGTTCCCGCGTCACAGTAATTACACCCAGTGTTAGACTTATCTTTTCTAAAAATCAATAAAGGAAAAGATAACATACCAAATGATTTAAGCTCAATCTCGAATTCCGAACCAAGCATAATATAATTGCGTCTTTTAGGTGATTTTATCAATTTGCTTACTCTGACAATATGGCATATTCTACAACATGGCTGATACATACGCATCTGCCTACCTATTAAGATATATACAAGAACTGTGTGTGCCGTCTACACCAAGTTGTTAGTGTCAACGACCACAATGTAGACGTTCATTAAACTGGGGACATATAATAAACCCAGGCGTACATTGAGCCACGGACGGCTCACAGTTTGTAAACAATTATTGTCAGTGCAAGATTAACAACCTCGTGCTGTGCATTGCATCGATCGTTATGAACATGACTGTATCTAAGTGTGTTTGAGCTAAACTAATACGTATATAATATTATATCGTTAGGCAAAAGCTTTTGCGTCGTATTGTAGTGTGATCATAAAATAATTAGCTACAGGTAAAATTGTCTTATGTTAACGCAAAATGTTCTGCATTAAACTTAAATATATTTTACGGATCCTTTCGTGGTTTATTTAAATGTATTATGATTTTTAAACAAATCGCGATGTAATCCGTAAAAAGTAGTTTACCTTTATTTTATCTACATCTGTTTTGTTTTATTTTGAGTATTAATAATATGTAAAATTCCATTGCGAAACAATTAAGCTAATACTAAAGTTTTACTCTACAATAGTAAGTCATCGTTTATTTCCCAACCTGCTTATTTAAACCTTATGTATATATCCTACCAAATGTCATTCAAATTATTGAATTGTAATGACATTTAGATATATATATGTATATACATATGACGTTTAACTTTAATTAAAAGAGTAATATATAATATATAATAGAGTAATTCTACGACGCCTAAACCATTCTTGTAAATATTTAGTATTATAATTATTTGTGTTTTTTTAAATTATGTTAATTATGTTATCTTTTTTAGTACATTTGTAAATATAGGTTATTAGATTATTTCAAGTTAATAAATTTCATAGAGTAATTATCTCAACAATGTATATTGATTCCTTGATTAGATTATTCTCTGATTAGAGATGATACCCTATATCACGAGACAATTTACAAAAAATGGCACAACGGATACAGAACAACCACACTGAGCACAAATATTTGAGGACAAATGTTTGTCCCAATTAAGATTTGACCCACAAAATTGGCAGTGGTAAATTAATTAATTTTGCACAAATGAGAATATCGAGTTCAAATAGAATAATTACTACAGAAACATTAGATACGATCGTAATACCGAATATCGAAATATCGCTATTCAGATTAAAATACAGTTTGAGAATTTCCCATACCACTCCACATAGTAATAACATGCGAGTATTTCTATTGGTA
Source organism: Catocala fraxini (assembly GCA_930367265.1). Lineage (NCBI taxonomy): Eukaryota > Metazoa > Arthropoda > Insecta > Lepidoptera > Erebidae > Catocala > Catocala fraxini. The sequence goes on along the minus strand of OV884025.1, from coordinate 7,807,999 downwards.
TCAGTTCCCATGCTCACCACATCTCCATTAACAATTCCACGTTGGGGTGCGCTCCTCCAACCATCTCGAACACAGCATACATTTACGTTCGAGATCAAACCATACGCTGACGCACACGCCCCTCGGGTAACGAATGAATTTTGCGCGATCATATAAATATTATTGGGAAAGTTTTGGAGGATAAGGCAAAGGCAGAAGCGAACATTATCAAAATATACTGGTAGCCTACCCTGTGACTTCACTCGCGCGATGTCCTATTGAACATAGCCTATATGTATCTTATGTGGGGCCCAATCAGTGCAGACTGGCAACACTTCGACCCAGTGGGATCTTTTGTGTCGACACTCTCCCAATTACGACTGCCATAGATGTTCATAGCAGCCGGGACCGACGGCTTAACATGCTCTCCGAGGCACGGAGCAGGCGATAATTGCCAATCAATACGCACATAATTTCGAAAAGTCATATAACTTCCGAAAGTCAGAGGTGCGCGACGTGGGATCGAACGCGAGACCCTCTGCATTGCAGTCTGTTGGTCTCCCCACTGAGCTATCGCTGCTCAGTGCTGCTATATAGCCTATATACATATATATTATTCAGACATAGTACAGTATTTTATTACTGCACCAATTTTTGGAGTCGGTTCGCTAAATGCAAAGATTATCACCTACATACATAAACTATCAAATTAATATATTTTTAAGTCCTTTTAAATATTAGAATGTATTCAAGAGCATTACCTAACATAATAAGTTTAATGCTACAAAGAAATAACCATGTGTCAGCCAGAGGTGTTCTCAAAGGTTCAATATGCTACTTTGATTTTCTTGACAACTATCAAGCTAATTAATAATTTGAGAAATTCCGTGAAAGCATGCCTGATTATAGCGTAAGGCCACTCAATCTTTATAAAAGTTTAATTCAACTGACCTCACAAAGACTGCAATGACATATCCAAAGAAACTATCCGTAGTTCATACAAAGTTAATCCATATCAAGACAATGCTATACTGATGCATTGATGTAGTAAAATAGACAATATATTTTTAAAAGTTGTCAAAGTTAGTCATAAAATCACAAACGTTAGCGAAAACTTCAAACAATTTATACATTGAATTTAAATCCTTTCAAAGCCTAAGTTTAAACCATCATCCTTTTTAAATTACTTGCTAAACAGATCAAAAACAAATAAAGCTAATCGCATCCTTCCATAAATTGGCCTGCACTTTATACCTCAAGGCGAGCCAAGGCTGTATCCATCACGCGTTGAGTGCTGCCCCCGGGGAGTCGATCAACGAGTCGCCGACTGCCAACTTTGATTCGATGCCTCGATACTCAGCCGCCTCGTATGAAACCGCCTCGTTCGCCACGTGCCTAGTATGCCAACTGATTGGCATTTGCAACAAATATGACCCGGGTTTGTTGTTGATGGAGAAATGGTTAGATGAGATTTGTGATGTAGGTCATTGTTGCGATTGCTACAAAATAATTTAACGCATATTATTTCTTCTTCTGTATGGTGAAGATGTAAAATTACCATTGTGTGATATGATTTCTTTGCATATTATTATAGGCCGTTTAGCTTACCAATATGAGTAACTGCCTCGATGGTACAACGGACTTGAATGCGGCTGTTGTAAGTAAGGATCGGTTCATGGCTCAAGCAACATTTGATTGCAGTTTTTTGTCAAATATAAAAAAGCAGTATAGAGTTTAAAACTTTGCATATTAGACGTCAATGCTCACTCCCTATGGAAAAGATCACCATACACACACACACCATTGGAGAAAGACCTCAGTAGCAAAAATTTTAGAGTTTGGAAATTGCTCGATATACAGCTGACGAAAGGTAAACATAGCTGGCACAATATGAATGTAATACACATATGCCTATTCAGTTGGGGATTTAGATCTGAGACTATGTTTGTATGTACATATGTAACTTGCCATACAATTTGTTCTATGGTAAGTACAGACTACAACAACCTTGGTGTGCGAGTCATTTGGTTATCATATCTTTCCTCTGTAAGCCCATAATGAGCTCTGTGTAAACAGAGACTGAAAAACTTGTGGTAGGCTCCACAATATATAGGCGTAATTCTATGTACATAATTATGTATGTATGTAAATATTAAATGACGCTTGACGTCACAAGTGAGTCGTTAAGTAATATACTGAAGGAACTACATTACTCTTTAATTATGCAAGACATTAACTAATTTAAACTAACCAGTATTAAATGCCTTTGCTACAAAGAGACCTCTAATGAAAGGCTCAGACTTAATATTCTGCGTAGTGAGTATGTGTGTGGAGGTCATGTTATGCAAATGTACGTACATATATGTGTATGCGTGATGCATACGTGTGTGTGCGTTAGTAACTGATAAATTCAAATGTGAGTGCGTGTGTGTGTGTATAAAATATGTTTTATTATGTAAGTGTGAGGATATAACAAAGGAATTCATAGCCAGTTCAAATACAAATAAATGTTAGGAGCCCTTCTCGGTAAGCAGAATTAACCCTGTTAGCGCAGGTACTGAAATAGTGGGACTGTAGGGTCGCTATGATTTTGTGGGTAGTTAGGATTTGTCCCAGATTACGCCTTTGTAAGTTGTAATTATTATGGTACTAATTATCAAGAAAAAACAGAAGGATTATACTTTGTTAGACATATAAAGGTGTATTTGCCTTTAAAATATTATATGTATAGATGAATTAACTATAATATACTTCGGAGTGACAAGGAAATAGTGTCGAATTATCTAAGTTGAATGTAAAACTAACTAAAATTGCAAAAATATCATTTTAATCTGAAAACACAACTCACATGAAACATGGTACCCAATTGCTGTATCGCTTTACGGATTTACAAACATTCAGACAACAGACTCAAAGGAGATCCTATTTCCACCCCAACAACCATCTGTGAACCACCCAATTTTTTGTCCTGTGTGGAATATCAATCCGCAATACTAGGCGCACTACCAAGGCGCAGTGGCACTGACAAAACGACTAGCTAAACCTCTATACGTGCAGTCAAATCCTAATAGCTGAAAGGAGGTCGAATTAACCCGAGCGGTTTTCCCAAACCCGAGAAAAGAAAGCCTAATATATGTAGGCATAATATAACAGGTCTTTTGAAAAATATTGCTAAACTAAGTGTGCTATACTGGACATATTGTGTACAGCAGCTCTCATTGATCGCTATACTATGCCAGCGAATTTGCCGAAAATTCACATATATTACTTACTTACATACATAGACATAGTCATATCCCTTAATCTTCGAAGCGTTAGGCAAAAGTAAGTGTATACGGCACACACATTTCGACAGCTGTTTTTAGATTCCAGATAATAGGAGCAAATTGAGTGATTTAACAACTATCTAGTAAACGGCAGGAAGCAACGGTAACTACTAACCGTTAGATAAGCCGGTGGCTCGTCTGCCACTAAAAGACAAAGAAAAAGTAGCATAGATACGGTACGGCACAAAACTTACTGTAAAAATTATATGTAACCTCTTTGAATAAGCGAATAACAGAAGAGTACAGGAAATAAGCCTGTATACAGTAGCGCTTCACGAGCTTAGCGGTAATTAAATGTCTACGCCAAGACTAGCAACGTCTATGTTTGTGATCAAAGTTTATATATATTTTTATACTACTGAGATAGTGGGTGTGACTCTCCTAGTAGTCGATTACTGCGCCCTTTGTAAAGTATTATTTTTATATTTTACCATTGCCGCTTTACAGCTCAGTGGGGAGACCAACAGACTGCAATGCAGAGGGTCTCGGATTCGAACCCACGTCGCGCACCTCTGACTTTCGGAAGTTATATGACTTTTCGAAATTATGTGCGTATTGATTGACAATTATCGCCTGCTCCGTGCCTCGGAGAGCACGTTAAGCCGTTGGTCCCGGCTGCCATGAACATCTATGGCAGTCGTTATTGGGAAAGTCAGTACCCTCTAATATCCTGACACTGGTCTAGCCTTAGGGTATCGTTAGCCTTCGGGTTGCGGAGGTCAGGTGGCAGCCGCTCTGTGTAAAAACTGATATCCAGTCAAATCCGGTTAGACCAGAAAAGCCGAAAGAAAAGACTTAGGAATAATAAAGGCTAAGAGAGAAGAAGACCGGCATTGCCGCTTTGTAAGATTGTTTGGCTGTTATCTCGCACAGGACGGAAGCCATCCACTTTCAAGTGGCTATTCTTCTATACCCTATATTTCATAAAAGAATATAGTAATATCCAATAAAAGAAAATTAGAATGACAAAAGTTTGTTAGTGCTGATATCATTTGCTTAAATGGAGTCAGCTAAATTATTCGAGAAATTACTAATAAAACAATAAAACTCCTGTTAAATCTTATCTTTCTTTCAGAATATTGTCTATTCTTTAATGGATATATAAAATAAAACGGTTCAATAACTTTCCTTTTGCCGTCGCTTCACTTGATTTATATCGGCTCACTGATTTATGTAATCATTGAATTATTATGACGTAAATATCTCGAAACAATTTTGTTAGAGAAAACGAAATAAGATATAATATAACTACACAAATAAGAAATAAAAACAACAAAATAATAATATAATAATAATAATAATATTCTATCACATACACACAACACCATCTAGCCCAAACTAAGCAGAGCTTGTACTATGGGTACTAAACAATGGATAAACATACTTATATACTTTATTTTTGTAAATACATACTTATTATACATAGAAACACCCAGACCAAGACAAACATCCATGTTCATGCACACAAATGTTTGATTTGTGCGGGAATCGAACCCGCGACCTCAGGCGTGGCAGTCGGTTACACTAACCACTACGCCATCGAGGTCGTCTAATGAAAACCAAATTTTTAATATGTTCAAAAAAATTATACAAAATATACGTAATATAGAAAATACTGAACAATTCCAAACAGCATAAAAAATATGGAAATAAATAAATCAAAATTAGCACAGGCACACGGTAACATAAAAAACATGTCCGTCTGTCTTGTAACGCGTGGTGAACATGTCACTCGTCGGATTGACCTAAACCTAATTAGACGGGTCACACAGACCCTTGCCTCGCACAAAGAAGAACTAGGATTATTGTTACATATTTATTTTGTACCGCCATACGTTCTAGTCACTCTTAACGATATGTTATTTTCTTTATTGTTAACTTTTAAAAAAATAGTTTTCTATTATTTTTCATTGTTACTTTTTGCTAATGTGTGGCCAATAAAAATCATGTGTTTTTACATGTCTAGACTAAAAGGTCTCGTATTAAAATTTTATCTAAGGTCGTTCTAATAGACAGACAAATAAATTCAGCATCGATAAAAAAATAATTCTGTATTTGAAAATGTTCTACAAATTAAAACATATTTATATTACGTAGAGGTGTCAATCCCTGATGTAACATGTGCTATTTTATATTTTAGAACATTAACACTTTAAAACAGTTATTACTTTTTTATAACAGCATATTTTTTAGCAGCGATAGCTCAGTGGGGAGACTAACAGACTGCAATGCAGAGGGTCTCGGGTTCGGACCCACGTCGCGCACCTCTGACTTTCGGAAGTTATATGACTTTTCGAAATTATGTGCGTATTGATTGACAATTATCGCCTGCTCCGTACCTTGGAGAGCACGTTAAGCCGTTGGTCCCGGCTGCCATGAACATCTATGGCAGTCGTTATTGGGACAGTCAGTACCCTCTAAAATTCTGACATCGGCTAGCCTTAGGGTATCGTTAGCCTTCGGGTTGCGGAGGTCAGTTGGCAGCCGCTCCGTGTCAAAACTGATATCCAGTCAAATCCGGCTACACCAGAAAAGCCGACCCCAAATGACTTGGGAATAATAAAGGCTAAGAGAGAAGAAGACTTTTTTATAATTTTCTCGTTACGCAAAGGACGCACTCCTTTGGTAACGTAACAAGGTAATTTTCGCGTGACTCGCCTCGTGATAATCCCTGTTAAAATGACTCAATATTATAAAAAAATACGTGGTCTCATTCATAGTGCCATAAAACATTATTTAACTAAAGCATTTCAAAACTCTTACAACATTAAATTAACAAAATAATTTCACTCTTATTAGCTCCTGAATTCCTTTGACTCTGTTTGATGAAAGTTTAAATAACGTTAATCAGTCGTTGGACAGTGAACAAAGCGAGGTCGCGTTACAAAGAGTTGATAAAGTTTACAACTTCATTGACCTACTGTATTGGGTTTATTTTGTACAACGTAGAGTCGAGTTTGTTGGCAGTATTATATTATACCGAAAGATTTTTGTACGTTATTAATTAGAAAGGTAACTGATATTAATTTTGTCATGTAATTAATTATGCCATGAAGTCCTTTGCTTAAAGGTTTTTATCGTCGTATATCTTTAAGAGATCGTTTTTTGTATGCGTTTGTTCTCTTTTATTTATTTTCCTGCTTTTTGTATCGACTGCTTTCGTACTAGGAATAACTCCGATGTCGCGGGAGACTTTACAGATATTTAAGCAACAACACAAAAATCATCTATTTGGAACTATTTTTGGATGGCACGAATATTTTTGCCGTGTAGGATTCGAGCCCACAACACACGGCTTAGTAACAGCGACAAAGCGACCACTTAAGGCAGACCACATCATCCGTGCAGTCAATTTCTATGACGCAGTGAATCAGTATACTACTTACCATTAGCAATACTGCATAATAGACCACTTTTTGCTGTACAATAAAAAAGCTGCAGGAGCTAATACATAATAAGGTTGTTATTATATACTTTATTTCATAATTTCAATAAACTTGTGGCGACTCCGCACAGACGAAGAAGTAAGTTCCGCCTACATCTCGACGGCCTCGATGGCGTGATGGTTAGTGTAACCGACTGCCACGCCTGAGGTCGCGGGTTCGATTCCCGCACAAGTCAAACATTTGTGTGCATGAACATGGATGTTTGTCTTGGTCTGGGTGTTTCTATGTATAATATGTATGTATTTACAAAAAAAAAAAGTATATATGTATGTTTATCCATTGTCTAGTACCCATAGTACAAGCTCTGCTTAGTTTGGGCTAGATGGTGTTGTGTGTATGTGGTAGAATATTATTATTATTATATATTATCTAACAGATAGCGCTAAATACGCTAAATGACGTCACAATCCTGCATCGCGCAAGCAGAGTTTAAACAGCGACTAACTATATATACAAGCACCCGACATCAACCGTCGGGCCGCGGCCCGCCAGGCACGATCAACCAGCCTGGTCGGAGGATCCTCCCTTTGTGTTGGAGGGACATCACACTCCGTTCCTCCACAAACTTAATTCACTTATTTGTTTATGTTTTCTCCTATATCGTGTCTAAGCACACTACATCAAATACAAACGTCGATATCAAAGTCGTAGACACAGGATACCATATTCTCATACTCATTGTCCAATTCTATTTTAATCTTCACCTTGATATTAAGCTTCATGAGTCTATTATCCGAAACTTTATAATTACAGTTCAGCAAACTGCCCTTAGAAATACTACCTACTAATTTCTGCCTACCTGCTAATTTCATTCAAACTTTTCCTCGAGGAACATAAACATCAAATTGATTACTTCCTAACTTTAGCACGAACATCAGATTTCTTAAATAACTGTATGTAAATTTCTTGACTTATACTTCACCTTTCATAACATCAAAACACGAACTACTCGTAGCATTTCGTAGCACCATTCGTAGAGCTGTCGTAGCAACTGCTACGTTCTTTGTCCCTAGTAATAACTGTGCGCGTGCCGTTGCCTAGCAACTGTGGGGGAAGAAATAACGCATTACATAAAGCATTTTTCTAAATCCATGGAAAACTCTGCTGAGTTTTCTATATAATAGAAGTTGCGGGGAAAGCGATAGAAATAAAATCAGAGATACAATTTTTTCGAATAAGGTTGAGTTTGATTTGCGCGCAGAAATACGTGTATATGTCGACCTTGCACTATACCTGTAGGGATAAAAGAAACAGGTGTGAGACTTTGTAAACTTCTTATTAAATACAAGATTTTGCCCGCGTCTTCGCTCGCGTAAAAGTAGGTTAGATTACGTCAGTAACAGTACTTTTATTTTTAAGACTGCGCCGAGCGAAATATGCCAAAACAGGCGGTCACAATTAAGTGAATAAAATCAACACTTTTAGTTTAATACAAATATAAAATATACATTTACAATTACAATGAATGTGTTTACAATTACTCCGTGTAAAAAACTTAAAATAATTAATATTTTCACCTACAAAATTACATAAATTTTAAATTTTCATATATATTTCTTTAAAAAAAAACATATCGGACCCATTGTACGAATACAAGACCTTAACTAATCAAAATATTGGCTATTGACGAAGCCGGTGCTGAGTCCGCGGTATTAGCCGGTAAAATGCTGACGTTATTTCCGAAGTAGGATGACTCAAAGCACTTTGTAAAATCCCTACATCTAACCTGTTAACGTGACATATTACATCATCAAACTAATGGTAGTACGAAAGAAACATCGGCGAAAGTCTTTGAACATCACTAAGCGTAAGTTACACAAATTTAATGAGGACATCCGGTACCTGAAGTGTGACACTTGGCAGATGAAAAAACTCTTAAGGAAGATGTGGGCCATTCGGGTAACATGCTTTCTTAAGAAGGAGGAAGGAATAAATTTTGTATTACACTATAGATATAAACAGAACCATATTATTCTTAAATCGTATTGAGTATCAGACAGTGATATTACAAAATACCGTCTTGTACAAATAATAAATACCACTAATATAAGCAGTAGTTGTCTACGTATTTGTTTTGTTAAATGGGAACATGGCATTGAGCACCCAAGAAACTAACCTAAGCCACAGTCTGCTGAACTGTTATAGATGTGGACGTACACTTATGTGGTATACTCAACAGAAATAATATCGAAAACCGCAGTCAAAATTCGTCAATACCGAAGAAATTTTTTTATTTATCTCCCATGTGTATTACACCCACTTTTCGCCAGCTATAAAATCAAAGTTGGTGAAATCATAGGGGACAAAATAATTGTCGTCTACCGGGCCTGTGTCTAAATTCTGCTACTGTTATGGGTTTCTAGACAGAAAAGTCCAATAACACTTTGCCTGACCTAGGAATCTAACCTAAGTCCTGCACAACAGTTGAATTACACATCGCTGCGCAATCAAAACCGGCTTAAATACTAATAAACTAATTAATTGATATCTCTTTGTTCCAGTTGGTACCGCGAGACTGGAGGTGGCGTACTTCGTGATGTCCGCGATGGAGAAGGTGGAGGCCGGTATAGCCGCTCTCATGATGCCCTTGCTATCCGCCGAGCTGAAGTAACCGATGGCGGGCGATGGGCCTGCCGAGCTGCCAACGCCCACGGACACCTAACTCTGAGGCTGCACCTTGCTGTGAGAGCACATTTGACTGCGCATGCTCAGCCACATACCCAGGTAAGTGTTCAATATAAAAATAGACATAGGCTACTTGAACTTCCAAAGAAGCTAAAATGTTACATGTTATACGATTTAGTTATATGTACAGATGTACCTTTCTTTTTACAACATGTTTTTGTGACTTATGTTAACACGAAATGGGTCTGACATTTTCTAAACTTAAAAAATATTTAAAACGGAAGTTTAAAATATTTTAAATAAATAAAATAGGGACAGACAAATTAGAAATAGCGTTATTGTTATTTCACCATTTAATGTTTAATTCTCCAACAAGAGAAGTACCTTGACTTTAAAAAAGATCGCAAGCTAACTTTTACCATCGGGCGATTAAGGTTTGTCGCCGGTACCTCGTTCAGCTGTTTTAAGTGCAATCATAGATAATTCCCGTCTATTAGTTCTTACCTAAATTTTTTCATAATAATGATTAAATAGCTCTTCAAATACGCACTTATAGACTATCTGAGAAAATGTATAATTCATAGATCTCTGGTTCCAATTTAATAAGCATACATACAGGACTAGGTCACGAGACAATCTTAAAATATAATATTATCGTCAGAAAACTAACTATATTTATTTTGGCAATATCAAGCTCTCATAAACGAGCTACCCTAGCAGTAATAAATTAAAAAATTAAAACTTAATATAATATGAAGTTGGCTGCAGCGAGTAGTAAACGCTTTTAATCAATTCAAACAAACAAGTATCATTAACAAAAAGATTCATTCACGCATGGCTTCAGTAATCGGAGCTGCGGTAAGCGATACATGCATTGACATCATATGTGGTTACTTTTATGGTTTTTGAGGTTGGAATCATCTGCACAATATAGTATGAATAAATTCGTGATAATATTGTTGAAGTAATTGCAGAATATAATTAGTATTTATTGCTTTTCGGTGACCACCGCGACTATTAATCGTGGAACCCGGTACTTGCCCTGGAACAGGCAGTATTGTTCGACGTAGACTGCACGGAGGGCGTGGTAATTTATTCCCAATCACAAAAAATGTGTACTGTGTAACTGCTTGTGGATACAAGCAGTTTTTCCCAATCTGGGTGTTCTTTGTCTGTTGTTTGAATGCTTGTATAGTTTCCCGCGACACAGGTATTATTTAACACAAACACAGATGTTAAGTAATTCACTATTCTTCCTTATAAAATTTAAAGTGTTCTATGGTTATACTTAATATTTTATTTATTTATTTTATTTATTTAGTTTTACAGAAGGCTTACGGACTAATTAAAACTATGAAATATAACAATTATTAACATTTTCAGTTTGCCAATAAAAAGCCCTCACATGTATATAACAAAAAAAAAGAATGACGATTTTTGTACTTGTTTAAAAAATAACAAAAAAAAATTTGTATGTTTAGATATATACAAATATTAAGTAAAAGTTTGTTAAATAAATTTTGCAAGTAATATTTACTATTATTACTTGCAAAATTGATTTAACAAACAACTTTATAGTTTACGTCAATTTGCCACAATAGACGTGTCGAATGTTGTAACTGTGATCACCGCACGGAACGAAATATTGTGTGACCTACTAATGGTTGTGCAGAACTCGGATGGCTGTTCCCTTTTAATGTGTGGTGTTTTAGATTTTCATATCTAGGGAAAGATTTCTGTTTCATATAGGATGGCAGTCAAATAAAACCGGTACTACCTTCCTACAGCTACTAGGCGTTTTAGAGCTTTTTAGTACTGTGCAATAAGACTGACTCCATTTTCTAGAGTTGGTAACATGGAATTTACACAACATGAATGCAATTTATCCTAGATAAGAGCAAGCAAAATAAAATTAAACGATAATAATTATCTACTGGAATACACCCCATGCCTTTGAATCCCTCGAATCTTTCGAAACATTACCAATTCTGTTTACTTCAAGAAACACATGCACTCAGACTTATACAGTGAAAACTGGTTCAACTGACCTCGCATCAATATTCAGTTTTCTACCTTTGCACCAAATTCTGTGATCCAAACGTTATTTTCTCTTTCACATTCAAACGAAAATAAAACACGTCACTGGTTATTCGCCTCACAGCCTTCAGCTTGACGCTTCAAAAAGCAAACGGCAAACAGAAATCACGGTTTAAAAATCCTGTTTCCGTGTAGACATATCGCCTGAATATTTAATTGGATGAATGAGGTTAATCTTGGGAGGTACTTGAGATCCACGTTGAACTACAATATTTACAAAGGTCTGCAAATAGTGGATGTTGAACCTAAAAAAGTTACTTTCATTGAATTAGATCTGCGGCTTAACGATGTTACAACGACTCGGGGTGGAAGACGGCAGCTATCTTCCAGCCCAATTCGTTTGGATTGTAATTGGATTATATTAGGTACACGGGGGCACCGAACAATAGTTGTCAAATAAAGATATTATTATTGAGTGAGATGGTTTGGGTTGGATATAAATATACATCGCTTTGTGTTTTAGTTTGCGTCCCCAGAAGTTCTTTATTAGAAGTGTATTATTTAAAAATGCTTTTAAATAGACAGTATAATTTTTGTATCAAAGAAAGATTTATAAATATCTGTTCTATTTAACTGTACAAATGGCTTAATAGTTGAAATGGTCGCCTTGTTATTGCTAAAGCGCCGAGTGCCATGAGTTCGATCCTCAGACGGGGCAAAATTTGTGTGACTAACAAATAGTTGTTCCGCGTCTGAGTATTCTTTTTGTCTGTTGTTTGAATGTTTGTAAAGTGTCGCGTGACACAGTATTTATTTTTATTGTGGGAGTTATCTTTTAAAAAACATTAAATATATACAATCTCAACTATAAAGGAGGCATATAATAATAGTACACTCCGACTAGCTATTAAACGCTCACTAATTTGTAACACGTGTTACTGATAAAATTATGTATCTGGGTATTTTTTGCTTGAATGTTCTAAAGTCCCTCCCCATACAGGAATTATTACTAATGCTACGTTGTATTTTCCAAAATAAAAACAATTATTCATTTTATAGTGTGTTTGTTCGTTTGTCTTTCTTCCATACAGCATCAAAGTGACAGATCGACATAAGTTTTGTATAGTCTATACGCTTAAAAATGATACTTTGATAGATAAGGAATCAAAGTTAAAGGTAAAAGCTAGTATGATAATCACAACTAAACTCAATCAATCAGTCTGTTATAGTCCACTGCTGAGCTTTTGACACAATTTCTGTTCGTTGGTCGACTTACCCGAGGACAGTACTAATTAATAAAAGAAACTTGTATATTTAAAGGCTCATGTTAGCATCAACTAATTCTACACGACTAGTAATCTACATCTACGTTTACACTAATATTACATATGAAGAGAAATGATTTATATTTTTGTTTGTAACGACTAAACTCAAGAATAACTAGACTGAATTGAATCATACTTACACCGTTGAAAAGCTAGAAGGAACATAGGCTGTATAACATCACGCTATTAGTAACGGGAGCAGAGCTGTAATCTGGTAAAACCGGGTAGAGCTAGTATTTTATATTATTAAGCTATGCCGAATATTTGATAGGTTACATTTTCCTTAAAATATCTTTTCCATAGATGATATCTTCAATCTGCAAAATATGACAATGTTATTAATGTAATAATGGTTAGATTTTGCAATTAAATAAAATATTCTATTTAGCTCAAATAAATGTTGACAAATTTAATTTCATGTCTCAGTGCAAATTCCATTGTTTGTTACCATTTTGCTTTTAAATTCCTCGATATAAGTAAGTCTAATATATTTAAAAGATTGTCAATTTTAAAAAACTCCGCTTTGTTTAAACCTGCCTTTATTAAAAGGTTTACCGTATAAACGACCAAACCACATTTAAATGCGCTTTGAAATTTGGACAAAACTATGCATGAGGCGTCCCAACCCGTAAGAAAAGGCTTGAAACACTACCCTTCCTGATTGTTTCAGATTGGGCCCAAATACCGGATGAACCCAAGTCTTGGGCCCTTGTTACCCTACACCCTTTTAGACAAACCAATTGCAAATCAGATTGTTCCAAACGTCCCTCGGTTCTCCTTAACTAAATTCTCTGGAAAATAAAATCGTAAGCACTCGTGTTTTTAAGCTTTTATTTTTTAAGTTCTCATCTACTGTCGCTGTTATAACCCAAGCTACATTTTCGTGGGATGTTGTACTTTTGGTAAAATGTAGGAAAGTGTCGGTTTTATGTTTGCAGTGAGATAAAACGTCAGGTCAGGACTTTCTTAGTGCAATTTTGTACGTTTCAACGATGTGTAGAACTTGGGTTTCGTGAAGTTGTGTAAGATGTAATACAGAGCTTTGTGTTGGTGAAAAGTCCTTTTTCATGTATGGCGTCCTTTTGAATTATATTTAGAGAAATCTGTAGCGACACATGCATATACATTGTTTTGCTGATATTAGGGAATGCAATGCATAATGTATGCGAACTACACCAGTCGTCACCCGCCGGGCACGATAGGTAGACCGATAGCTAGGCAGTCTGTGTGTTAGGCATTAATTGTAAATTAATACACCAAAATATTTCAGTGATCAACCAGAACTCTTTTATTTGACTATCTTAAAGACATCAGAGACATTGGTAGATATCACATAATTAGAACATTGGTAAAATCTAAGCAGGAGAATTAAGAAATGGATTAGTTAGAAATTTATTATAATCGTTCTCGTATGCGTATAACAAAACTGGTACTTTGTGACTATTACTATATTACAACTATTTTAAATTAAATACATACATACATACTATACATAAAAAGCCAGACCAAGCCAAACATCTATGTCTTGCACACAAATGTTTGACTTGTGCGGGAATCGAACCTGCAACCTCCTGCGTGGCAATCGGTTACACTAACCACTACGCCACAGAGGCCGCCAATGAGATCCCATGTTTCAATACCGATCCGATGAAGTGAAATTGGGTTCTATAAAGATACTCTAGTAGCAGCGTGTGACTATATATCCACGATAATGGTAAAGAAACATAGGTCCATTGGACAATACGAGTTGACCGTCATACACATCAACATCAGGAGGCAAGTGCTCTCGGTGTAAAACAACGCATATAAAAAAGACTAACAGCAAAGAATATCAATTATCTTTAGTTTAAATAATATAACGTTGTTCCTGCCCCACTCGAAGAACTTTACCCTACGATGATTACACACACTGATTGTATGCGGACACCGATGCTTCCATAGTAGTAGAAGTTAAACCAGTTCACTGGTATGAAGTGTCAGGGGTGTACTAGTCCCTTAACAGTCAGTATAGTACGCTATTAAGTTTGAATGCTAATCCTGCTCTCTGTGATGTTCGTGCTATGCATGTTCCCAGTTGAGTTGTTCTAATTTGAGAAGGGATTTCATTGTTTCCTTAAACGTTTTGCTATATTTCTTTTATTTGATCCTTTACAAAAGGAAGCCAATTTCTAGTAAATGATTGGCATAAAAACCATAATTCGAATAAATGAAGCGAGAGATATAGGACAGGTTCATAGAAAATAGAGAATCCAGTCAAATCCGGTTAGACCAGAAAAGCCGACTTGGGAGTAATAAAGGCTAGAGAGAAGAGATAGAAAGTAGAGAAGGCTTTGTCTACTCCTTCGGAAAACAGACGAGTCAATGCGCGTACGAATGTTTCATATTATTAATATTGATTCGGTGATATTGGTGTTCTTTTATTAGTACTTTATAATTATAACTAGATTTTACCTGCGGCTTCGCCTACGTAAATGTAGGTTATGCCAATTTTCTATCTTTCGGAAACAGTTACTTCGCCTATATGAAACACACCTGTTACAGAAAAGGACATTGACATATGTACGTCTATGTTCTTTTCAGTACCCTTAACATCGTATATGCAAAAGATTTCATGATGATCGGTCGAGTAGTTACGGCGTGATAGCGTAACAAAAAATTACTATACTATTATATTAAGTTAGGATGATAAATGTGATTGCTCGGACGCAGTAGGCAAGCTGTGGCTGGTTTGAGTATTGTGAATCGAAATCCCACAGGAAACAATTATATGAGCTATCTACAATTAATAAATTGTTTTGAGTCTGGTTTGTACGTTTCAAATCCGCCGCGACACAGGATTGGTGCCCCAGCGGTGGAACAGATAGAAAGAAAATAAATATACATATATCAATGCAGTTTGATTAGAAACGTTGAACATGTACCTATTTAATATTATTATGTCAAGATCAGAAATCAAGTAGAACTATTTGATTAATAACACAAACTACAAATGTCCTACCACAACAAACATAGCAATTCCTGAATGCAATACTCACAACCATAATTATTAAAAACAATAGTAAAATAATGCCTGTTTCAATACTTCGCTTCTCTCATAAACATTCCATCTCATTTGTCATTCCCTCTCACAAACGGGATCCTGCCAACAAATGAGCAGTATCACAGGCTAACTATAACACGAATCGCGCTATTTTCCATTCATTGGTAGTCCAGTAATTCCCTCTGAACCGCTAGCTATTCGAGTCGAAAATCGGCGTTGCGTTTCGGCATTGGCGTATCATCATTGAACGGTCATAAGCATAGATATAGTAACTGGATGGTAGGTGATGTTTAAAATTCTCTTTATTGTTATTATAGTACAAGTGAATTTTGATTGAGATTCACCAAAATTTTACTAATTAGGCTTTTTTTAGGTGCAATATGCAAAATTATTATAACCTATCTTTGAAATTAAACTACTATATACGGATTTTATCGCGTTGTTAATTTGACACTTTATTACATAATTTTGAAAAACTGTTACACTACTACTACTATTAAACTTTACTAATTTTTAAGCTAATTGAATTATTATTAAAACTATTAAAACTATTTAGATTTAATTTAATTTGAGACAACTACCATCTTGTGATGGTAAGGTGCAGCCATGGTCACGGACCATGGCTGCTAAAAAGCAACCGAAACGTCGGGGAAAGTGTAAAATTAAATTAAATCTAAATAGTTTTAATATTAATTCAATTAGCAATAATATGTTGGGATTATTCCTTAACATTTAAGCAACTGACACAAAAAACACTCAGAACCTGAATAAATACTTATGGATCACACAATTTTTTTTGCGTACGAGAGTCGAACCTATAACACTCGGCGCAAGGGCAGTGGTAAGGCGACCACTTAAACCACTACGCCATCCGTGTAGTCGTAATAAAAGTCAGACATGTACGATCTCGAAGGTTTACGCAGAGTTTTTTCATATCTACGTTTCAACAACTATGCTCTATGTTACAGAAGTCATACAAGGCTCATTATCGGCCCATCGTGATGACGCGTTAACATAATCACAAACTTATGCCACTATATAATTTTGATAGTCGAGTTATATCTGAGGTACTCTCTTATGAACTGAGTTTTTGTACTTACAACATCAATGACTCAAGATTACGTATAGCTCGGTCAATCTAAAGCAAATGTAATCTAAAGATGAATTAGAAATATTTCTTCTGAAGCCAGTTTTCTCAATCGTTCCAAATGAAATTAAAATAATATATTATAATTTTGGGAAACTATTTATAAACTCTCACTTTTTTACAAGCAGTCTTATTGCTGAGAGTTTTGCGCTTTCAGAATTTATTGTACACTAATCAACGCAGAATTCATACACTGACATGAAAGATAAAATAATGAATTTTTTTATATAATCTATTGCATATATAAAATAATATCAGCCGTATTTTATAAAATGTCCCATTGCATACTCAGAATGAAAAGGGTTAGGTCATAGTAGGTACACCACGGTGGCCCGGTGCGGGTTGGCAGACTGTATACGTATTCGAGAACATTATGTACTCTTTTTCGACGTCCAGGTTATCCTAGGATGTTTTCCTTCACCGTAAAAGCGAGCGATAATTAACCATTTAATTGGCACATAACTTTGAAAAGTCAGAGGTGCCTTCGGATCGCACTTCGAGACGAACGACGGACCACACGTATTAGAGACCTCCGCGTGCCAGTCCAGTGGTTTCCCGCTAGGCTAAAGGGATCTATTCAATTGCATAATCCATATAAATATTATAGATGATAAGTAGGTCAGTCTTTCCATTTTAGATATTACCATAGCTAAATCAATGACCCGAAGTTGAAGAAATTTAATTTGATTATTGCTTTATTTTAAGGAGATACTAAACTACTTTCTTGTCACTCGCGACTAAGTCGTGGTTCAGCTATTTCGAAAAGACTCAATGAGTTTACATAGATACGAAAAATATAAAGGTTTTCAAATTTTAACATAGAGTAATAATTTTGTATCATTCGTAAAACGGATGTTTCAAAAATATTGCGCATTGCGCTTTGGTCCCTAGGTGACTTTTGTTGCAATGTTTAATGTTGGTATAAATTTCAGAACTCACAATGGATGTTATATTTTAAAAGACACCTGCATTGTATGCACTGTCATACGTTGGGCTTGATATATTCGTTTATATTTAAATACACGTTAACCGGTCGTATACCGCCGGCTCGCATACCAGCCGGCAGATTTGTACCCGTCGTAGGCCGGTGGCTCGCATGCGAGCCACCAAATTGGCGCCAAAACGCCGCGCGCCGCCTTCGCTTTAGCTTAAGCTAACGTAAAACCAATTTGGTGGCTCGCATGCGAGCCACCGGCCTACGACGGGTACAAATCTGCCGGCTGGTATGCGAGCCGGCGGTATACGACCGGTTAATAAAGCATTTAACCTACTTTGATAAGGTGACTACACGTTTGATAGCTAGCAATCGGCCTTAAAACCGGCGCGGCGCTGCGTGTAATGGAATCGAATCCCACACGAGACCATTTTGTTCTAAATCTGGTCGTACCTTGTGTCAGCCAATTGTATACTTATATTTGTATTATACCCAAAAGGGCTCGATTTATTATTTTATATATAAATAAGAAGTATATTATTTAATAATTTCGTTACTAGTGGTCGACTTAAATGTTCTGAGAAATCGACTTGTGCACCTCAGTACCGGGCACGCCACAATCGTGGCGGTAAGACCCGTTTTTGAGGAGTGGCTGGAGAGACGGCATGGCGCCCTCACCTTCCGGCTGACACAGATAATGACTGGCCACGGTTGTTTTGGCCAGTTCCTGTGTCGCATAGGCCGGCAAGAGATGCCTGGTTGTCGCCTGGGCATAGCAGCGCCGTGAATTGATCGCGGCATTTGGTATGGTTGCCCTCCCGCTCCCAGCCGTGGTTTAGTCCATGATCCGGAGTGAGAGATCGTGGAACGCCGTCGCCTCCTTCTGTGAGGAAGTACTTTCCGTCAAGGATGCGGCGGAGCGGGAAAAGGAGCGCTCAAACCCTTTCCCCGACCGCAGAACCGGACGCCGGAGGGCGCAAGATGACCTCCAGCCACCTTGAGGTATGACATGGGGGTGGCGGGCTTCGTAGGTCTACCAGCCATCCGATCAGCACCAGGTCCGAGAGGCGGCGTGCTTGTTCCCACGAGCGCCCGAGAGGCGGCGTGCTTGTTCCCACGCGCGCCTCTGTGTCGTGTCCGTCTCCCCTCTAGGAGGGGACATCCCCTCTCTCTACGACTAGTCCAGTTTATGATATAACGTTCCTCCTACACCAACCGTTAGGTTATAATAGGTGGAGCTGCTGTACCTTCTAGTGCCCGAGAGCACCTTCCTGGACCAGTTATAGGCAGGTCTTGTCCCCAAATCTCGACTCTCCACCCTAACCTCAGAGATCCGGTTCTCGTAAGCGAGCTACCTTGTGCCCAAGTGACACTACCTATTCTCCAGATAGTTCAGAACTTTAAGTTTTGGCTATAGGCATTTATAATGCTTTAAATTATAACCTTGGTACGATATCACTACACGCTCGAATGAGCCAAATATGTGTTAATTGTACCTCTTGTTACAATGATTTTGAAATACCCAACAACATAGGAATTATTAAGTCTTCTTCTCTCTTAGCCTTTATTATTCACAAGTCACTTGGGGTCGACTTCTCTGGTCTAACCGGATTTGACTGGATATCAGTTTTTACACGGAGCGGCTGCCACCTGACCTCCGCAACCCGAAGGCTAACGATACCCTAAGGCTAGACCAGTGTCAGGATATTAGAAGGTACTGACTTTCCCAATAACGACTGCCATAGATGTTCATGGCAGCCGGGACCGACGGTTTAACGTGCTCTCCGAGGCACGGAGCAGGCGATAATTGTCAATCAATACGCACATAATTTCGAAAAGTCATATAACTTCCGAAACTCAGAGGTGCGCGACGTGGGTTCGAACCCGAGACCCTCTGCATTGCAGTCTGTTGGTCTCCCCACTGAGCTATCGCTGCTCTGCGATAGGAATTATTAAGTAAAGGGGTATATTTTTAAAAACAAATAATAAAAAAGTAGCCATTGTCTTATATAAATAATATTCAAGATTACAATAAACGAAATAACTCCTTAAACATATTCTGCATACATAAAACAATATCTAGTTGAGGTATTCACAGCAATACCGACTAGCAAACTATCAATATACCACGGTAACTAAATTCCATTCAGCGTGGAACAAAAAATAGTATATCTCTGCTACGACATCAAAAACTGTACAATATATTGTCTTCTGTTGACACGAATATTATTAATTGAAATGAAAGACTATATACGGATTTTATCGCGTTGTTTATTTGACACTTTATTACATAATTTTGAAAACTGTTACACTACTACTACTATTAAACTTTATTAGTTTTTAAGCTAATTAAATTATTATTAAAACTATTTATATTTAAGTTTACACATTCACCGACGTTTCGGTTGCTTTTCAGCAGCCATGGTCACGGGGAGACTAAGATGATAGCTGTCTCAATGTTCCAGTGTAGTTATTTCAAAGTGCCCGAACATAATTTAATCATTGGTGTTTATCTATTTACGCAGAATGAGCGCAAAGTATCATCAAGTCTAGCTGTTGTTTGCTTTTTCTTGGGATTGACTATATAATTACTGGATCCCAAGCTGGTGGTACATTCCAACCATCTTCTCTATTCAAATTAGGATTTTTTTTATTTCAATAGCTTCGCGAAGCATCCTTGATAGGAATTGGTGTTTTTTAGCGAGAATCTGTGGTTTGTCAAATCTCAGATAGTGGTTGGTCCCCTGTTGCACATGTTCACACACTGTACAATGTAAAAAGATACGCATACACTGATAAACCATTGCCAATGCCTGTATATTGTTGATGAGTTGAGTTATTTGAATACAAACATAATTACTTAATCAGTTATATATTTACTTATAAAATAAGCGCAGAAGTTTGTTGAATTTTCATGTAATTACTACGTATCGCAATCAATTATAAGTCATTGCGGCATCCCATCGGTAAAATCAACAGCAATCAGCGGCAATTGTGAGCAAAACCCGGACATTTCGGACACTCACGTAGCTTACAAAGTTATTGTTGGCAGATATTTGCGACGTAAAATAAAATAAATGTGTACCGATACTGTTCTGCAAACATTACCCGCGCAATTACAGATAGGGTTGCCACGTATCAAATAAATGTTATGAATATACTAGCTCGACGTTTTAGGTATATCACATTACTATATTCTTTCTTTTTTTGAGTTTTATGTCAGAACAAATTGAGTGCGAGTATCAGCAGACGCCCTGTGTATAATACAGGCCGTATACTAGGTTTAATATGTTTAGTAGCTTGCCATTTCAGAAACATTTTTTTTTAATTAAAGCTGGTTTCGTACCAGTATCAACAAGAGATCTGTGTGCAGCAATAAACAAGTTTGTGCTGGCTATATATTTTAATATGTGAAATAAAATTCCCCATTCTGCAAATTTCATTTTCTTTTTTTTAGTTACCTATATTATACCTTTAAACCAGCTAAACAGGACTCTTCTCCCTAGCTTTTATTATTCCCAAGTCACTTGGGGTCGGCTTTTCTGGTTTAACCAGATTTGACTGGATATCAGTTTCACACGGAGCGGCTGCCACCTGACCTCCGCAACCCGAAGGCTAGACCAGTGTCAGGATATTAGAGGGTACTGACTTTCCCAATAACGACTGCCGTAGATGTTCACGGCAGCCAGGACCGACGGCTTAACGTGCTCTCCGAGGCACGGAGCAGGCGATAATTGTCAATCAAGCTAAACAGGACTGATATTATTATTATATAATTTTAAAGACAAGTTTTTATATGTTATACCAGAAAAGTATACGCCTTGATACGCAGCTACTACGCTCTATAAACACTTGTTTTTTTTCTGCAGCCCGCAATAAGTAATGACAGGATTTTGATGCTGTTCTATAATATTGTGCCTAGCTCGGTTTTAAACTTAAATTACCCAGGTTTCATCTGACTTTATTGAGTAGAACTGCACAATAATGCATAGTGTGATCTATATAAACCGAAGTTTACCTAGACGAAGACGCAGGCGAATACTAATTAAGAATAGTGAGGTTCACGATTTGATATTATGCAATTGCTAATTTAAGGCAATCGTGTGCCATAAACTGCGGGCGAAATATTAATAAAATAATCTGCTTGAAATTACACTAGTAAATTAGACATCACTAAAATACAATAATCGGTGCCCTACCTATATCCGAGTCGAGCTGAAGTTGCTTTACCCTTGGTATCTTTTCAAACGATTAGTAAGCGCCGTAGGCTTTTCTCCCAGTAAGCAAATAATACAAAGTTTTTCGACTGTATGAGACATCTAATAACGAAAAAAATACTTTGCCCGAATTTACTTTTACCAAAATCCTTCTTATTATTATAAATGTGGAATTTTGTGATTATGTTTGGATGTTGGTTACTGAATCACACGTAAATCTTTGGATTTGGATGAAAATTTGTACACATAAATACTATATTTTACTAACTCTTAAAGTACTTTTTATCTCGGCTAATGCGTTTATGTCTGATATTAGTTTAATAACATGACATTAAACTACTATATACGGATTTTATCGCGTTATTTATTTTACACTTTGAATTTCAAAATTTTGAAACTGTTTCACTACTACTAGATACTATTAAACTTTACTAATTTTAAGCTAATTAAATTATTAAAACTATTAATATAGTAGTTTAATTTCAATGAATAACATTCGCGTAAACGGAAGACAATATTAATAACATGATTTAACATGTAAAACCGCGAGGCACAGCAAGTATTTTCAAAAGCCAAGTAATTGTTTTATCCAATTCTTGGGAATTTCTCAACTTCAAAAACCACATAGATTAGTTTCGTGAACAAACAAAACCATCTCTGTGGCTTTATTTTAATAGGTAAAATATATTGTACAGAAAACGGTTTACTTTATCATCCTTACTAATATTATAAATGCGAATGTAAGTTTGTTTATGTGATTGTTTGTTTGTTACGCTTTCTCGCCTTAACTACTCGACCGAACATCATGAAATTTGGCATACACGTTGTTAGGGATACAGAAAAGAACATAAGATGTGCTGCATCCAGGAAAAGTACAGTTTTTGAGCGAAGTAGCGAGAAAAAGGTAGTAATAATATATAAATGTAGTGGGAGTAATTTATCTTGTCGTATTTAGTCAAATAATATTTTGGTGTGAGAGCGGACCGACTGATATGTCAGCATTAATGTGGGTCATAAAATATTATCTTTTTTGGGGCGATATATAATGAAAATGACGTCGAGACAGAAATTATAATAGACATTTACGGACATTAACCTTCGATTCATGTTTGTTCTTTTTATGTATATTTTCTTCAATAGCTTACATACAATGACTCATGCTTGTTTTACAAAAGGACAAATAGAGACTAGGTTTCTCTGTGTTACTGGCTTGGCATACACATTTGCTTTATTCATTCTTATCAAGTAAGCATGCGCACATTTGAAGTTTATGGTCATTTAGACGATTTAGAACCTTTGAGATAACTGATCGATAGAATATATTTCGTTTATTGTAGGTAATCAATTATCAAATGCTATTCCATTATTAATTGATTCTATACTGATAATATCAATTTGACATTCGATTAGTACCTGAACCAAAAATCTTCTGCGTCATATGATATTTAAAATCCATAATCGAATCGAACGATAATCGAGCTGTCGTAACTTGAATTTTGAATCTTAGAACTGGTCAGAGAATGTCAACTGACCCATGGTGTCCTTGCCATCTCTTATGACAATATTTTCGTCCAATCATATTACTTTATAAAAATTTTCGCTATATCTATATTAAAATTTTATATTATAATCATAGTAATACATTTATTGGCAAAATTATAAAATACAATCGCTGTTAAACTTAGAATCCGCAAAAATCATATTCCTTTTTAAGCAGGCACGGAAACATATTCAGATTGAACGGATTGATAAATCACGGTTATGACCGAAAGTTATATGTCACTCCATGGCAAAACTGAAATTCACTACTATCATAAAGGTAGAAACTGGCATATACAACTTGGAAATGATATGTCAAAGTTAGTGAGAGCTTGTCACTTCATCGTTAACAGATATGGGAGGGAGCCATCATACAATTATGGCAAACACAAGTTATGACTTTGACCTTATGTGATAACAATAATCTGTCTGCAGTTTTCTATTTTTACCATCTCTTGTAACATGATGTTTTGTTTTGTTATTAGATGTCTTATAAAATATACGGTATGTCACTAAACCAGTAGGTTGAATGATTACGATGAAGCGTTCCAAGCTTTCTTAGTACGTCTAACTTTACTTAAATTTAGACGTACTAACAAATGTTCATTATGATATTGTGTTATGTAATGCAAATACAACAGTATTATTTTCTATTACATCCATTGCGATTTTAAATATTTCACCTGAAGTTTGTCACATAATTGAACATGTAATGTAAATAAAACTAGTGATATTCCCGGGGATGGCTTGAAACGTAGTTTGTTCTCATGATAATACAATTGTCATAAGATATTTGTATCGGTAGGTATATAGCTTTATAAGCCTTAAGTGAAGCCGCTAAGCTTATTGAATCTTTAGAATCTCTATCACCATATTGCTATTTATCTTCCAGCCTCATACCACAAAAAATTAAGCGTTCTTCTTTGAATAAAAAAATACTGCTGAAACAGGCCACAGACGAACTACTACCTTCGGTGAGCTTCATTAAATAACAAGATACCTCTGAATATCAACTACCATCTTTGCAACTCAAAGTAATGACGATATTATTATTGCCAACCCTACTGGTAATATAAATTTTAATAAAAAAGTTTTAGTTGCAGTTTACCTCGATGCTGGCCTCGTGAAAATCTATCGAGTACTTTTATATAGTTAAAAGTTTAAACTACCTCTTGCGTACTGCTGCTACGTAGATCAATTACGCGTTTGTGGAGCATAGAATAATTTATAAAGTATTGCTTAAAGTTAGGTAGGTACTACACAAAGAATGAGCAATGCGTCTCCGAATGCTGTAGGGATTGCATTTCTGGTAAATATAGAGTTATGCAGAAGTAGTCAATAATAATGGTTTATGAATTTTAGGTTTTATGAAAGTAAAATAATAATACTTTACATAAATGTATAATCCAAATCCTAACTAATATTATAAATGCGAATATAATTTTGTTTGTTTGTTTCGCGCTTTCACGCCTCAATTCCTCGACCGATCATCATACAATTTCGTATACGATGTGTTGTCAAGGGTACAGAATAGAACATAGGGTACCTTTCATCTAGAAAAAGTACTATTTTCGAGGTATATATGTATGTATATAAGATATATACATACATAACATTCAAACAGAATCTACATATTGATAATAAGGCACTTTATTATTCATCTCGAAATACACTTTTCTAATCCAATATAAAGCAAATTCAAGTAATTTAATATTTAACATTATATTAGAAATAATTTGATAAAATTTACTTTTTTCCTCAATGGTGACGTATATTGACAAGTTATAATAATAACCTGTCAACGTTAATAAAACAAAGACGACTTTTAATCAGAACATAACATACCGAGACGGCTGAAACTACAAAATATGAAATCACGCAATGCAATAAACAGACGTAGCTTTTGAATTTAAAACACGTAGTTAATATGGTGGCAGGATAAACTTATCGTCAAACTGTGTCTCGATTCGTTTAGTTATTCTCTTTAAACAAAAACTCTTGAAAGCTGACATGTAAAAACATAAATAACATAAAAAGTAAATTGCAATACTTATTTGTGGTGTTTTTCTAAATACAAAATACGTAGGATCTGTCCTTCATATTTATAGTACATACTACATCATACTTTCAGGGAACCATACTAAAATGGTAAAAAGGCATCCTTTTATGGTGTGTACTTGACTGTCCATCCGTCTTTCTGTCTGTTAAGATTGCTTATATCAGCAGCCACTAACTCTACAAATTCGTAATGTGCAATAGTTACAAATAAACCCTTAAATATCATAATTAAAAAAATATTAGCAAAAGGTATAACCAATTATTACATGAACTTAATATATGTAATGGCATTTCATATATAATCGCTTTATATGCACGCTACAGACGGTATAAAACCGCTCTTTTGAATTTATTAATTGAACTTAACAATTTACTATGCATTTCCCTCAAAAACGAACCCTCATTATGCAATGAGAGTTCGTTGACGACTCACACTTCAATTATTGTATTAATCAATTCTGCACTTTTTTATGAAGAGATCAATTTTATCTGCAGGATTCTTATTTTTTTAAATGTCGCTAGCGAGAGAACTGTATCCTCAAAACCGTAAAATAATTTACACTCGGTGTTTACTATTATATACATATATAAATTAGCAGACCCGACAGACGTTGTCCTGTATACAAGAAAAAAAAACCAAATTTAAACCATTCTCGAATCCACTTGAACGCATAAAAAATTTCATCAAAATCGGTCCAGCCGTTTAGGAGGAGTTTAATTGAACTTAGCCTTGAAGCCATACTCCGATTGGGGTGATGCCAACATGTCATTCCTAGGGTCTCAGGCTATCTCCATTCCAAATTCCATCTAAATCGGTTCAGCGGATTGAGCGTGAAAAGGTAACAGACAGACAGACAGAGTTTCTTTCGCATTTAAAAGGATATAAAGATAGTAAAAATCAAGAATTTGTAAACTGTAATCTATTCCATAGTAATTACACACATACATATTAATTGGACAATTGCTTTGGTATACAGCCTTTTTCCAAGAAATAAAGAGAAAACCAAATAAACAATGTTTCCTGTTTCCTTTTAGTCGGTTTACCTCCAAGTAATCCCATAAGACTTAAATTATGTTACTTCCTTGTTTGCTTATTTGATAGCACAATGTGGGAGCGTATTGTTTATATGTATACATGAACGAAAGTATTTGTTTCGGCGTAATTGGTATTTTGCAACTATGACATTGAAATATATTATCTCACAATCCAGATAGAGGCAGTAAGCAGTGCGTATCGGCAGACTTTGCCGACCATTTCCACAACGAGTCTTCTCCTCTAGAACTCAAACTTCTTCTGAAAGGTTTAGGAAAACTTATATAACACGGTACCTTCAGGCATGGAGTTTTGACAAAGATATTCCGACTACTAGTCGGGGTGCTCCAAGTGTGTGTGGTGAAATCGCTGTGTTCTACCTCTATCTATTGATAGACAAAATATAATAGTACTACTTAAGTACCAATACATTATTGCCTGTGTTTTTGTATACCCTACATTATATATAATTTCACTGTAGACAGATTCTTGTATTAATTTATATAACATTTTCCACTTAACACTGTCCCCAAGCAGGTCTCTTTCAGTTTGTCTCTGTTTTATCTATTTCAGTCATCAGGGAGAACAAACAGCTGACTTAACTTCAGGATAATTCTTTCTTTTGTCATTTCTTTATATTAGATAGTGGCTTCGCTAGGTTTTTCTGGCAGTTCTCTTGCATAAGCGAATGTTTTCACTATGATGAGGTGCCGCCGATCACCTGCTACGAAACGCAATATATTTTTCAATCTGTGAATTCACAATGTTTGTTTCATACAGACATCAAAACCGCAAAACTCATTCAATGGAAATGATGAGTCACTTAAACCACTACATCATCTATAACCAACAACGTTATGCGATTCTCAACAGCAATTTGAATTACTGCAGCCGTGTCAAATGAATCGTGACAGGCCTGACCTTGTTACTCCAATCATCGTAGATGCCAAACTGCCTGCCCTTTGCCCTTTTCCTATACCTTTGGGAATCACAGTAATATTTTTCATTCGTTTTCTGTGTTGTGACAACCTTACATATACGAATATCGGCGTATGTCGCAAATTATTGATATTTGTACGCGTATATTGGGTTCAATTAAACGTGCCTCGTAAAAGCAAATAGTTTCGTTTATTAGCAAATAAAAGTACGTTGTCGATGTGGAAGTGTGATTCGCATAATTGACATGGGTTAGTTTTTGGTGGAAATGTTTTAGGTGTTTGTTTGTTTCATATAGAGTATATGGTGGCGCTACGGCAGTGAATACAAATGCTGTCCGTTACGTCACTGGTTCAATTGCCGGATTGAGCAGTGTTATTGGATTTTTCTGTGAGAATATTATTATACCTGAAACCATTACCGGAGAAATGTGGTTGCAATACACCTCTGCTGGTTCCTTCGGGGATATATGAGCTATGTATGATCTTAACGCTTATAATATATTTATTGTGTGATTCTTGAAAAGAATCTGTTGCAAAGAAAAGCTGTCGCAACGCTACATTGACCTGCAAAATTTTCCTGCAACCATTTAAATAAGACTATGTCGCTTAGCATATAATAAAAAGACATTTAATAAACTAATATGTTACTTATATAGTTCTGATAATTATTTCTCTGATAGTTGTTGTTAACTTGTTAAAATATCCACAAATTAAATGCACAAAAGCAACTTCCTTAAAATAATTGTTTTAGAACTGTAATTGTTATACTGTGGTAATGAACTAAGGTCAGCAAGCCCATAAAACCTCACGTTTCCGTCAAAATGTAGTTTATAGTTATCAAATTATAGTGGTTAACAAAATTTATGTAAAACAACCGCATCAACATAAAACTGTAATAATGCAAAACTGTAGTAGTTAGTACGATGTTCCAATTAACGTGATACGCACGCACGGTTGTTGTGACACGCGCCGTGACACGCTACGATTTAAAGCTTAATCCAGCCATTTTATCCATGTTGCGTAACTCCTAGAACTGTAAGCTTGCATTTATGCATTCCAAGATTTAGGCCAAGGCTTTGCTCGCGTAAATGTAGATCAGGTTAGTAACACTAGTTTTTTCTGGATGATAGGTGCCCTATGTTATTTTATGTATCTCTCATAACATGTATGCAAAATTTCATGATGATCGGTCGAGAAGTTTGGGTATGAAAGCGTAACAAAAAACTCACATTCGGATTTATAATATTAGATAGGAAGGTTTTGCTATGCGGCGTTGTCTATAGCATCGCACGAGAAGCAAAACACTAGCAAGTTTTCTTAACTAGTCCTTGACGAAGGAGCATGAATAACTTAGATAGCAATAGCAAATCGACGACAGTGTTTTTCCAGATCACATATTTAATACCTGCTTCTTGGATTATCTTTTCTTCGTTTAAAATTTATATCCTACCTAAGCATTGGAAACGCTTAAAAGTAAATCTTGATATACCTAATTAATCACTTATGGTTTTAATAATTAAAACGT
The DNA here is from genome assembly GCA_930367265.1 of Catocala fraxini. Taxonomy (NCBI): domain Eukaryota; kingdom Metazoa; phylum Arthropoda; class Insecta; order Lepidoptera; family Erebidae; genus Catocala; species Catocala fraxini. The sequence goes on along the minus strand of OV884025.1, from coordinate 7,778,830 downwards.
TTAGAATATGTGGCAAACAAACAACTGCCCGTTTAACTATAACTGGTACGTAGTCTTTGCAATTCATGCAATTTCATGCATTCGGCGATTAACTCTTTATAGAATTGCTAACCAATTCTATAAAAAGTTAGTCCCCGAATAGTCAGCGCAAAGATTATTCTACCAGCACAACGCCTGACTTGAGCAACTTTGGAAACACTATTTATCCCAGGAACAGTTCGAGATCTAATGAATGGTAGCGGAATTTCCCAAACCTGCTTAAACTTAGAGCGCTGATTCAATTGCACCAATGCGCTTTCATGCTTATTTTCAACTCGTTACGGTTCTTAAAGCGTTTTTAATCTCTTATCAATATAATCACTACTTCCCGCACTGTCTTTTTGTTTAGCTCTGTTTATACCCGTTTTTGTTAAAGATTATTTTTCTTTAAGCTATACACGATTCCATCTGCGCAGGAGATATTATTATACTCGTAATGCACAAATATGTGTGCAAGCACATTGCACTCTCTGTTCCCGAACTCTCATGAACCGACGGGACGGCAATCCGACACGACCGGAAAGAGATCAGGCGCAAGACCAACGGCTTAATGTGCTTTCCGACGTACAGAGGTGTCTAACACCGGCTACTTTCTAACTCCGGGCTGGTTTTGAGATCTTTTAATAGAAAAACCCAAAAACGTTTTTTGCTAGCCCGACCCGGGATTCGAACCAGAGACTTAACGCTCAGTATCGCATTGACTACTGCTTCGCCATTAATTCAGTTACACAAATACTAAAGGTGAGGTGTCTTTTTTAGGTAGTAAACAGCGGAGGCACTGCCGTCATCAACTGCACTTGGGGCGGTTGGCCTGCTCCTCGCTTAGAGTGGCTTCATAACGGCATACCGCTTGGAGCTGGAGTAGCAGGTGGTAGAGTCAGAGTCCAAAATAATGGTGAACAGTTGGTGATATCTTCAGTGCACAGAGCTGATAAAGGAGTGTATCAATGTATGGCCAGGAATGAAAGGGACTCGGCGCAGGCCAGCGCGGAGTTGAGATTAGGAGGTAAGTTTAAAGATCTTGTTATGATGCAATTTACAATATAATACAATAGAGCCTTTTGTAGTCAACTTAACTTAACTATAGAGCATAGTACTTTTTTAATAATAAGATAGGTTAGGTCATAACTTACTACACCGTTAAAGTACAGGTAGATAGACTTCGTCGCTGAGGTAGTATCTTTTACCAGCGGCCCATCCACTATAAAAGGCAGCGAGCGTGCACACCGTGTGGTTTTGGTCCGTAGGCCCGAAGAACGGGAGAGCCAGACATAGCCCTCTCACCTTCCCTTGTGGCGAGAGGGTATACATAAGACGCATTTCACCACGTAAAAAAAAATGTAGATTGACTTCGTACATCTTCATAAATATTACGCAGACTTATAAGGCTTCACCCAAAACATTTTTATTCGTCACTAAAGTAAGCGATGATATAATATTATATACACATTAACATAAAATAATGTCTGCTTTGTATCTGAATTTATATAACCTGTAAATTCGTAGTCTACTAGGTTCTTCTTCTCCTTTAGCCTTTATTATTCCCAGGTCACTTGGGGTCCGCTTTTCTAGTCTAACCGGATTTGACTGGATATCAGTTTTTACACGGAGCGGCTGCCACCTGACCTGCGCAACCCGAAGGCTAACGATAACCCTAAGGCTTGACCAGTGTCAAGATATTAGAGGGTACTGACTTTCCCAATAACGACTGCTATAGATGTTCATGGCAGCTGGGACCGACGGCTTAACGTGCTCTCAGAGACACGGAGCAGGCGATAATTGTCAATCAATACGCATATAATTCCGAAAAGTCATATAAATTCCGAAAGTCAGAGGTGCGCGACGTGGGTTCGAACCCGAGACCCTCTGCATTGCAGTCTGTTAGTCTCCCCACTGAGCTATCGCTGCTACTGTACTGTACTCTACTAGGTTACTTACTATAATCCTAATAATGTAGTATATAAAGATTATTAATACTGATGTTAAATATTTTGATATTGACGTTATTTTATAATTAGACTAGATGTGCCCGCGGTTTCACCCACGTTTATGATAGTCTAAAAGTAATTTAAAATATGCATTTTGTTTGTCTGTTCAGATACGGCGCCAGAACTCCAGTACACGTTCATAGAACAGGTATTAAGACCTGGTCAAGTGGTAACCCTCAAGTGTTCAGCCGCTGGATCCCCACCACCACACTTCACTTGGATGCTGGATGGACAGCCGCTAAACACAATGGCCAGAGGACATAGGTAAGACAAATAAATATTTTGACCCAAGTGAATAAAAATTTGGACCATGCTTGAAGTGATTGTAATGTGTCCTACAATGTTATCAAATATAATCGCTCATAGCCAGTTGCACTCACTGATCGGAAAACGATTAGCTAGGTTAAGCAAAGTTAGGTGCGGTCAGTCTATAGATGGGTGGCCGCTTAGTGGTATTTCATCTGAGCGTTTCCGTGCTTCGGAGGGCACGTAAAAAGTTGGTCCCGATTGTTGTCAAATTGACAGCAGTCGTTAAGCCATGTCAGAGGCCTACGGGCAGCTTGAACAACTCTTGACAACAGGTTGGCCACTAACCACACGAAAAGAAGAAGAGATCAAATAATATTAACTGCAACTTTATCTCTCTAATAATTGTAATAATTTAAATGCCGATTAAGAATGATTTTAGTATAACAATGGTTTAGCATGGCATATTAAAAAATTAAGGTAATTGATAACAAAAACGAATATTTGGTCTAAATACGTAAAAACAAAATATAAAGCAACTGTTTAAATTGATTTTATTTTAACTTAATTAGTATTCTTAGTTTGTACTGTTGCAATAAATATTCCATCTGAATGCTTGTTGGTATTCGAGTCATTAAAGCTTAATAATTTTAATAATTTGACTTATGTCTTCCATTTCCAAAAAGGTTTTTACGTTTTTTTCTATACAGGTATAGCGTAGAACAATTTGCAACCAAGACCAACGACGTAGTCAGCTATCTGAATATCTCAGCAGTACGATCAGAAGATGGCGGCCTCTATACTTGTAGGGCAGCCAACTCCTTAGGGGAAGTATCACATACTTCTAGACTAAATATATACGGTGAGTATTCACAAATTTATGAAGGTCGTCGGAAGTTGATTTATTTTATCGTTCTTATGGTAATTTTAATTTTCGATATTTCTATAGGTCCACCCTATGTGCGGTCCATTGGACCAATAAGAGCAGTAGCGGGACGTGAGCTGGTTCTTTACTGCCCATATTCTGGCTATCCCATTAGGTAAGAAAATTACATCGAAGTCTAGGTTTAACTTATGGTTTCAGCAGAAACCAAAATCTAGTAAGAAGTAACTGAATATATTAGCCCTGTTTATACTATCCCACTGCTGAGCACAGGTCCGTTCTCAGTGTAAGAAAGATAGCTGTAGTCTACCACAATGGCCGGGTGTGGTTTGGTTGTCTTTGCATATCTTCGAGAACATTATATAAAACGCTCAAACAAGTAGGTTTCCTTAAGATAAGATAGAAGCGAGCTATATTTGATTATTAAATACGTTCTTAACTTTGACAAGTCAGACGTGCCTTGGGATGAAAACTGAGAACTCTACATGGCAAACGGTCTCTCACTAGGCTAACTGAACGATGTTGTCGATAACAAACAGCATCCAGTAATCTGCCAACCAAGCATAGGAATAATCGCTCTATTCTCATTGCATTCTTAGTAATATATTCTATAATAGAAATTTAATTTTACGCAGCTATTTTGATTGAATTAACCAAGCCTACCGTCATCTATGATTAACCAGATCAGACTGAAGGAAATTATCAAATTATATTAATAGAAGAGAATTTCTCAGCCTAATATAGAATTTGAGTATGTTAGAATATTTCCTGCAGAACCTTAATAATCTTTATAAGTATTTGTGAACGTACCGTTATGATAAAGATCTATTATTATACATAATTCTAATTCTGCCTTATATCTTAGTTCAGTAAAATGGGAACGAGATGGCAATACCGTAGAATGGGACAATAGTATCGATGGTGCCCTCAGAGTATTACGAGTCGAGCCTTCCCATGCCGGTGCCTACACGTGTGCTGTTATGGGACCTCACGGAGAAATAGCCAGAAGAGAATTGCAACTTGTAGTTAGCAGTAAGTGTGATGACAGTTTGATAATTTTCGAAATATTTGACAAGTAGTTGCTTTATTATTCAATTTATAACTTGAAATTTGGAGTAATTGAATAAGACAATACTTTAACTTCTAAAGTAAAATACAAATAGCAAAACTAATGTTAATCTAAATTTTTGTGGTTTTAAAGTGAATGCAGTTTAGAAGAAAATTAGTAAATTTGATTCACTTAATCTATGAATAGATTAAGATCTTATTTTAGTAAAAAGGTACTTAATTAATAAATATATTAAGTACCTAATGATTACAGTATCCAACATGTTTTAATGAGTAAAATAATTTTGTGTTATAGATCCACCAGAAATCGAACCTTTTTCCTTTTCTGCTAACTTGCAAGAAGGTAAACGCGCGCAAGTCAGCTGCAGCGTCACGTCAGGAGACATGCCCGTCCATTTCACTTGGCTGAAGGACAATGCTCCTATTCCTTCTAGCTTACAGGTCAGTTATAAATAATGCATTTTGAACCAAACATATGCTTAAATAGCATGTGCGGGTTAGATTCTTGAAAATACTACAAGATATACTATGTTTTTTCGAAGATTAAACGTTTAACGATTTAAATTTTGCTCATGATGATTTAGAAGCAAATCCTGTTGTTATAAGCAGGGTTCATATTGTATTGTGACAAGAAGCTAACCCTCAAACCTTTACCAGTTTCAATCAAATGTCCTCAACCCAGCCTGGTTATGTAGGTGGAAGAACGAGGTGCTGATTTTTTCAGCAACCTCGTATTCAAAGAGGTATCGGCTCGACACAGCGGACTGTACACTTGCGTGGCCTCAAATACAGCGGCCAAGGTTAACTATACCGCCGAACTGGTGGTGAAAGGTAACCGCAATGTCAATATGCACCAAGCACCAGAGCACTGTCATGAAATTGTAAGAGATGTGGAAGCGTGGGGAGTAAATGCAAATTAGAAATTCAAAATAAGAACAATACAATTAGTACACGCATCGACAGGACATAAAGAAAATACAAGAAAATATAATGCACGCTTACTAGAAGAATATTATTGTCAGTCATAATAATAACCCAATGTTAGACATTAATTCAAATAAAAATTCATCTCTATAAATATTTCTAAAATAAGCCCAAATAAGTATAACTCACAACGCGTTTCCAACTTATAAATAAGAAATGAAGTCCGTATTCAAATTGTATTTAAAGAAATTTCTAACTTACCTCAAATTTCAGTAACTTTTGCTTCCGAAGAAAATCTGTAAGTTTAATTTATCAAAGTCAGACACGATTAAAAAGTGACTGATTTATAGACTTCACACTTTTTTGTTGTCAGCTTGAAAATTTATGTTAACGATTTTAGTAGTTATTCCATGTTAAATATTATAAGCAGAAATGAAATAGGTCAATTGCAATTTTAAATACAGTAACTTATCGTATCGTTATAAGCAATATGGTATCTTAATCCTCTCGATTAAACAATATGGTGATAAATCGAACTGATGAACATTAAAATCCTAACTAATATTATAAATACGAATATTTGTTACATTTTCACGTCTTAACTACTTGATCAATCAACATGATATTTTGTATACACGTTGCCAGAGGCTTAGAATAGGGTTGCTTCATCCAGACAAAAAGTAGTGCAACCGAGGGAATAAAGTTTATTGACTATAATAACTTCATTGAAGCGAGCGAAGCCGCGTGCAAAATCTAGCACTAATTAATTTAAAGATGAATTATTAGATTAACATTAATAGGTAGGAATATTTGTCGTACCACCGCGCTTCCATCATCAACGAGGCTAATCACGCTTGCACCGTGCACCGAATTGTCATTATTTTGTCTATTATATGCTGATTTTTTTGCAGGATCACGACAATAACAGCATTGTGTATTTACTGTAGATTAATTTACTTCAAAGTGCCAAAATTGTATAGAACGCCATTCATTTTGCGTTATATCGAATTCAAACTCCATTTAGCGAAGTTCTCGATGATTTTGCTCGACAAAATTAAAGGACAAACAATATATAGGATTTTGCATTCGTATCGCGCAATTCGAATGAACGTCATTGGAAATAAATGCACTTTATATAAGCACTTTATTCACAGCGCACATTTAATTTCAACTGCAAACACTTTTTGTCATAAATGTTTAAATCGTTGAACATTTTTGTTTTGCTCAGCGTCGGATTTCAGATGGCTTACGAAACCGGTAAATTTTGTTTATATGAATTTTATTTTATACTTTTTTTAATAAGAATTAAGATTATTTATATAGTTAATTCCCTTATTCATGTAACTCATTAACTTTCTATCGCCTGTTGAACATCTACGCAGTAGATGTAACTAAAACATTATAAAGTACTTAGATAGCCGCAGATTTTAAAGAAACCACTTACAGCTATTGTATCTCGTTATTTTTATCATAGTGTACTGCTGCCGAAGAAACAGGTAAATGGTAATGAAGTCTCTGGTAAACTTCAACAGAAGCTAATATTTACGTAAAACTAAAACTGACAAGTCAAATTAATACATACACAATACAATATACCCGTTTAACAATCGTACTTAACTCCATACCTCCATACCATAATATCTTAAACATGTTACTCTTCACTTGCTTGCACGCTGCAGTATCACCCAAATGGGTCGTAGAACCAAAGGACGAAGCAGTACTGGCAGGAGAACCCCTGGCTCTGCACTGCCAGACCACAGGGTCACCAACTCCACAAGTCACCTGGCTAAAACAAAGAGGTTGGCAAACCATATAATGTGTATAAGCTTCGTCTTGCCTGCACGAATACTTGTGCAAAGAATTTGTGCAGGTGAGCGCTTGTGTGAAGGGAAGTTGAGATGGAATTTCAAACGTCATGAATAAATTCTATTAATTGATCGTTAAAGAATGGTAATCAATTTTTCAATATGGATAAAACAGCTAACGTATTTGGTACGCTGCGGCTTCGGGGTATGAGGTCCCAGATTTGAATGTTGGGTCGGACCAACAAACAATTACCAGACTTTATGTCAATAAATTCTCACCTGCAACAGTCTGTTGTGAGGTAGTTAGTGATGTATCTTCCCTGTGCCTCGGAAAGCAGGCAAAGTCAATAATACTGTACCTCTTCGATCATGTTAGATTGACGTTTCATGAAAGCGAAGTAATAGAAATTGCACTTTTGATTGTGCAAATAACAATAGTACTTTAATATTTATCCACAAAGGACTAGATTCTATTAAGCCATAAATTCGGTCTGATAGACATGAATTATGTATTTATATTATTAGTCATATAATTATGTGAATTCAGTTCATCAAACATTGTAAATAATTCGTATACAAGATTATTATTTTCTATCTTTAGGATCTTCAACAGACTACGTTCCACTAGTAAACCTAGGTGGACGATTTCAGTTCTTATCTAATGGGACTCTATGGATCGAGTCAGCACTCCCCTATGATGAAGGCAACTACATGTGCAAATCTGAAAATGGAGTAGGATCTGCACTCACCAAAACAATATTCGTTTCCGTCAACGGTAAGTAGAATGCAGTAATCTAAAAAGTACGCATTACGAACTGTAAGGTAATGTGTTACTAAAATGTATTACGCATGTGGACCAATTTAATTTGCAAAATATTTATCTATTTAGTAATTCAATGATACTTAATCTCAATTATAAGATAGGAAAACAGAGATTTAAAAATAAAATTCGTGAAAATATGATCATAATATTAGTCGGTTACTATAACACTATTATTTATATCTCCCTAAAAAAGATAATTAAAAAAAGGCTTATAGTAACCAACTACCATTGGGTCTTTGCAGTCATTGGACTTTGTATTAAGAAATTCTCAGAACTCCGGAGTTACGAAGTTGGCAATATTGCACACCCTCTTGCCTTGGTAGACATGTGTGGTTGTGCCGGATTGCCGTCCCATCGGCTTGTAAGAATGAGGGGATAGGAAGTGCATTTGTGTTTGCATCCACACTTGAGCGTTATAATATCGCCTGCAGATTTTGTTAGTGTCCGTTTAGATGGGTTATCGTGAGGAAAATTTGGTCTAGAGGACTTAATTAATGTCTTGGATAATTTATAAGGCCATTAAAATTGTTATTACGTGATGCTATGGTTTTATTTCCACACAGAACCTGCGCGGTTCGAGTTGACATCCCATAACATGACAGCACGCCGCGATGCACCGGCTACGTTAGTATGCGACGTGCGTGGCGACAGCCCCATACGAGTGACGTGGGCGCACAACATGAATCACTTAGATCTTAATACTTATAGGTGAGAAACATTTCGTATTTATTTATTACTTAACCATCTTTCTATCAATCAAACAATTTTTATATTAATACGTGAAGCAAAAACTTTAAGGGGTTAAACTTTAAAGGGTTTTTACGAAAATTGGGCGGACGGAGGAGTATGAAATTTGGCACAGTTAAAATTTATATGGAGAAGGAGGGGCGAATCCTAATATTTTTATAAAATCTTCTCCCTTAGTATTTATTATTCCCAAGTCACTTGGGGTCGGCTTTTCTAATCTAACCGGATTTGACTGGATATCAGTTTTTACACGGAGCGGCTGCCACCTGACCTCCGCAACCCGAAGGCTAGCGATACCCTAAAGCTAGACTAGTGTCAGGATATTAGAGGGAACTGACTTTTCCCAATAACGACTGCCATAGATGTTCATGGCAGCCGGGACCGACGGCTTAACGTGCTCTCCGAGGCACGGAGTAACCAACTAATATTTTTATAAAATTCGAATTAGAAATACATTAAATTAATGAATAATGACTACACGCACACTACCATGCATTTGACACACGCAATCGAATCGCGTCCGTAGTATTTCGGCATTGTTCGGCTAACGTAGAATTCTTCGTAACTATGGTTACATATCTTAAGACTGCGCCGAGCGAAATGTCCTAAAACAAGCGGTCACAGTTAAGTAAATAAAATCAACGCTTTTTGTTTAATACAAATATAAAATATACATTTACCATAACAATGAATGTGTTAACGATTACTCCGTGTAAAAAACTGAAAATTATTAATATATGTTTGTTTGTTTGAATGCGCTAATCTCAGGAACTACTGGTTCGAATTAAAAATCTTTTAGTATTGGATAGCCCATTTATTGAGGAAGGCTAAAGGCTATGCCTATAACATCACGCTACGACCAATAGGACCGGAGCAGCAATGAAAAACGTTGCAAAAGCGGGAAAAAATATATCATGTGAAACATATTATAAGCACAATTTGATATATTTACAGGTTAAGTATCTCCGAAGCAAAGACTGATAGTGGTTTAAGGTCGCAGCTGTACATCAGCCGCGCGGACAGACAAGACTCCGGCGTGTACAAGTGCCAGGCCGTCAACGCGTACGGTCATAGCGATCATTATATTTATCTTTCCGTCCAAGGTGAGAACCATATTTAATAATTCTAATATAGAATAGTGAATAAATCTCCGAGTAATGTATTTCATGCTATTGTGCGTCCTATCTTGAAATAAATTCTTTTGGTCATTAATAATCAAGTAAAAATAATTCTGTTCTTTGTTCCGAACCTTAAATACTTCAGAAGTTTATTGAGATAACATTCAAGTTACATATTGTAACCGATCTCCGATCTAAATAATATTTGTTAATATTTCTGCTAAAAGTATATTGAGTTGTAGGTGATTCTTTGAAACAGCGCTTATGCTTACTTTTTTACGTCGTATAATTATGGTACAAACGATTTCGTTACAGAAAAACCCGACACCCCACATTCACTCTCTGTGACGGAGATCCTAAGCCGCGCAGTGCGTTTATCCTGGAGCCAGGGCTTCGATGGTAATTCTCCACTAGTGGGCTATACGCTGCAGTATTGTGCGCTGTCCGCTCAGGGCGCGATACGCATCAACCAATGGGACGCGGCCGTCACGCTCAACGTGTCCGTCCATGGAATCGCGCACTCGCATGTCACGTAAGTCGTCTTTATGTATTAAAAATATCAATTTCTTTGAGAAACAGTGGCATAATATAATCTATATAATATTTGGTAGACTTACTTTTTCGGATATCGGTCCCAATTGTTGTCCTTAGTCATGTGCACGGCGGCGTCTTAATGTGAAGTATTCAGTTGGGCACCTACATATATGGACAATATATCTAATTTACTTTGCTTTCATTTTCAGTTTGACGAAGAAAGGTGACATCCATTACGAAGCTCTCCTGAGCAGCCTAAAGCCTCATACGGCCTACATGATCAGGATAGGTGCTATTAACCAGATAGACAGGAGTGCCTACACAGAGCCCGTGGTTGTAAAGACCCAAGAAGAAGGTAGGGTATTATTTTATTACAAACAGTTTAAAGCCGCACTAACGGCTAAGAAGAAATGTCAAAATTTAAGATAAGTACTTTACGATAAGTTATGACTTAACGTTACAGGACGCAGTATGCTGCGTCCTGTAACGGCTTTGTCTCAATGGATGACATGATCAGTATGAGTTCGAAACTGACCAGGACAAGTCGTATCATCCAATAACATAATCCGATTTCGCGAAGAATATTCATAATTTTTGTTTCGATCGTCGTCATGTATTGATATGGAAGCGATAGTAATAGCACATTATTGGCAGAATGTAAATATATTTCACATCCGATTACGACTTCGAGAAAATAGGCATGAGAAGAAAATAGGCTTATGTACACTGAAACACTATTTTTACGCCAATTTTTATGTCTTTTTACAGCTCCATCAGAAGCTCCAACCAACGTACACGTAACACCTGGAGGCCCTGGAGAACTGCACGTCTCTTGGCGGCCTCCACCAAGAGATGCGTGGCACGGTGAATTACTGGGCTACTCCGTCACATGCACTGAAGTCAGTCCTGCTTCACCGGCAATGAGAAATGCGAGCAGGTGAGCCAAGTTCTGTTAAAAGACGATCTGTCTGAAATATCTAAATTTCAGAAAGACTATAGATATTACTTATTATACTAAATGTAAGGCAGATTAACCTGGTACACCAAAGATGATTGTAGCCTAATAACTATGTGCTTTAACGGCCTTAAGCAGTTGATCTCTTATCAACATGGGGAGCTGGCCTTAGCCCAAAGCTGATCACTTCCTCTTCTGCGACGATTGTACGTTGCTGGTGTACCATTATTGTTCACTATCTGGCATATGCAAACCATTTTAGTAGAAAAAGCAAATACATCCTCAATAACTATTACATTGAGAAATTAGCATAATCATTTATAAAGATATTGTCTATAAGTACTTTAACCTGACGGTTTTATTTTCCAGGACGTTAACAGTAAACGGGTGGTCCGCAACAGAGCTAAGCCTCTCAGCTCTAAGAAAATTCACGCGCTACGAGGTACGCGTGAGAGCCTTCAATGGCGTCGCTGCAGGACCCGCATCTTCGCCTGTCTCGGCCACCACTTTAGAAGGAGGTAAGCAATAAATAACAAGCCGCAAAGCTTAAATATAGTCGATCATAATGGCTGGTCGTATTAGTAGTTCAGTTGTTATAGTGCCTAAACATGCATCGTGCGTTTGTCTTATAAATTAACGCACAGATGTCAAAAAAGAAAGAAAGAGCAGCCGACCAATAATACAACACTGCACAGAAGGAGTCCTGATTTAAGTGGTCGCCTCACCATTGCCACTGCGGCGAGAGCTGTAGGTTCGATCACAGCACAAAATCTTGTTGGGTCCACAAATAAATTGTTCCGAGTTTGGATGTTCTTTGTGTAGGTTGTTGAATGCTTGTACCACAACGACACAGTAATTATGCCTAGAGCGAACGTTTGCATTTAAAAAAGAAACAACTATAATGACAATAATTTTATATTCCAGTGCCCGAATCTCCACCAACCAGAGTATCCTGCTCCCCATTATCATCTTCGAGTATGAAAGTCTCATGGAATCCACCACCCATTGGACAGCACGGCGGACTTATACAGGGATACAAAGTTATTTATTCACCGCTTACTACTGACCATGGTGAGTATAAAAAAACTAACATTGTATGAAATAATAAAGACCAAAATCAGTCACCGTCATCATAATGTTTCACCTACAATCGGTCCACAGTCGTCGTCCTGTGCACCTTATATAAGTCTTAGGTTCGTTCCTAAATAAAACAAGTCATTTTACTTACGGACACAAATTTTCTATGAAAAATATGTCAAAATTCGACTGTCCGTAGCTAAAATAATTCGTTTCTTTATATAGGGAACGGGCCTTAGTCAAACTAGCTAGCGTAAACACCCAGTTGTCTTTCGACTTTGCAACCAAATCAAGGCAAAATGAAGGTCACAATTAACTCTGCGTAAGCAACGTTATAAACGAGCTGCTTTCGGCATGCCAAAGTTAGCAGATGACCAAGTAGCTTACTAATTTTAGCATACCTAAATGTCGTACAACTATAATCCTATAGGTATGTGCATATAATATGTTCCTTATCCACAGTTGATGTTGGTGAGATCAAACGAGTAACAACAACAGATACGTATCTTCACACTTTGAGGAAGTACACCAACCACTCGATACAAGTTCTGGCCTTTACTAATGCGGGAGATGGCAAGAGAAGTCCACCTGTCTTTTGCATGACGGAAGAAGATGGTAAGTCTACCCTGCGCTTTAAGAAAAGTTCGTTATAGAAATTTGAAATTGTATCGCTAATATGACAGAATTCACAGTTTAAAAGTACGACTTATCATTATTCCAAATATAAAGATTGCCGGAATATCAACTGAATAAACCAACTCATAAGAGTTTCATTTAAATTATTTTGTGAATAGCTTTTGCCCGCGGTTTCGCTCGGGTAAATAATTTTTACTGCAGAAAAGGAAGCCCATGTCTTTTTCTATACACCTGACAACGTGAATAAGGTGTGAAAGCGTAACAAACAAACAAACTCGCATTAGCATTTATAATATTAGTTAGAATACGAAATAGTTACCAATAACATGTTTTGCCTAATCTAAATGTAAGAATTACTGTCAGCGTTCAAAGAAAATTCTACAACAATGATTTTTTTGTTTCAGTACCCTCGGCTCCTGAGAAGATCAAAGCGTTGGCGTTTTCCAGCGACTCAGTCCTCGTGAGCTGGCTACCACCTCTACACCCAAATGGCATTATATCGCATTATACAGTCTATTATCGAGAAGCTGGGCGGTAAGCATCATTCTATTTATTTTATATGCCACTGGTTCTATTTTCGATTACCCGAAATACAGCTTTTTATTACAGATCATTGTCATTTAATAAATATTTGGCGTCATTCCATTGCAAATTGTTTTGTACATGTAATGAAACTCTTTCTTGAAACGCCGATCCCATTGATTTTAATAGAGTTTGGTATTACTAATCAGTTTAATGCTATCACAAGCTCGAACAACTGTTGCTATTATTGTTTCTGAATATATGAGAGAATGTCAAGCTATGTGTAATAAATCTTAGTGTTATAACACTTCTCCCATAAGCAGCATTTTATGTTACAGATTAGGCAAGCATTCCAGTTTCACAGTTCCAGCTGACAAGAAAATTGAAAATGAACTGATGTTCCAAGTGAGAAACCTTATGGAGAATCAGCTATACGAGTTTTGGGTTTCCGCAACAACTGGTTCCGGTGAAGGAGAGTCTACTCTTGTAGTGGGACAAGGACCTAGTTCTAGAAGTAAGACATTTAAACTTTCTTTATTTAGGGAGGCTTTTGTAGCAATCCTTGATCTAAAATGAATTATTGCACATAATCAGGAGAAGCGCAACGTCGTAAAGAAAGTAAAGCAGACAAAAGGTTTGTGGCATTCATATTTTAAATATTAAATACCCGTAAATCTAACAACGATAGCCTATTCTCCTCATCTTCGGACAGCCAAAGAGGTAGAACTCGTCATTATGAATTGTTGCATAATGTGACGGTGATAAAAACTTCGAAACTCCGAAAGCTCTCTATAATGTTCCCGAAATTGCGTGCAGTCTACCACCACGCACTTGAATTATTGTGATCAGGAAAATCTTAAGCTAAAATATGCTATGTGCGTGCTAGAAATTATAATGAATGTTTAATTCAGTTCCAGCCCGCATCGCTTCATTTGGTCGCTGGGTAGCAGTTGGTGTTGGTCGCACTGCATTACTGGCCTGCACGTGCGTTGGTGCTCCTGCGCCACGTTCGCGCTGGCAACATGGCCGCGTGCCAGTTACTCATCATCAGTACTACCAGGTTACGCATAGAGGACACCTACATATACGTGGTCAGTGCAGTCTTGCAATCTTACAGACTATTAATAAAATAATATCAGTAGCAATTTCAGAGCAGGATATGTTTAACTCCACCACCCTAGATCACCAGACGTAGGGCAAGTGTGAGACACTTTATGTCTATATCTATTATTTTAGGCTCGCAACTTCACACTTTTAATGCGCCAACAGTGTTACTTATTCTATATCGTTATTAACTTCTTCAGAGGTTAATGAAAACACTATGTGGGTCTGTGTATCTGTCTGTTAGTGACCGGCATAACTCCGGAACCACTGCACCGATTGACTTGTAACTTGGTGTGCGGAAGTTTGAATATGGGCCCTGTGGATCAAATGAGATATAGGGGTCACAAGGTCACATGAAGACGAAGAGGTTGAATCCTGGGTTTTTACACCCATCTCGTTTAAATTATTAAAACATCAACATAGCATCACAGATACAGGGCTTATTCTTAGTTTGAGACCTAGTTACTGCACGGATGGCGTAGTGGTCGCCTCACCACTGCCTCTATGCTAAGTGTTATGGATTCCCACACGGGACAAAAATTTGTGTGCTCCAGAATTTATTGTTCCGAGCCGGGATGTTCTTTGTGTCCGTTATTTGAATGTTTGTAAAGACCCCAGCGATACAGAAATTATACCTAGTGTATTTGTATATTTATATCATATATATTTTTATATTTACTTAATATAAGAAAATAATATTAAAATTAGCTTTTTTGTTAGGAATGTCGTAACCATGATTTCATTTTATTCATATTCCTCAACAGAAGTAAACGAACAATCTTCTGGTAACTTCACTTGTACGGCTAGCAATACGATCGGAGAAGACTCCATAGTGTACGTGGTGGCAGCCATCATGCCTCCAGCGGCGCCCGCTCTTTCCCTCCAATACACTACGACGTCAAGTATCAAGCTGCATTGGCAACTGCCTGGAGATACTGCCGAACCTATACTCGGTAAGTATACATTAGAAGTTTTAGTTAACGTATGCTAAAGATCAAATCAAACTAAAGCTAATTCAAAACGGATCAAGGAACTTGCGTGACAAAACTAGCGAGAAAGGTATCCTATTTGACTATCTACCCGGTAGATTACCTGACATCGTCTGTAAATAGTTTTTAATACACCGTAAAGATTAGCTAAACTGTGTTATAGATCGTAAACACAATAAATTTTATATGTTTTGTTATATTATAGTAAAAATTGTCGCATTGAAATCGATTTTCTTTCTTTATCACATAAATGCTGATGAATGACTGACTACGTCAAAATAAATATAAATCTAACATTATGGTAGCCGAAAATGTTGTTCTTATAATTCTTCTTTTACACAGGTTACCTACTAAACTACAAACAAGCCTCAGAAACAGATTGGCTCACCGTAGAATTGTCTCCTGAAGTGACGAGCTACGTTATGGATATGCTAAAGTGTGGATCGACGTATAACGCGAAAATACAGGCCCGCAACAAGATCTCGATAGGACCGCCTAGTGAAGTACTGACAGCTACTACTAGAGGAGGACGTAAGTAATGTATTTTATTTGAAATATAGGTATAAGCAGAAAGGTAATGTTTTGGGCAGACGACGTAGGGTTGGATGGAAACTAGATGTTGTAGGAATGAAATCCGCTAACACGAAAATCCCTCGCGCCTATACATTGTGTCGCGTGAAATCACGCCACCCGATCAGGTGATCGTGACGTCAGACCACCGGCGAAGATTTTAAGCCACGCCTACCACAAGATGGCTGCCGACGCCCATTGTTTACCGGCGCGCGCGCAACATGGCCGCCGCGTGGCTATTGTTCTAAGCTCCGCCTAATGGTCAAGACAGTCCGTTTTATAATAAACTGCCAGGAGCGACCGTTTCCTAATTTAATTATTATTAATTAGTTTATTGTATAAATACCGACGCCCGATTACACTGTATCCATTCCGCTTCAAACTGTTATACTGTAAATAAATATATACATATATATATTGTTATCGTATTTCTGCCATACTCCAGTCTTCGATACTCCACGTAACCTTCACAAGCAAGTGGTCTAGATTACCAGCCTAGCCACTTCACTGGTGACCCTTCGACGATCTAGCCTGTATCCAGGGGAAGTAATTCTGGAATATGCAAGCTCAAGCCGACAAAGACGTGCTCCTAGGGGAATCCTCCCGTGTTGGAGTGAAGACGCCAAAATTCAACCCAGATGACCCTGAGCTCTGGTTCGCCCAGCTTGAGGGACAATTTATTCTGGCAAACATCAGCGCAGATGCCACCAAATTTTACTACGTGTTGGCACAGCTGGAACCGCAGCATGCATCAGAAATACGTGACTTGGTGGTCACCCCGCCAGCAACCAACAAATATGAAACGGTGAAGGCTGAGCTTATACGGAGGCTATCGGCTTCTCAGGAGCGGAAGATCAAGCAGCTCCTGATGCATGAGGAGATGGGTGACAGGAAGCCCACGCAATTCCTTCGGCACCTGCAACTGCTAGCAGGCGTAAACGTTCCATCTGACTTCATCAGAACTATCTGGGCGAGCCGTCTACCTACCCACCTACAGACATGCATCGCTGCCCAACAGGCAAAGATGACATTGGAAGACCTAGCCGAGCTTGCAGACCGGGTCAATGATGTTGTACCAGCAACCATGCAGGTGACGGGCCAGGTACCAAGTCAGGTAGCAAGCACGGCAATACCAGCAGCATCCACGAACAGCGCTATCGAAGCTCTAACTCAGAAGGTAGAAGAACTCAGTAGAAAACTGGAGACCATGAGCGCGGAACTGAACAGGCGCCCACGATCACGATCACGCACAAACGATAGAAGGAATCCCTGGTATCGCTCCAGGTCACGATCTCGGCCAAGCAACAATTCCTACTGCTTCTATCATGACCGGTTTGGCGAACGAGCGAGAAGATGCACCCAACCTTGTACCTACAAGAAGCAGGAAAACTTCCCCGGCAGCCAGTAGTGGCGGTAAATGACTGCCTAGCAATAACGAGCCGCCTGTTCATTACGGACCGCAAAACGAAGGTGCAATATCTAGTAGATACGGGTTCAGACCTGTGCGTCTTTCCGCGGTCCGCTGTTCGGGAGCCACGTATCAAAACTCGATATGAGCTGTTTGCGGCTAATGGGACAGTTATATCAACTTACGGCGATTTACCTCTCACGTTAGACTTCGGACTTCGACGCACTTTTACTTGGCGCTTCATTATAGCTGATGTCACTAAGCCTATCATCGGCGTCGACTTTCTTAGTTACTACAACCTGATAGTTGACTGTCGCAACCAACGTCTGATTGATGGCATAACAGACCTTACAGTTGCTGCACTATGCAACACTTCTGCAGAAGCGATCTCTTCAATCCGAACCACCAGAGACGACTCCGCATACCATCGTCTACTAAGGGAGTATCCAGATGTAACGCGACCAGCCGGAAAACCCAACACCACCAAGCATTCAACAGTACATCACATCCGTACTACCCCAGGTCCACCAGTATCCAATCGTCCACGCCGTTTAGACCCAGAACGCCTGAAGGTCGCTAAGATGGAATTTGAGGACATGCTGCAACATGGAACAGCACGCATATCGGACAGCCCATGGTCGTCACCGCTTCATTTGGTACGAAAGAAGAATGACGGTTGGCGTCCTTGTGGGGACTACAGGATGTTGAATGCTCGCACGATTCCTGATCGCTATCCTGTCAGGCACTTACAGGACTTCACTCAACAGCTGACAGGTTCCTCCATCTTCTCCACCATCGATTTAGTGAAAGCCTACAACCAAATACCCGTGTTTGCAGAGGACATACCGAAGACTGCGATCACAACGCCATTCGGACTATATGAGTTCCCCTTCATGGCATTTGGTTTACGTAATGCGGCCCAGACATTCCAGCGCTTCATCGACGTAGTTTTGAGAGGTCTAGACTTCTGCTACGGATACTTAGACGACATTCTGGTTAGCAGCAGAGACAGTAGTCAGCACCAAGAACATCTGAAGCAACTGTTCCAAAGACTATCAGAATACGGCGTCCTGATAAACACCAACAAGTGTGTATTCGGCGAACCAGAAGTAAAATTCCTGGGATACAAAGTTTCTGCAGCAGGCATACAACCTTTGGACTGCAAGGTCCAGGCCATTCGAGACTTCCCTCTTCCCAAAACGATAAAAGAACTGAGACGCTTTTTGGGCATGCTGAACTTTTATCGTCGCTTTGTACCAGCCGCAGCAAATATCCAAGCGCCCCTCAATCATCTACTTGCTGGTCCCAAGATCAAAGGTTCTCACCCTGTGAACCTCACATCAGAGCAGTTAGAAGCATTTGAGAATAGCAAGAAGAGTTTGTCAGAAGCAACGCTGCTAGTACATCCAGATCCAAAGGCTGACTTATCAATCCAGACAGATGCTTCAGATACTGCGATTGGAGCAGTATTGCAACAATACAATGGTCACGAATGCCAACCTCTAGCGTTCTTTTCCAAGAAACTCAGCACTTCCCAGAAGAAGTATAGTCCTTACGATCGAGAACTATTAGCGATTTATGAGGCTATACGTTACTTCAAGTTCATGGTAGAAGCTCGAGTTTTCTTCATTGTAACGGACCATAAGCCGCTGACTTTCGCGTTCGCAACAAACCGCGAAAACTGTTCCCCGCGACAATTTCGATACCTCGATTATATCAGCCAGTTCACGACAGACATAAGGTACATCAAAGGCGAACAGAACGTAGTCGCAGACACTCTTTCACGTATTAACGAGCTTACGTTGCCTTTGGACTACGCGGCTCTTGCCAAAGAACAGGAAACTGACGTCGAGCTACGCGATTTTTTGTACAACGGATCTTCGCTAAGACTTAACAAAGTCAAGTTACCCGAATCCAGTATTGAGATCTACTGTGATGTAACAGAAACTCCAAGGCCATTTGTTACTAAGGCATTCCGCAAGCAGGTATTTTTAACACTTCACAACCTGAGCCACCCTGGCGCAAAAGCTAGTGTTAAATTAGTAACGCAGAGATTTGTTTGGCCTGGCGTACGACGGGACTGCCGACGATGGGCTAAAGAATGCGAAGCATGCCAGAGAAGCAAGGTGACGCGCCATACATCAGCACCTTTACAAGCCTTTCAACCACCATCAGCGCGCTTTCGGAACATTCATCTGGACTTGATTGGACCGTTACCAGTATCCTGCAACTATAAGTACTGCCTCACAATCGTCGACCGAGCAACACGTTGGCCTGAGGCATACCCACTACAGGATATAACTGCAGAAACCTGTGTCACTGCCCTCACTACAGGATGGATCGCACGGTTTGGTTGCCCTGAACATATTACCACTGATCGCGGACGGCAATTCGATTCGCACTTGTTCAAGGAACTAGCCGCACTAATTGGCGCCACACACCACATGACCACCGCTTATCACCCTGCAGCCAACGGTCTGGTCGAAAGATTACATCGACAGCTGAAAGCCGCTATCACCTGCCATGCGACATCGAGCTGGTCAGAAGCTCTGCCATGGGTACTGCTTGGCATCCGCAGCGCATGGAAGCAGGATCTACAGTCATCTGCTGCAGAACTGGTCTACGGCGAGCCATTACGCTTACCTGGACAGTTCTTTACTGCTGCTCCTCAAGATCCAGTAGACACCAGCAATTTAGTCAGTAGACTTCGAGCTCACATGACAAAGCTGACTCCACAGCCAACATCTTGGCACACCAGCACAAGCAGACCATTTTATGTGCCCAAAGACCTGAAGACAGCAACTCATGTATTCTTACGCCAAGGTCCAGTGCGAAGACCACTGCAAGCTCCATACCTGGGTCCCTACAAAGTTCTGCGTCGTGACAAAAAGACCTTCGACATAGATGTTCAAGGCAAGCAGCAAAGAGTCACGATAGACCGCCTTAAACCAGCCCATATGTCACGAGAACACCAGGATCATGGCCAACCACAAGCGCAGACACAGAACCAGAACCAAGACCAAGGCACTGTTAGGAAGACAAAGAGTGGCAGAACGGTCAGATTCCCTGATTATTATCGCCCGTAGTCACGGTCTTCCCGGGGGAGCGGTGTAGGAATGAAATCCGCTAACACGAAAATCCCTCGCGCCTATACATTGTGTCGCGTGAAATCACGCCACCCGATCAGGTGATCGTGACGTCAGACCACCGGCGAAGATTTTAAGCCACGCCTACCACAAGATGGCTGCCGACGCCCATTGTTTACCGGCGCGCGCGCAACATGGCCGCCGCGTGGCTATTGTTCTAAGCTCCGCCTAATGGTCAAGACAGTCCGTTTTATAATAAACTGCCAGGAGCGACCGTTTCCTAATTTAATTATTATTAATTAGTTTATTGTATAAATACCGACGCCCGATTACACTGTATCCATTCCGCTTCAAACTGTTATACTGTAAATAAATATATACATATATATATTGTTATCGTATTTCTGCCATACTCCAGTCTTCGATACTCCACGTAACCTTTAACCTTTAACCTTTAAAATAATGAAAAAAAAATTTTATATTTATTATATAGATTTATTCAACTATACTGTGTCTATATATTTTTATATGTAAACTGTACTTAAGTTACAGAGGTAAAATATTTTGTTTGTATGGAAAAGTACCTAACCGCTGCCGCTACTAAACCGTACATAAAATTATTTAGAAAGCTGTTCTAACAGTAACCAATAAGTATTATATTTTAAAACATTAAACATTATAATTTCAGGGCCCAAGCCTCCCAAACCTGAAGACCATGTGCACATGAACTCAACGGCAATAAAGATCAACTTTTACGCATGGCGTGACGGTGGCTGTCCCATATTGGGATTTAGGGTTTCCTATCGAAGAGCGGGCTCTGAACATTGGATAAAGGTAATCACGTATCATTCATATACATGTGATTGTATTACTTAAGCGGAAAGGTTCCCCAAAAAACCACACCGCTTAGATCCCTTGCGGTACACTCTGAACTCCATTTTTCTGTATAAGTATAGGATCTAGGTAATGTCCAAATGGTTCTATTTGTTTGGTTGGTTTGCACTGACAATGGTCTACTACTCAAAAATGGGTTCTGTATACAGGGGATCTGTGATTTTGATCTTTAACCTGTCAATTGTTGGAATGCCAGACAGAATTGAAAAATTCTGTCTGGCCGCCCCGTGAACCGCTACGAGTCAATAGGACCATACAGAGTTTTGCACTTCCAAAAACATCCAGCATTCTTTGTTACTTAGTTAAATATGCGCAACAGATTGTATGTTTGAGGAGATTTATCTTCAAACTTACGACTCTTGAATTGCTGCCTGATTAAATAATTTGT
Source organism: Catocala fraxini (assembly GCA_930367265.1). NCBI lineage: Eukaryota > Metazoa > Arthropoda > Insecta > Lepidoptera > Erebidae > Catocala > Catocala fraxini. The sequence continues at coordinate 7,757,026 of OV884025.1, read as the reverse complement.
TATACAGGTCGGCGATGGGTTAAGTTCAGCGAGCCACGTGATTGGTGATCTCTCGCCTGCAACGTGGTATGAACTCTGTGTGGAGGCGTATAGTGACGCGGGAGTGGAACGCGTCACGCTGAGAGCTGATACTCATACGTTAGCTGGAGGTAATGTTTCTAATCTTCAAGTGATTCAAATGTATTCGAATGCAAGTATCGTTGATTGATTGATTGTTATGGCAACACCTTAACGAATCTACAATCCATCGAATATTGACATGATCCTTACACAAAAAGATAAGAAAGATTATCAGCACGTAGGAACCACGGGGTAAAATGCATCGCATTCTTATCAATGTGTCTTCTCGAAGTCTGTCCACTAAAAACTGTGCACATCCAGACTAGTCGAACAAACCCAAAAATACAATAGGTATACGTCTATTAACGGTATCATATTATATTATTACATTATGGATTACATTTTAACATAACCTACTCTTTAGCTTATATCTCAACATTATGTTGTTCAGGCCGCATACCTCCTATGAAGCCATCGTCTCCGTTATCCGGAGCATCAAAGCCGGCGTCGCTACGGACTGTGCTAGTATCCTGCGTCGCAAGTGGAGTAGTGATAGTCGTTACATTAGCGGCTATCGTATGTCTAGTGCATGGAAAGAAGAAGTAAGCAACTTCTATTACACAGTTTGAATTATCCAGCTCAAGGTGCGGTAGTTTACTCACGGTCACTTTAGTCCGTTGAGCTTTGACGAAAAAATCAATTAATTATCAATGGAAGTTTTTAAGTAATGCACATGTAGTAAGAAGGTCCAATCAGAAAAACTTTGGTAAAGTCTTTCTGATTGTACCTACTAAAAGAAAATAATATAATATTCTTGAGATAAAGTATTTTATTAAGACTTTAAAAGTTCTAAATCTCTTTGATTACTCAAATAAAATTTAGAAGACAATACAGTTTTAAATAGGGATTAAATATAATGACCATCAAAAATACTAATTGCACAGCAAAATATGCTTACTAAAATATATCATAACGGGCACCTATACGCCTCAAATCACTGCATTCCGTCTCGGAAGGGTTAGGTTGTTAGGTTTCTTTTTAAACCCACCCAAAATAGGACCGTCGACTCAGTTTGATCTCTTTAAATATATTATGCTGTGCATTTAGTATTTTTTGTAAGTATATTTAGCTGTGCAATTAGTATTTTTGGTGGAACAAAGGCAAAAAATTAAGGAACAGTTAAATACTACCCTTTTAAATATCAATTTAACATATATACAAGGTTGAACTATACCTTTACCTATCTACCGTACCTATAATACCTTTCTTATTACTGTCCACAAAATAAATAATGGTACAGCGTACCGTATTAGGCGCTGCATGTCTTACATGAGCTTACCGCAGACACTATGTTCAAAGCCACTAAGAACATTGAATGACTAAACTGAAGGATATATTATATGACTTACTAATTTCAGATTCTTTTGCATCTCGAGTGACCATTACATGCGAGACGATAGAAAATTAAGTGAGAGCAATGAAGCTGAGAGAGAGAAGCTTCGAGAAGGACAGAAACTCTACTCGTCCTCTTCTATCAATGGAAACGAGAAGTCGAATGACGACTCATCAGGTTGGTAGTGTTACTTCTGTTTATATCATAACCTTTATATCATTACCTACAGACCGCGTAAGTTTTTATTGCCTTAAAGTGTGAACAGCTTCCAACAAAGACAAAAAACTTTATTAGAATTGTGAAAATATAGTGTTTTCTTTTTACACATACTTATAAAGTCAGTTATGGCTACTATGGCAATAGTTATTGTATTAACCTAGCTAAATTGACCGACTAAGCCTACCACGGAATTCCTCAACATAACCAGATTCGCTCAAGGCGCGTGAATCATTTTCACATGCAATCGCAACCCCGCAGTGTGAGCTGGATTTCGCCTTTCATAGGCATCCGATCAGTAATCTCGAAAGCGGTGACTTATTTGCACGCATATGTTTCGGAAGACCAAATGTCTCCCTGAAAAATAATTAGGGCCAATTGTGTGAGACCGGAGATATACATATGTTTTTATTCTGTCAGCTCCATACACATTTTTGAATAAAAATTTCTCCGTGTGCCGTTTATAAATCTGTACTGTAATGACTAATGATACAATTTCGGAGTACCTATGTATATATTTGGTCTTCCGAAACATGTGCATGCATAAAAGTCACCGCTTTCAAGATTACTGATCGGATGTCTATGAAAGCAAAATTCAGCCCACAGTGTCGCCGCGATTTCGGCCCGCCATATGAAACGAAACACGAAACTAAACTATAACAAAGTCTAAATTTTGCCCTACTGTCCTCTTGTCCTAATTGTGGGGGGACGAATGTACAAGTAATGACGTAGTCGTCTGAAACTGCCTGCAGTAAAATATTATTGCTAGGAAGGTCACTGTTTACTTTCACAGTTATGACACTGTACACATATAAACAAGGTTAAGGTATGTTAGCTGTTGGGTGGGTACTTATTTACACGGAATGGAGGAAAACTAAATCGTTAAAATTTGCAGCGGAACTGTACGAGATCAGTCCATATGCAACGTTTGGTGTGTCGGCGGCCCACTCACTACAGTTCCGTACTTTAGCGCGTCGTGAGGACGACGCTGCGCCACCGCATCGACGTCGCCACCGCGCTTGCGATCACTACAGATACGGTAATTACTCAAATATCTTGTTATTAGATATTTATTTTACCAAAAATAAACTACATAATATACGGCAAGTTTAAGTGCCTACTTTAATTTTTTCAAAGGCGCGTTAGCGCTTAATAATTTCAATAGTGATGTGAAATTACCTACCATAATTAGTAAGTTTTATTTACAACCAAACGATGTCCAACATTAAGATGCAAACTCGACTAATTTTCAGATATATAAATACTATAATTACAGAGGTTTAAACTAATTGTGATAAAAGCATAAAATCCGATAGCAAACTAGCCCGTAGTCAATACCTATATGAAAACATAATTTGAGATATTAGTAGTTATTTGCGCCGAGCAGTTGCTTGGTTCGATCGTTGAATTTGGCCCGACAGATGAATCGAGCCTATCTAAATGCTCGACAGTGGAGGCGCGACATCGTATGAGGGCAGCCTGCGCCAGCGCCGGCCCTGGCGCCAATAACTGGCGGGACACACACACCGACTCTGATGATAACAGTGATAGTGCTGCTAATACTACTACAAAAGGTAAATGATTAGCTGTAGTTGTTCAAGTCTTATTCATTTGCTGATGAAGGAACTATCAAAATATAAATGGACAGAATCCATAATTTCTTACCAAAGTTGCAAGTGGTGCTTCAATATAATTTTCATTGATCAGCCAAGCTCGTTGCTCATAAATTTCATTCATTATACTAAGGTCCATGTTCTTCCTGCAATTTCACTTACTCGACCCAGACGTAAATTGCAGACTATGTAACTGAATAATTTCGTGTCTGTGAGTTAGAAACTTACCTAAGTTCGTTACGTTCAAAGATTATTTGTTTCTATTCATGTATTAAATTACTCAACTAGATGCTATGTGACAATGCACTGTTGTTGTCCAAAATGTTTATAATTTAGATAAAGCCGATCAGTACTATACTTCAAAAGAATACTCATTAGAAGTAATTATTCCAAGTCAACCGCATAGATCGCAATGCAAAAATCTTGACATATTGGTAACGAAATTGATTATTATGCATAAAACTTCTTATACAAAAATCATGGCAAGATGTTTTTCAAATAAAGTTTTAATCTTTGATGTATAACTATTTGATATATATGTATACCTACAGTAATAAGATTTTTTTATTGCCTGTGCAAAGTTACTGAGTTATTTAGAATTGAAAGATCCTTTACAGTTTTTACTTCCCTATAATTATTTCTAATTAAATTCGTTTTATAAACTGGTCTGTTAACTCAAACGTTTATTTAAATTATAAACATTTACCACGTGCACAGGGTCAGGCACTTCGCCGTGTGGCAGTGCATACGGCAGCGGTCGGCGCAGCGCCCGCACGACCAGCAGGTAGAACTCAGGTACCTCCCCCGCTCACTCCTCACCACGAGCCACCACGCTCACCAGCCTCCACCCTAGCTCTGCACTTATTATTATACTTCATACATTACGCGGTATATAGTAACACACTGGACAAGTATATATAATTTAATCAATAATATGATTTCACATATACTTAATAATTACTACTTATATATGAACATAATATTGATATAATATATATTATAGTCTCACATATTATTACCTATATGAATATGTATACATCATAATATATTATTATTATTCCTGATATTGGGTAAAGTCATAACCGCGTAAAGTATGAGTGATAAAAGTATAATCGACAATAGTGCACATTAATTATTTGTCATAGAACATTTAAGTTGTAGTTGTATTAGTATTCTTGCAATAGTTATTATTAGTAGGTTGCAATAGGTATAGTAGTATATTAGTAGTCTACTTACTAATAATTATTATTTAAATTATTAGTAAGTAGACTACTGATATTGATGTCCTATTATAGAAATATGATTTAGTCGATTATTATTTACTTAGTAATTGATTGCAGTATAAGTAGGAATAACTCTTATTTGTGACTTATTTTCTTTTGTAATCACATATAGTTAGGCAAGTTAAATTGGTCAAATGCTAGAAAATACCCAACACAAAGCTTGTTTAAACCAGATATAATATTGAATAATATGTATAATTAAGTTATTTACGAATGTACAAAATAATAATTACCAGTCTACTAATATTTGTTGCAGTGGAGGCCCGAACGGGAGCGATGGCCTCTCGGGGAGCTTCGCCCCGGTCCCCGCTGATATATCTTCTTTAATTGACAAGTAAGGCGACTGTATTTATACACGTGCAAGTTTTCATTGCTCTCTATTATATTGAATTACAGTGTAATTTTCTTTTCATATCTTTAAGAAGGTGTATCAATAAACACCTTAAATATTTTTAGATAGTAATCTCATAATCACATCGCAGTGGATTAGACGCAGTAACTACACAAGATTGTCAGATTGCGACCTTCTGTAAGACGCATTTCACTAGTTAAGCTATTTCCATAAGAGCGAGCGTCGAAATTTAAGTGGCTCTCTCTCCTTTATAATTATATTTTTTAGATTACGCTAAGATGCTTGATAAGGCTACGATTAGTTATGTGGGATCCCTCCGAAATTACATGAATACAGAATATTCATTCCAGATACACACATTTTATTCATGATTATACGTAATCATTAATTCATACCGTAAATGTCATTGTGGCACTCACGTAGCCTATTTTATTTTTACAGATACCAACAGAGGAAAGAACAAGAACGACGGGAATGTACAATACACGTGTAGCATTAAATGTTTTAAAACTATTTTCTAATCGAAAAAGTCCAATAACAAGTACATAATTAAAGAGACAAAGACGTCTTTAATAAATAATAAAACAATTTTCTATGACTTTGCAATCTAAGCAAGTTTCAAGTACTTAATTCTAATGTTAGAAGAAAACAAAATCGATCGTTTGCGGTCAATTGTTTGTAAAAAGGGCTTAATTCATAAATGTGATTACGTCACGCCAGTGACTCCCCATTTACTGTTAAACAATTGTTAAATAAATTATTTATAATAATGTGATTTATTTAAACGCTGTTAATACAAGACAGTTTAGATTTATAAATGGCATCTAATGAAATGTAAATATTAGAAGATGTTAAATATAATTACTTTATCGTTTGCTGTGAGATTGATAAGAACAAAAATTATAAATGTGGAGGTTTTGCTGTCCGTAATAGAAAATAAGTTAGCAATGATTTGCTTATGATCTCACAGTAAACCTAAAAAACCAAAGTATCTCGTGTACAGTTGTATATTTTTCTTGCGCATAGCGTATAAAAACAGTTGTACACAAAATACTTCCAATTTATATAATAAAATCTAAAGTAATCTACTAAATAAAAATATGTAGATACTAAGTAATGTTAAACGGCTGTTCCAAACTGCAAAAGATACATATCATTAAAATAGACTGCCAGTATTTAAGTAATTCGTAATTCTTTTTACTATATTGTTGAATAATATAGTTAATTAGGTATTAATTATACACTATTGTATAAAAATCTTTCTATATACATGTTGTGTAATAATAAAATTATTGATATTAGTGTGGAGGAAAGAATAAAGATGTGTGTTGTGGTATGAAGTTTTATTTTTATTGTTATATTTTAAGTCCCTCTTGCTATTAAAAAGTTTTATGTAACTTGATTAATGGGTTAGCAGTTTTGGAATATATATTGCAAGCAGTTTCTTAAACCGTTTTGGCACTCACAATAATGTTGTTGTTTGATCTTGATGTCCGTTATTTTATGCGCGAAATAAAAATATTTTTTGTAATGAATCAAAATCAGAGAGCAATTAATGTTTTAAATCTTACAACGAGAATATCTCTCGCATGCCTGCACTTAAATATACATCACAGTCAGTATCGTGAATCCTTTTTCGATAATTCGAGGATTACCTCTACCGCCAGATTTGTAACGCAACAATACTAAGGCGCAGATTAAAAATATTTGAAGTACGTGTAGGTAATGTTATTGGTTTAATTAAAAAATAATCTACATACATTTACATACGTAAATAACTTATTAAGTCACAACGGCGACACAATAGATTTTTGTTTAGGTCTGGTATTCTAAGACTTTATGATTAATTCTAACAAATATGATTTCATGGTACAGCTGGATATTATTCCAGTTGTACCATGAGATCATATTTGTTACCCTTGGTGGCTCTATATTTGGCTCCTTGGTGAGTATATTATTAAATCTTCTCACCAAGGAGCTCGCCAACAGTTTACTGCATGGCCATAAACGATTAAACTTTCCTATAGGTATTTTGTTTGATAGATGAGCATGAATAGGTAGATAAATAGTACTACATACATAATAATATATACCTCACCTACCTCACGCTTATATTCCTACTTTAGGTCCTAAGTAATAAAGGTCATTTCAGGCTCCATACTGCTATTGAGAATTTCTTGACAGAAACATTCAATTAAAATGCAAACGCAAGATTGTCGATGATGAGAGCTTTTTAATAGTAAGTGAATAACTGAAATCTCTATAGATTTCAGTAATTCGCTTCTTCATACTTAGTAAGTATGATTTTAACATATTCATTTGCTATTTCAAATAGTAGACTACAAAAATAAAGCACGATATGATCGTTAACCTATACTAAACATATCCTAACTATATTATAAAATATACAAATGTAAGTTTGTTTATTTGTTACCCCTTTCACGCCTGAACTACACAATCCATCATCATACAATTTCGCATACACGTTGTCATAGGTCCGGAGAAGAATACCTTTTATCCAGGAAAAAGTACTCATTCCGAAGAATTAAAATTTAATGACCAAATGTACAATGGTGCAAGCGAAGCCGCAGAATATCGTTATATTATAATTATAAATGAAAACGCCATCTGTGTTTACAATGATAAACATTGCCCTTCAAAAAATCTGATTAATCCGCACACAAGTGCGGTCGTAAGGTCCTAGTTCGATTTCCAGTGGTTCCAAATATAGGTATATTACATTTCTGCCTACTTTTATAAGATTAAGTAGACTTGAGTTTATGTTATGACGTTATGTTATCAATGACTATAAAATCTTAAAACCAGAATTGGTTTAAAGTGATCATTTCAGAACGGAGAAGAACACTTAAAAAAAAGAACAGCTAGCAGCCATTCCAATTTAAACTACCTTACTTTAGATTTTGAAGCTACGACACCTGTTTGTCTATAGTATCGTATTTGTTAAGTGAAAGTCAAGAGGTAGAGCACCCTTTGAGATAATATACAAAATAATGTGTGCTAAATCAAATATTTATTTTATTATTGCCTATTTATGTGACAAATCATTACTTGTCCTAACAAAGATCGACATAACATTCGAAGTGGACGAAGTGGAGTTAATAACAGGAAAACTACACGAAGGTCACATCACATCAGTTTCGGGATGCGTAGGTTCAAGACTCTCCTATCTGACGAGGACGACTCAGTGTATGGGCTTTCTCGTTGTTCCCTCATAAGTACGAGAGTCTTGGGCGAGAGCTTAGACTCCCTGTTCTTACACTTTGCAGACATCCACCCATATCCCAGACAGATCTTGTAGCGTTCTGACCACTGTTTCGGTTTTCTTGTCAACATTGCCTGTGGTAAAGTTTCAATTGGACTTTGAAGTGCCAATTGAAACTTTACAGAGCCCAAAGCTATTTGGAGCGGTGTAGGTCGGAGAGTAGATTTCACCATTCGAACGCTCTCTACTTTGAAGTCTATATTTAGAGTGTCTCGGACAAGTTGGTGATCGCTGCCGGTATTGAACCTTGATCACGGAGACATTTCTAAATATATGCTTCCTGCCCATAACGATAAAATCTATTTCGTTCCATGTCACAGTATCCAGGCTTTGTCAAATCCACTTTCGTTAAGGCTTCTTCGTAAAGATCCAATTTATTAAGAAGAGCCCCTGCGATTCTAAAAGGTTGTCTAGCATTTGTCCCCTGTAATTCCTACGCCCCAGGCCGTGGAGTCCGAGTATAGTTTTGCAGCGTTCTTGTACTCCTACTTTGGTATTAAAGTGGCTTTTACAACGCTGCTTACGAGGGCACCATTGACCAGGAAACCGACACCATCCTGGGAGAGCCGATCACTTTCTCGAAAGTAGAACAAGTCGCTTGACTTGAGTCCAGTGATTTGTTCTACTTTGGAGAAGGTAGGAGGAGGACACGATAGACTTTGAGAGTTATCGTGTCCTCCCCCTGTTTCGGACCTCAGATAACCCCAATACCCCAATTTAAGCCAGTTAATGCGACTTAGACCTATCTCGAGTTCGGTGAGGTGTTGGTTGAGCCGAAGTGACCTGCCGTTATACGTCGCCATGTGTAGGTATTTTTGGCAGCCTTCTGTAACCCGGAGATTTTTCGCATCCCCTATCCTGCCGTTACCGCGACCACTGTCGTGGTTGGTTATAGCGGGACTGCCGGGAACTGGTGGCCATTTTTTTGGTCGGTTATCTATGGAAGGATTCTAGCCTACTATGCCACGCTGGCCAGACGAGTTGATATAGGATTTGTTTCGAATTTCCCCTCTCTTCGCCAAGCTGTTACCTGCTTGATGTGCTCCTTTTGTCGGCTCTTACGACACCCACGGGATAAAATGGGATGGTGACATACAATATTCTTACTCCGTCACCAGACGGAAAATAAAAAAAAATAACACCATATACTGTTAAAATTATACTTGATCAACTTGATCAAAATCAAAGCTCAATTTAGGTTAATAATTATAATAATAATATGTATGCTTGTATGGGAAATCATAAAATATTAAATGAAATAAGATGTATGTGTACCTAAGTATAAATTCCGTGAATATAATACAGGCGTAGTATACCCTTAATTTATAATTATATCTATGTTTAAAATATTTTTGGCAAAAACAATAATTATTATCATTAATAATTGTCTGAATGTATTAAGTTGTTAGTCGATTACTCGCATCGTTGACACACATTATTAACGTACAGCTCTAGCATGGTAAATGGTTCATGGTACACCACTAGTAACTAAGTATTTTGCGCGCCCGAGGAAGTGGTGTAGCTTGTCGTCAATTTTGCAAGAAAATATTTGTTATTGTACAATTTAATAGTAAATTTGTCAATGAAAATAATCTTAATAGCTACAGTTAAACAATAAATAGTGGTTGGAGTTATAGATACCTGTTGAAAGTGTACAGACATTGTCCTATTTCGATTGTTTTGATGCCATTCACCTATATTGATTTATCGTATGCCAGTGACCTGTTTTTAATATTTGTATTGTGTGACCCATAAATAATTAATAATATCATTCGAAATAACAATTAATTTAATAAGACATGGACTTTCGTTCTTAATATCTTTGTAAGAAATTACTATGAAGTCGAGGTTTGTGCGAACGAGTGACTGCATTATGTGTCTAATTTAGTTGTGAGACGTTCAAAAAGATTTCATTTCGTTATGGTGTGCATGTTCCACAATGATGACGCCTATTGAGGAGAAGAAAGATGAAAAAGTGAGTACTGTTGTGGAAAATAATATTTATTTTAGTACAGGCCCTCAGGCTTTGTAGTACTTTTCTGATCATAACCTGTTTGGGTTGCTGGGAGAATTCTCAAGTTTTTGTGTTGAACTTCAAAGTTTTATCTTTCTTATTTGTTATAAATGAGCTGGAGGCTTTGTTTCAATGTTTGTACAAGCAATACCAATATTGTAGTTAATAAATTATAAACTTCTTAATGTAAACCTTTTTACATATAAGAAATCTGGGGAAATAATTTGATGTATATATAAAGAGTATTTAGTTAAACCATTTAGTTTAGTATATTGTTAAAAAAATATATAGTTATAATAACTATTTAAGTAAATATAGTATATACCTATTCATCATATAAATGTCTAAAAGGGATGATTATGTTCTTGATATACCTATATTAGGTATTTCCTACCTACCTATATTATATTCTTCATATAATTTTCTTATTTTTTATAACATACTTATATTTTTATTTATTTTTGTGGCACTGAATAAATTTCATGCATAATAGAAAATTAATTGCCGGCTATGCACAAATTGAACCCCTCCCTTGACACAGTTTCTAATACTTCTTTTAAACTTAATCAATCCTAACACTATTTGTAGCCTTTATATTAAAGCAGTGATAGCTCAGTGGGGAGACCAACAGACTGCAATGCAGAGGGTCTCGGGTTGGAACCCACGTCGCGCACCTCTGACTTTCGGAAGTTATATGACTTTTCGAAATTATGTGCATATTGATTGACAATTATCGCCTGCTCCATGCCTTGGAAAGCACATTCAGCCATTGGTCCCGCCTGCAGTGAACATCTATGGCAGTCGTTATTGGGAAGTCAGTGCCCTATAATATCCTGACACTGGTCTATCCTTAGAGTATCGTTAGCCTTCAGGTTGCGGAGGTCAGGTGGCAGCCGCTCCGTGTAAAACTGAAATCCAGTCAAATGTGGTTAGACTAGAAAAGCCGACCCAAGTGACTTGGGAATAATAAAGACTAGGGAGAAGACTAGCAAGTCTTCTCCCTGTAGCAACAGGACACTCTTGGCTTGCTTAAAAAGACAACTCCAGCATTGGGAATAATTCCTGTGTCACAGTGGACTTTAAACATACAAACAATGCACACAAAGACACCCAGACAGAATCCCATTAGATGACTTGCCTACTGGTTTCAATTGCTCAAAATTCCTTGTGAAGTTTAAGGCATGCTAAGATGTTTATTGTATTTATGTATTGGATACATTATGATTTGTAAGAGAAACAGCAGTTCATTATAAACATCCTTAATTCTATTGTCTTGCTTATACCTTGGTAAACTAAGAATGGATCGCCTGTTTTAACAGATAATTACTATGCTATTCAGACATACAAACTAATAAGATTAAATTATGTTTGCATTTCAAAATCATTTATTCCATGAATCTATCTTATATCTTGAAACTTCATTTTATTTCTCTATGAAATATTCTGCTTATTAAAATTAATTTTAGTCAGTCATATAAAGATGTTTATTAAATTTCACTTTCAAGATTTAAATATTCCATCTTTGTTTGAATATACCTACATATAATATCAGTAATAAAAAAATAGGGTACAGTGGCATCCTCAGTGAAACCGGGTCTGCTGGGCAACTACCTCGAGCCAACAGAAAATCTTACTTAAGCAACCTTCATATTTTAGAGAAAATAAGGTTTCCAGGATCCTTAAGGAGATGTTTTGCTGCTAGCAGCTGATCAATAACCTTTTTCTTGCACTGTTAGCTTAGCAATGCCTTTTTTGAACAGTATTGTATGATTAAGTAATAGTTTATATGTTTCAAATATTCATAGCTTATAATATATGCTTACCATTAGGTGAGCCCTATGCCTCAGGATAACATAAATATCTATAATCTTTGATTTTTTAATGCATACAGCAAGAGCATGGCTAAATGAGTACATTATCAGTCCACTAAACCAGGCTTTACATAGTCTGATATAGTGATATAGTAAATCTGGCTTAGCACAAGAATGTTAATAATGCATTGTATTTCAGATCCGCACAGGCATGGTGCAGGTGTCAGACGGCAAGTCGCGGCCGAGGCCGGCGCGACTGGTCCTCACCATGGACGCGGTGACCGTTCAGCGTGAGGCCCCCGTGCCTGTACAGCCGACCAAGGATAAGAATGTGCCGCATGCCAGGGTAAGGACAAGGAGTAAACTGCTTTCAGCTTTTCATTTATGAATATTGTCTATTTCTTTCGTTACTTATCTCTCGTCAAGCAGGCTTAAATTCGGCGAAGTTTGATCGCGATCTCTTTATTGACTCACGGATATGTGACTAGTGTGTGCCTAGCATTATTCAAGATATTCTATTTAAGGTTATATCTACAAATCGCGACGGTAGGCTATTCCGTAAAAACAAATGCTTTCACACTCATGCTTTCTGGTTTCCTGTCAATTGCTGGCATGCTAGCTAATTGTCAGATCTACTACTATTAAAAATTGTGGTTGGCCACCGGCGGGCTGTTGTAAATCAAAACGTATAAGTCGTATCCTAAATATGTCCGTTAATTGACCATTCATTTTTCATATCTCAAACTTTTAATCAGATTATTACGAATTTGCCATAATTCAATTAACTTGACGTCAGTGGCCGGACTCGGACATTAATCAATTTTGTTTTATTTGTCAAGTCCTTGTTGCGTCACGACCACGTCCACCCTAATGACACCCTTTTGTTAAACATTCTTGAAGGCCATTTCGCGCCAGTATTTGAGGAGTCAATATATTGTTACCCGCCTTGTTAGCAGACACACTCGTCGGTGAGTCATTGTAGGTATTGTTTCTTTTAAGGCACCTGTTCGATACGTCAAAACAGGTCTGTTCTGGCAAAACTAAAATAAAATAGTAACTGTTTTAGTCGATATAACCAAGTTACAGTATTTCTTAAATTTTTCTGGAATTAAGCCATAGAATAAAAGCAGCCGTGCTTATTATGCTGGATTAAGAAAGACGCCAACAATGCGGGCTTACTAGCATGTCAGCGCGTATAAGTTTGCGGACGTTGGTCACATAAATTGTGGAAACTATTAGTCCATAAGTGGTACCACATGTTTCTAGGAGCTCAAACTGAACCGCAATCATACCAGGTTGTCAAGTAGGATTGACCAGTTTAACAATTGTCACACGCACATGTTTATTATATCTCTAAATATAAATGGAGTAGGCATTTAGTTTTGCCTAATAATAAACATAATACATAAGTATAGTGAAAGCGACTCATATTCATTCGAAGACAAATCGATTTTTAAAAGCCGATTGTGAAAATACAAGTTCCTCCCTAATTAGATTTGCTGCTCGTTAGTTAAGAAGGAGGTCTTTCATGTCTTTGATGTCATCAATGATACGGTTAAAGCCATTTTTGAGATCTCTTCACCTCTGTTCATCTCGGGTTATTCGTGTATTTGCTATGGTCATACGCACAGAAATATATACTTACGCAATTTAAGTCATTGATGAATTTTTGGTATTCATCAATAACTGAATATGCGTAAAAGATACGTCGGGTCTAAACGATAACAAGCCTACAATTGTGTAGGCTTGTTATCTTTTAAGTCCGGTTTCTATTAATATTCAAAGAACATTTTACATAAACATAGTTATTTTTTGGCACATATTCTCTGAAAAATATGCCAAAAATTTACTCTACGTAACCAAAACGAATATTTTCTTGAATTTAGGAACTGAGCCTTAGTTCGTTATCGTCATTAAAGGATTCGTGGCAAAAGTGATATTTAATATGTTACGTGTCAAATGTTTCACAATTTAAACGACACGGACTTTTTAATTCCTGTTAACCCTGAACTCTGCTTATTAGATGCGTGATTGTGTAAGGAGTGGTTTCGACAGTCAACGCCCTAGTCATAATCATTGCCATTGCCATTTTCACTTGATTTGTTTCTAACACGAGCACGTTAATATGTGTTAACTGCTATAATTATGTCGAATTCCAACAATTTTATCACTGAATAACTGTTTCTACTTTAATGGTTTTAAGTAAATGTACGAATATAACTTAAACTTGCTTCGAGTTAACGATCAAAGTTTACATCTCAGTAGTATTGAGTTGGTTGGTAAATGCCTTTAGCCTTATTTCCAAAAACAAACATTTCAAACAAAACAATCCGTAGATACATAATAGGTCTAACAAAATAAAGCAAATCGGTATTAAGTCCACATTTCGACAGCGTAATTGCCTGCTGACATACTACATATACCAGGTACATCTATTGACCACCGTGCTGCTTCTGAGAAGTTCCTTATAGGAATATCCAAAAACAAACCGTAGGCATATACAGAAATGCTCAAACATAAACCGTGAGCCGTGTCCACATTTGACTAACAATAGCCCTTTGACGTTCACCAGGCATATCTATAGACTTAGTGCTGCTACAGAAACACCCAATACAATTTGTCACTAGTAACTAATCTCAAGACCTCTTAGGCAGTCGCAAAAGATAAGCGCAATCTTATGCCAGGGACTAATAAGGCTGTTTTTTTTAAACGATAAGTAATGCATTCCTACTTCTTTTAATATTATTAACAGTTGTGAGGTCTGATCTCCTTTGTTCCATTTAATAAAACAAAATATTTCTGAAGTTACATAGAACCTTGAAATTAATATAGAACCGTAACCACACACCCAGGGAACTTCGAGGTATCTGAAACGTGGGGATAAGTGTAAATAAAAAGTTATACATCGAATAAACCGGGTTATATCCGTAAAATTTGTGCCGTTTCAATGCGTAACATTCGCCTGAAAAAAGTTAAAATGCCGAGTATTTTCTTTAAATTTTTAAACAATTACTAGCTGTGTAGGTTGAGCTTTACTATTATTATAATTAAGCCCTCGAACTAAGTTAAACGCTTGTGTTTGGAATGGACCCATGTCAATAATGCAGGGGGTTGAATTTAAACCAGCGGCTTTCGGGCTATTGCCACTTGTTGGCAAACGTTCAAACTTTTTTAATCTGACTCCATTATTTAATGATGAACGTACCAACTTTGTCATGGAGAGTGAAAAACAGGACTACCACTTTCAGGTAACCGATTTATTTACTATTTCATGAATTAGGCAACAACTCGTTGAAGAAAACAGGTGTTACAATCTTTTAGAATGCTTCGTTTTCGGATTTAAAGAGTGGCGAAAAGTTGAGGTATCCGTAAGAGTAGTGGTGTACTAAAATCTATTAATGAATGCTAAACTCATTTGCAAATTTGGCTTTGGATTCCCAAACGAATATATTTTAATGTCTACCATTCATGAGTCATGTTATTTGGAAACAATCAGAACTACCTACTCGTGAATATTTTTTATTGTATGCTAAGGAGCTGTTCGATACGTGTACCACATAAGAATATGACAATATTAAGATTTGACCTTGTATTACTTACCTACTTGCTAGACTTACACACCGGCGGCCAAACACAATAGGTCTTAAATTATGTCTAGTATTCCAGCAATTGTCAGTTTAAAGGAACTATCCTTGTATATAAGTCAATGTTATGTAACGATCTATGAAGTATATCCAATTGATATACTTACGTCCATTTGTAAAAAGAGAACTAAATAGGTGTTCCGTCAGTGGGCCGGCAGCATCGAGAATACTTCCACATTTTCAGCATTGTTCGAGGAAATACTATTTTGAGAGAACCTGCATTTGATGATATCGGATCATCAGTTAGATAATATAACAAATAAACTAAACAATAGATTCTTTGTTCCAATCATAGCCACAATAGCTGTATCATCATAAAACAATAGGACCATATAACTGGGTCGTCTATACCAGTTTAGATAAAGCCATATCCGTTCCTGATAGATAGTTCATATCACGGCTACTAGCCTTAAGATTTCTCCCAGTATTTTTAAAAAGGCAGTTGTATAGAAAAAGAAAGCGATGTTTTAATTACTTTTTTATTAATAGGGTTCTTTAGATTTACGATCATCTAGCCAGATTTGACGTAACTAATACAAGTATACTACAGATATAAGATCAATGGGATTATATAAAAAGATATTATAAACACATTTATAATATCCTGTAATTATATTATAAATGTCTTTAAATAAATAAAATATCAGTATAATTATCGTTATCGGCTTTCGTAGGTCTAGAATTCGGCATAAGAAAATTGCAGGAGAAATGTGCGGACTGTACCATATAAACGACAATTTTTCCCTTTGCAGGGCACCATATGTGCCAACATTAGCACGTAACAAATAAAATACTTACATCCTGTGCGTGTTTTTCGTAATATAGATTATTTTTATGTTTATTTGCAACCCTCAACTGAGGCGGAAACCTGTTTTTGTTGTGCTTGGTAAACCTAGACGTACATTCTATGACCAAATTTGAAATGTTCTGAAGAATTATCACGTTAAGGGTTAAGACGATAATACGATAAGCGCAACAATGATAATAAAAGGCTCGTGACCAAAATTAATTCGTAATGTTTGCTTGGGTAGACCCTACAAATTGAGATTGTCACATGTTTCCTTCTTTCCATCCTTAAAAGGAAACACGAGAGTCTATGTATATATAGGTAATTTTGTCCCAAAAAGATAGGACAAACAATTTACTTCCAACATTTACCTACAATATATATTACAATTTACACTTTTAGAAACAACAAATATAGAATAATACTAATGCTTCTAAAAATGTCACACCGAACCCCATGTACCCTCTACCTGACTGTAACGACGCAGTGGAATCTGTAATTCAAACATAAATCCACACGGATAATGATTTTTGCATGAAGCTGCTCGGCTGGCTAATGGGCGGTAGTTGTGAATAATTAACAAGACAATGAAATATTTACGGCGGCGGTAGTCGCCGCGTGTTGCTTGACAGAAACATCGGATGCTTCGTGAGCTTAAGCTAGGGTACGCCGGAACTCGACCAATTAGAATTTATTATTATTTACGTGTAGAGGTCCGGCCCATGAGTACCTGTCGCAAATACAAGGGTGAGTCAACTGTCAAATGTATGTATTCGGTGTCAGAAGAAATTAACTCGTGGGGCAATAGGATTCGATTTATGTCTTTCAGTTTAAAAATTTTGACAGTCTTTTCAACCTTCATTTCTCTTAAATAATTTGTTCTCAATAACGTTATTGACCATTTTAAACATGTAACATAATAAGTTTACAAGTAATTGTGGTTCCTGTATTTCGTTCCTCTTTTTTATGGTTCAGGCAATTTTTTATATAGTACCTTATTTTTAGAGTCCAAGCCATTTATATGATAGCTATCTCTTTCAGCCATGGCCTACTAACACCAACTGTCAACACCACCCTCTCCTCTTCCATCGTTCGACTTCCGATATATATAAAGCTTCCTTTCTCACAACGCATGTAGCCGTCAGATCGACACTATTACCCCATTGCACCAATTGACAGATACATACTAAGGTGATTTTTCTAGTTGATCTCTTTATCAACAAGTGTCTTAAATCGCGTCTAAACAACATTTGGGAGTATTTGTGAAAGGGCTTTTATTTATTAGTAGTACACGTTAGGCGTTTTTCTGTCAGGACAACAGTTTTTTAAGTAGCCTGGAAATCTCGTTTACTGTAGAAACGAACGGTTGCGATATTTTAAGCAGTGGTGGTACTGTACTGCGCGACTGCTACAGGTTAAGCAAAATCCCAATTCAGCTAGGTTATCGCGGTACTCTATCTCTCAAAAAGGTTAAAGCAAACACACGGTCCTGTTTACAGTGATAAGTGTTTCCTCATGGAACAAATCCTCCTCCCATTGGCATAAATAGTATTTAATTTAACTAACTTGAATATAGGGAATGTTTTGTTTAGTTTTCTGAAAATGAGAAGTAGTGAAAATATAATTTATTGAGGAATCAATCTTTGTATTTATGAGCAAATTTAAAAGTAACTTAAATTTCATGCATTCAATAATTCACTTATTTGGATCGTTTGAATCGGAGGTCATGAGTAGCCCAGACCGTTTCTACCTGCAATAACAGGCATGCCACAGAAACACAGAGTAAAAATCGGAATTTGGAATTTCCGATTATTTACTCATGTGACAGAAGTACATCAAAATGTCATTCTATCATGGCTAATGGACTTAATATTTACATTGGTACCCGAATTTTAAATATTTATTGAGTTTCTCATTTCCAGGAGCGTATGGTACAGATCACTCGGCAGAAAGTCGGTGGTCTGGGACTCAGCATCAAGGGTGGCGCGGAGCATAAGCTGCCGATCCTCATCTCTAAGATATACAAGGACCAGGCGGCTGATCAGACGGGGCAACTGTTCGTCGGGGATGCAGTTATTAAAGGTAACTAAATTATAGTTTATGTAGCAAAGCGGGGCCATACACATTTTGTTTTAATATGTATAATATTTTTTGTTTATTTTGTTTTAACTAATTGTGTGTGCTCTGTACGAAATTAACATGATTTCTTTCTTTCTTTTCTTTCTTTCAAATGAACAGCAGTTTCATTGCTATTTCGTTATTTTTTATCCTATTCTAATTTGTATGAACGAAATATGCAAACCCATGTTTGAAAACAGTCATGCAAATTATGAAGTACTATAGTAATGGATAAGATATATGTTTAAAACTACAGTTTTACTATTAGGTACGCGAACAGCTCCATACAGTCAATACGCCAAACATAGCAAGTAGAAGTCGCGCTTGGCATATGTAAATATGTAATTGTGTCATCTATGTATATAAAGTTTCGGTTGTGATGTTTCTATTAATGTTCTGTTCTGTCAAAGCACCCCAAAATACGGGTAAAATGACTCCAAAGCTTTGGAGGCGGTAGTAGAAGCCATATTCATACAGAGAACTAAAAAAATATTTTGTAGCCTTTTAAAACGTATACCGCCTTTTGAATTTATCAGCGTCCACTGATGACACATATAATTAAGCTCAATAATTCTTTGACATTCTACTTTATTTATATATCAACTCATTCACATACTGGATTTTACTGTATATCTGTTTCGCTATTGCAGTGATAAATTAAAAAGTTAAGACTAGGATTGAGAGACCATTCCACTTAATACATTAACCAACGTCCGCCCCTAAGACAAATAACTAAAGGAAAAGATTGCAGTAGGTAATTACTTCGTTTGGACTGGTGTAGATTAAGATGTTATTACTGCTGCTTTGTATCGTAGAGCGGACTTCGTCTCATCTTTGATACAATTCACAGACCTTTGCTGCATGTTCTTTTGTTGAGGTTGTAATGAACGAACTTGATAACTAAACTGGATTTCTGTAGCTATCATTTGCCTGCTGCTTCTGTCGCTTGGGCACGGTACCTTTTTCTTGATGAAAGGTACCTTATGTCCTCCTTTGTGCCCCTGACAAAATGTATGTGATGTTTCGTGATGATCGGCCGAGTAGTTAGGGCGTAAAAGCGGAATAAACAAACACTCACATTCGCATTTGTATTTACTAGCGATTGCCTAGTGCTCAAAATTCGATTAAAATTCCTAAACTTGCTACTTTGTTTTCTGTTTTTCTCTATTATATATAAATAAGGTATAGGAGGGAACCATAGTTACAAAAAATTGTACGACGTCAGACGAACAATGTCCAAATACTACGAACGCGATTCGACTGCGTGTGTCAAATGCATGGTGTGTGCGTGTAGTGTTTTTTCATTAATTGAATGTATTTCTAATTGTTATTTTATAAAAATATTAGTATTCGCCCCTCCTGCTCCATATAAACTTTAACTGTGCTAAACTTCATACTCCTCCGTCCTCGCGATTTTCGTAAAAAGAGGTACAAAGTTTTTGCTTCACGTATTAATATATAGATTAATCTGTCAGGAGTCTATAACATTATAAATATATTTGAAAACGAATTGCAGTCAACTATATAAGTATAGAGAGTTCTGAACCCAAATCAATGTATTTTAGATTTTTCGTCTGGCTAGTTTGACATCGCGTGAAAACCACTGAATGAATTTTATTGCGATTGCTGTATACGATTTTACAATCAAAAGTAGGTAAAATATTTATTGCCAATATATATAAAAGAGTTGAATTATGAGCTTGTTTTGTGTATATGCACACAAAACAAGTTTAAATTTGATAAAAGAAGTTAGGTGTCATTAAGGCATGTTAGTAAAAATCGATTTAATACTTGTAATAAATGGTTATTTCCGATCCTGGGTCTCATATTTATAATAAGTACGAAAACCAGCTAAATGCTGTTTCTATTACGTTAGTAATCGCCATTCCTATTTGCTAAGTGTTACTACTACTCCCTTACTTCTTTCGATTCGTAACCTCTGGCCAGAAAATCACATTATATTAGCCTCAATTTGACGTATGTATTAAACAGTAAATTTCCACGTTGGTTGAAGGTTTTACGACTATTGTAAACAATGTTCCCTGTTTATTTTTACGTTCTTTACGAACGTCGGCACATAAGGGTACAGTTTTATTGTCGGTTAGCTCGTAGACCTTTCCTAATTTGAGTTGTAACACAATTAGGAATCATATATCTCGTACGTATGTTTTACTAGTAGCAACAGGTTGCACGTTTTAACGGACGGGAATATAAAATACACTCTAAGATAAAACAACTCGCCAAGACAGATACTGTCTTTTTCTGTTATCACAAGTGTTTATTTAACACGTATTTCGCAAGTAAATAAATAGCAGAAATCTAGTATTATGTCATTTACGTCAAGATAACTTTGGCTTTCTCTCCATAGTTTGAGAGGCTTCTGAAAGCAGATTGACTGGCTTCAAGAAGAGCTACAGGATAACATTGCTTAAGTTTTATGTGTGCATAATCGCATAGCCTACGAATGCTTGCAACACCAGCGGAATCACTTGCGCGTTAAAATATAGTCTAAAATCTCTAGAGACAATTACTGGAGTCATAGGCACAGCAACTTCTTACGAAACCGCTACATAAACACAATATAAAGTTGCTTGGTTATTTCTGTACCTATCCAGCCAATCTGCTCCTGTATAAGCACGCAAGAAAATCTATACCTCTTACATAAGACGCTCAGTGCAAGCAACGAGCACAGACAGACCAGACGTCACTAAGTCAGTATTATTGATCGACCTGCGGCTGGACCATACGTCATGCTCGTGAACGGATGTTACGGTGGTAAAGGCTTGACCATGAACTTTGGTATGATCGTAATCATGTCCACGGTAACAGTTTTGTACTTGTTTTGTTCACTGGGTATGAATCAGCCATTCGAATCCAAATCGTTTAGGTAATTTCATATTTTGACATATAATAGTTTACGTAAGTTCTAGTCAGTGTGGTGTTTTATTTAATTATGGGTATGCCTGTAAAGAATTTTGCCTACGCAAAAACTACGTATTGTTAGCCTAACTTAAAATTTGCTTGCCTTTAAAATATATTTATAGATTCTTTGTTTGATTTCTGCTCGGGTGAAGCCTGAGATTTAAAAGAGATGAAAACAGATATTACTCGACTAGGTGAATAAGTACCTCCACTAGAAGTTCGCATCCTAGCAGCCTAGTGCTAAATTTCTAGAGTATGTCGGAGTACCGGTTTCCTAATGAAACTCTGTAGGTACGCTTAGCTGCCGGCAAGGTATCGGAATGATCATTTCCATTGTACCGGCAGTCCCGTGACTTATTTAAAAGTTCTACTCATGGTATTGCTAGCATCCAATAGCTTTGGTAACCGCTCACTGGCAGACCGTATGATTGTTTACAGAAATTACTATAGTTAAAGCACTGCAGTATCTCCACTCACACTCCATTCCACTAGTGAAGCTGTATGCTCACTTGTAGAAGCTATCGCTTACGTTAACTACAGCTCAAGGACGGTCACTTAAATGATCGACGTGGCTATTTGTCATCATTATAGTATCTATAATGCCAATTACTTTAAATTAGCTAGATAATCTATTCTACTACTAAAACGTCCTATTGAATACCCTGCCCGCCATAAGTAGCCCCTAAAAGAGATGATCGAACCCCTGGTGGCGAATTCGAGGCGTGAGACCAGCACACATACTATAAGTGCGATCCAGAAGAGATGGCAACGAGTTGTGGTTGCTCTGTGCCATACCAAATGTATATTGGGTAGCATATGAGATTCGAGCGTGACTGCCAGGCATAGTGCGACAGGGTATCTCGGTTCTCAGGCGGCGCCGAAGGTGATGACCGTCGGTTTAAGTGATTCTGTATCATCTTCTAAAGATACAACAGACGATGTTTCTATACGACGATATAAAAACCTTGCCATACGACAAGATAAATAATTTTAATCGAAGAAAATGTTCATAAAGAGTCATACAGGCTTAGACGTCATTTATAACATCTGTTAACACTTTGACATAAGTATGACTAAGACAATTTTTTACAAAGAAAGTTACAATGACATCATTACGATAAACATTTAATCTACGTAAAATTATGCACATATGAAATTGCTGCGGTTGGTTACATTTTAATATTAAAGCCTACACAAAGTAAATTTCTAGAAGAAAGTGTCGTGCATCTTAGTCTAAGCGAAAAATTTAAAGACACCATTATACTCGCTTCAGAAAACTTGCCTTAAGGGTCTACCTTAAAGCCAAATATTATACAAAATTTGCTGCTGCTGCCCGCGGTTTCAACCTGCGTGAATCCTCGAACAAATACTGGGATAAGAGCTATCCTATAAGAATTCAGGACATCGTCTATCAGTTAGCCAAGTTTCATCCAAATCCGTTTACTGGTTTACGCGTTATCGAGCAATAAGCCTATAAACATCTTAACAAACTTTTATATTTATTTCAGTAGAATATTTTCCAAACCGACGATAATGTCTGTGCATCCTTTACTTCCTTGTTTTCTAGGTTAAAGACGGGTAAACACTGCAATACGTTCATCAAATGACTTAACAAGTCCTAATTAAAAGCTAGAACAGATGCAAATTGAACGTCACTCCAGCGACTAATTAAAGACAATCAGCGGAGAGTATACACAGGAATTGAGGCCATTGTAATATAATATAAATGGTTTTTGCAGCTGTCTGTATTCATTTAGCATCTGTTGCTATTGGTACGAGTAATTTAATGTTGCTGTACCCAATAGGACCTTAATGATTACAATTTTGTACTTACCTATGTTTCACATTGTGGAATGCAAAAAACACGTTGATTTAAGCATATGGAGTTTTGAGTAAGTATTAGTAGGGAGTGGCACGTAAGACAGTATTAAAAAGCGCATACTCCTTGGTATTGTGGTTTAAGTGGTCGCTTTGTAACCAGTGCGCCGAGTGTTTTGTGGCATGTTGCATACAAAAATTGTTAAGAATAGGTTTATAAGTGAACTGTCCTGTTAACAAGAATCAAGCAATATGTTTGCATGAACCTGGATGTTTGTCTTGGTCTGGTGTTTCAATGTATAATATGTATGTATTTACAAATAAAAGTATATATGTATGTTTATTCATTGTCTAGTACCCATAGCAAAAGCTCTGCTTAGTTTGGGCTAGATGGTGTTGTGTGTGTGGTAGAATATTATTATTATTTTGGAATAATTTCTGCTTTTCGCGACATAATATTGCACTTACGTTTGAGACGGGTCGTGAGATCCTGAGTTCGATTTTGAATTTGCAATGATGCCCGGTAGACGGCAACAAGTTCGCCCCTCTTTTAGATCGATTCTAAAAACATAGCAAGAGAAATGTACGTATACCACAACTCCGCCTACTTCTTGGGGGGACACAGGTGAGAAACTACATGGTCGGTTTATACATCTTATCTTATGTGGGGGCAGTCAGTGCAGATCGACGACACTTCGACCCAGTGGGATCTTTTGTGTCGACACTCTCCCAAAAACGACTGCCATAGATGTGCATGGCAGCGGGGACCGACGGCTTAACGTGCTTTCCGAGGCACGGAGCAGGCGATAATTGTCAATCAATACGCACATAATTTCGAAAAGTCATAACTTCCAAAAGTCAGAGGTGCGCGACGTGGGTTCGAACCCGAGACCCTCTGCATTGCAGTCTGTTGGTCTCCACACTGAGCTATCGCTGCTCTCGGTTTATACATACCTACTACCCTGATATGAGATTTCTTCCGCTTGAGCGGTTGAATGCGGTCGGCCCAAGATTAGTCTGCCTGGGAAACTTTGGAAGAGGCCATGGCTATGTCCAGCAATGGCCGTCTTTTGGCTGAGATGGTGATGCCATATAAACCAACAGCGCTATAGTCAAGATAAAGCAAGCAAGTTTTTTTAATAGAAGAACTCCCGCACTACGAATTATTCCTGTGTCGCGGGGTACTTTACAAATATTCAAACAACGGACACAAAGAACACCCAGTCTCGGAATAACTGTTTGTGGATCACACAAAGTTTTGTCCCGTGTGGGATTCGAACCCACAACACTCGGCGCAGTGGCAGTGGCGAGGCGACCACTTAAACCACTACACCACCCGTGCAGTCAATTTAGTTCCTTAAGGACCTTTAGTACCTGGAAATGGTTTTTTAAGACTTTCTTGATCAAGTTTCTATACTAGTTGTGATGTACCTAGATGTAATGTAATATATTACGTTCATCTTTGTTCTGGTGACATTATCTGAATTTTTCTTCGTGTGTCTATATGTAAATTTTATCGCTGTTTATCATTGTATGTAAATATTAAAATATGACTTTGAGAACGAGTTTAACCACTAATATACATACATATGTACATAGTCACATACATATACCTACATATTTCCAAAGAGGTAAATAGTGGTGTATCACATTCACATTTCGCCAGCCA
The DNA here is from genome assembly GCA_930367265.1 of Catocala fraxini. Classification (NCBI taxonomy): domain Eukaryota; kingdom Metazoa; phylum Arthropoda; class Insecta; order Lepidoptera; family Erebidae; genus Catocala; species Catocala fraxini. The sequence continues at coordinate 7,732,043 of OV884025.1, read as the reverse complement.
TGATTGTAGGTCCCCAGTACCTAATAAGAGGCAGTAAGCCTATGGCCGTTTACTGGGCACAATTCCAGACTCCATCCAGCATCATCCTCCGTCCAGTATAAGCATCTTTATATTAAGAGTACCTAGGTATATATTATAAATTTTTTTGAATCTTAGTATTATGCGACCGCTTGGACTGATAAGTTCACAGATTGCAAATCCCACAAGGTTGTCTTTTCCTATGTACAATTTACTTTCTTACTTAGCATAATTAGTAAGGCCATTTCAAGTTATTCATCACCACCAAAAGATTTTTATAGGACTACTTTATAGGCCTATGCGTAATTTTTGTTTCGCGAGTATAATAACTAAACCTCGAAGACAAATCACACTCAGACCTAGAACAACTATTTTTTCCCCGTGTGTGGATCGAAACCATTGCCTCATTACGCCATGCGAGCAAACAAAAAGATAATCCATGGTAATCGTGTCCTATATTCCGTGTTAATACAACCAGTCTTTAAGCATCTAAAATCAAAACCAAACCCAGTGACCTGCATAACAGCTCAGCATAATTCCTCTCTCCCATATGGAAACAAGCCGACATAATAAGTGCCATACAGTTTCGTGTCGAACATCAGTACACTGTGATGCACGTTGATGCAACACAGTTTTATATAATTATCGGCATCAAAGCAGAGTTATTTATAAGAGCACGCGATGAATGCGGGAGTACTACAATTATGCCGTTGTTGATGCTTCATTGTAGGAATGCACGGCTTAATATAGCTTATTTTATTTTTGAATACACAAGGGATGGATAGATGCCATCTACTTGTTTTTGCCTGCGGCTTCGCCTGTGTAAGTCTAATGGGAAAACGTAATGGAATAAAGCCCATGTCCTTGCCAAATGTTATCAGAAACGATTTCGTTTTTGAGCCTTTAAGCGTAACAGAAATACAGAGTTACTTTTGCATTTATAATGTTAGTATGTATGTATCCTACCGCACATTCAATTTGCAACCTTTTTTCAAAGCTTTTATTTATTTTGACTTGCCTGATATTTGTGTATAAACAAATTTCGCAGGTTCTATGTGACCCACTCCCCGGTGATCAATTTACGTGTATATACATATGTGTGTGTGTACCTATGTGTTAAAAAGTATACATTGCAGAATATGTACGCATTCATTTCACTCGGTTAAAGGATTACCGAGTAATATATTGGTTGTCGGTCGGCTTCTGCAACGCTTGACAAAGCGCACACCGATTTACTAACAGTTTCATCCAACGATAGATGAAAATGTTAATTATCAAACAAATTTGTTTGTGGCCATATTTTGCGGCAAATTACAACATTTGCACGCCTGATTAGAATCTTCTATAATTACTCACGAGTATGTTATTTTCGGTACGGGCAACCTGGCACGTAGTCTATTCAGGAATCTTTAAGTCATACAAGACGACATATTGTCTCAATAGCACGTATTCGGATGATGGGGTCAATAGTGAAGCCTCATAGCCTCATACTCGAGTTCAGCTTAAGCTTGTTCAACAGTAGACGTGTCTGAGATACATAGATTCAGCGATTCAAGCCACAAGGCTCTGCCTGTATAAAGGATGACGAGTATCGTTCTCAATAAACAATAAGGACAGACACTCGGTGTCTGAAATACAGATCAACTAACAAAATTAGTTAACAGATGACCAAATGCTGTGATTGGCTGACTGAATAGGGGTTATTGTTTTGTGCTCACCAGTCGGTGCCACTAGCGAGTTGCTGTCAAACGCCATGTGAAACGCGGCTTTTAATAGCAATTCGCAAGTGCTGTCTGCAGTCGCAGCTGCTGTCATAACCATACAGCAACCGACTAGTAATAACGTATCGGCGGCCTCAATGGCGTAGTGGTTGGTGTAACCGACTGCCACGCCTGAGGTCGCTTCGATTTCCGCACAAGTCAAACATTTGTGTGCATGAACATGGGTGTTTGTCTTGGTCTGGATGTTTCTATGTATAATATGTAAGAATTTACAAAAAAAAGTATATATTATTATGTATGTTTATCCATTGTCTAATACCCATAGTACAAGCTCTGCTTTGTTTGGGCTAGATGGTGTTGTGTATGTGATAGATTATTATTATTATTATATAATAATTGTCGGTTTCTATGGTTGACGTGACTATAGACTTCGACGTCTAGACCTTAATATTAGCTAGCATGTCTAGCGGTAAATTCAAGCTCTCATACCAACAGCCAATTTTATCAACTTGAACAGGGTTTTGATTGACACCTCATTTATTAGCCATTCCGAAACCGTCTGTCGCTTATCGAATCTTACTCCAAGACTCACTTTACTTATAATTTTCATGATAAGGTTGCGTAAGTGTCAACTAAAGGATTATCACAATTGGATGAGTTGTACTTAGCGTCAGACTTCACGCTTAAGTTATAAGCAAAGTTAACATAATTTACTTAACCACTTGCGTGATTGATGTTTGACGTACGAAATATAAGTGTTTGAAGAATAAATACAACTCTATTTTAGTATGACAGTCATTGAAATTAAACTACTATATACGGATTTTATCGCGTTGTTTATTTGATACTTTATTACATAATTTAGAAACTGTATACCGTATACTGTACTACTACTATTGAACTTTACTAATTTTTAAGCTAATCAAATTATTAAACTATTTATATTTAAGTTTACACTTTCCCCGGCGTTTCGGTTGCTTTTCAGCAGCTATGGTCCCGGGGAGACTAAGATGGTAGTTGTCTCAATGTTCCAGTGTAGTTATTTCGAAACGTCGAGGAAAGTGTGTAAACTTAATATAAATAGATTTAATAATTTTATTATCATAAAAATTACTAAAATTTAATAGTAGTAGTAGTGTAACAGTTTCTAAATTATGTAATAAAGTGTCAAATAAACAACGCGATAAAATCCGTATATAGTAGTTTAATTTCAATGAATAACATTTGCGTAAACAGAAGACAATATTATGACAGTCATATTTGCGATTCGCATAATTACTGTATTCAAATATAATATTCGAAGAGACAAATAAGTAATGATTCGATAAATTGCATAACGCAATACTGCTTAGCATTGTCTAAAACGCAGCATAGGTTCTATATATTTTTATCAACATATTCGACTACCTACAATACAATTGAAATAGCGCACATAGGTAATAGTGTTGGGTTTTTATAAGAATTAGTTGTTAAGGTTTGACCGTAATATTTTAAAGTTTTTTTGTATAAGTCTTAACTTTGTGCACTTCTTTATGTGAAGTTTAGCTACGCCAAGTTTTATACTCACCTGTGTTCTCAATGTGCTCATCTGTGTGCTCAATATGCTCAAAAAGGGGTAGGTATAGAGTTTTGTCTTAACATATTAATAAAATAGGTAGTTTTATAAAAACTATATAAAATCTCTCTTATACAAGTTGTCCCAGAAGTCGACGTAAAGCCGGAATCAGGTAACAGGTTAAGTTGTAATAGCTATCAGAAAAAAACTATGTTACGTATTTAACCCGGCGTCGTTGACGCTGGGTAATATTTACCCGAGGTGATTTTAAGAGGGTATATTTATTTTTCCTGACGTCCATCTTACTTATCCGCCAGTATAGCTGGAGATACAACTACCCTCTATTTGGATTATTGTTTACATCATTATTACGCCGCTCGTGTAGTGAGATACAAGTGTTTCAATTCAAAACGGGTAAGTTTTACCCACCGTAGTAGATAGTGATAGTGTAATATTTTCATGACGTATTTTTATTCGTGTTTATAATAGTTTTCGTGTTATAAATAAAAAAGTTATTTTTCATTATAAATTGGTACCATCTTTTATTTTATCACATGTGTAAATACTGTTTCACCAATAATCAATTAAAATGTAATATAAACTATGTATAAAACTATTGAAAAATTTTCAAATTAAAATTCGGGTAAAATTTACCCGATGTCATCGGCCGAGGAATTTTTTTCACGTCATCGGCGCCGGGTTAAAAAAAATATAGGCATCTTAAAAAGAATCCAAAAAATCTACATCCTGTGACGGTTTTTCACTCCTGTTACTACAGATGTTTACTTTTTGAATAATTTTTTTGATGTTATGTAATCTCGAATAATGCTTTTTTACGCTCTCTATTTTTTTCGATTATTCATTCATTATTATATTAATAAAAGCATAAGTATTCGAGATTACATAACAACAAAAAAATTATTCAAAAAGTAAACATTTGTTTTTGAAATGCCTATAATTTTAAAATAAGAATATTTATTTTTACATATTTTTCTGTTAGCTATTATAATTTAGCCTGTTACCTGATTCCAGCTTGACGTCGACTTCTGGGACACCCTGTATAGTAAAGCATCGTTCTATGAAAAAGTAGCCAATGGATTATTGGCTACTTTTTAAGTTTTCTTAAACGAGAAACAACGAAAAACGTCATTTTATATATAAAAATAGATTGTATTGGTAAAAGATAGGATTTGTGCATAGCTGAAACAAGATTAAGGGAACCAAAAAACCGTTTAAAAATTCTCTAAGATATTTCAAGCTACCTAAATTATAAGTTAGCGTAACTTTTTACCGACCTTTTATTCCGAGAGGACCGTCAAAAAATAAAAGCACGAAACAGGTTCGATTTACTTTTACAGTATCGTTTATATAGTTTAAAATAAGTACCTTATATTATGCTATATATGCAGCAATCATAAAGATTTGTAGATTAACCTGCCAATTGTTGCAATGCCAGACATAATTCAAAACAAGTTGTGTCTGGCCGCCGGTGTGCCGCTTGCTCCGCAATAGGTTAAAAATAAATGCTTGTGTATTCTAGTGAACGGCGAGTACATAACGGCGTGCAAGCACGACGACGCTGTCAACATCCTGCGCAACGCGGGCGACATTGTTGTCCTCACCGTCAAACACTACCGAGCCGCTACACCTTTCTTACAAAAACAAGGTAAGCACTTACTCAGTTTAGACGTAGTCTAGAATTATATAATAATAATAATAATAGTGCTGTGGCTAGTGCTACCGTAGGTGTTCCATCCCACTTTAGATTAAAACTCGAAGGCCTCTTCACGTTGGACCCACGTCTCCGTGTATATTATATATACACTCTTATAGCCAGTTGCACTCACTGATCGGTAAACGATTAGCGAGGTTAAGCAACGTTGGGTGCGGTCAGTCTAAAGATGGGTGACCGATTAGTGGTATTTCATCTGAACGTCTCCGTGCTACGGAGGGCACGTAAAAAGTCGGTCCCGGTTGTTGTCAAATTGATAGCAGTCGTTAAGCCATGTCAGAGACCTACGGGCGGCTTGAACAACTCTTGACAACAGGTTGGCCACTAACCACACGAAAAGAAGAAGATTTTTATAATATGTTATAAAAATATCTGTGATATGAGAAACGTAATAATAATAATAATATTTTTTTATTTGATAAATAAACGTTTACAAAACAATTAATCAATTATTTAGATCTAGAATTTTAAGGAGCTCAAAGCACAGCGTTGTGTAATACTCATATCCATATACATACTTCCGAAAGAAGGTAGGAAGACATGCACATATCGCACCCTTAAATAAAACAGAGACTTATCTCAATATTTTGGATTAAACAAATTTGAACTCTATTGCAAAGATTTAACACAAATATAATATTAGAATTTAACATTTACAATTAGAGTTCAAATTGCCTTACTTTCAAATTTCGAGTAAGTCGCTGTTTTATTAAGAGTGCGATATATCATCCATATATCGCTAGCTCAAGGTAGCCTCTAGGTATTGCTGTAGTTAGTTAAAGTCAAAGTAAAAAATCATTTATTCATTTAGGTCACAAAGTAACACTTATGAACGTCAAAAGTTAAATATAAATACTCAATGAAACTTTACTATCGCGCTCTTAAACCTCGATCTCCAAGATTGGTTGTATGCATAACCGTAAACTAAAGTTACAGATCCAACTAGGTTACATGGTATTTTCTGTAACAAGGTTACATAAAATACACTCGTATTCAGATCAAATAATTCAGGGTTTCTGAATCCGGCACTATATTTTTCATAAATGTTGCTTTGTTTATTCGAGGTTAAAGCAAAACCTAAACTAATATAAATGCATAAAAAACCGTTACAGTTGCCAGTAACGAATATATTTGTATGTAATACTTTCAGCGGATGGCGCGTCAGATACGGACAGTAGTACGGGCGACGACCATCCCTCGCTTCACAACAAACCTGTCGACGCCAACTGCAACGAGAAGTCAACGGAACAAACCAATGGCGGATGGCAAGTGAGTTCAGTATACCAGATATTTAAAACTTTTTCATATAACTGAGGTAGCAAACAAACTTAAGGCCTTTAAGCCTTATTCCTTAGCAAGTGGCCTAAAGATGAATGCAGTAACGCTCAGGACATACCTCATGCGTTGCTGAAAAACTAGAGCAACGATCACACTGGTACCTCCTCACAGTCAAACGCCTCAAGAAGCCTGGCAACCCTATCCACTATAGACAACCCTATCCACCATAGAGAAATATACAACACTTTTTGACACCGCCCATTTTAAGAGGGGGTACTTGCCCAGCCAGCCCGCATACGAAATCTAATTTTAGAGTTCAAAAAAACTTTAAACAACATCTTTGTCCATCCGTCCGTCCGTCTGTCTGTTACACAACTTTCAACTCAAGAACCGTAAGAGCTAGAGACTCGCGGTTGACCTTTGACCTCTGGTCACGTGATACCATGTTTTCGAACTCTAAGATTTACGGCAATTCATGGCCGTTTCTCACTTGTTTAAGTGGTGTTTCGACCGTGGCATATGATGATATTTACGTCTAGTATTAGATTAATAGACTTTTATTGAAATCCATATCTGATGGTATCTTATGTTTGTGTTTCCAGAGCGCATGGACTGATGGTGAGGAGAACAGTAGACCGGGCAGTGCCACGGGATCCGTCCGGGGGTCGCGGCCCCCTTCTGTTGCGTCTGATAGACCTACTGAAATTACTAAGGAATGGGTTGATGTTATATCAGGTATGGTAACGAAATCTTTCTTAATCCCTTGTTTGTAAAGGTTACTAGCAGTTTGGGTTAGGTTAGGCGAAGCTAGAATGCTTGTGTTAGGACGTCACGTCAGTAGTGCAATGGGTGGGATTCGAACTCGCGACCTCACGATCGCAAGTCCAATGCCTTATCCATTGGGCTACCGCCGCTCTGTCAAGTCTTGAAATAATAATAATATCAGACCTATATTAAACTGTTCCACTGCTGGGCACAGGCCTCTTCTCAGTAGTGTCCCATAGTCCACCACGCTGACCTAGTGCGGGTTGGCAGACTTTACATAACTTCGAGAACATTATGGAGAACTCAGACATGAAGGTTCCGTCACGATGTTTTCCTTCATCGTTAAAGCGAGCGATAATTAAACTATTTAATACGCACATAACATAGAAAAGTCAGAGATGCGCGCCTTGGGATCGGACTCAAGAAGTCTGAGTGGAAGTAGAACTGTCTCCTACTCGGCTATCGCTGCTATTTACTATATTTGACTAGCTGACCCGCGCAACTTGGTCTGCTTCACATAAGAGAATTTTACCCGTTTTTGTCGTAGCGTGATGTTATAGCCTTCCTCGATAAATAGGTTATAAGAATTTTTCAATTCGAACCAGTAGTACCTGAGATTAGCGCGCTCAACCAAACAAACAAACTGATAAGCTTTATATTAATACGTGAAGCAAAAACTTTGTACTTCTCTTTACAAAAATTGCGCGGACGGAGGAGTATGAAATTTGGCACAGTTAAAGATATGGAGAAGGAGGGGCGAATCCTAATATTTATATAAAATATGCATTAAATTAATAAAAAAACACTACACGCACACAACCATGCATTTAACACACGTAGTCGAAGCGCGTAACTATGGTTACATATATCAATATATAATGACATAATATCAGCAATATCTCACAGGCAAACTTTGCTCGAACTTCGAGCACTAGGCGACCGCTAGTTTGTATAGATATAGTTTAATGAAAATTTATATCAAATACTGTTTGTTTAGTTAGGAGTTATGGTGTTACATTTGTGTACCAGTTAAGCGGCAGTAGATATTGGACATGCGATCCGAAGGCCGTGGTTTCGATCACACCAACTATTGCACGACTTACATGCAGTCACTTTTAAACTTTTAAACGTTGCATGATATGTGTAAAATTGTTACGGGGAGTAATGCGATCATGCATGTTATTTACCCATATGTGCTTGACGTATCGAAACAGTTTTGTTACTAAGTGAGTAAGCTTCCTATTAAATTTTGAAGTAGCTCCTCAATCCATATAACAATAATATCAGCCCTGTATTAAACTGTCCTACTGCTGGATACGAGCCTTTTCTCATTGTGAGAAGGGTTAGGCCATAGTCCACCACGCTGGCCTAGCGTGGGTTGGCAGACTTCACATATCTTCGAGAACATTATGGAGAACTCTCAGACATGCATGCATGGTTTTCGCCCGATGTTTTCCTTCACCGTTAAAGCGATGAAAATTAAATATTTAATACGCACATAACTTTGCAAAGTCAGAGATGCGAGCATTGGGATCGAACTCGAAACCTCTGCGTGGCAGTCCAACGGTTTCCCACTAGGCTATCGTAGCTCCATATGGACATGATCAAATTGCAACGGCAGAAGTCACCAGCTTATTTTAGCTTTTGATCAGGCTAGGTGCAACCTGGTTGAAATGTCAAGCATCCAAACGTAGAAGTATATAGGTATGATCGTGAACTTAATTCTTACACAATCATTTGAATACTAAAATTTGTATTTTCTTTCAGTGCCTCTAATGATGGGATACGTGACGAGATATGTATTTGGGACGGATAAACTACGACCGGGTGCTTTTGAAGTAAGTGTGTTAATATATGTAATACTAGATATTGCTCGCGGCTTCGCTCGCATAAGTGCAGGTTATGTAAATTTTCTATCCCTCGGAAACAATACTTTTTTTGGATTAAAGGTATGACCTAAGTTTTTTTCTGTATCCCTGACAACGTGTATAGGAAAGTTCATGATGTTCGGTAGAGTAGTTAAGGCGTGAAAGCGTATCAAACAAATCCACATTCGTATTAAATATATAAGTTATATATGCCTCGATGTAGCAGCGCTAGTGTCTACATCAGCTGTGCATGAAGTCTCGGAATTCGAAAACCGGATTGGATTTATCTGTTAAGAAATTCTTGGAAGCAGAACCTACTGAGTCTAACACTGTCCGGTAAGCGACAGTAGGGTCAAACCCTACTTATAACTTAAAACCATACAATACATGTCCAACCGGGACTTACAGTAGTCGCATTTCTCTTCCCACAAAAATGATTAATTTACATATAATACAAAAATCCTAACAAATATTGTAGCTAGCTTCACATAAGAGAATTTTCCCCGTTTTTTGCAACATTTTCATTGATGCTCCACTCCTATTGGTCGTTGCGTGATCAAACAAACAAACTCTTTAGCTTTATAATCTATACTAATATTATAAAGCTGAAGATTTTGTTTGTTTGTTTGGTTGAACGCACTAATCTCAGGAACTACTGGTCTGAATTGAAAAATTATTTTAGTGTTAAACGATTGCCTATTTATCGAGCAAGGCTATAGATAACCTATTTATCGAGTTTATCTCGATAAATAGGCTATCTATAGCCTTGCTCGATAGCAAGGCTATAGGCTATATAGCATCACGCTACGACCCACGGGAGCGGCGCAGTAATGATAAAGGCGGGTGAAACCGCGGGCACATCTAGTATACTAATAATGGACATTAGTAGAGAGACAGGGAAAGGAATTTTCAGAATAAATATTCGCCCTCTCGCTCCCGGCCGTGGTTGAATCTATAGTCCAGAACAAGAGGTGGAAAGCCGTCGCCTCCTGTGAGGAAGTCATGTCCATCAAGGAGGCGGGGGAGCGGAATAGGGTGCGCTTAAGTCCTCTCCCCAACCGCAGAACTGGGCGCCGGGGGCGTGAGATGACCTCCAGCCACCCTGAGGTTTGACCTGGGGTTGTGGGACGCAACCCACAAGCCGCAGCGCCACAGGGCCTGTCCGCTATCTGATCAGCACCAGTCCTGAGAGGTGGCGTGCGTGTTCCGACGCGCGCCTCTATGTCGTGTGTCCGTCCCCCCTTCAAAGGGGGACAGTCTTGTTGTTTAGTGGCCTACCGTTTCATACGGCGGGTCGTAACCTCGGCGGGGTCGCGACTGCATATGAAAGTGATTCGCGCGGCCCCGCCGCCCGATTGCGGTTTTGTCAAGGAACACCGTGATAGGTTTAGTCGGTTTTACCGGCAGGTCCATAATCATCATTACCATCTTTCTTTGCCCCGGTGAGTCCAACATAACCATCCGCCCGCCCCTGCCTAGGGGGGCGCGTCAATGCATTCCCACGAGAAATAAAAGAAGACAAACCATACATACATCAATGTTAATAAATTTGCTAAATATAAGAAACTAGAGCTTTTGCCTACGGCTTTGCTCGCGTAAAAGTAAGTTAAGTTAAACATAACTTAAATATTATGAATGATTTTTTATTTATTGAGTACAAACAAAAAATCATTCATAATATTATCTATTCTAATATTATCAATATAATAAAAAGACATGTAATCAATTATTATAATTAAAAACACAATAAACCAACAGAAAATTGGTGTTTCTACATTTGGTAAAGTTGTATTTTACAATATTCGTGGTAGTGACAGATACATTATGCACAAATATAGAAGAAAGCACAAACATAATTATTATAAAGAAAATTAAATCTTACTAATCTCTACTAATATTATATATGCGAAAGTAACTCTGTTTGTCTGTCTGTCTGTTACGCTTTCACGCCTAAACCACTGAACCGATATTGATGAAATTTGGTACAGCGGTAAAGTAGACCTTGGGATCTTTGTTAAGGTCACATAGGCTACCTTTTAATTCTTACTAATATTATAAATTCGAAAGTAACTCTGTCTGTCTGTTACCTTTTCACGGTTAAACCACTCAACCGATTTAGATGAAATTTGGTACAGATATAGTTTAAAACCTGAGGAGGGACGTAGGCTACAATTTATTGATATAGGTATTACGCGGGCGGAGCCGCACGCAATAGCTAGTAGTAGAATACATAGATGCGAATATGAATTTGTTTGTTTGCTTGTCACGCTTTCACGCTTTAACTACTCTACCGATTGTCATAAAATTTCGCATACACTTTGTCAGGTGTACAGATAAGGAGAATAATTTTGCAGTTTTGCTACTTTGTGTTGTACAAAAATGTCCGTTAGTTCAGGAAATTTGAGTGTATTTGGAAATCGTAACACTACACTGGCATATTTACTAAAGTTGTCTTAGCATTGAGTGTGTCCCCTCCCCCGCAGGTGCGCGGCGCGCGTGCGTCGCTGTCGACGGGCGTCATCCACGCCGAGGACCCCGCCGCGCTGTCGCACTGGCTCAAGGCCATCTCCGACAACATCGTCGGCCTCACCAACCTGCAGGTACGTACACACACACACACACACACGCACACGCACATTCGCACATACACATCACACGCACATACACATTAAACACATTGACACACACACACGCATACACATTAAACACATTGACACACACACACGCATACACATTAAACACTGACTTACACATTACACTCAAACATCTACACATAAACACACACATACACCTAGACACGCAATAAAAAAACAAAATACTTCGCCATTCATTAGCGACCTTTTAAAATATTGTTACTGTTTAAGTCTTAGTTGCACGATTTATTATAAAGGCAGTTTTAAAGGAGCCTTATTTTACTGCAATATGTGGTCGCAATGTTCTCAAATATAGCTGGGCCAATTCAAAAACAACTGAGTACGTCGGTCTTAACACACACATTGTGTAAATAACGAAATATTGCTATTAGCTATTCACATCGACAATAATTATTTTATTATAATAAAAATTTATTGCAACAGTGAAACATAAAAATAGATACAAAACAGATTTATAATAGCAACCATAAAATGTAAATACAAAATATTCATATATGCACGTATGAACAGTAATATTATACAACATATACCAGAATATGGAGAGACATGGCGCTGGTTTTAATTGCTGAACCCTATAGTAATTGTAACTGGATACAAGACACAGATATGCTGATATAAAAAAGTGGCTGTGAGTTTCTTGCAGTTTTCTTTCCATACGCCTTTTCTTGAACCTAGCATCTAACTTAAATGTAGCTTCAGTAACTAAGTAAACTCCCAACCAATATACTTTGATGTTCGTTTGTATTATATGTTGCAGTTATTGTTAATGTTATCGCTAACGGTAATTTATCAGTAACCATAGCGCCTTTGGTGTATCTTCTCATCCTAAAACTATAAAAATATTGTTTATTACCAGATGAAGCTGTTCAACCGTCACTTGGTCGTGGGAGAGCGCATTGAGTACATGGGATGGGTGCACGAAGGTGTTGTGCAGGCTCAGCAGCCGTGGCAGACGTACCGGCCCAAGTTCCTCGTGCTGAAAGGCACTGATGTCATGCTCTTTGATGTACCACCGGTAAGTATATTCAGATTTACATATGTATATAGTAAAGCTAAAAAATATATGCTAACGACACATGGACACATTTTAGGTATCTGTGTTCGTGCGCGTTTGCGTGTGTGTGTGTGCGCGTGTGCGTGTGAGTGTGTGTGTGCATGTGAGTGTGTGTGTGCATGTGAGTGTGTGCGTGAGTGTGTGTGTGCGTGAGTGTGTGGGTGCGTGTGAGTGTGACAGCGTGTGTGCGTGTGTGTGTGTGTGTGTGTGTGTGTGTGCGTGTGTGTGTGTGTGTGTGTGAGTGCGTGTGTGCGTGTGAGTGTGAGTGTGAGAGCGTGTGTGCGTATGTGCGTGTGTGTGTGTGTGTGTGTGTGTGTGTGTGTGTGTGTGTGCGTGCGTGTGTGTGTGTGTGTGCGTGCGTGTGTGTGTGTGTGCGTGTGTGTGTGTGTGTGTATGCGCGTGTGCGCGTGCGTGTGCGTATGTTTGTTTGTGTGTGGTTATTTCAAAACGAGTCGGACGAATGTATTGTCTACGTTGTGTGAATTCGTCATTTTTCGCTGGTTGTATTAAGACGATTCTGTTTCTATTTAATATGGTAAAGAGGTGCGTAGTACAATCGTAAGGTATCCAATTTACAGTTAAAAAACAGTTCTTAAGATATGAATATTATATCTTAGCCTAATATCATATTATTAAAATTTCTTTGACATATTCCCATGCTCAACTCTCATACAGATATGTCACGTTTTGTAAATCTATATTTTAAATGGATAAATATCTGGTATCAGATTTTGTCATTAGGTCAGACAAGTGTGCCACTTGTGTATATAGCATGAACTCTAGAAAGGTACTGTCCTTGTGCCTATCCTTTAGCACTGGCTAACACACGAATATTCAACATAGTAATGAGCGCATAACAGCTAGTAATTTATAATAAGTACGTACTAATTCTTTATTTCAGATGAACATCACCGAACTAGCGAAATGTCCAGAAACTCTAAAAGTTTACCAAACAATGTTCCGGACAGTTAAAGAGAGTGAGACTGTGGACTGGAGACAACACTGTTTCCTAGTCCAGTCTAGCGCAGCGGGGCCTCCAGGGGCCAATGCGCCGGGGCCGCGGTACTTTAGTGCGGAGACGAGACAAGATTTATTGAGAGTGGAGGCCGCGTGGACTGCGAACATTGTCAATTCTGTTATACGACTTGGGGTGAGTACCATGCTATACAGGCTGATTGGTAAAAGACTGGATATATGGAAGGAGGGTATTCAGTACTCGATTCTGGAAAAGAATACCTAAAAAAAATTGGTATTATAATATAATATAATTTGACCTAGTTATCCAATAAAAACTCAATGTGCGGACACTCATGCGCATATATACCAAAGCTAAACAAAACTTCTGCCCCGTATAAATGTTTTCCTTGCAGGTTAAAATTTTTTTATACGTTTTGTCTGACCATAAATTATCATGTTCTTAAGTATATACAATGTTTAACCAGTCACACTGTATATATGTGATACTAGATACCGTTTTATTTAATTTTTTTCGTTTTTTTCGCGTAAATGTAGATTTGATTAGTGAAGTAACAGTACTTTTTTCTGGATGAAGGGTGGGTACCCTATGTCCTATTCTGTACCCCCTGACATCGTGTACGAAATTTCATGATGATCGGTTGATTAGTTAGGCGTGAAAACATAACAAACAATCAAACTAAAGCGGCTAAAACGCTGGACCAATTGGGATGGGTTTGGTAGCAGTTAAACGTCATATTTTTAGATTACATCCCAATTTCACGTGTGGCTCACGACTCCGCAAGTCTGGAAAACATTTAAATTAACTTGTTCACCTATTTATAAATAGTTCTATTATTAAGTCAGCATCTGCACTAGGAATTATATTTAAAAAGGAATTTACAAAAGTTTACACAAAGCATAAAGAAAACTACCGATTATTGTATTTAATAGAACTTATATTAGTAAATACATTACAACTTCTTATTTAAAACAAATTAAATTAAATTTATGCTTACACACACTTGGCAATGCCTACGTGAAATAAAACGTTTATTCTTTAACATCTTAATAATATAATAATAATAATATCAGACCTATATTAAACTGTCCCACTGCTGGCACGGGCCTCTTCTCAGTATGAGAAGGGTCAGGCCATAGTCCACCACGCTGGCCTAGTGCGGATTGGCAGACTTCACATATCTTCGAGAACATTATGCAAATCTCTCAGACATGTAGGTTTCCTCACTATGTTTTACCTTCACCGTTAAAGTGAGCGATAATTTACTATTTAATACGCACATAACTTCGAAAAGTTAGAGATGCGCGCATTGGGGTCGAACTCGAGACCTCTGCGTGGCAGTCCAACGGTTTCCCACTAGGCTATCGCTGCTATAAATTAAATGTCACTCTCGGAACAAATAAATTAGCCCTCTGCTGAAAGCATTATCTTTTTAAGTAATAGGTACGTATATAGTAGGTAGTGGTAGACAGAATTTATGCGTAATTAATAAATAATAAAAAAAAGTCCGTTAGCGTTTGCACTCTTTGTTCATATAAACACTCCACACACATCTTACACGCAATATGCTTAAGACTGCGCCGAGCGTAAGATATAATGACAGAGCTAGTGCGGCGCATATTCAAATCGGCGCGCGGCCGCCATAGTTAAATTATATGGAGGATTTGAAGTGCTTTTTTGATAAATATGTATCTTTATTGTCAACCAACAACTTAAATATTTAGGACGGACAAATTGTATTATAACTATTTCTGTTTCGTTTAAGCTGTAAAATAGGATAGATTTCTACTGTTATAATCTAAAAATCACGTAACACGAGCTTACGTTCTTGCATTTTGCAAATTTACGTAATTTTGTAGGCGAAAATATTAAATATTTTAAGTTTTTTACACGGAGTAATTGTAAACACATTCATTGTTATAGTAAATGTATATTTTATATTTGTATTAAACAAAAAGTGTTGATTTTATTCATTTAACTGTGACCGTCTGTTTTGGCACATTTTGCTCGCCACAGTCTTAAGATTAGTACAGAGTTTAGTCTTTATGTTGAGTCAGCTAATTTGTTATTAAAATTTGCCGACGCACGCTCGATGTCACCAGTGACGTAGTTGGCTTTAAACATGGTACATATTATTACGTCTATACCTTAAAGTGGTAGGCAGACGCGTATAAGACTGCCTGTTCATTAAAGCGGAGCGAGGCTGCGGAGGATTGCATAAAATCTGCGCTCCGCTCCAGTATGCAATCCTATTGGTTAATATTTCTTCGTTTCTTCGCTCCGTAGCCCCGCTCCGCTTCAATGGATAGGCAGCCTTACACCTACATTTCGCCAGTTATGGTTTTCTCATGTAACAGTCAGAGCCTGGCACAGTTCCAGCCTCAGTGGTGTTATTAAGAATTTCTTAACAGAAAAAGTCCATTATTGTTAACCGTCTCAGGAATTCAGTAGATTGAATCAGCAACAATTTTAGTATTACTTTCGCCCACGTGGTATACATCGAACTGAAAGCCTGTCGTTATATAGCATGTCTTTACCGCAGTCATTTTCCGATTTATGGGTTTGGTTTTACGAACTCGACTGCTGAAATAAAAGTCGTCTTCGTTTACGCTGATTGGCAGCTTGTCTGAGTACTGCGGCGCGTTTGTTTATGTTCGTACCTTCCATCATGCGTTTGAGGTGAGGGTACGGCTGCAGACATACTGCGAACTCTTTACTGTCCATTCTGGGAAATATAGAGGGTATTTTCATGTTCAGATATATGCGTTCGCATAAAGTACCGATTTTAATTGTGTGCGCTTTATCAGAGTAAAATTTACTTGCAGTTGCTCGTTATCTACATTACGGTTTTTTTTGTTTACTCTGGCCATGTGATTTTTCCCATGTCATTGCAATTGACTAATAATTCTCGAGATTGCATGTAGTCCGGGAGGTACCGTTGCATTTTAGGTAGTGTTTTTACGCCGATCGCTTCCCATCTTTTTCAATAGTTCTCAAATGAATAAAAAGTGAACCAAGCGTCAGCTGGCGCACCCGCAATGGGCACCCGCAGTTCGAACAAGATGAAGAGAACGGTTTCACAGAGGACAGTTTTGATGATGATTCATCAGAAAACGATTATGATATAAGTTCTCAATTTCTATATTTCTATTTCTTACATTTATGTTACCTTTATTTTAGTTTTTATATATGTTTTCGTATCATATTGTTTTACACATTTTATCTACTTCTCAAGATGATCAATTTATTTTTACTATATCGGTTGAAATAACGACAATATGATAATTTAATAGTTACGTTTGCGATAACTATTAGTCAGCTGGGTGCGGGCAGAGGAATTTTGTCAGCTGAACCCTGAAAAATACTGTGCATTGCTCGAATAATCTGTATCTTTACTGCGTTAGCTGACGGTCTTTCCACCGCTACACACGCAGCTGATTGTTGTTTTCGTACTTTTAATTATTTAAACAATCACCTAGTTAAATTTCATCCGGCGTAACTTTAACTTTATTTTACGTGTTTATTTACAAGTATATACGAGCAGTTGACGCATAATCCCCCTTCACGATGCAGCTGACGATATTTTTTCAGCTCAGTATGCTGTCAACTATTTATGAAAAAGGTTTCAGCCGGCGTACAATTACTTTATTTTTTTATTATTTCTTACCTCTTTCGCAGCCTCCCACACCGACACGCACCGCTACTTTAGCAGCTGACGGTCGGTTTACTTATTAGTCATATAAGATCAACTATGGATGTTAACACCAGCCGGCTTACTATGACTTTTGTATTTGCAACGCTACCTCTCGGACCAATAGATGTCTAGTGATTTAAATGATGAGCTCTCACCACTGCCGTTGTGCCAAGTATTGTGGGTTCGAATTACACATGGAACATAAAAATTGTGTGATCCATGAAAAGTTGTTCTGAGTCTGTTCTTGAATCTGTTGCGTTAAATGTCTTTAAATTCACCCGCATTACCGACATCATTTCCGTTATTCCTAGTGTTGTATTTAAATAGAAATGTAAAATAAAATATTAGAAAGTAACTTACACGTACATCTCGGTGATCTCGAGAGCTGTTATGGTAGCGGTCCGCAGTATCCCTGGGTGTAGCAATGAGTTCTCGCCAAAGAACGCGCCATCACGTAAATGTGCCACCTACAGCATACAGCATTGAAATATTATTAAAGTTCATTATAACTATGTTCTTAAAATTATTAAAGGAACATCTATAACGCATACTAACGGCCATTATGGGACTGAACTAAACCCTGTTTCTATAAGATGACTGTCTCGTTACTTTACGAAAATACTTAAAAATATTGATATATAATGATAAAGGAATAGAGTCTAGATGCCGGTGTCTGTAGGCCGATAGATGAATTGACTGACTGGAATTTACCAGACTCCTTTGTTAGTCCCGTGGCATAAGTTTGCGCTAATGCTTGAAGTCAATCATAAGATTCTAGGATTACAAGTTCGGGCAGTGATATTTGTATTTTGTTCTTTACATTTACAGTCGGTTTCAAAAGGCTCGCTCTGTGTTATGCGGGTCTTAAAACAGGGCAGGCGATATGTAGGTGTAATACACCGCTATTTCTCCCTTTATGGATAAATGGGCGTATATTTGTATGTACATTCTCAGTATCAACACAGCCTCGGCAAGCACCATACTAGATGGCATAGGCTGGACCTTTTGGTAATTATACGCTATAATCTAAGAATATTAAACAAACCTCTCGCCCCAGTGCATTTATAACGGCTACAGTTCCTGACGATATCAAATGTATTGATGATGCAGGCATGCCGAATTTCACTATAACCTAAAAATAAATATATCTTAATAAAATAAATGTAGATACATTGTACATAATCGTGTAAAACTGAGACTGAGCTTACGTACTAAAAAATAATATTAATTTAGGTACAAATTCAGAAATGCTACTTAAGAGTAACTTTGGCGTTCATAAATGTTTAACACCAACTTTGATTTCCTTTTTTAATGTACATTTATACAAGAAAGCAAGAGCATATAACTTATAGGAGGAACTTACCTCACCGGGCATAAACAACACTCTTTTTAAGTTGAACACTATAGAGTTTATCACCGCAACAGGCATATCTTGAAACATAGGCACGTTCATGACCAATCCTCTGCAACAATGCAGGTTAATATCCTGTTTGATCTGTTCATTTATTGTATTCTGTATTTCAGCTTCATTAAAATAATGACCATTGAACTTATAGTTTAGGAACAACTTTATTTTCCTCTGTAAAAACGAAGACAATCTCATCAGACTCATGTTCTCCTCCAATTGTTTATACTTGCCCTTGAATAAATAAGTATCGAACTGCCAGTATATAGTCAAACGCAGTAATTCAGCGAACGCATACGTCACGAAAATGAGTCCAACTAATCTCATGCTGGATGATAGCGCAAAATCTGGCAGGAAATGTTGATCCAGCGGAATGTAGTACCCAGCTCCAATACATAAGCCACATACTAAATAAAGATTTGTGGTGTACTTCTGGTATATATTAAACAAACGAGTTCCCGGACGTGGCTGTACGTTGAAGCCTGGCAGCCATTCAGCAAAAGCCTTATTCTCCAATGTGTAGAAGTGGTAACACAGGTTCGGTACTTGATAATGAACATATGTCATCCAATGTAAGAACATGATAGAAATGATGCTGACTTTGATGGCAACGTAGGTGATGTATGACATCTTGAACTGATATGTGACATTCTTCCATTGATCGCTTATCGATAATATTCTAAGAAGTTTAAAGACGAACATTGCTGTATGACTCGGGTATTCGCAGTTTTCGAACGGTCTTATTAATTGTAGTGGCAGTGATCCTATGAGGTTCGTAATAAAATAGGTCTTGAGGTAGTGAATGGCGATAAGGTCGGGTTCCAAAATGATAAATTTTTGTTCCTTATCGACATAACCAGTGACGAAACCTGAGCAAGCATGGAGGAACATGAGGGCGTCCGTGAACAGAATAAAAGGGTCGTAATAATCCGGGCCTGGAAACAAAAGTAACTTAGTATCTATAAAAAAATAGAGCTCCAATAATAGAAGAATATTAACGTGTTTAGTACAAAAGTTGAAGTAAAATGTTTCTGTTCCCCTGACAACGTGTATGCGAAATTTAATTAGAGTCGGTGAAGTAGTAAGGCGTGAAAGCGTAACAAAAATTCATATTCACATTTATAGTATTAGTTAATAGATGCATTAAATAGAATGAAATTGATTGACTGAAATTGAAAACGCACACACACATGAGCACATGCTTTTTATCAACTTTCAACACGACAATACATATTGTCGTAGTGAAAGGCTGTATGCACCGAGTCTTAGGGTGCCCTTCGATGATATATTATGTCCGAGGGAGACAAGCCATAAGTGCGATCAAGCTAAGCTACGAGCTGCCGCGCTAAATGATGACTTTCGAAGAATGCCTTACACTTACATTTAAAAAGTTAATGTATAAGTGAAATAGTAAATTATAAAATATACTCACATTGATAAAACACCTGGAACGGCATGTATATATATGCAGCAAAGATAACTATCAGCTGTATACAATCCCAGTAAAACTTGATAGGGCTGTAGGGATGCCATATAAACCAGCCGATTTTAGAATGTCTCTCGCACTCCATCCGATGTCGTTTGAGGCTCCGGATATACTGCACTGTACCGCAGTGCCACTCGCATGGCAGAGTTAACATGCATAGTTTACTTAACTAGTAGAAGTATCAAAGAAAATGTATTATGTTAGTAAATGACATTATTTTTCGCTACATAGTGTACCTCGAAATTATTTTTAAGAAAATCAGTTATAATTTCAATGCTCATTTTGAATTATAATATTATAATAATATCAGCCCTGTAACTAAACCACTGCTAGGCAACAGTCTCTTATCAATATGAGAAGGGTTAGGCCATAGTCCACCACGCTGGCCTAGTCCAGTTTGGTACTCTCATAATAATATCTACGAGAACATTATACATATATATTATTTAAATTATATGATATATTTAGGTACCTATGTATATATTATGTAAATATCATTACTGTTGTGTTATTCTTTAGTTTATCTACATGTATATTTCTAATGCTATTGTATGCGTATGCACCTGCGTCTTTTTATCTCTGCATTACCCCACGGTTGACTGGTAGAGAATGCCTTTGGCATTAAGTCCGCCAATGTATTGTTTTGTGCATGAAGTTTTAAATAAATAATAAATAAAATTATGAGAACTCTCAGCCAAAATTATGAGAACTCTCAGACATGTAAGTTTTCTCATGACATTTTTCTTTACCTTTAAAGCAAGCTCTTGCAACCATACAGTAAGATAGCATTCAACTATTAATGTTTTAAAATATGGCAGACATAATTTCACCTAGCGATCTATATGCTACTGCCGTTTGATAGGGAGTATGCAAGCCCATACCGACTTGGTAATATGCAGCCATAGCCTAGTGGGATATTGTTAGACTGTAAAAAAATCTTCAAACCTGTCTCCGGAAGAAAGTGGCAGTAGGGTGCATATTGAGCTGGATGCTCTTCTTTAACATGCACACATGTTTTTCTGAAGCATACATTCTTTACAAATTGCCTTGATACCACCCACTAAAACTTAGTTTATTTTATAATTTCTGACTTGATTTTTCATTAAACGTACTTAATGACAATTGACACGTCAAATCGATAATAGTATAAAAAGTATGCTTAAGTAATTCTAATTTGTACTGTGAGGTTTTATGTTTTATTTTTAATTATATGTGAAACACTAAAACTTACGTACATGTTATTATCCTAATTCCATAATTTTAAGTTAAAGCATGTAAAGCAACGAAGAAGGCACTGAAACCTGTAAATACAGGTTTGCATGCCTATCTCTGAGTCAAGAGCTTCTTATATTTTCGTAATTTCAATGTAATATATCCAAATAAGAAATTTATAATTATTTTCTCTTAAGACAAATAGTTTTCCACATATTGCATTAGAAAAATACCCGGCCTTTTATTATTATGTTTCAAAACGTAAAAGATATAACATTTCGATAGACTGTTAGTACGCAAGTTCAAACCATTTATTTTACCGGATAGAAATCCATACTTGACGTACAGATTGAACACTGTAAACTAAGCCCGTAAATAGAAAATGATATGTGACCGGCTTCTGAAAGGACTCCAAACAAAATATAGGAAATGCAACGTTAGGAATAGATATTATTTAATAATAATAATATCAGCCATGTATTAAACAGTCCCACTACTGGGCACGGGCCTCTTCTCACTATGAGAAGGGTTAGGCCATAGTCCACCACGCTGGCCTAGTGCGGGTTGGCAGACTTTACATATATTCGAGAACGTTATGGAGAACTCTCAAATATTATTTAAATAAGTTAATTAAAAATCCCTATTTTCTTCATCTATATCAATAGAAAATTAAATTAAGTCATTTATCGCACTAAGATTAATTCCTGTGTCGCGGTGGACTTTACAAATATTCAAGCAACAAAAACAAAGAACACCCAGAGTCAGAACTACCATTTGTGGAAGTCACAATTTTTTCCCAACTTCTGAAATTTGTGGAAGTTACAAATTTCCAACGCAGTGGTGACGCATTCAATTAAACTGCAAACGTGCAGACACTGCAATATATATGCATATCTTATCAGACCCATGCGACTCCTAATGTTAGATGGTGTACAAAAATTAATTAATATAATTTTTGATTGAAGACAACAACACAATGAAGACATGTTTTCTTTTATCCACAGAAAAAAACGTTCACAGTAGTACATCTTGGAAGAGCAGCAGGATTGACGTTAGACTGGTCGGCAGGATTCTCGCTTAGTGAAGGCACGCCCGGCGCCAAGCCTGTGTGGGCATACAGGTATATAATAATTGTGCTAGACTACTTATTAATTCTACGAGTAGTGGCCAGCTGAAAAACAGCGTATAGTTCTGATGCTGTCCATGATTTTTCTTTTCAATATTTAATTACTCCCTGCTTCATTTTATTACAATTTTAGAATTTTAACTTGTCGAATATTTACTTAAAGTAATTTTGTGTAATTAATTTTACTGAGCTGGTTCTCTTATCGTACATATTGGCTATGTTTATTAATGTGTGGGAAAATTGAAAACGTTTATATGGTTATTTATCTTTTACATCGATTGCCTCGCTGCTCGAATGACCCGAACTGCTAGCTGCACTGGTATTGCATAACTTGAGTAGTCACTTAACCAGTACGCTGCGTAAGGTATTGCAGGTTTGATCTCTAAACAAGACTAAAATTTGTTTATACCGCAAATAACTGTTTTAAAGCTCCATCAACAGTCCAAAATCTAGAAGACTGTTACAAGGAACACTAAGAAGTTAATAGAGTAGTTTCCTATGTTTGATTTTGTGTACATTGATTGATTTGTTTAAATGTGTGTACACTCTTTACATACAAGATCCAATAGCAATCAAAATAAATCTTTTTGTGCAAATAGTATCAATATTGGTTGCAAAATAAGGGAGTAATAAATATTCTTAATATGGATCTAAGAAAGAGTGTGGGGATATCCCGCTATCTCCCTCGGACAGATGCATTTAAATAGCGGTTACGTCACAGTTTGTATCGTGCATTCTATTTCTGTCAATTATTCCTTATGCCAGATTTAACACGCTTACAATTTATAATTTGGGTAATATAACTATTTGAATAAAATAATAAAAAAATATGAGTCATCTACTCTATTGTAATTCACTTTTCAGATTTTCTCAACTCAGAGGGTCAAGCGACGACGGCAAATCGAAATTAAAATTACACTTCCAAGACGCAGAGACTAAAGTCATTGAGACTAAGGTAAGAAGCTGGAATATTAATATCTTACAATATTAAACAGTTAAGACAAAGTGTATCAAGGCACGAATTGTTGAAGTTAATATACAAGAGTGACTGGCACGCGAAATATTACGCGACTGGTATACTCAAAGAAGGCAACTCATTATATATTCTCATTATTATACCGATGTGCTTGCCCATTGCAGGGTCAATAATCCCATGGTATAAGTTATAAGGACGTTCGAATATACTGTGTGATTTTTGCCTGACAGAATAACGAAAATGATTGTTACATGCAGCTAATTTCTTACACTCAATCAAATTAAATCTTAAATAATCTGTGTCATAAAACTATTTTACTCATTTGATAAAAAAAAGCAGTCTTACCTTGCGCTAGTTAAGTCAAAAGATCCGTATTATATTATTATAGGAGAGTTATTTCGTATTGAGATTATGGATTACATTAATTATTTTGTTATTTTACATGATTTGATACGTTTACCATAGTCTTGCTTACACTTAATCAAATCAAATCTTAATATATCTGTGTCATACAGCGCATCAGGGATGTTCGCAGACGCTCAAGTCAATTGTTTCTTTACGATTATGCGAAAGAGGTGTGCGTCTCTGGTGTGCAGGGTGCGGGGTAGCCCCAATAGCATTCTAAGCATGATTGCTGGTCGGTTGGACTGTATATACGTGAATCGATGCGGTGCCATCTCTCACGGAATGGTACAGCGGTGAGTCGCGTGTATGCGGTCCAGCCGACTAGTTAACTAACTATTAAATTATAATAATAGTTAGTTTCAGTTTTCTTATTATTGTCACACTAACATAGTTTGTAAGTTATACTAACAATTGAATTATATTATGGGTCCTAGTTACTCGAATAAATGAAATTTATTATTATTATTATTATTATACAGCAAAATTATTTGATGATTGAAAAAAAGTTAAATGCAAACTTATCAATCTTACCTTACGCCAGTTAAGTCATAATATAAAGATTCGTTTTATTATATTAGTGTTTTCCCATTAATATTTCAGGAACTAGAATGTCAGATCCTGCAGAGTTTGTTGTTCTGCATGCACGCGTTCTTAACAGCGAAAGTGGCATCCGTGGACCCAGCGTTCCTCGCATCCATTCAGCAGTCCAATTAGACACGTACGGTAACGCTGGTAACACATTGGCGATTTTGCAGCGGAACAAAACGTTATCACCATTGAATGAGGGCTATCGCGCTTGAATTCTCCACTAGAGGTGCTAGTGGATAGTAAGGGCTTTAGACCTCATTCCCTATAGTCACTGTAACAGTACTAACCATGAAAACTGACAATGATTACCACCAAACACGACTTTTGACAGCAGTTATGACAGGATTGACAGGTCTTTACGTGCCTTCATTGCGCTTTCAAATCGCTAATGTGATATCTTGAGTAATATGGAACGGCAATAGCGAATAAAATATTGGCAATATCGCTCACATGTATATTGTAACGGTTTTCATACGTAATGTTTTGCGCATAAGAAATGCGTTTAAAGTCGGCAATGTGAATCTTGTCTAATCTTAAGGCCTTTTATCGTTTTCTTCCATGTGGACCGATACGGGGTTTTATACCTGTGGGTGCATCTTACCCCCAGGTGCATTGGGTGGCTGAGGGCATGCCATCACAGGGTGCCTTATAATACCAGGTGCATAGTACTCTCAGGTGCATTGTGCGGCTGGGTGCTAGATATCTCCGTGTGCATTATAACGCCAGGTGCAGAGTACTCTCAGATACTTTGTGCGGCTGGGTGCATTCTATATCCGGGTGCATAATAACTCCACCCAGATATAGCATGCACCAAACCGCACAATGCCCCTGAGAGTACTATGCATCTGGATACATAGTACTCCCAGGTGCATAGTTACCCCAGTACATCATACCCTTAAGTGCATGTCATTCCCAGACCCATAATACCTCTGGGTGCATTACATTCAAGGCATGTAATCCTGCGTCGGAATACAAATTCGCCAATATATGGCCCGTTTTATGATGATCATTTAGTAGTATATTATTTCTGTATTATTATTTTAAGAACCATTTTGTAAGAATGTTTGTCGAATATCAACACTAATTTTAACCAATATCGGTAAAAAAAAAACGTTTTGAAAAGCAATAGTGTCGTAATTACGTACCGTAATAGAATAATTGTTTTAAGCAGGCGTTTTATATTACTAGCTTTGTAATAAGAACCAATAGAAACCCCTAAAAAGTTCATTTCACATAAATAAAATATGAAGTTTGATAATAATCTTAGGATTTGAGTATTTCTTCTCTATAATTTGATTAAAAGGCCTAAATTTTTGAACCCGTGCAGCGAATATGGAAAGACTAAAATAAAACTTAGCACTGTTGTCTCTTACAAATCTATTTTTGAATCTTTCGTCTATAGTTATAAGGGTCAAAATTGAACCCTTGTCTTCCCTGTACATACCCACTAGATTTCTCTATTTATTGCTTAAAATTTTCTTAAAATCTATTATAAACGCAATCCATATTGTTCAATCTGACGAAGGGAAGTGTGAAGTTGTGGTTAAGACTATAATATGCCGCTCAATCATCTGTGTTCAAGGATTCTATGTAGCTTTCATAATACTTCTGAAGTGATTACTAATCCTATACGACGTTCTAACAAAAGCCAAAGAAACATGATAGGTTTTTTAGAGTTCGAAAAAACTCTTATACAACAGCTTTGTCCGTCCGTCTGTTATACAACTTTCAACTCAAGAACCGTAAGAGCTAGAGACTCGCGGTCAACGCCATTCGGCTCAACATATAATCCCGAAAAGACTATGACCTTTGACCTCTGACCTTAAGGTCACGTGATACCATTTTTTTTTCGAACTCCTAACTTGTTATATAATGTCTGAAGTTCGGAGAGCATGTTAACCTTACTTGGCAAATTTTCAGCAAAAAAATTATTTGTATGCCAGGTATTAACAACCGAAATGAATGATAAGACAAACCCAAAATTCCTAAGACATCGCACTTGAAATAAAAAGTTTGATTGAGATTTCAATTGTCATCCAATTACGTCACAGACATTTACGAGTCTGTGAGTGTGGACACGTTCACTTACTGCTATAGATACTACTAGCGACAAAAGTAATTTAGTTAAGTTATCGGTGAACTAACTATGACGTGATGGTAGAATCAAATTATCGAAGTTAACTATTACTACGTATATGACTGTTAGACCTAGTTCGGGATTGATCGAGCTGGCAAGCTCTTTTTGTTGAAGGAGCAGCAATGTCAATTAACAAGTTGTCTTCAGGTTCGAGATTTTAAATAATATCGATTATGTTGCAATTTCATATCATTTAACCGTGTATCATCTATGGTCGCTGTAAGAAAGTAATTGTTAAAATAACATCGAAATCCATGGCAATAATTTCTTTTAGTTATGTAATAGCGATTGACTTCCAAATGTTCTTACACACTTTCCTTTGTTATATTATATAATATGATATGCGTTCATTATAAGAGAACCCGGTGTCCATTGTCCACTCCGATCCGAAATATCTTAGTGTTGCTAATACATCTTTATAGATTTGTTACATTTTAATATTTAACATGACGATCGACAAATAACTATTGTAATTAGAAAATGTTCTTTAGATGACGCGCTAGCAACCTATCTTATGCTAAATTGACCATTTTTACACAATGTTATTGTAGTACAGTTATAAATGTGCGTTTTGGAAATCAAAATAAAAAAGTCTTTTAAATTTCGGCAAAAGAACTCGAGTCAATACAAGCTGCATAGTAATGACATGGTATGATAATTATCGTAATAGGAAAGCAGTGTTTGTTTTTCTTACTTCTATTTAGGAAGATACAATGTAAAGGTATTTAAGAAAATATATAAATGTGTAACAAAGGTTACTTTTAACCTTAGAAACAAATTATGATAAATAGATAGTGCTGATGTACCGGTAGCAGCGATGAGTAAGACAGTTTAACTAAAGCTACTCCATATAGTCTGTTAGGAATCGCACCAAAGGGTCCGTGCGAATTTTGCAGCCAAGGCTATGCATATAACAGTTGTATCAGCCAGTACCTACCTCATCTCTCAATGATTATTAGAAGACTATGGATTCATTTGAGCTAAACTGGTAATATATTAAATAGTCCTTCAAGCGGTACTTATAATAAAACGATTGGATAAAACTTGAATAGTCGTTTTACTCGAGTCAAATTTTGCACCTTACCAGAATTGATGGTACATGGTGGATATACCACATTTACGCACGAAGCGCTTTGCTTCCACTTTTATAATGCGTACAGTAAGTCTGTGTTTCCCGATGAGTACAATCTGGGTGTTTTCAAGTCGCGAGTGAATAGGTATCTTCTAGGCAAGCGTGCTTCATCGTCGACTGCATCTTCACTTAAGATCAGGTGAGATCGCGGACAAACGCAACCCTATCAGAGTAAAAAAAAATTTTATCATGATGGCACGACGCTGGATGGCATTGTACTAAAAGAACTTATTATCCTTATACCACAAACGCGAAGCTCCAGTCTTAGTTGGAATACAATATTTCCAAAAGGCATGATTATAATCATACTACTGCATGTGTTTTAGCGGTAACGCATTTAAATTGAAACCGCTTAGAAACTGCTCACCATATAAATAATAAGTGACATAATAATGACACTGTACAAAATTATAGTTAGACAATATCATCTAACTAATATAAACATCACTGGTTCATCACAATCATTGTAACGTAGAACTTAATATCGATATGTACAATGTACATAATCGAATTAGAATATCGGTTTTGCATAATAATCGCATAATTTCTCGATTAGTAACATTTTGTACTCGACACACCAAAGATTTTAATCGATATTGTTAGCGTTAGGCGTGTACGTGATATTTTCTCGAAAGAGGCTATTCTAGGACTGAGGTATTGACGGTTATTTAGCACAGAATTCATATTAAGTACGAGCTGTTTCAAATTAATTGAAGTTTATTTTCTTTTTATTTATGTATATAAGATATACTATGCCTCTCATATAAATATGTCTGATTGCAGAAGAACATCCACATTGATTGCAGTTAAATGACGAGATCTTGTATTCCTGCGATGAGAAGTTTATATAACTCTTACGGAAGGCACTATCCTGTCGGTATACCCTTGTTGTGTATTTTGGCCTAGTAACACGAAAGCAATAAATCACTAGTGTTACAAGCATTCATAGGCTATAGTGATAATCGCTTATCTAACAGGACATTATGCTAAATACTCATTTTGATAGTGCAGATTGCGGAGTAGTTCAAGCGGTCGCTATGCCAAGGCCACGACGAACAAACACTTGTGTGATCCACAAATTGTTATTCCAAGTTAAGTTGCGGTATTCTTTGTGTCTGTTGCTTCAGTTATTTCTAGTCTCTCTCGACATGCATAATACCGTATTGTAGGAGATGTATTTACGAAAATGTCGTAGATACCTTTTTTTTTTTTTTTTTTTGACCCAGCAAAATCCTTTATGGATACCCCCTCCCCCGGGGGGGGAAGGGTGGTTATGTGAGACTCTCCGCCCCTGAAGGGGGTCGGTATACTCACTAAAAACCTGGGGTGAGCAGTCCCTCCGCCGACGGAGTGGGGCGGGATGGGGTCGCGTTAGCAATCACCATCCCGCCCCGGCGGTTGGCCCGGCTGTTGGTGACCGGGCCTCAGTACCTGTGGAGGGACAGCCTTGCTCACCAAGGCCATCCCCCAGACGTGTGGGGTCGTGCAAGCCGGTAGAGAGTCCCCCGACTCTGTACCAGTGACCCCATGTCGTAGATACCTGAGTCAAACAAGTTTAAGGATTTAAACTAAGTATTATCGCAATGGCAGCGAGAGAGGGATAAACCAATTATTTCTACAATACAATGGTTGACAATTTCAACTGTGTAATACGAATTCTGTGCTAAGCATGTAGAATTATTATATAAAATTATAATATATTTTAAATTGTTTTTAATCGGTAAACTTTGCGCTTGCTTCATATCATTAAATTTAAGTAAATGAATTATATCGTCGCCATGATATGTTATTGAAATCATAGATTTTCCTATACAGAGTCATGTGGTTTTAGGCCGTTTAACAAAGCCGTCTATAAAATATTTTTATTGCACTTAATATGTATAATAAAATGAATTTTAATCAAATATACACAATTATAAAAAATATACAATAATTATAAATTATTGAAATATAATTTGTAGTCAATTATAGGCGTACATTTCAAAATATTTAATGTGAAGGCTAGAAAAGTTCTACACACAGCAGAAAATACATCTGAGTATTATAAAATAAAGGAAAATAAGTGTAAAAGGGTATGTTTGCAAAAGAGTTGAGGTTAAAACGCTCATAAATGAAATTACTATAATTATAAATTATGATGATATATAATATTTTAAATGATAAATATTGAATAAAGTGCTTTTTAAACGGCTTCAAACGAATGACTCTATATAATTTGTTGATGAAAGTTTTATATTTTATCTGTAAAGCTATCTGCCTCGAGGCTCTATATAACATAAAACTTACGTAGACATATTATTTCTTGGTAGTTCAAAGCTTATTTTATTGTATAATAAATATATTATAAAACATTACGACACTGGTTTGTTTAAGAGAACCTCTGTATAGATTGTAGTTTGTTTAAGGAGACGTTATGTTTTCGAATCTTTAAAGGTCTGAACGGTCCAGTTTGAAGAATAATAAATTACACCAGACCATTTAATTTTCTTATAGTAAGCATTAAATTGTTTATTTATTTAGGATTACATTTAATACTAATTGTTGGCGTAGTTATTTGCCTGTAACGGAGAATGGACTAATTATAATATAAATCTTAGCTTAAATTTGAAAATTAGATTATGATTGTTCCCTTACATGTTTGGAATTGGGTACTTTGTCAAATTATAATTAACTTATAATAAATATTTGATAATTCTCAAATATCGATACTTATTATCACATTCAATGCCATGTAGCAGACACGGTAAAAATGTATCTGACTGATCGACATGGCGGTCAAAGTGTTAATTATAATATAATATCATTATGTGCGATAATTTTAATACAGTAATGTTTCAACAGTGATCCAAATTGGGTTAAATTGGTTCATTCTCCATTTTCGGCATTTCATAGTTGATCGTATATAAAGCCTTGTGTACTGTCAATTTGTAATCATATTGATTGTAATTATTATATTAGACTCGGAGCTAGCAGTTCATATCTATCTCATCATCAGTTTATTAAGTCCAGTTTATCTAAATATCTACCCTAGGTCTTTCGATACAAATCTTACATACAAATATTTTCAAGCATGGTTTTAAAAATATGTGTGGGATTAGGCATCTGTGTATATAAATCTGTATCGAGTTAGATGAAACGATTGTATACTACAGAGTCAATTTTAAAATGTGTTATATTCTTTTTTATTTCAATAATTATACAACCTTGTAGTCTTGTTTATTTTTAATCTAATTTATATGATGACTGGCAGATATGATCCAAAACGTATGTAAACAGTATTAATTTATAAGTAAAACGCTGAAGAATATTGACATTATTTTATTTTATACTATTTAATTTAGTATTAATATTAGTTGTCTTATATGACGTAGTACGTTAACCGAATGTTTGTAAATTACACGACGATGATAAACCCAATTGCGTCCCTGACTCTTCACTCGTCTGTTAATGTGTATAAGATCAGGGTGAATAGTGTAGTGTGTATTGTTTCGTACATTGTAACCGGCGCATAGTACGGTTAAGCCAAGTGAAGACATGACTATGATACATTTTGTGTATGTGCATGCATTGTGCGTCTTCAAGTTCACTGTGTGTCTATGCATACATTATGTAGTGCATGTGTAAATTAAAATTGCATGCATTGTGTGTTCATGCGTGCATTTTGTGTTCATGTATGTATTACACAATGTATCATCGACACACAAAGCCTTTAAGGTCTAACAATGTATGTGTGCCTATTTTTGTAGCCATGCATTAATTGTGTCTCCATGCATGTTTTCATTGAGGCATATGTATGTATATGTTCACGATACAAGACATAATACCGTGTGATTTCTCATAATACTCTTCAATTGAGACTGTTAGTGAATTTTATTTTGCCGCGATTTAAGGCTTTGTTAACATTACTTTTAGGTTTATTTTGTAAGTTGAATATTCATTTTCCAAGTAAAATATATATTGTTAATTAAGATTAGGACTTAATTTGAAAGTAATTATGTTTATATTTGAATGCACTGGATAGCTTCCATTATTGTATTTAAAAATAAATAAAAGAACAAATCTTAAGATGTATCTTGTGTATCTTTAAGCATGATGTTACTAATTTTCTATTAATCTACTTTGTCGCCAGTAACCATTGTTACTTAGGTATTTACATATATCGTGTTGTCTCTGTCTTATAAAAGTAATTAGAGAAAGACGACATAATATATACTAGGCAACTATTCTTAGCGGTGAGGTATGTCTTATATATATTTCAAACATAGAGCACGAAACACTGCGAGCCACGCTTGTGCTAAAGACGACAGTAATAATAATCGTGTCACGTGTCCTTTGGCGCCAAGCGCAAACAACCCCTTCAGTATCGTATTTAGAGTCATCTGTCTGGTTGTCACTGAGGCCCTTGGATTGTACTAGACTACTTGCAGCGTCGCTTGCTCAGGAACGGTACTTTTTCTAGATGAAAGGTATGTTATACCACTTCTGTACCCCTGGCAAAGTGCATGCAAAATTTCATGAAGAAAGGTTGTGTAATTAAGGCTGACGCCTTAATTACGCGACCGTTACGACACGCGTGAAAGCGTAACAAACAAACATTCATTCTCTCATTTATAATATAAGTTAGAATGACAAAAGGCTTTTCTAGCAACAAGCAAATGAGATTGTTTCGTGCTCTGTGTATTCAACTGTTTGCTCAGCTATTTCATTTCGTAATGACTTATATTTACTAGTAATTACTGTAACAGTTCAATCGATTAGTCAATTTAGAGAAAATACTGAAGACTGAAGTTGGATGTTGTGCGAACTCTTTAATTTATACGCATGCTCGATATGAGGACTGTTTTGAAGAGCACTATTGGAAATATATATATTTAACCTGCTGAGTCGCAGCGGCACACTGGCGGTCAGATACAAAACGTTTTTAATTATGTCCGGCATTCCAAGACTTGACAGGTTAAAAAGATGAATTTTTTTATTTTTCTAGTTTTATTACATATTGTTCTGCTTTTTATTTTGTTTTTCTTTATTTCAATTTATTTTTGAATATATTTCTTTATGTTTTAGATGCGACCTTTAGGGTGCCAGAAATATAGAAAAATTTTCTTTTATATGATACCTTTCTTTTCATTTACTTTTTCAAGTCTGTGTCCTGTGCATTAATAGAACATTAACAGCCGTCGTACAAATGCGTTAATTTAGTACTTTGGCCACCCTTAACTTTGAACCCAAGCAGTTATGGACCTAATTGAGACAATTATATGAATTTGATTTATTTATATTGTTATGCATTTATTTGCAAATACAGCGTGATTGGTTAAAGAGTGACTCTGTACATCTGTCAACGTGTATGACAACTGTCACGATGATCAGTCAAGTAGTTAAAGTATCACAAATTAAATATAATTAAAATACTACTGGCCGATTCGATTTTTCTTTTAAACATGTTAATTACTTGCTGTATAGATATCGCTGTTTGTATGTTTTCTGATGTTGTCTCTACAAAACTGTCCTCAACCTACGAATTTAGTTTAGCTATGGATCATCGATTGTAGCAGTATTTAACGAGTTACTAATTATTCATAAAACATTTATCGAAAGCATGGCTGCAGTCTGTTCGACGCAACATCTCGTATATTTAAAATTATTTCTTTGATCCGATATAATAATAGGTATAGTAGTAAATGTTCCCAGTATGTATACGCCCTATTGTATGTTCTTTTTATAAGTTGTGTCGACGTACTACAGCCTTGATATAATATCGGCATAAATCGTGTAAAATCTTGATAACGAATTAGACCCACCGATTTTACTACACGAAACAGGGCGCAGTGATTCCAGCTGATATTGGGAAATTTCTTCATCGTCTAGAAGTCCCTCTAGGATAATTAGATATACAATTATTTTAAAAGATATTTCCCAATAAAGCTATCACTATATGAAACAGATTCGATAGAGGGCTACTTTATGTAAAAACAGCAAAGTTATTTATCTTCCAAACAATTGAGCTTAGTTTTAAATTGAGAAGAGCGCCCTCTAGCGGTCTTATCATAAATTGCCCAATCATGTAAAGGAAATGTACCACGTCTACATAGTTAGTGGCTAACGCCTAGTTATTTATACCTATTGTTGATTATTGTAACTATATTGTATCCATTAGTAAAATATTAATTCAATTATTGCTGTAGTTTTCTTTTTTCTATATCGTACCCACTGTCCTTTTACAACTTGGGATACAAGGTGGAAAATATTCGGAATATTTTACACCTTGTATCCCAAATTGTTGATCAACCCTTTTGTCTAACGAATTTGACCTAATGTCAGGAATTACAGATGCAAAGTAATTTTACTGATTGAACTCCATGTTGGTCATAAATAACTGGGAACAAAACATTTTCTATTGTGTCTGTTACATGGCATTCAAAGTGTAAAGCGCTTTTATTAAAATTGATCTGTTTGAGTGTATGTTAATATAATATATTCTTCTTTACTCTTACTACTTTATTCTACTTCCAAATAGTACCTATATTATAATATATTCCATTTAAATTTTACACCAATACGTGGCCACAAGTCACAACAAAAGTTAATAAAATTAGAAAAATAGTAAAACCGACAGAAAAAAATAAAGTGATCATTCAAAAGCTTTAAAAAATGAAAATTAGAAAAGTCTTGTAACGCTTTTTACATTTTCATAATTATCATGAGAATTGAATTACTGAATAAAAATTAAACCAACCAATATTACGCATCCCACGATTTTTCTGCGGCAGCTGTTTTAAAAATAGTTACTACAGTAAGCATCAATATTTTTTTTCTATTACTACACACCGATAAATTTGAAAACCATTGATTGCATTTGCAATTCCACATTTTATATTACACTAACTGTCCCGACAGACGTTGTCCTGTACACACGAAAAAAAATAAACAAACCAAATCTAAACCATTCTCGAATCCACTTTAACACACAACATTTTTTATCAATATCGGTCCAGCCGTTTAGGAGTTTAATTACAAACACACGCACAGACGATTGATATATATATATAAAAAAATGTGTTATATTGTTGGGTACTTTATAATCAGAAAAATAAAACAACTGCTTTATTATAATTTTTAATCCAAGCTTGAGGAACAAAGTAAAGCTACACAAGGGGGTACAAGCGACACACCGCTCTCGGCTCGCCACAATGACAAACTAATGACGAGACGCAATACAAAATTGTTAGGTCTTACATTCGTATGAACATGAGCGAAAAATTATATTAAACAATACCTCTATATGTAATTAATACTGCAGAGTTCATGCAAACCTTTACATAAATTATGCAACAATTTACAAAAATTGCATTTTATACTTTGAGCTGAAGTCTCCTAATTATGCTGTACAAAAATATAACTACCTATATATTTGACAATTGAAATATTTTTTATAAGTATTGACTGCAATGATATTATATTAAATTTGAAAATAAATTAAACAGCGCTGTTCACTGTACCAAAAGTTTAAAGGCTAGTAGACGCGGACAACAATTTGCGGTGTTATACAAAACACATATAATGCAACATGGCTGCGAAAGCAACATCCTACTAACACGTAACATCTATATAATAAATATTTACGTAATATGTTCCACAGATATGAATTTGTATATAAACGGAAAAGTATCTAAAACAATGGCTTTATAGTACAGAGTAATTTGTGCGTATCTATTACGTGGCTACATTTATTATATTACCTTAGGTTAAAGTAATACAAATATTATATAATAATAATATATATAATAATAAAATAATATAATTTATGTACCTCAAATAGGTAATCAACCTATTGAGTCGCAGCGGTACAGAGACAGAGACAATAGGTTTTTAATTCTATCTGGCATTCTAAGACTTGACAGGTCAATAGGTATATGTGGGACAATGTTACCAATATTACAAATATATAAACTGTCATCTAGTGATAATTCAATGTTTTATTGAACGACTGTCCCAGTGATTACTTTAAGCTATTTGCTTAACGCCAATTATCTAAACTACGAAAGTTGATTCATAAGTCTAGACGTGACATACAAACAAACAAACTATGGAAGCAGCGAACCGTATGTTCGATACATTATTGTCTTATCACTTTATTGTCTTCATGTTTATGTAAACATTCGTTTAAAAAGTAAGTTTAAAAATATTCGGTTATCCCCAGAGAATGTCTTGTAACATGTCTTAATAAAATATAATTTAGTTGAGAAGTTCAGTTTCCAGAATAATTTTATTGATTGATGGGCTAGTATTCGTGTCATTTAGAGTAAAATATATTACATGATATCTATATAATTGAGAATAATAATTGAATTTTCGCGTACAATACTCGTTGGCAAGAAATTGACAATATCTAATTTTTCGTTAGACTTTACATAGAATATATGTATAAAAACATCTAAAGACTTTAACATAGGTACCCAATTTGTGAGCGATCATATAACACTGTCAGAGAAACAATGTACATTTATAATATTAATAAATACCCATTGTTTAAATTTCATTTTAAAGTTTGATCGGCGACTCATTTAAGTATAATTAATCAAAAAGAATAATAAGTATCTATTTCACTTTTTGTGTAATTAATATATTTCGTCGCAACGGCGCCCGGACACATAGGTTTTCGGCTACGAGCCCGTACGCCCCTTGACTTTCGCCCCTTTCATAGCAAGACGGAGACCCGCTTCGCGGGGCCCCTATTTTTGGGTGGATTTTAAGAAGAAACCTAACAAATACCTACTAGTGGGCGAACCTTGAGGGGCGAACGGGCTCGTAACTAGGTTTTCAATAAAATTATGTCTGACAATCCACTTTAGACCTTTGACTTTTAGGCCGGCCAAGAACTTTTTTGTTACTTTATTATTTCTTTGACAGTGTTAACATTCTTTTTTTGTTAATCTGCTACTTAGTTAATATCCAGTTAGATATGAAAAGAAACACTCATTTATATCTTATAAATATTTTTCTACAACAATCAACATTCAATAAGGGCCAGTGTACATCGATGCGAGCACTAAACAGTGACGTCATAAGTGACGTGGACACCACTAAACATTTAATACACAACCGTTAATTTAGCCTGTGATGCGTGACTTTAGAAATTATACAAGTGTACATAAAGGTTTCGTAAATTATATAAAAGGCTAACGCAGTCAAATAAACGTCAAGCTTGTTATAAAGTTGTAAAGGGCGACTTAGTGGCTTAGACGCTTTCATATAATTCCTGGTGTAGGTATTTTATATTCTGAACTTCTTACGCAGTTTTTTTTTTGGATATTCATCCGATACCTATATGAAATCTAACCCACTAAGTGTCCACAAGTAGAAATTTTGAATTATATATTTTTTGTTCATTATCAAAATATTTATTGTCGCTAATTACGATAGTCACTATTTCTTTACAAATACGTATGTATCTAATAATTTTATTACCTATACACTATGGGTTGGAGTCAAACCCTTTGACTCGGAGAAGATATGCTTTGAACACGACACAATATAGTCTACCATAGATTTTATTTTCCAACAGCAATTATAAACTACAACAGTATACAATATACGCGATACATGTACATTAAAACATGTAGATCTACGTTTCATTTAAACATTAAGAGCTGAACATGCATATTCCACACATGTTCTATATAAAGCCAAATACCAATGCATTTATTTTATGTTTATTTATAATTCTTTAACGAAATTATTTTCGTTTGAGACACATTACTATAAATAAAGCTTCGCTACTACAGAAGTAACTGACAGACTAAATGAAATGAGAAGTGCTCGCCTATTTTAAAATATATTGAAGATAGATTTTTCTTCCCAACTATAAGGTACCGATGCCAAGTTAATATTACAGTACCTTAAATATATTATGAAATTGTTCTGTGGCTAAAAGGGCTTATGTACATATTTATAGAAAAAAAATGGACAACAGTAAGAATGTTTTTTACCACCATCATTTTTAACACCATTTTAGCGTCTTATTCTTGTATTGGCATTACGAGGAAATAGCGAGATATTTAGATCTTTATTTTCTACAAAATGTACATTGACCCTTTCAGTATCGTCACAGTACCACACCTACGTAGGTTAGTAATCATGTTTTCTGATCAAAATCATCCACGCCGACACACTCTGAATCATTAATTAGGTAACAATTTTTCGTCAGTTTGAGTAACTTAATTTGCCAAAGATATGATTCGGTTTGCTAGTACTAACATGTTGAAATACTGACCTTGATCATCCTTTAAATATTTTACTTTGTTCCTTTATCAGCCTTTGCACTTTTATTCTAAACAATCCGTACAATCCTTACATCTACCGAGAAGACAGAATAACAGTGCGACTAATATAAATAGGTAAATAAATAAATGTAACAATAAAGGCGAGTATAAAATAAACAAATTTACTGAGTAGGTACTATAATGCAGAGTTCATAATGCACAGATCACAAGTATCATAAGATGTTACAGAACACTAAAGCATGGCCCTAATAGAGACTAGTTTATCGTATATTACTTTACCTATCTTACTATTACAGCTAGACTTAACATTCGAAAGAAACATAACAAAAATATAAAATCTTGCCAAACTATTTACTTGTGTGTTAACGTACTTACAAAACTGTAACTAAATCTACTACATAAAATATATGTGCTGTAGGAATTTTTATGTTTTGTTTTAATAAATAAATCTAATATGTCTGATATAATTTATGTATGTATTTATATAAAAACATTTATTCTCGTAACACTAGTAGAAAGCTCGAGTTGAGAAGGAGACTCATAAGAAGTCAACAACCATACTTCCGTGTAAATGTAGGTAGAATATTTTGTGCAATTTGGACGTGAACTGAGGATAATAATTGAAAATTATTAATCTTTAAGACTGCGTCGAGCGTAGGACAGATAATGACAGAGCTCGTGCGGCATATATTCAAATCGGCGCGCGGCCGTGATAGTAAAATTGTATGAAGGATTTGAAGTGCTTTTTTTGATAAATATGTATCTTTATTGTCAACCAATAACTTAAATATTTGGGACGGACAAATTGTAATATAACTATTTATGTTTCGTTTAAGCTGTAAAATAGGATAGACTTTTACTGTTATAATCTAAAAATCTCGTACAAATTTACGTAATTTTGTAGGCGAAAATATTAATTATTTTAAGTTTTTTACACGGAGTAATTGTAAACACATTCATTGCTATGGTAAATGTATATTTTATATTTGTATTAAACAAAAAGTATCGGTTTTATTCACTTAACTGTGACCGCCTGTTTTGGCACATTTCGCTCGGCGCAGTCTTAAGATTTGTTTACATAATATATTATTGTCTAGAACATTTGAAGGTACAAAGTAGATATCGATTTACTTTATAGATAGAGTAGGTACCTAATTTTATGTGCGATTATAGCGACTTTTAATTAGTATCGAATCACATAATCTATCAACGGGGATGATTGCATTGATTGTATATTTAGTCATTGACTTTACTTGCACTAAACGCATACTTAAGTAGATACTATCGGTCGAAATTATGATTAACCGAAATCAACAGTTTTAGATTTATGATTAAAATATGTCCGACTTGAGAACGAATTTTAATTATAACAATATAGATTGTCTGTTGAAATAAAATGTATGTTTACATTTGACGTTTATTTTTTATTGAATTGGAGAATGCCATTTGTGATATTTATGATAGTGCGACTGGATCGGTATGAATTACATGAGTAAACGGGAAGCATGATTAACGCTTAGGTATGCTACAAAACTACTCAAAAGATCGGAACTCTATTTTGAACAGTTTTTATTACAAATATCGAACCTTAGATACGAGTATCTTTATATTTATCCATAGGACTCACCGTTTGTAGGTATACCTAAGTACAAAATTATCTTGATGGTTCACGTCCATGTTGCTATAAATTATACTCCATTTTATATACTTATTATAAATATAACTAGTTTACTTTGAGCATAGCTTTGTGCTATAACCACTTAATCTTAGAGATCCCAGTTTTGGATCGCAGAACATCTAAAGACATTACGATAAATAAAAACGTTACCCATATAAAAGGAACTAAGTATATTTTTTCACCTAGTTATAGAAATACCAACCACACCTATATCTACTATTTCTAGTAATACGATGTCTTAAAATCTATTAAAGCTATGTCACTAATTTCTTTATAGATCCATTTATCTCGAGTTCTTTAAATAATGATGTAGGTACTATCTATTACGTTTTATAAATAATATATGAAACTGAAGTTTCTAGATTGTATATTAACAAAGCTTACACTACGTCAGTAAATATAATATATGATCAAAAATTATTATTGTTCTATGTCAAATAGTTATGTTGTAATGATGACAAATTGTCGCCACCGTGGTCGTGACGATGTTCGTACGAGACCAGAAATACATATTTAGTAAGTAATTGTCTAAACTTCCAATCAATTTGTATAAGTAATATATTTGTTTTATCTTTTCATTATTACGATTTGATCGCATGTATACATCTTTTTTATAATTTATTGTCTTCGGGAAGAACTTTACAACAGTATAGATTTATATCTATTTTCATTAATTATTCTTGTCTATTTTTTTTAACCTGCATCCATATGAATGGGATTTCATAGTTTTATTCTATAAAAGCACTTTCCCCTAAAACTACTAACATCAAACATCAAACAAACATACATTTAAATACTTAAGGCAAAGTTAGATTTGTTACTCGTGGTCGACTAACTCAAACTGTGCGTTCATATCGCTACCTAGTATTCTCTAGATACACGAACCCATGAGCACGTGGAACAAACACAACCCGCCCTCGTCACTAACATCCAACACAGAATAGAAATAAAAATATCAAAGTACAATAAAAAGTAAAACTTCCTAAAAGTCTGCTAAAGCTTTGAGAACACTACATTACTTATAAAAGCAGCTTATATTAAAATCCACGTGATTTAAAAACAATTACTTTCATATATAATATTAGTTATAACTACTCCGTTTTTACACGACTATCCCCGAGAAAAAGTATCGAGTAACGCAGGAATGCGCCCAGTCGTAATGTAAAGTCAACTTGCAAGTCGTCGGGTAAACTTTAATACAATATTCTCCATTCCTTCATAATAAATCATTTAGTATTATCACAGCTTCAAATAATTTACATCACACGATACACGAGTGATTATGTGAAAATATTTAGCCATATTTTATTGTCATAGTCGAAATTCAAAAGAATATTTAAGTCAATTTCTCAAGGCGCATAAAGGCGTCGTGACTCCATGTGTATATTTATTGTATATTTTATATATCTCTTGAAAAATTGACTTACTTACTATATTTATTTTTATAATATATTATTTATTGTCATCCGTAAGTATTTATTGTCACAATTCGTCACATTTTTAGTAGGTACTCTGCCAAATATGCAGGCTCCTATTATATCAAGTTATAACTAACACCACTTTAGAAAAACAAGTAAAACCCTAATAATTATATAATATACTTTTGTTAAATCAATAGAAATTCATCGAAAAAGATTCCAATAATTATATAATATACTTTTGTTAAATCAATAGAAATTCATCGGCAAAGAGTGGAGG
This sequence comes from Catocala fraxini, assembly GCA_930367265.1. Classification (NCBI taxonomy): domain Eukaryota; kingdom Metazoa; phylum Arthropoda; class Insecta; order Lepidoptera; family Erebidae; genus Catocala; species Catocala fraxini. The sequence goes on along the minus strand of OV884025.1, from coordinate 7,690,602 downwards.
TCAAAATGCAGACTTATGCACGGTTAAACAAAACTCTGCAAACCTGATTCCTCAGAAAAATCATTCCAAAGTGACGTTATTTCGAGTTCTTGTTTATATGTCTTCTGACTTGGCATCATCGTCGTTGTACTGGGAGATCTGCTGATGTATCCAGGGGATGAACTTGGGCACATACGCGTAGACTCCGGGTAGGCGTGGGTGTGCGCACTTGATGCCCCACGACACAATGCCGCCAACGTACCAGCGCATGGCGTCATCTGGGTCCTTGCAAAGAAGGGGGCCGCCGGAATCACCCTGGAGTGAACATAATAGTCTGTTGGTATTTTATTAATATAACTAAAGGCACAGCTAGGTCGAGGCTTCACCAATTTCAGAAGGAGCAGCTTATAATGGCTTATTTGCGTGGGTGTAGCGTATTACTCACGCTTATAATGGCTAGTACGTCTACTTATTGAGAGATGGGCGAGCAGAACAGGGTTTAATTAAGTCCAAAATAAATTTGCGTAATAAATGCCAAATTAATCATAGAGTAACATGGATGTTTTATATCGAGACACCGCCGCCGTCACACCTAAAAATTACGATGTGCGAAATGTAGGTGTATTACATCTCTACCTAGACCACCAGGGGGTATACAGGATATATACATCAATCTTTATAACCTAAATACTAAGCAGAAAAGTAAAAACAAAGTCTCTTCTGAATCTAAATGATCATTCCTACTCGGTTTATGATATTAAGCCAACACTAGCACAGGTGCTAAACTGCTAACTCAACGCCAGTTGTCGTGAGCATTGCTTATGCTAAGTCAACATCACAGTATGCTTAAGGCATGTCCAAACTGCAGTGTCTGCACACCAAAAAACGTTTTTTATTTTTTGTACCACTAAGGTGGCAAACAAGCATACGGCCCACCTGATGGTAAGTGGTCATCGTAGCCTATAGACGCCTGCAACACCAAAGGCATCACTTGCGCATTGCCGAACCTTTAGGAATAAAAGGAAGTGGGAAGGAGAAGGAGCGGGAAGGGGGAAAGAGGCTAATTGGGCCTCCGCCACTCTCACTCACCAAACGAAACACAACAGTAGGAATACTGCTATTTTACGTCGATATTCTGTGAGAGGGTAGTCCTTCCCCGGTCGAGCCGGCCCATAAGCTTTATTGGTATAAAGTTTAACGCTATACTATTTTACCAAGAAGCAGTATTATCAATTAATAAATAACTTAGTTTATAGGACAATATGCGATATGTGTAAGTGTGCTTACACCTTTATTTTACATAATAATCAATAATATCAACCCTATTTATAAACCGGCCTACTGGGGGCCACGGGCCTCTTCTCAATATAAGAAGAGTTAGGCCATTGTCCACCACGCTGGCCCAGTGTGAATTGGCACCTTATAATGTTCTGTGTTTAGCACATATCTTTGAGAACCTGATGTAAAACTCTCAGACATGTAGATAACCACACGATGTTTTCCTTCACCGTTTAATTACTTCTACAACTATTTAATACGCACATTAATAAGGAACCTTTGAAAAGTCAGAGATGTGCGCCTTGAATTTAAACTCTAGTCTTCAGCGTGGCAGTATGACGGTTTCCCACTAGGCTTTCATTGCTATATTATTTTTATTACGACGTAAATTGAGGAATTTATATTTATAGCCTTTTTGATGACTGAAGGTGTAATAGGATCAATATTGAAGTAAAGCTGATGAAATTGAAGTCATAGTCAAAATACATATTATAATGATAATAATTAATCTCGTTACGTAAGTGTGGACGTGACCTAAAGCGACCTGTTTGTTCAGTACATTCGACAGCGCTGACTCGTTCGAATTTAATTTTGTCCCGTTGTTACGACTCGCGAATTAGTAAAACTGTAGAATTTGACGACTGAGGCCTGAAAATATAATTTCGTACGCTTGATATTTTGAATTTTAACAAGAGCTGCAAAATGTAAATTACCTAACTACTCAAACCGTGTACATTAAAACTTAGGCCTGTAATATTACCTAAACAGATCTAGTTTAAGCAACAGAAGTAATTCAGAACTGAATACCTAGTTATCAAGATTAAAGTTGAAATTCTACGAGGTACAGAAATGTTAACAACATTTCTGTACCTCGTAGAATTTCAACTTTTTGGATTAGATTACAGGTTATAATTACAATTCGCAATACCTTTTAACATGTTGGTGCCTAATTAACCTACCAGTTAAAAAATAAATATACACACATCAACATAATCTAGGGATACCTTAATCCTAAATTATTTACGACTTTATAGTTTAAAATCTTTTTAGTTGCCAAAAAAAGTTTATATACAGATTGAAACTTCTTTTATTCTATTCTCAAAATTTAAAAATGTAAAAATAACGGCAGATAAAACAAAATACGGCGGCAAAATTGTTAGTAATTCGTTACGACAAGGAAAATTAAAATTGTTTAGATATTAATTAATAAAAAGGGATTAGATTGTTTTTCTTTTTTAATTTAACGTGCCGTGTGAGTTTTAAGAGTCATGTCACGTCGTCATTTGAGTCGAGATGAAATGTTACGAGCCGTGGGCATGTTAGAACATGGTACTATTCCATGCGTCGTTGCTGAGGCCCTACACACCAGAAAAAACGTGATATTAAGGTTGTGGTCACGTTATCGCAGTATTTGGGATGTGGCTTAACGGCACACGAGTAGATATCGTGTTACTACGTACGTTACTAGTATAAAGGCTCCAGGAGGACCACCAGACCAAACCGAATCAAACCGTGCGAAGGAGGTTGCATGAAGTAGGTCTTCATGCTCGAAGACCGCTACATGTTCCAGCATTGCAACGTGGCAATCGCGGTCGGTGACTTTCGTGGGCTCGGGAGTATGATCACGAACAATGGTCTTTGGTGCTGTTCACCGATGATTCCATGTTTAGGATTCATCCGGATTCATTCATTTGAAGAACTCCAGGGTGAGTTAGCCGTCTACGGCATCCTCCACTCATACCAATGCGGAAGCAGCTCATTTGGTTTAAAAGGCAGCATGACTGCACAAAAATACCACGAAGAGGTAGTAGAGCCAGTTATTGTCCCACACATAAACCAAATGGGCCAGGAATTTCTACTCATGCACGATAATGCTCCTTCCCATACGGCGCGGCTGGTATCGGCCGCTTTCCGAGACCACGATATTCAAGTTTTGGATTGGCCTGTACAGTCGCCCGACTTAAATCCTATCGAGCATGCCTGGGACATGTTACAATGAAAAGCTTTGAGAGGTTTCGCGCCAATTTTGACGACGGAACAACAACTTAATGAGCACTTACAAAGAACATGGGACCTCATACCGCAGCAAGACACTGACAATTTCTTTTTTATGGTATAAATGGCAAACAAGCACACGGATCGCAACACCAGAGGAGTCACAAATGTGTTGCCAGCCTTTTGAATTTGCCCACCAGGAGGGGAGGGCAGGTTGGGCCTCCGGTACCTTCACTCACTCGACGAAACACAACGCACGCGCTATTTCACGCCAGTTTTCTGGGAGGCTGTGGTATCATTCCGGTCGAGCGGGCCCATTCGTGCCAAAGCGTGGCTCTTTTAAGTATGAACAATCGATGTCGATGTGTAGTTAAGGTAAGAGGTGGCAACACTGATTATTAATAATTATATTTTATAGGATATTTTCAAATTTAATTAAAATTAATAGTTTTATAATAATAAATAAAGTTTTTTTACGATACTAATATCTTACGGCGATTAAAAAAAAATAACATTTTTATTTAAAACAAAAATAAATTTGTTTTTGTTAAAGACCATAAAGGTAACCTAGCATTCTTCTATTTACTATATCAGAAAATTCTTCATAGATTTTAAGATATTTGATGAAATATAAATATCCCTAGATTCTGTTGATGTAGCTATATCATCAGCAGTGATCGGAGTAGGTAGATTGATTTTTGTTACTTGTATCATAAATGCACACAGAAAGAATAACATGGATAAGCCATTTTCTCGGAAAGTAATTCCGGTATTTCCGGATTCAATTAAATATTGTTAATGTTGGTAGTGATATTATTCCTACTCAATTCAAAATTTAAAGGAAGGTATCAAAACTAAATTAATTCATTATTTATCTGTTGAATAATAAAAACAATCGAATTCCGATCGAAGCTTTAATTTTTATTTTTTTATTTTTAGCCTTTTATGGCTAGAACTTTTATAGATAGACATAAATTGTTGCACTTAAATTTAATTATTTTCATAGGGGTCATGGTAATTTGCATTAAGGGTAGAATACATGACGGGGCCCCATAGAGGGCCAATGCCTGCTGGGGTCGTGAGACTGTTCTAAGGATGCACCACGACTCTGAAACGTAAAGGGCATATGAAGGAACAGGTTGATTTTAGTCAGATTTTAGGACCAAAAAAAAGGGGTAGAATAAAGAAAAAAGATAAAAATCAACATTGTTTATTGTTAAATATGTACATTTTACATTTATTCACATTTTTAATCTTCATCGATTACAATGTCAGCATCCTGGTAATCCTGATCTTTACAATTAAAATATATAACTATGAGTTTCTCTATATTTTCTATTTTCAACCTATTTTTTTTAACATCTAAAGTCCATTTATAAATGGAAAAAGACCGTTCTACATCTGACGATGTCAAAGGAGCAAATTTTAAAAAAGGTATTAAATTATGTGCTTCATTTTTTTCAAAGGCCTCACTATATTCTCTAAGTGTGTCTAAATCTGGGTTTCGTTCCATAACACGTTCTATTTTATTTTTTATATTTTCTGAATTGCACTGATTTATAGCATCTCTGACGTTGTCAAATGCTAAAAGTGAATCTGTCAACGATAAATTATGCTTTTGCAATTCTTTTAAAGACAAATGAATTATAAAATAATTGTCTTTAATGTAATTTAAATGTTCTTTTAATTTTTTTTTTCTATAATATTTTTTGCCTCTCGCATAGATACCGCATCAGAGCTGCTTAAACAAGATAATACTTCTTTTATTTTTTCAAAGTTTGAGCGTAATAAAATGCTGCCTCTAACCAAGTGCCCCATCTTGTAACAACTGGTTGGAGAGGTAGCGGCAAATCTGGATATTTTTCTTTTAAAATTTTGACTCTACTTGGGGCTTTCAAAAATACCTTTTTAACATTTGCTATTAAAATGTTAACATCGTGATATTCTAACCTAATTTGCTCAGATACGCGATTAAGAGAGTGCGCCAAACATGTTACGTGCTTCATTTCAGGTAAGTATTGTTTTAAATTTCGTCCTGCAGACAGCATATATGCAACGCTATCAGTGCAGAGGACAAGAATGTTACCTACCTTCGATTCAAAAGAATCTTCCCAAAAGTTTTCCAAACATTCTAACACAAATTGCGTGATTGTTTGTCCATTAACTACAGTTAGCATTTTACATGCTACCAAATAAGGTCTAGTCAAATTGCTAGGAAGTAATGGTTTTATTAAAAAATGGACTATATAGCGACCTAAAAAGTCTGTCGTTTCATCTAATGATATCCATAGTTTCTCATTTTTATAATTTTGCCGAATCGAATTGATTTTATTCTTAAAAAACTTGTCCAAGTAAACTTTCCGTAACTGTGATTCATCTGGCAGAGTACGATTAGTACACGTACAACAACAGGTACTACACATATATTTTTTAAATAAATCTTGAAAAGTAGTATTTTTCATCTGAGACCACGGAATATTGCACAAAATGAGAAATTTAATAAGATCGAAATAAAATTCCTCTTCGGGCCGCTTAAACTTTCCCTGGTGTACTGCTCCTTCGATATGTCTTTTAACGTTTCCTTTATTTATGGTTTTCAAATGGCTTTCACATTTTGAACAGTATATTGTACCACTAGCGTGATCGTAAAGTAGTTCGGGATGACCGGATATCCATTTTTCTACAGTTTCAGCCTTGACGTTTGCCATATCTGAACTTTGTTTTAGAGATGGAACCTCGTATATATCACCTAAAACAAAGACATGAAAAAATTACATTTTATTTAGTTTATTCCGTTTGTTTTATTTTTCGTGGATCAAATTTAGTCATTGAAATTTCACCCTCTTCCTGTCAACCGATTGATCTAAAATTTGGTATTCGCCTTTGATTCTGGTGACAATACAATTATGTATATTCAATATTATTGTCAATCCAAAATGGCTGCCGCTACAAGATGGCGGACAACTTATTTATTTTTTCAATCCCATCAATATGGGTATCAAATGAAAGGGCTTGTTACGTAGAATATTTTGTAGAGAAGTAGATAAGGCCTATAGTAATTTATTTTACCAATACATTGCAAGAGGACACAGGGCATTCAAATTATATACAGATTCCAGTAAAATGTCGGTTAATAGTGGAGTTAGCTGAATTGCGACTACATTACTAGAATATCACAATTTTGTTTCGCACTAAGCTCACTGGTTCATACTCTATTAAAGATTTAACAATATTAAGACTCATGGTATGTTCAGCAGGTTAAGCGAACAAACACAATACTAAAAATATTCTTATAGTACATCCAAACATGCTTTATACTCCTTGTAACTAGTAAAATATTACTTACCAAAGCTTGGTTTAAATATGTAGATCCAATTCAATAGTGAAAAATCTGAGTCCGTATATTCGAGCCAAATCGTGGTTTAGAGCAGATTCCAGAAGTCAGTATGTACACAAGCCAGGGTCAAGTAACGTTTTCACAACACAGTAACAAACAAAGATGCGCACTCTACGAACCGAAGTAAACGAGTGAGCTACCTGGCATGTCGTCGGCGGGCGTACGCATTGTTCTGATAACCGGTTATTGTACCACCCATGATCCTTTGTTCTGATTGGTCGTTGGGTTTTGTCAAATCGTGACTGTGTGCCGTTAAAAAAAATATGAAGAATAATAAAGAATAATATTGCTCATTTTATTACAATTCCTACCTTTTTTTGAGGATGGCAAATCAAATGACTCCTTCCACTCTGGCAGAATAAAATTCCTACATAAGTTCCGGTTTTTTTAAATAATCCACCAATTCCGGAGGAATGTCCATATTAATATATACGTTTCGGATCAATGACCCCATTTCAATCTACCTACTCCGATCACTGATCATCAGACGTGAAAGTTTCCTATAGTCGTCATAAACCTTCTAGCGCAGAGAAAAATAATAAATTGGAATAGTGTAACAATTGTGTGTTCCAAAGGAATAATGATGTATTATGTTTATATACGCTATGATATGTTGAGTCGTACCTTAACACACTAATAACTACATATGACTTATTTTTATACTTATATTTTCAATTTAAAAATACAACTCTTTTTTTTTTTTTTTTTTATCGTGGGGGAATGCTTGATGCATACCCCTCCGCGGGGGCGGGCGGAGGGGTTATGTCGGACTCTCCGGGGTAAAAGAAAGATGTTAAGAAGAAAATGTACCTCCCGGAATACCGACTAAACCTACCACGGTGTTCCTCGACAAAACCACTATCGACGGGGCCGCGCGAATCACTTTCGCATGCGGTCGCGACCCCGCCGAGGTTTCGGCCCGCCGTATGAAACGGCAGGCCACTACGCAAAAGACCTACCCAAAGGCACTTCTCACAATAATATCCCTACTGTCTCCCCTAGAGGGGAGACGGACTCGAAACAACAGAGGCGCGCGTGGGAACACGCACGCCGCCTCTCGGACCTGGTGCTGAATGGATGGCGGGCAGGCCCACAAAGCCCGCCACCCCCAGGTCAAACCTCAGGGTGGCTGGAGGTCGTCCCGCGCCCTCCGGCGCCCGGCTCTGCGGTTGGGGAGAGGGTTCAAACGCTCCCTCTCCCGCTCCGCCGCCTCCTTGATGGAAATGACTTCCTCACAGAAGGAGGCGACGGCGTTCCACGACCTCTCACTCCGGACCATAGCCTGAACTATGGCCGGGAGCGAGAGGGCAACCGATCCGACTGCCGCGATCAATTCACGGCGCTGCGATGCCCAGGCGGGGCAAACCGCCAAAGTGTGCAGCGCCGTGTCCTCAACTACGTCGCGGCAGTCGCCGCAGTGGTGACAACCGGGCGTCTCTTGCCGGCGTATACGACACAGGAACTGGCCAAAACAACCGTGGCCAGTCATTACCTGTGTCAGCCGGAAGGTGAGGGCGCCATGGCGCCTCTCCAGCCACTCCTCAAACACGGGACTTACCGCCACGATCGTGGCGTGCCCGGCACTGGGGTGCACAAGTCGTTCCTTCCAATTCGCCACTAGGACCTGGCGGAGCTCGGACCTCGCCGCCTCGAGAGCGGGAAGAGCCGGTCCTTCGCCCCGAGCTAGCGCCTCCCGGCGCCAACGATAGAGCGACGCCAGGAGCGCCGCTTCCAGGTCCCATGGCATCGATCCGGCGAGGAGGCTCGCAGCCTCGAACGAGATCGTGCGGTAACCTCTTATCAACCTGACGGCCATGGCGCGCTGCGGCGCACGAAGCGCCGAAATGTTACGGGCCGTCAGGTTGTGTGCCCAAACTGGGGCCCCATACAGGGCCATGGACCGCACGACCCCCTCGTAGAGCCTCCGGCAGGAGGTGTTTGGCCCCCCGAGGTTGGGCAGCAGACGCGAAAGCGCGCCTGCAGCGCCCCGAAGAATGGGGACCAAACGACGAAAATGGGCTGTAAAGTCCCACCGGCTGTCGAGCAAAAGACCCAAATATTTCAGGGTCGACTCGACGCCGATGCGGACCCCTCCTACCATGATATGGGCTCCTGGAGGTGGCCGGTTCCGAGGGCCGTGAAAACATACGGCCTCGGACTTCGACAGGGCCACCTCGAGGCCCAACCGCCGGATACGACCAACGACTTGTGCGACCCCAGCGGTCGCCAGTATGGCCGCCGCCCGGTGCGACTTACCCCTCGCCGTGACAAGCGTGTCGTCGGCGTAACAAATGACGCCGACGCCACGGAGGAGCGCACCTCGCAGCACCCAGTCGTAACCGATGTTCCACAGGAGCGGACCCAGAACCGATCCCTGTGGAACACCGCACGACATCTCTCGCCGACTCCAACCGTCGTGACCCGGGTAGACTACTACCCTCTCCGATAGATATGCCCCGACTATGCGGCGGAGGTAGGTCGGCACTCGATGGAAAATGAGTGCCGCCCTGATACAACTCCAGGGCAAGGTGTTGAAGGCATTCGCGATGTCAAGAGACACCGCGAAGACGACCTCGCCCCGGGACACCGCATCCTCCGCCAGGCTCCTCACTTGCAGAACCGCATCAATTGTAGAGCGCCCGCGACGGAAACCATACTGGTTGTCCGCCAGATCCGGACCCACAGAAGAAAGACGCTGGACGAGGCGCTCCGCGATAACAAACTCAAACAGTTTAGCCACCTCGTCCAGCAACACAATGGGCCGGTAGGCGGACGGACTGTCCGCCCGGCGCCCTTCCTTCCTGATCAGGACCAGTTTCCCCACCTTCCACTGGCGCGGAAACTGGCCCTGCTGCAAACACTCGGTGAGGAGCCCCTTAAGTCGGGGCGCGAGCTCTTCGAGGACCAGGGCCAATGCACGACCCGGAATGCCGTCGGGCCCTGGGGCGGTGTTTTTCGAGCGAAGTCTCGACACCGCCGCTCGCAACTCTACTTGGGTCACTTCGGGAACCACGTCGTCGTCAAAGTCCGCGCTGGACGCCATGGAAGGCAGAACCATCGGCGGAGGAGTGTGCTCCGCCCGTGCAGGGAACAGAGCGGTCACCACCTCCTCAACCAGCTGTGGCCGGAGACTCTGGGACAAAGGGGAAAAATACAACTCTTGCGCTTGATATAATTCCTGTGTTGCTTTACAAACATTAAAAAAATCGACACAAGGAACAACTACAAATATTTGTAGATCACACAACTTTTTGTCCCGGAGATCGAACCGACAACAATCACCCCATGTGGGATATAGTTGTACGTAACCTCATTCTAGTTTTTTTATTCTTTCTTGTCCGTGGTTTAATAGAAATAGTTGAAGACGCACTGTATTGGTTTCTATAAATTGTTAAATTTTAAATTTATTTTATTTCTATATTTTTAATTCTTGATAAAGTTTTCCACTCTTTTTTCGTTTCTTCACCGCAGTAGCAGTATCGACGCAATCACTTAAACCATGACTACGCTACGCAGTTTTTAATCCACTCCTAGATAAATAAGATTCTGTCTATAAAACTATAGAACCAGATGAACCGTTCACTCCAGAGGGCCAACATAAGGCTCGCAATGATTTTGGTGAACGAAGAAATAAACATTGCGAGACCTTATTGGGTACCGAAGACTTGTTTATTGACGATCCACCCTCTCACTTATATTGGATTTACCTATTGGTTGAACAAATATTTGTTAGAAGTCGTATTAGAACATTTTTAGTTTATTCAACCGTTTATTGGAGTTTTGAGAGGGTTGTATTATGTAGAACATTTCGCACAAGCGTGGGGCTATAATTTTTATGAAAATTAAATATCTACGTATGTGAATATTGTTTTTTATATACAATTACCAATACATAGTATAAGATACAAAATTTACAAACTGCGTAAAGGTCTACTACAGCTTAACAGAACAGCCTTAGCCGATGCCGATCTATGTTACATGAACTATGTAACTGAATCTCGCTTAACATCACTCATAGAAATTTAGGTAACTTCGAAATGTCCGTATGGATTGAAGAGCCACTTCAAAATTTTAAAAGGAAGCACTTTCGCTTATTTAGTTCGAAAACATTTTATTTTGTAGGCCACATTCTGAAATTTGTAGTGAATAATATCAAAAGTTATATCAATGTGAAATAGGCATAGTTCGGATAGCACCTGACATGAATACCTAAGTATTAAACATAACAAGTACCTATCTACATAGGTATGCTTATGTTCTTTAAAGCTCATTACAAAATAATGAACTATTTACCGTTTATGCCATACTTAACGCTGTTGTTATTTTACGGATAAAATAGACGTTAACGGCAACAATAACTTTCATGATTATTTCCAGTTACTTGAAGCGTCTTTGTTTAATTTTATAGGTAACAAGGGCTTCAGATTTCATTTGCGTGGATCCCACAATGGTGAATGTATGCGTCATATTATAATTTGCGACTAGTTTTCAAATCTTTACCCGCCGTATACCTACTAAAGAATACATTGAAGTATATAAATTGATTGTATAATACAATCATTATTTAAAAGGAAGACATATTTTCTCCAAAATTTTGATTTAAGCCTAACATATAGCTTATGATTATAGTTTTATATACATTGTTACATGATCATACATCTACGCATAGAATTATAATAAATTATTGGTAACCAAACTGCTAAATGGTAACTAGTGATGTGCTATAATTATATAGGTATTCTAATTAACATTGTTCTATTTCATATACTTTCAACACAATGTATCAATAATTGTTATGAAATAAATATATAAAAAAAAACAAATAAATAAATAAAGGTACTTATGTAGATTAAGCGGTTAGATAGTTTAGAGAGATTCAACAGTTCTATTACGAAGATATAACATCATTTACTTAATGACATTATTCGAACATTTAATATCACACGATGATAATATCATAACAGCCGTATGTGGCGATATAATATTATGTTCAATCAATTTAATAAGTATATTCTATACTTTCTTTAGTATAACGATATGGGATCTTACAACATTTTATTGTGGGCTATCCGCGAAATAAGTATTATTTCGACATATTATAACTGTTCATATTTCAAGAGATTGCTACAAGATAAGTTGTGTATTACCGAGATAATTTTTTCTTATGTCGACCTTCGTTTTAAGGCTTCATACTCTGAATTATTTTATATCTACACTAGCTATAGCTTGCGGCTTTACTCGCGTAAAAGCAGGTTATGTTATGTACTTTTTTATATAATAGGTATAGCTTTATAATAGTCAAAGAATTTAAAAAATCGGTCGAGTAGTTTTCGAGTTAAACCTTAACAAATAAACAAAAAATCAAATATTTCCTCTTTATAATATTAGTATAGATTAACATCATCGTCGCAGCATCATTGTACCATTTTTGCTCCAAATAATTAGTCAGAGGATACACCAACATTTCGATTAGTAGTGATATTCCAGCATCCGGGTAACGTAGTGCTTTATCAAACTGGCAGAAAAATATTGCTTATCACTTGCGTTAACACTTATGCTTTTGTCATGAGACAAAAGCTTATAGTAATAACTGAAACTTTTCATTTTACTGACCTGACATGCATCCTTGCCGCCTTCTGGGTATCCCGCGCAGATCATGCCTTCAGTAACGTTGAGATCACGGTGCTCCAGCCACTGGTTGCATAGGTCACGATTCAATACTGGCACCTCTACCTCGTTAACTGCCGGCTCGTATTCTGATACTAGAACAGAAAAAATATTTTGTACTAGCTGTTTCTATATCAATAGATATTCACCTGATTTCTAAAAGGTGGCAACGACTTAACAAATTCATGTGAATGATTTGATTAGCTATTTCTAATTTAGTCAGCCAATCTCAGCAGTTGACTTGCTAGCTCATTCAGCACCAGCACTTGCTTTTGACTGTCTGTTAACAAATTTTTAAGTGGATCTGCCTTTTTGAAAGCAGGTGTTACTCAATGGAATAGATGAATTGATTAAATTACTCTTGATCTTTTTCGCTCGCACTTGACCGAGAAAAATTTGCTTGATCTTTTGCCAAAAACGCTGGTTTTGAGCAAATTTTAAGTTTGAATGAAAAGAGGATTTCTTTAAAAACTTACGTTCTTTATCATCGCGTTTCCCCCATCCAATGACAGTGCATTTCGTGCCAGGTTTCAGCACGCGGTTGGCAGGTGGCAGGCACACTGGAGAAACTTGCTCGTGGTACCGAACTCGTACTGCCAGCTGTTCGAAAATCGTAATTTGCTTATAAGTTGTACCAAGATATTGAGCAATCGAAAATCGCTCTATCAAAAACTCTTGTTTATTTTTGATCATCATACTTTGTGTGTAACTTCGATCGAAAGATCATAAAACCTTCCAAATGGATCAATCAATCAATCAAAGATTTCGATAATATTAATAAAGTTTATTTCTTTTGGTATTTGAAAAGCAGTTTGAATTTTCAAAATTTGTCACTAATCTTTGCGTTGTTACTTTTGTATGTGACAATTTAAGAAAACTCAGTCTTTAATATTGCAAGACAAAACTAGATATTTCTAATAGAAGCCTGCTGAGGTAAATGTTATTTGAATGTAGTTAATCGTACTCTATCTACTTTCTGCTCACAACTTTATAGGAACTAACTAACCAATTAAAAGAAAGAAACTCGCAAGCGGCCGCTCGGGTATAAGTTAGTGTACTATATGTATCAGCAAACCTGGAACAGTGCGATGTCATTGTCATGTGCGATGCCTGAGTTGTACTGCGGGTGTGGGGCCACACGTTTCACCTTCACCTTCTGTCCGTAGTACGCGTGCGAGCGACGACGCGTGATGCCTAGTTGTATCGTCCAGCCGTTCACATCGGTGTGACTGGAAAATAAACTTAAGTCAGAAATATGCTTAGCGTAAAAAATCGTCAATTGAATTTTACAGTTCAATCAGGCTTAAGGCTACACGAACAGACTGTATCCAACTATGTTAACGTACAACTGTGCTGTCTAGAAGAACAGTAATATTTTGAATTTATCAATAAAAGAGTCAAATAATTTTTCAATCAATTTACCGCCGCCCACCATAGCAATATAGCTGCTTCTATTCAAAACGTGAGGCTCTTCTGAAGGATTTTATTTTTCGACAACTCTGAACAGTGTCACAAATAGCTTTAAACCTTATTAGAATTGTTCCAATAACTCACTTGCCAACACAATGCGCCGCAGTTAACACCCATTGATCAGCTATTAGCACTCCAGCACAGTAGAAAACCTCCTCGGGCCCGCCGAGGATAGCAGCTAGGAATGGCCAGTCGCCTGGAGACGCCGGGACACCACCCACAATACGCTTTGATGCTATGCCTATTGTGCGTCTCTTACCACATTCTAGAACAAACAGACAAGCAACCGTTAATGAAAAAATAAAGACTGATTGCTTTGTATATCACTAGATTTTGCCCGCAGTTTTGCTTGCGTAAATGCAGATTAGGTTAGTAACAGTTTTTCTGAATGAAAGGTACCTATGTCCTTTTCTGTTGCACTGACAACGTGCATGCCAAATTTCATGATGGTCAGCCGAGTAGTTAAGGTGTGCAAGCGAAACAAACAAACTCATATTCGCATTCATAACATTAGTTAGGATTTGGTGAAAATACGTCAGGCTAGGTCAAAATACAGTGAAATTTTCGTACCGATTTCGGGTGATGAATTCTGTTTCGGTCACTATTCAATAAATCTAAGCGGAACACGCGGATATTTCGCTTTGGTTCTCTGGTAGCAACGCAATCGTTCAAACTACAGTTGCAAAATTTACGCGTCGGCGAGGCAACGAGGCAATCGTGGATGCATAGAAAGGCACGTGCGAACAACGATTTTTAACGATTTTTAACTTTTACTTGACAGGTCGGTACAAAATTACGTAAGTCGAATTCCGCCGCCTTCTATCACTTGGATTTGAGTCTAGCCTTATTGTCCCAAAGTATACGATGACTTTTGTCAACTCTGATTAAAAATATACTCCGATCTTATGAAAATAAAGAAATACGGTATTGTTATAAAATTTAACAGTTACCTACGTACCTAAATATTATTCTGGTATGAAATTTCCAGACCAACAGTTCTGAAGAAAGTAAGCAAGTAAATATTAATCCTATTGTAATTTGTGCTTGTTTCTCGTCCGCTGTGAAAGCAAAAATTAAACTTGTAACTTGGCTCAAGTTCTCTTTTCATTCAGCCTACTTGACGTCCGTTCAAATAATTATAAAGTAAAACCCTTTCTGGCTAAACAAGATATTTCGTCAGCTCAACTGAAAAGAAATAGCGATTGTCAGCATGCCCGGTTGTCAGACACAATGACAATACTTGCTCCCGCGGCTCACAAGTGCCTATGAAAATAATTATACTCTAAGAACTGTGTACTGCAGCCTATGTCATATGAAGCCTTATTAATTATCTCTATCTATACTTACCTACTTCTACGTCCACTAAGATACACTGCTTGAATACACTAGAGGATTCCTTTGGATTCATAGTATCATAGTGGACGGAAGCATAAAACCACATTAGTCCATTATTCAACCAACAAAAACACTCACGCATGTATAATATTAGTAAGATACATAAGGATAGTGCAACATCGTAATGTTTTTTTAATATGTTTTCTTTATACATTTAATTTCTGTAATTAATTAAACATGGCAGGCGTCCACCTCAACAGACCAAATAAAAATCCCTTTAAAAGCTTTTGTCTTAAGAGAGGTACCCTGGATATTTTTTATTTGATAGCTATCCGCCTTAACTCGACATACGTATTTCAAATAAATTTCAGTCGGCTACATATTGCAGTTCACAAGATAGGTATTTAAAGGTCGAACAGAACAAACAGATAGGCTTAAGCTTCTTAATACGGACTGTTCCCGGCAGCAATTTTGAACGATGTCTGATTGTGTTATTTTAGTCTTTTATTGTAGATTTTTTTAATATATGGAATACGAACATAGGAATTGATAATAGTTAAGTAGGCTACCTTCCGCAGCAAAGGATACATCACAAAACCTTTAACCACCTATCATACTAAAGTGTACCCTCAAATAACATTAGTAAATAACGGCTACATTTAGGCTAAGAACACCCTTAACATTTGCCTCTGAAAATTGCAGACCGTGACGTAATAAACCGGCATAATCCTTTGGCCTAACTTGGGCCCACCTGGCGTGTCTTTACAAGAACATAATTAAAGTTTGTGCAGCGTCGCGACGATAATTATGAACAACAGATTACTAACGGCTCGTCTTGTTTCACCTCCCCTAACAGAAGCGCGTGATTAAACGAATTTTTCTGACGTCTAATTATAAAATGTTTGTCTTTAGACAAAAGTGGGAAGGTTTTTGTACTTTTGGGTACAAATCAAATGTTAAGTAGATTAAAGTATTATCATAAAACCACCTGAATCTTTTCTTATAATAGCGACGTATATTTTTGCGATCACTACCTGGTTTGATGTTCAGGGTGCCTAGTGCGACTTGCCAGTTGTTTTTACGTTAACGCGATCGAAACGTTTGTCACGTTTGGCTTTCTGATTGGTTAAGAGCTTGGAGCGGGCCAATCGCAGCGTCGAATGTCATAAACGTGTTGATCGCGTTAACGTAAAACAAACTTGCACTAGGCACGCAGAACACATACTTAGTTTTACTACAGCAACTAAGACCTTCAATTTAAAACTATCCATTTCCGAATATTATTATTCCGTCGACCTCGATGGCGTAGTGGTTAGTGTAACCAACCTGCTATGCCTGAGGTCGCGGGTTCGATTCCCGCACAAGTCAAACATTTGTGTGCATGAACATGGATGTTTGTCTTGGTCTGGGTGTTTCTATGTATAAAATGTATGTATTTACAAAAAAAAAGGTATATTTTATGTATGTTTAGTCATTGTCTAGTACCCATAGTACAAGCTCTGCTTAGTTTGGGCTAGATGGTGTTGTGTGTATGTGATAGAATATTATTATTATTATTATTATTATTTGTATTTTCTGAGTCACGCATTATTTGATCACGTAAGAGGATTATGCGCTGCCGCATTTTTATCTATAAGAAGCTTTAGCCTGCGGCTTCATTACCTCGGGACCACTATTTGTTTTCAGGATAAACGGTACCCATAATGTACATGTAAGTACATGTCCTTTTTTTCTCCTTGACAACGTGGATATTAAATTTTGTGATGAGGTTGAGTAGTTAAGACATAAAAGCGTAACAAATAAACAAACTCACATTCGCATTTATAATGTTAGTAAGTATTTTCCTGTAACATGCTCAGCCGGTTATTTACATGCAAAATTATCATAAAAATATGTATTTTTAGTTCCTTCTGGTTATCTGTCTATATAGACAAACATATGTTAATGGCCATACTATGCCATGCAAAGATTGATTAAGATGACAATTATGAAATTTGCACACAAATGCGCTAACAGTAAACCTTTCCCAAACTGCCACGCGACCGGAGTAAAAGCTAGTAATTAATATATTTTACAGTCTACGATCTACTTATGTGCCCATATTTATATAAAAAAAACGATTTCATACACAATTACCAGCTGGGACATAAGGTACCATTCACCCATACCACTTCTTGAAATTGTAGCAATATGTTAGCATTCCCCAATAAGGCTATAAAATGCAAAAACGATTTTACAATCTTAAATGGTAGGTAGTTCCAGAGATTAGTGTATTTAAACAAGCAAACAAAGAATATATTTTGCTTTATAGTATAAATTAGTCTGTTAAGTCTTGGAATACTAGACATAATTAAAAATCTTTAGTTGCAGGTCACCAGTGTGCCACTGCAACTCATTGAGTTCAGGATAAAACAAAAAAATAAAGGAATAACAATTCAAAACCAAGACACATGTACATACATTAAAAACAGCTTGCCTATCTTTCAGAATAAGTACAGTTATTATTGACTCTAGGTTACAACATAATAAAACTGTTCGAGTCGCGTACGTTATTGTACGTGCCTGTAAATAAGACACTCTACCAATGAAACACGTACGAAACATGTGGTGTATAGGTGTGCTGAACGTCTTAAACAGTTTCTACACACGTACGAAACATGTGGTGTAGAGGTGAACTGAACGTCTTAAACAGTTTCTACGAACAATCGACTTAGTTCAAATAAGATGTTCTACTTGCGCCACTAGAGTTCTTTAATAATTATTATTATATATATTATTTCAATAAAATACTAATGTTAGTAGACAATACATAAGTAATGTGCATGATTAAATCACAGCATGTAGCTGCATCTATATCCGCACCATCGGGCTCTCCCACCGATCCGCGAACACACTCAGGATGCTGTAGGTGCTGCCGCAGAGGCGCGCCATCAAGGAGGCGCGCCTTTTTCTCATGATAGCAACGAAGCCATCAGTATATGTCTCTGCAAACAACCCTGACGCTCTGCTCCTCCACGGCAGTCCCAGTAGCACCTTGAGTGCATTATTGTAGTGCACACGTAGGTCACCGTATGACTATATCTGACCCACAGACTGCATACTTTGAGTACTTTGTAAAATTGTTAATGAGTAAAATAACTGTAGCGACGCCATCTCGCCTGCGGCCCAGATTTTTAAAGGACCAGATTGCATTAACGCCGTTCATTATTATATTAATGTATTTAGCTTTTATTTACACCTTTGCCAGTGTAAAATCACTGGCACATAGTAACGGAATAGAAAGTATCTTATGTAACATATACAATACTTGCACATTTATTATATTAATAGAATTGATTTAAGTAAGAACGTAAATTAAGAGTTAAACTGAAAAAATCTATTGAGAATGCTCATACTTATATAATTTTTTGAAATTAAACTTTTATACACGGTTTTTATCGCGTTGTTTATTTTACACTTTATTACATAATTTTGAATACTGTTACACTACTACTACTATTAAAATTTACTAATTAAATTATTATTAAAACTATTAAAACTATTAAGATTTAATTTAATTTGAGACAACTACCATCTTAGTCTCCCCGTGACCATGGCTGCTGAAAAGCAACCGAAACGTCGGGGAACGTGTAAAATCGCGTAAACAGAAGACAATATTATATAACCTATCTTGTAATAAACCTTGTAAATAATGATCAACGTTTGAAATAAATTAACTTATAGGTTAAAGTGGTTATTTTTTGTTGTTTTAAATACAAACTTCCATGTTGGGATTATTCCTTAACATTTAAGCAACTGACACAAAGAACACTATTTAGATTTAATTTAATTTTACACTTTCCCCGACGTTTCGGTTGGTTTTCAGCAGCCATGGTCACGGGGAGACTAAGATGGTAGTTCCGTAGATAGATGGTAAATCCGTATATAGTAGTTTAATTTTAATGAATAATATTCGCGTAAACAGAAGACAATATTATATAATAATAATAATAATAATAATAATATTCTACCACATACACACAACACCATCTAGCCCAAACTAAGCAGAGCTTGTACTATGGATACTAGACAATGGATAAACATACATATACACTTTTTTTTTTTTTTTTTGTAAATACATACATATTATACATAGAAACACCCAGACCAAGACAAACATCCATGTTCATGCACACAAATGTTTGACTTGTGCGGGGATCGAACCCGCAACCTCAGGCGTGGCAGTCGGTTACACTAACCACTACGCCATCGAGGCCGACTAATTTTGTTTATGCTTGATTGGTTGGATGCTTCTGTGAATTGAGCACCGAAACATACTTTTTTACAGTGTAGGTAATAGTTTTATACCTGTAGTGATTCATCTTGAAATACCTTACCTGCTTACAAAGGTAGCTTGTAAAAGGTTTACTTGCATAAGGAGATACGTACTCTATACAGTCGCAATCGTTGCTTTTCAATAGAAGATGTTCTCTTCTTATTCCTAGAACTTACTTTCGATGAAATTTATTCACGAACTAATTTCAATTTCTAAACTGACTTCATTACTTACCTATTTTATTTAATGTATAAAATGATAGAGATCACTTTGAATTTCCTTCATGAGTTTATATCCTTACAAACTTATGAATGCAGTTTCTTTAAAATCTTACTGAAACCCCAATACTAGGAAGACAGTCAGTATTTAAAGAAACTGCATCTTTACAAACACTCAAACTGCGAACACAAAGAATACCCAGTATCAAAACAATCATTTGTGGATAACACAATTTGCTACTCGTGTGGGATTCGAAACCATAACACTCGCCATAAAAAAACATAAAACTGTTAAATTCAAGCTGAGTATACGAAAAGTGATCGTCATTATCTTAAAGTATTCTTCAGAACACAACCCAGTAGACTTGTAGTAGAACAAACAAAAATGTATCTGAATATTCAAGACCGAATTTGAATACAAGATTCAAGGTAGGTTTTGAATATTCAGTTAAGTTCAATACAGAAACGATGGAGAGAGTATTAAGCAACGTCGGTCACCTCTATCCTTCTGGACCAAGCTGTAGTGGTTTGAGTAACAGACACAACACTCACGTCGGTCGGTAGCTCACGCACAATGCCCCAATTGCGAGGCCAAATGCGGGCAACAAACGCTCAAATAATTAACTGACAATACAAATATCAGCCGTGTATATACTGTTCTACTGGGCACTGACCTCTTCTCAGTGTTAGAATAGTTAGACCATACTCAACCACGCGGCCCAGTGCGGGTTTGCGAACTTCACAAATCTTTGAGAACATTATGAACATGGAGGTTTCCTCGCGATGTTATTCTTCACCGTTAAAGCAAGCGATAATTTATTATTTAATACGTACAACTTCGAAAAGTTAGAGATGCGTGTCTGGGGATTGAACTCGAGACCTCTGCGTGTTCAACAGTCCAACGGACTCCCGGACGGCTATATAATACGCAACGGATTGACCAGTTCTGCTCCTCAGGGTTGTAGCAGGATGTTAGACAGCCCGTCACGTACCTCAATAAATAGGCTACAAAATAAACATTTTTAGGTTTATGACTTTGTTTGTAATATTACTTTAGTCTCTACTAATATTTGTAATGCCTTTGCCTTAGGTAATGTTTTAATCTAAGAACTTGTGAGCGACATCTGTATTTCTTCAGTAATTCCCTTAACTAAGCCCCACCTGCGACCCTGTCACTCATTTGTGAACAACAGGGTGACAGAAGTAAATGATTACTGGAATAAATCATTTTCACGCGATGAATAGCTCTGCCACGGAACAGAGAAAATGAGTTAGAAGAGTTATAACTCGTTTAACCCAGTGTTAAAATAAATATTTTGTAAATTCTGTAACTTTAAAGATATCTTATATATAAGTGTAAGTATATAATAATACGTATAGTCGGCCAAAAATGTGGTCTACGACCATATGGTTGAGGTTAATTTAAACGTCAGGAAACAACAACGTCGATTTCTCCTTGCAATAATACTATGACAGTGACATTGCTCTCTATATCATGTATTATATTTACGTCATCCTATCTGTCAAGTTAGAAAAATGAACCTTAGCGATAAATAGATTTCAAAGAAGCTTTTTTAAAAATTGGTAGTCCCCTTTCTTCGCCGACTGTACATATTTTCAAGCTTGTATCTTGAAGGGGTAAGTAAGCTTGGAACTCACAGATGATGTATTAATTTAGGTGATAGTTTTGCGAAAGTGGCGATTGTTGTTAGATTGATTCCCACACTAAACAAATATCTATGTAATTGCGTGGTTTTTCCGTTAGTTCTTTTGATGTTTAATATTCCCCCGCGAGACAGAGGTAATCTGTAGTGCAGATGTTGTATTTTAAAAAATGGCGTTAGCCTAATATTGACGCTGTCGGACTTGCGATCGCAAAGTCGAGGTCGTGGTTGAATCCTCACTCTTTATACTACCGAGAGAAGCCACTTCTGCCACAAGCATATAACTCAACTGAAAGTGTTTACAAGCATACTAATCATTTAAATTGCAATTGTGCCATATGTATATACGTACAAGCAACATATAACGTCTAGCCGCTCCGAAACTAAGCGACGCGCGAAGGCGATCGAACGGAGCATCATGCGTCTAGCCGCGCCGAAATCATCTCACGAACTGGCGAGTGGCGACGCGCGAAGCTACCATCTGTTTTTATAGTGGCACAATTTATAAGCGTAAAGATTTCTGAGAATTGCCTCGTAAATGTTAAAATATTGTTTACTTGTCGCTGATTGGTGTAAATGATTATTGTACACATTAGTGCTAGCGATACTTGTAAGAACAATAAATAGGATATGAGAAGGCTTAAAAATTGTAGTATTCTCAGTTGAATCAGTCTACGTGTTTCAATATAACCCTAACGGTTACCAGCTACGGACCTGGCTTATGCCTGCCGGCTGATCTGCAACCCTAATGGTTACCAGCTACGGACCTGGCTTATGCCCGCCGGCTGATAAAACTTTTAAAACATTGGATTTGTATATTGTGTATTTTATATTTTAATATACTACATTCAAACAGTGATTGGTAATTAACATATTTGTAGAATAAACTTACTGTAAATGTATCTAGAGGAGAAGTATATACCTACTTAATATATCATTTTAATATTGTGCCATAATAGTGCTTGCTCCACCTGTTATCTAATATTTCTTTATAATAATTTAATAATTATAATTTTTTTATTTACAGAAAATTTGATTGAAGGTTAATATTATCTAAAATACAGCTATATTACTAGTACCAACCTAATGTGATATGCTTCAAGTAAGCACCTAATAAAATTTCATAGATATATTGCTTGTTTGTGGAAAGCTATTTGTATTGACATAGGCGGTTTATTAACTCGCCCGACAAGACGTATTGGCGCTAGACTAGTGCCAAAGACGTGCTTGTACGCTTTAACGAGTCGCTACCCATAATACCTACGTAATATTTCAAAGTTAACTATCTAAAATCAAAGGCTACCATGTGTACCTTCAATAAAAAAATTATGATGAATTTAGCCGATTGGTTATACGATACGGTGCACAATTGTTACGGCTCGATCGGAGTGATACCACGGCCTCACAGAAAACCGGCGTGAAATAGTGTTTACGTTGTGTTTCGTCAAGTGAGTGAGGGTACCGGAGGCCCAAACTCTCCTCCCCTCTCTGGGGAGGAGGGAGAAATTTAAAAGGCTGGCAACGCACTTGCGACTCCTCTGGTGTTGCGGGTGTCCATGGGCCGTGGTAATCGCTTACCATCAGGCGATCCGTCTGCTAGTTAGCCTACAACATAAAAAAAACGATCGCGAGTTTGTGGTTTAGTTCCCTACACATTGTACTACCAATGTAAAATTGTTTTATTTCTAGCTCTAGAGTTTAGACATACTGAAGTAACTTTTATGGCTAATGGCTTTTTAGAGTTCGAAAACTCTTATACAACAGCTTTGTCCGTCCGTCCGTCTGTTATACAGCTTTCAACTCAAGAACCATAAGAGCTAGAGACTCGCGGTCAATGCCATTCGACTCAGCATAGTCGATATATCTCTAAAATGACTATGACCTTTGACCTCTGAATTCAAGGTCACGTGATACCATGTTTCAACCCAAGAACTGTAAGAGCTAGAGACTCGAGGTTAGCGCCATTCGACTCAGCATAGTCGATATACCCCGAAATGACTATGACCTTTGACTTCTGACCTCCTGACGTCACGTGATACAATTTTTTCGAACTCTAAGTTATCCGATCGTATATAATCCACAACACTTGACGTATTGAGAGTGGCAAGGTGCCCTCTTAAGCAATTGCATTATTCGTGCAGCCACGACAATGCTTACAAGCATATAAGATAAAATATCAGTTACCTATTAAACATCAGGCATTACATTACAAAGTATAAATCCAAAAACAAATTCAAGAACCAATTACATTATTACGACAAGGAGTTAAACTGTAGCAATAAAAGTACAATATAATCTCAACTTCCGTTCAAAAATTGTATTATTTATCGTACACAATGCGATATTTTTATTTCATCGCATAAAATACAAGTATTGTATGAGCGATGAGACGATAGAAATAAATTGACGAAACTTATGGCCAGTCGTTACAGGTAATGAGACCACCGTACGACGCGAAACAAACGAATTTGAACCTTTTCTCTAATAATTTAAGTTTCATATTTGTGGAACAGTGTGTTATATTTATGAGTACTTGAAAGCTCCGATGTAAAGCACTTTAGTATTTCATCAGGTTAGATTTTAATTAAATTTTGGATATAAAAAGTGAGATTGGCAGATTTAATGAAGCGTGTGCCTTTCTCTTCCGATAAGAGGTGGAAGATTTTAAATGAATTTAACCATCTATCATCATTATAATTTTATTTGTCGATGCGATTTCGAAGAACATTATTTACTTATATTTATATTTGAGCAGCGATAGCTCAGTGGGGAGACCAACAGACTGCAATGCAGAGGGTCTCGGATTCGAACCCACGTCGCGCACCTCTGACTATCGGAAGTTATATGACTTTTCGAAATTATGTGCGTATTGATTGACAATTATCGTCTACTCCGTGCCTCGGAGAGCACGTTAAGCCGTCGGTCCCGGCTGCCATGAACATCTATGGCAGTCGTTATTGGGAGAGTGTCGACACAAAAGATCCCACTGGGTCGAAGTGTCGCCGGTCTGCACTGACTGGCCCCCACATAAGATACATACATACATACATACATACTTATATTTAAGGGAAAGGCGCAATTCGGAAGTGAGAGTGAGAGAGATGCACAATAACGATTACAGTCCTAAACATACTCTCTACGATCACCTTTAAATAAAAGACCACATACGCAGTCACCTACGCGGCCATAACTCAAATTTTTGCTGGCTTGTGTAACTAAGTCCCGTGCAAAAATCGAACCCACGATCCTCAGCTCATCACAATGAATTCTGTGATCACTTAAATAAATACGTCATCCGTCTATTTATGATTCGCTATACTATTAGTACCATATGCATAGAATAAATTTAATTTATTGCAATTTAAAGATAATAATTAGCTAGCTTATACGAGACCAATCCTACTAATATTACAAATGAGAAAGTTTTTAAAGATGGTGCACAGAAATATATTGGCAATTTTTTACTCAACGAATTATGATAAAACTTGGCACACCGATATACACGGTGGTTGTTGAAGTAAACGCATAATCAGCGACTATGGTGGCTGCTGTATGTATATCTTGGATTAACACATAGGATACTTTTTATCTTAGTATGTATATCACAAAGCCGCAGGCAGAAACTATTATTAGATAAGGTATTATCTAAACTTCATCTAGTTATAGATCCAAATATTCCTGAGGTAAACGTAAATATACACTCTAATCATTGGAAGCCGCAGTCTCGATATTTCGGGGTCTTTATTAAGATACCTCAGCATATTCAAAGAATTTGTCCTACATAGGGCTATATCGGTTCGGTTCAGACGAACCAATAGTCAATATAGTGCCCTCAGTAATACAGCCTCAAGGTACGATACAAAATGTATCTACGTGCGTTGATTTTGGACCACGTAAAGGTAAATTGAAGCTCCAATACTGTGTGCCCGAAATATAAGTCTTGACTCTCGACGCTCGAGCACAATTCTGTAATTAAGTTTGCACAAAAATGTAAGCGCAGAGAAAATTTATTACGAAGATTTTTTGTCACTTATAACACTAATGGACAGCATTATATTTTTATTTAATTGTGGAGTAATCTCTGCTTAAATTCCGTATTTACTGCTGTTGAGATATGTCTGCTTTGCATGAGATCTCGGACTTTCGATTTAAGATTTTAGATTCTCGGGTCTCGAAAGGTTTATTGACAAGAAAATCTCAGTAGCATGGATACTTACGTATAATATTTAGAAGCCTGATGTGCATTAGCCTAAACAACGGCAACGTTGTAAACGTTTAAAAACCCTGGGACTGTCATTTGCTACATAAAAGCTCTTATGAACGTACTCAGCACAAACCCATTTCGAAAATTTTATATTTTACTGAATACTGCCGACCTATTAGCGAGTAAGCATGTTTAAAAAATAGAATATTATCAAAATGGAGTCCCTAATCTTCCATTAACAAACATCGGTCTTCTTATTACGTACCTTATAAAAGCCTTAAGTATGCATTGTAGGGATGAGCTCTCTGAATAAGCCACGTCAGGGTTTTCTTCGTATTTTGTGACAGGCAATTAGAGCATTACGCCCAAGGGATAGGGCAATTGTATACTTTTGGCTATGTGGCATTTTGTACCATTTCAGTATTTAGATGGAAGTTTCTTCGAGAAAGAATCAACTTTGAATGTTAGGTTGGGATGGACAGTTGAAATGCTTTTGGTGCGGGGTGACTGTACTTTAAACTACACACTAATTTCGCGTTTTTTTTTTGGTGCCATGAACATCTATGGCATTCGTTATTGGGAAGGTCAGTACCCTCTAATATCCTGACACTGGTCTAGCCTTAGGGTATCGTTAGCCTTTGGGTTGCGGAGGTCAGGTGGCAGCCGCTCCGTGTAAAAACTGATATCCAGTCAAATCCGGTTAGACCAGAAAAGCCGATCCCAAGTGACTTGGGAATAATAAAGGCTAAGAGAGAAGATTTACGTGAGCGAACCCGCGGGCAAAATCTTACAATATAGTATATTGCTACAAAAACTAATGTTAGAGCCTCTCCGGTACGAGATCGCAAACAAGCGCCTGCCTGACTAACACTAAGCAAATACCGTACTTGCAGTAATCATAGGCGCTCATAGCCAGTTGCACTTACTGATCGGTAAACGATTAGCGAGGTTAAGTAACGTTGGGTGCGGTCAGTCTATAGATAGGTGACCGCTTAGTGGTATTTCATCTGAGCGTCTCCGTGCTTCGGAGGGCACGTAAAAAGTCGGTCCCGGTTGTTGTCAAATTGACAGCAGTCGTTAAGCCATGTCAGAGCCCCACGGGGGCGGCTTGAACAACTCTTGACAACAGGTTGGCCACTAACCACACGAAAAGAAAGAAAAGAAAGAAGTAATCATAAAATAGACACGACTACCTATTTGCACTAGCACTCAAGAGCGCAATAGTAAATGCGATTGCTGTGCACGAGTAGTCCGTCTAGATTTCTGGGCAATGTGTTATTGGGTATCATCATCTCAGCTGAAAGACGTCCACTGCTGGGCATAGGCCTACCCCAAGGATTTCCACACAGACCGGTTTTAGGCCACACGCATCCAACCGCTTCTCGCGACCCTTACCAGGTCTTCGGTTTACCATCTGGGAACTGTGCCTAGCCATGCTGCGTCTGTACCTCTGTCTGTAGATATACCCAATCTATACTAATATTATTAAGCTGAAGAGTTTGTTTGTTAGGTTGAACGCGCTAATCTCAGGAATTACTGGTTCGAATAGAAAAAATATTTTAGTGTTGGATAGCCTATTTATCGAGGAAGGTTGCGGCGCAGTAGCTATAAACGCGGGTGAAACCGCGGGCGCATTTAGGTATATCTGTCGAGAAATTATCAGTACCACTACGAAGTCTGGATCTGTGCCCGGTAGGCTTCTATAGGCCCTTGTTACGTGGGACCTGAAATCATGGTTGGCGTAATGTGCGTGTACCTAAAACACCTCTGCCTACTCTTTTGCGATAGAGTCGTGAGACTAGGTATGCATATATTACTACAGTAACTAATAGATCACTTTCCAAGCTATTTATTTATATTCCCTTCTATCTGGTAATCTTGTGATTGCACTATTTAAGCCAACCAAAACAAAGTGCAGTTTAACAATGTTCACGGAATTGCCAGAACTTTCTTAGAATCTTAGATATGCAGCTGTGCTTAAGTTTGCCTTTACCGTTAAAGCAAATGTTTTCTTATGTCTAGTTTTAGTGTATAGACAGCAATGTATTTAAATCATCGTACTATATGATACCTACATGACTTAATCGTGTGGATTTTCGGCTCCTACTATATATACCTACTATATTCTTGGCGTTTAAAGGATTTTTATATAGATTATCGCGGGTACACCATGTCTATTTGATCGTATTTTACTAAAAAATGAGCTTATAGTCCAAGGAACCTTCATATATGCACGTAGCATTAGATACGCGGTCAAACCTTCAAGTAACATTGGGGCAAAGCCCGGGCATCGGCCCGCCGCGCCGCCCGTTGCGTAAGCGATCGATATTTCTTTTAGGCACAATAACACTTTTGAATAGGAGCGTCTTTAAGTCTTAGAATCTTGTTTAGTTTTGCTGATCCAGAAACGAATTTAAGTTTAATAATAGAAACCAATTGTAAAATGTATTGTAGATTCAGAATGTAAATTCGTTCGATTATTGTTATTGTAATTTACACAGTACCTACAGTTTTCTTTATTATTTACTATATTCTCTACAGAAAAATTAGCTCGATAAATTTCACGTCTAAACTTTTGAATCATCAAATGATTTCTGACGCGCTTCCAATTGTATAAGAATAGTGACCGCGAAACAAATATCGCGTGAAAATAACTTCTACGATAATTTTTTTATACTTAATTATGCTTATTGATCATAAAAACCTTTATATTTTTCAAATAATAAATGAATATGAAAGAAGTTAGTTACTATTTTATTACAAAATTAAAATTCATGCACTTGGATTAATATTGTGACATTGAGATAATTTACAGACAAGCTGTACACCAAAAACGCTCAATGGAAATTACTCGTTTCGTATAAGACAAAGCTATGTAATACCTACTTTATTTACTATTTATCTACTTCAGAACTCAGGCAATCTGTTTGCAAGAATGTTGTTTCTCACTAAATAGATTGTAAGCAAATAAATGGGATGCAGAAACAGCGTCTTTGACAAAATGGTGGTACACAACCAAGTTGTCTTGTTGTCACTATTTCTACATCCCTAAGAACGCAAAGGCACTAATCTATATGTATATTCAGTAGATGGCTTAACAGTTGACCGTGGAGCTTGTAGTGGCAGCTTGCCAGCTTATCGCGTCGTCCAACCAGTCGGCTACTAAACCCTAGACTGCACATGGCTTGCACTAAATTCGAGTTTCATTTTTCTTATTGTATCCTCATTGTGCTGTAACTGGTTTGAGTGGAAGCCTATAAGTAATGATGATACACCAAAGCATCATTACTTATATGTACTACTATTGAAATAATCGCAACGAGTAGAAGTCGTTACTTATTTTCAAGTTAAAATGCTTTGTTATTTCTTAACTCCTGCGAATATTGAGGCGTGAGAATGTGTATGTGTATGTTTAAGCTAATTCAATAATTTAATTATAGATTTTATATTCTTTCGTCAAGGGCAATTTTTTTTTATTTGGTCTCTTAAACATACATTCATAAAATCACACGGTCTAGTTTCAACGAATGCATTTAGTTGGTTAACGATCATTACCAGGTAAAATAAATACAAAACAATTGGCTCTGCTTGGTTTTTGCGTTAAAGTGTGACGCATGTCACGTGTCTCTTGAGTGTTTGTATCACGTACCGTATTAGTATTTACTCTTTTAAACCATTCTTCCGACAAACCCTTCACATGGTTGTGTTATAATAGTGCTATCATTAACAAGTGTGTGCTACTATTACATGTTCTGTGCTTTTGACATATAAAATGTAGTAGTGAGATATTTAAATTTTTGCACATCAGTCAAACGATATGGTTGTCTACTACTCGAATGAAAATATATATTGGTATAATCTTCACTTACTTTTTATCTTATCTTTGTGAAAGAGATAAATAAATACTTATTATTATTATTAATTAGAATTGCGAGTTTCTATAGAATTGTGATTCAATTAAAAGTGGTGTACAATCAGGAGAAGCTATATAAAAACTTGCACATGTTTAGTGTATTAGCAAAAACCGCGTTAAACTTACGTAATAATAAAAAGTAATAGTTTGTTTTTGTAAATAATTTCCTCAGCTAGAATTTTGATAGCTACAAATGTCCAATAAAACTGACTGTTAACAATAAAGGAACTTTTGACTCCAAATAACGTTTTAGCGGCATAGAACCGTCTGGGATTTTGTTTAGAATCTCAAGTATTACAAGTAACCTTTTATTAATATAATTAAAAAAGACGGAAAACACTTTTAAAGCGATGTACTTAATTACACAAAAGTCGTTGGCGAATCTAAGGAGGTAGCCACACTGCACAAAAATTCATTGTAAAAACATGCCACGGGAGCGCGTCATTTGAATAAATTCATTAGTCTCCTTGTAAGACACAGACGTAAATCAAATATCTTCCACCGTAGATCCGAACAGCCGTGCTAAACAAACGAACATAAAGGACCATGATATTTTACTTTTCCCATAAAATCCTCTTATGGAGACTTCAAAGGGGCCTTTGTGTAAGGACTTTGGTTTTCAATAATAATTAAGTAGCTTCTACGTTTTTGAGACTTTCTCTTTGAACGCGCTACATAAATGGCTAAAATTAAAATTCTGTAATATTACATTTCGCCGAAAAAACATCAGCATACTTACAAATTAATTTTGCATGAAATGAAATAGTTTGATTACTTTTATAAAGAAGAATCAATATCAACGTCGATATAATAAAGAGGAAGATAAATTTTGCTTGTAAATAATATACCTAATAATATAATTTGGCGGCAACTGTCTCAAGTAGATTGGCATTTAATATACTCAAATTATATTAAATGGCCGTTGAAATGTTATCAGTTTTGAAATTATTTTACATTAAGTAAGAGGCAACAATAATGGATCTGTCCATAATACCATTTCAACCAAATTTGCTAACTTAGTATACCGCCCCAATAAATAATTTTGCATGAAAATACTCTATTGTGTAATTCAAGTAGACCGGGACGTGGTTGAGTTTTCAATTTGAAATGTTTTTATGACTATAGAAATTGCTTTTATTAATATAGTCTTTGAGTTATGAAAATAACATTTAATGGCTAATCTTTAAAGAATAAATCTATCTTTTATTAATCCAACTACCATTATAAATATAAGTTTATAATAGTGTTTGTTACTTAAACACGCGTAAGTAACGCTTAAGACTACGCCGAGCGAAATGTGCCAAAACAGGCGGTCACAGTTAAGTAAATAAAACAAACAAAAAGTGTTGATTCACTTTTTGTTTAATACAAATATAAAATATAAATTTACAATAACAATGAATGTTTACAATAACTCCGTGTAAAAACTTAAAATTATCAATATTTTCGCCTACAAAATTACGTAAATTTGCACGAAAAATGCAAAAACGTAAGCTCGTGTTACGTGATTTTTAGATTATAAGAGTAGAAATCTATCCTATTTTACAGCTTAAACGAAACATAAATAGTTATATTACAATTTGTCCGTCCCAAATATTTAAGTTATTGGTTGACAATAAAGATACATATTTATCAAAAAAGCACTTCAAATCCTCCATACGATTTTACTATGGCAGCCGCGCGCCGATTTGCATATGCGCCGCACGAGCTCTGTCATTATCTGTCTTACGCTCGGCGCATTCTTAAGCCTTGTGGGAGACTGTTAGACTGTCACACAGTGGTCTCGAGTTCGATTCCAAGGCGCGCATCTCTGACTTTTCAAAGTTATATTCGTATTAAATAGATAATTATCGCTCGCTTTAACTATGAAAGAAAAATTGTGAGGAAGCCTGCTTGTCTAAGAGTTCTCCATATTGTTTTTGAACATATGTGAGTCTGCTAACCCGCACTGGGCCAGCGTGGTGGACTATGTATGGTCTAACCTTTCTCACTTTGAGAAGAGGCCCGTGTCCAGCTGTGGGAGAGTTTAATACACGGCTGCTGTTATGAGAATCCTTCCAGCGGAATTTTATGCAACCAAACATTTATAGAGATTATATCCTGAATTAACACAAATATCTATCTAAGATTTTTATATCAGTATGCGTTAATGCTGGATACACGCGGGTGAAGCCGTAACCCGAAACATTATAAATGTAAGAGTTTCGAAGTATGGGAGTACCTACAAGTATGTATGCTTCTTATTCAATCATGCCAATATCACTAAACATATTGTACCTAATGAAATTTGGCACATAAGTAGTACCAGTGGACTATGGTTTGAATAATTAATCTTTATACATTTTATTCGCGTCTATATGTAAGTCATTTAGTTTTTCTGAGAAATCGATTACAATTGCCCTTAGGTATCTCTGAATTTTACGAAGTTGGGCATTAAATAGTTGAAGATCTCTTGCTTTAAAACGCTCGTTTGTTTATACATCATTCAGTTCGTAATACGCATGCGGTAAACGCACTCTGTTAGTCGCATTCGCATCGCTCAAGATGACACGTGTTTCACGCTCGATTGACGCTGCGTTCAATGCTGAAACCAAAGTAGCTAATGCGTTATCTATTCTAATATTTTAAGAAGAATGTTTTGATTTTTTGTTTGTAATGATTTAACTCAAAAACTCATTAACCGATTTTAAAAATTCTTCCACGATAGATTTTAAAGCACTTGATGTTATTGGTTCTGAGCCTGATCTCTCTCCGGCTGTGAAAGATTGCTATCCCATCAGATTATGAGAGTTAGGGAACACACACTTGGGTACTATAATATATGCTGCGCAGATAGCCAGAAATTCGGTCTGGAAGACATTATCTGAGGGCTCTACCTATATAATGCTCTCGAAGATCTGTCTGTTAAGCCGTAATTGACCAGTATAATGGACTATGGTATTATATATTACTGCGAAGAAAGAAATAAAGAAAGAGTCGGGACAGTGTATTGAATGGTCTGATACTATTATTAAAACAGAACTGACGCTGGCTATTTATCTAGCAGTTTACTTGTGGTATACTTGGTAAGAAACTTCATTTTCCGGCACAGCGCGGTGGAACACGGCGCTTGTGCCGGAAAATGAAGTGCAAATATTTCCACAACTCTCCATAGACAGACACAGTGAGCTAGCGAAATTTCACTTTTGGTCTAACTTCAGGAATTCCTCGTTCACACAGCTCTGTTTGTAGGTAATAATTTCCTTTATTTTACTGTAAGACCTTTGTGTGTGGGATCGCTTATAGTGAATGTGTTAAGTAATAAAATATATAATAAATAATGTTGATTCAGCAGTTTATAATAGTTTCATTACGTTTCTGTTTATGTACATAAAAAAATAAGCTTCCTTGTCTTTGTTTTTGCAAATTTAATGTGTCAACGGATTAAATTCAGATTTTTACCCAGCAATATTAGAGTGTTTTTAAAATTTTTGTCTCAAGTACCCACGTGAACGGGCAATTTTTAATATGCATTCACGGGGAGGCCTGGGTGGGTTTACCTAATAATATAATATTTTTGTTTAATTATTATTATGTGGAGAATCTCCCAGTGAACATGGCTTCTGAAAAGCAACCGAAACGTCGGGACAACTGTATATTTAAATCAATTTAGATTTAAATACACAGTTTTACTGTATATTTAAATCTAAATTGATTTAAATGTACAGTTGCTTGTATGCTTATTTTAATAATTTTATATCGCCTAAATATTATTATAAGTTCAATAGTAGTGTAATATTTTTAAAATTATCCAGAAAAAGTGTAAATGAATAACGCGATAAAATTCATGTAAAGCAGTTTAATTTCAATGTATAACATTCGCGTAAACGTAAGACAATATACCTAATTTAATTATTAGTTATATATAAAAGTGTAAGAAAATACATACCTTCATAGAATTACATACATACATAATCTCACCACGCCTTTGGACACAGGAGTAGCCAGAGGTTGATTACATCCACATTTTGCCATCTTTTTGCAATCATCATGTAATTGTAATTTAGTCTATTGCCATCTATTGGTCACATCAGTTTAACATTAGTTTAAGTAATCCAAGATTAGAACCCGAGACCTTACTGGCAAACCAAACCTTCGTAACCACATTTTATCACCTCTATACGTGTATTTTACCTTTGCAATTAGTTTGACATCATTGTAAATAAGGATTTTCATTAATATTTGAGCTCTATCTTATGACAGGTTTTATAATTAAAAGCCATTTGTCTTCTCAAATTAGATTCATTACTGTTAAGCTAGCGTTTAGGTGACTTTGTTTAAAATTGACGCTGCTATCTACAGCTAAGGTGCAGTAACGTAGAATTTACATATATAATTAATTAGTTAGCCCCACGAATGGCGCGGTGGTTTAATCTTTTTTTATTTCATCTAGTTATCGCCCGCGACGTACGCATAATGAAACATGCAACAGTTTTTGGTTAGGCCTCTGGCAATACAACCGTGACAGCAGCATTCAGATTCTGCAGTAGTTTCTGCGTGATGCGCTTACAAATTCAGACAAAAATTTTGGAAACTGTTGTTTTGATTTCCACATATTTTTTCTTATATATCTCCTAAGTACAGGCACTAACCAGTTACCATTTCATTATACATATGTACCTATAGATGTGCGCACCATATTGTGATTCGATTCTATTTCTAGATGTTTAAATTATTTGAACTTAAGAATATCCACGTGTATCATGGATCATTGCTTTAAGCGTTAATACATAATATATTACTACTATCATAATGATTACTAGTGTGCAAGTAAGCTTATTAAATAAAAACTAAGTTACATAAAAGAATCGTCTCATACATGAATGAATATGAAGTATGAAGCACGCAAAGTGGTACCTAATTTCGTGTTAACCAACAGTTTCAATATTTCATTATATTACAGCACCAATATGTTTGCCAATGTTTCTAGAAAACTTGGTCAGAAAAAAACAATAACACTTTGCCAGGCTTAGCAATAGAATAAAACGAAAGTACTAAAATAAATTGCTTTGAATACTTAAAAATATAAACCTTTTCTCTCTTTACAGAATATCTGAGCCGTGGTTGGTTGTACAGGAAACATTAGGCTTTTAATAAAACGCTGGAAACTGCCACCAGCCGCGCCGATCTATTTAGGTAATGGCTTTTATTATTATATTTCGATTGTACTCGAGTTACATGCCCATTTCTCTACAACAGTCAAATAAATAGGGAAGGGAGAGGAAGGCCAAGGAAAAGATGGATGGACTGTGTGAGGATGGATATGAAAGGAAAATGGGTAAATGATCAGATGACGGGTGACAGAGGAGTATGGAAGCGAAGGACATACTGCGCCGACCCCAAGTAAATTGGGACCAGGGCAAGGGAATGATGAGTCAAATAAATAGGGAACGTTACTTTCTAACTATACTCCATTTGGTTAGGTACTTAACTAATGGTACACAATCTTGATGTGTCTTTTTATTTAAAAACTCAGGTTAAAAATAAAACGCTGCTAAAGATCAATGTAAATACAAATGTAAAAATCAATTGAACGGTTAGCTTAAGCAGTAGTTTATTTCTTTAATATGTGTTTGTGTAAAAAGTCACATCAAGATTGTTTACCATTAGTTAAGTACCTAACCAAATGGAGCATAGGTTGTTTTAATGAGTTTTACTACTCGTAATATTAAATTTCTGAATAGAAGTTTAACTATTTTTAATTTGATCTACGATAGGTATGATCCTCAACAAGAATAGATTGGAATTATATATTATACAGTGCACTTTATATTCAATCTATGGTATTAAACTCACAACAAAAGTATTAGCTGTTATCTAACGTACAATTGTCTGAAATTTTGCGATTCAAAGTATCTTTATTTTATGCGTTGTAATATTGTATCGAAGTATAGTAAAAACTTATATAAGCAGTAAGCGCTTCAAATTAATTCCTTGTTAATTCTGACTGGGGCACAAAATTAAGGTGTTCTTTCCTAGACTGGATCGGCTAATCCTTTCTTCCAGATTACTAAAAATGTCCGGACAAACTATTAAACCATATATTTTACAACACAAATTGAAGTATAATTATATAATACAAAAGTTAAATTGACAAGGTATAGTGTCAATCGACTCAGCTATGTTGACGTCTATATAAATCATGAACGGATATGATTCATGAAGAAGCCAATTCAAAGTATACCACAATGATAATGTTGGAGATGACATGACATGAAGTAAAGTGAAAAACAACACAAAAAAGACTCATCATTCAAAATTGATAAAGCATATAAAAATATTACATATTATATACTTTTTAATTTAAATAATTATCTTTGCTTGTTTTTATATTCATAATAAACATATAATAATTGTTTCACTTAGATACGATGTGCGTTATTGTATTTACCTAAAAAGCCTTAGATATCATAGTAGTTATATTTATATTCAGGCGTATGACCTTAACATAAAATCATTGAGATTGCGGTATCGTATCTATAAGCCTACAATATTTTTAAAAGATACATAAAGCACTACGCCTTACAAAAGGCGTTACTCAAAACCTACTACAGATCTTGAAAGCTTTCAAACACAAGTTGATTCAGTACAAGTCTTTTAGTCTGACAAGACGGATTGGCACGAAAGCCTCCGTGTTTGTTCTGTGCCTCCAACGTACGCCACTTACGTTACGAAAACACTCACGAATAAATACCATTTTCAGATTTAGTGATCGCAAAAACAGAATTCTGTTTTTCTTTTTGTTCAAGTTCAATGTTTCTACAATGGGCCCCTTCTATTGTAGAAAGATTGAAGTCGAACGCATTGTCTGTTTGTGTGCTACACTTATATAGGTACTTTATCACGAGGAGTAAGATTTATCTTAGGGAGTCATTTATACATCTTAGATTAAAAAGTTTGTACTAGAAGTATAGGTTAAGCTGACAATAGATCTAGTAGCTACTTCCGAGAGACAGGCTTGTAGTTTTGCGTTATTGTATAAACAGTGCCCGATTGTTACTATAGCGAATTAATTATTCGATTGTGCCGTTTTTTCGAATATATTCTAAACACAATCGGCATTAGGACTGAAGAATAGTGTAATGGTTGAAGTGGTCGCCTCGCCAGTTTCGTCACTGCCGCTTCGCAGAGAATAGCGAGTTTGAATTTCACATGAGCAACAATTTTTGTAGGTTATATATGGTTCTTTCGAATTTGAGTGTTCTTTATTTAAATGTTTGTGTATTCCCCGCAATACAGGGCTTATTCCTGAAGCGGGAGTTGTCTGTTTAAAAAGAAAAAGAATTAAAGATTGTTGGTTACTTATTACACATTTGGCATTGCGAAAAGATCCAATTATCTCAACAAATATTCCACGATACCCAAACAAAAACTAATAATGATCAGGCATTCTTGGAAAGTTAATAGTTAAATCTTTAAACAACAAAAATAAACGTAGAATAAAATATAACTAAAGATATGATTGAAATTAACGATAGCTTATAAAGAGGCAACAACCTTTACACTATTGGCTCGAGAATCCTGTATTTGTAATATATTTCTAAGTATATGAAATTACGCGAAAGGTTCAGAGTACACATGGTCTATCAGATAGGTAGTGAAATGATATTAAAGTCAACATCAAAACTTTCACTGTAAATATATAATAGTCATAGCTATGTCTAGTTGGATACTAGATAGAAGCACAAATAGCTATTACCAAGTAACACACGCTAAACGCCTGTAATCATAAGACCGTTAAATCTGAAACGCGATCACATGCAACACTGGGCCCTGTGCTACCATCGCGTATAGCCGGTGCGACGGTTAGCCTCCAGGCTATTAACCAAATTGCCGACCAGCCATCAACGTATTTGTGACGATTCGATTCAGTGCGTTGTATTAGCTCTCTCTAGCTATTTCAGAAATAAAACAAGAATAAAAAAATATTTTGCCGTCGTTTTGCAAATCGATGAAAAAAGGACAATTTAATGGTATTGGCCTAAACATTTCAATCGATCTTAATTCAAATATAAAATTCGTATTGAAATAGAAAGGGATATTTGAATTTACCTTTAAAATAATTTTACTGATACACTCGCTACGTAAAAATAATTTAACCATAATATTTTAAAACGAAGATGACGAATTCGTACAATAATTATTACTACGCGTTACCACTGCTGGACAAAGAACTCTTGACGCTTTTAAAGGTAAAGAATATAATAAAAGATATAAAAATAGATTTTCCAAAAACTTACCATAGTTATTACATACGAGATACACCCTGGGTGAGTCACGACGACACTCCTTCAACTCCTTGAGGAGACCTCCTTGACTCCTCAAAAACGCTCGGTACGTCTGTGCAGCACCATGTTCATGAATCCAGCCGGCGCGAGGCCCTGGAGTGGCGCTGACGTTAACAGCTGCTTTGATGCTGCTCAACGCTGGTTTCGACTCGTTGACCACTGCTTTGCTTTTGTTTAGCGCACTGAGTGAGGAAAAACAAGAACGTTTTAGACGAAAACGATTTAGCAAACGGCTAAATTAAACAAACGTCTGTTACTTTAATATCCTCGTAAATATGACTCAGTGGCGTAGCGATAGTGAATGTATCTGCTGAGCATGCGGGTTCAAATTCCGGGTCAGTTACTGGATCT
The DNA here is from genome assembly GCA_930367265.1 of Catocala fraxini. Lineage (NCBI taxonomy): Eukaryota > Metazoa > Arthropoda > Insecta > Lepidoptera > Erebidae > Catocala > Catocala fraxini. The sequence continues at coordinate 7,652,489 of OV884025.1, read as the reverse complement.
GTCTGTCAATAAATTTTCAATAGCAGTCCGAAGTTAGTAAGTTGGCTGTAGAGCACGACACAGTGCCTCAGCATAGCCATTGGTCATGCGTTCATTTGATCATGCTGATCTCACTCCGGTCTTATTAGATCGCAGTCCTATTGGACCATTAGAGATAAAGATTAGAAATTGCACTTATGTTTGCGCACACACTTGACTGCTATAATATATTTTGTGCAGATAGCCAGTCTCCGTTAATATTGGCCGCCATGAACAAAAATCGCTCCTGAATACCATACTTTACTTAAATATACTAATACACCGTTGTTATTATTGCTTTCATGACTGTATAGGAGAATGCAAAGCTCAACTTTGCTCTGCTTTACAGAGTATATGTATACTGACAATAATTAAGTCATAACTTTCATAATTGTGGCGTAGTCTGTCAAGTCTTAGAATTTTAGACATCATTAAAAAAAGTGTCTGGCTAGCGGTGTGCTGCGACTAAAAGGCTAAGAAATAACACTTACGAGTATCCAAGTATGGTGCACAGCTTGGAGGCGGTGTCGTCGTCCAGGGTGGTAATACAGGCTGGGAACCATGAGTGGTTGGCTGCACGGTATACTTGAAGCTCACCACGACCCACGTCACCATTTGCTTGGCTTAGACGCACTGTGTACAACATAACAGATATGAGTTTGATTTAAAATACATGTCACAAACCAAAATGTCAGAAGCATTATTTCAAAATTTTGATCGCTATCTAAGAAATGGCACTGCTTTCAATTGTCTCCCTTTGCACTGCTTGATAAATTAAGCTTTTGTTTTACGACACGACAATTTGAATTAGATTTTGCAAGGCAAACTCTACCTAATGGTGAGCTACAGAAGAATTGTATATTTTGCCCGTTTCATAGCGACGGCTGTCATGATTATTTAAACATAAGCTAAATATAATGGTATCGGTTGTGTACATTCCTTAATTACTCTGCAATTTCTTTATACATTCTCAGAAAGAAATATACTATTGTAATAAAAATATGCAATAGGCACTATTCATTACCACGATGTCACTTTTAGGAGAAATAAAAAGACAATTCTTTGGCACCAGACCAAAACACTTAAAACAAAATTTCGTAGAAACAGCGTAAGTTTAAAATTCAAAGTTACAAAGTTATGAGCTGTGTAACTTAGACCAATGAGGTTATTCAATAAATTAGTTTACAAGTTATTAATTGGTCGGTTTGTTTTCATTTCTTATTAGTTAATCAGTATTAGTTATACTGAAAAATCGTGTGTAAATATTTCGATATTAGATATGTTTAATTAGTGAGATATATTACTAAAATTTTTATTTACAAACTTTATATAAAAATTTTGAAGAATAAAATATGTTAATTATGAAACGAAAAGAAACATTCTATCATTTTCAGTCGTATTTTCACAAGCTTTAATTAATTTGTAATGTTTGTAAGTTTTTACAGCTGAAGTTTATTGATCTGTTATTTAATTAAGTTATTGAATATTACTGATAATACCATTTGCTTAAAATAACATCTCTTACCTATTACTTTTAAAGAGATAAACTTCCCATCACACAGTTCCAAACTAATTCACGAGTTCCTACAAAATGTTAGAGTGCTATACTACCTGCGAATATCTAATAGCTACTTACAGCAGTTTCTCTCGTCCTGCCCCCACGGGCAATCCACTCTCCCATCACATAGGTGAACCTGAGAGATACATCTCTGATTTCCACAGTGCACCTCCCCACTCCGTTTGCAGACGCGGCAGTTAAGTTCATCGGAGCGGTCTGCGCAGTCCACGTGGCCATCACACCGCCAGTCGTGTGGAATGCAGCGTCGGATATCGCATTGGAATCCAGTTGGACACACTGTGGGTAAACGGTTTTTGTGAACAGTTTCTTTCGACACGGTCAATGTGACATTACAGTTTCATCCCTATATCATCGAAAGGGTAGCCAGGGTTGTCTTAAACCTAAATTTTGCTGTTTTTTAAGGTCCATAAAGAGTCGCACTTATTGCACTCTACTGTACCCAGTAAATAGTACGACTGGCCGCATAAATTACTTGAACTTATTGCTTGGAACCAATAGACACAGACACATACAAAATTGTCTAGAGAAACGTATCCACTATACAGAAAGAACGCCATTTATAAAAAGCAACATATTATTAGAACAAGTATATAAATCATCGGTTCGCAATTCGTGAAGAATTTTCAAAAAAACTAATTGTACTTGAAGTCTTCTTGTCGTAAAAAGTCAAGATGTCATAGAATGAAATAAGACCTCTCTTAGAAATTAATTATCTTTCAGTAACGACGGCTCTATCTCTATGACCTCTAGTTAGTTAGTCTGATAGTAGTTTTTGGTACTCAGAACGTTAAATTAATAGCCAGTCACGTGCTAGACTAACGATGTGCACAATCATATTTATTTATTTTATTTTTGTTTATTATTTGATTTTTTGACAACACATTAATGTCTAAGCCGATTATGCGACACCTACTTCACATAGTGGTCTCACTCTATGGTACTGTGGTACATTGAATTCGAAAATCATTCGAAAGCAATAGGATAGCTGACTCACAATTTTTATTATTTAAGTCTAATATTTCTACAATTTTTTTGTAATCTTCTCAAATAAAAAAGGGATACGAGCGTTTCAAATCTAGTAGTAGGTATAACTGTCAAATGACAGAAAAAGGATGCATGATACAAAATGTATCGTTCCCACAATTGCCAAGAAATATATAAAGTTAAAAACATTTAACTTTTTCTTATAATCAAATTTCGAAAACATTAAGTAATTACTCCTTGATTTTGCAACCACTTTTGATACTGTATGAACAAAATGTTCTTTTTTGAGTGCCTTTTGCTCCTCTGTGTGAAATAATATGCAACTACCTTATTATGCGCATAGCTATGCTAAACAATTACAAGAATTCGAGAAATAATCAATGCGTAGACTTTTATCGAACTAGTACAGAACTAGCACTGCTGTTATGATTGTGATATTGATTGACACAGTATGAGTTAAGCATCTCTGAGACGCGCGCAGTGGTAGACAACCGCTAGCTTTTGTTACCAGGGCCTAAAATGTATAGTGATAAAAGCCATTCACGTACCTGGCATGGCATCTCTGAACCGTGCTTCGGTGACCTCTCTGTTGCCCAAACAAACGTCGGTGTCTGTTGATTCCGGGAATATGTCACATTGTAGGTAATCGGGCATCGTCAGACCGAATACCTCCAAGAAGAATCCACAGCGCCGCATAGTTTCTGGTGGCAAATATACATAACTAGTCATTGCCTGCTGCTTTGCTCGCTTTAACGGAAATTTGTCAACTTTTTTTATTCCTCGTGAACAGTAGGTACTTCTTTTCTGGGTGAAAGGTACCCTTTATCTTTTTCTGTACCTCTGACAACGTGTATGCGAAATTTCATGATGATCGGTCGAGCAATTAAGGCGTGAAAGCGTAATAAATAAACAGTCGTGCTTATAATATTAGTAAGGATTGTAATCGTTGATTTTATTATAAGAAAAGAAGATATGATATATAAAATTCATAATTTAATATGTAACCAAGTAGATAACATATTACATTAAGATTTTATAGATCAGTTTCTAGTGTTTATTTGTTAAAGTTTTTACAAATTAGATTATACACGCGTCTCTTCGACTAAAGATCGCTAGTAAAATTAATGACTAATTAGACAAAATGTGACATTAACTGATATACATTATTTGGGAATCAGTATTTCATGAGAAAAATAAACATTCATACTTCTACGACAAACTTTAGTTTTAAATATACATTAAGATTACTTTATTATTAAAACAGAAGAAATCTGTTTCAGAAATCTCTAATTATTTGATATGAGTTAGTGTAGTGTAGTATTGCAAGCCCTAGTATGTCATATAAAAATTATTCTAGGTTGGAAAAATTTCTACAAGGCCGGCATTATGCTAGGACACAGAATTATAAAAAAAGTTGATGCTCTTTAGAAAACGAGCCAGCTAGAGGTAATTGTTGAGTAATAAGTGCGCCATTTTTCATTTGTGTTCTACTTACCATGACAGAGACTTCTGCAAGGCCGCACCATGTGACCCAGAGGTCCGCACTTGGGTACGAATAGCGAGCACAGGAACAACGCAGTCAAGTCATAACAGCGTACGTCTACTACTGCTTCGTATACTTCCAGATCCTAGCAAAAAATATTGGCACATTAAGGTGTGTTACTAAGGCAAAAGAATAATTTAAGCAAGGAAAATAAAATCTTTTGACAATGTGATATTGCCTATATACAATATGACTTACAAGTCAAATAATATAAATTACAGGGTTATCCTGATTGTATTTATCCATCATGTATTGCAACCGAATATGTTAACTCTCCGACTTAGCTATGTTACTTCATGAAGATTTTGATGCCGCACTCCTCATATCATTACCGGTATTGGTATATACATACATACATACATAGATTCACGCCTGTTTCCCAGAAGGGTAGGCAGAGACTACTGATTTCCATTTGCTACGATCCTGACACATTTTTCTGGCTTCATTCACTTTCATCACATTCCTCATACACGCCCGTCGGTTCAAGGTGCTCTTAACCTAGCCTTTGTCCAGAACGCCTCCGATCTGATCAAGAAATGTTCGCCTAGGTCTTCCTCTTGCAACTGTTCCATTCACTATTACATATACAGGTATTGGTATATTAGGCTTCTTAAGTCATATCTTATCAAAGATATTAGTTCAATTTAATTTTAATTAGTCGACGCAATGCTGCGAGATGGCTAGAACCATTCTATTTCGGTCACCAAAACTATTTGCATTCCAGCTGCAAGGCAATATAGCGTTTCTATTGTTGCCCCCTTAGAAAGTAGCTGGGTAGGAAAGAAAGGCTGTGTCTCCTCCGTACTGCTTCTGCAAAACTAAGAAGCATAGCCCTTCTATTTACATGCATGCAACAGTTTACCATCAGACCTACTTGCTAATCCGCATTAAGCAGCAAAAAGCCGACGATAAAAAAGGAAAAGTCGAATAACGTGCCATTAGAAACCGATTTAGCACACGTTTACTATTACTTATTTTTCTGCAGGTGCGAAGTGCGAATTAAATGTTGTTAAAATACATTACGTAAAGGTTTTGTAACACCTTCTCATCTATAAACAAATGTAACATATACAGAAGATTGCCAAAAAGAGAATTCAGATTGAGCATACATAAACATCGTGCTTTGATTTTCGAATATTTATAGTCTAAAAATGTAAATAAGAACATAGTTTCACTTTTATGTAGGCGTTTTATGGTTGCTAAGATAAGCCATTTATTGAAACAAATGGTATCAAAACAAACGAATATACTTTTTTATAATACATTTTAGGTTTTTCTAGACGTCGCAAGGACAAAAAATAAAAACGATCTGTTAACTTATTAACTGTCTTGAAAAGTTTGAAAGGTTTTGTCTTAGTTTATGCCGTGATTTAGATTAGAGACTTGAATGTTTAGTGCAAAAAATATTTTATAATATGAAGTGACCAAATCCATTAACAACATCTTTCCGTGCTACTTACTACAGAGCTTTTTTGACAAAAACGATGAGAATACTACTTTTAATGCGTTGAATATCGAAATATTATTTCAATTTTAGTATATATAGCCACGCGTACATTTCTTTTTAATATACTACTGAGATGACAAATGATTATATGTCCCGCTTGATGGCAAGCAGTTTTCTCAATAGTGAACACGTGTATCACGCATTCGCGTTGAAAATGTTTCTGTATTGCCAGTGCTAGCCGTAACACACCCATCAAACATCGAAATAATTCTTGTAAAGAATGTTTGGATGTGATCTTCTTTAGGGAAAGGTACTGCCTCAGTAGAGCTACTCCCGTTTTGACAAAGTCCCTGTTTAGGCGAGGTATGCCGCTACACCCAATTTTAATGCAGTTTCGTATGCTTACATAATATAACTGAGCAATTTATTTAGTTATTCAAGATACATTTACAATATATTTATATTATTCATTTTAAAACTATGCGGTCCTAAACTGCCTTTCAAATTAAAGGGTCGCACGTATAAGGCGGTTATAAGGCCTGTCGTACTGTATGGAGCTGAGTGTTGGGCTACTAAGAAGATGGATGAGAAACGATTGCATGTAGCAGAGATGAGAATGTTACGATGGATGTGTGGAGTGACGAGAATGGACAGAATTAGGAATGAATACGTAAGAGGTAGTCTAAAAGTGGTTCCCATAGATGAGAAGGTGAGAGGAAATCGTTTGGCTTGGTATGGACATGTTATGCGAAGAGATGATACGTATGTAGGTAAGCAAGTGATGGATATGAGGGTAGAGGGACGAAAAGGGAGAGGAAGGCCAAGGAAAAGATGGATGGACTGTGTGATGTCTATGATAGTGGATGGATATGAAAGGAAAAGGGGTAAATGATCAGATGACGGGTGACAGAGAAGTATGGAAGCGAAGGACATACTGCGCCCACCCAAATAAATTGGGACCAGGGAAAGAGAATAATGATTCATTTTAAAACTAATTAATGTAATATATATTTACAAACGAATTAAACATACCTGTGTAATTAAAGTCTTAATTTATAAACGTGTATGCAATAGTATACAGCTTTCATTATATGAATATTGTTATCTACATATGTTAATGTTACAAAGAGGTATAATTTAATTGTTAACATGCAGGGATATCACTGAAACTATTGAACCGATTCGAGGAATTATCTCATTAACAGAAAGCTACGTAATATCCGAACAATATAGGTTATAATATACAATATAGCTAAATGTTCGGGAATACAATGATAGCGAAAAAGCGGGAATAAACCGTTATTATTTAATACAACAATTCAAATTCAAATCTGTCAATACAAATAATAAAAAAATAATTTTCTTAAATAAGGTTAAGATGAAAGTCATATAGTGAGGATTAGTTTCAGCACATTTATTGTACAACATTTAACTTGCGATCTATAACTTTAACAATACACAGATGACATCACTCAAGCTCAGCGGCTGTTCCAACCGATTTAATAAACATTGCTCGTTAAGAACGTCTGACGCTGATACTTCACGCGCAGAGGCCGCATTGTTTCCGCGACAATGATGGATTCACGAAAGGGTACTAACGATTATTGATGTCTACGTCGCTAGCTCAGCGGTCGACGTAGGTTGTTTTTACTAGTCATTACTATTCTATTGACACCAGGATTTAGAAAACCCTAGTTTATAGACATTGATGTTACTTCGTAGACAATAATATGTACAGGGTAGTCGGGAAAGGACCCAGACAAATGTATTCTAATCAGATCGGAAGTACTACGGCAAGAGGCTAAGTACCTACCTCAAAACCACAATTATCCATAAAAAGTGTGCAAATAAAGCACTATGTAAGGATCATAGCTAGAGGAAGTTTAATCTGCCTACTTTTTAAGGACAAAAGTTGTGAGTTGTGAGTAATATATATTTGTATGTATAATAAACATAGACTATATTCAGAGTTTTTACTTCTTCTTTAAACATCGCTTTGTCGTTCTTTTACGACGTAAAGACACACATTTTCACATTTATATGTAAGTATAATAGTAACGGCATCTGAAGTTATATCCCTTATTCTGCAGTATGTCTATGTCCCTCCTTAGGCTATTGTTTTACTCATCATTTTCCTCCTTACATGTTTACCTAAGAAACTGTCGCTAGTTAGATATCTACCTACACACACTCTAACACAGAGGGTTCGCTCAACCTTCTAATATTCGTATGAATTTGTTATGTTATAGGCGGCAAGCGTGCGCTGACATTTCACGAAGAGATTAGTGCTGCCCGGGCGATGAGTACACTAATTAATTGGTCTGTAAGCTCTCTGATTTGTGCCTTGTGGGTTCTCGATCAATTAATTTTCGGTAAGAGGATTTTGAAACTTTATTGCATGGAGTTGTTGTAGAATTGAGTAAGATGTTTTAGTGAAAATTTTTATATCTATAACAAATTGAACCACGCCTGTGTCTCCTCGAAATTGTGAAAATATAAGACTGACATATATCGTTAGTTATGAGGTGAATCAATTAATCTTTAATGGGTACAGATACGATTCCCATATTGCTACAAACATTTTGAAATGTTGTGTTTGATATAAACTACAGACCTTTGAACACTATTTCTACCAGCAGGTAGAAAGCGTGTTCTAACATTTGTCTGTTCCGTTGTTTTTGTTATGTTAAATGTGATAAGTATACTATCACATACGAAATAATATTATGTTGTCGAACCGATAGCGCTGTCTGCACTCAACGCCGTCCTTCACTCGGAATTAGTATTATTATTACTTTCGTCTTTAGTAAATTAGCGGTGTGCAGTATTATGGTCTACAGAGACCTAATGAGCATCTAGATCCAGTCTGATGTCTGTTATTCGTATGCGTGCTAATTTCCCAACATTAAAACTCATCTAATGTAGCAATTACTTTTTTCGTATAAATAACATACTTTATCAGTATGACCTAACAGTGTTTTTAAACTAAATCCTCTTTCACCGGGAAGAATAAATACGTCGAATATATTTGTTTGCGCATAGTTTGCTATATAAAAAAGTCACGAAACAACGTAATTTTTAGCTAAAAGAATAGAGAATTACATAGAATTGAGAGCGGAGCCTGTTCTGACAATTGCTTGTTGACCATACAAATGAGACGGCTCGTGAAAGTAAAATGTACTTACAGGAGATCGGTGAAAGAATAGTAACACTTGCTGCATTGAAATTAAAATGCAATCTCATCTTGAATAACTTTTTCGATTCTATTATTATCGCGGTTAAGTTGTAGAGACAAGTGGGTACTTTTTTCTGTAGGAAGAAGGTGCTTTCCCATCAGGCTGCTCAAGGCTTGAGCAGAGCTTCCATTACATTAGTCTTGCTATGGTTGGAATTTCACAATCCGTGGGGATTCCTTTATGCGTGGGGATTCCACTATGCGTGGGGCATCCGCTATGTCTGGAGATTCTGTTATACTTGGGGATTCTGCTATGCCTGGGAAAACTTCAATGCCCACAGGTTCTGCTATGCACAGGCATTATCCTATCTATAATAAGTCAAGGGCTACATACCTGTTGCGCATCTCTTTGTCCAAAATGTCCGATGTAGTTCGGAAATACGGTAAAGTTGTAGGGAACTCTGTGCTGTTGGCAGAAGTTGACGATGACTGGCAGACACACTCCTGGTGCTGGGTTTCTGGCGCCGGGCGGCTCGGTGGGCGCTGGCCAGGTGACTACCGTGGATCGGTTCACCACTTGAGACACATACTGTTGACAAAACATATTTATGTATGTATGTATGTATGTAGATCTTGGAAATGAATGCAGGGTACAAATGCATGTTGCATGGCGCAAAATCCATTATAGAATAAATTATGTCCTTTATCTATACGGCAAGATATATTTAGGGTACTCAGTATGTCTTACTTTTCGTTCTTTATACACTTGCTGGAAGCTTAGCTCACAATAATATCAGCCACAAATATATTACCAGTCACGTCTTTACCAGAGTTTTGGCTACTACATTGAAAACTGGATTTGGTTGGAAACTTGGCCTTTGCAATAAATTATTGGCTACAATACAAGTATCGTAACGGAATCACATATGCTATTTACTTTTCACTTACTTACTCGGTACATTAAATACGTAGAATGTCATTAGTTTATGCTTAGCTGGTCAATTATTTAGCTGTCATTAAATGTCAGCTGGGTTGTTTTGATCGGATAAAGTATTAAGTATTCCTAATTTAAAAATATATCCCTTACATTATAAACAATAATTGCTGTATCGCAGGCAATTTAGTAATTAAAACTACGGTCTTTACGAATAACCTGGTATATCTACATCGAAATACCTATTTGTAGATAGTGTAAGTCTTACTAAAAACTGTCTAAAAGAAAAACCCAGATCCACTCTGGCTCTGGCGACAATTTTCAGTATCTATTTTACACCGAATAAGCCGAAGCCAGCAACGTGAAATAAAAATATTTGCGGTCCTCAAATAGTTGTTCAGAATCTATGTTTTTTGTAACCGTTGTTTCATTGTTTGTAAGAAGATTTTCTTACACAAGGATTATCCCGAATGTTTGAGTCAAATAAAATAGAAAATTTGGATGTTGGGTGTAAAGGATATATGTACATAATAAGGATGTATCTTTCGAGCTAACTATCATAAGCTTAATCAGTTACATGTGCTATTTATATTATTACTAGTTTCTGTCAGCGGCTTTGTTTGTGTAAAGCCTACGTAATAGAATAAAAAGTAGCCTACATGTTAATTCAGGATATGATACTTTGTGCTAAGTTTTATTTTTTTATTTGTTCAACTTATTACGCAAGATTAAGTTAAATACATTTTAATAAAATCAGCGTTGAGATATCACGTCTGTTTTATCGCAACATCAATGCTGAATGGAGAACATTTGTTGCCACAATTGCATAATATGTACTTTTTACTTACGAACAATTTATTTAATTTACTTTTTTATTATTTTGTCGATATTTTATAAGAAAAATTATGTAGTCATATTTCTTTGTGGCAATAAAGAATGATTTCTTTCTTTTTTTCTAATATGGAATCATCACTACATTCTTTTACGTCAACCACAATATTAGCAAGATATGTCGGAAGTAGGATTTGTTAAAATAGTATTCATTTATTTGAACAACTAGTACTTGTTACATTATTACTTGCATTAAAAATATAACAACGTTTCCTAATCTTAAATGCACAACATTTTAAAGTGTCACAAAATGCCTAAAAAGGGAAGTCCGGCATCACAATAGCTAAAATAATGTATAAATAGGATAATTAAAGGAATAATCTATATAAAACAATAAAAGAGAATACAAAATAAACTAATTAAAATAAATTTATAACAAAACACCTTTTCTTATTTAACAATTTTCAAACAACTTTATCAAAAGTTATCAATTTACCGATGAACGCATCCGCCTGCCCCAAATGGCGTTGTACGCTTTGGACAAACGGGATATTGTATAAAATTATTTTAGATTCGTTCTGGCAACTGTCAACAGTGTTTACATGGATCATACTATACGCTACTATAATACTACACTATATCTTCGACATCATTAAACAAAATCAGATGACAAATAGATAAGGCTTTAAATTGAACCTCAAAATTCAGCTAGTGTTTTTTGCGCGATGCCGGCACCTACAGTCTTTTGTTTAATTATAACTTTTTGTTATAGGTACTAGCAATGCATACTACGATAATCTTAGTGTTTAAGTCGTTGCTTAATATAGCTAATGCTATCTACTCTCTTATTTATAAGTATGGCAAACAAGCTGTTGAGTTTCTAATAAATAAATAAAAAAACAAAGAGATAGACAGACACAAAATATACATATCATTGTCGTGAATGCAACCCCTCAATAATCAATTCAAAGATTGTTACAGCCAATGCCATCTCTCAGCACTGTGGGGACACGCCCAGTCTTCTAATAATTTATTACAGCTCAGCATTGACGTCTTACTGAACTACGTAGCTTGTCAGTACGCGAAGAGTAGAGAGAGGGCTAGAACTTTCTCGTACTGTTATACGCCGGGTATGGCGCTTCTAGAAGATTCCACGCCAAGTCAGGTTACAATCGTAAGCGGTCAAGTATTCATCGGAGCGAACGTATATCACAGAGTTTAAAGCAGTTAGAGTGGGAACGTGTATAAGTAGTGTGTGCAGTGTTTTAATTTTATTGTGTTAAAGTAAAAAGTGTTTTAGTCGGTAATATTGTTTAAATTCTTATCCCTCGAACCCAGCACGTAACAATATATTTCATATCTTACTAATATTATAAAAGTAAAAGTTTGTGTAGATGTTTGGCAGTTCAAATTTGTTTAATTCAAAATACTGAGATAAGTCTGTTTTATTAAGGGTGCGTTATGTGCGTATTAAATAAATGATTTGATTGATGCTTTGCCAGTGAAGCAAGACAAAGTGAGGAAATTTTTGAAAGTTCTCTATTAGTGCTGCAAAATGTTAAGTCTGATTCTCACACTGAAAGGAGACCTACATATATCTAAAAGTAGAATAATTTATAATTTACAAGACTCATATTTACATAATATTGTCTTCTGTTTACGCGAATGTTATTCATCGAAATTAAACTATTATATATGGATTATATCGCGTTGTATATTTGACACGTTATTACATAATTTTGAAAATTGTTACACTACTACTACTATTAAATTTTACTAATTTTTAATGTAATTAAATTATTATTAAAACTATTTAGATTTAATTTAATTTTACACTTTCCCCGACGTTTCGGTTGCTTTTCAGCAGCCATGGTCACGGGGAGACTAAGATGGTAGTTGTCTCAATGTTCCAGTGTCGTTATGTCAAAGTACCCGAACATAATTTAATCATTGGTGTTTCTATTTACGCAGAAAGAGCTCAGAGTATCATGAAGTCTAGCTGTGGTTTGCTGCTTCATCTGCGTCAAACCCAAAAAAAGAAAAAAGCAAACCACATCTATACTAGACAGACTTTAATAGTATCTAGTAGTAGTGTAACAGTTCTAAACTATGTAAAAAGTGTCAAATAAACAACGCGATAAGATCCGTATATAGTAATTTAATTTCAAAGACTTATATTATTATTTGCTTATGAAATGTTTGGAGTAATGTACCACATTTAATAAACACTGTAATAAAACAAATAGGCAGATAGGAACCCGCCACAAACCCCTGGATTACCCACACCAATTATTGCTATAGAAAAAGATAATACCAAATTCCTCTGGTAGGAGACACGGAGGTCGGGTCGTGAGATCCGGGCATACTCCAACCTGCAGTATTCCGCATCGAACACAAAATATGCCTTGACACGTGTTTGACTTCAGCATCCTCAGGACAGTTTGGTAACAAATGAGAGATAAGTAATCAGGCGTACCTGCTTTTTTCGCCTTTCTATTTCTACACTACCCTCACTATTGTCCGAATGACGAAGTGAATTGTTTCGTGGGTAGGCAAATGAAATAAAGCAGTAGTGATGTTTTGAAGTTTGTTTCTTCGTTTAGGAATGAATTTTATGCCGTTTTTTATCTCTAAACCTGCCAAAGCTTTTTTGCCATCAATGTAAAATTTCAAAAGTATGGCTTTTATTAAAATGATAACTCGTATGTAGTAAATGTTGAGCAATATGTGATACTACTATTATTTATTTAGTCTTTACCATTACAAAATGACCATATATTATTATATTATATTAAGTGCATTTATATGACTTTTAATAGCCCAAAATATTTAATATACTGCGAATTTATTTTTACAATGGGTTGCCGCTATCTAGGGCTCAGTTTGATTCTATAAAACTGCACTGGATATTTATACGCGGTATTTATTGTGATATATAAAACGAATGTTACCTAAATATTTTCATCTTTTGCAAGTATACATTAATATGAGAAACCATATTACCTACATCGTCATCATTTCAGCCTATTGCAGTCCACTGCTGGACATAAGCCTCCCCCAGGGTGCGCCACAAGGCTCGATCTCCCATAGTAATATATCATATTACCTACATAATACTTATATAATTGGAATTTTAGTAAATTTGATATCGTTTATCGTAACATTTCACAAAACCACTTATTAAAACTTTCAGAGAAATATTTATCATCACCGTGAAGTCATACATATAAAATAGGCGTATGAAATGTATATAACATAGTCTAGACGTTGAGCATACATCCCAAAAACCTAAATCCTCGTGAAACCATATGAATAATGAGTGAAAAATGCGTAACAAATTTTCCAGATAGTACCAAACAATATGTTTGAACAACATGTCATTCAAAATGTGGGTATTGTTATAACTCTCACAAAACAGACAAAGACGGCAGGTAAGACAGAATTGTTGGCTGAAGCCCGAAGCCCGGCTTTGAGAAACGAGCACAATAATTGTTTTGTTAGCAAAGCTTTGCCTTTCCAACGTTTTTTGTGGCCGGGGCCGCTCTCAACGGAAACCTGCTCACAATTAAGGGTTGCTCAAACTTTTTGTTAATTTTTATATTGTTTGGAACTGCTTACATTTCCAACCTTAGCGCTTTAGTATCGTTAACGCTTTACTAGACGAGACAAAGCTGCGTTCTTGTTGCTTTCGTGTTTAGTTATAGCAATACTTACTCGAAGTTTTTGTAGCTGTTATTGTCCAAGAATATCAGAGGTGCAATTTTGGTTTCATATACAAAATCGTATAAAAGTTAATTGGCAATTTTGGAATCGGAATAGCAATAATGAATCTCTCTTTGTCTTTGAACGTAAACAAGGCACTCTAACATATCTAATTTGAAAGAATTTGTGGTTTACGTAACGCTCAAACCGACAAAACAATCATGTTGTCTTGTATTTCTTACAAGATATTTTCTAAATGAAACCACCATATGGTACCCCGGTAGTAAATGAGCAACATCAAGGTATTCAGTGTGTGTGTGTCATATTGCAATCATTTGTTTAACATATTTTTGTATCAGCTTTCTGCAAGCTGGTTCAATGTTTTTAAGGTAAATAATAGAAGCCTATATTTTTTTAACGTTGAATTTATACCAAGGTTGGTAAAAGTCGATTTAGCTGTTTAACTATAGAAACTCAATAGATAGACTCAATAGCTTTCTAAATTAAAATTATGGTTAACACCTAAAATAAAGCCCCATAAATCACCTAAAATAAATAAATCGGCAAAAGCAGAGCATTTCCTGAAGCAAGATTAACCATTGGATTGATTGACCTTCACCGCCCGTAAGTCTTGTCCACAGATTGCCAATACTATCCCAAGTTTGTGCTTGAAGTGATTGAAATACATAAGCACAAGACTTTCAATCGGTAAGAGGGCTTGAAACTATCTCCAACGTGGAATCTAGTGTTTAAAATTACACAACTTCTCTTAGATCTGCACTCGGTCAACTCTCAGAATACGGAGACGGTTAGTACAGTATGTGAGGATATATGTAAGCTCACAGAAATCAAAATGTTCAGGTGGATTTAGAAACATCTACCACACAATCGGAAGCCGGACATCGCCGCGCCAGTCTGTGATTGTGACCACGTCAAGCCTTTCAAATAAATATGTAAATGCTGAGCATGATCGCGTTAATACATGTCTCCGTCCGTAATATGAATCATGCAACTCGAAACAATAAAAGTCATGAGTTTGGTTGTTTATTTGTTACGCTTTTATGGCTTAACTACTCGCCCGATCATCATAAAATTCGCATACACTTTGTCAAGTACATATTAACGCAAGCGAAGCCGTGGGCAATTGTAGTAATTGATACAGTCTAGTAATTATGTATATCTTGAAATAGGTCCCTTCATTATGTATCTTCGCATTTAGTCTTAATATGTTGTGCACTCGTATAAATGTTACCAATCATGTATACGGTATGTGAAGTTATTTCTGTTTGAAATAAATTTTATTCTGGTATTTTCTATTTCAAGACACCTATCGACTATATTTAAGATGATATACATATCTACACGTTGTGTACTTATGTCTTAAAATAGATATTTTTCTGCTGAGTTATTGAGTACAAAGACGGAGGTTGGAATATTCCTAATAGAATCTTCGTGGAAGGATCTCAGCCATTTTCTTTTATTATTTATAAAGTGTTAAGGTAACATTTCCGTAGTGGTGAATTACAAGTATATTTAGTTTCTTGAACAAATATCTTTCGCTTAACATTTTTTAAGAAACAGTTCCTTAATAAAATTGAAGCCAATAATAATTATTTTAATAACTTGTACTTAAAAAGTTCCATAGGCAAATATTAAAACAAAAGCTTTATAATTCCGTCTTATTCGTTTGACGGTATGTGACAGTTATTATAATCGGATGTATAATAGTGTAATCAATATTGCAATATGGCTGGCAAAAATGCCAGTACCCATACGCATAAATAGTTAAATTAGTACCAAAATACTACGCGTTTTGATTATTTTAGGTTGACCACACTTTTCTGTTACACTCTGTTTACAGGCACTAGCTTTAAATATTCAAATATCTATATATATAAAACTCTTCCGTTACTGAGTGACTGACAGACAACGCACAGCTGAAACTACTGAACGCAAGAAGCTGAAATTTGGCATGTATGTTCCTTGGAGAGTGTAGGGGAGCACTAAGAGAGGATTTTTGGCAATTTCACCCTTAAGGGGGTGAAAGGGGTGAAACCCGATATTTACACGGGAACGGGACTTACGCGGGTGAAACCGCGAAAATACTACTAGTAAATACATATAATTCATTGTTTTATATGCCTTTTCTTATGGGAATAAATTCATTTTTATGTACCTACTTATTGTGATCTTTCATTTAGTGTAATTTAGTTCTTTTGTGGTGGAAAACTTACCTGTACAGCAGGGTTGGCTCGGAAGTACGCGAAGAGTGCGCCTGTGATGGCTAGTAGTGCTATCGCGTTCAATGCGAGCTGCATCAGACGGAACTTGTGAGGAGAGGCGTCGTTGCTTGCGCCTCGCATGTCCCGTAGCATCTGGTGGAAGTAAAGGATTCAAGCTTTTATTGAATAGTTTATTAATGGCTTACTGTTACATAATGAATGTCGGGCTGTGGATGAATGTGAGTGTGAGTGCTTGTTTTTGCGTCTTAAACACTTTACAGGTAATACAAGATATGCCAGTTTATTTTAATGCCCAATGGTCGAAATTCGTAATTTTCCAGCTTTCTGCATTCCTTCGTCATATAAACTTCAACTATGCCAAATTTCACAATTTTGTCGCGGAATTTAGAAACATATTCTAGGTGGCGTATCAGGAAATATGCATTAGATTTTAAGCTAGTTCTTCAGCAATACAACTGTGAAAACAGAATTTAATTTCGTATAGTAGTTTTTTTATGATACGCGCTGAAATATACAGACAGACAAAAATAAAAAAATATAGGCACATCACCGTCCAGCCCTTTGAGTAAACGTAGGGTCATAGAATTACAATAGAACGACATTTCACCTGTTTTATCTAATTATAATGTTTTAGGTTATCGTCGTTTATCGGACACAGTTCTTTCTAGACACAGATATTAAGAATTAATGTCTTACAGAAAATACCGTACAACCGTATGATCTTTATAATTTTCACCTTACCTTCCAGGGACATTTGCAATAGCAGTAACTTAATGTGAAATTTAATCTTAGTTAAATCAACTTCGGTATCAAAATGCACTGAAAACCTGAAGCCATTCAAATCTTTCCATTCAAGAGCAGGAAGCATTGTGCGCTAACCAGCTTACTGTCGAGCCGGAGGCGTTATAACTGAAATCCTTTACACAAAGGACGCTGCTTGCTCGTTTGGTCGTTTGTGTTCGTATTGGAGACTGGTGCGAGGCAATAGAGACAAGGGGAAATAAAACAACATGATCAAAAGCTGCAGGGCTAAAGTTTTTATCAGCAAAATGCCAGTATTTTACGAAAAATGCCGAGTGAATTCGATTGTTCATTTGAAAAATAGAATTAGACTATTCGGATTTTGTTATAAAAAACCTATTGACTATTTTTTTAATTATAATTTGTTGTGGAGTGATCTTTTTTCGGCGCAGCAATTGTTTCCTAGCAATATTATGATGCGAATATGATTATTTGATTTATTTAGGTAGATTTTATTTGACATTAAAACAGCCTTTGAATTGCATATAGCGTTTTAAGTTTTTGTATATAACTATAAGTCTAGTTAGTGTACTTGTCACTTTTTGACCTGCCAATTGTTGTAATGCCAGACATAATTAAAAACCTATTGCTTCTGGCTACCAGTTTGCAGCTGCCACTCAATATACTACTACTACTAGCAACAGGACCAGTAAAACAAACCGTGTCATATTTTATGTTTCTTTTAATAGCAGTGTATCTTATCTTATGTGGGGACCAGTCTGTGAAGACCGGCGACACTTCGACCCAGTGGGATCTTTGTGTCGAAATTCTCCCAATAACGACTGCCATAGATGTTCATGGCAGCCGGGACCGACGGCTTAACGTGCTCTCCGCGGCACGGAGCAGGCGATAATTGTCAGTCAATACGCACATAATTTCGAAAAGTTATATAATTGCCGAAAGTCAGAGGTGCGCGACGTTGTTCGAACTCGAGACCCTCTGCATTGCAGTCTGTTGGTCTCCCCACTGAGCTATCGCTGTTCTTAAAAAGTGTAAGTATTAAGCGGTTAATGGACCTGTTGGCACTTTAAACATGACGAGAGTCACTTGCGCTTTGTTGACTGCTAAAACTGCTGTGCTGCCAGCCAAAGAAGTCAAAGAAGCGGCACGTAAACCAGCTGGACTCCTTACCCATTGCAAGCACAAAACCTAAGATTGTAGGCTGTGATCTTCTGCAGGCTACAAGTATAGGTATTCTTCGTAGCATTGCAACACTATACAATATTAAATACGACCACATCTTATTGTTACGTAACTTATACTTGGTAAACAATAGCAGCAATAACAATTGCTGTTACAATATCTCAAATCTCTAAGCCGGCTCTAGCTTGCAGTGTAGGAAATAGAATGATGTCTACCCGTAGTTACGTTATGAATAGTACGGGTAGCAGAATGTGGGCATTGTTTCTGGTAGAGTATAATAGATGCTATACCACTTTTAAGTTATCTACAGGTATTTGTTGATTTCTGTATTAGAGCAAGCAGGATTATGCAGATGAATTATATAATATCTATTACATATAATAAAATTGTCACTAGTCATTTTATTGTGTCCGTATAAGTGAGATCTTTAAGAAAAATAATGCGACGTATCATGATAAGAGGTTTAGAACCGAAACAACTAGTTTTAGAATTCTTGTCTGTCTGTCTATCTGTATGTTTGTAAGCGCACCACGTTATAACTACTGCACTAAATTTAATGCTTTTTCACAGTCGTATTGCAGAAGGTCTATCTTATAATCTGATGCATATTTTATCTCGATACGCTATCTCAAAGCCGTAACAACAAGGAATAGTTGGCAGGTCGGAGAAAAAGATATAAGCTGGTTTAGCTTCATCTAACATCCACAGAAAGAAAAATATTGATTGGTGTAAACACCTAAATTCCACGCTTACGAAGGGGCGGGCAAATGCTAGTATTAAATATAATGACTGACAGTGGAACCTCGCCGCTGTAAAATAAAATTATGGGAAAAGCATAGAGAAGCGTCAATAGAAAATCTTTTTACAATTTATATACATAGGTCATGTTTTCCACAGTAAAGCATAGCAAAGCGTTAGTTTAGCAAACTCAAGTTTGGAGATAGGTAAAGTGACAGGAACTACTGCCGTGCCTAACGATTAAAAACATTATCCTTGTAGTGAAACAGGCTTGGAAAAACGAACGTTTAAGTTTTATAATAAGTAATAGCTACTAATAGTGCTATAACAGCGATAGCTCAGTGGGGAGACCAACAGACTGCAATACAGAGGGTCTCGGGTTCGAATCCACGTCGCGCACCTCTGACTTTCGGAACTTATATGACTTTTAGAAATTATGTGCGTATTGATTGACAATTATCGCCTGCTTCGTGCCTCGGAGACCACGTTAAGTCGTCGGTCCCGGCTGCCATGAACATCTATGGCAGTCGTTATTGGGAAAGTCAATACCCTCCAATATCCTGACACTGGTCTAGCCTTAGGGTATTGATAGCCTTCGGGTTGCGGAGGTCAGGTGGAAGCCGCTCCGTGTAAAAACTGATATCCAGTCAAATCCGGTTAGACTAGAAAAGCCGACCCTAAGTAACTTGGGAATATTAAAGGCTAAGGGAGAAGAATAGCTACTAATAGTACTAAGTACAAATCTAATATCCAGAACAAAATAATACTCGAAACAATCAAGAAGTGGTAGCTCATATACGTTTGTGCGGAATGCAATCTTGAATCGTGTAAACAGCAATGTGTGGGGCGGCCCGTACTCTCCTTCCTGTTAGATGTAGGACAGAATGTACACCCCACCGCACAAATATGTATGTTCTGAACACTGATTAGAAACTTTGAGATTGTGTGCGGTAAACTCGAGGTACGGGCTTTAAGGTTTTATGAAGAATAAAAGCAAAGTTGGCTTTGGTTTTATGTCTTATGTGGAAAGCATATGAAAGGTTGGTTTTTAGAACAACAGATAAAGTTAGACGTTTATAATTCTTTACGAAAAGAGAAAGTATTTCTTCGCGGCACTCAACGGAATATTATATTAATTATCCTCCATCGGGCGAACATCTTATCAACAGTATAAGGGCATGATTTAGTTTTACAATCGATCTAACTTAAGTGGTATTGAATCCTCTCGATACATTTCAATCACTTGTCTTGATTTATTTCGTTATAAAGCCGATTACGTTTCTGAGGCGTTCGAATGATTGAAAATCGAATTTAATTTATAGGTATTGTTTAATTTCGTATAATTAATGACTTAGTAGATGAGTTCTTTAATTTTAACTACATTGTAATTAAGGATTCATCTGTTGTCTCTAATTAAGATAATTTCTTGATTGTTGACTTTTCTGCTAAGACAAAGGTGTCGAGTTTGAGATTGACTTTACAAAATTAATTATTTTTATTTTTATTTGCTTTAGTAGGAAACGAAAGCCCTTCAGAAGGCTTCGAAGGCCTTATGCCTTTGAGTTCTGCTTACTGACTAACTGTCGCTATAAAGAACAACAAAACATACACAATATGTGCTAGTATGCAAACCAGCACTTGGTCAGCAAGACAACTCATGGACAAAATCAATATAACTAAAGTTATGTATTTGTTATCTCTTTGAAAAGAAAATATATTTTAAGTTAGTAAATCTCCGCCAGAATGATCCACACGCTAATTATTTTGAATTTATTTTATAAAGTACTTAGATATAAACGAATATCTAAGTACTTTCCGTCCGTGCCTCGGAGAGCACGTTAAGCCGTCGGTTCCGGCTGCCATGAACATCTATGGCAGTCGTTATTGGGAAGTCAGTGCCCTATAATATCCTGACACTGGTCTAGCCTTAGGGTATCCTTAGCCACCGGGTTGCGGAGGTCAGGTGGCAGTCGTTCCGTGTAAAAACTGATATCCAGTCAAATCCCGTTAGACTAGAAAAACCGACCCCAAGTGACTTGGGAATAATAAAGGCTAAGAGAGAAGAAGAATTAGATATAAACGAATATGTGAGGAGTTTAATCCTCTTTATATGTTTGTAGATGTTAATGTTGGGAACTATTGAAATAATAGTAGAAATATTAATAGACAACTACACCGTATTTGAGTAACCAAGGTTATTTTACATCACCTACCACGCGAGTGAAGCCGCGTAAAAATATCAGTCAATCCACGTGTGTTTGTAATTTTGCCGCTTAATTAATGTTTTGTTTTAATAAAATTTGATGACAGGAGACATGAATTAGTCATAATTCTATGTTTGTAAAATTGTTGTTCACCTAAATAGACGTATGAAAATTACTAAAAATAAAAAGATTTCTCAGCTTCGTTTCGCAGAATACTCGATATTTTATTATGTAGGCTTACCCGCCTATGCTTGATGTTTTTGATTACACACCTAATTGAACTTAATGATATTTATAAAACAAAATTATTCAAATAAATGTATTTACTTTTACTTTAAACGGAATTTATATTTTAATCTTTATTTGTTATTTAATTTTTACTTTTTACTATAAATACTTATTTATTATAAAGTAAAACTGTTATTATACCCTTTACCTAATGAAATTAATATGGATATAAAATATTAATCAGCCGACGCGGAGCGAGTGATAATTCTATCACGTATCTGAATAAGCTGTATCAAACTATTAAAATGTATAACATAAACTGATTTACAGAACTGTTTACTTAAATTTAAAGGGATATAAACATTTTAATATTTAATCTCAGTGCTACTTGTTTCCAATGAAGTGCGGCTTGAGTCGCTTTCGAGTGTAAAATGAAATCTCATATCCAAAGTAAAGAGAGGTCGCGATTTCACTGCATATTTAAGTTCTAGTTATTAAGCGGCGCCTTTGAAAGTGGTTGCGGAGCGAGATGAATGTGTTGCAATATCTGGGTATTGCATCTCGAAAAAAGAGGATGAGCGCCGTTCTGGCTTATTCAAACAATGCTATCATGGCCTGTAATGCAAATAAAGTTTTTATAGACATTTGTGGTCATGTTGGACTCCAGATAGATCTAATTTATATGAAAATTGTATTTAAATTATAGATAATCTGCTAACTATTTATGCTCGCGTAAATTATTTTAGAAATATTAATTTTGTGGCTTTTTATTAGAAGCAGCGTTAACCTAGTAGGGAGCTGTCGAACTGTCATGCAGAGTTCATATCATGGCTTCGATCCCAAAGTACCGACCTCTGGCTTTTCGAAGCCATATGCGTAAGTTATCGCTCGCTTTAACGGTGGGGAAACTTACATACCTGAGAGAGCTACATATTGTTCTTGAAGATGTGTGAAGGTTTCCAACCCGCACTGCCCCGCTAACTATGGCGTAAGCCTCCTCATACTGAGAAGTGGTTTGTGTGTGCCCAGCGGGATGATAGTTTATAAACAGGACTGACATTTTTGTTTTTATACAACTAAGGTGGCAAACAAGCATACGGCCCAGCTGATGGTAAGTGGTCACCGTAGCCTATGGACGCCCAGTATTACCAGAGGCATCACTTGCGCGTTGCCGACCCTCTAGTAAAGGAAGTGGGAAGGAGAAGGAGCAGGAAGGGAGAAAGAGGGTGATTGGGCCTTCGGCACTCTCACTCACCGAATGAAACACAACAGTAGGCATACCGATATTTCACGTCGATATTCTGTAAGAGGGTAGTCCTTCCCCGGTCGAGCCATTCATGCTGAAATCAGCGAGGCTCTACTATTAATACGATGCAGTCAAATTCGCAAATTGTACTGTGCGGGTTGTATGCATTATGCGCAAGTAGTCCGTATAACTTGTGTATGTAGCCTGCATGAATAGATTGCGTTTGTAGCCTACACTAGTTACTAGTGTTGTGTACAAGCTCCTTTAGAATATGTTAGCATCGTTGCAACGTTGTGATTAAACTGAATAAACTGCATGTAACATATGTCTTGCATTGCTTGTTTTATTTTTAAATTAAAGGCTTACTATTATATATGAGGACAACATTTTGCCTCTTTGTTACATTTTATCGACTAAACTCTACTACCTAGACCTATTTTGTTTAAAGTTTGGTATGGAGATAGATTGAACTTTGGTGATCCTATTGAGTCTTCTATCAGTATACCTTCTTCTTGTTCTCCGTAGCCTTTATTATTCCCAAGTCACTTGGGGTCGGCTTTTTAGTCTAACCTGATTTGACTAGATATCAGTTTTTACACGGAGCGGCTGCCACCTGACCTCCGCAAACCGAAGGCTTACAATACCCTAAGGCTAGACCAGTGTCTGGATATTATAGGGCACTGACTTCAAAATACGACTGCCATAGATGTTCATGGCAGCCGGGACCGATGGTTTAAGGTGCTCTCCGAGGCACGGAGCAGGCGATAATTGTCAATCAATACGCACATAATTCCGAAAAGTCATATGACTTCCGAAAAACAGAGGTGCGAGACGTGGATTCGAACTCGAGACCCTCTGCATTGCAGTCTGTTGGTCTTTCCACTGAGCTATCGCCTTCTTCAGCATACCAAACTCTATTTATATCTATACCAAGGATATTTAAGAAGGTAAATGAAGTCGCAGGCAATTGCTAATATATAGAAGATATAACATTCGAAATCAAATATCATAGCGACAGTAAGCATAGTAATAATAGAGAATAAGGTAGCCAGCAAAAATTTGTTTTTCTTATTTTCAGTAGCTGCATTATTTATTACAAGTAGCCGCATTACATATTTAAACTTTAAATTCAATGTGTGGTTGTTTGTTACGCTTTCACGCCTTAACTACTCGACGATCATGATAAAATATCGCATACTCTTTGTCAGGGGATAAGGACATAGGATAGTTATTATCCAGGTAAAAGTACTGTTACTAACCTAAGCTAACCTTTACTCCATTTGGTTAGGTACTTAACTGAAGGTAAACAATCTTGATATAACTTTTTACACAAATACATATTAAACAAATAAACTACTGCTTAAGCTAACGGTGCAATTGATTTAGTAATCGTTATTGTTGTATTTACATTGATCTTTAGCAGCATTTTAATTTAAACTGAGTTTTTAGATAAAAATACACATCAAGATTGTTTACCTTTAGTTAAGTACCTGACCAAATGGAATATAAATTACATTTACGCGAGCAAAACCGCGGTCAAAATCTAGTAATTTGTACACCTGTACACCTCGAATAATACTCATCCGTACTAAGTTAAACAGAAGCACCATTTGCGACGTCAAACACGTCGACCTCGATGACGTAGTGGTTAGTGTAACCGACTGCCACGCCTGAGGTCGCGGGTTCGATTCCCGCACAAGTCAAACATTTGTGTGCATGAACATGGATGTTTGTCTTGGTCTGGGTGTTTCTATGTATAATATGTATGTATTTACAAAAAAAACGTATATATGTATGTGTATCCATTGTCTAGTACCCATAGTACAAGCTCTGCTTAGTTTGGGCTAGATGGTGTTGTGTGTATGTGGTAGAATATTATTATTATTATTATTATTGTGTCGTTGACCTCTCATATCTTGAACCGCAGTAGTAAAAGCTTTTACTGTAAACACAAGCGCTTAATGTGTCGCAATATTTTAATTACGAACCGACCGCTTGCGCGGCTCTAAATATTGTAGTGGCCGTATGTGTCATGCACTTGTACGCCAAGCGCAAAATACTGGAAAAATACTGTTGCACGCTGTTGCCCTGTTTATAACGCTCTGTTGCGCCACACACGGACATTAACAGCTATTACTGCTACGGAAAAATGTTTCTTTTTCTACAGTTTATGTACAAACGACAAGCTTGAAATATGGAATCGTAAATTGAATTTCATTGTGTCATTTGTAGTAGAGAGATTATGTATTTTGAAGAACATAGGACTGTATATTCCCAAAAAAGTAGATATATTGTATAGTATTTTTATTTACAAGGTTTTTATTCTTCCTGTTGGGAAAAGTAAGGGACTGTCTCTTTGTTACTGCTTAGAATAATCCAATTAGAAAATATTGTCTTCTATTTACGCGAATATTATTCATTGAAATTAAACTGCTATATACGGATTTTATCGCGTTGTTTATTTGACACTTTATTACAAAATTTTGAAAATTGTTACACTACTACTACTATTAAACTTTACTAATTTTTAAGCTAATTAAATTATTATTAAACTATTTAGATTTAATTTATTTTTATTTTACATTTGCCCCGACGTTTCGGTTGCTTTTCAGCAGCCATGGTCACGGGGAGACTAAGATGGCAGTTGTCTCAATGTTCCAGTGTAGTTATTTCAAAGTACCCGAACATAATTTAATCATTGGTGTTTCTATTTACGCAGAATGAGCTCAAAGTATCATGAAGTCTAGCTGTGGTTTGCTTCTTCTTGGGTTTGACTATTTTTATTACTGGATCCCAAGCTGGTGGTACATTCCAACCATCTTCTCTATTAAAATTAGGATGTTTTTTGATTTCAATAGCCTCGCGAAGCATCCTTGGTAGGAATCGGTGTTCTTTAGCGAGAATCTGTGGTTTGTCAAATCTCAGGTAGTGGTTGATCCCCTGTTGCACATGTTCACACACAGCAGACTTCAACGAGCGTTGATGTTTTACATCAGCTATGTGTTCTTTTATGCGGGTGCCTATGTTTCTCTTAGTTTGACCAATGTATGAGAGTCCGCAGTCACAACCTATTTTATAGACCCCTGCATCTTGTAAAGGTAGTTGGCACTTGACGGATGGTAAAAATTGACTTATGTTCGTTGGCGGCTTGAAGTATGTGTTGATTGAAGCTCGCTTCAAGATGTAGCCAATCTTGTCAGTGACACCCCTTACATAAGGCAGTATAGCAGGCTGGCGCTCGACTGTGGCTGGCTTTTCTCGGGATCTGTGACAGCGGCGCGGCTGTTGGAGCTTGTTGTCTTGCAGTACTTGCTTGACATGTTGAAGCTCGGCGTCCAGGTGTTTCTTGTCACAGATCCCATGGGCTCTCTGAAACAAAGACATTCCCACGGTAGCTAACTGTTTAGGATGGTGGTGAGATTCACCGTTTAAGTACCTATTTGTATGGGTCTTTTTCCTATATACAGTGTGGCTCAAAGTATGATCAGGATTCCTGATGACAAGTACATCTAAGAAAGCTAATGAATTATTTGCCTCTAATTCCATAGTAAATTGGATGTTATTGTTAATGGAATTAAGATGTTCTAGGAATACACTTGCACTATCTGTTGGTAATATTGTAAAAGTATCATCTACAAACCTCTTATAAATCCTGGGTGTGATGGGGGCAGTATGTAAAGCTCGAGCCCCGAAGTCCTCCATATATATGTCAGCAACGACAGGCGATACTGGGGACCCCATTGCGACACCATCGAGTTGTAGGTGTGTATGTAGAACAATGTGTATGTGGGACAATAAATTCTACATACAACTCGATGGTGTCGCAATGGGGTCCCCAGTATCGCCTGTCGTTGCTGACATATATATGGAGGACTTCGGGGCTCGAGCTTTACATACTGCCCCCATCACACCCAGGATTTATAAGAGGTTTGTAGATGATACTTTTACAATATTACCAACAGATAGTGCAAGTGTATTCCTAGAACATCTTAATTCCATTAACAATAACATCCAATTTACTATGGAATTAGAGGCAAATAATTCATTAGCTTTCTTAGATGTACTTGTCATCAGGAATCCTGATCATACTTTGAGCCACACTGTATATAGGAAAAAGACCCATACAAATAGGTACTTAAACGGTGAATCTCACCACCATCCTAAACAGTTAGCTACCGTGGGAATGTCTTTGTTTCAGAGAGCCCATGGGATCTGTGACAAGAAACACCTGGACGCCGAGCTTCAACATGTCAAGCAAGTACTGCAAGACAACAAGCTCCAACAGCCGCGCCGCTGTCACAGATCCCGAGAAAAGCCAGCCACAGTCGAGCGCCAGCCTGCTATACTGCCTTATGTAAGGGGTGTCACTGACAAGATTGGCTACATCTTGAAGCGAGCTTCAATCAACACATACTTCAAGCCGCCAACGAACATAAGTCAATTTTTACCATCCATCAAGTGCCAACTACCTTTACAACATGCAGGGGTCTATAAAATAGATTGTGACTGCGGACTCTCATACATTGGTCAAACCAAGAGAAACATAGGCACCCGCATAAAAGAACACATAGCTGATGTAAAACATCAACGCTCGTTGAAGTCTGCTGTGTGTGAACATGTGCAACAGGGGACCAACCACTACCTGAGATTTGACAAACCACAGATTCTCGCTAAAGAACACCGATTCCTACCAAGGATGCTTTGCGAGGCTATTGAAATCAAAAAACATCCTAATTTTAATAGAGAAGATGGTTGGAATGTACCACCAGCTTGGGATCCAGTAATAAAAATAGTCAAACCCAAGAAGAAGCAAACCACAGCTAGACTTCATGATACTTTGAGCTCATTCTGCGTAAATAGAAACACCAATGATTAAATTATGTTCGGGTACTTTGAAATAACTACACTGGAACATTGAGACAACTGCCATCTTAGTCTCCCCGTGACCATGGCTGCTGAAAAGCAACCGAAACGTCGGGGAAAGTGTAAAATAAAAATAAATTAAATCTAAATAGTTTAATAATAATTTAATTAGCTTAAAAATTAGTAAAGTTTAATAGTAGTAGTAGTGTAACAATTTTCAAAATTTTGTAATAAAGTGTCAAATAAACAACGCGATAAAATCCGTATATAGCAGTTTAATTTCAACCAATTAGAAAACCCAATAATAATTTGACATACATTTATCACTGCTTGGCAAAGTATTGGAAAAATATACATACATATATATGGAACCTGGCAATCCATAATCGATCGAGAGTGTAAAAGAAAATGTCATATGCTACGGGACCATAGAGGCAGTCGAGGAAATCGAGTCTTATTTAATTTAAATGTCAGACTATCATCAAACGTACACATCTGATTAGAATTCCACAAACATGTAAAAATTAAAAATGTATTATTATGTATATTTGGTTTAATTTCTTATCTAAATATGTAATTTGATAATTTAATGTATTTCTATTATTTTTTTTTTAAAGTTGACATTCATACGCCTTCTCAGGCAGATTTTGGTGATACTAATTTAACCTTTTTGTAATCATGTGATACCCAA
This sequence comes from Catocala fraxini, assembly GCA_930367265.1. Classification (NCBI taxonomy): domain Eukaryota; kingdom Metazoa; phylum Arthropoda; class Insecta; order Lepidoptera; family Erebidae; genus Catocala; species Catocala fraxini. The sequence continues at coordinate 7,624,119 of OV884025.1, read as the reverse complement.
AATGAATTGAATGAATAAATGATTTATGATTTATGATTTACTTACCCGATGATGCAAAGACATGTTGCTTCCATTCTGGAATCTCACAATTGTCTGGAGTGACGCTGGCGTTGACATACTTTTAGTGATAGACCCATTCCCCGAGTCTCTATCCTGTTGCTCTTTTAAGAGAAGACCTCGCGCTATCTTAGCGTTTAGACTTTTATTCACATGCTGGTGTGGCAATAAGGGAGCTTCCATAGTCTTTGTTGTGTAGGAAGGAGAGGATGTCTGGCTAAACGAATCTGAAGATACGTTGGAATCCTGTCGAACGCTGATGTTCGAACCTGAACTTGGCGATCTCTTTATTGGTGGTACCGGATTCTGAGGTAAAGGCGCCGGAGTAAAAGGCGTCGAATCAGGAATTCTTTGTGGTCTTCTTGTTTGTGGTGGTTGAGGGTTTCTGTTGCAGTCGAGACGAGGTTGTGGCTGCACAGGTGCAACAGTACGGCTGTTTCGATTGCCGTTAGGGTCTGTCGTGGGAGGTGCTGTAGATGGTGGTCTTGGAGGAGTCGGGGGAGGTACTCGCCGAGGCGGCTGTGGTGAGGAACGGCGCGGAGGCGCAGGAGGTGGAACTGGCAGCGGTGTGGGCACAACAGTCGCAGAACGCTGCGGGACGGGAGGCGGCTGTGGTTGCACTGGCTGGCTTTGTGGTGGTGGCTGGAGCTGCAACAATTTTGAACTTTTTATACCAGACTCCAAATATAACAAAATACAATATGTAACACATTATTTATGAAGATGGTGAATTTATTTATCTTTGCATTAAATCCATTGTTTGTCCGTGATTCATGATTATCTTCACATGAAGTTCATTCGTGATGCAATCTGCGAGTCTGTGAGGTCTCCATAACGTTCTTGAAGATATGTAAAGTCTGCCAACACGCACTGGACAAGCGTGATAGACTATGGTCTAAGCTTTCTCACACTGAGAAGAGCTGTGTCCAGCAGTTGGACTGCTTTCACAATGGGAAAAGAAAATTGAGTTTGCCTTAAGATGAAGTTGAATATATTAGTACAAATTGGATGCTATAATAAATTTAGTATCCTATAGCATAACATGGTAACTTACCTTTAAAATAGGCCTCGGTGGGGCTAGCCTAGAAGGCGGGCAATATGGCAGCGCATCAGAGGGACAATATACGAAGCCCGAAGGCCGTTGTGGTTGCGCCGGGGCACATGCTGCTGTAGAATGTCTACGAGGAGTGCCTGCACTGGGTCGTAGAAGTTCTAAAAGTTTTTCTCCTGGTGTCGCTGCGAGACTGCCTGCGCGGCCGCAACTATGAGCAAAATAATATTGGTCAGTTAAATAGCTGCTCGAAATTATTGTACTTAAAACAAGTAAAAAAATAAATTATAGTAATTATCGTAATAAATACTGAAGTATTTTCTGTTTTTAAAATAGACATTTCCAGCATTACTGAACTAGCTCTGTGCTGCGAAGGCGTTTAAAAACACGCAATTACGGTTGCATAGTGTCCACAAAGCACACCCACTCCCACAATAATTGTGGATCACACAATAATTGTTCTGTGTGGGCTTAAATCCAGAGTATCGATTTAAGTGGTATCAAAATATGTACTCATTATTTGCTAGAACAAGAGTTGGTTAAAGTAAAAGCCGAAAACAAGTACGGGTGTACGGTCCGCAAGAAGACAAGCAGTGCTCTCAACGCAAGTATGCTTTCGTCACTCTGGTGATATCACAGGGCTTCATTATAGCGTAATGGAAATCTACTTATCGTAGAAATACATAACATCTTATCTTATGTGTTCTGCAGAATACGCGAGATTTGTTTTTTTTTTTTATATACTTGTGTATACGATACACACTGTCTGTAAAAGTATTTTGAATGCCCATTGTAATATTTATGGAAATGCAAGACTCGTTATAACGTCGAACAACTGCTTTATGTAGAACAATGCATCGCTTTTTGATTTTTACGGTAATCTTTTCTTTTGGCGCAATTTTCAGTCTATCTGTCTGTTACAACTGTTCATAATAATATAACGAATAGCTACTAATTATATTTATTTAAAATTTGGAATGGTAATAAATCAATAATGCTTGTTTATCTTCTTCTCTCTTAGCCTTTATTATTCCCAAGTCACTTGGGGTCGGCTTTTCTCGTCTAACCGGATTTGACTGGATATCAGTTTTTACACGGAGCGGCTGCCACCTGACCTCCGCAACCCGAAGGCTAACGATACCCTAACGCTAGACCAGTGTCAGGATATTAGAGGGTACTGACTTTCCCAATAACGACTGCCATAGATGTTCATGGCAGCCGGGACCAACGGCTTAACGTGCTCTCCGAGGTACGGAGCAGGCGATAATTGTCAATCAATACGCACATAATTTCGAAAAGTCATATAACTTCCGAAAGTCAGAGGTGCGCGACGTGGGTTCGAACCCGAGACCCTCTGCATTGCAGTCTGAGGTCTCCCCACTGAGCTATCGCTGCTTACTAATGAACAATAATGCTTGTTTATATATTACTAAATATACATACAACGCAAACCAATATCACAAATAAAAATATGTTATGAATCTCACAAAAATAAAAACTACGTCATTTTACCTTTAACTGAAAAAATAATTCTAAGCAGTGATTACTGTTATTTATTCTGTAGCCATACCGGTTGTTTAATTAAACTTTATATAAAAAGCTATAAGGTTGTATATTGAAAACCCTCGCCATCCATTAGTGAGGTAGGCAAATGACTTGGATAATGACGGCTGTACCGTTGATTACACGCTCGTGATACAACGAATACAGCGGACAGACGCTGATTATTGGACAATGATGCGATTGATTGCTTTGGAATTTTCAGCTACTGAGTCGCAATACTCTAAAGAAAGGTTTTCTCATTAAAGTTCAACGTCTGGCTTTGGAACTGTCTTCGGGTCGTTCTGTTAATCTTATAGACCGACTTATGTCTGGCTAAGGTATTTATTTCTACGATAAATGTATAATATACAGAAAGATAAATAATATAGTATGCAGTTTGAAAGCTACGCCTTTTGGTCTTGAGGTTGATACGTCCTTTGGATTGATTTGGTCGGTTACAAATATTATATTATATCCAGAATGCAGGCTTTCCAAATATTTCATGATAAAAATTGGTTAATTTGAGCTATCAATGAGATTGTTTAGAATCACATAAAAGTGTAATAGTTTAATTTACGACTACATTTTAACCACAGCTTCATTCACAACGCATACCTACCGGAAAAAAGGATACTACATGTTTTTTGAAGATATGATTTATATGTGGCCCAAATTTCATTCCAATCCATTCAACGGTTTAATGTGATTGTGTTACAAATATCCAAACATCTCCTGAAGCTTTCACAATTATAATATTAGCAGGAAGATACTAGTGACAGGTAAGGTATAAAAAATGCCATATAAACTTGGCGTTTAGCTCCATCTAGGGCAGGCTGATTGGAGTAGTACTTTCGCCCTACAAAAAACCTTAACCAAAGAACCTCATATTTTGTGCCTGCAATGAGCAGGTTTGCTAAGTTTCGTAAGAAGATGATAAGTACTGGGAGATTAGTGTGATGATTTGCCCTGACAGTGAGAACAGTGTTAATAAGTGTTTCTATAGGATAAAATATTATAAGTACCTAAGGCAACCAAGCAAAGGTTTCATATTTTGCCCTACTTACCTAAATAGGTTACACCACCCGTGTACCATCAGGCCGGTCGTATGATTATTTTTATTTTGTCGTCTTTGTAGTAAATAAAAAGCTATATAGTTAATCTTGTAGTGGTTATGTAGCCATCGATCGCAATAACAATTTATTATAATAATATACTTATTCAGAAAATCTTTACATTATAATTCACGTTTTAACAGTTGACGGCACGTATGGGATAGTGGTTTAAATGGCCGCTTTGACACTGCCATTACGCTGAATGTTGTGGGTTCAATCTTTACACGGGACAAAGAATTGTATGATCCACAAACAGTTTTTCTGAGACTGAGTATTCTTTGTGTCAGTTAACCGAATGTATGTATAATCGCTTGCGACACAGGATTTTTATTATTTTTTATTTTTGTGCGAGTTTATATATTATTTTAAGGATCTCCGACAAATAATATACACAAAATTGTACAAACATATTAACATAGTTTTGTATAGTTTACTCCTTCAGTTACAGGAGACTACAGCATCCATATACATATAAAAACAAAGCTTAAATTGAAAACATAATAAAAAATAATTAAATAACCTAATTAAAATGAGCTACACATTGGGAATGCTTTTAAGAAGAGAAATGAACGATAATATAATCTCTACTAAAATTATAAATTGCAATGTGAGTTTTTTTTTTACGCTTGCACGCCTTAAGTACTCTATCGATTAATATGTAATTTCACATACACATTTTCAGGGGTACAGAAAAGGACATAGAGTACCTTTCATCCAGATTTTTTTTTATATGTACTATATAGCTTATAAGTGAGGACCTATTAATGGCTGTGTGCTACATAATAGTATTGTATAAAAATAGTGATAATGCTATTGGTCTTCCATGAAAATTAAATAAATAAATAAAAAGTACTACTACAAACTTAGCTTAATCTATATTTACGCGAGCGATGCCCCGGACAAAACATAGTGCATCAATAAATTAAAAACCGCGTGTATAACTATTACAGCGGTACACTACATCTTTGTATCACACGAACGTTATAAGAGCTGGCGCTATTGCCACATATTGTATATCTTACATAGATGCCTGTACTTAAGTACAAGTAATAAGTGGAACAACATCAATTTCTCGAGGGCATACTGAACTTAGCCCTTTACTTAACAGCCTCCCCAATTTCCGGCCGTCTGTCTGACAGATTAATCTAAACAATGTCACCGGGTATGACGTAAACTCAACGTCACACCCGCTCCATTCAAAGATGACATAAAATGCTGTAAGATTATGAATACGTAATAAGATTGATATTATTTTGTTCTAAAATATAATTGTAATAGATTTTTCCCACGGCTTTGCTCGCCGGAATATAGGTTAGATTACTTAACAGTACTTTATTTTTAATGAAAGGTAAAGTTAAGTTAAAGGTAATAAAAGCGTGAAAGCGTATCTACAGACAAACAAACTTACTATTTATAATATTTAGTTTGGATATTAGCTAAATAACGGTTGAACACGACAATATAGATAGAAGGCACGTCACAGGTGTATTACATCTATATATCGTGAGCTAAGATTTTAGGTCGCACGTAATATGACAATAGGAGCAATAGAAATCTGTGCCTCCGAGGCAGTCATATTCAGCATATAATATCAGCCACGTGTAACGTTATAGTTAGTTAATCCCGTTTTAGTGACGAGATTGACTAGGGTAGTTAAGGTAGCGGAGATAATTAAAACGATATACTTCGCAATTAACAGGTTTGTAATTAGAGTTTTACAATTCCAGTTAAGAATACACGTATATACTTTAAACAAAAAGAACAGGGCGTGGTTCTAGTGGTAAGGCTTCGTACGTGGTCTGGCCGGAGAGCTCAAGGGACCATTTAACTTAGTTGCGGCGGCAGAAGCAGGCAGGAACATATTAACATTTTAGTTGTTTGCTTCAGATGACCTTCACAACTTTACGTGGACTGTGGGTGAGCGCAGAAGGCGCAGAACCCGTCTGCTCGGCACGGCCCTCTTCTCAGTGTGAGAATGGATAGGCCATAGTCCACCACGTTGACCCAGTGCGGGCTGGCAGACTACACATATCTTCGAGAACCGTTCTAGAGAGAGATTTCTCCATAAGGAGAACTCTCAGATATGCAGGTTTCCTCACGATGTTTTCCTTTACCGTTAAAGCAAGCGATAATTAACTATTTAATACGCACATAACTTCGAAAAGTCAGAGATGCGTGTCCTGGGATCGAAGTCGAGACCTCTGCGTGGCAGTCCAACGTCTCCCACTAAGCACTAAGTACACAATTCAGCACAAACTCGTCACAATTTCGCAAATGAAAAAATATATACACCATAGTATATAATAAGTAACCAGTAGAAATCGAATCTCTCCGATTGCTTAAGTAAATTTAAGTAGGTGTAAGTTGGTGCAATATTTTACAGTAACTTGTTTCTGTAAAATATTACACCAAATAAGTTTATGTTGTATTTCTACAGATCATTGCAATAGAAACGCGTCGAAGCGTGGCTAATAAACTTAGAATAATCATCTCCATCCTTGGGTTAAAGCCTATACACAAAAATCCCAAACTGAATCAATGGAAGACTTCCACGGAGGCGAAATACGTGTTGACGTATAATTGTGTTCTAAAAGTAATACTTAACAGAGGAGTATGTCCGGATTCCAAGACGGCGGCTGCTGTCTATCATCAGAGGAGTTGGATATAGTTATAATTTTTCTATTGCAAAAGTTGGAGTGAGCATGCAGAAGATGCGTGGTGGGTCTCTTCTCAAATATTTAATAAAAAATATGTATACATAACAGACGATGATATATGCTTGTATATGGCACATGGCAGAAGTAACTGTTGTGGGCGAGTTAAGCATGCGGTTAAGCGCGGGTAATACGCTTCGGTCGGTCATTGGCAAGTGTCTCAACTTACGCATATTACCTACTTACATCGTGTACATGAGGGATTAGAATTAAAATACATTCACATATGCATATCTACGTTTTTATCAACGACAACGATGAAACTGATTTTAAGCTTTTACTGACAGGAAATTCTGATTAAGGAACTATACTTACATATTATACGGTAATATCACGCTATTATATATAAACTTTATGCAGAAATAAATTAGCAGCGATAGCTCAGTGGGGAGACCAACAGACTGCAATGCAGAGGGTCTCGGGTTCGAACCCACGTCGCGCACCTCTGACTTTCGGAAGTTATATGACTTTTCGAAATTATGTGCGTATTGATTGACAATTATCGCCTGCTCCGTGCCTCGGAGAGCACGTTAAGCCGTCGGTCCCGGCTGCCATGAACATCTATGGCAGTCGTTATTGGGAAAGTCAATACCCTCCAATATCCTGACACTGGTCTAGCCTTAGGGTATCGTTAGCCTTCGGGTTGCGGAGGTCAGGTGGCAGCCGCTCCCTATAAAAACTGATATCCAGTCAAATCCGGTTAGACCAGAAAAGCCGACCCCAAGTGACTTGGGAATAATAAAGGCTAAGAGAGTAGAAAGAATGCAGAAATAAATTATTCTTATTCTTTTTGTTATTTATCAGGCGAGATCGAAACAGAGCTAGCAAAATGTGGGTGTGATAAACCCTAGACACAAGCAATGATGTGCCAGCTTACGTTTAGGATGACGGTCGTGGAACGCCGTCGCCTCCTTTTGTGAGGAAGTCATTTCCATCATGGAGGCGGCGGAGCGGTAGAGGGAGCGTTTAAACCCTCTCCCCAACCGCAGAGCCGGGCGCCGGAGGGCGCGAGACGACCTCCAGCCACCCTGAGGTTTGACCTGGGGGTGGTGAGCTTTGTGGGCCTGCCCACCATCCGTTCAGCACCGGGCCCGAGAGGCGCCGTGCGTGTTTCCACTCGCGCCTCTGTTTCGAGTCCGTCTCCCCTCCTGGGGGGAGACAGTAGGGTTTAATAAGTGAGTGAGTGCCTTAGGGTAGGTCTCTTTGCGTAGTGGCCTGCCGTTTCATATGGTGGGCCGAAACCTCGGCGGGGTCGCGACTGCATGTGCAAGTGATTCGCGCGGCCCCGTCGATAGTGGTTTTGTCGAGGAACACCGTGGTAGGTTTAGTGGGTATTCCGGGAGGTACATTATTCTAATTCCATCTTTCTTTTATCCCGGCGAGTCTGACATAACCCCTCCGCCCGACCCCGCGAAGGGGTATGCGTCATGCATTACACCACGTAAATAAAAATAAAAAAAACGTTTAGGATGACGGGCATGAAAATATGTTATTAGAAGAAAAATAAACTATTTTTAAAAACATACATCAGATTTAAAAGTAATTTTCAAAAAAATGTGATAGGTGTGTAACAATATGTACAACGCTCTAGAGGATTGTTTTCTTTGTTAATATATGTTATTTTTTATAAACTAAGTGATATTTTATTTTGTCATAGCATCAAAATATTTTTTGAATACATTGCCCATTTTATTTTTATTTAATTATTATTAAAACTTCTACTACAACTTTTTGACTAGTATCGCAGACGCCACAAGCTCGAGACCGAACCACACCTTTTTAACTACAAGAAGTTATGTGACTAACAAATATCGTAAAGATAGGCCATGATGGCCAAGATGGCCCCAAGATGGCTAAAGAGAGGCCATGTCTTGTTGTCTAGTCTTTCTATAAATGTGTGAAGTCTGTTAACCTGCACTTGGCCAGCGTGGTGAAATATGATTAACCCATTCTCATACTGAGGGTTTATAAATAGGGTTATTTTGAAAACAAAGTTCACGCCAACAAAGTTCCATTAATTTCCTTTTAACCTTTTCGTAGAAATGTTTCCAGTCGCAAGCCCACGTTATGTCCGCACACGCGGAACGGCTTACAAGTAATCAGAGGTGACATCGAGATAAAAGCTTTCAGCTACTACCAATTCCATGAACCGTAAACGGTCATGAACTGTCGAGAACTATTTAGTGACGTATTACTACCTTCTGTAACTAAACATTAGTTTCCTAGGATCGATGCTTTAATTACGATGTTGCTTAGGTCGTTTAATGAGAAATTTAGCTTTCAGGTTTACTCCGCTTAGCAATAAATATTTGTAGTACTAAATATCAACATAGGTATTACGCACCTAAGTTTGAATAATTATGTATAAACATGAAATAAATACAGGTAGATGTGCCGTACATTTAAGTCATTTATAGCATCCGTTTTTTTTTCTATGTTAGTCATCTACTCTGTTGATATTTCCTTATGTTTACAATCGGGTCAGGTAGTTCAGCTATATCTTAGTGGGAAACCGTTGGACTGCCACGCAGAGGTTTCAAGTTTGGTCCCAAGTCGAAAGGTCGAAGTTATGTGCGAACTAAATAGTTAATTATCGCTTGCTGTGTAGAAAAATATTATGAGGAAACCTACATGTCGGAGAGTTCTACATAATCTTCTCAAAGATGCATGAAGTCTACCAATTTGCTCTGAGTCAGTGTGGTGGACTATGCCCTAACCATTCTAACACTGAGGAAAAGCTCGTGCCTAGCAGTGAGCAGTATTTTCTTTTTTATACTACTAAAGTGGCAAACAAGCATACGGCCCACCTGATGGTAAGTCACAGTAGCCTATGGACGCCTACAACACCAGAAGCATCACTTGCGCGTTGCCGACCTTGTAAAAACCTTTTAACGCCCTTTTTGAAGAAGTCTTGTAGTCTTGTGGGAAAACCTGGGCAGAGAGTTCATTCCACAACCTGAGCGTCCGCGGGAGTTTATAAACAGGGCTTACATTAATAATGTCCTCCAGACCGAATTTCGGTCACGGCAGCCAGTCTTAACGGAGACTGGCCATCTGCGCAGGAGATATTATAGTGCGCAAACATAAGTGCACTCTCTGTTCCCTAACTCTCATGATCCGATGGTACGGTAATCCGACACGACCGGAGAGATATCACGCGCATGACCAACGGCTTTACGTGGTTTCTGAGGCACGGGGATGTCTTTCAACGCCAATTTCCTAACTCCGGGCTGCTATTGAGATTTCTTAACAGAAAAAACCAATAACTTTTTCTTGGCCCGACCCGCGATTGGAACCCGAGAACTCATGCAAAGCAGTCGCATTCGCTACCGCTGCGCCACGGAGGTAGTTGGGTTGTTATTATTTAAGGTTCTTTTCAATTAGAATAATCTGCAGTAGCAGTATGGAAAAAGACAATGTGTCCGGCAGGTGGCAATAAGCCCGCTATCCATTACGTGACACTGAAAAATAGGTGGTGTAATGTGGATGTATCTATATACAACTATATATACCCCATCACGTATATACAGACGCAAGTCTATGTACAATAAACTTCCAAAAATAGAAGTTCCTTATTCAAATTAGTGAGACATCCTTTGCAAGTATTACAAGCGGGACAATTTACAAAATGAAATTTGTCGTCGTCGCGGGAAGTCGCGAGAGTTCCGAACTTTACAGGAACGCAAATTGGTGTGATTAATTGTGTTCCGAAGGTACGCGTTCCATCGTAAAGATATGTAGACTACTACACGGTTTATTGGAACACGGTATGAAAGTTTGTATCGAGTCTCTAGTATTAATTTCTTTTTGCTTCTTCTTCAAAAGCTTTTTAATCGTCATTATCATTTTGAGCTTCTGCGATTTAACGGCTACACATAATTGTTTTGCTATTATGTCTAGCACTCTGGAAAAAAGACAGATTATGGTATATCTCGCTCTTCCTTTTTGAGAGGAAACTAAAGGTTAGTTCATTAAATAAAAGAGAAAGCAATTTTCTGGAGTCTTATACTCAGCACTAGTGTCACTTGTACTATGGCTTAAATCGTATATTAGACGCATCTGATTTTACGCGGTAATAGCAAAGCGGCTAGATGATTCTAGTTTGAGAACTACTGGTTCTTGTAAGATTCCCTGCTGCCTCATGCATAGCAGTCGTACTCACCACTGCTATGCTATCAAGTATATTACACTAAGTATACTGATGTCGGCCTCGATTGAATAGTGGTTAGTGTAACCGACTGCCACGCCTAAGGTCGCGGGTTCGAATCCCGCACAAGTCGAACATTTGTGTGCATGAACATTGATGTTTGTCTTGGTCTGGATGTTTCTAAGTATAATATGTTTGTATTTATATAAAAAAGTATATATGTATGTTTATCCATTGTCTACTACCCATAGTACAAGCTTTACTTAGTTTGGGCTAGATGGTGTTGTGTGTATGTGATAGCATATTATTATTATTTATGTGGCTGCATATTATTTCTTCATCAATCAAACTCGTATTTGAATTGATACCTTCCAGGATACGACGGAAGCACTTAGAACATCCGTGGAACAATAATGTGTGGATATGATTAACGATGTCTCAAGTCTCAACCAATTCAATATGTACCTTTTAATTTTGGTTAAAAAACACATCCTAATTATGATAATCGTAACTAATATTATAAATGCGAATGTGAAATTCTTTGTTATGCTTTTACGCCTTAACTGGTCGACCGATCATCATGAAATTTCATATACACGTTGTCAAGAGAACAGAAAATGGCATGAGTACCTTTCATCCAGAAAAAAGTACTGTTACTTATCTAACCAGTCTAGTACTTACTTACTTATTTCGCTGGCTCAGCGATCCAAAATGGATCTTGGCCTCCGACATTAAAATGCGCCATTCTTATCTATTTGGTGCCAAGTCTGATCAATCGAGCATAATCATCTCTTTCAGGTTTTTAGCTGGTTCATCTTTCCAGCGGTACCTTTGGCGACCCACTGGACGACGCTCAGTGGGTCGTCCGAGATATACTCTTTTGGCAGCGCGATCCTCTCCCATTCGTTCCACATGTCCGAGCCAGCGAAGTCGGGTAGCTTCTATTTCTACGATGATATTCGATTCGATGTACTCGATATATGTCAGTAGGAGACATTGCTAAGATTTTTTTTATTGCTTTCATCGGTGACAGACGAGCCAGCGGCCCACTGGATAGTAAGCGAGAACTGTGACTCATACACATGGCTGTGTTTTCTTAGCATTACAGAAGCAATGTCAAAAAACAAAAAAAAACACAACCAGGTCGCTGCCTACCGGAAGGAAAAGGGTAATGGAGCAGGATGGGGTTTGGGAAGGTAAGGGTGATTGGGCCTCCGGCGCTCTCATTCACCGAACGAAACCTAACAGATACTGTTATTTTACGTCGATCTCCTGTGAGAGGGTGGTACTTCCCCGGTCGAGCCGGCCCATTCATGCTGTAACCAGCGTGGTCCTACCACTCAAAAAACGACAAATAGCAGTAAGCATCTACTGACAGCCCAACCCGCCCTGTGACGTTGTTTCTATTAATGACTTAGTCTCACACCGAAATCTTCGAAGGGTAAGAGATATGTCCTTCTTAAAAAAAAAAACGAATGTGATTATATACACTTCTGTGTTTTATAATCAAATTCGATTATGTTTTTAGGTCCCACGTAATAAGGTCTACTGCCGACTAGCGCGCAAAGTTCCAAAGTGCTGCCGAGACGTCAAGTATAGCAATCGCACACACTACCGCTGCCATCCACAAGATATTCTACGCAAGTCGATCAATTTTAGATCGCTTGGACAGCGTATAAAAACTGTAAAATAAATTTTGAGATCATTGTAGGCAATATACATATAATTATGTATAAATGATTCTTGTAAATATTATAAGGACGTACCGTAGCCACGTAAGAAGTTACACACATGCAAGATTTTGATGACTATCTATCAAAATTATGAAAGATGATATAATACTTAAAAGATAGTTGATTTAATCACAGTTTTAAAATCCAAAATAATAATTAGGATTTCTAATTCATAAAAGCCATACATATATATATCACCGTGTGCATACCGTTAACATCAAGGTATTGTACTACGCGTTTAATTTTCAAAATAATTAATAAAGTCCTTAACTTTATCCAATTTTCAGCTAGATACCTACTGATATTGCTGACTGTACGTTATTAACTAATTAGCTGGAAGTGAACAAATGTTCAGCAAATCTGGAACGTGATTTTGTATCTCAGAAACACACACACACAACACAACTACACACAACTACTTACCGCATCGCGCTTATTACGACGCAAGATGTTGGAACAAGTCCAAGTCATTTGCAGTAATAATTTGACTTTAAAGGTTACAGACTGTCCTAGTGGTGATAATATTCTTAAAGAAGTACTGCTTGCGACTTCAGGCTATTAATATTGCTCATGAGTTATCTACAGATATTTTGACTCTTACTTAAAAACGTCGGCAATCTCAAAAATCAAAATCAAATGTATGTTTATTCAGTAACAGTTACACCTATAAACGTCAAAATTACACTTATTAATGTGAATTTATATTTACCTATTGTCATGTAAAACAAGCAAGGGCGTAGAACCAATTCGAAAAACAGGCAAGAAACTCACAAAGGCACTTTTTATAATCGCTAAGTGCACAATATTACTTATTTTACAAATGTTTTCTGTGAGGAGCAACTCGCAAAATAATCTCGCAAGACATACCAAAAAACTGTTAAGGGCTTATAAAATGAAAGTTGATATGATAAACAGTAATTAAAACTATATAAATTAAAATTTTGTTTTAGCTAAATATTATTTTAATCTATAGCCGACTTTGACAGTAGATCAGTTTTGACTTAGCTTTTAAACGCACTCTGAACAGCTTAGCTAGGGATTGCTGTTGATTATTTATGATAAAACAACTACATTATTAAAATAATTTTCCATTCTAAAGTAATACCTTAAGAACACACTAACTCACCAAATAAAAATATTCATAGCTACTTACGACAGCGCACATTTAGTTTTTGCGAAGCGATCAATCACAGAGCCAAGCCAGGAACTTTTAACCTTGACCTTAAGGCGAATTATACGCAAAAATATTCTAAACTAGACAGATATGAGATTACCCTAAGTTTTCATCTTCTGGCGGGTGAAGCGAGAGCTCGGGCTGACGTGACAAACTGATGCAGATTTGTCACGCGTGACTGCGGGCCGTGATTAATTACTTCTGGATCCTACAGGTTACGTTAGGAGTTCTCCCTATCTTGACGACCTGTCAGTGTGCGAAAGAGCTTTGAAAAGCGGACGGGTTAAATTTGTCATGTACTTTCCGTTTTATTAGTAGCTTATCTTTGTCGCTGCTTAAAAATATCAAGTTATTGTAAAATGAAGTTAACTTGATTGGCTTATTGTTCTCGCTACTTCAGATAACTATTTTAATAAATCTTGTTTCAAGTTTTGTAGTATAAAATTTATTTGGCTTGTTTTGTGTAAGAAGTAAATAAGTAGGTATGTATGTATATATCTTATGTGGGGGCTAGTCAGTGCAGACCGGCGACACTTCGACCCAGTGGGATGTTTTGTGTCTACACTCTCCCAATAACAACTGCCATAGATGTTCATGGCAACCGGGACCGACGGCTTAACGTGCTCTCCGAGGCACGGAGCAGGCGATAATTATTGTCAATCAATACGCACATAATTTCGAAAAGTCATATAATTTCCGAAAGTCAGAGGTGCGCGACGTGGGTACGAACCCGAGACCCTCTGCATTGCAGTCTGTTGGTCTCCCCACTGAGCTATCGCTGCTCTTAAGTAAATAAGTAAGTAACTATTTCTTCTATCTATATATCTTACGCAAAAACAAGCCTAATATTTTGTGTCTAATTCCTTGACAGGCGATAGCGCCTTACAATGAATCTGTGGGCGGTAAAATAATAATTATAATCAATATAACATATAGAATACCTAGACAAAAAAGTGCATTGTACAAAGACTTGATAATGCAATATTCAAATTACTAAAACTCTTTATAAGATTACCGCTCAAACTATCATATTGTGATTTTAACGTTGAAAGATAAAGCATTAGCAGATTATTAGAGTCTCGGTGTGGTATGTCCACTATTTCAATATTAGTAGAGCTATCCGTGACACAAGGATTGTCTCTAGTACGGTCTTAATCTTAAAAGGACAAAGTATACTTTAAACAAAAATGTTAGAAGTGTTTGCTATCTGTGATACAAGTGTTCCGAAACACGCAATTTTATATCCTTGGCCACAAGTCCACAAAGGAAACACTAACTAATTTGACAAGTCCGTGGTCTGAGGGCTCGTAGAGTAACACATGGCTCGTGTGCCTCATAGGGAACACGAACTCCGCGGAACCGCTACCAGTGTACCACAAACGGTACACCGGACAAACTTTTGTAAAGCTATATTGAAGGATTTCTACGGTAAGATTTAATAAAGTAGGAAATATTTTAATTTAAATAGGTACTTCTTAAAGTTCCCTATCGATGAGCGTATCCACTTTTCAATTAAAGTTCGCCACATAGATCACATGCTAGTTATCAATATCCGCCTTTGGTAAAATCTTTGAAAACCAACTTTCCTTGGAAAACTTTTCTATATCTACTTTTTCAATTTCCTTTCACGTTAAAGTTGGTTTTATTGCGGTCCATATATACCAGCGACGCGGCATTCCGTAGTCCCGCATAATTTCAGATCGAATTGAATTAAAGTCTTTGGTTGTATTATAAGAACTTTTCCAGAGCTTAGCAAAAATCTTTTCGTATATTCCTAACTATGCTTACCGAACCAAAAACAGACAGTTTACTGGCAGTAGGATATTATTTATTTTTTATCGACAAAGTGCAAACGATACCAGAGGTGTTTATAACTTAATAAACTTAATAACTTAATCTTCTCCCTTAGCCTTTATTATTCCCAGGTTACTTGGGGTCGGCTTTTCTAGTCTAACCGGCTTTGACTGGATATCGGTTTTTACACGGAGCGGCTGCCACCTGACCTCCGCAACCCGAAGGCTAACGATAACCTAAGGCTAGACCAGTGTCAGGATATTAGAGGGTGCCGACTTTTCTAAAAACGACTGCCATAGATGTTCATGGCAGCCGGGACCGACGGCTTAAGGTGCTCTCTGAGGCACGGAGCAGGCGATAATTGTCAATCAATACGTACATAATTCCGAAAGGTCATATAGCTTCCGAAAGTCAGAGGTGCGCGACGTGGGTTCGAACCTGAGACCCTCTGCATTGCAGTCAGTTGGTCTCCCCACTGAGCTTTCGCTGCTAACTTAATAAATAGCATAAAAAAAATTGCTTCCTCATCACAATAGTGTTCCTTTGGTTAATTATTTCTTGCTTTAATCGAAGAAAATAAAGCTTACGTAATTATTTGAATTCAAATGACACCACATTTTAATGAGTGAGACGATGACAAATATATGTTTAGAAATAAAAAGCTTACAAAAAAAAATAAAACAAAAAATACAGTACCAAAAATAATGCTACAATTGAGGTTATTTTTTATAATTTATGCCCGGTTAATTATGTCGTTATTGCCAATTATTTGATGACGATATGAATAGACCGGCTAGCCTGGGCAAGTACCTGTACCTTACAGGCAACCAACATAAGAAAAACTGACAGTGTTACTTTATTTTACCGGGTAAGCAATAGTTCCGGGAGTTCACATGGCTACCCATTCCATTGCCTGTCTTTCCGTTCTTTCCTTTTTTTCAGTTTTTAATTACTGTGCTTAAGATTTGCTGTATGTTTAAAAAAGAAAGGTTTAACATATTTACATATGTTTACTTACGTTAACATATTTCGCGTAAGTTAATATGCGTAAAGTGAATAATACAATTTAAGTAGTTATGACACTAAAGTATTTTTTGTCTAATTTATAATGGCAACTCCCGTACTTGATGCCGCTCTCAGACTTTACAAGTATTAAAACAGCTGACACAGTGAACATCCGAACGAAAAAACGATTTTAAATGACACAAATCTAGTCCCGTTTGGGAATCAAACCAATAACACTTAGCGCAGTGGCGGCGGCGAGGCGACTACTTGAACCACTACGTAACAAAAATATGTATTAAGGTCTATTTACATAGTGAGTACCCAAAGGATATAAGAAGAGCAAAATAGTTTAGTGCCACAACTCAAGTAAGGTTCATCATTCATCTATCCAAAATGTGAAAAAGATCACATGTAATATGTATGCGCGGCATTTTATCTAACATCTCATTTCCATTCCTTTTCAAGAACTCAATAAAAAACAAATGTTTATTTAACCTGCCTGGTAAAGCAAAGTATATCGTTTGCGATTAGGGCGGCGGGCGAAGCCTTTTCACATGCAGATACAGCCTTTTGATAAATCACCACAAACATTACCTCTGTTTGCTTTTAATCACAATGGAAAATGCAGATTTTTGGTGGTTTATTTTCCTTCGTTAGTCATTATATTCGAGTGTTTGGATAAGATTTACGTTCTATAATTAAAACTAGTTAAATAGGAATATAATCTATATATATAAAACTCTTCCGTTACTGAGTGACTGACAGACAACGCATAGCCGAAACTACTGAACGCAAGATGCTGAAATTTGGCATGTATGTTCCTTGGAAAGTGTAGGGGAGCACTAAGAGAGGATTTTTGGAAATTCCACCCTGAAGGGGATGAAAGGGGTGAAACCCAATATTCACACGGGAACGAGACTTACGCGGATGAACCCGCGGGAAAATACTAGTACTATTATATTATTAATGCTTGTCTTTCAAAAACTTTACAAACACAACACGCGTGTCGATATACCGGAGACAGTTAGCAGTGAATCATATCGAAAAAGGTTATCAGTGTTTAAAATTGCATATATATTCTATTTTTGTATGTAGATAATGGAATCTGCATAAGATCTGATGAATCTCATTAAAATAAAAACAAATAAATATGTTGTATAGTATGTTTTGCAACGTAACTGTAAGTGAGACTTCAATTTCACGATCAAATCATTATTTGATTTAACAAAAAAACTTCTTCATAGCTTAAAGCTCAAAGATTCGATAAGCATCAAACCGCAAGATAAATAAAATAAGAATAATATCAAATATTAATTTCTGTTGAGTACTCGATACGGTTAGCTAGAACAATAAAACGTTGAGTTCACAAACTCATTTAATTAGAGGCAACTGTGAAGTTTTCTCAATAAACTGTTCGGTGTTAACCCTCCTTGGTCACAAGTACCTTGTACACTTGTGTTGAAAGAAAGTATCTGGATAGTTCTGGGGCCACTAACCTCTTGTTGTATTTATTATACGTTGTATAACAAGCTTTCAACTGTTGCTGGACATTTTATTACTGTTGCAGTGCTGGTGGCAGCTATTGTCCCAGTTGGTAAATTTAATTTCATTTTGATTGTACGGATGTTCTAGTTACCGTCTTATTATTTATGTGCTGAGACGGTAAAATAACTAAAATTGTCTTCAATTGTGGCAACAATGAAAAATACTACAGTAAAAAGGCGGAAAAGATGCCAGATATTTGACCATGTGAAATTTTTATAAGAAGCTTTGTTGACTTATAATTTTTTGGTACTGAGCTAAGACGAATATTAGCCCAGTCGACTGGGAACCTGCTTAGTTCACAAAGCACAGTGTTGTGGAATCGATCATATACTCGATACCTAGTAGAGTGAGTAGCCATGCGATCACTTAAAAAGTAAGCCATTCGTTCAATTGTCATTGATATTAAATTTAAGACGCCCGAATACTACACTAAAATAACATTGGTGATTACCAATTGACTCATTATATTGCATACTGCAACTGCGGCAATGTATTTACTTGACACTCTTATATGTATATAAAATAGGTCTACACTCATAAAGAGAATCTTACATATAAATTATATAACACGACCTAGGAATATGCCACAAGGGATTGCCAAAATCTTTAGATAATTCCTCAGCCTAAATGTCAATTACATTTCATAGTCCTAATTAAACCCAGAGACCACACGGTCGATGCAGTAAGACGAGGTAACCACAGACTTTGAACCCTCTAGTGGAAATATCTGTTAGACTTAGTACTGTCGAGCAATTAGTTTAAGTAAACATATATGAACATCATGCATTTCTCCCTGAAGTTTATCTTTGAAGGATGAAGCAATGGTATATTATACCTACATTTAGTTTTGAAACTCATTATAGAAAATAGTTTCTGTTGCACACCAAGCTGGCTAATAAGCGCAATGTCCGCCTGATGGTAAGCGGTTTCCGCAACTTATAGACTTGTGTTACACTCCTGAATTGTTATCCCTACAGCAAACTTCTTACTGAAGAATACTATTATCCACGTCTCTAAAGAAAACAGTGACATGGTATGGTCGTCAATAGGTCACGCTTTAAGAAATTGTGCTGCTGAAAGTTTCTTAACAATAAATCATAATAACAAGACGTGGATAACGATGACTATATATCCATTTTTTGTTTGTTAATCTATATAACCAAAATATATTTTGTCTGATTCGAGTATTAAATCCAAAGGCTTATATTTGGCCATACATTAGCGCTAAGTCACTAAATTATGCAGTGCCCTGAGTTTGAATGAAAAGCAATTAAAACTAGTACCGTGAAGTCTATCTACCATATAAAGCGATCGATCTTTAGAACTAAAGTTACTTGTATACAAGCAAGTAACTGGCCTGTTCTACGTGTACACTGTGTACGCAGAAGATTCTCTTGGGCCACCAAGTTAGAAAATTGCAAGTTTATAAATTTTTTGCACAGCTGTAATGCAATTCCTGGATATGCCAGCCAGTTTCTTATTTTTTATGATATTTCTGATATTTAATTTGGAAAATAATACCTTTCAAGAAATATCATTGACCTATCCTACTAAGTTCTTTAATTTTGGAAGATAGGTCAAATCGTCATCACTACTAATATATGGTGTAGAAAGCATGACTTCGTCCTTAGTAGCTCGATGCCATTTTTATTAGACTTTTCTGCTATTTCCTAAATAAATAGAAGAATTCTTTGAAGTGAGAGGTGCCTACCCGTTTTCAGTAACTTGGAAATACGAGAAGGGACAACCAAGAATTCACCAGACTGTGAAAGGAAAAGTAATCAAACTCACCGTCCTTTAACGGAATCGTCGTCGTCTGCTGAGCCGTCGGGCTGCAACTGCATGCCACCTTGCGCCCACGTCACCGTCAACCAATCTGTAAGTCAAACAATATTTTTAATATTATAAAATTCTTAACAACTGGGCCCGTGGCTGTCTCTAGGCCAACCGAATATGAAAATTCTCAGTAGCAGGTCAGAGTCTAGAAATATTCCCGCTTGATGGTAATAAGCATGCCCTCTATAAAAAGGGACCCAAAAAAGGTAGCACATTATCTTTTTTTTTTAGTATATGCACAATCCACTAGCTTTTCATTATGATGCACTATCAGTAGCAGAAGATGCTCACATACAAATTTGTAAGAAGCTCTTATATCTTTGTGTAAATAATTGGATAAAGAAGAAAAAGGAAAAATAAAAAATCTTGCTTGCATGTGACTACAAAAATACTATTCAGTAATTTATTAAACTTTTAGTGCTTAAGTATTTTCTGTTACAAATTTTGGATTTGTTCAGCGACTTTCATCGCTGACTCTACATTCATACGTAAAAGAAAGATATTGCCTCTTAATGTCATCGTTATATAAAACTATCGCAGGATCTGCAAATCCCGATTCCTTACGTATATTCCTGCTTACTTGGCATGGCTATTATATGTAACCAAATGTAGGATATAACTTTTATTGAAATATTAAAGAATAAACCGATTGAAGTCCACCAACCTTTATAATTTACTTGCATTTCTGCGCCTGTCACATATTAGAGCTTATTTATGAAGAGCTATATAAAGACAGGAGACTTTATTTGAGCGCTGCAAATTGGATAAATAAGCTAAGCATAAGCTGTGGGCATTAGTGATGTATAGTAATTTACATATTCTGTGTGAGTAATATATAACTCATACTGACTAGCTTAATACTGCAGTAGTAGTGAATGCAACTGCTGTGCATAAGAACCCGGTCTATAATATGGTATGCAAGTTTTTTTGTCATAAACTTCTCAGTAGCACCATGCAATTCAGAGCTGTGTTCTGTTCAGGGCAATAGCTTAATTTACGTAATCCATGCAACCAGACTTGGCACAATGTATATCCCTTCGGAGGTGATGGTATATTAAAGGTATATTTAATGAAATTAACGCAATCTTGCTAGGTAAAAAAGAGTATGTAAATCTCTTTTTGAAACGCTTCACTTTACGGTCACGATATTCCAACTCTGGTAGAAAGCCATGACGGATACAAAAATATAGGAAGCATATATGTAGCTCGTAGAAAAGGTATATTATGTTATCTTTTTGTGTAATAGGTATACACTGAGTCCGATCCTTATGTGGTCAAGTACGAATTCGTCATATGCCTATGAAATTAAATTAACCTATTCTTTACAAATAGATCAAATTACATTTAAGATTCAAGTTTAATTGAGAAATAACTTTCTTCGAACTTAGTTCGGTTCAGTTAACCTTTAGAGACAGCATTATTTTAAACTATTTATAAATGCGATGTCACTCGCCACCCTCGTCGACGTGGCATTATCAAAAAAATTCAAGAAACAAAACATCTTCAGAAACACTGAAAAGCATACAATAAAATGGATATTTTAGTTTCACTAAACTCAACTAACTCTCAATCGAATTTATCTAATATGAAGTTTAGTGCCTTGACAATGATCTGACACAAAACTAGTATGATTTAGGTTGAGATTATTGCTGAGCCAGACGGTAAGTCACTTCGCAAACGAAAAGTACTAACTACCTATTTACAAGCCATACAAAATAAAGTATGAGGATAAGGGGATCCGAAACGATCGTATATCAATAATTTCATTACTTATCATATCTTTTTAATTATTTTTATTTATTTATTATCTATAAAATACATATCTTGACACTATCTCCTGCCAAACTGCATTGCGGTTTGTCGGCAGTATTCTCGTGAAATAAAATCAAACATAGGAAATCTTTATTGAAATTTAATGCAAATCTCTCTATACCGATTCTCAGAAACCTTCAAAAGCTGTAGGTTTTCTTGAAGTTTGTGCGTGAATTATATATCATTCAAACACACGTCGGGCGTTTTCAATGGGAACAGATAACGAGGTGCCTCTGACGCGGCCTTGTTAGGGGTAGTTCAGTTGCGGAACGAATAAAATGGACGAGCTTTTTTAAAGAATTTGCCGCGTTTTCATGAAGAAACTAAAGACATCAATTTAAGGAAATAAATTATATATTCTGAAATGGAATAATTTCCCTTAGTAAAATTTATTAAATATTCAAAGAATATTTATTATTATTATTATTATTTCAGATGTACTGCCGTCTTTTAACTAAAATGCCGTTAACCCAGAAGCGCGCGAATATGACTTTTTAATGGATAGTAAAATAGTTTTGGACTGTCTATCTATAATTTTACTAGAATTTAAAACTATTTATCTATATAATTATCTAGCTATATCCATATTCCAGTATAGAATTCAAAACTATATTACTTTTCATTAAAAAGTCATAATCGCGCGCTTGTGGGTTAACGGCATTTTAGTTAAAGGACGGCAGTGTACATGACTACAACGAGTACAAGGGAATAGTTGGACCTTTTTATACATATAATAATATCAGCCCTGTATTAAACTGTCCCATCGCTGGGCACGAGCCTATTCTCTTTGTGAGAAGGGTTAGACCATAGTCCACCACGCTGGCCCAGTGCGAGTTGGCTGACTTCACATCTTCACAGTGTTCTCTAAGATATGTGAAGTCAGCCAACTCGTATGTCTAAGAGTTCTAGAATTCTTAGACATGCAGGTTTCTTCACGATGTTTTCCTTCACCGTTGAAGCGAGCCATAATTAACTATTTAATACGCACATAACTTCAAAAAGTCAGAGATGCGCGGCCTGGGATCGAACTCGAGACCTCTGCGTAGCAGTCCAACGGTCTCCCACTACGCTATCACTGCTTTTTTTGTCACCTCGAGTGTTATTATGCAAAAATAATTCGTGTCAGTTATTTTCGGTACCACAAGATTATTATATACGTGTCAGCTGCTTCAAGTCTTAATAAGCCAAATATAAAATAATAAAAAAATTGGGTTAATGCCACCAAAAACAAAAACAATAATTTAAATAAATAGATCATGATGATGATCAGATAATTAATGAAAGTTTTATGACTTCGAGCGTCTTATCATCTGCTAAAAAAGCCGATTAAATCATTGATATAAAAATATTGTATAACTCTTCTAAACTAAAATTATAAAGAGGAAAGATTAGGTTTTTTGTTTATTTGTAAGGCTATAAATCAAAAATTATTCAACCGATTTAAAAAATTCATTCACCTTTAGACAGCTTTATTATCACTGAGTAACAAAGACTATACATATATTATTTTAAAAAGGTACTGTTATTAACAGCCACACCTACATATATGAGACAAGCTGCGAGCAAAAGCTAGTATTAAAATTTTTGTTTGATGTTATGACCATTTTGTAATAACCACCGATGTCCATGCTTAAATTTCCACTTCGGTAACTAATAATTAAGTAATAGTTTTGCGTACCTACTATTGGCCGATGTTGAAACAACTGTTCGAAGAAAACTGAGTGAATAGTCACCCGCTATTTCAGTCTATTCTTTGAAAGCCTCCTTGCAAAGCGATCGCTCAGAAAGAGGTGTTCAAAGAAATGAGTTTAGCTCGCGTGGAATGCCATTAAAACGTGGCTTTAGTTTATCTTTTTATCAGTAAAAGAATTTTAAATTTAGTCCAGTACTTCTAAAGATAATTATAATATATTTTAGGTTAGGTTAGGTTATGTTAGTAACAGTACTTTTTAAAAATAAAGTATTGCCTATGTTACTCGGTGATAATATAGCTTTCTAATGGTGAGAAAGAATTTTTAAAATCGTTTTATTAGTTTTTGAGTTAAATCCTTACATAGCAAAATCAAATCTATCCTCTTTTTAATATTAGTATAGATAATATTAGTATCGATTTGAATTGTAAATATTATTCTGCTGTGCGATGGAAACCAATTATTTTAAATGATACGACATTTAGACCCCATTAAAGCGTTTTAATAATCTTTTACTTCACCATTATCAAATAGGTCGCCCCTGATTATCCTGCCTAAATCAAACGGAAAGTATCCCCGACATTTTATAATAAACGAGAGCCTTTTAAAGTCCCACTGTGAATTGACTTAATAAGCTTAATAGGATGAGAGATGTACAAAGGTTTTCTTCAAATGTAATAATACGTTGGATGATAAACTGTTAAGGTCGTAAAAAGGATTTCCAATTGGAAAAGCTTGAAGCTGATAGGAATGTTTTTATTGCTCTTATGAACAACTAAGTGAGTAACTCGAAGAACGAATAAGTATCCGAATAAAAGATGTGAGTGTAGTGGACTCACTGATCTAGTGGGTAAGCTTAATGATGTCAAAGATAAATGAAGCTGAACCTTTGAAAGACTGCATGTATGGAATAGTGGTTTAACTGGTCGTTTCGCCGCTGTCACTGCGCCGAGTGTAGTGTTTTCGAATTCCACACGGGACAAAACTTTGTGTGATACACATAAGGTTGTTTCTGAGTTTGGGTGTTCTTTTAGCCATTTTTTTAATGCTAGTAATGTCTCCGCGGTACAGGGATTACTCCTAGCGCAGGAATTATCTTTAATTACTAAATTACTTTTATGAATTATGATTAAATAAACTATTTTTGTTGTACACTTATAAGAAGTAAATGAGATTTTTTTGTTAGATTCTGTAATGAGGTAATTTAGAATCGCATTTAAATACTTGTCAACTAATGACGTGTGCTAAGTCTAAGCGTGAAATAAATACAAAAATAACAAATCAAACTTTATAAAAGTTAATAGTGTCTATTCTAGTCTTGACAGTCTCGTAAATTGTAATAATTTACGGATTCAATTGTCTCAATACCGACTAGCATACTGACTGTCTTTGTCTGTATATATTTATACATATATTCTACTCACATACGCATCCCAACGTACCAGTAATACTTTATTCGTAAACTAATTTACTACCAGAAAATACACACAAAGAGAAGTATCCTTTTAAAGAAAATCAAGTTCAATCTAAACAAATGTCTGTGTCAACATTGCGTACAAATTCGTTTTGAGTAAGGAGTCCCCCGGTTGGCATGACAATGTCAAATCCCTAGAACTCCAGTACGTTCCAGTAAAATTGCCAACAAAAGGGCTCGACACAATGAGAATCTGTTTGTTCCATTTGTTTACACAATAACATTGGTTTTTCTGTTTGGTTTGTTGTTAAGCAATTTTGATTAAACAAAAAACTCTTTGTTTAGTACTGTAATGAAAATTTTGCGCATTGAATATAAGAACAGAAAACGTGTTGTTTTTGCTTGTAGTATTTTTGTACATTTGGATATCATGTAAAATGGCAACAGGGGACCAACCGCTACCTGAGATTTGACAAACCACAGATTCTCGCTAAAGAACACCGATTCCTACCAAGGATGCTTCGCGAGGCTATTGAAATAAAAAAACATCCTAATTTCAATAGTGAAGATGGTTGGAATGTACCACTAGCTTGGGATCCAGTAATTCAAATAGTCAAACCCAAGAAGAAGCAAACCACAGCTAGACTTCATGATACTTTGAGCTCATTCTGCGTAAATAGAAATACCAATGATTAAATTATGTTCGGGTACTTTGAAATAACGACACTGGTACATTGAGACAACTACCATCTTAGTCACCCCGTGACCATGGCTGCTAAAAAGCAACTGAAACGTCGGGGAAAGTGTAAACTTAAATATAAATAGTTTTAATAATTTAATAAGCCTAAAAATTAGTAAAGTTTAATAGTATCTAGTAGTAGTGTAACAGTTTCAAAATTTTGTAATAAAGTGTAAAATAAATAACGCGATAAAATCCGTATATAGTAGTTTAATTTCAATGAATAACATACGCGTAAACAGAAGACAATATCATGTAAAATGGTTGAGGAAAGGAGCTACAGAAACTTTTTGTGATGTTACCAACACTGACGCTTATATTGAATTGGCTTAACAATATCAAATACCTGTGTTATCGTATAGATCATGAGATCTGACTGTTTATTTATGTACTTATGTATATAATTAAGAATAATTTAAAGAATAAAAATATATAATATATGACCATAATAAAAGCAATTTAGAACGAGTTTGACCGAAATGTATATAAAAATTAAATTAGTTCCTTCGCCTCACATATATCTCACCCAGTACTTTTTCTATTTGGTATTTAAGACCTTAATCGCATCGGAGCCGATACAATAGAAAATCTATTGTTCGAGCACACCTGGTGACTGCGGCGAAGCTCAACGTGCTAAATCCTTTTTCTTAAGGTCGGCAAAGCGCGAGGGATACGTCTAGCAATCCATTCGATCAGAGGCTTAGTAAACATTTGTATCCACTGTGCTGAATGTCTGTTATTAACCGATGATGTCCAAAATTAATTACTTGACATTTTTCAATAGACAACAACAAGCACTTGGTAGAAGCAAAGTATCGCGGTGTCAAGTTTACAGAAATTGAAACAACAGTCACAAAGAACAGCCAGATTTATAATAGATATAATATAATAATAATATTCTATCACATTAACTATTTGTCTAATGCACTTATCTTTGTCCCGTGTTGGAATCGAAACTACAAAACTCGGCTCAATATGTATAGTGGCGAGGTAATCTTAATAATATTTGGTAGTAAAAATCACACAATCACTTTAATGCAGTTCTGACCATCATGTCACCTTACTAGTTCACTAATGTACCAGATCTTATTAATCTAATTTATAACGTACATACCTAAATTGCACTGAACTTGAAACGGTTTGTCAGTAACACGAGCGAACACAAAATAATTCCTTCAAACTACAATTCAATCTCTAATTCTCGCTTGCAACAATTTTCACGCACACACGTGTAGGTACTTTTATTCACAATAATCCCACACACACATGCGCATCGTACACCTTTAACTAGATAATGGCACCAACACAATATTGTCACAAAAGGCATTCCTTGCGTATTTATAACCTTGTGTAATCATATTCCGAGCATAGCTTACTATGAAAAGGGTTCTGATATTCTGTGTTAATGTTTTCAGTGAAGGTGCCGTGGAAGAAGGTAAGTTTTAAACAGTGTGACTAAAATGTATGGTTGGTGAAAATTATGGGTGGACAGTATTTTTCATTTGGGTTTTTGTACGTTACGACTAAAGGCAAGGTGTGATGTGCACGTAGTCTTAAATTAGCCTGATAAGTGTTTAAAGGCTCGTCGTATCCAACGTAGATCCTCAAAACATGGTTGGAGGAATGTTATCGAATCGGGTGTTATTATTTAGAGTTTTATTAAACTGAATAACAATTTTTATATGTTTCGTTTATTTAATATAATTTGAAGGTTTAACCTTCTTTAATTATCTTATAAAAAGCGCTTTGCTTTGTCATACAATACAATACAAATACAATACAATACAAATAACTTTATTTGTTCTCTCACACAGTTTTACAAAAACAAGACAATAGTAGGTATCTAGTTACATATTATTCATAATATAGTACAATCTGTGTGAGGGACTGGTATCTGTACTAGGTGACCTGTATTACAGATTACCAGCCTCTCCAGACTCTGAATAGGTGGAGCGTGTATTGAGTGAAACTAGTACGTTTTAGTTAACATTAAGCAGTGAGAGTGCGTGAGTGCGTGAGTGTATGATTGTGTGTGTGTGTGTGTGTGTGTGTGTGTGTGTGGGTGTGTGTGTGTGTGTGTGTGTGTGTATGTGTGTGTGCGTATGTGTGTGTGCGTAAGTGTGTGTATGTGTGTGCGTAAGTGTGTGTGTATGTGTGTGTGTTTTTGTGTGTATGTGTGTGTTAGTGTAAATGTGTGTGTTCATGCCTGTATGTGTGTAATAGGTGTTAGTTTTTAGGTGTTGGTTAGTTAACCCTACGACCTATGGTCTTGGGATCAGAAATGTTAAAGAATAGCAGATCTGTTAACATTGTGTTGTATACATATGAGTAATTGAGATAAAAATGTAAAAAAGATAAAAGTTTTGGTTAAGAGGGAATAAGTAGAAGCTGTTCTGTTTCTTCATAGCTTAGGGATTTTAGCCACGATGAGACAGGCTTCTTGAAATTGTACTTTGTAAGTTGGTAGATAGAAAGTTTAGCATTTATTTTATTGTACAGATATATCCCCCTATGAAACCAAAGAACTTGCCAGAAAAAGCTGTGGACCATTGATCAGTATTTTGGCAGACTTTATGTTTTAATCTTTTGCTTGTATATGAGGGATCGTATGTAAGAGATGAGTGTTGTTTCAAAACTACATTTAAGATGTATAGTTGGCGAACTGTCCGGACATCAGCAAGACGGTAAAGGTCTCTAGTGGGATAGAGAAAGGGCAATGAGTGGGTTACTTTCAGCACAGCTCTTTGAGCTCTTTCCACCCTTATTTTACCCGTTTTGATCGTGCCGCCCCATACCGTAATGCAGTAAGTTATTATTGGCAAGCATAGAGAGAAGTAGATCATTCTTATTAAACCTTTGTCTGCAACATGTCTTAAATTTTTAAAAGTGAAGATAAGCTTACGGATCCTCGATGACAGTAAGTCAATATGGTGACTAAAGCTCAAAGTGCTGTCGATTACCACACCGAGGTATTTGATGGTAGAGGCACAAGTCAAGTGTTTACATGAGCAAGGGTGAGTGAGTGGGCATGAGTGCGCTGTTATTGAGAGTCCCTCAAGTCTTCTGGATGGTATGTTTTTTATAGAAAACGGCAGATATTTTGTCTTTTCAACATTTAGAGTTAGGCCGTTGTCTTTCAACGATATATATAACGATAACAATAACGATTTTGCTGACATTTCACCAACCAATATGGTCAATATTATTTATAACTAGCTGTGCCCGCGGCTTCGCCCGCATGGGAATTGGTATACAATGTTTTTTTCCTTGCCCCTGACTACGTGCACGCAAAGTCATACGATGATCGCTTGAAGAAACTTACATTTTTAATGTTAGTAACAAGTATTAGAAAAGAAATTAGCTGTGCCCACGGCTTCAATTTTTAGCTCTGCCTTTCATCTTAATCTTTAACGACTGTTACAACTGTTTGCAGCACACTGTCAGCCATCATTCGAATTTCATGCTGTGTAATCGTTTCTAAAGCCCGGGTCTGTCTGTGGCGCTGTCTGTCCATCATGAGCCGAACTTCATACTGAGAAAGCGTCTCAGAAGCGCGGTACTCCGTCGGGCGTTCTCGGTCAGCCGTCAGTCGTATTTCATATTGAGTAAATGTCTCCGAAGCGCGAGACTGCGCATACCGCTCTCGGTCAGACGAAGACTAAGTATTTCAGCGGCATGTGATGAGGACTGTCGCTCCCTGGCAATCGTCAGTCGATTTTCGCGTTGAGTAAGCGTTTCGGTGGAGCGAGATGCTGAGCCGCTTTCCCGCTCAGCAGTTAAGCGAGCCTCATGCTCATCATTGGTCTCTTGGGACCTTTGTAGTCTAATGTTTTTAGCACTTCTAGAAGTATGCGATAAATTTTTATGTTTTCGAGCAGGCTTTTTAATTTTTAAATATTTATATACCTAGTACCAAATTTATCTTATTCTAATGCCGAATAGCCTTAGATAATAGGTAATTATAGGTACCGATCCTTTATAGTAAACTGAACAGTTAATAATATGGAACTAATTTATCAAGCAATAATGAAACAAAGTTAGTAAGATGATGACAGAAACTATTAGGTAAGTTCCTAGTGTGTCTATCAGCATGAAAATCATGCAATTCCGCAGAGCAAGAGCTTTCGATAGTGATCTGTGAATATCTCGAATTCCTTTACTCCACAACGACAGCCGACCACACAATCAACATCAATAAACAACAGCAACGAAATCAAAGACAACACACGAAACCAATAATCTCAAATCAGATCGAAACAACTAAGACATCAAATCCACCTAATTGACGCCGAGTAACTGTTGTCATAATATTTATACTGCTCTCTGAAAATCTTAACATCGACTTTTAAGTGACGTCATATTGTAAGCGACATCTAGTGTAGCGAATATAATTCAAGTACTGGTTGAAATTATTACCGCTAGATGGCAGTGACCAAATGACGTAATTTTTAAAAGCCGAAGTCATGATTCTTCGCAAAGAATATCATTATGGCAAAAATGTTTAGCTTTATTTTTCGTTTTATATTATTACGTGATATTATAAATAGTTTTTTAATATAATCAATAATAATAAATTGTGATAAGTTTAGATAGAAATAAAGGATTTCATGGAATAAAGACTAAAGATTAGCCTAAGATACACAATATGCTTTTGTTAATATCTCATTACGATCAATTTATTGTGATGTTTAAATTCAAGATGCTTTAAAAATGACACTGCTCGGTGGCCATGTGACAGCGTGGCCAGTGATAGCGTGATAATTGTTAAGTATATAAGATTATGGCTGGGTCTTAAGACAACACATTGGCGAAAACCGCATTTACGGGTTTTTGCGTGATAGTTTAACTTTCTAGGTAACTATTATCTAATCTGTAGAATAACAAATAAACAGACAGACAATAATTACAATAAAAGTGTTATTTATCGTTAGATGTCTAAGCTATGATACAGTCCAATTGAAATTTCGCTGAAATATATAATCAATGTATAGACAAAGTGCTTTGTGAATTTTATTATTGTAGGTATGGCAGAGTTTGTATGCTTAGATATATTATGGCACAGCTGTATATGTAATTAAAAGAAATGTAGACAATCTAAACTAAAATTTTTCGTATCTGGATACTAGATACGAAAAATTTTAGTTTAGATAACACGTGTAACTAATTTATGTAATTTTAAATTAGAGTAACTTACGATAGAATTAACGGATTTTAATGAAACAGAAACTAAATGATAACCCAAGACACGCACTATGCTTATGCTCATCAATTTAACAATTAAATGTAATGCTGGTATTCATGTATATTAAGTTTGATAAATAGCACTACACGGCTCCTATAGGTCATAGCGTCATGATTGTTATTTAAGATTATGGTCGGGCCTTCAGGGAAAATATTGCCGAAAACACGATCAAAATATGTTCACGAATTTTTGCGTGATAGTATAACAAATAAACAGACCGACAGACAGACAGAGAAAAATTCCATAAAGATATATTTTGTGTTCTATATCGATACGTTCTATATGATCATTGAAATTTCGCGAAAATATTCAATGTACAGACAAAGTGCTCTTTGAAATTTATTATAGTATATATGAAAAAATATCAGTTAATACAGTAACATAATCAATACCTATTCAAGTAAAAAACTAAATGATAAAATATTAATGTTTAAATAAGAATCAATCAAAATTATATACATTCTTGCGTGATTCCATTTTGCAGTTACATAGAACGGATAGTGTACGACAATAATTGTTACCGAGAATAACCGAGAGGAGACCGATGCATCACTTTCAGCTCTATTCAGGTGTTCACCGAGCTCGCTTGCTTTGATGCATGCGATGCCTTAATACATCATTGTACTGACGATATTGTATTTAAAGAACGACCAAAGCAATTCTTTCTGGAAATTGCTTTTGAAAGTTATCAGCTACAATTTTATTCAGTAGCACTAATATTTATATTTTATCCACAAAATTAACTAAAATATTAATACTTTAATTACTCTAAGCCGCAGAATTAATTCTTATGGATCTTAAAATATATCAAAAGGTCTATATGCAAGAGAGATAATCTAGTAGTTAGTTTTTATATGATCGATTTTAGCAGAACATTTAATCGTGGCGAAGGTAGCTCAGTCGAAGCGTTACTTACATAGTGCCACCTACGGATTGCAGTGTGCTCGGCTACGAACTGAGTTGTAAGATGACTATGCTTACACTTTGCGTAGTTGAAAGACTTCGGCTGACAGCATTAGTCCAGTCGTTAAGTAAGTCATAACATCAACAAACAAACTTGGAAAATTATTTATATTATAAAAGTTAATTGATTTCAAAACTAAGGTCAAAAAATGTTGAGTGTTTGGCCATTTGCTAGCGCCTTAATAACTCTTCTCTAAATAGAAGTAAGTAAACCGTACCTGAGAATGGAAAAAGAAGGAAATGTTTCCTTTGCATATTCTCGACTTGGTTTGCATATGCTTTGCATATTCTAACGATGCGTCGTCCAATCTGCATTTCGAAACAAAACTACAATTAACTTTATAATAATAATTTTTATGTTTACATAAAAAGACAATACAAACAGATTGAGATTCGATGAATGACATTGGTCAAGACCAAGGTCTAAGATAGATAAAAAGTATAATCTTCTTATCGGTCATACCAGGAGCAGCCCAGTCTAGAAATATGGATGGTCTTACAGAAGACTGCAAGTAAAATATAATCTTGTGTCTTTCGTCTTAAGTGATAAATTTATTTGATGCTTTTAAAAAGTGATGTATTATCAACATAAGCCGGTTAAGATCGACTTCTTTTTTGGAGAGAAGTAAACTTACTTACTCTCTTATCTCTGAAATCGGCTACCGCCAGGCAAATCTTATATGGACGTAATGTTATCAACACATGTGTGTGTCCACCTTGTCTTTTCAGAACAGCCTTCCATTGTGTTAGTGGAACAAGCTAGACATCGTGCATCCACTTAGTTAATTCCGTTATTCATATGCAAAGCCGGGATTCTATTACGTGTTCAGTGCATGCTATTATAAAGTAAAGTAACTCATAACTCTGTATAGTTGCGTGCAACTAAATGCTAATTTTATTTACAGCAGATTGTTAATTATATTTAAATTCAGCCACAGAGCACAGAACACTAGTTTGCAAATAGAGACACGCCGCTTGGCATATTCTATTCACTCTAAGCATGTCAGCGACAACTACATAGGCCGTACAAATATAGTCTAATGTCATCAGTGCAGTAACATAAAAGACGGCTAGAAATATTGCGTATTGCCGAATTCTGACGATTTTTGATAATTTATTTACTATTTACGTAAACGTATCATATCAATTGGCTATAGGAACATGACTTTTATCGAAAATAGCCGTGAAGCAAATTAGCTGCGGTACACCGGTTCACTCGGGTATCCCGTTATTTTTCGTGCAAAGGAGGTGACTATTACAGTGGTTAGTGGGTAAAACTACCACATACCTCGGCTTTCATCCCCAGGAGTACGGGTATCTTTTGACGATTTCCTTCCGGGATCTAAAAAAAGGAAGTCATCATGTCACGCAAATATTTTGAGCTGTTCGTCGTGTTATATGGTACCACAGAACATGATGTTCTGTGTATAGTACGCTTATCTAAATAAATGAGGACATTCAAATTGGAAAAAGTGCTTTCGCAACTACTGGTCGTGAGGTCTGCACTTGAATACAAGATCATGAAAAATTTTATTAAGTTCTTCTGTCAAGATCAGCATGTCACCTGGAACAACTACATAGATTGCAATGGGTGCGCATTTTATAAAGTAATTTTTCATTGAGGATAGAAAAGCTTTTGTCTAACCTGGTATTTAGTGAGGATATGATTAACTAGTGAGCATGGTTGCTTAAGGGTACTTTTTCACTTACAATTTAAAGATACTAAGAACGTACTTAACAGGTTACACTAAGAAGTACCGTATCGTCTATTTGACTCCAAATAAGAGATCACAACAACATTTTGCCCGCTGTCTTTTAGCCTCACATATATTGAGCATATTGCCAATAATACAAAAACTGATAGACGTGTAATGAGCTTCATTTTTGCTGCAAAGAAGTTTCAGCTTGGTAGACCTCACATGTGAGACCAAAATGTGGTGAAAAGTGCCTGGGCCATGAGGCATTGGGGCTTAAAATAAACGTGATAGAATGTCAAATATAAAGGGTTTTTATAGTTACACCGTGTATTTAAATATTTTCCTTTCGATTTAAGCGTAATTTCGGAAAGAAATCGCTTCCTACGCTGGGAAAAATCTTTCGATCAAAGAACATTACATATCACAGTCAGATTAAAGTTGTCAAAGTAATATCCCCAAACATGAGATATATTCATGTTCCAACACATATATTCGTATATTTTCATATCTTATTATGCGCAGTCCAACGCTTGTTATTTGAGAAGGGTAGATTGAAACGTCTCTGGAGATGTTTCGTTTAATAGTCTGTACCCTCACATTTACTCCTTATGGAATGTAGTGGGAATGATGACCAAATGTGAAATTATTTGCTGAAAATTTTAAATTATTTATATTATTCATATTCGAATTTTCAAAGCTTGGTACGTTGTGAATGAGTGGGAGAAAAGTACCCTGCATACAATGTGCTAATATTTAACTAATCTTATAAAACGGAATTTTTGGATGTTTGTTATACAATGAAATTTTATATGGAGATAACTAGAACTACAGAAAAATAAGGATAATAATTAAAGAGTGTGAACAAAATTTATTGTTATAGTTAATTAATCACTAATGTGTGGCATTCTGTGTAGGCGTACGTTGGGAAGTCCGGTAAAATACTAGAGACATGGGAGATGGCTTATCCGCGGCCCTTAGTGAGTTTATTCTTAGCAACTCTCAGAGTTGCGTGTGGTTAGAGGCTTTATTGCTCCAATATCTATCTGGAAAATAAGTAGTAACAGCCAAACACGAGATAGCTCATTACAACGAGAACCGAAATAAAAACTGTAGACTTATGGACAAGACCTATTAATAAATGATCTCTGAGGGTGTTTATATAGTAAATTTTGGTATATAAATTATTGATAGGGGTGTATTCTATCTTTATAAAAGTCTACAATAAAATATGCTACGTGATATAGAACAGGATAAATTGATATATAAGCAACTCTTTAAAAGCAAATCTAATAAAATGCTATCACTTAGTATTACTCCCCTGTATGATAACTGCTACATGAAATATTGTGATATTTCCCTTCAAGCGTAGTTCGGAGACGCCACATCAAATAGGAAATATTAATATATATTGGAGATTACATATGATATGAAAAATATTTTGCCGTTTGTAACATAAATGTTATATTTTCTTGCGTACAGCAATTGTTGTAGATTAAAGAATCCATTTGTATATTTGTAGGTATTCGTTGACATTAACTACTACTTGCATATAATGGGCAATTTTTATAATAATCTACAACAACTGATCACGAGGAGTCGAGTATCGCTTACAGGACGGAATTTTAATTGTTCTGCTATAAAATTCTACTTAGAGCACAAATTCCGAAATTTAAACCGATAGAGAAGAGTGCGCTGTTAAAGGTAAAACAGCGGTTCACTCATATTATAAGTGATTCATTCGAAACCTAGATATAATTATTTATTTAAATGCACTAATCAATGATATATCTGAGGTCGCGGGTTCGATTCCCGCACTAGTCAAACATTTGTGTGCATGAACATGGATGTTTGTCTTGGTCTGGGTGTTTCTATGTATAATATGTATGTATTTACAAAAATAAGTATATATGTATGTTTATTCATTGTCTAGTACCCATAGAGTACAAGCTCTGCTTAGTTTGGGCTAGATGGTGTTGTGTGTATGTGCTAGAATATTATTATTATTATATGGATCGATTGATTAAGTTATGGTTATATTATTATGCAAATACGAATGTATACAATTTGATTGACTCGGATCATTGGTCAGATCGGACAGTATTATGGAGCAAATAAGCTAAAACAAACCATGATATTATTATCCACGTGGTACGAAGGCATAATATAAAATTATGCCTTCGTACCTCGTGAATAATATCTTGATTTATTTTAGCTCATTTATAATCGAGGATTGAAAAAGGAAGACCTAATAATGAAAAGTTACCAACGTCGTAAAATCTTTAGCAGACATCGGCAATCACGTAGCTAAATAAACGGCTTAAATGAGCAGCATCTAAATCTTTAGTTACTAGATATTGCTAATGGCAACCCTATTAGCAGCAAAATTCAAATTTATTACCATCATGAAGTACATTGAGACATCTAGCCAGTTGGCCTCTCCGTTCAATGTTCATCTTGGTCTAATGTATTCAAGCAGAGGCTCATGTATTTAGCCATTATTCAGTCTTTCGGAAGTATATCTTGAGCTGTCCTATTAGGGTTGCTTTTGTGTTAGAAATAGTGTTTGGATGTAGCCAATTTGTTTGCTTTGATGAATTGATCTGTCTAAATTCAGTTCGGGTTGTTTATTGTGTAAATGTAATTAATAACTTTGTTGGTCTTGTCGCTGGTAAGTAAACATATAAGCCTTTCCTTTTATATCCATCTAATTAATTCGGTACTATCCGTATCAAATTTAATGGCACAATGATTCACACTAAATTGTTTGATTATCCAATAATTGAACTGGTTCTCGTTCGCTAGTGAAGTTTCAATATTTGAATCATCTCCTTTAATACAAGAACAATTTTTTTACTATGAAAGTTGTTTTTTATAAAAAGGTTATTTTAAAATAACGCTTCTTGTTCTAAACGTTCTGCCGTCGTATCGTTACTGCCGTCGCGTTGAGTCTTAGTTAGTTGGATTCCGAATGGGACAAAAATTTGTATGATGATGCAGAAATATTTGTCACAGGTCTTCTCTGTGTCCGATATTTTAATATTTGTAAAGCCCCACATAATACTGCGATAACACCGTAGAAGTAAAAAAAAATAAAAATAATCATGTTGTTGTGTTTAATAAGCTAAATGTTGTGGAGTGAATTCACATCAGTATTGCCATCTTAAGCAAAATCTTCTACTTGTTTCAGTGCCTTAGCCATTGGTCTACTGCACTTCTTACTTATTGGCCTACTGACGCTTCTCGGACTTCTATTAACATACATGTACATATTAGATGTAAACTACTAATTAATGTATAAATTATAGCATAAATTGTTAATACAACTTGGTATGTATATATTTTTTAATTTAATAATGTTATATTTATCAGAACAAAAGTTGACTAATCAATAATCACATATTTAATTGTTGACCACTTCAGTAAATTATCCGAGGATCAATAAGTTAGCACTGGTTCTGATAAATACTTATAAAAAAATTAGGATTTTTACGCAAAATGCTGTCCTATCGCCAATTTGTTCCTCAGTTAAAGTTGACCTAGTGATTGAACATCTACCTACTCTAAATATTGTGAGACAACAAAATTAACACTCTCGTCTACAAAATGTACATTCATTGCCTTTTGTTTCTCTACAAAGGCATGACGAACAGCTACCACTATTACCTTAGACCCCTAGGTAATATGTAGAAGGTCATAATTCACAAATTTGCATAAATCAACCGTTCTAGAGATTCGATTAAAATAGGGTCTCCTGAAACGACCATATAATATCCTCTTGATTTTAATAGCTTTAATATAAGATATTCCAATTTATGCGAGACGAGATAGGTCACTCGCTTGAATATTAGAAGGATATTTAAAACGAAATTACTCGAATAGCTTGAGACAAAATAATGTGAGAAACCTGTACTAAACTAGGAATATAATATATTGGATAGGTGTTATAAGCAAGAAGCGTCAATTTACCAATATACACCGTCTCTTGTATCGGTAAGGGCACTTAAGTATTCCTTAATTTTCTATTCTTACAGGTATGTAAGTAAAATCTATGATTGTATATATATACATACATATACATATGTATGTAGTATTCTCTCCAATACCGCATACTTTAACAGTAATATTTTGTTATGATATTTACTTTGGATAAGGTTAAGAGTCTTTAAGTGAAAGGTTTCAGCCAATTAGTAAAATCTGTCTGATGTCGGATTGTATGCATTGTGTAAACGACTGACGCAAGATACCATCTGTATGGTTTACTTGCGTATACAACTGACATAAATCATGCTAGCTATTTGCCTTATATACAAACACCATAATCGCTCTATACACATATTCGGGTTTGCGGGCGTGGGGATTGCTGCCAAGCGGGTAGCAGAGCAATAGAATCAAATATGTGTATGTAAGTATTAGAATCAGCGATGGTAGTGTATTATAATCGAGTAGGCTCCCATCATTACAAGAGAGCCAAGAGTGAACTTTCAATTTCTGCCAATTGGGATTCGGTTAGTAATTGTGGGACAAAATGAAAGCCATTAGGGTTCGGCAATGTTTGTTAAATACAAATTCGATCCGAATAAACAACTATATTTTATATAAATAATTATCTACTTAAAATTAATTACATTTAATACTTAATTCATTGTTGTAACGAGTTCTTCCTTTTTTCGGCGCGAAAAGTACCGTTTACAGTAATGCGATAGCCGAAACCAACCTTACAGCGGTAATTCAGAACCACAACGGTAATAAATCCGAAACTCGGTGCAGATAGGGCTGTCACTAAATATGTACATAAATTTCATACCACCATATATATTACTATTACAGTCAAACACAATATTACTAGATATTCTACAAAATGTAATGTTATGAGCTTTTTACATAGTTAAATCTTCGAATGAAATGACAGAGATGTATTTCCGCTGATTTTGCCATATTTATCCGGAATTTGTTCTGTTCCTAGAATCTTACCGTAATAGGAATCGAGGCTTTTGCTACCTGCCAGAAATTTTTCTAGATTCCAAGCATTATTAATTTTATTACAAATAGTCTGTAGCAGTTTACCCGACGCAGATATCGAAATCATTCACGATGAGCTATAAGCGCAAGCGCATATTATTACCACAGAATCACTGAGGCAGCATCTTTTGTAACAACACCGAAGGAATTACAAATATTTGTAATATTCGCATACTGTTAAATCAAAACTCATTATTATTTTCCGTTGCGATCAAAGCATGGAGTTAAATATGTCATACTTGTTAGGTATCTAGCGCATTGACGCGCATAGAGGACCACTTAAATAGCTGAATTATAAGCCTTATTGATCCAATAATTTCATACATTTTCGGCAATCACTAAACTTTGTCCAAAATATTGTCTTGATTGTCTTACTGCGTCCAAAAGATGCGATAATTTAAGCACCTGAGGACACCCTTCACTTAACAGTTTTTAGCGAGGCAGCCCTGAATCTACCCTTTGTCGGTATAAGTTGGACAATTAAGGAGCGGAAACTCCGTTATTGCTAGATATAAGGTATAGACTGGTCGGATCGATCCGAGCGCCGATTTCCGATGCGATATGAATGTTTCATGACGGCTTCCAGTGATTTAGGAACTGGCGGACCTTTGCATATTAATGGAGGTATAGCTACTTAGTGCCGAGTAGTCTCTTCAGGAAATAAGCTTCAAAGGGTTATTACATTGTATATTATATTATGTGCCTGGTTCCTCAATTGAATATTACCTTAGAGACCAAGAGGTTACTTTTATAGCTGTATTATCGTTTCTGAAATGTAATTTAAAATTATATATCTATGTCACTTTATAGTATTGTAGATAAAAGGAAAGTAGCAGTGAGGGTATCGCATTGTTTAGTACCTACTTTGTCAATTGATTATGCTATATATATGTATTTAGTGGCAGGTAGCAATACAAACGAGTTCAGTGAGGCAACCCAAGGGTCGCCTTTATATCCTGAACGCAATGACATGGAGTAGAAATGGCGGTGATGCATATTTATATTAAGACAATATTACTTTTGCCAGTGTCAGATTACAATGTAGGCAACAGGCGCTATAGGCCACAAAAAAAGGAATATTAATAATTTCACAAATATTTCGAGAGCTCGATTCTTTTTTCGTCCAGTGTAATTTCGCAGCCTCAACTTATGCATTACCAAGAGCCTTCAAGTCATTAAATACGGCACTGGTTCTTACTGTTGGTGATGAAACTAAGATACATTGTATATCCCGCGAAAGCATCGCAAGTATTTTATTTGCGCCAGTTGAACATATCGATAAAAAAAATGGATGCGAAAATCCAAAGACGTGCATATTGCAACTATACTTCACGTCCATAGCTAATGTTTCTTTTTACAATAAACACGTAGATATGATAAAAAGGAAATCTCTCAACTTATACATAAAGTGAAAACATACAAAACAGGTTGTGTATGTTGCAGAGAAAAGCGCCACGAGATAAACTAAATAGGAACAGAAGACGACTACATTCTTTGTACGTAAGCACTTCGTAGAGCGATAGCATAAAAAATACAAAATATTTCTTTTTCTTATATGGTTAAAGGCTTTGTGACTTACAATCATAGATATGGGCACAGAATTTTTGCTATCGTTTCTGGTATTATAAATGTGAAGGTGTTTTTGTTGGTTTGTCTTTATATTACACAATAATTAAGCAATAGGATAGACGTATTTTTAGCATACTGAAAGTGTACCCATATAGGTCGAAAAGAGACAATATAAAGTGCTATATGCTATGCTAATGTTATGATGATCTAAGCTGGGCATTATTTGTTACTATTGAGACGGTGTACCGTAAATAATGTTCGGCTCATTAAACTCGGTTACCATGGCATGTCTTTAAGCTTAAGTCAAAAATTTAGAAGAAATTCCTTACGGGCATTATACATACATACATAGACTCATTTCTTTAGGAAATTTCCTAGTGGGTTAGACAGTTTTTTTAAATATTTATTAATGAGCAGAGAGCCTTTTTTCGTCTGTCGAGAACATTGCTAAACTTTCAGCTACTATCAATAATTTCCTTACAGAATAACTCAACAATACTTCTCCCGATTGAAGAATCAAACAAATGATTTCAAACAAGCAAAAATACATATACGTTGAGTCAGGCAATAATTAATAATATAATTTAATTTTCATCATGCTTCGATGTAATCATTATTTTAAGCTATCTCATCATATTTTCATATAATATTTAGGTTGTAGCTAAAACTAGACAATCTAATTAAAATTCATCATCAATATTGGCAATGACCTCATTATGTAAGACTATGAGTGAGCCGGCTCAGCGAAACTAGTGCGAAATGTTTTCCAATCCGATTAGCCAATCGAAGCGCTGAACATCATAAACGTGTTAACGTAAAACAAACTCGCATTAGGCAGTCTGATACGAAAATACAACGTTTTTACATAAAAATGGCTTTTGTGTAAAATCTGATTTTTGCACGTGACGTTTCTGGTATATCATGTTGTCATAAACTACGAAACTATTTACCATCAGCGAGCCGTATTTTTGATTGCCACATTTATTACATCCAAAAATAAACCAAGCCCGGCCCAAGATCGGCCAGATCTCGACGAGAAAAGCGACCTCAATATGATAAGACGAAAGAGGAAGTACAAAGATACGACTAAAATAAGATCAAGGTAATAAAAGAATATTCAAAAATATGAAACGCGCTAATCCTAAACATAAGATTAAAGCCATCATTAATTTTGATATCTACCTGTATTTATCTCATAATCGTATTGCTGACCCTACTATATATCGAAATCCACGAACGTGGAGAAACTACCAACCCTT
This sequence comes from Catocala fraxini, assembly GCA_930367265.1. Classification (NCBI taxonomy): domain Eukaryota; kingdom Metazoa; phylum Arthropoda; class Insecta; order Lepidoptera; family Erebidae; genus Catocala; species Catocala fraxini. The sequence continues at coordinate 7,583,004 of OV884025.1, read as the reverse complement.
TACACAGTTCACCTAGCTCGTATACACCTCTCTGTCTCGCATACGGATGAACGTAGTTCCTGTCTCACTCTAGCCTCGTGATAGTAATGTTTGCGGAAGAAACGCAGTGAGGCAAACAAAAACGTTAGCAGTGCCATTACCGGACTTAAGAGTAAACTGTTGTATAAAAGCGATGACAATATGGCTACCTTGAATATAATCATCTATTTATAAATAGTCGTATCCAAAACTTCATAAGCGTACATAAAACTAATTATATTATGAATAGACTTTAAAAAGTAACAAGTGAGAATCGGCAATGAATTGCCGTAAATCTTAGAGTTCGAAAAAATGGTTCAAGTAATATGCAAAGGTCACATGATATCACGTGACCTTGGTCAGAGGTCAAAGATAATAGTCATTTCGGGGGTATATCGACTATGGTGAGTCGAATGGTGTTGACCGCAAGTCTCTAGCGCTTACGGTTCTTGAGTTGAAAGTTGTATAACAGACAGACGGACGGACCAACGGACAAAGCTGTTGTATAAGAGTTTTTCGAACTCTAAAAACTAGACAAATATCGAAAAAAGACGCAATAAAATTTGAAAAATATAATTGTCGGATCGAACTTTCCATTGATTTTCTATGCTAAACAATTTTATTCCTAATTAGCTTTTGCTCGCAGCTTCGCTCCGTAAAAGTAGGTTAGGTTTTGTGAGTATCAGTACTATGTTTTTAAATAAAATATGGCCTATGTTACTTGGTGATAATACAATAACATGATAAATTCTCAATTTTCTAAAATCGGTTCTAAATCGGTTGAGTAGTTTTGTGTTAAATCGACACAAACAAAAAATCAAATCTTTCTTCTTTGTAATATTAGTATAGATATATTCAAATGTGAGCTATCACTACGAAATTAAAGTCGGTCATATCTATTCTGAAACTATACTGCCACAGCCTTTATTTTCACTTAACCCAACGTAATTAAAATTAAATTTAAGAAAACATATTCAAAGCCTTGCCGGTCATAAATTACCGCAAACAATACATTTTCTATTGCGTCTACTATTTGACATCCAATGTGTTAAAAAATCTATATCTATACTATAAATATTATAAAGCTGAAGAGTTTATTTGTTTGGTTGTTCGAACACGCTAATCTCAGAAACTACTGGTTCCAATTGAAAAAATATTTATTGTGTTGGATAGCCCATTTATCAAGGAAGGCTATATAATATCACGCTACGATCAATAGAAGCGGATAATCAATTAAAAGTGTTACAAAAACGAGAAGAAATCTCTTATGTGACGCAGATAAAGTTGCGAGAGTCAGCTGGTTAAAAATTAAAGAGAAAGATTTTGCAGGAAGGTTTTCTCTTCCACTACGATACTACGATGCTATAACGCAGACTATTACATCTCAGTCAACAACAACGTTTTTAACAACGTTATTCAAAATAGCAGTTCATACATACGAGTACATAGTCACATAGACATACGGCTTTTACCCTGAAGCTACCGTTCCAGGCAGACACTGCGTTGTTATTACGACTTCTTGCGCGGCAACGTTCAGAAGCAGTTCGAAGTTTGAAACCGAGTCTTATAGACGAGACGGTAATATGATCATCTCCTTAACTATTACGCTAGAGCTTACTTAGTTTGAATCGAGTATCAATCGCCTGATCTTTTTATAAAATGAAATACCAGTTTATTTCTTAAAAATCCAATAGAAAGAAGGAGCCTTAATATATTATGTAAGAAGTGCTATATAGATCCATTTTCTAGTAGCATGGTGTCGGCGCGAAAGACTCTACCTAACTGATAGGTTTAAGAAATAATGTAAACTGTGTAATTGTTATTTTCTATAGTGATAATGATGTAAACATTAGGCATCTTGTAATCATAGAAAATATTAATATTCTAATAATATTCTACCACATACACACAACACCATCTAGCCCAAACTAAGCAGAGCTTGTACTATGGGTACTAGACAATGGATAAACATACATATTTTATTTTTTGGAAATATTTTTATATTATACATAGAAACACCCAGACCAAGACAAACATCCATGTTCATGCACACAAATGTTTGTCTTGAGCGGTAATCGAACCCGCGACCTCAGGCGTCGCAGTTGATTACACTACGCCATCTAGGTCTTTCATCGAGGTAAATTTAGAGACATTTTGTATAGATCGCGTTAGAAAGACAAAATGTATTTAAAACTAGTAAATAACGTTTAAGGGATAATGAGATTTCGATGCCAATAACTTATTTATAGAATCTGAGCGTTACAGTTTCAGTTACACTAACCACTACGCCACCGAAGCCGACATTATATATGTATATTGTAAGCGACTTCAACACTTCTTGTTTCGCTTGTTTTATATTGTGCTTATACCAAAGAAAATTTGTTTCTGCCTTACCAATAATGTTAATGTAATGTTGTCTAATGTTATATTACATTACCAATAGCTGTAAGTTTTCGAAAACGTAAATAAATTTATACAAAAATGCACTGTTATCTTATCTTATCTTATTTCGGGGGCCAATCAGTGTAGACCGGTGACACTTCGACCCAGTGAGATCTTTTGTGTTGGCCCCGAGATCTATCCCTGAGCTATATCGCTATGAATGTACTGCATCAGTCGCAGCGAACACTTTAGAGGGAGAAGCCTGAAGTCTTCAGGGTTAGGATATGCCAATCCCATCAGACCCATCCTTAGACCAGCCAACGCGTCACATTCACACTGTAGGTATGATATGGACTCGTCCTGTTTACCACAGGCTCTGCAGATCAAATTGTTTGCCAAACCTAATCTGCACAGGAAGTCGTTGGTGCCAAAATGACCAGTGAACGCTCCTGTGAGCAGGCGTATTTGGCCCTTGTTGTATCCGCAAAACTTCCGGGTGAACCCGTGGCTCTGTTTCAATGAATTTTTTGGAGTGTTCCAGACCCGTAAGGGCCCATCCACTCCAGCCTGTGTTTATCATTGCCACGTGCATTCATAGCTGCCTTGACGGTACTCTCTGAGAGTCCTACAAATGGCTCGGGGCCAACAAATAGTTGCTCTGTTAGTATGAAACCTTATATTTAAGGTATATGTATGTATATGTAAGGTATATATATGTATAAGGTACATGCGTAAGCTACTAGCGCAGGCTACATGCGTGCGACTAATGCAGGCTACATGTGTGAATTTATTGGCTTGCATTTTACACAATGTATACAGTCCGCAAGAGTGCTTTAAATTGCGCTGTATTTTCTGTTATTTTTGTCTAAGATAATAACCATTAGAGCTATACATCCAAGTATTATCTTTAGTAGTACACATTTTTATATCAGCAAGACAAATATGCATTATTCGACCTGCAGTTTCAAACCTCCAAATTATCATAACAACACGTCAATTCTCATTTAATACGAAAACCGTTCGAACACATGAGTAAAACGAAATCTATTTCGATACTACATAATATGTACCTATGTATATATTTACGAAATTCCCCTGTGTGGTTTCTACAAAACTTTGCATTAAAATAGTTATATTGTTTGAAACAAAGCGTTAGTTAGTTACACAAACTGTACAATGAAACTATTGTCTACGAAGCTTTGTCATAATAGATTAAACTAAAAGTTAATTGTTACTTGTACGTAATTATTTAACTCAATTGCCTATTAGAGTTCGAAAAACTCTTATACAACAGCTTTGTCCGTCCGTCTGTTTGTTATACAACTTTCAACTCAAGAACCGTAAGAGCTAGAGACTCACGGTCAACGCCATTCGACTCAGCACAGTCGATATACCCCCGAAAGACTATGACCTTTGACCTCTGACCTCAAGGTCACGTGGTATCACGTGACCTTTGCATATTACTACAACCACTTTTTTTGAACCAGTTTCTCACTTGTTTATACATATGTGTCTTAACGATAACACACCAATATATATTATATTAGATGTCACCCACGGCTTTGCTCGCTTTAATCTAGATATTGTCAATAAATTTCTACCCTTGGAAACAGTACTTTTTCCGGATGGAAGGTATTTTATGTCCATTTCTATACACCTGACAACGTGTAAGCGGAATTTCATGACGATCGGTCGGGTAATTAAGGTGCAAACAAACCAAATGAACTCACATTCGCATTTGTTATATTGATTAAGATGTAGAAGACCACAAGATAAGTTACAAAGATCAGGTAAAGGAAAAAGTGTAAGTGTGTAAGAAGCAAACAGCTAGACTTCATGATACTCTAAGCTCATTCTGCGTAAATAGAAACACCAATGATTAAATTATGTTCGGGTACTTTGAAATAACGACACTGGTACATTAAGACAACTAACATCTTAGCCTCCCCGGGACCATAGCTGCTGAAAAGCAACCGAAACGTTAGGGAAAGTGTAAACTTAAATATAAATAGTTTTAATAAATTAATTAGCTTAAAATTTGTAAAGTTCTATAGTATCTAGTAGTAGTGTGACAGTTTCAAAATTTTGTAATAAAGTGTAAAATAAATAACGCGATAAAATCCGTATATAGTAGTTTAATTTCAATGAATAACATTCGCGTAAACAAAAGACATATATGAAAAAGTGTAAGTCACGTTGTACCAAGAAGTCAAAATAATGGCGGAGAATAGAGACATGGAAGAGGCTCTACGGACAAGAGCAAGGCTTAAATTGATTGATGTTTGTTACCATGTATTTCTGAAGTCAATTTGACTATACTCAACTCGTTGTGTGCGGCTTAAGTAGCTCTTATATGTCTTCTCTCTTAGCCTTTATTATTCCCAAGTCACTTGGGGTCGGCTTTTCTGCTCTAACCGGATTTGACTGGATATCAGTTTTTACACGGAGCGGCTGCCACCTGACCTCCGCAACCCGAAGGCTAACGATAACCTAAGGCTAGACCAGTGTCAGGATATTAGAGGGTACTGACATTCCCAATAACGACTGCCATAGATGTTCATGGCAGCCGGGACCAACGGCTTAACGAGGCTTTCTCCGAGGCAAGGAGCAGGCGATAATTGTCAATCAATACGCACATAATTTCGAAAAGTCATATAACTTCCGAAAGTCAGAGGTGCGCGATGTGGGTTCGAACCCGAGACCTTCTGCATTGCAGTCTGTTGGTCTCCCCACTGAGCTAGTAGCTCTCATATGTTTTTCCATTTATCCTATACTGATTTTTTTGCTATGGTCGTAACCACATATACGTCTGATATTGCGGCAGATTTTAAGTAACCGCTTACCGTCAGGCAAGGTGAAACCTTGTTTGCCCTCTTTATAAAAATGACACAGAACAGCCGCATAGACGGTCTAAATATCACAAAAGAAAGACATAAATTACCCACAATACGCAGCGTGTACCATTTTGTAAAAAGGCTGAACATATATACATATTTTGCATGTTCTATCTGTAGCAGGTGTGTTAACTTCAGTAATTACACTGAATGTCACATTAAGGAGCCCAGTTTGTTCACAGAGTGCACTGTACGTTTAACTTCAATTAATACAAGCCATGCGTAACAACATATCTTACTAAAAGCGTACACTTAGGTGCAAAATGTGCACACAGTTTCAATGAATATATTATAATTAAGCACTGGAATTAATAGCGATATTAATTGCGTTTGAAGATTTATTGGTTTACCCATAATTAAGTAAGGATAATTTATACGTTAAAGTCAAGTGCTTTATTAATTAATCAGTTTTCACTGGCTTTTGGTCCCATAACAAAGTGTTATTGGGATTCAAGCAGAATATTTCTGATAGACCAGAAGTCCGTTCAGTAAACGACATTGGGCTCGCACTTTTTTATACGTAAAACATCACTAACAAAATATGGCAACGTTTTTTTAAAGGCATCTCTCGCCTTGGGACTTGAAGCTACTATTTGTAGATCTCACAATTTTTTGTCTGAGAGTAGATCAAACCCACAACACTCGGCGCATAGGCACTAGTGCGGCGACCGCTTAAATGACTACGCTATTCGTTCATTCTTCTTTCTGCCACAATTACACCAATTAACCAGCAAGATAGGTAGACCAGTGTACATATTAATAATTAATCTTGTCAAAATGGCAGCATGCTCTGATTGTGAAGTGACCACATTAGTGGTATTTACTTTCAGTAACAGAGAAAAATAAAACGTTTAGTAGATTTACATAAAAAAGGAAAATTAAGCATAATGTAGCTCTGGATGATAATAATAATAATAATAATAATATTCTATCACATACACACAACACCATCTAGCCCAAACTAAGCAGGGCTTGTACTATGGGTACTAGACAATGGATAAACATACATATGATAACATACGATGTGTGGTGCCCATGTGTAATAATTACTATGGGCGCCGGTGTAGAAAGTACCTTGTTCCGTCAATTGTCAATAGCCTTCCTTTAGACATAGAAAACAGCTGTCTTACCAAAACATCATTCAAAAATAAATTGATTAAATACCTCCTAGATATTGTGCATCAAAATATAGCAGAATCTAATTTGCATGTTTAATTATAGATTTAATATTTGTATTTATAATTAGTGAAAAAGTGTAAAATTTAATTATATTAAACTATATTAAGAATAATTATATTATGGGAACTACGTCTGCCGTCAAACTGTTATGCAGTTTGGTAGAAGTAAGATGTCTGTATAGAAATTGATTTTTGTGAATAAACGCTTATTAAAAAAAAAAAAAAAAAAAATATATACTTTTTTTTTGTAAATACATACTATACATATTATACATAGAAACACCCAGACCAAGACAAACATCCATGTTCACGCACACAAATGTTTGACTTGTGCGGGAATCGAACCCGCGACCTTAGGCGTGGCAGTCGGTTACACTACCCACTACGCCATCGAGTCGTCAAATGATGATAATTAAGGCTTACTGTAACCTGAGTCGCTACGCTGCCAATGCAAGACACAAAGAATACCGGTCCCCACTTCGTTAACTGAGCATCTCCTTGCAAACTATAAAAGCCTTCGAACCGCAGAAACACAATACAAGTTTATTCGAATGCATTCTTTGGTATAATGAAAGTACTTCAACTTTCTGATTGCTCCAGGTTTTACGGTCTTGTTATGTCTTTATATAAACGCTTACTAACTATTAGTGGGTAAAAAATTCACTCGCCGATCAATATCTCAAGTCCTAAGTCTAATTACCGTTTTCCTCACCAAAAAAACCAACGTCTTAGCTACGCGAAAGGTGTACATGCTTTTTAGTAGGATGAAAGTACTTCTCCATTCAGATTTCTCTAGACCTTAACGGCAATCCTATTATGTCTTCATATAAGAGCTGGCCAATTTTTGTTGTAAAAAAACACACGCCTGCTTATATCCTAAGCCGTTTGTCTAATTATCGCTTTCCCGTGAAGCTTGAACATGCTCTCTACCTAAATCAGACCTAGACCAACGCCAGAATTTGCCTCAACAAACGTTTTTGTAATAAATTCTCTAAGCAATAAATTTGTCAACCAAAGCCACTTACAGCAGTTCCTAGAAGTACTCATAAATAATAACTATTTGCCTCACGATAGAAGCACCACAAAAAGCAATTTCCTTCAGGTACCGAACCCAAAAGCAACTTGTTACAGATAACTTAATCGACTGTTGCTTGGTGACAAATAGCTAAATTCTCTTGGAATAATATTACAAGGGTTTCCTGTTTCTGAACATAAAATAAACAAACATAAAAAGTTACCTTTTGTAGTCCTTTATAAATTATAACTATAACTACAGCTAATCGTTTCAGTTTTTTTTGTATTACTGATACCAGCTAGCTATTTGTAAATAAAGGCACTTTTATTAGTTCATTAAGTATCCGATAGAGAGACAGAGTCATTCTGATGATTAAACGCGTTGCGGTGCGTGCTTGGTCTTGTAATAATCGGGTATAAGGTATCTACGATGCAGTGGCAACTACCTAGATATACCAATACTAGATAGCCAACGCAACCACCATAAAACTTAAAGTTAGGAGTACTCCTAAAACTGTTGGTCCCAATTGTAACCCTCATTTACGTTTACGTTGGTAAACGTCGACTTACGTAAATGAATACGGAACAAGAAACACGGTTATAATATTAAATTTTAGAATTGACTTGCATACGTTCGTGCTTATTTTTGCCTATGCTCATGAGGGCTCTGGTTCCATTTCTAGATCGAAGTATATGGTAATGAGTTATTCTGTTGGAAAATTCGGAATCAAAAATGTGGTCAGTATTTGTTAATAGCTCGCTAAATGTCGATGGATTACACCTTCAGAATACTCCTTTGATGATATATAGGCCTGATTCTTCGCATCAATCTAATTTAGCTTCGTTATAAATCATTTAGTATTTACTCGATAGTCACATCGCTATTTAAAAGAATTTGTCGGTTCAGGGATTATTTGCAATCGCATACAAAGACAAGAAGGATTAAACACTGTGTTCTCGAAATTCTGTCTTACAGTGTACACATAAGATCTGAAATTACAAGTGAGTGTTAATTACAGTATTGTTAACTAAGGATGGAATATATTGTTCTCGGTAAAGATAAGGATTAGATATATTCAGTTAAACAGTATTAAGCTCACGTGAGTGGATTATAACGTATTAAAGGTAAGGCGATTAGTTACACGAGTACGTACACACCGATGAAGGTGGCGAAACTCAAAGGGTGTTTTAATCTTTTAATCTTATTTTTTTATAATTTTCATAATAATTCACAAGGTAAATAATATTACTTTTCTTCTATTATGTGAGAATTAAATACAAAGCTGGTGATACGAATTTCTTGAGTTCTAAAAAAATTAATAGATTGCACTGCTGGAGTAATGTATATTGGATATCGGCTTTTTGTAATATCCTACTTACATATAAATAGAGCAGCGATAGCTCAGTGGGGAGACCAACAGACTGCAATGCAGAGGGTCTTGGGTACGAACCCACGTCGCGCACCTCTGACTTTTGAAAGTTATATGAGTTTTCGAAATTATGTGCGTATTGATTAACAATTATCGCCTGCTCCGTGCCTCGGAGAGCACGTTAAGCCGTCGGTCCCGGCTGCCATGAACATCTATGGCAGTCGTTATTGGGAGAGTGTCGGCACAAAAGATCCCACTGGGTCGAAGTGTCGCCGGTCTGCACTAACTGGCCCCCACATAAGATACAGATACATATAAATAAATAATAATTTGATTGCAAGGTTTGCGTAATGGTTTAAGTGGTCCAATCGCCACTGTCACTTCACTGAGTGTCATGGGTTTGATCCAACAAGATAATGCTTTGTGTAATCCACAGATGGTTATTCCGAGTCTGGGTGTTCTTTGTATCTGATGACAGAATTTTGAAAGTACTCCGCGTTCCAAGCCTTATTACAGAAGGACATAAAAATAAAACAAATTGCATTTCTTAAGTAAACTTGACATGCGGGCGAAGCCTACTACTACAAACCACAGACAGAGGCTAGTATAAAATTCCGTCTATTCAAACATTTTATGAACGAAAAATAATATATTAGTTTAGCTCCAATAAACCATGATAAGCAAATTAATTTACTTCACATAAAGACAGGCATAAAAAGCAGATTCTCTGTGTAGGTCCAAAAGATAAATGTATGGGCCGTAAACTGACGTTTAAGCGCCCCATACTTTCTAGAATTGTGCCATCTTATTAAGGCTTCTCTTGTGGATCTACTTTCATATTGCCTTATTATCTTGATGTACTATATTACGTTTGCAGTGTTGCCGTAATGATATTCGGATTTTATGTAGATAAGGTATATAATGATTGCACTGCATAAATGGCGTAGTGTTGTAGTTAGTCACTTTGGCCTTGCCAGTGCACGCGTTGTGGGTTCAAACCCAAAATTGTGTGTATCAGAAATGGTTTAGCCGAATTTGGGTGTTTATTGTATTTATTATTTAAATGTTTGTAAAGAGGTTAAAATTAAACTGCTTTATACGGATTTTATCGCGTTGTTTATTAACACTTTTATTACAAATATTATGACGACTCGATGGCGTAGTGGTTAGTGTAACCGACTATCACGCCTGAGGTTGGGGGTTCGATTCCCGCACAAGTCAAACATTTGTGTGCATGGACATGGATATTTGTCTTGGTCTGGGTGTTTCTATGTATAATATGTAAGCATTTACAAAAAAAAAGTATATATGTATGTTTATCCATTGTCTAGTACTCATAGTTCAAGCTCTGCTTAGTTTGGGCTAGATGGTGATGTGTGTATGTGATAGAATATTATTATTATTATCACCTTTATTCATCATTGATCAATAAAAATTACATTTTAAATATAATTATAAAAAAACACATTTAAAAATATCAAAATTAATTATTATTATTATTACACTACTCTTCTCTTCTCTCTTAGCCTTTTATTATTCTCAAGTAACTTGGGGTCGGCTTTTCTAGTTTATTTGATGATTCGGATTTGTCTGAATATCAGTTTAAAATATAAATATTAATTATTATTATTATTACACTACTACGGAATCTATAATACTATTGAAATTAAATTTAAGAATTCGCGTATTCCGAAGACAATATTATCTATAATACTATTTTAGCTATTTAAAATTTATGTAAACTATTTTTAATTAATTTTACTTTTTCCCCGACGTTTCGATGCTTTTCAACCATGGTCACGGAGAAAACATGGCTGCTACAATTTCAATGTATAACATCTGGTAAACGTAAGACAATATTATATTTATAGAGAGATATGCGGTACAGGAAATACTCTTAGCCCTTTAGGATAATAATTTATGCTTTCGTATTAAAGCCTGTTCTTTGTTTCAGAGGTATAGTAAAAGTAGTGGTGTTAGGTCTTAAGGTTGTTTTTTTGCTGAGACATTTTAGAAGCCTATAGACCTTACGCTACACCAAAACAAAACTAGCTGAGTGTCAAATATATAGCATAGAAGACTATTGATTGTAGTTGTAGCGTGCTGACATCTACACACAACCACATACACATTTGCACCACACACACACAAACACACACACACACGCACACACGCACATTAACTCATTGGTAGAGTCTTGATTTTTAAATTAATCTTTATTTATTAAAGTTTTTAATATTTTATAGCTATAATGTAATTATGTGTTTAAAGATACCTTTAATAACTAAAAAGAAACTTGCAAAACCGAGCAATACTTGTTGTGTATGAATCGTTCTGGATGGAAGACGCTGGCGACTGTGATACAGTTCATACTAGTACGGTCGTCAACGATCACCTCTTATTGATATATAAATTGTTTATGTTTTTATTTTTGTGTACCTAGCTTAAGAGAAATTTGTAAAACTTTTTACTGTAATAAACTATTTTATTATTTATTATTATTATTATTGTAGGAACATATATTTCAATCTCCTTACTATGGAAACAATCTTAAATCCATATGCATAATACGGTCTTGTCAGAAGTATTAAAAGTATTTACACATCTTTTTGGAGTCCTATTTTAGGAATAAACAGGTGTTATGTTAATACAATATAATAAATGATAATAGAGATACATAAATTCCACATTTTGATCGCTAAACTTAGGTACTACGTTAAAGCATATCTGTTAAAGAACAAAATAATTATTGTCTGCCACCAAGGGCTTCTAGCGACGTAATATAGGTATCATAAATACATAAAATATCCTCCTATGTAATATTTTTATCATTACTAACATTCTAAAACCGAAAGTATGTTTGTTGGTGTAGCCTTTTTTACGTAGAAACAGACTGACTCATTTTTTATGTACATAAGTTATATTCAGAACCGTAAAATGACTAGTTACTTTTTAACCCGACATAAATACATGGTCTATCTGGCATAGCTCAAACAACAGGAGCGAAGATGCTTGTTATAGAGTGTACTCGTCGATATTTGAAGATATTTTTAAGGTTAAAACAAGGCTCTTTATGGCTGCCGGGCACACCACAATCGTGGCGGTAAGCCCCGTTTTTGAGGAGTGTCTGGAGAGGCGGAATAGCGCCCTCACCTTCTGGCTGACACAGGTTGTTTTGGCCAGTTCCTGTGTCGCGTAGGTCGCCAAGGGACGCCCGGTTATCACCACTGTGGCGACTGCCACGACGTTGTTGAGAACACGGCGCTGCATACTTTGACACATTGCCCCGCCTGGGCATCGCAGCGACGTAAGTTGATCGCGGTATTCGGCATGTTTGCCCTCTCGCTCACGGCCGTGGTTCAATCTATGGTCCGGAGCGAGAGGTCGTGAACGCCGTCGCCTCCTTCTGTGAGGAAGTCATGTCCATCAAGGAGGCGGCGGAGCGGGAGAAGGATCGTTTACTTGCTCTCCCCAACCGCAGAACCGGGCACCGGAGGGCGCGAGATGACCTCCAGCCACCTTGAGGTTTGACCTGGGTGTGGTGGGCTTCATGGGCCTGCCCGCTACTCGATCAGCACCAGGTCCGAGAGGCGGCGTGCGTGTTCCCACGCGCGTCTCTGTGATGTGTCCCCCTCTCCACCCACAAAGGGGGACAGTAGGGCTTTAATCTAGAGGTGACTATAGTCTAGTCTTGTTGTGTAGTGGCCTGCCGTTGCATACGGCGGGCCGAAACCTCGGCGGGGTCGCGACCGCATGTGAAAGTGATTCGCGCGGCCCCGTCGATTGCGGTTTTGTCATCGAGGAACACCGTGGTAGGTTTAGTCAGTATTCCGGGATGTCCATTATTATCTTCATTACCATTTTTCTCTTTTACCCCGGTGAGTCCGACATAACCCCTAGGCCCGCCCCAGCGAAGGGGTATGGTTTGGCAATAAAAAAAATCGTTTAGCTATAAGAAAGGAAGGATTTATTTCTACAAAATTTGTTTAAATACGTCTAAATTCAACAATATAAAACACATTAATAGGAAATAATTGAATGTTGTATTAGTTCTTATTTATATATCAACTAGATTTTGCCCACGGCGTCGCTTGCGTATTTACGTGATTATATTTATAGGTTATGTTAGTAACAGTACTTTTTCTGGTTGAATGGCACCCTATGTCGTTTTCTGTTCCCCTGCTGATGTGTATGTAAAATTTCATGATGATTAGTCGAGTAGTTAGGCCGTGAAAGCTTAACAAACAAACAAACTCACATTCGCATTTATAATATTAGTTAGGATTTATTATTCTTATGCAGCATAAAGAATATATCTTGCAAACACGTTCACCCAAACCACTTATACAACATTATGGTTTCATTAAAAATAAAATGTTTATATTTACATTCATATAAACCGCAGGCAGACCCTTAATGTATGTTTGGTGCCTTTGAACTGGACGGTAAATTTTTCATTCCTTTGTTTCAAAGCATTACTTTTGACGGTGAAGCAATCGCCACCCCTTTCTTTTCGTTGTTTTTCCTCCGCATAAAAACAGAAGGCTCTCAATTTCACCCGTATGTATGTAAGTACATTAACGTGTAACTTATTTTTTAATGTAAGCGATTATTTCCTATTGTTATATTTTGTTGGTTTTGATTTAAATGAATATCTGGAGGACGAAACTCTTTAATATACATTGCCTTCTAAAACGTGGGACCTTGAAGTATGATTTTTGCCAGTAGACAACAAAAGGATCACTCTCTACATTGGAACTTACAACATAGCTAGGGCTCTGTGAATTAAACGCACCGCTGCCGTCATCATTGGGGATATGATATGCTACTTGAAGCATGCGTTCAACTTAAGGTAAAAGTTAATTCATTGAATTGCAAGTCATGAGTTGTGTCGTAGTTAGGAATTGAAGCCGATTATTTTAAAATCTTAAGCTGAGGCTCGCCGGTGGCAAGATCCTAGTCTATTAACTCTGGCATTCCAGTAATTGAAAGATATTACTATTCAATATATTGTCACCATTTGCTACAAAAATTGCTCTATTTTACGTTACTACTACCAAAGAATATTGTCGAGGTCTTCTCTGTATCTCCATCCTTTAGATTTCCAGCCAGTATTTTCCAAAACATCATACATCAAGTATATCGTATAGCGTTAATACCATCAATGTGAGATTCAGCAAATATTGTCATTGCGCTAAAACGAGGCAACGGCAACAACATCATAAATCCATTATTATTGGATACACTGGACATTGTTTGTTCGTTGAGTGTACTTAACCCGCAGATTACAAATACAAAATATCTGGTAAAAGCACGTAAATAAATTTGTTTTCGCTCACAATATATGATTGTAAATTTGTATGGCAGCGTAAATTATAAATTGTCTATCAAATACGTTCTATTTTACAGAGAATGGTCTGAGAAATTACGGTTGAAGTCTATGAGCGGTGATTATAACTCGAAACAGCATTTGTGATTGTGCCACAAAAGGCATATTTGTAGCAATTCATAAAATTTGAAAATAGTTATTTGAAAATACCAACAAAAATAATATCTTCTTAACTTTGAAGAAGATAAGTCTGTATGTCTGTATGTAGTAGGATATTGATGTATCAGCGAATCCCAATAAGGATTTACCCAATCCCCTGATTAAATGCATTATTATCCTTATTTTGCATGAACACATAAACGTAAACTTATGCCCCAGGACAAACAGCTTACGACCACTTATCGCTTCACTTATCAATCGATCTGACTATTGACATAGTAGTTACCTAACTTTCGTAATTGGTCGTTCTGTAAAATTTAGAGTCCTCTTATTTTCCTCTACATAATACAGCATGTCTAGAAGTAAATTTTAAAGGACAACTACTTACTCGAAGTCAGCGCGAGAGAAGAGATCGCTCAAATACGCCATTAGGAAAAGTTCTCAACACAAAGTTTCCGAGTTGGTTGACACGTGGCCAGGTCGTTAGAGGCGCTTAATTACGCTTGTTTGAGAGCAAACAGATAGAGTTGATTGAGTTGAGAGTGCTTCGGTATTGTGTGAGTACTTGCGAGCAATGTCGATGTGATTACAGTGAGGTTCGATCTGTATACTTTAGAATTTGCGATAGCAGATATATAGTGATCATGCTATTTGTTTACTTTAAGTCATAGTTTCCATTTATTTATTACTTTATCTAGATGTTTCTTATAAAGTCGTATTTCTGCTACAAGATAAGTATAAACTAAGTAGCATATAGTGATAATAAACTAATTATTATATTAGGATGCCTTGCGACTCTACCATATATATATGTATATTTCCACATCCAAAATCGATGCTGTGTCCCATGCATCTAACGACTTGCCGCCGTCTTGCTTTGGTCCACCTCGTGGTGGCTTTCGACGTTGAATATAACTATATATGCTAGCCGTTCGAGCCTTTATATGGCTACAAGAGATACATATATCAGTTGCGTTCATTCTTCTGCGGATTTTCTCGTTACGGTTTTCATCACGCAAAGATATTTCAAGCATAGCACGATGAGAACTTGACACATCACGTCTCAGTTCCTTAGACACTGAGCAATTAAGCTCTATCAACAGACATAAACAATATGAATGGGCAATCCTAACTGTTTTTATCACTATTGAAGCAAGTGATATTTAATTGTCTATTTATTAGGTCGACTCTATACGTGACTTCTACCAATCGCAACTTCAACGTCGGTCTGGTACTTAAAATCTCGATCCGTCTTAATGTCCTAATTTAAAATTACCTTGTATGAAGCCAGCATCCTTTAGGCACTTATCATCGCAAACTGAGAAGAGACTGGCATTCGATTATTCGTTTAAAAACGCCACAAATCATAAAACATAGTTTTAATAAATAGTATTAATTGATGACTGTGACTATAATTGAAAATACACGTTCAGCAAAGTTATTGTGTTGGTTATAATTCTCACTGAGTGCCACTCGCTTAGGAAAGTACGCGTCCAACTGTCCAATAGCAATTGGAGACTCAGATCGACTCGTGCGAGTAATCGCTCACACAGTCGCATATCTAAACTTCAAATCTATTTTAACTATACTCTTCGCTGTTGTTGCTGCTGAACTTACGGCTCCCTTGTGGTTGCCGCTTGGACAAATAGGTACTTTAGTTACCAAGCAATAGTATGCAAAAAAGTATACCTTAATGTATCACAGATATTGAAATTACACAAGTTTAAGTGTATATTTCTATAGTTGCAAGCAATGTATCTAGTTTTAAAATAGCTCATGATTTATAGAAAAAAGTTACGGTTACCCATAAGGTAGCTAAAATTTTAGACAACCTTAAAGTTGGTATGTATGTATCTTATGTAGGGGCCAGTCAGTGCAGACCGGCGACACTTCGACCCAGTGGGATCTTTTGTGCCGACACTCTCCCAATAACGACTGCCATAGATGTTCATGGCAGCCGGGACCGACGGCTTAACGTGCTCTCCGAGGCACGGAGCAGGCGATAATTGTCATTCAATACGCACATAATTTTGAAAAGTCATATATCTTCCGAAAGTCAGAGGTTCACGACGTGGGTTCGAACCCGAGACCCTCTGCATTGCAGTCTGTTGGTCTCCCCACTGAGCTATCGCTGCTTTTAGAGTTGGTAACTAGCCAAACAGTCCCATTTGGAGGTCAGCTTATCCGAACTAAGTCATACAAAAGTTTAAGAACCTATTTTAGTTTGAATAAATGTTATTTATAATTGAATCCGTAACAATTAAACTTGATTGTTAGTTTTGATGACTTTGGCTGTTAATAATGTCATAAGCTTGAATGGCAAGCGTGACGAGTTTAACCTTCTACCATGACATCCCAATAATTTACATTTTAGGACATAAACTATTTTGATTTCATTTGGTTAGAATAAAATGTATTATATAACACACTATTTCGCCTTTATGTTTACTGATGGTGAGGAAAATCCATAATTAAGAGCGTTTCTCTAATTATTTTTGTAAAGAACAATCATCACTCTTTTATCCGTATCCCAATTTAACTGGGTTCGGCGCAGAATGTGATCTTCTTTCAAATATACCTATCAATATTTTCACCATTGACTCCTTTTCTTTCAAATTATCACTTCATCCAACTTAGAACAATGCTAACCATAAATTCTGAATAGTATTCGAAATGTCAATATTTACATAATTATCTTGATATATGGTATGCCACGATATACAAAATATAATACAATACAAACCGTAGAAATAATTTTAATTATTTTCTCATAAGATATCTCCGTGAAGAGACCAACAGACTGCAATGCAGAGGGTCTCGGGTTCGAACCCACGTCGCGCACCTCTGACTTTCGGAAGTTATATGACTTTTCGAAATTATGTGCGTATTTTTTGACAATTATCGCCTGCTCCGTGCCTCGGAGAGCACGTTAAGCCGTCGGTCCCGGCTGCCATGAACATCTATGACAGTGGTTATTGAGAAGTCAGTGCCCTATAATATCCTGACACTGGTCTAGCCTTAGGGTATTGTTAGCCTTCGGGTTGCGGAGGTCAGGTGGCAGTCGCTCCGTGTAAAAACTGATATCAGTCAAATCCGGTTAGACCAGAAAAAGCCGACCCCAAGTGACTTGGCAATAATAAAGGTTCGAGAGAAGAAGAAGAACCTTAACATACATAATCACCGTGAGGATTAAAAGTAAACATCATGAGGAAACCTGCATGTCTGAACGTTCTCCATAATGCTGTCAAAAATATCTTAAACCTGCCGACTCCCATTAGGCTAATGTAGTGGACTATGAGCTTACTGTTTATACTGAGTAGAGATCTGTGCCCAGCAGTAAAACAATTTATAAGCTGGGCTTATATTATTATCATCGCGTGTCTGAACTTCCCAGTCAAATCATTTCAATGTGTCAAATGAAACGCCTAAATCGTGGTATACATTAAAATGAGCACGACAACCATTGTCTAATAATAATTAATTAACACCCAAAGCTGTACCGACATAAATCAATTTGTAGAAATTGTAGGTAACTTCTTAGACAAAGTTTGAAACTCCACCGTTCAACTTACAAGACCGACTTATCTGAAAGATATTAAATTTTTCAATGTCTGAAAAGTATTGCAACAGACGATATTATGAAGTTGGCACAATTGTTTGACTTATAATGTTGATAAATAAATCTATTACCAGGTATTTAAGATAACTCGGCACGTACCTTCACTATTGACTTTAAAAACTGCTAATATATAGTCAAAGCAAAAAAAAATTTACATACTTAGAGCCACGGTACTATCCTCGAAGACTGGTAGAGGTGTATTCATCCAAACTTCAATAGCTATGGTTTAAGGTCCCAGGGAGGGAACAACGAAGCGTAGCATTCTAGAAGTAAAAACGACGGATCACGTGAAACACTACTCTGCGCTCAAAAATACGTGTCATAGCTCACGTAGATGTTAAGTCCATCAGGCTGAAGTGGGATTGAGCCTATCACGTCTACTGCATGCACCCCTCTAGGTACAAATTGTGAACAATAGGGTGCCACAATACATTCAACGACGACAGAGCTAAACGGAGATGGCACGTTGACTCAGACGTCTTTGAAAGGAACTCTATGAACAGAGTAATTTAGAAGTCTAAGTGAGAATGAAGCATTTGCCCAGCAGTGGGACACACCTAAATACTAAAGAAAAAGTAATAGGGCGAGCGTATTGCCATTTGCTGGACAAAGTTTTAAACTCTGCGCTGCTAGTGCTAAATAGAAGCACCCAGTAACACTTTCACCTGTAATCAAACCTGAGACCAACGAACAGAAGTTACATACTCTTTTACCGCAGTATAACAAATAAAGCGACTACATACTTTAATTTACATGTAGCATTAATATCAAAATATTTTTAATAGTACTATCACATGACGTGATAAAGAAACTTTTAGAAAACGATCATACAATGACATGCAACGATACACATTTAAAAAATATAACAATTTATTACGTTTCAATAAACAGCAAGATTCAATTTGATATGTAAAATAAAATTCCCTAATCAAATAGCTACTGCGTTTATCTTATATCAACATTATGAATCGCAGGTATATTACATATATACAGGCATGAAATCTTAATATACTCAAAGGTGCCGATTGCACCCACATTTCGGCAATTGTATTTTCAATTTTCAGAACTACATAAAGCACCCAGTTCTCTTATGCGACATATGTTGCGTTGAACGCATTACAATTACTGCGTACTAGTCTATTAAATAAAATTCTAATACCACGCTTTGTTTTTACGTTGAACGCAGCGTCTATCGCAGCATAAGACACGTTGTTATCTTGAGCGACGCAGACGCGGCAAACTGAAAGCATTTGCCGCATGCTTTTCTCGCACCGTTCACGCAAGAACAAACCAAGCGCCTAATTCGGAACAAATTTATTGGCGTTTAATTGCTACACATTCGGACTCGGTGCTGCTAGTATGAGATTCCTAATAGAAAACCCTAAGAACTCTTCGCTTGACTTGATTAGGGCTTCACGATTAGTCTCAATACAAGCGTAATTTTTGTCACGACCAATGCGGCAGTTTTAAACTAACCAAAGAAAAATATTTTGACGAAATGTGTATTGAAATGAACAGTTAGTCTGTCTGGAGTCGTTATCATGAGCTTAAGCCGGCTTCTCTGGTAGCCGTGTATCGGTAGATATGTATAATCCACGTTGACTGACGGTATTACACTGCTTTCTACAACGATTTGTTCGTAAAAATGGCGGCAATCTACCATGTATTTACGAATGTTACTGCATGAATAATTTTCAAGACGATTTGTGAAGAAATCTGACTACTTTATTGAAATGTGGAAGGAAATTGCTATGCTTGTAATATTCGTTCGTGTAGAATCCGTCGCATAAGATTGCACTTCGTCTAACGGTCGATTGTGAGATCCTGGAGACGATCTCTGCTCGGCATATTATTATTAAATTTTTCTGTTTTAATATTATGCTCCATCAACACGCAATTTGAAAATATGCTAAGTATACGATAATATGCTCGTTCCTATTATGTGGTACCTACAAACATAACTGGTAAGAAGTGGGTATACTACATCTCTGTCTATCTCGAAGTGTGACACAGGCGTGTGTCACAGTGAATAAATATCAGTATAAAAAAAAAAACAATTTGTGGTTTAATTAATTGACTGGTAAGAATAAGGCTTTCAACTTGCGATTGAGAAATCGGGGGTAGGAATCCTACTCATTGGGTTACCGACGTGAACCCACTCCTAACACCAGCATTCTTGCTCAGCTGAAAAGGTTAACAAGCATACTAGTATTTATAAACCAAATTACTATAATATCAAAAAAATCTACTAATTTAAAAGATTATTCTCCGTCCTATATTTTGTATTCCTTCATGTGACACTTTGAACACTATCGCAACCACCGCACTAAGTCACCCTGATTATAATTAAGACTAATAAGGTGGTACCGGCACCTCGCTGCGTCGGCACTATTCTTATCAGACCCTCCCACGTGTCATAACTTCACCAAAATACAGAGCTTCCTTTATATACACTGGAGCCTTGTGTCAAAGTGTTGTTAATTGGGAAAATATATTATATCAAAGTGTGGCAGGCAAATATAAAGGTGTGTATACTAGGCAAGTACCTCACGCGAGGTTTGATGAGTTGGAGTGATGGTTTATGTATCACGGTATTTACAGACAAGTCAATCAGCAAATAATTAGCTGAACAGTAAAAAAATATACATCAGTACTAGATTTTCGCGTGGCTTCGCTCCCGTTCATGTAGATTTCATAAATAAATGTATATCCCTTGGGAATGATATTACGTCATTTTCTGTAATCGAGACAACGTGTATGCAAAATTTTGTTAGTTATGGCGTGCAAGCGTAACAAATCAACATACTCACGATTGCATTTATAGGTAATACCAGTTAGGATTTTAATATTTTATAGTAAAAAAGTGTGATTAATATTACTAGCCTCAAACTGTAATTGCAATAAAAGTTGAGGAATTACCATACTGCGTATTATAGACCTAATTGTACCTTGTGTCGTTAATTGGTAAAGATCCCGACTAAAATGGATCATACCCAGTGCAGCTATAGAATTTTTCAGACATAAATAATCTTAATTACTTTCTAGATACTTTATATCGATATATGAACATACTTATAAGTAAAGTTAATTTACAAAATGTCTCTCTAAACCTAGACCAGTAAAAAATGAAGAAATTATTAAACAAGTCATTTGTTATCCGTTATTTTTCTGCCAACGAAATTCCTTCATGGCATAACTCGCAGCTATTAAGAAATTCTCAAATCATGAAATGAAATTTTCTGGAAAGTTGCGACCCCTCTCTCAATCCTTGGTAATTAATTTGATGTGTAAAGCTTCAATATTGAATATTCGCGTTTTAATCCCCGGCGTTAGAAGTCTCCGTGTTTATAAGGGTTTGGTTGATTGACAATGTCTTTGCAATATATAATAATACTGTATGACGACGTATGTTGACGAAAGACATTTTGTAAAAGCACATATCGATCCCATTGCTTGTTTCTCATTTATATTTTGCCAGTTGCCAGACTTTTCCAGTGTTACCTCACTAGCCGTCTATAAGCTTTCGAAAATGCCGTAAGTGACACTTATTTTTGTCTCTTTTTCTATTTAACAACGTTAATAATCAACTCACATTAAATATGTTTTTTTAATACTCAGTTTCTTTCGATTCCTTCATCAAATATTTTGCTACTAGTAAACGACACGACTATTAATCGATACGAATCTGACAGTTACATCCAAGCATGAACTGTCAACAGTAAAGACCTTAGAATTTTGAGACACAATTTCTACAGATCCATTCTCCTTTTTCTATCTTGGTTTGGTAGCTTCTGAGGTTTGGCCGAATGTGTATAAAAAGCTTTTATATACATAGTTTTACGCAAAATGTAACTTAAATATAAGAAGTAGCCTGTCTGTTGTAACTTTGTAAGTTTTTACTGATCTATAATGGACATCCCGGTAATACCGAATATACCTACCACGGTGCTCCTCGAAAAAATTGCAATCGGCGGGGCCACGCAAATCAATTCACATGCAGTCGCGACTCCGCCGAGGTTTCAGCCCGCCGTATAAACGGCAGGCCACTACACAAATAGACCTACCCTTTAGACACTACTCACTTTTACAATCCCTACTGTTCCTATCTTCAGGACCCGAGTAGATAGGGTTTCGGGGGGAGAACTACGGGTCTCCCCCTTTGGACCAGGGTACTGCGGGCTCAGGAAGCCCACTGCGCCTCGAAAGGCGTGTTCTATCGACCGCTGACTAGAGTGCGCGGTGCCTGACACTAGTGTTGGAATCGCAAGGGTATGTGGTTAGCCGCAGAGAACGACATGTTCGTTGCTCGGCAAGCACGTGGCGTTCGAGCGTCGTTTTCATGCGCGGCTAGTGCAAACCAGTCGGTCGTGTAAGGCACGGAGTTGTCTTTAGCGCAGTGGCAGAGTGGTTTCGCTGCTACAACGCATCTCGGGTGTTTGCCTGCTCTGCAAGTAAGAGGCATAGCTGGAGTTACTCGGGCCACACCCAGCTTGTAGGCCTATTTGGGTAGGCGTATGGATATACGTCGGGAAGTGAGCGGGCCTTACACAGCTCCGGTATCATACTGGAGATATGGGAAGCGGCTTCTCCGTCGGTTTCAGCGAGATTTTCGTTAGGAACTCTCAGAATTGCGAGTAGTGAGCGGCTTTATTACTCCGGTACCTATCTGAGTGTCACTTGGTCACGAGGTAGCTCGCTTACAAGAACCAGATCTCTGAGGTTAGGGTGGAGAGTCGAGATTTGGGGACAAGACCTGTCTATAACTGGTCCCGGATGGTGCTCTCGGGCACTGGAAGGTATAGCGGCTTCCACTATTATAACCTAACGGTTGGTGTAGGGGAACGCTATATCATAAGCTGGACTAGCCGTAGAGAAAAGTGGATGTCCCCCCCTTGAGGGTAGACGGATTTGACACATAGGCGCGCGTGGGAACACGCACGCACGATCGTAGCGTAGCGTACATTTACGCCAGCGAAGCAGCAGGCAAAATCTATTTTGTAATAAATGTTTTATTCGCTTTTGATCATCTCATGTTATTTTAGTTGTGATACTGCTATTGTTAAATATATTTGGTCAAATTGCTTGAAAAGAACTAAATAGCACGGCACTAATTAATGCTATTATAGCGTTACTGCATGAATCAGTTACGTTACGCTAAGTCATACCACTCTATGCAAACATTTTCCTATTATTACAATCGTAATACAGAATGTAAATACTGATATTAAAATCGAAAAGTATGTGGGTAATTATTAATAAATAAAAACATTTTTCAAGTAACGAACATTTGCATCCAGCAACTTTGCTTACAAAATGCATTCAACTCAGCAAAGAAAAGTAAAGAGCATAAAAATGGCGAAGCGCCTTTGTCGTAAGGCAAAAATTTTACTATGAAAGCTTTAAAAGAAAGCTTGTGACATTGTCACTATTCAGCGCGTAACAGAAAATTGTTATCATAATATGGAGCGTGAATAAACACTCTAGAAATAATCTATACTAATATTATAAAACTGAAGAGGTGTTTGTTTGGTTGAACGCGCTAATCTCAGGAACTACGGGTACGAATTGTAAAGTCGATTAAATTTTTTCAAATCAATTCGAACGTTAGTGTAGGATAACCCATTTATCAAGGTAGGCTATAAGCTATATAACATTATGCTACGACCAACAGGAGCGGAGCATCAATGAAAAATGTAGCAAACACGGGGAAAATTTTCTTATGTGATGCAGATAAAGTTGCGCGGGTTAGCTAGTTATACATGAAGACTAACAAATATTTACATAGAATCGTACCTAATGTAATGTAACACAAGGGTATAGGTTACGGAACGTCGAACAAATGTGCTATTAGGACATTAGGACTGCGCCGAGCGTAAGATAGATAATGACAGAGCTCGTGCGGCGCATATTCAAATCGGCGCGCGGCCACTATAGTAAAATTGTATGGAGGATTTGAAGTGCTTTTTTGATAAATATGTATCTTTATTGTCAACCAATAACTTAAATATTTGGGACGGACAAATTGTTATATAACTATTTATGTTTCGTTTAAGCTGTAAAAAAGGATAGATTTCTACTGTTGTAATCTAAAAACCACATAACACGAGCTTACGTTTTTTCAAATTTACGTAATTTTGTAGGCAAAAATAATTATTTTAATTAATTTAATAATTGAAAATAATTTATTATTTTAAGTATTTTACACGGAGTAATTGTAAACACATTCATTGTTATGGTAAATTTATATTTTATATTTGTATTAAACAAAAAGTGTTGATTTTATTCACTTAACTGTGACCGCCTGTTTTGGCACATTTCGCTCGGCGCAGTCTTAAACTACTTTTTTTTGTTCGATGCCTTTGCACGAAATTTATATTAGAATAATATTTAGTAGTTATGACGTCACGGAATTTAAATTAGTATAGGTTATGACAGCCTTTTTAGTCCTGTAGCACACTGCCTTTACGTTTACAGCCAATCATTCTTACGATTGGCAGTAAAGTTTAAGTATCATTGGATTTTTGTGAGAAAAATCTCAGACTGAGGAAGTCTAGCTGGCAGAGGCACCGTAGACATAAATTTGCTTACGTGTTTTTAAATTTCGTAGAGCATGAATATATGAGAAAATATGAGATATGAGAGAACTACAACTCTTTAAACTTTTCCTGGTACATGCTTAATGCCACAACCAGTTGTGATGTTTATGGCTCTTTATTATTTACAAACTCGAGCTAGGACTCGGTCTTAAATAATGATAAAATATCGACTATTTTATCATTATTTTGGTAGCTTGCAAAGCTGTTAGACTGCTGCTAAAACTGCTGCTGCTTCTCATTTTTACCACTTGCAAAACGCAGACTTTTATAATAGAACGATTACGAGGAAATCGTAGTTTTTTTTATTATTCTAGCCCTTTTTAGTAAAACTCAGTAGGTACTTTAATTAAGACGCATTAACGAACATACTTTTTGAATGACCCGGCCTCTTTTATAAGGTATAGCAGATAAGAAGGATATACACGGTATAAAGCTGTACACGTGTCACAACTTGTACCTGTGTGTACATGGCCAGAAAAGACGCAGGCAGACTGCAAGAAAATAGTACTTGGATTTTGAATAGCTAAATAAATAATCAGCCAACTATTTTATTCCAAATATCATATTATGATTAAGATTTGCCAGATAAAGTCTTATTAACGCTTATTTAAAAAGTTTTCATTCCTATTTTACCCCTGGCGAGTTGGACCGACGACCTTAAAAAGGTAGACTGGATGCGGCAGGCAGCAGACCTTTTGTGGCGTCAGATGGGAAAGGCCTATGTCCAGCAGTAGACTGCAACGGGCTGATTGCTTAATTTATTTATTGAGTTTTCTTACAAAGGAAATTTGATACCACATCCAGATTTACTAAAGCATAAATATTTTTTTTATTTAGATTTGTTTTTTAAATATTCCCTTAGGCGTATTCTTATTTCAAAATACTTTTTTAGTGAAACGTTCAGTCAAATAAAAAAGCGAGTGAGCCTTGAGGACGACCATGTGTTGTGATACATTTAGACGAATGGTCACCCTAATTAGTTAATTTATCAAGTCTTGGAATGCTTAACATAATTAAAAATCTATTGTGTCTGGCCGCCGGTGAGCCGCTGCGAGTCAGCAGGTTAATGTGATTATTGCATGTTTAATTTACGTTTAATTTTTGCATATAAACTGGTATAATAAACACTTACCTTTGAAAGACGTCATGTTTTGTGAGTCCGCCGTCGCACTCAGTTATCATTGATCAGTCGCGTGCACTCGCGTCTTGACATCAATGACGCAGGACCTAGACGTTCTGTGAGTTTACCTGTAAACAATACATATGTTCGTTAAACTAGGTATTGTATACAAAACAATCTTGATTAGCAACAGTTATTGGTGCTAAGTCGCACATTAAAATATATTTTGTAAATTTAGACTGCTCGGTTGGCGTAGTTAGTCACTACGCTATCAACGCTCTCCTAGTGTAAATAGTCACACGGGATAAAAAATTGTGTGATCCACAAATGGTGTTCCAAGTCTGGGTGTTTGTGTCCGATATTTGAATGCTTGTAAAGTTCCCCGCGACACAGGATTTATACGATGGATAGGATGGTAAGTACAGCTCTTATGATTTGTAAACAAAAACTTGGCGATTAAAAAGAGTGACCATGAGTTTCTTGCCCGTTCTTCTCATGAGCTTGCTTTGCTGAACGTGGCAGTAAATGTAAATTCGCAGAAAAAATTTGTGTAACTTTGACATTCATAAGTATTACCTTGTAACCTAATGTGAATAAATTTATTTTGAATTATTTTTTAGTGGTACAACGTCATTTATCAAGGCAATATCCAAAGTACGTAAACAATCTGTACGGCAATTTAAGTTCTTTACATATAATATTTCTGCCATGAGTGCAACTGCAAAACAAATCGATTTGGTTAATGGTTAAGTTGTCCTGGAGTTGTCTTGTTGTCAAAGACAAATAAGTAAAAAGAAAGATGTTTTATAGTGACAAGTAGGTATTCTTTTTTGTCTGAACTATAACAATAGTGTCGAAATACTGCTAGCATATTACTACTACGTAAAAGTTTCAGTTAGGTACAATGTATATAAGTAAAACTTTACTTTTTGGTATTTATTTATTATTTAATTCAGTTTTATAAAAATAAATAACCAAAAACAGTAAAGGGTTATGGAAAGTAACTTGACAAATTAAAGACGGTCAACTTACAAAATATATAATTATAAAATAAATCATATTATGCAACATAAGATTACAGGCGAAATTTCGAATACATTGTGCTTCTACATAATTAAATTACATAGCGGACTTTAGACTATTTGATCCTTAGCGAACTCATAAAAACTATTTAGGAAGGTAGAAGGGCAAAAAGCCCGCCAAAACTGACAGATGTCAATCAGCGCGCGCTTTAATATTCGTAATGACTTAGCAGTGGTCGAGGAAGTTAGTTATTCTGTCTAACTTTGGAAGATAAAATAATTTTTACTTCATAATTTTATCTTCCAAAAGTCAATGATTTAAAAGCTGGCTAAATATGATTAATTTGAAAGTGAAGAACAGTCATAAAGCTATTATTATTATTATTTGATTTTGGTACCTTACGGCTGAAATTGCAAAATATGTTGATATAATCTTCAATAAGAATGTGCCAATAACAAGCTTATATATATTATGGAAAGATGGTAAGTGGTACCACTTCATTTATTCAAATAATATCCAAAGTACGTAAAAATCTGTACGGCAATTTAAGTTCTTCACATAGAATATTTCTGACATGAGTGCAACTGCAAAACAAATGGTGGTTAATGGTTAAGTGTGTTGAATAATCTAAAAACTCTTGGTAAGTATTGAAATTAAAGAACTTTTTACGGGTTTTATCGCAATGTTTATTTTTTATAAAACATTATTAAACATAATTTTGAAACCTTTAGTTTAGGTCTCCCCATGAACATGGGGCAGCTGCTGTAAAGCACCCGAAACTTTAAGGAAAGTGTTTACACTTAAATCTAAATTGATTTTATAATTAAAATAGCTTAAATAGAAGTAAAATGTAGCTAGTAGTAGTGTTTTAAAGTTTCAAAATTATATTTTAGTTGTGTTTTATAAAAAATAAACTATGCGATAAAATCCGTATAAACTTCTCTAATTTCAATCAAATATATGTTATAACGTAACACTTCCGGCCTCACATATACTGCTAGTTCGGTTACATCTTAACCACTATATGTACATTAAAACCTATTATCGTTTTATAATTTAATTAATAATTTTGTAATCAATAATCTAAATAGTTATTTCATATTTCTTTATACTTAATTATATTTATTAGCTTGGCGCCTTTCGCTTGTCAGCTTCCGGCGCGATTAATAAATAGTACGTATTGTTAGGTACTGATCTCTATACTTTTTTTACACTATGTAGAATAATCAATCCTATAATCATTTTGTTTTACTGTGTATAATATAATGATAAAGCTATTAGATTCTTACTGATTTTGTCACACCGGCGCATCTGCTTCCGGTGTAATAAATCCTTAATGTTACATAATCCTGTATTATTAAATAATAATTCAATATATAATATATTTAATATATATAATAATAATCATCAGAATAATTAAGATAAACAACGTTTAATATTATCTATTGAGTTTGTGAATTTAGTATTAAATTAGGTCAAATGTTTGTATAAATACCGGCGGTTAGAATGTTTTGGGGCATTCATATTCTAACCGTTGAAACGTGTATTCAAGATAATATAAGTGCTTTTCTGTACAACTTGTGTCTTCATTGTCGCCGCCACCCTGACTATTCACCTTTTTACATATAACATTCGCGTAAACGTAAGACAATCTTGGTAAGTAGTTGTATCTATTATTACTATAGCAGAATGGAATATCTAGTATATTTTTGGAACTCAATCTTCTGGTAGAAATATTAAGATTAATATTATTGAGACGTTCAGGACAATCTAAACTAACTAACTAACTCTTTGAAGAGTCAAAAGATGAAGTTTACTGCATTGTAGATCGTAATCAATTATTATAGTGTTTGAGTTAATACTTGCACCCATCTGTCATACAATTAAACAATCTAAACGAATTTTAGTTTATGACAAATTAGATTGAAACGTTAGTAATGTAGATTACATTGCCTACATCGTTTATTTTTTATTATTAAAATACTTGTGCGTATATAATCCAATGTTAACTAAGGTGTATAATTCGAAATATTAGGGGGAAAGCTACGGGTGCGTGGAATTGCCTCTGACATGTGTCGTCACAAGCAATGTTTTCAAAATGTGTTTCACATTGCTTTTTTACATATTACGTAAGTAATGGCTGCGTATTTAGTTTCGGTATATAAAAATAATGTAAACTTTTAAGTAGAACAAAAGTAGTCCTAGTCAAACTTCTTTTAAACGTAGCCGCTAAAATTGTGATGAGATTGGCGATCAAATGGCATTTGAGTCTTTAAGTGACATAAATACCTATTAACATTGATTTATATATTAGAATACTACCTTGTGCACGCGGTTTCGTTCGCATAAACTTAGAGTAGGTAAGGCTAGTAAAAGTACTTTAAAAAATATATATAGCCTAATAAATAAATAAATGTTATTCGGTTATAATAATATTGTCTTCTATTTACGCGAATATTATTCATTGAAATTAAACTGCTATATACGGATTTTATCGCGTTGTTTATTTGACACTTTATTACAAAATTTTGAAAATTGTTACACTTCTACTACTATTAAACTTTACTAATTTTTAAGCTAATTAAATTATTATTAAACTATTTAGATTTAATTTATTTTTACACTTTCTCCGACGTTTCGGTTGCTTTTCAGCAGCCATGGTCACGGGGACCATGGCTGCTGAAAAGCAACCGAAACGTCGGGGAAAGTGTAAAAATAAATTAAATCTAAATAGTTTAATAATAATTTAATTAGCTTAAAAATTAGTAAAGTTTAATAGTAGTAGAAGTGTCAAATAAACAACGCGATAAAATCCGTATATAGCAGTTTAATTTCAACGGTTATAATAAATCTTTCTGATAGTGAAAGAATTTTAAAATCGGTTGAGTAGTTTTTAAGTTAAATCCTTACAAACAAATAAACAATCAAATCTTTCCTCTTAGCAGCTTTACCAAAGATTTGAAGCATAGATTGTTACATTTCACATTTCTGGATTGTTGCCATCCGACACACAATACTAGCATGACATCTGAATTAAATATATAGAATTATCAAATTCACTGATTTTGAAAATTGTACACTACGGTTTTCATCATGTAAATGTAATGTGTGAGTTCACTCTTCTTAGCGTGAACACTTCGTAACGTGATCTCAGTATGATTAAAGGACATCTCATTTAAATCTATAAACTTTTTTCTTTGACTTTTCGCTCGATCAAATATAAATGATATTGCACAGGTCATAAAATATAATTACCTGCAATCAAAGCCCTACTAATCATGGTTTCCATTCGATTGGTTTCACATACAAAACTGACCGTAAGTACAAATTACTATGGATGACCTCGATGGCGTAGTTGTTAATGTAACCGACTGCCTCGCCTGAGGTCGCGGGTTCGATCCCCGCACAAGTCAAACATTTGTGTGCATGAACATGGATGTTTGTCTTGGGCTGGGTATTTCTATGTATATATTTACAAAATAAATTATATATATGAATGTTTATCCATTGTCTAGTACCCATAGTACAAGCGCTGATTAGTTTGGGCTAGATGGTGTTGTGTGTATGTTGTAGAATATACTATTATATTATATTATATATTACTATCTAATTTGTGCCTTAAGTTCCTTTAGAGGATTGTTTATATAACAAAAAACAGTTAGTGCGATCATTTTAGGTATTTATGAACCTCATTCATCAGTCTGCTTGCGACCATAGCTAGTGCAAGCTGGCCGAAACATCTTGTCTTTCAAAAAGGTATCTATGAAAAATCACTATCATTTCACCGCTGTTTCGAATACGTTTAAAATTACTGCTAATTTCACTCCAGTGGCTCATAGCATGATGTTATATAGCCAATGTAGCTTTTGGATAAAGAACCTTTCTAATCTATACTAATATTATAAAGCTGAAGAGTTTGTTTACTTACACGCGCTAATCTCAGGAACTAACGGTTAGATTTGAAAAATTATTTTAATTTTGAATAGTTTCTTTATCGAGGAAGGCTATAGGCTATATAACATCACGCTTCGACCCACAGGAGCGGTGCAGTAACGATAAATGCGGGTGAAACGCGGGAACATCTAGTGGTGTAATAATGTTTAAAATCAGTCCTGAAGTTTTTTAATTTATTCATTATTAGCATTTGCTCTCAGTTTCACTCGCGTGAAAGTAGGTTCGGTTAGGTGAAACAGTACTTTAAAAAAAATATATAGTGTATGTTACGGCGTGATAATGAAGCTTTCTTATGAAGAAAGAATTTTTTAAATTGGTTGGTTTGATTTTAAGTTAAATCATCACAAACAAAAAATCAAAGCCAAAAAATCAAATAATATATGTTTATAGAATCACAAATACAAATATTTTTCTTTATAATATTGGTATAGATGCAACTTGAAAGTATTAAGCCTCTTACTGATGTCAATAACCTCCGTCTAACTAAATATCGCTAACATGTCTTCAAAATAGTTTGATATTCATTTGGATATTGGAAAAATCCAATTAGGTGAAACACCTGGTTGATTCTTATGAATCTAGATTTGGAAATAAAAGAATTCAGCTGATTGAAGTTCTACTTGGAAAGTAACATTATTACAAATTACATCCAGATTCATGACTGGTCTGTGAATACATAATGGTAAGAATCAGATGAAATGTAATTGTGTTTCTTTTACAAACATATGTATCATCCATTTGCATACATACATAATACCTATATTCACAAAGAGATATGTATTGCATTCACATTTCGCCAGCCATTTTATATCCCACGAAATAGGGGCGAGCCTAATGTCGCCTGGGACACAGGCCCGATTTCGTGCCGTCACTGACAATAGCTTGACAAAAAATCTGAAACATGGCATCGAACCCGCGGCTACAAAGGCACAGTGACTAGTGTGCCTCTAAGTTCGCTGGTTTACTACACTGGTATTCGCTACCGCTGCGCCGGCCGTTCCATCAATTTATGTTCTCATGTTGTATTATAATTATAATTTTTTGAGGGTAAAACAACATAAGATATAAGCTTTATTACATTAATTTTAACCTGTCAAATCTTATATTACCAAACATCATTAAAAAAATATTGTGGCTGGCCAATGGTGCAGCGGCGCGCGGCGGTGCGAATTAATAGGTTATTAGATGTGAATTCATGAATCAGCTATACCTAGGTATGTAATATAATCTATATATAAATAGACAAAGACAAGACAGGACAGTACTTTTTCTACTCTCGTTTACAACTGCTACTCTTTTATTTATTTTTTGTAGTAGCCATATTAACTAAGTGTTATAGATTGAAATTAAACTACATACTATATACGGATTTTATCGCGCTGTTTATTTTACACTTTATTACATAATTTTGTACCACCAAGAATGTACCACCAGCTTGGGATCCAGTAATTCAAATAGTCAAACCCAAGAAGAAGCAAACCACAGCTAGACTTCATCATACTCTGAGCTCATTCTGCGTAAATAGAAACACCAATGATTAAATTATGTTCGGGTACTTTGAAATAACGACACTGGAACAGTGAGACAACTACCATCTTAGTCTCCCCGTGACCATGGCTGCTGAAAAGCAACCGAAACGTCGGGGAAAGTGTTAACTTAAATATAAATAGATTTAATAATTTAATTAGCTAAAAATGAATAAAGTTTAATAGTATCTAATAGTAGTGTAACAGTTTTAAAATTATGTAATAAAGTGTAAAATAAACAACGTCATAAAATCCGTATATAGTAGTTTAATTTTAATGAATAACATTCGCGTAAACAAAAGACAATATTAAGTGTTATAGATAAAAATAAAATACTTATTTTTTATTTAAATAGGCAAAGACAAAACAGCTCAGTACCTTTTTGGTATATTTTTTTAAAATACAAATTTCGCAATATTATTTGTATCTGTGTCGCAGGGGACTTTATCTTATCTTATTTTGGGGGCCAATCAGTGTAGACCAGCGACATTTCGACCCAGTGGGATCTTTTGTGTCGGCCCCGAGATCTATCCCTGAGCTATCTCCCTATGAATGTACTGCATCAGTCGCAGCGTGCACTTCAGAGGGAGAAGCCTGAAGTCTTTAGGGTTCGGATATGCCAATCCCATCAGACCCATCCTTAGTCCATCCGCAGGGGACTTTACTGACATTAAAACAACAGACCCATAGAATTTGTCCCGTGTGGAATGTCTAACACAACACTCGGCGCGGCAGCAGTAGCAAGGAAACCACTTAAACTACTACGCCATACGTGCAGTCAGTTCCTTTTTATTTGTAAACCGATTCTCAGTATTTATATATGTATATATTCCCTCAAATATTCAATAATAATTTCGGTTGAATTTTGACGACTAGGCGGATACTAGTTTTTATAGATCGGTATAGCTGTTTCATCAGTTGAGAACTGTGATGTCGATAATCAATCCCGTCTTATTCAACCCGATCGTGGCTTTTAGAGAGATGGATAATCATTAAACCAGAGAGCTGCAGTTGCTTTAACCAGTTGATCTAAACATATATTCATAATAGTATTTATATTGCATCGGTGACTATAGACTGCCTTGGTGGAGTAGCGATAATTAGCGACATGCATGAGTTCTCGTATTAGATTCCTTTTTAAATTTTTAATCGTTGATTTTATAAAGGAACGATAGCCTGGCGGAAGGCCGTTAGACTGCAACGCAGAGGTTTCTAGTTCGATCCCAGACATGCATATTTGTTTTTCGAAGTTGTGTGCGTATTAAATAGTTAATTATCGCTCGCTTCAACGGTGAAGGAAAACATCGTGAGGAAACCTGCATGTCTAAGAGTTCTCCATAATGTTTTAAAGATATGTGAAGTCTGCCAACCCGCACTGGGCCAGAGTGATGGACTATGCTTAATCCTTCTCACTTCTGTATCACTGCTGGGACGCGGGCCTCTTTTCAGTAGAAGAAACCCGTCCCCAGCAGTGGAACAGTTTAATACAGGGCTAATAGTATTATTATACTATACTTTTCATCATAAGTCGAAAACCACGCAGCGATGAAAAAAGTTAATACACATTGCATAACGATCAAGTAAACCATCCCATACGTTATCTCATTTAATCGTGTAAGTCTACCTATTTTATAAAAGCATAGTAATATACATATATCTTGTGTTTTTTTTTACAGACTGGCGTGTAGTGTGTAAGTATAGTGTGTAATTTTACACACCTTATAATATCTTGTTTCAGCATTTGTACGTATTTGGGTTATGGTAATATTTTATATTTTTGGTGACACTAATAAATGGCAACCTAAACTGGCTTGACGTGTTTTCTTTCTCTAGAACCTTGGACCGTGTCTCTATACCAAGACACACACAGGCGACGTAAAGGTATTTTGCCTGTTCTGGATCTCAAATCAAATCATCAACAGTATACATCAAATCTCATCAACTATTATCCTATTTGCAAGCATATACATACCAACAAAAACCAAATAAATATGTACTAACTATCATGTTTAAGAGCTTAGCAAATCCTAAAGAAACCTTTCTCTCAATTCAAAAGCAGAAGAAACAAATATAACAAAACAAACATATAATTTCACAAGATGTAAAACATTTTCTATTAAAACAGAATACTTATTCTGTTAACATAAAACATCAAAAAAATATTGAGTACAAAATACAGTTATATAAAAGCGTCCGTGTTGTGTTTGGCGAGTGGCGGCCTTCTCATTTCCTGAGTCGGCGTCGAAGCCTGTTTCACTACAACTGACGAAAACGAAATTCTTTGATATCGTTGAATATCATTTTATTATTACTTTTCGGTAAAGGAAAATATCAAACTAGCCGGCTACAAGTCATATTTTAAATTAAATAAATTGTTTATTGACATAAGATTGTTACAATTTCGTAGCTAGGTGTGTTACGGGAATCAGTGTATTCTTCTATATTATTATGCTGCTTACATTTATGTCTGTAATACTTCTGGTTTTAAAGAGTAATATACAATATTATAAGATCACCGGGTACACGTGTTTTTGGGTGTGTTTTTTTTTATTTGTGTATATATTTTTTCGTAACAAGTTATATTAAATTCCATTTTGCTGCATCAAATACACGTAATTACTTTAACATTTATTATTTTAGTATAAAAAACTTAGTAGCTAAAATTTATTTTTTGATTTAGCACTCGCATGAGTGCTACGAAACATACGCTTGAAGTGAATGCTTTCATCAGAGCGCCATGAAACAAACTCTCCAAGCGCATGAAATGTGTCATACTGTCCTTGTCATTTATGTCCGATGCTTTACGTTTACCCTTGCCACGCTGACCATCAGGTCAGCGCATATTCCTTGGCGAATACTTTCATAACCATCAGGTTATGAAAGCATTCGTCAAGGAATATGCTGAGCGCAGCAAGGGTGAACGTGGAAAGTCAAATACTAATGTATAATTAAATGCACCGCATTGAACATACATTTCATAGGCCAATGGGAAGATGGCATAAAAACACACGGCTCACTTGATGATTAAAAATTACTATATTGAATAGTATATGTAACAACTTTAAGAACATGAAACATTCAAGCTAGTCACATTTTCCTGTATTTTTTTATACAGGCAAGACAAATGCGATTTATATGTAATTTTATACTATTCCCCATTCCACAACTAATTTATTTATTTATTTATTGTATAGAACAATATAAGCTTACAGTTACAAACCAAATCGCTTATATGTTAAGTGAAGCTATACAATTCTAAAACTATCTTAGAAAATACAAAATAGAATTTGAACATTTAAAACAGATTACAAATTATACAGGACATTACACAATTATATTAATTATTAATTATTTAGATGTCATGTTTAGGAATAGAAATATTGAATTGGATAATTCACCTAATTTATCATAAAATATGTCAGCATTAGGAACAGCTTGTAAAAACTTATTAATTAATTGAATTGCTCTAGCCGTTGGACTATTACTACACAAATTTAATCGCCATGATGGTGGGCAAGTAAGTAGTGGATGTTGTCTCCGTCCAGCACCACGTATATAACTATCGGGTACGTAAAAGTGCAAAGATTCCCGTACCGAGGGATTGTCAACCCTATTTACCAGCAGTAAACAATAGTGTAAAATATGCATGTAGTCACGTCTCAGCTGCAAGGTATCAAGACCAACCATCCCTGACACAAACATGGAAGGATACAAAAATGGATAGTATCCATAAGTCCTTTTGTATAAAAACCGTGCAAATTTGCGCTGGACTCTTTCTACCATAAGAGTATAAAGCTTTTCGTGTGAGTTCCATATGGCAGCATTATACTCCAATTTACTTCGAACGTACGCGTTATACAACATTTTGATGACTGCGATGTTACTAAATTCATACGAGGTTCTTATTACGAATCCTAGAGATTTATTAGCGCTTTTAGATACGTGCATGATGTGCTCATGAAATGTCATTTGGCTATCAAATATTAGTCCAAGATCTTTTATTGTGGTCACACGCTCGAGTGAGGATCCTCCAAGTTTGTAGGTAGTATTAGTTGGAGTTCGAGCCCTGGTAAAGGTTATAGTTTTACACTTAGAGTTATTGAAGCACAGTTTATTTCTTGAATTATTATTTTAATTATTAATATTATTATTATTAATTAATCCTGATTATAATTGCGTCCCCTCTTCACCAAATAACAGACCATGAAAATGAAGGCCGTAGTATTATTGTTAGCTCATCAGTTTTATACCTAAATAATAATGATATAATAATGCTGTTTGAATTCGCATATTTCTGGAACTACCACTTGTATTTGAACATTATTTTTGTATTTGATATGTTAATTCTTAAGGAAGATTATAGACAGGATATATTATATCACGCCACGGGAACATATCAGTAAGCATAGTGAGTCAAACCGCGTACATAGGTATACACAAGACAGGTAGTATTTTTATATTTTAACTTTTCCAATGTATGCAACAAGGGACCTCTGAAGTAACAGGTTTTAAGCCTCTAAAAGTCACTCGTAAGGGTCTAAAATAATCCTACGTCACTTGTTTAATTAAACGTAATTAAAACGCGAACAAGGCGCGGCCTTTCTTAATTAAACATTAATTTGAATACCTATGCTTGAGCCGTATATGTATACGCAGTCTTAGCACAAATGCATATGTGTTGGTGAGGAACAAAAATAGAACTGAAATATGCAGGTAAAAAGCTTAGATTATTAAAAGCATACGGAGTCTTTATAAAACCGGTATTTTATTTTGTTACTAGCTGTGCCCGCGGCTTCGCTCGCATGGAAATCGGTATACAATGTCCTTTTATTTACCCCTGACTACGTGTATGCAAAGCCACACGATGATCTCTTAAAGAAACTCACATTTTTAATGTTAGTAAGAAGTATTAGAAAAGAAATTAGCTGTGCCCGCGCCTTCAATTCTTAGCTCTTCCTTTCATCTTATTCTTTAACGACTGTTACAACTGTTTGCAGCACACTGACTTTCGGTAGGTAAGTGTACTCGCAATAATTTTTACACGATTGCCCAAAAAAGGAGTGTAATGTTTTTCATGTATGTGAGTTTCTT
Source organism: Catocala fraxini (assembly GCA_930367265.1). NCBI lineage: Eukaryota > Metazoa > Arthropoda > Insecta > Lepidoptera > Erebidae > Catocala > Catocala fraxini. The sequence continues at coordinate 7,545,731 of OV884025.1, read as the reverse complement.
TATTCCACCATAACTTCTAAATGCCTGAATAAATTTGGATGTCGTTATATCATCCCGAATGACACAGGCTTTATGTTTTTTAAATATTTGTATATGTGTAATCGTTTCTGAAGCCCGGGACTCTCTGTGGCACTCTCTGTCCATCATGAGTCGAGCTGCATATTGAGAAAGCGTCTCAGAAGCGCGGGACTCTGTATGGCGTTCTCAGTCAGCCGTCAGTCGCGTTTCATATTGAGTAAATGTCTCCGAAGCGCGAGACTGCACTACATTCCAATCGAAATTTCGCGAAAATATTCTATAATAAATATTTCAGACAAAATGCTCTTTGAATTTTATTATAGTCTACATTTTGGCTAATGTACCAATTATAATACTTGTAGAGAATGAAGGTAGCAAATTTAAAGTCCTTATGCAGCATACCTATAAACTATCGACACGAGTTAGAAAGTAGGTCTACGAGTTATTCGTTAGCATGCACATGTAGACCGTAAATATTCTATCACATACACACAACACCATCTAGCCCAAACTAAGCAGAGCTTGTACTATGGGTACTAGACAATGGATAAACATACATATATACTTTTTATTTTGTAAATACATACATATGTATTATACATAGGAACATCCTGACCAAAACAAACATCCATGTTCACCACACAAATGTTTGACTTGTGCGGGAATCGAACCCGCGACCTTAGGCGTGGCAGTCGGTTACACTAATCACTACGCCATCGAGTCGTCTATATTATATAAATTTATTTTTTTATTTATAAATTTCTTGTCTAACGATCATATATCGCACATGACCATCTCAAGGTAACAATAGGCTATATAATAATGTGTTGCTTAATAAACGTATACCCAAACTACATAATATTGCTATGTGCTAATATACAATCGAATCAATTGGATGTTCCAGAATCCTAATATATACGAATTATATTGATAATTATTGGAATGCATTGGCCCTCAATTATCTATATAATAGAAATATATATAAACTTATTTACATTCGGTTATCAGCTCTCAGCAATTCTCACAGAAGAAGCAAAAGGTAATAGTTGCTAAGCTCTTTACGGGGTGCGAGAAGATTCGAATGATAAAATTGCTAACAAATCAACATTCGAATACAATTTTCTAATCATTCGAGATTTTTTCAGTTACTGCATTGCTATTGTAGATAAAAAAAGAAACATCTTGCACCATCTTCATCAACGTGAAAGAAAGCATACAAGATGTATCTCATCTCAGCCGAAAGACGTCCACTGCTGGACATAGGCCTCCCCCAAGGTTTTCCACACAGACCGGTCTTGGGCCACCCGCATAAAAACCGAGATGTATAAATATATATAATAATTACTCTACCATCAGTAGTATTGAAGTAGATTCTGAGATTAACGTATAGCTGTACATATTATACTGATTACAAAATTCAGATCTAACCAAAAGCCGACTACTAAATCATGCGATCTGTATAAGGCTTATGTGGGATTAAGTAAGTCGGCATACTTTTTAATTTTAGGGAAAGGCCTTTCTGGTTTTACTTTATTTATGTTTTATTTTTTTACTAAAAGCTGATGGAACATATTTTCCATACCAAAATGAACGTGGGAATTTTAAATTCTAATAGTAACTGTGTTCGATTTTTCAGTACTCTACTCTCTAATAAATGGTTGCTAGCCGAATTGTCCGTTCTCTAGCAGTAACAATAAAATATTTATATCAATAAATTGAAGTGAAGGACTAAACTACTACAGAGAGCTCTACACGAATTTTCAAAATGTTTATCAACTCTTGTCCCAACGTACCAGATGATATTCAACAGCCATGTATCACAAAAATGTTAGCTGTATCTATATTTGAAACAATGGAGTTATGCAATTTTAACCTTAATTTAAGAGATGTGGAGACTAGAGAAACAAAAAATGGCGATATTAAAACTCAGCTAGAAAATGATAATAAACGAGAGCATCAACGTGAATATGCCAGTTGAAACCTTCATAGACCATAATTTTTAAGACATTTATTTTTTCTAAATTAATAACGAATTAACTTGTTAAGAGCTTGTACTACCAACTCCAGATAGCATTTATCTATAAGATAAAAGTCTCGCCATCTCTCTTCTGTAACCTAACATGAGTGAGACAGCATGCGATTTATCTTTCGGATAACTTTTACTTGTTAGTTGTAGGAGTGGCCATAAGAGTTGTGTAATAAAAGCACTAAACGATCATTATTTTTAACGGTTCATATAAAATATTATTTCCATCACACACACACATATATAGATTTATGCCGAATACTTATCACACGTGGATATTACAAATAATAATTATTATTATTATTTTGTTACACACTTTGTAGTACAGCCAATATAACTCTCATGTTACACCACCTACAATACAAAGCGGATTGTAAGAGAATAGCTCTACGAACAATTCTAAGACAAACGTACCGAGATCGACTTACAAGACCAACCCCTGTTCATTACAGCTATAATGGAAGCCGAAACCACTAAATACGTCTTGCAATATGTTGCTAATCCAACTTAAATCCACGACAGCTTCAACCAATTTATGCTGCCTTAGTACATATTATTTACTTGGATAAGTATCTGGCGATGTTCCATTTGTTATCAGTATCTTCGATTGAATAAGTTTGGCTATTGAAATTATAATAATGATAGTATATGGAGCGAGTACTGATATGCATTATTGCATCTGAAAGATGTTCAATCATAGCTGTGATTGAATATCGTCATTGAAATTGATTGTTGTGTTTCAATCATACATCACAATGTCTACTTTGCTTGGTCAAAAATGCAGCGTACGTATTATGTAAGGAGTTGATAATCCATCCGAATGCAATGTTTCACATCGCTACGAGTAAATTACTATAATTTGTTACATTATGTAAGCTTCACGAATTGTTTTATAAAAGTACATAAACCGAAGTTTTAGCTACCAGTTTTTAGTTACTAGGGAAAACAATAAAATATAGTGCATTACAAATTAAACTGTAAACAGTTTTATAATATAAAGTCTTTATAAATAGAAAATTATGGCTGATATAGAATAAACAATGCCGCTTGTGTCAGGGTGCCAGTTTACATGCAGCTAAGCCGCCGTTCACCACGCTAGGATGACACGTTCATGACTAAGGACCCAAGTTTGCAATTAGTTAAGCAAACCATTAAAATGCAAATAATTACAAATAAAACCGAAACCGAATAAAACCGTATTCTTAATTCATCAGGCTTTCTTAGTTATAATGTTGGCTTTGAAATATTGTAGGACGCAGTAAAGTTATATGAGAAAATATCTCTCGGGTTGCTCGCCCTCGGTCTTGTCCATCATCATAAGTTAACCAAGAGCCATTCTGGGCACAATAATAACGTGGTTTAGAAGCTTAAAAATTGCAGGAACTAGGAATGAGAGAATATAAAGTAACATGTATAGTAGACTGGCGTTTGACAAAGTGGTATGAGAGAACCAGTGTGATGTCCCACTAATACAAAAGAGAGATCTTTTAACCATTCAAATAGGCTGCATGATCATGTTTGGCCGCAACCCAACGAATGATTTCAGAAACGTGTATATATATAGTGTTCGTATAGAAAACTTTGCTAGTGCGATTCTGGATCTTTCGTATGTTGTATGGAGTATTGTGTAATTAAGCACAGTGCCATCTTCTGCCGAAAACAGTAATCAATTCACATACACAGAATCCGCCACAGTGGCACATCAAAAAAGAAAACGTAACGCCTGAAAATCTTCATTATTAATGTTTTGACTGGTCAAATATATAAGACATTAAGTTTTATCAAGTTTTAAAATCCAGATGTCTGTCTAAACTAATGAATATTCGCTTCGCTTCTAAGTTGTTCGAGTGGAAACTCGATAACTGAAAATCGTAGTTCCAGTATTAGTAAATACCCGTCCTCTAATATCAATTCGTATCAGTAATCCTCTGTTGGGCTAGTGAACAAGATATGTCTTATTCGGTGAGCCGATGGAAAATCCTATGATGTGCCATACGAATATAATTGTGTATTGTATTACTATGTAAATTATTCAGTAGTAATTTGCTCGGTTCGTTGAGCGTAAGCCCGATACTCCCGGAATCGTGTGTGACTTTGACTGTTGTTGTATTTCCTTAGAAACAAGATAATTGCCAAAAATCCGTCAACGAAGTCAACCGTCGTTTCGTAGAATTAAAGCAATAATAAATAGTTCCAAGTAACGGGTCAAAGTTACAACGATTAGAGATTTTGAGAGGACTTTTCTTGAATATGCATTGCCTTGAGCTAAAAGAAAAGTTATTTTATAGTAGTTCGATATCAAGTCCTAAGTCTAGTTTGATATCCCGATTTGCGGTCGAGTGGTTGATTTATTTCTACTAATACCCTTCTTGAAGTTAAATTAAATGATTTACTTTACACACTAGTTTAATATTTAAAGTTAATTGTACATATGTGTGTAATTACAAACAAAATTTTAAGATAAATAGGAATGTATTTTTTGTTTATTCTTGGCCTCTTAGGGGGCGGTGGTTTATCGACATAATATGATATATATATATATGATAAGCCTTAGTCTACTATCCAGGTGCACTGTGCAAAACGGGACGAAAATAAGTAAGCACGGTTGGCAGATTTCACTGATTTGAAATTATAACTTTAATAATACTACCATTGACTAAGACTGCAAACAGTCTGACAGTCTTAACGCTGGGCTGTCGCTATGGATACATAAATACAAAACTCTAACTCAATGTATACATATTATCAAAGAAAGTCCCCCGACGCATCTGCCTGTCTCTTCGTAGTAAACTCGAAAACTACTGAACGGATTCTCATGCGGTTTGGACTAATACACAGAGTGATTCATGAGGAAGGTTTAGGTGTATAAGTTGTTAAGGTTTTGTACTACCCATGCGAAGCCGGGGCGGATAACTAGTTTTGAAATAAAATAAAGGAATTGATAAAAGTGCTATTATTTAATTTGAGTTTTGTTTAATATGACACGCTACATTGACATAGTGCTTTTTTCTTGTTGGTAGTATGGAATAATTTTGAGGTTGTATTTTTCCATGTCACCTTTGTTTTGCTGGCCGTTTACATACGTAATTTAAAAACAATGTTGTCTATTTTTATTATTTTCCCGCCAGTCATACTGATTTTTAATATCTGCTTTTTTTTGGTTTTTATATATTCAACCATAAAAACGTATTGATTGTCTGATTGACATAAACATGTGATACTGTGTTCCACCATGTTAATATTGAATTATAAGTCACTGTAGCTCAAAGCCAATAAGAGCATCCATCAGGGATTTACGCCGGCTATTTTCCAAATAAAATCTATGCGCGCAATGTCACACCAAATAGAAATATACCGAAACAAGCCGCAAACAATTCGGGCGCTTAAAAAAAGTACTGTTTGCACCGAAAATTTATATTCGCTGCAATAAAACTGATTTACGAGCAGTATCGCAAACAATACAGGTACTGGCAACTGATAAATCGCACAATTGATGAATAAATCAATAAATATTTATTTGCAATTATTGTCCCTGCGCTACTGTTATTTGAGATATTTGATATCAATTTTTACTCAGCTTTCATCTGACAAAACAAAACTTTAATAATACGTTTTCTTGAAGTAGCATTTATTAAAGAAATTATTGTTGCATATCTGTTGCTATAATACCTATTTGTTTGGCCGTATTAGAATAGCAGAATAATGGCCCTAATGTAATAAACATAACATAATGTGGTACATTGCATAGCCTTGAGAAACTTTGACTATTTTTCATTCCGCATTAGACATTCTTCCAGGAAAACTAAAAGATCATGCACAATTTTTTAAAATTCATTTCATATGTCTTATTATTCATGACACATTGGCAACAAAATATCCTTAAACGAAAGCTTTAGTATTTTTCCGCGAACCTAAAAGGGTATATGACAATCAATAATTGTTAAATTCATAATAATAATTATTTATTATAACAAGCTACTATATACGGATTTTATCGTGTTGTTTATTTGACACTTTATTACATAATTTTGAAAATTGTTACACTACTACTACTATTAAACTTTACTAATTTTTGTTTTTTTTAATTAGTCAAGTTTCTTAGTAGTAGTAGTGTAACAATTTTTAAAATTATGTAATAAAGTGTCAAATAAACAACGCGATAAAATCCGTATATAGTAGTTTAATTTCAATGAATAATATTCGCGTAAACAGAAGACAATATTATATTATAACAAGGTCTTTGATTATTTTATTAGCATCGACATATCTCAGTACATCCTAGAAAAGCCCCTTAATTGTTCTCAGAGCTCTATCAAAATAGAACACCACCAAAGTCTCCAAACACTTAAATATTAAAGCTACCACAAGTTGCCTGTAATAGTTGCGGTGAAACTGCTACCTTACAATTCAGCAAAGTTCGAACTAAGTACTACTTCTCAATATAACGTGTACTCTTGATATAATAATATCAGAAATTGTTGTTCGTGCTAATTGGACACTTATAAAAATACCACGTCATAAATTATCAGGTTTGTTTTTTTAAAATTATACCATAACGATCCTTACTAATATTATAAATGCGAATGTGAGTTTATTTCTCTGTTTGTTTGTTACGCTTTCACGCCCTAACTACTAACCGATCATCATGAAATTTCGCATACACGTTATATCAATACTAATTATACATAGGTAGACACTATCTTAAGGTATTTTATTTTGCTATATGTCAAAATATATAAATACAGACTTATGAACACCCAAAATGTTGTTAAATTCCAATAAAAAACTATATTATATGCATCATATTAGTGAACAGTGATACATTATTTCTGTCATCTAATAAAATTCGTTTACGGATACCAGAACAGGCGTTTCCAATACCAAAGGTGTCAAATACTTGGGCGTTTACGACCTTTCAAAAAAGGAGTCGTAGCACCCATTTAGCAAGTAAAGATAATTGGTACCTGACTGCATTACAAGGCAATTTAGGAAACATTGCATCTCAGCAGGAATGCTACACAGATATTAGAAGCCTAGAGCCATATAACTATGAAGAAGACTATTAAAGTCTGGACCAAATTGCCATAAAACAGACGACTGGCGGTCAGAACCAGTGATCGCGAGATCCTATATATAAAATCAAGCCAAGCGTTTTAACGATTTCTGTTAGGAAATTTAAAGAAGTAGCTTAATATGTTTTTGATACGTTTAGCTTCGCAGTAACCTGGTAAGGTCGTTTTATTCAGGTTGAGTGCTTTAGGCAAATTAGTCATGTTGACTTCAAATTAGCTACCAACTTTTGGTTCCTTCTTGGGCAATAACTTCTTCTCGTGTTTACCAAATTATTCTGTTATTGGCAATCTACTGCCAGTCCCCTTTCAAAGACGTCTAAGTCAACTCATTATCTCCTTTAAAAAATATTATTTACCAGCTTTTTCCCACGGCTTTGTTCGGTCGAGAATTGCAGTTTTTTCTGGATAAAGGTGCCTTCCTTGTCCTTTTCTATACCCCTGACAACGTGTATGCGAAAGTTAATGATAATCGGTCGAGTAGTCAAGGCGTGAAAGCATAACAAACAAACAAACTCACACCCATTTATAATAGATATTAGTTAAAATTACGTAACTTAGTATTTTTATTACTCCACCATTATGTTTCTTACCGGGCACGGAATCGAACCTTATATTTGTGCGCGTCACATTGTTACAAAAGATTTATGTGTGTGTGTGTGTGTGTGTGTGTGTGTGTCTGTGTGTGTCTGTGTGTGCGTGTGTGAATTTGTTTACCTGTATACTCTCGGATAACATCTGTTTGGTTAAGTAAATTATATTCTATTGGAACGGAAAAGGGGTAACCGCACATATGATTGAGTATGTCGGTCATAAAAGGGTCTCTTAGAAATCGGAGATAGTGCTGGCATTGTAAATAACAGTAAAAACCTTTACAAGGATGTCGAGTATTCTCAGTATTTAGCAGTTACTATGTCTAGTTTTATGTGTTTAGGCTACATTTGTATCAACATACTTCAGATTTCTCAGAAAGGAGAAGATGAAGAAAGCAATTCACCTGTAAGTGGTAAGCCAAGTCGATGTTCACCACGATGGTAATACGCTCTTTACAACTCGTTTAAATTTGGAGGAGTAGTCTCAGCGATTGGATAATATTATTATTATTTCATACTCGCCAAAGTCCACGTTTCGCTGTGCCTCAGTCTGATAGGTAATCTTTAATTACTCGTTTTCCTGGGACTTCGTAATATATATTCGTAATAACATTTTTATATAGAAAAAGCAACGCTGTGTAAATTTGTTAAGTCTATCCATTGCATACTTTTTGCGTTCTTCAAAGACAAACATACGCAAGCTAAAATAAAATATTAAATAATTATGTTTAATACAATTTGTTACAATTCACCTATCGTAAATCTTATCATCGATCCATAAAATTTACATCCATGTAAATACGAACTTTAATTTTCCACAAGGGGACCTCACTTTATCTGTAGATTCACAACTCACGATAAACCAATTATAATGTTAGAAAGATGATAAACTGAAACCGTCTTTAGACTTTCGGCAAATTGAGATTTCTGCTCCAACAAACTTTTATTGCTTTTTGTAAAGAGGACTGAAAAAACAGGAGAGAATGCGGGCCGCCTTTACTTTAAACCCTTTCATTTTTCATGAAACATCATTACCGTTGACTGGCAGATTTGAAATACAATCTTTAAATGACATATTTTCGTCAGAATAACTAGTATTTTTTTAGTTGAGCATAATATCCAATTTTTCCGATGTTAATGTCACAAAGCAAGCATCTCATTTCGACACAGACAAAAAAATAAATCCTTGGGCAAACCTATCAAAACAGTTATTACTAAAGACCATTATATAATTTGAAACTACCACCTACATAGTTATCAGGTTAAAACTTTTGATTTGAAATGGTGTATTAAAAAGTTTGGGCATGGACATAATGAAATTATTAGTTTAGTAAATTTCGAAATCCGTGAACGTTTTGCCTCTCGCTAGCAACTGACGTTGTTAGCAAGGATTCATATTCTGGATCCATTATCTGGCGTTCCAACGACTTCTACAAACTACAAAATCTCTTTTACGCTTTTCTCATTATTAACTTCTTCACTACAAACTAATAGCTGGAGAGTTACATCTACTGTAGCAAACAGTCTGTTCTAGCACTAACTCTTTAGGGTTTTGTACCAACAGATTTCTAAACTACCGACCGGTCGCTGCTGAGCGGCCGTGCTCACGGCGGCCCTCCATTGGCTTCTCCTTCCCAGCGGCGGCTCTGTATATACGCGACCGCGCCCTGGTGCGAGCCCACGGGTTGGGAGCCCTCTGCGCTCACCCACAGACCGCGTAAAGTTGTAGTGGCCATTTGAGGCCAACAACTAACACACAACAAAAAAAATTGAAAATTATGCGAGCCCGTTCTGCTGTGCTGCCGTGACTAAGTTAAGTAGTTTTTCGAGCTATTGAGACCAAGTAGTAAGCCTTCAAGAACCACGTCCTGTTCTTAAGTTTAACGTAAAGTTGTTATTTAATGCCTAAAAATAAAAACCTGTTTGTTCTATACTAAGTTGTTTATGGAAATACAAATCTTTTAATTGTGTAGTATAATTTTTATTTATCTTCACTGAATAGATTCCTTGGTCAACCACGTCTCTAAAGCGTGATTGGCCAACTATAACGTTACAACTACTACGCCCATACTAGTTGTAAATCCTGTGTGACTTTGTGAAAATTTAAATAACGGACTCTAAGAATACCAAGAATCGGAACAACTTTCTGTGGATCTCAAAACTGTTTGTGGCATGGTCGATCGAAACCGTAATACTCAGCGCAGTGGTGTGTTAATCAATTAAACCACTTCGTCATCCGTGCAGACAAAATTCTTATGTTGGGATTTTGTCTGTTTATGTCATAGTTGCTTATTTCAGCAACGACTAATGCTAGCAACTTGAAATAACTATATAGTAATGTTGCCATTATTTAAAAAAACATTTTTGACTCTTGATGAATAGTATCAAAACATACTATTCCAATATTTTTTCCTTAAATCCAAATATTGCAAAGCAAGCAGTCTCAATGTATGTAAGCTTAGTATAATATTATATTATAAATAAAATAATGTCTCTAACTAGCACAGATTTTAAGAAATAAACAAGTATCGAATACTGAAAAATGTAGTAATACGATCAGTATTTAAGGTACTTGATGATGAATTGATGAATTTAACTAAGTAACTTTATCTTTTCTAACGTCATCTTGGTTATAACTCTGTCCGTGAATCCGTCTTATTTATTCCATAAAAACCTTCTTGTTGGTACTAGAATTTGTGTCGATAACTATACATACGTTATTATAAGATTGAATATTTTAATGTTTAATTAATACGCCAGCGCTCACCGCCGGGGGCCAGACACAATGGTTTCCATTCAGTCTCGATTCCAGCTATAAAATGACAAATAGAAACGTTCACGTGTATAAGATTACCGGTACTGTAAATAAGACTAAATCCATTATTATCAGCTATGTATCTATCTCTTGATAGGTTTGTTTAGAGAAATAATAAAACAAGACGAATGACATTTAGAAGCAGGGTGCAGTAACAATTTAAAAGATCTTTAATCTCGTATAACTCCAAGTAGGTCATTGGACTTAAATAAGTACGCCTTCATTAATCCATCCAAAATCCATTGTGATCACGAAATACTACCAACTTTCCCTGATTTCGTGCTTTGGCCGTTATCACTCTGGAGGGCTCAAAGCAAGTAACGAGTAAATGGTTGTTTAAATCTCTGGTTACGAAATCTTAGAAGGAAAAATTAATGAAGAAGAAGAAGGGGAAGACTCAGACGTATAATATTTGTCCAACAAGTGATGGAAAAATAGGAGTCGATTCGTATCAAGAGGCTAATAAGAAAGCAGAAGGCAGAGGTATGTGGCGATTACTCCACCGACAATAGCTACGCTCTTAAATTAAAAAAGGAAGTAGTGACAAAATACAATGCACAGTCCAAACTTCTAGACACTTGAACTTGACTTTTTGCAGAGAGATTCCTCATACAACATAGACTAATAAAACATTTTTAATTCAATCCCTAAAGGAAAATGTTTTCAAAGTTTGATATATTGATCAAGGCACAGCTCAAACTGCTGGGTCAGGGAGCTTGAAATTTTGCACAAAGATATTCTACGCAGCGGTATCATCCACTATAAAATGATGTTCCAAAATACTCTGTTTCCCCCCATCGGAGTGAAACGTTACTATGCAATATAGTCAAATTACACGCAGACCAAGTCGCAGGGAACACGCAGGGACTCGTATTAATATATGCTTGATGTTTGTTTTAGTAGAATATTTTTTGGCCTGGTATACCTTTTTGTGGCGATCATTTGTTTATCACAGGTACTCCAACGACTTATCCACCATTTACATATATCATTAGTAAGTACAACGGAATTAAATTAAAGTGTACAGTCCACAATACACAATCCTTACATAAAAAGCTTTTTCAAATTATTTTATCAACATACATAATATATTTGTACTTTTAGTTTAGTAATGCTTTTTAATAACAAAACCATGTCAATCATACGGACGCAGTGTGTTGAAACTATGAAATAAAACGAAAAAGTTTAAAGTAATTTGTTGGTGATACTATGATAATCTACTAAGGCTAAGTTTTCAGAATAAGACGTGACATTTTTACGAATTATCGTAATTGCTCTAGAACAAAAAAGATAAAATGTAAGCACGAAATTATCTCATTCAAATTCCGGACGGACCACTCGTAAATAAACTCGATATGGATTGTTATACATCTCGGTACAAGGTACCTACAGACCTGAGAACATCGATATAACACGAAGTACCTTTGTCTCCCTAATATTTCTTAAGAACTCAATATATATTGTCAAAGTTAGCACTAAATGGCCCAGATGGTGGGTGAACTTGACCTAAATTAGATGTTCAGGGGACGGTGTGTTGTCTCACTTACTCGTATGTTAATAAAAGAGATGAAGAATAAGGCCCTAAAGTGTGAGCGATTAGTAATGTGCAAGCGAAGATGAGAAGGTTTACGGGGTTCTTTTTTCATAAATAGTGGCTTTGTGTAATACGTGGCACAGTTTTGTATTGGATTGCGGAAAGAGATTGCTGTTATATTCAATAGGATTTATTCTATTATGTTATGTATGTATGTAGTCAACATAAAACAGTATGGCATTTAAGTGAAGCATAATAAGTAGAGCAGTTTAAGGTTGAAAAGTTCTGTAAATTAGCAATTCCATATTCATGATGGTAGTTATAATACAATGTCATTGCTGGAAATTACTGACTCCGTAAAATCACAATACGCCCTAGCATAGTACATATTGTATAATAATAATATCAGCCCTGTATTAAACTGTCCCACTGCTGGGCACGGGCCTCTTCTCACTGTGAGAAGGGTTAAGCCATAGTCCACCACGCTGGCCTAGTGCTGGTTGCAGACTTCACATAATAATCTTCGAGAACATTATGGAGAACTCTCAGATATGCAGGTTTCCTCACGATGTTTTCCTTCACCGTTAAAGCAAGCGATAATTAACTATTTAATACGCATATAACTTCGAAAAGTCAGAGTTGCGCGCTTTGGGTTTGACCTCGAGACCTCTGCGTGGCAGTCCAACGGTTTCCCGCTAGGCTATCGTACATATTGGGAAGCTCGATATACCACCAGCAGCAGTATCGAGAACAGGTAAGCAAAGTGACGTGCCTGACACGACAGGTTGCTTTCTTTATGATTTAGGGTTGAATTGGTCGGCAGTGAATTGTGGTTAACTTAAAAACATAAACTTGGGGCAATCAGCCAAATAAATTGTTATATAATACTACCTTTATCGACTTTGCCTGCGGTTTCACCCGCGTGTATCTAACGGACAAAATATACTATGAGATTTATGTATCTAGAATGTGGTCTATCTGTGTGCTAGGTTTCATTCAAATCTGTTTATTAGTTTATGCATGATTGAGTAATAGACATCGAAATATCTTCACATAATTTTGCATTTATAATATTGAAGATAAAAACTCTCAGACAGCTTTTTATTAATTTTGAACATATTAATGTTTTTGTGAAACAGAAATAAAAAGTCGAGAAAATCTTTTGATAAATAACGCATGTTTTTAATTAGCTTTTAATTAATTTGTGTCCATTTGAAGGTTGTCTGTCAGAAATTCCTTTTAAACAAAGCCTTATTACTACATATTATTATTTATATGTAGCAGTTCTTTCAAAGAAACCAATTAATTACTGGATATATAATTTAAATAACCAATTGTAAATAAGAAACAAGAGGCTATACACTCAGGCTATTGTAAAGTATTGATGATTTCAGACTTGTGACTATAAACGTTAATAGTGAAAACAAGCTTACTATTTTTTTATTAGCAGTCTGCACGGTGTAGCGGTTTAAGTAGTCGTCTCACCGCTGCCTTTGCGCCTAGTGTTGTGGGTTCGAACCCCATACGGGGCAAAACACCAAAACAAAACTTTGTGTGATCCACAAATGGTTGTTCCAAGTCTGGGTGTTCTTTGTGTCCGTCATTTGACTGTTTGTAAAGTCCACCGCGACACAGGAATTATCTTATGTGGGGGCCAGTCAGTGAAGACCGGCGACACTTCTACCCAGTGGGATCTTTTGTGTCGACTCTTTTCCAATAACGACTGCCATAGATGTTCATGGCAGCTGGGACCGACGGCTTAACGTGCTCTCCGAGGCACGGAGCAGGCGATAATTGTCAATCAATACGCACATAAATTCGCAAAGTCACATAACTTCCGAAAGTAAGAGGTGCGCGACGTGGGTTCGAACCCGAGACCCTCTGCATTGCAGTCTGTTGGTCTCCCCACTGAGCTATCACTGCTCTTGACACAGGAATTACTCTTAGTGCGTGAGTTGTCTTTTTAAAAGAAGGAACGAAAAGAAATGTATGTCGATATTCCGCCACAACAAAGAAATGGCTTTTCTGAAATACCAGGTAAATATTTTTCAAAACACAATGCTTCGAAGCTTTCAATGTCTAGAATTACTGTATATTTTGCTAGATTTTGCCCAAGGCTTCGCTTGTGTCGCGTAAATATAGGTTAGGTTAGTAACAGTACGAGAGAACGGAGATCTCGTCTCGTCTCATTGAGTCGGAGTGACTCCCTCTGTCATGCCGGGGTGTTACTCAGCAGTCATTGTCCGCAGACATTTCTTGCCTGCGTTGGACGCTGCTGTGTGGATCGCTGATGTAGTTTCTATTCCAGCGACTCACCCATCATTCAAGGTAGCAAGTTGGCACACCGTAGTAGGTTAATAGCACACTACACACACACACACACGCACACACACACCAACATCACACTACTCATACTTTCGTACGCACTTGCTGCAAGACGCCATGTATTCATCATATAATTTCTGTTTTGGTTTAATTTTCCTTTATTGTACATATGTATATGTTATATTATATCTTTTGAACCACGATGAAAGAGACTGGCCTCCACGACACAGGGAATCCTAGTGTGGAGACCAGTGATTTATCTATATTAGCTATGTATTTTTTATGAACAATAAAGATTATTATTATTATTATTATTATTATTATTATTATTATTATTAACACATCATAACATAACCATGAGTTCATATTGAAAGGTCGTAAACATACTTATACCATTCCCAATAAAATCATAGGATCATTTCTTTAGTTAGTCTTTTATACACAACTTTCAATATAGTTCGTTTTTTTGTGTTAATATGTCAAGTTTTAGAGAGCCAGATATAATTAAAAATATATTTTGTCCAGCCACCGGTGTGCTAGTGTGCCGCGACTCCATAGGTTAAAGTATTTATAGCTGTCTAAATTATTTTCTAAAATTATTTAGACGGCAATAAATCTACATTGGTCTTATGAATTAGTTATAATTTGTAAACATAATGTTTACTAATTATTGTCATAGTTAATTTATTCTCAACATAAAGTTATTCACAATATTAACAAAGTTTTTAGTTTACATTTTGAATTAATAAATGTTTTCCTTAATTTTTATTTTATTTTATCTGCTGGTTGTTAGGATTTTAGGTGCCATAACCTTATGGTACATTTATCTAATAACCAATACACAGATATAGCAATATATTATAGATATAACACAGATACTCACAAAGAACACCGATGCGTACCAAGGATGCTTCGCGAGGCTACTGAAATTAAGAACTACCCAAATTTCAATAGAGAAGATTATTGGAATGTAGCTTGAGATCCAGTGATGCAGACTTTATGGTACTTTGAGCTCATTATGCGTAAATAGGAGCACCAAAAATTAAATTATCCTCGAGTACTTTGGAATAACTAAACTGAAAGATAATAAGACCGCCTTCTCAGTCTTCACGAGACCATGGTTGCAGAAAAGCAACCAAAAGATCAAGGTTCATACAAATATAAATAGTTTAATAGTTCTAAATATATCTGAAAATAGTGTTTATAAAAAAAACCGTTATAAAATCCGGTAAATAGTAGTTTAAGTTCAATATTATGCAATTATTTAAAAATGAAAATTACACTTCTAACGTCATACTTTTTCACCATGAAACTTTTATAGGCTGGTTTCTTCCTTAAATCCGAGCAAAACATCATTGAATTAGTGTCTCACTTTACAGCCACGGTTCGAAATTAATTTTCTGCTAAAAGTTCAACTCGCCGACATTTTTAGTTGTACAACTTTGTGTTGCGAAGTACAAAGTTTCCTGATAACGATATTCATTAATTCATTGTACACTTTGACTTTTAATATAAACATTGCAGTCTTGCTAGCCAATAGCGCTTTATACTCTTAGACGAATTTATAAAAATATCCCTCGGGAACAGTACTTTTTTTGGATGAAAGTTACCCTGCGTTTTTTCTGTATCTCTGACAACGTGTATGCGAAATTTCATGATGATCAGTCGAGTAGTTAAGGCGTGAAAGCGTACCAAACCAAAAAAGTCACATTCACATTTATAATATTAGTATATTTTTTTATTATATTTAGGATAATATACACAATTACATGAACTTGTTGTTACCTGCAGCGATAGCTCAGTGGGGAGACCAACAGACTGCAATGCAGAGGGTCTCGGGTTCGAACCCACGTCGCGCACCTCTGACTTTCGGAAGTTATATGACTTTTCGAAATTATGTGCGTATTGATTGACAATTATCGCCTGCTCCATGCCTCGGAGAGCACGTTAAGTCGTCGGTCCCGGCTGCCATGAACATCTATGGCAGTCGTTTCTGGGCAAGTGTCAACACAAAAGATCCCACTGGGTCGAAGTGTCTCCGATCTGCACTGATTGGCTCCCACATAAGATACCTGCAGCTTCGCTATTGTAAATGCCATGGGGACGCATATCGGGAGTAAAGGTACCCTATGTCCTTTCCAGGATACAATCTACATATCTTCAAATTTTATGAAAATCGTTCCACTAGTTTTGCCAACAGAGGTGGTTACGCAATTATATTATATTGTCTTAGAACATAAGTGTTAAATCCACACAAAAACACGCTAACTATTCGCCGAAGTGGCGGTGACAGGACGTACTGTGTTTAAAAAAATCCTAACCTTTATTATATTATACATTTCTCGTGAATAGAAAAGCCGACCCCAAGTGACTTGGGAATAATAAAGGCTAGGGAGAAGATATTTCTAGTGAATCCATTTCTGGTACGAACTATGAACTTCGTTGGATAGGTAACAACTAACAATGAGAAATACTAGGGATTCCGTTGTTGTTACGTAGAACTAGCACAATGATTATTAACCAACTAGTTTGCTACCACGACACTACATGTTAGTCAAACACCGCAAACACAAAGGCAAAGATATTCTCAGAACAACTATATTGATAATACAACACATACATAATAATATGTACTAGCGGTCGCCTAATGGTCAAAATTCGACGTCAATTCCTAAGCTTGCTATTTTGTTTTCTTTTTTGCTTTATTAGATATAAATAAGGTATAGTAACCATAGTTACAAAGAATTGTACGACGTCAGATGAACAATGTCGAAATACTACGAACGCGATTCCACTACGCGTGTCAAATGCATGGATGTGTGGGTGTAGTGTTTTTTTCATTAATTTAATGTATTTCTAATGCATAAATTGAATGCACCTTAACCTAATGTATATTACACTCCTAGTCTTACCTATATTATTTGTAACTTCTTTTTTTATTGTAACGTTCACTTACATATTTGAAGCTGTATAAATTCTGAATGCTGTGTACAGTAGTAATTGGAGTGCAGATTTAAAAATGTTTTCATGTAAAAGTAATCCTAATCACTACTTGGTCTGTATTCTGTAACTATACCTTTTATAAATAAATATAGGTGACTATGCACATATATCTATATATTAATACGTGAAGAAAAATCTTTGTGTCCGTTTTTATGAAAATTGCGCGGATGGAGGAGTATGAAATTTGGCACAGTTAAAGATTATATGGAGAAGGAGGGGCAAATCCTAATATTTATATAAAATATGCATTAGAACTACATTAAATTAATGAAAAAACAATGCACGCACACAACCATGCAGCTGACACACGTAGTCGAAGCGCGTAACTATGGTTACATATATCAATATATAATGACATATATCAGCAATATCTTACAGGCAAACTTTGATCGAATTTCGAGCACTAGGCGACCGCTAGTATTATTAAATATATTATAGTGTATACCTAGATATAGACTTTATTATATTGCAGTTTACTTATGACAAAAGTGTATTACCACATTTCGCAAGCTATAATATAATATTCTATCACTAACACACAACACCATCTAGCCCAAACTAAGCAGAGCTTGTACTATGGGTACCTACCAGACAATGGATAAACATACATATACCCTTTTTTTTGTAAATACATACATATTATATATAGAAACACCCAGATCAAGAAAAACATTCATGTTCATGCACACAAATGTTTGACTTGTGCGGGAATCGAAACCGCGATCTCAGGCGTGGCAGTCGGTTACCACTACGTCATCGAGGCCGACGATCTATGACTTTACCACGTAAAAGATTACTAGCCTATTGCCGTCAACCCTTTTGAGAATTCCCTTGCAAAAAATTCCATTAAATTTACGCGATCCAGAATAAAACCCGAAAGACCTCATACACGACAGTCGTATTCACTATCAATGCACCATTTTAAATTGTTATTCGTATTTTGAATTGTAAAAGTAAATCTAACAATCACATTTCACTGTCATATATCACTCACAGCAATAATGTGCCAACCTTTTTCTAAAAGTATTAAAAATTTTAGCGTCATTATTGGCGCGAAACGTTGAAAAATGCAAATGGCCGCCGGGTCATTACGAGCTCCGTACCACGATGGGTCACGTATATTAAATTGGCTTGTAAAATGGCTGGCGACGGAATTCGTGGCAGATGCGGTTTGTCGATATTTTGTAGAGAAAAGTAGATTGAAAATGAATTGCAGTGTGTGTTTTTAATTGCTAGTATGAATTAGATTTTTATTGCAAGAATTTTTGTAGCGTTCATGTTATGTTCTGCAGTCATATTTTTAGGGGGAAAAACGATGATGATATCAACTGTAAACTATTTCACTATTGGGCTTAAAGTTAAGTACCTGTGAGAACATTCTAAACCCTTACTTACCTATTGAAAGAATGGTGATTAATAAAACAGATTATTTTGAAAATTATTTGCATGTTCTTGCATGCTAATATTTTGCTGTGCTTCAAAATCTGAATATATTTATTCCTCAAATTTGATGCAAGTGAAAACTAATTTCTTTTCATAACAAGAAATCGGATTTGTTTTGATATTTCTAAAATGACTGAATACTTTCATATTTTTCGTCGGGTAATTGGTTACCGTCTATTAACCCTTGCAATACCGGGTATTACGTTTTGAATGTTACCATTTCTGCATATAAAGACTGCTAAACGACCTCTGCTGCCTATTTTGTATTCAAAACAAAGCCCACTGGTCTCTTGCTGAAACATCATCTCCACAGACAGTTAGAAAAGCTGTGTCATCGCAGTCACACAACATAATTTGGTAACGATCTTTGATAAAATCTGCGCAAAATTTAGCAACAAGTGACCTTGAGGTCAGAGGTCAGAGGTCAGAGGTCAAAGGTCATAGTCATTTCGGGGGTATATCGACTATGCTGAGTCGAATGGCGTTGACCGCGATTCTCTAGCTCTTACGGTTCTTGAGTTGAAAGTTGTATAACAGACAAAGCTGTTGTGCAAGAGTTTTTTAACCTCTATAAACCTTTACTGTGCTGAAATTATAAATTTTTATCTACTGGGTTCAGAAAAATTCATAGTCCAGCTAAACAACTTCTGTCACCCAGGGCACTGTTTTTCGAAGACCGGTGTATGTGTTTTATGCCTTACAATGGTTCTAATTAATTATATTAAACTTTCCAGATGGCGTCACATGTTGACATACCATGCATTTAAATGACTTAGATACTGCGAATATACTAATATACCTAATTAAAACGCCTCAGGCAACACTGTGATTAGAAATTGTGTGTTATTATATCTCTGTTTTTCTGTCTTTAGATTTTGTCTTGTCAGAGTCTACGTAATATTCAGGGTGCAACATATAGGCGCGTTCATGTACACATACGGGTTGGTAAGTCTAGTATATACACTATACTCCGTGTATAAGGTTAGTTCAGAAAATTACTTAGGTATGATGAAGCAATTCATGTAGAAAATCTCTTTTTGTATTCATATTTTGGGGTTTTGTAGTACTATTATCGTATAACTTGTCATCTTCTACAGCTACGCTAGAATACTTGTATTAATCTGTTATCACTACTATCCTAGTTGACAATTAAACATTAACTACCATTGCACTACCAAAGCGAACCCACTAGGATTCGCGATGTTATGAGTGCAATGGTAGGATTCGAATCCACGACTTTTGATCACAAGTCCAAAACCCAATACATTACTGTCGATTACAATGTTTCTTTAATGTTGCTACAACAGCGATAGCCTAGTGGGAAACCGTTAGACTGCCACGCAGACATCTCCAGTTCGAACCCAAGGCGATCTCTGACTTTTCGAAGTTATATGCGTATTAAATAGTTAATTATCGCTTGCTTTAACGGTGAAGGAAAACATCGTGAGGAAACCTGCATGTCTGAGAGTTCTCCATAATGTTCTCGAAGATATGTGAAGTCTGCCAACCCGCACTGGGCCAGCGTGGTGGACTATGGCCTAACCCTTCTCACAGTGAGAAGAGGCCCGTGCCCAGCAGTGAGACAGTTTAATACAGTGCTGATATTATTATTTTTATATAATGTTTCTTAGAATAAATATTTTTACAAATAAAACAACTGATCGTAAACCCACTCCTAATACAAGAATTCTAGCTTAGTGGGAGGAGTAACAAGAATACTAGATGTTTGTAACCCAAATTGCTGGTAGACTAATATAATAAAGAGGATAGATTTGATTTTGTATTTGTTTGTTTGTAAGGATTTAAATTAAAAAATGCTCAACCGATTTTAAAAATTCTTTAACCATTATAGAGCTTTATTATCACCGAGTAACATAGGCCATATTTTATTTAAAAAAGTGCTGTTACTAACAAAACCTAACCTACTTTTACACGAGCGAAGCCGCGGGCAAAATCTAGTAGACTAATATAAAGAAAATAATTAAGTTATTTTATCTGTAAATAATAAACCTCTAGGATGCTAATGGAACGGCTCGGAATTTGTCAAATATGTATGCGTAGAAAATTTGACGTGAACTGAAAAATATTAAGAGGAAAATTGTACCCTGCTTTATTAAACTGGGATGGTACTATTATTATGTGTAAAGAATGTGAAAAAATCATACGAAATTTAAAAAGTTTGTATTATTTTAGGGTAACACAACAGGTACACATTACGAACCGTATGACTTCACGTTCTTATTTATTAAATTGCGTAGGTATAACATAATATATAATTCATTGAAATTAAACTGCTATATACGGATCTCCCCGTGACCATGGCTGCTGAAAAGCAACCGAAACGTCGGGGAAAGTGTAAAAATAAATGAAATCTAAATAGTTTAATAATAATTTAATTAGCTTAAAAATTAGTAAAGTTTAATAGTAATAGTGTAACAATTTTCAAAATTTTGTAATAAAGTGTCAAATAAACAACGCGATAAAATCCGTATATAGCAGTTTAATTTCAATGAATAATATTCGCGTAAATAGAAGACAATATTAGAATATATAATTGTTATACCACGTAACCGGTAAGGAAAATATCGTAATATTCTCGAAAATTCTACTTAAGGGCCACGTCTACTCCCATTTCTTTACTGTTATGTATATACACCGAAAACAGATCCATCTCCAACATTAATATCTAAAGTTCAAAAGAGCGAATGCTAATATTATTTGTAATAAGTATAACATTTGTGTATTACATGTATAGGAAATATTATGTGAAAAGGATAGATGGAAGAGAAATACCTAGTTAAATCGTTTTCTGACCGAATACATTCAGATTAAGATTGTAATACGAATAAACGAATGAAAGATTGCTAGGAATGTAGTAAGTGAAAATCCGTCGCTATCCGGTGCATAAGCTTAGCTTATAATATTATAATAATATCAGCCCTGTATTAAACTGTCCCACTGCTGGGCACGGGCCTCTTCGCATTGTGAGAAGGATTAGGCCCAGTGCAGGTTGGCAGAATTCACATATCTTCGAGAACATTATGGAGAACTCTCGAACATGCTGGTTTCCTCACGATGTTTTTCCTTGCCGTTAAAGCAAGCGATAAATAATGAACTATTTAATACGTACATAACTTTGAAAAGCCAGAGATGCGTGCCTTTGGATCGAATTCAAGACCTATGGGTGGCAGTCCAACGAATTCCCACTAGGCTATCGCTGCGTTTTTAGTTCATAATTATATTATCATGAAACATTGTATATCATAAAATTAAAGATTGCATGCCCTGTAATCTAAAAAGCCCGTGATTTAGTGGCGATCGCGCAGATCGATAGAATCGGAATTCTGCAAGTATGGGAATGCTCAGAGCTCATGATCTGGTTATCTATCGCAAGAGTTCGGTATTGTCAACCTTTTTGAGATTGTTGGTGTGGGCAATATGAGTTTACGTGGTGGTTTTCTCTTTTATAAATCTAACTCAAAAACTACTCAACTGATTTGAAACATTGTTATACCATTAGAAAGCTATATTATCACCGAGTAACATAGGCAATGTTTTATTTAATAGAAAGAACTGTTACTAACATAACTTTACATATAACCTTACATAGCTTTAGCCGCGGGTAAAAGATAGTTATATTTTTTTTTGAAGGGACATTTCCCGCTCTGTGATTTAATTCTGTGACGCAGTTTTTAAAGGCTTTCAAACAACGGACGCAAAGAACACCGCGACTCAGAAAACTAATTGTAAATCTAGCAACTTTTTGTCCCGTATGGCGATCGAACCTACAACATTCGGCGCAGTAGCAGTGACGAATCGTCCATTTAAACTACTGAGCCAACCGTGCAGTTTTTGTTATTGCTCAGATGCATCTTTCTATTCTGTACAAGGCCAAAACGCAGGATTGTAAAACTAATCGCGTATAGATTGGAAATCACTTTTTTACTAAGGTCCTGTCTATACAAGACTAGTACCCAAATACTCACGTATACTTCGTAGTGACCTAACTAACTAGCTTGTTCCATAATATAGTGTCAGTACGCGTATGGACTAATCGTGTATATGTCGCAGTATGATAGATAAAGTCGTAATATAGTTATATCCCTATGGATATAATTATATACCGTAACATAGTTATACGAAAGCGATTATATAATATTTATATATAGATAATATAATTATAATACGGTTCAAGTTTAGTGATATAATTATATTGCTTGATTAAGTTTAGTGAAATAATTGTCGACGGAGCCCCGCTACGAGAGACTCCTATTTATGGGCGGTCACAAAAAAAAATAACCACGAAGTCTACGGCGGGAGCAGAGTTTCCGTCTCCGCCTTTTAACCTAACCTGTCCAAGTCAGAGTGCTAAGAGTCGGGACTCAAGCGTTTTACGGTTTATGTAGTTATAGCCCGTAACCAGGACGCACGCACTCACGTTACAAATTGTACACGAGCAGCACGCAAAATTCATGTATACATTGTAATCACAGATTTAAAATAACATTGCAATATATACGCGACCAGTTTCCTATGGCTGCGTTTTGGCCTTGTATAGATTGGAAAAACGCTGCTCAGTTACTAATAAATTTATGTTCCGTATGGTGATCGAATCTTAGAACATTCGGCGCTCATAGCTAGTTGCACTCACTGATTGGTCAACGATTAGCGAGGTTAAGCAACGTTGGGTGCAGTCAGTCTATACATGGGTGACCGCTAAGTGGTATTTCATCTGAGCGTCTCCGTGCTTTGGAGGGCACGTAAAAAGTCGGCCCTGGTTGTTGTCAAATTGACAGCAGTCGTTAAGCCATGTCAGAGGCCTACGGGCGGCTTGAATAACTCTTGATTACAGGTTGGCCACTAACCACACGAAAAGAAGAAGAAGGCAACATTCGGCGCAGTGGCTGTGATGAGTAGACCATTTAAACAACCACGTCATCTTGTTTTTACCGTCATTTCTTTGTATTCCACAGGTCGGTGTGTCCGTGGCAACCACGGTATTCAAAAGTCTGGATGAACTAAAGCCGAATGAATACCTTGACCTTTCTATATTTTCCATATGAAGTTATGCCATAACATTATAATTGTGGAGCACGGATGGTTATAAGGTCAGGCCGGGACATTGGAACATTTCGGCACCAGGTGTCAGGGTTTCGGGTTCAGCCTTAATAATATTTCTGCTTGTTAATAGTTACGTAGGTATAGGTGTAATTGTGTGTACGTATGTATCGTAAATATTGATCATAATAGCTTCGGGTATGATATAAAACATTAGTGTAAATACTATCACTGTTAAACTTAGTCTAGAAAATATACTGGACGTTACATTTTTAAATGATGTTTAGGTTTTTAAGCTATTGAGTCGCGGCGGCACACCGGCGGGTAGACATGATAGGTTTTTAATTTTGTCTGGTTTTCTAAGACTTGACAGGTTAAAGAACTTTTTATCATATATTGTCGATATAATCATACCTACATTTACTGTTTACAATATCAGTACTATATGAGAGGTATCTGATGATACACTACAGAGTGTATCACTACTATATTGTTCATTATTATTATATTTCTTCTATATGCATTTGCTTCCACGTTCAGTAGCTTTTTAATAGCGGACAGGCTTCATCAAAAGCAAGCGCTACGTCGGC
The DNA here is from genome assembly GCA_930367265.1 of Catocala fraxini. NCBI lineage: Eukaryota > Metazoa > Arthropoda > Insecta > Lepidoptera > Erebidae > Catocala > Catocala fraxini. Next base: position 7,521,257 of record OV884025.1, on the reverse strand, counting down.
AATAGTAATAATCATAGTCTTAAAAACCAATGTTTCCAAAATATCAAATACCTAATTTTCGTAACGTTAAAGTTGATTAAAATATATTGAGCATCAAATAGTTAAGCGATCAGATTTGTTATCTAGAGGTCGTTGGTTCGATGCCCACTTGCCATTTCTTACTTAAATAATAGTCTAGTAATATGCTACGCAAACTTCTAGTACGCTAAAATAATTGATAATACGTATAAATTATAAAGAAAAATATACTATTGAATCGAATGATAAAAAGGATTCAAAATTTCATTATGTGTTATTTTATGTTCCTGTAGAAATATAATACATAAATAAAGTTTTTTTTTTATTGCCCTCGGTGGCAGACGAGCAAGTGGTCCACCTGATGGAACTGGTAACCGCTGCTCATGGACTTCATCAATGTCAGGACACAGCAAAGCCGCTGCCTACCGTAAATATATATATATATATATATATATATATATATATATATATATATATATATTATTATATATATATATATTTCAAAGCAAATCATATTTTAAATATGATTCAATCTTATAATGTATAAAAACACCCATCAAAACAGTTTCATTATAAATAATATAAAAACAAAAACAATACAAGCACAAAATATAAAAATTTTATTGAAGTTTAAAAAAAAATAGCCTGCACATCTTTCACAACATCTTGAGCGCATAGAAACAGGACTATTAATTTTCCCAGCCAGTTGACATTAAGATGCATGCCTTATTAAATTACTCGGAATTAAAATATTAAATAGTTCACATCGTTTAATTATTTAAAATTATATGAGGACGGTAATTGAATTAAAAACTGTTCAAACAATTATGTATTTAAATTAAATTTTGATGCCCGACTGTTTGTGTTGTGGTATTATTCCAAAAAGATTATAATTCGAGTTTATTCGATAGCAAATACTGCCAGTAAATATGTTTTGCATTATTTATTTGGTCTATCATATATACCAGTAAAAAAAAACATATAAAAGCTACTTTAATCATAAAACCACTTATTAAAAGTATTAAACGTCATAAAATAATTTTCATAAATAGAAATACCATAACTTAAAATCATAACAATATAAAAACCAAGAATAAATGAATTAATGAAAATAAAGTACCATATAAAACACAGACACATATACACACGCACACAAACAAATAAGAAGTCGTACTACTCACCCGAAGTTGACTTAAATATTAAATACAAATAGTAGAAAATATGAAAACAGTATATCGTGAATACGGTGAGAGTGCGAGCGCGAGGCGCGGCGGGCGCGCGGCCCACCGCTGGCGGACTGGTGACGGGTGGGACGTGAATACGTCCGGCGCCACGCGCGTAGGCGTTCGTCTGGGCGATCTCCCGCCCGCCCTGCCGCGCGAACCCCCGCCCGCCCCCCGCCACACCTTGATGCTTATTAAAAAAGTCCGACGGAAAAGGATTTATGCCTCCTTGCTATGTCGGTGACGTGTTGTTATAACGATTTGGGTGACATTAAAGGGCGAACAATAAGAGGAAGTAAAATGAAGCAAATGTAAAATTTTATCATTTTATATATTTTTACTTTGTAATAGGTTATGAAGATAATTGAGATGTTGAACATACCTTTTTAGATATACTTTCATTTGACGATTTAAAGAGCTTTTGCCGTTTAAAAGGCCGAACAAATTAGCCTTTGATAAAATATGTTAACCGTTACTATATCGTAGTAAGAGAAAGATCTCGCCTCAATTCTCAACCGTTCTTCGTTTATCTTAAGTAAGACAAAAGTTTAAACCACCGCGTTCACAACTGCTGAGAAAACAAGGAATTTCGGTAACTATTGTTTGCCGCTGTCGGGCTTATTGTATAAATTATTACTAACATAAATGTTATTACCATTTTATAAAATGTTGACTTGTCCAAATAATATATAACATTATTTTAATAAAATATTTGAATTTAAATTGATGATGGTGCTTTATACGAACGTCCCTTGACCGATACCACTGTGAAATTTTAGAAGCGAAGGATTTACGGTATTGCTCTTAAAACTTGAAGTAGCCTGGCCAAGAAACACTTCTACGCTAGAAGATCGTATTCAAGTAATTTTATGAAATCTTCCTTGCAAGGCACAAAGCGATTCCTCGAGTTTCTTAAGGCAGTAATACTTTTAGAAAAAGTACTATCAAGATAAGTCGTAGTAGAGATAGGTAGTGGTGGTATTATCCAGCGTAAAGTAACCTGCGTGGAACCTCTAACCTACATAATATCGCAGCCAAGTTACGATGTTCCTTGCGAGGCAACCGGTCAGAATACTTCGGTTATCACTTAGATATTTTGTGATTACAATTACAACTTTGCAATCATGTTTCTACGGTACATTAAACTTTAATGTTTACTGAATTGATTTAATATTAATAGGTAAACTTAAGTAAAAAAGGTAATACTTGAAAATTTAATTTGTTACAAATCAGACATACGACTAACATTGAAGCTTATAATATGAAAATATTTTGATTCGACTTTCAAAACAAGTTTTCAATATATTCTGCGTAAACATATTTATTTATTTTAAAGTAAACAATGTATTCGTGGACGTAGTATGCTAGTATGTAAGTAAGCATGTCTGATGAATACGAACCTGACTGATCCCTCGACCGCGGATTAAACATCGAGAAAATTCTGTCTCTCTGTATTCTCTACGAATAAAAAGAATATATTATGTCATTTTCTTATAGTTATAATATAATCCTTACGAGTAATACTATAAATTGAATGTGAGTTTGTTTGTTACGGTTTCACGCCTTAAATACTCCACCGATCATCATAAAATTTCTCATTCACGTTGTCAGGGGTACAAAAAGGGCATATAATTAATCGTAATAAGCCTTTTAACCAGAAAAATAGTAGTGTTACCGAGGGATACAAATTTATTAAAACAAAGCATCGCTTGTGTATGACCCGACAAAATCAACTAGAAGTATCGTACTATGATTTTGGTAGCTTTGATACCATCTTATGCAAACGATAGTTGTGTCGTCTACTGAATATAATTCTGAGAGTATGCTTCTATAAGCCAGACCTGGTACTAAGAACTTCCTTATAGGAAATCAAACAAAGAATAACACATGAGCCTAAAATTGCCGTGCTTCTCAAAAAAATTATATTGTTTTTCTTAGCATCCATCTTCCTTTGTTTGGAAACACTATTATGGTAGTTTTATAAAATAACATACTTTTATATTATATTATATATTTATTTATTCCTTCAGCTTTTCTGTTGTAAATCCGTTGACTTAACTATTCGTCTTCTAAGCCTAATTTTATACTCAAAAAATGAGGATCTATATTTACAAATAATTTTCCATCATTATAGAAACCCCATTAGGGCCAAAGCCAGCCTCCCAGAGAATACTTAGTAGAGGCTTTAAAAGAATTATGATTTGATTTAATGCTAATTGCCTTTAATGTATTTATTGCCATAGCAACACAAACATTAGTGTTGGTAGCTCGTGTAAAAAGAAAATATTAAAATGCCGCGTTCAGTATCGGTAATCACATCGAATATTAGTCGGACTGACATCGCATGTCATAGATCATCAGGACGCGACGGCGCGTGAACAGATACCATTGATTCCTTTACGTTACGACATATTGTGTGTAATTAAACCTTTTGTAACGGAAAGGAATGTTACTTTATATTATTATACAATTTTATTCGTATTGATGTAGTAGACTGACTCTTTAATTAGTTGGCTGGAATACGTTTGCATTTATGTTTGGGACGACTGTGAAACATCGGGATTGAAAAAAAAACTGTTTTTTATGTTACAGAATTTTATATATCAGAATGCAGTTTAGTAATATGCTGGATACAGCTAGATCTGCCCGTACTCAAGATATAGATATCATAGCCAGGGTATAATACGTCTAATACGTAAGTCTATATATATTATGATAAATACATAAATCTCTACTCTAACGTAAAATAACTGAGCTAATAACTACGCGGTGCAGAAGCTCGTAGCAAAATAACCTCGTATTTTATACCTCTTAGGTAGAGCTTCTGAAACTCGTTAAGAAAGCATTGTGCAACGTATGTACATATGTGTGTCAGTAGGGGGCAACAATGTATCTTATATTTCAGTAACTGTTTAGACTGCACGGATGATGGCGTAGCGCCTTCTGTTGTTGGTTCGAATCCCACACGGGACAAAAAATTTAGTAATTAACAAATGGTTGTGCCAAGTCTGGGTGTTCTTTATGTTCGTTGTTCTCCGCGATACATGATTTAATCCAAGTGCGGCAATTGTCTAAAAAAAAATACGATATGCCTCGCACTGGCAGTTACCATTATTCAGTCCAATTTCAAATAGCATAGTCTAGATACTTCTATGATGTTTTCGTGGTGATTGATAGATGCAGGACTGGAACTAATGAAACTGAAAACTTTATTACTAGAGCGGGAGGGGTGTTTAAAAAAAATAGGCAATAGACAAGTAGAAGTACAAGACTAAGTAACCACGGTTCCCACCTAGGTAGGTACATAGTGTCATGCCTATATTCCCGCAGGGATAGAGAATTCTTCGCGGATAAACGTTGGTGTATTAAGCCTCTGTATTATACCCACATTACGGCAGTTATGGTTTTATTACGTGGGATCTAAAATCATAGCTGGGGCAATGTGTGTAAGTGTACTTAGTTTAAATATAATATTTCTCTGAACTTGCGTTCAAAATATATTTTTTCCATAAAAGCGGCTTTGACGGCCGGTAGAGCAAACGAGCATTCAGCAGCCATGAACGTGAAACGAACAGTTAGACACTCGAATAGATGCACTGAGAACTTGAAAGCGATCGCGTGGAATGTAAAAAATATGAAATACATTTTGTAGCTCAAATTTAAAAGTAAATATGGGAGTGATACATCGCTCTATATTTTCATTTATATTTTGATCTAAACGCATGGTCACATGTATATGTATTAATACGTGAAGCCAAAAACTTTGTACCCCTTTTTTCGAAAATTGCTCGGACGGAGGAGTATGAAATTTAGCACAGTTGAAGTTTATATGGAGAAGGAGGGGCGAATCCTAATATTTATATAAAATATGTATTAAAATACATTAAATTAAAGAAAAAGCACTACACGCTCACAACCATGCATTTGACACACGCAGTCGAAGCGCGTAACTATGGTTACATATATCAATATATAATGACATATATCAGCAATATCTTACAGGCAAACTTTGGTCGAATTTCGAGCACTCGGCGACCTCTAGTAATATATAATAAGCCAATATGCCAGTTAAAACTAGCCTAGCGAAGTGGACCTTACCTTACCCTTTTTCTACTAAGAAGAGGTTGCGCTGAGCTTTAGGAGGCCAAATATTGTTAAATTATAGTATGTGAGGCCCATAGCAATAAATAATCTTTAAATACAAAATCAATTTTTTTGATTGGTAGTGCCAAAGATTTGCCCGTTCTAATAATCTCTTCAGCTTCGTAATATTAGTGAAAATGTTGTATTGAAAATACTCGTAAGCTTTTCCACTACATAAATAATTTTCTTTAAAAATTATTACTGATTATTAAATGACAAAATAATCTAAAATATTGGCCTGCCAAATCACAGATACTAAAATTTCCATTGGACAATACTGGACGAGAAGAAAACCGAATAAATACTATATTCTCTCTTATACTCAGCAGTTTCAAAATATGGTTGTATGTCTAAATTTCTACAATACAAGACGAATAGGGAATACCAAAGACCTGGGTTTTCCTCATACTCGTATTTGCTTTTGAGAATTTCTTTTACCGTAAGAGCAACATTTTGATACTTTTCCGCTGGGGCTCTGTGATTGATCTTTCAGTTGCCCGCATTATCTTGATTAATGTCCTTTGATGCCGTCTGTCTGTAACAAATGCTAGATGAAATATCTTAAAACAGGATTTATTATAGATTTGACTAATACACATGTATGCACATGTTATGAACATATCATTAAAAAAAAAGTACACATTACGACGACGTCTTTATAGGACAACGTGTAATTATTTGATCGTAACGTATTTTTTAACCCTTTACTGAACCTAAATTCCATCCATGATACATTTTGGTTTATTTTCATACACAATTTCGCCACAATATATTTATTGTAATACGTATAAATAAGTATTAAAAAAACGAAAGGAACAAATCCCAGACTAAATAAATCATAACTTTTTAGTCCCGTGATGAGAACGAACCGACTTATCTGGGCGCATTGGTAGTGTCTAAACGGCGTTAAAATTAATCGTATTAATACTAAGACCATTGACAATAGTATATTATATTGAATACAAACGATTCAGCTGTTCGAAGGCAGACGCCGTCAAAATAAGCAATAACAACATTGCTACGCGCCCACGCCATAGTACGTACTACGCTTGTAGCTCGTAGCGTGTCTACGCCAGAGCGTAGCAACTATGTAGACCGCTAGGTACGTACTATATATTGTTTGGATCGAAACACCCGGATGGAGCTCGCTTAGTTATTGACTTTAGGAATATGATTTACATTGTGGTTAGTAACAGCGTAATTGAATCGTTCGTTTGTTGTTGTGGTTAGGTTTGGCAATAAATGTTTTGTGTGGTTAGGTATTGTAATAAAGACGTTGTAATAAAATATGGATTTATGTCTTCGATTGATTGTTTGTAGCTGTGATTTAGATATATTCATATGCCCGTATCGTACATAGTCTCACGTTTGTATACATCCAAAACTTGAGGGTTTAATGTGAAACACCCCAACTTTTTTGCGCTTTTAACCCTGCTTGAAGATAGATGGCTTATTAAACATATGTCTTACGGCTTTCTCGGATTTTACTGATAGTTTTTATGGAGTGTTTTAGTAAATTGTGATAAAGTAGATGAAAAATATTAACTGACGGTGACTGAATTCATACAATTCGATATCTTAAGGTTGCTAAACCAAAATAATGCTCAGTATTTTAAGAAATTACAAATGTTTGGCTTTATTTGACTAATGGCATACTATTTTTAATTTTCACGGGGACTCGATCAGTCTTAACATTCGCGCTTGATTTCTTCCTGTAATTGCCCAATCTTAAACGTCCTACAAGTCACCACTACTGATAAACCAAACTCTAACAGTTCGTAATATTGTCTTCTGTTTACGCGAATGTTATTCATTGAAATTAAACTACTATATACGGATTTTATCGCGTTATTTATTTTACACTTTATTACAAAATTTTGAAACTGTCACACTACTACTAGATACTACAAAACTTTACTAATTTTAAGCTAATTCAATTATTAAAACTATTTATATTTAAGTTTAACCTTTCCCCGACGTTTCGGTTGCTTTTCAGCAGCCATGGTCACGGGGAGACTGTTTAGTTTTAATAGTTTTAATAATTTAATTAGCTTAAAATTAGTAAAGTTTAATAGTATCTAGTAGTAGTGTAATAGTTTCAAAATTTTGTAATAAAGTGTAAAATAAATAACGCGATAAAATCCGTATATAGTAGTTTAATTTCTAACAGTTCGGTTTATCAGTAGTAGTGACTCGTTCCTTGCATTTTTTCATACTTATGTATCTTTAAATTAAACTGGTGACTCCGGATTCGATCACTTAGAGACCTTTTTCAACTCTAAGGGACTGATGCCCTCATTAACTGGCGGCTGATGCCGTAGACCTTGCCAACCAACAACGCTGCCAACGGAACGTGTGGGGGCCACCGATTCGCATGAATGCATCCAAATTTACAATAGCTTTTCCACTAGTAAGCTTATTGCGACTCAAGTGGGCGTAGGTTTAGCACAGCCCTACAAAGCCACACCAGCCATTTTCTTATAAACTATCTCACTGCTGGGTGCAGGTCACTTCTCTGTTTGAACAGTGTAAGCTATACTTAATCAGCCGGCTGGATAAACTTCACATATCTTCTAACATTACTGTAACTGCTTCTGTGGTGCAGCGGTAGTGAATTAAACTGCTGTGTATGAGGTCTCGGGTTCGAATCACGGGTCGGGCCAAGAAAAAGTTATCGGGTTTTTCTGTTAAGACATCTCAATAGCAGCCCGGAGTTAGGAGGTTGGTGGTGTTAGACACCTCCGTGCCTCGCAAAGCACGTAAAGCCGTTTGTCCTGTGCCTGATCTCTCTCCGGTCGTGTCGGATTACCGTCCCATCGGATCCTGAGAGTTAGGGAATAAAGAGTGCACTTGTGTTTGCGCGCACACTTATGCACTATAATATCTCCTGCGCAGATTGCCAGTCTCCGTTAAGACTGGCCGTCGTGACCGAAATTCGCTCTGGAGGACTTTCTTTTTATTAAAATTACTGTGTATTCTCAGACATGCCGGTTCTTGCACGATATTTTTCTTCAACGTTAAAATGAGCAAAATTGAAACTAATGAATATGCACTTAACTTCAAATAGTCAGAGGTGCGTAACGTGGGACTAAAACCAAACTACTGCGTAGCAGTCCCAAAAATTTAAGTGGCTTTAAAACATTAAACTTTCGTGTCCGAAAATATTGGCCCATTGCTTCTGCCATCTCGCTCTTATGGACAGGGGTAATAAGAGATTGCTTAAATACTTTCAAGGGGACCCCATGTTTAAGAGGGTAAGGGTCTGTTTCATTATCCCGTAGTTACCGTTAGCTATAAGATAAATTTCATATTATCACTTTTATATAACCTAACATAAAAAAGATAGCATGCGATCAATATTTTCAAAAACACTAGTCGTTTTCGAACCACTCTAAATGTTAATTTATATTTTAACCAGTTATGTGTGATTATGGAATACATTATGTTTATGCTATCACGGCTATTTTTGTAACTTGTTATCTGAGAAAAATACTCGGACCTTTTGGGCTTACATGAGGACATAGATATAACGTGTCCAATAAATTATAATTTATTATTTATTTATTATTTATTTATTAGGCAAATTATTATTATTCATTTAGAAATGAGAGCGCTGAGAAGTATATGTGGTGTGACTCTGAAAGATAGAGTAAGGAATAGTGTGATTAGAGAGAGATGCGGCATGAAAGTGGATATAGTGACAAGAATAGAAAAGGGTATGTTAAGCTGGTTTGGGCATGTAGAAAGAATGGTCGAGGAAAGACAGACTAAGAAAGTTTATAAGGCTAGTGTAAGTGGAACAGTCGCAAGAGGAAGACCTAGGCGAACGTTTCTCGATTAAATCGGAAGCGTTCAGGACAAAGGTCAGGTTAAGAGCACCTTGTACCGAGGGGTGTGTATGAGGAATGTGACAAAAGTGAATGAAGCCAGAGAAGTGTGTCAGGACCGTAGCAAATGTAAATCCGTAGTCCTCTGCCTTTCCCTCTGGGAAACAGGCGTGAATTTATGATGTTGCGGATGCGGATGTTGATGAAAATTGTTTATCTTGTTTAATAAAAATTATCTAATATCACCGCCTTCGCAAGTTCAAGCCTGTTTTGCAAAGGTTCATAAATTAAACGCGTACTACTAAACAACTGATTTCATTCTTGCCGTAACCTACGCTATATCTGGATCCGCATTAACATCCGCGTTGATTAATGCGTATGTGGATGCGGATCCAGATGTCCAAATCGATGCGAAAGCTTCGCCATTGTGGACGCGGATGCGAATATTCACAACATCCCTGGTATATACCGTTGTATATAAGTAATATGAAGAATTTACATAATAACTAACATTAATTTATCTAGAAACACAAAAAAGAATTATAATATATAATCAAATTACAACTGGAATAATATAAATATACAATTTGAGATCAGACATTGAACTATGGAAGATAAAAAGAAAATGATAAATAAAATTATTTATTAGGTACTAATTAAAATTTAAACAGATAGATAGTAATAAAGTAAATAATTTATTGTTATTAGTTTGTATTTAAAATAGCAGCGATAGCTCAGTGGGGAGACCAACAGAGTGCAATGCAGAGGGTCTCGGGTTCGAACCCACGTCGCGCACCTCTGACTTTCGGAAGTTATATGACTTTTCGGAATTATGTGCGTATTGATTGACAATTATCGCCTGCTCCGTGCCTCGGAGAGCACGTTAAGCCGTCAGTCCTGGCTGCTATGAACATCTATGACAGTCGTTATTGGGAAAGTCAGTACCCTCTAATATCCTGACACTGGTCTAGCCTTAGGGTATCGTTAACCTTCAGGTTGCGGAGGTCAGGTGGCAGCCGCTCCGTGTAAAAACTGATATCCAGTGAAATCCGGTTAGACTAGAAAAAGCCGACCCCAAGTGACCTGGGAATAATAAAGGCTAAGGGAGAAGAAGAGTTTGTATTTAAAATGTAAACAGTACGATATAAGGATTCTCGACAAAAAATACATGAATACATAGCATAATAATAACTTTAACTGTATTGCTATGAATACGCACATTTCTCTTTGTATATGTTCTTAGCGAAGGAGGTCAGCTGTTAGTATAATAATACCCTTATTAAAATAGGCGAAGCACTTTAGCAGAGTGAAAACTCTTCAGCAGTTTATATTGGCATTGAATGTTGCGGAACTTTTTATGTAACAATAAATGTTTATCGCGTGCCGAGTTTAGAGATATTTTTGCATAATTGTTTAAGGTTTTCAGTTTCATTAGTTCCAGTCCTGGATCTATCACTCATCATGAAGAGATTATAGAAGTATTTACCATGTTATTTTAAATATATCGTCAGCCTCGATGGCGTAGTGGTTAGTGTAACCGACTGCCACGCCTGAGGTCGCGGGTTCGATTCCCGCACAAGTCAAACATTTGTGTGCATGAACATGGATGATTGTCTTGTTCTGGGTGTTTCTATGTATAATATGTATGAAATAACAAAAAAAAAGGTATATATGTATGTTTATCCATTGTCTAGTACCCATAGTACAAGCTCTGCTTAGTTTGGGCTAGATGGTGTTGTGTGTAGGTGGTAAAATATTATTATTATTATTAAAAAAAAAAATTGTACCACATAATGGTAATTGCCAGCGCAGAGAGCAGCAGTAAACATTCAAACAACGTAAATAAAGAACACCCAGACTTGGTACAACTGTTGTGTCACACAATTTGGTGGCGTGGTAAATCGAATCTGCCACACTTGGCGCAACGGCAGTGGTAAGGCGACCACTTCAACCATTACACCTTTATATATATATATATATATATATATATATATATATATATATATATATATATACTACACTAGACTATATTTTGTACGATTAATCGAAGCTGTATATTTTTATTTTCTTAGTTGCAGTATAACTAAGCCTAATGTCATTGAAATTAAACAAATTTATACCGCCGTGTCTCCGCGTGAACATGGCTGCTGAAAAGCAACCGAAACGTCGGGAAAAGTTTAAAATTAAATATAATATTTTTATAATTTTAATAGCTTAAATAGAAATAAACAGTAACTAGTAAAAGTGTTAATTGTAATTTAAATTTTCAAAATTGTGTATTAATAGTGTTTTATAAAAAATAAACAACGCGATAAAATCCGTATAAATTTGTTTAATTTCAATGTATAACATTCGCGTAAACGTAAGACAATATTAAGCCTAATATCGTTTATTGGAAACAGCACCAAATATCGATAATTTATGTAATGTTTGTATGCAGCTTGCATGACGTCCGTAGCGGTGGTCTCCATTGAAAATCAGCATTCGATATCCCGTCAGTATTATCGCAACATCAATGCTGAATGGAGACTATTTGTTATCACAATAGCTGTGTATTTATTTGCAAACTACTAATTTAATTGTGTTTTTAATTATATTGTTATATTTTTTGAAGAAAAACTACACTGGAACATTGAGACAACTACCATCTTAGTCTTCCCGTGACCATGGCTGCTGAAAAGCAACCAAAACGTCGGGGAAAATGTAAAATTAAATTAAATCTAAATAGTTTTAATAATAATTTTATTAGCTTAAAAATAAGTAAAGTTTAATAGTAGTATTAGTGTATCAATTTTCCAAATTATGTTATAAAGTTTCAAATAAACAACGCGATAAAATACGTATATAGTAGTTTAATTCCAAAATAAAAATATATAGTAATTCTTAAGTCTTTGTGGCAATAAAAAATGCTTTATTTCTTTTATATACACACAACTGGTATACCCATTTGCCTCAGGAATAAAAATCGAGACCACCACCGCTAGAGAGATATCTCAGTAAACGATTCGATTTAAATGAATAACGTCACGTGAATCGATTTGTCATCCATTCGTAGAAAGTAATCAGCGCGCCGACAATCAACCGGTCATATCTCTAGATTCAATTTTAAACGCGTCGATATTCTCGGACGCTCGGATATCGTACGTCATCGGGTGGAATTGTCGAATGGCTAACGAAACGATTGTAGTGAAGGGAAACGCTGACTTTCTAAGTTATAGGTGACGGTAAAACAAAGATTTAGATCATAGATGCGCTCTACTACGGTTAGAAACGGTCACTTTTCTGGACGTTAAGCTGTCATCTGACACAAAGTGCCAAAGTGAAATCTGAATAATAAACATTTATTTCAGATTACATTCATCCATATTTTGTTATTTACAATAACTTAAAAGATATATTAGTATATCCAATTATTAAAATAAATTCATGTATGTTTCTGCTGCACCAGCCTGGCCCCTCCACTATGCCTACGGGTCCAGTCCACAGGAAGGGACAGTCTGGCCTATCTTTGATCACCTTATTTACCTTTGTCATGCTTACTCATACTAACAATTGTGTGAGCTCTTTCTTCTTATTGTAGATATTATTTCGCGTGATCTAAGTACGGTGAGTTTATATAATATAAAACTTCGGTCTAGAACAAAGGTTTACTGTGACTCATTAGCCAATGAAAGCTTAGCTAGCTTCATGAGGTTTTATGTTTCATAATCAGATCAAAAGTGATTTTTGTTATTTTACGCATATAAAATACTAGATATGCCCGCGGTTTCACCCGCGTTTATCGTTACTGCGCCGCCCCCGTGGGTCGTAGCGTGACATAGCTAGCCTTCCTCGATAAATAGGCTATCTAACACAAAAATTGTTTTTAAATCTGACCCAGTAGTTCCTGAGATTAGCGCGTTCAACCAACTAAACAAACAAACTTTTCAGCTTTATAATATTAGTATAGATAGGTCATTTCCATTATTATAACAGAATCTCTCTTTAGGACAATGATCACAGTCTATAACTAGTAATAATTGTTCCAAAAAATTAGTCCTGGCTGGTAAACATACGAACAAACAATAAAGTGGAAACGTTTATAGATACGGAACCCTAAAATCCATTTACAGAGCATCCGGATCTGATTTTCGGTTTCACAGATACGCGTCCCTCCCTAATGGATTGATTCTTTCTCAAACGGGCTCTGAGCTGATACTATCTGTATGAGATCTATTTGTGTGAGGCTAGAAGAATAGAATTTTATGGTTGCCATGATGGTATGGGACTTTAAATTATATAATTATTACATAGTAAATATAATTTCGATCCCAAAACAGTCTGATTAATATATTGAATCGAAGTAGGTGTTACTTGGTGGAAGTCCATTGTAATAAAATTATTGGGAAGAGAGGAACTCACCACGCACCCTCGGATTGCCCACTTCAACGAATGAGCCTCATTCGTTGTCAAACGGTCCTGAAGATGCTTCGCGCTGAGGCGAAACACGTGTCGACGCATATTTTGTGTTCGAAGCGGAATACTGCAAGTTGGAGTACGCCCGGGTCCCACGTCGTCGCTGTCCCTATCCTGAGGAGTTTGGTATTGTCAACCTTTTTCTATTGCAATAGTAGGGGTGGACAATTGGAGGGTGCGTGGCGGGTTCCTCTCTTCCCAATAATTGTATTAGTCTGATTAATAGTTTTTTGAAAGACAGCTCCCGCACTAGGAATAAATCCTATGTCGCGGGGAACTTTACAAATATTCAAATAACGGACACAAAGAACACCCAGACCTGGAACAACCATTAGTGGATCACGCAAAGTTTTGTCGCGTGTGGGTTTCGAACAGTGGTGAGGCAACCACTTAAACCTATAGGTAATCCGTACAGTCAAACTTTTGTTTTTACCCGACTACGGCGAAGCCAAAAGGAAGGGTAAAAACATGAAACATGAACATGAATGAATGAGGTGTCAATAGATTCTTAATAATGGCCGGGTGACATAGGTTATATAAATTTTAAATACTTCCTTTTTAGACCCCTTTTTTACGTAGTCGGGTTATAGTTTTTAAACTTTTATTATATTAACGTAATAATGTTAACAAATGTAATCATACAATAATTAATTTAACAACCCGTGAGACATAAATACAGAGATTGTACGCCTATAACCCTAACGGGCAGAGACCCACATTTCGACGGCTGTGTTTTTTAGTCTTACCCCCACGTTATAACTTAGGACCTAAAACCGCAACTGGCAGATAGAGAGTGAGTCTCTACCAGCCAAAACTGTGCCTGGTAGAGTGGTTTGGTGGACCAAGTTGTATAAAAGCAGACACAGTAACAAGAATTTAAAAAAGCTCATCACATAAAAACTGCTGCACATAATTAAGTACGGTTTTCACATTCGTATTGCTGGAGATTAATTCAAAATCTGCTGCATGTTTCATTTTGATACCCCGTCTATAAGTCGAAAAATATAGTATATAAAGTGTATATATATTACTTCTAAGTTCCACGTGTATGAAGTAGCGGGCAAAAGGCAGGAGCATGATTTTTTTTTTGTAATTTTCAATTTTCTTTAAGGATAGGACAAAAACCACCTTACAACACCTTACCGGAGTCGTGGAAAAAACTAGTTTATATTAATATTATAAAGAGGAATTTTTTGATTGTTTGTAAGGGTTTATCTCAAAAATTACATAACCGATTTTTAAATTCTTTCACCATTAGAAAACTATATTATCAGTGAGTAACATAGGCAACATTTTATTTAAAAAATGTACTGTTGCTAACATAGCCTAACCTACTTTTACGCGAACATAAGCTAGTATTAAATAAGAAAGTTTAGGAAAATTTTACTTAGCAGATTAGAGAAGTTCTACAACAAAAGATAGGTTAAGATCATCTTCAACTCAGGAATATACATGAAGAATGTAGTATGAGTAACTTAAACAAGAGAGATTATAATTAAGATCAAGAACACATTCGTGGTGCAGCCCAACAAACCAAACCAACCAAAAAGTTTATTCTTTTGAAATTCCTCTTTTTTTAATTAATCGTAGACGGCAAAACTGACTTATGAAGAAACAACTTATTGGCTTATCTTATCTTTTCTTATGTGGGGGCCAGTTAGTGCAGACCGGCGACACTTCGACCCAGTGGGATCTTTTGTGTCGACACTCTCCCAATAACGACTGCTTTAGATGTTCATGGCAGCCGGGACCGACGGCTTAACGTGCTCTCCAAGGCACGGAGCAGGCGATAATATATTCTACCATATACACACAATACCATCTAGCCCAAACTAAGCAGAGCTTGTACTATGGGTACTAGACAATGGATAAACATACATACATATATATTATAATTGTCAATCAATACGCACATAATTTCGTAAAGTCATATATCTTCCGAAAGTCAGAGGTGCGCGACGTGGGTTCGAACCCAAGACCCTCTGCATTGCAGTCTATTGATCCCCCACTGAGCTATCGCTGTTCAACTTATTTGCTTAGTTGCTGTAGTAATTAATGATAGAGCTAAATAGCATAATATTAAGAAAAATTTAAATTACAATATAAAACAGAGACTACTATATATATGTATATATATATATATTATATATATATTCTATTACATACAACACCATCTAGCCCAAACTAAGCAGAGCTTGTACTATGGGTACGAGATAATGGATAAACATACATATATACTTTATTTTTGTAAATACATATATATTATACATAGAAACATCCAGACCAAGACAAACATCCAAGTTCACGCACACAAATGTTTGACTTGTGCGGGAATCGAACTACTGTTTGTGTATATTTTAAGAATACTGGATTAAAATGTATCCGTGTGCGTAAAGCCAGGCTTTGGTTTATATGCCAAGTCTCATCCATTTGCGTATAACAGCTTTCACGTGACTGAATAACAAATATCCAAATATCCACACAAACATTTTATAATTATAATACGATAGTAGGAATCTCTCTTTAATCTTTAGACGGAATATTTAAATGTTGTTGTACATAAATATTATCGCCATAATCTGATAGTTTCAGAATGAGGCTATAGAAAATCTAAGTACGCCTTAAGCTACTCATAATAAAATAATACAGTCATAAATAAACATTTATCAAATTACAGCTAGATCTTTTGATTTCTACAAAGTGAAACATAAACTTGTCAATATCTTTGACTACTAACAAAATCTTTTCATAAAAGATCTTGAAGGGAGTTATTCATCTCTCGAAGACAAAAGAGTCTTAAATGTCAGGGGAGAGAGAAATAATCTAATTACTGCTTAAAAAAGACCGTTCAAAACTCTATCTGAATCAATCGCTACCGTTGGAGATAATCTTCAAATGAGATCGGAACTAAATTTTGTTTTAATAATAAAATGGACGATTTAAGGCAATTATCTTAAAAACCTTTACGTAAACGTTAAGGTTAAGTAAAGGACATCTTTGTCGTTTCTCAGACTTGATAAGGTTTGGGGAAAAGCCGAGCAAATACCAGTAATTTACGTTATTTAGATTTTTGTTCATGCTTAACGTAAAACGACTGATCTCCGCCTCAACTAAATTTAAAGTAAGAAACAGTAAGTAAAAATATAGTTTATCAAACTTTGGACGTGTTACGTCCTTTTTGTTTAAATACGATAACCCACGACAATTATAAATAACGTTACTGTTAAAAGTCACCTTTTTAACAGTTAGGTTATAATCTTCGTGGGTTATGCATTACTGATCCAAAATGATTTTGAAAGTTCGTCATATACCGGCAATATTCAGTATTAAAACTACAGATAGTTGAAAAACATATTTTATAAATTTTAAAATTATAATTCTGCCTTGCATTTACATATTGGCAACTGTCGTATTTGTGCGCAAAAATATTAATCTATTTAAAAACCTTAACAGTAAGACTTGGAAATATGTATGCCCAGAAATAAAACAGCCTTATTAAATAAGAGTGCACTTTGCACGGCTGTTCGATTGTACAATCGTTTACCTAAAACAGTGCTCGATATCTCAGATAGCGTATATATATTTAAAAATAAAGTGAAACAAATATTAATTGAAAAGAGTTACTATTCCGTAAACGATTATTTAATTGATAAGTGATATAATGTAAGCATATGACATGTGCATATTTAATTAATAAAAAACAATGTTTAATTTAATTCATATTCAAGTGATAACACTGATAACCATATAATTATATAAGCAGTATATATTTATGAATTTTCTTAATGTAATCCATATTATTTCTTGTGTTAATTTTGCATGCTGCTGTGACAGCAGAATATGATGAGACTAATATCATTGTAAGAGCTTTTATACCTACTCATGTTCTGCAAAATAAAGTTTTTGATTTTTAATTTTTCATGTCAGTAAATATGTCTACTATAAGAGTAATAATTATTCATGAAACACGTAATCATGTCAAACTAGAGATCGTTGCAGCTAGCGGAGAAGCATAATTGACATGTTATTCCAGAAATAAATACATTGCTATGTCGATTAATTCAATTCAATTTAATGAATCAACCTGATCTAGTTCTGGGAGAAGATCCTCACTAGGTAGAGACCCCATTATCGAGGACATAAATCGATATGCAGATTTCAACTGACATACATAGACATGTACGAAATCCGCATTTCCAATTGACTATAACCACGTGTACTATAAAAGATGTCCATCTATTATAGTTACAGTTGATTGTGATAGATTTTGTATTTATAAAAATAATAAATAATAAACAAAAAAAACTCAAAAAAAATTTGCATTTGTTGCGAGGATTGATGATAGAAGTGATTTGATTTTGCTTTTCTTTTTTGCAGATAGTTACTTATTTGAGATCTCGATGATAGAGAACGCTGCTTAATTTAGTGAAGATTTTAAAAATAATAGTAAAACCAATACGGGAACATTGGTCCTCCTCGCCGATTTACACACGTTTATGACTAGGTACTGCTTCGCTCCCGTGGCTCGAATCGTAATGCTATGTAGCATATTATGTTACTCTTGGGTAAAGTAGCTTTCTAATGGTTTGATTGAATTTATTGCAAACATATGTCCAAAAATACAAATCTTTTCTCTTTATAACACATACTAAGCAAGTGCTCGCACGTTTTCTTTTAATTTTTGTTTGGATATTCTTCCACGCTGCACGTCAAAGTAAAGTTGAAAATTTGTACATTAAGAGCTTTTTATTTTGCACTACTTTTCACACTTGTGTCTATTTTATTTATAGTTAGATACTTTATATATTATTGTGAGAGTTAGGCTTCGCCGCATTACCATTACAAAGCGAATAAAAATTACCATAATGTAGGCAAATTCAACCCCATCCACACTTTGTAGCTACGAGTCAAATACCTAACGGATCTATCTCAAAACTTTTTACAAAATGGACTTGTAATATCCCTCTTTAAAGATTAAATTACCAATTTAATTAGGAGTGTGAAGGTATGTATGACAATGGAATAACATTAACTAATGAATGTTATTTAATGCTAAGATGCATTTTGACGTGATTACGCTTTCGCTATTTCCTACATTTCAATACTTTTATTTTGTAGAATGTACGTATATAGACTGAGTCGTGTAGCGATGGAATCTATAATGACCGACACCACACGAGTCATGCCGCGGGTGAAGCTAGTAGGCAATAAATTTGTTTGTTTATAGACAGCTCGGCACTACTTCAGCTGTAATAAGGACGTGGTGTATAGGGCTCTGCTCAGACTATACGACTGCTTACCATCAGATGGAATGTAGTCATTTTATAGGCTTCAAAATAATAAATATGAGGTTATAGTTCATGGAGAAATGGTTGCAGCATTCATTCCCGTTCTTCTCATGAGCCCTACACCCTTGCTTTGCTGAACGTGGCAGTAAATGTAAATTCGCAGAAAAATTAGTGTAACTTTGAAATTCATAAGTGTTACCTTGTAACCTAATCTGAACAAAATTTATTTTGAATTTTGAATTTGTTTTTGAATTTATTATTTTCAAGATTACTCTCTAATATGTACAAAAAGGACCTTTAAATTAATACAAGTTAAAAATAAACATGATTTATTTTGAAGTAAAAAGAAAATATTTATTATGTGAAAGGGTCTTTAAATAAAAATGGTAATAGCAACCGTTTATTAGGTAAAAATATAACATCTTTTTATATTTTTATACTGTAGATATTTTAGGGTAACATTATTAGTTACTGCCACAAGTTACATTCCAAAAATAGTCCATAGCTTTCAAGCCCGGCTATCTCTATCAAAAAAAATATAACGTGTTAGTCCAGGTCATAGTCTAAACTATCTGTGTGCCAAATTTGGTCCAAATTAATTTAACAGGTAACGCGAGAATGAAAAACAAACATCTAAACATATTTACGAATTCGCATATATTATTTTTCTTATAATATATGATTTTCGCATTACCTTTCACACCCTGTATAGCAGCGGACTTGACAAACATATAATTAACGGACACAAAGTCCACTAGACCTGAGAACACTTTTTTGTATATCTAAAAATATAAGACAACTCCCGGACTAGGAATAATTCGTTTGTCGCGGGCGACTTTACAAACATTCAAACAACAGATACTACATCGCCCAGACTTGGAACAACTATTTGTGGATCACAGAATTTTTCTCACAACACTCGGGGTGATAGCAGTGACGAGACGACCACGGAAAACACTACGCCATAGCACGGATGGTGTAATCATTATTAAAAATGGAAATAAATGCCTATGTAGGATTCAAAAACGCTACATTTGGCGTAGCGGTAGCGGCTACGCTTATCGTTACGCCGTCTGTGCCATCGTACACTATCCATATAACGCTATACTGAAGTAAGTCTATTAGGCACGTTTTCTTAGTTCGCCTTAAGCTTCCAATTTACCTAGCATTTAAACAGCTGGAAATAAAACTTTAACTGCAAGTTGGGCTATTAAAAGCGAGTTTGAGTATGGCGGCACCTCGCGGAAGCGGAGCGAGTGCAGCTGCTAATGTCTTTATCGGATCCACTAATTAACTAGAGAACCATTTTCTTAATTTAATTTCAATTTCCTTGCTGCAGCCAACTGATACTGAGTTAGTTTTGTTAGGCGCTGTGTTGAGTGAAGTGCTTTAAGATCGTTTAGGCGTCCTTTTTCCGACGTAATATACAATATCAGCCCTGTTGATAAACTGGGATAGGCCTCTTCTTAGTGAGAGAAGGTTTATTATATTTAGGCCATATACATGCGTATGGACGCTGGCTTAGTGCGGATTGGAAGATTTCACACATCTTAGAGAACATTATGGAAAATATGTTTGCACACGATCTTTTATTGTTAAAGCGAGCAATAATTAACTATGTAATACGCACATAATTTGGAAAAGTCGAGGTGCAAAACTGCGTATCTTGGGATGGAATCCCAGAATTCTGCGTGGCAGTCCTAAAATTGTTACATATTTGCATATTAAAATAATCATGAAAATAGCTTAGATATCGATTTATAAGCACACAAAAGGACAAAGAAATAGATATAATTATATTTTGTTATATAATGTATTATATTTAGACATGCGCATGCCAGTATGAAAAAGTCTGTACCAGGTGATGATAACCTACATTTTTACTGTAGAAAAAATGTTATAAACTAGTTAAAGTATATATAGTAAGTTTAAGATTATATTATGTGTTGATTGTGAACAATCGTGACATGATAATTTCAATTACCGGCTCAAGCTAGATATTGTTGTTTTCGTATAGTAAATTCTCAATCGTAATAACGCAGTCTTAAAAATATGCTTGATTATTATCGCAATAGGACTTTTATTTAGGAGCTCAAAATAAATCTGGCAAAATTTGGACATAATAGACCTCTGTTTATGCCTTCAGTGATATACAGGTGTGAATCTACATCATATGTGTACATTGTACCTATAATTTGATTTATTGGAAAGTTTCGATGAAACTTAGTGGCCGGTACTTAGGGATGCTTGTCACGTGTATCCGAGCACCTCGGTCTCATTAATAATCCCAGGACCGCCGCCATCACAAGCCTGCATATTAACCAGTTATCGCTTTATGTACTTACAGTCTACAAACAATATGCCCATACTATATAGCCCATGATTAAAGATATTAAGTAAGCTCTATGGAATGTATGAAAAATCAATTAAGTCCATATATGTTTATATACGTTTTAACTGCCTCAGTGACACAGCGGCAGTAAATACGACTGCTGTGTAAGTATACTTGGCTGGGCCAACAAAAAAAAGTTTGATTTTCTGTCAAAAAAATCGTAATATCTGCCCGGAGTTACGACACCGGCGGGGTAACACATCCTCGTGCCTCGGAAAGTGCATAAAATTCGTTGGTCCAGGGCTTGATTACTCTCCGGTAATATTGGATAGCTGTTCAATCGGATTATAAGAGTTAGGAAATATAAAAAGGCACTTGTCAAAATCTTTTGCATAATTTAGGAAATTACTTTACCTTTGTCTTAGCTACTTTAAAAACATAGAAAGACTTGCGCTTGTATATCCTGGCAAAGGTTTGTTATACGCCGGTTTCGCTTAAACTAGAGCAATCCGCTTGGGTATACCCTAGCGAACTGTTCCAGTTTCTATGAAATCCAATGTTTAAGCAATGAGCCCTCCTTATCTATACTAATATTATAAAGCTGAAGAGTTTGTTTGTTTGTTTGTTTGCTTGAACGCGCTAATCTCAGAAAATACTGGTCCGAATTGAAAAATCTTTTTAGCGATGGATAGCCCATTTATCGAGGAAGACTATAGGCTATATAACATCATGCTACGACCAATAGGAGCGGAGCAGCAATGAAAAATGTTGCAAAAACGGGAAAAATTCTTTTATGTGAAGCAGACAAAGTTGCGCGGGTCAGCTAGTACTATCATAAAGTCTAACGTAACTTATTTTTAGTAGCGCTTAGGTAAAATAGGTCACTACACTTTCTTTTATTTTCCTCTGTCCATTCCATTTTCCATCAGTCCGTATTATATTGCAGTCGTTTAAAAGAATAGTAGCACTTTTCTAATGGTTTGTTTAGCAATTAGTTTGCCAAGACTTACTGTTGAGATATATAGATTATGGTCCTCGTAGTAACGTAATTACATAAACTAGTATCAATTAAAAAGTAAAAATTGAGTAGTAGAGCCTCGCTGATTTCAGCATGAATGGGCCGGCTCGACCGGGGAAAGACTACCCTCTCACAAAATATCGACGTGAAATACCAGTATACCTACTGTTGTGTTTCGTTCGGTGAGTGAGAGTGCCGCAGGCCCAATCACCCCCATTCTCCCATTCCCGCTCCTTCTCCTTACCAATTATTTTCCTAAAGGGTCGGCAACGCGCAAGTGATGCTTCTAGTGTTGCAGGCGTCCATAGGCTACGGTGACCACTTACCATCAGGTGGGTCGTATGCTTGTTTGCCACCTAAGTTGTATAAAAAAATATATATATTTTGTTTATTACTACATATTACCCGCGCCTTCGTTCGGGAACAAGCCTTTTTTCTGAATAAATTGTATCCTTTTCTGTACGCCTGACAACGTGTATGCGAAATTTCATTATAATCAGTCGAGTAGTTAAGGCATGAAAGCGTTACAAACAAACTCACATTTGCATTTATAATATTACTAGATGTGTTTAGGTTGGTAACAATACTTTTTCTGGATAAAATGTATCTTATGTCCTTTTCTGCTCCCCTGACAATGTGTATGAGAAATTTTTATGACGAGCAGTCTATTAATTAAGGCATGAAAGCGTAACAAACAAACGCACATTCTCATTTATCATCTTAGTAAGGATTAACATAAGATAGTAATCAATTTAAATAGATATTGTTTTCGTTGCAAGGATTATGAAAAGCTAGTCCTAAATGGTGACGCTGGGTAAAAAATAGAATAGAGAATGCACTAAATGGATATTATTTCACGCTGAAATGACAAATATCGGTCTTTCCGAATCCTGACACCCTGTGTACGTAACTGTATTGAAACTAGCCGCCTGGAACGTAATAGCCTGGCACCAGCATTAAGTAACAGAACCACTTAATATATATAAGAGAGCTTACCAGCAAACATAATAAAAACCCAAGGCTAGGTAACTATTATATCATCCCGTAAAATTGCTTGCTGTGAAGTGTTACGTAAAGATAATACGATCTGCTCCGTATACTTTACATAATGCCTATACAACGGCATAATCACAGCGCAGTCACGCGGCCAACCGTCCTGTCATCGTAGCGCAATATGTTAGGTTTTATTGTGACCCCTCGATTTTGTCGTGTAATCGTCTCCTTTATACTATGTATTACAAAATGCTGTAGGTGATTCATATTTAAGGATTGTGACACAGTCCACTACGTCGTCCTTCGCGTGGCGTAAGTTTGCAGTTAAATCCGAGATCGCATAGACAGAATTATAATTGGTACAACTATACTTAGTCAGTTATGTTTTCAGATCTTTCTTCAAAGCGGTCGGAGTTATTATGATAACAGGAAGGAACACAATCAGTCATCAATCTGTTATTGTAAAAATTCGAAGAGAATGTCTCAATAATGGTTTATATAACAAGTAAATCCACCTCGCGATTACATGCTTGGCCATAAACAATTGAGAAATTATGCTACACGACCAATGTTGTGTGATTACATAATATAAATTCGAATGTTAATTTCTTTGTTTGTTACGATTTCATGCCTTTAACTACTCGACCGATCATCATGACATTTTCCATAAACGTTGTCAGGAGTACGGAGAAAGATATAGGCTACCTTTTATCGAGAAAAAGTACTGTTCCCGAGTGATAGCTCGTGCTTAACAATAAGAGTTTATTCATTTTAAATCTGTTAAGTATTTTCCATCAAACGATAATATATTTTAGAAACTCTAAGGCAAGGCCTTATAGGTTTTTGGAATCATTTTCAGCCAAGATTGCTCCCTGGTTTCCAGCCGCAGCTCGAATTCGGGAAATGTGTCAATCACGATTATATAATTTATTGTTCTACCTACTTCTTCTTCTTATCGTGTCGATGGCAATAGTTTTTAAATGGTTTTAGCTCAGTAACGCAAATCGCATTAGGCATTGCTTGGTATATTTCATCAAGCGTGCACAATTCTGGATCTGTGGGACACGTCAGCAAATAACCCATTGTCTGTGGGGATGCACCGCAGTCGCACTTGTTTGCACTTGGGTCGATATAACCCCACCTTGTCATATTATCTTTAGATCTGCCACCCTGGGTACGTAACCTGTTTAGTGCCTTCCAGGTTGGCCATGGAAGTTTATATCCCGGAGGTAACTTTTCTGCCGGTGGGATGAAGAATTTGTCACGCCATAATTTTACTCTGTCCTTAAGAGCGTTACTGGCACTGGCAGGCATGGTGTAGAAAAAACTGTTCCGACTTTTTAGCTTTTTTGTGGCTGGTTTCTGGCCATATAGTGGGTGTCTTGGATCAGTTTCCTGTTTCCATTTTTCAATTCCAGTTGCTACTTCTCTGCGGACAGCCGGAGGAGATTGCCCCAGGTATTGACCTGCCAGTGAATATAGCATCCTTACAGGAGTCGCCTTCAGACATCTTGTAATTTTCCGCCAGGTTTCGTTGAGAGCTATATATATACCTACTACTACATATACTCGGCGTCAAAAAAATCGCAACCTGCTTAAAATAATTTACAATACTCAATATCCCCAAGCCACTACATCAAATCCAAACATACAAACATTAATTAAATTTCATAAACAATATAAACCTTCCTAATACGATATGTTTAAGAAAATGTTGCACGAATACTCAATATAGGCACCACAACTTTTACGACTTTCTTGGGGTTTAAAAGGGCCAGTATCAGTGAAAATTAGCTCCTTATACTAACCGCAAGAAAATCACCTCCAGAAGATGGACACTACTGCTGAAAAAGCTGCTAAAGAGGTTGCACTCCTGCAATCAGGGATACGACAATGCGATGTTGTACGGGAGCTGAACTTGAGCTGTTCGCCGGGTATTCCGTTGGAATGCTCGGCGAACGGCAAAACAGCTCAAGTTCTTGAAACTGTTGAGTTTCAAGAGACTAGGGGCTTAATCCGGAAGTTAGGCTTACGACGAAGATGCTGTACATCGGAAAGAGATAATCACTTTATTGTTACGACTTCTTTGCGCAATCGGTTCTCCAATACCGTTGAGCTGCAACAGCGGCTCCAAACGTTTCGCAAAACCACGTGAGCACATCTACGATTAGGAGAAGATTGTGAGAGAAGAAAATTGAGGCCCAAACCTGAAAGAGGTCCATAACTAACTGTACAGCATGGCAAAGAACGTTTACAGTTTGCCCATGAGCATGTCAACTGGCGTCTCGACCATTAGAGGGCTATACTCTTCTCGGATAAGGCAAGAGTATGTATAAATTGCAACGCCAGACGAAGGAAAGTATATGGAAGACAAGGCGAACGATTTGCTCCAGCTTCCATGGAAGAAACTTTAGAATATGGATGTAGATCATGCATGTTCTGGGGTGGCATGTCAATCGCATGACAGCAAATCCGCCTTTCCTCGAGTGGAGCAGCTTGTGGTCAACGATCGCTGAATACTCATTGGTACATAACGGAGGTCCTGGAGCCGCATGTGGTCCATTTGCAGGGTTTGTAGGCGATGGCTTCACATTAATTCACGACAACGCTCATTGTCACGCCGCAATAATTGTAAGGGATTTCCTTGAAGAGGTTGGAATACCTGTTATGCAGTGACTGGCGAGAAGTCCAGATCTCAACTCGATAGAGCACCTCTGGGACGAGCTAACACGCCGAGTACGATCACGTGCTCCCGCCCCTGCTATCCTCCAAGCTGCTGCCATTGCGGAATAAACTAACATTACTTAAGAATTCGTCGTGTGCCTCATTCGGTCCATGAAAGATGAATCAAAGCTGTAATTAGGTTGAGAGGTTAGTAAATTTAGTAATATTATTTATTTCTGTATAATTTATTGCTTGTTTTGTGTTGTAAAATTTGCTCCTTAATAAAAGTTGATATCACTTTTCACAATTAGTACTCGTTTTTTTTATCACTGACCCAGCAAGACGTACATCTTCATTTTTATGGTTAATATACCCATCAACTTGATAAGTAAATATCATAACAGTACCTTTTTCCTTTATCAAACACAGTTAAAACTAATTTGAAGATCACTTTTCAAAAGGTGTGATTTTTTGATGCCGAGTGTATATTATATCTAAAAACATTGCTGGCATATTATGAATGCAATACATCTATGTAGAGACTATGTAAGTTCCTCAGCAAGTACGATAACATACTGCAGTCGAATGCATTTATATAATATCACGTCATACGTAACATCCACCTCACGCTAAACTAGCTACCTATTGATATGATGTCTAATGATCTAATCAAGCTGTATTGTGCACCTACACAATAGCTCTCTCTTAAATATAATTACGTTATTGCATATCTAGAATCAGCTGTAATTAACACGTACTTGAATGGAGAGAGTAATGGACGCGTATAACTTAATGTAATTATAGTAACAATGCATTTACATAAGTAAACCATGTAGGCGTCGGAATAGAAGTCAGATGTATAATAAAACTATTTCTTTCCGTGGCTATCCGTAAGATTAGTAACAGTAGATACTTTTTAAAACTAAAATATAGTCGATGATAATATAGCTTTTCAATGGTGTGAGAATTGTTACAATCAGTTGATTAGTTTTTGTGTAAAATCCTTACCACTTACCACAAACAAATGATAAATTAAATCTTTCCTCTTTATAATATTGGTATAAACTAGAATTTGCCCGTAGCTTTGTCGCGTTTATGTAGATTTCGTCAATAAACTTCGAGTAGTATTTAACTGTTCCTCAATTTTTTGCCTTTGTTCCACCAAAAATACTAATTGCACACCAAATTATGCTTACTAAAATATTTCAAAGAGAACTAAGTCGACGGAGCCCCGCTCCGCGGGGCTCCTATTTATGGGTAGGTTTAAGAAGGAACCTAACATAACCTAACCCTTTCGAAACAGAATGCAGTGATTTGAGGCGTATAGGTGCTCGTTATGTATATTATTAATTAATTAATTAATATTAATATATTTTAGTAAGCATATTTCGCTGTGCAATTAGTATTTTTGGTGGTCGTTATATATAATCCGATAAACTTCTATCCTTCGGGAATAGTACCTACTTTTTTTTGGATGAAAGCTGTTCTTTTTGTATTACAGACAACGTATATGCAAATTTCGTTGATAAAGTTGAGTAGTTAGCGTTTGAAAGAGTAGCAAATAAGCTCACATTCGCTTGTTTATATACTTATAGTTAGAATATGGGTTCAACATGGATAGAATAATAACTATTACTTCAGCATGGTTCACGGTTCTGGAGACAATGGTAATAATTACATTCTTGTCAAATTATTAATGCCGAGTGCAGGTAGCAACACAGAACAGAGAAAAGAAGTCTTCTGTTATGTGGACGGCACCGTTAGTTCGACGATAAAATCGAGGCAGAGACCAATAGAAAAATTTTAGGTTCGAATCCGAACCGTTGCACTACCAACGTAAATCCGCTTCTTACACGAGGATTTTAGCTAAGCTGGAGAAGGTTTTTTTTTTAAGTTTTCCTTGTAATTTTGTTAACCCCTCCAGCTAAGCTAGAATGCTTGTGTTAAAAGTGGGTTCACGTCAGTAGTGCAATGGGTGAGATTCAAACCCATGACCTCTCGATAGCAAGTCTAATGCCTTATCCATTGGGCTACCGCGGCTTGTAAAATAAATTATAAACATCTAAGTATCAATTTTGTATCACCAACGTAGTCATCAATACGCTTGAATAATACAAGTAGAGCGTCTCTAATAAAAAACCCGCGTGTTCCGTGCTCTATATTAATTATTACAGTTTTTTCAGGCAGTGTCATCCTGTTTATAATATGTTCAAATATAAAGCATAATGTTATTGTATAGAAGAACAAAGTGATACGCGACCTAAGGTTCAGGTGACATCAATGCGGGCTCTTCCATGTTATTAGCTTCTTATTTCTCTAGCATTGCCTTTATAATAAAATGAAAGGCCATTGCTGCTCACCATGGAAAGGGCTTTTCAGCCGCATCTATCACAAACAAAAATAATAATATCAACCCAGTATTAAACTGTTGGGTACGGGCCTCTTGTCGGTGTAAAAAGAGTTAGGTCATTGTCCACCATGCTGACCTAGTGCGGGTCGGCAAACTCCACATATCTTCGAGAACATTAAAGAGAACTCCAAGACATGCAGGTTTTGTCACGATATTTTCCTTCACCGTTAAAGCTAGCGATAATTAAGTATATAATATGCTCTTAACTTCGAATAGTCCGATATGAGCGCCTTGGGACCGCCCTCGAGACCTCTGCCTGGCAGTGCAACGGTCTCTCACTATACTATCGCTGCTGCTAACAGCAATGAAAAATATATAGAATTACTTTATTCATAAAATTTTAATCTTTATAGCTATTATCAATATGTCTGTCACTAAATCGTGTTATATAAACAACTAGCGACCCGTCCCGGCTTCGCACGGGTAGTACAAAACCTCAAGAAATTATCCACCTAAACCATTAATCACTCTGTCTATTAGTGAAAACCGCATGAAAATCCATTCAGTAGTTTTTGAGTTTATCGCGAACAGACAGACAGACACGGCGGGGGACTTTGTTTCAATAATATGTAGTGATGGGACCAAAAAATCTTCCAATTATTAAAAGACATATCAATTTGATTTAGCATTTGTAACTATAGATATTTTAGCAAACGTTTCATCTTTTTCAGATCTTATAAGCTGTTCGGTTTGTATTATAAAAGACCTGTTTTTCAAGATCAATATGTATTTCACAAGCAATATATCGTGTGCAAAAGCCACAATCATACCTACATATAAAACATCGAAAGGGACCCCTTTCTACGCATCTTGAATATCAACCGAGCGATACAAGAAGATATTTATTTGAAAACTATCAATCCAAATATACTATAATGCACCTTACGATACGTGGCTAAGCCACACTAACAATAATAATAAAACGCTCTTATTACAACGGGATAAGAAGCATTTTACAACATCTACAAAGCTATCTTACGGCTATGTTACCTATATTTAATACTATGCGGTATTGCCAAACGATAAGGTCCATTTTTCTATGGCTGAAATGCAAAGTTAATTTGGGATTATTTATCCTCAAGCTCCAAAGACAGAGTGTTCGTATACTTGAAAAGTATTCTTTTATATGTATACACGGGATAGTGTGTCAGCCAAGTTTGGGAAAGAAAAGGGCGACGGGTCGACAGTGACAGTGTATTTACAGGTGAATTATTTCGAGTTACAATCGACTCTCTAAAATTCGTAAACTGTAAAGCCTAAATTTATAATTTCATATGACCTTAAACTTCTAATTTAAACTTGTCAAATCTATACTATAAAGTATTTTAAAGATTTGATTATTTGTTTGTTTGTATAGATTTAACTCAAAAACTAGTAGTTAACGGATTTTAAAAATTCTTTCACCCTTAGAAAGCTATATTATCACCGAGTAACATGGCCTATATTTAAAAAAAAGGTATTGCTATACCTTTTTTTTATTTTTAAGGTGGGGGAATGCATGACGCATACCCCTCCACGGAAGCGGGCGGAGGGGTTATGTCGGACTCGCCGGAGTAAAATAAGATGCAACAGTTTATTTTTAAATCAATCTATCAAAATATGTAGAAAGTACATTTCTATACCTATGACTTAAGGAACTAATATGTCACACATTCAGGTCATAAATCTTTTATCGATAAAATCCACTAAACCTGTATGTCGATCCAAAACTTAGCCGTATTTTCACATTTATGTTTTTGTTCTGATTATTCAGACATTTATTTTTAATATTATTTTGTAATTCTTACAAAGCATATTGTTTAAGCCCATAACATGTTGATCCAGAATTCATTAATTTTAAAGGCAGATACTAGAGTTACCTATTGGACTGTATGCTTTATGTAATTTTATATTTGTATTACCTAATTGCAACTTTATTTAAACATATTAGATGAATCAGGGTGCCTAGTTCAAGTTATTTTTACGTTAACGCGATCGAAACGTTTATCGCGTTCCGCTCTTCGATTGGTTTAGAGTTAGGAGCGGGCCAATTGGAGCGCCCAACGCCATAAACCTTTCGATCCCGTTAACGTAAAACAAACTCGTACTAGGCACTCTGATCCCTTCGATGACGGTCATTGCTATCCACAGTAGCACGACAGACAGCAAATTATTTTTAAGAAAAGTCCGTTGTTACCAATTACTTGGTGACGATTCACTCAGGAAAATAACTCCGTTACAAGATATCGGGTTAAAAAAATCTATTATCCAGAAGAATCGCATACCTAAATATCTTTAATAAAAACTCTTTTAGAGAAACCAAATTTGATCTGAGCAGAAATAACAGTTTTCCATTAAGTATAATCTTGGCACTAAGACGCGCGGAATATCGTGGGTTCGATCCACACACGGGATAAAAATTTGTGTGACCCGCTAATATTTTACTTTAGTCTCAAAGTCCTTAGCGGCACAGAAATTATTGCTAT
The DNA here is from genome assembly GCA_930367265.1 of Catocala fraxini. Lineage (NCBI taxonomy): Eukaryota > Metazoa > Arthropoda > Insecta > Lepidoptera > Erebidae > Catocala > Catocala fraxini. Next base: position 7,490,421 of record OV884025.1, on the reverse strand, counting down.
TGCGAGAGGTTTTAACAATTTAAGTAGCAGCGGGACACCGGTGACCAGATAATAGATTTTAATTATGTCTGGCATTCGAACAAGAGACAAATTAACCAAAGAATTTAAAGAAATTATTGTTTCAAATCTATCAATACCGTAACAGTGCACATAACACACACTCTTCGATTTTAATGCTTCAACATTCATATTACTATTACTCTTTCAACTTATACCAGCTTAACGAAACTGGCTTACCTCGAGGCGACTGTTTCCACCACAACAAATCTAGTCTTCCATCTTCCGCATCCAATACAACCCCGCGACCTTTTCAGGTCATTAGTCTACCTGGCCGGAGGGCATCCTACCTCGTGTTTATCAATTCGTGGTCTACAGACAAGACTCGTTTACTCCAACTGCTATCGGTCCTTTGACAGATTTAGCCAGTCTATTTCCACTTAGGCTTACTTATTCTGTGATCTGTCTCAGTAAGTTAAGTTCTTTGATGAATTACCTTGTTTCTTCACTTGTCCCAGAAAGAAAATTCAATTATAGTTCATTGCATAGCTCGTAGCGCGCCTTTTGGACTATTCTTACCGTGAGTACATACATACATACATAGATTCACGCCTGTTTCCCAGAGGGGTAGGCAGAGACTACGGATTTCCCTTTGCTACGATCCTGACACACTTCTCTGGCTTCATTCACTTTCATCACATTCCTCATATACGCCCGTCGGTTCATGGTGCTCTTAACCTGGCCTTTGTCCAGAACGCCTCCGATCTGATCAAGATACGTTCGCCTAGGTCTTCCTCTTGCGACTGTTCCATTCACACTAGCCTTATAAACTTTCTTAGTCAGTCTTTCCTCGTCCATTCTTTCTACATGCCCAAACCAGCTTAACATACCCTTTTCTATTCTTGTCACTATATCAATTTTCATGCCGCATCTCTCTCTAATCACACTATTCCTTATTCTATCTTTCAGAGTCACACCACATATATTTCTCAGCGCTCTCATTTATACAGCATTTATTCTGCTCTCATGCTTCTTTTGCCATATCCAACTTTCACTTCCATACATAAGTGTGGGCACTAATCTTACCGTGACTGGCCACGCTTTACCTGTCAATTGTTGATATGCATTATCATATTACATAGGTAATTGAAAACCTATTGTGTCTGGTCTTTGCGACATTATAGGATAAATGTTACAAGTCCTTTTCATAAATAGAAAAAAATAATCATTATTCTAGATTGTACAGCTCTTGCCTTGGTATGAGGCAAACGATTTCTTCCCCACCATATACTAGATGTATCAAATCACAATACCTATTTATAATAAAATAGCGTTTACAACTGTAAAATAAGTTTCAGTGACGCCATCTGTGCACGTAATGCATTCGATTGACCTACAACAGCGGCCGATTAAAACTTAATCCACAACGGTACACCACCAAGAAGGCTTTTATATTGCAAGACCTGAATGTAAAAAATAAGGCAAAAACTTTTAAATTAAATTACTTTATATGGATTCTGTGGCAATAAAACTTGTATAAATTAGTTTAATTTTAATATATGCATTCATGTAAACGTAAGACAATGAAAAATGAAAAATTGTTTATTTACAGCGTTTAACAAATTAGAAAAACTAATATTATAAATGCGAATGTGAGTTTTTTCGAGCAAGCGATCGCGCGCGCCACGGATAAATCTAATATTATATGAAAACTGTTTAAACAATTTTATATCTACAATAGTTGAGTAATTGCCTACATTACGACGGAATGGCTATATAGGTTAAACAGCCAACGCAACCGCTCTATTGAGTGAATGCGGTTTTTAAAGCGGGGTAAGTACTTACTGGATATTTCAAAGTAGCCCCTGTAGCATTATGTGATCCCCACAGGAACCCATCTATACTAATATTATAATTAAATTAATTATGATGAGTTTGTTTGTTTGTTTGTTTGAACGCGCTAATCTGAGAAACTATTGGTTCGAATAAAAAAAATATTTTAGTTTTGGATAGCTCATTTATCGAGGAATGCTATAGACTATATAACATCATGCTACGACTAATTGGAGCGGAGCAGTAATGAAAAATGTTGTAAAACGGGGTAAATTCTATTATCTTATATGAAGCAGACGAAGTTGCGCGGGTCAGCTAGTATAGTAATAAAAAGTAGCCTATGTCCTTCCCAGAATACAAGCTGTCTACTTACCAAATTTCGTCAAAATAAGTTTAGCGGTTTGAAAAGAAAGCGTGAAAGTGTAACAAACAAACAAACTAGAGCAACTTACGCATTTATAATATACTCGATTTTGCTCGCAGAGGTGTACGTTAAGTTAGTAACAGTACGTTTTTCTAGGTATAAGGTACTCTATGTCCTTTTCTGTACCCCTGACAACGTGTTTGCGCAATTTCATACTGATCGGTCGAGTAATTGAAGCGTTAAAGCGTAACAACCATTCGCATTTATAATATTAGTTAGGATTAGATATTGAAATTAAACTCTTTTATACAGATTTTATCGCGTTGTTTATTTAAGACTGTATTACATAATTTAGAAACTGTTACACTACTACTATTATAGAAATTTACAATTTTTAAGCTAATTATATTTTAAACGATTATAATTTTATTCACAACTAGCTTTTGCCCGGATTTCGTCCGCGTGGAATAGTACTACACCCCTTTCACCCCCTTCGGAGTGCAATTTCCAAAAATCCTCTCTTAGTGCTCCCCTACACTCTCCAAGGAACATACATGCCAAATTTCAGCTTCTTGCGTTCAGTAGTTTAGGCTGTGCGTTGTCTGTCAGTCACTCAGTAACGGAAGGGTTATATATATATATGTAGATATATTTACATAATTATTTTAAAACGAAATAATCTAACAAACCTATATTTACAAACGTATTAAAAATATAATATAATTACAAAAACACAAATAATTATAATAATAAATATTTACAGGAATGGTTTAGGCATCGTAGAATTCTTCAGCATCGCTGTCAACTGGTAACGTGCCCAGAAGACTGGCAGCATTGCCACGTTGAATAGCAATGCTGATTCTTTGGGCTAAGAAAAGACCAGCCTTCTGATCACGCGAAACGTCGATCATGCGATTTGCGATCTCCCTGTACAAAATACGAGCGCTCGGATCCCATGAACCTAGAGTTTCTACCCCAAACGGCTCAAAAATGTAATTTCCAACTAAAAAAGTCCTATTTATAATTAAGTTTACACTTTCTCCGGTTTTGGTTGCTTTTCAGCAGCCATGGTCACGAGGAGAATTAATAATTATTAGCTTAAAATTAGTAAAGTTCAATAGTAGTAGTAGTGTAACAGTTTCTTAATTATGTAATACGGTGTAAATAAACAACGCGATGAAATCCGTATATAGTAGATTAATTTCAATTAATAACATTCGCATAAACAGAAGACAATATTAGGATTAGATATATTTGATAAGAACTTATTTTTCTCTACTTGCGTCCTGACCGAAACGAGTTTAAAAAAAAAGGTATGTATATATCAAGCAATAAAATTGCTTTACTGGTATTGAAAATAATAATAATATTCTAACCACATACACAAAACACCATCTAGCCCAAACTAAGCAGAGCTTGTACTATGGGTACTAGACAATGGATAAACATACATATATGGTTTTTATTGTAAATACGTACATATTATACATAGAAACAATATTTATATATTATAAATAGATGTACAATTTAATAACAACGTAACAGAATAATGTTATATTCTGAACAAACTTTTCAGAATATAACATTATTCTGAAAAGTTTGTTCAGAATAATGTTATATTCTTGTTTAGTTTAGTTGTCATGTTTATCTTGTGTGTGATATATTGTGTTCTTATTTTATTAATAAGTGTTTGACAAATTAAGTTGGACGCACCAATTCTTTTCATCATTTAAAATGTTTGCTCCATTGGTTCTGTGGCATCAACTTGAACTTATGTTTACTTGCGGTTTATAAAATAAATCTTTTATTGTAATATAAAAGATTTAATAAGGTTAAGAGCACCTTAAACCGGCGAACGTGTATGTGGAATGTGATGAAATTGAGTGAAGCCAGGGTAGTGTGTCAGGATCGTAGCAAATGGAAATCCGTAGTCTCTACCTACCCCTCTGGGAAACAGGCGTAAATCTATGTATGTATACTGTATATTAAAGAGTTGTCGTAGCCGTAACTTCTCGTATAGTATAAAGGACTCTATCCGCATGGCCCCGCGTGGAGCGGCGCAAACTTTTCAATAACGATATTTGTCCCGATGCACCGGAACTACTGAAATTGAGATTTACTATTGAAACTGAGCTTGAACTTTGCGTTTGATTGCAGGCTATTGTGTATAAAAGTTTGTGCTATTTATTTAATCTACTAGGTTTTACCTGCGTTTCGCTCGCTCGAATGTAGTTAAGTTAGTATGTATCTTATGTGGAGGCCGGTCAGTGCAGACCGGCGACACTTCGACCCAGTGGGATCTTTTGTGTCGACACTCTCCCAATAACGACTGCCATAGATGTTCATGGCAGCCGGGACCGACGGCTTAACGTGCTCTCCGAGGCATGGAGCAGGCGATAATTGTCAATAAATACGCACATAATTTCGAAAAGAGTTAAGTTAGTAACAGTACTTTTATATGGATGAAAATGTCCTTTTTATGTTCTCCTGGCAACGTATTTGCGCAATTTCATGCTAATCGGTCGGGTACTTAAGGCGTGAAAGCGTGACCAACAAATAAACTCACATTCATATTTAGCTATTTATTATCTAGCTATACATATATTAACTAATCTATACCAATATTATAAAGCTGAAGAGTTTGTTTGTTTGGTTGAACGCGCTAATCTCAGGAAGTACTGGCTCGAGTTGACAAATTATTTTATTGTTGGATAGCTTATTTATTGAGGAAGGTTATAGGCAATATAACATCATGCTACGACCTACGGCGGCGGCGCAGTAATCATAAACGCGGGTGAAACCGCGGGCACATCTAGTATTATATATTTGTTAAGATTAAACCGTTCTTAAAGAGTATGCAGAGGTATATTGCACCTTCATTTCGGTAACCATATTTTTAGGTCCCACGTAATTAGTGGCAAGCTTATTGCCATCTGTCGATACTATCAGACTCTGTGATAATATCGAGAATGTTCTAACAAGAAAAATTATTCAAGGCTTTGTTCGACCCAAGATTCGAAAAAGACCACTTTAGCTCAACTTGACAACTAAACTAAACAAGAATATATATATTTTTTTATACAACTGAGTTGGCAATCAAGCATACGGCCCACCTGATGATAAGTGGTCGCCGTAGCCTATAGACGCCTGCAACACCAGAGACATCACTTGCGCGTTGCCGACCCTTTAGTAAAGGAAGTGGGAAGGAGAAGGAGCGGGAAAGGGGGAAGGGGATCATTGGGCCTCTGGCACTCTTACTTACCGAACGAAACACAACAGTGATACTGCTATTTCACGTCAATATTCTGTGAGAAGGTAGTCCTTCCCCGGTCGAGCTGGCCAATTCATGCTGAAATCAGCAAGGCAAATATTAGATTTTGCCCGGATTTGCACGCGTAAATATAGGTAACAGTAGGTACCCTAAGACCTTTTCTGTTTTCTTGACAACACGTATGCAAAATTTCATGAAGACCCGTATGAAGCATAACACGTAACAAAAAAGCTAGCGAACTCATTTCACATTAGTTCTGAATCTACAGCAACTTTCAAATTGTACATCTATATTCGATACCAGTAAAACAATTTGATTTGCTAAGGCTGAAGCAATTTAATTGCTTGATATTTACATACTTATCTTTTTGAAATCCGTTTCGACCTGGTTGCAAGAAGAAAAAGAGAAGTTCTTGTCAAATATGTTTAAATCCTAACTAATATTTTAAATCGATTAGTTCACGTACATGTATTCACAAAAATGCACATGCATGCGTTCGCACATACTTTCAGAGGCTGTCGACTCATAATCTTTGGTTTTATTCTTTATTTTGTTTTATTAGTATATTATTTTCTTTTTTAATTTACTTGTCATTACCTCTTATTATTATTGAAATTAAACTACTATATACGGATTTTATCGTGTTGTTTATTTGACACTTTATTACATAATTTTGAAAATTGTTACACTACTACTACTATTGAACTTTACAAATTTTTAAGCTAATTAAATTATTATTAAAACTATTTAGATTTAATTTAATTTTACACTTTCCCCGACGTTTCGGTTGCTTTTCAGCAGCCATAGTCACGGGGAGACTAAGATGGAAGTTGTCTCAATGTTCCAGTGTAGTTATTTCAAAGTACCCGAACATAATTTAATCAATCAGCTTATTATTGGTTTCTTTTTCCAAACGTAACGATTTTTAAAATAATGTTTTGCAATTAAAACATCAATCTACTATCGAACATTGTAAAGTAAGAGCCCTGGCACCCATAATACAAGTTTAATTTTAGCTTGGGTGCCAGTGTATCAAACTACTTGAAATTTGCAATGTATAAGAAAATATTGTACACTGTTGTAGTTACTAAATTGAATTGCATTGTAAATTTTATATTTTGGTAATAAAGAAATATTATTATTATTATCATAAGACGACGGCCTCGATGGCGTAGTGGTTGGTGTAACCGACTGCCACGCCTGAGGTCGCGGGTTCGATTCCAGCACAAGTCAAACATTTGTGTGCATGAACATGGATGTTTGTCTTGGTCTGGGTGTTTCTATGTATAATATGTATGTATTTACAAAAAAAAAGCATAAGTATAATAATATGTATGTTTATCCATTGTCTAGAACCCATAGTACAAGCTCTGCTTAGTTTGGGCTAGATGGTGTTGTGTGTACGTGGTAGAATATTATATTATTATTATAAAATTCGCATACACGTTGTCAGGAGAACCCAACAGGATGTAAGGTACCTTTCATCTTGGAAAAAGTACTGTTTCCGAGGGATTGAAATTGATAGACAAAATGTAGATTAATGCAAGCGAGGCTGCGGGAAAAATCTAGTGCTTAAGACTGCGTCGAGCGTAAGACAGATAATGACAGAGCTCGTGCGGCGCATGTTCAAATCGGCACTCGGCCGGCATAGTAAAATTGTATGGAGGATTTGAAGTGCTTTTTTGATAAATATATATCTTCTTTATTGTCAACCAATAACTTAAATATTTGGGACGGACAAATTGTAATATATCATTTATGTTTCGTTTAAGCTCTAAAATAGAATAGATTTCTACTGTTATAATCTAAAAATCGCGTAAATGCAAATTTACGTAATTTTGTAGTCGTAAATATTAATTATTTTAAGTTTTTTACACTGAGTAATTGTAAACACATTCATTCTTATGGTAAACGTAAATTTTATATTTGTATTAAACTAAAAGTGTTTTATTATATTGATTTTATTTACTTAACTGTGACCGCCTGTTTGGCACATTTCGATCGATGCAGTGTTAACATTTACGTACTCACCTTTTTGAAACCCGTGACGTTTCGGCCAGTCTGCAACGAGAAAAATAAGTTCTTATCAAATACGTTTACATATAGAATAAAGAATAAAGCTATTAATCACCTTCTTTATCAATAACGAGATGTTGCCCGCGAGTGGACCCTCGCGTAAATGTAGGTGAGTTTAGTTTGGTTACTGTATTTTTTAGGATGAAATACCTGTCCTGGGGGTCTACCGTGAAACGCATTATACGCAATTGCGTACGTTCGTTCGTGCTTATTCTTACCATGAAACATCATTCGCGCCGACTTTCGTCACGAATATCGTCGTATGACATTTGTACGTCCTAAAAAATCCGAAGTGTTTTCATGGTCGGTATATGCTTATTATTTCGTTCGTCATTCGTTTCGGCACGTCATTGCGTAAAAACATTTTCACGGTAGACCCGCTGGTCATGTTCTTTTTGACACTCAAACAAAATTACAATCGTATGTATAATATTAGTTAGGATTAGGATAGCAATATAGGCAAGAAATTTAACTGTCAATACCACTTAATCCTTTATTTTTAAATGAACATTGCATTTCATTTCAAGAGCATTTGGCACATGCGCGTGTCATTGACACATGTGAGTACTCTCGACACGTGTACGGTGGCAGGTTCAGGGATACGTACAGAGCTATCGCAACCCTTTGGTAATGGATTGAATTCGACCGCAATGCGCTATTACGTTCGTAGCGACTGCTACCAATTGTTTGGGTGATTGTGGATTTATATAACATATGTATATATAACTAGCTGTTCCCGCGATTTTACTCATGTTTATGATTACTACTAAGAAAAAAGAAAATCTTTGTTACTAACATTACATAACCAACTGTTACGCGATTGAAGACGCGGGCAAAAGCTAGTTCACCATAAAACACAGCCTAACTTAAAGTACCTAAGGTAGGTGCACTCGTAGATCTAGCATATCTTTCACCTGCACATTTTTAGCCAAAGTTTCACAGCTTTAAACAGACTTAAGAAAGTTATATAGGTGCTAACTTTTAATGCACAATTGCGTAGATAACTAAAACTTATACATTAAAAGTTATGCTGAAGACTATTTCAAATGTTGCACAGTAAGCAAAAATTATATGTATTATTTTCATGAAAAAGTTATTATATGAGACTGCTTGTTAATCTAATATTTTAAATGCGAATTTGATTTTGCTTGTGTTAGTTTGTTTGTTAAGGTTTCACACTTTAACACATTCGCTGCCAACTCCGCATATCTGCGGGGTGCGAGTTGTGCGCGGGACGCCAGCCCCGCGTATCTGCGGAACGTACGTACGTACCTAAAACAGACTAAAATATTTTGTCCTTCCGCGTGACTAGGAATTTTAGCTGAAAGTGTTAACTACAAGGTCAATTGTCGTAAAATTTTGCATATTCGTTATCAGAGGTGCAGAAAAGGACATAGGCATATTTCATCCAGAAAAAGTACTGTTTCCGAAGAATAAAAATTTATTGTCAAAAACTATATTAATGCGAGCGAAACCGCGGGCAAAATCTAGTGTAATAATAGAAAAAAACAACTGTAATGCAATTTTGCTACAACCGTTGTATCGCCAATATACAACATGAATGCGCCGTGACATAGAATTTATAGCATTAGGTTTTCCTTCTGGACCTTCATAGTTCATTTAATTTGTGTAATGGATCATGCTTTAACCTGAACAATCGAAAAAATATCTTAATTTTAGAGTCTACAGCTTTAGGTATTGCATTTTGTGCGAGTCTGTAGTCGATTTCTGGAATTCGCATGTATTATATTTATATTGGGTTTTCCCGTAGACACATTCTTAGCTGCACGGTGTCTAGAAATGTGCTCGGTAAACTTCAATAGGCTCACTTACTATTGCGTGCGAATCATAGATACGTAGTGTTTCTTTTTAAGCAAAATATTTTCCTTGCAGTACAGAGTCAGAAGCTTTGCCTACTTTTGGAGATGTAGGAGAAATAAACAAGGCGGAATATAAACATTTTGACCAGTTCCTTCTAACCTGTGAATTGTTGGAATAACCAGAGGTTATTTTTTTAAATAAAACTATGTAAAAAATCTATTGTATCTGGCCGCCGGAGTGCCGCTGACGCTCAATAGGTTAAAGTCATACTACTTCTTAAGGTTCATATACAAAGATACATTAATCTTAAATCTTTAAAACGTATCGTGGAACCTCTTAGTAGATAACCTTCAGATCGAGTAAACAGTATCAAAGGATTACATTTTGTTAGAAATGCTATATAATATATGTTTTCAAGACAAACTTGTCCAATTAAACTTTAAGTATTGATATTAGATATGTTTTTGTATACCTTCAGAAACGCTGAATTATGGAAAACGCAAATTGAGGTTGAAGGCAATTAAAGTTAATATACATATAGTCTTGATTTACAAATCGCACGGTACAGATATAGACCCTTGGCTTAAGTGGTCACCCTACCAATGCACAGAGTGTAAAAAATTTGTAAATTTAAATGCAAGACAACCTCAGTGAGTATTAAAGGAAATACAAAAGATATTATTGCCAGTATTTCATAGTTAGAAGAACGTCTGTTCAATGCCATATATTTTAAACACTAGATGTGCCCGCGGTTTCATCCGCGTTTATGATTACTGTGCCACTCTCGTGAGTCATAGCGTGATGTTATATAGCCTATAAACTTCCTCAATAAATAGGCTATCCAACTCTAAAAGAATTTTTCAATTCGGACCAGTAGTTTCTGAGATTAGCGCGCTCAACCAAACAAACAAACTCTTCAGCTTTATAACATTAGTATAGATTCAAATAATAGTATTTTACTATGCCAAAACTCTAACCTGAAAATATTTCAGTAACAATTATTTTTGTTCATACGAATCCTTTTAATTAAAACGAGGTATTCAAGCAACAAATTTTCACATTCGGACTTTACAAAAAAGGTTTTTAATCTGTCCGTGGCAAAAATGACGGACATTTGTTTTTTTTTACATTTTAAGTAGCTTTGTAGGTAACAGTTTGTGTGGTCACGCAGTCGCTTCACAATATACTTTTAAAAGGTCATTCCTCTAAAGCCTTTTATCCTGAAGTTATGACAAGTATTTTTACAAAAGAAACTATTATTATTCGTTACCAATCTAATCTAAACACCTACTTAATTTGCAGTAAATTAACCTTTAAATTAAGCCGGTTCAGTGCGAATAAGATTTAGGTACCAGTGGCACCGTATATAAAAAAATGTGTTTTTGAACCCTAAACTTTTAAACAGTTTAAACAGAGAAAAAAATACTATTACCAATTGAAAATTGACATAACCTATATTTACGTGAATGGAGTCGGGGGGCCTAATGTAGTAAGGTATAAATGATAAAACAGTTTAAAACATATATTTATCGGTATTAAACATGTACTTAAATAAAAGTTTTGTTCGCATACGCCTATCAATATGTAGATGTACATATGTATATTACCAAGTTGTAGTAAGTGGAAGAATATTGATAGCCACTGTGTGAAAGTAGATCGCGCGGTCACTGACGACACTTTGTGGCGCTGTTTACTTTGTGTCCCAAAGACGAGTATTACCGACATCTTCAAGTGTACTCCAGATGCCATAGTATAAGTATATAGTTTCTATTCCACAAGGAGACATCTCTATCAAATTGGTATCGAAATACATTCGTGTAGTTTTAAGTTTGCGGACTAAAATATAGTCTTAGAGAATTTATCGGCTGATAAAGTGGGGACGTCATGTGATCGCGATGACGCAGCAAGTGGAGGGGATGGTTCGTGTTGAACGCCCATGGATTCTCATTCCTCTCGCCACTTTTGCTCGAGCGCTCGGTTGCAACGGACGCGTATTAGATCGTGGCTATAAAATATTTCTGTATAACAGTTGATTAGAATTGTGTGATTTTTGTTTTGTAATTATAATAAAGTCCTTGTCGGTAGACGGTATCTCTTTTTTTAAAATCTATTACCCTTCTGTTCAATAAGAATAGATTAATATATCAATTTTATCTATTACACGTTTGAGTTACGTTTAATTGCTGAGCAAGGACATGTTGCCTATGAGTTAATTAAAATTCTACATCTACTGTTTTAGATAGTTAGTAGTTGTGCCTTTTTAAATTTCTTAGCAAGGGCTGTTAACAACCTGCCTTCTTTTTAATAAGCACTTATATCCTGCAGATACGCCCTTGAAAATGTCATTTGTTTATGTTGATAAAGTAGCGGTACAAGCTGCTCTTACTACCCATAGTAGTTAAGCCAGATTAAGAATTTTACCCCAACTGCCACCTAACTATACGGATGGCGAAGTGGTTTAAGTGGACAGATATCCACTGGTGAGATTGCTACTGCCACCGCGCCGAGGGTTCAAATCCTACACGGGACAAAAAATTGTGTAATTCATAAATGGTTGTCCCGAGTCTGAATGTTCTTTGCGTCCGTTGTTTGAATATTTGTAAAGTCCCCCGCGACATACGTATAATATAATTAAATAACACAAAACTTGATCATCTTTCTGTGACCTTCGTGAGTAACAATTTCTAACTAAGAAACATATACATATATTGAAATTAAACTACTATATACGGATTTTATCGCGTTGTTTATTTGACACTTGTTTACATAATTTAGAACTACTACTATTAAACTTTACTAATTTTTAAGCTAATTAAATTATTAAAACTATTTATACTATTTAGTAGTTTAATTTCAATGAATAACATTCGCGTAAACAGGGGATAATATTTAACCTATATATTTTAACCTCAGGTTACTTTGTGAACTAAATGAATAAATTATTTTTGTCTTTGAATTTGTGCCTTTCAGCGGTTATACTTGCGATACGTGTTGTGTCCTAATAAAACTATATCAGAGGGTTTTGATATAGTACTTTTTTATTGGACGTTACTAGAAATATGAACCAGAAATCACCTAGTCTTAGTTCTTATTAATTCGGAGTGATTATCAAGAATTCTGAATATTATATCTGGAGAGCTAAGCTAGGATGCTTATGTTGGGATTCACATCATTAATGCAAAGACTGGTAAACGAACTTACGATCGTTTAATCGCAAATTCAATGGCATATAGGATATTGCCGTTTATAAAATGTATTATTATAATGGAGAAATACTGTATCCAATAAAATAAAAATGCGTTTTAACGTAAATTCAAGATACAACACTCAAGCAATAATGTGCATAAACATCACGATATACAACAGCAAACCTTTTCAACTGCACGTAATACGATTGTATTTCTGAGATTGTAATACGTACGCCCATAGATATTTGATATCTTCAATTGCATGCCGCCATTTTCCAATAAGATATCAGTGAAGTGGTTTATTGAAATTTCACAAATACTCGTGCGTCTTCGTGCTAATATTATAAGTATATTCAGGTATTCCTTCCAAGAAAATCTTAGCGTATGGAGTAGTCATAGCTATAAAAATATACTCTTTTTTTTTTTTTAATTTTTTTTTTTTTTTTTTTTTTAACGTGGGTGAATGCTTGATGCATACCCCTCCGCGGGGGCGGGCGGAGGGGTTATGTCGGACTCGCCGGGGTAAAAGAAAGATGTTAAGAAGAAAATGTACCTCCCGGAATACCGACTAAACCTACCACGGTGTTCCTCGACAAAACCACTATCGACGGGGCCGCGCGAATCACTTTCGCATGCGGTCGCGACCCCGCCGAGGTTTCGGCCCGCCGTATGAAACGGCAGGCCACTACACAAAAGACCTACCCAAAGGCACTCCTCACAAATTATCCCAACTGTCCCCCCTAGAGGGGAGACGGACTCGAAACAACAGAGGCGCGCGTGGGAACACGCACGCCGCCTCTCGGACCTGGTGCTGAACGGATGGCGGGCAGGCCCACAAAGCCCGCCACCCCCAGGTCAAACCTCAGGGTGGCTGGAGGTCGTCTCGCGCCCTCCGGCGCCCGGCTCTGCGGTTGGGGAGAGGGTTCAAACGCTCCCTCTCCCGCTCCGCCGCCTCCTTGATGGAAATGACTTCCTCACAAAAGGAGGCGACGGCGTCTTACGACCTTCCACTCCGGACCATAGACTGAACTACGGCCGGGAGCGAGAGGGCAACCAATCCGACTGCCGCGATCAACTCACGGCGCTGCGATGCCCAGGCGGGGCAAACCGCCAAAGTGTGCAGCGCCGTGTCCTCAACTACGTCGCGGCAGTCGCCGCAGTGGTGACAACCGGGCGTCTCTTGCCGGCGTATACGACACAGGAACTGGCCAAAACAACCGTGGCCAGTCATTACCTGTGTCAGCCGGAAGGTGAGGGCGCCATGGCGCCTCTCCAGCCACTCCTTAAACACGGGACTTACCGCCACGATCGTGGCGTGCCCATATACTCTTATTCTATTATCTTTTAAGTCTTGTTAACTATTTTATATACTAAAATGGCTGCTTCTGACACAGGCGGTGATATGCTTTAAAAATACCCACATCTACCTAATTAATTTTTAACTTATCAAAGCCTCACTCCAAATTTGTTTTTTTTATACATCTAAAGTGGCAAACAAGCTTACGGCCCACCTGATGGTAAGTGGTCACCATAGCTTATGGACGCCTGCAACACCAGATGCATGACTTGCGTGTTGCCGACTATATAAAAACCTTTTAACACCCTTTTTGAAGAACCCCATTCTGTAGTCTTGTGGGATGAATGTGTAATGTATAACAGTTCAACCTCTATGGAAAATATAGGTGTACGAATTTAGATGTATGTATAATCTATACTAATATTGTAATGCTAAAGATGTTGTTATTTTCTTTGTTTGTTTGAACGCGTTAATATCTGGTAATACCTAAACGATTTGAAATTTTTTTTCCTTTTTTAAAAGACTACACTAGTATTAGGACCGCACTGTACAATTCCTGTGTCACGGGGGACTATACAGACATTCAAAAAACTGACACAAAGAACACCCAGATACGGAACAACTATTTCAGAGCAGACAATTTTTTTTCCCGTCTGGGTATCAAATCCACAACACCCGGCGCAGTGGCAGTGGCGAGGCGACCACTTAAACCACTACTCCATACGTGTAGCCGTATTTAATTAGGTAGACAATTTATTATGGAAGGATATATGTATGTTATAAAATACAACACTAATATAGGAGTAAATTCACCACTAAAAAGAATGTGTAGAGAAATGAACTCATTTATAAAACTAGTGCCTAATGCAGATATACATCACGATTCTATGACTCATTTAAACCCAAAATCCTGGAATCCCGGACAGAAAATGTAACCACTTAACCACTGATACCCCTTGTACTCTTTACCTATATTATTATATTCAGTTTTTAATTTACGTAAATTGTAACACATCACAATATTGTTTAACCTGTTGGATATTTGGTTATGTTAGTTTTAATTTCTAAATAGTACCTAATGTTACTTGATGAATGTTGGTTAGCCCGTAATTGGCTAGTGGGTAAGCCTGTAACCTTTAAGTTATATAAAAATTAAAATACATTGTATGCACAAGCTGTGGGAAGACCTGAATAAATAAATAAATAAAAAGAATGTTTGGTACATCGTTTGCCAAATTGAATTGGCTGAAAGGTGGTATCATTTTGTGTGATACTCCCTTTAGATGACCCCTTTAGAGAGTAGTTGTATTGCCATACGGTGGAACAGTAATGAGATGAACACAGCGCTTTTAAAGGCAGTCCTTTCTACCTGATGTATGCGATGATGTGAGAGCAACAAGACTTTATGTCTATTATTACCAATGCTGGGTGGTATACTAATTAAATAATACGGAGGTAAATGCGATGCATGCTGTAAGCGATGCCAGTACAGGCACTTCCAGGAGCATTTCTAAAATAGATGATTCATGTGCGCATGGAGAACACATAGATGTAGTATGTAGTTTCAGAGTAGTAGAGCCTCGCTGATTTTAGCATGAATGGGCCGGCTCGACCGGGGAAGGACTACCCTCTCACAGAATATCGACGTGAAATAGCAGTATTTCTACTGTTGTGTTTCGTTCAGTGAGTGAGAGTACCAGAGGCCCAAACACCTTTTTCCCCCTTCCCGCTCCTTCTCCTTCCCACTTCCTTTCCTAAAAGGTCGGCAACACGTAAGTGATTCCTCTGGTGTTGCATGCGTCCATAGGCTACGGTGACCACTTTCCATCAGGTGGGCCGTATGCTTGTTTGCCACCATAATAGAATTAAAAAAAACACGACAATAAGTTATTTCGTACTTGCATCAATCATTCTTATCAAAGAACTTTAATAACATAACTAATCAGAATTTACTACATTAAAATTAAAATAATTTTGCTTACTTTTAAATGGGTATTATTT
Source organism: Catocala fraxini (assembly GCA_930367265.1). NCBI lineage: Eukaryota > Metazoa > Arthropoda > Insecta > Lepidoptera > Erebidae > Catocala > Catocala fraxini. The sequence goes on along the minus strand of OV884025.1, from coordinate 7,474,573 downwards.
TTATTTTTCCTCAATATTTAAACATAATCTATTGCCTATGAAAATATTCTTTCAGGCGGAAAGCATGCCCTTTTTTTCCTATTATCATCCAGACCAGCCTCTCTAGCACCATAGCCAAGGTTAAAATAACATTAGTAATAAATTCAAAATACCGCTTGAGAAAAAATACAACTATCTCAAAATAAGTTCAATGTTTATATTTTCACCACAAAACAACCTCAAGTATTAAATCATAAAAATTGTCAATACATAATTTTCACAGATACGTAAAATTACATACTAATAATGTCTTCTTTGAAGGAAACCTTTAAAAATTAATTAATTATCTCTTTATATTACAGCCCTCGTAGAAAAGACATCTAATGTATTGAAAATAAGGTTTATTTTTATTTGTAGTGGTATGTAAATAAGCTCACGACAATTATGGTTGGCCTTTGAAGACTGCAAGGACCCTCGTGAAGTATTTTATAATATTGTATAAAGATACATTGTTAGCAACACGTTTATTCACCTCTACTGAAGCCGATTAGTTATGCTGAGGATTTCTTATAACTGTTTGTGTATAAATTGCATCGTAGCGCAGCGGTAGCGAACACAATTGCTGTATGAGTTCGCAGGTTTGATTGCTGGTTCGAGCTTTTCTGTAAAGAAGTAGGGTAGTTGCCTTTGTCTGATTTCGTTTATTATTTTACACGCAAGACCAAATAGCAATCATAAGCAATCTTTTTCTGTAAACAGTATCAAAATTGGTTGTATAATAAGGGACAGCAAATTAATATTTTAAATCTGGTTATAAGAAAAGTATAGGTATAGTGGGGATATCTTGCTATCCCCCTCGCACAGAAGCGTTTAATAGCGGTTTCGTACGTCACGGTTTGTATAGTGTATCCTTTTTCTTTTGTTTTTGTATTGGATAAAGTAACTACTTGACTTCAATAATAAAAACAAATGTTAGATGACGACTCGATGGCGTAGTGGTAAGTGTAACTGACTGCCACGCCTGAGGTCGCGGGTTCAATTCCCGCACAAGTCAAACATTTGTGTGCATGAACATGGATGTTTGTCTTGGTTTGGGTGTTTCTATGTATAACATGTATGTATTTATTAAAAAAAAAAGTATATATGTATGTTTATCCATTATCTAGTACCCATAGTACAAGCTCTGCTTAGTTTGGGCTAGATGGTGTTGTGTGTATGTGATAGAATATTATGTTATAATTATTATAGATACCTACATACCCAATTCTCAGTACTACGGAGTCTTAAACTGGTGGGCTGTAAAAGACGGTAGACTCACGCCCTATTTACTTGAAACCATAAGTCATAGCAATAATCGGGCAAATATAAGCTGCCTTACTTCGCTGGCTCGGACATATGGCAAGAATGGAAGAGGATCGACCTGACAAAAGAGCATATCTCGGGCAATCCATCGAGCGTAGTCCGGTAGGTCACCCAAGGACCAAATATCTAAAGACCTGAAAGAGATGAATGTGCTCGATTGGTCTGACTTGGCACAAAATAGTAAGGAAAAAATAATATCGGCCTTGTATTAAACTGTCCCACTGCTGGTCACGGGCCTCTTCTCAGTGTGAGAAGGGTTAGGTCATAGTCCACCACGGTAGCATAGTGTGGGTTGGCAGACTTCACATATCTTCGAGAACATTATGGAGAACTCTCATACATGCAGGTTCCCTCACGATGTTTTACTTCGCCGTTAAAGGAAGCGATGATTAATTATTTAATATGCATATAAATTCGAAAAGTCAGAGATGCGCGCCTTGAGTTCGAACTCGAGACCTCTGCGTGGCAGTCCAACGGATTCCCACTAGGCTATCGCTGCTTATATTACTACACTAGCAAGGAAAGGCGTACTTTATTGTCGGAGGTCAAAATCCACTTTTGGTCGTTGAGCTAGCGAAGTAAGAAATATAAGCCTTAGCCGGTGTAAAACAATCCTGTTTATTATTTATTTATTTTATTTATTACACATACAATTATCATTACAGGCATATACCTAATGCGATAATGTAGATTGTCACCAATTATTAATTCAATAAATAGGTATAAGTCTATCTTATCTTATGTGGGGGCCAGTCAGTGCAGACCGGCGACACTTCGACCCAGTGGGATCTTTTGTGTCGACACTCTCCCAATAACAATTGCCATATATTTTCATGGTAGCCGGGACCGACAGCTTAACGTGCTCTCCGAGGCACGGAGCAGGCGATAATATATCAAATAATATATCAACACGTGTCTCGCCGCTACACGAGGCATCCTCGGTACGACTTTGTAGCGACTAAGTAAGGACACGTGGAGGGCACATGAAACTCTAAACTGAAAGCCGACTCGGAATCTCAGAGGAACTTACGGCCGCTTTCTATATCCAATCTCAATCGAAATTTTGCTGAGTTAGAATTTTGACATATTTTCTATGGAAGATCTGTCAACATTCTAACTCGGATAGCAAAATTTCGATTGAGATTGGATATAGAAAGCGGCCGTAAGATATCAATCGATTTGGTTTGATGTCATACCTTTGACTGTATTCTCAAAAATCGTACCAATTAATATTTGCATTGAACTCTACTTCACTTATAGTCAATTTTTTTACTGACAGATAACTTTTATCTGAGGAATATGTTTGACGTTTTCACATTTCGTATGTTTTGACAACAATTCAATTTTTAGCAGTGATTAAGAAAATGGTAATGACCATGATGTGGATTTAAAATCAAATTAAAATCAAAAATATTTTTATTCGTCTAGGTCACAAAGTAACACATAAGAACGTCAAGGTACATTTGTTAATTTTAATTTAGATTAAAGTTATCGGACGATTGAAAATCGCTCCTTAATATTTTTAAATATTTATCTCATACACTTTTTACAAAATTGTATCCTATTATCGTCTATCGGACATTTTTGCTAATCCTGTACTGGCGCAGATAATTTCCTAAGGGAAAACCATAATAACACTAAAATTTATTATCGTTACGTAAAATATTTAGTTTAGGAAACTTTATATAGTTAACTGCAATCATGACGCAATTACAATTTTTTTTTAATCGTCTCTTCTTTTCTATATTTCCTTTGTCGCGGGAGACTTTACAAACATTCAAGCAACGGACAAACAGAACACTCAGACTCCGAACAAATTAGGATACGAACCCACAACACAATAATGGCGAGGCGACCACTAACCTAATCCACTACGTTATCCGTGTAGTCTTGTATCTCGTTTTATATCCTGCCTTAAGGTTCCAAGGGTCCTTAGGGAGCAATCATTAGTGGATTACACTTTTGTCCCGGGTGGGATTCGGCGCAATGGTAGCGGCGAGGCAATCACCTGAATACACTACACTAGACTACGCCAGCCGTGCAGTTATTTGCCAGATTTCAGCAAAGCGAATGGTTGAACGTCTGAAAAGGAGCAATATTCAAATTCAAATTCAAAATATTGCATTCCATAATGTACATTTATAGGTGGTAGGCTTATAAATAAGTAACAAATTATGGACCTTGTCGGGCACAGCACTATTAGGAGAGAGGAGGAGTTGTGTAGGTATCCTATTTTTAAAAGTTTAGTTTTGACACTATTTTATCAGCTTTTGAATCTAGTTAAGATAAATTAGTATTTAATAGAATCATGAAAAATTTAAAAGATGAATAAATAAATAAACTTAATATTTAAATTAAAATTACAGGATATATTATGATACATTATTATAGTAATATTTATTGATAATTTAAGTCTATTGCATTTATTATTGCACAATGTTATTACAAAATTTGTATACTATTTATTATATATTATATAGTTATTAATTACTATAATTAATTAATAACTGGTAATATGAATAAGTGGAGGTAAACAAGTCAAGTGATTCTACCTATATCCTACACCCAAAGCACGAAATATTACGCATTGCATTTCTACCATCAGTATATTCCTTATAAGATATTGCGAATGACACATGTCATTTCAAAACACGTAATGACGTGAACATTTTGGGTCGAGTTGAAGCAATTCGATTATTATATTTTACTATTTAAGAATTCGTTATCGATGGACAATTTAAGTAGCAGTTGGATAAAATTTTAATAAAGTCTATGTCAAGTCAGTTTGTTTTGATACATACATAGTTGCGACAAGTGATTGCACGAATGGCATTGTTGTTTTAAGTGGACGCCACGCCACGCCGGTACCACTGCGCTAAGTGTTGTGGGTTGAAATCCCACACGGGAGAAAAATTGTGTGATCCACAAATGGTTGTTTCGAGTCTGGGTATTCTTTTTGTCCGTTGTTTGAGTGTTTTTAAAGTCCCCCGCGACACAGGAATTATTACTAGTGCGGGTACAGCCTTATAAAAAAAAAAAGGCAGAAGCGACTAACTAGCTCCAAGCTTTTTACGACATAGAAATCTTAAACAAAACCGACTACCCACAGTAATAGGGAAAATATTATAAGTGCCATAATCTATTCAACAACGTGAACTCGAGACGCAATTTAAGAACAAGCGATACACTAACTTAATCAAACCATTCGTTTAATCCAATGCCAAGTTTCCAACTTGGCAAGTACTGTCAACCATTCCCATTTACCGCTATTTCCATTAGCTATTATCTCTATTCCATTAGCATAGAACCTATTTTCCTTTACCAGGAACGCATAAAGTTGACCAGTCTTGTTTTAAATCGTGCTCAACCTTATGATCTTGAGAATGGAGACTATTTTTGAGTGACACAGATGTTACTATAAGGTTGGTGCTAGCTCCGAAAAGTTTTGCCTGTCATAGATCTATTATCTGTGCAAATGTTTGCAGTCTGTTAATCACTGTTTGATCTGTTAACGGTCGATTGAGATGAGACTGCGGGGGCGTTATCCTCGAAGTGCTTTTTCGAAATGTAATAATCTAACTTTTTAATTTTATTACTACGATGGATGTTTAAGTGAAATCATGCCTGTACAGTAAAGGAATTATATAGTAATACTTACTTAACATTCATGGATTCCTAGAGGTAGATATTACACACACATTTTGCCAGCTATACTTTAAGGTGCAACGTTATAGACGGCGACTCAATTGCTGTATTTTCTTTCTTTTTAGAGTTCGAAAAAACCTTTATTTATACTCAACTTTTTTGTCGGTCTGTCTGTCCGTTCGTCCGTCCGTCCGTCTGTCTGTTATACAACTTTCAACTCAAGAACCGTAAGAGCTAGAGACTCGCGGTCAACGCCATTCGACTCAGCATAATCGATATACCCCCGGAATGACTATGACCTTTGATCTCTGACCGTGGTATCACGTGACCTTTGCATATTCCATGAACCATTTTTTCGAACTCTAAGATTTACGGCAATTCATTGCCGATTCTCACTTGTTTTAAAGACAACGCTCGCACTATGTATATATCCTGTATCGCGGGGAACTTTACAGATATTCAAACAACGGACACAAAGAACTCCCAGACTTGGAACAACCATTTGTGGATCACACAAAGTTTTGTCCTGTGTGGAATTCGAACCCACAACTCTCGGCGCAGAGGCAGTATCGAGACGACCGCCTAAACCACTACGGTAACTGTGCAGTCGTGTCTATCGGGCAGAGAACCTAATTTATTTACAAAAATACCCGCTTAACACTTCGACTCAGAAAGCGGACCCAAGACCTCACGCACAGCAGTCATATTGAATACTGCTCCACCATAGAGGACAAAGACAACAGATTCAATACAGACATCATAATATTTAAATAGTTAAATAGATCTTTATTTGCATACCTACTGATACAATATTAAGTCATAAAATGGGAATTAATAGATAATCCCTTTTTCAAACTTACAGGACGCGCACTATTTCAGTAGTGAAACGAGCATTCATATCATACTCGATTTTGTCCGTGGCTTTGCTCACGTGAATGTAGGTTTGGTTAGGTTAGATTAGAAACAGTACTTTTTTATGGATGAAAGGTACGCTATGTCTTTTTATGTTGCCCTGACAACGTGTATGCGAAATTTCATGATGATCGGTCAAGTACTTTAGGCGTTAAAGCATGAAAGCGTAACAAACAAACAAACCAATAAACAAACAAACAAACTCACATTTATTAAATTAGGTGACCATCACATTTTATGGATAAATTTAAATTTATATCGTTGAATGTTTTCACTAAAGTAAGCAACATTTTATCAAAAGCAAAATTCATTACAAAATGTAATTAACGAGGCCTTTAAATCACAGCATAAAAACAACACAGCAGAACAAAAAATGACGTTAGTCGACATAAAACGCACATTGAAAAGAGGTATGTTTCATAAAAGCCTTAAGCCTGTCTCTGTGACCTAATTAAACCTATTGTGGCTTCTAGTTGCTATTCTACTGGTAATTAGACTCGACAGAGGGATGCTAACCAGGTTTTTTTACTGTATGGAAATATTGCCACAATGTATTGTCGTAATATCGTTATTATATCAAAGAGAGTCTTGTTTAATATTGAGGGTAAACGTTATATTTATTAATTACTATAGATTTAGTAGTAGCGAGGAGCAGCGATAGCTCAGTGGGGAGACCAACAGATTGCAATGCAGAGGGTCTCGGGTTCGAACCTACGTCGCGCACCTCTGACTTTCGGAAGTTATATGACTTTTCAAAATTATGTGCGTATTGATTGACAATTATCGCCTACTCCGTGCCTTGGAGAGTACGTTAAGCCGTCGGTCCCGGCTGCCATGAATATCTATGGCAGTCGTTATTAGGAGAGTGTCGACACAAAAGATCCCACTGGGTCGAAGTGTCACCGGTCTGCACTAACTGGCCCCCACATAAGATAAGATAAGATAAGATAGTAGTAGCGAAATAATACATATTGATTGCTTTTACTTGCTTATCGTTTCGACCAGGTTACACCAGTCGCGGTAATGGCCTTGTGGCTTTTACCTATTTAGAGACTTAAAAATATATAAGATAGTGTTTTATAAAAGATAAGTCATATAGAATCACCTGATTTGAGAAATATTAAAAGATTGCTGCCAAAACTTTTTTCTGTTGTGTTTCTATGCTAGGAAGGATTTCAAGACTGATCGCAGAAAAACATAGATTCGAACTCATTGTGGAAAAACGTTCAAAACTATGTTGGGAAGTAAGCTAGCCTTAAAACTCCTTGAGGATGCGTAGCAGCTCTATCAGTTTGAAACGTAACTGATAAATAGAAAAATAGATAGTTTATCTTAGGTATGTTGTTAAAAAGATCAAAAATAATTCATATGAAGACGAAGAGGTTGAATCCTGCGATTTTACACCCATCTCGTTATTACTAGGACCTTGTAGCTAGTAATTATAGCTGGAGAAAAGTCCTGGGGGTGGCGGGCTTTGTGGGCCTGCCCGCCATCCGTTCAGCACCAGGTCCGAGAGGCGGCGTGCGTGTTCCCACGCGCGCCTCTGTTGTTTCGAGTCCGTCTCCCCTCTAGGGGGGACAGTAGGGAGTGTTAGAAGTGCCTTTGGGTAGATCTTTCGTGCAGTGGCCTGCCGTTTCATACGGCGGGCCGAAACCTCGGCGGGGTCGCGACCGCATGCGAAAGTGATTCGCGCGGCCCCATCGATAGTGGTTTTGTCGAGGAACACCGTGGTAGGTTTAGTCGGTATTCCGGGAGGTACGTTATCATCTTTACCATCTTCTTTTACCCCGGCGAGTCCGACATAGCCCCTCCGCCCGCCCCCGCGGAGGGGTATGCGTCATGCATTCCCCCAAGTTAAAAAAAAAAAAGCTGGAGAAAAGTAAGCGTAATTGACCTCTGCGCCTTTATGAGGACCAGATTCGAAGATCAACGGCAATTTTTCCACTGCTGGATTTGTTTCTCTTGAATAGTAAAGATAACTTGTATACTTAAATTGTTTTGAAAAATATTAAAGAGATTTTTAGACGTGATCATTTGTCTACGTTTTCAGTTGCTTAGATGAGCATACCATTATTAAATATTAAAAATACACACTGCGTCGGTTGTGCAGCGATAGTAAATGCAAATATTTATTATTTTCTTTACTAGAATATCACTTAAAGGATAATACAAATAAATTCTTGTGCATGAAATTACTATAAAGTCTCAAGAAAGGTCCAACTAACAAGACCTCCAGCGGGAGTCGAGTCTAATGGTTTTAAAATACCCCATTAAAAAGATATCAGGGAATAATTAAGAGTCGGCCATCAATGGAAATATTTAATTACAAGCTTGTGCCGTGACTTCGGCTTTGTGTTTCATGGTAATTACTAAACGAATATTCCATAAGGTGTAGATAATAGATATAATGATTTTAGCTCTGACCAGCCAGCCCGCCATTTTGTACGCGGAGAATTTGGAAGTAGGTACCTCATTCTCTACATTTTTCTTTCTTTGCGGGTAACTGATGCTCTATAAACATAATACTCGACTTTTTAAAGCGACTGACATGCACTAGATTTTAAGTGCAACCTCCAGCAATACAATTTTGAATGCACTTCAATTTTGTGCAGTAGTTTTTACATAATGCGCGTAAAAACATACAGATAAGAAACAAATATTTTTAATCACCTATACAATGTACAGATAACGACAAGATATGGTTTTATAAGTACCTATAGATTGTTTCATTGCTAGTCATCGCTGTTCGATTTTTACTTAAATTATTGGAAAAAGAGGACTTAAATGTGCACTGGCTAATAAAAGGTAATTGGGATGCAGATGCCTGGATGCAAAGGGCAAAAGACCAGGTATTATGGCTCAAATTGGAAAGGCCTATGAACAGATATGGGCTAATCGTAATATCTGAGTTATCGCATGTTCTAGACCAGTATTTCCCAAAGTGGTCCAGGTGGACCCGTAGGGGTCCAAGGGAGACTCGACGGGGGTCTATGTTAGCGTGACAAAAAAATGGGGCAACGAAAATTTATTTGCTTTTTATAGTGACGAACTAAAATGTTGGCTTGACTTCACCTATAAACGTCAATCGACGGATATTTTGAGGAATACAAATCGCTAAAGAACGCAACTTCTAAAAAAGAAAAGGTCATCCGCATACCATGGTAGGCTTAGTCCCGCGAATTTCAGAAAAATATTTGATTTGACCTAATTTTTTAATTTTATCCTATTAATATGGTAGAAATGTAGCTGCAGGGGGTCCACCAAAACCAGCTAAATTTTAAAAGTGGTCTATGAGGAAAAACGTCTGGAACCCTAAGGAAGGATATAAAACGAGATAAAAGACTACACGGATAACGTAGTGGATTAGGGTAGTGGTCACCTCGCCATTGTTGTGTTGTGGGTTCGTATCCTAATTTGTTCTGAGTCTGAGTGTTCTTTGTGTCCATTATTTGAATATTTGTAAAGTCCTCCGCAACACTGGAAACCCCAACGCGGGATTTGTCTTTGATAAAATATATATAATAATGTTTTCTAAGCTGCTAAAAGATGTGAATATAAAGATTGTTTAGGGTTTTGATTAGATAGTAATAATTATCGCAGCGTAATAGTAGTTTATTCGCGAATAGTAAGTCTCAATTAATTTTCTAAATATCTTGAACAATGACATACATAGGTATATATAGCAGTGTAGCGATACTGCTGACGCATTAGCTTTGTGTAGTCAGGCGCAAGTATACAGTAGCGCCGCGCGGCAGTCGTCTCCCCGCAACCACTAAGTTAGGTCGTAGTCCAATATGTATTTATATTAATAGTTATAACTGGTACCAGACAATATATATATCCATATAGTATATCGAGTTATTGCATTTGAGTATCCACACAAGAACACTTCTCATTTACCCCCACAAGCAGTATGTGCTATTGATAGATAGATTTTTTTATGTTAGAGGCGGCAAACGAGCAGATGGATCGCCTAATGGTAATCGATTACCACCGCCCATGGACACCCGCAACACCAGATGAGTCGCAAGTGCGTTGTCAGCCTTTTAAATTTCTCCCTCCTCCCCAGAGCGGGGAGGGGAGTTGGGCCTCCGGTACCCTCACTCACTCGACGAAACACAACGCAAGCGCTATTTCACGCCGGTTTTCTGTGAAGCCGTGGTATCACTCCGGTCGAGCCGGCCCATTCGTGCCGAAGCGTGGCTCTCCCAAGGATTAAAAATTTTGTTTTGTTGTATAAATTAATGCTGTATCAAAATGATAGATTTTTGGGTTGGTTTATCTCCATAAATCTACCATATAATACTGTTTTAATGTGACCTTTAGAGCCCTAATAAATAAAAGTAAATAGAAGTTCTGAGTAAATCTAATGGTCTTGAAAAAGGCCGGACAGAACTAAGAATGCTTTCTCTTAAATAATATACATATATAATAATATAATATTCTATCACATACACACAACACCATCTAGCCTAAACTAAGCAGAGCTTGTACTATGGGTACTAGACAATGGATAAACATACATATATACTTTTTTTTGTAAATACATACATAATATTATACATAGAAACACCCAGACCAAGACAAACATTCACGTTCATGCACACAAATGTTTGACTTGTGCGGGAATAAAACGTCGGCATTAGAATAGGTAATATACATACATATTTATATTGCTAAAAAGAATGAAAACATTTAAACGATACTTGAAATTTTACTGAACACATGGCGTAGTGGTTTAGGTGGTCGCCACGCCACTGCCACTGCGCCGACTGTTGTGGGTTCGAATCCCACACAGGACAAAAATTTGTGTGATCCATAAATGGTTGTTCCGAGTCTGGTTGTTCTTTGTGTTCGTTGTTTAAATGTTTGTTAAGTCACCCGTGATACAGGAATTATTCGTAGTGCGAACATTAATTGTCTTTTTATGGTTTAAGGAGGATCTATGTTAAATCTTTCGACACCTTTAAAAACTATTTGGTAGTGCTCAAAATCAATAAACCTATTTCATATTGTGTATGTTATATGTATGTATCTTATGTGGAGGCCAGTCAGTGCAGACTGGCAACACTTCGACCCAGTGGGATCTTTTGTGTCGACACACTCCCAATAACGACTGCCATAGATCTTCATGGCAGCCAGGACCGACGGCTTAACGTGCTCTCCGAGGTACGGAGCAGGCAATAATTGTCAATCAATACGCACATAATTTCGAAAAGTCATATAACTTCCGAAAGTCAGAGGTGCGTGACGGTGGTCGAACCCGAGACCCTCTGCATTGCAGTATGTTGGTCTCCCCACTGAGCTATCGCTGCTTTATGTATGTTATATGTAACTAATATAACATACATAATATAAAATAGGTTTATTGTTGTACTAATATGTTAAGAAATTAATAAACATACGATAGTTTTATTGCCTTTTGGGGTAAAGAGATTTTACCCCAAAAGGCAATAAAAATTAAAATTAGATAACCAAGTATATATTAGTAGTTAAGCTTAGTAATCTAACTTCTACTAAGATTTTACTAGGATTGGATCTAAAGCTCACTCTATATCAAATTCTCGTGTGTGGAACATCTCAGAACTATATATTTGAAGGAGTGCTGTAGTGTTTCCCTCTTAACAGGAGGCCAGCCTATTGCCGTATACCAGGCATAGTTTCAGAATCCGTGCTACCACTATATTATTTTTAATAGAAAAGCCCAGTTCCTCTCTACTCGGTTTTGTAACCTGAGATCCACAGCATTCATATTCACTACGGCTAAGGCCAGTTAAGCAATATAACTTAAAACGTTAAATATAAGTTCTATTATACTCAATTCCCAAATTGTTTCCAGTCGTAGACACTTCCGTATCGCAACACAATTATTATTTTGATCACCATTAAAATTTACTCTTAGGGATCCGCCAGTAACAACCGTGTATTAAATCTATACTAATACTTTAATAAGGAAAGATATGATTTTTTGTTTGTAAAGATTTAAATCAAAAACTACATAACAGATTTTAAAAATTCTTTCACCTTCAGAAAGTTATATTATCACCGAGTAACATAGACTATATTTTACTTAAGAAATTACTCGAGTGAAACCGCGGGCAAAAACTAGTTATTAATAAAATCACTTACCTGAAAGACGAGATAATTGAACGAGTTTGATATTACCTAAAACATTTTTGTAATTTTGTAGCGAGTTATTGAGAGCACTTGAAATTGTTTAGATTTAATAACTTCTTGATCTACAATAAGCTTTTAGTGTTCGGGTTATTGATATAAACAAATTATTTTATTCGGATAATCAATACTAATATCTCAAAGGTGATTATTTTTTATGTTTGATCATTTTTATCTCTGGAATTGGCAGTAAAATTTCAACTATTCTTTTTCATTAAATATTTTATTAATTGAAGAAAGTTGTATATTATGACGTAGTAATTGCAGACAAAAACATGACGAATATACAACGCCAGTTATTATCACTAGTTCAAAAATAAATATGATCTTACGTAGAAGAAAATATGTCTGTGACATCTTCCTAGCGTAATATCACAAAAATACTGACCACATTCATAAATTACTACTCCTGTAGGACAATTTCTGCGTCACGAAGAGCTTTACAAACATTTAGACAGTGGACACAAAGAATAGCCAGACTCGGAACAAGTACTTATAGATCGCACAATGTTTTGTACCGTGCCACCACAACCCGAATGTAGCGGCGAGGCAACCACGAAAACCACTATACCAGCCGTGCAATCAAATATTGAAAAATCATAGACCGCCATACAGTCTAGACATGATAGATCAATGACATTTAAGCTGGCCTATAGCGGTCGTTTTAATACTATCAAACACAAAGTCCAAAGCCCTCTCAATAAATTAAATTGCTACAGAACCAATACAAATGAAGACTAATGTTCACTTTTTCTAATCCCGATAGCGCAACCCAGGTGCGGAATGAGCATTTCTTTAATTAAAGTCAGGCGCTTTACATTACGCGCATTATTCGCCTTCGACGATCGCATTACCTATATTTTTTATCGGTTAACTTTCTTCATTTCAAGTCTACATTGTCGCCGGAATGAAAGTACGCAGTTATTTAGAGAACCCGTATACCGACATTAAAATTAAAATTGAATTTCTGCTTTGATTGTTGGCTTTGTAAATTGGTTACGTCAAAGATTATACTAATTGGAATTGTGTATGGAATCTTTGTTTTTGATATACACCCGAGTGTATACACGTTATGCAAGCTTGTATATATCCAAAAATATACGACCTTATTGGCACAATTCTTAAACATAGTCATATGATTAACTATCAACATTAAAATACTTGAATAATGGATAAATGCAAAGAACCTTATAAGGCAATTTAATTGTAAGTTAAAATGCAGAATACAAAAATGGTCTTCCTGACCGAATTTCACCATCTTAATGGAAACTAGCCATCTGCTTAGGAGGTATCATAATCTATATTATGTTTCCAAACACAATTGCACTCTTTATTCCCTAACTCTCATAATAAGCATAGTACACAAGTGTCTACTCATGCACTAGTGCACTCTCTATTACCTAACTCTCATTATCAGATGGAACGGCAATCCGGCACAACCGGAGTAACCTCAAATACAGAACCAACAGCTTTATACATGTTTTCTGAGGCAAGGGGTTTGCAACACCCTAATTTCCTAACTCCGGCAATTCATTGACAGAAAACTTAATAACTATTCGTTGACTCGACCCGGGATTTGAACCTATAGCCTCCTGCACCGAGGTATAAAAAACAATACGATGAAATGTATTCGAATTTCTCAAAAAGTTTTGTCTCTGTTTCCAAGTACGTGTGTAAACAAAACCAAGCGCGACTATTTAAAAGGCGTGTGTCTATTATAATATATTTTCGTGCATATTTTCAAACTTATTCATGAGCTTTCAAACACATTATCAAGCTAACCTCAAAGAAGCCTCGACTCGTTACACTGAATTGCCATCACACAGACAGCAGGTGGTTCCAATCAGTCGTGATGACTATGCCGAACGTTCCCTGCTATCAAACATTACCTATACACACTATACTTGTATAAAACCCTGGCAACTCACACGTACATATAAAGCTTTTACACTCCGAATTGTACACATACATAACCATAGAACGCGCTCCACCAATCACGTCGCTCTTTTTTTAGAGGTGTGTGTCCAGGAACGTACTTGGACGTGTGTGAGTCCGTTTAGTTCGGCACACAGTGAGTCGCTCACATTTATCTTTGACCATCCTGACGCGTTAAAACCCTTTCCACGTTCAGAGAATTTTCCATCACATGTAAAATAAATGGGCACTGGAACGTAACGCTCTACAGGTTTATGCCGAGACTGTATGGAATTTAAATTCACAACAAAATGTTGGGACGGTTTTCAAAAATTATACGCCACAGTTTGTTTGAGGTTTGCTAGTTTGATAAAGTTTTGTTTGACTGAAATTATTCAGAAGTATATCACGTCACAGTCAAAGTGTGGATGATGTGTATACTCGTACATATAGATAATAAATATTTAAACTGCCTTCGTGACGCAGACCTTACTAAACTACTGTCTCAAATTCTATTCTCGGTCAGACAAAGTTATTTAGATTTTTTGTTAATAAATAAGTCCTACTACAACTAATCTTGACGGTGAATTTATTTTAATTTTATGTGTTATAAGATTAAAATATTCACCGTCAAGATTACTACAATATATAAAGTATACATAATATGTATTACAACCCCTGTTTTTCAGAGAAGTAGTTCTGCTTGCTACGACCCTGGCATAGCTCTGTTGCTTCAATCACTCGCATTACATTCTATATACAGGCTCGCGGTTTGAGGTACTGTTACTGACCGTTCTCCATAATTAATGTCTCCGATCTAGTCATGACCGAAATTTCCCTTGAAACCGATCCACTCAGATTTACATTCACAAAATAAAATTAAGAGCATTTCATAAAGTTTAATTTGACCTTATTCTATATCTATTTAGTATTTGTTTACATTTTAATATAATAATAATAATAATATTCTACCACATACACACAACACCATCTAGCCCAAACTAAGCAGAGCTTGTACTATGGGTACTAGACAATGGATAAACATACATATATACATTTTTTTTTTGTAAATAAATACATATTGTACATAGAAACACCCAGACCAAGACAAACATCCATGTTCATGCACACAAATGTTTGACTTGTGCGGGGATCGAACCCGCGACCTCAGGCGTGGCAGTCGGTTACACTAACCACTACGCCATCGAGGCCGACAGACATTATATTTCTTTATAAACAATTTAAATAAACTAAATTCTCTTAGGGCTGCTTTATATTCAAGATACAAGGCACACTTCTCAATGCCATCGTGAAGGCCAGTAACGGGAAGCCGGTACAAATTGGTGGGCTTATACCGCCCAAGTTATGAGAGTACCAACTTTTTTGTAAACACCCGTTTGTTTTCAGAGTAAGGGTCTGGGTTTACGCAGTATTATACGGTTGATTGATTTTAGAACAAAACAATAGAATTTATCGTAACGGTTACATTAATTGGCAATGTTAGACTGCCACGCAGAGGTCTCGCGTTAGATCCCAAGGCACGGACCTTTGACTTTTCGAAGTTATATGCGCACTAAATAATTAATTACCACTCGCTTTTATGGTGAAGGAGAACATAGTGAAAAAGCTTGCATGTCTGAGAGTTCTACAGGATGTTCTAAAAACTGTGTTAAGTCTGCCAACTCGCAATGTGTCAGCGTGGTGGCTTAACCCTTTTCAAACCGAGAAGGGGTCCGTGTCCAGCAGTAGGACAATTTTTATGCAGGGCTGATATTAAATTACAGTAATTGCTACAGCAATATCAGTGACTAAATCCCTATGAGAATATTAGAGTTGCAGCATTTGAATGCTGCAGTTATTGGCAAATACGGATGATAATGACTGCACGCATGGTTATAGCGCTCAAGTATTTGACTCATAGCTGCCGCCTCACTGAATGTTTTGGGTACAGATCCTACACAAAGCAATTATTATAATGGTCCACAAATAATTGTTTCGTGTCTGGGTGTGCTTTGTGTCCGTTAATAATATGTTTGTAAGATCCACTGCGAAACAGGGCTTAAACTCTAATACTGGAGCTGTTTTTTCAGTATATTTTCTTTGTTTTGTTAGAAGATATGATTAACTATCCTATACTCTATACAAGCAAGAATAAAATAAAATATAAAATACATCTGCCCGCAGTATAACTATGAAATTATCTGGTTGGAGACATTAGTTACATTAAGAGTCTCAAGCCTAATTCGTTTCGCTAGCTATGCTTTTAGGGTCTACGTAAATAGGGGCCAGCTTATTGCCGTTTACCAGGCTAGACTCTGTGCTGCTACTTACAGTTACTTGATAGAAGACCCTTTATCTGATCTGGGAAGTGAACTATGAACCTCATGCGCAGCAGTCAAATTCACTCTCGCTGAACCAAGCACTTTAGTTGTTTACCTTAATGTTGCGATTGCTATATAATAGACTGACGTATACTTATTATTTTTATATGTCAGAATAAAGATTTTTATTTATTATATTATTTCTCTTTAGGTAGGTAGGTATAAAATTATAACTATCTTTAGTAAATTTTCTAAGTCAAAATGCCTATCGTAACTAATATGATAAATACGAATGTGAGTTTGTTTGTTACGCCTTAACTAATCAGCCGATCATCATGCAATTTCCCATACACGTTGTCAGGGTAACAGAAAAAGACATAGGGTACATTTTATCCACGGGCCAAGCAAAGCCACGGGGATAATATAGTAACTACATAAGTACAATAAAATAATTTAACTATGCTACAAACATTAACAAGTGGACACAGTTCAGTACTTACAGAGATTCGGAACAATTACGAGTGGATGAGATGAATTACTGTCCCGTGTGTAACCGCAACACTGTGGGGTCGCAGCAATCGGCGCTTCGGTAGAGAGAGAGGACGACAAATTAAACCACTATGTAGTTGTGTATTTCGTTCCTGAAATTGGTAAAATTTGTTATTTTGTGTATATATGTATCTTATGTGGAGGCCAGTCAGTGCAGACCGGCGACACTTCGACCCAGTGGGATCTTTTGTGTCGACGCTCTCCCAATAATGACTGCCATAGATGTTCATGGCAGCCGGGACCGACGGCTTAACGTGCTCTTCCAGGCACGGAGCAGGCGATAATTGTCAATTAATACGCACATAATTTCGAAAAGTCATATAATTTCCGAAAGTCAGACGTGCGCGACGTGGGTTTGAACCCGAGACCTTCTGCATTGCAGTCTGTTAGTCTCCCCACTGAGCTATCGCAGCTATATGAAACGTTATTTTGTGTAAGTATATTTTATATGTTCTTGTTTTTAGATACTTATATTAATCATTAGAGGATGCCCACGTTATTATTCAATGTTACCAATGTTATATCGGGGAACTTGTAAAGCCAGGCTGCTACTGACATTTGTGGTCACATAGGAAGCGAGCACCCTTACATATTCTAGCAACTGGTCTACCATTAGAATATTGTAATATCTTTAAGTACTGTAGTACTACTAATTGTAATTAACTACAAGACCAATAGTTTCTACAAGCAGATTCATCCACACAGATTCTACGGAAACGGATAGGATATCTATATGTTGGATCCATCAAGGTCGGTCTGTGTGCCAAATTTCATCCAAATCCATTCAACTTCTCACGCTGATTGTGAGATATTAGTAGTATGATGATATTTTAATCTCCGTGTTCATATAAACTAACGCTGAAAGTCTATAACTCGAAAATACAGAAAAATCCCCAACAACCTTATGACCTTGACCTCGTACGACACTAGAAAACAGAGCCCATTCCTGTACTTTTACATAACCGACGTGACGGATTACTATTAAAGAAAACGCGCGCGTAAACGTTTTCTCATTAGAAACGAAAGTAAGAAAGAAAAGAAAAAACGATACGTGTTTTGAATACTTCCTATAAGTTTGACCACATTACCAGATTTAAATCCTAGCTGGCGTCAAAATTACCTTGATTGCTAAAATAGAATATGGATTGGCATAAAAATCAAAACGCACCACATTTTTTCTGGCTATTCTACGCTAGGCTATATCATAACGATAGCAACAACGATATACAAAACATATAGTATGTATAGTTCCTTATAATTAATACGTGAGCGTTAAGTATTTACAGTAAACATAAATCTACGCTTGATTTTAGTGATGGCAGGAATAAGTTTGTGTTACACAGGATATATTGAAAAATCTTTATGCTTATAGTAATGCTATTGAGTTTAAATTTGCAATAGCTTTAATACTTGTCAAAGTTTTCAATAAATTGGAGAAAGTATTTTCCTGTGATAGATAGACGGACAAATAGACCGACAAAATTGCATCATAAGGGTTATCTTTTTACTATATTGATACGGGGCTCTCAAATACCGTTTTGGTACCACACTTTAAAAACATGAATCGACTAAATCTTGTATAATTTCAAAGGCGCTGTGTATCTTTTTCTATGAACATATGCACACAATAAAGAAATATATAATATGTGTATTTATATGATTTTAGGTTAACTTTTTATTCAAATTCAAACGAATTTAGACCGCAAGCGATACCAGTATAATATTTAAAATACCTAACATATTCTGTAGCATTGAATAAATTTCCTTTCAAAATCACCTCGTGACTTATTTTTCTTTAGAAAATAGGTATCTTGAAATTCTTTTAAAGTCTTGAAATATATTTTATGTTGTTCGTTACGATTGAACGTGCAACCTTCGAGATAAAGACTTGCGAGGGGCAGATAGATTATCTGATAAGATGAGTGAGAGAGAGTGAGGCTCTTAATTGAGTCTTGAAATAAACAAGTAAATAACATTGGATATTTACTGGGTAAATGTCAGGAGCAAGAATTGTAGCATCACGCCTCGATATTACGGCAGAAGTGACACCTACATTTTGAAAACTAAATTAACGATGTATCATATTATATCATATTTCATTGTATTGAGCCATTTGGATACCTTCATTGTTGCCTCTTTTACTGAGCACTCTTGAGATAAAAACACGTATTTATACTTTTTCCATCATATTAAAGGAATCGTTTCGCAAAAATAGAACATAATAGTAATAAGAAATATTATATTGTCAAGGATTATATAAAGATTACAGAAAAATTAAACGATGCCTCTAACAGCTTCTAAGCGGGAAGCAAATCTACAATTAATTTTTCTTGAGGCTTATTGGAAGTTTGTATGAAAACCTTAGCGTATTTTTAGTCCTTCGTTAAATTTAAGTAGTGATTAAGAAAATAAATATTATAAATCTTGAGATTTCTCCGAAATTGAGGCAGACCTACTTAGAAAGTATCTCCGCCCTATAGAAGACAATATGATCACGAACGGAAAAATGTATAGTATTTAATGCATGACATTTGTTAAATTATGTTTATTGTCTTATTTATTATGTTATATTATATTATACTTAGCTTATAATATCATTTAAGGATATCCTGTAAAGATATTATAAATGTTTTTAAATAAATAGAAATAATAACTTTGTGCTGTGTCTTGTTATGAGAGGGAGGGAGAGAGGGAGAAAGGTTGTCCTACTTGTACATACAGTAGGCTGTTATGAGGCGAGCCAGTTTGATCTTATCCTCTAGCGTTAGCTGCGCAACAGCTCCTTTTTTAAAAGGTTGGCAAGACACCAGTAAGCAGTAATTCTCCCAAGTGTCATAAGCATAACCCAGTGCAGGAAAGTTAAAATCTACCAAGAAGACGAGACGCAAGATATCAATATGGTTGCGAAATTAGGCTTTTTTAAAGAGTTTTTGATATGTTTGATATAAAACAATACTAATGAAATGTGTATGTTCTATTACAGTAAAACGTTTCAACGTTACTTCAGTAATAGTTTTCTAGACATATTGTGCACTACTGGTAACTGAACGGAACGTAAAAAAGATCATATAATACAAACAAGGATAAATAGGCCATTTGCCTTGTTTCTGGTAACCATCTCACATTATTTTATGGTGTCTATGGAATCTACAAATAATATCATTTTTTCATTATTTTAAGTATTTAAAACAATACATTAAAAATACAATGATTATTTACTGTCAAAACGTCAACTGTCAAAACGCTTGCTCCGGCAATATGGCATCGAGCCGTCGACGACGTCGTCGTCGAGTGACGTAACACGTTAATAAATAAACATTAACCAGCAAGTAATTACAGGTGACTTATATAAAATAAATATAGCTAATGAATACAGTATTTAAATAACGTGGCCCAAACTAAAAATAAATTTAATTCATTTTGGTTACTTTGGTAAAATATAATTAATATATTTTTATATGACATAGTAAATTGTTATAAAAATTTATAATGTACGCGAATAGCAATGAATAAGTAGTTATTTATCATACTATTAAATAGCCTATTACAACATTTTATGATACAAAAAGTTACATAACACTTTCTCTATTATTAACATTCAAAGAAGATGTCTAAGAACTCTTTTCATGAAACAGTTTAACCATTTTTATGATTTTTATTTTCATCTCGGAACCCGCTTTAAACATCGATTCCTAAAATATTACTACAGTTAACAACTTCAAGCTTTCAATATTAAACTTAGGTAAAATTCATTTTTCATTTTCGCTTTTATATGGGACCATTTTCTTCAAGAATGTATACCAAATCTCCAATACGAAATCAGAATTTAACCTACTCAGCTGTACCGAAAACCTTTGTACAAATATTTTATGCAGAAACAATACAATATAGCAGATGCCAGCTATATTTACATACGTTTAGCATCTGTAGGGTGGTCTAGTGTCGATAAAATCGAATAAGGGATTAAAGGGTACCCTCCTTAAATCATCAAAGAAAAGGCCTAGTTTGGGTTAGTAAACGATGATATAATAAATATCTTTCCTAAATCAGTATCTCAAATTAGATTATAGGTATGTAGGGATTATAATATGTAGTATGTAGTAGTTAGTATATTTTGAGGTTGTTGTTAAAAATATCAGTGAAATGTATGTTTTTCTGTTTTTGTAGCGCAGCAAATACGACTGCTGTGCATCTAGTGAATACGACTGCTGTGCAGCGAGTTGGGTTTGAATTCAGGTCAACAGAATAGTAACGAGTTTTTCTGCCAAGAAATTAATTCTCAAGAGCAGTTGCAAATTGGCGGTCCTGTGCCTGATCTCCGATAGTGTCAGATTGCCGTCCCATCGGATTATCAGAGTTGGGAAACATAGAGTGCGCTTATGTTTGCGCATACACTTGTACACAATAGTACTATGTGCAGATAACCAGTCTCTAGGAGGACATTATTTAATTTTTCATCGGCATCAGTTTCCTAGATTATATAATCTGAGGGATAACAGACATGGAAGGAAATAAAAATGTGACAATGGACAAATAACACATCCATGGATAAAACACCTTGCCAGTTCTGGATACCGATTTTTCTGAATACATTTCAGCGAGCGTACGATGAAATTGCAGTTTAATTCTTCTAAGCCCATTTCGTTTCAGACGAGGACACGGTGACATGTCATTATTTCATCGTTGATATTCCATCCCTACGAACGGAGCGTTTTGCTCATACATTTATTATAGGTATCGTAAAAGATTGGACCATTTTACCTGTACCTGTCTTCTCTTTGTGCTAGGTATATTCTTACAGTCTCCAAGACTCGAATAAATATGTATTTTAGAATATGTATCCTCTATAATATACGATCATTATCACTATACATTAAATTAGGAAGAAGGGCAGAGACCAAGATTAGGAAGCGAGAAGGTTATGTCGGGTTCTCTCGAAAGTTCGGGCCTACCGACTAAAATTCCACGGTCTGCCAACTCGCTGCTTTTTATGATGCGTAGGTCGCTGGAACTAAAACTGCATCAGCGACCCACCCAGCAGTACCCAATACAGAAGTGGTCATTCTCTCCGTCAACTGCTTGAATAAAATTGCGTCTACTATAAGTATTTGTTCCGAGTCCTGTCGTTTATTTGTGACCGTTACTTAAATGTTTGATGAGTCTACTGCTTACGATCAGTATATTGTTTAGACTTACTCTACAGTGACTGCTTTATGACTTTTTTTTCTTTAAATACTTATTAAAGCCGTGGCAAAAGTTTTACTAGTCTAATACTATTCTGCGAACGAGCAAATAATTTAAGTATGGCTGGCGAAATATAGGTGTGATGTATCTTCGCCTTTCTCTTAGGAGATATACTGTCATGACTGAACTTTATAATACATAGTACAAGCATAGTTGCCCCTCTATGTCCCTGAAGAGGTAGGCAATATAACCCAATAACCGGTATAATATTTGCCAGCTATAGCTTTAATTCCCACATAGAAGGAGACAAGTTTCTTCTTCTTTTCGTGTGGTTAGTGGCCAACCTGTTGTCAAGAGTTGTAGGCCTCTCACATGGCTTAACGCCTGCTGTCAATTTGGCAACAGCCGGGACCGACTTTTTACGTGCCCTCCGAAGCACGGAGACACTCAGATGAAATACCACTAAGCGGTCACCAATCTATAGACTGACCGCACCCCGTTGGGTGGTACGATTAGCGAGTTTAAGCAACGTTTTGCTTAAATTCGCTAATCGTTTAGCAATCAGGGAGTGCAACTAGCTATGAGCATCAAGCATCTACCGGTCACGGTTCTAGATTCTATAGCGTCCATCCTGAAAAAAATCAGGAAAGAAAATCCCAATAACACTTTACCCAACCTGGAAATCAAATCGTGATCTCATGCATAGCATACGCATTTATTACTACTTCAGCACCGGCGCAATATATACGGAAATTTCCTTATTCCATGATTTTACAAAAAAAAAACCATGCATTCCTTGTAATCATAATGTCGGCAATTTTAATTTTTCTTTAATCTTTTTTTTCTTTTAGATTCTTGGAATCTCAAGGTCAAAATTCAGGCAGAATTCATATTTCTTCCATGCGACCCAAATAATGATCTACTTAATAACAAAAATATTAGAAATTTAATACAGATCTTTCGTTAGTCATTCAGTAGAATAAATAACAAAACTGTGAACGTTTCTCAACAAGAGTTCTACTCGAGAAACTAATTGACCTGAAAAGCAGTTCTAGTTAAAATACTATTTATGAGTGACTGAGTGCTGTATTTGAGGTGTCAGATGTGATGCACCGGTCGGCTGCAACAAAATGTTAAGTATGTAGTTTTAAGTGGTCGCCGCGCCGAGTGCTGTGAGTTCTATTTTTACATGGGGCAACAAATTATGAGATCTGCAATACCTGCTATAGTTGTTTCAAGTCTGGGTGTTCTTTGTGCTCCTTGATTTAAAATTTGCAAGGACTCTTTATTGTAAAGCTTGGTTTAATATTTTAAACAAATAATTTATAACATTTGATGTTACAAACATTTAGAAACAATATATACTTCTGATTTATCAGATCCCGTCAAACTAAACACAAACCAATTTTTTATTGTTCAGTGGAGAACCCAAATGAAATCAATGCAAATTTGGGCAGTTGAAGATTGTACTTTTATGTCGGTGTTACCAACTACATCTGTGCTATATGCGAAAACTGATCAAAACTAAATCAATATATCTTGTCAATATGTCATCATTTATCAGTTTGGATCCAGGCGAAACAGACAATTGATACATTTTCAAATACTCAAATGCTGTGGTAACGGCCTTATTTATAATAATCCTTACTAAGGCCTTAAATCGTGCGGTAGTTAGAATGCTCAGTAAGCCTAATACATGTTCAGTAAAATTCATTATTTATAAACGTTCTGTAAGTCTTCAATAACTACAACATTGATAATAGACAGATTAGCATTCTAATGTTGCCACGGAGACGAAAACGTAGTGTGTAACTTTTTACATCTCATATAAAGATTCCAAGATAATTAGATTTCGGTTATACATATATACATTTTTCTATAGGCTGCTTGCTTCACGTAGCTCCAATTTTCTAAAGGTTTCTTGAATTACTTTCCCTATTTAGGCTGCTTCAAGCTTAAAGAAGAAATAAAATCCTTTGAACTCGAGAAGGTTGTTTATATAGAGAGATAAGCATTAAAACGCGATTAGCCGGTTCAGCTAGCATTACAATGCCAGCGTCAGCGAAAAATTATAAATTTTATAAAACCGCGTCTATAATGCAGTGAGTTTGTACAATATTGAAAAAATAAACAATATGAATCAGCACTAATAATAATTATCCTAGGGCAAGGCGTTGTCTCTATTCCACATAAACAAAAATAGCTTTGAAATGTTTGCAATAGCTCGAGGAAAATGTGCCAATTCTATCAGAAATCGTCAAGCAAAGAATTTTTATTATTTATAAAGAAATGAACAGATATTATAGAAGTAAAAAAATAATAGCTTTGCCTAATGGTATTTCCAATCTTCTTCTCTCTTAGCCTTTATTACTCCCAAGACGGCTTAACGTGCTCTCCGAGGCACGGAGCAGGCGATAATTGTCAATCAATACGCACATAATTCTGAAAAGTCATATAATTTGCGAAAAACAGAGGTGCGCGATGTGGGTTCGAACCCGAAACCCTCTGCATTGCAGTCTGTTGGTCTCCCCACTGAGCTATCACTGCAAAATGGTATTGCCAATCCTAAGTAAAATTATAAATGCAAATATGAGTGTGTTTGTTTGTTTGTTTATTTGTTACGCTTTCCCGCCATACCTACTACTCAACTGATCATCATGACATTTCGCATACACTTTATTAGGGGTACAGAAAAGGACATAGGGTACCTTTCATCTAGATAAACGCGAGCAAAGCCGCGGGCGAAAACTAGTATTCAATAATCACCAAGTAAGGTGCCATAATATGTGAGCGAAGCCGCGGACAAAATCAAGTATTAACCACAAAATATTATTCTCTAATTGACACTACATTTTATAATTACTTTCTTTGATAGACGTGTCAGGGAGCATACAGACTGCACAGCACATATGTACACACATACATATAATAAAGATGAACTATTCCTCTGACTGCTCATAAAATGGTCATGCCAGTCACTAACATTTCACATCTACAAATATTTCTCTCTGCCGCCTGTCGCAGCGGTTCTTCCGTCCATAAAGGCTTGCTCAGATCTAATAACTTTAAATTTTTTATTACCATGACTGCCTCGTAAATGCCGCACAGCTAACTTTACTAACCATGAAATTCAATGATCGATTGCTAGAAATTTGTTTTGGCTTTCTAGCAGAATACATACATTTGATACTAATAATAGACATAGACAGACAGACAGAATATTTCCGTAACGCACAACTAATGTACAAAATTACAGTTACTAAATCACATACGAACGCCCACAATTACGTGAATTCTCCGACTACCTACTACATAATTAGTATAAGACTACGATAAAATATAATCCTTACTAAAATTATAAATGCGAATGTAAGTTTGGTTTTCGCTTTAACTACTCGATTGATCATAACGAAATTTCCCATACACGTTATTAAAAAAAAAATACTACTGTCCAGGGATAGCAAT
The DNA here is from genome assembly GCA_930367265.1 of Catocala fraxini. Classification (NCBI taxonomy): domain Eukaryota; kingdom Metazoa; phylum Arthropoda; class Insecta; order Lepidoptera; family Erebidae; genus Catocala; species Catocala fraxini. Next base: position 7,449,068 of record OV884025.1, on the reverse strand, counting down.
TTATTTACAAAATCTAGACCAACGTGAACACGCACAACATCTAGTTACTAAATATATAAACACACGCTATTTAAATGCTGTAAGTAATTTTTTTAGCTAGAATAATCTTCTTTTAATGAGCATTATTATTATTACCGTTGCTAGAGTTTACCTTAGCACTGAATGCGAAAGAAACATCAGTCAGTTAGCGCCCACATCGTATTTATTGATGTAAACCTAGAAATATTTGGTGTGCCCCAAACGTCTTGTTTGGTTCGCCCCATTGTACAAAGAGCGGTCGTTATCATAAAAATGCTAATACCAAGATTATATTAGCCCACACTCGAATGTCGGTTTTGTTGTCACTGATAATACCATTTAAAAAAGGGAATATTGAAATTGATGATACATTACATTTATTACCCGATTTTTTTAAGTCCTTTTTTGTTAAACTTATTGGGAACAGAGGAACCTCCACGCTAGCCATCCTCATCATCCATTGCAAAACTGAACTCTTTAGATGAGGGACAGCCGCGTCTTGGGATCCGGGCTTACTCCAACTGGCAGTATTTCGCTTCGAACATAAAATATGTATGCGTCGACGCGTGTTTCACCTCAACACGAGGCATCCTCTTTAGTTAGGCTTCTGACAGGTGACAATGCTGTAGGTAATGAGCTCTTGCAATCACAAATAATTCATCCAGAGCTAGACACTTTAATTCAAATCAAAATTCGAATGTATAATTACGTATGTTGATACGTATCAATAAATTAATACATTTGAATCATACAAAGATGAAGAAAGGCGGAGTGTAGCCATCTTAAACGTCGGAGTCCTCATAAAAAATGTTAGAAAATTCCATTTAATTTAAAATAATCCAAAATTCCTAGCCGATAATTAATTATTGTTAACAAACAAAAAGGCACAATACATTACGCACTAGAGACACAACTAACAGTAAAACATTTAAAAGCGACTGTAAGCTTCTTCTCAGTATCATTACTAACGACATCTGAACCCTCCCTTACTTGTCGACTCAAACCAGTCCAACGTTTTTCAATTTAATAACAAGATCTTTATCGTTTTGACGACAGACTCGTTTCTTATAACCGACTTTAATTGTTTGTCGACGCCCAAGATATTGCAATTCCACTGAAAGTACTTTTGATGGAATATAAATCCTTTCTGATAGAAATCGTTCTATCATTGGTCGCAGCTAGAAAGAGAAGGAATTGCGTTATAGTATATAGTGTTGTCTCTTAACATTGTTTGTGCTGTCATACTATGCTTAAGTCTTTTATTTATTTGGTTAAGATTGGCTTTGAGTTCTTAGGTATTTGATCGAAATGTAAAAATAATTCTTCACAAAGAAATTTTTTTTTTCTCTCTCTTAGCCTTTGTTATTTCCAAGTCACTTGGGGTCGGCTTTTCTGGTCTAACCGGATTTGACTGGATATCAGTTTTTACACGGACCGGCTGCCACCTGACCTCCGCAACCCGAAGGCTAACGATACCCTAAGGCTAGACCAGTGTCAGGATATTAGAGGGTACTGACTTTCTCAATAACGACTGCCATAGATGTTTATGGCAGCCGGGACCAACGGCTTAACGTGCTCTCCGAGGCACGGAGCAGGCGATAATTGTCAATCAATACGCACATAATTTCGAAAAGTCATATAACTTCCGAAAGTCAGAGGTGCGCGACGTGGGTTTGAACCCGAGACCCTCTGCATTGCAGTCTATTGGTCTCCCCACTGAGCTATCACTGCTCTTATGTAGTTAATATTAATTATAATAACTATTAAAAGAACGATAAGAGCATACCTTAAATGTAAAGGAATAAATTTGACAGCCTCGAGACGAATTTTGATAGCGAATATATTACTCAAAGTAATAGTACGCGAACAGCGTAAATTTAAAGATGTCAAAATATAAAATGATTTAGCATTAGCTATGTGCAGTAGCCACATAAAAATCCCAACTAAAATAAAAATGCGAAAGTGAGTTTTTTTCGCTTTCACGACTTTACTGCTTGACATGAAATGAAATTCCGCATACACGATGTCAGGGATACAGAAAAAGACACATGGTACCTTTTATTCAAAGAACTGTTACTAACCTAATCTAATCTACATTTACGCAAGGGGAACCGCGGGAAAAATCTAGTATTGTATATTGAAATTAAACTGCTATATACGGATTTTATCGCGTTGTTTTTTTGACACTTTATTACAAAATTTTGGAAATTTTTACACTACTAAGTACTACTATTAAACTTTACTAATTTTTAAGCTAATTAAATTATTATTAAACTATTTAGATTTAATTTATTTTTACACTTTCCCCGACGTTTCGGTTGCTTTTCAGCAGCCATGGTCACGGGGAGACTCTAGTATTGTATAATTCGAAAGCTATCCAGCATCTGAATAAGTATCGATTTGTTGTTACTATTAATTCGACTTATAATCGTATGTTCGAAACTTGGATTGATGTTGAGCCCGACTAATAACAGTGAGGGGTACATTTTTGTCTTGGTTTATTATATTGCCGAACCTTAGTCTTTGGTCGCAACTGTAAAAATTATTTGGTTTCTTTTACGCCTCACATTTTCCTTATCTTTTAGTGCTTGACAATTACGATGATAAACTGCTTCTTCGTAATTTATGTTCTAAATCCGTGATTCGATATTCGTTCGTTTCTATTGTATATACGCATTTACCTATTACGTATATGTAATTAAATAATTAGTCAACATCAACGACAAAAGCATTTATATAATCTAATAATCGTTCGCCTAGTTATTCTATGGTAGAAGCCAATTGCAGCGATACATTGACTTATTATTTCTATCTAATACTTGACGTTGACGCTGACCGTTCTGAGTGTATTCGCTTGGAGAGTCGACGCGTCGCCTTCGGACAATCCAACTTTTCCGTCCGCATCTACTTCACAACTGAATAAAAAAGATTTAATTCATCTCTACGATTAAACATTCCTGTTTATCAATAAAAAATGCTCAGCACCTAATATCATAGCACTAAAATAATAAATCAGATGAGTGTACACACAATACTATTTTTGCTACTATTGGTTAACTCAATATGACAGCTATTGTCTGCTTACAGATTTAAATTTAAGTATTACAAGTAATCTGTGGAAAATGTAGTGGGTAGTATATTTGTTAAGTTTAGTGTTAAGTACTCAATGTAACCTCCTAATATACTACTGTTTGTTTTCCCATGTTCAATAAATAAATAAATAAATACTCAAATAACGCTATTTAGGCCGAGTCTTTACTTTTAATGTCTTATAAATTTGGCCCTTTTATTATTCTGTTCGTAGTATGTTAAGTATACGAATATAAAACGCCGTAAAATTTTCTATACAATACTATCAATACCAATTTTTGGTATGAATATGATCCAAGACACAGACAAAGATAATATTCAAATAATAATTTTCCCTGAAACATCACTTGACATTATGTTCAGAACGGTTAAACGAGGAAAACGGTAACCATTTTCCTTAATGCGCTCTAAATTCTACAGCACACAACAGGTCTAGCCGCAATCGTCTGTTCGACCATATGCTGTCCAAACATTTACATAATTACTAGATGTGCCCGCGGTTTCACCCGCGTTTATCGTCACTGCGCCGCCCTCGTGGGTTGTAGCGTGATGTTATATAGCCTATAGCCTTCTTCGATAAATAGACTATCCAACGCTAAAAGAATTTTTAATTCGGACCAGTAGTTCCTGAGATTAGCGCGTTCAACCAAACAAACAAACAAACTCTTCAGCTTTATAATATTATTATAGATTAGTTGTAACATCTACAAGTGGTAGTAGCTTCCCATATATTGGGTGCGAGTACACAAGTGATGCAATATAACTGATTATGTCTTTGTTTTTAACCTTTTAAGGTAAAAAACAAAAACATAATGAGTTATATTGCATCATTAGTTTTTACCAACTAATTTCTGAGTTTTTAAATGCGCATCGTTTAGTTTAAAAACCCAGTTCGTTGCTTTGCTGTTATGATAATTTAGGTCACAAAGTAAGACTTATGAACAACCTATGGAAGTTTGCATTATGAAGGCTTTAAGCTATACTCATCGCCGATTATATAAATGTAATAAAAAAAGGGAAAGACAGATAATCTAGTGACTCTTCTGATGTTAAACGGTAACTGTTGTTAAAGGACGCCTGCATCTTTGCCTATAATTCAAAATGGAAATCATGGCAATTGCGCTGCCGGCGGAGGGGGCAAAATCACACTGCAACAGCAACAACTAGAACCCTCTTCCTTTAGGTACTTGAAAACCCTACTTATAAGAACGTACGACGCTGACGTACAACAATAATAATAATAATAATATTCTATCACATACACACAACACCATCTAGCCCAAACTAAGCAGAGCTTGTACTATGGGTACTAGACAATGGATAAACATACATATAAACTTTTTTTTGTAATTACATACCTATTATACATATAAACACCCAGACCAAGACAAACATCCATGTTCATGCACACAAATGTTTGACTTGTGCGGGAATCGAACCCGCGACCTAAGGCGTCGCAGTCACGTAGAAAGAGGTAGTGGTTTTGTCGTGGCGGGGTTCAGGGACTTCGCCGTCGTGGGGGTGTATTTCTCCCCCAACCGCAGCCTGGCGGAGTTTGAAGTCTTTTTGGACGCCGTTGGAGCTGCGGTCCAACGCCAGTCGCCGAGACCAACCTTCTCCTTGGTGACTTCAACGCGAAGTCCAGGGCGTGGGGCAACGCCGCCACGAATGTCAAGGGGAGGACCACACAAATATGGTCGCTCCTCTCTGGTCTTTCGCTCCTAAACACGGGCAACACCTGGACGTGCGTGCGGCATCATGGCGGTTCCATTGTGGATCTCTCGTTCGCGACCCCAGCTGTCGCGCGCCGAGTGAACGACTGGAGAGTAGTAACGGAGGTTGAGACGCTGTCGGATCACCGATACATCCGCTTCAGCGTCTCCACCCCGTCAACACCCGCGGAGCGCTTTCGGGGCTGTAGTCACTTCCCACGATGGGCTCTCGGCCAGCTCGACCGAGAAATGGCCCTGGAGGCGGCTATAGTCCAGCGCTGGAGATCAACGGGTGGGCCGAACCGCACCGAGGAGGACGTGGACGCGGCCGCAGGCCGGTTATGCAGTGCCCTCAAGGAAGTGTGCGATGCAGCGATGCCGAGGGCCCGGAGGGGCCTGCCGGGTCGCCAAGTATACTGGTGGTCGCCCGAAATTGCGGAACTTCGGGCGGCCTGCATGACAGCGCGGCGGGCCCTTATGAGGGGGCGGCGTCGCTATGGCGCCGAGTTCGTCGAAGGCCAGCTGCAGGATGATTACCGAGCGGCCAAGAAGAGCCTGCAGATTGCCATCAGCCGGGCGAAGGCCGAGGCCCGAGAAGAGATGTTGGAAGGTCTCAACAGGGATCCATGGGGGCGCCCCTACCTCGCGGCGCGGAATAGACTCCGCGCTCGCAGCGCCCCCATCATCGAGACTCTCCGAGAGGATGTCCTGTTGAGAGTCGTGGAGAGCCTGCTCCCTCAGTCAGGGGGGCACGCTCCCCCAACTATGGCTCCTCGAGTTGGCACGGAGGATATCGTGGATATCCCCCTTGTCACCGAGGGGGAATTGGACCGGGCCTTGGCCCGGTTGTCGACAAACAGAAAGGCGCCAGGCCCGGATGGCGTTCCGGGCCGAGTCTTGAGCATCGCACTGAGGGCGCTGCGCGAGTCGTATCGGGAACTGCTCGATATGTGTTTGATGTCCGGGCAGTTCCCGAAGGACTGGAAAACCGGCCGTCTTTGTCTGTTGCGGAAGGAGGAACGTCCGTTAGACTCGCCTTCCGCATACAGACCGCTGGTGCTGCTGAACGAGACGGCCAAAATTGCCGAGAGGGTCCTCGCGGGCCGTCTCGTTCAACACCTCGAGGAAGTGGGACCGGGACTGTCAGAGGCACAGTACGGCTTCAGAGGGGGCCGATCGACCACGGATGCGCTGGCTGCCCTAAAGGCCCTCTCCACGGAGGCCGTAGACCAGGGAGATGTGGTTCTGGCAGTCTCGCTCGACATTGAAAACGCCTTCGGCAGCCTGCCGTTTGAGACGTTAAAGGAGGCGCTCCGATACCATGGAGTGCCCCAGTACCTTCGGAGACTGCTGGAGGCGTACCTCCATGAGAGGTACATCGTTTGGGAGAGCACCGACGGGCGTCTACTTCGGCGTCGTATGGAGCGCGGTGTTCCACAGGGATCGGTTCTGGGTCCGACCCTGTGGAACATCGGCTTCGACTGGCTATTGCGCGGCGAGCTCCTCCCCGGGATGGGGGTGATTTGTTACGCCGACGACACCCTCGTCACGGCGAGGGGGAGCAGCTTTGAGGCGGCGGCCCGATTGGCCGAGGTCGGAGTGGCGCTCGTCATAAAGCGGATTCAAATGCTGGGCCTGAGGGTCTCTGTAAGCAAAACGGAGGCCCTCATATTTCACGGCCCGCGTCGCGGTGCCCCCCGAGGGGCGAAAGTAAAGATTTTTGGTGGGGACGTGCCAGTGCGGGCCCAAATGAAATACTTGAGCCTGCACCTAGATGGTAAATGGTGCTTTGGGCCTCATTTCGCCCAACTCGCCCCGAAGCTTGTAAATGTAGCTGCAGCGCTGGGTAGACTTCTGCCCAACACTGGAGGACCAGGGTCGTCTTGCCGGAGGCTGTACAGCGGGATCGTGAGGTCTATGGTGCTGTACGGCGCCCCAATCTGGGCCGACGCCCTCACCGCGCGTAATAAGGCCCTGCTGAGGAGAGCACAGCGAGTCATCGCGGTGAGAGCCATCAGGGGGTATCGTACAGTGTCGTGGACGGCTGCTACGGTTCTAGCGAGCGACCCGCCTTGGGAACTAGAGGCGGAAGTTCTTGCAGAAGTCTACTGTCACCGCTCGGTGGCGCGGTCTCGGGGCGAGGAACCAGTCGTGGGAGAGATGCGGGCTGAGGCTCAAAGTGCCCTCATCCGGCGGTGGAGGAGTGAACTGAGGACCCCCACCGCCGGAGTTGAAATAGTGGAGGCTATCCGGCCGCAACTGGAGGAGTGGCTGAATCGTCGGCACGGAGTGCTGTCGTTTAGACTGACGCAGGTGCTTACCGGACATGGCTGCTTCGGTAAGTACCTGCACCAGATCGCCAGGAGGGAGACCTCACCCTCCTGTAAGTCGTGCGGCGCGCCCGTTGATACGGCGCACCATACAGTGGAGAGTTGCGCTGCCTGGCAGACACAACGGAGCGACCTAACCGCCGTCATCGGCGGGGACCTGTCGCTGGGACGAACAGTGAGCACCATGCTGGCCAGCGACAGGTGCTGGCTAGCTGTTGCCGAATTCAGCGAGGCAGTAATGCTCCTGAAGGAAGCTGCGGAGCGGGAACGGGAGGCCGACGCCAGTGCGGACCCGCTCCGCCGAGCAAGGCCAGGGAGGAGGCGACGCCGTTACGCTCATCTCCTACCCCCGCCTTAGATGTTGTGTTCAAGGTCGTAGCCCTGCCAGGCTAACGTCTGAGTGCCGGAGAGAGTTCGGAACGGAGATCCTCCGGCGCTCCATGATAGATGGGAAGAGCGCCGCAGTTAGATTTAGTCGGTATTCCGTGGCATCCGGCGAGTCCGACACTACCCACTGTTGCCGGCGCGGTTTTCCAGCCGTGTCGACAGGAGTGGGTGTGCGCAAAGGCATTCCCCTGCGAAAATAAAAAAAAAAAAAAAAAAACACTACACCATCGAGGCCGACAAAATGAAAGAATGTTGGTTTTCGAGCTTCTGTAAGGCCCACCATCTTACAGAAGTTGGCAACCTAACAAATAAGCGATAGGGAACCAATTCTAGAAGTAGGTTATATATACTTCTCGAATTGGTTCCCTATCGCTACCTCGTAAATTAAGCTAAAAAAGCCATTATAAAAATTATAACGTCGTCTGGTTCAAGTTGGCAGTCGGACCGTTACCAACATCGGTCTATGATATTGGTTCCATCATAAATAATCACACTTGACTTTCAGACAAACGCGTATATTTTATTTTATTTTTATCAGAGTTGCAAATTCAGATTGTATAAGGGAACCGACAGTTCCGCATGCTCAGTCTCTTGAACTCAGAATAAAGATCGCAGCACATATATCAACTCGGAAACAGATCGTCACCATATCAACTCCAGCCGTGCAGTATTCTTTGTATGAAACTCACTACAGCAACGCAAACTAATCGGAATCGTAACGTAATCGCTTCGCCTCGGGACAAGCTTACGAACCGCGGTGAGGAGCGTGGTCAACCTGCAGTCCCCGCGCTTACAGCTCGTCGTCCCCGCGCTTACGTCTCTCCGTGCATTACTGTTACCGAACGTGCTGTCATTCACAAGACAACAACCAGTCGTGGTTCGCGCGTGTTTTATTAAATTTGTAGGTTAGATTTTAAACAAAAAAATAACGATGCAAAGGGATAAAATCATTGAAGAAGTGAGAAAATATCCATATTAATACGATTTAAGTGAGCGCCTCGTAAGTGCGGTGTAAGCACGGTGTCGCCTAGCCGTAACCGAGTCGACGTACAGGCTGCTGACCCGCTTTGGTTACGTTAGATTGACGTCTGTTTGACGGTGAGTTGAAAGGCGATACGGTGACGATCCCATCCGAGTTTATATGTGTACCTTAAGAATTTCCGTCCTTCCTTCTGCACGCTCCATCGCGACTTTGTCTTACATGACGTTGACGCACAAATGTCATGGCGAACGCCATGACGTTTACGTAACGTAAAGTGAACACTTTACATAGCAATAATCAAGCAACAGTATTTTCTTAATTTAAAATTATGTAATCACGTTGAAGAATCACCACGACAAATAATTGTAATACATGATGAAGTAACCTAGATTGCATATTTACAGCAACAGAAACCAATCTAATAATATAAACATAAAACCGCTGCTTATGTAACCCGGATTTTCTGTTAGTGTATTTGATTCCGGATGTATGAAGACTTGTTACGTTCTCATCAGCATTCTGACGCAGTACCGGCTCGTAAAAAGTTCTATTCTATAAAGTATGTGTGTTACAATTTTGTAAGCGAACTATGAGTTCTTTTGAATCAGATTGAACAATTTGTAGAGACATTGTGGTGTGGTAACTATGTTATTATTTGGTTTAAGAATAGTGATAGTTATAGCTGTACAATTGAAAAATTTAATGCACGAATGACGTATTGGTTTATGTGCTCGCCTTGCCACTGCGCCGATCGTTGTGGGTTCGAATGCCACACGGGAAAAAACTTTGTGTGATCCACAAATGGTTGTTCCGAGTCTGCGTGTTCTTTGAGTTCGTTGTTTGCAATCTCCCCTGCGACACTGAATGTATTCGTAGTGCGTCGTGCTAAAATCAATGCATTTGCATTTTGCATCAAGTATTTGTGTTTATTTAAAACTTTATTGTTTGTTGTGCGTTTCTGAATAAAGTTTTCATTTTCTTCTACCTTTATAGTAACCAGAGAGTATTAATTAGCTAGATTGTGATAATATTGTGAACAAAGAGCGTGTTACCAAGTTGGTTCCTATATATTTTGCTTCAACTTGTTCAAAGTGAATCATACCCTATCCTTACTCGCAAAGCATGTCATGATAACGTAGCTATCTAGTGATAAAATACTTTTTTAATCGGTTTAGTAGTTATAGAGATAATCTCTTAGATAAAAGACAAATAATGTTTATTTTTGTATAAACAGATCTGTTTATAAACGCCCCACTACTGGGCACGAGCCTCATCTCAGTATGAAACGGGTTATGCCATAGTCCATTACGACCGTTCACTACCGTACGGGTTGTATGTACGTAATGCTGCCACAGATATGCTAATTGGCAGACTTTTGTCTTCAGACAAAAATATTATTTAGAGAACTCTTAGATGTGTAGGTTTCCTCAAGATGTATTCCTTTATCGTAAAAGCTGCGAAAATAATTAACCATATAATATTTTCTTATTCATTCGTTTTAAGACTTATTTTTGCTTTGGCAGATAATCATTAATTTGACGTTTTGACAAATCTTATATGGAAAATTTGTCAAAATGAACAGATAAATAAGATAACTGACGATTCAAAAATCATTCCTTTTCAATACATGGTTGTAAAACAACACGATTTTCCTTATAGCTTTCATCCTGTATCCTTCCTCAAATATAAATTAAGCGCGTACACGTGTCACATAGGGAAACGGGAAAGAATCAATTTTGTCAAAATTGTATTTGTACTTAAACGACAATTATTGCCGTTAAGTAGGTAAGGTAATATAGCAAACATGAAATATATATAATACTTGCATTTGCCTCAGCTTCAATCGCTCGCGAACATTACTTTTTTCTGGATTAAAGGTACCTTTGTGTGCCCTTTTCTGTACTCCTGACAACGTGTATGCGAAATTACATGACGATCGGTCGAGTAGTTAAGGCGTGAAAGTGTAACAAATAAATCAACAAACTGATATTCACACTAAACTTATAATATTAGTTAGGATTAGGTTATACTTGTACATGTTTAAAGATAAATGAATATACTATAAAATAGCTATGTATGTTGAAGAGTGAATACTATTAAAAGTTGTAAGTATCCGAAATGTTTTGATTTTTGATTTTGATTTGATTTTGATTGGATTCGCTGTTGTCCAGAGCAGACGTGTGTTTGGTTTAAATAAAATTCTACTAAGTAGTGCTCCTCAACTTTGATATCTCGCATAGAACAAATAATAACTATTGTGGTGTGAACATTCCTATGTGACTTGTGACTTTAATAACCAGTTTAAGTGACAAGAACGGCGCACGGCGCGCGCAGCGACGCGGGACAAGTGCGGTCGCTATCGCTTACTCGCTCGCACAGTGGGTCTGCGTTCGAACAATACCAAGCGATTGATGTGCGCGTGCGCTTACCTACAATCTACAATATTATAATATCACAACAAATTCTGCGTCGTATCAAAATAGTGCGCTGTTTTGTTGTTGTTTACAAAAAAACTGCGAGTGAAAAGGGTATAGTATAAACAATACATACTTATAAACTAACAATGAGTGTGAAGCGAACTCCACCCGGAACTCCGGGCACCTTAAATCCTTTAACTAAATGTTCAAAGGTAACATCTGAGTATATTACTGGTGGCGGCTCACAACCCGACTTGTCAAAATTAAGTGAAGAATTGAATGAAGCGCAAATTACGTATCGTAAGCGTAAACAACCGTTTGAGCATGAATGCGTATGCTCCGATGAGATAAAATTAATGCGAAATGATATATCACATGTTTCTTCATTATTGGAAAAGTACATTGTTTCAAACGCACAGTTAATGACCCAAATGAACGCAAGTATAGTCGAAGTAAAAAGTGAATTGGCTGATTTAAAGGTGTCGCACGAACAAACAAAAAGTTTGATTACCACCAATGCAGCAGACATTAGCTTAAAAATTCAGGATATCCAATCTACCACGGCAAAAATTGCTTCAGAACACAGTAATATAAAGAGTCAGCTAACTCAGTTTGAAACAAAGATATCAAATAGTCAAGACAAAATTAAGCGACTTGAAACGGATTTTAAACAATTAAAATTGGACCAGCTACCCTCTCAAAGTCAACCGTGCGTTAACGAACAAATATTCAAGGAGTTCCAAGATCGCAATAAGAGACGAAATAATGTTATCATAACTGGTATATTGGAGCAGAGCGCCACTAATGTACAGGAGAGAATTTCAAAAGACGAATCTGAGTTATTGCGTATTACAGCATGCATAAGCGAGAACATACCCAAACCAAACAAAATCTATCGAATTGGCAAGTACAATGCCGGGAAAATACGTAGAATCAAAGCCTGCTACGATAATCCAGAACCAACGATGCTACTGCTCCGCAATAAGGGAAAGCTACCGGAAAATATTAAAATATATTCTGACCTAAAACCAGCTCAACAAAAATATTTCCAGACAATAAAAGACGAGTTAACAACTCGAACAAAAAATGGAGAAACAGATCTCACGATTAAATACGTCAACGGTGCCCCATCCATTACTAAGCAAACTCCAAAAAACTCCAAAGACCAATATTAGATAAAAACCTAACAAATACCATAAATTATCAAATTGTCGATGATTACCAACAACTGAAAACTGAAAAATCACGATTATCTTTTCTTTATCTAAATGCACGCAGTATACGGAAGAAAGGAAAATTGAACGAACTCAAATGTATCATAAGATCGATACCAACAACTGTGCACTTTATTTTACTTACAGAAACTTGGATACAGAATGAAAACCAAATTTTACAACTACAGATAACTAACTATACACACTACTACAACTACAGAACGGACGTCAGGGGAGGCGGAGTATCAGCTTATATACATAATGATTTAAAACATAACCTAATTGAATCAACATATCAGGATGGCAATAACTACTTATGGGTACATATAGACAAATTCGCGCTAGATATTGGCGTCGTTTACAACCCTGGTGATACAAACTTGGAAAGGTTCTTCGATGTATATGAAACACAGTTACAACAACGAAAAAGAGCCATAGTATTTGGTGATTATAATATTGACCTGTCGACAAGAAATAAAACACCAAAAAAATACAGACAAAGAATACATCAAGTGGGATACAAAATACTAAATAAAATTAGTAAAATCTATTGCACAAGAGACTCAGCTACCAAGAAATCTGTTATAGACCACGTCAGCACAAACTTAAAAAACGAACAGTATAATTTCGCCATTATCAACTCGTCACTCTCAGATCACAAGCAAATCTATTTACAATTAAATAAATGGAAACCAACAAAACTACGCTTTAACTATGAAACTATAAATTACAGTAAGCTATATGCTACGATCGAATCACATGGGTTAGAAAACGATTTAAATAACTACGTAGAACTAGAGTCTAGAATAAAACAGTGCATAAAAGAAAATAAAGTATCAAGAACTAAAATTTTGAACCCACCGCAAGAAGACTGGGTCAATAACGACGTTATTACTGGTATCAGCCAAAGAAATCATTTGTATACCCAACACAAGAAGAATCGAGAAAATGAGATATTAGAGAAGAGTTTTAAAGTGATGAGAGATAAAATTGCGAAATTAATTCAATCTACAAAGAATGCCTATTTCTACAAACTATTTACAAACAATATTAAAAATCCAAAAAGGTTGTGGAACATTATAAACAGTTTAGCAAACAACAAGATAAATCAAAGTGGTGCTCCTTCAAAGCTTTGTATTAACTCAAATCCAGTAACCGATACGAAGGAAATTTGCGAAGTTTTTAATAAATATTTCTCGACAATAGGGTCTATACTTGCAGACAAGATACCTAAGAAATATCATGACAGTTCAAAATTATCTGAGTTTGAATTAAAGTCAAAAACTAATCACACACTTCTGACATTTCATCCGTGTAATGCAGAAGAGATCATTAAAATTATCAAAGATCTCGACCCAAATTCTAGTTGTGGTATAGATAAGATTAGCACTAAAGTCATAAAATGTTTACAAAACTTGATTCCGGACGTATTGGCAAAGTGTTTCAATAAACTAATGATTGATGGGGAGTTTCCTGACTCTCTAAAAATTGCTAAGGTTACGCCAATATTGAAATCAGGTCCTAAAACGGATCCTGGCAACTACCGGCCAATTTCTGTACTTCCCATTATGTCTAAAATATTAGAGAAAATAATACATAGTCGTTTAGTGAATTACTTGGAATCATTTAATTTTTTATCGGAACGTCAGTATGGATTTAGACCTAAATATAACACTACTGCAGCTATTATTGACCTAACAACAAAAGTCAGGCAAAATATAGATAAAAAGAATATTGCCGTGGGTGTTTTCATAGATTTAAAGAAGGCATTTGATACCGTTAGTCATAAATTGTTATTAGAAAAGCTCGAGAACGCTGGAATCCGGGGCAATGCACTCAAAATGCTTAAATCTTATTTAACAAACTGATACCAGGTAGTAAAAATAGGTGACGTTGAAAGTACTGCTTCATCTATCTCATACGGAGTCCCACAAGGTTCCATATTGGGACCTTTATTATTCCTAATTTATATAAATCACATTGCCAAATTAGGACTACATGGGCACTTAACTTTGTATGCGGATGACACGTGTTTATTTAATTTCGGCTCATCCATACATCTTATTATCTCACAAGCTCAAGAAGATCTTAATGTACTGTTTGAATGGTTCCAATATAATTTACTCACCATAAATATTTCTAAAACATGTTACATTATATTTAAGGCTAAAAATAAAACTATACCTATTCATGACCCATTAATCGTTGACAACATCTCGATTGAACAAAAAAACTGTGAAAAATATCTCGGTCTTAGAATGGATAACTACCTAAAATGGAATGATCAAATTGAGCATATTAAAGATAAACTCTCATCTCTTATAGGTTCTCTCTACAATATTAGTCACTGTATACCTAAACAGGTTCGTTTTACTATCTACAATTCTCTTGTCAAATCACATTTAATATACCTAATTGAAATCTGGGGCAACTCAGGCAAAACAAAATTACTAGAATTACAAAGAATGCAAAACAAAATAATAAAAATACTATTTCGCTATCCATATCTGACTCCAACTTGCAAAATTTTTGAGGAAACCAAACTGATGAATATTAAACAACTGCATATGTATCATACGTGTATTCTGATCTGGAAAATCTTTCATAAGTCCATTCATACTAATTTGTCATTTACCAAAATGTCCGAAGTATCTAAACGCAGCATGCGTCGACCAAGTCTAATTGTATTGCCAAAGATTCGTACAAATTATGGAAAAAAAAATATTACCTATGAGGGAGCACAACTTTTTAACAATTTGCCATCTAAGATAAAAATTGTAAGTTCGTTCAGCGGTTTCAAATCGCAGCTGTCAAAATATATTATTGAAAATCATGCATACCAGAAACCCCTTTGATGCAGTTGTATATGAAAGTGTTGAACGATCCACTTTATATATTTAATAATTATAGCACGTAAGTCTGGTCTGCTTCGGCGACCTTTAGTTTATTACAAAATGTTATTTTTTGTATTCTCTTGTAAGTGACTTTATTGTCTTATTGAGAATAAATGATTTAAACATTTTTGTAATATGTAAAACATAAATATTAAAACATACTCGCTTTTAACGGAATTCGCTAGTATTGTTGTCATAGTTTACAGTTATTCCATAAATAAATAATCATCGGGTCCTTGCCTATAAAACAGCCGTATTTTAATTAAAAACTTTTGTGTATTATAAAGAAAAACGAGTATTACATACCTTTTTGAAAAGCTTGACATTTCGGCCAGGTTGCACTCTATGTGAACAGACTGACACGGCGTGCGGTGACGTCAGCGGGTCTACCGTGAAAATGTTTTTACGCAATGACGTGCCGAAACGAATTACGAATGAAATAATAAGCATATACCTACCATGAAAACACTTCGGATTTTTTAGGACGTACAAATGTCATACGACGGTATTCGTGACGAATGTCGGCGCGAATGATGTTTCATGGTAAGAATAAGCACGAACGAACGTACGCAATTGCGTATAACGCGTTTCACGGTAGACCCCCTGGCTTCCGTTCGTTAGGCAGATATTCCTAAATCCACATTCACATATTGTTTTTCCATGTACGTTCACATATACTACACAAAACTGATTCCGGATTCAAAGATTTAGAGATTATGGTTTTGTAATAACTGGATACCACGTCATAGATAGTTTGAAGACCTATTTCTGCTTGAAAGTCTTATATTTACGTCTTTCGCACACAATCCTGGGATTCACAAATGGTTGGTTCATAAACAAATGCAGATATCTGGCAGTAAACAAAAAACCTGCCTACTTGCACCACGTCAGGAATGGAACTAAGTCTCAGAATAGTTGGGGGTACATGGAAAATAATTTGTGAAAATAATTTGTGTAAAGTGTGAAATTTACGAACATCTGCCTCACAGAAATATAAACCTGATATCGTCGCATCAGTATACTTGTGACCAGAGGAACCTGGGCAAAACGTGGACTCTTTGAAATAAGATAATTATGTAAATAGGTACTGTATGTAAATATGTGTGAATCAAGAAACACGAAAGTATAAAAGTTATTATTGTATTGTATTTTGAATGAGTATCACGAATTTAGATGTAACTTATGCCTTAACTTATGTAGTTATTATTTAATAAGGTTAACCAACTATTGTTAAACAACACATTATAGAATTATTGATAGAAGGCATTTGTTTTTTAAGGATTCATTGCAATTTGGGTTTTAAAATAAATACTAATAATTTGTTTTTTTGTTGTTTACCCCTCCAGCTAAGCTAAAATGCTTGTATTAGGAGTAGGTTCACGTCAGTACTGCGATGGGTGGGATTCGAACCAGCGACCTCTGGATCGCAAATCCAATACCTTATTCATTGCGCTACCGCCGTTTTTTAAATATTTACAAGTGTAACAATCGAATAACATTTTGCAAAGCGCTTAGCTAAAATGAGCTAATTATAATAATATAATAATAATATTCTACCACATACACACAAAGCCCAAACTAAGCAGAGCTTGTACTATGGGTACTAGACAATGGATAAACATACATATATACTTTTTTTTTGGAAATACGCACATATTATACATAGAAACACCCAGACCAAGACAAACATCCATGTTCATGCACACAAATGTTTGACTTGTGCGGGAATCGAACCCGCGACCTCAGGCGTGGCAGTCGGTTACACCAACCACTACGCCATCGAGGCCGTCAATTATAAAATTATATAAAATTAATAAAATAAAAACAGCAGCGATAGCCTAATGAGAAACCGTTGGACTGTCACGCAGAGGTCTCGAGTTCGAACCCAAGGCTGACTTTTCGAAGTTATATGCGTATTAAATAGTTAATTATCGCTTGCTTTAACGGTGAAGGATAACATTGTGAGGAAACCTGCATGTCTGAGAGTTCTCCATAATGTTCTCGAAGATATGTGAAGTCTGCCAACCCGCACTAGGCAAGCCTGGTGGACTATGGCCTAACCCTTCTCACAGTGAGAAAAGGCCCGTGGCCAGGAGTGGAACAGTTTAATACGGGGTTAGATATTATTATATATATATTTATATAAAATTAATAATGACAACATTATATAAGATAATGTACAGAAATATTAGCTAAGTAAACTTTTACAACTTATACCTAAGTTTTATTGGCTGCACGAAGTCGTCGTGGTTTAAGTGGTCGCTTTACCACTGCTGCTGCGGCGACTGCTGTATGTATGTATCTTATGTGTGGGCCAGTCAGTGCAGACCGGTGACACTTCGACCCAGTGGGATCTTTTGTGTCGACACTCTCCCAATAACGACTGCCATAGACGTTCATGGCAGCCGGGACCGACGGCTTAACGTGCTCTCCGAGGCACGGAGCAGGCGATAATTGTCAATCAATACGCACATAATTTCGAAAAGTCATATAACTTCCGAAAGTCAGAGGTTCGCGATGTGGGTTCGAACCCGAGACCCTCTGCCTTGCAGTCTGTTGGTCTCCCCACTGAGCTATCGCTGCTCGGCGACTGCTGTAAATGCTGGTTTGCTAAAATTAACACAAACTTTGTGTGAATTTTATCGCGAGTCTGATCGTGCTTTGTATCTGCTGTTTGAATGTTTGTAAAGTCCTCTGCGACACGCGAATTAAATATAGTGCGAGAGTTTCTTTTTTAAAAACACCCAGACTTGGAACAACTATTTGTGGATCACGCAATTTTTTGTCGCAACAGGAGATCGAACCAACAACACTTGACGCAGTAGCAAGGCGACGACCTAAACTATTACACCATCTGTGTCTATGTGTTATTCCATAAACGATAAATACGAGAACAATAAGAATAAAAAAGGGTTGTTTATTTATCGATTTCGACTGTTGTGCATAAGGTCTAAGGTTCGATTTACGGATCGGACAAAGTGATATTTACCTTTCAATGCTTGTAATGTCAGACATTAATGAAATCCTATTGTTTCCGGCCGCCGGTGTGCCACCGCAACTGAATAAGTTAACTGTATTTTGCCAACAATTTTTCAGTAGCAGCACGGACTCAATTGCTCTTCCCGATAGGCCCGACATGTTCACATATCCTTGGATGCATGGATTGTAAGATCATAGCTGGTCAAACGCGGATGTCATTCAGCTCTGCCCATCCGATCCGTGATATAGGAGTGAGACTTTACTTATTTATTTTCTCCCGCTCACTTGATTTATTAATACTTCCAAAAATTCCGTTCACAAAAGCCGAAAGCTTTTTTCTTTCTCAAATATTTTCTTAGCAAGTCACATAGAATTATGCGCATACCATCCACGCCAATGTTCTGTTGGAAATAGCTGGCAAAAGTTACATTCACAAGCATTCGAATCGTACAAAACTTTCCTCTTAAAATTTCAATGCCTTACTACGGAGTGAATATTCATACGAACAATTTCCTGCGTGGAGTCGGCACATTTCTCTTTCTATATACACGTAACTCGAACCGACGTGGGCCGGAAAAATCTCACGTTTCCTGTTTCCTGGTGAGCAGGGCTTGCGCGATTTGTTGTGGGAAACTTCTAATATGGGTGTTGTAAGCTGTATTGGGAGTGTTTAGATGTGTATGATGAGATCAAAATCCGCTTGGAAATGTGGATTAACGATCTCAGTTGAGGTTGAAATGTAGTTTCGGTTTGTGGAATACTTATTCGCTTATTAATTTAGAAGACTGAAATTATGTTAAAGGATTAAGCACATATTACACTATTGTGAGTAATAAATTCTTTAAACTGCCGTATTTATTTGGACCATCGCTCAAATTCAGCCAGATCTATGCGGAAGAGTAATTGAATATTGGACCACTCGGATTCGTACCATTGTAAGAAGCCGAGTCGGGGATTTGAACGATGTCATATTCCACACTAAATGGCATATATGGATGTATCAAATGAAAAAAATAATTTTGATAATACTGAGGTATTATCAAAATTATTTTGCACACAGCTTGTTTTATTTAACTTCAACATCTACCCGCCCTTCTTGAAAAACCCTTTATAAGCTTAAATGTCCAACTCGTTATAACAAAATGTTCAATCCAATATATAATGTAATAGCACATTATTCAATCTAACACTAGCACACTTTTAACATGCTTTAATAAGCTCTTAATAAGCTTTTTTAATAAGCTCATCAATGGCAAGTCAGTAAAATTAAAAAATAAAGACGGCACAAGATGGATTTGGTAGATGCTGCCAGTTTTCAGGGCACGTTGCCAATTGGCAGCAATAAAGAGGTATATTACGACGGCTATATTGACAGCAGTCGTTAAGCCATGTCAGAGGCCTACGGGTGGCTTGAACAACTTGTTGACAACAGGTTGGCCACTAACCAAACGAAAGAAAACAATAAAATAAATGTCTTTATAAGAGCTATATAAGCGAACCTAATTATATTTAGAATTTTTGTCTGCCTATATGTCTGTTTGTATGGACATCATGCAAAAATGACAGCACAAAATTAAATACGGGTTTCAAGGTTCTATTGCTGGGGGCTGTTCTAACTTAAAATCTGATGCATTTTTCATCTTGATACGATACCTAGAACTCGAAATAGGTATATACAGCAATATAATATGTATTATGCTGAGTGCGTACGAATTTGTCACATATTTACTTATAATGTACTACATTTACTTATATATTTATTTTTTTGTATTTACATATTTTATTTAAAGCTTTTCTTTTACATTTGGCTTTGATCGTTTATTTACCACAGATATAGTACCTACATCTGTGGTAAAGAAACGATGTTTCATTTTTTCTTTCTTTCAAATATATAGTTTCTACTAACTTCCAAATCCCACGCCATAAAATAGAAATCCACCAATGGATTTTATTTTATTACTCATAAACTATTTACAGGGCTTGCCTTGTTCTGGAACACTCTAGCGTTATGCCAAAGCGCTTCATCGTTTTGTTTTACAATGGAACAATGGGTACTTGGGATCAAAATAAGAAATAATTACACGGACATTATTTCAAAACATTTATTTTATCGCCAATCAGGTATAACACGTCCACTGAAGCTATAAAATATAAAACAAACAAACTTAAATGTTTATTTTTGTGGCGGTTTGATTTTGACACGAGTCGTCTTTCCATTCATTTAGATTTACTTTCGGAATCATCTCGCATGGTACTGGATGATTCCTGAAACACAAGTAGACAGTAGACAGTAGTCAGAAATGACACTACAAAATACTTATACGCCTCTGCTACAATGTCACACTGTCACAAATATGTTGCCAGAAAACGTAATAATGCTTTGCTCTATTCAAGAGTGAGTGATAAGTACTCTACAAGAATTTAAACAATATTGTGTATAATTTCAAGTGAAATTATCGTCTACTTTTCGAACTTTGCAGATACAAAAATACGGAAGCTGAATATTTACGTTAAAAATTATAAACAGAAAAGAAATGCTAATCCAGATAACGGATATTAATAAGAAATATTTATATTACAATATTTAATAATCATTATAATAAAATGCTTTTATGTGATTAAGGATTATTAGAAAATTTATAAACAGAAAAGAAATGATAATACTTAATATTTAATAATCATTATTAAATATTGTAATATAAATATTTCTTATTAATATCCGTTATTTGGATTAGCATTTCTTTCAAAAATTATAAACAGAAAAGAAATGCTTTTGCACTTTTCTGTTTATAATTTTTCTAATAATCCCTAATCACATAAAAGCATTTTATTTACTAGATAATCATCAATCGTATTCTAATATTCGCCACGAAAGGATATTGTTCACTGTTTTCCATTAATCTACCCTAAAGTTTACTACATTGTACCCCTTTTAACTAGTCAAGCTGTATATGTATTTGCCTGTAGTACGATTGTGTCGATTCCGTAATGTACAGAATTCTGGCACGAATTCTTACGTCTGTATGCCACATCCTTTATTTTCGCTATTTTGACCTAAATAAGTTCCACGTACTAACAGTTGACCCCGGGGCATTAGGCAGGATCACTTAGTCCGAGAATTATTCCTCCGTGAAGCAGGAAAATATATAACATAAAATTATGTTTTTTAAAATACACGACTTAAGCCTTGTTTAAGTGCCAGTTTTCCCACAATATCGAAATTATTAAATTATGTAACCTACTAAATGTAAATCATATTTATATTGTGGGGAGAAATATATATTGAAAAAATAAGGCGGTAAGGTTGTGAGATCTTTATATGTATATGTACCTATGAGTGCGTGTGTGTTGCATTGGGAGTCACTGGCGATAAATAAAAGTGTTAACTAGACTTTCATATTTATTGTCCGAGATGCACCCTAGTCTACACACGTGCATCCAGACCGGACAGCGCGCAGTCACTGCCGGTTACTCTAACATACTTCTCGCTTATACATAAAACCGTTTATTCATCATTTCTTATATACTTACAGAGTCCCTACACAACACCCCCCCCCAATTTTTTACCAAAAAATTAAAAAAACAGAACCATAATAAAAAACACAAAATTAAAAAAAAACTATAAACATGGTACACAAATCCATACCTATTTTGTAAATACATACAATTTCACAAAACAAAAATAGTTGATATTAACTATCCAAATTAAATACATGGGTATTTGCGTACAAAAATGTTTGTGTGGTATTTTACCGTTCTCTCTTGGCATCATTGTGGTCAATTACCATCAACACTAACTCTACAGAAAGTCCTTCGATTGAACGATAAACTATCACACCAAAACATAAAGAGAAACATTATTTCACAAAAAAAAAACGATACTTTCAAAACACTATCAAATAAGTAAACAAAATATATTTGATACACAGATTTAGTATAGGTATAACATACACAATCTAATAATAAATTCTTACGTTGAATTACACACATCATATTACATTGCGATAAACACTGTATTAGGTTACGGCTTACGCGTAGCTAGCTGGCTTAGACTGCTGAGGTGGCGGCCGTGGGGCTCCCACAGGTTGATCAGCTACGATTCTTGTAAACATCTTAATCATCCAGTGTCGTAAACGATAACGACAATATACGATTATGGCCAGAAATATATAAATTCCCATGAAACCTGCCATTACTGCTATGGTTATATTGTACTTGCTAATTTCAGCTTGAACTGCGCCATTCTGAGCAATGATAAGCTCTTCCTTAGTGTATGAATTGCCCATATTTGGATAAATATAAGTTAACATTCAACAATGTTATTCCAATAAGATATGATAGCGTTATAAAGTCACAAAATGAATAGATACTACATTAATATATTGCCTAATTGCATTGTTTATCGCATTGTATGCAGTTTGCTGCTATTACACATTTCACAATATTTCACAATACACAATAATAAAACAATATTTCAATAATTCGCATAATGTAATAAGTAGGTTCTTGGTAAGTGTAAACAAATGTTTCCCAACTTAAGTTAAAGGTACACATACATTAGACTGTGAGTTAGATGTAAGGGTATGCTTCCATTGTACCGTAACTGTTTCGTGACAATCAAAGTTACATACATTATAACAATTGTTTAATTTTTAGGTTAATTTATAGTATTATTTTATAAACTTACTTTTAACAATTAAATCTTACTGGGGGTTTAACTGTACGACCACTTTTTGTTACCCTTATAGGATTCAAATTCTTATCATTACAATCTAATGTTTTGTGTTCTACAATTAATTTATTATTAACGTTGGCATTCGGTTTGTCATAATAATCACTCTCTGCTTGTTCGCTAGCATGTTCGTTTAATATAAACGCAGGTTTTAACCTGTCGATAGATATGTTAACAGTTCTATTACTCAATTGAATTGTGTACACCTTACCTTTTCTCTCCACAACGCGATAAGGGCCTTCGTACGGTGGCGTCAAGGGTCTGCGTACCGCATCATTTCTAATGAAAACATAATTACACTTAGCTAATTCATTGTGTACAAATAATGTGCGAGAGTCTCGCAGTACTCGTGATACTGGTCTTAAACTATTTATATTCATTCTTAACTGATCTAAAAACGCATAGTCCGTTAAGTTCCTATTATCCGTAACGTTATAAAAGTCACCGGGTAAACGGAGCGTTTGGCCATAGATATACTCAGCAGGACTTACACCATTATCGCTTCTGGCTACTGTCCTCAAGCCTAACAAAGTTGTCGGGAGCTGTTCGTACCAACACGTATTGTCCGTGAGTCGGGCCGTAATTGCTTGTTTCATACTCCTATGCCAGCGTTCTATGATACCGTTACTCTGTGGTCTATAAGGGGTAGTCCTACTCTTTTTAATACCTAACATTTTTAGCAATTGGGTGAACAGGTTGCTCTCAAACTGGCGACCTTGATCACTCGTTAAACGCTCGGGAACTCCAAAACGAGTTATCCAGTTATCATAAAAAGCTTTTGCAACTACTTCTGCCGTAATTTCGCGTACAGGAATGGCTTCCGGCCAACGTGTAAATCTATCTATCATAGTAATAAGATATCTGTAACCGTCACTAGTGGGTGGCAATGGTCCTACTATATCTATATGTATATGGGATAATCGCTTAGCTTCTGAGAACTGTTGACATTCTGACACAGTATGTCTACCTACTTTCGATTTCTGACATTGAATGCATGCTTTTGCCCATTGACCAACATCGCGGTTCAATCCGGGCCAAAAAAATCTAATGGCTATTAATTTACGAGTTGCTCTAATGCCAGGATGGCTTATGCCGTGAACTGTTTTGAATACTAATTTCCTATAATTCTCGGGTATATATGGTCTGCACACATTAGTAGAGTTTTCACAATAAATCATTCTGTCACTGTTCGGAATGAGAATTTTCTTTAAAGAAATATTGTCATTTTTTCAGCTAATAATCGTTTCAACTCCGCGTCTGTTTCCTGTGCTAATACTAATTCTGAGTAATTTATTGACGTTGGGCAATGTATGGTCTCTATTCGCGATAAAGCGTCTGCTACTTTGTTGTTATCGGCCTTAACGTACCTAATATCCGTTGTGAACTCACTTATGAACAAAAGCTGCCTTGTACGTCTAGGTGTTTCACTATTACTTTCAACCTTGTTAAATGCATAAATTAGCGGTTTGTGATCCGTATAAATAATTAATTCCCTGCCTTCAAAAAGAAATCTAAAGTGTTTAACTGCTATGAAAATTGCAGTTAACTCTCTATCATAAGTTGAGTATTTCTGTTGTGCTGTAGTGAACTTTTTAGAAAAATATCCTAATGGTAGCCATTTGTCATCTATCCACTGCTGTAAAACTCCCCCTGCGCATTTATCCGATGCATCTGTCATCAATGATAAAGGTACATTCGGTACCGGGTGCGATATCATTACTGCGTTTTTTAAACTTATTTTACATTTTTCAAAAGCTTCAATAGATCCATCTGTCCATTCTATTTTAGTTTTATCTTTTTTCTTAGATCCTTTTAAAAATTCATTTAAAACCATTTGGTAAGCTGTGGCATTAGGTATATTAGCTCGATAAAAATTTATCATACCTAGAAATTTTCTTAATTGTTCAATAGTTTCTGGTCTAGGGTACTCTACAATGGCCTTGACCTTGTGCTCCAGGGGTCGTATTCCAGCAGTTGATACCTCATATCCTAGGAATTCTATATTAGATTTGCCAAAAACACACTTAGATAAATTAATTGTTATACTAAATTTTTGTAAGCGCTCAAATACCAATCGTAAATGTAATATATGACTATCCATGTTATCACTTGCAATTACCACGTCATCAATAAAATTAAACAGGAAATCTAGGCCTTTTAGAACGTCATTATTCATGAATCTTTGGAATGTTTGACTTGCATTTTTTAATCCGAAATTCATGCGCGTAAATTCAAACAGTCCAAAAGGTGTGATAACCGCTGTTTTTTCAATGTCCTCGGGCGCGATTTTTACATAATGATAGGCTCTATTTATGTCTAATTTACTAAATATTTTCTTACCTGCTAATATGTATGTGAAATCGTGCAGTCTCGGAACGGGATAGCGATCCGGCTTGGTGATGGCGTTAAGACGCCTGTAGTCACCGACTGGTCGAATGTGTCCGTCCTTCTTTGCTACTATATGTAGTGGGCTGGCCCATTCGCTTTTTGATGGCCGACATATCCCGATTTCCTGCATTAATTGAAATTCACGTTTTACCTTATGATAGCGGTCCGGCGGAAGTGGCCTCGCTCGTGCATGTACCGGCTTGCCCGTGGTCTCGATGTGATGGTATACATCATTCTCAGATACCCGGTCCAGGTCCTTGAATGTGGCCGGTTTAGTAATTACTGAAAATTCAGACAACAGATCATGGAAAGGGTGATTATTATCGACAGAACTCAAAGAAGTTTCATTACAGTTAATAATCTTGCCAAACGTTAATAAATTAGTTGTCTTATCAATAAGTTTACGCGAACTTAAATCTACTAACAAGTTATGGTATTCTAAGAAATCGGCTCCTAATATTGCTTGGCTTACATCCGCAATTACAAATTCCCAGCGATAAGGACGCCGTAATCCTAAATTTAATTTTAACAGTTTAGTTCCATACGTTTTTATTTCACTATTATTAGCCGCGAATAACTTATAATCAGAACTCTCACCTGATAACTTTTGTTTACGCGACACTGGTATTACCGATATGTTTGCGCCGGTGTCCACTAAAAATGTAAGTCTTTGTTCCTTATCGTAGACACTAAGACGGTGGTTCCTGCCAGGTACGAAATCGCCCACCGCTACCGACTGTACCTGCTTTAGTTTTCCGCTGCTGTTTTCCACGCACACGGCTTTTCACAGGTCCTCGCCCTATTTCGATACCAGTAGTGAAATTTACAAAGCCAATCAGGATCGCTTGGTGTCCTTGATTTCGATCTTGGTCTTGAATTCGCCCTTCCAAAACCGCGTCCGCGGCCTCGATACGGGCTGCGGCGGTGCCGGTTGACCTCGTTCCGCAGCGACGCTACCTCCATATTGAGCTTGTGCATTGCTGTTAGTATCTCCGAAACGGGAAATTGACTGCTACTGGCGGCGTTGCCTGGTGCTGCACTCGTACTGATCTCCGCTATCTCGCCTCCACTTATGTTCTCCATGACCTTATCCGCTATGTTTGCCAGATTTTCCAAGGTCTGGTCCTGACTCACCGTGAGTACGGTTCTTACGTGTGTCTTGCGATCCACAGGTTATGTAACGTTTGTTCTGAAGTTTTCGCATTTCGTCCTAATTCTCTCATACGCCTGAGTAGTTGCGATGGTTTCTGGGTGCCGAGTTCCATTTCCCCGACTAATTTTTGAAACTGCCGTTCTGCGCTCTCTTCATACACCTTCAACAGCCGCTCTTTTATAGCGTCGTATTTATTGGCCTTCGGTGGACTCAACAATATGTCACTGACCTGCTGCAAAGCGTCTCGACCCATCTTCGCGACTACAACATTGAATTTTGCTTCGTCACCTTGTTTTTGCGGTGCCAGCATGCTTTCCACTTGCGCAAACCACAATCTGGGCATGTCGGTCCAGAACTCAGGTATCTTAGTGGACATAGTAATCGCAGCCAGTTCCGATGCATTGTCCGTTCGTGGCGAAGATGATTTGGCCTCATAGTAATCCTGGCACGCATCCTGCATGTTCACTTTTCTGCCACGCTACGTTGTAGAACGTATGTTTCACAATAATGAACGCCACGTCACGTCACGCGCCGCGTGTCTTTAAACTGATTCTAAATTTTGACCAATGCAACTTATAGTCCGAAAGAAACAAAAAAAACGAGAGGGTCACCACTGTGGGATCTTTATATGTATATGTACCTATGAGTGCGTGTGTGTTGCATTGGGAGTCACTGGCGATAAATAAAAGTGTTAACTAGACTTTCATATTTATTGTCCGAGATGCACCCTAGTCTACACACGTGCATCCAGACCGGACAGCGCGCAGTCACTGCCGGTTACTCTAACATACTTCTCGCTTATACATAAAACCGTTTATTCATCATTTCTTATATACTTACAGAGTCCCTACAAGGTCTTGCGATTGAGAGGTTGTGGCCTCTAACTCATAGTAATACCTTTTTTTTTTTTTGTTTTCGCAAGGGAATCCTTTTACGTCCAACCACTCCTGTCGACACGGCCGGAAACCGCGCCGGCAACAGTGGGTAGTGTCGGACTCGCCGGATGCCACGGAATACCGACTAAACCTAACTGCGGCGCTCTTCCCATCTATCATGGAGCGCCGGAGGATCTCCGTTCCGAACTTTCTCCGGCACTCAGACGTTAGCCTGGCAGGGCTACGACCTTGAACACAACTATCTAAGGCGGGGGTAGGAGATGAGCGTAACGGCGTCACCTCCTCCCTGGCCTTGCTCGGCGGAGCGGGTCCGCACTGGCGTCGGCCTCCCGTTCCCGCTCCGCAGCCTCCTTCAGGAGCATTACTGCCTCGCTGAATTCGGCAACAGCTTGCCAGTACTACCATCACCATACTCATAGTACTACCTACGGAAACCCATCCCTAACACAGTCATTAGGGCTTTACTTAACACATTCACGGACACAAAACCACTTTCAAAAATTTGTGATATGGCACTCAAACATTCCATACAAAGTGACATCACGTCTGGGAACGTATTGCCACACTACACGGTTTTAAAAGTATGTGTTGCGGCAGTAACGGTCAGAGACGTAACCGCCTGTATGTGGACATTCATACCAAGTGAATTCTAAGCCGTGTGTTACGGCAGGAGTGTTTGCTGTGGCTCTAGCGGTCTGTATTTTAACCTAAAATGGCACAGAGTCATATCCTTCCTATAAATGCTATGGGAAATAGTCGGCCGTGGACGGAGTTTTACTTTGAGCGTATTTTAAATCGCCGCCTACAGCCCTAGTGCCATAATATGAGGGTCATAATTCACGTCTCTCGACGTACTGTCTGGGAATGTGTTAAGCTAGAATGCTTATGTAGAATTAACAAGAATACTAGATATTTGTAGACAAAATTGTTAGTAAAATCACCTGATTGTACATTGTACAATAAAGGAAAATATCGTATAAAAACCTGCAAGTTTGAGAGCTCTCCGTAATCGTCTCGACGATATAATCATACGAAATACACCAATCCGAACTGAGCCAGCGTGATACACTACGGCCTAATTCTAATCATACAGTGACGAGACCCGTGGCACAACAGTAGGCATTATAAAAGAAGTTCTTACTCATGTGTAATCCTGAAGACACTGTGAGGTTGAATTTGCTTGACATCATCCCCGGTATTGCAAAGTAGGCGCGATAAACTCATCTTTCTGACTTCGTTCAATTGAGCTGCAATAATATAACAACTATTAAACTAAACCATCTTAAACATTCGCCAACTTGGTAACTCAATAAATATACAATCTTTAGACGTTTCGGACTGCGTCTAGTGTTCAATTAGTAAATCGGACTAAGAGCGTAACGTCGTGTAATGACTGTTTTTTTTTGTTATATTACAGCTATTTGAATGTTTGTAAAGACACAGGAATTACTCACAAGGAGTAATTCCTGTGTCTTTACAAACATTCAAACAACGGACACAAAGTACACCAAAACTCGCAACAACCATTTGTGGATAACACAAAGTTTTGTCACGTGTGGGATTCGAACACACAACACTCGGCTCAGTGATTACGGCGAGGCGACCACTTAAACAACTACGCCACCCGTGCAGCAATAATTGTCAATCGTATTCTTATATTTGCGACGAAAGGACATCTCTCACTATTTTCCAATAATGTTCTCTAAAGTACACTATACAGCATTGTACCTTGTTTAACCAGTCATTGAACACCCATAGAATTGCAAACATCATTAAAGTTCATTATAATTATGTCTTCAAAGTGTCTCTTAAAATCATTTGGCGGGGGCTTGAGACCGGCCTCTTGCCACGACCGGACGCAGCTCTAGCAACTGACTCTCCATACTATCATACTGTATATTATACTAGCAGTCATAATATAACCATAAAATACTTACGGATAGTTAAAGCAGCAGGGAAATCACCATGCTCAAAGAAAAACTTGTCCGACTTCCTCCACAATAGCAGATTGTGCACCATAATGCAATACAATGAAGGACCCACATAAATGCCGTGTAACCATTTCTCAATGTATATAGCCACCATCAGTTCTACATCATTTACATCGTTATAAATACGCCTCAGGCTTTCTACTTGCTGGAAGATTGAATAAAGATTAGTCTTTTGCGTTTTTTACACATGCATACATATATATTTATTACAGTATTAGACGACGAAGGCGTCATTGAGCTCACATTAATCAACCCGTGATCACGATTGATGCAAGTCCGTCGGAATGTCAGGATATAAATATTTATTATATTTAAATAATTACCAACGCGAGTCAAAGCCGCTTTATAATATTACATTAAGAAATATGCACAAGAATTTATCTTATGTTGAACATAATCACTTAATTGAAATTAAACTACTATATACGGATTTTATCGCGTTGTTTATTTGACACTTTATTACATAATTTTGAAAAACTGTTACACTACTACTACTATTAAACTTTACTAATTTTTAAGCTAATTGAATTATTATTAAAACTATTAAAACTATTTAGATTTAATTTAATTTTACACTTTCCCCGACGTTTCGGTTGCTTTTCAGCAGCCATGGTCACGGGGAGACTGTCTCCCCGTGACCATGGCTGCTGAAAAGCAACCAAAATGAATAATATTCGTTCGCTCAAAATAAACAGAAGACAATATTATGTATAATCACTTAATTACTTTTGCGTAGCATAATTCATGTAACAGAAGACGGGTAATAACATGCTAGCTGTTTATAGATACAAGGCTTAACTTTGCGGCCGTTTGTGCAGTAGATGTTCCTAATTACCACGTCAAGCCTTTCAGAAAGGCTAGCAAGCACAATCGTGTTAATGCCTGCCTGTTTTCTGTTCCATGATGTACATGTTGGTACTTATGGAATTTAACTATTTACAGTAGATGGCGTTGGTTGAGCAAGAGAGATGCAAGCAAGCAAGGCAAAATATATTTAAGAAAACAAAAGGCAGCATATAAAATATAATTATGGTTGGTAAGGAATTGCATATTTTATAAACAGTTCTACTATGTTTGGTTATCTTTTTTGATTCCTTGCTTAATATTACAATACGCTTACATCTTTTTCCATAGTATCATGGAAGTCTTCCCATGTTTTAGCGAATTTTAAGCCACAGAACTTGCGGTATTGGTTGTATGGCTGGAAACCAGCATCACGGCCTCTCATAAAATCGGTAGCAGCTAGATCTGCAGTATTTTGGAGGTTACCAGCGTAGCGTTGTGAATACTAGGACAAAAGTGATACATATTTAAGCATTTTTATATTCGCAATGTGGCAAAGGATATAGAAAAACCAGCAAACGAGCAACACGGCATACTGTTTGCTTGGCTGAATTTTTTTTTTAATAAACTTCACCTTCTGTGTTATTCCTTTATGCAATTATTTAACAGCGGACACAAAGAATATCGAGATTTAAACAAATATTCGTGGCACAACTCGCAGCAGGGGTACAAGGTGGACCGACGACCTGGTAAGGGTCGCGGGAAGCGGTTGGATGCAGGTGGCCCAAGACCGGTCTCAGTGGAAAAACTTGGGTGAGGCCTATGTCTAGCAGTGGACGTCTTTCGGTTGAAATGATTACACAATTTTTTGTCCCGTATGAGTGCCGAACTCACAATACTCGCTGCGGTGTAGTGGCTAGGTGACCACTTAAACCACCACGCCAACCGTGCATCAGGCAAATCTAAACTCTAAACAACATAATTTCACAAAAGCGGATGCACGGTGCATCTATTAATATCTATATACGCTAATATGAAGTAGCTAAAGGAGCACTTCTTCTTTGTAGCGTTTCGGTGGCAATCATAACTCAATATAATATAGTTGCGGCCCAGAACGCAGCCACTTTGATAACATCGTCTGAAGCAATCATCAAGCCCTCATACGTGCAGTTGTTGGGGCACTCAGGGCACAATATAAGGTGCGACATAGTTTGTAGTCAAACAGCCCAGATTGTGATCGTCTAAGAATCCCTGAACATCGAAGTCTGTTTAGTAACTTCCACACCGGCCATGATAATTTGTGTCCAGGTGGGAGATTCTCACCAGTTGGTACGAATGGGACTGGCAGAGATTCATCTTTCCTCCACAGGTTGCACCTCGCGACTGCTGGTTCCAATGTCAAGGCAATGAGCACTAAACCAATGGTACCACACGTGTTTTGTTTTTAAAAGAATAAATCTCACCCGCACTCCCGCCGCTATAACATCTGTGTAACCAGACCCAGCAGTGGTGATAATGAAAAACGCCAAATATTGACACTCGTAGATTCCCAAGGAAAGCTAAACTGTGTATATGGGATGAGTAGAAAAATAATGCCTCTTCCCTACTTAGTAAAGCAAAAGCAATAACATTTATAAAGACAGATTACGTCTATTCGAACTTTTAGGAATTTCTTGTGATGTTATTTTATAGATGATTTTTGAACACTAAAATGAAGTCAACCATGTCTACCACGCTGATTATTTTCACAGGTGATCATGGGACTCTCAAGCGTTGCCTATGACCCAAGTGATCAAAATTCAATAAACGGAATATAGGCCATAAAGGGCTCTAATTATGAGCTATAGATGTATAGCAATAACACCTAAGCGCTCAGCAATTTGTTCTACTTAAGACTGTGCCGAGCGAAATGTGCCAAAACAGGCGGTCACAGTTAAGTTGATAAAATCAACACTTTTTGTTTAATACAAATATAAAATATACATTTACCATAACAATGAATGTGTTTGCAATTACTCCGTGTAAAAAACTTAAAATAATTAATATTTTCGCTTACAAAATTACGTAAATTTGCACGAAAAATGCAAAAACGTAAGCTCGTGTTACGTGATTTTTTGATTATACCAGTAGAAATCTATCATATTTTACAGCTTAAACGAAACATAAATAGTTATATTACATTTTGTCCGTCCCAAATATTTAAGTTATTGGTTTCCAATAAAGATACATATTTATCAAAAAAGCACTTTAAATCCTCCATACAATTTTACTATGGCGGCCCCGCGCCGATTTGAATATCGAGCTCTGTCATTCAGTCCAACCGCGTCTTACGCTCGGCGCAGTCTTAACGCAAGATCCGCATTACACCATTCGTGCTATCAACTTATATCTGAATACTGAAAGAGAAAATTTACCTCGGGGTCTATCATATAGTCCAATTGAGCAGCAGGTTGTATGTAAGAACCTTCTGTGAGATCGGCTTCAGTGTTGTTTATGGAGAAGGTACCAGTCCTGGCTATATTATTCGGTACACGCATACCACCACTATATTTTCCATTCCTGTACAGACTGAAATTAAACAGAAACTTTCTTATTACAAACATCTTCCACATTAGGAATAATTCCTGTATCGCAAGGGACTTTGTAAACATTTAAACAACGGACAAAAAGAACATCCAGATTCGGATTAACCATTTGTGGGTTACATTTTTTTTGTCCTGTTTCGAAACCACAACACTTGGGCCAGTGGCACAGGTGAGGTGATCACTTAAACCACTAAGCCATCCATGTAATGTAACAGAACAACAATATGCTTCTTTTTCTTCTTTTCGTGTGGTTAGTGGCCAACCTGTTGTCAAAAGTTTAGGCCTCTGACATGTCTTAACGACTGCTGTCAATTTAACAACAGCCTGGACCGACTTTTTATGTACCCTCCGAAGCACGGAGACGCTCAGATAACATACCACTAAGCGGTCGCCCATCTATAGACTGACCGCACCCAACGTTGCTTAACCTCGCTAATCGTTTACCGATTAATGAGTGCAACTGGCTATGAGCACCTCTATGCTAGAAAACTGATATGAATCGAAATAATATATTTATTTATGTAAGTACAATTGTACATAGTCTAAAGGTGTCCACATTTCACCAGCAATACTTTTATCTCCAATTATAATTATATAATTATAATAATTTGAAGGTGTATTGTGGCCTACAGTCATAACCGGGCACAGTTCCCAACATTGTGGTGCTACCAAGAACATGATGATAGAAAAACACTAGATCTGATCCGGGCATCGAACTCGAGACCTCATGCATAGCAATAGAATTCTTTACCACTGAGCCACTAAGACGTT
Source organism: Catocala fraxini (assembly GCA_930367265.1). Classification (NCBI taxonomy): domain Eukaryota; kingdom Metazoa; phylum Arthropoda; class Insecta; order Lepidoptera; family Erebidae; genus Catocala; species Catocala fraxini. The sequence goes on along the minus strand of OV884025.1, from coordinate 7,415,746 downwards.
TAGAAAGCTTTCAATTTTAATCAGATATCATTGGATAGACTAAATTACTTACTCGTTATAGCCGTCTATGTACATATGAAACCAACGGGTTCCAACCGTGAACTCGCGGTAGATGCCAGGTTCGTAGCGGTAATCAAAGTCATTCACGTAGCCTGTAGTCTCATGTATGATACCTTCGACCATAGCATTCTTGCGCCCTAAGAAATTAAAATAGCCTCAATTTATACCACGTAATGTTTACGTTAAAAATTGAAGTTACTTTCTTAAGAATGAAATGCTAAGATACTTATGATAAATAAATATGTCATCAATTAGACTGCTCGAAATAGAGAAGGGTTCGAAACAGAGGTCGACTTTCATGCCAAAGCACACATCTCTAACAGTAATGTTGTGCGTTCCTTTAATGCTGGAGGAAAACCATGTAAGAAAACTTGCATGTCTGAATTTTTCATAATGTTCTATAAGATGTGCCAAGTGCGGGTGGTAGCGCACTGGATCAGCGAATTGGATTGCTACCTGACATTTCTTATGCTGCCTAGATGCTCGTTGCCTAGCAATAGGACAGTTTTTAAACAGAACCGAAAATATTATTACACTATTATTTAGTCCTTAGTGATATCTGCTTAAACAAAAAATCGTACCTATTAATTCCGGGATCACCTCATAAAAGTACATGTACTGATATTGCGCTATGTTAATCTTTCGGGCCGTTTCAAACAATCTTTCGTCGTCCCAACACGGGTTCAATGCTGCCAATTCACGAGCTAGTCGGTTATGCTCTCTGAAGAACCACATCGTTATTAAAGCCGATCCTGGTAGCAAATTTCCGCCGAATTCTTCACCTGGTAAAAAAAATCATCACTGGATTACTTACAAATGTATTGCTCTTACATGATTTTGGAAAGCAATTATATAACCGTTCAATGTTAGCTGCACGGATCGCTTTGAAGTTTTAATAGTCATCTCACTGCCGCCGCGCGGAAGCTTGTACGTTCAAACCCCATACGGGATAAAAATTGTGGTTCCGAAACTGGATGTCATTTATGCTATTTTTTGAATGGGTAAAATAATCACAGAATTTAATGGGTATATCTAAGTGCAGGAAAAGGCCTTAATAAAGTATATATACACATAATTATGACAGTTACTATACCAAAATTATAACAGATGATTTCTGGAGGTCGGTTGCCGATGCATATAGCGCTCTGAGCAGCCGGTACTTCCCTGTTACCTTCCATCCTGGACGCTAAGAGTCCTCCTTCATTGGCCCTTATTTCTCGGTTCCTTCTTTCTGTATTGCCGTAAACTACGGAAAGATCCAACAGGGGAGTAGCTCTGGAGTACTGTAAACATTATCAGCACATATTTTTATTTAAATAGCAGATCTTCATATAACAGTCCTTTATATAAGCTAATCCACCGCTATGCACAAACCTCTTCTTAGTGTAAGAGGAATTAGGCCATAACCCACCAGGCTGGCCCATTGCGGGTTGGCAGACTTCGCACAACTTCGAGAACTTTGTAGATAATCCTTTGATATGTAGTTTTCCTCGCGATGTTTTCCTTATTATTTGATTTATTATATTAAATAGCATATTTAACCTATGGAGTGACAGCGGCACACCGGCAGCCAGAAACAAGAGGTTTTCAATTATGTCTGGTATTCCAACTATTAAAAGCTTCATCATCTCAGTTAAAAGACGTCTACTGCTGGACATAGGGCTCCCCCAAGGTCTTCCATACAGACCGGTCTTAGACCACCGTGCCTCCACCGCTTCCCGCGACCTTTACCAGATCATCGGTCCACTTTGTAGGAGGCCTACCTCTGCTGCGTCGTACGGTGCGTGGCTGTCACTCCAGAACCTTTCTGCCCCAACGGCCATCGGTTCTGCGTGCTAACATTAACGTTATACGACCATTAACAGGTTAATGGTCGTATAACGTTTCAATTCTCAACATTGGTTAACAGAACAAATTATGGAAATTATAATTCTGTATTATACCGTTATGAACAATATATTTTGGCATTTATATTAATAGATGATATAAAGACCTTACCCTTTCAGCTGGTAAAGTTGGAGGTAGACATCCAAAATCCTGGTACCTGTCGACTCTTGTCAGATTTAAGCATCGTATGTCGCTTGCACGCAGGTAGGGGTCATCGCCAGGGACTGATATGGGGATGCACCACGGGTCCACGCGATTTGGCATGTTGCCTTGACAGCAGTCACTAACAGCCGTGTATCGAACTAGAAAAAAGCAAGCAGAAGTCGATTGTAATAAAATTATTGGGAAGAGAGGAACCCGCCATGCACCATCAGATTTCCCAGCCAAACTATTGCAATAGAAAAAAGTTGACAATACCAAACTCACCACAGCCACGACGTGGGACTCGGGCGAACTCCAACTTGCAATATTCGCTTCGAGTACAAAATATGCGTCGACGCGTGTTTCGCATCAGCACGAGGCATCTACAGGATCGTTTGGGAATTAACGAGAATAAGGTCTCATGGCGGGTTCCTCTCTTCCCAATAATTTTATAAGAAAATAAATATTTATGATAAGCAGTCCTTGATTAATTAAGTAATAAATCACAGTGTTTTACGATGAACATTTAACTATTACAGGAATATTCTTACTACTTTTTTTACTTCATTTTTTATATCGTCATTTTAAATATTATTTACTCCCTTATTTTGCAACCAAAATTTTATACTGTTTGCATAAAACTATTTCTTCTGATTGCTACTTGCTTATTTGTGTTAATACAATATTACAAAATCAAACAAAGGCTAACTACCCTATTAATAAAGAGGATCTATTTAGGAAATACTGTCTAAATCTTATCCTTACTAATATTCAAAATTTGAAAGTAACTCTGGCCGTCTGGCTGTTACCTCTTTAGGGCTAAACCACTCAACCGATTTAAATAAAATTTTGTACGGATATAGTTTAAAACCTGAGGAAGGACATATGTTACTTTTTATTTATGTAGATACTACGCGGGCGGAGCCGCGCGCAAAAGCTAGTTAATAATATGCTTACGAATATATAATAAATCTACGGTGTCAAGCGCGCTGAAAGTTTGAAAGTGAGTCGTTAGTATTGAAAAGTGATGCTCTCTGGTGTAGCCATCGTGGAGCAATGTGGTGCGGAGCAGCCTGGCTGATGGTAGTTCATCGCCATCACTGGATAGCGGCAGCGAATTCCCTGTACCAGAAAATAAATATTAATGCTCTTTTATGTTTGCCCTACAGAGTATAGAATAATACGTATTATACTGATTTCTACAACTTGGATATTTTTACGTTCTTGCGTCGCCCCTGCTACTATGCTGAGTGTTGTCTTCATACCCACATGGAACAAAAAATGGTGTGATCTACAAATAACTGTTCCGTGGTGTCCTTTATGTCCGTTGGTTGAATGTTTGTATGTTGTGTATGTAGTCCCATAATAACCTGTATTAGATTTTTAGTTGCCGGAAAACATAAGTCATTAAAAAGGCAAAAAATGTTTATAAAACATTGATATGCTAAGGTAGGTTCCTCAGCTTCATATACATCAGAAAACGATAAAGGTAAAGGAATTATTCGTAGTGTGGAAGTAGTCTTTTTAAAACTTAACTAAAATAACTATTATTTGTTTTTGATAATCTATTTATGAAATTATACGAATAACATTTAGCTCAGTATACTATTGGTATAATATGTTGGATTTTTTTTTTTTCGTTATTATGTCTTCTCTCTTAGCCTTTATTATTCCCAAGTCACTTGGGGTCGGCTTTTCTGGTCTAACCGGATTTGACTGGATATCAGATTTTACACGGAGCGGCTGCCACCTGACTTCCGCAACCCGAAGGCTAACGATACCCTAAGGCTAGATCAGTGTCAGAATATTAGAGGGTACTGACTTTCCCAATAACGACTGCCATAGATGTTCATGGCAGCCGGGACCGATGGCTTAACGTGCTCTGCAAGGCACGGAGCAGGCGATAATTGACAATCAATACGCACATAATTTCGATAAGTCAGAGGTGCACGACGTGGGTTCGAACCCGAGACCCTCTGCATTGCAGTCTGTTGGTCTCCCCACTGTGCTATCGCTATATTAGCTATGTCTACTTTGACAATGAATATACTAAAATAAATTGCGCCTACATTGGTATAAAACAATAAAACACATTTACAAGCACCATCTACACTTAAACCTTCGCTCTTACTGCGGATTTTCGTTTATCCTACATGACATCGCAGTCAAAGAACCTGGGCTTTACGTCTTGCTGCGTAACGTTTACATGAAAGGCGTAGTAGTGGTTGTTTCGCTACTGCCATTGCGACGAGTGTTGTGGGTTCGAAACCCATACGGGTCAAAACTTTGTGTGATCCACAAATAGTTGTTCCGGTTCTGGGTGTTCTTTAAGTCTGTTGTTTTAATGTTTGTAAAGTCTGCCGCGAGACAAGAATTATTCCTAATGCGGGAGTTGTCTTCGTATGGTGGTATAGGTGGTATGCTTGTTTTAACTAATTTGAAATAGATGGAAAGAGGGCAAATTTTAGGTTATACTTCTGTACATTTTAAAAACCAGTCAGGTACAAGACATAACACTATATACTACTGAAAATGTTTGTTGTTATAGCGACAATAGAAATACACATTCAGCGAAAATTTCTCAACCGATTACGATTCACAGCGGTGGCTTAGTAATATGGTCCTTCGGATACGGAATCATAAAAAATATGAGTGCTCTATTTAGTACCTGGTCCAAATTGCGGTGGCAGTAGTCTCGGGAGAGGAGTTATCCCAGCTCCTCGAGAAGGATAGTGTGGGTTGGTGCAGGTTCCATCCACACGTCTACCCTCATCCGTCTGACATGGTCTCACTAAGACTGTGCATGAACTGTACAAACAAATACATCATGATCTGTAAAATGGGCATATTGGCAAATATTGAATTCAACTGAAAAATAATGAAATAAAGAGTGACAACGGGGTAGTGCAGCCAGTCTTCTGAACACGTTGCCAATTAACGACAATGCGATGGAATATTATTAATTACGACTTTTCTCGTAAATATTTTTGTATATATTATATTAATTAACTTATTACGTAATTGTTTATTAGAAATAAAATTATCACAGTAATTTACGGAAAAATAAGGAAAAAGATCGCGTTGTCGTCAGACGACAATGCGATCTTTTTCTTTCTTTCTTTTCTTTCTTATTTCTATGTAGAACAGAAACTCAATCCTGTGTTTCCTAAATGAGCTAGGCAATCTATTGATGACACTTACAATTCAACTAAGCTTTTAGGGATTTATCTAATTAATAAAACTTAAAATGTCTTTGCCCGAACATGCATTGAACTCTGTAGAGATAGTAAGTACAATCGTCCTCTACCGGAACAAAAATTTGGGTGCTTCACAATTAATAGTTACTTCAAGTCTGGATGACTTTTCCTTTGATAAAATATTTGTCGCGTCATAGTAAATATTATAAATGCAGGAATAATAGTAGAGCAGCATGAATGGGCCGGCTCGACCGGGGAAGGACAACCCTCTCACAAAACATCGACGTGAAATAGCAGTATTCCTACTGTTGTGTTTCGTTCGGTGAATGAGAATACCGGAGGCCCAATCACCCTCTTTCCCGCTTCCCGCTCCTTCTCCTTCCTACTTCCTTTCCTAAAGGGTCGGCAACGCGTAAGTGATGCCTCTGGTGTTGCATGCGTCCATAGGCTACGGTGACCACTTACGATCAGATGGGCTTGTTTCCCACCTTAGTAGTATTAAAAAAGTCTATTAAAGAATAAGGAATACCTGGTCCCATTGGGGCTTCCAGCCAAAAAGTTGCCTCGCCTTTCGGTGACTGGTTTACCGAAGTATGCATCGTACAATACAGGTGTATCTTGTGCTAAAACTGTCACAATAATATCCAATAAAATCAGGATATTAAAATCCATTCTCCATAATATAAATACTTCTAATATAATTTTATAGATTTCAATCAATTTATAAGTGCAGTAATCGTGCTGATCTCGTAAATAATAATAATACGTATGTATTTAATTTGATCTAGAAAGCTTTTTATAACATATTTAATTACTTGAATATATTTATAATACGTATAATAATATGTCTAATCACTATAATTATATATATTTAATAGAAATGTTCAATATAAAATATTAATATATATGCGAAAAATTGTTTATATGTTTGTTAATCTAAATTGATTTTTGGTGCCTTAAATTAAGTTTGAGCTTACCCATACAGCAGACCATGAGACTTTGATTCGCAAGTCGGGCAAAAGAATATTGTGGCAATTTTATTAGCAGCACGAAGTTCGGAAAATGGCGTAGTGGTTAGTGTAACCGACTGCCACGCCTGAGGTCGCGGGTTCGATTCCCTCACAAGTCAAACATTTGTGTGCATGGACATGGCTGTTTGTCTTGGTCTGGGTGTTTCTATGTATAATATGTATGTATTTACAAAATAAAGTATATATATATATATATATATGTTTATCCATTGTCTAGTACCCATAGTACAAGCTCTGCTTAGTTTGGGCTAGATGGTGTTGCGTGTATGTGATAGATATAGACTTAGGCCTATGCATATATTTTCAGGACTTATTAAATTCGTTTGAAAACAATGGTAATAAGTATTCAATATTTTTTTAAATTTACATTTCAAGGAATTATCGAGAAATAAAATAAAGAGAAAAAAATTAAAGAATCCGTGTTCTCTCTAGGGTGGGGGACAGTAGGGAATAAGTGAAGTGACCACAGGGTAGGTCTTATCATGTAGTGGCCTGCCGTTTCATACGGCGGGCCGAAACCTCGGCGGGGCGCGACTGCATGTGCAAGTGATTCGCGCGGCCCCGTCGATAGTGGTTTTGTCGAGGAACACCGTGGTAGGTTTAGTCGGTATTCCGGGAGGTCCATTATCATTTCAACATCTTTCTTTTACCCCGGTGAGTCTGACATAACCCTTCCGCCTGCCCCCGCGGAGGGGTATGCGTCAATGCATTCCGCAACGTAAAAAAAATAAAAAAATAATGGGTAAATGATAATATATTTAATACTTCTTGAAAACTGGCTACCTTAAACTTGATACTTACCAAAATTATAACACATTGTACAATAAAAGACGCCAGAGATATACTAAAGACAATTATTGTAGATCGTATATCGATATACAAAGTATCAAATTGGTGTAATGAATAATTAATATCTCTGCTTTTATTCATTGAGTTTTATGATCAGGCACGAAGACGGCCACGCAGAGATCTTCAGTTCAGTCACACTGTGCGTCTCAAACTGTTCCTTGAGGAAACTTGTACATACAAGAGTTCTATATGATCTTTTTAAAGCCGTGTGATGACTGCCAAACCGTACTAGGCTTGGTTTCTTGTTCCTTGGTTTGGGCCTTTTTCATATTACAGTGCAGTATACAGTTGTATTTTATGTGGGGGCCAGTCAGTGCAGACCAGCGACACTTCGACCCAGTGGCATCTTTTGTGTCAGCACTCTCCTAATAACGACTGCCATAGATGTTCATGGCAGCCGGGACCGACGGCTTAACGTACTCTCCGAGGCACGGAGCAGGCGATAATTGTCAATCAATACGCACATTATTTCGAAAAGTCATATAACTTCCGAATGCCAGAGGTGCGCGACGTGGGTTCGAACCCGAGACCATCTGCATTGCAGTCTGTTGGTCTCGCCACTGAGCTATCGCTGCTGCAATATACAGTTAGTACCTCCGTGGCGCAGCGGTAGTGAATGCCAATGCTGTGCATGAGGTCTCAGTTTCGAATCCCGGGTCGGGCCAACAAAAAGTTATTGGGTTTTTCTGTAAAGAAATCTCAATAGCAGCCCGGAGTTAGGAAGTTGGCGGTGTTAGACACCCCCATGCCTCGGAAAGCACATAAAGCCGTTGGTCCTGCGCCTGATCTCTCTCCGGTCGTGTCGGATTGCCGTCCCATCGGATCATGAGAGTTAGGGAACAGAGAGTGCACTTGTGTTTGCGCACACACTTGTGCACTATAATATCTCCTGCACAGATGGCCAGTCTCTGTTAAGACTGGCCGCCGTGGCCGAAATTCGGTCTGGACGACATTATTATTATTATACAGTTAATAAACGGGTCGAATATTATTATATTAACCTATTTAGTGGCAGTGGCACACCGGCGACTAGACTCAATAGGTTTTCAGTTATGTCTGGCATTTTAATAATTGATAGGTTAATAATGATTATACAAATATGATTGCACGGGTGGCGCAGTGCTTTAAGTGGTCGCGCTCGCCGCTGACACTACGCTGAGTGTTGTATGTTTGAATCTCATACGGGACAAAAATTTGTGTGATCCACAAATACTTGTTCCGAGTGAGTGTTCTTTGTGTCCGTTGTTTGAATTTTTGTAAAGAAACAGGACCTGTCTACTAAAAAAAACAAAAGATTCCTGTAAGTATATGAAAAACGTTATATAAATAAATATATTACACGTTACACAGCAATAAACATAACTGCAGTACGAAGTTATTCATCAATCAATTAATAAATTGGATTCCGAGGTTAAGTTTGTTGAATAGTTTTTTATTCAGCAACGTGTCGAAATATTTCCGTTATTCACATAAATTTATAGCAAGGCTAGTTGTAAGTAGATTAATTTAGTTAGAATACAGTATGTGGAAGTAACACTTTCAGTCCTTCACAATAATATTATTTATTAAGTCTTTATTTTTAATTTAGCCGTTCAACATTTCAGTATAGAATAAGAAGCAAATACTTTTAATTCATTTACATCTATTGCTCTTTCACTATTATTTTAGCAACGAAAACATGTATATGATCAGAAGTCACTCAAACTGTAGTCGACTTGCAACAGATAAAATTTCTGAATAATATTGATCACATATGTAGGATTATATGAAGGTATGTATGCTGTTTGTGAGTTACCATTTGTTAATGTGGTGTGAGTAAGGGTACATATATATTTTTATATATATATATAATAATAATAATAATAAATGCTTATTAATAATAATAATAAAACTTATTATAAAGTACATGTTAGTTTGGACTACACTATTTAATACATTGCTGTTGGTACATGTGTGCGGCTGGTTCTTAAAAAAATGCTATAAACACCAGCAAATAATTATAATTCTTTTATATGTGTGTTTGTCACTGAACTCCTCCTAAACGACTGAACCGATATCAATAAAAACATTGTCTGTGTTTGAATGTCTACCTGGATGCTTTAGATTTGCAAATTAACCCGGTAGGTGGCGCTACGGTCAGGTTGTTAGTCAGCGTTCGGGCAGTAGGTACAATGTATGACAGGTGCGCGCTATAAAGATTTTAAATAATTAAATTGTTAAAAATATTTGGTGTAAAGTCAGTTGTACTGAATTGTAGTTTGATAACGGCCGCGTCTGTCTAATCGCGATAAAATAAAAAACAACTGAACAGATTTTCATAAGGTTTTAGCCAATAGACAGTATTATTCCTGAGAAAGGTTTAGGTGTATAATTTGTTAAGGTTTTGTACTACCCGTGCAAAGCCGGTTCGAATCGCTAGTATACCTATAAATTTAAACTATTGTATTTTATTATATTTGTTACATATATGGTCTATATAAATAAATAAATAAATTACCAATTTCGACAAACTTGCTATTACTACTTAACTATATATATAGGTACGCTTCTTGTATAATGTAAACATGTGTTTCAAGTGATATGCTGTCGAGTTATACGACTTCTAAAGGAATTTTGTAAATGTTTTGTATTAATTAATATTAATATTAATATTAATATTCTATCACATACACACAACACCATCTAGCCCAAACTAAGCAGAGCTTGTACTATGGGTACCAGACAATGGATAAACATACATATATACATTTTTTTTTGTAAATATACATGTTATACATAGAAACACCCAGACCAAGACAAACATCCATATTCATGCATACAAATGTTTGACTTGTGCGGGAATCGAACCCGCGACCTCAGGCGTGGCAGTCGGTTACACTACCCACTACACCATCGAGGCTGACATTTTATTTTGTAATTATTAATTGTCTTTTTTAACACATGTGTAAGCTGTAAATATAGAGCTTAATTTGTGTAGTAGTAATGTATCATATAATATATGTATATACATACATAAACATAATTATAAAAACGCGTCTTCTTTTAATTTTGTTAAGTATTCATATATATTGAAATGAATTCGCCACGTATTAACTAGCAACACATATGTAAACATGTGCGGATTTAGGAGTTTCATTATGTATAATTCTATGTATTTCCTTTTTTAATGGTTTAGTAGGCAAATGAGCAGCGATAGCTCAGTGGGGAGACCAACAGACTGCAATGCAGAGGGTCTCGGGTTCGAACCCACGTCGCGCACCTCTGACTTTCGGGAGTTATATGACTTTTCGAAATTATGTGCGTATTGATTGACAATTATCGCCTGCTCCGTGCCTCGGAGAGCACGTTAAGCCGTCGGTCCCGGCTGCCATGAACATCTATGGCAGTCGTTATTGGGAAAGTCAGTACCCTCTAATATTCTGACACTGGTCTAGCCTTAGGGTATCGTTAGCCTTCGGGTTGCGGAGGTCAGGTGGCAGCCACTCGTGTAAAAACTGATATCCAGTCAAATCCGGTTAGACCAGAAAAGCCGACCCCAAGTGACTTCGGAATAATAAAGGCTAAGAGAGAAGAAGTAGGCAAATGAGCAGACAGATCGCCTGATGGTATGCGATTACCGCTGCCCATGGACACACGCAACATCAAAGGAGTCACAAGTACATGGCCGGCCTTTTAAAAAGAAGGACGCTCTTTTCTTGAAGGTTTGAAGGTCGCATTGGTCCGGAAATACCGCAGGCGACAGTTCATTCCACAGTTTTGTGCGAGGCAGAAAATTTCCTGAGAAACGCACAATTGTGGACTGCCAAACATCTAAATGGCGGAGATGGAAATGCTGTCACGTAGGACGATGGCGAAAAGAGGCGGCAGGGATCAGTCCGAACCATTCCTCAGAGCACTCCCCATAGTAAAAGCGAAGCCTTCATATAGTATGATTTTATCGATGTCGCTGCGGCAGGGAATGTAGCTATTGTGCATGCAGTCTCCTAATTCGATTTCTAAGTTGGTCTAAAATGTAATTGGATTGTCTGTTAGGAAATTTCCTGTAGCAGCGCGGCGTCTAGAACTTCATCCGATAAATGGCAAAGCGCTCGTCCTTTACCAACGTCAGACCTAAAACAGTTGGCGAAATATGAGTGTAATGCAAACCTTCGGGGACGTGGACTTTGGAAGGTATCTTCTCGTAAGTTTGAAGGTATCTTCTCGTAAGTTCAGCTGGTTGCCTGCCTAGCGCGAGTAGTTTTTGCGTTAACGAGATCGAATCGTTTACTGCGTTTGGCTCTCGGATTGGTTAAGACCTTGAAGAGAGCCAATTGGAGCGCCCAACGTCACTCTACTATCAAAATACATATAATAACTATAGTAGACATAACAAATACTACTAAAATTAACCAATTTGATGTTCAAGTTTTTTCTACTCTGTAATCGAAACCATGTTTTTTAAATTAGATTAAAGCTTCTTCAAAGCGGGCAATATTTAAATTTAATATGTGGCTGCAATGTTTTCAACAATTGAACGCATTGACCTTCCCAAACAGAGATCGTTGGGAAGCAATTTGAAAAAATAAATTTGCAACTTGGCTATTATTGTTGGCCAGTACACACCGGGTACGACTCTACGACATGCCTGGCATTAAGACCTCTGCGTGGTAGTCCAAAGATCTGTCACCAGTTATATATAATTATATTATATTGTTAAATACCATTTCGTAGTACTTTCTTTACCCCAAATCATACGTACTCTGAAGAAAGCAAGCTAACAATGTATTGATGAACGTGCATAGATAATTTATGTATTAGCATGTTTGAAATATTGTAAGAAAAATGTATGATCGGGGTTCTCTTGTTTCTCCTCTTTTTCTATATTAATATTATACAAAGGAATGATTATATTTTTTGTTTGTTGACCGATATCAAAAAGCCATTCACCATAAGAATGTTGAATTATATACATTTATACATGCAAAAATTAATTAATTATTATATTTAACTATTTACAATTATTGCACCTTAGTAATTGTATAATATAACATCATACAATATAAATAGTAGTTAAATACTTTACGATTTGATTAGCTATAAAAGACGTAGCAATACTGCTGTCTATCACTTCTTGTTGTGAGCTGTAAGTGAACGGTCATATAAAACTTCCTTGTGTCAAAGTATAAAATAAATAGTTAAAGTATTTATACAGTATTTTATTTTATCCATAACCTCTAATAAAGAAAGCTATTTTATCATCGAGTAATATAAGTTATATTTTATTTAAATAAAATGGCTGTAATAGCCATTTTATTTAAATATCCTACCCTAAACCAAATTACTTTTACGCGAGCGAAACCGCGGGCAAAAACTAGTTGTAAATGTTTTTTATTATTGGCCTTTTCAATTAAAGTAAAAATTAAATAAATGTCACAAACTAGAAAAATCTGAATATTCCCAAGGAGATATCCGGATATCCCTTTCGATTCTGCTTATCCTTGTGAATAACGAGCGTGGCTCTACATATATACTTATCTAATCAATTAAATCTATACACGGTACGTAACACAAACCAATCTGACATCTGGCCTCGAAAACTAATTACTTAAAGAAACGAAATTAATCGAACTTCATTAATAACTCTAATAGTACAAATCGCTATACAGCGTGTTAAAAATATGGATGGATTGAGAACCGAAACGGTCTCTAAATTATGACATCTAAATTGAGGATATGTTCTAAGATTATATAGACTGACTGGCAACCAAAGGCAAAGAACAGCGCTTCATTATTATAGTCTGTGATATTGCTGTCAATAACTCCTACTCGCCTACAAACAAGCCTATCAAAGAAGAAGTAGAAAGTACCTTCTGTATATACATAAATAGGTATAATCATGTATATACAACTATCGTATTGATGGCTTAATAATGTCCTCCAGACCGAATTTCGGCCACGGCGGCCAGTCTTAACAGAGACTGGCCATCTGCGCAGGAGATATTATAGTGCACAAGTGTGTGCGCAAACACAAGTGCACTCTCTGTTCCCTAACTCTCATGATCCGATGGGACGGCAATCCGACACGACCGGAGAGAGATCAGGCGCAGGACCAACGGCTTTACGTGCTTTCCGAGGCACGGGGGTGTCTAACACCGCCAACTTCCTAACTCCGGGCTGCTATTGAGATTTCTTTACAGAAAAACCCAATAGCTTTTTGTTGGCCCGACCCGGGATTCGAACCCGAGACCTCATGCACAGCAGTCGCATTCACTACCGCTGCGCCACGGAGGCATATATGAGGAGGAGGAGGATGTATAATAATAAAAACAAAACAAACCGATCGTAATGCGACTACGTTCGATATTTAAATTTCTTTAGGAAAGCTTGACAAATCCGCCATCTTGCACTGGCTGACAACAAGTTGAAAATCTATACACAAAATTTTTATACCCTGCACATTTATACATGCATACTTAATTCACGCCTCTTTGTTTCCAAAAGGGTAGTAGAACTCTCCTTTGGTTGCTATGTTTTAGTGCTTTCAGAATAAGGAAGCTGAGCTGTTACCAAGAATTGCAGAAAATGTTAGTTGTATATTTTTTTTTAATTCTTGCTACTGACTGAGATTTGGACTTTGCTCGACGCGGCGTCTATAGGATTCTTCAGAAGGATTGTGAGCATAAGTGCTAACATATTTTGGTAGTGCTCTTAACGTATATATTTGTAGACTGAGATCCCAAGACTGCGAGACTTACGTGATTTTGAGAACCTGATTTACCTGAGCTGATTTTATTTTTATTTTATTTTATTTTATTCAGTAGGTACAAAAACAGATAATAAATTAGCATATTACAAATAACAGTTTTAATAGTACATAATAAGTAAATCTGACATTTAGTTACATTTGTACACAACATTTGCAATAAACAGTACAAACGTGTAAGTTTACATTAGCTTAAACTTTTAAAATAATATAAATATCTATACTTCTATACTGATATTGTAAAGAGGAAAGACTTTTATTTTTATTTGTTATGAATAATCTCCAAACTACTGGACCTAATTATATACTTTCCCCATTTGAAATCTACTGTATCCAGGAGTAGCATAGGCTATATGATACCGGCTACGGATCACGGGAGTGGACCAGTAATCATAAACGAATGAGTAAAACCGCAGAGGAGAGCAATTAAAATATTTGTTATTTGACTACTAATGCAGTAAATATGAGAAATTATCATTATTGTGTATGATAAAGTAATTCAAAATGTCACAATTATCTACTTTTGTCACTGACTGCATCAAGTACCTACTTCCTAGAATTAATAAGAGTAAGAAAAGAACTACCTGTTGAAACAAAACTGTGTGCAGCCACATCGTGTTATGAAAATTAATTAATTTTCAAGGAAACTTAATAATCAGCTGATAACAGGGTCTATTCAACGACTTGGAGACAAAAGATCTTATTCCACCCTATAAGGAATCTAACATGACGATAATGTTAAAATTACTAAAATATTGTTTATGTTACGCCTGTATCCTCAGATAGGCGCGCAGAGGTATATGTCACCTACATATTATTACCGTGTCAATATATCAATACTAACGATAGCCTTGTGGGAGAACATTGGATTACCACGCAAAGGTCTCGAATGCAATCCCAAGACACGCATCTCTGACTTTTCGAAGTCATGTGCGCATTAAATATTTAATTATTGTTCGCTTTAGCGGTGAAGGAAAACATCGTAAGGAAACCTGCATGTCTGGGAGTTTTCCCTAATGTTCTTGAATATATGTGAAGTCTACCAATCCGCACTGGGCCAGCGTGATGGACTATTGCCTAAGCCTTGTCCCGCCGAGAAGAGACCCGTGTCCAGCAGAGGGACAATTTAATACAGAGCTGATATTATTACATATATATCACCATGTCGTTTTAGGTCCCTTGTAATCGGGAGCGAGCCTATTACTATCCACGGTTTCATACTCGTATTTCTAATCAGAGTTACTTGTTAGAAGAAGCTAATAACAATTATATGGCCCCGAAATCGATCTTCAGGCCCCATGTACCTATTGCAGTCGTATTTACAAACGCTTCTGCGCATTCTTGTATTTAAATTATTTTTTTGTCCAGGTATTACGTTACCACCAGCCAGTGATGGCAGTTCACTGCCATCAGCTCGAGTTCTGAGCACCACATTGTTTAGCGCTGGCTTCTTCAGGGACTATCACTTCTTAACCCTAGTGACACACTATCAAGTGTTCACAGCTGCTAACAACGCTGAATTGTTTTACCTTCGTAAGTAAAAATATATGAAATGTTGTGTTACAGCTGTAATTTAGGTTGTTCATTATTAGTCTATGTTAGCTTTTCCTGTTTAGTTGATGTTTGTGTTAGAATATCTACCATTTCGGTAGCACAGTGGGTTCAAGTCGGTATTGCAATAGATGGAGATCGAATCCACGCTGTCTCGATTTTTATTTTTGGGCTATTAAGCATAAATTGAATGTCAACGAAGTAAGCTCAGCCTTAGGTAACAGAAGGCAAATTTTGATAAACTTGTTAATCGCATCACAATAAATATTATATAATTGTAGCACAACTGAACGATGTCAGGAAGACGAGTATATCTCACATCCTCTGCGATAACGGTGATAATGTCAGGCGTATTCAACGTCATGGTTTTCTTATAATTGGAGCCAGGTAAGAACTATTTTTATTGATATTTTGGAATCACAAGAAAAAATGTTTTCCAGCACAAAGTCCTAGAAGTTAATCTATGTAAAAGATATGATTTCTTTAAACCAGGTACAAAATTATATATTTTTTGTTTTTCATTGTGCTATTGGATACGATATTGGACTTGAAGCCTATCAAGCGGCAACAGTCCCTAGATTTGACGACCTCGATGGCTTAGTGGTTAGTGTAACCGACTGCCACGCCTGATGTCGCGGGTTCGATTCCCGCACAATTCAAACATTTGTGTGCATGAACATGGATGTTTGTCTTGGTCTGGGTGTTTCTATGTATAATATGTATGTATATATTTACAAAAGTATATGCATATGTATGTTTATCCATTGTTTAGTACCCATAGTAGTAGTATAAGCTCTGCTTAGTTTGGGCTAGATGGTGTTGTGTGTATGTGATAGAATATTATTATTATTATTTATCAAACACGAAAAATCATAATTAACGAAAGCAGTGCGTTTTGAATCTCAGTCCTAATAATAATTGTTTACTGTTTCAGAAATAAACCAGTGCCATGCAATGATATTCCAACAGTAGATCTTAATAAATGGAAAGACAAGTGGTTTCCTAAAGAAGAGCCAGCTAAAATAACGCAAACGTAAAGAAAGTATTTTTGACTTGATTGCACTATTTAATATGAATTTAAAGAAAGATTTCTTAGCACTGAAATAAAAATGTGTTCATTCTTATATTGTTGTTTTTTTATTGCTACGAGTATATATGGCAGAATAGTCATCGGCCTACCAGGAGATAAGCGATAACTCCTGCGTGTTTTCTTCTCTGTTAAATGGCATCGCAATAGAAATAAATTCTGTGTCGCGAGGATCACGAGAACACCCAGATTAGCAACAACTATTTGTAAATCACACAATTTTTGTCCCGTGTCGGGAACGAATCTTCTGATATCACAGTAACTCCAAGGAGGACTCACAGTTACGCTGCAACTTGGTTCTCCTAACCAAGCCAGTAAATATGGTAGGACAAGCACAGTCTGTCTGGAAATAAACATTTACCGCCTTTGTGAAAGGGAGTGGTGGAGATAGCAAAAGTTAAAGAAGATAGCGACTAAAGGAGTGATCGGGCCACGGCGCTCTTATTCTTATCTTATGTGGAGGCCAGTCATTGCAGACTAGCGACACTTCGACCTAGTAGGATCTTTTGTGTCTCCCAATAACGACTGCCATTACATATGTAGATGTCAATGGCAGCCGGGACCGACGGCTTAACGTGCTCTCCGAGGCACGGAGCAGGCGATAATTGTCAATCAATACGCACATAATTTCGAAAAGTCATATAACTTCCGAAAGTCAGAGGTGCGCGACGTGGGTTCGAACCCGAGACCCTCTGCATTGCAGTCTGTTGGTCACCCCACTGAGCTATCGCTGCTCATTGGGGAGACTGTGCTTGCACTGTTGACAGTGCAAACACAGACTATGTCGATCTTTTGTGAGAAGGTACTACGTTATAACAGGTCAAGACAAATTCATTCAAATTTAAGACTTATAGGCTAAGAAAAATATTAATTATGAATACATAAACTCTTTTGAAGAAGAACTTACCTCTCAGGAATTTCATTTATTTATAGTATATTTATAGTCTTTGGTTGTAATGGGGTTAACACTGAATATTTGCCGATATTCCACGTCAAGATTAACATATTAAAATATGTGAACACTATCTTCATCGCATAGCGCTAGCAATTGCGACAGCTGCGCATGAGGTCTGGAATTTGATCCCCAGGTCGGGCAAAGTGTTATTAGGTTTTTAGTCCAAAAACTCACAGTAGCAATAAGGAGGCTGGCTCTGTGCCCGGTAGGCTCGTTCTCTATTACGTGTGACCTAAACCTATACTTACTGAAACATGGCTTTTTTTTATTGCGTTCATCGTTGACATACAAGCTAGCGGCCCACCTGATAGTAAGCGGGAACCGTGGCGCATACACATGGCTGTGTTTTCTTAGCATTACAGAAGCAATGTCAAAAAAACACAACTAAGTCGCTGCCTACCGGAAGGAAAAGGGAAATGGAGCAGGATAGAGTTTGGGAAGGGAAGGGTGAATGGGCTCCGGCGCTCTCATTCACCGAATGAAACATAACAGATACTGTTATTTTACGTCGATCTTCTGTGAGAGGGTGGTAATTCCTCGGTCGAGCCAGGCCCATTCATGCTGCAAACAGCGTGGTCCTACCACCAAAAAAATATACCTACCACTCATAAAATGTACCTCTGCCTTATATATGTATGTATGTATGTATCTTATGTGGAGGCCAGTCAGTACAGACCGGCGACACTTCGACCCAGTGGGATCTTTTGTGTCGACACTCTCCCAATAACGACTGCCATAGATATTCATGGCAGCCGGGACCGACGGCTTAACGTGCTCTCCGAGGCACGGAGCAGGCGATAATTGTCAATCAATACGCACATAATTTCGAAAAGTCATACAACTTCCGAAAGTCAGAGGTGCGCGACGTGGGTTCGAACCCGAGACCCTCTGCATTGCAATCTGTTGGTCTCCCCACTGAGCTATCGCTGCTCCTTATACATGTATGATGACAAAGGTTTAAATTAAATCATCGTCATATTTAATGTCTTGAGCTATGTCTGTCATTCTTCTTTTTTGATTTTTTTAAATACCTCTTCCGCAGTTAATATAAATACCTGTGTCGCGGAGGATTTTACAAACATTCAAATAACGGGCACAAAGAACACCCAGACTCGAAACAACCAAGTTTATTTTCCGTATGGGATTCGAACCCATAACACCCGACGCAGTGTCAGTGGCTAGGCTACCACTTAAACCACAACGCCACCCGTACAATCAATTCCAGTAATTACCAGAATACCAGCGAACTACATTACAGACCTTCGTCCAACCCTGCAAGGATGAATTAGACATGTAATGAAGTCGATATTAGCACAGAAACCAATAGCGTGGCACAGATCGCACACGCAATTGTTAACACCTCATATATTTATACTCAAATGAGTGCTTTGCAAACAAAATCTTATTACGTTAATTCTTCGTAATCAAAGCGTACTGTGTTGATGGATGCTTATTAGGCTTGAGTGGCAAAATCATTTATTTCCTTTTGTAATGAAATCTAAACAAATATTATGGTGAAGATAATAATGGGAAATTGGCGTCAGTGTCAAAAATAATCTGAACTCTGCTTAATAATTATAGTATAAATGGATGACTGCAAGGATGGTGTACTGATTAAAGTGGTCTTCGCGACACTATGCTATGCCAAGTGTTGAAGGATCGATCCCCATACTAGACGAATAAGTTGCGTGGTCAACAAATGTTGTTTTAAGTCTCGGTGTTTTTTGTGTCGGTTATTTAAGTATTTTAAAGGCCCTCGCGATACAGGATTAACAAATAGTGAGAGAAACCAAAAAGTCTTCTTGTCCGATGTTAAAGCACACTTGCAGACTATAACAATTATTATAATCTACAAGCGTATCTGCAGACAAAAATGAATTCCCTATGCCATCACTCACTCGTCGTATGTGACGATAATTCGACATGATCAAAGTGAGCTCAGGCACATAACCAACGGTTTCAACGTTTACCTTCGGGGTTAATATTGAGAGTTTCTTGATAAGAAAGCTAAATACGTTTTTTCTGGCCCGACCTATCTTATAATCACAAAGCGATATAATCATAAGTATAATTAAAATCTAGTTACGCTTTTTTGTAGCATACTACACCACAATGCCACATTTATAGATTATCGGTAGGTACAGTTAACTACATAAGTCGATAAACATTTATGAGATTTTTGATAGCTTTATCATACACAATCATGGTAATTCCTCGTCTTCTTCTGCTGTAACAGTTAAAGAATATTTATTTTAATCACAATTCATTACTATAGGATAGTAATAAGTATATTTCCATTTTTTTTATTTTTTTATTCAGCCCTGTATATTACCTATTACATTACTGGGCACAGGCCTCTTCTCGGTGTGAGAAGGGTAAGGTCGTAGTCCACCATGCTGGCCTAGTGCAGGTTGGCAGAGTTTACATATCTTCGAGAACATTATAGCGAACTCTCAGACATGCAGAATTCCCCACAATGGTTTCATTCACCGTTAAAGCGAGCGATAATTAACTATTTAATACGCACATTACTTCGAAAAGTCAGAGATGCTTGCCTTGGGATCAAACTCGAGAAACGCGTGGCAGTCGAAGTCTCCCACAAGGTTATCGTTTGTTTAATGTCGCTGACTGACCAACAGCAAATTATACTCTAATACAAAATGAATTTTAAAAATCTACTGATTTAAGAATCTAATGGTATCTCGATCGAAAAGATATGCGAAAAATGCAAAAAATATGAGTATGATAATCCATTTCAATTACAAGATGTCTATATAACACGAAAAAGGACACAAACGAATATCGAAGGAAATCCATAATTTACAATGTAACACGCATACCATACCTAACTCACATTTAGTATTCCTACAATCCGCTTAGCATGTTTGATACCAATTATTTCTTAATAAAGCATTTGGTTACAAAAAAATAGCTTAAAGTGCTTATATAATCTTGCCCATGATATAATTTCCCTCACTGACGCTTAAACAGTGAACGATGGATTTTAATTTTCTTCTATTATTTGAGATAGTTGTGACTGTGATAGCTCAAGATTCTCCTGTTTTGTACGATGCCTATTATGGGAAACCAGTTACAGAGAAACGAAGTAATTATTTAGCAGGAGTCGCCAATGGGACGAGGTAAGTCGACACATTAGTTTTAACCAAAGATTTAAATCATAAAGGATTCCTCACCGTACATAAATCGCAGGCAAAACTGTCCACACCAAGAAGATTGGGCTCACAGCTCACATTTAGAGAATAGTGTACAATTTTCAATAAGAATGAGCGCGATAATACAATGTTTATAATTCAGATGTTATGTAGTGTGTGACTTAATAGCGTTTACGCCGTGCCATAATCTGAGGTTTTAAGATTTAAGTAATTCATTTGGATGATAATCTTTGAGATCGTTAAGATAAAAGTGTATTAAAGATGTAACATAAGTTCTATCATGATGGAAATAATGGGTTGGCAATTTCAGGTGCGTAATATGCATAGTAAAAGATTTCCATATATGACATATTTTTTCCTTATCTATAAAGTGGATAAAAATATTATCAAAAATAAAATTCGTAGCAGACCGTTTAACTGTGTTACATAAGATTTTAGTTTACAAATACATCTTTGTTTGAACAGTTTGTGCACAAACTTGGTGAGAAGATGTCGGAAGGAAGAGGGTAGACGTGTGGATGGAACCTGCACGAACCCACACTATCCTTCTCGGGGAGCCGGTATGAGTCCTCTCCCGAGGCTATTACCGCCACAGTTTGGACCTGGTAACAAACAATTTATTATGTGTAAAAAGTCACCTACCATACGTAGTTGTCCGCACAAATCGAAAAGTAGTCGATAGATTGACTTTTAATGTTTTATACAACGTTTCCTTTTATTTAAAGGAGTATTTTCATACGTTTTATTCCGAAGTGCCCTCGAGTATTTTTATTTTTATTTTATTTTTATTTATTAGGGCAACCAGTAGTTGTTACATTAATACATGCACATATAAAAATATCTTATGAAAAGGGTATAAATGCACAACATTTCAGGTGTCACAACATGCATAATGACTTAGTGAGATAACACTGATATTACTGTAACTTTGAAGTTATACAAAAGCAAAAATAGTTAAAAGCATTTGCAAGTATTGAATTTAGTAGATTAAGTATTATTATTGTATAATTAAAAGTAAGGTAAAAAAAAAAATTTTTTTAAAGTAAAGTAATTGCCGACACTGTATATGTGATGACAATTCTAACGTAATATTCCTAGAATATTTTCCTTTACTTCCTCTATAATTAATATTAGGCTGAGACAAACTCTGCATACTTAGACAATACCTTTACACTAACTTTAATAGTTTTTTTATTATTAGATTTATTTTCGTGCTTTTGTGGTTAGAGCAGTCAACAAGACATTGTGATAAAAAAATACACAAAATACTTGCTACAAATCTGATAGACAGAAACCGCAAATAAGAACTAATGTAGTAGATCATGAAATAAGTTTGGCGATGTACGATTTTAACCGAAAACAGTAAAATAATGTTATCTGGAGACAGTTAATGGCTTGCTTACTAAGTAGAATTAAATAGAATTACAAATGTAATTATATAATTAAGGATTTCAATAACAAATTAAAACCATTATTATAAGTCGATTATTACCTTCAATAATTTAACTTTATAAAAAATTATAGCACAAAATTTGTAATCTTTTAAAAAAATACTGGAATTTCAAAGACAATATTATATAAAATAATATTTCGATTCAGTGCTCATAAAAACTGTACATTTTTGTTAAAATTACAATTATACCACAATCTCTCATAACAGTACTATTGTAATATTACAACAAGAACGAGACAGCTCTATGCACAATGCCTCATTTTCACATAAAGAAAGATTACAATAATACAGCTTTAGGCAATGATCCCCATACAAATGCAATTAAAGGGTATTGTTTATTTTAATACCTCCTTGTCCGCCGTCTTTAATGTTAGAACGCTCTTCT
Source organism: Catocala fraxini (assembly GCA_930367265.1). NCBI lineage: Eukaryota > Metazoa > Arthropoda > Insecta > Lepidoptera > Erebidae > Catocala > Catocala fraxini. Next base: position 7,393,235 of record OV884025.1, on the reverse strand, counting down.
TCTTACTCTCATACTATTATCTCTCACCAAACAGGCAACATGTTACGGCCAGCTAAAGATGGCAGTGAACTGCCATCAGCGCGTTTGCTGCGAACATCGCTACTCGGTGACGGCTTCTTCAGAGACCATCACTTCTCAACCTTAGCGACACATTACCAAGTCTTTACGGCTATAGACAACATTGACTTATTCTATCTCCGTAAGTCATAAATTTCATAGTTCACTTACTTGAATTATTTTGTCGCTAGTTCATAATATAGAGATGGGTTTGTCTCTTCATCCGCATGGTAAATCAATAGCATATTCAAAAACGTCAATACTAACTTAATAATATCCTCCAGACCAAATTTCAGGCAGCGGCTAGTCTTAACGGAGACTGGCCAACTACGCTGGAGATATCATAGTGCACAAGTGTATGCGCAAACACAAGTACACTCTCTGTTCCCTAACTGTCATGATCCGTTGGGACGGTAATTCGATACGACCGGAGATAGATTAGGTGCCGGACCACCGGCTTTATGTGCTTTTCGAGGCACGGGGGTGTCTTACACCGCCAACTTCCTAACCCCGGGCTGCTATTGAGAATTCTTAACTGAAAAATCCAATAACTTTTTGTTGGCCCGACCCGGGATTCGAACCTGAGACCTCATACACAGCACTCGCATTCACTACTGCTGCGCCACGGAGGCAGTTAAAAACTTTTATACAATAATAGTGGGCACGCACCCACGACTTGACTGGTGGTGATTGTGTGAATGATGAGCTAATGAGTTACCTATTTTAATTTACTTCGTTTACAGATCTATCCTAGTATTGCATCTGCCAAACTGCAGTTCAGTTTGTCGGCAGTAAGTAGTCGTGACATTATAATGTCTGGTTTAAACAACATATTATTAAATTTGTATAACCAAAGAACAATTGGTTCTAAATCGAAATCAACGATATATCGCACTCTTAATAAAACAGCGACTTCACTCGAAATTTGGAAGTAAGGCAATTTGAACTCTAATTGCGTGATTATAAGTTATAATATTATATTTGTATTAAATAATTGCAACAGAGTTCAAATCTGTTTAATCCAAAATACTAAGATAGGTATCTGTTTTATTAAGAGTTTGATTATTTATACACACATATTATCTCACTCAATAAAAAAGCGACTTAACTCGAAATTTAGAAGTAAGATTATTTGAAATCTAATTGTGTTATTATAAATTATATTATTATTATTGTGTTAAGTAATTGCCATAGAGTTTAATTTAGTATGATCCAAAATATTCTTATAGGTCTCTATTTAATGAAGAGTGCGATATGTAGATATGCCCGTGCACATACATACATGTATTCACATATATGTATATAAACATAAGGAAATCTCTAAAAGTCTTACTCATTGAGCATAACGCGTCTAAATCCTATTAGGTTAGCAAGAATACCAATCTACCAAAATAGTAGTAAGTAACTTTGGAGAAGCAGTCTAGTACTTCGATAAAAAAAATCTTAAGCACGAACCAAGCAATTTGACCGACCTGATAACTCCCTACTCCTTGTGGATTACTGTAAATTGGAATCTTACCTTTCTGCTCCTTGTGTAAAAATTATAACAACACAGGTGACTTATACTTCTAGAAATGAACTCGTCTGTGTTACTTATGCGATCCGAGCGCTATGATATGTCCTTCTTCAAACGAGGTTTAAAGAGAGTTCTTCTTTCACGGTAGGCAGCGGCTTTGCTGTGTTCTGACATTCCTGAACTCCATGAGCAGCGGTAACAACACAGGTGACTTATAGAAATAAACTCGTCTGTGTTACTTATGCGATCCGAGCGCTATGATATGTCCTTCTTCAAACGAGGTTTAAAGAGAGTTCTTCTTTCACGGTAGGCAGCGGCTTTGCTGTGTTCTGACATTGCTGATCTCCATGAGCAGCGGTTACCACTTTCCATCAGGTGGACCACTTGCTTGTCTGCCACCGAAGGAAATAAACCGATGCCGATACCGAAGAAAACTTATCATATTCGACCTGCGCTGAATGAAAAAAATAATATTCCTTCTCTTCGTCTGCGTAAATAAAGACAAATGGTTTGACGTCTAATCCTAACTTTAAATTATAAATATGAATATGAGTATGTTTGGTTACGCTTTCACGCCTTAATTACTCGACTGATTATCATGAAATATCGTATATAGGTTATCACAGGAACAGAAAAGGAAATTTTTTTTCTGGATGAAAGGCACATCCAGATAAAAAGTACTGTTACTAACCTAACCTATATTTACGCGAGCATAGCCACAGGCAAAATCTAGTACAAATGTAAAACTATAACAAGGTTGTGTCTGTACATCTATACTAATACTAGATGTGCCCGCGGTTTCACCCGCGTTTATCGTTACTGCTGTTGGACGCGCTAATCTCAGGAACTACTGGTTCGAATTGAAAAATCCTTTAATGTTGGATAGCCTATTTATCGAGGCAGGCTATAAGCTATATAACATCACGCTACGAACCACGGCGGCGGCGCAGTAACTATAAACGCAGGTGAAACCGCGAGCACAGCTAGTAGTAGATATTTAAAAAAAAAAAACTAATTGAGATCAAATATTAAAAGGTTCTCAATAAAGAACATAGGCTTTTAGAATTTTCGCCTGCTTGTCCGTTTGCTTCGACATCACGTAGAAACAACTAAACGGATTCGCGCTTTTCACACCTCCTTAATCTAACGTAGTTAACTTGAACTGGAGGTACTGCGCATATATTGTGTAATCCACGTTAATGACGCCTAGGCTGATTTGTAGTCTACATAAACAACGTTGTTTCTTCGTGAAAATACTAATATATAATAACAGGTTAAGAATTATAAATATCATTTAAACACTCTATGTTTTGGACATTACGGTTTATGTAAATAAACTCGACTATTATTACTTTTGTTTATTTATTTATTTTAAAAGACAACTAGGATTCCGCGGGGACTTTAGAAACATTCAAACAACGGACGCAAAGAAACTCAGTCTCGGAACAACCATTTGTGGATCACATATTGTTGTCTCGTGTGAGATTCGAACCCACAAAACTTAGGGCAGTGGTAGCAGCGAAGCGACCACCTATACCACTACGCCATCCGTGCAGTAAAAAAATGTCTATTATGTACTTGCTGATCGCATAATTCTATCACTTTACAATACAGCATTAGCTGTGAAAGGCAAAGACTAATTTCATTCTCTGACATAAGACCATGAATGTCTTAGTCGGCAAAGCGACGACACGGATTGTCGAGCCTTCAAGTTCTGCATGACGGATCGTCTCTTTCATCATCATCATCATCATCGGGCTATAATAGTCCACTGCTGGACATCAGTCATCAGATCGTCTTTTTACTCGTTTATAATTGCAGTACACCTTAGAATGGGGCATGCCAATATAAGGTGTAATGGCATGTAAAGGCATGCCTAAAAGTAGTTAACAATATACTGGATATTACAATTTATGTGTTGTAACGTTAAATTGGAATTCTACAGGTCGTTACTTAGTCGCCAGCGACTGCTGTGTCGGCAACACGCCTAATCGTGTCAATCCCCGGTGCATCCCCATACCAGTCCCAGAAGATGACCCTTACATCCGTTCAACAGGAATCAGATGCTTAAACCTCACAAGAGTTGATACATATCAAGACTATGGATGTCTACCACCCAATTTGCCTGCTGAAAGGGTAAGTATATAATTTTTTTACTAGATCCTACTTCGACCAGATATCAGCCAATTATATTTTATATTGGTATTAATGTTATAATGATTGGCTTTGTTATCAATGTTACAGTTTTCGTATGTACCTGGAAACACATGTATTATGTTTTGTTTTTTTTTAAAGACTTCTCCTGCAATAGGTTAGGTACCTTTGTCGCGGCGCCCAGATTCGGATTACCCATTTATGGATGAGCACAAAAACTTTTGTCCCGAGTGGAATTCGAACTCACAACACTTGTCGTATTGGCAGTGGTGAGGCAACCATTTAAAACACTACACCATTCGTGTATTCATAACTATGATTGTCCACATGCAAGGAGGCTTCATAAACGAATAGGCATCTAAATCAAGTTGTTAATTTTATAGTATTCCAGAACCACTCCACTATTGGACCTGTCCTCTATCTACGGTAACACAGAAGATAGAAGCAGAGAAATCCGGGCTTATCAAGGAGGACTACTGGCATTTATGATGGAAGGCGACAGGGAGGTCCCTGCTGGTAATGGTATTTTCTGCCCCGGCAACCAACCTCAGCTACTAGAAGTCAGCTGCTATAACTTCGGTACTTAAACATCCACTTCAAGACTTTATTAATATGGCATTATATAAGCGAATGTGATGTTGATTTTTTATTCACAGGCGATAACTACGGATCTAATTTACTACCAGGGATATATTTATCAGCATTGTGGTTCTTCAGAGAACACAATCGAATAGCTCTTCGACTAGCCGAAATAAATCCTTGCTGGGACGACGAGACGCTGTTCCAAACGGCTCGTCAGATCAACATAGCACAGTATCAGTACATATATTACTATGAACTGATGCCAGAAATCATGGGTTAGTTTCTATATGAAATGTAAGACTTATTTTCTTACTAAAACTACTGCATCTTATTCATTTGTGCTTTTTATTTCTTTAGGCCACAATAATGTCTTAGCTGAAGGTATTATCTATGACACAACGGGCTACGTAAATGATTTCGATCCTCAACATGAGCCAGGAGTTTACCGCGAGTTCATTGTCGGAACTCGATGGTTTCATACCTACCAAGAGGGATCACTTGAGTAAGATATTTACGGGTTTCAAACTGTTGAAAAGATAGGTAATACAATGATGAAAGAATACGCAAGAATACGCATAAAATAGGTTCAAGGAAAGATAATAACAGAAGTTTACCATCATTCTTAACGATGTTCAAGCTATGTTTGGTTACATAATAACAAGTATCCGTGATAATGCTTAAATTAAGCAAATTTTTTATGCTGCTAAATTATTTACATCCATCTGTGCCTAAAAATATTTTATCATACATAGTCTCACCTTCATTCACGAAAAGGTAAGCTGAAGTAGACCTCTACGTACCTTTTCGGCGATATTGCACTGTCATTTCGTAAACTATGTGTTAGATGTCCGGGAACAGTTCTAGACTCCGTACTGAGATATTTTTAACAGAGAAATCTAATAGCACTTTGTCCACCAATGAATAGAACCATACTAAGACTGTCTGTAGTAATTTAGTAATGGTCTTTTATTAACCGTATGTTTTTCTTAGCTTTTATAGGAACGGTACATTCCGCGACAGTATACCAGCTCCGGATCTCATGGGTAGAAGTGGTAGGCTACCTATCAATAATACTGAAGCTGATCTCACTCAAGGCTCATTCATACAACCTGCTGCCAGATTTGACTACATCATAGATCCAGAGGTGATAATTTTGTCACACCATCTACCATTCAACTTAGAATGGCTTATTAGACCACTTAGAGTTAATCTCATTGTCAATTTTGTGAAAAACAGACGCGTTATTTTATAAGACAAAATGAAAACAAGACTACATTTTATTTATCTAGAGTTTACAAGATATTTAATCTATCAAGAAAGCCAAAGAGGTTACGGTTTATCTGGTGGTAAGCAATTACTAAAATCCAGGGTTGCATTGATTGCATATACAGTTTAATCATTGCCGTATAGGTAGTAGTGAGAATACTTCTTGCAAAAAATTGCAACCACGGATTGGTCTATAGCTTAATAATTAATTTATCTTAAATTCAAAGTCCTATATAAATATTATCTCCTTTCGTTCCCGTATTATCCCCTTATATTTATTCTTGTCTTACAGCTATCACAGCGTTACGCAAGTAATTTTTTGCTGGTTGCTGACTTGCCAGCTGTCGACTTCATGAGAGGCCGTGATGCAGGCTTTCCACCATATAACCATTATCGCAAAGTTTGTGGACTGCGGGTTGCCAAGCACTGGGAGGACTTCTATGATACTATTGATAAAGATGTAGGTTAACAACAGATTATTAATACAAACTCAATGGGAATACAATTTTTGTTTTAAAGTTAATTTTATTTAATATTTACAATGTTTAACAAATTTTATATTAATATTATGATCTTATGAAGGTATCAATGAACATGCATTTGGCAAGTTAATACTTATACTAAGGGCTTGTTCCACCACCTCCAAATAGCATTTATCTATAAGACAAAAGTCTCGTCCTAACAAGAGTGAGGCAGCATGCGATTTATCTTTCGGATAATATTTACCTATAAGCTGTGAGACTGACCGTAAAGGTAAAAAATATTCTACTCGATAACTGTGGCAAACTATCATGAAACTATATACCGCCAATGACAGCCAATTACTATATATTAAAAAAGCAATCCATGTCTGTATAAAGGGACCAGTGCGGTGATGTTCTGATTCTGGCTCGTGCCATCGCACCTTTCAAATTCTATAAGGAACTTGCTACTCTCTAACTTCAGTGTTTGATTAATATCTCCATAATGACCACCAAAATATAATTTTTGAGAATACGTTAAGTTATAGAAATTAACTGTTATAAAATTAAGCATAAATATATATTGCGAACTGATTGAATTAGGGTTACTAAAACTTTATTTTTAGAAAGTAGAAATGCTACGCCGTATATACGACGACATAGATGACGTGGAGTTGATGGTGGCTATATATCTGGAGAAATTTTTACCGCCTACCTCGGTCCCTCGCTTTACTGCATCATGGTGAGGAACTTATTGCTGTGGAGAAAATCTGACAAGTTTTTCTTTGAACATGGCGACTTTCCTACTGCTCTGACTATCCGTAAGTATTACTTTGTTAAGTCATTCGTGCACGATTTTTAGTATTAGTAGTCAAGTAGATCCACCATTGAACTGCAAAGTCAAAGATTTGGAGCTGGCTCCCTTGACTTTTCGATACCAAAAGTCAAAGCAATTCTGAACGTATAATCTCGAGTCCTCGAAGTCAAGCTATCCATCCATTCATTTATTATATGTAATGTGTTTGTTTGTGTGTGTGTGTGTGTGTGTGTGTGTGTGTTTATTTTAAATAGTAATGAAGTTATAAGTAGTAGTTGAATAGTTTCAAAAGATTTTTACTAGAAATACTTTATATATTATATAACATTTCAGTACTACCAGTAGAAAAACAGTTATTTTCATTCGTCAAGCTCTTAGCTAATATTCATAATATGCTTACATTTATTTGTTTTGTTATTAGCGCAACTCAACGAAGTCAGGAAGGCAAGCATCGCTCGTGTACTTTGCGATAGCGGCGACAAGGTCAATTGGATCCAGCGGCAAGGTTTCTACAGGATGAGCTACTGGTATGTTTAATATATTATCTGAAGATTTAACACCATTATAGGAGCTGATTCAATTATCGATGATCGTAACTTATTTTGTGAGACATATAAATAAATAGATCCACCTGATATAACATTGAACACAATATATTAATCAGCAAGCTATCATAGTATATTCTGCTCCGTCTCCAAGACGATTTGGCCTCACAATTTAGTTTTCACTTGACTAGATGATCGAATCGATTATGTTTCCCTCTTACATAAAGTCGTTGTATTTAATACTGGTATACGTTAAACGATACTACTAGAAGGGATTATTAAAAAGCCTTAGCGTTATTTCTCGATATTAAAATAGTGTCCTTACATTTATTTTAGAGTACTGATAAAAGTAATCGATAATTTTAAGACAAGTACCTTTTCGCACGTCCCTGTGTGTTATAATAACTAATTATCAGTATTAATAATAGATTAAATATCAATACTATAAGCCTGGCGATTAAAAAGAGTGGCCGTGAGTTTTCTGTCATTTCTTCTCATTTGAGCATGGCAACAGGTAAATGTAAAATCACGTCAATAAAAACTTTGACGTTCATAAGTATTACTTTGTGACCTGTGTCTTTGCTATGATTTGATTTTGACTTAATAATTTAATTCAATCTGTAGATTATTGTTCTGAAGGTAGATTTTTTTATTTAAGCCTAGGTTTTGTTTGCAACAAATAATTAAATCTTGATTTAGACATCCCGAAAGTAGATAGAGACTTTTACAATATTTCGAGATATTGTGGATTCATTTGACTATCTTGGGGTTATAGAATACATTATTGTAACCTTTTGTCTTTTGCAGGAACCCACCGGTGCCTTGCAGTGAGATTCCAGGTGTCAATCTTAACAAGTGGAAGGATCACTGGTGTCAAAAAAATAATGAAACCGGCACCATGATATTTAATTAAAAATATATGTTTACTTATTTATTTCACTACGCTTTTAGGCGGCACTAATGTAACAAATATAATAAAACTAATAAATTCTATTTCATAAACGGCAAATAAATTCTATTTCATTAAATAGGAATGGGAATAATTTAAAAATGGTATACAATAACAAATTACTAGGAAAATAATTGAAATACATATTATATTTGCAATATTTTAAAATTGAATCAGGCTTAGCCTAGTGTGGGAGGTTATTGGAAACGTAAAAGCGAGTTCTAGTATCATATTATTAATGAATCCAAATTATGTTATTGTTTAATGAACTGTAATCTGTTATTGGAAATAAATAAATAATTATTAAATTATTTAATATTGTCTTCTATTTACGCGAATATTATTCATTGAAATTATTATTATTGAATCTATAACAATAAACATTGTTCCTAATATTTTAAAAATGTTATTTTCATACTAGTACTACTAGTATACTAGTTACTTATATCTTTATATTAGTAAGCTACTATAACACTAATAAAATTAATAAATGACGTTCATATTTTTAAGTCATGTATCTTATTTAGACGCGAAATTATGACCTGGACCGTCCAACACAAAGAAAGGTTTCAGGAACGTGGTTTAGTTTTCCTCCAACATAAAGGGACGCTCCTCCATCGAGGCTGGGCGATCATGCCTGGTGGTTTGACGCACGAAGGATGTCGGAAACTTATATAAATAGTAGTGTAGTGTAAACTTCGCTTGCGAGATTCAGGATTGTATAGCGAAGTGTGTAATTGTCTAAAGCGCCATCTCTTGTCATGTGTCGTAACTTCTTGGCCAGTGTGGGTTCCCTACAGTACTGAACAATTAAACCACAGCTAGACTTCATGATACTTTGAGCTCATTCTGCGTAAATAGAAACACCAATGATTAAATTATGTTCGGGTACTTTGAAATAACTACACTGGAACATTGAGACAACTACCACCTTAGTCTCCCCGTGACCATGGCTGCTGAAAAGCAACCGAAACGTCGGGGAAAGTGTAAAATTAAATTAAATCTAAATAGTTTTAATAATAATTTAATTAAATAAAAAATTAGTAACGTTTAATAGTAGTAGTAGTGTAACAATTTTCAAAATTATGTAATAAAGTGTCAAATAAACAACGCGATAAAATCCGTATATAGTAGTTTAATTTCAATCACCAATTAACCTATTTTTGACTTATAGAGATGGAAAAAGAGGGTAAATATAGAAAATATAACCAGCAGCAACTTCAAAAGGCCCTTAGTTTAGTAAAAAATGAAGGTAAATTTACTACATATAAACTTAAATTACCACTTACTCACTTAGAGCAATAAAAGTCATACAAGGGGAGTCGTAGAAAAGAAGTAAATATAGCGTCGTATAGAGAATTGTTCAAAAGGCCCGGGAAAAATGCCTGACCTTCGGAAGGTCAGCTCTTGATGGTGATACCTCATCGGATCTCGGAAACGGTGATATCTACGGGAGTCGTTCTCGAACAAAATTTTCCTACAACCCTGGCAACTTTCAGGTGAGGTGAAAAAAACATGGCTTCCATACAAAAAAACATAGCCGCCATACAAACTTTTACCTCTAATATTTCCGAAATAGTTAGAGATAGGCGGAATGTGTTCGAACAAATGTCATAGAGGTCAACGAGATCTTTCCAGAAAACGTCATTTTCAAGATCATCGGGGACATCGTTTTTGTCCTTCTTTTTTATCCTTCGTTGTACACCCCCCTCGCGGGCCAAGGTCAATTTATAGTTCTCTAGGACCACTCCATTATTGGATCTGTCCGTAATCTACGGTAACACAGAAGTCAGAGGCAGAGAAATTTGGGCCTATCAGGGAGGCCTTTTGGCATTTATGATGGAAGGCGATAGAGAGGTACCTGCTGGTAATGACTTATTTTGCATCGGAAATCAATCGCTAGAAGTCAGCTGCTACAACTTTGGTATATAACAAAAACTGATTGAAATTTTTAGCAAACTTTCAAATATTATAATGATTATTTGAATACACATACTTTTTACTATACAGGTGACAACTACAGAGGAAATTTGCTAATTAGGATATATATAACAGCATTGTGGTTCTTCAGGGAACACAATCGTATGGCTCGTCGACTAGCCGAAATAAATCCTTGCTGGGACGACGAGATGCTTTTCCAGATGGCTCGACACATCAACATAGCGCAATATCAGTACATATTTTACTATGAAATAATGCCCGAAATAATAGGATAGTTTTTAAATCAGCTGTGAACTTAAAAATAAAATTTAATATTTGTAACATATAACATGTGGTATACGATGGCATTGAAAAAATGTATCAAAGAAAAGCATAAATATAATAAGAAGTTTAAGATATATGGCAATCGATCGGATTATGACACATTTAAACTGTTACGGGAAAGGGTCAAGCGGTTAGAGAGAGAATGTTATGACAAACATATTAAATCAGTTGAAGCGTCAATCAAGAGAAATCCCAAACATTTTTGGACCTACATCAAAGCACATCATAAATCAGCCAGCATACCCGGCTCGATAATGTACGGTTCCTTAGTTGCAAACACAGGGGAGAATATTTGTAACATTTTCTCTGATTACTTTGCATCTAATTTTCTGCAACCTACTCAAGCAACACCTTTATCATTACATAACTCTGATCTTGAACGCAGAACCGTGTCCGACATTGATAAGGTACACGTCAGCATTACAACAGTAATAAAACTTCTAAAATCGCTTGATCTCGATAAATCTGCTGGACCCGACTTAATACCTCCGTCTTGTCTACATAAATGCGCAGATACCATTGCTATTCCATTCTATATATTATTTAATAAGTCACTCTCAGAATGTACTGTACCAAGATTATGGAAAAGGGCATTTATTACTCCGATTCATAAAAAGGGGTCCAGATCTGATGTAACTAATTACAGACCAGTGTCTAAATTAAGTATAGTGTCAAAAATTTTTGAAAAAGTAGTTTCTAACCACATGTATCCAGCCTTAAAAAATGGTTTTAATAGTTTTCAGCACGGATTTCTCAAGGGGCGGTCCACAACCTCAAACTTAATTCTAATAAATGATTATATAACAGAAGCCATGAGTAGAGGTAGTCAAATAGATGTAATTTACACAGATTATACGAAATGTTTCGATAGAATTGATCATACCATCTTACTAGCTAAGCTACAGTTGATAGGCATCAGAGGTGACCTGTTGAGATGGTTTTCTTCTTATATAACTAATCGATCCCAAGCAGTAGTGATTAATAGTTATGTGTCTAGCTGGGTAATGGTGCCTAGCGGAGTTCCCCAAGGTTCACTTCTTGGCCCTCTGTTATTTCTGATCTTCGTAAACGACATCGACCAATGCTTCCATCATTCTCACTTCCTCTCCTTTGCAGACGATATGAAGGTTTTCAAATCAGTTTCAACGCCTACCGATTGCCTCGCTCTCCAATCAGACCTATCACGCTTAACGGATTACTGCATCATGAATAAGTTAGATTTGAATCCTACTAAATGTGTAGTAGTTAATAAAGTTAAAAATAAGTTAGTAAACCTGTTGTATTACCATCAGAATATCATATAAACAACCATAAACTAATAAAACTGCGTAATGTCCGGGATCTTGGTATTATACACGATTCTAAGTTGCTTTTTGAAGATCACATTAATAATACAGTTACTAAGGCTTTGCGAGCGTTAGGGTTTGTGATGCGTGCATCTAATAGTTTTAAGGAGGCTAAAACTTTTAAAATCTTGTATTGTACTTTTGTGCGTAGTATATTAGAATTCGGAACTCAGGTCTGGAACCCGAGATATAATACATACGCAACTCGAATTGAAAATATACAACGCAAATTTATGAAATTTCTATGCTATAAGTTGAAAATAAAATATAAGTCCGATATTTACTTCAAACTATGTGCTAAATTTCATATCTTGCCGTTAGCCAACCGCCGTATCATAGCAGATGTCGTGTACTTATTGAATTTGTTATCTGGCAAAATCGATTGTCCAGGCCTACTTTCCAAAATAAATTTTAACGTGCCTACGATAAGCACGAGACGATATAAGCCTATTCACCTGCCTTTAGTATCCACAAATTACAGACAGAATACATTTCTCTGGCGAGCGAGTGATACTTTAAACGAACATGTAATAAAGTTCGACATTGACATTTTTAATACTCAACCGGATGCAGTGAAGCGCATGCTCAGTCTTGATTTTTTTACAAGGTATAATGCTGATTAATCTTACTTTACTTGTTATATTTTAGATGTTTAATTGATAAAATAATTACTGTCCACGCATTGTTATTTAAGAATTAGTCGTGGAGACCTATCATTGGCTCTCTGTTGCATATTTTTTTACACTACTATGTATTTTAAAGCTGTTGGTCTTCCTAATAAATAAATAAATAAATAAATAAATATAATTATCTTACTAGGATCAAATCAATTCATAAGACTTTCTTACTTCTCTAGGTCACAAGAACGTCTTAGCTGAAGGTATTACCTACGACACAACGGGCTACGTCAATGACTTTGAACCTCGACATGAGCCAGGAGTTTACCGCGAATACGCAGTTGGAATCCAGTGGTTTCATACCTATCAAGACGGTTTTATGGAGTAAGTTCTTTTATTATTGAATTTAAAGCGAAGGGAATGTGAAATGAGTTCTGATGATGATTCTGATGATCAGGGTGATGCCAACATGGTTAAGTTCAATGGCTTCAAGACCCAGGCATGCCTGTTCTTCGCAAAAAAAAAAGCCCATTCCAACTGGCTCCAACTTTCCGAAATGTATCTGTGCCGATAAATGATCGTCTTGAGCTTCTGTATACCCAAAAGCTCAAGCTCACTCTCAGTTAAGGATTAACTTTGGCTCCTATATTGAGACAAAAACCCAACTAACCACCAAAAAGCTAGGTATCCTCAGTAAAGTGAGGCAGTATTTCATGCCTGAACATTTGCTTAATTTGTATCAAGCAGAGATTCGATCCTGAATAGAGAAAAAAAAAATAATTTACTTAATAGGTAAAACTTGTCTGCGGCGCTTTTTTTGCCTATACAAATCTTAGATTCAATTATCTGTTTATATAGAATTTTGGTACTAGCATAATACCAGAGATTTAAATAGCAGAATAGTATATATTATACCATCCCTGGTATTAAACCTTGAGTTTGAGAACCGAGTCGTTAGCTACTCCCGGATTAACTTATTGATACAGTGTGTCCAGACGATTAAAAATAGCTGTATTATTTTAAACAAATATTCTAGGCAATATATGTATAATATGGCTGGCTCAGAAAAATTCTTAGCATCAGCTTACCTTGCCCCATTGACGATCTTGCTGAATTATTTCCTCGCTTTTCTGTGACTGGTTTACCGAAATATGCGTTATATAGAACAACGGAGACTTGAGTAATTACCGTTACAAATATCTCAAATATCAGTAGAATAAAAATACATCGTTCAAAGATAAATCTTATCAATGTAATTTTTTCATTGGTAATCAATATATAAACACTGCTGTTGCATTTTATTCATGAATTATAAAAATATAATGAGCATTATTATGCTATCATTCAAATATACGATATTGTGCACTAACTTCTGCCCATGGCTTTGGCTGTGTTAATACCAAGAGTACGCATACCGGAATAAGGAATAAAAATTCAAATGATCCAGGACATGTTCTGGGTGCTTAGTAATATCTAAGCCTGTAAATGGTATACGTGTTACAAACATTCAAAAATCTTTATACACTTTTGGTAGGATTAAAGCTTCCTCGTTGCTCTACTAGCTAGCGTATACGATTGCCGCTCATAAAGTCTCGGTTTCGAATCTTAGGTTTAGCCTAGTTATTGAATTATTCTGTTTTTGGTTTGATCGTAACAGATTGTAATGCTTTTGAACTATAAGAGTAAGGGTATGAATAGTGTACCAATGTTTGAGCTAAGAAATAACTAATTATTATTAAGCTTTAATTTCACATTAACTTAAGCTTAGATTTTGATACAAATAATTATGTTTAAACCGGAATCTTCACTAATATAAATCACTATTTATACTAAGTGGCGTAAATGTTATCACATTAATCGATACTACATATGGTATTCTTTGACGATTTACAAATTATGAACCAAAAGTATTCAGTAGTTTAGCCACAGGACATTTTTTTGTTTTCATAATTTAGAACATCATGTGTAATGCAGAGATAAAGTACATAGGTGTGAAAGACCTCAAGCAGCGATATTAAAACAAACGTTTGCGCTCTTACAAAACCTATAACTAAAATAACAAATTACTTATTAAATCAATGTCAAGCATAATGCAAAAGAAATAAGGTTCATAATCTTGTGATGAAAAGAAATACAATGGTGTTCCAATTTGTGTCTAATATTATTTATTTATTTTATTTAAAAAAAAACTTAATTTCTGCGTAAGTAGGTTTTTTGTTTATGTTAACCGTCTTATATCAACCAGCTTAAGGCAGTATATCATTTAATGTGAAAAGTTTTGCGCCACTTTGTATAATGTATTGGAATGACGACAATAAATGTATAGGAGAAGAAATTAATAAGCTTAAGATATCATGCTAATTTGCACGTAATAAAAGGTCAGGTTGGATTTAATCTAAAAAGTGCGGCAATAGAAGAGACAACATAGAACATCAAATATGCACCAGATTCAACTCTACATAACCTTAAGAAAGATTAAACTTAAAAATATCCTAACATATATTATAAATGCGAGAGTTTGTTTCTTTCGCTTTTAAGCCCTAACTAATCGGCCGATAATTTTTTTCGCGTTCGCTTTGTTAGGGGGACAGAAAATTCATAGGGTACCTTGCATCCAAGAAAAAGTACTGTACTGTACTGTACTGTAGTTACTAGTCTAAGCTTATCTATGTACATTTACGCAAATCTAGTCGATTATATTTCTACAGTAATAATAATAATACCGTCCAGACTGTATTCGGCCTCGGCGACTTGGAACAGATTATTGAGAGCTTCGTTGGTGTGCTTTCAGGTGACTGACATACCCGATTTTTGTCGTAAACGTGCGTCCGCAATTACTGCAAGTCAGGACCTCTCCGACATAATTGTAATGTATGGCCGCAGGTGGTCGGGCCTTGAGCTCGTCCCGTTTGGCATCAAGCCCTGCTTTCCGTCGCCTTTCGAACTCGAAAACCTTAGTGCGCACAGTAATCCTCCACAGTGGCCTGTCCGCCGCCATAGCCTCCCACTGCGACGGATCAAGGTCGCAGCACTTCATGTGATGCTTGAGCACATCTTTGTAGCGCAGGAATTGGCCGCCTTGTTTTCGCTTGCCATCATTTATATAGTACCGACGCATAGTACTTACGTTCTGTTTCTGTTAAGTAGATCAACACAATAATCAGATAACTGATAATCAAACGTATGTCAAATGCTATAATTTGTTGACAAAATTAGTTATATTCGATCTAATTACTTGACATTCATTAGTCTTTCATCATTCGCGTGTAAGTCTATTGTAATTTTTCTTAATAGTTAAATATTAGATGATTTCATAGCAGAAGAACAAGCATAACCGAATGCAGAAGATGTTAGATTCAGAGACTTGTCGCGAATTTCCGACAACGCTTACCTGAGAACCGATTCAAAAATATCTACTGGTAAACAAGGCAAGCAAAGTGAAAGCCAACATTTAATTTCATTTATGCATGAATTATTTCAAAATTCGTGTTTGCAAGAACTATCTCATACGTTAATAATAAGTAAAGTTAATTATTTGAAATCCTTCATTTTGATGTTTATTTATGTTTAACATTTCATTACATTATACAAATGTACATATATGTTATTATATCCAAACGCACATCTCTAAAATGTTTTTATATCGTTGCATGTTATACGACTCTTAAAGAGTAGATATTGTTTCGATGTACAATTATATGTGGGTAAATGTAGCGATGTCAATAGGTATATATTAAGGAGTATTGATACTCCTTTGCAGCTTTGAAGTTATTGACAGCGCTACAAATACATCCTACCTTGCTCGTGGCTAATAATATACTGTCTAGATCAATCTAATCATTGTTAAAGAAAAGCAATAATTTATTTATTTCGTTCGTCCCACAGCTCGCAGCATTGGCAAGGATAATTTGCCCTTAATCGGGCACAGTTTCAGACTCCGTATTGCCACTGAATATTTATTCAAATAAAAACACAATAACACTGTGTTTGTTCCGACAAACGATTGCGGGACTTCAGGCGCAGCAGTTACATAAATACCCGATGCGCCACCGAAGCAGCTTTAACTCTAATAATATTATATTGTTTGGGAAGATCTTTCAACGTTTGTTCGATAATCACGCGTAACTTGGAATTAAGATAGATGATATCCAGGATAAACAGGTCTTTTAATCCGAGCATACGGTCCCTTGGAAGTTGGAACTTACGCAAACCAAGCCACGGGCAGTAGCTAGCTCACAATATCATACATTTGATTGCAAGCATGATATAAACCCATTATATTTTTACAATTCGTAATTCATGAATTAAATTCGAGAACCGTGTTTATAAATTGATTAACACTTAAACATTTACATTTACTTAAGATTTATCTTTGAACAATGGAGTTTAATATTCTTTTATTATTTGAAATATTTGTAACTGTAATTGCTCAAGACTCCGTTGTTCTGTACGATGCATATTTCGGTAAACCTATCACAGAGAAGCGAGGTAATTATTTAGCTGGAGTCGCTAATGGGACGAGGTAAGCTGATACTGAGCAATTTTACGACACCTACCTACCTACAGCCAGCCATTTATTATATTTTCTTGTTTTCTAAACTAGTTCACACTAGTATTTTGACTGCACAAATGGCTTCAGTGGTCGCCCCGCTATTGCCACTGCGTCGAATGTTGTAGATCTGATCCCCAAACGAGACAAAATGTGTGTTTCATAGCTTTAAAATTTTTCTTTGTTTATTTAGTTTATGCACAGTGCCAGTGAGGGCATGTCGGAAGGAGGAGGGTAGACGTGTGGATGGCACCTGCACGAACCCACACTATCCTTCTCGAGGAGCAACTATGAGTCCTCTCCCAAGATTACTACCACCACAATATGGGCCAGGTGCAACATACCGTTAAAATTAATACTGTTCTATTCATAAATCCTGATACCAAGAGGGCATTTAAATTCTGGTCTGCGGTGTGGCAGCCTTATGACTAATAAGCTATATTTTATAGTAAACGTTAGGTCCCATATTTCCAGTGTGCTTCTTTTTATAACCATGGTGGCTTGTGTGTAATTTAATTTCCTTTTTATAAAATTCTAATGTATAACGTAAAAATAATTCCTAAACAATAATACGGCAGGACATATGTAGCTATTAAGATCACAGCATGTATACCTTTGATGACAAATAAATTAATTATAAAATAAGGACCACCTTCAGTTACAGAATTAGGATGCTAAGAAGCTAAAAAATGTCTATCATGTATGAAATATTCAAGAGGGAATTATCAAATTTCATACGATAAATTAACAGTGGGAAGCAGGATCGTGCAATTTTCAAATCGATAGTTTTTATAGTAATTACGCCTTGGTAATGTGTATTCTAAGTATTATTTTTTCTACTTAACAGGCAATATGATACGACCAGCCAGAGATGGTAGTGAACTGCCTTCAGCTCGATTCCTTCGAACATCGCTACTCGGTGACGGCATGTTCAGGGACCATCACTTTTCAACCCTGGCGACGCACTTCCAAGTGTTCGCAACGGTGGACAACGTTGATTTGGTTTATATTTGTAAGTAACTAATATATATTAGTTAGTAACTACTATATATTAGTTAGTAACTACTATACTAATAACTAAGCCTAAGTTATTATAAATATTACAAGGTATTAGTTTTATAGGTAAATGGCATCATGATATAATAACCTAATAAAAAATGAAGCCAGCACAGTCATATAGGTAATAAAAAAACATTAAATTTACTTTTTCTATACGTATTCCGAAGCTAAATATTTTAGAAGTATATGTACGCAAAAACACCTATTTTTCATTAGAAGTTTTTTTAGCAAATATGTATATATTTAAGTAGTATATAATTTTAGTCCTACCTGTACAGGAGACGACGTTTTTACCATCCACCAGGCAAACTTCCGAACCCCGAGATCCTACGGAACACATAAAATTCAATAACATTATGCCAAATCCGGAATCAAAAACCGAGACCTAATAGGATAGTTAAAACTTATACATCATAATTAACAAATTTTTACACATGCTTAAATAAGGAAAAAATTATGTGTAACGGTGTTTTTGAAACTCACAAAGTCTTTTGAAAAAGGTTTTGTTTCCCTAAAATTGATGGTTAATAATTTTCAAATAAACGACAGGGAGCTAATTTTGATTATAGAATATCTATTAACTGGCATATTAAAGTTAGTGTCCCACAGGATAGTTTTCTTGTATCTTTGTACCTCATCTATATCAACTACCTCTGACAAGTCCAATTCCAAGAAGGCAAGATACTGCTCTTTTCTTCTTTGGAAACGAAAGATAAAGGTCTTATGTAATATGGCTCAGATAGTATTAAATGGTCATATACTACGTTTTTATGTAGAACTAGTACCACGGCAATCGGTCATGCGGGTTTCTATGACACGATCACCAGACCGCACATTATATAACTATTTATCGACTAAAATTATGCGTGTTTGTGGAAGTGGGCTTATAGAGGATTTAAAAATAAACATGTAATTCAGTGTGCATTTGACGAAGTGAGAAATTATACTGTAGGCTTCAACAAATTAAAAAACATTGTGCAGAATTATTTTGGAGAGTTTGTGAAAAGCATCGTTTTTCAATCATTTGTTACCTAAAACGTAATGGCCCGGCTACCGACAGTCAACGCAACAGCAAAACAATTATAAGTTTTGAACCCGTGTTTAGAACAGTTAAAATATAGTAAATATTGCTTTGATTTTTTACCTAAGTAGATGGATTTATTTTAAAGCTGT
This sequence comes from Catocala fraxini, assembly GCA_930367265.1. Lineage (NCBI taxonomy): Eukaryota > Metazoa > Arthropoda > Insecta > Lepidoptera > Erebidae > Catocala > Catocala fraxini. The sequence goes on along the minus strand of OV884025.1, from coordinate 7,373,879 downwards.
TATCTGCCGTATTCAATATTGATTATTTATTTATTTATAATATACGAATACATTCCTTTAGTATTCATAGTAAGCAACATCAGTCTTTTGCCATTTGTTCCTAAGCCCGTGAAAGTATAAATGGAAAATATGCATCTTATGAAAGTTGTCAACTAAATACCGAGTGGGGTAGACCGTACGCGTATAAAATTGTCGATCTCGATCATTTAGTACCTACTAAATGATAATAAAAGAAATGATAATTTAAAATTCTAAATATAGTGACTTCTACGTTGGCTTGTCTGGATTTTTTGATATTCCCTCGTGACAGGATGCCGGTTTTGCGAGCAGAGTAGCGGGAAAACATAGTAAATGTATGTGTTCAATAATTTTAAATTTTAATTTTTCAGTGCGTTACTTCGTCGTTAGCGATTGCTGTGCCGGCAACAGGCCTAATCGTGTTAATCCCTTCTGCATTCCGATCCCAGTACCAGAAGATGACCCCTACATCAGTGCAACTGGAATTAGATGCTTAAACCTCACAAGAGTTGAGATGTATCAAGATTATGGATGTCTACCACCCAGTCTGCCTGCTGAAAGAGTAAGATAAAACGTTTGATTTTTGGTATTCGTCGCCATCATCACAGACAATAACTTCCTTTGCACTGCCTGACCTTGCATAAAAGTTCATGACATGAACATGTAGTTGCCTAACTGCAAATTCGGAAAACAAATTCGTATTACTAAATCGATTTTTATAGTACTCTAGGACCACGCCGCTACTGGACCTGTCCATTGTTTATGGTAACACAGAAGAAAGAAGTAGAGAAATTCGGGCCTATCAGGGAGGGCTTTTGGCATTCATGATGGAAGGTGACAGGGAGGTACCTGCAGGTAATGGCGTAGTTTGCCTTAGAAACCGACCTCCAGAAGTCGCCTGCTATAACTATGGTATTTATCAAGTTTAGTTGTTTATGATTCTTAGGTGTGTAGCGTTCTTTCTTTTCTTTTTTTCTTTATTTCAAATATTACGATGAATTTTTTTTATACACAGGTGATAACTACGGAGGAAATTTATTGGTTGGCATATTTCTATCAGCAATGTGGTTCTTTAGGGAACACAACCGTCTAGCTCGACGATTAGCCGTATTAAATCCTTGTTGGGACGACGAGATGCTCTTCCAAACGGCTCGACAGATCAACATAGCACAGTATCAGTACATATTCTACTATGAACTCATGCCAAAAATAATGGGTCAGTTTTTAAATCAGCTGCATACATTTTATCATTATACTAGGCTCAAAACTATTCATAAGACTTTGTTATTTTTTTAGGTTACAAGAACCTCTTATCTGATGGTATTATCTACGAAACAACGGGCTACGTGAATGATTTCGATCCTCGACATGAGCCAGGAGTTTACCGCGAATACATAGTTGGAACCCGATGGTTTCACACCTATCAAGACGGTTATGTCGAGTAAGATTTTTATTAATTAAAATCTATTCTTAGAGCTCTTTGAATTCATCATGCACTTGTCTCTTAAGTTTGAAGACTCCTAACAGTGCATTTCTTTTTAGTATTAATTCTGAATTATATATAGTATAATTATATATTTTTTATCAGCCCTGTTTTAAACTGTCCCACAGCACGGGCCTCTTATTAGTGTGAGAATTATAATTACTTAATATTTACTAACAATACGGTTTCTTTAGCTTATATAGGAACGGAACTTATCGTCGTAGTATACCTACTCCAGATCTCAACAGCAGACCTGGTGTCCTTCCAATAAATAATACTGAAGCTGACCTCACTCAAGGCTCTTACATACAACCTTCTGCTAGATTTGACCAAATCATAGATCCACAGGTAATGTTAATTTTACTAACTGAAATATCGGCGAAGTGTCATATATTAATAAAACAGAGTGTACAAGGAATCAATGCATAATTTTGTATATAGTTTCATTAATATTTTTTGTATTCAATAACGGAATTCTTGCAACTACTTTATACGAATTATATCACAGTTTACTGTAACAAGTTTTAATATAAATTAGGTAAAACCCCTATAAAGTATTCTAATTTAATGTATAACATTTGCGTTTACGTAACGTAAACGAAAAATTGATAGGAATCGTAGGTTCATAATACTAAATTTTGTTTGTTCGTTCCGACAGGACTACGTCGTATAGTTAATATATTAACTAAATTTTGCTCATGGCTTAACTCGCATAAACGTAGTTATTATGGTAGATTAGTAACAGTATTTTTTCTGAATAAAAGGTACCTACCTTGGTCATTATACGTTATTCCTTTTTTACACTTTGCCCCTGACAACGTGTATGATGAAATTACACGATGATCGGTTGAGTAATTAAGGCGTGAAAGCGTAACAAACAAAGAAACTCACATTCACATTTATAATATTAGTTAGGATATTATTGATAACACATAAACTATACTATTCAATATTTTTTACACTTACAGCTAACGGAGCGTTACGCAGCCAATTTCCAGTTGGTTTCGGACCTGTCTGCCACTGACTTTATGAGAGGCCGTGACGCTGGTTTTCCGCCCTACAACCAATATCGTAAATTCTGCGGACTAAAGGTCGCCAAAGAATGGGAGGACTTATATGACACTATTGATAAAGATGTAGGTTTGAGACCTTTTATTTTTAATAAATTATTTAATGAATGCAAGCGGGAATGCCAAGATAGTGTAAGTATTCAACTCTCTACTACCATTACGCCGAGTGTTGAGGGTTCGAAAGTTTTATATGGAGCAAAAATATGTGTGTTCCATAAATTGTTGTTCCGAGTCTGACTGTTGTTAATCTACTATTTATACATGTGTAATAGCCCCGACACGCAGGGGTTAAACCTTAAGTAACAACAGACTTAAAAAAAAAGTCTAGAAGAAATAAAGACCTCAGTTAGATAATCAAAATCCAGCGGTAATTAATACAAGTATAAAAGTTGCATCATCTGTGAGCTAAGTACGGCGCGATTGCATATTTTACATTATACGGCCGCAATATAGTTTATGCTCGAAAGAAATTTCAATATATGGCTCTCTGCCATAACTTGAAAACGTATCTCAAGCAAACGAAGTTTTTCTGCAATATGTTATTGGATTGCCTACCAGCGAACTTATTGATAGTCATCTCGAATTAGCAGTCACACCATAGGTAACTTACACGCCACTTACCTGGTACTAGTAAACCTTGCAACAGTTATTATGTTGATAATATGGGTGGAGTTAGTTCCCTTAGGTAGATGACTGGTAAAAGCATTAAGGTAAAAGCCGAGTGAGCTCTTCTCTTCCACTAATTAAACAATAAAAACATAAAACAATACTTAAGACTGCGCCGAGCGAAATGGGCCGATACAGGCGGTCATAGTAAGGTGAATAAAATCAACACTTTTTGTTTAATACAAATATAAAATATACATTTACCATAACAATGAATGTGTTTACAATTACTCCGTGTAAGAAACTTAAAATAATTAACATTTTCATCTACAAAATTACGTAAATTTGCAATCTATCCTATTTTACAGATTAAACTAAACATAAATAGTTATATAACAATTTGTCCGTCCCAAATATTTACGTTATTGGTTGACAATAAAGATACATATTTATCAAAAAATCACTTCAAATCCTCCATACAATTTTACTATGGCGGCCGCGCGCCGATTTGAATATGCGCCGCACGAGCTCAGTCATTATCTGTCTTACGCTCGGCGCAGTCTTAAATGCGAAAAAGTGTCTGGAAGTAAGTCTCATAATATTTTGATAATGATTTCAGAAAGTAGAAATTCTACGGCGTATATACGACGACATAGACGACATGGAGTTGATGGTGGCTATATATCTGGAGAAATTTATGCCGGACGCATACGTCGGTCCCTCACTGTACTGCATCATGGTGAAGAACTTACTGCTGTGGAGAAAATCGGACAAGTTTTTCTTTGAACATGGCGACTTTCCTACTGCTCTGACTATCCGTAAGTAATACTATTTAATGATTGATGCCTGTTTTCTTATGCTTCTGTGTTGTCTTATTAGTCTAATCTGAGCTGGTTGGCTGACTAAAGGCTGAATTAATGTTGCTCTGGTTAGTTCGCTACTAATCGGGCCTAATTATAATAGTCATCTGCTTTTACTCTGGAATCTATTCATGTTTATTGCTTTGGTATTAGTATTATTATCACACATAATACGAAAACAGTTTCACAACATAGGAGCTTAGTATTATACATCCTTCGATGCACTGTCAAACTACTTCTTAATCCTTTACAATAATACGTCAAACATAGTAGTCGTGGTTCATAACTTTGAACTCGATGGAGTAATCGTAACAATATTAAAGTGAAATACTAACTAATATGGATTATTATATAAATTAATTTTAATATAGAACGGTAAGTTTTCTATTTCGTTTTGTTTCTCGAAAGAACAATCAACGCAATCTATATAAAAGCTTTCCAGCCATTGCTCGAAGAACAGCTCGATTAATGTATATCAGATGTGATAGCACACATATATCATAACAATCAATATACAACATCGCAAGTCATGTTTCTCTCAAAAAAAAACAGCCTCGTCGGAGGATCCTCCCTTTGTGTTGGAGGGACATCACACCACGTTCCTCCACAGTATATTATCTGGGTTACCAATTGAAGCCTACCAAAACCAAACTGATTACATTAAATGTAAACTAAAGTAGGTTTGTTTTTTTTTCGTCTATGTTTTAGCGCAACTCAAGGAAATAAGAAAAGCAAGCATTGCTCGCATACTCTGTGATGACGGCGACGACGTTAACTGGATTCAACCGGAAAGTTTCTACAGAATGGGACACTGGTATGTCAACTCTGCTTGTAATATTATTTAATACTAGCTGATCCCTGCGCAGCGAGCAGCGATAGCTCAGTGGCGAGACCAACAGACTGCAATGCAGAGGGTCTCGGGTTCAAACCCACGTCGCGCACCTCTGACTTTCGGAAGTTATATGACTTTTCGAAATTATGTGCGTATTGATTGACAATTATCGCCTGCTCCGTGCCTCAGAAAGCACGTTAAGCCGTTGGTCCTGGCTGCCATGAACATCAATGGCAGTCGTTATTGGGAAAGTCAGTACCCTCTCATATCCTGACACTGGTCTAGCCTTAGGGTATCGTTAGCCTTCGGGTTGCGGAGGTCAGGTGGCAGCCGCTCCGTGTAAAAAACTGATATCCAGTCAAATCCGGTTAGACCAGAAAAGCCGACCCCAAGTGACTTGGGAATAATAAAGGCTAAGAGAGAAGAAGAGAGAAGAAGACTAGTTGATCCCTGCAGTTTCATCCACGTTAACAATTACTGCACCGCTCTCGTAGCTCGTAGCATTATGTTATATAGCCTATGTTACTACTGGATAAAGTAGCTTTCTAATGCTGCAGATTTATTAAAATCGGCTCAGGATTTTCAGATTTTATATATTAGAAACAAAACTACTAATCGCTTCCATTTATAATATTAGTGTAGGTAAATTCAATACAATACAACATTTTGGAAGTCGGTAAATTATTGTCAATGTTGTCTTTTCAGGAACCAACAAATGCCGTGCAGTGAGATTCCGAGTGTAAATCTTCGCAAATGGAAGGACAACTGGTGTATTAAAAATAATACAGACAGTAACATAGTAGGAATATCGACTTTGTTATCTGAATCAGTTGTATTGAATCCACAGTAAATGAAATATAAATAATTTTAATTATGTTATTATATATGTTTTCTTTATTTTATTTTGAAACCTATATAAAACCTATATAAACCTATGTAAAAGGGTTAACACGAGGATGACCTATGATATATGACTCTATTCGCAAGCAGAACTCCAGACGTAAGTCCAGTCCTTAATTATTTTTAGACTAACTGAAAATACCACCACTTTTAGTTACACAAAATACGTTGGATATTTTGTTGCAAATATGGCTGTGAGGCTCGTGTATTTTTTGCAAAAAAAATCTATCAAGCATGCTATGTTTTAAATGTTGAAATTTAAGTAGAGTAGGTAAATTTGTAATTGGATTATATCTGGTAATAATAATTAAATAATCAATCAACTTTTTCTAGTTCACTACTGGCCATAGGTCTCTTCCCATTCGCGCAGTAGCACCTGGTCTTTCGCTTTCCGAATCTGGTCTATCCCAACCACTTCCTTTATCTTATCGGTCCACCTCAGTCGAAGTAAAATATCACATAATCATTTAGGACACAACGTAACACTTATAAACGTCAAATTCGTTGGTTAGTGAGTTAATAAGTTACTGACGCTAAATATAGGTGAGTTGTTGTGTAAACAGTAAAGATTTGTATTTTTATGTTTGTATTTTTGCGTCTAATGAATAAACTTAAAAACTACGACCCGCGAAAGCGGAACATCTATCATAAACGTGGATGAAACCGAAAGGGGAGTTAGTATTTAATAATGACACTCTCATGCTTTGTTAGGAATTTTTTACATGACATACTTGTCAGACTTCAATTTATTGAAGGTAGAACCTACCAATAATCAACAGATAATTATTAAGACTGCGCCGAGCGTAAGACGCGGTTGGACTGAATGACAGAGCTCGATATTCAAATCGGCGCGCGGCCGCCATAGTAAAATTGTATGGAGGATTTGAAGTGCTTTTTTGATAAATATGGATCTTTATTGTCAACCAATAACTTAAATATTTAAGACGGACAAATTGTAATATAAGTATTTATGTTTCGTTTAAGCTGTAAAATAGGATAGATTTCTACTGTTATAATCTAAAAATTACGTAACACGAGTTTACGTTTATGCATAAGGCAATAAGCGACAATATTAATTATTTTAAGTTTTTTACACGGAGTCATTGTAAACACATTCATTGTTATGGTAAATGTATATTTTATATTTGTATTAAACAAAAAGTTTTGATTTTTTCAACTTAACTGTGACCGCCTGTTTTGGCACATTTCGCTCGGCGCACTCTTAAGTTCTATAGGTACTTTTAAATCGTCGACATCAATAACAGCGCTTACAGGGAGTAAACATGAAAACTGCATGTAAGCAGAGCTTAACATTATAAAATTAAATAATTCCGTACCCAAAATAAATTATCATCCGTTGCGCATTCGTTTGCTACAATTTTACAAATTTATTTAATTCGAGTGGATTTAAAACGTCTTTATATATTATATTACTATTAAGAACTTTTAATTATAATAACAAAAATAACTGAGTCATGTACCCTTCTTCGAAAGATGTGACTTAAACTCCCATAATATTTTTGATTACTGTGTCACGGGAATCTTTTGCAAACATTCAAAGAACGGACGCAAAGAACAAACATAGTAACATATACATAGGTGTTTTGAGTCTGGACTCAGAACTACTATATGTAGATCACACACATTTACGTCCCGTTTGGGAATCGAACCCACAACACAGGGCTCAGTGGCAGGTGCAAGTCGACAACTTAAACTCCTACGCAAACCGTGCAGTCATTAATAGTTAGCACTAGCTGCAGCCATTTTACCGCTTCTAACGCCAATTTTAGCTATCGTGTGCGAATTAATTACCCAACTAATCTTCTCATTATCAAATCATTAGGTTCAATGATTTTCACAGGATATTTCTATTAAACGATTTATGTTAGTAGATTGGAATAGAATTTATAGCATTGCAAAGCCAGAATTTATAGTAATTTGTATTATAATTGTGCAATTCAACGCTTGTTCGGTGCAAATATAATTACATAATGCTACGGATACCGCGCATTATAGTTAAGTTCAGAAATAATAAATATATTCGTTTAAATAGCCAATTGTTGAAAAATCACACGCAATGTTATTTTTTAAGATTTGGCGCATTAGTTTAATTGGATATTCCACGCGATCATAAAACAAAAAATGTTTAGTCATTTTACATATTATACATACATACCTATGTATGTATAATATGTATTAACGTTCATGTTCGTGCACCGCGGCCGATCGCAGCCGCGCGCGATTAATCGCGTGCGGCTGACGCACGCGGCTGGTGCGACAATAGTCAGAGTATGAAAATGTATGGCACCATTGCCGAGGTCTGCGACAGACGCAGTCGGACGAATGACGTAGGTCGTGCGTGTCTCAACATGCGCAGTATTTTCGTGCATTTTACAGAGCAAGCATGTCTCAGAACGCAGCTTTTCACCGAGAGCAGACTAACCTCGGAAGAGGTGCCATAGAGTTTAATATTCTGACTATTGTCGCATCAACCGCGCGCGTCAGCCGTACGCAATTAATCGCGCGCCACTGCGATCAGCCGCGATGCACAGAATTGAACCTTTATGAATTGAATATATGTATACATATATTCCCGTTGGTGTAGGCAGAAGTATATTACTCTCACATTCAACTGGCCATGGTTTTAAAATCATATTAGCTATGGGTTATGCTAGTTTTTAAGCTAAAGCTAGTGTAGGAGATTTTAGTAATATTTTGACTAGGCAGACTCCTAGTAAAATAATGATAGCAAATCACAGCGCATACTATGACCCGACATCAGTTTCAGTTTTTATTAAAATGTGCGTTTATATAAAATACAGGTCACAAAAATTATTCCTAAATATCAGCACCTCATGTTCTTATGTAATTTTGGCTAATAACACCAATTAATTTTTATCTAAACCAATTTTCTTCTCGCTTTATTGCTCAATTAAACCACCCGACCACCCGAGCAGTCAAAGAAATAGATTACCTTCAAATCACGTATTCAGAATGATAAAAGGTTAGAGGCGAGCCTTTTGAGAGCCTTTTTAGAGAATTGAGCAACGATAAAATCGGCCTATAGTTCAATCAGATCCATCCATCAACACCAACCCTAACTGTCCACTGGGTCTATATATCCCGGACGTCAATTGATCCGACACGGAACGAATAATGTGTTTATACAGCTGTGAAAGTACTAGATATTTATTTAAAACAACCTGCACGTGTCACATCTATTTATTTTTCATTTATTAATTTGTACATGTAATGGTTGTTACATTGATTCTTGTTCTACCAAAAATAAATTGATGCTTATTATTATTAAATACTTTTAAAGTGTCACGTCATGTAGCAATCAAATAATCGGACGATAGCACTTATTGAACTGAGACAATCTTCGTAGACATTATTAAGATTCAGATGAATGTGCTATGAAGCTGCAATAGTAGTGTTAATTTAAACTGCTATATACTATCACGAACAATATCGAAATAGCACGAGTAAGTATCTTTAAAATAAAATCTCAACAACATTCCTTACATAGCTGTCTTAACAGAAACAATTTACGCATCAACATGATTCACGTTCCCTCTCATCAATATACGGTGTCTACCAGACCATGCACTATGAAAGTGAAGCTAAGCTCAAAACAAGAAGGCGCATCGACGGTAAGTCAACCCAAAATTCTCTAAAGTAGGTGGGTTTCTCACCCTAAGTTGCTGACGCTGACATACTTAATATTTTATTGCATTCCATAATATTAAACAGATATATATATGAACTTATTAAGCAGCGATAGCTCAGTGGGGAGACCAACAGACTGCAATGCAGAGGGTCTCGGGTTCGAACCCACGACGCGCACCTCTGACTTTCGGAAGTTATATGACTTTTTGAAATTATGTGCGTATTGATTGACAATTATCGTCTGCTCCGTGCCTCGAGAGCACGTTAAGCCGTCGGTCCCGGCTGCCATGAACATCTATGGCAGTCGTTATTGGGAAAGTCAGTACCCTCTAATATCCTGACACTGGTCTAGCCTTAGGGTATCGTTAGCCTTCGGGTTGCGGAGGTCAGGTGGCAGCCGCTCCGTGTAAAAACTGATATCCAGTCAAATCCGGTTAGACTAGAAAAGCCGACCCCAAGTGACTTGGGAATAATAAAGGCTAATGTAAAAGATATATGAACTTATTAATAAACTACATTTCGTCTGCGGCTTCACTCGCGTTAATCAGGATTTTATCAATAAATTTATATCCCTCGGAAACAGTACTTTTTGCGTTATGAAAGGTAGCCTAAGGTAGCAAATGAAATTGAATTAAATATGAAATTTCATCATGACCGGTCGAGTAGTTAAGATGTGCAACCATAACAAACTAAAAAATAATCAAACTCACATTCGTATTTGGTTTTCTTTTAAGTTATGTTAGTATGTTATCACCTTCATGCACCGAATACATGTAGGCTCTGCAAGAATACCAGCGTTGTGGCTACACTGCAATATTGATGATGCAGGAACTTATTTTTTTTTTTTATATTGGTTAAGTATCCTAGAAAGTGTATAAGAATGTGGAACAAATAAAATTATTTTCTTTCTTTCTTTTATTTATAACATTAGTTAGGATTAGGTAATGACCTAATTTATAAATAAGTCCACCTTATGGGCCCCTTTCGGGATCAGCAAATTAAGAGAGGCACAAAGCTAAGCAACAATTAGACTAATTTCCTATATCTTATCTTATCTTGGGGCCAGTCAGAGCAGACCGGCGACACTTGGGATCTTTTGTGTCGACACTCTCCCAATAACGACTGCCATAGATGTTCATGGCAGCCGGGACCGACGCCGCGACGGCTTAACGTGCTCTCCGAGGCACGAAGCAGGCGATAATTGTCAGTCAATATGCACATAATTTCGAAAAGTCATATAATTTCCGGTGGAGGTGCGCGACGTGGGTTCGAACCCGAGAGACCCTCTGCATTGCAGTCTGTTGGTCTCCCCACTGAGCTATTGCTGCTCGTATCTATAATAATAATTTCCTATAACAGTAGGTACAGAAACATAATATCTACAATTATTTAACTATTAGTTTATATACTACTAGTAATTTTCCCGCGGTTTCACCCGCGTAAGTCCCGTTCCCGTGTGAATATCGGGTTTCACCCCTTTCACCCCTTCATACTTTACATTTTCATACAAATTGAAACTTTTGTCTTTTAAATTATATTACTGTTAAATGTTATATATTAATCCTACAACCTAATTGATATCTCGAGAATAAAGCGGCAGACACAAGCGGGAATGGCGAGATCAGCTGGACTCCTTTAATTGTGATCGATCTTTGGCGGTTTTATAACTGTACACTATAGATGTTCTAACGTCATATCGTTCTTTTTAACATTTACTATATCGATGTACTTACCTATATCTTATCCTTGAAAAGATACAGATACTATGCTGCCTTATGCATTTTTTACGATCTTGTTCAAAGCTAAAGATAATCCCAAAAATCTGAAGGATTAAAATTACATACAAAACAACCAGACCCAGACAAAATATCTGTTGTACACACACATTTTGTCTGTTACCGCGATTAAGGTCATTACTCATAGTATATTGCTATCTCAATAACTTATAACTTAGGATAATGACTAAAGCCATTCGTTATTATTCTGAGATTTAAATACTCCATCTCAGCAATTAAACAGATACAAAAACAATTAAAACCATTCTTATTGTTAACAATATGACATTATAATTGTTTGAATCAAAATGTATAGTGATATTTCACAATATAGTAATAACAATGCAATTCAAACTCAAATGCCTTTTGTTGCGAAGCTCTCGAAGACGCTAGGACGAGACGCTTACACTGGAATACCGAGAGTTGAATTCTATTATAAATTGTTGCACAATTGTAACAACTATTTCAAATATGAATAGACTAATTCAATATTGTAGTGCTTGTTAATGAAACAATACAGTCTGTAAACAACTTAATTATACTTACTTACTTGAATCGGCAACAGCCATTGCTCTTTAGCAATGCCTTTGCATTGCGAGAAGTCGAGAGCTCGATCCTAGCGAACCTTCACCTAACATTAAACTTAGTTGAAGGGATTAATAAAATACTGTTAATTTATTATACGCATTATTTACATACATAGGTCATACATAAATAAACGTACATAGTCTCATGCGGCTCAAGTGTATTACACATTTTGCTAAGTATGATTTTAGCTCTCACCTCACATAATATCTAGCAACGAAGAGCAAGATGCTTTTTAATTGTAAGTGTGTAGCAATGTAAGGTGGCGAATAATTTAGCAACACAAGTGAGTCACTAAATTATAAAATTGTATAAGTATAAGTATAATTGTCTATCTAAATTCTGTAGTGCCTCAGGCATGTTTACTGACGCCTGTGTGCACGATTTTTATTTAGTTGTAAGGATGCGTACTTACTCGTTTATTATGAGATTAAATAAATGCCGGAATTCAATAATAAAATAATTATATGATGATATTGGTATATATAACAGAGTTGACATGATTTGGATAAAAAACTTAACATTTAACAATAATAAAATATAACTGAAATACTAACAATAGATTAAGCTTTCACTGTATCACTAACAATTTATGGGACAAGAACCTGAAATAAATTATTGCTATTATTTAAAATAAATATAAGAGTTGAGGTAGTATCTACCCCAGCGGCAACTAGAGTCGACATGAATTGTCACGTCTATGTATGATCTCTCAAGAACTCGATAGCGAGAATTAGGTGGAACTCGATTATGTAAATACGCTTAAGTACGATATAGAAAGCCTGTACTCTTACGCGTGTTACATAAGAAAACTAGTAGAGTTGTCACCTCTAATACGTATTACTTCAATGCTCATAAACCGACGTTAAAGCGGCAGTAGTTTGATAGATAAAGCTTGTACACGCGATTGAGAGGCCCTAGGTTCTATTCCCAACTACAGCTCTACCGACGTCAACAGACTGCTCACACAAGCTGAGCTAGTTAGAGAGAGAGATTGAGAGTGAGATTTTTTCTAGCGAGCTCATATAATATGTAAATACTAATTATTTGTAATCCAAATTGCTAGTAATCTTTCTAAATAATATCATTTTTATGTTGCCCTGGTGCAAACAAGGTTGTTCCACCTGATGCCCAATGATTACCACCAGAGGTAATAAGCTCGCGTGTTGCTGATTTTTTAAATAAGTATAAGTGGCAAAGATCACGTAAATATCCTACTAACAAGACCTCATCTTCTTAAGAACCCTGGACGCCTGGGTGTCGCCTAGGAGCCGTCGCCCGCAGATTTTTCTTGTATGCATTGGGCACTGCTTGGTAGGACGCTGATGCAGTTTTAGTTTCAGCGACCCGCCCACCATACAAAGCAGCGAGTTGGCACACCGTGGTAGGTTTAGTCGGTAGTCGTTCCGTCTTTTCCCGGGTGAGCCCGACATAACCTCTCCTTTCCAATTTTCCGCGAAGAGGTATGCATCAAAGCATTACCTCAAGTCAAAAAAAAGGTTAAGTTTGTAATAGTCCTTTTTCTGGATGAATAGTCTTTTCTGTTTTCCTTGACAACATGAATGTGACATTTTATGATAATCGATCGAGTAGTTAAGACGTCAAAGTCTAACAAAAAAACAAACTCACATTTGCATTCATAATATAAGTTTGGAAGTTAGGGTACAACAAAGCTAGTAAACTGCTTATGGCTCGCCTTGTGGTAAGCAGTCGCCATAATCTAAGTCATAGTCAAAGTCAAAAATAATTTATTCACTTAGGTCACAAAGTAACACTTATGAACGTCAAAGGGATTAGTTATTTTTTTTTACATTTACTGAATTTACATTTATGTTAGTTGCAAGGTTCAGGCAAAAGGTTGAGCCTATGAGAAGATACCTGCAAGAAACTCAAGGCCACACTTTTAAATCGCCATCAACTTATAATTTGAGTATTTTACAACTCATTTATGTACTAGGTGTTGCACTCATTAAGTCAAATCCGGTTAGACCAGAAGAGCCGATCCCAAGTGACTTGGGAATAATAAAGGCTAGGGAGAAGAGTTGCCTACTTCTTGACCAATGTTCTGTTAAGCAACACATTTGAATGCCATGTCATCTTTAAAAAATAAATCTAATTCTAACTCCTTGCCGAATAGACCCTGAATATTCTGGTGAATAAGTCTAATACTATGTGTCTGCCTATCCTTTGTCTCATCTAATAGTTTAAACTAATAGAAGTATCAATATAGGAATTTGTAGTAATATTACTGCTATACTCTATAATCTTCACTACCATACTGGTACCTGTGTCTCTAAATAATAATATATTATATGCTAATAACTTAGCAAGTAATTTTTTTATAGATATATGAAATATACATTGTACCTATCTTTAATCAGTAAAAATCTACTAATAAACTTATTAGTGTAAAAGAATGTACCTACTATAATTTTTATAACATTCAGGTACTATTATGAAATAATAAATTCAGATTTTGAATATATCTATTCTGTTCCTGTGCTAATGAATAGGGATAAGGTAAAGCGCAAAGAATAAAGTTACACCCTACTTTACTATGTAATGATTCCTTTACCTCAGTTAAATGTAAAGCCTCTTTTTTTGTGACAGATAAGCTGTCACCATATAGAATTACTATGGTTGATTCAGAATTTAAAGTTGTCATTTTTAGCTTATCAGTTAAAGTATTTAACCTAGCCCCGGGGGAAACGAGGGGCGGCGTGCGTGTTCCCACGCGCGCCTCTGAATCGTGTGTCCGTCCCTCCCGCAGGGGGATAGTAGGGATAAAATTAGTGGTGCCCAATGGGCAGGTCTATTTGTGTAGTGGCCTGCCGTTTCATACGGCGAGCCGAAACCTCTGCAGGGTCGCGATTGCATGTGAAAGCGATTCGCGCGATCCCGCCAATAGCGGTTATGTCGAGGAACACCGAGGTAGGTTAAGTCGGTATTACTGGGATGTCGCTCACCATCTTTCCCCGGTGAGACCGACATAACGCATCAAAGCATTCCCAAAAGTTAAAAAAAAGAGCCCCAGGTGAACAATTATATTTATGAGTCTACTAAAACCTTCACCGATTTGGTCAGAAAACATGATTAAATTTTTATTATTGGTATTCTTAACCAAATAAGACACAGACATATCTTCATGATAGGAGGAGGAGGTGGGACATCTGTTAACTGACTTCAAATCACAAACAGCTGACAGGTTGTTATTAGGTAAGCACTTACCGCATATAGTATCATGAGATTAGTGCATTCAACCAAACAAACAAACACTTCAGCTTTATAATATTAGTGATAGTTAGCGAGAGAACACGTTACATGTCCTCCCTACCAATTCTGGCAATTTCATCATATTTCAGAATGTATTCAGAAGTTTCTTTTTGATGTTCCAAGCTGATCCTGGTTAAACGATTTTGCAAACTAATTATTTGATTATTTAATTCAGGTGTATATGCTTCATACTGTAAATGTAAATCTACAATCGCATGCAATATCAAGGGGTAATTCTCTAGGAGACAGAAATCAAAGTGAAGACAAAATAGCTGCACGAGTGCCCACAGCTTTTACTTATCAAGCGAAACGTAATAACGGTGATACTACAAAAGTAGATATACCGTAACTGCCTGTAATGAGATACGGATGCTAACTCTCTCACAGGCAACCAGGATAAAAGGCTCGGTTGCCTATAAGACGGTTTCCCAGGCAAGCCGACTTATTAATACCTGTCATCTCCGGACTTTTAAAACATATATATCTGCACCATGTTTGTATGTTGCAATTTAAGTAGTTACACCTTCACAAAGGACATTACACTCGTACAGTATGCGTAGCGTGTCTATACTCTAATTAGAGGCATTTGAGCGGCTCATTAGCTTGCTCTATACCGCTCGTTATAACATGTACGCGACGGAGAAAGTGCACCTTGAATATGTTATGCCGTAGCCATTTACATAGCTATGGATTTCTAAGCCACTGCAGTAAAACAGTGAATCCTAAGTAATATTATATACGCGAATGTTAGTTTATCTGTTACGCTTTTACGCTTTAACTACTCGACCAATGACCGTTAAATTTCACATACACGTTAACACGGGTACAGGAAATAATCAGGCAAAAAGATCTTTTATCCTAAAAAAGGCTACTGTTTCCGAAGGATGGTTAGTACAATAATATGAGCTTATAATGTTATTATTTTGGAGGTATATGATACATGATAAAGCTGACACTGAACTCAAAGCAATTTTAAGTATTATTTATGTTTACACTCATTAGAAACAAATAAGTTATTGTATTAACCATCTAATAAGCATGTTGTGTTCTATCACAGGGTGGACAAAGGCAAGATTTCTTTTCTTTGTTTTGAATTTTTTTGTTTATTCTTCGGTCACTTCCCGCTTTATGAGCATCGAATTCATATGTGTTATGTATCGATCCCCACACGGGACAAAAAATTGTGTCATACATAAATAGTTGGTCTGAATCTGCGTGTTCCTTGTGTCTGTTGTTTGAATGTTTGTAAAGTCCTCCGCGACACAGGATTTAAACCTATTATAGTGCAAATGACGACCTTTAAAAATATAAAAACAAGAGAAGAGTCGTTGCGATTCCCGCTTATCCTCTCCCTCGACCATTGTACTGCCGACGTCTACGCATTCCTTTTATTTTTACGTGTGCAAATGCACGTGAACCTTTTACTAGCACAAGCATTTCAGCTTAGCTAGAGGGACAAATTAATCGTTTGTAACACGCATGTGAGTGCATGCACTTTAAATCATTTAGTCTAAGCCAAGCGCTTACTGAAAAAACACGTTTTAGTGCAAAAATTTTATGTTTAAAATATTTTTTTAAATACTGCTTAGTAAGCGTAAACAAAATAACATATTCTTGTAGTATTAGTTGAATAGGATTTTCCAAACTAACTCGTTTTTTTAGTTGAATTATATGCGGGTTTTTCTGACAAGACATTCTCATAAGGAGTCTGAAACTGTGCCTTTATTACCTTAGACCTAAAACCGTATTTGGCTAAATAAGGGTGTAATACACTCCTACCCAACCCATTTTTGATATAGGAATGATATAAGCTGCATCATCCGCCCAAAATCGCTGCATTTGTTTACATAGCTTCTGGTATAGCTATGAAATGTCGATTCTCTGCTGTGATATTGTTCTTATCCTTGTACATTTAATTTAAATGGATGTTGCAACAGTAAATATATCTCAACAAAAGCTTTGTTTCCCAGAACACTACAACTTATATCCAAAGGAAAGCAAATATAGTAAATATAATAAAATATACTACTGGAACTAGTTTTATTTGTGTTTTGTATATTTTATTAAAGGAACTGCTTTGTCGGATTTAATTAAATCCTTATAGTTCTAGTATTTCAAGTGTATTATTTTTATGAATGTAGCTTAACTGTCACTAAGCCAATTTTAATAATTGATATCTTCTCTCTTAGCCTTTATTATTCCCAAGTCACTTGGGGTCGGCTTTTCTGGTCTAACCGGATTTGACTGGATATCAGTTATTACACGGAGCGTCTGCCACCTGACCTCCGCAACCCGAAGGCTAACGATACCCTAAGGCTAGACCAGTATCAGGATATTAGAGGGACTTTCCCAATAACGACTGCTATAGATGTTCATGGCAGCCGGGACCGACGGCTTAACGTGCTCCCCGAGGCACGGAGCAGGCGATAATTGTCAATCAATACGCACATAATATCGACAAGTCATATAACTTCCGAAAGTCAGAGGTGCGCGACGTGGGTTCGAACCCGAGACCCTCCGCATTGCAGTCTGTTGGTCTCCCCACTGAGCTATCGCTGCTCAATTACTACTGATAGTTAGATAGACATAAATATCGCGGGAGCTAGTCACACAGTGCAATAACGAATTATATCAATAATTGTAAAGAAACTTCTCGCGAAACAGGGCTAATCTATACTGCGAGAATAGGCATAAAAAGTATTAATTTAAAAAGCTGATCAAACGGTTCGGTAATCTTTAAACTAGAGACTGACGGCCGTACTCCATCAAAAGGATTACTTGGACATTTAGAGAACGTTCAAAGACTTTACTCTCTACTCTAGTGAGATGTAAACAGAATTATAATATGATCCCAGATGCGCCCTCGCTTGAGACGCGACAAATTGCTGGTAATATGAGATGAATTTATACCCTACGTGTATATCATATTGATGATACTGCAGCGTAATATGTACTTGTATGCGAATATAACAACTTAAATATGACACTGTGCGTATCCCTACCTAATATTATAAATGCGAATGTGAGTTTGTTACGTATTCACAACTTAACCAACTCGACCGACCATCATAAAATTTCTCATACACGTTGTCAGGGGTTCAAAAAAGAACATACCTAGTATAAAATTTACAAAATCTAGATTACCGCGAGCGAGGCCGCGGACAGAATCTAGTATTATAATACTTTTGGAAAAGTATACTAATATAAAGTATTCTTAGGTCTTACGTTTACGCCAATGTTGAAAAACAAAACATTGTTCCTGGCATCAAACATCGGAGCGCGGCACGCAAGGCACACAGCCTGCTCGGGAATCCTCTCTTTGTATTGGAAGAGCATCGACGTACTCCGTTTATAGTTTTACTAGCTATTTCCGCTATTTACTCTTGTTCTGGGTATAAGCAACTCCATGTTTTTTGCTGTAGACATCTCTGACAACTAGTTAAGGTGTGAAAACGTAACAAACAAACAAACTCATTTTCGCATTTATTATATCAGTTTAAATTATGCAAAACTTTACACTTAGGAAAGGCAGTAATTACTACTTACTCCCGTGAAGCAGAACTTATATTTTCACGAAAGACAAAATGCTCACATCAAACATCGCCAAGGACATGAGTATAAAGGTTACAAGTCATATCAAATACATGGGCAAATTATCTCTAACATAGAAGATAACTAGAACATCTGATACGATAAATATATAAAAAATCCTCTCATCCACATCATTACGGCGTGATATTCCGCAAGGCGAAGCGAAACGCGAGCGCGTCCCAAGAGTACCAGCAGTCAATATTAATTGAGCCCCGCGGCGCGGCCATATTTCATTATTTACAGCGAACCCCTGAGATTGCCACCAGATATAGGAAATAGTTTTTAAAGATTTCCCAGAGCGCACTAGTTTGAGAGTTTCTGCTTTGCAAATGCATTTGTCGAGATAGAACTATGGATTCTAGATAATTTTTCTGCGTATTTATATAACAGTTTATCATTTTATAGCATAAATTAATTATCAGTTATATCAATAACCCTTTAAAGGCGTTAAATTATATTAATAATTATAATAATATTCTATCACATATGTACACACAACACCATCTAGCCCAAACTAAGCAAAGCTTGTACTATGGGTACTAGACAATGGATAAACATACATATCTCTAATAAACCGTTTACGTATTTATTACATTCAATCAATTCCAGAATGATGAGAATCAAGCATAATATTCTATGAAAATAGCATCTTATGGACCCAGATACTAAGTTAATACTTATATAATATTGTCTTCTGTTTACGCGAATATTATTCATTGAAATTAAACTACTATATACGGATTTTATCGCGTTATTAATTTGACACTTTATTACATAATTTTGAAAACTGTTACACTACTACTATTATTAAACTTTACAAATTTTTAAGCTAATTGTATTATTATTAAACTATTGAAACTATTTAGATTTAATTTAATTTATAATAAAGTGTCAAATAAATAACGCGATAAAATCCGTATATAGTAGTTTAATTTCAATTAATACTTATAGTTTTCGCATAATTTTTTTTTTGTTAAGTTATATATTGTTTAGACAGGTGGAGCACAACACTATCGCTGTTCAAATTGTAAATTTCACTCGAGTCTAATACGTCAAACAAAGAAAATATATCGCTACATGAGGTCAATTGCTGCGCTAAGTAGATTTTACAGAGTTGCTAAAGAAGAGACTGTACTGTCAGCAGTGTAGTTTTTGTCGGTAGTCCATGGTTTGCATTGGAAATTGGCTAGTAAGTGCTGTACCGGACGGGCGAACTCGGGGCTGAGGTTACTATGGCGATGGTTACGATAACAGCCGTCAAGTCGCTGACGTCCTATACACGCCACACGGTGTGTGGACTGTACTATAGCGGTTACTGGTCTCGGAGTGGAGGCGCTGAAAGGCGTGTCATACGACGTGCGGGTCGGGACTTCGATAAATAATACACATGCTTCACTGTTCAGTTGTCTTGAGGTTTCTGGCTGGCTCCATTCGGTTCTTGAGGCTTGAAGATAAGGTTTCTTGAGCACCTAATATCGATCGATACGGTGTCGCTTAGGTACCCCAGATCTTTACTGTAACGAGAGCCGGCCAGAAACCACTGTTCAACAATTTTATTTTATTTATAAAAATTACACATTTCTGCTTATAACTATGGAACTATGCTAGCTAGCGCGATGGTACAACCAGTGCCGCGTAGGGCACGAAAAGACCTAGCTAGTGCTATAATGTTCATCTTTCGGAAGTTAGGTCTAGGTATAGATAACTTAGGTTTCATGCTAAAAATCTAAGTTGCGGTTATATCTACAAAGAGAAAAAGTTTAATAACTTTATAACTATGATATATAGGAATATAATGCCTTCAACATCCTATAGCGCCTTTCTTAGCACACAAATAAAACACAATAGGTGAAACGTTTTATTAAAGGCTTATGACCTAGGAACCCTGATATACCTAACTTGAGGTAAAAAATGTACATTTTATCAGTAATGTTTACATATTCACAAAATATTTCTATAAACTATAGGAGAAACATAATATTACGTTATTTACACTATTTAACTATATTAATTAGGTCTATATGTGACCTAATTCGACACTATTTCCGAACTATAAACTTTATTGATACAGTATACTTAAATAACACGTATGGAATTTATAATCATAATATGAATCTTAAGTTACTGTTGACGTTGTCGCGAACAAGTGCAATAGAATGACTAACGGTCGATAAATATCGAGCACATCGATTTGCTGCTGCACTGCTGGACAACGACAATTAGCCAATAGGACCTCAAACCATAGCTGATGGAATGAGGGTTAAAATACACCTCATTTACCCTTCGAGGAGATGGGCGTGAGACTATGATGTTTCTTTTTATATGCTTTCTTCAAGGTACAAAATCCTCAGTGACCGAATCCGAGTCCCACTTGACCGATGTTATTTGGTTCCAACGTAAATTTTCTTTTATTTTAAATATTTACTATGCTCGCATATATAGATATAGTTAAAAAAATACAACATACATTAATACATAATGTTTTTTTACAGCGTCGTACTTAAATATTTTTTACAAATGTCTATACACTTACCGAATCTCTTATAAAATTGAATATCAACAAAATTGCGATCAAATCTACCCAGAACCAAACATCTGGCAAAGCCACATACACGCCATATTTTCAGATGCTCACTACTAAATATAAAACTAGTGCATCGTACAAAACAAGTAATATGCAACAAGTTTGTGCCAACTTTACTACTACAGACACTTCATTAGAAAACAAACCTTACAACATTGTTAATAAGGTCGAAATCGACTGCATAATAAAGTTTGTTTTCCGTTAATGGGCGTAGTTGGACTCGCAGATGCATGCGAGGATTAAGCACGCTATAATATTTCAGAGTTTAGTCCCAGTAAAATCCAGACTAGTTTTTATTTTGTTTATTAAACTGACTCTTCCAACCAGAGAAACATGTGGGCACGAGAGCAGCTACAAACCTGAAACCTCAGGTTCGATTCTGTTTCCGGCAGTATTGTCTCACTATGGAACAGTAATAATAATATCCTCCAGACCGAATTACGGTCAGGCCGACCAATCTTAACGAAGACTGGCCATCTGCGCAGGAGATATTATAATGCACAAGTGTGTGCGCAAACACAAGTGCACTCTCTTTCTTCTTTAACTCTCTTAATCCGATGGGACAGCAATCCCACACGTCCAGAGAGAGATAGGGTGCAGAACCAACAGCTTTACGTGCTTGCCGAGGTACGGCGTTCTCTAACAGCGAGCTGGTATTGAGATTTCTTAACAGAAAACCCAATAAATTTTGTTGGGCTGACCCGGGCTTCGAACCCGAGACCTCATGCACAGCAGTCGCATTCACTACCGCTGCGCCACGGAGGCAGTACATAAGCAACGTCAAAATCACTGCTAGAAAATATGGACTAAACCAATCTGTCTTATCATTTAAGTATAAACCGGTGTAATGCTAAGCTTACTCAAATGAATAAGCCTGGTATTACAATAAAGGCAATAGGTACATACCTTTTGCCTTTTGATGAAAACAAGCTAGCGGCACATCTAATAGAAAATGCCTAGTCATTGCAGAAGTAAACACAAAGCAACGTAGTCAGTCCAACATCTAACGTAAAGGAATGTGAACGAGGACGACTATAATACAGAATGCTGGTAATAATCTATTCGGGAATCTCTATTATAATACGAATATTTGGAAATCTTATGAACTCGAAATCGAGTGCGTATCGATTCGTTACTAATTACTATAATTCGAATCATAAAGGACTGTTTTTTTAAATTAATTGAACCTGGATTTTGATCTCGTGCCTATAGGAATTGCGGTATTGATATTCTAATTTTACAGTTACTAAGTCATCGAATATTCTTTTGATTTAAAAGATCGGATTGAACCCTTCGTTTGATATGTGACTTATCTATATTTATGCATAAACTTACATACAATACGAAGTTCATTTATAGAAAACCCATTTTTAAAATAATTAAATGATGGATATAGTGACAAGAATAGAAAAGGGTATGTTAAGCTGGTTTGGGCATGTAGAAAGAATGGACGAGGAAAGACTGGCTAAGAAAGTTTATAAGGCTAGTGTGAATGGAACAGTCGCAAGAGGAAAACCTAGGCGAACGTTCTTGATCAGATCGGAGGCGTTCTGGACAAAGGCCAGGTTAAGAGCACCTTGAACCGACGGGCGTGTATGAGGAATGTGATGAAAGTGAATGAAGCCAGTGAAGAGTGTCAGCAAATGGAAATCCGTAGTCTCTGCCTACCCCTCTGGGAAACAGACGTGAATCTATGTATGTATGTAAATGACTGCTGATTGTTAAGCTTCATACAAAGCAGTACATTATTGATAATTAAGTAACAAATACTCAAACATATTCAGTAATATTCGAAAAACAATTTAATGTACCTATGTAGATACTTGTGCATGAAGAATCGTAGAAAAATGGATGTAGTTAAATAAAATTTCACATAGTGCGCTTCTGATGAACACAAGACTGATGGAATGGTTTTATTAGTAATTTAAACCTGTACGCGGCCCAAAGTTAAATTAAGAAAATAGTAATAACTCATGTTCAAGGTTTTTCAATGTAGTACGATCAAAATCCTAACTAACATTATAAATGCGTATGTGAGTTTGTTTGTTTCGCTTTCACATGTTAACTACTCGGCCGGTCATCATGAAATTTCGCATACACTTTGTCAGGCGAAACAAAAAGGACACAGGGTAGGTTTGTTGGCTAAAAGGTATTTTATCCAGCAAACCTAACCTATATTTACGCGAGCGATGCCTCGGGCAAAATCTTATTGGATATAAAAATCATTGCAAAAAGTAAGTAACGTCGTGCCTCTGTTACTAAAATATGTTATTGTGGCGTCGAGGTATAACAGGCGGGCGCATAATGGCGCACGCTGCGTTGCAGTTGCTTCACAGAATTTATGAGACAGTTAATTTTAATTCTGATGAACACTATTATGCTCCGTCTTTAATAAAATACAGCCATAACACTAATTTAAAAACATATTAACATGTTTACGTAATAACTATCGCAAATGCATTTCTTTTTCAATTATTTATTTCTTTGACCGTGGTAATTAGATCTACTAAAAGGTTTAGTAAACTCGACTAACGTAATGCACGGATGGCGTAGAGTTTTAAGTAACTGCGACTTCGAATCCCACACGGGACAAAAATTTTATCGATCCACAAATGGTTGTTCTGAGTCTGGATGTTCTTTGTGTCAGTTGTTTGAATATTCGTAAAGACTCCATGACACAAGAAATATTCGTACTCCGGGGGTAGTCATATAACAAATGTTTAACGGCGACTCTCTTAATCCTATTGCATAAACAACATTAGACACAAAAAAAACAGTGAAACGTATAGTTTTACTGAGTTTTTTTGAATATTATACCAATATAATATTTAAAAAAACTCAGTAAAGCTATACGTTTTTATTTGTATAAGTACCTATGTATGTATGTATCATATGTGGGGGCCAGTCAGTGCAGACCGGCGACACTTCGACCCAGTGGGATCTTTTGTGTCGACACTCTCCCAATAACGACTGCCATAGATGTTCATGGCAGCCGGGACCGACGGCTTAACGTGCTCTCCGAGGCACGGAGTAGGCGATAATTGTCAATCAATACGCACATAATTTCGAAAAGTCATATTACTTCCGAAAGTTAGAGGTGCGCGACGTGGGCTCGAACCCGAGACCCTCTGCATTGCAGTCTGTTGGTCTCCCCACTGAGCTATCGCTGCTCTATAAGTACCTATACTAATATAAATAAAAATAATAATAAAACAAAATGTAGTTAAGAACTATAAATATTATTATTATAATTTCATTCACTGGGATATTATTACATAATGTATTTATATATCACTGATTCGAATTCCGTCTTACAATGTATCCTTTAGAAGTTTAGTCTATTGTCGGCCTCGATGGCGTAGTGGTCAGTTTAACCGACTGCCACGCCTGAAGTCACGTGTGCGGGAATCGATCCCGCACAAGTCAAACATATTTTGTGTGCATGAATATGGACGTTTGTCTTGGTCTGGGTGTTTCTATGCGTAATATGTATGCATTTACAAAAAAAAGTATATGTATATGTATGTTTATCCATTGTCTAATACCCATAGTACAAGCTTTGCTTAGTTTAGGCTAGATGGTGTTATGTGTATGTGATAGAATAATATACAACATATAATATTATACAATACTAGCTGTCCCGACAGACGTAGTTTTGCACAAACGGAGAAAAAAATAAAAAAAACCAAATCCAAACCGTTCTCGAATCCACTTGAACACACACAAAATATTCATCAAAATCGGTCCAGCCGTTTAGGAGGAGTTTAACTACAAACACACGCACAGAAGATTTATATACAGATTGTTCCAGAAGATGTGAATCACATTGTAACGAGAAATTCCTTAGGTGAGGACCTTTACAATTTGAAATTTGAATCTCCCATTACAATTTCGTTCACATCTTCTGGGACATTCTGTATATAAAGATTATTATTGTTTGTGGTAACGTCTTGGAAAGATTCAAGTTATTTGTAAGTGTTCTTAGCCAGCATTAAGATCACACACTCAGACTGGCTAAATACAAAAATGTTTAACAACATTCATACTGCCCAGATAGCATAGCAATTTAAGTGGTCGCCTAGCCATTGCCACTGCGCCGAGTGTTGTGGGTTCAATTACCATACGAGACAATTTAATATTGAGTCAAAAATATTGTAGATCCACAAATAGTTGTTCCGCGTCTGGATGTTCTCTGTGTCCGTGTTCTTTGTTTGAATGTTTATAAATTTACCTACGATACAGGGTATTATAATATTAGTGTTAAAGGTGTCTTTAAAAAAAGTCTTTCTATCACAACACTCGTTACAATCGTAACAACATGATGACCATTTTACCCTAGCGCGTCAACGATACATCCATCAAAAAGTTATATTATTATGTTTCTCTAATTATAGTTCGCTTTAACGGCGAAGGAAACATCCTGAGGCAACCCGCATGTCTGAGCGTTGTCCCTAATGATCTAAAAGATATGTGAAGACTGTCAACTCGCACTGGGCCACAGTGGTGGACTATGGCGTAAGGCTTCTCACACTAAGAAGAAGCCCGTGCCCAGCAATGAGACAGTCTCTATACAAGGCTGATTTTATTTTCATTGCAGACAAGGCAACCAGATGGTTAATACCGGTTAATTTTATATGTAGGCTTTTTTCACGAGGATAGTTTATGGTTCACGAATCAAAGAATAGTTCTATGATTCGTGAACAAGTTCGTGAAGCAGTGAGACAGTTTGATACAGGGCTGATAATATTATATTTATATGCCTTCGTGACGCAGCGGTAGTAAATGCGACTACTGTGCATGAGGTCTCGGTTTCGAATCCCGGGTCGGGCCAACAAATAGTTATTGGGCTTTTCAGTTAAGAAATCTCAATAGCAGCCCGGAGTTAGGAGGTTGGCGGTGTAAGACACCCCCGTGCCTCGGAAAGCACGTAAAGCCGTTGGTCCTGCGTCTGATCTCTCTCCGGTCGTGTCGGATCACCGTCCCATCGGATCATGGGAGTTAGGGAACAGAGAGTGCATTTGTGTTTGCGCACACACATGTGCACTATTGCATACATATACACATGTATATAATATCTCCTGCCTAATTGGCCAGTCTCTGTTAAAACTGGCCGCCGTGGCCGAAATTCGGTCTGGAGGATATTCTTATTAATTATATAGCACCCACAACCATGTGACCATTTAAATCACTACGCCATCCGCGCAGTATTTATAGAATAAAAATACAGTTGCACAAACACAGTGAAGTCACCACTTTTAAAAGTTATTGCAGTTTTAAATTTAACACGTCGCAGTCACCACCCGCCACAAATGTCAGCAGAACATTTCTAATAAACATTCTTTGTGAACCGGTTTACAACGTTACAAATATTATATTTTTCAGAACAGTATGGGTGAAATATGTAGGTACTACCGTGTAAAACAGCATTTTTGTTGACACATTTCACTGTTCTGTGGGAACAATGAAATTTGGAGCTGAAAAAGAAATCCGATTATTCGATAACAGTATAACAGCCTATTCGATTGCTCGTCAATTCGTTGTGATCAAATCATATTCGCTTTAATTTATGTTGCGTCAAATGTCAAACCTTTCGTACGTATCTGTTGGTATGAGCATGACTAAAAACTTATTTTAAAAAATCAATCAATGTCAAGGTTTAATGCATTCGTATATTCTTCAAAGTTTCATACATTTAAGAAAATTCAAAGTATGTACCTTCTTGAAGTACATACACCACATGACGGCCATTCTAATGAAGGTACGTCGAGATTAGAATCATATTCAAGTTTTATATTTTTATATAAAGGCACAAATTTCACCTTTCGGCGTAAAACTCTTGAAACTCCGTTGTTACCATTAACAATAGGGACTCAGACGCAAAATGCGAGTTGCTCAATAATTCATATTGTTTTCACAAAAACCATTAAAAGCCCCTTGTTTTTCAGTACTGAGCATTTTCTTAAGCTGTTGCGGTCAATAAAAATATGAGAGGCGGTCCACTACGTGACACGAATTAAATGTAGAACGGAACGGCCATTAGACGAGCGGGTTATTAAAAAGAAATAAATATTGGTGTTATATACACTTATATTATATACATATCCTTTTTCTACATGTGTGTATGTCACTAAACTTCTAAACGGCTGGACCAATATTGATGAAATTTTTTTGTGATATTTGCGGTAGGTAACTTTGCGATTGGGTTGTAAACCAACGGACGGATAAGACATCGTCTCTCTCAGGTGCTCTAGTTATTAATATAATTATATTTTACAAAAAATAATATTTGCAAAGAGTCAGCATGTGACTACGATCAAAGCAATAAAGGCGAAAATTTAAACGAATAAAAGTAAACATCATGAATGATCGTAATAACGCTAGTTATCTATACTAATATCTTATAGAGGAAAGATTTGATTTTTTGTTTGTTTGTAAGGGTTTAACTCAAAAACTACTCAACCGATTTTCAAAAATTCTTTCACTGTTAGGAATCTAACCTAAGTATCTACTTAAGTACTTAAGTATCTACTGTTACTAACATAACCTAATCTAACCTACTTTTACGCGAGGGAAGCCGCGGGCAAAAGCTTGTATTAAAAAAGCTTTACAACATTCCGATAGAGGTAAATTATTAGGAATGCATCAAAACGGATTACAAGGTCCTAGGTCACACATCCTGTATTCTGGTTATAGCTTTTCTTTTTTTTATAATCTATCATCATCATCATCATCATCTCAGCCGATAGACGTCCACTGCTGGACATAGGCCGCCCCCAAGGTTTTCCACACCGACCGCTCTTGGGCCACCCAATAAAATCCAATCCTCAGTTTTATAATCTATACTAATATTATAAAACTGAAGAGTTTGTTTCTTTGTTTGTTTGGTTGAACGCGCTAATCTCAGGAACTACTGGTTCGAATTGAAAATTCTTTTAGTCTTGGATATTTCATTTATCGAGGAAGGCTAGTTATATCCTAAATAACATCACGCTACGACCAATAGGAGCGGAGCATCAATGAAAAATGTTGCACAAACGGGGCAAATTCTCTTATGTGAAGCTGACGAAGTTGCGCGGGTCAGCTAGTTCAAATACATTAGGCGCTATTATGTGAAATCTGATATAGTTATGTGGACAACAGCTTAGTCCTTATGAAATTGAGAGAAGGCCCGTGTCCAGTCGTGGTACCGTTTATACAAAGTGCTGATATTATTACTATTATATGTCTGGTGTCAACGATAGCCTAGTGAGAGACCGTTGGACGGTTCTCTATTGTGTTATATGACTTTTCGAAATGATGTGCGTATTGATTGACAATTATCGCCTGCTCCGTGCTTCGGAGAGCACGTTAAGCCGTCGGTTCCGGATGCCATGAACATCTATGGTAGTCGTTATTGGGAGCCACAAAGCCCAAGACACGCACCTCTGACTTTTGGAAGTTATGTGCATATTAAATAGTTAATTGTCACTCGTTATAACGGTGAAGTAAAACATCGTGAGGAAACCTGCATGTCTGAGAGTTCTGTATGATGTTCTCTAATATTTGTGAAGTCTGCCAACCCACACTGGGTCAGCGTGGTAGACTATGGCCTAACCCTTCTCACACAGGAAATGGGCTCGTGCCTAGCAGTGAGCGGGACAGTTAATACAGGGCTGATAGTATTATATATCTTGTATCGAAACAACAAAAGCTTTAATATAGTAAATCTCATATTTTGTTGCCACAAAAGGGTCTGTCCATTAGGCACGAGGATTCGGTATTATATAATATTTCATTTTATACCAATTCGTTCCAAAACGTGTTACCAACTGTAACCACTAATCGCAATTAAAATATACAGTATTTGTGTATGAAAATTATTCGTTTTGACATAATTATATTTACAAGGGAGTGTCCTTTGTGATAGATCACGATTTACAGCTTAGAAAAATAATAATAAGATGTCAATAACAAAACTGGACTTATTATCCATCTTAAATAATCTCAATTTGCAAGTCAAGGTTTTCCCGCGTTAACCAAGCACAGATCATATATCTATACTCATTACTAATGTTGCCAGTATAACAATATACCTATTGGTATTATATAATAATATACACAGAGACTGATTATTATAAGTTAGTACAATTACGTCGGAAAGCACGTTAAACAGTGGTACCGGCTGTCATGAACATCTATGGCCGTCGTTCAAATATCCTGACGACTGATCTAACCATATAATGATGTTATCTTTCTGGGTTACGAAGATCAGATGGCAGTCGCTCCGTGTAAAAACTGATATTCAGCTAAATCTCGTTAGACCAGAAAAAAGCGGACTCTGGCATAAGCTGGGATTAATAATCGGTAAGAAGAAGAAGAATTATTTAAAGAAAGCTTACATTTGTGACGGAAAACGTTATTGTAAAACGAAATCAAATACTTGAGAACGTACATCTCGTGTTTCTCTTTAACTATCAGAGTAATCGCAGGGTGTAAAAAAGAAAATAATAAGTTTTGTCAATCATTTGCCTAGGTGACATATCGGTAACAAATACGGCTGTTGGATCTACAGGGTCACGATGCGGGCTAAAAGTTACCTCCGTAGCCTATGGACGCCTGCAACACCAGAGGCATCACTTGCGCGTTGCCGACCCTTTAGGAAAGGTAGTGGGAAGGAGAAGGAGCGGGAATGGGGAAAGAGGGTGATTGTGCCCCCGGCACTCTCACTCATCGAACGAAATACAACAGTAGAAATACTGCTATTTCACGTCGATATTCTGTGAGAGGGTAGTCCTTCCGTGGCCGATTCATGCTGAAATCAGCGAGGCTCTACTACTCAAAAATACGTGGGACCTAAAACAAAACGTATACACCTTTATTCACCCTTTCGGAAATACAGGGTGAAACTATGTGTGTTTGTAGCGTATACGTTCCTATAACATGCATCCAATTGCGATTAAACTTTGGTTGATGAACAAGCCCGCGAAAGCTTTCGACAATATAACAGTGAATTAAAAATGAATTAAAGAACTATTTAACATACCTATGCTATGCTTTAACTTGTAGCATATAGATATTATATACACTAGCTGACCCGGAAAACGTTGTTCTGCCACATAAATTCATTCTATAGGGACATCCTTCAATCAATCAATCAATCATTCACCTAGTGGTATGAAATATACTTTACGACCTATTCTCATACCTACTAAATATACATCAAAAAAATCATAAAATCGGTCGAGCCGTTTCGGAGGAGTGCGAGCCATACGAAAAATATTGATGAAATAGTTTGTATTGAAACCACAACGTTACCCACTGCATATTATATATAGCAGCAGGCGCTGTGGTAGTCTTGGATTGGATTTCCGGGTCAAGCAAATTATTATTGGGTTTTCTGTACTTTGAAGTGAAAACTTATTTAGGCGCGTTGAGCACTTTTTGGGTGAACAAAAATCATGGAACTCGCGTCATCGTCACCGAACGCATTCAAAATTCACAAAATAATAATCTAATAACTCGACGATACAATTCACAAGTTACTTAGTTTTTACTTCTATCGGCAGTTGCCAAAGACTGCCCCGCATGTTTTTTTAATTACTATTGTATCGGCAAGCAAGCATACGGCCCGCCTGATGGTAAGCGGCTACCGCAGCCTATGAACGCTCGCAATATCAAAGGCGTCACTCACACGTTGCCGACCCAGAGACATTTGTTCTTAAGTCTCATATGAACAAACATTTCTCTAGCTACGCTTTTCGCTTCAAACCGAAACATAGTAGTGCACAATTTGCACACTACTACTTGGTGGTAGAATATGTCGCACTGTGGTAGTACCCAGCTAGACGGCTCTTGCAATAAGAGACCTACCACCGGTAATCTAGAAATACTCAGCAGACACTCCGGTAGACTCGACTAGACAGTATTATGTAGAAGATAGCCATAGCTGGCGAAAAGTAGATGTATATAATAATAATTATAATAATAATAATAATAGCCCCCTAAAAACCAACCACACGTCCTGATCGACCACCTGATCACGTGGGGGGCGGACACACGACAATATAAACTTTACTGGCGTGGCTAACGTGGCACTGGTAGGTGAGTAGTTAGGAGTAGGACCCAAGCTAAGGTGGAACAGCGTACGCCGAGAGCTGCGTGGCTAAGAGGGAGCTTAGTCGCTAGTATGCGGACTCTGGAGACCAGGGAATCTTTAGTTTTATTTGCCCTTACCGCGGTGAATGCAGGGCTCTGCCGTGGCTGACCGTTACGTCTCTTGCTTCTCGTGGGAACATGATGAAGAAGTATAACACAAGAAATTATAATCTTAGACCGCTTCCCGGGGTTCGCCGGGCCTCAATTTGTGATGATGATACTACGTCATTATTTTATCTGTGCCTTCTACTCGTCCTTCGTATATGACTAGGAGCACAACTACATCATCCACTACTAGTAAGCTCGATAGTGTTGTGCAAGATGTCAATCCTGACATAGAACTTGCACCCACCTCGGGCTCAACGCGCAGAAGATGGACTTCTGAAATGAACAAATTCATACTGCGCACTTATCTTCAACTAACAGCATTAGACACCGATACAAAAACTTATTTAGAACCTCTACACCTCAAATTTATAGAAAAATATCCCAAGATGCAAGTAAGCCGACAAAGAGTAGGAGATCAACGTAGAGCTATAATCCGGAACAAATTACTACCACAAATAATAATAGATCAAATACGAGACGAAATAAAAGAGGAACTAAATCATTTACAAATAAACTCCCACACTCAAACCATACAAAGTCATCCCAATCAAACACAAGAACGCCCAACCAACCTAATAAATAACGTAAAACATACACGACCCACAATCATAGACAAAGAAAAATCCCAAAACATAACATAACACAAACTCGTATGCGATGGACTAACGAACAAAATGAAGCAATAATGCGGTCATATTATCGAACAACAAACCTGGGCACTAACGAAACTGCATACCGAAAACAGATGTACGACGATTTTATCAACAAATTTCCCTTACTGGGACACCTAAGTGAACAACGTATAGCTGATCAGAGGAGAGCAATAATAAACAATAAATATATTAGCAAAGACCGATTAGATGCTTTAAAACAAGAAATATCTGAAGAGTCAGAACTTAATGGTAATTATCCAAGTAACGAATTTATTGAAGTAAACACCACATCATCACACACCCAACACCACACTGGAGCTAATAGATATAATAACGCTAACATTCAAACACAAACCTCAAACATTAGTTATTTACAAGAGTTACCACAGATTCCAGATGCAGACAGTTTAGAGAGAAACACACATATTGACTGCACCTTCCAGCAGGCATTTCAATTTTACAATCATACTGAACCTACAAATAGAGTCTACATCCCGAAACAAAAACCATCAAAACAACTTGCTAAAATAGTTAATTACATAAATAAAATAACTCTTCCGGAGTACACTAATTCAAACACCGAATTTCAGACACTACAAACTATTATATACTGTGCAGCTTGGACAGCTGCTAAAGTCAATGGAGCGAAAATAGCTCTTCAAAATAACGAGAGCCAGCAACGAACAAAAACTAAATATAAACCAAGCTGGCAAAAAAGACTAGAACGTAAACTAAATGCCCTACGTACTGAAATAGGGCGACTAACACAATTCATAAAGGTCAACAGGAGCAGTAACGTAGTGAAACACGCCAACATAATAATAGAAAAATATAAAACACATACCGTACACGAAGAGCCAAATACACAACCCGTACACACACTAGACACACTCAAACAAAAATTGTCAGTTGTAACAGGACGACTACAAAGATATAAAGCATGTACACTAAGGAAAAAACAAAACACTCAATTCATCCACAACGAAAAACTTTTCTATCGCAACATACGACACGAAACTACCAACAGTTTACACAACAATATAAACGATACGTCGAATTACCCCGCACCAGAAACCATAGAAAATTTTTGGTCGAGAATATGAGCAGATCCTATTCAGCATAACACCCAAGCCAAATGGATACAAACAGAAATTACAAATAGCAACAAACTTATACAACCAATGATGTTCGAGCATATATCACCTCAAATCTTTCAAAAAGTTCTAAGTAATTTACACAACTGGAAATCACCAGGATCAGATTTCATTCATAGTTATTGGTATAAGAAATTTACTTACATTCACAGCTATCTATATAACTACATTAATATTTTCATCCAGGACCCCAACACTATACCATTATATTTAACATCAGGTAAAACATATATGATTTCTAAAGACAGCAATGATCTCTCTGATCCTGCCAAATATAGACCTATCACTTGTTTACAGACTTTATACAAGATAATCACATCCTGCCTATCAGAATTGATATATGAACATATTGATGTCAATAATATTATGGACGAACAACAGAAAGGGTGTCGTAGATTTAGCCAAGGATGCAAAGAACAATTAATTATAGATTCAGTTATCCTTAAACAAGTCCAGAAAACACATTCAGATCTTTTCAGCATGTACATAGACTACAAGAAAGCATATGACTCAGTACCTCATTCATGGCTACTAAAAGTTTTAGACATATACAAAGTACATCCCACAATAATATCGTTTTTAAAAAACATAATGACAAAATGGTCAACTGTGCTTACACTTACTACCACAACAGACATAATAGAAACAAGCCCCATCCAAATACAGAGAGGTATCTTTCAAGGAGATGCGCTAAGTCCGCTATGGTTCTGCCTTGCTCTAAATCCCCTCTCTAACATATTGAATTCAACTGCAATAGGATACCCTTTAAAAAGCACAGAAAGCCATATTAGTACAGAGAAAAATGTATTAAATCATTTGCTTTATATGGATGATATTAAACTTTACACTAATACTGAGAACGAATTATTAAAACTAGCTAATCTAGTGGAAGAATTTACAAATGACATAAATATGCAATTCGGCATAGAAAAATGTAAAATAAATTCAGTTAAAGCCGGGCACAACTATCAACATCAATACACGTTAGATACAGGTGAAAATATTGAATCACTAGACGAGCATGACACTTACAAATATCTAGGGTATAAACAGTTACTACAAATACATCACAAAGACACAAAACAAACACTAACATTACAATTCCAACACAGACTTAATACAATATTGAAAACACAACTTAACTCTAGAAACACAATTAAGGCAATCAACACTTTTGTCATTCCGGTACTCACTTACTCTTTTGGAGTAATAAATTGAACCAAAACCGAACTCAAGAACCTACAGAGAAAATTGAACACCACAATGACCAGGTTTCGCAAACATCACCCAAGATCTTGTTTACAAAGATTGACATTGCCCAGGAAAGAAGGAGGCAGAGGCCTCGTAGACATTTTAAATCTGCATAATAAACAAATAACGACCCTCCGGCAATATTTCTACGCCAAATCTCAATTATCTACACTCTACGAGACAATAGCACAAATGGATCACAAATTAACCCCACTAAATCTCAAGGACACCGCCAAACAAAAAAATGAAATGCTGTCAGATGAAAAATCTAAACTATCAGAATGGCGCCAAAAATCTCTGCATGGAAGACATCGCACGGACTTATGCCAACAAAATGTCGATAAAGAGGCGTCGAACGCGTGGCTGAGTCTAGGCGAACTTTTTCCAGAAACCGAAGGATTTATGATTGCAATACAGGACCAGATAATCGAAACCAAAAACTATAGAAAGCATATAATCAAGAACTTAACTACTGACACCTGCCGTAAATGCAAGAGCACTCCAGAAACAATCCAACACATCACAGGAGCCTGCAAATCAATTGTCCAAACTGACTACAAATATAGACATGACCAAGTAGCAAATATTATACACCAAAATCTTGCACATCAATATAAACTCATAGAATCAGCTACAGCATATTATAAATATAGCCCTCAAACTGTTTTAGAGAATTCCACTACCAAACTAAATTATGACCGAGCTATCCTTACTGATCGAACCATCCATTACAATAGACCAGACATAACCTTAATAAATAAGACAACTAAAACAGGATACCTAATAGACATTGCCGTACCAAACACACACAACCTACAAACTACAATTGCAGAAAAACTAAGCAAATATATAGAATTAAAGGATGAAATTACTCGTCTTTGGCACCTGCAAAAAGTAACTATCGTCCCTATTGTTCTCTCTACTACAGGCGTCATACCCAAACAACTACACCAATCACTCAAAACTTTAAAACTGCCACCTAAGACGTACTGCCTGCTACAAAAAGCAGTTATACTCAACACTTGTAGAATAGTAAGGAAATTTCTACAATGTGAATCAGAAAACTCACATCCAGTAACATATACAGCCACTCTGTTTACAATTTAATCACAACCTATTGCTGATGTACACTTGGCTTAGGCCCGTGACATTAGTTCTCTTTCCGGTTAGCCGAGAAAATACAAGAAAATCAAAATAATAATAATAATAATAATAATTTATTATCAAAAGCCAAATACAGTTTGTCCATCTCAATCACATAATATATGAAAGTACCATTATGTACAACGTTACATATGTATATACATCATACTACTGTGATATAGGCTACACTATGTACTTACATAACATTTTTATTACGCCTAACTACCTACTTATAAGAATGAACCATCAAAAATAAAACCCAATACAATGTCACGGCACTTAGCGATAACTACTTGTATGTATAACAGGCGACCCTTGTAATAACTTATATCCCAACAAAACCTTGTGAAAATGGACCCAAGTTCGGTACAAAACGATATTCGGAATTTTGTGCCAATACAGCCAAGATCTGAATAGGTGCCATGGTCCGTAGCAGTTCCTTAATTTGTCAATTGCTGTAATCCGTCAATTTCTGGCATGCAAGATATAACTGGAAAACATCAGGGGCGCCGGCTCGGCTCCGCCCTTTTTACTTTTTATTGATGATGGTACCACGCGTACCATCATCAATGAAAAGTAGCCTATGTCCTTCCCCTGGTTTTAAGGTATCGCTGTACCAAATTTCGTCTATATCGGTTGAGAGGTTTACACTTGAAAAGGCAACAAACAGACAGAAAGACAGACAGAGTTACTTTTGAATTTATAATATAGAGTCTCCCCGTGACCATGGCTGCTGTAAAGCAACCGAAACGTCGGGGAAAGTGTGTTTTAATAATAATTTAATTAGCTTAAAAATTAGTAAAGTTTAATAGTAGTAGTAGTGTAACAATTTTCAAAATTATGTAATAATGTGTCAAATAAACAACGCGATAAAATCCGTATATAGTAGTTTAATTTCAATTTATAATATTAGTAAGGATAGTAAGGATTGGAGAGGCTAAGAATGGTAAAAATACAAGTTTTCGGTTTTCAAGTCGTCGTTCTTCATACACTTAGTATCAATTACCCAAGGACCAGTTAAGTTATAATACCATTACTTACCATATCGTGAATATGGGTATTAAACTATATACCGTGAGCTGCAGAAATGCATACCCATGTATAGAAACAACTAAAATGGTATAAGCCGGTATTTGACACCATCTAACGGATATCGATAAAAGAACTGTTAGGTAGTTCAGTTATATCGTCGGCTTCGATGGCGTAGTGGTTAGTGTAACCGACTGCCACGCCTGAGGTCGCGGGTTCGATTCCCGCACAAGTCAAACATTTGTGTGCATGAACATGGATGTTTGTCTTGGTCTGGGTGTTTCTATGTATAATATGTATGTATTTACAAAAGAAAAAAGTATATATGTATGTTTATCCATTGTCTAGTACCCATAGTACAAGCTCTGCTTAGTTTGGGCTAGATGGTGTTGTGTGTATGTGGTAGAATATTATTATTATTATATTATTATTATATCGTAAATGATGGCGGTGCACTACTATAAAATTAAAAAAGTAAATGAAATGTAATGAATGAAACTAAATTAAATGAATGAAAAAGATTTTTATTTTTGCCCCGTCATGATATGCATCATCAATTATTATTAAAATGTAGGTACCTACATTTATACCTATATTTTTATATTCGTACCTGTATTTCATTTCGTATATTTTGCCTAGTAGACCTAATTAGCAATAAGTACACCTCACAATTATTCTAAATTACAGACATGAACAATAAACAAAACACATGCCAATGACGTCACGCTCAAAATGAAAGGAACAAGCTTTATCTCCTTCATTTTGTATCTGACAGATAAGAGTATTTTACGGTCGAAATCATCAGTCTATGGCGATATCAAAGGGTACCCAATATATGTAGCGATACAGTTCATTTTCATATAATGCTCCATATTTTTTAATACTTTGGATGCTTAAAAACCATTGGCGCTGTGTTTGTTACTATGATTATGACATTTATGACACTTTGAATGAACTCATATATTTGACGATGTCCATGTTCCGATGTGCAAGATGTGTGATTTACATAATTAGAAGACTTTGGTTGTATTAATATCATTGATCACTTTAGGAGTTCCTATATATCTGGATATGTTATCTGTCACTTTATATAAGAAGCTGACTGTACAATAGTAATTAAATAAAAATATAAAGAAATCTTAAAACAATTAAATTGTTTTTAATTGTTTTACCTATCACCACCAGTTATATCTATCTATATATAGTTATATCTTGCATGCCGTCAGGTAGGACGTGCATCTGCACGACCCACCTAACGGCACAAAAATAACGGTGATGCGCTCAGTATAATGCTATGGCACTTGCATTACTGCAAGCACTACACAGCGCTGATTTTCAGCGAACAATTGACGTTTGGTCCGCCAATAGTGCACTCAAAATAAAGAAATAAATAATACATAAGTATAACATAAATAGATAGCCATGAAAGAAATTCTTAATAACTCAATTTTGTTTAATTTAATTTTAAAAAAATTTTCATCTCTTTTCAATGTTATTGCATTACTTATTTAAAAATAAAAAGAAAGTGAGAAGGTAAGTATAACATTTGACTAGAAGTGTACCGTCGATACTTAATATAGCCGTAATTTATAATACAACGCCATCTAGTTCATTCATATTCATTCTAATTCGAGTGTTCACAGAATTTTAGACCTTAAGGTATTCATGGAATATTATGTATGTAATAACCAGGGGTCGGAATAGGTAGAGTTTTTAAGTACCAAATGACGTCAAATATGCTTCTACGAAATCTTAATATGGATATGCCATTTTTAATCCGGGGATTGATTTAGTATTCTAAATTTGTTTACCTTCTTTGGACACAAAACATTTATTTTCGACATTTTAACAAGCCAAGAAACATGGCTTAAATTTGCTCCGCTCACATCGGTTGACGTTGAAAGATCATTTTCATCATATATCAAGCCGCCAGGCGGCGAGTACTAAAATTCCGTCAAGCGCCATTTGCCGGCGTGTTACTTGTAACGCTACTTAGTTTGTGTTTAAAACAGGAAAAAAGAATTTTATAAGACAATAATATCAATCCCGGAAGTTTGAGGAAACAATTTTTATTAATCCCCAATTCCGGGTTTAAAAGGCATATCCATGTTAAGATTTTGTAGGTAGTTTTACGTCATTTGGTACTTAAAAACTCTACCTATTCCGACCCCTAGTAATAACCTAATAACCGTCATGGGGATAATTTTTTAGCAATGACGGGTAGTGCCTTGAAAAATGTCTATAGCAATATGTTATACCTACATTATAATAAAATACTAGCCATGGCAATATAATAGTTATTCTACGGCAGACCGCTAACACTATGTACATAATAATATAATATTCTACCACATACACACAACACCATCTAGCCCAAACTAAGCAGAGCTTGTACTATGGGTACTAGACAATGGATAAACATACATATACAATATACTTTTTTTTGTAAATATATACATATTAACAACACCCAGACCAAGACAAACATCCATGTCCATGCACACAAATGTTTGACTTGTGCGGGAATCGAACCCATGACCTCAGGCGTGACAGTCGATTACACTAACCACTACGCCATCAAGCCCTAAAATATGACCACCTCTTTCTGTTACACGCTGTATATTCTGCATTTGATAGCCAAAAACAAGGAAAATTATAACCTATATAACATCAAATACAATATACTATAAGTTATATACTAAACCTAACTAATATTATAAATGCGAATCTCAGTTTGTTTGTTACGCTTTCAAGCCCTAACGACTTAACCGATCATAATGAAATTTCGAGAAGAGGAAATAATAATAATAATAATAATAATATTCTACCACATACACACAACACCATCTAGCCCAAACTAAGCAGAGCTTGTACTATGGGTACTAGACAATGGATAAACATACATATATACTTTTTTTTTTGTAAATACATACATATTATACATAGAAACACCCAGACCAAGACAAACATCCATGTTCATGCACACAAATGTTTGACTTGTGCGGGAATCGAACCCGCGACCTCGGGCGTGGCAGTCGGTTACACTAACCACTACGCCATAGAAGCCGACATAGAGTACCTGTTATCCAGAAAAAGTACCTACAGCCACCAAGCAATAGAAATATATTGACAAAATCAAGAAGCCGTGGCCAAATAGTCTATAAGTACTAATATTATAAAAAGGAAAGATTTGATTCTTTGTTTGTTTGTTAGTAAGAATTTAACTCAAAAACTAAACATTTTTTAATTCGTTATCCATTTATCACCGAATAACATAAGTATTCATTAAAAAAGTACTATTATGTACTAATATAATCTTTTTTTTACGTGAAGAAATGCTCCTGATGCATATCCCGTAACCGAACCGATTTATACGCGAGCAAAGCCGCGAGCTGAATCTAGTCATTTATAAAGATGGTTCAAACCGCGGTGGAGAGCAAGTTACTAACATAAGAACAAACTCTATCACATTTTTGAACAATTTGATTGTTACAGCTTCCAACAAAAGATAACGAACCGTGAATATAAGTTGGATACGGTTCACGCGTTTATATTGGCACATAAAACTATGGCCGTAACAAGACAATACACATAAAATGAAACTTTACTCTTTCTGTCTGTTTATTTGTCGTAATAAATAACTATAGCGCGTGTCAACCCCCGAAAGGATAAACAAAAGGGTACCGATGAAGCGAGTATATAGACATTTATCGTCTCAATAACACAACCGAATTGAATATCGCTCTACACGACTTGAATTGCAATCGGAAATATCACACACGATGGCATAATATTCTTATAAGGTTTCTAGTAGTCAAAGACCAGAATAAATTTACTAAGACCAGCTTAGCCAGGAACTTCGCTCGCTCGGGCGTCTACCCTATGTCATTTTTTGTACCACTGACAACCGTGTATGCGAAATTGTATACTAATTAGTCGAGAGGCGTGTTTGTCCGCGACTTCGCACATCGCACCCTTAATAAAACAGAGACTTATCTCAGTATTTTGGATTAAACAAATTTGAACTCTATTGCAAAGATTTAACACAAATATAATATTAGAATTTAACATATACAATTAGAGTTCAAATTGCCGTACTTTCAAAGTTCGAGTTAAGTCGCTGTTTTATTAAGAGTGCAACATGTAAATCTGAGTAGATATATTATTTATTTATTTTATTTATTTATAATTTAAGCATACCAACTGTATAATTACAATGTTTTGTAATTGAGACATTCTTAACTTAACATTGTCAGAGTAATTAAACAAATCGCAGGCATGCATGACATTTCAATTACATTATACATATATTAAAGAGACTACTAAAAAAGGACTACTACTAAAGGAAAATTTAACAGTGACTCTAAACATTATATAAACCACAAATTGAAGTCTAACCATATTAAAACTAATTAAAAGTCACGGCTTCTCCACATCGCTGTCATTGCGGAGAAGTCGTCGACAGCCTCGGACACCATGGGCTGTCTTGCAGCAGAAGCGCTGGTCGTATTTCACGACACGCTCAGCTAAATGACATTATCCGTCGTGCTCTTATCACCGCCGGCGTACCAGCAGTATTAGAACCCATAGGCTTGGTACGTGACGATGGGAAGAGACCCGATGGTATGTCTTTGTTACCTTGGAAAATGGGTAGTAGGCCTTTGGTGTGGGACGCCACTTGCGTCGACACCCTTGCGCCTTCACATCTTCCAAGCACGGTGAGCTGTGCCAGTGCTGCTGCTGTAGCGGCGGAAAACCTCAAACGGCGCAAATACAGTAATTTAATTAGTAATTACGTTTTCGAGCCGTTTGGGGTAGAGACGATGGGTTCATGGGGTCCGGGCGCTCGTGCGCTTTTTAGAGATATATCTAAGCGGCTAATCGACGCTTCGCGTGACTGCTGGACGGCTGGACTTTTTTGGCTCAAAGAATCAGCATTGCCATTCAGCGTGGCAATGCTACCAGTCTTCTGGGCACACTCCCGGTCGACAGCGATGCTGAGGAATTTTACGTCGCTGCCTAAACCGGCCATCCCTTTTTATTAATTTTTACAGTCCCGTATTTTGTTACTCTTCATTTTGTTCTATTTATAAGTGGTTAGTTTTGTTAATATTAGTTAAGTTGTAAATTATGATTGTTGCTTTCTTTATGTAAATAATGAAGTATACC
The DNA here is from genome assembly GCA_930367265.1 of Catocala fraxini. Taxonomy (NCBI): domain Eukaryota; kingdom Metazoa; phylum Arthropoda; class Insecta; order Lepidoptera; family Erebidae; genus Catocala; species Catocala fraxini. The sequence goes on along the minus strand of OV884025.1, from coordinate 7,331,992 downwards.
ATTAAATATTTACTAATTAAAAGTATAAAATATAAAATTACAAAAGATTATAAAGCTTACTGAGTAGGAAGTGTCTGAATGATAAAAAATTCATAGAGAAGACATCAATGTCATTGTCAGATACGTTGGATTTCGCATTATACAATCTTGCCATACGTGTAAATGGACTATTGAAGGTAGTATTCAAGGTGTCTTAAATACCCGGGGCTGACTCAAGAAACGTCTGCTGGTTTTAAAATTAAAATTATTAATCAGTTCAACATCTAAGAACTCATGTACAATTTTGTGTAGATGTGTTATGTTAGTAACAGTACTTTTTTCAGTTTTTAAAGGTACCCTATGTCCATTTCTGTTTTCCTGACAATGTGTATGCGAAATTTCTTGATAGGTAAGGTGTGAAAGCGTAACAAACAACTCACATTCGAAATTATATAGTTAGAATCACTTTATAATATTTATAAAGCGATTAGTTTCACTTTATCTCCTTAACTACTCAATCAATCGATCATTATATTTCGCATACACGTTGTCTGGGGCACAGAGAAAGACATAGGGTAGCTTTCATCCGCAAAAATGTACTGTTCCCGAGCAAGCAAAGCTCTGGGCAAAAGCAAGTCTTAGTAAAAATAATTCCAGTAATTTTACTACTAGCAAACTCATAAGAGAATAATGCCATCGTGTGTAATGTTTCCGATTGCAATCCAATTCGTGTAAAACGATATTAAATTCAGCTGTGATATTGAAACGATAAATGTCTATAGACTTGCTTAAGCGTGATACTTTAATTTTGATTGAATAAGTATTCAAATTACAACAGGCGCACGATTTTCGTTTTGTTAATAATACGAAAAATTATAAGTATTTTAATCGATAATTGCCTATCGCTCAGTCGCTTAAACTACCACTTAACTTACCATACCAAACTCCTTCAGGAGCTCCGAAACACATACTTTCCACAGGCATAATATCAAAGTATGAATATCCTGAGACAGCGCTTTACAGAGTGTATAGTTTTGTTTCCTTTTCGCATGTGCAATTGTAATGCTATTAGAGAAAGGCATTACTTCACCAGTTGGTCTACTCCAAGTTTAAGATACCTCGATGTACTCTTTCCTTCTCGCCTCCTCGTCTCATCTCTCTGAAAAAAGGCTGATTAAAGCCGACATGAAGATATATTGGTAAATAACAAAAAAATTAACAAAAATGAAACTTGATTTCAACTATACAAGTAATAAAATGAGAACATCAATGTAGTCGAAGTCAACCAAATACGCATTATTAAAGATAACTCAAAATTACAGGTATAAGGAAATCACAAGGAAAGCACGAACTTTCAAATAAAAAAAGCATCATCGAAATCGGTTCGCCTAGAAAAAAGTTCTAACGTGAGACATATAACAAAATAATAAAATACAGTCGAATTGAGAACCACCTCCTGTTAATTAGACGACTCGATGGCGTAGTGGTTAGTGTAACCGACTGCCACGCCTGAGGTCGCGGGTTCGATTCCCGCACAAGTCAAACATTTGTGTGCATGAACATGGATGTTTGTCTTGGTCTGGGTGTTTCTATGTATAATATGCATGTATTTACAAAAAAAAACAGTATATAATGTATGTTTATCCATTGTCTAGTACCCATAGTACAAGCTCTGCTTAGTTTGGACTAGATGGTGTTGTGTGTAAGTGGTAGAATATTAAAAAAAAAAAAAATAAGTAGTCTTTTAAAAAGTGGCACTACTAAGTTAAACACGCGTCCTTTCTTTTTTGCAAAACTACAAGTATAATACAAAAACTAGCTGCACGAAATGAATAACTCGAGATCGCTATAAAAACACATAAATGACGGTTTACGACAAACCCTCGGGCCGTACAAGAGTATGAGAGGGAATAATGGCGCCGCTACAATCATAACAAGCGGGCTGGCGATAAAACTTTATTGTTGCTTTCTTATTTCCACGTGCTTGACGGATAGACCTTCGATGACCTTCAAAGGAATACTTGAGGATAATTAATTTTTGGCCTTACCATATTTGCTTTTGGTAAGGACAAGTAGAGAAGAAGTAAGTTTACAGCTTTCCACTTTCCATTTCTAAGTTGTTCATAGCAGAGAGCCTGGCTATTTATAAACAAGACTAATATTATTTATTTATGCCATCACAGAATGAATAAGTAAAAAATAAGTACAGATTAATACTTTTCATTATTTTAATATTATTATTGGCAGACAAAATAGCTACGTTTTCTGATTTATCACAGATTTCTGGCACCAATACTGTTCACCAAATAACCAATCATCTTAAGTTATGGAGCCTTAAGAAATATATCTATAAGTATATATTTTGGCACGTTGATCAAATTTTTTTAATTGCCTTCGTGGCGCAGCGGTAGTGAATGCGACTGCTGTGCATGAATGAAGTCTCTGCTTCGAATCCCGGGTCGGGCCAACAAATATTGGGTTTTTCTGTTAAGAAATGTCGATATCAGCTCAGAGTTAGGAAGTTGGCGATGTAAGAAACCCCCGTGTCTCAGAAAGCACTTAAAGCCGTTGGTCCTGCGCCTAATCGCTCTCTCGTCGTGTCGGATTGCCTTCCCATTGGATCATGATATCTTGCGCAGACGACCAGTCTCATTCGGAACATTCGGTCTGGAGTATACATACCTTAATTAAAATCTGTAAAAAATAAACTTATTTTCCAATACCGGTTACATGTTTGATATGTTATTATTAAGTGAAGCCTGACTGGCAAACCAAATCTTTGGATATTCACAACAAGCAATTACGATCATGCGTTTAATTTTACGCCACTGAACAAACCAATGGTAGTAAAGAACTTAATTTCACTGACAAATATTTTAAATAAAATTACTCATCAGCGTTGTAAGCTACGTGTATTTTTATTTAACAGTACAGCTATTCTTTGTTTTTCGATGAACCAGCAAATTTTGTCAAAACTCTTTTACTAATTGTAAAGTATTGGTAAAAGTTGTAAATTTGCAATTGGGAGATTGTGGGCAATATCCCGATTGCAAATCTAATACTTTAACCTTAGTATTACCGTCGCTTTCATAATAATATAACACGTACATAGCAGAGGACATTAAATATTGTCCTAATACGAAACAAAAACTCAGTATAATAATATAGGCAAGCTATTGTGTGTAAGAGCACACACATGATTGATGACGCGAGCCTTCGTCAGATAATGGCTTCGGAAATTGTGTTGCACGCTGCAGCCGTCTCTACTAAATTATATTAGTATTACATCAGTCTATAATATAACCTGAACGAGAATAATGATGGTTTCAGTAACATATTTACTTATAATAAAAATGGTGTCTTCGTTTGTATTTATGTATTCGAATGATCGATTACATTCGAATTCACGATTGCATTTAAAGACACAATTTTATATAGACAGTTTTTTGACGCTGTACATACAGTGCGTGCAATACATCCTTGATAATGGAAAGTAGCTGTTGCATTGTGCACAACTACATTCAAATATTATTCGAATACAATTACATTTCCGTGCATTCCTAGCAGTGGCAACGTTCATTATGACACATGCCAGGGTGTTCAATAAAACAAGACGTAGATGACCAGTATATACCGACAGATAAGTGAACCTGTAGTGGTCTACAAGAATTGTTTTTTAAAATATTGCTTACTAGCGACCCACCCCGGTTTCACACAGTACACACAGCAAAGCATCAACCTAGACTGTTTGGACTTTGAACTATTAGAAGTTGAACGCTGCGAATCATGCGAGAGAGTGCGTTATATTTTTGTTACGCTCTATCCTTACCATTATATCGACACCACTATGCACTGTCCCTTTCCGACAGTTCTCTATTTTGTATGTATCGTAGTTATGCGTTATGGGTGTCTAACTTGATGTGTAGCCGTGTGTACAAAACATTAATAAATTATACACCTAAACCTTCCTCATGAATCACTGTGTCTATTGGTGGAAACCGCATGAAAAGCCGTTTAATAGTTTTTGAGTTTATCGCGTACAGACGCGGCGGGGGACTTTGTTTTATAATAATTATGTAGTGATAGTGATATTTTTATTTTCATAGTGAAACAGTATGCCACGCTTTCGCTGGCCATGTGTTGCAGTGCAACAACTTTAACAGAATTCTTGTCGTTTCCCTATATAACTAAATTCAGCCAAGTCTCTCTAGAAACGAAATATGCAATGCTAACAAAAATGAAATGCAAATATGTGAAAATGATATGAGCCCGCATCCGAGTGTTGATTGATTTTCACTGAGTTTAATTCAAATTATAATTAAATATTCGAAACAATTGATGTGATTATCAGTGTAATATGGTCGAGCGAATCGTACACGACAATGTATCGTATTTCGTACGGCCTCACATTCGTATTCGCGTAAAGCCACAACATTATCAAATAATATCAAAGTTTCGAGTTTTGAAAACGAACCAAACGCCCTTGTTCGCCCAAAAACAGAAATATTGCATGTATTCACATAATAGATTGTAACGTTATAGTTGGTCGATCTGGTTTTAGGGACTAGATCGACCAGGGTAGGTAAATAGCGGAGATAATATAAATAATATACTTCGCAATTACAAGGTTTTTAAATAAAATTTAACAATCTCAGCACAGTAACAATAGTAATTTTACACGATAAATATTAACTACACGTTAACAAGAGAAACAGGGCGTGGTTCTAGAAGTAAGGCTTGTTACGTGGTTCCGGGTAGATTGGACCACATAACTTCAGTGGGCAGCGCAGTGGAAGTAGACAGCATCTCGTCGCGGTCTTGGTTTTATAGGGCAGCTACCGCCAGCAGAGGTAAAGAGAGGGCCGACTTCCCACAACGGCTCGCGCGCAGCTGTCATGTTGCAAGCAGCCGACGTGACAAGATATAAAAATATCCGCGAGATAATTAGAATTGCAAAGTTTCGAATATCACGATTTGCTTAAAGGTTCGAATAATTAAATATTTTATCCACAATCTATCATTTTTAATTAAATGTTTATCGTTAATTTTTATGCCGCGTTCGTTTCTTTCAACATGAGCGATGTTTCTGCATTACCTCACCGGTTCGAATAAAATATTTAAATTAATAAAAGATTCTGAAAATATGATGTATGAATGTAATTAAAATTACTACGATAATACTTAAATTATGCAAAGGCTTACTTCCAGTATTTATTTAACTATTAAAATCATTAATCAATGAAAGGATTAAAGTAGTTGAGATTATATTAATTACTAGCTTTTGCCCTCGGCTTCGCTCGCGTATTTTTTTTTTTTTTTTTAAGTGGGCACGCCACGATCGTGGCGGTAAGTCCCGTGTTTGTGAGGAGTGGCTGGAGAGGCGCCATGACGCCCTCACCTTCCGGCTGACACAGGTAATGACTGGCCACGGTTGTTTTGGCCAGTTCCTGTGTCGTATACGCCGGCAAGAGACGCCCGGTTGTCACCACTGCGGCGACTGCCGCGACGTAGTTGAGGACACGGCGCTGCACACTTTGGCGGTTTGCCCCGCCTGGGCATCGCAGCGCCGTGAATTGATCGCGGCAGTCGGATTGGTTGCCCTCTCGCTCCCGGCCGTAGTTCAGTCTAGTCCGGAGTGAGAGGTCGTGGAACGCCGTCGCCTCCTTTTGTGAGGAAGTCATTTCCATCAAGGAGGCGGCGGAGCGGGAGAGGGAGCGTTTGAACCCTCTCCCCAACCGCAGAGCCGGGCGCCGGAGGGCGCGAGACGACCTCCAGCCACCCTGAGGTTTGACCTGGGGGTGGCGGGCTTTGTGGGCCTGCCCGCCATCCGTTCAGCACCAGGTCCGAGAGGCGGCGTGCGTGTTCCCACGCGCGCCTCTGTGTCGAGTCCGCCTCCCCTCTAGGGGGGAGGCAGTAGGGTTTAAAGTGAGAAGTGACTTTGGGTAGGTCTTTCGTGTAGTGGCCTGCCGTTTCATACGGCGGGCCGAAACCTCGGCGGGGTCGCGACCGCATGCGAAAGTGATTCGCGCGGCCCCGTCGATAGTGGTTTTGTCGAGGAACACCGTGGTAGGTTTAGTCGGTATTCCGGGAGGTACATTTTCTTCTTAACATCTTTCTTTTACCCCGGCGAGTCCGACATAAACCTTCCGCCCGCCCCCGCGGAGGGGTATGCATCAAGAATTCCCCCACGTTAAAAAAAAAATAAAAAAAAAATAGTACTTTTTTTAAGTAGAATATACATACGATACTTGATGATAATATAGCTGTTTAATGGTGAAAGATATTTTTTAACCAGTCGAGTAGTTATGACTTGAATCCTTACAAACAGACAAACAAACAAAAACCCAAATCTTTCCTCTTTATAATATTATCACGTTGACCGTTTATCCTTCTGGTGGTTTGCGCTTAATAAGTAAACTCCCCCAAGCCGAGCTTCGGTTATAGATGACTCGACCGGCAAGAAATCAGGCGCAAGACCAAACCAACGACGAAACGGGGATGTTTAAAACCACCAAATATCTAACCGTGAATGTCTTGTCTTTTTTTGTTGTCCTTGACGTGGTGATTAACCAACGATGACAGGACAAACTAATACACAACAGTCGCATACACTACTACTATGCCACAACACTTTGAATTTGACATTCAAAGAGCTCTATACAATATTTCCAATTAAAATATAGTGTAGGTAACATATGCATATATGACATCATGAGTTATCGAGTGGTTTTAAATCTTACGCCGAGTATTTCTGCCATAAGTTTAATAAATTATACAAGGTGATCGGCATTCTCGCCATATTTAAATGAATCCACAAAAACGTATCCTTACATATTTTATTTTTGTTCTTCTTCTCCCTTAGCCTTTATTATTCCCAAGTCACTTGGGGTCGGCTTTTCTAGTCTAACCGGATTTGACTGGATATCAGTTTTTACACGGAGCGGCTGCCACCTGACCTCCACAACCCGAAGGCTAACGATACCCTAAGGCTAGACCAGTGTCACGATATTAGAGGATATTGACTTTCCCAATAACGACTGCCATAGTTCATGGAAGCCGGGACCGACGACTTAACGTGCTCTCCGAGGCACAGAGCAGGCGATAATTGTCAATCAATACGCACATAATTTCGAAAAGTCATATAACTTCCGAAAGTCGGAGGTGCACGACGTGGGTTCGAACCCGAGACCTTCTGCATTGCAATCTGTTGATCTCCCCACTGAGCTACCACTGCTTTTTTTATTAATATTTTATCTTTGTTATTAATCATAAACAAGTAGTGTTCGTTTCGCACAAAATCGACTTGTATTCAGCTATCGATTCACGTACGCTGACAACATTGGCGAGCTGCAATAACATAAAGTGCATCGTAACGCGCATGCGCGCGATTGTGTCTATGTGGGTATAAATCGACCCACGCTAAACACGTGCAAGCGGCACAAGTGCATCTATCTGTGTCTCCCGCGCTTTGCGCTCACACATTCGTTTAGTTCTCCAGGAACATTGCATTATCATTAGGTGTGTCATCACTGTTTGCAATAATGACGAAAGCGTATTCTAATGCAGAATTGGTGGAAATGGTGCGACGTTATGCTGTTTCTAATAATAGCTTGCGATTAACCACAGAAATGTGGCGAGGTTTCCTAATAGTCGGGGGCCATCACGAGGAACAATCCTTGCTGCCACACAGAATCTTAAGGACCACCGATAGTTCGACGAACCTGATGCAAATCATGTGCCGGTAGGTAAGGAAAAAGACATCTTGGAGTACTTCGAGAAGAAACCACGTGCCAGTACGCGTAATGCTGCTCGTTACTCCAAACTAGACCATACCACTGTTTGGCAAGTACTTAAAAACAAGCAACTGCATCCTTTTCCTTTCCGAAAAGTACAAGATATTCACCCGCCAAACATTGCTAGAAGAATAAGTTTTTGTCGATGGCTTCTTGCACATCAAGACGCCAATATTTTGTGGACCGACGAGTGCTTGTTTACTCCAATAGGCATTTACAACGTGCACAACGAGCGTTGGTGGACTCATCGAGAACACAACCTGGAGGTTACGGAGCCAGGTTCACTCAAAGAACGTTTTGGCCTCAACGTGTGGGTTGGGATCATTGGTATTTTCGGTCCTTACTTTATTGAGGGTCACCTTACAAGTACCACGTACTTAGAATTACTTCACCACATCGTGGAAGAGATGCTGGACGATGTTCCTCTCACTCTACACCAGAACTTGTTTTACCAGCACGAGGATACTCCTCCACAATATAAACGTCAAGCGTGCGATTTCTTGAATAGAGTGTTTGGTAAACAGTGGATTGGACGAGATGGACCAGTGACTTGGCCACCAGGTTCAGCTGACCTAAACCCTGTTGACTTCTATTTGTGGAAAGATATTAAGCATATCGTTTATGAAGAGGAAATATATATACTGCCGCGATGTTGTTGTGGACACAGCGTTACACACTTTGGCGGAATGCCCCGCCTGGGCATCGCAACGCCGTGAGTTGATCGCGGCAGTCGGATTGGTTGCCCTCTCGCTCCCGGCCGTAGTTCAGTCTATGGTCCGGAGTGAGAGATCGTGGAACGCCATCGCCTCCTTTTGTGAGGAAATAATTTCGATCAAGGAGGCGGCGGAACGGGATAGGGAGCGCTTAAAGCCTCTCCCCAACTGCAGAACCGAGCGCCGGAGGGCGCGAGATGACCTCCAGCCACCCTGAGGTTTGACCTGGGGGTAGTGGGCTGCGTGGGCCTGCTCGCCACCCAATCAGCACCAGGTCCGAGAGGCGGCGTGCGTGTTCCCACGTGCGCCTCTGAGTCATGTTTTTATCCCCCCACAAGGGGACAGTAGAGGAAGTGTCGCGGCCTGCCGTTTCACACGGCGGACCGAAACCTCGGCGTGGTCGCGATTGCATGCGAAAGAGACTCGCGCGGCCACGCCGTCTATAGTTATGTTGAGGAACATCGTGGTAGGTTTAGTCGGTATTACCGGGGTATCTTTACCCCGGTGAGCTCGACATAACCTCTCCGTCGCCCCGCGGAGAGGTATTCCCTGGACGTAAAAAAAAAACATTTTTAAATTACGTCGTTACATACTAACAAACAAAAAATCAAGCCTATCTTCTTTATTATATTAGTATAGATTATACAAACTATACTTTATTATAAAAAAAAATTTACTACCTACTATGTATGTATCTTATGTGGGGGCCAGTCAGTGCAGACCGGCGACACTTCGACCCAGTGGGATCTTTTGTGCCGATTCTCCCAATAACGACTGCCATAGATGTTCATGGCAGCCGGGACCGACGGCTTAACGTGCTCTCCGAGGCACGGAACAGGCGATAATTGTCAATCAATACGCACATAATTTCGAAAAGTCATATAACTTCCGAAAGTCAGAGGCGCGCGACGTGGGTTCGAACCCGAGACCCTCTGCATTGCAGTCTGTTGGTCTCTCCACTGAGCTATCGCTGCTCTCTCTATATATATGGATACTAGATATTATATATATCTCTCTACTATAGTATGGATTATCTTACAAACACTCAGTCGCTTTTTTTTATACGACTAAGGTGGCAAGCAAGCATACGGCCCACTTGATAGTAAGTGGTCACCGTAGCCTATCGACGAGACGAGCCTGCGACACCAGAGGCATCACTTGCGCGTTGCCGACCCTTTAGGAAAGGAAGTGGGAAGGAGATGGAGCGGGATGGGGAAAGGGAGTGATTGGGCCTCCGGCACTCTCACTCACCGAACGAAACACAACAGTAGGAATACTGCTATTTCACGTCGATATTCTGGGAGAGGGTAGCCGTTCCCCGGTCGAGCCGGCCCATTCATGCTGAAATCAGCGAGGCTGATCGCTTAGTTAATTGACTTTACTTCTCTCTTCTATTTATTAACCTCTGGGTCTTCTTCAGAGGTACATACCCATATATATACCTACACTCCACCAATTTTGAATTTTGCGCGCTACATGACATTTACGATATTTTCGTGCGGGCTGTAAATAGATGGCGCAAGACGCTAAGGAAAAATTTCCTCACAAATTTTGTATGAAGTTGTCATTCTTCTCTCTGAGTATAAGTGTCCTGTGATTTAAGACGAAGAGGTTGAATCCTGGGTTTTACACCCATCTCGTTTAAATTAAATATGTTTCGTATTCATATTATGTACTAAATTAACAACAATCATTAAATTACGATTAACACACCAATATAATAATTATCATACAAGATTTTGCCCGCTGCTTCGCTCGCGTAAATGTAGGTAATGTATATTTTTATCCCTCGAGAACTTACAGTACTTTTTCTGGATGAATAGTATTCTACATCCTTTTCTGTTTCCCTGACAACGTGTATGCGAAATTTTATGATGATTGGTCGAGCAGTTGAGGCGTGAAAACGTAACAAACAAACAAACTCTTATTCGCATTTATAATATTAGTTAGGATTTATACGCAAGCAATTAATTCTGATTAACCAGAATGCGTAATTGTCTTCGAACTAATCTGAAGAGTCTTATTATGCCCACTCTTCCAATTATACATTTTCTTGTATTGATATGTATGCTTGTCTTGTCACGTCTTTATAGATAAGTTTAATTGTATATTTTCCGCTTTGTTAAGACGATGAGTGTATTATCTGCTCGCTCCTCCTATATGTATAGGTACTCCTGATTAAATTCGTTGCGAATACCAAGACTGTAAAAAATCTGCCTACAAGGGTTCTATATATTTCTTTTTTTGAAAGATGACTACCGCGTTAGGAACAATTCCTATATCACGGGAGATTTTACAAACATTCAAACAACGGACGCAAAGAACATCCAGATTCGGAACAAATATTTTGTGGATCACGCACAGTTTTGTTTCTTGTGGGAATCGAACCCACAGCACTCGGGACAATGGCAGTGGTGAGGCAACCACTTAAACCACTACGCCATCTATGTAGTCTAAATCCTAAACCTTACTAATATTATAAATGGGAATGTGAGTTTGTTTAATTGTTTGTTACGCTTTTATGCCTTAACTACTCGACCGATCATCATACAATTTCGCGTACACGGTGTTAGAGGTTCAGACAAAGACATAGGCACAGTACATACATATACAGTATTGTAACTCGGCCCTGTCCTTGAAATAATTACCTACAACAGCGCGGTTCGTAGACACGCGTTAGGGCTGCCCGCCTACAGTATTTTAATTTTATCTACCTACTTGAGTTTCTTTCTAGTTTAGTGATTGTAAATATTATATGTATATTATATTATAAAAAATGAAATACATAATGAATGAAATAGAAAGTGTTCAATAAAATTAAATTATCACAAATCGTACGCTTACTGCTTACAAAACAATCACACCGTCCGTTCGTCACTGCGGCGCATTCGCAACTGGTTGCGTGCCGAGCGCATGCCGACGCCGAGGCGCGTAGGTATGACTCGAGTTCCGACCGTTTGTATGAAGATAGGTTATAGATCGCGCACTGTATGATGGCCGGTCTGAACATTGCGCGAGTCGCAGTTGTAAGTTTTAGGTCTCTTTGGTGACAGGGGGCGGGGGCGGGATGCAATCCGTACTGACTGACAGACTGTACATGCGCAACAATTCGGAGACGCTATGTTCAGGCCGGCCATCATAGATTGCGCGACCTGTACTGTATATTTATGTACTGTGACATAGGGTACCTTTCAACTAGTAAAAAGTACTGTTATTAGCCTTACCTAACCTGCATTTACGCGTGCGCCTGCCAAATCAAAGTCAAAGTCAAAAATCTTTAATATTATCTTATGTAATATTGTCTTCTATTTACGCGAATATTATTCATTGAAATTAAACTGCTATATACGGATTTTATCGCGTTGTTTATTTGACACTTTATTACAAAATTTTGGAAATTTTTACATTATTTATTATTACAATTATCTTATGTTTACGCGAATGTTTTGTTGAAATTAAACAAACTTTATACGGATTTTATCGCGTTGTTTATTTTTTATAAAACACTATTATTACACAATTTTGAAACTTTAAACTACTATTGTAAAAAAAAAGTATATAATTATGTATGTTTATCCATTGTCTAGTACCCATAGTACAAGCTCTGCTTAGTTTGGGCTAGATGGTGTTGTGTGTATGTGGTAGAATATTATTATTATTATTCTCTTTATTACTTTTTTATCTAATAATTACATTTTAAATATAAATATAAAATCTATACATATTTAAAAATATAAAAACTGAAATGACCCACCGACATCGGGAACAGGGTCCAAGCTGCCGGTGGTTAGGGCCCCAGAGAGAGGAATCTCCTCACAATACGCGCCGTGTCGAGTAGTACTGCCATTATTATTATTATTATTATTGTTAAACACTTTTACTAGTTACTGTTTACTTCTATTTAAGCTATTTAAATTATACAACTATTTAGATTTAATTTTACACTTTCCCCGTCGTTTCAATTGCTGTCCAGCAGCCATGGTCACGGGGAGACTAAGATGGTAGCTGTCTCAACCTACTAGTATAGTTATTTCAAAGTACCCGAACATAATTTGATCATTGGTGTTTCTATTTACGCAGAATGAGCTCAAAGTATAATGATGTCTAGCTGTGGTATCCGTATAAAGGTTGCTTAACTTCAATCAAAAAACGTTCTTTTTAAAAAAATGCGTAAACCTGTCTTGGACACGTCTGAAAACTGATGTTTTAATAAAAAATATAATAATCTGTTTCTCTATTAGTAATTTCAATCGGATACTACCAACATATATTTGGATAAACAGCGAAACAACATGCGGAATATCTATGTACATAGTAGGTATAAGAAAGTCGAACTTGACCGAGTCGAAGTATGCAGCCGCGCGGTTAATTTGACCAATATTACTGAACGCTTTCATTTCCAACATTCTGAGCATAGTATCGATTCCAATATCAACTAGCATCTAAGAAGAAACAAAGGTCCTATACTGGTACTGATAATAATAATATAAGCCTTATATTAAACTGTCCCTTTGTTGAGAACGGGCCTCTTAGTGTGAGAAGAGTTAGGCCAAAGTCCACTATGCTGGTCTTTGTGGGTTGGCAGACTTCACATATCGTCGAGAACAATATGAAAACTCTCAGACTTCCAGTTTTCCCTACGACGTTTTCCTTCACCGTTAAAGCGAGCGATAATTACCTGTTAAATACGCACATAACTTCGAATAGTCAGAGATGCGTGCCTCGGGATCGAACTCGAGACCTCTGCGTGGCAGTCGAACGATCTTCCATTGGGCTATCGCTGCCTATAGTGGTACTGAAGTTTAAATAAATAAAGACGAACGACGTGCGAATTTTGGCAATATTTAACAAATATATATATATACATACTGTGAGCTGAGAGTAAGAGGTGTATGGTAACTGAAAGATAAGTGACGTTTTATACCTATACAATATATTATAATAAACACAATTTTCTGTACGTATATTACTTACTTACTTCGCTGGCTCAGCTACCCAAAGAGAATATTGGTCCCAAAAATAGAAGAGTGTCATTCCTATTTTGTGCCAAGTCAGACCAGTCGAGCAGATTCATCTCTTTCAGGTCTTTAGCTATTTTATCTCATCAGCGGTACCTTGGGAGACCCACCGGACGACGCTCGCTCGAATATTAAATAAAAGATCAAGGAGAACGATATTCAATGTAATGTTAACACCATCATTTTACTTACCCCTGATTAGCAAATAAATGTTCTTTATTTTTATTCAACTAAGGTGGCAAACAAGCATACGGCCCACCTGATGGTAGGTGGTCACCGTAGCCTATGGACGCCTGCAACACCAGAGGCATCACTTGCGAGTTGCCGACCTTTTAGGAAAGGAAGTGGGAAGGAGAACGAGCGGAAAGGGGGAAAGAGGGTGATTGGGCCACCGCCACTCTCACTCACTGAACGAAACAACAGTAGGAATACTGCTATTTTAAGCCTTTTATTTGCTTTTCGTGGCAAATGAGCTGGAGCTCCATCAAAAGATATGTGTAAAGTGGTAAATCTAATCTAATCTAATCTGGTAATCTCGCAGGGGTTTAAGTTTAAGCTTTGCTTTAGCTTCTAATCGTCGGTGTAAGTACGTCGGTGTCATCGCTGTCCCATACTCGCGGATGAGGCAGCGCCTTAAGGTGCTGATAGACTAGACCATTCACTTGTAATGAGTATTCTACCGATTGTTACATTACAGAAAAATGAACGGTAGCGTTTTAGCGAGCATTCTAGAGAGCGTTCTAGCGAGCATTCTAGCGAAAGGACAGTAAATTTGCTTCGAGCTTTTTGCCGAGCCGAGCCATTCAGCTGTTGATCGTGAAGAATATTTTTTGACGAGCATTGATTATAGCGTTTACTAGAATGATCGTGAAAATGTTCGCAGCGATGTTTGGCTATATGCTTGACTCTATTTGTTGTTTAGATCGACAATTTAAAAAAGGACGTATGCACGATGTTAATAATTGAAAAGAAAGAAAGAAAGAAAAATGATTTTATGTGTTTCACATGCTTATAAGGTAACAGGAAACACAACCAATATAAAAATAACAAATAAGGTCCTGCTTCAGCAATGATGCAGTGTAACCACAACGCTGGTATTCTTGCAGAGCCTGCATGTATTCGGTGCATGTAGGTAATAATATACATTCATAACTTTAAAAAAAAAAACAATATTTTCTATAAATTAGGCAGAAGGTGGTCATAGTTGGCAAAAGTAAGTATTAATTAAGAATACTCAAGTCTATCAGAACCTTTACAGAATGTATAGCAGTTTCTCGTTACTGCGTATGCCACGTCTGTGCTTTTACAATATATGCTAGAAAGGCATGAAAAACTAGATAGCTTCTAGCTCTAGTTGACGGTACCAACCAAAGTTTTAACAAACATTTAAAAATTGAAATTCATTGGAATTAAACTACTTACTATATACAGATTATATCGCGTTGATTATTTGACACTTTATTACATAATTTTGAAAACTGTTACACTACTACTACTATTAAACTTCACTAATTTTTAAGCTAATTAAATTATTAATACTATTTATATTTAAGTTTACACTTTCTCCGACCTTTCGGTTGCTTTTCAGCAGCCATAGTCACGGGGAGGGTAAGATGGTATTTGTCTTAGAAAGAAGAGAAGCAAACTTTCAAAACAGAAAGCAATATTAAACATTTAATAAATTCTAATATTGCAAATTAACGATCTCACTTAAATTCTGGGTCCTAAGTCTAATATCAAGTTTAAGAAAATTTTGCTTATGGATAAATCTCTGTTACATCACGAAGTCTGGATTGTTATTATACGTGACAACTACGCACAGCAGATGTAACGCAACTTTATCTTACCTTACAATATTATACAGCTAAGTGAATTAAACCAATAAATGAAGCAAGGCATCATCAATCACTTGCAATTAATAAGACACTTTCAAATTAAGTGAAGAAAGAAAGGCACATTCGAAGATTCATAGGTATTAGATCCGACAGACGTTCCTGCACGAACGAACCGATCGCAGCACCACTTACCGGGTCTAATTACGCACAAAATATTTCATCAAATCGGTCCAGCCAATTAGAACGAATTCAGTAACATACACACATACAGAAAGGTAACCTTCATCAATAAGTTATAGGTATAATTTGTGTTCAAAGTTAGGTTGCTCAGTGTCTGCCCGGATTTTATTCTTCTACATAATTACAAAGTGGTTGCCGTTTTTGATAATTCAATACAAATCAAAGTCAAGTAACTAACACATTGTAAAAAAAACCATCGAATTGAGATATTATGACAATTATGTCATTAAAAAAATGTATAAAATAATTTGTATGAAAAATACAACTTTATCGATTGCCTTCATACAAAACGACAGTTTTATCGGTAAGAATCCAATATCTAAGTAGACTAAACCACTTGAAAACAGCTACGTACTGCGAGCATTAGCCTTATCCCCGTAAACCACGAAAGCAGTTTCGTATTTGCTCTCTGATCTACTTACAAACAAGTACAAGATCTCAGTACATTTGCAGAAGTGCCACATCGCACTTTAGCACTCGATGTTTTCAATATCGCGCCGAGGCTGGCTGAAACATTCCTGTGTTTGGCTTGCACTACACAGCGCCATAATACACGTGCGATATCATTTGACTTGATTTAGTGTCTCAAAAATATTAGAGGTCCAGCTTTTCAAAATCAAATTAACATATTACTTAGTTGTAATTGGCGACTAGTTGTTTCAAGTCTAGGTATTCTTTGAATCCGTTACCTATTTAAATGTTTGTTAAGTCTCTCGTGACACAGGATTTAATCCTAGTGCGGGAATTGTTGTTTTTAGAGTTCGAAAAATCTCTTATACAACAGCTTTGTCCGTCCGTCCGTCCGTTCGCCTGGCCGTCCATCTGTCTGTTATACAACTTTCAACTCAAGGACCGTAAGAGCTAGAGACTCGCGGTCAACGCCATTGACTCAACATAGTCGATATACCCCGAAATGACTATGACCTTTGACCTCTGACCTTAAGATCACGTTGTATCACGTGACCTTTGCATGTTACTTTAGCCATTTTTTCGAACTCTGAGATTTACAGCAACTCATTGACGATTCTCACTTGTTTTAAAAAAAAATAAGTAAAGCTAAGACAATGTTTTTTTTGTTTGAATGCGTCTTTCTCTGTAATTAGGTACCAGTTGGATTTGGAAACTTTATTTCCATTTTTGCATTTTATAGCCCAATTTTTGAGGAAGCTTATAGAATAACATCACGTTACGACGCTTATAGCGTATAAGTATATAAGCTATAAGTGCGAAACAGTTATCATAAACGTGTGCAAAACTGCACTGACCAGCTTACTAAATTAAAAATTTCTTGTCAAGTTATATTTTAATGTCTTTGCTCCTAAATTAGTAGTCTTCTCATCAATGTTCAACTATTTATTACTTTTCATTTAAAATGCATCTCTCACTACAAAAGTGAGCACATAGAACACCTAGTCTAAGAAAAACCATTTGAAGATTACACAAATTTTGAACCGTGCGATATTTGAACCCACAACGGCAGAGGCAGTAGCGAGGCCACCACATAAACCGCTGTCCCCATCCGTGTAGCTAAATACCATAGAACCACTTTATCGGAAAACTAAACATTCTCGGCACACTAAACTAGATTTGTGGTGCACTAAATTAACAAATAGCTAAATCTATGGAACTCGCTCTGGCAGTCAAATCATTCACCACATTGAGTCGCCATAATGTTCTGCATACGCAGCTTGTTACTAGCGTGGTACATAAGACTAGAGCCACCAACTATACTGTTAGAAAAGTATTATGACCAGTTTCACAACTAACAAGTAAAAATTACCCGAAATATAAATCGCACGCTGTCTCACTATTGTTAGGGTAAAGAAGAGAGATGGCGAGACTTTTATCTTATAGTTAAATCCTTTTCGAACGTTGTGGAACGGGCTCTTACACTTAATTGGTTTTTTTCAACATACCGTTTATTGTTCTTTTCCTATCTACAGGACCCGAGTAGATAGGGTTTCGGGGGGTAAACTACGGGTCTCCCCCTTTGGACTAGGGTACTGCGGGGTCAGGAAGCCCACTGCGCCTCGAAAGGTGTGTTCTATCGACGGCTGATTAGAGTGCGCGGTGACTGACATTGGTGTTGGATTCACAGGGGTATGTGGTTAGCCGAAGAGGATGACATGTTCGTTGCTCGGCAAGCGTGGCTAGTGCGAGCCAGTCGGTCGCGTGAGGCACGGAGTTGTCTTTAGCGAAGTGGCAGCGTGGTTTCGCTGCCACAACGAATCTCGGGCGCTTGCCTGCTCAGCAAGTAAGAGTCCTAGCTGGAGTGACTCAGGCCACACCCGGCTTGTAGGCCTATTTGGGTAGGTGTATGGATGTACGTCGGGCAGTGAGCGTGCCTTAAACAGCTCCGGTACCATACTGGAGATATGAGAGGCGGCTCTCCGTCGGCTTCAGCGAGGTTTTCGATAGCAACTCCCAGAGTTGCGGGTGGTAAGCGGCTTTATTGCTCCGGTACCTATCTGGAGAATAGGTAGTGTCACTTGGGCACAAGGTAGCTCGCTTACGAGAACCCGATCTCTGAGGTTAGGATGGAGAAATCGAGATTTGGGGACAAGACCTGTCTATAACTGGTCCCGGAAGGTGCTCTCACGTACTGGAAGGTACAGCGGCTCCACCTAATATAACCTTGACGGTTGGTGTAGGGGAACGCTATATCATAAACTGAACTAGACGTAGAGAAAGGGGATGTTCTTTTTAAACATACAGTTTTATCATATCTGGATCCCGAGCAATAATTACATCAGTTTATTGAATTATGAAAGATAAAAAAAGTTTAAAAATATGAAATAATTGTCTTTTAAAATACTGTTAATTCTAGCTCTACAACTACCCTACTTTATTTATTATACAATAAGTTGGCAACCCTACCTATAACGTACAACTCTTTCAATCTCTCTTGTCGGCCTCGATGGTGTAGTGGTTAGTTTAACCGACTGCCACGCCTAAGGTCGCGGGTTCGATTCTCGCACAAGTCAAACATTTGTGTGCATGTATATGGATGTTTGTCTTGGTCTGGATGTTTCTATGTATAATATGTATGTATTTACAAAAAGAAAGTATATATGTGTGTTTATCCATTGTCTAGTACCCATAGTACAAGCTCTGCTTAGTTTGGGCTAGACGGTGTTGTGTGTATGTGGTAGAATATTATATTATATATTATTGTTATACTATGTGTACTGTAATAGTTATAAGGAATTATAGTTTTATTACCAATATTTTTATTTTTAAAACTATGTACTGTTATTTTATGTGTGGTGAAATAAACTTTATTATTATTATTATTATTATTATTATTATTATTATTAATCTTTACTAATATTATTTATAAAGAGTAAATATTTGCATGTCTGTTTGTATTAACTCAAAAACTCATCGGACTGATATTAATAATAATGTATGTGTAAGGAAGCTTCTACTTTCTCCTGAAATACCATATGCTGTTGTAACAATAATTACGCTACGGGCTAGGCTAAATAAATAATAGCGCTCTTATGTAGCTTGTAGGTAACACTTTTTTTGTTAAATGCATCTAATATGGCAAACAAGCATACGGCCCACCTGATTGTAAGTGGTCATCGTAGCCTATGGACGCCTGCAACCCCAGAGGCATCACTTGCGCGTTGCCGACCCTTTAAGAAAAGAAGAGAAAAAGGAAATGGGAAAGAGAAAGAGCGGGAAAGGGGAAAGCAGTCCAGCCTCCAGCACTCTCACTCACCGAACGAAACACAAAAGTAGGAAAACTGCTTTTTCACGTCGATATTCTGTGAAAAGGCAGTCCTTCCCCGGTCGAGCAGGCCCATTCATGCTGAAATCAGCGAGGCACTACTACTCTTAACTGCATCAGAAACTTTATTTTTTGTATGTGGTATGGTGGCAGCAGCTTTGTGACTTAACAGGATTAGGATTTTTTATATAAAATTTTGATCAAGGATATAAGTGATTCCGAAATATACTGTCAGAAATGGTACAGAAGATGTTTAAATCACTCCAAAAAGCAAATCTAACATGACGTTGAACTTTCCGTGAACTCGGTAAACTATTGCAGCGAAACTAGCATTACTCAAACACTAAGTTCAGAAAGTTTTCGATTATTTGTTCAGAAGTCTTGTGCAATAAAATGAATATCATACGAAATCCTCTTGCATTGGGTTGAAAATTTTGTTTTAAAGTTCCGGGTTTTAAGTATAAAGTTAAAGCATTATCTTATCTTTATCTTCCTAATATAATTATACCGGTCGCTCAGCGGCAGTATGCGACTGCTAGGCATGAAGTTTCGAATCCCGGGTCGGAAGTACCTATACAGGCTAGGTATCCCATTTCCGTAAGAACGTCGAAATCGACTACATTTTGAGATTTTCGGTCGCAAATATCCGGAAGATAAATTTTATATAATAAGATTAATAATGTCCATAATACGCTTCCAGGCCTTAACTACTGAACCGATCATCGAGAATTTTTGTATACACGTTGTCAGGAATGCAGAAAAGGACATAGTGTATCTTTCATCCATAAAAAACACTATTGTCTTCTATTTACGCGAATATTATTCATTGAAATTAAACTGCTATATACGGATTTTATCGCGTTGTTTATTTGACACTTTATTACAAAATTTTGAAAATTTTTACACTACTAAGTACTACTATTAAACTTTACTAATTTTTAAGCTAATTAAATTATTATTAAACTATTTAGATTTAATTTATTTTTACACTTTCCCCGACGTTTCGGTTGCTTTTCAGCAGCCATGGTCACGGGGAGACTTTTGACAGAAAATTTTGTAATAAAGTGTCAAATAAACAACGCGATAAAATCCGTATATAGCAGTTTAATTTCAAAAAACACTATTGTTAACCTAACCTGACCTACAATTACGCGAGCGATATCGCAGGCAAAGTCTAGTATAATATATGTAATCATACAAAACTAATTGCTCTCATTTATCTACCACTAGATGTTACCCGAACCTTCGCTAGCATAAATGTATAATAGGTTAAGTAAGATTAGATTAATTGGGTTAGCAGCGATAGCTCAGTAGGGTGCAGTCAACAGACTGCAATGCAGAGGGACTCGGATTCGAACCCACGTCGCGCACCTCTGACTTTGGAATTTATATGATTTTTCGAAATTATGTGCGTATTGATTGACAATTATCGCCTGCTCCGTGCCTCGGAGAGCACGTTAAGCCGTCGGTCCCGGCTGCCATGGACATCTATGGCAGTTGTTATTGGGAAAGTCAGTACCTTCGAATATCCTGACACTGGTCTAGCCGTAGGGTATCGTTAGCCTTCGGGTTGCGGAGGTCAGGTGGCAGCCGCTCCGTGTAAAAACTGATATCCAGTCAAATCCGGTTAGACTAGAAAAGCCGACCCCAAGTGACTTGGGAATAATAAAGGCTAAGGGAGAAGAGGTTAAGTAAGATTAGGTTAGTAACAGTACTTTTTCTGGATGTAAGGTACCCTATGGCCTTTTCTGTTTCCTTGACAATATGTATGCGAAATTCCATGATGATCAGTCAAGTAGTTAAGGCATTACAAACAAACTCACATTTGCATTCATAATATTAGTTAGGATTATACACACATATAAATCTAATCGAATGGAACCTTTGTCGCTATTGATAGTTGCAAACGCTCATACTCACTCTAAACTAAATATTGTGATAACATAATACAGTCTTTCGTTTACGCGAATGTTATACATTGAAATTGAACTACTCTATACGGATTTTTTGCGTGGTTTGTAAACACAATTTTTACACATTTTGAAGCGATTAAACTATTTATTACTGTTAAACTTTACTACTATTTTAAACTATTTAAATTAGTAAGCTGGTTAGGATTACACTTTGCTCGACATTTCGGTTGCTTTTCAGTAGTCATGGTCAGTCAAAAAGTAGCGTATTTCAAATAAACAATGCGATAAAATCTATCATCTATATATCTATCGTATAAACTAATTTCAATATTGTGTTTATTTATATTTTCAGGACATGAATTACCTGCATTTGCTTCTCCTACTCACTCTTCCTGTATTATGTACGACACAAGCAGAATACGCAGATGATCCCTCATACAGACGAGATTTACCCTTTGTAGATCTTGCAAAATATGATGGATATAATGCTGAAGAACATTTTGTCACAACCAAAGATGGGTATATATTGGGTACGTTCCGGATACCTCCAAGAGAAAACTGCGCGAAGAACAAAGGCGTCGTTATGTATATGCACGGGCTATATCTCAGTAGTGATGACTGTATCGTACCAGGACGTAGAAAAGCACACTGTTACATCTATTCGGATAACTGCTATGATGTGTGGGTACCTAACGTTCGAGGTAATGTGTATAGCCGAAACCACACCCACTACGATCCAGACAAAGACCCTAGCTTCTGGGATTTTAGCTTTGATGAAATGGCCCTATGCGATCTGCCAGCGGCAATCGACTATATCCTGATCACTACTGGTAGTACTCAAATATCATACGTGGCTCACTCGCAAGGAGTGACTATGTTACTAATTCTTTGCGCTAAAATCCCTGAGTACAATTCTAAGATTAAAGTTGGCTTCGGTTTGTCAGCCACAGCATGGTGCAATCACGCCCCTTTTTTCATGCTACAGTTCCAAGGTGTGTTGGCTCCAATTCTGACTCAGCTTCACGGATTACTCGCTGTTGAAATATTTGCTCGTGGTGGATTAGTACAGAAAACTGTCGAATTGTTATGTGGGATATCAAATCTTACATACCCTATTTGTGCGTATTGCATCTTCGCTTTATTTGGTTACGATGAGTATCAGATCACTAGTGATGTCCTCCCGGTTATAGTGGGGCACACGCCTTCTGGAACATCAGTAAGGAACTTCAATAGATGGGGGCAAGTCGTGCAGAATGGCTTTACCGAGTATGACCACGGAGTGATCAAGAACTTGATGGTTTACGGACAAAAAAATCCTCCCGAATATGATTTAAGTAAAGTTATAATGAAGTGGGTAATGTTTGCTAGTGTGAACGATTGTGTAGCCGACGTTACAGATGTGAAAAAACTTGTATCGAAATTGCCAAATGCGTCTATATGTGTGCTCTCTGACGATAAATTTTCACATCTGGCATTCGTTTATGGCCGAGGTATACCCAAATATATAACGCCTATTGTTTTGTCTACCATAGAAACCGGGTGTTATGAATGCACTTAAATTATCAACAAGTAACAGAAAATTGCGTTTAGTACCTATTTTTTTAATTATTGTTTTTACATAGTAATAGATAAAACACCTTAGAAAACCACTACGCATACTCAGTATGATGTACTCCTTGTTATCGTTTCATACAAGTCTATTTAGAATAAACAATATAGTCACTCTGTAAATATGGCATTAATACAGAAACCTTGTATGTATGATACACAGTTACTTATTAAAAGTAGATCATATATGTACTTATAAAGTAGATAAATAAACATTGTATTATTATATCATGTGAAAACACTTGCGTAAACTTGCAAAGGACATTTAGAACACGTTCATACGCGTAATATTATTACCGGTCGATGCCTTACATGGGAGACATTTAAGAAAAATAATTATTTGAGGGGTCATACATAAGAGCTATAGAAACAAGAGCAATTATTTTTAGAATTTTTGTCTGTCTGTATGTTTGTACGCTTCACACATAAACAAATCCATTAGGATTGGCCACCGTGACCGCAATTCGGTCTGGAGGACATTATTATTATTACGTGTATACAAAGATAAATATATATATATATATATATATATATATATATATATATATATATATATATAGGTACCTACTTCCTAATTATAAGCGTACGATAGCGCAAGCTTAAGACTATTTCCCTGTTACATAGGATCTAAATAGATCGCCATAGCTGGTGATACGTGAGGCTATCTATGTATTGTTTTCACTATATATGAGTATTTACAAAACGTGTAATATTATGCTAACATGCTTTATCAAAAACATATCATATTTACCCATCTCTTAATTGATACTTCACACCATAGCCTTGTAACCAAATTAATATTTAAACCTCTAAACTTACCTTTAAGTGGTAAATACAACTTTTTTACTCTATTCACGAACCTCTTAATTAAATAAAACGCCTGTTATAAGGAGATATTGAGTTATATATACAAATAATAATAATCATAATATTAGCCGTGTATATAAACTCTTCCACTGCTGGGCACAGGTCTTTTCGCAATATGACAAGGGTTAGGCCATAGTTTAGCCCAGTGCAGGTCGGCAGAC
The DNA here is from genome assembly GCA_930367265.1 of Catocala fraxini. Classification (NCBI taxonomy): domain Eukaryota; kingdom Metazoa; phylum Arthropoda; class Insecta; order Lepidoptera; family Erebidae; genus Catocala; species Catocala fraxini. The sequence goes on along the minus strand of OV884025.1, from coordinate 7,308,129 downwards.
TTTACATATCTTTAAGAAAATTATAGAAAACTCTGAAGCATGAAGGTTTCTAACAATGTTTTTTTTTACTGTTAATTCCAGCGATACTTAAATATTTAATACGCACATAACTTTGAAAACTCAGAGAATTGTGCTTTGGGTTCAAATCGAGGTCTCTGCATGGAAGTCAACGGTTTCTACAATTCTTTATTATGGGTATGTTTGAAAAATGTATAACTTTACATATACGTAAATAAGAAGATTATTGTTAACCAGCTGAATAGCTGCGCCATACGTATAAACCAGCCATTCTATCCTGAGCTCCTTCCATAATATTCATGTAAACAGAAACCTCATTATTCGGTACCGACACAAAGTTAATGTAATCAATACTCACCTGACATTTCACCATATCCATCATTTGAACAAACAGTATCAAAAACTGAGAGTCATCCTTCAATCTACCTTATTATGTTGCACAGCGCGAGCGGCGATCCAATTTTCCGAGAATAATTACAATAACAATATAATTTTGGGAGTAAGATGTTGCTTAATTTAGTAAATGTATTAATGAGACGACTTTCAGTTGGATGTATGCCTTTTTAAATACAAAAATTCGACGTAACACAGTCACACTGCTACCGTGTTAAAATTAGACTACCTACTTACTACAGTAAAATATTTTTAGAATTATTTAAATTTCCACTCTAGGCGGCGTTGTTTGCCTTTCGTTAGCTTTTCGTCAGCCATGGTCTCGGGAAGACTAAGATGGTGATCGTATCATGGTCTTGAAGTGTAGTAGGTATACATTTGGGTACTTAAAATAAATAAACTTCAAAACAATGGGTCTGCGATAAAATCTGTAAACAGAAGTTTAATCGCAATGCAAACATTCGCGTAAACGTAAGACTATACTAAGAAAAAGAGAGGCATCTTTGGTGCATGGCAGTTCCAACAGTTACCTGCAATTAATTGCAGGAAGAATGGAAACGGATTGTCCATTTTTCGCGTCCTGGATGCGACTGCATGTGGCATGACGAGGCTTATGTAATTAATTCTAAATATAATATCTCTGTATGGACTGTATTTTTTTTGGTCTGAAATAAATGGTATTATTATTATTATACTATGGGCCCCGCATGGGCCATTGGGCCGTATCCACCCCATAACTGTCTATTACTCCAAAATGTTACATTTCATTCCATAATTCTAGGGATGCATAAAGCCTATCGCTGTTTAGGAGCCAGGCCCACCCTGATAGATAAACCTAGATACGCCAATGTTCGCCCGATGAGTAAATCTATGCCTATACCGTCAACTGTGGCAACATTACCGTATTTTTTGACGTTTTATCAGTTTTTCCATTAACTATAATACTTTAAAATATACATACATATATATCTATTCTGTAGCAAAGACATGTGTCCACATGCTCCACGGTTTATATCTATAAAAAGCTAAATAAACACGTTACAGTGTTCAAAAATATGATACAGGTAAAGTTGACACAGATATGGCAACTTTGTTTCCCAGGTGGTCGGGCGTATCGAGGCGCTGGGTTTACGGGTGGCTCTTAACAAGACGGAGGCCCTGGTTTTTCATGGGCCTCGTCGCGGTCCACCCCGTGGCGCCTCGATAATGGTGGGCTCGACGCGCGTTCCTGTCCAGGCCCACATGAAATATCTGGGCTTGGTGCTGGACGGAAGGTGGCACTTCGACGAGCATTTTAGACAGCTCGCCCCGAAGCTTCTCGGCACTGCGTCCGCCCTCGGGCGGTTATTGCCAAATTTGGGCGGGCCTAGTGCTGGTTGCCGGCGATTCTACACGGAGGTTATCCGGTCGATGGCGCTTTACGGCGCACCGGTGTGGGTTGACTCCCTGACCGCTCAGTGCAGGACTCTCTTGCGGAGACCGCAGAGAGTCATAGCGGTCAGGGTAATACGAGGATACCGCACGGTGTCGGCCGATGCAGCTTGCGCATTGGCCGGGACACCCCCGTGGGATTTGGAGGCTGAGGTGTTCGCCGAAGTGTACACAGTGAGTGAGGAAGTGCGGGAGGAGACGGGTTGCCGTCCCCTTCCGGCTATCATAGAGCGCGCGCGGAATCGGGCCCACCAGGGCATGATTTTAAAATGGAAGGCGCGGCTGGAGGCTCCTATGGCCGGTTTCAGAACCGTTGGGGCCCTCCAGCCGGTGTTGGAGCGGTGTGCAGGGCGGCAGCATGGGACCCTTTCCTTCCGGCTGGTGCAGGTGTTGTCAGGGCACGGTTGCTTTGGCAAATACCTGCACACGGTCGCTAGGAGGGAACCGAGTCCCGTCTGCCACCACTGCGAGTGTGTGGAGGACACGGCGCAGCACACGCTCGAGCAATGTTCTGCTTGGGCGGTGCAGCGCCGTGAACTCATTGAGGTTGTGGGTGAAGACCTCTCGCTGCCGGCCGTGATCAAAGCCATGGTCGACAGCGAGAGGAAGTGGGCAGCGGTCGCATCCTTCTGCGAGGACATCATCTCGCAGAAGGAGGCGGCGGAGCGGATCCGTGAGGAAAGTATCCTTGCGGATCCGAGCCGTCGCCGGCGAACCGGGCGGCGCAGGCGCGCATTCGCGCGCCTCATGCCGCCGTAATGTAGGCCGCGGGCGGAAGAACGGGGATCTTCCACCCGCCAGCCATTGAGTCGGTCCGACGCCCTCTGTAGTGCCGGGGCGTCGTCCAGGAGTTGTAGTCTGCTGGGTGGGTCGCTGAGGTAGTTTCTTTACCAGCGGCCCATCCACTATTCAAGGCAGCGAAGGGGCACACCGTGGGGTTTTAGTCCGTATGCCCGAAATACGGGAGAGCCGGACATAACCCTCTCGCCTCCCCTAGTGGCGGGGGGGTATGCATCAGGTGCATTTCCCCACGTAAAAAAAAAAAAAAAAAAAAGCAACTTTACTTAAGCAATTTTACTAGAGAATATTGATCCCTATAGCCCACGTTACGTGGCCGCGTGGGCATTTACGGGACCAATAGATATTGGAGGCGAGGTAAAGATGTCACATTTCTTTTTTAAATTGCATACATGGACATATTTTGCCAGAGCTGGCACAAACTTTACAAAGATAATAAAACAAAGTTTTCACCAAGGTATTTTTTTAATTTATTTACTAGGTATAAATTATTTGAAAATGAAAATGAAAAATGAAATGAAAGTAAATAAAATGGTGAAATGTAAGTTGAGATACACTAGGTCAAGTTACTCGTTGGAAGTAAAGTTGCCACAGTTGACTGGTACTAATATTATAAAAAGGAAAGATTTTTTCTATTTGTTTGTTTGTTTGTTTGTTTGTAAGGATTTAAATCAAAAATTATTCAACCGTTCTTAAAAATTATTTCATCTTTAGAAAGCTATATTATCACCGAGAACCATAAGCAATACTTTATTTTAAAAAAGTTCTGTTATTAGGTATTGTTCTTCTAGGAAAAAGTAGCAAAGCCGTTGGCAATAGCTCTAGTCTTCTATATGCTCACATGCCTCACTCATTCCTTTTCTTTCCTTCCATCCTTAATTCTTTTTCCTCGGGTCGGTAGCACGCTATTGATTCTCGAAGAAGGTCAAGCGACCATAACTGCTACTGTAACTGCCAATTACTGTAACCGCTACTTAATCATGTCGTGCCCTTATTTTCCATCTTGTTCGTATAAACAATAACTTAGATATGACATGATATCTTTAGATTGAATCGCACGATCGCTAGCTGTACAACAACGTATCAAGATGATATTATTTCCAAAAGTAAATCATATACCTACTAAGGGAGTAGTTTTGTGAACATCATATCCAGATTTTGATTAAAATAGTTATGGCAATGATCGCTTCCGGCAGTTTCAGTATCGAGTAAGGGTCAGCGCACACTGAACTGCAAAATACTCGCGCATGGTCGAGCAAAATTTTGACTGCTCGACCATGCAGAAGGCATTCTCGCCCCTCCGTGAGCAAGCTCTGTTGCAAATGCGCTGGATTGCCAGGCGGGCGTGCATGACCAGTTTGATGCCAAAATCCGACGCTGGCAGATGTGTTCAATATGGTTGGTTGGGACTTAGTAATTATCGTCCTTTTGGCAGAGGAAGAGGACCATGAAGGATATGTAAATATAATAAGTAGGTAGTAAACGCACGTCCAGACAGTTTTCTCTCTGTGGCAACACTGAGCGCGGGCGGCGCGCGGCGGCGGCTCAAGCGCGCTTGTGCATGTATAACGCATACTCAAAACGCATCTTGCAAGCTCAGCATGGTCGAGTTGGTCGTGTATTTAATTATGCAATGTATGGAATTGTCATAAGATTAATTTTTCAGTAGTCTCAGAAAATGCTCTGCTCTGCTCTGCTCTTGATGTGCGCTGACGCTAAAGCGCCCGGTTCGTTTATACGGCACACGGTGCGTTCATGCGGAAAACGCACTCCAATTGCCTTGTCTACGTCGCGTCAGGTAGCAGGACACGCGCCTCATGCTGCGATTGATGCGAACACTAAAGCGTATCAATATCTTTACCTATACTAATATTATAAAGAAGAAAGATCTGTTTGTATATTATGGGTTAATTCGGCAACTACTGAACCGATTTTATCTCTCTTATTTCACTATTGAAAGCTACTTTATACAGAAATATGGCTATGTAAGATCACGCTACAACCGCCGTGGGTTGTAGTGTAGTGGAGAAATAAACAACAATGTGGGTGAAATCGCGGCGGCAAGCTACCTAATATATGTAATAAAATAATAAGCGACAATATCAAAGCGTAGAACGCACCGGTTGATGCATAAATGAACCGAGTGGTTTAACACTTTACAGAGATGTGTAGTGTAAATAGTCCCTACCCTACCTAATAATAAAATATCTCTACCGATACCTATCATATGTATATTAAGGTGTACCTATCACCAAAAACGATAATATTTATTTTTAAAATTGCCGTTCAATTACGCTGTCTTAATGCCGCTGCTATAGTGAATACAATGGCAGTGATCTTGGTTGAATTTATGATCCTGGATCACAATCAAATGAATTCAAAACGGTGTCTGGTCGACGGTAATGGGCTCGCATCATATGGACTGGGGCTTAGACATATGTAGCTAGCGAAATGTGGCTGTAACGTACAGACAGCGACATAAGTCTATATATGTACAGTTATAAGATTGAATTGCTTTATCATACGCAATAAAGCAGCGATAGCCTAGTAGGAGACCGTTGGACTGCCAAACAGAGGTCTCAAGTTCAATCGCAAAGCGCGCATCTCTGACTTTTCGAAGTTATGTACGTATTAAATAGTTAATTATCGCTCGCTTTAACGGTAAAGAAAACATCGTAAGGAAACCTACGCGCGCGTCGGAAAGTCCTCCATAAGTTTCTCGAAGATATGTGAAGTCTGCCAACCCGCACTAGGCCAGCGTGATGGACTATGGCCTAACCCTTCTCACACTGAGAAGAGACCAGTAACCAGCAGTGGGATAGTTTAATACAGGGCCGCTATTATTATATACACAATCATGATAATTCGTGATATTATACAGCAATAATACTTAAAGGTTTGTTATTTTAATTTTTTATTTTTTATAACGTAATACTATTCAAACATTTTGTATTAATCAAATACTGTTACAAATTTACAAAATGTATAGCTTCTTATAACGTTGACTGTACATCAGCCAACACCTGCAGGTATGTGAGTGCGAACCTTTGTATTTATGTATTATAATTACTATATGTTGTAACGTGGCAAAAGGAATTTAGTAAAAATCCTGTTCGTAAAAATGTGTCGAGTCCCTTATCATATCAATTAAGCTACATACTACAAACTATAAGAAGCCTTGTCGCTTAAGTTAAATATTGACTTGCGATCGTAATACGACCACGAACCACGGCTCTGTACATCAACAGGACCGGGGAACAACATTATATCGTCATCATAAAATTCGACTTTAAAACCTGGATATAGAGTTGTTTTTGCTGTAACAAAACAGTCGAGCTCCTGTATTAAACTGTCTCACTGCTAGGGTTAAGCCATAGACTACCATGCTGGCCCAGGTTAGCAGACTTTACATATCGAGAACTCTCAGAAATGCAGGTTTATTCACGATGTTTTTCTTTATCACGAAAGCATACAATGATTAACTATTTCATATGCACATAACTTCAAAACGTCAGAGATGCGTACCAAAAGCATCAACTCCAACCAAGATCGTACTCAAAACCTCTACATGGCAATCCAAGGTTTCCACTGGGCTATAAAAGGTTATGTTTATCACTGTTTGGCGGCACCTTTTGTATTATGGTATATCGATAGCATATAGCTACCAGCATAACATATAAACATATCACGATGTACATATCGTATCCTTAATAAAACAGAGACTTATCTCAGTATTTTTGATTAAACAAATTTGAACTCTATTGAAAAGATTTAACATAAATATAATATTAGAATTTAACATATACAACTAGAGTTCAAATTGGCTTACTTTCAAATTTCGAGTTAAGTCGCTGTTTTATTAAGAATGCGATATATACACTAAACATTGAATCTTTACAAAATGTATAATATGTAGGTAAGTATTACAACTTCAAACTCTATCAACTACAATATTTGAGTAGGTACGAAACGCTCGTTAGGAAATATCTTACATTTCTTTTCGCGAGTCCTGTAAGGTGAAGTACCTAGTTCCCGTATTTGCGCAGCATTAATTCACGGCCAGCCCTCGGCCGCGACGGTAACTTTTTCAATAACCGTCCCCCGGGATTCTGAGTCCCGGGCAAATCGGACCTCGGGAACGCAGCGGGGTGACACTTACAGCGGGATATATAAACTTATTTCGTTATTCTTAATGATATTATAGTCAGAAAAGCCGCAGATATTTATGTTACAAGTGCACGAAAGGAAAGACTTAAAACGTTTTTCTATTGTTCTCAAAATAAAATCGGTTCAACAAAATGCCTTGAAAAATATTTAAAATAGATACAATTGTTGGAATAAGAGATATCGTTTTCACGTAAGTTCTTGCGTTATGTATTGCGCAACATGTTACTTCAAATTATTAACTCGAGTACAGTTATTAATAACAAATTAATCTGTATCAGATTTTTAATAATAATAATTCATTATTGTGGATCATAGGTACATAATACAGAAGTTATAGTTTACATCATTTAGTTCAGGTATGTCCCGCCCATTAGGCATACAAAAGTTATAATAATTGGAATTGTAAATGCATTAAATAAAAAAATTAATTATGTCAATATGAATCGCAATGTCACAGAAATTATAAACAGGCAATAATAATGTAAAAGTAGATATTACTGAACACGTCATGATTGAGGTATAGATTTATCACTCAAGAAATCATTCACTGTATAATAACATTTATTTATTAACAAGTCATGTAGTTTCTTTTAAAACATAGTTATTTCTTTACCCATTCTGATCTGCCTCGGAATATTGTTACATATGCGCGAAGCTATACAAAATATACTTTCGTGCATTAAATGTGTGCTAGCAACTATATGTAATTTGTTCTCATGTCTTATACGTTTGCGATAGTTAAATAACTCAGAATTATTTTTAGTAAATAATGCGCCCTCCAGGATGTATAGACTTGGCAAAGTTAAAATGTAAAGTTTTTAAAAATATAATACACACGAGTCGGTTGCCTGCAGATTGAACATAGCCCTAAGGCCATCCGCTGCGTCAACCGGGTGCACGGAGCGGGCGCCCACCGCGGAGACCCGCGCCGTGGTCCGTCACGGACTTGCCCGCAACGTCTCCCGCCTCTCGCAACGCCGGCAGTAACAAAGCAGCGCTCACTGATTTCCTAGAAATATCTCCACTCGCGTGCTCCGTCGCGCGGACACGTTGTCCGCGGGACGGGCCCAAGATAATAGAAAACAGCACGCCACGCGGGCGCCCGCTCCGTGCTTAACGCAGTGGACGGCTTATTACAGCGTTTTTGTGCTAAAAATGCCCGGCCTTTGTCTGTACTGTTATCACAAAATATTACCCCGTATCTTAGGGTTGAACTAACGTAGCCATGGTATGCTGCAAGAAGAGCACGACGTCCGTCGTTTTCGACGTCCATTACTATGAAAGTGATATATTTCTGATTTCTTATTTTAAAAAAGACAGCGACCGAACTAGGTACATTTCCTGTATCGCCTTTACAAACATTCCAACAACGAACACAAAGCACACCCAGACTCGGAACAACCATTTGTGGATCACACAATTTTTTGTCTCGTGTGGGATTCGCCGAATTCACAACGCTTGGCGTAGTGGCTTTGGCGAGGTGATAACTTAAGCCACAAAGCCATTCTTGCAGTCAAATCTATCATTGGATTTCTTTATATTTTATATTTCGGGTTTTGTTTGGCACAGCTATCATCGGTAACACATCCCTCGCTTATAGCCTATTCTGCTGCTATACAGAGGATCTTTTAGTAAGCTCATAGTCTATTACGTCCGTGTGATAAGAAAGTCAACGACAAAATTTTATACGTCCAAGGATTTTAACAATATTACTTTTTCTTTATCGTGATGTTAAGATCGCGTGATCAGAACTATAAGAACAAATAATCAACCATGGCTGGTTCCTATACCTAGTGCTTGATTGTTAATAAATGTAAAACATGAAGAAAACTCTTCAACGACTAATATAAAACTTTAATGCCTTCTTTAAAAATATTGCATACATTCTGTAATAAAGGTACTCACTTTTTTAAGAAAGGCATTTTATACTACATAAAAACAATTGGTTTTTTTTTAAACACCAGCTTACAGATGTCTGTTAACTCTAGCAGCAACTCAGCGTATGTACTCAGCTTCGCACGTGTATTTTTGTTATATCTCAAAGGCAGCGTTTTCGATGAAAGCTCCCAGGCGGCTTAACTTTTCCGACATTTTTAACAATTATCGACATAATCAATTTCAACTAATTTTTACAATACCTTAAAAATTATATAACAAAACCTTCCTCATAAATCAATATGTCTATTAATGAAAACCGCAGAAAAATCCATTCCATAGTTTTTTAATTTATCACGCACAGACAGACAGACGCGGTGAGGGACTTTGTGATAATGACGTTTATATGTTTTCAGGTTTATATACCACTAGCAACTCGCCCGGCTTCGCATGGGTAGTAGAAAACCTTAACAAATATATACCTAAACATTCCTCATGAATCACTCTGTCTATTGGTAAAAACTCATGAAAATCCGTTCAGTAGTTTTTTAGTTTATCGCGAACAGACGTATTCAAATTCAAATTCAAAGTATTTTATTGTGAATCACAGGTACAGAGGATGTTACACAAATATGTTATAAATCAGCTGTGTTCCGCCACTTAGGCATACAATATAATCATAATATACAAATTAAAAAATAAAATAGAGACATGTTTTACCCTAATACAGATAATTATTCATTACATTAAATTGCATTACCATTTATAAAATTCAAATTAAAACAATATTACATATTAATAACAAATAAAATTATTAAATTAAATTTATTAAAATTATATACCATTTTAAAAGAATTCATATCCAAATTATACATTTTTATAGATAATTTTTAATTATTAACAAATTGTTTGAATAGTTTGTCTGCATTTTTTTGCTATTCCTTATCTTCTAAATATTCTTTTAGTGAATAGTGGCATTTGGTTACTAACCATTTATGGAGTTTCTTTTTAAAGATAGGTATTTCATTTATATTTCTTATCTGTAATGGTATATTATTATATATACGTGGACCTAAACAAAACATACTTTCATGCATTAACTGTGTGTTACTGGCAACTATGGCCAGCTTGTCCTTATGACGCTCTCTATGACGATGCTCAAATAGGCCCTTATTTGTTTTTATAAATATTGAAGTCTCATAAATAAACAAACTGGGTAAGGGTAAAATATTTAATTCATTAAAATACGGCTTGCAGGAATCTGTTTGTTGTAAATTACACATACTTCTGATACAACGCTTTTGTGCAATAAATACCCGTTCTCTTTCTGTTGAGTTACCCCAGAAGATTATCCCGTAACGTAGCGTAGATGCGACGTAGCCATGGTAAGCTGTAAGTAACGCAGGTCGATTTACTACTTTACTTAATTTATGGAGGGCATATGAAAATTGGCTTATCTTTTTGCAAATATATTCAGTATGATATTTCCAATTTATTTTATTATCAATGTACATACCTAAAAATTTTGTGTTGTTAATTTCTTCTATATTTGTATTTAAGTAAGTAATATTCAAATTATTTTCTATATTATTACGTTGTTTAAAGAACATTATTTTCGTTTTATCCAAATTAATTTTTAGGTTATTCCTATAAAGCCATTCTATGATTAATGTCAAAGATTTATTTATGTCATATTCTAGTTTCATTTTAGTATTATTGGTATACAGTACTGTGCTATCGTCGGCAAACAATGTCATTTTGTGTGTTGTTATTGTGGGCATGTCATTTATATAAATAAGGAATAAAAGCGGGCCCAGTATGCTTCCCTGGGGAATTCCTATTGAGACATTTTTAAAAGCAGATTTAAATGTTTCTTCTGTTTTTTTAGATATATTTAGCCTTTTTACTTCGGTAAGCTGTTTTCTGTTACTAAGGTATGATTCGACTAGGCTATAAACATTACCTCTTACTCCGTATGCATATAGCTTTTTTAATAAAATGTCATGCTGGACATGATCATATGCTTTTGTCATATCCATGTAAAGTGCTGCTATTGGTGTTCGTTTATCCATATTTATTAAAACCTCATGTAAAAAATTAAATATTGCTAAATTTATGGATTTGTTTTTTCTAAATCCGTATTGGCATGTTGTGAAAATGTTATTAGTTTCAAAGAAGTTATATAGGCAGTAATATATAACTTTCTCAAATATTTTTGAAAATATAGATAGTAAAGCTATTGGTCTATAGTTATTAGTTTCAGTTTTATTACCTTTTTTATACATAGGTTTAATCACTCCAATTTTTAGTTTATCGGGATAAACACCATGTTCGATACAAATATTAATTATGTGGCTTAAAGGTGAAGCGATCTCAACTGCTACGTTTTTTACCACTTCTGTGATTATACCGTCATAACCTGCGCTAAATGTATTTTTCAAAGAAGATATTATTTTTAATATATCGTGGGGTATTGTGGGCGAGAGAAATACTGACTTATTGTTGTACTTTATTTGAGAGGGTAATTTGAATATGTGTGTATTATTATTACTTGTATCTGTTTCTGCAAAATGGTTATTAAAAATGTTTGCAATACGTTTGGGGTCGGTAATTATTTCTCTATTGATAATGAGTTTCTCAACACCCTCATTAGGAAATTTATTTTTTATATCATTTATAACCTGCCAAGTCGCTTTACATTTGTTATTAGAAGAATTGATATAATGATTATTTTGAACCTTTTTTGTTAGAGTTATAATTTTTTTATAACGTTTAGCATATGTATCAAATTTTATTTTATTTTCTTCGTTAGAGTTTGTTCTATATCTCCATAATAGGTCTCGTTTTCGTTTACTGCATACTTGTATACCTTTTGATAGCCATTTCGGCCTAGTTGTAGAACGGACCCGAAATTTCTTGATTGGAAAACAAAGATTATATATTACAGAAAACAAATCCAAAAATATCTCGTAAGAATCATTAGGGTCACTAGATTCATAAACAGGATCAAAAGAAATTTGTCTCAAATATTTACAAAACAATTCTTTGTTATTTTTGTTATAGAGACGTTTGAAAGTGTACCAATATTTTAATAAACTAACCTTCCTTACCGGACATGTTATTATTTGGGCACTATGATCTGAAAGGGCGAATTCTATTATTTGGCCCTGACACCCTCTGATATTATGGGCAATGTTATCTATACATTTATTACTGGCCTTACGTGTCGGCTGATGAAACTGAAGTACCAAATTAAAGCTCAAGAGTAATTCTACGAAATTATTGCTCGTCATCGATTTTTCTAATACATCTATGTTAAAGTCACCACATAGTATTAGTCTTTTACCTTTTGTACACAATTTAGTTAGGATCTTACTTAAAATTAACAGGAAAGTGTTAATTGAGCTAGCACTGCTACTTGGTGTCCTATAAATACAAAGAATAATTATTTTAAGATTTATTAATTCAACTCCAGAACATTCAATTATGTTTGTAATAGACATTTTGGTAATTTCTGCAAGTGGTTTACATTGATATTCATTTCTTACCAGAATACAGGATCCTCCATGCCTGCTGGATCTCATATAGTAAGACACTAATCTATAACCTGGTACAATTGAAAGGTTTTCATCCCCTTCTATCATATTATGCTCTGTGATACATAAGATGTCTACTAAAACACCCTTTACGTATAATTCGTCTAATATTACAGTCAGCATATCTGATTTGCTGTGTAAGCCGTTTATGTTCTGGTGAAGTACATTCAGATGTTTATGAACGAAATAACTGGTTTACACTGTTGTTTTTTGACTCGGGCAAATTGTTACATATTGTATTATCCGGTGTTTGTAATATGAGCTCTGTTTGTACACATTTATCAATGTAAACAGTGTGGTTTAATGCATTGATTTGCTGTAATATGGGCTCTGTTTGTACACATTTATCAATGTAAACAGTGTGGTTTAATGCATTGATTTGCTGTACCTTTAAGTATTGATGATAATTTCTACAGTATTCTATTCTGAGAATTTCTCTTAAAATCAATCTAGCTGCATTTAGAGCATAATTTGAACCTTTTGGTATATATTTTGAATAGTCCATGTCTAAATATACAGCATTTTTATGGCTTTTACAAATAAATCTTACAATATAGTTCAACTTGGCTTCATAAAGATATTTATTAAAAGGTACCTCGCTAATAATAATGTTCGTATTCTTAATTGTTGACATCCATGAACGCAAGCTATATTCCATTTCGCTGGGGTTTTTTTCGTGGCTGCCCCCCAATACGATAACATAATCTTGACTATCTAGTGTTTTGATATACGTTAGCAGTGATGATAATATATGTTGGAGTCTTGCACCAGATTTGATAAACGAAAAGACGGAGAAATCGGGGCCTAGTAGGTTTTGTAATACCTTGCGTAATCCTAGACCCTGCTCGTCAGCTAATATTATCACTCTACTTTTCTGCGTTTTGCTATGCTGACTTTGTGAGGCGTTCTTACTTTTCTCAGTTTTCATGACATCTTTGTTGTTAAGATCGTGAGGTGAAGAATTTTGTTCCTTCTTCTTAGTATTTAATGTACCATTTGCACTTTTTGGACATTTGTTTGGGCTAATTGTACAAGAAAGCTCTTGATATTTTGTAGTAGATGTATTTTTAACGGGGGCCTTGTTTTATAATATGTAGTGATAGTGAAGTGTATAAGTTTTCAGGTTTATTTACCAACATAACAGTGTTAGTACTTATTATCCGCTAACACTGAGTCCACATGAAAGCCAGGCTTAATAAATAGGAGCTCGTTACACTGTCTTCAACGTATACAGATATATAAACTTCTTACTGGCGAAAATTCTTGAGCAGTTACCAACGATTGTAATTTTTTTATTTAATGCCGAACATTTTACAACGTTCTGGCGCGTTTTATGTTTAGCTTCTGTTGATGAATAGACGTTTGAAAACATATTTTATGAAATAATTTTATTGGAAAGTAGATAACAAAATGTTTGAAAATATCAATCTCGTACAAGGGAAAGCATTTATATGAACGTATTGCCTCATCATATCCTCACAGGAGACAAAATATTGTGTGATTCACAAATAGTTTGTCTGAGTCTGGATGTAGTTTGTATCCATTGTTTGAATGTTTGTAATGTCTCCCGCACCACAGGAATGTAGAGTAGAGAAGGCTGTCTTCTCTCTCCTTTGGGGTTTCAAATCACTCTGTTCGTAGACATCCCCTACCAATCCTTTTCTAATCCTCATTCACATCATCTATACCATCTATTGCCATTTTTCGGATGCATTTCCAGAGCCAATGTTCCTACTGTAAAATCATGTAGGTATGCGGCTGCCATACCTACACAGAACCTTGAAAACTGAAGACTATAAAAAGATACAAAAAATAAACGTTAATTCAACATATTATCATAATCTGTATGTATACATCCTTACTACGACCACTGGCCACTATTTGCAACTCCAAAACCCATAAAGATTTTATTAAATATAAAATTATAGTTTTCTATTCAACACGAAGGGGAGATGACATAAAACCGAACGATTATTTCGTCCAAAAATCAGAAGGTAAAACCATTAAGGCCGGCACATCGGCCATAAAAGAAGAATTAAGGTCCGTAAAAATAAAAATTTGTTGTATCAAATATTTTTGGATATAGGTATTTTATGTGCCCATGTGGTTGGTGTATTTATTAAATACTAGCTTATCCGCGCGGTTTCACCCGCGTTTATGACTACTTCTCCTGTCCCATGGCGTAATGTTAAATAGACTATGTTACTTTTTTTTTATTGCCTTTGGTGGCAGACGAGCAAGTGGTCCACCTGATGGAAAGTGGTAACCGCTGCTCATGGACTTCAGCAATGTCAGGACACAGCAAAGCCGCTGCCTACCGTGAAAGAAGAACTCTCTTTAAACCTCGTTTGAAGAAGGACATATCAGCGCTTAGGAAACACCGAAGCACTTCTGGGTAAAGTAGCTTTCTAATGATGAAAGTAGTCAATCCTGTAGTTTTGAGATTATTCATTACAAACAAGTTTTTACTTATTACAATTTTAGTATATACTAGATTTGAATCGAGTTTTCGTCTGTGACTTTATTTATATATTTTTTATGTGGGGGCCAGTCAGTGTAGACCGGCGTCACTTCGACCCAGTGGGATCTTTTATGTCGATACTCTCCCAATAACGACTGCCATAGATGTCCATGGCAGCCGCGACCGACGGCAATTGTCAATCAATACGCACATAATTTCGAAAAGTCATATAACTTCCGAAAGTCAGAGGTGCGCGCCGTGGGTTCGAATCCGAGACCCTCTGCATTGCAGTCTGTTGGTCTTCCCACTGAGCTATCGCTGCTCAGTGACTTTATTTACTTGGATAGTACGATGCACAGTTTGGAAGCTTTGCTGGAACTTATAGCAGCGGAAGCCCAATGGATAAGGCATTGGACTTGCGATCTAGAGGTCGAGGTTTCAAATTCCATCCATAACATTACCGTCGTGAACCGACTTTTCCATTAATTCTGCTTAGCTCAAAGAGTTAAGAGGAATAATATATAATGCTTTTTACCTTTTAAATTGGATAATATCTTAAAATCTAGCCGCATTTCTTTTAATTTCGTTCTGTTAAACTAGAGATATGGTACATAGTACTGCCACGCCTGAGGTCGTGGGTTCGATTCCCGCACAAGTCAAACATTTGAGTGCATGAACATGGATGTTTGTCTTGGTCTGGGTGTTTCTATGTATAATATGTATGTATTTACAAAAACAAAGTACTTATATAAGTATGTTTATCCATTGTCTAGTAACCGTTGTACAAGCTCTGCTTCGTTTAGGCTAGATGGTGCTGTGTGTATGTGGTAGATTATTATTATTATTATAGTGTGATCAGGTTAATAATGTCGCAGGTGAACTATAGACACGCGGGCAAAAGCTAGATAACAGTAAACGGCGATAGACTTTTCCTCTATTACGTAGGATCTAAACTTTAGATAAAGTATATGACAGACCTCATCGAAGAATTCTTTTTTATGGAGTAGGTAAAGCGGTAAAGATATACCCATATATCACTAACTGTGTGTGCCGAGCCCCAAAACTAAGCAGCCCCAGGAGTCTCAACAAATAATAACGCAGGAGTAGCGGACTGTATATTTATTGCGACATAAACGATTATATATAAAAAACGCGTCGCGGTGAGCGTGCGTTCGCTCCTAGGTCTCGAATGGTGTGTGTGGGGGCCCCCCGCGCAACATGAAGGAGCGGCGCCGGCGGCGGCCGAGAACCGGTTCGATGACATACGTCACGGCGCACGGCGGTTCGGGTGTATGGAGGCTCGAACAGATTCCCCCCCGTTGAAGGTAGAAGACTTCAAGGTGATGGCAATAGGCACAAGTTGTTGTAAGCCCGCTTTATGATCCCCTTCTTTGTCTTGATGACGGCGACTCTGGTACGACCGTCTGAGCCAGGCGTGACATCGATCACTCTGCCCATCAGCCACAAGAGAGGAGGTCGGCTGGCGTCCTTGACCAGAACCATGCTACCTATCTTCAAGTCCCGGTGCCCATCAGTGTGCCACTTCGATTTCTGCTGGAGGAGTGAAACGTATTCGTTAGAAAATCGATGCCAGTAATGCTGTCTCAGTTTCTCGATCCTCTGATATCGCTGCAGTCGATTGATGTTGGCGTCGTCAGGTATCTGAGGTCGAGGGACTGACATGAGTGGTCGCCCAATAAGGAAGTGAGAAGGGGATAAGTATGAAAGATCAGAAGGATCAGAGGATAGAGGTGTAAGTGGGCGTGAATTTAAAATAGCCTCTATCTGGATAAGGCATGTAGAAAGCTCTTCATAAGTTAGATGAGTTAGACTTAAGACTCTACGTAATAAATGTTTGGTGGACTTGACGGCCGCCTCCCATAGGCCACCGAAGTGTGGTGAGTAGGCAGGAATGAATTTAAATTGAATGCCCTGTTGAACAATATCAGATTCTATGTCTTGTGAAGAACGCATTAAGAAACGAGAAAGCTCATTAAAAGCTCCGACAAAAGTAGTGCCGTTGTCGGAGTAGACACGTTGAGGCAGGCCGCGGCGCGCCGTAAACCGACTGAAGGCGGCAAGAAATGCCTCCTTCGTCAGCTCCGGCACGAGCTCCAGGTGCACGGCTCGTACTGCAAAGCACACAAACACGCAAATATAAGATTTCTGTAATTTGCATCCTCTACCTTTACGGTCGGCTATAAGCACTGGCCCGGCGTAATCTAAACCTTTTTTCAAAAAAGGGTACTCTAAATTAGTTCTGTCCGCAGGCAGGTTACCCATGATGACCTGAACAGGTTGAGGATTGAAACGACTACAGTGAACGCAGTTACGTACTATTTGCCTAGACAAATTTCTGCCTCCTAAAGGCCAATAGGCGAGTCTGACATTAGAAAGGAGTAATTGAGGGCCAGAATGTAAAAGAATTTCATGATAATGTTCAAAAATAAGTTTTGAAATAAAATGTTTGCTACAAATAAGAATAGGATGTTTTACGTCAAATGTGTAGTTAGAGTTATGAAGACGTCCACCGACACGAATAAGGTTTTCAGAGTCCATAAAGGGCGACAAACTGATTAATCTATTATTTTTAGCTATTTACTTATTATTTTTTAAAAGTGTGTACTCCTCAGGGAACATTTCCTGTTGAGAAATTTGTAAGAGGATAAATGTAGAAGATTTTATCTCGGATAATTGTAAATAAGATTTAAATTGATTATTTTTGTTATTACAATTATTAATGAATCTTTTAACATATGCAAGAATTCTTATAAGTTTGGAAAATGATGAAATTTTATGTATTAAAATAGATATAGTATTATTTTTTGCCTTGTTGTTTTTATTCTCAGCAAGTGTAGCGGTAGTATGAAGTGAAGATTCGGTGGACTTGTTAGGAGAAGTAGCTAAACGAATCTCATTTTGACTCAGGAAGTCAGGACCAGACCACCAAAGAGGGAACGCGCTGATGCAATCAGCCTTCACCCCCCGGGATAAGAGATCCGCAGGATTGTGTTTAGAGGGCACGTAGCTCCACGTGTGACCGACCGAAGTCTCTTGTATTTCGTTGACTCTACTCCTAACAAAAAGTTGAAGTTTACTAGGAACAGAAGCTAGAAGCCAGCTTAGGACGATCGTAGAGTCGCACCAAAAGTAGCATTTACTAAATGATAAAGTAAGAGATTTACGAACTTTCGAAAAAAGTCGTGCGCCTAGCAAGGTGCCGCACAACTCCAAACGTGGCATGGTCGTAGGTTTTATGGGCGCGACTTTGTTCTTGGAGGCTAAGAGGCAAACACAAACAGTACCGTCAGCCGCTATGGTTCTCACGTATAAACAGGCCCCGTACGCGAGCTCCGAAGCGTCTGTAAATGTATGAAGCTCTATTAATTTACACTTTTGTAAAGAAATCCAACGAGGTATACGTATAGAATTAAGAGAAGGTAACGAATTTAGAAAATTAAGAAATTCTGTTTGTATTGATTGTGGGACTTCATCGTCCCAGTTACATTTATGAATCCACAGCTGCTGAAGAATAATTTTTGCTTGGACAATGCATGGTCCAACGAGGCCTAAGGGATCAAAGACTTGACTTATTAATGATAAAATATTTCTTTTAGTGACCCTTTTTGAAGAAACCAATTCGAGTGAAAAGAAAAGATGATCGTTATTGGGGTCCCAGTAAAGACCTAGTGTTTTGCTCGGTGAAGACTCTAAATTTAGCGTTTTTTCGCCACAATGTTGCTCGACCACCTTAAGTGATTTTAAAATTTCAGGGCTGTTCGACTGAAATTTACGCAGGTGAAACTTGGCTGAATCGAGAGTTTTTATTACCTCTTTGCAGAGATATATGACCGACTCAGTCGATTCACCGCCCGTCAGATAGTCATCGATATAAAAATCTCGCCTGATGGACTCAGCGGCAACAGGATATGTGCACCCATCTGCTAGAGATACCAAACATTTAGCGGCTAGGTACGGAGCTGAGGCGGTCCCATAAGTCACAGTGTTTAAGGTGTACGTTTGCAAAGGCTCTGAGAGATCAAATCTGAAGACAATTTGTTGTAACAAACGCTGCGAGGGCTCTATAAGAATGGCTCTATACATTTTCTCGATGTCGCCCGTTACAACAAACCTATGCTGCCTGAATCTCAACAGAATAGAAAAAAGATCCTCTTGTACTGTGGGGCCTACCATTTGCAGGTCATTGAAGGACTTGCCTGTAGTTGTACAGCAAGACGCGTCAAATACCACCCTAAGTTTTGTTGTGGTACTTGACTCGCGCTCAACCCCGTGATGAGGAATAAAATAATCAAATTTATGTGTTTGGTCACACTTAGAATTATTTAGTGACATATGATTTAATCGTAAGTACTCATCCATAAAATTTAAATACCTATCTTTATAGATTGAGTCTCGCTCAAGTCTACGCTCGAGAGAAAGGAAGCGACGCTTCGCTATAACGTAAGAGTCACCTAGACTTTCAGGCGAGTCTTTCAATGGAATGGTGACCACGAATCGGCCGTGATCGTCTCGACGCGTTGTCTCCTTGAAGAGGGATTCACAAGCCTGCTCTTCTCTTGAAAAACAGGTACCTGGAGACACAGAATCGAGTTCCCAGAAGCGTGTTAGTGAGTCAAACTCATCATGCGTAAGATAATGACAAGTGGATGAAGATGGCTGATTCTTATTAGGAGATTGATGTATACAGCCAGAAATAAGCCATCCTAAGTTAAAGGAGTGAAGTTTAGGCATATGCAGACCTAAATTGATTAAGTTTGAACCCAAGACGTCCCAAAAGACTTCAGCGCCGACCAGGATATCGACGACTGAAGGAACATGAAAAGTTGGGTCCGCTAATTGAAGGCCCGGCGGTAGACATAACTGAGTTACATCTATTGAAGAGCCAGGTAGCGAATTTGTAATTTTAGGAATCACGAAACAATCTATGTTTGCCCTATAGCCACCATGTAACGAATGTATCGTTAAATCAACGATTTCGTTAGTGCAAGAAACTTGATTATTAATACCTGACACTATGGAGGTAGTGCTGCGCCTTACCAGACCAAGGCGGCCACACAGGCTCTGAGTGATGTAGTTGGAAGTGCTGCCGTTATCTAACAGGATTCGGGCTGTGCGAAGTCTTCCATTAATGTCGGCCACCTTCACCAAAGCTGTGGATAGCAAAACGAGACTAGGTGAAGACGAGGTATGAGAAAGAGCAGACAAGGCAACACTTTCCTCCTTTTTACTGTCGTTATCCCTATGCAAGAGGGTATTATGTTTAGACGGACAATATTTGCAATTAGAAAGTCTGCAACGCTTATCTGTATGTCCTGGACGAAGACAGTTCATGCAAACGTTGCTTTCCGATGCTTTTCTGATGCGAGCATCAAGATTAAGGTTCCTAAACGAAGGGCAAGTAAACAAGAAATGATCCTGTGCACACATAGGACATGTAAGTTTAGAAGAGAAAGATTTCGTTTTATTAGAAGTATGGAAATTTTGTTTTTTATTTAGCTCATAAGATGAATTTGATGTTGTAGGTAAAATAATGTTAGATTTACGTTTATTGTTTTCATAGATAGTTTCCAATAAGTCAGCTCTGTTTGATAAAAATTTTGTGAATTGTTTCAAAGTAGGGAAACCATGTAACTCATTTTTATGCTCCTCCCACTCACGACCGGTAACAGCATCTAGTTTCTTTGACATGATGAAAATGATTAAAGTGTCCCAGTGGTCAGTAAGCTGGCCTAAAGTACCAAGAGCCCTTAAGTTTTTATTAGTAATATCTACCATTTGACGTAAACCAATGCTATTCTCCTTTTGAAGAGGCTCAATATTAAACAAGGCTTGCATGTGATTTTTTACAAGCAAACGTTCATTGTCGAATCTCTCTGATAATAATTGCCAAGCAATTGCATAATTATCTGATCTAAAATCAAGACTTTTGATTACTAACGCTGCACTCCCGCTTAGGGCGGCGCGCAAATAATGAAATTTATTAATAGATTGGATGCTATCATTATTATGGATAAGGGAAAGATACGTATCTCTGAACTCGAGCCAGTGCTGATAGTCCCCGTTGAAGTGAGGCAAGTTTATCTTTGCAAGTCTGACGAAATTGTGCTTGCAAGCCGAACCGTGCCCCTGCGAGGAATCGTCGTCGTCGTCATGAGCGGGGCGGGCGGCAGCGACGGGCACGGGCTCCAACAGGCCGCGAGCCAGCGCCAGCAACGAGTAGTATTGCGTTTCGAACACCTCGCGGTCACCATACGCCACCTCCGGGTCCTCCATGAGCAGCTCAATTTGGTTCTGTAAGGTATCGTACTCAGTGTACAGAACTTCCATCTTATTAAGACGGAACTCGAGTTCCCTTGTGGCAAAGACATTTAGTTCACATGTTTTTAACTGCTGTATAAATTTAGAAAACTGCGTAAGCTTAGATTTAAGACTTCCACGCTTCTTAATAAGCTCCTTCAGTTCTTTAGGCATAGCGTCTTCTGACATTTTGGAACTGGAGGTATAATAAATAACAAAAGAAATCGAAACAATCTATTATAAAGAACTATTAAAAGAGATGAATGTATCGATATATAGGTAGACACTTTAGCGACAATGAATAGGTCGTTATGAAGTCGTAAACAAGTTACGTAATTAGCAAGTTGAGCGAGCTAAGTATATACTATTCACAATATGATATAGGATTTGCTATTTAAAAGACTTTTAAAATAAGCTAATGCTCGAATACAAAGGCACAGGTGTTTGTCTAGGCAATGTGGTTATCGATAAATAAAGAAGAGCAAAAATGTTTTCGTATTTTTATGAATTTAATGAAATATTTTAGCAAATTAGCATATGTGAGAATGCAAATCAGGGATCAAATGATCATGAAATTTCGCATACATTCTGTCAGAGGCACAGAATAGGACATACCTTTTATCTAGGAAAAAGTACTTTTAATAACATAAAGTAACCTACGTTTACGCGAGCGACGCCGCGGGCAAAATCTAGTTTAGTGTAAACATCAAGTAATAGCCACGCCATTATAGAAACAAAACCATGAACAAAACAATATTTTTCTTAGTATTCCAAATTCAAACCCGTATTCCATTTATCGTTTAAAAAAAATACAGGGTTATTTACGAATAGGGTTTTAAGATCTAAGAATGATTTGAATTTCTTCTGCATTTCCATCATTCCAAATATTTTTACTAAATAACTATAAGTTGATTGAGTCGATTTATTTACTTTAGTATAAGGTAAGTAGGTCTGTACGAAACAATATTTTGAAACCTTTTTGGGCTTTTCCCACCTGTCTCGTACTCGAACGTGAAGAATAACGACAAACTTTATTCCTTAGCCCTAGTTCGAGTGGCCATAACTCTTAACTAGAACAATAAAACACTGCTGTTCGCGACGGAATGTAATAATGAAAGGACTTTATTGACATACTAGCCTTTGGATATTATATTTTAAAGATTGTATGAAAACCATTTTTGTTATTATAATTAAGACATAGCCTACGTCTTCTTGTATGCAAGATGATGTAAAAATACAGGTAACCTTAATACTATTATCGCGTACGAGAAAACGACTGCTGTCTTGTTTTTTCGCATATATTATTAATGATTTGTGGTAGTTACAGCCTCTCTAGTTGTATAGTTACACATACTCGTATATTGAAATAAAACTACTTTATACGGATTTTGCCGAGTTGCTTATTTTAAAACACAATTACCACACACACTCACACACACGCACATGCACATGCACACGCACACGCACACGCACACGCACACGCTCACGCGCACGCACACGTACACGCACACGCACACGCACACGTACACGCACACGCACACGCACACGCGCACGCACACGCGCACGCACACGCGCACGCACTCGCGTATTATACACACACATGTTATATATATAAGAGGGGATGAGCTGCATACCGAGATACAGGTTACCACCTAGTTCGGTTGCAGATGTTCCCAAGTTGTTTACAAAGTTTCACTATTCCACTCACTGTTCATTTACTGTAACTGTTTAAACTTTGTAATGATGTATTTTTATTATTAATAAACTTTATTACTATTACTATTACATAATTTTGAAACTATTAAACTACCACCTGCTGTTAAAATTTACTATTTAAGATGTTTAAATTATTAAAATATAAGATTTACACTTTTGCCGACATTTCCATTGTCACTGAGACTCGCCCAATGGCCATGGCTGCTGCAACAGCAACCGAAACGTCGGGAAAAATTTAAATAAGCATCAAGCTTCAATAACCTCCTTAGCAAACACACTTAAACAAGCTATTCAAGTTACACACAATTCTATATGCTGATCAACTAATCAACAGTTACTCTCATTAAGCATTTATACTTCATTGATTAAAAGTGACTGCATTCAGAGTATATAAAGTGATCTGGAGATACTATTATTGGTTCTGGGTATAAAAATTATGTATTGTATTACTTACTATCCTAACTAATATTATAAATGCGAATGTGAGTTTATTTGTTTGTTTGGTACGCTTTGACGTCTTAACTACATACTTGACCGATAACCATGAAATAAGTACACTTTGTCAGGGGTACAAAAAAGGACATAGGGTATTTTCATCCAGAAAAATATATTTTACCCGAGGGATAAAAAATTAACATGACTTACATTTAGCAAAATCTAGTGTTAGTATAAGAATTTAATACATGCTACGCAATTTATTGCATTTCCACTTATAATGGTAAATTAAGAGCTAGATTTTTTCCGAATACATCGATTAAATTGGAATAACTAGATATGTTCTGTTTCCTTAGTTGCATTCTATGTTTTACAAGTACGCAAGGGAAGGTTCATCGAAAAGAATATTATCCTAAAAAAGATTAGGTAGTAAGTATAGATAAACCCTAATTGCTTCGTGGTAGTATCAGGACGGTATCAAAAAATTAGAAGAATCCTACCAAAAAGTGAAAATAACCTGGTTAATAGGCTGGCCTTGTCAACTTCATCCTTTGTATTAAAGTGTCTATAGCAACATAATGTTGCACTTATTTACTGTTTTATGCAGTTAAATAACACGGCAACGTGAAATGAAACTTTTATTTGTTGTACTAGCTCTGAAAACTAATGCATAAAGTGTTTAAAAACTCATTAGAACGTGAAAAATAGGTCAACGTCGCAAATGTAATAATTTCATATTCATACTCTTTCAACTCGGAATTATATTTTACAAATAATTTATTCTAAATTTTGCACGCGGCTTCGTTCACGTAAAAGTACGTTAGATTAGGTTATGTAATAGTACTTTTATTTAAGGGTACCGCACGATCTCCTATGAGGCGGCAAGCCTCCTGGCCGGATCACCGCCCTGGGACCTGGAGGCCAGACTTCTCGCGTCGCTTTACCAGTGGCGCGGGGAGGCTCTGGAGCGGGGCTTTCGGCCTTTGCCGAGAGAGGTGGAGGCGCGGCGGGCGGAGCTCCGCGACGTCCTAAGGGCGGACTGGGGTGAACGGCTTGCGCGACCGAGCGCAGGGCACGCCGCAATAGCGGCGGTAAGTCCAATCCTGGAGGAGTGGCTGGAGCGGCGCCATGGCGCCCTGACCTTCCGGCTGACGCAGGTCCTCACCGGGCATGGATGCTTCGGGAGGTACTTGTGTCGTATAGGCCGGGAGGAGACGTCTTGTTGTCACCACTGCGGTGACGGTCCCGAGGATACGGTGCTGCACACACTCGTGGAGTGCCCAGCTTGGGAGGAGCAGCGCCGGTCGTTAACCGGGGCACTGGGTGTCCAGGTCCTCTCGCTGCCGGAAATGGTTCTGTCCATGGTCCGGAGCGAGGGTGCATGGGAGGCCGCCGTCGCCTTCTGCGAGGCAGTGATGTCCGCGAAGGAGGCGGCGGAACGGGAGAGGGAGCTGGTCTCTCCCCACCCAAACCGCAGGAGACGTCCAGGGCGCCGCCGTAGGGCACGCACAGACCTCCAGCCACCCTAGGGGGCGGCCTGCGGGCGGTGGACTTGGGCAGTCTGCCGCCCGAGCAGCACAGGCCCGAGGGAGGGGCGTAAGCACCCCGCGCGCCCCCCTCAGTGGAGGGGAGGGCTGTACCATCTAGTCCTCCCCCAAACAGCTGGGGCTCGCCTCGCTACGTGGCGGGCCAAGACCTGTCGGTGTCACGGTGAATACTAGCGTGAATCCCGTGGCACCGACACCGGTACGTGGGGAACGTCGTCAGGGGTTTAGTGGGTATGGGGCCGGCCTCACTGGCTCGAGTCCCACACACCCGCGCCCTCTGCCCGGGCGCGGACGGTGAGTAAACGCATTCCCCTGACGTAAAAAAAAAAAAAAAATAAAATAAAAATAGTACTTTTATTTTATAGCCTATGATATTTGGTGATAATATAGCTTCCTAATGGTAAAATAGTTTTTAAAATCGGTTCAGTTGTTTTTGAGTTAAACCCTTACAAACAAACAAAAAATCAAATCTTTCGTCTGTATAATATTAGTATAGAAGTACAGATATAGATTTAGCTACCTCCAAGTAGGGTTTTGGCTGCCTCAAGGGTCTGGTGGTAAAATTAGCTATTGCCAATTGTAAGGTCTCAGGTTTACATAATATTGATCATGATTTATTCATTGAAATTAAACTACTATATACGGATTTTATCGCGTTGTTTATTTGACACTTTATTACATAATTTCTCAGATTTACTTACAATGGGCAGTAATAACATAATATTTTCAGACTAGTAATTGATTGAATTATTTCACGCATATTTTCTTTGATACGGGCGTTGTCATTTGATACGTGCATAGTTATTTGATTTGTGCATAGTCATTTGATTCTTGCATTCATTTAATTCACGCACAGTCATTTGTGTCGTGCATTGTCATTTGATGCACACATAGTCAATTGATTCACGCATAATCCTTTGATACGTGCATAGTCATTCAAACCATGCAAAGTCTAGTGACTTAATGTCTTTGACTAGGGCTAGTAATGACAAATTGGAATATATTATAGGTCAACTTAAAACTGGGTCGGCGGCATCCGATATAGTAAATAATTATTTATTGCTAGATGACAGATTGTATAGAAAAACACATAACTAGCTAGATGGAAAATTATGCAAATGCATCATGCCGAAATAGGACACGTAGAATTAAAGCATTGTACAGATCTAGGCCCATCAGATTTAGGCCCATTCTGTAGGACAAAGAAAGGGCACGAATATATGTTAGTTATAACCAATGGATTTTCAAAATACGTAATTGCGGAGTCTACTCGAACCGTCAACTCAGTGGAAACGACTAGAATACTTAAAAGAATATTTTCATTGTTTGGCTATCCGGATAGAATAGTAACTGACCATGGAAAAGCTTTTACTAATCGATATTTTGTCAAAATCGTGTCTGGCAAACAGTTTAAGCATACATTAAACGCAATCGCATATCCGCGTGCCAACGGACAAGTTGAACGCACTAATCGTACGATACTTAATTCCTTATGCGCCACAGACCCTAGTGAGGCAGATAATCACTGCTCTAATTGTCTTCCTGATGTCATTTGGGGTATTAATACCACTCTAAATGATACTACTGGGTTCAAACCTTATGATTTGATTTTTGCTCGCAGTGGTAGGCCGGGGTGCGATGTTGTTATTCCTGATCGTGTGTCGGAACCCACCCACCACGCGATGAGGCTAGTGCGCGTATTAACAGAGCCAGCGCTCGAATGAAACATAACTTTGACAAACGTCGTAAAACGGCCATATTTATAAAAAAGGGGAATTAGTATTATTAGACAGGCGCCTACAAGTATGTAGTGCTACTAAGGTCAATACAAAGCTAGATGACTTACATCATACATCATAACAGAAGTTCTTGGCAATGACCGATACAGGATCAGGAGCATAAAGGGTGTAAGAGGCTACATAAACTTTACGGGGCTAGTATCCGCAGACTCCCTGAGACCCTATCGCAGTGTGGTTCCAGTATCGGACAGTGCCAGCAGGTCTGATGATCATTTAGAGACTGAAGACCTTAAAGCATTAATTGTTAATGCGGACTAACAGAGACACTGTTGTTGAATATAAGGGATAGTAGTTATTATAGTTAGTCTCACACTTCAAGTACCTGGATAGTTGCATAAAAAATTACAACACTTTGGCAGCGGAAATACCCGCCCGAATAGCAAGTGCAGCAGCAGCTTTTGGCAAACTAAGAACACGTGCTTGGAACTCACACGATCTTAAATTGACAACCAAAATTATGGTGTATAGTGCCATTGTCTTGCCTACATTATTATATGCCTCAGAAACTTGGTGCTGCTATAGAGCAGATATCAAACATTTGATACTTTCCACCTCAAGTGTCTTAGGTATATTCTGTGGATTAAATAGCAGGACTGGGTTCCAAACACTGAGGTGCTGAGACGTGCTGCTGTACATGGAAAAGAAATGCTCATCATAAAACAGCAACTGAGATGGAGCGGTTTCACGTATGGATGCCAAGAGGTTTCCAATGGCATTCTATTCCGAGCTCTCTTGTGGGAAACGTAAACAAGCAGGACAATATCTTCATTACAAAGATGTCCTGAAACGTAACCTTGTAGCGTGCGATATACCTGCAGACAGCTGGGAGAAGCGTGCATGTCTCAGATCGGAATGGCGGCGTACCATCCATAAAAACGCCGATAGGTATGAAGAAGAACGACTCCAAAACCTTGATACCGTGCGCCAATTACGTAAGACCCGACCCAAGCCACATTACAACTACACATACAATTCGGCGGGTCAGCTCTATTGTGGACCTTGTAATCGAACTTTCAAAACAAAGTTCGGTTTTGCAAGTCACATACGCGCCCACCGCAACAACAATCCAGACTAAATTGAAGGAGTCGCCGTCACCGGACACGGTGAGGAGGACATGATAATATACAAGAACTCGTTTTTGTCTCGCCTTGCACACATGCGCATGACGAACTTCACCTACTATCATTACATTGAATAATGTTTCATTGTTTGCGTTAAAACATCACACACACAAAGGTATTCGCTCGGATCAGTATGCGAATGTTTACTTTACGATGGTACTCCACTTCCGTCTTTGACGGTACGTTATCAAACAAATCAGATATAGGTACTTTGAATAATAAAAATTTTGAGTCCACGAGAAAGCCTCTCGAGAAGTAATGCCGAAGTATCTACTTTATTTATTTTTTATTAATACAAATAAGAAAATATGTTTACTATTCGACAAAACACATTACATTTCAGTGTATTATCCGACGAAACCTTCGATTCTGACTTCAGCGATGGGTCATTGACAGTTTTCCCGTTAACGTAACGTAGCCGTTGATTTTCATTCATCAACTAGTTAACATGAAAGCTAATCTCATTTAACATTATAACACGTTGAACACGTTAAAGTGTTTTAACGAATTATCAGCCGGCAGGCATAAACCAGGTCCGTAGCTGGTAACCGTTAGGGTTATAGTGAAACACGTAGACAGATTCAACTGAGAATATATTTACAATTTTTAAGCCTTCTTATATTCAATTTATTGTTCTTACAAGTAGCGCTCGCACTAATGCGTACAATATTGATTTGCACCAATCAGTGACAAGTAAATAAAATTCGAATATCTACGAGGGAATTCTTGGAAATCCTTGTGTGCGTGCGGCGCGGCGGCGTATAAATAATGCGACGTATAAATCGCGAGTCGCTTAGTTCATAAGTTGTTTTCGACGCGGCTAGACGTATGATGCTCCGTTCGATTCCAGGTTCCTCATAAACTCATATGTTGCCTGTGCGTATATACATACGCCAGTGTTTTTTAACTTCATGAACGGTTAACGAGTCTTCATACGAAACGTACTACATTAAAAGTTAACAAAAAATTTAAAATGTTGGTTTTACCGTTGGTAATTAAGGCTTATCAAATATATTTAAGGCTTGTGATAGACAACTAGTAAAGTTGCATTTCGTTTAAAAACGAGTACCTTATTTAGTTAAATTCGTAAAATAGTTAACAAATTTACCTAGTCGATTTGTAGACTGTTAACGGTTGAAACGTTAAAACGATAAAGAACAGTCAACCGTTACTTTAACACCCACTACTACCTTTAGCCAGAATTGGCCAAAAATCCACCTTTGGGTTCGTCACACCTGCACAAATCGTAAAATTTGAAAGTGAATAGAAAATTTGGATAGTTATAATTAGTTTCATTTTATCCTTAATTGAAACTGGCATTAAAGCGTAACGATAACCGTGACTTTTCATAATCATGTTATTAATTAGTTTCGGTTTCTCTAGTACAGAACTGAGAGAAGTTGACACTGTACAAAACTCACCAAACAGTTGTCAGCTGTCAAGAGTGTCAAGCTGCACTCGCTTCGGTGTCGACTAGTGTCGACGATTATGTGCTGAATTATATTTTATTTATGAAGTTGTATACGTAGATAAAACGGTGTCCGTCGTCCGCTTATTATGCGACTAGGTATACAATAAATGTAATTTTGGTAATCAAGGTCACAGTGTTCTTTAAGTAAATCTCAATGTAAAAACTTTATGTATTTTTTCACGGTGGGCCAGATGGTGTTGTGTGTATGTGGTAGAATATTATTATATCATATTATTTACTATCAGGACGTGAAGTTTATGTAAGCGTCGAAAATAAATCCAGTGAACATGTCTTTAAGAAATATATTATTGAGGTAAGCTAGTAAAATAACTAACAGTTACAGTAACAGAGTTGCTTTAGGTACAATTTATAATAAAAATCATTTTTTGTAAGCTTTTGGTAACCGGTAACACGTAAATAAATAGGTCATTCAAAGTTACGAATTGTGTTTACACTTTGTTAAAAATCTTTTTTTAAGAAAAGCTGTATATCTATGTTTTATAAAGTTTTGAAAGTTGAAAATAGAATTTAATCATCTGAACAGATTTAATATTGGCACTTACAGACCCTACTATTTGCCTTCGCCTAAAAAACTTTAAGGATATTAAAACTTTGTGGTCTCATTAGCAAATTAATTGTTGGTGTATTAAATGGCTACTGAAAATAAAGTGGTGGTGGCTAAGGATCAAGCTAATAAGTTTCAAGCCTATTCAATGTACTATTAATTTTATGTTATAGCTAAGAGAAACAATAATACTCATGATGTAACTATAGTGCTAAATATTATTAAATGGAGTATTTAAAGCTGTGCTATAAACAACAATAATAACTTTAAACATTTGGTAGACCCATGTTATAAACTTTTGTAATTTATCAAAACAAAAATAGTAATAGTTGCTAGGAAATCTTTTAATGTTATATACCTGTTCATATTTTAAAAGAGGCTAACATTTAGCATTGGACTGCAACAACCTAATAAAAAAAATTACAATATTTGGAATTAAGAATTACTTAAAAATCAAAGAATTATAAGAGGTTTGTCAGTATCACCAGAATGGGCAACATGAGTAAGTATACAATACATGTTTTATTTTATTTGTTTCAGAACTATTTATCCTAAGAATAGATTTGTTAATATTGCTGCAGCAGCAGTAAGAATTAACCATGAACACCAAAACCACAATGAACAAGACCAGCAGTATAAAAATTATACAAAAACAATTTCATCAGTACTTTTTGGTGCTGTCATCTTTGCAAAAACACTAAACAGTATGTATTTCTGTTTTCTCATTTTTTCATTCATCATCAATATCATCATCATCCCATTATCTATTGCATCCATCATCGGTTTCATAGCTTTTTAGGTTTCTGTTTACATAAATTTTATTATATCCCCATTTTTGTCTAACACAGGTAGAGTATTTGAGTAATGGACATGTATTGCCATATAGGCAAAATGCTTGAAAACCTATGGAATAAATAAATTTCAATGTCAAGTAAGAATTACCATTTTTTTGGTTCATTGACACAGTTTTGTTTATCAGGTCAGCCATTCAATAACACTGCTCAAACCTATTGTAATAGTATTTATTACAATAGCAACTAAATACCAACTATTACATAATTCATAGTCAAGTCCATACAAAATACATGACAAATTGATGTATGTGTAATCTATTTACTGACAAATACTACACAACATTGTTGAGTATTTTAACATAATAATGTTTAAATAGACTTGACAAAAACAGAATAAGATCATATTGAGATTAGTCATCATATTTATGTATGAATTTTACTCTGAAAATTGTTTCTTTTTTTTTTGTTATGATAATCCATTACTGCTAGTTCTATTTAGAACAATAAACCATTATACCATAAGGCTATAAAAGTCTACATTAAGTACAGCCACAACCCTGCTAACACCACAGCCTATAGGCATTAGCAGTAGGTATGAGGTAGCATTACCAACCCTTCAAAAATAACTTGTGCTGTCAATATGAAGTGGCAATAAACAAAGTAACAGCATAGGCTGCTATGGAGAGCAGTTCCAATTTAAGTAATATTTGTCTGTCATTAATAGTATTGAAAATCATTTCCACTAAGGCCTCAATATCATCAGCAAAAATACTAATTTCTTTATCTTTAGTAGTTCACAATAACTTCAAATAATTCAACATAAATATCAGTTGGATAAGTTTTCCTTGTGAGAACCATAAAATACTAGCAACATACTTTAAAATAAGGAAAAATAAGGAATATTGTTGTGATGGTAATGTCCATTGTAAGATTTAATTTGTGAGTGGCCAAACAGTATGGAAACTACAATTATATTAATGAGGTAAATTTGAAATCCTTTTCGTAATTCCTTTTCAGTTTGGAAAATAAATACTAAAAGGATTTTACAGAAACCTATTCTTATAATGAATTAATGGCTATTGTTATTTTCTAATTGTTTATTTAGCAAAGGTGGATACGGCCCACCTCACAATAAGCTGTTATCATAGCCTATGATAGTTAGTAATAAATACCAATTATCACTTGTTGTAGCTGACCATAGGGTAAAGATCTTGATGGTAATAGTAAACCTGGAGTTAAGATTACATTATAAAAAAACACATTGATACATAATTATCTTATGCCACTTGTCTGCAAGAGGATAATACTTTCCTGGACTATCACCAAATAATTAGCAATGGCAAGCCTAATTCTATAACAATAATTTTACTGCCCATAGCACTCACTCATGTTGTATACATGAAGATTGGTATAATTATATTTAATTCAATTCAATAGCCCTTTTATCCTGAAACTTATTTCTTGTTTTTCCTTAAGTTATAATTAGATATCGGATAATTGGATGCATATTTACCTAAAGTTCAAGTGTTGGCTATTATGGAAAGCACTTTTATATCAACAAATACTACTAATCTTTCATTCCTTTTCTATGTATTTTCTGTATTTGTACATACACATAAATATTTTTCTAAAATACTCTTTACAAATAAATTAATAAGAGTGTGTTCAATAATAATATTTACATTATTTTAATTTTAACGTAAATATTTTTTGTAAATTTAATGTAGGTAAAGTATCGACTAGTTAAGCATTTCGGGGTTTTATTTTTAATAAAAATATTCTCAGAATTCCGTGTCATAATATGTTAGCCAAAAAATAACTTTAATGCATACGATTATCCGATCTCTAGTTATAACTTATATCTCGGCAT
The DNA here is from genome assembly GCA_930367265.1 of Catocala fraxini. Classification (NCBI taxonomy): domain Eukaryota; kingdom Metazoa; phylum Arthropoda; class Insecta; order Lepidoptera; family Erebidae; genus Catocala; species Catocala fraxini. Next base: position 7,275,754 of record OV884025.1, on the reverse strand, counting down.
TCTATGTGCTTCCTGGCAAAGGCCTCTATAGATATTCACTTTCTGTCTGTTGCAACACTTCTCCAGTGTGTACCTGCTATAAGTTTGTCCTCCCATCTTTTGCTCTTTGGACCTCTATTACGTTTACCATTTCTAGGGTACCATTCTATCAGAATTTTGCGCTATTTGTCTTGAGGTTCTGTTCCATATGACTCGTCCATCTCATACATTTTATTTAGTTTATTCTGGTGAGGATGTCAGCCACTCCTGTTCTAGCTCTTATAGATGTGTTCCTTTCCCTGTCTAGTTTCTTCATTTCTAGCATGCTTCTCACCGCAGCTCTCTGACAGTATTTTTGCATATCCCTGTTGTGTTTGCCCAAGTTTTGCACCTATTAGTGAGAATATAAGTAAAATTGCGCTTAATTTTGTTATTAAAATCTGCTACCTTCATAATCTCTCTTAGCGACCAATATAACTACATGCTTACGTATTATTAAACACAGCTATTTAAAATACAGTTATCTGCTTCGCATCTACATTTCGTGAAAACAACTTATAAGCATTCTTATCATGTTTTTATTAGCCACAAAGTTTATCTCGATACGAAAATAGTGTGGTGCTGTAACTTGTATAATACCTATTACAACATACATATACATAAGCAATGATAAGTTAAGACGTCAGTGGCACTAATATCTAACTTTATTGTGTTTATACAATTATTATTAGTAAGGAATAAATGAAAAGTGAAAAATCAGTATGTACAAAACATATCTAATGTAGTTTAATCAAAATAAATACAAATGACTAAAGAAAATAACAGCGTACATAATATACTATTTAAAATATATAAAGATGTTGTTGTCTATGTATATATTAAAGATATTTAAAAAGAAGTAACCCAGATGAACTAATTAAGGGTTTCTGAATCCATAACGAAATTTTTTGCCTGAAAGACTATTTGTCTGTAAGACCTTCAAGTAAAAACCACTAACTAATATTAATGCTATTTCCTTTTTGCTTAACGGAACCACATAATACACCTAAATCCGTAGAATAGAACCACGCGTCGTGATTAAGATAAATAGGCAACTCTTTATCTAGAAAAACGAGAGCCAAATAAACGTTTGACTCGGGCATTGTTCTTGTCGCAGTCAATTCTACACCTAGCAGCATTGATGTTTATGCTATATTAAACCTGTAATTCACTGACTCAAGGCCTCATAGCAAAGAGAAAACTAGGTAAAATGCAATTATCAATATTGCTTTAACCAGACTTAGTATTTTAATTTGATCTATTCAGCTTGTCCTAAGTCAAATATTATAATATCAACCGTATAACCTGTCCCCGTTATAAACTGCCCCATTGTTGGCCACGGGACTTTTTTCAGTAGGAGAACTGTTAGGCCGTGATCAAAAACTTAAATTCTACATTAGAATATGGTTATATCCACTGCCGCTACAAAGTAAGAACAATCGCTAGTAGGTATAGGCAGTTCTGACATATTACATGGGCACAATAGTTAGAGTAGGAATGGTAACACTCTATTATAAGCATAATTATGAACAGACCGTCAATATAATCGAAATAGCTCCTCAAGCCTCATGCATCTTAAAGTTCAAAATGTATTTAGATAATTTAAATGTATTGGTGCTTTTACACGATGCAATGGCTGGTAGGTGCAACCTTTCTTTACGTGGTTCCCCTGGTGGGGCCATTTAAGCATCCCTCTCCGCAGGAAAAGGGGAGTGAAAAGGGTATGTCGGGTTCACCCCGGGGAAAAATGTAGTGTCGGGTCCTATCGACTAAACCTACCACGGTGTGCTTACTCGCTGCCTTGAGTAGTGGCTAGAATTGGTACTGGCTACATGCGCAAGTTACTTGTATGAGCTACATTCGTGAGTTAATCATATGGTTTGCTAAAGCAAGCTCCTCACTTTGCGCATGTTACTTGCATAGTGCATAAATGCTATTCATTAATGTTTCGACCCATATCAACAGCAATTAAGTTACAATAATTACTATAGTCAAAGAGAAATGTGGTAATTCTTGTTTTTGTTGAACGTGTCGTCCTTGTGTTTGTTGGCTTACATTTCCGCTACAAGTTCGCATTATATTTTGAATATTGCAGTATGTTCTATTTTATTTTGTCTCCATGTGGTTGTGGAAGATATAAAGTAAAAATAAGTATTCGATACGTCTAGATAACTATAGAGATAACATTGTTCAAAACTGCGATAAAAGACGTACTTACGCATGTAAAGAATTAGGTAAATGGTCAGCTTTACGAACTATTTTGGAAAACAAGGGAAGTTTTGCGTTTTGGCTGATATGAAGCTATACGTCTTCTACAAAATAAAGCGTGGAATAAGTACGTAATTCCTATAAAAAAAATGTTTGAGTGATCTAAAGATAGATGTTGTTTGTTCCCCTTATATGTATGTCTATAGTGCTTAAGACATTCATATATTGGCTAATCTTGTTGGTTAGCCATTATATAATCTCTCAAGTACTATAGACCTACATATAAGGTTCTCCTTTAAGACATTTTTCTTTATCTCTTCTAATCTACCTCATTTTTTTTAGAGCATAATTATAACCTCTTGTTCCTTTACAATCACTGGTGATTGGATATTACTCATGAAAATTGCTTCTTATCTCTAGCTAGATGAAACAGTTTCGCGACGCTGGTGACTGCAATCTATTTCCGAGATGTTTCGGAGCCATTACTTTGCTGCCGGCCATTGCACGGCCTCCCACATTTTTGCCGATTATTATTTACTATCGTAATTGCGTATCATACTGTACAAAAACCCAATTATGCTAACTTTATCGAAACTAAGTCGGTTATAATCTGTTAATACCTCATAAAGTATAGGGGTGCCAGATAATCATTAGTTATCTGTTTTCAACAATAACATTTATGGATGGATTTACTTGAGTGTCATTTTTATTTATAGTGGACTATCATCGACCTTTTAACAAATAGATACCGGGTTTAGTACAAAAATCCTATCTAATATTATTATTACGAATGTGAGTTTGTTACGCTTTCATGCCTTAACTACTCGAACGATCATCATGAAATTTCGCATACACATTGCCGGTTACAGAAAAGAACATAGGGTTTTCATGCAGAAAAACGCGAGCGAAGCCGTTGTCAGGGGTACAGAAAAGGACATGCTTTTTATCCAAAAAAAGTACTGTTACTAACCTAACCTACATTTACGCGAGCGAAGCCGCTGACAAAATTTAGTTACGAATAAATTGTCGACGGTTGATGTATACATTCGTTGATATTATTCCACAATCTAATTTAAACCCTACACCTTAGAACGTAGTGCTCAATATTGCAGCACTCCTTTGAAATGTCCATGACTGATACCGTGGAGTCAATTAAACGCTACCTTTCGAAAATCGTTGGTATTTTTTTCGCGACCAATCACAACGAGTTTTCTTGACTGCCCCGCAGGGGTCACGGACGTGCAACGATATCAACGTCCATGACTCCACCGTAGAAGTCACGGACATTTCAAAGGTTAATAAGATCTCATCCCATGCTCCGTTCCGCGTTACGAATAAGATCTTATTAATCGGGATAATTTTAAAAAGCTGCTCTAATATCTAGTAATTTATCTGATCGAAGACTATCATAAATTGAAATCATATTCCTCTTGACCACAAAATAATAATTATAAAACTTAAAGTTCAGTAGTCATCCACTAATTTAAAATTAAGGTATTTATGCAATGACATCACTTTTTTAAATAGACAGATTATTACATTTCTGAATAAGGTGATAACACCGTTTATTGAACTGAGCGTGTTTAATAACTCCGCTAATATATATTTATGTAATTTTGATTATTTTATAATTGGCTATATTTGAACTAAATGCGAACTACATTAAGTAAAGAATAGATTTTATGATCAATATTAAAAAGTTTGCAATAGTTAAAGCAACATCGAACATCGAACACTATAAGTAAAATATAAACTGTAAAAAATAAAATAATGTATAATGATTATGATTATTTTTTGACAGAAAAATGATACACCCTTACACTACATCATAAATCAATGATGTTTTACCATATCTCCCTTAAATAGTTTAAGCTTAAATTAAAATTAATTTAATAACTATGTTAATTTATAGCGTATACAAAATAAATCAAATTCAAAAAGGTTATATTTTTCTGCCTGAACTAGGATAAACCTGTGTTTCAGGACATCACTTGACAAAATTTATTACACTAGCGCATTATTAATACAAACATTTACAGTCTAAAATACTTATCTACGATTAAAAGTGTTTAGGATATAACATATCCATATCAATATCCATGATTAATTATGAGAATAACATTTGGATAATATACAATATCACCAATACAATTATGATGTACGGCACAACTCAACTCGAAACCAACATTGAATGGACAAAGACGCAGTGCACTTACTATATATAGCATAGATAATATAATACTGTACTAGTACAGATACACAATTCCATACAAAAATCTGACACGCCTGTCTCTGGCTATTGTACTTGCTATTTTATTATCCATCATTTTACGCTAGATGGCAGTAAAAAAAGTAGCGCTACTGCTGCCATCTTCCACCGCAAGTACACATACCGAACCCTATTTGACACCAGCTCATAAGAAATGGCGTTGCGACAGTAAAACAGGTACTTGACTGTTCACCACGAATAGAACAGTAACACACCTACCTAGGTAATATTCTTATTTGAACAAGCCAAAGCAAAATGTGCGAAACCTTAAAATTAAAAATGATCTGTCTATATTGATATGTGCCGGTATGCGTACGCTCGCACTTCGATTTAGTGATTCTCATTTTTAACGTGGTAACGGAACACAATTACTAGGTACTAGATCACAAGCATGAAACTTAAGTCAAAGATTATCATTATTGTAGAGAAGAGGGTAGCTAAAGACACTACAACACCTTTATATTATAACTATACATTAATATTTCAGATAAGGATAGTGAGAAGGAGAAAATTGCAGAAGAAAAGAAAGATAGTGATGCTGATCCTTTTGAGGCCGGGCAGAAGAAGCCGGGCCTACCGGTATATAGAGCTGAGGAAATTAGCAAACATGACACCAAGTAAGTAATTATATATATAGTCTCACGCTTAAATCCCTGTAAGGCAGTAAACCTGTAGGCAGAAAGGTATAACACACACACACACCCACAGTGTTAATCTGCCTATTGCCGTCCACCAAGCACAACAAACTTCGTACTGCTACTGATAAGTTCTTGTTGACATCATCAACACACCTGCTAAATAAACTGTACTGGGTGTAAGGGAACCGAAAACTTAAATAGCAAATTCAGACCGTTATTCTGAGTTAAAAATCGTTGGAATATTCTTCAGGAAAATTCTTATTGTTTTTTCTGCAACTTTAATTTTTCTGACTATTAATCGTAACATAATGTATAAACCATCCATCTTATTAAATAAAAATCAAAGAATACTACATTTTACTCAAGTACAGCGATGTAATTAAATCGTCGTGATTTAAAAAGATCAGCTGATTTTGCGGCACGCAGAGGTCATTCCCGCCGGTGCGAGCGGTGGATTGTTTTGGTAGCAATCCATTGCGTACCGCGTAATAATGTTAATCAATATCTTAATCTTTGCGTTTTTTATATTAATAGAAGTTTGCGCCGAGTTAAGTAACTATAGAAAGACATCTTGCTAAAGCTTTCGGTACCTTACACCCAGTATAAATAAAGAGGAATATCTACTTACACCTCATCCGCATTACCATATACACAGTCTCACGCCTATATCCCGAAGGGGTAGACAGAGCTCTGTAACATCTACAAATCTACAGTTGTAACTTTAGGTGAACTAGTATAATTACGTAGCTCATATGGGGCGAGCCGTTATATGCTGTACGTTCCAACCGACTTGCATCGATCGTAGTCACGAGTTCACTGGTGTGAGCTAAGCAGTTCCTTAGTAAAGTGCGAGTTTCGACAACTACCCTCACTTGGTAATTTTTATTTATATTTGCACTGTCCTAATTTCGACATTCACCAACGACGTCTATACACTGACAAAACGAGTCGCCACAGCAACATTTACTGTTGCTGATTATCGGGATCAGCAGATATAAATGTTGATGTGCCGACTCGATGGCGATAGGTTCATAGTTCCATACTCCATGATGCTAATGGATTTCTTGACAGAAAAGCCCAATTACACTTCGCATCTTGGAAATCGAACCTTAGATCTCAAGCAACTGTCTTAATTTACATTCACTAGGTACAATGAAGTTATTAGAACAAATAACAACTCTTTAAGTTAACATTGTCACAAATCGTACAATACAATACGCTATTATCTTGTATTGATATTAAGTAATAAAGACATAAGCGACCGCGATGAACAATGGTGCAAACTTTAATGTCACAATAACGTTATGTGAAGGTTCTGCAGTCTTATTACGTAAAAAACAAACTGTTTTAATATATTATACTAATTCTTGCCGGCGGCTTCGCTCGCGTTTTTCTGGATGAAAACCCTATGTCCTTTTCTGTACCCCTGGCAACGTGTATGCGAAATTTCATGATGATCGGTCGAGTAACTAAGGCGTGAAAGCGTAACAAACAGACAAACTCAAATTCGAATTTGCATATATAATATTAGTAAGAATGTGTTGTATTAATGCCCATTCATATATTTTGAAAATGGCAATTATTGAGCTTCTCTAGTAACAAAATATGATTTAATAATGGCAAATTTTTAGGACATTTTCGTATAATATTATCAATTAGTCGAAAAGCAGGCACTATGAAACAAGCATTCTGTCTGGGCTCCAGATTCCAAGCGTTGACGGTAATATTACCTAGAGCTTTCATAATTTATCCTAATTTTATTTAAATGTTATCAACTACAAAATAATATCCTTGGACATGTTTTGATAGTTTACCTTAGCAAGTAAATATGTTCGAAATTAGCATCAGCCAATTGCAGTTTACACGAACCAGAATCCATCTAAGCACTAGCAATTTCTGGTTTATGTTCGCTTTTGCGGTAGTGAATGCGACTGCTGTGCATGGAGTCTAGGGTTCGAATCCCGGGTCGGGCCAACAAGAAAAGTTATTGGGATTTTCTGCGAAGAAATCTCAGTAGCAGCCCGGAGTTGGAAAGTTCGTGGTGTTACACAACCCCGTGCCTTGGAAATCACGTAACACCGTTGGTCCTGCACCTAACCTCCCTCCGGTCGTGTCAGATTGCCGTCCCATCAGATTACGAGAATTAGGTAGCAGAAAGTGCACTTGTATATGCGCACATGCTTGAGAACTATAATATCTCCTGAGCAGGTGGCCAGTCCCCGTTAAGATTAACCGCCGTGGCCGAAATGCGGTTTCTTGGATATTATATGATAGCCGCAGTTTACATATATATTTGATAAGTACTACCAAAACATTAGTTTCGTCATATTGATATTGTTCCGCTGACCACAATATTATATTATCTACTACCATTACGTCACAAATAGGTACGTATATAGATACAACGTGGTAACATTGAAATAAAGGTCACAGGATCACATAAACATCTTGCCAGAAATCATTATGCAAATAATTTTATATGAAAAACAAATAGTATTTGAAAGTTAGAGTATTACATTTATATAATTTCTAGCCAATTTTAAATAGACACTAGCCTCGTTTCTGGATAAGAGGTTTAACAAAATCGACTAAACGCGGGATGACTGAACCTGCATCGGTATAATATAATTCGAATAAATTCGAACTAGTTAAACAGTTCGATTGTTATTCACTAAATCTTTATTATAGCCTGATGTGATAGGCAGAAGCATATCAAATACATTCCGCCTTGTTCGATTATGGAATATCAGCAGTTATATACATATATGAAAATAATCTTATCTTAACTAATATTATAAATACAAATATAAGTTTGTATGTTACGCTTTCACGCCTTAACTTCTTGACCAATCATCATGAAATTTCGCATACAACTTGTCAGGGTACGGAAAAAGTCATAGGGTGGCTGCCTGTCATGCTGAAAAACGTACTGTTCCTAATCTAACTTAACCTGCATTTACGCAAGCAAAGCCACCGGCAAAATATAGTCTGTATATACTTATTTTCATCATATTTTACAATTTTTCTACAGGGAGAGCTTCTGGGTGACATACAAATATGGCGTCTATGACGTCACATCGTTTCTCCCCTCTCATCCCGGAGGGGAGCAGATATTGAACGCAGGTGGCCACAGCATCGAACCCTTCTGGAATGTATACGGCATGCACAAAACAAAAGATGTATATGCACTGCTCGAGTCGTATAGGATAGGTTGGTATTATATTAATAATAATAATAATGTCCTCCAGCACGAATTTTGGTCACGGCGGCCAGTCTTAACGGAGACTGGACATCTGCGCAGGCAATATTATAGTGCACAAGTATGTGCGCAAACACAAGTGCACTTTCTGTTCCCTAACCCTCATGATCCGGTGGGACAGATAATCCAACACGACCGGCGAAAGATTAGGCGCAGGATCAACGACTTTACACTTTCCGAGACAAGACAACACGTCTTACATCGCCACTTCCTAACTCCGGGCTCGTATTGAGATTTCTTAAATGAAAAACCCAATAACTTTTATTGGGCCGATCGGGGATTCGAACCCGAGACCTCAAGCACAGCAGTCGCATTTACTACTGGTGCGCCACGGAGGCAGTTACTGTCTTTATGAATACGTATGGTATTATATGACTGTGTTTATGAATCTGGTCTCTGCATGGAGCCTAAATTCTTCCGTAAGATATTTCTCTCGGTTATCAAGTCTCGGTTCTCCTCTTTTTGTAACAGTATCCAAGTTTGAAGTGAGTTCTCTCGTATCGGCGGCCAAGACATACATACTTCAGCTCTCTAAGCCACTGAATTAGTAGTAGAATGTTTATTAATATTCACCGTTAAGCTAGGTTAGGCTTTGTTTATTTTTAATCTGCGCTACCTGCTACTTCTAACTTCGCCCTCATTCTGTGTTCAATGTTCTTGCCATTATTATTTTGTTACTATATTGATATTTTCTAATTAATTTGTTGCCAAATATCTTTATATGATATTTTGAATTGCCAAATATTGTGGCAAATAATAACAAAATTTAGGTCTTCTCATCACAATCGAGACAATACAATGTAAGACTTGTAACCTTTAAGAATTACAAGCGTTTTTATTTTAGTCAAGTATACTTTGTTCGTTAGTCTGAGAAGCGGCTGCCGTAGTCCATACCGTAGTAGTATATATACTAAAGTATGAATTACCCCACCCAACGAATCAAGAATCTGCATTACTAATGCAAAAAGTCTGTTTGCTCTCTTTCTCTCTATTTTGGTAAATCTTTACAAAAACACAACACGAGGTTTCTGTAGAATAAAGCACTCGCTCAGTCTTGCTTCTTCGAAATTTTGCGAGGTATACCCTGTGCTACTAGCTAGCAACTAACCTAAATGTAGCTTCAGTAACTTAGTAGACTTACTAACCTATATATTGATTTAGAATCGCTTACAAGAAATGCAATGTCTCACTCAATACATCTTGATAATTAAAATAAGGTCTCATGTTTTTTCAGTTACAAAAGATCACAACTAGCTATAAAGAAAGTACAAGCAATTAGATAAAATAAAGTAACATTATGGAAAATTATCATATTGTCTATATAAGAATGAATAATTTAAAAGATATGAAAATGATATGTCTAAAACAAAAATAAAATTTTATCATATTTATATACATTATATGTTGATGTTCATAAGTGTTAAATGAAAAATGATTTTTTACTTTTGACTGTCTGCACTTGTCTCATAGTTTCTTATTCAGTATTAAATTTAGCAACAAACACTATGTACCTAGTTCAGCATAAAAACATTCGCAGCACTTTGCAGGGAATCTGCACGATGACGATATTGTGGACCACTCGGATGATGAGCTGTGGGTGAAGGAACCTTTGAGAGACAAGCGACTTATAATCAAGACGAGCAAACCGTTCAACGCCGAGATACCTGCCAAGCTGCAGATTGCGCACTTCGACACACCGAAGTATGTTTGCAGAGCCTCGATACTAATATAATAAATAAATAAATATAAAAAATAAGCATAATACACGTTTTATGTTTTAAATAATACCCTAACTTACAGGTGCTTAAATCACTTCTGCATTGTGGGACCTTTAAGTATCTTTTTATGCCCTTTAGGACTCGCTCACGATAGGATCTTTAGAAATCTCCATTGCACGAGGCCTAATACTCTAGTATAATTATAATCAGTGTGTCAAAAGTGACTGGCGATATCAGGGCGGGCATGGAGGATACCAAAGTCACTGTGTTGGCTTTAATTGACTTCTCTAACGCCTTCAGTACCGTCAGTCACGACATCCTACTAGCGATCCTATCCCATCTTAATATCTCACCTGGTGTACTTGAATGGTTCTCAACATATCTTCAGGGACGCCAGCAGTCGGTACGCATCGATGACACGTCATCGATTTGGCGTGACCTCAACTCTGGTGTTTCTCAAGGCGGCATTCTATCTCCGTTACTATTTTCTCTTTTTATTAACTCTATAACTCAGAACCTTCAGTGCAAGTATCATCTTTATGCCGATGACTTGAAGCTATATGCTCAAGACACTGCGGATAATGTTCCTGAAGTCATTTCTAAAGTAAATGCTGATCTTGAAGCAATTAGAATCTGGTCAGGCAGATTTGAATTGTCTGTTAGCCCAACTAAGTGTCAGTCAATCATAGTTGGAAGTCAACAATTGATATGCAGGTTGGACTCCAGTACTTTATCTCCTGTTGTGTTTGATGGGACACATATACCCTTCAGTCTTACTGTAAAGGATCTGGGTTTGCTCATTGACTCCAACTTAAATTAGCAATCTCAGGTTACTAGTGTCAGTCAGAGAGTAACTGGAACGCTTCGCATCTTGTATCGCCTAAAGAATTTTCTCCCATCTCAGACAAAAACAATGCTTGTTTGATCTTTCCCTTAATTGACTACGGTGATGTGTGTTACTATGACCTGAATGCAGATCTACTCAATAAATATGACCGACTTCTAAAATAACTGCATTCGATTCATCTATAATCTTCGTAAATATGACCATATTTCATCTCATAGATCGACTCTAAAATAATATAATATATAAATAAAAACCCATTCGTCAACGCCGTAGTTTGCGTGCCCTTACAGTATTATTTTCTGTTCAAACCTCACCAAATGCCTCCACTTATTTAACCTACCTTTTCCAATACCTATGTTCTAATCATGACAGAAATCTTCGTTCTTCTAATAACCTCCTCTTACTTTGTCCCTCTCATACTTCTGGTTTCCTTCATTCTTCTTTCTTCCGCCAGTCTGTTATACTGTGGAATGCGCTCCCTCATGAAGTCAGGATGTCCACAAATCGTTACACTTTCAAGGTAAAAGTACGTGCTCTCCTCCTCGACAGTTTATCAGATTCTTCTAATCATTATTATAATACGTATGTACCTATGTATGTATGCATGTATCTATATCTATATGAATACATAAATATATGAGTATATATTTTATTTAGATTATATAATATGTTTATTGGTATGTATATATTATGTACAAGTATGTTCCATGCTACTGTATGCACCTACTTCAATTTATCTCTGCATCACCCTACGGTTGACTGGTAGAGAAACAAACCAACCAAACAACCCTTGGCATTAAGTCCGCCGATGTATTGTTTTATGCATAAAGTTAAAAATAAATAAATATAATAATAATATACATATCAGCCACTTATATTAACTGTCCCACTGCTGGGCACGGGCCCCTTCTCGGTGTAAGAAGGGTTAGGCCATAATCCATCACGCTGGCCCAGTGCGGGTTGGCAATCATCACATATCTTCGATGACATTATGGAGAACTCTCAGACATACACCTTTTCTCACGATGTTTTCCTTAACTGTTAATTAACTAATTTATACAACCTCGAACTGTCAGAGAGGTGTGACTTGGAATCGAGCTCAAAACTTCCGTGTGGCAGTCCAACGGTTTTCCTTTAGGCTGTAGCTGCTATATAATATACTAGTAGTTTTCCCGCGGTTTCACCCGCGTAAGTCCCGTTCCCGTGTGAATATCGGGTTTGACCCCTTTCACCTCCTTCGGGATGGAATTTACAAAAATCTTCTCTTAGTGCTCCCCTACACTCACCAAGGAACATACATGCCAAATTTCAGCTTCTTGCGTTCAGTAGTCTTGGCTGTGCGTTGTCTGTCAGTCACTCAGTAACGAAAGAGTTTTATATATATAGATTATACTTTGCATGAAACTTCTAGTTCGCTCTGAATTGACTACAGTCTGTGCAGTTCCTCCCTGGTTCACCCCGTACTACTGTTTCTTGTCGCTACTTAAGCAACAGAGGGAACTAATATTTTTGCAAAAGGTATACGCAAGTATAAGGAAGTAAACCGCTCATTATTAGCAAAGGTTTCATACCTGGTATGATGATAAAAGTGGGCGTAACCGTCATCTTCAAGAATTATCCGGCCATAGCATTTTATACCAAACGTTATACTCCAACCAGCAGGTTGCTCGCTTCATTTAGGATATGTAATTTTAAACGCATAGTAATTTGTTCTACATACAAGATATGAATTAGAAATTGTTAGATTATATCGACTTTATTGTTTAAGCTGTCAAAAAGTGTCATGTTGGTCAGAGAACAGAAAACACATATGGAAGTAAAACTCTCTCCTGCAGAATAAAGATTTGATACGGTGTACATGCTTATTATGACTAAGAATACGACTGTCCATCACTTACTTAATACTAAATTATGCTATCTTACTCTAACATATACCACACTATACTTTATACGAAGATTTAAGCTGGTTGCGAACCAGTTCATTGTACGTCAACCAGAAAACTCGCTTCGGAAAATCTTTGTATTCGAATGGTGGTAGTTACTCCATTATGTTTGTAAACTTTCTACCAATATTCTCTCTCTTTCCAGCGAATTATTTTACGTGCGTCAACACATGCCTGTTCCAGAGTTGGAAGCGCAAGAACACTCCCTTCGGATTAATATTATAGACGGCAGCAAGCGTTCCAAGCAGTTCACTTTACAGGAGCTGGTGAAAATTTTTCCACCTGGCGAAGTTCGGGCAGCCCTCATGTGTGCAGGAAATAGACGAAGCGAAATGAACAAGGTAGTTTATTTTAAGTATAGAGTGCTTCTGCAGCAGCTTTATGTTGAACATTTCTTAGACAAGTTCTGGATTGTAATTAAAGCCTTATAAAAGAATATAATTTGGAAAAGATATCTATATATTAATACGTGAAGCAAAAACTTTGTACCCTTTTCACGAAAATTGCGCGGACGGAGGAGTATGTAATTTGGCATTGTTAAAGTTTATATGGAGGAGGAGTGGCGTATCCTAATATTTTTATAAAATATGCATTATAATACATTAAATTAATGAAAAACACTGCACGCACACAACCATGCACTTGACACACGCAGTCGAATCGCGTTCGTAGTATTTCGGCATGGTTTGGCTGATTTCGTATAATTCTTCGTAACTATGGTTACTTTAAATACCTATTGCAATTTTGCAGTATATATAATAACGATCAAACTTAAAATTTAAATCAATTATGGTCGAATTTCGACCACTTGGCGACCGCTAGTTATATTAAATTAGTCTACTAGTGTTGTAAAGGGATTCGAATACTTGAATCAAAATTCTAGGCTTAATTTAATTATGCGAGATTAACACCTGGTTTCTAAAACGCAGATCAACTCAAAAATGTTTTAACAGACGGTCAAACGCGTCTGTCAATTAGCAACAACTAATCATTTGTCAGTTTTTTTGACATTTCGTTAAATAGCCTTTCAAATATTGAAAGTCAAACCATTTTAATAGCCGCTCGCGTCTTAAAAAGTCTTTAATGAAAACTCATCACGCAGGTGAGTCTCTAAGGTACTACAAAATGAAGAGTCTCATTCTATTATATCAAGATACTAAATTATAATAAAAGATTTTAGTTAATGTCTCATGTGAAGTCATGTGTCATGTAAAAGCTCTTTTAGACTTTGGATATCTAGTTCTAGAGTCATATTGTAATAAGTCGAGTTTTGTAATTAGCCAAGATTAAATAAATATAACCTTTGCAACACATATATATTTTTCTTTTTGTATCTTGCAATCGGTTATAAACCTTTAGCAGATGTTTTGTGCGGATATTGACTGCTGAGGTTCATTCTGCCAGCGAAGAACCTGCCTCTCAAAATCACTAATTGGTTTTAGTCAGTCAAGTCCCATATGTGATGGCGTTTGAGCCTTTTTATGGTTGTTGGTTCACTTAGGGCTACGGTATGTGACTTTATTCGAGATTTGTAAGTTTGCAGTCGGTGTTCTACTTCCTCCTTTATGGTTCTCATTTGTAGGTGCTCATGTAATTCAGATGTCTTTATAAACCAAGGAGCATTTGATATAATTCAGAGAATTTTACTATGGAATCTCTGGAGAATTTCCAAATTTGAGTTCTTCGCAGAGCCCCAAAGCTCAACTGCATATGCCCAGACGGGTTTTAGTACTACTTTGTAGATAAGCACTTTATTTTCAAGTGAAACATGTGATGTTCTTCCTAGGAGCCAGGTCAGTTTTCGAAGCAGGACGTTAAGCTCATCACGTTTATTCTGTATGTGACATTTCCACGTTTGTTTCCTATTGAGGTGGACCTTTGCAACACATATATATACTTATTATATTTATATATATTTTATATTATATTTCATAAAACATCATGACAGTATAGTCCCATAGGGCGAAGCTCATTTATATTTAGACTATTATTATGTTTAGACCCCATGCTATAAGGAAACTTAATTATCAAAGGCGTCTGTATAACTACACTGAAGAAAGCAATAAAAAAAATCTTAGCAGTATTCTCAGATTCAGTAATATCATATAATAATATCAAATTTCGAAACAGTCTATGTTGCAACTTGGGTAATTTCCATGGTTATCTGTCTATTCAGGTATTAACTAAATAGCGGGTGAGATAAATCCAAGTATATGATAATTTATGTGTAATTCTTGTTGTCTATTGTTTATAATGTTTAGTTATATAAGTGTGTAAATGTTTGTTTTTTCCTATAAACAATAAATAAGTATAAAAACAGTCAGTATCTTCGACTGATGATCTCAATTTCAAGAAAAAGTAATTCCCAAAAAATTCTCCTTCAAATTAAATTGCTAGAATAAATAAGCACAATATGCCATTGTATCAACTAAAAAATCAATAACCTATCAGGATTATTTGGTCAAAACAAAAAAGCACGTCGTCTGATAAAAAGTCGAGCTCTTTTGTACTTTTGAATCTTTTACTACGTTTTAACAAAGTTCGACTAGCATACATACTTAAAAGTACCATGCGTAGCAATGTGTAAACACAAATTAGAAACACACAGATGTGCGACGTAGAACAATATGCGAAACTATCGCACTCACACATACATGGGCCTATTCTGTTAAACAAGCTATTTATACAGATGTGATTGCCTTATTCTGATATAATTCTCTTTTTGTTTATGTGTGGTGTGTGGTGGCGGTGAACGAATAGGTCTATTCGTACAGCGTATCTCGCAAGTATAATATGGTTTCTTAGAAATATGTACTGTAATAGCAAGTTGTGGTCACTTAAAGGATAAATTTAAAAATAAAGGCATTAAAAAGATTAAATATAAAGAGCTCTATAAAATAAATATCTGTAGCTCTAGTGCATACTCATCTCACAGCCATATCAATAGCATTGTGCCTATTATGTCAATAGCCTTCTACCGCATACATATGTATATAGCTACATTATATTTTATATTACGTAAAAAGTTTTCCACTTATATATCCCGATCTGATCTTTAAATAAAACAGCTTAGCCCGAGGATTACCCTCACATTTAATAAGACTACAACTTTCTATTACACACTGCATCTACCATTTAGTAGATTGTCTTTGTTTTCTTAGTATCAACTCTTTTTTCTTACTAATTATTCAATTGTAGCTAGACTGATTTAGTACCCTGCATGGTGTGTTCTTAATTCTTACCAAATATCTTATTGCCTCAGCAATTACTTATTACTTACTTACCAGTATAAAATGTATGTATAGTCGCATTTACTGGTTAATATGAAGCCGTTCAAAACAATCCTATTAATATTGTAAATGTGAAAAGTTTTGGGTATATTTGTAACGCCATCTTGTGTATACGATAGAATGGATTTGGATGAACCTTAGCACATAGATACATCATATCCTGGTTAAGACAAATAAATCCCAATATATAAAAAGATAATGTTTATAAAGCTAGTGTGAATGGAACAGTCGCAAGAGGAAGACCTAGGCGAACGTTTCTCAGTCAGATCTGAGGCCTTTTGGACAAAGGCCAGGTTAAGAGCACCTTGAACCGACGGGCGTGTATGAGGAATGTGATGAAAGTGAATGAAGCCAGAGAAGCGTGTAGGGATCATAGCAAATGAAAATCCGTAGTCTCTGCCTACCCCTCTGTGAAACAGGCGTGAATCTATGTATGTATATAAATAGATCACAAGACTATATTTATAGATGTCTCTTTAAATTGTAACTACAGAATACGGCTATTGTACATTTAAGCTTTTTATACTATCACCATAGAATGTTCATTCGTTGAACATCGTTTCCATACATTTTTCAACACAGTAATAATCAATATTGAGGGGGTCGGTTGAGCCCCATTCCATAGCAGGCTTACAGACTAAGGCCGTATACAGAAAGAAAGCAGGCAGCCTGCGCCGATCTGCCAATGCTTATCGGAACCTACCGGCGCAGGTACCAGGAGCCGATTTTCTAAACAATGTGCCAAACCAGTATCGATAAACGCTGAACGTAGCCGAAAGTCTCCGACGGGTTCCGATAAGCTTTGGTAGATCGGCCCAGGCAGCCTGCGTTTTTTCTGTACACGGCCTAATTGTATGTTCTTGGATCGCACTCTGTCACTTCAAGGGCACCACAAAAAGCATGGTTTTTAGGGTAAAAAGAGAGAGAGCACTTTTTCTTTGATCAGAGTGATGTTGCTTCAGCTTTTCCTTTTAATAGGAAACGTCAATCATCAAATCACTTTCATTTGCTTGTTTTTACATTAACCATATAAATAACGCAGTTTTCTATTTTAGATATATCCCTTACAATTATATTATTATATTATATTATAGTATTTATTTATGACTATGATCCGCTCCCATGGCTCATTATGTTATATAGCCTATTTTAATCTATACTAATATTATAAAGCTGAAGAGTAAATAAATATAATATTCAATAATAACCAACTAACGGTTGCCATTCACGGCTTAGCGATCTGGTATCAAATATCTTGTCACGCCCATATTGCTTCTTGCTTGCACATAACGGTGTCTCACTCGTCTGGCAACGCGAAAATCTTTTTTCCTTTATAATATTTGTATCGATTTATTGCTTTTCTTTTACTTTATGTAACACAAAGTATGTGTATAAAGCTCGCATGCATTTGCCTTTTAATCTATTTTCTAAACGTATAAGAAGTATTCACGTAAAGTTCAAACAAAGCAGGTGAAGCCTGTGAAGGGTATCGACTGGCAGCAGGGCGCCATCAGCAACGCGGTGTGGTCCGGGGTGTACCTTCGTGACGTGCTATTGTACTGCGGGGTGGACACAGTCAACACTGTCGGGAAACATGTTATTGTTAGTATACCTTTATATTACGCTAGGGGACCCGTCAGATGTCATCCGGCTCGAACGAACCGATAACAGCACCACCACCACCACCACCAACCGATAACAGTTCCAATTGTGAATCAAAACCATCCAGGGTCCTACTTGTCTTCATATACCGCCTTCTATTCAATTGTATTTATTATTATATCTTTAAATTGTCGGCCTCTATGGCGTAGTGGTTAGTGTAACCGACTGCCACGCCTGAGGTCGCGGGTTCGATTCCCGCACAAGTCAAACATTTGTGTGCATGAACATGGATGTTTGTAGCAGCGATAGCTCAGTGGGGAGACCAACAGACTGCAATGCAGAGGGTCTCGGGTTCGAACCCACGTCGCGCACCTCTGACTTTCGGAAGTTATATGACTTTTCGAAATTATGTGCGTATTGATTGACAATTATCGCCTGCTCCGCGCCTCGGAGAGCACGTTAAGCCGTCGGTCCCGGCTGCCATGAACATCTATGGCAGTCGTTATTGGGAAAGTCAGTACCCTCTAATATCCTGACACTGGTCTAGCCTTAGGGTATCGTTAGCCTTCGGGTTGCGGAGGTCAGGTGGCAGCCGCTCTGTGTAAAAACTGATATCCAGTCAAATCCGGTTAGACCAGAAAAGCCGACCCCAAGTGACTTGGGAATAATAAAGGCTAAGAGAGAAGAGAGAAGAACATGGATGTTTGTCTTGGTCTGGGTGTTTCTATGTATAATATGTATGTATTTCCAAAAAAAAAAGTATATATGTATGTTTATCCATTGTCTAGTACCCATAGTACAAGCTCTGCTTAGTTTGGGCTAGATGGTGTTGTGTGTATGTGGTAGAATATTATTATTATTATATTATGTTCATGCGGTTTCACCCGCGTTTATCGTTACTGCGCTGCCCCCGTGGGTCGTAACGTGATGCTATATAGCCTATAGCCTTCCTCGATAAATGGCTATCCAACACTAAAAGATTTTTTTAATTTGAACCAGTAGTTCCTGAGATTATCGCATTCAAACAAACAAACAAAATCTTCATCTTTATAATATTAGTATAGATATACAGCGGTGGACATATAATCAGAAACACTTGCGACGTATTTCACATTATACAAGGCATATTGCCGTAAAACTTTTTGGAAATAAAACCACAAAATGCATAGAATACGTTCAACAACTTATAATTTACAACTACCATTTAGATATTGAGTTACGAGTTACAACTAAACGACATTTGCAGTACCATCCGTCATGGACAAGTAATTAGAAACAATAAAGAAATGAGGTAAAATCAAAGTTATCATCAATTTCAAATTATATATGTAAATTTATGTTTAGTTTACAAAATTTCTTCAAAATTAATATTTAGTTGCATAGCCTTTGCTATTAATGACGGCTCTGCAACGACGTGGCATTGATTCAAGTAATTTCATACATTTATCGAGTGGAATCGAATTCCATGCTTCAACAAAGGCTTCGTAAAGTTCATTTTGACTGGAATTACGTTTAATGGAGACTTTTTTTTAACGACGTACCATAAATTTTCAATAGGATTTAAATCGGGAATATTTGCAGGCCAGTCTGACGTCTAACGTTTTAACACGTTGCTCACTAAGAAAGGATTTAACACTGCGGGCCGTGTGTTTTGGGTCGTTATCGTGCTGAAAGATCCAGGTCACAGGCAAATGGTCGTCGGTGTAGGGAATCATTGTCTCTTCTAAGATGTTTTTGTATTGAAATTGATTCATTATACCTTCAATCTTACGGACGGGTCCAACTTCGCAACCAGAAAAATATCCCCATACTTTAATGTTACCACCGCCGTGTTTGACTATGCTCCTCGTGTATTTATAATCAAAAGCATGGTTTATTGGACGTCTAACGTAGCGTTTGCCGTCTGAATTCACCATATTTATTTTTGTTTCATCCGAGAATTACACTTTTTCCATTCTCGTACGGTCCAGTTAAGATATTTCTTTGCAAATAAAGATCGCTTCTCTCGGTGTTGCTTGGTAAGAAGCGGTACCTTTCGAGAAACCATCCCGAATAATTTAGCTTCCACTAATTTACGCCGTATCAGTTTCGAGGAAATATTCCTTGTGAAGTTTATTCACCTGATGACCATCAGGTGAAAAAACTTCATTTCTAATCTCGTTGGAGCCTTGAAACGGGTTTTGTTTAGCGACACGTATTATTTGCAAATCTTCCCAGGAGACGTTTTCCTTGGACAAGCCTTTCTAACAACACTTTTAGTAGTTCCGTTTCTTTTATAATGAGCAATAGCGTTGAAAACTTTCTTCACAGAACATTCTAGATGATTAGCAATTCTTCTATAAAAGTCCACTTTCGATCTAAATATAATTTAACAATTAATTGCCTAAATGACTCGTCACAACTCTTATTTTTACCCATTTTAACAAAACTTATTATTCACGTAATTCCAAATTTACGTTTAATTGCCGTCGAAACTACAGAAAAAGCGTAGAAAGAGGTTTTTTTTTTAAATATCAAAACTGGAATGAACTATTGATCCTGTTTCTAATTAGTTGTACAAGCGGCCAGTAATAGAAATTCAACTATCATTCATATTTAAACTCTTTTAATAATTAAAGATAGTTCTATTTCTTATTTTTTTATATTTTATGAGTTTTTTAACTCATTGGCTATATTCTGGCATAGTTAATAGTGATATAATCTATATGATTTTTATCTCATAACGGTAGTTTATTCTGTGTTTACCTAAGTTTTATGTACTGTTTCTAATTATATGTCCACCACTGTATATACTAGCTGTCCCGAAAGACGTTGTCCTGTACACACGAAAAAAAAACGAACCAATTCTAAACCATTCTCGAATCCACTTGAACACACAAAAAATTTCATCAAAATCGGTCCAGCCGTTTAGGCGGAGTTTAATTACAAACACACGCACAGAAGATTTATAGGTATATATAAATATAAATGTAGATATGTAGCGATCCCAGACCGGTAAAGATTGTCGACTGCACGGATGGCATAGCGATTTAAGTGATTGTTTCGCCGCTGCCATCACACCGCCTGTTGTTGAATGGAACCCCACAGGGGGCAAAAAGTATGTGATTCACAGATAGTTGTTCCGAATCTGGGTGTGTTTCGTGCCCGTTGTTTGAATGTTTGTAAAATGGAGGACGAAACGCCAAAGTTATTAAGCGACCCTTATATTTGGTAACCATCTTAGTTATATAAAAATAACATAAATTTTCTCTTTAAATTCCATCACTATAGTTCACAGGCTCGGACATAGACGCGACTGGAGTCAACTTTAGTACATCAATACCTCTGGACCAGGCATTGAACCCTAACGGCAAAATATTGCTCGCGACGCACATGAACGGAGAAATATTACCGAAGGACCATGGATACCCTTTAAGAGTTATAGTGCCCGGTGCTCCTGCAGTCAGAAGTGTTAAATGGCTAGGTAAGCACCATTACTATTGAATCAATTTAGGCGGCAAATCATTGTAATAAAATCATTGGGAAGAGAGGAACCCGCCACGCACCCTCAGATTGCCTTTTTTTTAAGTAGGGGAATGCTTTAACGCATTCCTCTCCGCGGGGCGACGGAGAGGTTATGTCGGGCTCACCGAGGGAAAGATATCCCGATAATACCGACTAAAGCTACCACGGTGTTCCTCGACATAACCATAGTCGGCGGGGCCGCGCGTTTCGCTTTCACATGCAATCGCGACCCAGCCGAGGTCGTGTGAAACGGCAGACCACTACATTAAAAGACTCCCTTAACTGTCCCCTTGTGGCGGGCACACAGAGGCGCGCTTGGGAACACGCACGCCGCTTCTCGGACCTGGTGCTGATCGAGTTGCGAGCAGGCCCACAACCCTTGGATTGCCTGCTCCAACTATTGCAATAGAAAAAAGGTTGACAATACCGAACTCCTATGGATTAACCGGTCGTATACCGCCGGCTCGCATACCAGCCGGCAGATTTGTACCCGTCGTAGGCCGGTGGCTCGCATGCGAGCCACCAAATTGGCGCCAAAACGCTTAAGCTTAAGCGAAGGCGGCGCGCGGCGTTTTGGCGGCAATTTGGTGGCTCGCATGCGAGCCACCAGCCTACGACGGGTACAAATCTGCCGGCTGGTATGCGAGCCGGCGGTATACGACCGGTTAAGACAGCCGCGTCGTGGGATCCGAGCGTACTCCAACTTATAGTATTCCGCTTCGAACACAAAATATTCCAAATAATGTTATTACCATTACTATTATATTTTAATGAGCAGCGATAGCTCAGTGGGGAGACCAACAGACTGCAATGCAGAGGGTCTCGGGTTCGAACCCACGTCGCGCACCGTTGACTTTTGGAAGTTATATGACTTTTCGAAATTATGTGCGTATTGATTGACAATTATCGCCTGCTCGGTGCCTCGGAGAGCACGTTAAGCCGTCGGTCCCGCCTGCCATGAACATCTATGGCAGTCGTAATTGGGAAAGTCAGTACCCTCTAATATCCTGACACTGGTCTAGCCTTAGGGTATCGTTAGCCTTCGGGTTGCGGAGGTCAGGTGGCAGCCGCTCCGTGTAAAAACTGATATCCAGTCAAAACCGGTTAGACCAGAAAAGCCGACCCCAAGTGACTTGGGAATAATAAAGGCTATGAGAGAAGAAGATTATATTTTAATGACCGAATTTTACTATATTATTTATATGGTTCGTTAACTTATACTCGTACATAAAAGCCTAATTATAATGACTGCACGGATGGCGTAAGTATGGTCACCTCGCCACTGCTACTACACCGAATGTTGTGGATTCGAATTCCATACAAACAATGATTTGAGTAGGTAGTCCACAAATAGTTGTTTCTTGTCTCGTTGTTGTAATGCTTGTAAAGTCTGCGAAGTATTATAAATTATACTTGTGGGAGTTGCAGTTCGAAAAAACTCTTATATAACAGCTTTATCCGTCCGTCCGTCTGTCTGTCTGTCTGTCTGTCTGTTGTAAAACTTTCAACTCAAGAACCGTAAGAGCTAGAGACTCGCGGTCAACACCATTCGACTCAGCATAGTCGATATACCCCCGAAATGACTAGGTCACGTGGTATAACGTGACCTTTGCATATTACTTGAACCATTTTTTCGAAGTCTAAAATTTACGGCAATTCATTGCCGTTTTTCACTTGTTTTGTTTAAAGTGAAAAAATGTATACTTTTTATCAACAGAATCAATTACAATCGGTTTCGACGAGAGTCCATCCCATTGGCATCAGAAAGACTACCGCTCGTTCAACGCTTCCAAGACATGGGAGACAGCTGACTTCCCATTAGCGCCTCCTATATACAGCCTTCCTGTGACGTCAGCCATCTGTGATCCCCTAGACGGGGATGTGTGTACTGTAAAGAATGGTCATATAGAAGTCAGAGGTAAGTGTTCCTTTCGAAAGACATCGACTGCTCTAAGTACCACTAATTGTGAGGTGCAAAATTACTTTTGAATTATATTCGAATGTATTGACAGTACTACTATAGTAGTACATACGCTATTATTTAAGTACATACGTAAGTCATACTTCCGGTTTCTGAAGTGAGAATTACACGTTGAGAACGACTAAAGGTCTACTTAATTAGACTAAGTCGTTGTGTTTAAGTAATCTTAAACATCGAATAACATTCGAATGGAATTATGGGCACCATTAGGATTATAACCATAATTTCGTTGACACTTTAAACTATTATGGAGTTACGTCAACTTAACGTTACTCAATCATATTAACGATCATTCTTCATAAGAAGACGTATACACAACGCATAATAAAAAAACCAGCATCTACCTACTACAAAATACGAGAAACTAATATATATATTAATACGTGAAGCAAAAACTTTGTATCCCTTTTTATGCAAATTGCGCGGACAGAGGAGTATGAAATTTAGTACAGTTGAAGTTTATATGGAGAAGGAGTGGCGAATCCTAATATTTTTATGAAATATGCATTTGAAATACATTAAATTAATGGAAAAAACATGCAATACACACACACAACCATGTATTTGACACAAACAGTCGAATCGCATTCGTAGTATTTCGGCATTGTTAGAATTCTTCGTAACTGTGGTTACATATGTATGTGGAGTAGGTGACTAAATGAAATGTCTTTATAAGTGTATAGTTATGGACTATAAAACCTTAATAACGATCAAACTTAAAATTGAAATCAATTATGGTCGAATTTCGACCACTTGGTCGCCGCTACCGGTACCGGTACCGCTTGTATATACTATAAAACCATAATCACCGGGATTGCATTATCTGTATCATGCAAACTCCATAGAAAAGAAAATGGAAAAAAGAAAAATAATTTACTTCGGTTCACACTGAGAAACATAAATAAATATAGACAACACACAATTTAGAAACAAGAAAAACACTCGATAGTAGATGACGGTATTTGGAATTACACAAAACAAACCATAAAGAGCAAACGCTCTTAAATTTTTAATTCGTTGCCGCTCCGAACAGGTCTCATGGCGTGTTTACGCCTTGAGACCTGTTCGGAGTGACACCTTGTGGCCTGTTCGTAGTGACAGCGTCGCGGATTCGAGTCATTTTTTAAGGTTTTCAAATGTAATTAATTTATTCAGGTTTAATTTTAAAAATGATCATCGTACAATTTACTGAATAAGGTGAAAGTGTCTCATAAATGAAATATAACTATAATAATATTTGAAGTCCTTATACTATGCACATTACCCATCTTAAAATGTTCGTTACATTATTTACGTAGTAAACGGACCACAAATTATATTGGATCTATGGTAAACTTTTCCTTTACTGTATACAGTGTCTCAAAACATTTTAAAATAGATCTCAAATAAATTGGTTACATTTGAAAACCTAAAATATCACATATATCTGGGAGTTTGCGACTCGGAACAGGCCACTAGGCATAAAACTTCGCACGACTCAAAAATCAAACCCAAGGTCCTAAATTGGCAGCAAACATAAATACAGGAAGTCCCAGAAGTCGACGTCAAGCCGGAATCGGGTAAGAGGCTAAATTACAATAGCTATCCGAAAAATAAAAAATAAATCTAAGTTATTTTTAAATTAAGTATTTTAAAAATCATAGGCATTTTAAAAATATCTAAATGTCTACACCGTGTTACGGTCTTTTCACTCCTGTTACAGATATTTACTTTTTAATTTTTAATTTTTTTGTTTTGTAATTTCGAGTAATCGAAAGCTTAAAGAAGCATTATTAAAGCTTGAAGAAGCATGAATTTTTTTATATGCCTCCTATATTTAAAATACGTATCTTAGATTTAATTTTTCTGGTAGCTGTTATAACTTAGCCTGTTACCTGATTGCAGCTTAACGTCGACTTCTGGGACAGTCTGTATATATTGACACTGTAAGACCATCCGTACTTACTGAAAGATCCTTTGTGAACCAGGTTACGCATACTCCGGGGGTGGAGCCAAGATCCTGCGAGTAGACATATCGCCGGACCATGGTCGCAGCTGGCTGGAGGCCGAAGAACTGATACGTGACGACGCACCAGCAAATCAACACTATGCTTGGACGTTATGGACTGCTAGGATACCCGTGGAAAAGGGCCAGACTGAGGTAAAGTATATAGTCCCTTTTTTCCTTTTTGTCATAAGGAATGGCGAGATATAAAGGAAAGTGCCAGTGGATAAACACGCTAAAAAATGCCAGTATAAAAGAGTCATGGTGATTCAGAATTTGGAGTTTTAATCACAGATTTAAATTATAAACTACTAGCGACCAACCCCGGCTTCGCACGGGTAGTACAAAACCTTGACAAATTATACACGTCAACCTTCCTCACGAATCACTCTCTACTGGTGAAAATCGCATGAAAATCTATTCAGTAGGTTTTTGAGTTAATCGTGAACAGACAGATAGATGAGGCGGAGGACTTTGTTTTATAATATGTCGTGATAGTGATGTACTATATTTAAATATGCTCATCTTCCAGTACAGTAAGTTGCCATATAAAAACAATGCCAATATGGCATCTGAAAATATAATGGCATATAATAAAAGTGGCAAAAAATAAATATAGTATTAACACGCTTACTCATATTGAGTATGGTACACTATTGTTCTCTGTCTAATGTGCAAGCTCTTCTTCGGTTGGCCACTTTTGCGTGATGTATGATTTAAATGTTGGGCTTCAATAACTTAACTGTTATTTTTATAAGCATCACCTATTTTAATTGGTTTTTCGTTACTACGTATATATAATGAATAGATTCAAGGCCTCGGACCTTCAGGCCATCAGGTGTTAATTAAAGTGATCATAAATCATTAAATTCATTGTATTATGTTTCTTTACAGGTGGAATTATGGGCAAAAGCAACAGACAGCAATTTCAATACACAACCAGAAAGATTCGTAGACATTTGGAACATTCGAGGTGTGCTTAGCAACGCGTACCATAGAATCAAAGTTCAAATCAAACATTAATGTAGACATTTACGCGTAAATTGTAAATTAAGTACAGTTAAAAAAAAACATTGGCAAACAATATCAAGGATAAGTAATGTGTTTTTATGGACTAAAAGACGTGAGACCAAAGATAAATATGTATATGATCTAATACTATACTACCTATTTACTATAGTTTTTATATTATAGCTAGACTCCTGTGACAGTTATTGAGTAACATGCGGTTGGTACAATTTTGATGATATTCGATTATAAATTATCGATTGTTGTTTTTATTATTATTGTATAATTATTCTAATAGAATATATTATAATTAATCAAAATAGAAGAATAAAATATAATATATTTATAAGAGTTATGTAGGTAGTTTTACAATAATTCGAAATATTCGAAGAAAGTTAGATGAATCGTCCTTTTTCTAAATCTCTTGGGGCCGATTTTTCAATCACCAGATAAACAGACAAATAGTTACTCTACAAATAAATTATTTGGCTGTTTATTACTCTGATAAAGGTGCCCGGATTTTCAATAGTAATTTATTCCCTGGATAGCTTTCCGACCGAATAATGAACACAAATCGTCACTAACATCAGAAAGATTTTTTATTTTTATTTCTCATCAAAATGACCACACTTCGCCTGATGTTAAGCAGTCGTGTGGTCTAAGAGCAGTGGCCTCCACATCGTCCTAATAGCAGCCGAGGCGATGTTGAGGTCTCTACTTTGACGGCCTGAATAGGTGCTTTTTCACGCCCCACAGGATCCAAAGGATTGAAGGAAAAAGGAAACACGTGCCTTTGCAGAGAAACAGATATATCGGTTAAACTAACGTTAAAAGAGGACAGAATATTTAATTCTGTCAAACGAGTGTCATTGCTGTCGTGTCATTCCTTCCGTTTGTTATTCGAACGTGGTCTTTTTGAATTTTAAGAGTGTTTTGTGCACGATGTGCGTTTTTATATCGTTCTTTTGTTTGTTCCTGAGTACTTTGTATTTCTTTACGGTTTCTAGGTAATTTTATGAATGTAGGCAAAGGTGCAATAGCATTATATGTAATGTTCTTTATTATACGACATATTTATAGTCTAATTATGAATGCCGCTAAAATCGCCAACTGCTATATAAACAGTGGCAAAAAATGTGTAATTAGAATTTGTAGCATGGACCAGATACACTGGTTTTTAAAAAAATGCTAGTATATTTTATAGTTTGGGTAGGAAAGATACAATTGGACGTAGTTAAGCGGAAAGGATCCACCCCACACAGAGTTAGTTTTGAGATATTCAAGTTTTAAGTTCAGATCGTGTGCAAAAAAAATGACCTGCCATACATGTGGGTTGGTAACGTATAGTCATTATAACATGATGCGTTGGAATTTTACTTGGATTGTTTTTGTGATATTAAAGTTTTAACTACAAAGACTGTTTTGGTATACATAACTCATTTTCGCCCATAGTGTGGGTTGGATCCTTTCCGTTTAACTACGTCCAATTCAAGGTCTTATTTACAATGATTATTTTAATTTAGTAAGTATAGTTTACTTATCTTTTCGTCTTGTACTTTATTTTATTCACAGTCAAGGTAGGCAATTGTTGCACTGACTATGTAGTAAGATAAGATCGAAATCGCCGATGATCTCTATTGAATCTCACACTCTATTGAATCTATAATATTGTGATCAGATCTCGATTTAACAATTGTAGCTTTCATTTCTGATGGTTTTATATATTACGCGTCGGTTTCGCACGGGTGTAATTCCTTGTGAAGGCCGTTGATTATGTACAGTCAGGTTCAAAAGTCGAGTAGCAATTTTACAAAGCAATAGGATCAAAACAAGTTGTACCTACGACTTTCAATAAAATCATTGCACACATACATATAAACCCGCCTCACTTATTCTATCGCCTGTTCTAATTATGATTATGACTATAAATTTCAAGTAGGTACGCGAGTGATGTTATAGCTACGTTGGTAATAGTGCGTTCTAAAACTTAACGCTTGTTGGTTCGATCCTCAGTAGAAGTGATAATCTTTTGAGTTCTTTTTCTAATATTAGAAATATCGATGTCTTGTACTTTTACTTCAAGACTTATTTAAACCTAAAGTTCATTTTCGGTAATCATATTTTGACATTGGTTTTTTATAGTAAAATAATGTTGTTATAACTTAAATAAAATTTTGTTTATTTTAATTATAATTTGAATTGATTTATTTATTAATTTAATAAAAACATAACGTGATATTATTAATTACTAATTTTAACTAATTTTGATAAATAATAATTTTTAGTTTAATTCCTAATAAAATACTAAATTTGGGTAATAAGTAGACAAAAATAACTTTTCCTTTTAGTAATAAAAAGAAAGTGGAAGTAGACTCCAGGATTTAAACCACTCTTATTATAAGTACTATCTTCTCAAAGTGATAAGACTCGTTATCCGTTCCGCTATCGGAACATTTAAGCATAAATTTAAAATACGGACACTGTTGTTAAATATACGGAATAGTAGTAATTATAGTTATATATTCAAGACCTCGTTTTTGTCCCGCTTTGCTCACATGCGCATGCCTTTACATTGAATAATGTTTCATTGTTTGTGTTGAAACATCACACACATAAAGGTATTCGCTCGGAACTGAATGCGATTACTTTATGATACTACTCGACTTTTGTCTTTGACCATACATTATGTATAAATTATTATATAATTAATTAATATTAATTAAAATTTCAAATTTAAAAACTACAATTTAATTAGATGTTTAGTTTACAAAGCCGTAAATGTATAAATTACTTATAAGTAGGTAAAACGTAGGGCTGTTCGCCCAAACCGCGACATTTTTCTTACAGAGAGCATTTTTATACCCGTATAACTCCTAAAAGAAAAATCCTATACGAATAATTTAAAGTGAAATTTATGTGTACATAATCAATCTTAATTATTAAACCATTTAAATGGATAACAATTAGTATCATAATACCAATATCACCACTATTAAATTCCACCCGTGTTTGAACTTAATAATTTGAACAAAAACGGTTATTGTGACTTAACTACAATAGTTAGGTATATATATACCATATAGCGGACTTTTTAATCGCGGACTTTTTTATGAGTAATTATGAGCACTATAAACATATGGTACACTATTTTATGTATCATCAATAGTTTTCGCAGCGTACGCAATAAAATGACTTTTATAGGCAACATTTCGATACCTTCAATACCTTAATTACATTCTTGTAATTTAGTTAGGTTCCACTCTGTTTTTAAATAAAATATTACCTATGTAACTAGGTGATAATATAGCTTTCTAATGTTAAAATAATTTTTACAATCAGTTAATTACTTTTTGAGTTAAATCTAACTTAACCAAAGCGTCGACGGCAATAAACAGTCGAATAATTCTTTATCTGCCCGTTGAACGAGCCGATAAGTTTATTCTCCAGTTAAGATAGTTATTCGCCGAATAAAGCCTATATGACTACTGAAAAAATTAAATTTACGTTATCCATCGAATAAACACTACTGATCATTGAAAAATCGGCCTTTAGAAAAAGAACGATTCATCCAACTTTCTGCGAGTATGTATTTGATCAAATTGGTAACAATGCAATAACTATATATTTTACTTAGTAATTTTGGTATAATAAAATTAAATATTTGTTTTTATTGTACAGTTCGCAATTATTTATTTTAATGTATAATTTTATAGACCGTGTTGTAAATAATTTTGATTGCTATTATATTTATTCAAATATGTTGACTACACTGTGTTTTCTGTGTCCATAAACATGTCAAATTGGTGTCGCCTTGTGTAAAATTATATTCGAATATCATTCGAATTTAATTATGTGCATCAGTCCTATTTATTAAGTACTGAAATGCTTGAACTACAATCCGTTTATTTTTATATAAATAATTGTAAATATATACAGGTTGTCCCAGAAGTCGACGTCAAGCTGGAATCAGGTAACAGGTTAAGTTATAATAGCTACCAGAAAAATAAAAAAAGAACTAAGTTACGTATTTTAAAATTATAGGCATTCAAAAAAATCTGCACTTCTTTTCACTTCTGGTACTACAGATATTTACTTTTGGAACTTTTTTTTCTGTTATGTCATCTCGAATAATGTTTCTTTAAGCTCTTGATTATTTCGATTATTCGAGATAACATAACAAAACAAATAATTCATAAAGTAAATATCTGTAGGTACAGGAGTGAATCAGTGAGTTATCGTTATGAGTTGTAGTCATGACTGCCACTAAGCTACGTCTATTGGCAACATTTTGACGGTAAGCATGCGTCTATTAGCCGGCTGTCTATCTCCCTAACTATTGAAGTATGTCAGGTATGGCAGAAGGTAAGCTGCCCTAAACTAACCTACCCCAGAATTGTTTGGTGCCCACCAAAGGGTCGTTTCGACAGGTTTTATTTCATCAATCGTCGTTTTGGCCAATGTCCTTAGGGGGAAACGGACATGATCGTCATACTCGCGATGCTATCTACAGCTACTCTCAGTTGCTATGAATTTGCATCAGCTTTGATCAAAAGTGCTTTAAACCAAGTCTCTTTATTCCACTTATAATATAACGCTGTTAAAGTATACAGGTTGTAACAGAAACGTGTGTTCAAATTTAAAGGTCACATAATATAGCCCATGTACAATAGAAAACCGCGAGAATAAAATATGTATACATTATTTTCACGAAGAAATTGAATTTTCTTTTTTATCGACTTATAAATATCAGCATATTCTAATCGATACGTAAACAACACTACCAGCCATGCACGTCTCCGCCCGCTCCAGCGAAGGGGTAAGCGTCAATGCATTCCTACACGTATAAAAAAAGAAAAAAATGGCTCCTGTTTGATTTCAAGCTTTTAAAATGTGACTTCAAAATTATATTTAACTAAAGATGGAGTATTTTACAACTGACAGACGCAAAGTACGACCACACTCGGAACTATCATTTGAGGATCATGCAAATAATTGTTTTGTGTTGTGGGATTCGAACCCGCTCTACTGAAAAGGGTTGCGTCCAGGGCTCAATAGGCGGACCACTACTGTGGAATCTTTTGTTAGATCCTCTGTTTCACATTCTAGAGAATAGGGCGGTACACGTGCAGGCATTCGCGGACGATGTGGTGTTGGTGTTCGATGGCGACACAGCCCTAGAGATTGAGGGACAAGCCAATGCCTCTCTCGAACATGTGCGGGAGTGGGGGCATCGGAATGAAGCTGAAATTCGCACCGCACAAAACTTGTGCGATGGTAATCACGCGGAGGCTGAAGTACGATGTCCCGCGCCTCAGCATAGGCGGGATAGACATTGGAATGTCCACAGAAATCAAAATCCTAGGACTCACCATCGACCACAAACTCACATTCAATACACACGTCACAAATGTATGCAGAAAGGCGATCGGCATCTACCACAAGCTGGCGCGGATGGCCAAGATCAGCTGGGGGTTACATCCCGAGGTGGTCAGGGCCATCTACGTAGCGGCAGTGGAACCGACGGTGCTGTATTGTGCCAGAAGTTGGTACGCAGCGGTAAACAAGCTTGGTGTCCGAAAGCAGCTGAACATGGTACAGCGCGGATTCGCCCAAAAGCTGTACAAGAGCTATCGCACGATCTCCTTGAACTCAGCACTAATCCTGGCTGGGTTGCTCCATTAGGACCTTAGAGTTCGCAAGGTGGCCTCGCTATACGAGGCCAAGAGAGGAATGACCCAGCCATGGATGGGAGACTGGGAGGTCGAGCGAATGGCTCCGGCTATAGAGGCACCTCACCCCGCAGAGCATACGACCCTGGAGTTCGTAAATCTGGTAGACGAGGGACAACTTCAGCGCACAAACAACATCGAGGTGCGCATCTTCACAGACGGGAGTAAGATTGAGGGCCGGGTCGGTGCCGCGTTATCCGTGTGGAATGACCGGACCGAAACCAAGGCCCTCAAACTTGCTCTGTCCTCACACTGTACCGTCTACCAGGCTGCCAGTGCGGCCAGTGAAATCCTCAGGCGAGGCGCGTCCACGTTTGGTATCTTCAGCGACAGCAGAGCCGCTCTCCTGACGGTAATTAACCGTAATGCTCTCCATCCCCTGGCGGTGGAGGCCAGAAAATCCATTCGGCAAGGCATGGCCCAGGGCAAGGAAATATCCTTGTTCTGGGTCAAGGCCCACGCAGGACTGGAGGGCAATGAGCGGGCTGACGAGCTCGCCAAGGAGGCGGCTCTGAGGTTGAAGAAGGCACCGGACTACGGTCTGTACCCCGTTTCATTCGCAAAGCGAAGTCTGCGTCAGGCTTCGCTTGGCGAGTGGAACGAGAGGTATAGAGAGGGCGAGACCGCCTCCGTCACCAAGCTGTTTTTCCCGTGCGCGGTGGCGGCGTACAGCATCGTCCGTAAGATGAAAGTCGCCGGAATCACGACCCAGCTGCTAACAGGGCACGGTGGGTTCTCCGGATACTTGACTCGTTTCAAGTGTAAGGAGGACCCATCGTGCGCCTGTGGGCCGGGCGTCGAGGAGACGGTCCAACATCTGCTGGTGAACTGCCCAATACATGGCAGGGATAGGTTGGAGCTAGAGATAAGGACGGGAATAAGTGGAAACCGTGAACTTACCTACGTTAATTAAAGATTATACCAAGGAGTTTTATGAGTTTGCACACGTCATTGTAAAAATTGCTAACAATAGAAATAGGGTGTAATCGAGTTGTTAATAGAGTAATATTAAATAAATGTGAATATGTTAAATATATAAGTAGATTTTATAAGAACTATACAAGTAAGATATAAATAATAGTGTAAGAAATGTTATATATATATATATTGTAAAATATATAGAATATAGCATAGCAAATTGTAATAAAAGTAATATTTGTAATAAATAAAACGGTAAAAAGGGCTCTGATTGCTATGTCAGAGGAATGTGCATAACACCCTGTGATGACGGGTGCTTTATAAAAAAATAAAAGTAAAAAAAGCAAAACCCACAACATTCGGCGCGGCCACCGCTTGCTCGGTGCGCCCGCTGTGCAGTCAGTGAATAATCTAAGTTTGGTCTGTATGTCGATTTAACCGGTTTTGTATACCTATTTGTTGGGTTCTAATAGCTATGTGCTTATAAATTTGTAATTGATAATTTGTTAATAGAAATAGAATTATTAGATGACATTGATGACGATCAGTGTCATGTTTGTTGACAATAGCCGGGGGTCGTTCAGAAATGTAACACAACATTAATATGATGCGCTCAAACATTATAATATAACGTCTTTATTATTATTTTCTTTTATTATTTTTGCTTTTTATTATTATTTTCAATATACTTTTAATTATATAAATATGTATACATGTAAGTATTATATAAATACCAATATTATTATTTAGTATAAAATTACTTTTGCCATATAAGACTATTTGTTTTAATTTTAAATTTTAATCGATTTATGTATGTATGTTACTGCCTACATGCACCAAAATCATACAGGCTCTGCGAGAATACCAGCGTTGTAGATATACTGCAATATTGCTGACGTAGGACCTTATTTGTTCTTCTTATACATATTGGTTGTGTTTCCTGTTACCTCATGAGCGTAGAACAAATAAAAATATTTTTCTTTCTTTCTTTTCGTATTGGAACAAATTGTGGAGATTCCTTTTCCACCAAAGAGCCCAGACCACAATCCGATTGAAAATCTGTGGGCTCTTATGGCGCAGGCATGGGATCGTGAAACGGCACGAACGCGGGTTCATGTGATTAACCACGCAATACTTGCGCAATACTTGCGGAAATATGATTAACTCAATGCGCGAACGTCTACAGGCAGTTATAGATGCAAATGGGAGTCACACTCGGTTTTGAAATTAATAATGCATATTAAAAATTATTACATATAAATAAAACATATTTTAATTTAATTGATTATTATTAAACTGTTGTAATGATTATTATATAATATTATTTCTAGTAATTCGACAACACCTTTATATTCACACTGAGTAATTTTAGCACTGTTCTATAAGTTCCTGAACATTTCAAATGACAAAATTAGATCAACAACCAACAAAATGAAAACACTATTTGTTAACCTAATTTGGTCGCTATTCATGTTCAGCGACTTATGGAAAATTGGTGTTGACTGATTATTGTAAATTACTAATGATAAGATTATTTTCTCTTCTCGTCACGACACTGATTAATGGAATCTTTTAGTGTTCCGATGTTTTGTAGTTAGATATTGAATGTGTACATCAACTTTTGTAGTTGACTGTACCTAGTGTATTACAAACAACAAAGTCGAGTTATCGCATTTAATACTTAGTACCTACGAATTACTTCTTTGAACAAAATACCTATGTATTTTAAACCGAACCTAAATTTATCAGTTTTAAATTACATACACTGACGCTCATTGTTAAGTGAGATAAGACATTGGTTTTCGTTGAGAGATGTACAGGGGTCAAAGTCTATTATTATCTTGACTAAATTGACATTCTTAATTTTACTGTATTATAGCATTGTTTTAACGGTGCAATGACATCTACTAACTGTATGTAAATTGTAAACACCATGTAGAAAATTGCGATCAAGGAATAAAATCTAATAGCAAAAATATTTATTATTCAAAACATCATTTTTGTGTACGTATTACAAGTATGAAGAGAATACATTGTAGGTATCATCCATACATTTACACCAGTTAACCTCCGTCGGTTCTCGGGTCAACATGATTGCCTTGAGAATAATTAAAAGCACAAATAAATTCGTTAAGTCGCTACCAAAACCTGTAAAACAAATTCACAATCACAATATTTTGTATAAAAATTTATCTGATGACTTTCTAAATGTTGTTATTCGTGGTGAATCTCTTCAATTCCCTTATGTGTGGCTAAGAGAAAATTGCCAATGTGAACAGTGCTATCACACATCAGCTCAAAGTAGAATACTGGATTGGAATAAGTTTGATCTAGAAGTGAAAGCGGACGAAGTATTCGAAGACGCAAATTCTTTGCGAGTTTCATGGAATGATGGACACACCTCTCAATACAACTTTAATTGGTTAAAATTTAGAAGCTTTACACCCGTAAATCAGAAGATATACACTGAAACCATCTATAAACCTAAGAAGATAACGTGGCATGGAAAAGATTTCAATGAAATATTATATAAACAGGACTACAGTGATATTCTAGCTTCAGATCAAGCCCTATACGATTGGTTACATATGCTATCAGTTTATGGAGTAGCTTTGATACAGAATACACCAAATTCAGAGACTGCTGTAGATGCTGTGGTTGATAAAATCGGCTTCACTAAAAAAACACACTATGGTGAGAAGTTTATTGTACAACACGTTCAAAACACAAGCAACGTCGCTTATTTATCGAGCAATTTACAAATGCACACAGATCTACCATATTACGAGTACTGTCCAGGAAGTAATCTGCTACATTATCTCGTTCAAACGGTGAGCCAAGGAGGTGAAAATTTATTATCCGATTGTCATTATGCTGCCTACTATATGAAGATAAATCACCCTGATCAATATAAATTACTTACTGATGTGGAGGTCGAGTGGAGAGATGTTGGAAGTGAATTCGGCAATGACTTTTTTAAACTGCATCGCGCCCCTGTCATATGTATAGATCGTCATGGCGAAATTGAAAGGATTAACTTCTCGATACCTCAAAGGGGCAGTCATTTTCCAGGCCCTATAGAATTGGTAAAGCCTTGGTATGAAGCTCATAGTTTGTTCTGGAATTTGAATCATAAGTTTGCCGCAAAGTTTAAGGCCAGCGCGAGTGATATACTAGCGTTTAATAACATACGATTATTGCATGGCCGAAATGCGTATGAAGACAGTTCCAGTAATGTAAGGAAAATAATCGGCGCTTATATTGATTGGGATGAGATATATTCTAGATTGAGATGTTTGAAAGTGAAACTGAATAATGAAGATGGCCTATGCTAAGATTTTAATATACAATATGTCACAGATATAACGCACAACCTCAAACACCCTAATTAAGATATAATATAAGTAATAATATAATCATTAAAATATTACTTTTATGTACTTAAATATTTTAATTTAACGAATTAGTTCTCCTTATTGTGCGCGGATAGTATGGGTATTTTACAATAAATCTAATATTATTGCCTACATTGGATCAAAAACTTTATTGCCTTGAATTATGATACATTTTCGTTTACTTCAGCTGTTTAATAAATGGGTGACTATAATTTAATTTGTTTTAATTATTTTAGGTATAAAAGTTAGATACCTATATTAAAATTGTTGGAATTGATTCAGTAGCCGATTTTTAACAAACTACTTTCAGGATGTGCGTTTATTATGTTACATGTTGTATACATATATACTTTGTAATAATGTATTAGTAGGTAAGCATTGAATGAATATGGATCATATTGATATTTTATTAATAAAATCAGTTTTACTATTTATAATAGGTAAGTATATTTATAATAATAATTTATATTGGCATAAAATCTTTACACAGAAAATATTGAAGTCTGACCTCTGAGCTAGGTATTAACTACCGTGTTACAGAAGTCAGTGCCTTCTCACAACTTTAACACAATTAAAATTTTATGCTAGCGATAAGAAACGATATAGGATAACTATAAAAGATATAAGCAAGGGTAGCTTAGAGCTATTGACATTATTGCAAAGTTTATCACACTATTTTGTACAATCAATTCTTTCTTATATTAGTAAAATACTTTATAAATCATATTACAGAATATGTTCCGTTTCATTATAGTCTAAGCCTAGCAGCCAGTTCTTGATTTATTTCTTTGTAAGTAAGTCTTTGTAAGTATAAGGGATAGGTACATGTCAATATTTTATTAATTTTCTTATATAGCCTAGGACCCATGTAAATCTGTTGTAAATTTATTCTATAGTACTATCACAGGTTTAACAAGTTATTGTTCTTATATAAAATAGTCCTAATATACAAATCTATCAGTAATGAAAAAGAATCCAATAAATCAATATATATGGTAGGTATATTGTTTTATAGATAGGTACAACTATAGAAAATTAATATGTTTGTTCCAATGTACCAATGTACCTACAGTAAATTTTTAGACTTCAAAAACATATTTTTTTCTAGTTTACATTACGATATCATAAATCCTAAAAAATAAGTTGTTATAATATTTTAGTTTGATAAGTAGAGGCATATAATGACGTGCGTTGCCCCAGTGGAACGTAATGGACTAATTGCTTTTCTAATATTTGATCTAATTGCCATTATTGCAAATAATGAGTGAACATGTAAATGCCCCAACTCTTTGTGTGTACCTTAACCTTATCATGTCGAAATAAATATTTTAAATAAAATTCAGATTCTGTTGGCAGCTTCTTCAGCAGTTTTTCAATCGATGTGTACTAACTAGGAATGAGAAAGTCTTGTATTTGTTATTTGTATTTTAATATCAACAACATAACACCAATATTCGTGGCCCTTCTGGTTTTGATGTCATTCCAGATTTTGATAGGGTAACGTTTTCACGTTGTTAATAATTAGGTAAGTACTTATGTGTGTAATTTAGTCAAGGTTAAGGCGTTAAAATATATTTTCACAAACTAAGAAATTGCTGCTGGTCCCTTTTAGATTTGTAGGTACTACCATTTTTGTGTGATTAACGGACCAATAATAAATGAGTAGGTACAAATAGGACGATACATCGCGACTTTGGACCTTCACTTATGAAACTTAAGCGGGATTGACGCCGTGGCTGTTGGGCTTTGCAAGATAAATCATCGGCAACTTTTTATCCAGACGCTTAATATCATTTGAAAGCCAATTAATTATTTTCGAAAATAAAATGTCTCATCTAAAATTTCGACCCAGATACACACATAAAAAATAACACATGTATGTACAAAATTGTATAGGTACTAATGTAAAGGTGTATCAGAGATTTCGCCATTCGCGGCAATATTACTCTAGCAAAATCTGCAATAACTTCGAAACCTAAATGCACGAAAATGGTTCTTACATAGATGATACAGCACAAATATAAGCTATATCAGGAATAATATAAATATAGCTTATATTTGAGTTAGACCCAATAGATCAATTGACACAATTGGAACAATGTTTCGAAACTTTACTCCAGCAGAATCTGCTATTTGTAAATATATCGGAAATGATCATGAATCACAAAACTTCGTGCACATAATATACACAAGATGTGTCACTAATTATTAATGATACTCACAGTTCAATAGGGCACACTCTGCTAGGGTAACATACCATATAATGTAAGCGACCACTCCAGCACTGCCAATGCTCTGAGAGTTAATAGGGATTGTTTATATCAATACTAGAATTTGCCCGTGGTTTTGCTGGCGTGAATGTAACTTAGGTTAGGTTAGATTAGTTTAGGTTTAGGTTATCAAGGAGGCGGCGGAGCGGGAGAGGGAGCGCTTAAACCCTCTCCCCGACCGCAGAACCGGGCGGCGGAGGGCGCGAGATGACCTCGAGCCACCCTGAGGTTTGACCTGGGGATGGTGAGCTGCAAGGGCCTGCTCGCCACCCGACCAGCACCAGGTCCGAGATCCAGCGTGCGTGTTCCCACGCGCGCCTCTGAATCATGTTTTTGTCCCCCTACAAGGGGACAGTAGAGGAAGTATCTTATGTAGTGTCCTGCCGTTTCACACGGCGGGCTGTAATCTCGGTGGGGTCGCGATTGCATGTGAAAGCGACTCGCGCGGCCCCGCCGTCTATGGTTATGTCGAGGAACACCGTGGTAGGTTTAGTCGGTATGTGTATAGTCGGATGTGGGAGCCAGTCAGTGCAGACCGGCGACACTTCGACCCAGTGGGATCTTTTGTGTCAATTACCGGGGTATCTTTCCCCTGGTGAGCCCGACATAACCTCTCCGTCGCCCCGCGGAGAGGTATGCGTCAATGCATACCCCAAGAAAAAAGAAAAGTATTAATTAAATGTTCTATGTCCTTTAGTGTTTAATTCTCACATGAAAATAAAAATGATGTGTCCTCCTGATATAATTGTGCTAGAAGTTAAGGTGGTCTTTGTGTCTATTGCCATGTTTGTAAAATCTCTGCATTAGAAAATAGGTACCTAGTACCCGAGATTTAAAAATGTGTTAAGATATAACTCTAGTTAAATAGCAATATAACTTTCCTTAATATCTTATATTTTGGTATATATATTGTGTCTAAGTATTTATAAGTTATAAATACCTGATCGAACTCGCTATAAAGACTAACTTAACCTGTCAAGTCTTGGAATACCAGACATAATTAAAAACCTATTGTGTCTGGCCTCTGGTGTGCCACTGAGACTCAACAGCTTAAGTTGTTGAAAGTATAGTTTTGTATATCCCTTCTCTTTGTTGGTAGGCTGCCAGTTGGGTAACACTGCAGGATAGATCGGCTAGTAGGTAGTCCATCTCATACTAAGTGCTAGCTTATAAAGTGACTATACTATAAAAATATGAAATGTGTCTATGCATGTAAAACCATAAAAATAAAGGAATATAGTTTATTATATATATTGCAGTATAAGCAAGAGATACCTAATGTAATATTTTTGACAAATATATCCTATACAAGCAACTATTTCAGCTCTATATAAGTATCTATAATGTGAGTCCTTACTGGAAACCTCCTAAGTGGGATAATTTTATTTGTTTCTTCTTGTTTTTCTTCAACTTCAACCAGCGGGAATGCCTCAAATTCAGGCTTGACTGCCATACCAATTGCTGTTGATTCATTGGTATGAATATATATGGTGAAACTGGAATCTACAGGCAAATTCTTGAAATGGCTGCTCACTGATGACAATTTCAAACAAAATGCTCGCAGATTCTGCTCCGCTTGTATCAAATAAGCGTCTATTGTTTCGTCAAAATTATTGTTTTCGTCAAATTGAAACACGAACTTTAGTAGAGGTTTATATACATTGTTTGTTACAGCAAATTGAACACAATTCAGTTGACCACTTTTCAAACATTCTGTAATGTTTTTAAGACACAAATCAATATACTGGGTAACTTCAGGGTGAATAGAACGATACACTACTATATTGTATTTTTTTCTGCTTTCGAATATACTTTTAGGATAGACAGATGTGTAATACAATATACTGTGGAATGCAATACTGAGAAATTCGATCGTTACATCTATGAAACAGTTGTCCATTTTCAGGTTATTGTGATTTCAATAATATTGGGACCTCAAGAAAATATGTAAACAAACATAATCCATAATCCATCCAAGGCGTGACATTGACAATCATGACATCCCTACCTCAATGTCATCATTGACAATACTATTTTGAATGAAGGTTGTGAATAGTGACGGGTATAGTAACTCATACATAGACTCCAGATTTCAGAATGTGTATACTATATATATATTTATATTAATCTATAATAATATTTCATATGTTTGGCTCTTTTTGCCAGTCAGTAAAGCGTAAAACAGTGGAACTACACTGATAGTGTTAAGCTGCCCATTTCTCCATGTATCGTAAACACCTGTAGGTATAAATGGAAAAGGTGCCGTCACCAAAAAATTCTGATATATTTGCAATAATTTGTCTTATTTCACAAGTGCAGAATACCATAATTAAAAGAATAATCAGCTAAAAGAAATTGCTAATGCTGTATGAGAATTTTTACTTCATTAGCCGATTTATATACGGTATTACTAACACCGGCTGCTATGTTTCTGGTATCATATAAATAATGTTTTACACTATTTAACGCAGGTAAATTCGTAACTAAATCATATCCCGAATATTTCAGAAATTTTAGTGATTTCTTATAAATCCTTGGAATTGGTTTAACAGATTTTATTATTTTCTGTTTCATCTCGTCAATTTGTAAAGCGACATCATTACGAATAAAATTAGCTTCACAAGAATGATCAGATTCTTTGATGATGTTGTTGCTGCTCTGTTAACAAAGGATAAACAGTACGTCAAAAATTTAATAACTATCATATACCTAAGTATAAACTGATTATTTATGAAATAAGTACTTACCTTAATTATTACTGATCCCCTGCATTTCTCTTTTTATCTACATACTAATACGTGAAGCAAAAACTTTGTACCCCTTTTTACAAAAATTGCGTGGACGGAGGAGTATAAAATTTGGCACAGTTAAAGTTTATATGGAGAAGGAGGGCAAATCCTAATATTTAAATTAATGAATTAACACTACACGCACACTACCATGCATTTGACACACGCAGTTGACAGTCGTATTGTACTATTTTTGGTAACTATGGTTACATATATCAATAAAATAATTTGTTTGACAAAGATTAATAAATTAACCAGTATAGATCAAAATCTAAAATAAAATGTGATTATAAGGGTTCTAGACCATCAAATCTTTATAACTATCAAACTTAAAATTTAAATAAATTATGGTCGAATTTCGACCACTAGGCGACCGCTTGTATAAAGAACGCCAGAAACTCGAACAATTCTTATAAATTATAAGAATTGTTACTTTTCCTCCTTTTCGGTTTACAAACTGCAATTCCGACATTTTTTAATTACACTTGAACAATCACAGAATATGTTATACATGAGATATACATTGGAAAATAAACAATTTTAATTAATCTTTCTAAAAAGGTTGACGATTCATGTCTCATGATGACAGAGAATATAACAATTTTTTTACTTACCCATATCTTAGTGTATGTACATTCTAACAAGAAAAAAAAATACTTTCAGGAATCCTATATCTAGAAGAACTATGACCATATTCCTAATAA
This sequence comes from Catocala fraxini, assembly GCA_930367265.1. Taxonomy (NCBI): domain Eukaryota; kingdom Metazoa; phylum Arthropoda; class Insecta; order Lepidoptera; family Erebidae; genus Catocala; species Catocala fraxini. Next base: position 7,233,680 of record OV884025.1, on the reverse strand, counting down.
CAAGAGGGTTTTTTGTTACGAGTCATAGCTGTATACCACAGACCCACGTCGCGTCGTGGGCTCACCCCGGCGCATCTGTATTACCGAAGACCCCGCTAGCGGGCTCACTAATAAAATGTGTGGCGGTATGGCGTATGAAGCGTGTAAAAGTTATCAGGATGCGAATGCGTTAAGGTATTTATTTCTCATCTTGAACAGGAAACACCTGCAGTTTTTATATACATACTTACTATTATATAATGGTAACAAGGTCGAGTTTAAAAAATATTACTGCCTACAGTTTATAAGAGAGCTATGATCTTGAAAGAGCAGTTTTTAGAACTTTGTATGTTTGTTCTGGCATCGAAATACATATATATCCAATAAATGGATTTTATCGTATGCATCTCTGGCATTCCGACACTTAACAGGTTGTGGCGACTCCGCACAAACGAAGAAGTTCAGCCTACTTTTAACAGATGGCGCTACATACGCTCAAATGACGTCACAATTCTGCATCGCACAAGTGGAGTTTACACAGCGACTAACTATATATATATATATATATATATATATATACAAGCTCCCGGCATCAACCGTTGGGCCGCAGCCCGCCAGGCACGATCAACCAGCCTGGTCGGAGGATCCTCCCTTTGTGTTGGAGGGACATCACACCCTGTCCACACACAAAGGTGTGAAACACATCCACACATCCTCCACAAGGTTAATGTGGTTTTTACACTTAAGCAGCTTTCTGCGCCTGATCTTATGCGAGCTAGGGAAGAATAGTAAGTGCATTTCATTTATGTTTGCGCACGCTTTTGTGTACAGCACCAAGCAGATTGTCGTATGCTTTATTACGTTACATTCGTACTGTTAGCTGCAGCAATATTATTTTGGGAACCGGAGTTCCCAAAAAAGTAGGTATATGTATGTTTGTATGTTTATCCAATATCTAGTACCCATAGTACAAGCTCTGCTTTGTTTGGACTAGAATGACTAGATGGTGTTGTGTGTATGTGATAGAATAATATTATTATTATTCAAAAACGAGTTGTTTCACTCACGGTCAGTTGATCTTAACTTTTTCTTTTTTTACGTGGGGGAATGCATTGACGCATACCTTTCCGTGGGGGCGGGCGGAGGGGTTATGTCGGACACACCGGTGTAAAAGAAAGATGTTGAAACGATGAAAATGGACCTCCCGGAATACCGACTAAACCTCCCCTTAGGTTCGGGGTAGGTACTACAGGGTCAGGCCAGCCCACTGCGCCTCGAAAGGCGTGTTCTATCGGCCGCTGATTAGAGTGCGCGGTGCCTGACATTGAGGTTGGACTCGTAGTGGCTATGTGGCTATTCGCAGAGGACGGCATGTTTGTTGCTCGGCAAGCACGTGGTGTTCGAGCGTCGAAATCATGCGCGGCTAGTGCGAACCAGTCGGTCGCGCGAGGCACGGAGTTGTCTTTAGCGAAGTGGCAGTGTGGTTTCGTTGCCACAACGGATCTCGGACGCTTGCTTGCTCAGCAAATGAGTCATAGCTAGGTGACTCGGGCAATACCCAGCTTGTAGACTAGAAAGGGTAGACTTATGGATGTACGTTGGGAAGTGAGCGTGCCTTACAGCTCCGTTACCATAGTGGAGATATGGGAGGCGGCTTCTCCGTCGGCCTCAGCGAGAACATCGTTAGCAACTCTCAGAGTTCGCAAGTGGTGAGCGGCTTTATTGCTCCGGTACCTATCTGGACAATAGGTAGTGCCACTTGGGCACGAGGTAGCTCGCTTACGAGAACCGGAACCACTCAGGATTTGGGACTTTGGATTGGGGCCAAGACCTGTCTATAACTGGTCCCTGAAGGTGCTTTCGGGTTGGTTAAAGGTTGGTGAGTGGGAACGCTATATCATAAACTTGAGTAGCCGTAGAGGGGAGGTCTGTCCCCCCATAGAAGGAAGACGGACTCGACACAGAGGCGCGCGTGGGAACACGCACGCCGCCTCTCGGACCTGGTGCTGATTGGATGGCAGGCAAGCCCACGAAGCCCGCCACGCCCAGGTCAAACCTCAGGGTGGCTGGAGGTTGTCTCGCGCCCTCCGGCGCCCGGCTCTGCCGTTGGGGAAAGGGTTTAAGCGCTCCCTCTCCCGCTCCGCCGCCTCCTTAATGGAAATCACTTCTTCACAGAAGGAGGCGACGGCGGCCTTGATACACAAGTAAGAAAGGATTTTGTGACGGACTGTAAAGATCAGATTTATTTGTTGTGCACCACACCATATATTTTATACTTAATGCATAGGTACTTAAAACTAACGCATGGAGAAGGGCACTGTTCCCTGGCATTCAGATTGTTATTTATTCCAAGCAACTGTACCATATTATGATGTATATTGTATGATACAAGTTTGGTTGCAAATAAACTTTATTATTACATACTATTGTGTTTCTTTTATATACTACAACTATTGTGTTTATCCTCTTTATCCATCTATTCGCCGGGCAGAAAAAATGTATGAGTAGAAATTGTTACCAATAGATACCTAGATAAACAGCCGGACCATTCGAAATCAGGAGTTAAAGTACATGGGAAAATATCCTAAAAGATAAGTTTAATTAACTATATAAAATCAGTATTCATGGGTTCAAGCCCCAATTAATTAAAGACAATAAAAATCGCCTTCTGCGTCTACACATTGTTCTAGACTTATTTCTTATTGAGATTTTATAATATCATAGTCATCATCATAATTATGTTGAGCATAAAACTTATAAGTTTTATGTTATACTCCACATGACATCTTAATGACAAACCCTTATGCCTCATGATATGAGACTAAAGTACCTACATCAGTATTGGTGAATGTGTGTTATGGTGACACATGCACTTGGACACCCAGCTAAAGATACAAGGAGTAGACAGAGGTTCATCAGTCCCAGAATTTACCAGCTATAATTTTAGGTCCTACATAATAGAGCCATTGCCATCCACTTAAGCCCCAAGAGCACTGCCTGACTCAGTTAGATTACTGAGTCAGGCAGTGCTCTTGGGGCTCTAACCTAAGGCAGAATTTAATGGGTGGGCATTGATATATAAAACATCAATGGTGGTGGGTGTATTAAATACTGCTGCACCACTAAGAAGGTTAATATGAAAGTGTACTTAATACCAATTTACCATAGAGGAAACTCATTGAGACCCGTATGATACTTTAGGGATAAATTAATAAAAGTATAATTAATTAAAACAATTTAATTTACACATAACATATCTAACACTTTTTTTTCATTGCTCTACTCTGCTTGACTGCTCCCTGAAGGATGATCAGAAATTGATTCCAAGCCCTGGAATAGAACAAATCATTTTATGCTTTGATTTTATACATTACTAAACATTTATGGTTATAGCCAAACATAAAACAATAGGTCTTATCCTTCTATATTTAAGTAAAAAGCTTATAAGGTGACCATATAAATTTAATAATCTAACTTTTTACTATACTTTATTGTAGGTATAGTTTTACTAATAAGGTGTACTCATATCAGAAAATTAAAATATTTCAATAGTTAGCAGGGTTTGTTTTTCCATGCTGGAGTATAACATTTATTTCTCTTATTATATTAATTGATGATTATATTAATTGATGATTATATGTATTGATGAATAAGTTTCACACCAAAAGCAAATGCTTTTGATTATATATATTATGAACTGCACACTATTTACAATATCATCATCCTCATAATGTAAGGACAAAAAAAAAATTCAACTTACAACAGGTTTATAAGGATTTCCATTTATTCTGATGTCCCTTTGGTATAGCTGACGGTCCCATCTATCATTAAGTGTGCGTCTGAAGTGCTGTTACAAATAAAGAAATAAATTTAGTATTTGCATATACATATACATATATAGCATTATCATTTATAAGTATTAAGTTGCCTTAAATATAAATATGTACTAGAGTACATAATATAGTTTGCTATGTTGTTTGAGTAAAATGGTATTTAATATATTTTCACTCCTAACAAACTTATCTATAATACCTATTGTATAACTGCTTAGGTATTAGGAGAAATATGTAACAGATCTTGTACTATAATAATTATATATAATAAAATAATACGAGATTCTATTGTATTAAAATCTTTACAGAGGTTGTATTTTACAAGTTGCTAAAATTTATTGCATGTATGAGATGCTTAGACATATAATATAATCTGTGTACAGAAAAAAGAATTAAGATCTATGGGACTAGACAATGTACTGGAGGTGTTATCTAACATGTTCTAATAATTATACTTACGTTGCCTAACACTAAATTGTGAATGTGATAAAGGCCCCAGCCTGGCAAACCTAGGGCAGCAGTAATAATGAAGGCGCTAGGAAGTATTTCGTACCACATTTTCACAAATTATCGAGCAAATTGGCGAAGAAATAACTTCACAATAAGAATGACAGTAACTTGTATACTACCAGAGTATAAAATAAAATCTTGCCAGCTGCAACCAAGTGGTCAAGGAAAACATCATAATTCGGGTAAGTTTCGTATTTTTATTTACAAACAAGTCAACTTAATTATTATAATAATTAAAGTGCAATAATATTTAATTAACGCTTGCTCATGATGCGTCTCACGGCAAAAGTAGCGCAGATTGAATGGTGAGTGTTTTTCTTGTATTCATATGTAATAATAATAATGTAGGTAAATATAAATAGGGCCTTTTATGAAAATGCCGAGTCCGTAAACAATGAAAGTTATGGGTGAAATAGGCGATGCAAATTAATTGTAACTCTTAATAATTACAACTCATCTATGTCTCCATGACAAGTTCTGCAAACTACTTTAAAAGCACATTATTTTTTTATTATAATTTTAATTATCATTAAGTATAGTGATTTAGCTAAGAAGAAGATTTTATTAATATGAAAATGTCTCATCAGAACGCTAGTAACATAGCACGAGGACTTGTCAAGATATTATTTTAGTTGGTATACTTATTTGACGGCAATCGAATCAAAAATTGTATGTAGATGGACATCATAATAATAGTACTAGGTACTTAAATAGTAATGCTCAATGATTATCATATTGAGCTGTCAAATAAGGTATTTTACATTAACCGGCAATAAGTGTTTATTCTATGTCGGCAATCATACGCGCTGGATGTCATTTGCTAGATTACATAGTTAATCTAAACTTGTGAAGGCTAGCGACATTTCCGTAGCTCGACAGCTCCAGGTTTGAGAGGCAATTCCGCTATACCATAGGTCTGTTAAATATCTATTAAGGATTATTTGAATGAATATTATTGGTATACCTAGATAGGCTGACATAACAACATGCAACATGTGCATAATTATATTGCGGTTATTTAGATCAGTTATAAATTATACTTCTTTAATTACTATACCAGGCTATAAAACTTACATTTCCCAATACAAAATAGTGTGCCCACCAACAGCCATATCCTCCAAGGGCAACACTACCAGCCACTATAAAAAACGACGGAAGAATATTATACCACATTATTTTTATTATAGTAAATGCTATTTTGTTAGTATGATGAAAATATCAATGTTTGATATTGATGTCAATCTTCGCTAAAGACTACAAAAAAAACTATTTTAATTACGAATAAAATAAGGTTTTACTTGAGAGTTCGATAAAATAAATATTTTAAGTACGCCAATTTTGAATTTCCATTTTGAGTATTATGAAGAACAAAGCAAATATAATAATTTTACCTTAAAATAAAATTTGTATTATGCTTCGAAGCCATTATGAGAGTACATCGCTTCCTTTACCTCTCACCTGGTCGCTAGGTGTCGCTTACTTCCGCTTCCTAGACGCACCTACAGCGCTCTCTATAATTTTCGGTAAACAACTAAACTTCCTACCAAACACAAGCCGCCATCTACGTCATTGTTCGCCGCATACTGGCCTAGCACCAGGAAGAAATTTCTGGGACTTCGGACGTCTATGGAAGCATAATAATTATTTTATTTGAAGGTAACATTTTTATATTATGCGTTCCATTTGACGTCCGAAATCCATTATCAGAGAGTGTTTGTTATCTCCTGGTGGCTTGAATTTTTGGTTATACGGTAGGTATTCAAATAAATCGCAACAATGTGATTGAACATAATAATATGTATAATTGTAAACTAAAATACACATTGAGTTAGGTGCGTATAAATCAACAATGTGATTGAACATAATAACGTATAATGTAAACTTAAATGCACATTGACTAAGGCCCGTATAAATCAACAATGTGACTGAAACTAATAATATGTATAGTGTAAACTTAAATGTACATTGACTATGGTGCGTATAAATCAACCTATTGTTATACAATTACTATTAATTAGGCTGAAAATATTGGGACAGATTTTTCTGACGTTATTACCCTATTAGAATTATTGATTTGTTTCAGGTTTCAGGTAAAACTTTCTAAAATACTTTCATGTTGGCAATTTGCTTTAGCTAGGATATCATTAAAATAATAATTTTCTACCCAATTTAAAGATGAGACCGGCGGTCTACATCTTCCAGCTGGCGCATGAATACTAACATCAGCGAGACGCTTCATCCAACCACCAATCATTGCTGCAGTAGTTGACCTTGTAGGGCTTTTAGTTGCTAAAAATAAATTTGTAATAATTCCCTGAGTTCCTTGTGATATATTTACAAGAGTGCGTAACCAATATATTGCATCGATGCTTTTATCAGGAGCGGATAAAAATGTCCAACTATATTCTCGATATGAGGATGAGTCAGTTTTCGACCCGAAAACGGGGTGCAAGGTAATAGAATCAGTATTATCTATAAAATGTTGCCTATCAATATGCAAAAGAGTAAGATCATGTACTCTACGACCTGAAGATAATAATAAAATAGCCGCACTGTGTCTGGATACTTGATATAAACTATTCAAATTAATTTTGTACTTTTTGACGATCTAACGAAAATCATTGCGTCCCAAATCGATAATTTAAGAGGCGCAGGTTTTGCCAAGAAAATAGCTTTCAGTATGTGTTTTACAATTGGGATAGCTGAAATTTTAACATTAGATATCGTTACGCAAACGGATGCAATAACCAATTTATGAACGAGAATTATTGGGTAAGAGAGGCCATCCGTCAAAAATAAATAACCGTGGTACCTAGCTACATTTGATGGATCCGGAAAACGAAAATTAATGCTATTCTCTTGGCAAAATCTCACCCATGTACTCCAAATGGGGGATAAATCTCTATAGTAGACTGTCTCTAACATGATGACAATAATTGCTTCTCCTGCTGCGTCCACGTATCTGTTAGGGCATCCCATTTGAAATGAGTCAGGCTTCCATGTGTAACTTGCTGACTTGTGCCAGTGGTAGCATTGTCACTGTGTCCACCAGCGTTTTCTTCAGATCTCTGAGCTTCACGGGACGCTTCTTTGGGAGCACGGATCTTAGATCTGGCCTCCAAAAGGGCTTCTTCCACTTGGGTGCTACTAGGATGTACCGAACTGAGGTTGAATTTAGTGAGCATTCTCTGGGGATGAATCGCTGACTTCTGACTGATATTCTCCAACCACCAGTTTAGTTCTGAATGTACCTCTTCTGGATACTGAATCTGCGATCGCGGGCACTTCCTGAGTTTGTTGCTGTGTCGCTGCAGTAATCAGCAATGCAACCTTCCCCAATGGGTGATGAAAGTTGCAAGGTTGAGATGACCTATTAGGCATTGTGCCTGTTTTAGGTTCCAACTGCCGGCCGCGAGTCCTATTCGCAACATCTGACGAATTCGTTGTATCTTGTCTGAGGGTAGGGACTTCGTATTGAATTTGGTGTCCCATGCCACTCCTAGAAAATCGATTGACTTCCATATTGACCCAGAAACCCAAGCTGGCCAGAAACTGTATTGCGATTTCTACATGAGCTGTTAGTGTATTTCTGTCCTGATGTACTATCAAATAATCATCCAGATAAACCACTAACCGTAGTCCTTTCTTGCGAAGTATTTCTGCAAGCGAAAATCTGCGGCGCTGCTGCTAGGCCGAACGGCAGATACGTCATCTGTAGCAGTTGACCTTGATAGCTGATTAGGAGGAACCTTTTATGTTGATCTTTTACTGAGAGGTGATAATAGGCCTGACTTAAATCCAGTTTCACCATCCAGTCTCCTTGTTGTAGAAAATTGGGCACTTGGTGATGATGGAAGAGATGGATGCTTCGGTTTCATAAACTGATTTAATGCCTTGAGATTGAATATGGTTCGACAATTATAAATAAAGGAGAGATAAAAGACGGTGTCAGGGGCGGCTCCAAAACTTCTAACTGAATTAAATTTTGAATTTCGGTTGACATTAATTGTGATGTTGGGGTTTGATACTTTGTTAAAACATCTAAAGTTGGGAGAACTAATGGCGGCGTCTTGTTTAATGGTATTCTGAGACCTATTATTAACTTTCATATTGATCTGGGTGGATTGAAAAGAGCCCAAGTGTTTTGAAAGCGTCTCTGGTAGCCGCCACAAAACCCTCTAAAGTCATTTACTTTTATATCCCAATCCCTCTGTTTTGTATTTTCTCCCCCGTTTTTCCTGGCTGACGAGTTATTGGAATTAGATCGCTCGGAATCTTTGTTTTCGGCCTGTTTGGATTCATGATTGTTATTTGGCCGACCTCAAAACGGCTTTGCGTTAGCAAAAGAAGTCGAGGGTTCTGGCGATTTGGCCCGGATGCGGGTAGAAGATGAGGTCTGCTTTTGTAATGTATCTACCCCACTAATTTTCTGTAAATATGTCGATAACTGGCCCGGCTCAAACACGTACTTGCAAGAAGGAGGCATTTTACTTAGATCTTCTTTCATATATTTATCTTTTAATTTTTTAACGATATCCGTACGGCGCAATTCTAATACTTCGGCTTGTTTCCCGCAAATTACCTGTAGTGTGTTATGTGACACAGTCTTATATTCAGAATCATTACCAAATAACAGGTTTAACTTTTCATAAATAGAGGACGTATTAACCGGAATGTCCGCAGAGGCCGACCGACAAAAATAAGACTTTGCAAAGCCGAATTAACGGCTTCATTTTGGGCCAAGAATGCATTGGATAACGCTGCAAAACTACGTTCCATTTGAAACCAACGTAAAGGAGTTAAGGGATCCTCTAGACGTTGTAGCTCCTCATTTACTCTTAGTTCGGTAAAGGCTGGAAAGGCCACGTACTTTTCCTGAACCTCTTTGTATCGAACCGCGTTCCATTTGGGCTAGTCAAATCTTTGCATAACCTTAATTTTGTCGACACGTGTTTGCTTTGCCTTCGGTACGGTCGGCTCTTTGATCGAAACGTTCAAATTGATGATACTACCCGCATCTAATTTGTGGACATAAAAACAGTTCACTGGATATTGGTAGCGAACTATCCAACGAATTCGATGAATGTGGCATTCTGTTGATATTAGATAAGGGCACGTTTGAAAGTGATACAGTTAAAATATTGTTCAAATTAGTCACTAATTGTTGTGACAATAAGTCAAACCTTTCTTCCAGATCCCGCGAACTGGACCGCTTTTGGCGTTTCCTTGGTGATGCTTCTTGATCCGACGAACAATCCGATGAACTATCCTCACTTGTAAAAGTTTTTTCAGTAGGCGCGATAACCTCTTTATCAGTCATATTTAACACTTAAGAGGTGAAGGTAACGAAAGACAAACTAAACTGTTTGAAATAACTTTATACTTAAATCCCTAAAGTTAAATAAAATAATTTAAAACGTGCGACAAAAATTTTGAATCTGATATTCTAATTATATAGAATTTCTCATAACGACCATGTGCTCGGTTCGAAAAACGACACATTAATGACAAAGATGGCGTCTTGTGTTTGGTAGGAAGTTAAGTTGTTTACCAAAAATGGTAGAGGGCGCTGTAGGTGCGTCTAGGAAGCGGAAGTAAGCGACATCTAGCGACCAGGTGAGGTAAAGGAAGCGATGTACTCTCATAATGGACTTCGGAAGTCAAACGGAACGCATAATACATAAATATCAGACTAATGTAGCTGCATGCGTGTTGCCTGGCTAATGGATATTCTTTTCCACCAATTCAAGTATTGTTACCCAGTCTATCAAAATATATTGGTCAAGTAGTTTGATCACTACAATCAACATAATATTTTGGTAGACTGTTATACGCACTTCCTGTAATAGTTAAGAGGATCCACACAGGATTAGCATAAAGAGGATTATTGACAGAATTCGACCGAAGGTACTGATCAAGTGGCTAGCCGGTATTCTGTTCACCTGGTTTCCGCGCTATTGTTAGTAGACAGTACGTAGGTATATACATAAACTTTGAGCTGTGATGATGAATGCAAGCTTACTGCGTAAATACGCATCATGATAGTGTTGTGTATGGATACTGGGGATTTCTAAAAAACGATTAATAATAAACTGCATTTGCATATTGGAGTTTCACTAGTCGCTGTAGATCTTAATGAAGTTAAAATTATAAATTATGCCATTAACTGGAAAACGTAAAGTAATTAAAACAATTACACATTAGCCTCATGCGTACACTATGGTGTTGAAAGTACCGATTCTGTGAACGATTGATTTAATGATGTGCAGTTAGAACATCACATGATGTTAAAAAAAGAAATTGATGTCGAATGTACATAGTTGCGATTGGCGACTTTGTGAGCGACTTTGACGAGCATTTTTATTTTAGTGATAGGTAGTTTACTGTATAAGTGTTAATGTTAGTTGTTAGATTATGTACTACGGCTATTTATGAATGTGCTTTTTTTGTAATTAATATTTTTTTATTTAATTTTGCAACACTAGTTATCGGGTCATCAAAAATGGCAGACGTTCCAATCGACTGTGACTTCCCCGTTTGGGGATTATTGCCGAAAAAAGAGACAGGGGTTGTCTCATTTCTTAATAAGAATGCAGAATACGATGGCCGGGACACTATTATTGCTATTTTTGATTCAGGCGTTGACCCAGCAGCCGAAGGTCTTAAGGTAAAAAAGTGTCATGTCACGATTTGTTTAGTTGCATTTTACTGCATATTCGGTCGATATTCAGTTTTGCTGTGGTTGCAGGTGACGAGCACTGGTGAGACGAAAGTCATCGAGAGGTTTGATTGCAGTGGATGCGGGGATGTAGACACTAGCACTGTTATAAAAAAAATAACCGATGGATGCATTACCGGTATCACTGGACGCAAACTAAAGGTAAATGTATTTCTTTTCTTATTCTGACTTAACGGCGCTTTAATAACATTGTGCTTTAATTATTGCATGTTTTTTGCGGTGTATGAATTTATTTTAACACGAACATCAAGCAATGGTCATTGATTCATCACCATGTCAACATCCACACAGCTGTTTTTGGCACAATCTTGATGCTTTACAATAAGTGTAACAATAAAATTGTTTTGTATATCGTCGTTTGTCTTTGTTAAGAGAATTTTTTATGTCATATAATTATTGGAATCACAAAGATCAAGGATAATGATCTGCAGATGAAGTAATAATAATGAAGTCATGATTAGGTATTAGTTCATTAATTATATCCTGCTTGATATAATAATTACTTGCAATAGGAATTACTGAACATTGTTGCTATATTGAATAAATCTGAGATGTTTCTTGTACAACATATTGTATATAGGGTGACTTAAAGCATTTGACAATCCCTACAACTGCTTTAGGTGACATTAAAATTTGAACTTGTGAGCAAAATTCTTAAGTGATAAACATACTTTTAGATACCGGAGTCATGGAACAATCCATCAGGATTATGGCGTGTGGGAGTACTACACCCATTTAGCTTGTACCCGACAAAATTAAAGGATCGTGTTCAAGAGCACCGTAAGGAACATAGATGGGATGTTGGCTACAAGCCAGCATTTGCTGGTGCTAACAAGGAACTTCAGGATTTTGAGACTGATGTTGGTTAGTTACTTTCATTTTGTTGGATAAGTACATGGCTGCCCATGATGCAGTACAGACAGTAATCTACCTTTTACTCAAAATTGAAAATTTCTTCTCTTCATATCTACAATCCTTGTACACATCAATGTTGCACTGTATATTTATAATACATATGTATTTCAAAACTTAAATCTGAGATAACAGGGCAATAAAGAGTGCACATTTATTGAGAAATACTTATTACTTAGGTTGTATTTATATATTGATATGTGAAGCAAAAACATTGTACCCCTTTTTATGAAAATTGCACGGAAGGAGGAGTATGAAATTTGGCACTGTTAAAGTTTGGAGAACGATTGGCAAATGCTAATATATTTATAAAATATGCATTAGAAATACATTAAATTAATGAAAACACTACACGCACACAACCATGCATTTGACACAAGCAGTTGAATCGTGTTTGTAGTATTTTGGCATTGTTTGGCTGATGTTGTAAAATTCTTCATAACTATGGTTACATATGTATATGGACCTACTGCTGACTTAATAAAATGTGATTATAAGAGTGTAGTTATAGACAAAAAAACCTTAATAATGATTTAAATCACAATCGGTCGAATTTCAACCACTTGGCAACCGTTAGTATTATTTCCATTTAGAGTTGTGAGCTGCTTCCTCTAATAAATGATTGTTATTATTCCAAATCCCATTTATTCATTCTTTTATAGAATACTAGCAGTGTGACTCACAAATTAGTACCTAGTATACTGGTTAATCCTTCCAGCTAATATGCTTGTGTTAAAAGTGGGTTCATATTGGTAGTGCAATGGGTGGAATTAAAAGCTCTCTCGCAAGTTGTATTTGTGTTGTAGTCACTTTTTATGCTTGTAATCAGGAGATATAACTATTCTTGCAGTATCTAAGAACCCCACACTGAGTCCAGACGATAAGGTTCATAAAGAGGAGTTGGAAGCAAGAGTGGAAGTACTACAAACTGCAGAGAAGAAGTACAATGATGTTGGTCCTACATATGATTGTGTACTGTTCCATGATAGCACTGTGTGGAGGTGAGATTTTGTCTTATACATACACACATAAACTCATAATGGATTTTGCCAACTATAGTTTTAGGTTCAACATAATAGATGTCTGGGACTGTCTACTGGCACTATTCTAGACTGCTGAAAAATTTCTAGACAGATAATACCAACACTTGCCTGACATGGGCATCAAAACTAAAGCCTCATGCACAGCAGTCGCTATTCCCCACCATAGTGCCACTGAGGCATTAATTATAAAAAAGCATTGTTAATATGACTTTACTGTGAAGCTTAAGATTTCTTTGTGTGAACTGTTATAGTTTTGTTATGAACAATGGAGTAAGAAATTACCTGGCCAAATTTCGGAAATATGTATCACAGAAATTTGTGCCAAGACTGTTTTTTTGTGTCCGAGTCTTGAGTTTTCTTTGTGTACATCATCAAAATTTTTATGAAATTTAATTTTCGTTATTGAGAATTATCTTTACTAGGAGTCAATAAACAAAACAGACTTCTTGTATTTGTTTATCCATACTTCTGTATTAATATTATAAAGAGGCAAGATTTGATTGTTTGTTTGTTTCTAAGGGTTTCACTCAAAAATTGCTCAAAAGTTTTAAAAATTGTTTCACCATTAGAAATCTGTATTATCAGCGAGTTACATAGGCTATATTTTATTTTTACAAAAGTACTGTTACATTTATTTTTTTTTACGTGTGGGAATGCTGTGACGCATACCTCTCCGCGGGGCGACGGAGAGGTTATGTCGGGCTCACCAGGGAATTGATACCCCGGTAATACCGACTAAACCTACCACGGTGTCCCTCGACATAACCATAGACGGCGAAGCCGCGCGAATCGCTTTCACATGCAATCGCGACCCCGCCGTGGTTTCGGCCCGCCGTGTAAAACCGCAGGCCACTACACAGAAATACTTCCTCCACCGTCCCCCTGGGAGGGACAAAGACACGATACAGAGGCGCACGTGGGAACACGCACGCCGCCTCTCGGACCTGGTGCTGATCGGGTGGTGAGCAGGCCCACGCAGCTCACCACCCCCAGGTCAAACCTCAGGGTGGCTGGAGGTCATCTCGCGCCCTCCGGCGCCCGGTTCTGCGGTTGGGGAGAGGGTTTAAGCGCTCCCTCTCCCGCTCCGCCGCCTCCTTGATGGAAATTACTTCCTCACAAAAGGAGGCGACGGCGTTCCACGATCTCTCACTCCGGACCATAGACTGAACCACGGCCGGGAGTGAGAGGGCAACCAGTCCGACTGCCGCGATCAACTCACGGCGCTGCGATGCCCAGGCGGGGCAATCCGCCAAAGTGTGCAGCGCCACCGTGTCCACAACAACATCGCGGCAGTCGCCGCAGTGATGACATCCGGGCGTCGCCTGCCGGCCTATACGACACAGGAACTGGCCAAAACAACCGTGGCCAGTCATTACCTGTGTCAGCCGGAAGGTGAGGGCGCCATGCCGCCTCTCCAGCCACTCCTCTAAAACGGGACTTACCGCCACGATTGTGGCGTGCCCGGCTGTTACATAATCTAACCTATTTTTATGCGAGCGAAGCCACAAGTAAAAGCTAGTGATAGATATATATTTTAAAATGTATGTATTTAAGATGCTTTTGTAAATCTTCACTTAATAGGGTAGGAAGAGAAGCACTATATAACACACTAGGTATGGGTTGAAAATAGAATTGAGCTAGAATTTAGCTAGCTTATCTAGTGAGTAGGTAGATTTGTCTGACGAAAATTCTGTACAAAAACAATATTTACCTTTTACAATCAACATTTTAATTGAATATAGTAACTATATTAAATAACGAGATGGATGTAAAAACCCAGGATTCAACCTCTTCATCTTAAATGTAAAAGTAAATAAAAGAAATGACCCCCCATACCGCGGTGGTTTTTTGACCCATAGGGCCCATATTCAAACTTGACCGAGGTATGATCCTAAGGTGTCTGCACACCAAGTTACAAGTTAATCAGTCCAGTGATTCCGGAGTTATTGCCGGTCACTAACAGACAGACACGCAGACCCACATAGTGTTTTCATTAACCTCTTTGAAGAAGACTCAGAGGTTAATAACTGTTATTGTACCTGCAGTTGTCTGTGCTACAATATGTGTACAGTTGGTTTGGCCCCTTGGGTCACAGCAAAACCTGGACATTGACCAAAACTTTCTTAAGAACACTATCATATGTATGTCTTTTAATCAACTTTTAATAGCAATGTACAATACACTATGCATTGTATTCATAAACAAGCCCTCAATATGACCATATTGTACAAATACGCCATGTGAAGGTTCACTTTTTACACTTTTCTACAGGATGTCCACTATGGATTTTCTAAACAATTATAAAATAAAATAGTCTTTATTTCAGACAGTACATATAGTTTACAATATTTATCATTCATGTTATTAAGTTTTTTGTACTTTATTCATCAATTTTACTTTGGCAATCCTATCTGCATGTGTTTTATAGGCAAAGGTCTTCCAATGGTTCAACTCTGCACTTATTCCTTATCCTGGCTATTGTGATTCAATAAAACTTGGACAAAAATCAAAGTTAATGTTGTTTTGTTATACAGAGCATGCATCGATACTTCGGAGTGTGGCGACTTGGAGTCGTGTCCAGTACTGGGCGAGTATAGCGAGACTCACGAGCACGCACATCTCACGTCGCTGGACGAGATGACCGTCAGCATCAATGTGCATTCGGAAGGACAAACTCTTGAAGTGGTTGGCATGTGTTGTAAGTCTAACTATGTATTACTTTCACATTTACTTGAACATGGCTGTGCCATAATTTGTACTTTAGAGCAGTGATAACTAAAAAAGGAGTCCAGAAAAACTCTTGACTAGTATTACTGCAAAAAAGTTGGACTACCTAAGCTGTTTGAGGTAATGTTGCATAAATATAAAGCTTCTTATTCTTTGTGTTGGTTGCAGCGATATTATTTTCAGTGACGATATTTCCAAAATGAACGAAATAATGAATGTATTACTATGGATACTGACTCATACTATGGATACCAATTATGCAAAAGGGAAGGTGCTATGCGGTACAAATATGGAATGGAATATTTTGCGCTCTTCCATCTCCTGAATGGAAAACATCCTAACAGCAAGATATTATTCCACCACATTAAGTCGTAATCGTATAGATAGACAATACAGTAAACTTAAGATTTTATATTTGTTAATCTATTCGAACCTAATCTCCTTCTGTAATAAAGTAGATTTGATTTGTGGCACCTACCCACCCACTCTTTATCTCTCTTGCCTTTAGTGTAGTAGGTAAGAGAATAAGACAAGCCTTAGGAGACTCGACCATCGTGGCTATGCATTCTAACATATTATTTTTATTCCATAGCCACCCATGGGACGCACGTGGCAGCAATCGCCTCGGGTTATTTCCCTGACGAACCAGAACGTAACGGCGTAGCCCCCGGCGCCAAGATAGTCTCCCTCACAATAGGAGACAGCCGGCTGGGATCCATGGAGACGGGAACAGCTCTCGTCAGGGCGTGCATCAAGATCATGGAGCTGTCCAAGACGATGAAGATAGATGTTATTAATATGAGCTATGGAGAACATGCGCATTGGTCTAATGCTGGGTGAGTATTGTGTAACAAAATAATTACTTATAATCACTCTTCATGTGGCATATTGTGTAAATATTTGCCAAAAATATTAAGCTTAAATATTACAGTTTAAACTATTTTGGTTAAGCAGGTCAATGTTTATTCAAATATCTACTTAATGTGCTACCATAACATTTGTCCCTCCTTATATTATTAGGTCTCCACCAGTATAGCCATCAGTTGCAATGAAGTTAAAAAGTCAATAAAAAGGCAGGACGCCTTTTTATTGAACTGTCCAGCGGTCTAGAGGCTACTTGTGATCTATCAGAACATTGAAATTAAACTGCTATAAGTATACGGATTTTATCGCGTTGTTTATTTGACACATTATTACAAAATTTTGAAAATTGTTACACTACTACTACTATTAAACTTTACTAATTTTTAAGCTAATTAAATTATTATTAAACTATTTAGATTTAACTTATTTTTACACTTTCCCCGACGTTTCGGTTGCTTTTCAGCAGCCATGGTCACGGGGAGACTAAGATGGCAGTTGTCTCAATGTTCCAGTGTAGTTATTTCAAAGTACCCGAACATAATTTAATCATTGGTGTTTCTATTTACGCAGAATGAGCTCAAAGTATCATGAAGTCTAGCTGTGGTTTGCTTCTTCTTGGGTTTGACTATTTTTATTACTGGATCCCAAGCTGGTGGTACATTCCAACCATCTTCTCTATTAAAATTAGGATGTTTTTTGATTTCAATAGCCTCGCGAAGCATCCTTGGTAGGAATCGGTGTTCTTTAGCGAGAATCTGTGGTTTGTCAAATCTCAGGTAGTGGTTGGTCCCCTGTTGCACATGTTCACACACAGCAGACTTCAACGAGCGTTGGTGTTTTACATCAGCTATGTGTTCTTTTATGCGGGTGCCTATGTTTCTCTTGGTTTGACCAATGTATGAGAGTCCGCAGTCACAATCTATTTTATAGACCCCTGCATCTTGTAAAGGTAGTTGGCACTTGACGGATGGTAAAAATTGACTTATCTTCGTTGGCGGCTTGAAGTATGTGTTGATTGAAGCTCGCTTCAAGATGTAGCCAATCTTGTCAGTGACACCCCTTACATAAGGCAGTATAGCAGGCTGGCGCTCGACTGTGGCTGGCTTTTCTCGGGATCTGTGACAGCGGCGCGGCTGTTGGAGCTTGTTGTCTTGCAGTACTTGCTTGACATGTTGAAGCTCGGCGTCCAGGTGTTTCTTGTCACAGATCCCATGGGCTCTCTGAAACAAAGACATTCCCACGGTAGCTAACTGTTTAGGATGGTGGTGAGATTCACCGTTTAAGTACCTATTTGTATAGGTCTTTTTCCTATATACAGTGTGGCTCAAAGTATGATCAGGATTCCTGATGACAAGTACATCTAAGAAAGCTAATGAATTATTTGCCTCTAATTCCATAGTAAATTGGATGTTATTATTAATGGAATTAAGATGTTCTAGGAATACACTTGCACTAAACAAAATTAGTAAAGTTTAATAGTAGTAGTAGTGTAACAATTTTCAAAATTTTGTAATAAAGTGTCAAATAAACAACGCGATAAAATCCGTATATAGCAGTTTAATTTGAATGAATAATATTCGCGTAAATAGAAGACAATACTATCAGAACATATCAGATATGTAGCAGACCTTCAATATAAATCTTTAAAAGATTTGTAATTTTTCATCCAATATTCATTGTTTGGTTCTCATTCAACAGGCGCATCGGCGATATAATCTGTGAGGTAGTGAATCGGTATAATGTATCGTGGGTAGTCTCCGCCGGGAATCACGGACCTGCGCTCTGTACCGTAGGGGCACCACCAGATATCGCACAACCTATACTTATTGGTAAGTACATAATTATTACTAAATATCTCAACAGTCGTGTGTAGTGGTTAGTAATGGGATAAATTATATTCGAATGATATTCGAATAGTTACGCGTAACATGATACCTATTATGCCAGCTTAAGGATGCAGCGCGCGCACTTATGCAATGTT
Organism: Catocala fraxini; assembly: GCA_930367265.1. Lineage (NCBI taxonomy): Eukaryota > Metazoa > Arthropoda > Insecta > Lepidoptera > Erebidae > Catocala > Catocala fraxini. The sequence goes on along the minus strand of OV884025.1, from coordinate 7,215,092 downwards.
GCCAATATATTCGAATATAATTAAGTAAATGGATACACAGTTTTGCTACTTTTACTAAGAAAATTTCACTAATTCGTCGGTGAAAAATATAAATTTAGATATCTAATAACTAAGGACTTATTACCTGAAATATCAATTAAAGTAATACACAATTTTCAATGTAGTGTCAATTCGTTTAAAGTTTAAATTTGTACCATAATTTATTTAAACTACATCAATCCATTTTAATTATTTGCTGTGGTGCAAACTATGATTGATACAAGGGATCTAAGTGATGATCTTTTTCTTTTACGATACTTGACAATAGTCAGAACAATACCTCATTATTTCAAATTTACGATAAGTTGACTTATCGCCTTGTTTCTTCTTGTATCGATCATATTTTACGAGAATTTTATCACCTAGATAAGGCTACTTCATTATGTACATGTTATGTGGGATCGATTTGTTGGATAATGGCATTATTAAATATTTAATAATGTTGGTAGAATTGCTTGCGGTCGAAAGCCGATAAATTAGGGGTCTCTTTAATTAAATGGTCGAATTGGATTGACGTAGTCGTAAGCAATTAGCGTAGTGCGTAAGTATAATAATGGAAAACTAAGGATCTAAAAAATTTCTGAAATTTTATGGTGAATTTTGACAGGCTGTATTTCAGTGGAAAATGATCGTATCGAAAATCTAAAAAAAGCGTTTTGAATATTTAAGATTCTAGTTTTTATATCTTTAGGCCAAAAAAATTTAGCGTTCGCGGCTTCAACGCAATCCAAAAAAATACCGCGAATAATTTTAAGAAAAAGAAAAAGAAGACTAATAATTTTATATAATATTAATATTATATAATATTATATATTAATTAACAGGTTACCTGTCCGATGAATCACATATGATACATAACAATAGATTTTCTTTTGTGTCTATCACGGGACAGCGAATGGGTTAATATATAATAATATATATTGTTTTTTTAACTAAACGACCTTATGGATGGGAAAGCCTATTTATTTAGCATAAATTTCCTTATTTTAGATTTTCTTCTGTACGTCCATTTTTCGCAGAGTTATCAAATTTTGAATGGAAAAGGACCTTTTGTCTTAAATTGCCGATATCTCAGCAACAAAGTACGGAAAATTGAAGGGCAGTTTTGGAAACTGCACAAATTTTCTATAAATCCCTGACACAATCGTACAGTTTTTTTTAAATTCTTGCTTTGAAATTGAAAATACTATGGTAAATACTAAAGGCCTATAATAAAATTAACGGCTCAACTGCGAATATCAACGATATGACTAATGTTGAGCGTGATTTTTACAGTTTGATATACCCGGAACAACCCGCTAGAAAAAAACAGTTCGCTAGATCAAATTGCAATTTTGTTAATTGCAATTTGATCTAGCGAACTGGTTTTTTGTTTCAAGCAATCAAACTTTTGAAAAAAAAGTAGTGGTCCAAGTTTATGGACCTTAAACATTTCATAATCATGATTAATGTGGAAAATTGTTTATTTTTAGAGATTTTTGGCATTTTTGCTGCAAAAAATGATAGTCGATGAAAAAGAATGTTTTTAAGCCGTGTAGCCAGAAAAAGTGAACTAAAAGTGCAGAAAATATTTATTTTGCGGTATTTCTTCAGATTGTGTTGAAGCCGTGACCGCAAAAATTTTTATGCCTAAAGATATATAAACTAGAATCTTAAATCATCAAAATGTTTCTTTTAGATTTCCGATACGACCGTTTTTCACTGTAATTTTTCAGACCCTTAGTTTTTCTATTAGTGTATTAGTTTACCATATTTATATTAAAATTGATTAATTTAGAATATTATTTTTACATACCCGACGTGAAAATAATTTTGATGTTAGGTCTTTACACCTTACGTTTCTATGCATAATTTCGTATTAGGAAACTGTTACATAGATAGTCGCTGCGAAGAATAGTAGTTATCAAGTCAATTTGCAGTTTGAATGCAATTAGTACGACTGCATTTGAACTGTATGTCGACCTTGCAGCTAGCTATCAGTTGGCGTGCAGTCGTTAGAACTGCACGCCAACTACATACCAATTGCAATCGGGCTGCACGGTTCGCTTGCAGTGTTATTACAGTCCTACTAACTGCATTCAAACTGCAAATTTGTAGTTGGAGTGCTGTTGAAGTTTAGTCCGTCTGTCTAGAGCCTACATTGACCCATAAGAAGTAACATATGACGTCCATGTCCTCAGGCGTGGGCGCCTACGTGTCCCCGGAGATGATGTCAGCGGCGTACTCGATGCGCGCGCGCGTGTCGGGCGGCGCCTTCAGCTGGAGCTCGCGCGGGCCCGCCGCCGACGGCGCCGCCGGCCTCAGCGTGTGCGCGCCCGGCGGGGCCGTCGCGGCCGTCGCCAGGTAATGCACCAGCGTTTACTTGTAACAACCGCCCCGTGACGACACGTACTCGATGCGCGCGCGCGTGTCGGGCGGCGCCTTCAGCTGGACCTGCCGATATCCATCAGAAACACATGATATGGCAACTGTAGCAAACCTATACATCTTATTTGGTGTTTCTCCGGTGAGTAAGGTTTCCAAGGTTCTTAAGAGCGCACTCTGCTGTCGGTAGGCCAGGAGTAATTACTACTAAGAGCAATAAGGGTATCTGCCTCCGCAATACCTATGCTGCTGCAACAAGCCATATACTATAATCCACCTTAGTGATATCAATTTAAATAATGACTTGCTGTTCTCCAGTCTAAAAGTCGAACTACGAGAGCCTAGCATGTATTTTCTAATACCTTAATATTTATTTAAGTTTTAAATCATGTTTCGCGTCTCGTGTCTGTTCTCTTAACTGTATTTAGTATTTTATATATAACTAGATTTTGCCCGTGGCTCGCTCGCGTAACTAGGTAGGTAAGGTTAATAAGAGTGTCGTTTTCTGAATGAACGCCCTATTTCCTACGAGAAATTTCATGATGGTCAGTCAAATAGTTAAGACGTGAAAGCGTCACAAACAAACTCACATTCGCATATATAATATTAGTTAGGATACTACAAGCATTATAGTCCTGTTACGTTTACTTCTTTCATGATCGAACCCGGGTATCTTAATAAAATACTTTATCTTTTTAATTTGCAGGTTTACACTAAGAAACTGTCAGCTCATGAACGGAACGTCAATGGCAGCGCCGCATGTCGCAGGCGCAGTTGGTAAGTTGTATTTGAATTACTGAGTAACATACCGCGACACTAGGAACAAATCATATTAACAAATACACAAAGAACAAAAAACACAAATATAAAACAAAAATTGTGTGTATAGTATGCAATCTCTACGTTCCGTCAAACTTAACCAGTTATGACGAATATTTGTATACCGCAATATGCCGCCGTCACACAGTGGGTCGAAACTGCTATATGAGGATATGAGGGACAAAATAATATTTTATAGAAATACCATTTAAAGAAATATCTGTCGAAAGATCTTGTTATTACGATAAATAATTGTCATTATACGTTGTTTCTCTAAAACTGATAGATTGCCCGGATTTTTTTTTTTCTAGTTTTGTTGTATGGAATGAAATAAAAACTGCTAAAATTTAGCCAAGTCTTGACAGATCTTGCTTTAAAACTATTTTAGTCTTATTCTTTGGCTTGTTGGCTATAATTCTACACTATCAGCGTGCACCCATAGTTGCCCATTCAAGAGTTATGAAATTCGGTAAAACGAAAAGAAAACTAAGTAATAAGTACTTTTTTATCATTAATACCATAGATAAAATAATTGTGTTACATTAAAATTATAATTAAGGAATAATAATAATTTTAAAACTATCAGTTTTAGAGAAAAACTTATAATGACAATTATTCATCGTTATGACGGGATCTTACGATATATATTTTTAAATGGAATTTCTGTATAGTTCCTATGTCCCTCATATAGCAGTTTTGACCCACTTGTGCGTCAGAAATAACGTCCACTTTAGATATGACAATACATAATTATGCAACAATTAATAATTGTATTACTATGCCTTGTAAGTCCATAAAACTTATTTAGTACATTGCTTGTTACAGGTGCCCTAATATCCGGACTGAAAGCTAAAAACCTGCCCTATTCACCATACTCATTGAAACGCGCGCTAGAGAACTCTGCCACATACTTGTCTCATGTAGAACCCTGGGCCCAAGGTTGCGGTCTACTTAACATTGAAAAGGTATAAAAATGTGTATTGAAATTAGTATTGTAGTCTAGTGGTTCAGCTCACCATCGGCTATTTATATGATTATTAATCTTTGATGTATATTTTGTGTCAATTTTTTTTTATATTAGCCTGTGACATAGACCCTATTGAGACGCAAAAATAAAAGTGATTATTAGCTGTATTAGTATTGCTATTGCAGGCAATGGACTCCTCAATTCCAGGCTCTAAGCTTTTACTGAAAATTCATTAATCATCAAATCAACTCGAATTAATCGTTAATCGCATGTCAATTGTTAGGATTGGGTAACTGAATTAACAAGAGCCAATGACATCACTTTACATCAGTTTGATTATTGACAATGTTAATTATCTTTACGGAAATCATGTTCGCGTGTTAATCGATGGAATAATAGTATGAATAAAAAAACCCATATACCTTACTTGTATTAACCTATTGCGTCGCAGCAGGACTCTGGGGGCAGACTCCATAGGTTTTCAATTATGTCTGGAATTCTAACAATTATTGATAGGTTTATATACATCTTTGTTCATATATCTAAAAAAGATATTATTCAACTTTCTTTCTATTCCACAGGCCTTTGACCACCTAACAACGTACTATGACCAGCCAGAACGCGACGTCACCTTCAGCATACAATGCGGTAGCCACAACGCGAAAGGCATACTACTGCGGCCGAAACTGGACGATGTGCCCAAAGACGTAGGCGTCACTATCGAACCACACTTCTTACAAGACCACAATGATATGGAGAGTACGTATTTTTCTTATTATAAAAACAGTTGCTATATGAACGTATTTCGTCTTATTAAACAAGTCATTCGCACACTTACATCTGTACGTTCTACATTATACAGTGGCACCGGTTCAAACTCATTGATACTTCTGTCTGCCTGTTTTATCTTTACCCTTTGTGTTTGCACTAGTGATGCGCCTCGGGTCCAATTTTACCACTTGAGCTATTTTACGGTTTCACTCCAATATAAGTCGAGTGCCGTATTACTCGAGTAGTCCTTACGTCACTCGAACACTCGGTGAATTCGAGTCACCTTCTGTCATGTCAAACTTTAGAATATGGTACCACCGAGAGGCTTATAGTTATAGAACACACAAACACACACATTCACAAAAGCTATGTCCAAGTAACTTTTTTTAACCTTATTCGCTTGAAATATTGTCATAATTGTCACACATTTCGATCTCAAATTAACTATAGGTACACGTAAGAATTAAATAAACGATTTAATTTTACACATGTAACACAAAACACAGTAGTTCTTATTTGTTGCGCAACTGCCTACAACGCACGCGTATACGTTAAAGTGTTTTTTATGCTTGTCGCGCCACCGGTGGCGTTCGCTAGTGACATGAGTCCGAGTGAATTCGAGTCGATATTTTTTTGACACGAAAAGATTTTTACTGTTGTCACTCAAGTAAAATTGGAATTGAGACGCATCACTAGTTTGGACCTACTTTACGATTATAGTAAGGAGTTATTTTCAATCCATAGGCATGAACATACTTAAGCACAAGAAAAAATTTAAAGGATGTGAATGTGTTTCTTGCTTCCATTGCGGTATGTTTTGATTTATTTTAAGTAGCCATCTTAGTAATCCATTGTAAAATATATATAGGTATTATAATTATACCTTACCTATTATAGTTGTCTTATGATTGGAGCAATACCTTTAGTATTGTTACAGATATAATATTGTCGATTTATTGTTGCTCGATTAATGACCAGTCAATTCAATAATGTTGATATCAAATTTGTTTGTTGGTTGGCAATCTACTTCGACCTATTAAGCTTAGAAACATCTTCGCATCTTTTCTAAGCTTTCTCGCCTCAATCAGTAAAGGACAATACTTAGTTAACTTGAATCAGTGAACGGAAATAAAATATGGAAGTACTCTCACCGCAAAAAAATGGCACCACGAAAACTACACAACGTAGGCAGGGCTTTATAAAACTAAGCCATGTTGCTAGAGTATCGTTTAATTATATCAATGGATTTGAGTTCTTGACATTGACAGCAAGAAAATAAACTGTGAAACAGAACATTAACAGAAACAACCATATCTGAATAGTAGAGTTGGTTATGTAGCTGTGGTATCAATATTAAACTAATGTCAATGAAAAACTGTGGGTCAAAAATAAACTGTGGTTAGAATGAAATCAGCGCATATTCCATGCTTTGTTTACGTTCACTGATTTGAATCATAACATAGAAAGCTAATTACACTATGATCCAATAGAGCTTGTTTGACATTGAAACCTTTAATTTACCTACTATATTGTATAGAAGATTTAATACGCGGCGCTTACATCAGCTGTTTGAAGCTCGGATTTTGTCATCTATCTTCAGTTTTCATTTTCATATATATTTTACTTCTATGCAATACTTACTGCCATATGGTGTCGACAGTGATAAGATCGATAATGCTCTGACCGATTGAAATAATTATTGCTATTCCATAGTATTAGTGATTAGTACTTTGTATTTTATTGGAAAATAATAAGAATTGTTAGTAACGTGTAACATCAAGGTGAGCTTATATGTAAGGGAAAGGGTATATATTGTCTACTGCGTTTAAAATAATAATTGTACTATTTTGCTGACTAATAGTTTGCAAAAATTTGTCATTACAGGGAGAACTAATTTAGAGTAGATTTTTGTTATTCTGGGTATTTATGTTACCCGTAGAAGTACACGATAATACATCTCTTTTTTGTGAGCTTACCGTTCTGTTTGACGTGTTACAAAGAGCATCAGTAGGATGTAGAGCGAAAGTAAGAGCGGACGTGTGGGTACTGGTGGATTAGCAGATACAACAAAAGCTATGTAGAGGTGTGTACGTTGCAGACAAGTCGATAATTCCGCGGCAGATCGCGTTCGGCATGCGGCTGGCGCTGGCGGGTGGCGCGGCATGGCTGTCGGCGCCGCAGCACGTTGACATGATGAACGCGGCGCGCCCGCTCACGCTGCGGGTCACCACCAGCGGACTGCCGCCCGGACCGCACTTCACCAGGTACCGAACTCACTGTCTATATCACCACGCTGTCAGAATTGTGGTAGGTAAACCACAATTCTGACTGCACGGATGGCATAATGGTTTAAGTGGTCGCCTCGCCACTGCCACTGCTCCGAGTGTTCGGATCCCACACGGGACAAATATTTGTGTGATCCACAAATGGTTGCTCCGAGTCTGGGTGTTCCTTGTGTCCGTTGTTTGAATGTTTTTAAAGTCCCAAAGACACAGGAATTATTACTAGTGCGGTATTTGTCTTTTGTTAAAGACATAAATTCTTTGTAGTACTTTAGTGTAGCTGAAGCTTGTCCATTCAGACTGCCAATGGTCGCACTAAAGACAATAGGGTACTTGACTTACAATGTTTTATTATTTAAGTCACATAGTTACATGCCCTAAACTCTTAAATACAAAGCATTATTGATACCTATCTATTTAAAATAAAAAAGATACAAGCGTTACAAATCTGGTAGTAGAAAAGGATGCACAATACAAACTGACGTAACTGCGATTTAAATGCATCTGTCCGAGGGAGATAGCGATGCATCCCCACTGCACCCCACTTTTTCTAATATGCAAATTTATAATATTAATCACTCCCTTATTTTAGCAACCAATTTCGATTTTTCTGTGATCTGTTTTCACGAAGATATCTTTTGATTGCTATTTGCTCTTGTGTGATAAAATAATGTACAAAATCAATTACCCCATTCTTTGTAGTACTTTAGTCTAGCTGAAGATTAATCCATTCAGACTTCTAACGGACACAATTTTGAGAGGAATTGAGAGACAACAAGGCAGAGACAAGTAACTGCTGTCTGCTTCCTTTTAGATTATTATTAGAGTATTCATTATATTATAGAGTATTTATTCACATAATCCGATTCATTGTGTAATTATACAAGCTTTTTGAATTCTTGTAGTTGATACTTGTAAAGACTATTTTAATTAATGGTTTTTGATTTACAAATGTGATATCCAGAGATTTAATAAAATTGTTTGCGTTTTTAAATGTAACAATTGTAACACTTAAAACTTTAAGCACTTTAAAAGCAAATTATTGTTAAATAAACCTATATCGAGTTTTGTTACACTTTTCGTGAAAAAATATAGAATTTATTAAAGCATTTGACAGCATTGTACATAATTGCAAAACGCAATTCTCTGAAAATTCTGGCACTGGTAATAAGATATTGTGACCAATTTAGGTTTTAGCACTTTAATACAATATATTGTTGACAGTTGGAGCAAATTTTCTAGACTAGTAATGGGCGTCCCACAAGGCTCCACATGAGGCCCTTTCTATCTAGTCTATTATTCTAAATAAAGGTTGACTAGAACAATTCTTGTATTTAATAATAGGTCTATTACTAGCTTAACGAGATTATTCAATAAAGTTAACGTAGCAAACTAGAATCCTATTCAAGTAAAACATAATATTATCTACAAATAAAAACTATATAAAAGATGTATAATTTATTTTCAGTTTAAACGCTTACGATGTCACGTGTGTTGAAAAGGGTCCAGTATTCCGAGTACCCATTACAGTGCTACAGCCGCAACCTATACCGGCTACTGGTCCTGCCATCGTTAACAAACAAGCCAGCTTCAAGCCTGCTACTATAGTGCGACATTTCGTCATAGGTGAGAATATGTGTGAACTAGGTACATGGGACTTCGAAGGAATCCTAGGCTAATATTTTCATCCATTATTATAAAAAAGACGAGCTCTTTCTCCTTTGTGCGCTATTGATATTATGTCTCCTGAGACACAAATGTTCTTTATCATATACTATAGATTTTGCCCGCGGCACCACTCGCGTAATTGTGAGTTATGTCAATTCTCTATCTCCTGTGTCCTTTTCTTTTCCCCTGACAACGCGAATCCGAAACTTCATGATGATCAGTCGAGTAGTTTAGGCGTAAAAGCGTTACAAATATACAAATAAATAAATTCACATTCGCAATTATAATATTAGTTAGGATTATTGCTTTATTAACAAAGTACAGTTAGTGTTGGCATGGCTCTCTGATTCGATTTCTGATTCGAGCAGAGCTTTAGGGTCTTTCTGTCTTAAAATTCGCAATACGACCTCGATGGCGTAGTGGTTAGTGTAACCGACTGCCACGCCTGAGGTCGTGGGTTCGATTCCCGCACAAGTCAAACATTTGTGTGCATGAACATGGATGTTTGTCTTGGTCTGGGTGTTTCTATGTATAATATGTATGTATTTACATTAAAAAAAAGGATATAAGTATGTTTATCCATTGTCTAGTACCCATAGTACAAGCTCTGCTTAGTTTTGGGCTAGATGGTGTTGTGGGTATGTGATAGAATATTAATACCAGCCCAAACTCCGCCCGGTGGACGGCAATAAAGTCGCCTTACGTTGGATCTTACACCATAGCTGGCAGAATATGTGTATGTGATAACAACTCTATCTACCCCTTCAGGGATATAAGCAAAGTCAATTCATTGTAATCCTATCAAAGTCAAAGTCGAATTCAACTATTCATTTAGATCTCAAAGTAACTCTTTGAACGTCAAAGGGTTAGTGAGTTTAACACTTATTTTATGTTGCTAGGTTCAGGCAAAAGGTTAAGCCTATGAAAAGATACCTACAAGAAACTCACGGCCGCATTTTTAAATCACCCTCTATCACAAATTATAATTTTAGTATTTTACAACTCATTTAAGCACTAGGTGTTGCACTCATTATGCCATATATTACAGTGAAAATAAAACTAAATTTTTCAAAATTACGGTTTCTTTAATTACATTATCTTCCGCTACAGCACCACCAGAAGCCACGTGGGGTGTTCTGCGAATCTCAACGGAAGATAAGGAGAAGACAGGAAGGTTCCTAGTACACACGATGCAGCTATTGCCGCGAAAGAGTTGTCGCTGTCACGAGACGCAGAAAATGATCAATGTGTGCGCAGAAGCACCAACACTGTTACCTTTCCAAGTGGTGGTAAGTATTTTTTTACAGCTTATTACGACGGTGTCAGCTTATCTTACAGAAAAGACAAACAGAATCCATTTAATTATTTTTCATCGTTTCTTAAAGCAATAAATTATTTGAAACTAAAGTGTCTGATGTAGTAATTTGGTTATCGGATTGATAATCAGTTACGTAGATTTACGAGGTATCTCTTTGAAAACACTCCACTAATCGATTTCTAAATTAAATCCACATCTTCGTTTATCGTAAATCCATGCTACCGGAAGACGATCTCTCATATTTGCCGAGTCTCCAAATTAATACTCCACTCGAAATTTTGAATACTCTGTTACTTTTTGGATTCTATTGAAAAATCACAAAAATGCCTGCCATAACTTTTCATTTGACACAACTGGACAAGTTCAATCGACGTCTTGGTTTTTATACACTTTAATAGCTCTCGTCGTCCCCGTTTGGAGTCAATTTAGAAAATGTTAGACGACGTTAGAACTATTGCCTTAATAGAGATGAAAACTCATGATAGATTTCAGACTTCAATGCTCCTACAAAAATGCAATTCTGTTTCGTTTCCACTAATGATTACTGGTCTTTTTATTAAATGTAAGATTTGCCTTTCCAGGGAGGTGTTACTTTAGAGGTTGTAATAGCTAAATACTGGGCGAACATCGGCGACCTAATAGTGAACTATACGGTGGACTTCCATGGAATCAAGCCGGACTTCGGTTCCAAGCTCGTCATGGGTGCGGGCGAGGGCGTACGCGGGGTACTGCTCAGTGCCTTGAGACTACAGGACGTGCAGCCTTCAGCGCAGTTGAAGTATACCGAACCTGTGTTTAGGTGAGACCGAGTTGCTATTCTATTGTTACCATGTCACGTTATTTTGTATTTTTTGGCAAGGAGGCCAGCATGATAGCATAGTTGCCTATATGTTTATCAAAAACGTTTCTTTAAGTTGTGTAAAATATGTCTGTCTATGTTTATAGGCAACTACAAAATCAAACGATTTTGTACGTTCTTTTACACATAAGAAAGAACAAATACCAACTTAAAGAAACGTTTTAATGTAAGTCGTTTTAAAATTGGTTGCAATATAAGGGAGCAATTAATATTTTAAATTTTGGTATCAGTTAAATTGTAGTTGGGATGTCTCGCTATCTCCCTTGGACGGTTGCATCCTTTTTTTGTCATTTGATTATAATTATCCCTACAACCACATTTGGAAGGCACGAATCTTAATTATATCTAAGACTGTTTCAAAAATTAACAAAAACTATTTGATTTAATTAATAAAAAAATATTGTTCTCGGTATGGATGTTATAATAGGGTAGATCTATTATAACATCCATACCGAGAATGGGAGATGATGTGTAGCATTGATGTCTTCAGAAGTCCTGTTCGCAATCGAACATGTTGTAAACAGGCCAGATTACAATCAGACTCGGGTTAGAGTCAACACTCAACTAATACATTGTTTTCATTTGCAGGCCAGCAGAATCAAAACTAACGCCGCTGACGTTACGGGATGTGATCCCGCCCAGTAGACAGATATATCAACTAATCAACACATACAATTTCCACATCGCCAAAGCCACTGAAGTAATGTATTGTTTTAGAATCCAGCTATTAAGTAACCACGGTCAAGCAATAGCTTTATGTAATATTACGTTAGCAAGAATTTAGAGTTTTCTTTCGAGTAGGGTTGGGTTGCCACATATGTATGTATGTTCAATTCAGAATCTACTAAATTTAACATGAAGTAGGTAGGTACATACTTATACGAAGAGTATGTAAATAAATCCGTCGTCTAATAATCTGTAAGCCATCACCCATGTCAAAGATTAGCAAAGGAAAGTCCACCTCATTGGTGTTGACGTCATGCTTGAAAGACAACAAATAGGGAAATTACGCACTCTGCAAAGACGCGTGCATGTCCATTTTTTTTTCAGCTAATGAAGACTATTTCAATGCGATCCACTTGTTATGATATCACTTGCATGTTGCTGACCCTAGGTAGGAAACGAAGTGTATTGCTACCGGTTTCCTGAAAGACGGTGGTACTTTGCCGGGTGAAATGGTTAAATAACCATTTCACCCGGCAAAGTACCACCGTCTTTCAGGATTCATGTACAAATGTACATGACGTCACCAAATAATAGCCAACGGCAGGCTCTATCGCTCAAGCGTGTATCTGAATTAAGATTAATACGTATTATATTTGTTTGCAGGTGTCGCCAATAATCTCTTTGCTGTGCGATATGCTCTACGAGTCCGAGTTCGAGTCTCAGATGTGGATGTTGTATAATAGTTGCAAGCAGCTCATGGCTGTCGGTGATGCCTATCCGTCCAAGGTAACTTATTCCATACTACTTTTATTTCAAATGTACAGTAGGCCAAAAATGTGCTACCACCTTACGGTTGAGGTTCATTTGTACTTCATATAACAACAAGGTCGATTTCCCCTTGCAATAATATTATGACAGTGACCATTGCTCTCTTTATCATTTATTATATTTACGTCATGCCATGTGTCAAGTTTGAGTTATCACAGCTAACAACACCTACTACTACATCCTACTACCTCCTTATCTAAAATATCTTACACTCCATTAGGAGAGTCAACCTTACCGATAATTAGATATCACAGAATCTTTTGTCAAAACTGGTAGACCACTTTCTTGGCCGACTGTACCTTCTATATAAGCCTATAGGTAATCTTTGCTCACATCTCATTGCTTTGCTGGGTGAGATATTTTTCTGGAGTAAAAGCTAGCATATGTTACGGTTTGTTCGTTAAATTACCGCATTCCTTTTCGCTTAAACTTAATTATTTAAGACAACCCGATAATTAGTTCAATCCAGGCAAATCGGAATAGACTGCTATCTATTCCGACTTGCCCGGGTTGAACGCGATAACTAGCTTATGTCCATGTGGCAGATTCCATGTTTCAATTAGTGAAAGAATTTTCAAATCAGTGCATTGGTGCTATTTATCCTCCACGTACACAAACTAACGAAAATCGCACTCTCTCTTTTTATAATATTAGTATAATCATCTATAATAAAATTATATATAGATTATATAAAGATACAGTAAGTAGCAGTAACCAATGCTAGATTTAACAATGCAATAAATAAGTATTAAAACGCAGTGTTATTTTTTTCAGTATTCAGTGAAACTAGAAAAAGGAGACTACACGCTACGTCTAAATATTCGACACGAGAACAAGGTCCTTTTAGAAAAGTTACAAGAATTGCCTGCTGTGATCCAACAGAGGTTACAACAGCCTATCAGCATAGATGTGTATTGTTCACAACCACAGGTAAGGAGAACATTTTGTCATATTAATATATTGCGTTGCAGCGGCACACCGTTGGACAGACACAATAGATTTTTAATCATGTATGTAAAATAAGACTTGACTGACTACATATTGTAATGAAAGCTGCGTATGCACTGTCTTTGCAATGCTGCATAGCCCAATTTGTATACCAGGTACAGCAATTCTTGCGTTTGTTTGATTACGTGATCGTAAGCGAACGACTACGCGAGCTACGATTACTTACAAGCGAACCTCTTACTTACAAGGGAAACGCTGAATGCCCGTCATTATACGATCTTGGTGGCTTTTGATCGCAAACATAGTGGATATGCAGGTTTATCATGGTATATGTTTACCTCATTCACAAAAGAAAAACATCTGTCAAGAGTTTTAACACTAACGAACGCACGAATGGCGTAGTGGTTTGAGTGGTGCTATGTCGAGTGTTGTGGGTTCGAATCCCACACGGGATAAAACTTTGTGTGATTCACAAATGGTTGTTCCGAATCTGGGTGTTCTTTGTGTCCGTTGTTTGAATGTTTGTAAAGTCCCCCGTGACAGGATTTATTCCTAGTGCGGGAGCTGTATTTTAAAGAAAAAGCAAGAAAAGAAAATAAAATTAAGCTGCTATCTACTATCCATACAAAAAAGAAAAATACAGTATCAATACCAAAATGTGGTGTTTACAGGCGTTGACTGGTGGCAAGAAATTCAATTCGGCATCATTATCGAGTGGGGTACTATTGCCTCTTTACTTCTCATCCGTGCCTGCAGAAAAGTGAGCCCTTTTATTATTATTTATGTGCTGTTTACTTGTGTGTATGTAAAAATTATATGTAGTTATATCTTGTCGATGCGAGATGCGATCTACAGGATAATATTGATGAAAACTATTTAATACCTAAAACTATATCTTTTAGTAAGTAAATAAGTAATTGAATGGGTGACATTAATTTACTTAGTTATTAGAAGCTATGAGAAGAATCTTGTAAAATTACTCTTAGAAGTATTCTATGTTAGAAAATATGTATCACCGTACTTACGTACGCGTACCTGGCAGACGGTATTTCTCATTGTTTCTTTTTGTGATAAATCCTATGCTAGAATATAATAAGAAGCACATAGGCTGTTATGCAGCCTATTGCGTGTATTAATTTTTTCCCTTTAATGAGACATTAGACCATAAAAATATTGGCAACTTAATATTGCATTCGTTTTCGTTGTATTCTTGTTTAATTTCAATATTACTGAAGTATTATTAGGTATTAGTATAAATATATTTAAGGTAGTAAATAGTTTGTATAAATTATGAATAGGTGTGGATCCAAAATGGAGCCCTGTAGTACTCCCTAATTGCACAGGTATACCGGTGGACTCTGAGCTTCTGCACATTGGATCATATCACTGAGATATGATGTAATAACTGGTACTGCATTACCTTATATGTTATTAATGCATACATTGTAACTGATAATCGGATTTGTGACATGGTAACCTAAATCGAAAGCTCATGAAAAATTGCGGTATTTAACAATAGCATTTCACTAGCTATAGACACCGTAGATATGGTTTCTATAGTTTGAAGGGACATCGAAATGGTTGTGTTCGTACTCTTAAGATATTTTCTATATCGAAAAGTGCAGCTAATAACTGGACGTGGAGTAAAGGTGTCCAATTTGTGTTCAGGATCTCGCGGTCGAGCCTGACGGTGGGGCAGACGCTGTCGGGCACGGTGACGTTCGCGAAGGACGAGCTGGGCCGCAAGGTGAGCACGTACGCGCTCTCGTACGTGGCGTGCGAGGCGCCGCGCCGCGCCGCGCCGCGCGACAAGGACAAGCCGCGCGCGCCGCACGACGACTACATGGACGCGCTCAAGGACTTCGCCACCGGCTGGCTCGCCAAGCTGGGTTAGTGCGACGTCAACTACACTAGCGCGGGCCACCGAGTGCTGAACGGGTTTCATCCTGCACGGTCGCTTCAATGTAGCGTAGTGATGTGAATAATTCCCAATTCAATAATAACAATAGAGTTTTCTTTATTGGAGATGGCTGCTATTGCGATAGTTATTGATAAAGAGGGAGCAAAAGCAAAGAGTAAGAATAAGAAGAACAAGGTTAAACGAAAATGAGGCGTGCATCCTCTTTGGAGAGGGCGTAAATTTGACAGAGAATTTAGTACTCTATGTAGATACTTACCTGACCATGAAAATAAATTCTTTGGATATTTTACAATGTCCAAAGAAAAATTTGATATTTTACTAAATGAGCTAAAGCCCGGCAGTTCGGTTCTAATTTTCGGACATGTTCAATCAATTTTTCATCGTCCATTATCCGCAAGGACATGCAATAATGTTGCAACAAAAGAATCTTTTGTTTACGTATCACAAATTAGTGTCTAAACTGAACTTCGGTGAAATAATAATAATGTCCTCCAGACCGAATTTCGGCCACGGCGGCCAGTCTTAACAGAGACTGGCCATCTGCGCAGGAGATATTATAGTGCACAAGTGTGTGCGCAAACACAAGTGCACTCTCTGTTCCCTAACTCTCATGATCCGATGGGACGGCAATCCGACACGACCGGAGAGAGATCAGGCGCAGGACCAACGGCTTTACGTGCTTTCCGAGGCACGGGGGTGTCTAACACCGCCAACTTCCTAACTCCGGGCTGCTATTGAGATTTCTTTACAGAAAAACCCAATAGCTTTTTGTTGGCCCGACCCGGGATTCGAACCCGAGACCTCATGCACAGCAGTCGCATTCACTACCGCTGCGCCACGGAGGCAGTTATATATATAAAAAGAATGTGCGTAGTCCTTCCCTAAACATTCGTCGCTCACTGTCCGTAAGTAGCACGGAAGAGTGTTCGTATTACAACGGGACGTGGAGAGGACGGGGCGGGACCGTGCACCAACCGTGGTATAGACGAGCGTCGTCCGGGCCCGGACGGGACACGGATCATGCACTATATGATATAAACTGCTTCATACAAAATGTATGTAATGTATCAAATCCGTACCCCGTCCGGGCCACGTATACAGCACGCCCCGGACAAGGCTCGGTCTAATATAATTCATCCCTGACACCGTAGTAAAACGACCTTGTGCTTTGATTATGAGATTACTCTTCAAATATATCGACCCCTCGAGGATAAAATGTATGTAATATAAAATTTTGTTATTGGTGTAACCTTATTCAGTATTTCTAACTGCATCGACCTGTGTTTTTAAAATAACGATGTTTGCAAAAAATGGTTTTACTACACAGCAAAATACGGCATCATAAAACTTTTAGTTTTAAAGCAATAGTTTAGATACTACTTAATATCGCCAAAATTGCTATAAAATATACACCGTGAATTTGTAGTCATTTTGGAACCGAAAACCTTATACTCTATATCAATAATAGAATCGATTAAACTCATTATTTTAATAAAACGAAATGTTTTTTTTTTGGAAACAATAAATTTAATGTCGTTTACGAGAAATAAATGAGAACTCGTAGTAACGCCACTCAATTTCACGTACTACGTTTACCTACGCGTCACTACGATCGATATCATTCATGTTTGACAACTTAAAAACATTCGCCAATAAAAACACAGAAACTGCCGCGCCCGCGCCGCCCGCCAATCCCCGCACACTACCCCAGGCGCCGGCAGAGCGAGCGCGAGCGGTTTTTTCCGTCCGACTCTGGTGCAAGCGCGACCCGCACGCACCCCTTCCCGCCCTTCAGTACTGCAGCAACTCGCGCGCGTAATGGTCGTAACGTAATTATTCATTGTCACGCGAAAATGAGTCGTCAATACGAATATTCTAACGCTGAGTACTTGGCAATGGTACAGCTGTATGCTATTGCCAATTTCAATTTGGAACAGGCCAGACGCTTATACTCGCAGCCGGAGCATTTGAATGCGCTGCAGCTACGAGGAATTGAAAGTCCTCAAGTGCCATCCACTCCCTCTATCTTGGCTGCAACTCAGCGCCTTCTCGACCATGGAGAATTCCGTACGCCGACTCATGCGCATGGCCGAGGACGCCTTAATGACTCCCCGGAGATCGAAGAGGATATTCTGGAGTACTTCGAGCGGGATCCGCGGCGAAGCACGAGAATGGCGGCTCAAGAATTTAATGTTATACTTGTGGTCGGAAATAAAAAGACTCGTGTATTCTCGCGAACATGAAAGTCGTGACGAGTTACGTAGTGCGATAGTGGACGCATTTGATAAAGTTAAAAGTGATAGAGACACATTAAGAAAACTTAAAGACAATGATATCAAACGTGCTCGTTTGTGTATTGAGCGTGGCGGACTTCATTTCGAGCAGTTGCTTCGATACAGGGAAGTGTAAATAATTTGTAAATAAACTGTCCATAGATACGTAAGTTGATTATTTTGTAAATAGCTCCAATTTTTTAAATACGCCTGATATACTCAGAGTTCCTTCACCCTGTGATTATTTTTATTACATAATAAATAAAGTTAGCTATTTATCGAAGAGTAATGTTCAGATTAGTTAAGTTAGATTATGGAGGTAGTTGGAGGTAGTTGACAGGTTTTGCTACCTAGGGTCGACCGTGTCGAATAATCTCTCGCTTAACGCAGAGATCGACGTTCGTATCGGCAGAGCGGCGACCATGTTCGGGAAGCTTAGTGCAAGAGTACGGTATAATAATAAATTGACAAGAAAGACCAAGATGATCGTCTTTCAGGCTTCCATCTTAAGTATACTCTTGTACGGAGCTGAGACCTGGACGTCGTATGCAAAACAAGAACGTCGTATCAATTCCTTCTATATGCGTTGCCTCCGCAAGATTTTAGATATATCATGGCAAGACAGGGTCACCAACGAGAGGGTCCTAGAAATCGCACAGCTGCCTAGCTTGACCGCGCTTCTCAAACAGAGGCGACTGCGTTGGTTAGGGCACGTGCACAGGATGGAACCCTCCCGACTACCACGACGTGTTATGCTCGGTGCAGTAGCGAATGCAAAAAGAGACGTTGGGAGACCGTTGCTTCGCTTTAAGGACTGCGCCAAGCGAGACATGGCCGCTTTTAAAATTGACCACCGCGATTGGGAGAAGCTCGCTGAAAAGCGGACGGATTGGCGAAAACGTGTTTTGGAGGGTCGCAAATTTTGCGATGAGGCCTGGTTCGGAGCTCTTGCTGACAAAAGACAGAAACGGCATCAAGGTCGCTCGGCACCAACCACCACAAACTTCTCATGCCAGACCTGTGGTAGAGAATGTCGTTCTCGCATCGGTTTATTTAGCCACCAGAGACGATGTCTCTCAGATATAACGCCATAAATCGTCTGAAATAGACGCAAAGGCCAATATATAATGTTCAGATAAAGTATTTGCGACGGTCCTAAGCCCGTGTAAAGTATGAAGGAGAAATTGGAGTATCCATTTACGTATTAATTGTGATGTTTCACAATGCAGGATTTTCATAGTAAAAGGAGATAACGCATTGCCTCGTATCAGCTGATTTTGGCTCTATTGAACTGCGATATGCCTATTATCAATTTCGTAGTTATTACATTTACTTAATTTTATTAATACTTGTGTAGTCACTAGTTTTTAAATCGCGCATAGGACTCGGTCGGGATACACGCGGCTCTTTTGCGTCGATCTATGTAGGCATCAGCTGATACACGTAGTTATCGTGCGTCGTTCATAAGTACCTACGCGACTGAGTGGCAACGCCGGCCGCCGCCGACGACGGTTCGCAGCCGCGCGAACACGTGTGCATGCGTTTGTAAATGAATTGTCCGTGCGTTACTACGATCAAACTCGAATAAGTGAAAAATATTATTCATATTCCAACTTTTTTACTATGCACAGTACAATTAATTTACTATTTTTTATTGATACTTCTAATTATCCTAAGTTACCACGTTTCGGTTCCAAAACGACTATAAATTCACGGTGTATAATTTCATTATTATAGAACATAAAAAGCAAAAAAATTACCGAAACAAAAACAAAGGTAAAACTATGTTTTTTGCTTGTTTTATCTACTGGAAAGTAGTATTTTGGATTGGACTACATTTCATCCTCAAAGGGTCAATTTAATCAAATTTTAAAGTGGTGGATTGGTGTGGATGTATTATAAATCTGACAGAAGTTATTTTTTAGAAGGAGACAAGTTGGAACAGGTATACGAGGAGCTACAGGAGAAGTTCCCCGGGTACCTCGGCGGGCACATCGCGTACCTACATGCGCTCGATTCGCCGACTGACGCTAAGAAGTAAGTGACCACATTTAGTACCTCTATGAAGCTTTCGTATCCCAGCACAATGTTGTTGAAATGTATCTACTACCAGGAATATAGATTATAACTTTGTATTCATGTATGTGATCGGTCGTAAAACCGCTTTACAAATCTAGAGGTAGCATCGACAAAAAGAAACCTACTAAATATTAACATTAATTAATGTTCTTGATTACCATTACACGCGTCTTGATTTAGTTTCGTAGTCATTTAAATTTTTTATTAACAAACTAAAACAATAAACATTATTACCTATTACATAAATAAAATATTTGCCAGGTAGTAATTTGCGCTACTCAAAGAATATGTAGTAGTCGCCGTCTTAAACCATTGCGCTAAGACCTTGTCCAGAAAGGGCGAATTCATACGCGCGTTGTCGAGGTACTAGACATCAATACATCGCGTCCACAAGCATCGCGCGAATTCAAAATACGCGCGTAAATCGCGTGCACTACGCCAGACTCTCGACTCGCGCTTGATTCGCGCGTATTGCGCGCGAGTCGAGATACTAGGGACGCCTTGTTGCGTCCAGTTAACGCGCGAACTCTAGAGCGAGTGCACGTATCGAGGGAAATGGAGCGCCAAAATTTTGACACGGAATTGTTTATAGACGAAATAGAAAAAAGACCGGCGATATGGGATTTGGAATCACCTGATTATGCTAATAGGATTTTAAAACGTAGGTCTTGGGAAGAATTGGTGTTAATATTTTCTGATAAAGAAGACTCCGAGGAAAAAAAGAAAGATTTAGGTAAGTAATTATTATTATTTTATTGATTAGTAACAAACAAAGAAAATTAGATCATTTTGTCTTGCCACGACAGTCGACCTTCCTTCATGAAATAATCAGCGAATATATCCCTCGTGTTTCGAGACCTTACACCAGGTCGAATTGTAGTCGTACTCAGACCATCTAGAGCTGTTTCGAACAATGTGTCTTCGTATCTGTATCCATCTCTTAACCTGACGTAATTGTGAAGAACACAACAAGCTTTAATTATGTTTTGCGCAAATTCAATATGTACATTGAGTGGTTTGTGAAATATTCGCCATTTGTTTACCAGGATTCCAAAACAACACTCAATATAACGTCTTGCTCTAGAGAGGCGGTAATTAAATATTCGTTTTTCTTTGGATAAATTCTTGCCGCAATATGGTCGCATAATATGTTCTGATAAGCTAAATGCCTCATCTCCAACTATAACATGAGGTAAACGTGTTGTACGAATTTCTGATACTGGTTTTGGTCCCGGAATGTTCAAAGATTTTTCCGTGAGTTTTTTGAAGAATGTGGAGTTTTTAAAAATCGTTGAATCATTGCTCTTCCCCCATGCTCCAACATCTATACAGATAAAACAATAATTTGCATCACATACGGCAAGCAGCACAGTCGAAAAAAAATGTTTATAATTGTAGAACATAGAGCCGGAATCTAAAGGTTTTATAATTCTAATATGTTTGCCATCAACTGCTCCAATGCAATTAGGAAAATTTGTATATTTTTCGAATCCTCTTGCGATTTCCATCCACTCTTCTGTCGAAGGTTCTTTCATTATTCTGTCTTTTAACTTATTCCAAATAACATATACAGTTTTTTGAACGATGTCAATTACAGTTGATTTCCCTAATCTATAGGCATAATGTAAGTCAGCAAAATAACAGCCAGTTGCTAAGTACCTGAAACAAAATTGAAAAATTATTGTTAAATTGTTAATTTCAGGTAATACTCTTCAAAAAAAGTGGAAAGGCCTTCGCGACACATTTGTTCGTGAAATGAAAAAAACAAAGAATGCACCATCAGGATCTGGAGCTTCGAAGATTCAATATATATATTTTCAACGTCTTATGTTTCTCGAAAGGTCAGTACGTAATAAAAAAACAGAAAGCAATATTCAAGACACCTCTGAAAACTCAGAGACAGGTAACGAAGAGTCTACAGCAGACGCAAGGGAAGACATAATGAGGCCACCGAATCAAAACATTAAAAGAAAGAAAATGACTGCCGCTGATGCTGAATTCCTGAACATAATTAAAAACAATATAAGCACTAGGAATCAACAACAACCACTGGTTTCCAGCGTAACGGAAGGTGATGATGACAAACTGTTCTGTTTATCTTTACACAAAGAATTACTTAAGGTACCCGAGGCCAATCGTATAGCAGTAAAAATTGAATTAATGAAAATTTTGCAAGCGGCTCAACAATCTTCGCAATCAACTGTGTATTCAAATGATTCGTATTATACTAACAGTTCGGCTTCATCTTCAATTCCGGTTCGACCACGATACCATGCACAACCTTCAAGACCAAATGAATTTACTTTTCAAGAATATGACCCAGAAACGCCATCCATAACAGCATGGCAAGGCCGAAATTCTATTTCAGTGCCAAGATCTTCACAGGCAGCATTATACGTAAATTCTCCATCAACATCATCAAGAGATTCTCAGGATAGTGAATGTCTTGACCTCTTCCAAAACCATGACATTGTTTAATTATTATATTTAATCTGATACTACATTTAATTCGTTTTTATTAGTAAACCTGATTTTGTATCCTAAAATACTGTATTAGTATTATAAGAGATTATGAATAAAACAATACTTACCTTAAAGTTATCACGAGTTTTTGTTCTGCTGAAACAACATCCTCGCGCGGAACATAATTTGCACGTGGCGATAAATCTTCTTCAATTAATAAAAGTAAATCATCAAACGATTTCACGGACATACGAAAGTAGTTAAAAAATTTATTCTCATGTTGTCTTAATTTCGGATACAAAGTTTCAAACATACTATGTGTCATTCTATCATTAAGAATTGGATGTACTAAATACATTCTATTTTCCCTCCGTTTCTGTCTCTTCCAGCGACGGTAAGCTAACCACAACGTGACCGCTTCGTTCAACTCCATGTTTCGTACTGAATTCCTCCCCAAATGCTCGCGCGTTGGTACGCACCTTGTGGACGCAACGGTCGCGCGTAATACGCGCGAGAGAATCGCGGCGAATTCGTCCTTTCTGGACAAGCTCTAACCATGCAGCCTAATCAGATTTATAATTGGTTACCCTTTTCGCCTTAGCCGTAAAATCTTTTATTCACACTTTATATACGGGAAAAACGTGTTTTATTGTAAATCTGAATATTTTTCTATTTTCCAGGCTACCTCATGCTAACGAAGAGCCTGATGTGACGACGGCGTGGTGTGAGCAACTTATCACTATATCTGAAAAGGTACGCGTATTTTATTACTTATGTGAAGGATCGCAAGGTGATATCCCTTCAATACAAAGGGAGGATCCGCTCACCAGACCAGACCGTAAACTTTGCTTGCGACATTCAGGATTGTATGAAGTAGTGTCTTATTGAGTATAGCGCCATCTCTTATCGTATTTCGCAACTTCTTTCGTATTTGTGATGTCGCTACATTTGTATGGCAAAGCGATGTGACCGATTAAACTCGGAGCAATCAGATAGTAGTAGAAAGTCAGATAGGTTAGTAGCGCGAGTGGGAACGTGTACTCTTTTAATGTTATGCAATAATATTTTTGTAAATACTTTAATTATTACATTTATTTTTATACGAACTGTAACTGCTTACTAGCAGACGGTTCATATGTTAATTTATTGCAAACTGTTAGAATACCAGACATAATTAAAAAGTTATTGTGTCTGGCCGCCGTTGTGCCGCTGCGACTCAATGAGTTAAAGTCTCAGTAGGAGGGCAATGAGCATCAGTTACATAACTTATCACATGTACAATGTTTAACAATAAACTAAGTTGTCTTGCGTTGTTTGTTTAGGTAATAAAGGCGATTGATCAAGATAAGTTGCTGGCATATCTCGGTATGAAGAACGACACGAGAAGCGACGCCAACAAAATCAAACTGTAAGTTACGTTAACCAGTTGAGGGGATATAATATTATTTTATTCACGTCATAATTGCAGACCGTATTTTTGTACTTCTGGAAGAATTCAAATTGAGGAGGTTCGGCCATCTACCACATGTTTGTGGACACGGCGCTCCACATTTTGGCGGATTGCCCCGCCTGGGCATCGCAGCGCCGTGAGTTGATCGCGGCAGTCGGATTGGTTGCCCTCTCGCTTCCGGCCGTAGTTCAGTCTATGGACCGGAGTGAGAGGTTGTGGAACGCCGTCGCCTCCTGTGAGGAAGTGATTTCCATCAAGGACGCGGTAGAGCGAGAGAGGGAACGCTTAAACCCTCTCCCCAACCGCAGAGAGAGAGGCGCGAGACGACCTCCATCCACCCTAAGGTTTGACCGGGGGGTGATGGGCCTGGCCGTTACCCGATCAGCACCAGGTCCGAGAGGCGGCGTGCGTCTTCCTACGCACGCCTCTGTATCAAGTGTCCGTCCCCCTCTCAGGGGGACAGTAGGGATAAAATTAGTGGTGTCCAAAGGGCAGGTCTATTTTTGTAGTGGCCTGCCGTTTCATACGGCGGGCCGAAACTTCGGTGGGGTCGCGATTGCATGTGAAAGCGATTCGCGCGGCCCAGCCGGTTGCAGTTATGTCGAGGAACACCGTAGTAGGATTAGTCGGTATTAGGGATGAATTATATTAGACCGGGCCGTTTCCGGGCCGGGCCGGGGCCGGGGCTCGGACGGGGCACGGATTTGAAACGTTACATACATTTTGTATGACGCAATTTATATCACACAATGCATGATCCGTGTCCCGTCTGGGCCCGGACGACGCTCGTCTACACCACGGTTGTTGCACGGTCCCGCCCCGTGCTTCGTCTTCCGTGCTGCTTACGGACAGCGAGCGACGAATGTTTAGGGAGGAATCACGCATATTCTTTTTAACACGCTTTTATTAGCTTGGTATGTATCTATGAATCTATGTAACAGAATCTTTGAACGTGATTTTCACCCTTTTCAAACCGACGGATTGATTTGAAACTTTGCACACATATCGAGGACCGATGACAATATAATAAAAAAAAAGGAAAACAAAATATTAGAAAGTATATAACTCACAGGAAAACAATCTCCTAGAAATCTTCAAAAAAAGCTAACAAAAACCGAGCACTGACCCTCGACACAAAAATCCTTTACAGTATTCACAAAATATCGCAAATGCATCCGTAGCTTTAAAAAAATTACGATAATGTTTGGTTTCACAAGTTTTGTTATGGATTAACTTAAATTTTGGCGTAAAGATGTTACTGTAGGTAATGTGTTTAGTTTAGCCAACACAGATTTGCCCTTTTCAGTTCATAACTTACTATTCGACTTCTACAATGTCTGATTTCAACTTTCACAATTATTCTTACATAATGTTTACTAAGTCCTAAGGACATATTCTTGAAAATGTCCTTAGGACAATAGATTTTGACAAAGGAGCCCCCACACATACGCGACGTACGCCAGGCGATATAACCTACCGAGCGCATCAGCGATATCGCTTATCGTCTTTAGTTATCTAACAAAAGTTTCAATAATGTTATTCTAGTTTCAATAATTTTATTGTACTTACAATAACACTATTGAAACTTTTTTTGATACATATTATTTATATCGTATATAATTATTTTATAGTATTACCTGAGACATACTGCTAATCGTTGTTTAGGTTCTATCGGTGTCTTGAATCTTGTCTGCTGTCTCGTAAGGGCGGGCTTTAGTTAATTTAATAAAATATCAAAGTTTTCTTTGGACACTAAAATAACCAAAGAATTTATCTTCATGGTCTAGTAAGTATCTACATAGAGTACTAAATTCTCCGTCAAATTTATGCCTTCTCCAAAGAGGATGCACGCTCCATTTTCGTTTAACCTTGGTCTTCTTACTCCTTGCTTCTGCTTCCTCTTCATCAATAGCTATCGCAATAGCAGCCATCTCCAATAAAGAAAACTACATTATTATTAAATGGAAGAAATTGAAGCGACCGTGGCAGCTTACAACCCGTTTAACACTTGGTGTAATAAAATCGTACAGCACGGACGGGCTCCGCGTACTCTACTACGGCTACTGCGGCTACTACGGCTACTCTCTACTGCGGTCTAATATAATTCATCCCTTATCGGGTTGTCGCTCACCATATTTCCCCGGTGAGTCCAACATAACCTCTCCGTCGCCCCGCGGAGAGGTATGCGTCAAAGCATTAACGCAAGTTAAAAAAAATTATCTACCACATAATTTCGTCTTACAGTTCTTACAGATGCCGACATAATGCAGTAAAAATTACTAAAATATAAAATATAAACAGCAAACTGTACTTAACTTTTTATTCATATTATGTAACTTCTAAGAAATATTCTGTATTCTTCACACACGAGAAATCTATAAATATACACAAACAAAATTATATCTGGTCACATAAGGTTGCTTACATGGCACAAAGGGGATGTATAAGGAAAAATTGCTAGAGAAACCAAAACAATTATTTTCTGAAATTTCGTTTGTTTGTCTGTATGTTTGTGTGCGCATCACGCAAAAACTACCACACGAAATTAAATGCGGTTTTCACGGTTATATTGTTGAAGGTCTAACTTAAAATCTGGTGTATGTTTCATCTTGATACGCCGTTAGAAATCTAGTGTTATGTGTGTAGATCAGCTTCTTCTCACGTGCTACTTCATACGCGTGGAATTCGGCGGCATACAGAAGTTTGCGGCAAACGAATTCTTCATAAAATATCTATCGAACTGGATTATAATTTTATTAGGTTAATTGATTACTTAATATTATGACGATATTGTGGCCATTGAAATACACACGTAGAAAATATAACATGATACCAGTTTTTTAGACAAATACATTCACACCACACATATTGAATGGTTCACAAGTCCGTTCACAAAATTCCGTCAGTTTACAATCTGACTAGTTATATTATAAACGGATGGTTCTTACTATATTCAGGTGTCATATGCATCGAACGTCTATGTGTGTGCCAAGCTTCTCATAAGCGCGCGTTTCGGCGCTCGCGTTCTGTCTAGTCCGCCATTACTGACGGGCGACGCACGTACCGACCTCATGAATATGCCTTGACATCGGCATGTTCAGTTTATATAAATCGTTAATACCGCGTAAGTTCATGAATTATTTCTAATACCACGCCCGAAAACTCCATGGCGTCATATTACTGCGTTTCGTATGCTGATCTTATGCTCTTCATTTTGCTACATAACTTGTCAGTCATTTTGTGGTAACTCCGTGGTATGTATCGATTGTTTAGACAACTAAATCTCTCTCCAAGTTTAATGTCCGTGTATCGTATGTTTTAGGTACTATGCCAAGCGCTTTCCTTCTAACGTCACTATAGTTATCCTCTCAAATTGACTAGATAGTAACTCGTACGTATCTTCCAGGGATCAAGAGAAGCATCGCGGCTATTTGATTGACGCCCTGTGTCGCAAGGGTACGGCGCTGTGTCGCCTGCGGGCGCTGGCGCAGAGCAACTCGGCGCGGGAGAAGATCACCGAGGCGCTCAACAACAACCTCAACGACCTGCTCAAGTTCACCGACCTCACCGACACTAAGGTACGTACACACACAGCGACACATCAACCTAGACTGTTTGGACTTTAAACTATTAGAAGTCGAACGCTGCGAATCGTGCGAGGGAGTGCGTTATATTCTTGTTACGCTCTATCCTTATCCATCGACACCACTATGCACTGTCCCTTTCCGACAATTCTCTATTTTGTATGTAGCGTAGTTATGCGTATATAGGGTGTCTAACTTGATGTGTAGCTGTGTGTACACTTAATATTTTACACTGTTTTTTGTGGAAAAGAATTACGTAATATCCCTCACTCCTCCACGTGAGATTGGATGAGATACGACTCTATCCCCTCCCCCACCTTCTAAACGCCTCAAGTAATTAATGGATGGCCCCTTATAGAGTTTACAAATGGATTTATAATGCTGCGCGATTATACACGTCAACTTAGTACTACTGGCTTGGTCACGATGGATATTCAGCGCTGACGATCAGCGCGTAGCGTAGGCACTGACGACCAGCGCAAACGGTACGCGCTGACGACCAGTGCGTATCTAAATGATGCACAACGCGTACGTGTACGCGCTCTGCATCGTTTAGATGTTAGTCGAGTACTAAATTCGGCCTATACCCTAGCTGAACTCTGGTTAAGAAGTAAAAATATTAATTTCTAGAGTGCATTCTTTGACAAGTTTCATAAGTTTCATATTTTTTTGTCTTATCCATAGATTTGTTTAGAACTTAAGCTAACTGACACTAACATAAACATTATCTGGTTACAGGCGGTCCACTATGGCGTATGGCACTGCTTCACCTTCCAACAATGGGGTAGAGGTATCAAACTGCTCAACAAAATCCAAGAGGAGCGTCCGTCGAAGGAAGTAGAGGAACGGCTCATAGAAGCGTACACAGCGCTTGGCTGGGATTTCTACGCGAACGCGAGCCACGCCGCCCTGCCGGTCAGGTACCCCGCCGCCTACCGGCCCTTCTGAGTCCCGCGCCGCAACACTTTGTGCCATCTGTACTGATACTGTCTGACGCTTGGCTTGCTGTTTGCTGATTGTAGTTGGTGAACTGACTGGTGTATGCAGTGATAGGGGGGTATTAACTATGCTGACACGACTTTACTTAACCGTTGACAGTCGAGTGAACATTCAGATGTTCAAAAATGCTTGTACCTTAAGTGTGACCTGAACACATAGTTGTTACAAAAAATACGCTCTTACTGGTCAGGGAAAGGCTAACAATCTATGGGTAACGAGCAAAAGAGTCGTCCATGCGTGCTATGTTCAGATTCTTGGGTTTGAAGTCCTACAGTTTGAATTTAGGAACATAGTTCTGTACGCACGTTAACGTGTCCTTGTATTGTCCTCATTGAATAACTGAATATGACGAATGTACTACTTAGGTATTTATTTTGTTCTGCGCCTCGACTGCCATTCGAATGTCAAGTTTAAAATATTATCGTACTGTGCCAGTTGTGTCCCTGAGTTTGGAACTGGCCAATGCATACTGTAGCTACATGGCTACAGTATGCATTGGCCAGTTCCTAAACATAATATCTAAAATATCATTCGGAAATGTCGCATCCAAATTCTTATACTCTTCCCATCCATACAAACATGGGCATAGTTTACACGCTTTGTTTTTTTGCCGGCTGTTCTTTCAAGTCTCTTTTACGCATGTTTGCTAATAAAAAATTAATTTCTGAGCCATACATATAAATCATAAGTATATTTATTCTTATTCTTAATATTTAAAAGTATTATAAAATAAATGATTTTGGTATAGTTAAAAGTTCCTATACATGCGTATCATTTACAATTGCCAATATTAATCAGAATACCGATGTCTTGCATACTCTTCCACCAGTTACAATGATCAAACACAAATTAAATTGTTAGTATTATCAGTATTAGATGTACAAAGCAATAAATATATTTAAAAATAGAGTGTTCGCTTCGAACGGCTACGGTATGCTTACGCGCAGGTTTGACGTGACAGCCCTAATGATGACCTGTTTTACCACTTTAGAGTTAAAGAAAATATTTTGTCATTTATAAAACAGGTACTTATGTATTGCTCCTTTGTCCAGTCAATGTTTTTATACTAACCCCCGGCTTCTGAAAGACAATTTAGCACTACAATTTGTTAACAGACTGTTAAGAGCATGTCAACTGCTGTGATTGGTTGACTGATGTAGCAACAGCTCACTTGACACGAGTTTGATTTTGACACGTCGTTGATGCCTTTCAGAAACTTGGTGTAAATAACTGAATTAAGAGAGCAGAGTCAAAAGTGTAATTTAAAAATAATGTTCTAGCAATTATTAAATTGTGTGGTGAATCAAAGATTATAACTTATAAGTTATTAGACATTGTAAACATTGATATAAAATATTAAGGAAACTCAATCTGCAATAATTTCATTTCTGTGGATTGTGTTTAGTCACGCTAGTTATTATGCAGCAGACCGCCTGATCCCTTTTACCTACATAATATGTAGCTATTGTCTATATATATAGAGATGTCTTGCGAGCTACTTACAGATGAGAATCACATGTGTAAATCACATTACGTGAGTCATCTCATGTACGTCACGCGACTTAGAATTGGGTTCTTAGTTAATATCAATGGTTATAATATGTAAAATTAGGACAGAAAATCAAGTATTTTATTAAAATTTGATTATATAAAATATGTCCGTCACTGCCAATCTGACTATTTCTTTAGGATCATCACCATCAGAATTAGCCTAATTGCTGTAATTACAACATTTTATAATTTGTATGGTAATAGGTGAATTGAAACGACAGCTGTACTAGCTTTTTTCGTCCGCGTAAATCGCACAAAAATAACACTTACGCTTTGGACATGTTTAGACGGTTTTCGTGACAGTTTTGATGCAATCAATAATTCTATCTATATCTATATATATCGATAAAGCTATCAATGGATACAAAATATAAAGTTTTTAGAGTTTGGTATAGTATGTCTACAGTGTTTATTTTTGTTTGTTATGAAACATATCTAACAAAAATGTTGGATATTATAAAACTATCATCAAACTAAAGTGTCACAGATATTATGGTAAAGCGAGTACGGCCTGTTTCGTTGTCAAACCTATTATTATCATATAGGTACTTTTTGTTTGTCAATAACATCGTAAGAATACATACTGTTGGAACTTAGGAAGAATGTAATAATTACAAATAATGTTAGGAGATTATTACTTTAGTAATCTATCAGGCTTTAGATCGTGGGAATGGCGACCCACTGCTGGGCAAGCTTGCAAGCTAAAGTTGGTAAACTAAGAGATCTTCTATTAATTATGTATTTGTGTATTTTTAAGAATATTTTTGATTGTGAACTTCTTATAGCTATGCATTTATTATAAGTAAGTAAGTAAGCTTTTATTTCTACATTTACAGGTTGGATTTTAAGTCTTTGGTATGCCTTTATGCTATACATGTATTTATTACTTTTCGAGAAAACATACCACGCCCAAGAAAGCCGTGTTCAACATTAAAGTTGTGTTGGTTTTGTGACTTTATATTTTTTTGTGACTTCAAAGGTCATCAAAATTATCCAATGTTTTAGTCGTCGTTCTACAATATAATAGACAGTATAAATAATTTACCAGGGATGACCAGAGTACTTGGTTATCCTTACAAATTTGCTACCAGTTCTTGTAATATATCAGTGTTCGTAACTGTTCCTCTTGTAGTCTCCTTATAATTGAACTGCATGAAGAACAATAATAAAAAGGAATAATAAATTCGTTTTTACACAGACTCGTATTCAATATTATTACTCTGTGTATATGACAAGTATGCACTTCAAGCACTTCCCCACACTTTAGTATAGACAATTCTCACTATTGATAGAACATCTCTTAGTTACGCTTTTAGTCCATCGTTGTCTTATAAATAAGCCATTTTTAGTTTTAATACGAGTAGTAATGACAGGGTGCTTTATTTTGTGTTCTCAAATAATAGTTCTATCGCGTGGACACAAGCCTTACTCTACATTTAGTAAGATGTACATTACATCAATTATGTATTATAGTTTGACTTTTGCAATAATAATAAGCACGAATTGTAAGCTCAGTTTTAGAAATAGTTAATCAAGGAAACGTTGGTACCGCACTCTTATTATTTAATATACTGGCCACACACTCACATTAGTATTGGAAAATGAAAAATCTTTTTATAACAGTCTATGGAATCAGTAGAAAAAGTTAAAAATTTGAATCGAGACAGTTATGAATATCATTATGAGAATTCGTTATTTCCAAAACTGAAGGTAAAATGTAATCTTAAGATCTGATATGATATTGTAACTAAATGAAATGTCAAATAAAAATCAAATTACATTTAGCTTCATGTGAAACCCAAAAAAAAGCGAATGAAATATGATTGTGTAAACGTTACAATTTTGAATATCATTTTCGAAAACCAGTGGGGTGATATTGGCCAGATTTGGACAAAAAACCAGTCAGTGCAGCACAGCTTTTGTATAGATCATAGAGCAGTGTGCAGTGTCCACGTTGTCCAGTAACGGACGCATAGTCCATTACACCATTTTTGTTTTTACTGTATTGACTTTTTCAATACACGGTTCAATCGTGTCAAATTTATCCATAAACATGTATGCTGTTCTTGCAGTATATCTCTAAACAGCATAAATTTTGTAATATTGTTCTACTTTTTATCTAAGTGACGTAAATCTAAAATTGCATTGAATATAAGAACATATCGATTGCAAATAAAATTGTCCTGTACTCTGTCTATGGTTGCAGGAGACAATTGTGTTTGCTAAAGAAGTGTCAGTTACCGCATTTTGTCTATGAGTATTGATAGAATTGACACACTTGAATACGTAAAATAATGTAATTACATTGACCTCACTAGATTATAATAATAATTAAACAGTATAATACCACGATTGTAATACAAGCATAGTTATTTAAGAACAGTTGGCGAAGCAATAATAGATAAAACGAATTATTTGTATGAAAAATGTTTCAATTAAATGTCTTTTTTATATCGCAATGTATTTTTAAGCAACGTGTACCGTATTTTTTGGCAGATATCCTACAAAAAAGAAAAGATAAAAGCAATAAAAATATTAATATTTTTAAGAAATACTGCTTTGGTCAACGTAAAAGCTTTAAGACGGTAAATAACATAAGATTCTTTTTTAAATTTCTTTCTACTCTCTTGACTAGAAAGTAAATTTCTAATTTGAAAGCAGTCAAGAAATTGGCGACCGATGGAAGTTATTTTACTAAAATGCGGTTCACGTTGCTTCAATAATAAATCTGACGAATCAACTTAAGTGTTTTGTACCCTCTAGAACTAGTTTGAATATTTGATAAAAGCTGTGAGTATTCTTGCCATACATTTGCTAATAGAGCTAGTCCCGTAGAGGTACTGCTAGGAATGTATGGAAGCAATATGTTCATATTTTTGTATTGTAAACTACTACTATTTAGTACTACTACTACTAGTACTAATTCTATTATTCCCATATTTCAACGCCATAGAAAACAATAGAAAAGTGTTTGTATCTATTAAGCCTTAATATTTCATGTAACGACAACAAAACTGCCGTCCACTAACTAAAAAATCGTAAGTGATATAGAACGCATATAGCCATACTTTTAGTTAGCGGACGGCAGACGAGGGAATATAATTTTAAGTCAACTTTTTGTAGTACAAGTCTATTGCGTTCTCAATTGATTTCTGCTTACCTTACATAGTCAGTATGGTGCTTTCAACATTGTTCGCCAAAAGTGTATTTTAGGGACTACTACTGCTGAATATGATTTACTACATTGCCATCTCTGTATCGTTACAGGATTAATTTAAATTGTAACGAATATTCTTAATAGCATTTGGCAGTCTGACACGGTAGATGGCGCTTTGTTCAACTTATATCGCCAGCAAAAAGTACTGATTAGGTTTGCTTGTATGACGTTTAAAATGCTAATTATGCCTAATCCCTAAATAAAACACGAGGCTTTCACTAAAGGTCTCTGCCGGATGGAATTTTAGTCGGTCGTCTTTGTTAAGTCAATAGTCTCAACACAATTTTGTACATAATGTGTTCTAAGCAATTCGTTACTGGAGTTTTAAGTAAGGCCGATGGGTGAAACACTATTCGTGAGATTTAAATCCAATCTTTGAAATAAACGAATGGTATTTAATCTAGATATAACTTCTTGAAACGTGCTCAAGTCGCAAAAGTACAATTCAATAATCTAAGTACATGAATTCAGTGAAATAGAAGCCTGTAGAATTGTTTATAATGTAGATAAGTTGGACTAGAATTTCATTCGGAATATAGTTCTACCTATAGTCTGTCGGAGCAAATGTTTAATGTAATATAAGCGTGCTTAGTTGACCTGTATCAAAAGTGCTTAGATACAGGTCAGGTTTTCTAATGAATATGTTGATAAGGATGGAGAAATAAAATATTATTTGATCATTTTGTGGTTTTATTACAAAAACTTTAACTACTTTGATTGCTGATATAAAAACTTGTGAATATATCCCTCTTGCTATAGTCTGCACGATCTGTTTTACACGTATTGATGACTTATTTTTCATCTTCGTCTAAAGTGACTGATACACACTTGATAAAGTAATAAGAATTAATTTTATACTTTAATTTGATTTTGCCCACAGTTTCGCTCGCTCGGGTACAGTACTTTTTTCTGGATGAAAGGTACTTTATGTCCATTTCTGTACCTCTGACAACATGTTACATACATACTAATTTCATGATGATCGGTCGGTCTTTTCGACGCCCGTGCCTATAATATGCAATGTTTCGCCCAGCGCCACGCTACAAATGTATAACTACATACAGCTAAAACGTAAGTATGGCATGCTTTTCTATCGATAAAAAATAATCATGTTTAAATTGAAGTTTAATCTTCAATTTACGAAGACAAATAAAAACTGATATTGTATTTTCATTATTTGTTTTATTTTATAAAAAATATAGCACGAAAACTTAAAATATGTTGTCAGTAATAAAGGAAAATAGTCAGATTTATTAGAGGTATGTTATATAGGGTACATCCCTATATTTTGTTTCTAAATGTATTATATTCCTATTTATAGTATTCGCAATAATTCGTCAGAACTATAATATTCGCCACTCATTTTGTACTGTTAGTACACGTGCGTCTACGTACGATTACAACGTTGCATTACACCACACTACACTAAGTCACTTTGACCTTGAAACCCGCTCGCTTGTGACGTCACAGATTTACTTGTATACAAATTACAAATTCGTGGCGTTGAGGGCACTAACAATTCGCCATTTTGTAGGGATGGGTGTTTCAAACGGAGTTTCATTATCGACAATAGTTAAGTGAGATAAAACATACTCATCAATTTTGTTTTAGAGAGAAAATCTAGTTAACATTTTGCTATTTATTATATTAATGTTATTAATTGACCACATTTTTTAATCAGTAATAGTATTTATAAACATTTCCATAGATGAATTATAACGTGGTAACTATTGTGTGAATTGTGTCCCATCACTAGCCTACTTTATATCAAGTGCTTGGCGCTAGGGGCATTAAAAAATTTTGAGGCGATTTTGTTTTCGTTAATATAACAAAAACTAGAGCTTACTTTGTGTGAAAAATTAAAATTTGCAGCATACACCAACCAGAAACATTAACAAACTAAATGACGAAGATTAAGTAAAGTTTGTGTTACAGTGTTGTTTATGGTAATCTAGGTACCACACATGCATGTACTATCGACTTGAGCGACGGATGACCACTCCTAAGGTTAAAATCGCATAGCAGGCCAACACTTGGTCGGGCGGAGGGCGGAGTCACTTAAAGTCAACATGTGCAAGCGAAATTTTTTCTGAAATGGTCAACCATCGCTCTAGTCTATAGTACATGCCATAGTACACATGCAATGCTACCGTCACTCCAATGTTACTACAATGTCACCATCTTTAAACATCCGCAAGGGACACTCAAGCGATCTACAATTGAGTACCTATGAGAGATTCATCATGGAATGAACATATGTATCTAAAGAAATAAACATTTATAACACAACGACACCAAGCGAGTCCAAAATATTAATATTCAAAATATGTGTTTATCTGTTTTTTTTAAATATAATTATGGTGCAACTATGGTGCAAACAGGCATACGGCCCACCTGATGGTAAGTGGTCACCGTAGCCTATGTACGCCTGCAATACCAGAGGCATCACTTGCGCGTTGCCGACCCTTTAGAAAAAAAGGAAGTGGGAAGGAGAAGGAGCGGGAAGGGGGAAAGAGGGTGATTAGGCCTCCGGCACTCTCGCTCACCTAACGAAACACAACAGAAGGAACACTGCTATTTTACGTTAATATTCTGTGAGAGGATAGTACTTCCCCGGTCGAGCCGGCCCATTCATGCTGAAATCAGCGAGGCTCTACTACTCTGTATTGCGATAGGCAGTGCTTAATTAATTTTGCATTCAAAGTAAGCAAGCAAGTAAAGGCATTGCTAAAACTAAGTGAGTTGTGACAGCAGTATAACTTGTTTTATAAATAATCTAACTGTCTACATTTAGGAAACAGGTTCTGTAAAAAAACTGATGTTAAAAAACAGTGCCAAAATGTGGAAATTCCACCATCTATTATCATCGTATCGTCTGCGAAGGAGAAGAGGCGAGAGTGATAGAAGCATTGGTCGATGTCATTTACGAACATCAGAAACAACAGAGGCCCAAGGAGTTAACCTTGGAGAACTCCGCTAGGCAATATTACCCAGCTAGACACACAATTGTTAATCACTACTGCTTGTGATCGATTAGTTATATAATAAGAATACCATCTCAACAGGTCGCCTCTTATAGTTATCGACTGTAGCTTAGCGAGTAAGATGGTATGATCAATTCTATCAAAACATTTCGTATAATCTGTGTAATTTACGTCTATGTGACTACCTCTACTCATAGCTTCTGTTATATACCTAATCATTTAATAGGATTAAATTTGAGGTTGTGGAACGACTCTTGAGAAATCCGTGCTGAATAATTTTTTTAAGGCTGCATACATCTAGTTATAAAGTAGGTACTTTTTCAATGATGAATGAATGAGTTACTTGTCAAATGTCTTCTTTATGCCGACGACCAAGTAATACTTGCGTCATCGGCAGAAGAGTTGCAGGCGATGGTAACTATTATGCATGGTGCATACACACACACACACACGCACACGCACACACACGCACACCCACGCTCACACACGCGCACACGCTCACACACACTGGCACACGCTCGCACAGATTTCATAAAACTTATGAAGTAGAACAAACACTCACAAAGCCACGGGTTAGTGTCCAGGAGACCTGAAATACAGAGTTTTCCTAGTTTAAGCTCCTATCCGCCTCTCATAATACGCTACTTGTTATATTTACTTTGCTACCTAGTTGAAATATCACATTGTGCGAATTCACTTCCTAGCGGAATGAAACGTGGCAAACTGGTGCAGTTGAAACTATCACGCA
This sequence comes from Catocala fraxini, assembly GCA_930367265.1. Taxonomy (NCBI): domain Eukaryota; kingdom Metazoa; phylum Arthropoda; class Insecta; order Lepidoptera; family Erebidae; genus Catocala; species Catocala fraxini. The sequence continues at coordinate 7,178,294 of OV884025.1, read as the reverse complement.
CGACAAACAAATTTTGTTTATATACAGCAAATATTTTTGCTGGAATGTTGGGACAAGCGCCAGCGGTAAATAAAGCGGCGTTGTATCATATATTGTTAGTTATATACTTAATATTTATATAATAGTAGTTTAATAAAAGCGCACAAACCGCAAGGCAGCTTGTGGTGAGCTGAATGTGAGTGGCGACACTGCGGTTCTGAATGCCTCAGAGAGTAGGTTAGGGCCTCGGGCTTGCCATTACTGGTTGGCTAGGGTGAGGTAATATTTTAATGCCTAGGTAAGGTAAAGTAAGGTAAATTATGTACTAGTTACATAGACTAATTTAAATACACGTACAATGTACCTACTTTGTTACTAAATTAAAATTTCTTTGACAGAAAATACCAATAACCTTTTGACTCGGCAGTTAAACTCGCGACCTATGCCATATATAAAGTTACTGAGTTAAATACCCACAGCAAAAATAAGTTTGTTTGTAAATCGATATTTGCAGGCTTTTTTACAAATTGTGTTACTCTTTAGATTCTCGTGTACCTAATTTAAATATAATAATTATTCTTTTAGTTTTTGACTACGCAAAATTGGGAGGTAAGAAGTTATATTATTTTACTTCTTGTAATTTTTCATAATAAATCAAATACTCTACAAGTATGTGAAATCGCGAGCAGATGCTAGTACCAAACCAAGACTCGTTTAAAACGGCATTCAGTACTTCTTAAGTGCAGGACATTATGCATGATAATTAGTGTAGAAGTTTCTAGAAACATAGCTTTTCTAGTTATTGTCTCTAACATAATGGACCTAAGTGCGTTTACCTACCTTGAGAATAGTTGTCAAACCTCGTATCGACAGGCTAAATAAATTAAAGCTTATTTAACTTTTACATGAGTGTGCCGAACACATCGCCAATGCCTAGGGGAATGGAACGTGCCAAACTGTCACAGCTAAAACAATCACGAACTATAAACAATTTTTGTTTATTCCCGGCAAATATTTTAACGTGAAAATATGTCATGGTGTAGATTACTGTAGATGCTATATAGTAAAATTATGTGTATTTCATGATTGCTATAGAAATAAGGTGCCACAGAAATAAATTATTCTTCTAATATTATAAATGTGAAAGCTTGGGAGGATGGATGAATGGATGGATGGTTGTTACTCTTTCACGCAAAAAATACTGAATCGATTGCGATGACACTTGGTAGCTGAAGATCTGGATTAACACATAGGCTACTTTTCATTGCGATATTCCTACGGCATCGGGACTAACGTGGGTGAAAAATAATATAGAATCAAAATAGTAGAAAATAAATTAAATATTTGCATTAACACACAACATGGTAAAATACATTAAATAAACAAATGAATTGTGTTTATTTTTGTTGCTAAATAGGACTTAGTTTAGCATACGCCAGGCTAAGGATTCCTGGCGCTGGATATCGAACTGCTCTTTTCATTGATCAAGAACCTTACTATCATTTCATAAAGCAGTCTCAGCATGATCGAGACAGCCGTTTTACAGAGTGTATAGCTTTGTCGCATTTTACCCATTTACCCATGCTCTAACAAACTTTTTAGAGGGAGAAAGAGAAAGAAGGTCCGTGGTAGGATCTTCGACTATGCGGTGTAAATATACCTAAATAATAAATAGTGATGCGTGCAACATCTTTAGGGTACCTATTTACTATGGACACGATTAGCATGTCTCTCCGTACACATACAAAGATCCTATAGCGGAAATATCGATGTAATCAAAATCAAATAAAATAATACCATTTTTTTTTACGTGGGTGAATTCTTTGACGCATACCTCTCCGCGGGGCGCCGGAGAGGTTATGTCGGGCTCACCGGGGAGAGATACCCCGGTAATACCGACTAAATCTACCACGGTGTTCCTCGACATAACCATAGACGGCGGGGCCACGCGAATCGCTTTCATATGCAATCGCGACCCAAATAAAATAATACCACAATCTAATCTTTACAAGCTGATACCATCCTCCTATTATTATAAATGCAAGAATTTATTAAGATGTTGGAATCATTATATTAATCACGCGTAAACCGTTGAACGGATTTGGTTAATACTTGGTTCACAAATAGAATATGTTCTGGATAAACAGTAGCCAAGGATACTTTGCATGCTATAATAGTAGAATATCTATATTACTACAAAGTTAAGGCATGGGTAAGTAGGCATGCCACGATTTTAGTCAAGGCCCTGATTTTTCGGGAGAGCCTAACACAACTTTATCTTCTGAGACGAAGAATTATGCATCATTTGCATTAATCCATGCAAAAATATGGTGTAGCAAATAACCCTTACGATCAGCACTTTTGTATTCACGTCCAGTAGCTACCCTGGATGGATCTCGAGATGATAGCCTTTCTAGTCAGCCAAAACAACATATTTCTGGACGCACGTTTTCTTCGAGCAAAGACACGGTCTCTCTTAGACGAATATAACAGTTAACGCATCAAGTTTATCAACACTTGGGCGTGTAGTTACAATCAACTTGTTCCGGCTTGGAGCTTGCTAAAGTTATAATTAATTGCTGTTTGCGGTAGACTTACCTACAGCCGGTTCAAATTAGCCGTGAAACCCTTGAGACTTACTGACAGCATTATTCCGAGAACCCGGTATCAAGAGGTTTGTTAAAGATGACGTGGATTTGCATCCACGATAAATTATTTATACTGTCCACTGTGTCCATAGTTTCAGTTAATACGATCTATTTGTTATACGTGGAATTTAACGTGTTACCTATCCACTGTATCTAATAGAGCGAGTCTCAGTTAAGTCTACAGACTTATTACAAATTACAAATTGGAAACGATCGAAATGATACTTACGTATTGTTCAAACAATTTAGACTGAACGATTTATTTCTTTTTCTTACCTTAGAATAAAATCCTTTTTAAAGCCTAAGTCACTTAGGCATAATACCTGCATCACTAAGCGCTTTGTAAATATTCTAACAAGGGACACACAGGTTACTCTGACTCCCTTGTATAATTATTTGTGGACCACATATTTATTTGTGCCGAGGTTCGCACAGCGTTATTGAATCGTATGTCGGTGCATGTCATTCTCACCTTCTTCTTTTGCGAAACTGTGATTTTAATTATCTACCTTAACTTGTAAATAGTCTTATACATTTAATATTATGATCAATCCGTGTTTACGTGTATTGTTTTTAAATAATTTTACGGAACAATTTACTATATGTAACGCTTAATATTACATGTCTGCTTTTTTTTTTAACTTGTGGGAATGCTTTGACGCGTATCTCTCCGCGGGGTGACGGAGAGGTTATGTCGGACTCACCAGGGAAAGATGGTAAGCGACATCCTGGTAATACCGACTAAACCTACCACGGTGTTCCTCGACATGACCGCAATCGGCTGGGCCGCGCGAATCGCTTTCACATGCAATCGCGACCCCGGCGAGGTTTCGGCCCACCGTATGAAACGGCAGGCTACTACACAAATAGACCTGCCCTTTGGGCACCACTAATTTCATCCCTACTGTCCCCCTGAGGGGGGCGACGGACACACTATACAGAGGCGTGCGTGGGAACACGCCCGCCGCCTCTCGGACCTGGTGCTGATAGGGCGGCGGGCAGGCCCACGAAGCCCACCATCCCCCGGTCAAACCTTAGGGTGGCTGGAGGTCGTCTCGCGCCCTCCGGCGCCCGGCTCTGCGGTTGGGGAGAGGGTTTAAGCGTTCCCTCTCCCGCTCCGCCGCCTCCTTGATGGAAATCACTTCCTCACAGAAAGAGGCGACGGCGTTCCACGACCTCTCACTCCGGACCATAGACTGAACTACAGCCGGGAGCGAGAGGGCAACCAATCCGACTGCCACGATCTACTAACGGCGTTGCGATGCCCAGGCGGGGCATTCCGCCAAAGTGTGTAGCGCCGTGTCCACAACAACGTCGCAGCAGTCGCCACAGTGGTAACAACCGGGCGTCTCTTGCCGGCCTATGCGACACAGGAACTGTTTATTTACTGTGATCATAACATCTTTATTTGAAATGTCGTATTTAAGACTTCATTCGAAATAAATTCTTGAGGGAAATCTAGTTTCCTCGGAGCCTCAAGTGTTGTTTGTAATAAAATAATAATAGATGTCTGGATACCTGATATATTTCACACAATATTCTATAACAAAATATGAGAGCTAAAACTAAAACAACGCTTGCACAGCGCAAGCACGTGTTATGCTGGAACGTGACCACGGCTAACCAACTAAACTAGGGAAAGAAATATCCACCTTTATACATTGTGTATGTGTTGAGAGTTTTCTATTCTGATCTGCGTGAAACGTAGGACACGCCGTGAATAGTAAGCACTTGTAATTTTGAAACAATGTCGTACACAAGTATTTTACAAAATACATGTCGTTTATTGTAAAGACTGTTCCAAATTGGACGCAGAGTACAGACGAGAGACAGCGACTGTGTTTCTAAAATTGTGCAAACGTTTTTAGTTGCTTTGCAGTGGGAACATTTTTAGGTGGCGGTACCACAGAGGCACTATTGCAGAGGTCCGCCGCTACTGTATATTAGATTGCTCGAATCCTGAGTCACACGTACAGACGGCGAGTGTAACATTTACTAACCGAGAGATTGAGTGACCAAGTTCTTTTTATTTATTGATTTTCCGATAATTTATTTATTTATTGATTTTCCGATAACTTATTTTCAATATATTATACGAATATATTGAATAACCTGATTTATATCGATTAAGTACTAAAAATTATAATAATTACTAATTTAAAATTATGAATAAATGCGGTATTTCTATTTTGATTATTTACGAATCCCGACAAACGGTTGAGTTGGATTCCCATGTAGAGTTCTGGATTTTCATCGCATGCATGTCACCTCTGACTTTTCAAAGTTATGTGCGGGTAAACAGTAATTTATAGCTTTAACGGCAAAAGAAAGATTTGGACATGACAGAATGCGTATTAATTTTAATGGTTACTATCAATTCGGCTAGCCATTCGGCACCTAAGCTAGAATTAATGTTAGGGGTTGTTCACGTCGTTAGTGCAATAAGTGATATTTCAATATGCCTGATATCCCAATATATCTTCGAAGATGTGTGAAGTCTGCCTACGATTTTTCAATATGCCTGATATCCCAATATATCTTCGAAGATGTGTGATGTCTGCCAACTAGCATTGGGCTAGCGTAATAGTACCTTAATCATCCTGATCTCGTGCTCAGCTGAGTAACATTTTATAAACAGGGCTGATTCTTTTATATCTAAGATCTCTAAGGACAACATTACGTGTTCTGTGCTTGCATCACGTAGTCCATTTTTCAATAAATATTTAAACGGCCATTTGTTCTCATTAATTATGTACGAGATTGCAGCATCAGCGCACTCCACTCGACACTTAGGTATATAGTATTGTATAATATATTTATGTTTGTAGTAAGTATAATGTATATAATATATATGTATATAGTAGCGATAGCTCAGTGGGGAGACCAACAGACTGCAATGCAGAGGGTCTCGAGTTCGAACCCACGTCGCGCACCTCTGACTTTCGGAAGTTATATGACTTTTCGAAATTATGTGCGTATTAATTGACAATTATCGCCTGCTCCGTGCCTTGGAGAGCACGTTAAGCCGTTGATCCCGGCTGCCATGAACATTTATGGCAGTCGTTATTGGGAAAGTCAGTACCCTTTAATATTCTGACACTGTTCTAGCCTTAGGGTATCGTTAGCCTTCGGGTTGCGGAGGTCAGGTGGCAGCCGCTCCGTGTAAAAACTGATATCCAGTCAAATCAGGTTAGACCAGAAAAGCCGACCCCAAGTGACTCGGGAATAATAAAGGCTAAGAGAGAAGAGAGTAAGTATAATGTAATTGAATTAAATATCTTTGTAAAGGTTACAAAATGTTATACCATTAACGTAACGATATTCGAATATCGAGTCATTTGAATCAGTCAAGAGGCCCGTGCCCAGCAATCGGACATTATATACAGAGCTTATACCTATTATTAATATTGATATTTATTTAAGTGTATTAATTATTGATTTATTATGTATTGGCGATATGTAACATGTTACTTTCTAAAATAATTTGGACATGTTGAAAGAATAGACCAGTAAACCAAATAAGGCGAAATTGAACAAAAAAGCAAGTAAAGCGAATTTGAATGGAACAGTCGGAAGAGGAAAATCTAGTCGCACATTCTCTGGCGAGCAGTAAAATGCTGCAAAAAATCTTACTTCGAACTTGGTTGTCGCCTCGTCAGTAATCATAGTAATGAACTGTATAACAAATTATTATACAAAGTTAGTTTGGTACAGAGATATAACCGAATAAACAATGTGCTGATCGGAGATATTCTGGTCTTAGGATATTTATTCTAACTGACAAGTGTCCATAAAATATAATAAGAGTTAAAGAAGCAAACGAGATTTGACAGTATGGTAGTGATTGTAAATCCGTATTCTATTTCTCCAGAAAACTGAGGTGATTATTTGTAGACAATAGACTGATAAATAATATACTGCCTTAGGTTATGAATCTCTATGCAGTATCACGGCAAATATACCAACCTACTACACAGGCCCGTTGCTAATAGAAATAAAAAAGAAAGCAAAGCGTTTTAGCACAATGAACTATTCAAATACCTACATATAAGAATAAATATAACAGTGACACAAAAACCTCGACCAACTTACCTACAATTAAACTCTAATTACAAATACTAAATCTCTATCCACCCACATTAATTACCACGATTTGAGGCTTGAGCATCAAAACAAAAAAAACATGGCGCTCGTCGACGGACAAGGACGTGACGTCACGTAAAAAGTTAGCACAGATAAAACTTCTACCGAGTGTGTGGAATGGAGCTGGCCACTTACTTTGTAATTAAACAATCACATTTGGGTATAAGCACAGTACACATAAAATAAGTATTTAGCAGACGTGATTGCTTCAGAAGATTTTTTAAGGTAGGCAATACAATTTCTAGTTTAAATATTGTTTTGAAAGCAAACTATTAAACTTTATTGTTGGTTTTCACCAAACACCTCACACCTTTAAAAATAGATAAATGTTTTGTTTTTTAGAATGCAACGCGATAAAATTTGTTTATAGTAGTTTAATAATAATAATAGGTAATAATCACATAAATGTAAGACAATATTATTTAACCTAATATAAATTGTAATTTTATTAACTTAATCTCAAACCTTTACGCTGAAAGTTGTTATCATACTTGTGATAATGGCACGACCTTCTGAAAGAATCCAACTGCCTATTTCTTTTACAATTTTCCCTACGATATAATAAAGTGAAACTCAATTACTATTCGATTTCATATTTACATACACGCACAAACCGCAATACGATCCATCCCATCCCAAAAGTTCCTGTAAATTTTCACTTAAACAGACACAATCGCCATTTACCCTAAAAACAAACACTTACCCTCTTAATTTATTACTTGGCAACAATAAAACTAAGGGATTCACAGCTGTACCCTCTAACACATGAGTTAGCAAGCCGTTGCATATTAAACAGCCATCCTCTCAATTATTAACAGCCACGTCTTGGGAATGCTACGACGAAATTGAGTTTCCCCTCCCTTTTTTAGATAGGGACATTAAGGGTAAACCCGTCAGTACATATTGTTAGGTTTTTCATATGAACGTATTACTAAGTCTATTAGAGTCTTTAGTTTTAGTGCGAACCTGACTGGATTGTGATCAGTTACCTTAATTTATAGGTGATAACCAATAAATATTACTGAACGGTTTAATAATAATATCCTTAGAGCTGCGTTTAACAGCTTTACTAATTTCACCCATTCACAGCTCTCACATACGCGTATCATACATTTTTGTGAAGTAATTTACGCAGCGCCACTAGACGCATTTATGCGTTCATTATTTATAAATCTACTGTTTTAAACTTGACCAAATGTAAATGGCAACTGTCCTGTTTGACTACCTCTAAATATCTTATTGCCCGTCATTATAATCACAGCACAAACGAATCCGTTATATACACGAACGCACAGACGCGTCGAGGGGCACTTGAACAAGTTTCACGACGCAAATATGCGTAAGTGGCATTTTAACATAATCCTTTAGAACTCATATATATTATGCGGCCGTGGCACTCGAGAATTTCAATTCTTGACTGGCATTGGGTTGAATCAATCGAACATAACGCGAATGGTTATCTACATAGGATGTTTCGCTTCATCGGCCGTGGTCACTAGTTGACCTGTCAGTCAGTGAGCATGTGATCACAGCCAGTGCAACTTCAACCTAAACAATATACATAACCACGTAAATTCCCAGTACCAAACATTATTTTAGTTTTAAGTAACATTACCACATGATGATGGTTTAGGCTGCGGTTTGTTACGGTAAGTGTTTTGGAGTAATTAGGGCCGATTTTTCAATCGTCGGATAACTTTTATCAGAGAAATAAATATGGCAGTTTGACATATTTTCTATAGAAAAGCCGTCAAAATGTCAAATATATTCACCAGATAAAAGTTATCAGGAAATTGAAAAATCGGACTTTAGGCGGATACTAATGTGCTTAACTTTTGATAGATGGGTTAAAATATAGAATAATAAGTGATAGTCACACAATGAAACGAGGCTACGTTATAAAAGATTTGTAATTAAATCACTGAATCGATTTAAAAAAATATTTCTTTTATATTATTAAATACTTACTTTATCCTAACATAAGCTATATACAGGTGTCCCAGAACATGTGAATCAAATTGTAACGGGAGATTCCTTAGGTAAGGACCTTTGAAGTGAGCTAAATAAAAAAAATAAAAATTAATGACCTTAGTGTAAAAATAAAGAAAACTATTTTTTTAAAATGGTACGGTATTTTCAGCCTTTCAACTACAGGTGCTTCGTTTATGGCTAATTTTCATTTCTTTTAGTATTTTTATTTGTGAAGAAACGATACGTCAAACTACAAACGATGTTTTTTAAAAAGCTGGCGTAGTTTTGAAATCGCTGCATTATTTTGGTGTATTTTTGTTGCACCAAGGAAAATCTTGTTTGTTTGTTTTTAATTTTTACAAAAAAGGTGACATTTTTTTTTTTTTTTTAGCCTTTGTAACTTCTTTACCTAAGGAATCTCCCATTACAATTTGATTCACATATTCTAGGACACCCTGTATATATCTCGCTATGACTGCCAAGAGCAGAGCAGCTGTCATAAACTTTGCACAGTATACGGAAGAACCTTGACATCAGAAATTTTCAAGTAACTTCACGTTTGAATAGGCCTCAGCGCACTTAATGAAGGAGTAAAACTCCCATTTTAAACTTTGCTCTAGTTTACGAGAAAATGATTATCAAAGTTTAAAAATATTTTGCCGAACCAATTGAGAAAAAAAAATCTTTGTTACTATTGCATTTAACACGTTTTGACTAATTTAATTAACAACGCTTTAGAAAAGGCACCCCTTGTGCTTTGTCGCTTAATAATCAATATTTGCCTCGTAATATTTTTTTCTGTTTTTGGTCTTAATTTTTTTCTTTAAAGGTATAGCATATTTGTTCCCAAACTTTGTTTTATTAAAAACATTTACATGTTCACTATATACATAAAAAAACTCAAGCACTAAATTTGTGGAACTTCAGAAAAAGAAACAAAATACTCTTTTACAACTTTATTCTGCAATAGGGTTGTCACAAACCGAATCGATAATTATAAGTAGGTACTTATAATTTTAAATGTCATAACTGATTTACAAAATTGAAGAAGACGAATGTGACATAAATTGTCACGACATTAAGCATCATCTCACCACTCATCAAAATTTTCATCCCGCTTAAGAATTGTTATGTCACTCATTTTATCAGTTTCGCCCTCAGTACCTTGTTCTGAATAACTCGAAGATGTCGGACTATTTTCTTCGTCTTCAAGAGGAACCAACTTCGATCGAACTGACTGAATTGCAATATTGACAGGCGTTATAGTAAGTGCCAAACCTGACTCAAATTTTAAGTCTTTATATCTCTGAAGTGCCACTAATTGTGTGCTTCATTTTTTTATGTGTAGGTATAGTGAACATGTAAATGTTTCTAATAAAACAAAGTTTAGGAACAAATATGCTATATCTTTAAAGAAAAAAATTAAGACAAAAAAATAGAAAATAGAATATTACGGGCCAAATATTGACTATTAAGTATTGCAACAAAGCACACCGGTGCCTTTATTAAAGCGTTTTTTTAATAAATTAGTCAAAAAAGTGTTAATTTATGCAAAAAATAGAAATTTTTTTTTCAAGTTTATCCGCTATATGTAATGAACCTTTGGTAATCATTTTCTCGTAAAGTAGAGCGAAGTTTAAAACGGAAGTTTTACTCCTACATTAAGTACGCTAAGGCCTATTCAAAAGAGAAGTTACATGAAAATTTCTGATGTCAAGGTTCTTCCGTAAACTGTGCGTTGGAGAAACCTTGGTGCCCAGCTAGTGCTATATCTGTTCACATAATACAAGCTTGTTAGTAGGTTCATATTTTGGGAACAAATATTGCGCGCGAAGATTCGGCCGAGAGAATGGGTAGGAGTAAAGAATGCTGTACTAAGCGACAGTAAGTAATTTTTAGCAGCAGTTTTTTAGCACTTTTATTTCACTGTTCAAATATTGTTCTACAACTGGTCCCGGAAGGTGCTCTCGGGCACTAGAAGGTACAGCGGCTCCCCTAATATAACCTTGATAGTTAGTGTAGGGGAACGCTATATCATAAACTGGACTAGTCGTAGAAAGAGGGGATGTTCAAATATTGTTATTAATTAATTAATTCCTACGTGACAGGCTGAGGCTAGTGGAGGAAGCTTTATTAATTCCGACAACGATAACAGGTTCTTCATGTACCTTCTGATTATGAACTTGCATTAATTGTAAGAACTTGTAGTATAATTGAATGAATATTACTATAAGTTATTATTATTATTATTAGTTTATATTTAAATCTATAAGTTTTTTAAGACGATAGATAAATATATATATCGCTAAATCCTCACTGACATAGCGAAGCGAAGCTATAATGAAAATCTTATTGAATCTGCTTCTGTGGGGATACAATTATAATATTATAGGGATGACACGCGTCTCAAACTGCGATTGGTACTGCGTTTAACGCACAATACTATAAAGAAAAAGATATTATTAAATATACTGGCTAAAGCGTCTTTTTGTTTCTCATTACAAATAAGTAAAAACTCAATTTAATAAAATATTTTATTCTTCTTTTTTCCTTATGACGGCAGTATAGTAGCAATTGGTATATATATACATATAATAAAATTATATCAGGTAGGTGTCTGAACATAGAATATTTTTTAAGGAAAATAATGAGAGAGGTCTTTGTAAAAGTAGTATAATTAAAAACAATTATTCAAGAATTTTTGTCTTTCTGTACCTATGTTTGTACGCGTATCATGAAACAGCTACTGCACAAAATTGAAAACGGTCTTTCCAGTTGTACTGCTGGAGATCTAACTTAAATTTTGGTGTATGTTTCATCTTCATGTGCCGCCTTGGATTCCAGTACCTATTATATGCGTCGATCATCATACATGCAAAGAAAGGAAAATATATATACGATACGATAGTGTACTTTTATATTCCACGCGTACGTAGTCGCAGGCAATATAGTATGTACTTAATAAAATTGTAAGCTGCAATCGCAATGTGCTCAACGTACCCTATTACGCATAAAGAACTCGAGCGCTTAATAATATAATAATCTCCGAAAACCTATAGAGTAATATCCTCGATGGCATCAGGAATAAAAGGAATTACTAGTGAATTTAGAACGTAAGGTCTAACCGTAAAATTTAAGAGAATCTTTAACGTTTCCCATTTCATGTTACATTAAAAGAAACTTTTATCGCCGCAATTCTGAGTCTTTTAAGCAAAATGCTTTTGCAGAATGAAACATTAGCCAGACCGTTTGACTGGTTTTAGTAGGGTTGCGATTTAGGTATACCGATAGGACAAATAAATTAAAAAGTATAGTACATAAAAAAATGGCCGGCACTATACAGTACAGTCGGATATCGTCTCGAATTCTGGTTTAATAATATTATATTTTATTTATTTATTTATCTTTACTAATGTTGTACATTCTAAAGTAGAAAAGATTATTGTTTTTTATAAAACATATGTGTTTTTATAGCCTTTTGAGGAACATCGTAGGCTACCTAAAATATAGCCCTTAGGAGTACAGCGAGTGAAACCGGGAGCACAGATTTTGTATTATAATTTTAATAAAATATTCGAATGATCGCAAAGAAGATTAACATCACGATCGCCCATGACAATAATACGTTTTGACACAAATAGTGTAAAAATCATAACAAAATATTCAATACAATTTTTATTCATTATCTTAGTGAATTGTAACTAGTTTAAGAAATATAGTATAGTACCAGACCTGAAATTATAGTACAAGTATGTACTATGCCTAGTATTAAATTCAACCCTTAAGAGCGCGCCGAGCGAAATGTGCCAAAACAGGCGGTCACAGTTAAGTTGATAAAATCAACACTTTTTGTTTAATACAAATATAAAATATACATTTACTATAACAATGAATGTGTTTACAATTACTCCGTGTAAAAATTAAAATAATTAATATTTTCGCCTATAAAATCACGTAAATTTGCAAAAACGTAAGCTCGTATTACGTGATTTTTAGATTATAACAGTAGAAATCTATCCTATTTTACAGCTTAAATGAAACATAAATAGTTATATTACAATTTGTCCGTCCCAAATATTTAAGTTATTGGTTGACAATAAAGATACATATTTAATAAAAAAGCACTTCAAATCCTTCATACAATTTTACTATGGTGACCGTGCGCTGATTTGAATTTCGAGCTCTGTCATTCAGTCCAACCGCGTCTTACGCTCGGCGCAGTCTTAACTTATCAACAAATAATGTATTATGTTACGAATGTCTCAAACCAAGTATTTTCAGACCTGAGTTCAGTTCAAACGGGCCATACTTAATTTAATGTGGTCCCATTTGTGTTCATAGAAAATTTATGTAACTTTCATGCTTGGCCATAAAATAATTTATTTGAATGACGGTACTTATGACAGATTTGGTATACGACTTGTTATTTCTTACTGTTTAATATAATATCAGCGGGGTCTATAATTTAAGGAAGCACCTTTTATGGAATATTAGTTGAGGGTGAGTTGCCAAGTTTCATGCACCACGTGGTTTTAAAGAAGTAATAACTATGTCGCGGCGATTTTAACACTAATTACACCCAGGCTTAACTTTTTATGCATCTCACACATTTTAAATTTTGTCAGGTGTGGAGATCAAACCATTACATCGCAGACTAGTTTTAATACTCACCGTACATAATTGGGGTTTCGTACTCATTACCAGAAGACATTTTTGCGAAGCCTATTTCTACAACGCCAAATCATCCAAGAGCTATGGAGTGAGTGCCATATGATGATGATTTGGCGCTCGAAGAAATGTATTATCGGTGATATGGGAGTTTGTACATGTGGCTATTCGGTGAAATGGCCCATCGATCAAATAACCCATCGGTTAAATAGCTCTTCGATGAATTGGTGTTGTAGAAATGGATTTCGCAGAAATGTATTTCGGTAATGAGTACGAAACGTACATAATTGAGGTAATTACGCAGCAGGGATGTTGCGGATGCAGATTTTTGACATCCGTAACAAAGTAAATATCTGTAGTAACAGGAGTGTAGAATTTTGAATTTTTTAAATGCGTATTATGTGAAATATACCTAACTTATATTTATTTTTATTTTTCTGGTTGCTACTACAACTTAGCCTGTTACCTGATTCCGGCTTGACGTCGACTTCTGCGACATCCTGTATAAAGGTTTGCTGCAAAGAAACTTTAATTATGCTCCAGCAGCGGCAGTAAACTTTTGATGCGTGTTATTGTCCTTTATTCAACAAATTGAAGCCCGATTGTCTTCAAGTTGTTAAGATTAGTTTTTGCTGGAGTCGTAAAAGTTAACAACGATGAGTTTTTATGAGTTCAGCGGTTAGTGATTCAACTGGATTGCATTCTGCTGCTATTATAATTACGTTAGGTTAGTAACTAAGTGAAGTTAAGCTCTTGTGTCTGTTGTTTGAATGTTTGTAAAGTCCTTCGCGACACAGAATTTATTTCACGTGCGGTAAAATCCTATCTATCTTAACTTTTATTATAAATGCGAATGTGAGTCTGTTTGTTTGTTATGCTTTTACACCTTAACTACTCGACCGATCATCATAAAATATGGCATACACTTTGTCAGGGGTATATCTAGTAAATCTTCATTAACGCGAGCAAGCCGCGCAAAATCTAGTACCTAATATTATAAATGCAAAAGAGTTACTTGCTCTGTTTGTTTGTTTGTTACCTCTTTGTGACTAAACAGCTAGACGGATTTTAACCCATTCGCTGACAAGTTCAGTGTTTCGTCCCATATGTCCGTTTCGTCCCATTGGGACGAAATACAGAATTTATAAAAGATTTTTATTTTCATTCAGTGTATCGTCCCATTGACTAGATTTCGTCATTTTGAAACAAAAATATGTATGAAGTAATATCGGCAAAAAAAGTGCCTGACATATTATTTTTTTTATTAAATTGTATCGGTATGATGGATTTTTGCATTTAAAGAGTTGATATATGACTAGGTTATTAATGTTGTTTGCAGCGATTTACACTGTACATTGTTTAATGTCGAGATAAATTATTATTTATATGAATGATGCCCGAGTAGACCGACGCTGGCGCTCAGCTCCTCTCTCACCTCTCTCCCCTAGAGCGAGCGCGCGCACTATGGGCGCCTTTTATTCTCTAAGCTGTATGAGTGCGAAGGAGATAGCGGCTAGGGAATAATTTTTTGACTACAACGCACTTTGTACTGCCGCTTCGTAATTTCGTTTTACTGAATCCTTGATTAATTTATTTCACAAAGTTTGTGTTGTCGACTGTAAAAACGTAAATAAAAGGTTTTCATAAAAATTAATACAATGGGACGAAACATTGAATAAAAAAAAATATTATTGAAATTCTATGATTCGTCCCATTGGGACGAAACACTCGTGGACCGTAACTCTCAACGAGCCCATTCGCTACCCCGTGATAGACGCAATAAAAAATCTATGATACATATCATATGTGATTCATCGAATAGGGAACCTGTTAATGATGTTTGGTATTGAAAAATTTTATCCTGGGAAAGGACCATAGGCGAAGGCTACTTTTTATCCCGGTATGGGTTTCCAATTCGATTTACGTGGGCAAAGCCGCTGATAAAGTCTTGTATAATATCAATATACTATTAGCGTTTAATTGCGACTTTGTTGGTATTTATTTTGTAAATAGGATCGTGGTTGAGGTAACAGCTAGTGTTTTAATGAAACGTATGTCCTGCGGTAAAGGTTACTTCATACAACATTTCACCAAATTCAGTGCAGTAGTTTAGACGCAAAAACGTTAGAGAGAGTAAGCAGAGTAAGCAGAGTTAGTTTTTCATTTACTATTATTATCCTAATCCTAACTTCCTAACTAACGTTAACAATGCGAATGTGAGTTTGTTTGTTTCGTTTTCACGCATTAACTACTCGACTGATCATCATGAAATTTCGTATACACGTTATAAGGAGAACAGAAAAGGGCATAAGGTACCTTTCATCCAGAAAATAGTACTGTTATTAGCTTAATCTAACCTAGCCTTCATTTAGACGAACGAAGCCGTGGGAAAAACTAGTATTTCATGAATAGCAGAGAGTGGTATATTTCACTAACTATGTGTCTTATATAAGTTTTAACTGCCTCCGTGGTGCAGCGGTAGTAAATGTGACTGCTGTGCATGAGGTCTCGGGTTCGAATCCCGGGTCGGGCCAACAACGAGTTACTGAGTTTTTCTGCTAAGAAATTTCAAAAGTAGCTCGGAGTTAGGAAGTTTGCGCAGTTAGACATCCCCGTGCCTCGGAAAGCACGTAAAGCCGTTGGTCCTGCGCCTGATCTCTCTCCGGTCGTGTCCGATTACCGTCTCATCGGATAATGAGAGTTAGGGAACAGAGAGTGCACTTGTATTTGTCGCACACGCTTGTGCATTATAATATTTCCTGCGCGGATTGCCAGTCTCCGTTAAGATTGGCCGCCGTGACCGAAATTCGGTCTGGAAGACATTATTATTATTATAAGTCTTATGTACTATTAGCCATACCTGGGGTACAGCATTTTTCTGGATGAAAGGTATCCTATATCTTTTTCTGTAAACCTAACAAAGTGTATGCGAAATTTAATTATGGTCGGTACAGTACCTAAGGTATGAAGACGTAAAAAGAAACTCAAATTGCATAATATTGTCTTACGTTTACTGGAATGTTGTACATTGAAATGAAAACTACTTTATACGGCTTTTGTCGCGATTAACATTGAGACAACTACCATCTTAGTCTCCCCGTGATCATGGCTGCTGTAAAGCAACCGAAACGTCGGTGAAAAGTATAAAAGCTTAATCATAAATAGTTTTAATTAATTTATATAGCTTAAATTGTAGTACAGTTCAATAATAGTAGTGTTATACATAGTTCAAAATTATGTAATAAACGTGTTCTAAAATAAACATCGCGACAAAATCCGTATATGGTAGTTTTTATTTCAATCTCAAATTTGCATTTATAATATTAGTTAGGATGTAATAGCCTCGCCTGCCTCGGTCGCGCAGCGGTAGAGAAAGTGATTACTGACCATGAGGTCTCGGGTTAGATTCCCGGTTCAGGCAAAATGCTGTTGAGTTGTTTGTAGCAGCATGGATCTAGAACTGTGCCTTATAAACGGGTATAAGTTCGCCTCCTATTATGCAAGACCTCAAATATATGGCAAAATGTGAGTGTCCATAAATATTTGTGTCTATAAATATTGTTTAATTTAAGATTATTACAAATACATTTTGTTTTTGTTAACAGTTTATTGTAAAACGAAACCTTTCTTAATGTTGTTAGCTTATAAGTTGACCATAGCGCGCGATAGATGGCGTTGTCCCATTGCATTGGGCTGAATTGCGCTATGATTTCGATACACGGTCAGGTATAAATACCGCGGCATGATAGTATTTTGAGTAAATATATGCTTTGTGAGACACAGTGATCCAAGTGTATTATTTCACTCGTCCTCGGACTTTTGAATATTCGTTTATTGGGTGTATATCTCTGTCCATCCGTCCTTTAAAGTTGAAGGCGTGAGATTACTTCATATTTTTTCTGTACAACCAAAGCATCACTACTATAGAATACTAGCATTTTCCCGCAGCTTAGCTCGCGTAAATGTACGTTAGGTTGACACCCTAATAACCTAGCGCAGTGGTCGGCAACCTTGTCGTCCAAAAGAGCCGAAAATAGACAGTTCACAAGTGAAATCTAGTCAAAGAGCCATTTTCTTAAGACTGCGCCGAGTGAAATGTGCCAAAACAGGCGGACACAGTTAAGTGAAGAAAATCAACACTTTTTATTTAAGACAAATATAAAATATAAATTTACCATAACAATGAATGTGTTGACAATTACTGCGTGTAAAAAACTTAAAATAATTAATATTTTCGTCTACAAAATAACGTAAACTTGCACGAAAAATACAAAAACGTAAGCTCGTGTTACGTGATTTTTAGATTATAACAGTAGAAATCTATCCTATTTTACAGCTGAAACGAAACATAAATAGTTATATTACAATTTGTCCGTCCCAAATATTTAAGCTATTGGTTGACAATAAAGATATATATTTATCAAAAAAACACTTCAAATCATCCATACAATTTTACTATAGCGACCGCGCGCCGATTTGACTATGCGCCGCACGAGCTCTGTCATTATCTCTCTTACGCTCGGTGCAGTCTTAAGCTTTGCTGTAGCAGGGAACACTATTACGGAAAAATTAGGATTAAAAGTACATTCTCGAGCTTGCCTTTGTCAAATAAGTCTTAGATTAACTAACAGTAAATTAAATAAAATTTTGTATCATAGTTATAAGGCAAGATAATCTATACTAATATTATACAGCTGAAGAGTTTGTTTGTTTGGTTGAACGCGCTAATCTCAAGAACGACTGGTTCTAATTGAAATATTATTTTAGTATTGGATAGCCTATTTATCGAGGTAGACTATACAACATCACGCTACGACCCATGGGGGCGGCGCAGTAACCATAAACGCGAGTGATACCGCGGGCACATATAGTAAGTAATATTCCGTGCCTGCACTAAACATTTCGTGGAAGAGCCGAAGCTGAGGTGTCAGATGAGGAGTCGCATGCGGCTCGCGAGCCGCGGGTTGCCGACCACTGACCTAGCGGTATTAAAAAAACTTTACGAACTATTCTCATAACTACAAAATATACATAAAAAAAATTCATAAAAGTCCGTGGAGCCGTTTCGTGTGCGATGATAAACACCGTGACACGAGATTTTTATATAAATATAGACGAGTATATAACTATAGAAGTATAGTCGATCATAATAAAATTACGAAGAATCAAATCACAATTTTGCTGATTCCAAAATGTATTTATGTTAATTTAATTAGTGCCACGAGATTTAGTGCCAAAATCCGAGCAGCTTAACTACGTTACGTTAAAGTAGGAGCACGTGCACTTAAGTGAAACGTTGGCCAAGTTGGTCTGAAGCTCTTGTTACCGAACGTTAAAACATGCAGAGTGCCAATTATGCCATTGGCGCAAATTTACGAATAATCGTACTCCCTGCCACTACGATACGGGAACTGACTAGCTGACCTTTATATACGTCGTGTATAGATGCATGTGTAGATTTAGATGCATGTATGTACGTGTAGATGCATAGCCGAATGGATAAGGTTATGGGTGATCGAGAGTTTGAAGGTTCAAGCCCAGCTCTCAGCGGTACCGACGTGAACTCATTCGTATCACAAAAATTAAGTTTAGTTAGATGAATTAATAAGAGTACTCGTAATGTTCCACCAAAGAGCAGCGATAGGTCAGTGGGGAGACCAATAGACTGCAATGCAGAGGGTCTCGGGTTCGAACCCACGTCGCGCACCTCTGACTTTCGGAAGTTATATGACTTTTCGAAATTATGTGCGTATTGATTGACAATTATCGCCTGCTCCGTGCCTCGGAGAGCACGTTAAGCCGTCGGTCCCGGCTGCCACGAATATCTATGGCAGTCGTTATTGGGAAAGTCTAATATCCTGACACTGGTCTAGCCTTAGGGTATCGTTAGCCTTCGGGTTTCGGAGGTCAGGTGGCAGCCGCTCCGAGTAAAAACTGATATCCAGTCAAATTCGGTTAGACTATAAAAGCCGACCCCGAGTGACTTGGGAATAATAAAGGCTAAGGGAAAGGACTCGTAATGTTCAACCTAAAATAACCTAAAGAAATATCTAATAATTTGTTTTTGGCTAGTTTTTGTATAAATTTTGGGCATGCCAGCCAGCCATTATTAATTAATATTATTTATTGTCGTTTCATTTGATAAATAGAAGTTCCAAAAGCTCACATACTCACTACCTCAGTTATATCTTGCCTTTCATCAAAATTATATTGGGACTTAATTCAAAAATATCTCTTTCTTGTAAGAGGAACGTTACATTATGGCTTTTATATACTTCTCTTTTCGTCTACCACTGTATAATGTTATAATATGTGTTTTATAATGTAGTTATAATAATATTTTTGCCATTTTATAAAGCAATAATGTGTAAGTAAGATTATAACACAGACTATGAAATGCGCATTAAATTGAACTGTGGATATAGTGGTGCCATCGGACAATGGCGTTTTATATAAACTCATAAGTTTACGATTTACTAAATAATTCGATTTAATGTTTTGAATAGTGTTCTTAGTGTACTACGATTATTGTAAACTGTGGCGATTATTCAAAATATATTGCAGAGGAGTTGTCGTATCACAATAATGGCCACCCCTATTTAAAATGCTGTTGCAGAATGGAATAAGATTAACATGTCCGCTATTTCCCATAAAGAATATAAATCTTATAAGCACATAGTCGACCTCCTTAAATTAATATTGCGTGTTTTCTACCTGATCCAACTCATTTTAGATTATAATTCTCCAAGGGGCTCCTCGTTTAACCCGCTTCTCCATCTAAGCCTTCCAAACATCCCCAAGGATGATACCCGTCAAACCCAACAAGAGAAACACGAAGATAACAGAAAATAAGTAACTGGAAAATTGTTCGCTTTACTCAAGAGTGTTCTGAATAAATTTTTATTCAATTATTGGAGACTAGATTTTGCCCGCGGCTTCTCTCGCGTAAATGTAGGTACGGTTAGGTTACGTTATGTAAGTAACAGTAACAACACGACGCGCTAGAGCGGGGCTTGTGGACATTTCGTTCGCAAGCCCCGCTCTAGCGCGTCGTGTTGTCGGCTGGCGCGTGGAAGAGGAGGTGGAGACCTTGTCGGACCACCGGTACATTCGGTTCGACGTCTCCACCCAGGTCTCGAGTGCGCCGGCCCCTGTGGGCCCCGGTTGGGAAGGTCCGCGCTGGGCTCTAAGTAAGCTCAACAGGGAGGCTCTCCTGGAGGCCTCTATCGTGCAGGCTTGGGCTTCAGTGCCCGACAGGCCTGCCGACATAGAAGTAGAGGCTGATTGGTTTCGGGAGGGCTTGTCGCAGTGCTGTGACGCGGCGATGCCCAGGGTGAAGTCTCGCCCTGCAAAGCGTCAGGTGTACTGGTGGTCGGCCGAGCTCGCGCAACTTAGGGGCGCGTGCGTGGCTGCCCGGCGCCGGTATGCCAGACATCGACGTAGGCGTCGCCGCGACCAGTACGCGGCCACCAGGGAGGAGGAGCTGTACGAGGCGTACAGGGCGGCCAAGAAGACGTTGCAGCTGGGTATCCTGCGGGCAAAAACATCCGCCCGCGAGGAGCTGCTGGCGACTCTGGATGTGAACCCATGGGGGCGTCCCTACCTCATGGTAAGGGGCAAACTACGCTCCTGGGCTCCCCCGCTGACCCAGAGTCTCCGGCCCCAATTGCTGGAGGACGTGGTGGTCGCTCTGTTCCCCGAAAGGGGAGAGCACGAGCCTCCGCCTATGGCTGCGCCTCCTCTGGTGCCAGAAGCGGACCCGACGACGGACGACGATGTGCCCGAGGTAACCCGGGTGGAAATGAGGGTAGCGATGCAGAGGCTGCAAGCCAAGCGCACCGCCCCGGGCCCAGACGGCATTCCTGGCCGTGCATGGGTCCTAGCCCTCAAGGCCCTCGAGCCCCGACTAAGGAGCCTGTTCAGCGCGTGTCTGGAGCGGGGCCAATTCCCGGACAGGTGGAAGACCGGGAGAATGGTTCTGCTCCGTAAAGAGGGGCGCCCGGCGGACAGTCCGTCCGCCTACCGGCCCATTGTGTTGCTCGACGAGGTCGGAAAGCTGCTCGAAAGAGTGGTGGCTGACCGCCTTGTCGGGCATCTGGTCGGTGTGGGACCGGATCTGGCGGACAACCAGTTCGGTTTCCGTCGTGGGCGTTCCACGGTCGATGCGATCGCACGTGTAAAGGCTCTGGCGGAGGAAGCGGTTTCACGGGGTGAGGTGGTGCTGGCGGTGTCTCTCGACATCGCCAACGCGTTCAACACCTTGCCCTGGAATTGCATAAGGGAGGCACTACTTTACCATCAGGTGCCGACCTACCTCCGTCGAATTGTCGGGGCGTACCTGACAGCGAGGGCCGTTGTATACCCGGGTTCGAGCGGGTGGTCTCGGCGGGAGATGTCGTGCGGTGTTCCACAGGGTTCGGTTCTCGGCCCGCTCCTGTGGAACATCGGATACGACTGGGTGCTGCGCGGTGTGCTCCTTCCCGGCGTTAGCGTAGTTTGCTACGCCGACGACACGCTCGTCCTCGCTCGGGGAGCGACGCACCGGCAGGCGGCTGTCTTGGCGACGGCAGGGGTCGCGCATGTCGTGGGTAGGATCCGGCGGTTGGGCCTCGAGGTGGCGCTGCACAAATCCGAGGCTCTGTTCTTCTACGGGCCTCGGAACGCGCCGCCGGAGGGGTTCCACATCGTGGTGAGAGGCGTCCGCATCGGCGTCGAGAAATCGATGAGGTATCTGGGCCTCGTCCTCGACGGCCGATGGGCCTTCGGAGAACACTTCCGAAGGTTGGTCCCCAAATTGATGGGCGCGGCCGCAGGGTTGTCGCGGCTGCTACCCAATCTGGGGGGACCAAACGCCTCATGCAGGAGGCTCTTCATGGGGGTCGTGCGGGCGATGGCCCTATATGGGAGCCCCATCTGGGGGCATAACCTGACGGCCCGTAACGCCGCCCTGCTGCGGAGGCCGCAGAGGGTGATGGCCGTCAGGGTCGCGAAAGGGTACCGCACGATCTCCTATGAGGCGGCAAGCCTCCTGGCCGGATCACCGCCCTGGGACCTGGAGGCCAGACTTCTCGTGTCGCTTTACCAGTGGCGTGGGGAGGCTCTGGAGCGGGGCTTTCGGCCGTTGCCGAGAGAGGTGGAGGCGCGGCGGTCGGAGCTCCGCGACGTCCTAAGGGCGGACTGGGGTGAACGGCTTGCGCGACCGAGCGCAGGGCACGCCGCAATAGCGGCGGTAAGTCCAATCCTGGAGGAGTGGCTGGAGCGGCGCCATGGCGCCCTGACCTTCCGGCTGACGCAGGTCCTCACCGGGCATGGATGCTTCGGGAGGTACTTGTGTCGTATAGGCCGGGAGGAGACGTCTTGTTGTCACCACTGCGGTGACGGTCCCGAGGATACGGTGCTGCACACTCTCGTGGAGTGCCCAGCTTGGGAGGAGCAGCGCCGGTCGTTAACCGGGGCACTGGGTGTCCAGGTCCTCTCGCTGCCGGAAATGGTTCTGTCCATGGTCCGGAGCGAGGGTGCATGGGAGGCCGCCGTCGCCTTCTGCGAGGCAGTGATGTCCGCGAAGGAGGCGGCGGAACGGGAGAGGGAGCTGGTCTCTCCCCACCCAAACCGCAGGAGACGTCCAGGGCGCCGCCGTAGGGCGCGCACAGACCTCCAGCCACCCTAGGGGGCGGCCTGCGGGCGGTGGACTTGGGCAGTCTGCCGCCCGAGCAGCACAGGCCCGAGGGAGGGGCGTAAGCACCCCGCGCGCCCCCCTCAGTGGAGGGGAGGGCTGTACCATCTAGTCCTCCCCCAAACAGCTGGGGCTCGCCTCGCTACGTGGCGGACCAATACCTGTCGGTGTCACGGTGAATACTAGCGTGAATCCCGTGGCACCGACACCGGTACGTGGGGAACGTCGTCAGGGGTTTAGTGGGTATGGGGCCGGCCTCACTGGCTCGAGTCCCACACACCCGCGCCCTCTGCCCGGGCGCGGACGGTGCGTAAACGCATTCCCCTGACGTAAAAAAAAAAAAAAAAAAAAAAAAAAAAAAAAAAAAAATGTAAGTAACAGTACTTTTTGCTGGATGAAATAAACCCAATGCCTTTTCTGTTCCCCTAAAAACGTGTATGCGAAATCTCATGATGATCGGTCGAGTAGTTAGGGCGTGAAAGTGTAATAAACAAAAAATCTAGCAAACAAAAACACACACACAAAATAATATTAGTAAGGATGGCAAGGTAACCTTATACTTGTGATATATGCCAACCATTTATAACTAGAGTGGTTCCTAATTATTTGGTGACGCTGGTTATAAAACCAGCGTAAGGATAGGAACACTTATTGATTTTCACCCAGTGAGTAACACACCCACATATCCACCTCATTCCTTACGTATTACGTCATGTTCAAATATTTTTGCATTTTTCCTAGTGTCAGCGATGCGCTAGTAATACCCCTGCGGCCTTGCCAGCATCTCTTATAACGTGGATGCAGCGCATTACACTGTACAACGTTATCTCTTTCTCAACCATGAAAAAGGGCAATGCTTTAATAATGGTAAGGCTCCTTATATTATAAAGGAGCTTAGGCAGTTTTGCTATCTTTATGATAAGAATAACAAAATATTGATCTGCTTCAAATTTGCGACTGCATTTTCCATCGCTCTTGTAATGAAAACAGACTGCTGTGATAGACAAACAGTTTTCCCGAGTTTGCGTAGTCTTCGTCTCGTTGTTTCGACATTTGTAAAGAACGGCACAGTAATTAAATGTCCTACAAGTAGCCGTTAAAAAAAAATAACTCTTTCAACATTTCAGTGTCCCACTCTGTAGCTGCCGGAGATGCAAATACTGTCAATAAGCCGTTTCCTTTAATTAATTCCATTTGATCTGGCTGCTGTGGTCCGGCAACTTGCAAGCGATATTCAGCTAATTGTATTGTCACAATTTATGTTGGACTTGTGGACAATTAATAATATAATTTCGTGCATAATTCGAAGTTTGGAGTATTGCTGTTATAGGATCGGATTGAGTTGTATTGTATTAGAATGATTTTAATGTTTCTATGCAGAATAACAGAAGAAGATTGGTTCTCAATCTTCATAATAACAACTGTTTTAAATAGAGTTACGATGTGGTCTAGTAAATGTCAAATGTGAAGTGAAATGCACTTTATGTTCACATTTGAAGTTCGTTTTAATGTAGGAGAATACCATTACTGATATTTATGACACTAAGACTAGATCGGAATGTAATTGTTTGGAATTGTTCTTATAACGAGAATTAGCCCTCTGGTTATTATTTTTGCCTGTAAACGCACGCTGCCTAATGATAAGCAGTGCAGCGCTAATATTAGTAGTAAAGGTCAAAGTCCCTATTCCTGCTATCGCAAAAGTGTCATAGCAATCTATGCCTTGAAGACTCTTTTAGGAAATTCTTAGTAGCAGCGCTGACTCTTGACGTTTTGACATATGCCCGATAGACGGTAATAGTTGTGACGATAATCGCCTAGACGCCCGGCGAACGCGGGCGCACGTCACTAGCCACCTCTCGCGACCGGTGGTGCGACACTATATAAGGACGGACGGCGTCAGTCGCAGTCTCCTGGCGGCCCGGCTTCACACTCCCAGCTAAGTGTCCTGATGTACAAGGACCACGAAGCAAGTCTTTAGCGAACCACGCCCTGACTATATTTGTATAAGTAAAGATTAAGTCTTTTATTTGTATCTTAATACATTAAAAGTGTATTTGTTATACCTTCTCTCATTGTACTTCCTAAATATATCTACATTTCTCCTAAAGTAAACCCTAAAGGTTACAATGGCGCCCAACGTGCCTTCATGTAAGGTACCTAAAACATATTAATAGGTACACCTGAGTAATCGTAAGCCGATGGATATACATATGTATCTTGAATCTAAAAAATATGTAGGTATATATACATTACTTTAAATTTAATTTATCTTTAATTTATTCAATTTTTACTACTAACTTATATACAGAATGTCCAGTAATTAATGGATAACCTTGAAATGTCTTATAGTAAATAGAAAATAAAAATTAATAGTGCAATAGGTAGTCATACTTTTGACTATCTATTAGCAATAATAAAACAACAAAAAACCGATGAAAGGAAGAAAGTTAAATAAGGTTATTAAAAAATTGTAACTCAGGTAGTAGTTAGGATAGATTTTTCATATTTTTTTTTGAACGGCCATTTTTTTTACTATAATACATTTCAAGATTATCCATTAATTACCGGACATCCTGTATATGAAAAAGAACGTGTTCTGTATAGAGAAATAGCAAAAAAGGTTAATCGACGCCTCCCGTGAACAGAGAGGTCTTTATTTACGCAGAAAGAATAAGCTTTGCCATTCAACGTGACAATGCTGCCAGTCTTCTGGGCACAGTCGACTATGATGGGGAGGAATTCTATGAAGCCTTTAAGGGCGTTTTGTTTTCATTTTTATTTCTACTTAAATTTTATTTCTTCCTATACACACTTTAATATACTGAAACCAAAAAGTCTGTGTAAAATACAATAACACTAATCTAAGGGCCACGAAACATACACTTCAAGCAAATACGTTGCATTGTACATTTATATTAAACACTGGAAGCTCACTCTAACTAAGTTGAGTTTATTCGCTTGCAGCGTATTTCGTGGCCCTCGTATAAGCATGCATGGACAGACAACACAAAGAAAATAAAATTATATTAGACGCTTCACAGCGGGCGACGTCCGTTCGTCTCGGTCGTTCCTTATGCTACATCATAGTGTCTCAGATGTATTTTAAACTGGAATCTAGTGTAGCATTTCTTTGAAAATATGGATGAGAGAAACGCGTTTGAATGTCGACATGGAACGCGAACATGAGAATGCTTTAAAAGTGCTCTGTCTGTCTTGTACGTGATGAAATGCTTCATTTACGCTCTTATTGGTTTTACTGATAGTCTCGTATCGTCATACAACGTGCGACATTAATGTGGGGTATGTAGTTAGGGTCGTGTAGCGAAGGATGCGATTTCTTTTTAAGAATTTGACGTGGCGGTAGACTAATGGATAATCTTTATCTTTTGACGTTTTAATCCTACTCATTGTACTATGAAACCCACTCATACACAAGCAGCTTAGTTGGAGGAGTTAACAAGAATATCCTAAATAATATTATAAATGCGAATGGGAGTTTATTTGTTTGTTTGTTACGTTTTCACGCCTTAACTACTCGACCGATCATTATGAAATTACCCATACCGTGTATGGGAAATTTCAGGGGTCAGGGGTACAGAAAAGGACATAGGTTACTTTTTATTCAGAAAAAGTACCGTTACTAACCTAATCTATCCTACATTTAAGCGAGCGAAGCCGCAAGCAAAATCTAGTTACTAATAAAACACAGCATTGTATCGCTTAATGCGAAATGCATTAGACTGAGCAATATTTTTGTTTCGTGATAACTCATCTTAGTTTTTGTAACTCTCATTAATATGGGGTTATCATATTGCTATTAACCAGAGACATAGCTAGACTTCGTGCTGCTACCCAAAATGAATAAAAGAAAACCCATTAATATTTCGCCTGACCCGCGAATCGTATTATACGATCGCCAACAAAAATAGGCGCCCAATTATGCCTAGGGAGCAACGAGAAAGCATTAATAAAATCCTTTTATCTAATTCAAAATCACCACTTCCTCATTAGGAATTAAGCTCGATGCCTCGAGACACTTTACAAACATATAATTAACAGTCAAGCATTACAGCCAGACTCAAACAATAATTTGTGACTTATACAAATTACTGCCTGGTGTGGGATTTGAACCCACAATAATAAGCCAACTGCAGAGGCGAGGCGACCGCTTGCTCGTTGCGCCATGTGCAGGTCGTATATCAATTAAATATTTGC
This sequence comes from Catocala fraxini, assembly GCA_930367265.1. Lineage (NCBI taxonomy): Eukaryota > Metazoa > Arthropoda > Insecta > Lepidoptera > Erebidae > Catocala > Catocala fraxini. The sequence goes on along the minus strand of OV884025.1, from coordinate 7,150,994 downwards.
AACTTATTTTTCTACCACGGCCTGACCCACGGCCTTACCACAAAACGGCAAAACATCAGTTTACTGCCCGTTTAAAATTCTCTGTCTCTATTGAACGATATTGTAACAAAAGCAATAACATCAAATTAGACAGGGTCTAATTTTAGCTACTGTTTAGTAGTAACAAGCTAGTCATTGCTGCTCTACATTTTCTACCAGCTCATAATAATCTCAAAACAAATAATATAAATTATATTAAAGGCAGGATTAAAGTTATAACAGAGTTGGGATTCAAGATTAAGGTGTGGTGTCGCGGCGTTAAGTTTAAATTGATTTATATTTGGAACGCGACGATAGCTGTTGCCACTAACTACGAAACAAGATATACGGGCTAGTATTGTGCGCAGGTACATTCCGTATTTAAATATTTTTTTCGAATTATAATGTAGATTTCACCAAAGTATTGTTACTGTTCAAATAATTATCCTTTTTTGTTCTTTAAAAAGATACGACTCCCGCGCTAGAAAAAATTCCTTCGAACAACGGACACAAAGAACAGCCAATAGCTAGACTCAGAACAACCATTTGTGAATCACACAAAGTTTTGTCCCGTGTGGGATTGGAACCCACAACATCAGTGCAGTCAAATTATTTTTCTAAACCAACAGCAGGCGGCATAATTTTTTTTTACCTTTTTGAATGCTTTGACGCTTACATCTCCGCGGGTGACGGAGAGGTAATGTCGGGCTCACCGGGGAAAAGATACCCCGGTAATACCGACTAAACGTACCACGGTGTTCCTCGACATAACCATAGACGGCGAGGTCGAGCGAATCGCTTTCACATGCAATCGCGACCCCGCCGTGGTTTCGGCCTGGCAGGCCACTTCACAAAAATACTTCCTACACCGTCCCCCTGGGGAGGACAAAGACACGACACAGAAGTGTACGTGGGAACACGCACGCCGCCTCTCGGACCTGATGCTGACCGGGTGGCGAGCAGGCCCACGCAGTCCACCACCCCAAGGTCAAACCTCAGGATGGCTGCAGGTCGTCTCGCGCCCTCCGACGCCCGGTTCTGCGGTTGGGGAGAGGCTTTAAGCGCTCCCTCTCCCGCTCCGCCGTCTCCTTGATGGAAATTACTTCCTCACAAAAGGAGGCGATGACTGCTCGCAGGCACCTTCATCTGGCAACTTTACTTTTTGGCATTGTTGTATACAAAACACCGGAATACCTGTATAAAAAGTTAAAGTGGTGTCGTAATATTAATCAGTACAGTACGCGGGCGGCATCACATCTTTTGGTCATAGCGAGTCAAAGAACCACGGATTTCAGGGTAGTTTCAAATACGCCGCAACCCATTGCTGGAATGACCTTCCACCGCCTATGCGAAAACTGTAAACATTGCATACAAACAAAAATCATTGTAATAATAATTTTCCATACCTTTATAATACCTCTCAACTATAAGTGGCGTTCGGATACACATTACATTGTTCCTTTGATTTTTGTTCGTTTTTATTTTTATTTTAAGTGTCATTTTCACATGCAGTGTTTTGTAGTACATCATAAGGTATGATATAATACTACAAAAAAAATTTATAGGCTTCTATATATATAAATACAGTGGTGGACATATAATTAAAAACACTTGCGCCGTATTTCGCATTATACAAGGCACATTGCCGTAAAACTTTTGTTTTTGGAAATAAAACAACAAAATGCATAGAATACGTTTAACAACTTATAATTCATTAAAAAAATATATATCCGAGTTTACAACTACCATTTAGATATTTAGTTACGTACAAACAACTAAAAGACATTTGCAGTACCATTCGTCATGGACAAGTAATTAGAAACAACAAAGAAATGAGGTAAAATCAAAGTTGTTAACGTGTTAACGTCATCAATTTCAAATTATTTATGTAAAATTAATGTTTGGTTTACTAAATTTCTTAAAAATTAATATTTAGTAGCATAGCCTTTGTTATTAATGACGGCTCTGCAACGAGGTGGCATTGATTCAAGTAATTTCATACATTTATCGAGTGGAATCGAATTCCATGCTTCAACAAAGGCTTCGTAAAGTTAATTTTGACTGGAATTACGTAATATTGTCTTCTATTTACGCGAATATTATTCATTGAAATTAAATCAACTCACGACGCTGCGATGCCCAGGCGGGGCATTCCATCAAAGTGTGCAGTGCCGTGTCCACAATAACATCGCGGCAGACACCTCAGTGATAACATCCGGGCTTCTCCTGCGGCCTATGCGACACAGGAACTGGCCAAAACAACAGTGGCCAGTCATTACCTGTGTCAGCCGGAAGGTGAGGGAGCCATGCCGCCTTTTCAGCCACTCCTTAAAAACGGAACTTGCCGCCGCGATCATGGCGTACCCGGCACTGGGATGCACAAGTCGATTTCTCCATTCTTCTACCAGGACCTGGCGGAGTTCGGACCGTACCACCTCTAAAGCGGGAAGACCTGGTCCTTCGCCCCGAGCTAGCGCTTCTTGGCGCCAACGGTAGAGCGACGCCAGAAGCGCCGCTTCCAGGTTCCAGGGCATTGATCCCGCGAGGAGACTCGCTGCCTCGAACGAGAATATAATAATTAAAAATAATACAGAACCGTAAGTTGAGACAATTTTATTTTAGTCACCCAACACCACAGACTTTGGTTACAACCCATTACCTCAGTGGTCTATGAGGGGTCGCGACCGCATGCGAAAGTGATTCGCGCGGCCCCGACGATAGTGGTTTTGTCGAGGAACACCGTGGTAGGTTTAGTCACCGACCGAATACCGATTCCGGGAGGTACTTTATCATCTTAAACATCTTCTTTTACCCCGGCGAGTCCGAGATAACCCCTCCGCCCGCCCCCGCGGAGGGGTATGCGTCACGCATTCCCCCACGTAAAAAAAAAAAGAATAAAGTGGTCTATGAGAAAAAAAGTCAGGGAACCTCTGATATAGCAAATTGTAGCTAAGAAAATACTAGTGTGAAGTGATCTGCAGATTTATCCGAAACTTCGGGCCAAAAGAAAATAACTTGTAATTATGTTTCTTCGGACTACTTTATGAGAGGAGTTTAGGACAATCGAGAGTTTGCATATCGAATTCCAGGACACATTTTGGAATAAAAGTGTTTCACGGTACAAACAGTCGGCCCAAAACTTCAGCATTTACGTTTCATGGTAGGCTTACTGATTTTTAGTCGTTGTGATAGCATGATACACGTAATAGGTTGTATATTAACAGAACAGCATTTCTGCACTTGGTTATGTTTTTAGGGGTTCGTAAATCGTGGGTACTGCATACCATTGACTCATCTCTCATGAAACATAATACAAAATATCCAGGTTATACCTACAGTTAGGTAAACAGACGTAAACCTAATAAAACCAGCTGTCTTTATAAGCATGAGTTTATTAGCTTATATTCAACAATCTAGAATAAAGCTCTCAAGGACAACTAATAAAATACGTAACCGACGACGGCTTTATATCTGCAAAGCCTGATTCTGTTTTGTTTTGTTTTCTTATACACCTGAATGTTTTAGAAATTTATTAATGAATTTCTGCTATGAAGGCACGTGGAATGATTGGACAAAATTTACCAAGAAGATAAAAGTTTATGAATGAGGTAGTCCGAAGGTAAATATAGGCTAACTTTTTTGAACATATCGGAGACATTCTCGAGAAATGCTAGCTTGCTTGAAGGATGCAATGCGAGAGAATGAAGCTAGAGCGATTGGCCAAGATCGGAGCAAATCGAAATCTGTAAGTCATTGCCTACTCCTGCTGCGGTAAAAACCGTAAATCTCAAAATTATTACTAAATTGAACTAACGGTAATATAACTTGCCCGTGATCCAACCAAAAGGGGCGCCGATAAAACTTATTGGTCCTACGTACGGGTAATAGACAATGTATTTGTATGTATGTTAGTTTTGAACTCAGTGTGCCTAGAGCGAGTTTGTTTTATGTTATTGCGATCGACACGTTTATGACGTTCGGCACTCCGGTTGGCCCGCTCCAAGCTCTTAACCAATCAGAAAGCCAAACGCGGTAAACGTTTCGATCGCGTTAACGTAAAAACAACTTGCACTAGGGACCCAGATCTGGTAACAAAGAATGCCACTACATGTGGGCCATTGTGCGACCGTAAACATAGCAACCTAATTAGTATGCTGTGTTGTGTATTCAGATAATCTAAATTACCGGGAAGGAGTAAATCTTTAATGAATTAATATTCACGACACACTGATTAAAGTAATCAGTAACCGAGATTTAATGCAATCGTGCATGGTTTTGCCAAAAAGACAAATATTTACGAACGGTTTAAAAATATTATTTCTGCTGAACTTATTTAGTATTTACTCTATATTAAGTATTTGAGTCGTAGCGTCCGTCGTTGCTTACTAATAAGTGCCTTCATTTCTTTTGTACCAGCACCAAATAATTGGCATCCCTTTCCTATCAATTCCATCGCTTTCCTATCATTACCGTCTCGTTCTTGTCATTACCCTTTCTTTCCGTTATATCTCGTACTTAAAATTACTCACAATATATTTAACGATATTAACTGTATTTTACTTGTTGGAAAACGGCATTTTATAGACAAATATATATAAACAGGAGTATGACGTACCTATATCTTTTTTTAAGATTAGGTCTTTGCATATGGAATTATTTTAATTTACGAACATTATACTTATATTATTAGAATATTGCGGCCAGACTTGCGGGCAACACCTAGAGCCGTGAAACTTACAGATTCGTTACATTAGGAATGTTTATCGAAGCACTACGGACAAAACACAGAAGCTACTTACGATAATACACCTGGCTAATCCTTTGGACGTTCCTCTTAAGACATTACAGACGTTGTTTATCGACTCGACCTTAACAAACTTAGGCACGAACCTAAAATAAGAATTTATCTATTGATCTCGACATCACTATTCGTTTGCTCAAGGGTAAAGAACAAATACTTTTACCACGATTGACAGACAAACATAGAAATACAATCACAGTTATTAGTGTTACCAATATTCACAATAGTAGCAGAGATACATATGTATTCACGTTTGGGCATAAACATTCAATACAGTAAATAGTTATATATATTGGTAGGATGCCGTTGGCAGGCAATTCATCTGATTGAATGGATATGTCCGTCTACGCAACATAGATCTGCTTTTATTATTTTGTTGTCTTACTTCACTGACTTATTACGTATATCTACGTGACAATTTTGCTTAAGGAACGTACCGTATATCATCATGATTATAGTATAATATTTAGATATCGCTAAACGTGCTTTGAAAGTCTAATAATGGTTCCTTAAAAAACAATCCCCTACTGTGAATGATTCACGGATAATACGGATATTGAAACGACTCCACTTTAGTCCGTAACAACGTCTCCTAAAAAGCAGTCAACCCGTATAACATTAACATATTCAAATAGTTTGATAACAGTTAGTAAATAGAGCTTTTAAAATAAATTGCGCAAAATTAGTATAAAATAGTTTAATATAAGAAAGAAAAGAACATCATCTCGTTTGAGCTGTTTGTTGTTATAACAACGTGATAGGTATATTCAACCTTATTTTATCAGATCTAAATTCATATCCGATATCAGTGTATAATAATCCTTGCTTGAAAGATAGAATAAGGAATAGTGTGATTAGAGAGAGATGCGGCATGAAAGTTGATATAGTGATAAGAATAGAAAAGGGTATGTTAAGCTGGTTTGGGCATGTAGAAAGAATGGACGAGGAAAGACTAACTAAGAAAGTTTATAAGGCTAGTGTGAATGGAACAGTCGCAAGAGGACGACCTAGGCGAACGTTTCTTGATCAGATCGGAGGCGTTCTGGACAAAGGCCAGGTTAAGAGCACCTTGAACCGACGGGCGTGTATGAGGAATGTGATGAAAGTGAATGAAGCCAGAGAAGTGTGTCAGGATCGTAGCAAATGGAAATTCGTAGTCTCTGCCTACCCCTCTGGGAAACAGGCGTGAAACTATGTATGTATGTATGTATAATCCTTGCTACTAGAAAGACGTGAGTTTATAGTCAAGAAGCTTTTAACATAACGTTTAAATTTATTTAATTTACATACTCAGACCGTATAAAATCCTAGAGTCAACATTTCTTAGTATTTAAGTTAGAGGATCTTAATGTGTAGCAACAGATGTAAACTTTAATTATTATTAGGTGTACTGTTCATAATATTAACCGTGTGTAGTGAATTTTAACTTGTGGCCTGTGTGACAGCGTGGAACTTGCAGCCAAGCGGAAAGTTTGAGGGAAATATAGAGAACATACCAATTTGGTTATGTATTATGCCCTCGGTGTTTATCGGTGACTGTGAGGCCTCAGATTTGATTCTAGGACAGGAAAAGTTGTTTTACCTATTTAGGAAGTCTCAGTAGCAGTACATAGTTTGAAAATGCACCCGCTTTGCCTAATTGTCCCTTATTTTATTAAGTGGGACTTAAAACAAATTCTACAATATATGTATGTATGGTCTAATACACTAAAGCTTAATTCTTTGGTATATATAATTTTAAAGTAAAGAAACAATCTATATATATAAAAATCATCAGTTAATGAGTGACTGACAGACAACGCACAGCCGAAACTACTGAACGCAAGAAGCTGAAATTTGGCATGTATGTTCCTTGGAGAGTGTAGGGGAGCACTAAGAGAGGATTTTTGGAAATTCCACCCTGAAGGGGGTAAAAGGGGTGAAACCCGATATTCACACGGGAACGGGACTTACGCAGGTAAAACCGCGGGAAAACTACTAGTTTAGACATAAAGTAAAACGTATCAATGTCTAAGGTTTATAGTTAGTAAGCTTGCTGAACGTGAAAAGTTACATTTTGATAAGTTGTTAAGTTCAAGTAAAGAGATAGAGCCGAGAGCCGGTATAGGCGTAACTTTAGTATGAATTCTGATTTGCATTCCATTCTGGTCACTGTTTCCATCAATGTATTCTACGACGACATGACATCGGATTGTTGTACTACTCAATCGTTTTTCGCGTTTACAGGGCCCACACCCTGTAACCCCCTCCCTGTAACCCTCTGTAAACCGTGGCTTATTACTATTCATAAGACACAACGACTTGGGATTTAATTAATTATTAGATTACTGTCACTGCTACGCCTTTAGATAACAAAATGCTTTCGTGATAATACTCAGCTCAGGTAATACGCCGTGTGAAACCACTTGGCTGGGATTTTCTGAGCACGATTTTTTAAGCAAGGTTTAATAAAATAATTTGCTATGGCTAGCAAACGTCGTGTGGGATTATGGTGGGTAACTTCAGTTCAGATTTGAGCTTACTCTCAAATTTTCAACTAAAGTCAGCCAAATATGTTACATTTAAAAGTTCTTCATTTAAACTTAGTCTAACAAGAAAATAAAAAATTGCACCCTATTATTAACATATTGCGCACCTGGAGGAGGGTCAAGAGGATATTTGGCATAGTTAAAATTAACAGGCAGAAGAAGTACAGAAAGATACATTTTATATTAAAACTAGCTGTTACCCGCGACTTCGTCCGCGTGGATTTTAACTTAAAGTGTTTGTTCAGTTCACAAAGTGAATGAAAACTTAATATTCGTTATGCCTCGTATAGGAATACCTATGCTCAAATTATTGTGATTCTTTTACTCTATGAGTCGGTTTTATTTTATTATATTGGATGTATATATATAACATATATTATTATTTTATAAATGATTCCCAATTTGAATCGGATGTTGTTCATTATTTTTTATTTTTCCGCGGAGCCTAATATTTTTTATCCAACTTTATAATATCAGCTATCTGCCAGTGGAAGTCTTGTCAAAATCGGTTCAGCCGTTTGGGAGATTAGCTGGAACAAACAGACAGACAGACAGACTGACAAAAATTAAAAATAATGGTCTTTTGATATAAGTACCTTATATACATTCATATGCAAGAATTAAAAAGCTGTTATTTTGACATTACAAATAGACACTTCATTCTTATTTATTTGTACAGATGAACAGAAATTGTACACTATATCATTAGTTTTAAGTAATTTATTGCCGCGGAACCTAATATATTTCAAAATAATAGTAGCCTTAGTTACTCCTTATAATATCAGCTATCTGCTAGTGGAAGTCCCATCAAAATCGGTTCAGTCGTTTCAGTGACAAACAAACAGACAGACAGACAGACAGACCGACAGACAGAAAGACAATAATTTAAAAATTGGTCTTTTGATATATGTGCATTATATACATTCATATGCATGAAGTAAAAGCTGTTATTTTGACATTACAAACAGACACTTCAATTTAATTTATTTGTATAGAGTATAGATAAATATGAATTACTTTAGAAATTCGAGCACAGAACGACCGCTTGTACTGATGAATATATGAAGGTTTGGCAGAAGTGTATTTCAAATCAACAATAGGCAAGCCTCGTGTAATAGGGAGGACCCTTTTCTATTGTACAAGGCACAATTCTAGATTCTACACTGTTAAATGATAAACCATACATCACGTACCAACAACCCTCTAAACAGCTTAGGGCGCACAATGGACAATGCAATGTAAAAGCTGTCAATTTAAAACAAAAACGTACCATTCGTAGCATTATTATAGTTTTAGCACGCAGCATCGCCCGCGTTTTTTTTTACGTGGGGCAATGCTTTGTCGCATACCTCTCCGCGGGGCGACGGAGTTATGTTGGGCTCACCGGGGAAAAGATACCCCGGTAATACCGACTAAACGTACCACGGTGTACCTCGACATAACCATAGACGGCGAGGCTGCGCGAATCGCTTTCACATGCAATCGCGACCCCGCCGTGGTTTCGGCCCACCGTATTAAACGGCAGGCTACTACCCAAAAAATATTTCGTCCACCGTCCCCCTGGGAGGGACAAAGACACGACACAGAGACGCACGTGGGAACACGCACACCGCCTCTCGGACCTGGTGCTGATCGGGTGGCGAGCAGGCCCACGCAGCCCACCGCCCCCAGGTCAACCTCAGGGTGGCTGGAGGTGATCTCGCGCCCTCCGGCGCCCGGTTCTGCGGTTGGGGAGAGAGTTTAAGCGCTCCCTCTCCTCCTCCGCCGCCTCCATGATAGAAATTACTTCCTCACAGAAGCAGGAGACGGCGTTCCACGATCTATTGCCCACGTAATCTAACGCATCCTAAGCCTAACTTATATTATAAATGTGAATGTAAGTTGCGTTTGCTTTCACGCCTTAACTACTCGACCGATCATCACCAAATGTTGAATACATATTATCAGGGATACAGAAAAAGACATAGGGTACCTTTCAACTAGAAACGTGATACTACGTGACCTTGAGGTCAGAGGTCAAAGGTCATAGTCATTTCGGGGGTATACCGACTATGTTGAGTCAAATGGCGTTAACCGCAAGTCTCTAGCTCTTACGGTTCTTGAGTTGAAAGTTGTATTGTTATGTCTGTTGACAGATAGACGGACGGACGGACGGATGGACGAACAAAGCTGATGTATAAGAGATTTTTCGAACTCTAAAAAGTACTGTTACCAACCTAACCTAATCTACATTTACGCAAGCGAAGCAGAGGAGAAAATCTAGTATTGGTATAAAGGTATCCTTTGATATCCTGGATTAACCAGGACACGTTTTATCCGTGACAAATTCATCCAAATCTGTTTAACGGTTTAAGGACGACTGAGTAATAAGTCTCTTAACACATTCTCATATAAGCAATTATTATAATTAAAATTAGGCAAGCTGCCTAAGGCCTAAGTGCCTAAGGCATAGCCCTCCTACCGTGTAGCTGTGTGCATGTATGTATGTATCTTATGTGGGGGCCAGTCAGTGCAGACACTTCGACCCAGTGGGATCTTTTGTGTCGACACTCTCTCAATAACGACTGCCATAGATGTTCATGGCAGCCGGGACCGACGGCTTAACGTGCTCTCCGAGGCACGGAGCAGGCGATAATTGTCAATCAATACGCACATAACTTCGAAAAGTCATATAACTTCCGAAAGTCAGAGGTGCGCGACGTGGGTTCGAACCCGAGACCCTCTGCATTGCAGTCTGTTGGTCTTCACACTGAGCAATCGCTGCTAAAACTACTGTGTGCATGTAACTACCGTTCTTTATGGCAGTGCCAGTGTACCTACACTAAAACCATCAAATGGAGGACTTGAAGTTCTGCGAATTTGAAATACCAACCAACCAGTCATGGTTACCATTTTATATTCTAATTTTATACTTAAATAAGCTGTGATATTAATTATATATATGAGATCGCATCGATTTAATTTTTAACAGTCGTTGTTGACGACAAACAGAGATGCAGCATTCAAGGGGACCAACTTTACGAGGCTATTATCTATTTAATCGTAAGTAATCTTCAAGTCTGTAAAGACGAATTTAGTTAGCGTAAGTGATTGCATTTGCCTTTATGCTCTATAATATTCAAGCAGTTGAGCAACAAAGTATGAGATTAGATTGCATTTTATGCTTCGGCACTCCAAGCCCACAGCATCGTGAAAATCGAGAAACACGCTTCCCTAATTTAATTTCAGAGCACATTTTATGGACGTTACACCTTATTGTTCACCGAAACACTCGCCAAGAAACACTTTCCAAATTAAATTATTAACTCCCGTTCCATATAACAGAGATAATAATTCAGCAGACGTGGCGGTTAAATTATCAAAGTGCAATTAAAGCAAGTGAAATTAACTCTCCCAGAAGGATACAAGTTAGTTTAAAATTAAAACTGTAACTGCGGACCAGGCGCAATTGTGTTGGTGCTACGGAATATTTTAAATTAGTTATTTACATTGCCATCTAGCGGTTGCCGTTATGTAATTAGTTTGTGCAAAGAAGTAAGAGATGGCGTTAAATAACGGTTATTTTGAATTTTTATATTGTCAATTTAAGGTCAGTCCAAATTTACTAAAGTAATATTTTGTAATAGATCCTGTTGATGAACAGTGCTAAGATACAGCGTTAGTATAAACAGTGCTAAGCCTAGTTTAGACATCCATCACATAACACAATACAAATCAGCTCTACTTAACACAGAGGTGTCATTTCGTACTTTCCTAGCTAAATTAGCTTATCTATTCCGGAGTAACGAGTGGGGTATCTTATCTTATGTGGGGGCCAGTCAGTGCAGACCGGCGACACTTCGACCCAGTGGGATCTTTTGTGTCGACACTCTCCCAATAACGACTGCCATAGATGTTCACGGCAGCCGGGACCGACGGCTTAACGTGCTCTCCGAGGCACGGAGCAGGCGATAATTGTCAATCAATACGCACATAATCTCGAAAAGTCATATAACTTTCGAAAGTCAGAGGTGCGCGATGTGGGTTCGAACCCGAGACCCTCTGCATTGCAGTCTGTTGGTCTCCCCACTGAGCTATTGCTGCTCTAACGAGTGGGTCAAAAAGGAACCAGTAAATCTAGCTGTTGCAAGTGTCCATAAGCAACTGAACAACGTATCAGCCGGTAGCACGTATGCTTGTTGTTACCTTAGTAATAAAGTCTTTCAAGGCTTTTTAGATTCCTAGCTACTATACAAAGACATCAATGGGGGCAGTTAGTATCATCTAATATTCCGACTACTGGCCAAACTAATCGAAATCTTTAGCCCTTAATTTCACGAAAGTCAATTCTGCCTTATCTATTTTAGCGAGATGCTAATATCAATACGCTCAGCGAGAATAAGATTCCACAGATCGAAGTTTTTACACTTAAAGCGATTAGCCAATGTCTAATAGCTTGTGGCAAATTGTAAAGCCGAGCCTCGGCGAGGAGCCGGGGACTCAGTCAGATAGCCACTCTAAAATTTAATTAAACTATTTAATTAAATCCCACACGGCTCTGCCGACTTTTTATTTTATTTTCTCACTCTTCCCAGTTAAATGATTCGGAAACAATTATAATTTTAGCTGTTGTTGAACGCATGCTGTTTCAATAATAGCAACGTGTTCATTTAAAATTGCTTATTTAAAGAGAAGGGATTTAAGTTTCAGGTTATCTTTATTTTATTCTATAGTAGTTTATTATTAAAATTGTACTTTAACCAGACGTAATATACTTGTGTCCAATTTTAATGGTAGATTTGTAAATGAAACTGGTCTGTCATTTTTATATATCAATGATATTTTCACATTGTATTTTTGTATGAAAATCAATGCTCCGAAATGCAAGGACCATATCATACAGGGGCGAAATTCGATGTAAAATATATGTATGTATGTAAACCGGCCATACATTTTGAAGTTACGACTCAATGAAAATAGATTTTTGAATACCTGATGTTAAGCTGTTATTGAAGTCATGAAGCAATAAATTTTTTTTGTCAGCTTAGATTAGGTTAATTTAATATATATATTATTATTATTTAATATAAATATTCTTCCACTGGGACTTCCAGACAAAACGTTATTATCAAAGTCAACTTGAGTTTGACTTGACTTGATTGTGGTATAGGTGTAGGAAGTGATGAGGGTATCCCGATTCCTACGATCCTTTACATTCCTCCTTGGCTTCATACACATTAGATTCTTCATGCGTGCTCGTCGGTTCATAGTATTCTTATCCTGGTCTGTCGATAGAGTAGCTTCGATCTGTTTAGAGAACGTTGGCCGCGGTTAACAGGATTTAGGTATGTGGTATATGTGTGTAGATGATTGGAAATACACTTATTTGTTTTTATATTAAAGAAAGCTGCCGATATAATCTGTGGCCCTTAAATAGATTTGCCGTAGACCGTCGTTAAATAACTTCTTGAATAATAAACTCGCAGTATTCTTCATAAATTGATGTTATTACGCGGCCACCGCGGTTTTTACGATCGCTTGTAAAATGATTGAACGTTTTACACACAGAAATATAACATTTTTATGTGCTGTAGGTATGTCGTTCATGTTGTAGAGCTACAAAGTGAATTTGTAATACTTATATTTTGTTTCAATACATTGACGTTAACCTCAAGTCAATCTTCTTTATTCTTTACAAAAATACAGCTCTCGAATAAGGTATAATCCTTGTGTCGCAAAAGTCTTTACCAATATTCAAAGAGCGGTCATAAACTACCCAGAACCAACATTTGTGAATGTAACAAATGTTTGCCACCTGTCGTGCTCAACCCATCGGCGCAGTCAGTCGAACAGTGACATGTCAGTGATATATATATCATGTTTTTTGAGATAGATCTGCTATCCACCTTTTTGCAATGTTGGTCCATGTGACCAGCTGCTACGCTATTATGCTGCCCATGTTTGCCAATTCATGCTCTCGTTTTCTACAAGCTGTATGATAATATGTTATACATACATATGTTGCTCAATTTTTGCCCGTCTACGGCGAAGCCAAAAGGAAGACCGTAATGATTTTGGCAGTCTATGTATGTATGTATGTTTGTATGTTCCACCGAAGCGCCTAAACGACTGAATTAATTTTAATGAATGAGGTGTCAATAGATTCATCATCATTTTAAGTTTTAAATAGAAAAATATACTTTAAAAACTATTACCCTACTACGTAAAAAAGAGGTCTAAAAAAAACGAAACAAAATAATTATTCAAATAGAAATCCAGAAATGCATAGGTACAAAAATAGTCAAGGTTTGTTAAAACTTTATTTTTTATTATTACCATTCTTGTTTTAAAAAGGCAACTCACTAGTTATTATTCCTGTATCGCTGGGGACTTTACAAACATTCAAACATCGGACACAAAGAACATCCAGACACGAAACAATCATTTTTGGATCATACAAATTTTTGTCCCGTGTCCACAATGCAACACTCGGCGCAGTGTAAGTGGCAAGGCGACCACGTTAACAACTACGCTATCTGTGCAGTCTATAAAATTTACCTAAGATTACCAGTTAATGACTTACTCAGAGCAGTATTTCAAGGATATTTTAGATAACGTAGAAGAGCCTCGCTGATTTCAGCATGAATGGGCTGGCTCAACCGGGGAAGGACTACCCTCTCACAGAATATCGACGTGAAATAGCAGTTTTCCTACTGTTGTGTTTCGTTCGTCGAGTGAGAGTGCCGGTGGCCCAATCACCCTCTTTCCTCCTTTCCACTCCTTCTCCTTCCCACTTCCTTTCCTAAAGGGTCGCCAACGCGCAAGTAATGCCTCTGGTGTTGCAGGCGTCCATAAGCTACGGTGACAACTTACCATCAGATGGGCGTGTGCTTGCTTGCCACCTTAGTTGTATAAAAATAAAAAAAAACATCAGTACTGTTTATAAACTGTCCCAGTGCTGAGCATGGGCCTCTTCTCAGTATGAAAAGAGTTAGACTACAGTTCATTACGCAAGCCCGGTGCAGGTTGATAGACTTTACACATCTTCGAAAACATTATGTAGAACTCACACACATGAAGGTTTCCTCACGTATTTTCCTTCATCGTTAAAGCGAGCGATAACTAACTATTTTATACGCACATAACTTCGAAAAGTCAGAGGTGCGCGCCTTGGGATCAATCTCGAGATCCCTGCGTGTCAATCCAACGGTACCCCACTAAGCTATAGCTGGTATCAATTGATAACGTACACATTTACTCAATTGTCATGTCTAGAGCCGCAAATCTAAGCTTAATGTAAATAGATCTTTTTGGGCCAAAATATTTTTTTATTTATGATGTAATAATACAAGCATCATAAAATACCGTCCAGCTACTTAAACAAACGCACATTGCTGATTCAGAACAGTATTTCAGAAACAAGGATCTTTTCGTTACAATAAATACTAAGTTTTTGCGGACAACAAACTATAAGCCGAAAATATGACCAGCTTTTAGTTATTCTCTTTGCGTCTTTTCCAAAGGGGCAGTCGCTTTCAGAAGTCATAATATAAATTCATAAATCCTTAGCCATAAGAACCTTAATAATACTATAGTAGATTTATGTTAGGTGGTTTTTTGTAGAAGCTACGTCAAGTATTAACTTGACTTAGCTTCTAAAGCTTTTCATAACCCACTAAGTGTATTAACACTTAGTGGGTTATGAAAACCTTTTTGCTAGAATACAAAATACATTGATGCGTATAAAGAACCGTAAGTTGAAAGTTAAGTGCTATATCATATGCGATTTGTGAGTAACTTGAGCTGAATGTATATTTTTTAAATAAACTATTAGTAAGGTGACGCAGTGTTTGAAGACTCTGGTTTAATTCTTGAATTGGACAAAGACTGGTTAGGTATTTCGGTCAAGAATTTTACAGTTGCAGTAAGGGGTCTGCAACTGTGTCTGGTAAGGGTCTAGGATCGTCCCCTATTGTGGGTAAAAATTGAGGAAATGTGGTTACAATGCATTTATACCTACCCTTTAGAGAATAAAGACTAAAAACTATGTATGTGTGTATGGTGTGGGGTGGCGGCAATCCATTGTACAAATTTTGGAAAGTACGCTGTCAAGAAATCAATATTAGAATGCCTTGTTGCTGGTGAGGCCATTTATTGAACTTTGTATGATGATTTAATTATCACGAGACTGATATATTGCGCAATATTTTAACAATGTTATAATAACTTAGGCTCGTTGTGTGTTGTGTTAAATTACTTGGATTTCTTTGAATGTCTAGTGTTACAAAGATATAGTCGCAGAACCAGGTACTTCTTTGAGTGAATAGCATTTGCTTGGGACATCGTTTGCCTGAATGACAGTTCACCCAAGACGTCATTGTTTAGACCTTACTATGTATCTTATCTCTAGTTCTACCTTGCAGAATTAGATCAAACTTAACTTAATTCGTAAGTTGAACTACAAGCTATTAATCCATAACGGGTATTAATGAAATCATGCGTATTGTTTACCGTTTCGATGTTTGACGTTACGACCAGGTTACACTGGCCTAGTCACAAGCTCACTGGTTTGCAATATCATAGCTCTTTTCGTGAGACAGAAGAATCTTCACTACCTACCAGATTCGATTGTGAATCTAATCCACCCAGAAACCAACTCAAGCACACACAAAAATATTATCAAAATTAGTCCAGGCGCTTAGGAGTTCAGTGACATACACATACGCAGAATCATTATAAAGATAAAAAATACAAACTTTTGTACTCGAATGTACCAAGGAAGAAAATTGCAAAAGAGATATCCAAGTTTTATGTATATGATGGGTTAGTTCATGAAATTAGCCGCTGAATGTATACAGTAATAGGTTTTTATCTAGGGGAAACAAGAAACTCCTACTAAAAAATTACTAGACAAAATAATATCTCTCAGACAAGATATATTGGAGGTACAGTCACTACAGTGCCGCGTAGGACGAGGTTAGGCAGATTTTGTACTGTATTTGGAGGACTGAAGTTGCCCAACAAAATATATGTGCCTTTATTATAATGCTATTTACTTATATACAAAGTCGCTCGTCTGTATCCTTTTCTAGCATGTTGAGATCTCTTGTAATTACGAAAACATAATATGTTATTTTAATTATCATGACGTATTGATTGTAAGAGATCGTTAATAAATATCCGCGAAGGTGAGGGCAGAGGTGTATTGGCCAAGGTTATTGTCGTCTATTGGGCACATTACCAGACTCGTGCTGCTGTTTTGACAGAAAATCCAAATAAAACTTTACCCGACCCAGGAATATAACTCGATATCTCATGCACAGCAGTCATACGGTCCTAGAAATAGTCATACCTATATCACTCGTTTCAGAAGAAAATTCTAGACTTTATCAGAATCTTTCATAATCACATGAATCTATATACCTAGGATTGCTATTAATATTGTTACAAGGAAAACTCTTTTTTTTGCTATTGCTTAATACATTAATTACTGTAATGTGTGTTAGTTTAAATATGAATTAATGTAATAGCATTAATATATAAAGCTCATTCAAAATTATCTCCATTGGCTTTAATACAGTCCTTTAAACGTTGAGGCCAGTTATCAATAGAAACACGCACTCCCTCCATGGGAAATTTCACTGGATGGAATGGATTGTTTTAGGGACTCCAAATTATCATGGCATTTAGAGAATGCCATACTCTCTAACACTGACCATAAATTATAATCTAGCGGATTAAGATCAGGACTAGACGGCGGCCAGTCTTCAGCTCTGATCAAGTCTGAAACTTTAGTTTCCAACCACGCTTGGATGGATCGAGCTTTATGACCCGGTGCTGAGCTGAAAGAACTATTCTTGTTTATGGAACTTGGTGTTGTTGAGAGGCTTTACCATTTTCTCTAAAATCGTATCTTAATACAATTGTGCCAAAGTTTCGGCACCTTTTTTACAGAGATATGGCTCAGTCACTCCTTGATAGCTAACACCCCATCAAACTATGACTGTAGTCGGAAAATGTCCACGTTGTACTCTGCTGACTCATTGGGCAGCTTTTAGCATAAACTTGGTCATTCTGCTTGTTAAAATATTGCTCAACAGTAAAAAAAATCTCGTCAGTAATTTTTTTTCCTGTCAACTCCTTTTACATACCGCTTAAGTAGTTGTTTTGATTTTACCACCATATGCATTTTTAATTATCAGTTAAATAATGACCAATGTGTCTCTTACAGGCTGCAAAACGTAAGTCATCTTTTAAAATACGCGACATAGTTCTAGGTGCTATATACATTTCCCGAGATAAAATGTTTTGCTTTTGGACATGATTTCTTCTAATTCTTTTCTTCACTGCTTTGATCGCCTTTTTCGTACGAATACTACGTGGACGGCCAGATCTTTTTCTGCCACAAAAAGAGGAGGTTTCATTGTACCTATCAATAGCCCGGTACACAAACATTCGACTAATACCAAGCAGAAGGAGAGTTTCAAAAATTGCATTTGGCTCCATACTTACTTTATGTAATGCTATCACATCAATTCGGTTCTCTTTATCACCCCACTCCATTTTAATATCACAAAAATATTTAACACTGATTGGCGCGAAAATGAGAAAACACAATTAATATTCATAAAAGAATATTAAATGTGTTAATATTCTTTTATGAATATTAACAAAATACAAAATTCAAATGTAATATTATGATTTTTTTATTGTAACAATATTTTTAGCCAAAGTATATGTATAAGAAAGTATTTCCCGTATTATAGAGCAAGTAGAGTGTCATTATTGCCGATTTATTAGACAAGTTGCTTTTTAACGACACCCTCAGGAGTTGTGTATTGGCTTTTCGTTGTGTAGTTTTAACCGGAAACCAAGCAGCTGTTACAAGCTACAACTCTGACAAATTACTTTAGGTTAACCAATTTGTCGTACGCATTATGTGGCTAGACCCTCTTCCTAGTTAAGGATAGCCTAATACAATTACAAGACAGATACAATTTATCAATACATAATTGATAAATTGTATCTGTTGCAGCTGTTCTTTGGCCAGATTTAACATTTTTACTGGTCTCTGCTGAAAAAATGGGCAAGTGTGTTTCTTTTGCCTTTTCGTGACAAAAACAGTGGCCTGTGTATGGATAAAAATCTCATAAACTTTTGTCTGATTGAGGGATTGAGCACGAATACTGAGGCAGTACTTCTGTAAGCGTTCATTCCTATTTTCTACCACTGCACTGATGATGGCAGTTGTATTATTTGCCAGAAGAATACCATGACTTTTTGGTATACTTATGTCTAAATGAGGTCTATTTTAACCCGCCAAATCTTAGAATACCAGATATAATTGAAAACATTATGTCTAGACCCCGGTGTGCCGCTGCGACTTAAAAGGTTAAAAGTAATAGGCGTGAATAAAATAACTTAAATCTGAAGTTTAATTGAATACATGCTATCCATAAGAGCGCGGACGATATTTTATCAACAATAAAAGCAGTCAACATCCCTCGCCAGAATCCATCCCATACTATACCTAATTTTATCAGAATCGTTTATATGGTTCAGCTGTGGAACCGTAACAAATATACAGAGTTACTTTCGCATTTTTATTATTAGAATTTAACGATAATATACTCGTGATCGCAATATCCGACCGTTTTTTCGACTGAACAATGGATTCAATTTCCTACATCCACTTATTAAACGTTCAATATTGCGCCGACATTCGCGAGCTGCTCTTTATGTACAGATGAACTTGTTTCTAGTTAATATAGAGTTGGTTCAAGCTTATATAAACGGTGAAACAACGGCAGTTATTAGAAAACTAGTAGCGTTGCGCAGTTCATTGTCAATTTTGGATTTAAGAGTTGCATCTGCTTGCGATTTGTTGTTTTTTTATTTTTAAATTAAACTTCCGCACTTTGCATAATGCCTATATCGCGGGGGATTTTACAAACATTCATACAACGGACACAAATTTTTTCGAACCATGATTTACGGCAATTCATTGCCGTTTCTCACTTGTCATTAGCCCTACGCGCATTCGGGTTTAACTATTCACGCGCACTTGAAAGATTCACGCCATATACCTATACCAAAACATTTTTTGTGATTAGTGATAAACAGGCTTACCATCCGTAGTCTAAGGACGCTTGCAACAGCACGATTAACTCGTGTATTACAGGATGCCTAGTGCGAGATTTTTTGACGTTAACGCGATCCACACGTTTATGACGTTCGGCGTTCCGATTGGCCTGCTTGAAGCTCTAAACTAAAGGTTGCCAGACTTTTTTCTCATAAACCACTTTCAAAATTTAGCAGGTTCCGGTGGATCCCCGCAGATACATTTCTAATATACTTATTGTTTTTTTTACATTCTCGGGTCTGAACCTACCACGGTAGGCGGGCTGAACTTTTTTTTAGGTCACTTGTACTGAATAGGAATATGCAAGTTTTTACAAGTGACAGTCGCTGAGCTACATTGATAGGTGAAATTAAGCCAACATTTTAGTTCTTCACTATCGAAAGCACAAATAAATTTTCGTGGACCCCGCTTACGAATTGTGGACCCCCATTTTTTTGTCACGCCAGCATAGTCACCCCTTCGAGTCTCCTGTGGACCCCTGGGGGTCCACCTGGACCACTTTGGGAACTAATGCTCTAAACCGATCAGAGAGCCAAACGCGGTAAACGTTTCGATCGCGTTAACGTAAAAAAAATTCGCACTCGGCACCCAAATATATATATAAATAACCGTAGCACGTCCTTAAGAATATAACACAAGGTTGTTAGATCGCAAACATATGTTTAGACATGTAAATATTGCTACTATGACATACACTGTTTTTTTTTGCATTCACGCATACCTCTCCGCGAGGCAACGGAGAGGTTATGTTGGGCTCACCGGGGGAAAGATACCCCGGTAATACCGACTAAACCTACCACGGTGTTCCTCGAGATAACCAGAGCCGGCGGGGTCGCGCGATTCACTTTCACATGCAATCGCAACTCCGCCGAGGTTTCGGCCCGCCGTATGAAACGGCAGGCCACTCACGAAAAGACTTATACTTTGAGACTTGAGACTTATACGTAGAAACACGCACGCCGCCTCTCGGACCTGGTGCTGAATGGGTGGTGGGGAGGCCCACGAAGCCTACCACCTCAGGTAAAACCTCGGGGTGGCTGGAGGTCGTCTCGCGCCCTCCGGCGCCCGGTTCTGCGGTTGGGGAGAGAGTTCAAGCGCTCCCTATCCCGCACTATTACATACCAAGTCTTAGAATAATAAAACAATAGATTTTTTATTATGTCTATTGAAAATAAATTGTATCTGGTCATCGGTGAGACTTAAAATGTTAAGTCCAATAATGTGTGATATAGTGTTAAAATTGGCGTATTATTATTATCCAAGAATCCGTTACTGCTGAATTAGTTAGCCTGTCATTGTCCTCCTTCTTTCTTAAGACTCTCACGATGACTTATACGATTGATATAAATTCTACATCATTGGATAACTTATTGTTTCCAGATAGTCATAACTTATACTAGATTTAGCCCCAGGGTATTCTCAATAAAAGTTTTACGACAAATAGTGAGTGCTAAATTTTTATGCTCTCAAGCATCATTTCATAGAATACCGCCTGTTTCTTGAATCTTTACACATTCCTTTTCTCGCAGTAAACATTGTCGTACGTTTTAGTACTCTTGAGTTAACGTGAAACTGATTTAGTAATATGTTTCTGAAGACAAATCTCGAAGTAAAAGAAATGACTCAGACTTACCATCAATGGATAACACTATATTTACTTCGTGATAAAACTAGTTGGTTCGGAGAAGATTACTGCCATGGCGCGATTCGCATGTGAAAACGATGCGCGCGGTCCCACTGACCCTGGTAACGTCGAGGAAAACCGTGGTAGGTTTAGTCGGTAGGACCGTGACATCGTCATCTATTCCCGGGTAAATCGGGTTTGCTTCAATGAATTCCCCAAAAAAAAAGTGAAGATAACTGAAACTATTGCACCAAACGAGTATGTGTTCTCGAACGCATCAGATTGATCTGTTATACTCATTTATAGCAGACTGTACAATCCGTACAGTTCATACTAATGGCATAGTCCACGATTATCTCTATCTGCCTTTGCTGAAGTGCAAACGGATCCAATACCGCAGTGACATTACTGATACCCTTGACGCGAACTAACTTGTTGCTTGGTGTTATGTGTGCACTTTCATTAAATAAATGGAAATTGAAACCGAATACCGAAGCAATCAGAGAGAAACATTTTAATTTAAACGTAGCTATTGATCCCACATCGCTTTTTTAAAGTACCCGTCGCTTTTTTATGTGTTAACCTGTATACGATCAATTGATCAAAGCCTTTTCAGTAATATGTCGAACGTAAAGCTGACTTTAATTGATCGAGTGGCATTAGAGGCTGGTATTGATTGTGTGTGAATGGAACTATAAATTTTCTATGAGCAGTTGAAACTTACCCAGAAAGCACAATTGGTTATGCTAAAGATGTATAGTAGAGATGGGTATGGTAAAGTCATGAAAGTAGAATAAATGCAGTGGAATAATCATTCAGAAGTAGGGCCGGGGCGTGTTGCCGTGGAACTATAATATAATGACAAAATTACTCTGCATTTTATATAAACTGATAGGTATTTCTTATGATTGCGATCTTGAGGAAATATCGATCTTGAAGTAAAAAGACTTTAAATGTCTCTGTTTAACTGTTTCTTTTATTACTGTGCAATTAATGTGCAAAAGATTTTATAATGTTATTAAAATACAAAATATATCGATTTCAAAGTAATCAACTACATCACTTAAGCAGAATATTCTGCAAACCTTTTTTACCTAAGTATATTCTGTAACAAATAAATGACTTAAATCTGAAATATATTTTTTGCCTGAAGACGCTTTTTATTCCAGCATTATTTCTGAGATGAAAAGATATATGACTTTATTATTATAGTTGACAGGCACTTTAAATACGACGTAAGGCCTTCTTTCAAATCGTTTATGTCAAACAACCAGAGACCCATATTTTTATGTTTTAATCTTGGTCCTTACTAGATTTAAAAAGGGAATACTATTTTAAGTGTAATTGTTAAGTTTAAGTTAAGTTTGCGCGAATGTAAGTCATGTATATTTAACTACTTTAAACGCGGTTTATTACTTTTAACAATTTTAGAAACATCTTAGGCTATTAGTATATAATAGTAGTATAATTACAAGGACGTTAATAGCATTTAAGCTTAGTGGCCTGTACCGAAATGCATATTTATGTCATATTTTGAATGCAATTAATTTATTTGACCATTTGGAACAGATCACAAGGCATAAACGCTCTTAACTCAAAATTTTATTTGTATATACGTACGCTCAGTACTAAATTTTTTGGTGACCACCGCGATAGCAATTGTTTGTTATAATTGATGTGTATATGTATATGTTTTTATTACCTAATTGTTGTACCTATGTTACCTAAAGTTAAGTTACATAATTATGTATTCGTGAAAACTTATAATTGGCCATATTTAGCTATTAATGTTTTAACTAACTGTGTTTACTAGCTGTAAGTCTTCTAAAACAGGCATTATAAAATAAAAATTAATCATATATACTCCATTTTCTTTTTTTTTTCCATACGTCTAAGGTAGCAAACAAGAAATGCTTGAAACACCAGAGGCATCACTTGCGCGTTGCCGACCTTATAGGAAAGGAAGTGGGAAGAAGAAGGAGCGGGAAGGGGGAAGAGGGTGATTGGGCCTCCGGCACTCTCACTCATCGTACGAAACACAACAGTAGGAATACTGCTATTTCACGTCGATATTCTGTGAGAGGATAGTACTTCCCCGGTCGAGCCGGCCCATTCATGCTGAAATCAGCGAGGCTCTACTACATTTTGAAGATACATTTTACTCTCCTATTAAAACCAAGTTATTCATATTTAGTAAACAACAATGGAACAGTAAAGCAGTACTTGTTAGTTAGTAACTAGTTTCGGTTGTTTACGTCATTCCCAAGAAGTTTCATTCTCTTACCCGCGTTCATCCGTCTTTAAATGCACGTCGTAAAACTAAGGTAAGGATTTACTATTATATGCGAGTAGATAAACGCAAAGCAGGCAATCTGTCGGTGCGCCGTGCTACTTTGTCGCTTAAGCCAACACGTTATTATGTTTATTGCTGCTATCTTTGTAATATTTAAATAGCATCTTAAGATTTATGGCAAACTTACCCGTTGAACGTCTATTCGGCAAACCATGCATACTTAGAGCTTAATTGCACTGGCGTTGGCCGGGCGTGTGCGTTCATGCACTATACTAATATAATAAAAAGGAGGTTATTTTTTGTTTGTTTGTTTGTAAGGATTTCAATCAAAAACAGTTCAACCGATTTAAAAATCATTTTTTCATCATTCATAAACTATGTATATTATCCCCGAGTAACAAAGGCTATATTTTATTTGAAACAAGTGAGAAACGGCCATGAATTGCCGTAAATCGTAGAGTAAAAAAAATGGTATCACGTGATCTTGAGATCAGAGGTCAAAGGTCATAGTCATTTCGGGGTATATCGACTATGCTGAGTCGAATGGCGTTGACCGCGAGTCTCTAGCTCTTGCGGTTCTTGAGTTAAAAGTTGTATAATAGACAGACGGACGGATGGACGGACGGACAAAGCTGTTATATAAGAGTTTTTTCGAACTCTAAAAAGGACTGTTACTAACATAAACTAACCTACTTTTACGCGGACGAAGCTGCGGGCAAAAGCTAGTTCAATATATGTATTTTGACCAGCGCCGACGTATCGCGTCCTCTCGAGTCGGTACTGACATAACGCCACGCGTGACGTAGAATGCGGTAAAAGCCAGCGTTGAGCACGCAACTTGAGCGAGGTGTCGCGCAACATCGGCGCTGGTCAAAATATAATAGAGAAACGCGTAAGCCTGAAAATTGTCAGTTGGATTAAGCTTTTAAGGACTCAATCCCACTGATTGTTTGATATGAATATAATAACTGATAGCTTGAGATAACTGACATACGCTTACCAGGCGGACTGTATGCTTGTTTAGAATGTTAGCAATATAAGCTGTGTTAGAGCTTCTACATAGCACATAATGTGCTATAAGAAGCACTTACATAATAATTCGATTTAAAAATTATAGACAGTTAAAAAGCGTATCTCGCGAACATGCTGTTGTACTATCATAAACCTAACATTATATAAATGATTAAACAAAAGAAAGAGTATTAACATTTCAATGCGCTTTAAGTGAATCTTTCTTGCCTGTCATCAGTTGGCCTTCGTGATGTATCTGAATTTTATCTCATAATAATTATGATGCCTATTCATTTTTCTCGAAACAGTTTATCATAACTGAGATCCAAAAAAACATGTATTGTACTTATCGTCAATCGTAGCGTTTAATATATCGTTATAATTATTAACGCTTGACCGTTCTTTATTATGTCCAATTACTTCAATATGCCTGGTGGGCTGCATGTTACAATTAATTTTATTAACCCCTCTGGCTAAAATGGCCATGTCCGTCGCCGGAATAAGTTTAATCTTAAAACTTGTAAAACAACATTTTTGAACCCGGAATACAATATATACATGAGGTCGCGGGTTCGATTCTCGCACAAGACAAACATCCATGTTCATCATGGATGTTTGTCTTGGTCTATGTATAATGTGTATATATTGACAAAAAGAAAGTATATATGTATGTTTATTCATTGTCTAGTACCCATAGTACAAGTTCTGCTTCGTTTGGGTTAGATGATATTGCGTGTATGTGATAGAATATTATATTATTATATTATATTTTATTTTATTTTATGAATGTTAAGTTTATGAAGATGTTTGGATGTTCGTTACTCAATTGCTTGCACGGATGGCGTAGTGGTTTAAGTGATCGCCTCGCCACTGCAACCGCACCGAATATTGTAGGTTCGATTCCAACACTGGACAAAAATTTATGTGATCCACAAATGGTTGTTCCGAGGCTGGGTGTTCTTTGCGTCCGTTGTAATAAAAAGGTATGTGTAAATCTTTAAATGGATTTGGATGAAACTCGAATTACACATAGCCAACCATGATTAGATTAACACATAAAATGTTATATCCCGGTTTGTGTGTTTGTCTGTCAACACGTAGACAAAACCAATAGTAAAAACTACCTACATAATAGTTAAATTTACTTTGAAACAAAGTAATGATTTAGGATATAAGTAACGAATAGTGTTTTTTTTTTGTTTTAAAGACCAGCTCCCGCATTAGGTATGAATCCTGTGACACGTAGGGACTTTACAAACAACGGACATAAAATACCTAGACCCGGGATGACAAATTGTGGATCACACAAATTTTTACCCCGTGTGGGGATCGAACCCACAACAATTAGCGTAGTGGCAATGGTAAGGTGACTACTTAAACCACGATGCAATCTATGCAATCTATTCTATTCAGATCCATACATATAATGTGAAGAGAATTCCTATAGACGGCTACTTTAGTGTTCCTAAATAATTTACTCTTTATCTCCATTATTCCGTGGAACCTTTGATTGATGCGAACATTTGTCTAAGAACGTGACAATAGGGTGACTGTGTGTGCGCCATCTTTTGTTAAACATCCACTTACATTTAAGATTGCAATGTTGATTCGGAACAACAGTGCAGTAAGCGTTAAAAACATTTATTTAAACTTATATAAAAGTATACGCTTACGAAACGTGGACCTTAAGACAGAGAGACCAGAAAAGGTTGTAAGCTTTTGAGATGTGGTGCTGGCGTCGAATAGAGAAAGTGCCCTAGATAGAAAAAGTTACTAATACAAAAATATAACAAGAGTAAATGAAAAACGTGAAATTTTGAAACACAGGACACCTAATTCGACATGATAATTTTATCACAAACATAATGGAAGGGAAGATAGAAGCAAGAAGGAAGAGGGGAAGACCAAGAAGAAGGTACACCGATCAACTGAAAGAAGTTGTGAAAGTTGAAACTTATAAGGAACTGGAGATGGAGATTGCAAAGCACTTAAGTTTTGGATGGATCATATAAAAGTAATATTATTCTCTCTCTCTTGTCTATTCAAAAAGAAAAATCTCGCATTTGGGATAATTCTTGTGTGGCGGTGGACTTTACAAACGTTCAAACAACGGACACAAAGAATACCCAGACCATGATATGACATTAATCACTTGTACCTGACGCAACTCATGGTACTTAGACCGTGAACACACATCCCAACTATCGTAGGCTTACATTTGTCAAGGTCGTATTCTCCGATGACCTCTATCCTTAGCGATTTATAAGAAAGGATGATGGGCGTTTTGGTACCCATGTCCAATCAAAACGAATTTACCATCATTGGATAGCTCTTTTCAAGAATACTAAAGCTACTATGGCGACAAACCCGTTTGAATTGACCGTTTTGAAATATGGTCTTCAGAAGTTACTGGATATTTAGAGCAAAATATAATTTTAAAAAGTCATATCGCCTGTTTAGCTTGACCGATTCTGATGATATTTGCACAGATATTGAGCTATACCCCATTTGGTAAAGGTATTTAACTAAAGGTAAACAATCTTGATGTGACTTTTTACACTAACACATATTAAACAAATAAACTACTGGTTAAACTAACGGTTCAATTGATTTAGTAATCATTATATTTGTATTTATATAGACCTTTAGCAGCATTTTATTCTTAAACTGATTTTTTAGGTAAAAAGATGAAAAGGACACATTAAGATTGTTTACCTTTAGTTAAGTACCTAACCAAATGGAGTATAAATAAAATTCATTTCACGGATGAAAATCACAACAAAATCGGTTTAGCATTTTTAGTCAGGGGTGATCTATCTGTTAAACAATAGACATACAAATACATTAACTGATATTGATGCATGATATTGAAGCAATATTTTATTACTATTAATCCTGAGTGTATGTAAGTAGACGAGTGGTAAGTTGGAACCGCCATTGTTTCCTTTCTCGCTCTCCAACGCGGTGCGGTGGTTAGCGAGGGCAGAGAGAGGTGGGTCGAGAGCGGGCATGCTGCGGCGCTAGCGCAGGTTCCTTTGCCAATTGCCAGTTGTTTGCTGATAATTATTGTGTAAGTGACTACATTGTCTCGTTCTGCGTTCCGTATTGTTCACGTCGATAAATAAACGATCGATCGAAAAATAAACAATAAAACTTACTTTGAACTTGTTTTATTTACCTAAATAATGAAAAACATTAATAATTATTATAATAATATCATGCCAAAATGGATAAAAATTATAATAAAAGTATGTGTACTTAATAGGATGTAACAAAAATAAATAACTTTCAAGTAGGATTACTTTGATCAGACAGTGGATCGGGACTAGCGATATGGTTATTCTTTATCTACACAAAAATACTTTTTCAACGGTGTGTCATTCATTCTGATTGGCGCCGGTACCAGATTCCATACATTTGTGCCCATCATCGTTTCTGACTATGCTCATGCATAAAGAGTGATCCAAGTATCCAATTTAAGACAAAAGCGTCGTCGCGTAAACTTACTTACTTAGAATAATGCAGTATTGAATTTCAAAATAATAGATGTCTTCGTTTCCTTTGACTGTATTCAATTCCATTCGATAATATATCTTAAGTATTATATAAATGTTTGTAACATTAATATAATACTTAATATATATTATGGAATGGAATTGACAAACACAGCTTTGATAATATTTTAATTTATAAGGACCAACTATTTGAAGGGCTCTGAATACAAAATAATGATTTATAGAATTTTTGTCTACCTAATAACTTTTAAATGCTGATGCTTGACGTTTCTTCTGCCTCACAAACGGAGCCATGAAATCGCCGAACCAGTCACCTTGTGAACACGACCAGTGTAACCTGGTCGAAACGATATACATCAAAAGTTAAACATTTTGTCTGCTTGAACAAAGAGTTCCAAATTCCGAAAACCGAATCTGATTGCGGACAAAGACACAGGCAAAAGCTAGCGATAACTAAATGCGTAGCTTATTAGACAACAAAAACAATTTTTGCTTCTTGCACTATCTATAGACGTGAAGCTACTCCTAATATAAGCATTTTGTTTCGCTAGAGGCGTTTACTGGACGCAAGTATTTTGTATACCAAATTGCAAGTAAGTAATCGTAAATAATTGCACGAGAATCACGTTTAGCATATTTAATTACGTAACAAACTGTTATGCATACAATAATTAGAATTTTCCACAAAATCCACGAAGCTACTCCATCATTGTCACCGTACCGGCGAGCAGGAAATTATCCATTAGCGGAGTAAAATTGAAGTGTACTTGTCGACTGCGCTGGAAAGAGCTCTCGTTTTATTTAGCATGGAAGCCTTGCAAGCAAAAGGTACAGGTTTATTTTACTACTAGAATTTGTTCACGGCTTTGCTCGTATGTAGGTTAGGTTAGTAACAGTATTTTTTCTCGATGAAAAGAACTCTATGTCCTTTTCTGTTTCTCCGACAATGTGTATGCGAAATTTCATGATGATCGGTCCTGTAGTTAAGGCGTCACAGCGTATCAAACAAACAAATTCATGTTCGCATTCATTTACATTTAGTTAGGATGTTATATTATTTGAGTTAATTATTGAATTCGTGAGGAATACTGCATGTGTGACAGTTTTAGAGGATGTTTTCGAAAATGTGTGCAGTGTGTCAAGCTGTACTGAGTTAGCGTGGTGGACTATATTCGAAGCCTTTTTACACTGAGTAGAGGGCACTACACCGTAGGTGGGCCGTTAATAATTAGGGGTAATATAATAATTATTTAATTACAAAATGTAGTAACACTTTCTATAATGTAGATCTTGTAGTTCGAGGAACAATGTTATTACATTGTTCCTCAAATTTGGATTTTAATTATAGTAGTTTATTATTTTCCCATTTACTCTTGCTTAGTATAGCCTCGGTGGCGCAACGATAGGAGGTATTTGCAACTGTTGTGCTTGAGATATTGGATTTGATAAGCAAATATTTTTAAAGACTTTTAGCAGTAGTTAGTAGCAGAACGGTTTCTGGAAATGTGTCGGTAGGCGGCATATGGCTTTTTCTTACACTATAAGCAAATCGTTCTTTAGAAAAAAGACAACTTCTGCACAGAATAGCGCGGTAGTCTATCCAAATATATCTTTTGTAGATCACGCAACTTTTTGATCCGTGTGGAGATTGAACATAACACATGGCAAAATGGCAAAGGCGAGGCGATCACTTAAACCACTTAGCTATCCGTGCATAATCCATGGTATAATTTACCACTACTAACTTTTCTGGGATTAAGGCTCGGTATCCACCGAAACAGAGAAGAGAGGAGACGAGAGGCGATATTTTTTTAATAAACCAATAAGATTTCGTTATTTCCACATATCCTCTGCGCTTAAATTCGGTGAAATATATCAAGCGGAGAGCAGAAGAGATATCTCACTTTTCTATAGAATTCTGTGCCACGAGTGAGCAAGCGGCGCGGCAGAGCTGAGATGTGTGTAGCCCGGCAGCCGGTATTGCTAATGCGTAAGTCGATTATGAACTGTGTTTTGATGTTACACTTAAATCTCGTTAATTAAAACTTACTTCTCCGTTAAGCCGTTTAAAATTAAGGCATGCCAAGTTTGCCTCTTAATTACATGTTACATTTCATTTTCATGTAGTAATGAGTTAAGCAATTAGGCTTTTTGTTACTTGAGCGTCTTTAAATCCCAAATAATATTATAAATGCGAATTTGAGTTTGTTTGATACGCTTTCACGCCTTAACTACTCGATCGATCCTCATGAAACTTCGCATACACGTTGTTAGGGGAACAGAAAAGGCCTTTCATCCAGAAAATAGTACTATAACTGAACTAACATTTTTTTTACCCAGAGGTAATGAATTGACGCATGCCTCTCCGCGGGGCGGTGGAGAGGTTATGTCGGACTCCGAGGTAAGATATCCCGGTAATACCGACTATCACGGTGTTCCTCGACATAACCATAGTCGGCAAGGCCGTGCAAATAACTTTTACATGCAATCATAAACTAGCCTTTCATTTTTTATTTTATTTTTGACATCGAGTATGCTTTTACATATACCTCTCCGCTGAAAAGGGGAGCAGGGAGGTTATGTCGGGCTCACCCGGGAAAAGATGGAACGTCCCGGGTACTACCGACTAAACCTACCACGGTGTGCCAACTCGCTGCCTTGAATGGTGCGTGTGTCGCTGGAACTGAAACTACATCAGCGACCCACCCAGCAGTGTCCAATACAGGCAAGAATTAATGCCTGCGAACGACAACTCCTGGGTGACACCCTAGCACGACAGAGGGCGTCACTCCATCTCAAGCGGACGGGCTAACCCAAACTACAAGCGCAAGCGAATCTGCGGCCTAAACCTAGTAGAATATACGTTCATATTTCAGTAGCTGTTAGTGCTGTTACCTTTAATAACGTATGCATGAAGGCTTAAGTAATCGACTTACGAGTAGTTAAGTGTTATGTGTAAATACTCGTATCAAGACATTTATGTACTAACATTGTTTACCTGTTCAAGTATGATGTTAGTTTTAGGATGAAATGAAATAGGTAATCATTCATTTCGTAAGCAGAAAAATGAATTTGTTTTAATAGTATTTTAAAAACATAATTATTGTTGCATTTTGCAATTATTTCTAAGTGTAATTATACTTTTTATTTCTGAAGTTGCCCTCCCATACCCAGCAAGGTTAGAGGAGGCATACAATTTTATATTTCAGACGGTTTATATTGTAGGTTAGGTACGTTCACGTCAATTTACTAATACAAATCTTCATTTCTTAGGAAATTTCCTTTCCATTTCTCAATTTTCCTTTGCATACTTCATTGTTATAATGCGTAACCTCCGGAAATAAAACAATGAAATTTTATTTCCACCCTAAGCAATTTTTGGACGGGCAGCGGTTGCCAAAGTTGTTCATTTAGCTAAATCCCCCGTTTCCGTCTAATGATTGTGCCGATGGTCGCGCGTGGGGGATTAGAAATGCTCATAAAACCGATACAACAATTAATTGGCTGGGACAGTGATTGTCAAAGTGCTTTCATACTTCGGTCAAGTTATGATAAATTTATGAAACAATATATTCTATACTTCTAAGAAAAATATTTACTTACTGTTTGTGGCCCGCGACTTCATACATAGTAATAGTTTCACACTTATATCCCCCATGAGATCGGCAGAGGTTTATAAAAACTCAATATTCGGTTTGGGGTTCACGCATTAGGGGACGAGCCAATTGTCATCAACCGGGCACAGTTTCCAACTCCAGAATTTCTTTACAGAAAAATACATTAATACTTTGCCCGACCTTCCAAAATTTTGAGCAATAGATATATGTTTGGAATTTGTTGTTACGGCGCACATGCAACATAATATATGAGTAAAGCAGTCGCTATAAAATCCTTCCGTACGAATATAGTTTCATAAATAAAAATAGAACAAAGGTTGAGCATTATTGTCCTCCAGGGACGTTACTAAAGCGTTATCGGAAACTCACGGATGTAATGTTATACTTTATTGAGCTCGGATTACGGCCAGGCAATTTTGTTATAATAATGACGCCTATTTGTTTCATACAGTAATCTCGAATAATGAAGTAAGCACTGCTGTAATGGTGTATGAGAGTGATTCATTACTAATGGTTTGCTGGATTAAGATTTGTCGTGTTTGATGGTTGCTAGGCTCAATAAATAGTGATCGACATTTTCTGGTTTATGATCTGGATGCTATATTTTATTAACACTAACGCTCTATATTAGATATTAGTACGTGTTTTCGCAAACTACGGAACAGTACTTTTTTTGATCAGTTCCTCTCTTCATTATGATCGGTCGCGTAGTTAAGGCGCAAACAAACTAACATTCGCATTGATGATATTACTAGTTTTTGCCCGCGGCTTTGCGCGGGAACAGTACTTCTTTCTAGGTGAAAGGTACCCTATGTCTTTATCTGCAACGCTGACAACATGTATGCAAAATTTTCATGATGTTTGGTCGAGTAGTAAAGGCGTAAATGCGTAACAAACAAACTCACATCCACGTTAATAACATTAGTTAGGCTTACAAATCCTGGGCCGACGAGTTAATTATAGTACTAAACGGGGACGAGTAATGTATTAAATAAGTAGATTTATTTGATAATTTTTAGTAACAGCATGGCAATATGTCCGTATGTCAGCAATACGGCCACACTCTATTATGTGGGATATAAAAAATAAGCAGGCAGTAAGTTTGTAATATAATTTTATTTGAAGTGATTAATTCCTGTTATATGTATAAATGAGTGAATCACTTCGAAATATAAAAGCTATTTTCAGATACGTTGGACTACACTGATAGGGACCCTCTCGCTTCCGGCCGTAGTTCAGTCTATGGTCCGGAGTGAGAGATCGTGGAACCCCGTCGCCTCCTTTTGTGAGGAAGTCATTTCTATCAAGGAGGCGGCGGAGCGGGAGAGGGAGCGTTTAAACCCTCTCCCCAACCGCAGAACCGGGCGCCGGAGGGCGCGAAATGACCTCCAGCCACCCTAAGGATTGACCTGGGGGTGGTGGGCTTTGTGGGCCTGCTCGCCATCCGGTCAGCACCAGGTCCGATAGGTGGCGTGCGTGTTCCCACGCGCGCCTCTGTTTCGAGTCCATCTCCTCTCTAGGGAGAGGGGGGGGGGGACAGTAGGGTTTAAAGTGAGTCAGTGCCTTTGGGTAGGTCTGTTCGTGTAATGGCCTGCCGTTTCATACGGCGGGCCAAAACCTCGGCGGGGTCGCGACCGCATGTGCAAGTGATTCGCGCGGCCCCGTCGATAGTGGTTTTGTCGAGGAACACCGTGAGGTTTAGTCGGTTATGCGTAATGCATTCCTCAACGTAAAAAAAAAAAAACACTGACACGGAACTCTTTTGAGTAATAATCAGTAATGCCGTGATTCGAGGATTGTCTACAATGTTGAGTTACCTTTAAGAAAACAAAGTTATTTTCTGAGTGTGCACTATGATTTATATTTAGAAATTGCTAAAAAAATTTTAAAAGGCCTTCTATCTTTATCATAAATAACAATAACGTTTATTTGGTACAAATTAAGGGAACATAAATTTTACAATAGAAACGACTTTGATATGTATTTACAAACCGCACTTCAATTTATTTTATAAACATATAGACTTAGGGCTCGTGCAATTGCCCGTAGCGTTCCACATCGGAATTAAAGTCTTTGCTTATGTATCTAGTATTTTCACAAACCAGCAATATTGCACGTTCGACCTAAATTCGTGTCATTGTAGACTTTGTCCAAGTATATTGAGATCCAAAAGCTGCCAGACCTATACGTCCTTTTTGTAAACATCTCATGGTGTTTCAATAGATATATAACAACGATTGCTAGTTGTGTCGCAAGTCGCTAATTTGAAAGTAGATTTCTTATTAATGTATTTTATTGGTGTAGGATGCCTTTCTTTTTACCACATCTAAATAGTTTTTTTAAATATCTCTAACTCGCAAGGATTAATTCCTGTATGACTTTACAAACATTCAAACTACTGTCACAAAAAATACGCAGACTCGGAACAATAATATTGTCTTCTGTTTACGTGAATGTTATTCATTGAAATGAAACTACTATATACGGATTTTATCGCGTTATTTATTTTACACTTTATTACAAAATTTTGAAACTGTCACACTACTACTAGATACAATTGAACTTTACTAATTTTTGAGCTAATTAATTTATTAAAACTATTAAAACTATTTATATTTAAGTTTACACTTTCCTCGACGTTTCGGTTGCTTATCAGCAGCCATGGTCACAGGGAGACTAAGATGGTAGTTGTCTCAATGTTCCAGTGTCGTTATTTCAAAGTACCCGAACATAATTTAATAATTGGTGTTTCTATTTACGCAGAATGAGCTCAGAGTATCATGAAGTCTAGCTGTGGTTTGCTTCTTCTTGGGTTTGACGTATATAGTAGTTTAATTTCAATGAATAATTTGTAGATCACACAAATTATTGTCCAGTGTGAGGATCGAACCCACAGTGAACAATAATTTGTGTGATCACTTGGCGCAGTGGCTAAGCAACCACAAAAACCATTACACCATCCTTGCAGTCAAAGGCCTTTAGGATTGATCAGACAGTAAAATATCAGCTGTACAATGACGTAAACGACCGCTGATCAGAGTGCGCGGTGCCTGACATTGGTGTTGGACTCGCAGGGGTATGTGGTTAGCCGCAGAGGACGACATGTTCGTTGCTCGGCAAGTACGTGACTTTCGAGCGTCGTTCTCATGCGCGGCTAATGTGAACCAGTTTAGCGAAGTGGCAGCGTGGTTTCGCTGCCACAACGCATCTCGGGCGCTTGCCTGCTCAGCAAGTAAGAGTCATAGCTTGTAGACTAGAAAGGGTAGACGTATGGATGTACGTCGGGAAGTGAGCGTGCCTTACAGCTCCGTTACCATAGTGGAGATACGGGAGGCGGCTTCTCCGTCGGCCTCAGCGAGGATATCGTTAGCAACTCTCCTAGTTCGCGAGTGGTGAGCGGCTTCATTGCTCCGGTACCTATTCTACCTATCTGGACAATAGGTAGTCAAATATAAAGACTCGGTTATATTAATAAAAATAAACACTTTATTTAATAAACACGAGTTAATACAGTCTTTACAACGGAGAACAAAGGAATGACTTAATTCTAAGTTACATGAGTTTAAATATGGTGTGACACGTTACATTTGTGCTGTCTGTCCTCACAGAGCTGCTTAGTTATAGAAAAGAAATGATACAAGTAATTAGATTAATGTATTTGGTCAACATTAAGTTTATGTTAATTCGTTATGTTATGAGTTACACAGAACAACGATCAAGTTCGGTTGCTAAGGCTTGTGGCGTGATGCGTTTTTAGTTTACTAACATGGTACGATGTGTGGTTTGGGAACGCATAACTAGGTAGTGCCACTTGGGTACGAGGTAGCTCGCTTACGAGAACCGGGTTTTAGGATTTGGGGACAAGACCTATCTATAACTGGTCCCTGAAGGTGCTTTCGGGCACTGGAAGGTACAGCGGCTCTCACTATATACCGAAAGGTTGGGGAGTGGGAACGCTATATCATAAACTTGAGTAGCCGTAGAGGAAGGGTCTGTACAATGACGTAGGTCTAGTGATTCTGGGACCTTGTGCTAGAACATTAAGCATTATATTACAAAGGGCTTTACATTATAGGCACTAAACGATAATAAACAAAATAAAACAGCTCAGCAAGAAGTCACTATTACTAGCGTATGAACCCGAAAAGTATCACATAACAGATTGATACAGGGACTGAATAAATTTCATGAGATTCGTACACCCGGCAATGACCGAGGGCTGTCCGTTGACCGAATGTGATTTTATTTGCTCGGTCAAATAGGTTTATTTAAACTAGATTTTGTCCGTGTTAATGTAGCTTTTGTGAATAAGTTTTAATTCCTCGGGAACAGTACTTTTTATGTGTCATTTTCTGATAACGTGTATGCATTATTTCATGATGATCGGTCGAGTAGTTAAGGCGTGAAAACGTAACTAACAAACTCGAATGTGAATTTGTTTGTATTTGCATCTATAATATTAGTTAGGATTACCCAAGAGACATATAAAATCTGTCTGATGTTGAGCATTTCTTGAAGCATATAGGCAGTTGCAACGCCAGGATTGTGGGTCGTGCGTTGCCAACCTTTCTGCCACTGGCAGAAGGAACAATTAATTTATGGGCTCCTGCTGAGAGTACACCATATTTTCAAGGAGCCTGGAAACGCTAGTCACTATAGCGACTGCCTACAGTTTGCATGGTACTTACCCAGTTTTAGCGAAATCGCCGCGAAATAGCCTATCAGCTTAAACTATTGAGCGGTACACCGGCGGTCAGACGCAATGGGTTTTCAATTAAGATTGGCATTCTAAAAATGTACATGTTAACAAGACGTAATGATAAAAATAGTCCGTCTGGACGCCAGCGTTAGTTCACCGACGAAGGAATTAAGTGAACTCTCCGGTGTGCCTTACTTTTCTTATGATGGTTCTTTCTTAACAATTGATGTTTTCCTTTAATATGGTTGATGATCTGTCTGCAACTCTCCACAGATCATCATATTGTTGAAATAAATGTCAGACTATGTACATTATACGTTTGTTTTGGTTTCGCATTATATGGTTTCTCGGTCCCCAGTCCTACAAATTATTGCTTGAAATCTAAAAAGATGTTTTCAGACTATCATCTCTAAGTAATAAATAACGCTCGTAAAGATAAATTTAATGTGCAGAAACTTAGTAGATTTATTGGTAGTCATTAAAGGCTTGTGTTGTATCTTGTTATTATTATTATCATCATAATGACATTGTAAAGTTCCTCATTTATACGTTTGTTTATGATGAGAGCACGTCGTTTATATTTAGATTATACATAACAAGAGAAAAGCTTATTGTTGTTTACTATAGGGCTCTCATAGAAGTTTTCTTTAGCGGTAGACAAGCCAGCAGCCTACTCGGCCTACTTGGTGGTAAGCGCTACCGTTTACCACGAAGTAGGCCGATGGCTGGTCTCATAGGCATACAGCCATATCCAAAAGCTTATGAATATGGCCGTATGCTTATGCCACCATCCCTTACCTAGCTTCTGTCATGTCATGATTTTTCAGAAGAAATGACAAGCCAAATAAGCAAGCTGTCTTATTATAAAAGAAGGTAGGTATAGGCTAGGTTGTTCTGCGCTCTTGTTCGGACACAAAGCGAAGATCAGACTGGTGGCACCAACTAGTTCCGAGCTAGTTTTAAACGGAAATTCCTAGTAAATATAAGGTCTTGCAATAGTGATAGAAGAGGTGAGGATGAATAGAACACCAATGTCACAGATGAAACAAGATGTGAGCTATCGATATTGTAAGAAGACGGAATCGCATACTCCAGTCACTTCTATTACAACCGGGTTGGGTATAGGTATCGGGCTAGTATTTATTACTATTACGATTACTCCTTAAAAAGGGAAATTATATTTTAAAAATGCTTGTTACTCAAAGAAAGTTTTATTGTGAATGTAAAATGAATGTAGTGTAAATAAACTGTTATATCAATATACTTGTTTAACTTTGACCAAAGTTTAACCTCAGGGACTAATTAACTCGTTGAAACACAACAGTTTTATAGCTGAGTTATGTGTTAATTAACCGTTTTGGCACACATTCAACAAACTAAAATAAAACGGGCGAAATAATAAAATAAAATTAAACAATTTGGGACAACCCTAGGGCGAAGCTCGGTGGGATAATCGCGGGGCTCCTAAAAATGAACGATGATGGTCGTTGTCCCTTATTCAGGTGATGTCGACGTAAATTGGGCTCCCACACTTTATATAGTTTGCTAAATAATTCTGTCAATATTTCACTTGATATTTTATTTCTAAATATATATAATATAATATATATAATATAATATTCTATCACATACACACAACACCATCTAACCCAAACTAAGCAGAGCTTGTACTATGGCTACTAGACAATGGATAAACATACATATATACATTTTTTTTTGTAAATACATACGTATTATACATAGAAACACCCAGACCAAGACAAACACCCATGTTCATGCACACAAATGTTTTGACTTGTGCGGGAATCGAACCCGCGACCTCAGGCGTGGCAGTCGTAAAATCCTTTGTATATTCATGGTAGGTTTTTTTTAGAAATGTTCTGAAAGTTGTTATTGTACACATATAATTATGTGATTGCTGTGTACTAATTAAAAAAGAATTCACTTTCCGGATTTGATTGCATACATTTTGTAAGAAGTATCCAAAATTTATGGAAAAAAAACACCAACACTTTTGTTGTTTTTTTTTTTTCACATTTTTATTCTACTTTATATAAAAATCTAACCGTTTATAAAGAGTAAACCATAATAAATTACGCTCTTTCAAATATTGGTCATACTAGAGATAGAAACTGTTACACAGAGTTTTCAAAATTATGTAATAAAGTATCAAATTAACAACGCGATAAAATCCATATATAGTAGTTTAATTTCAATATATGTATATTTCTCATAGGCGACACATATTGAAAGAAAGATTATTGCTACGATGCTTTAGAAAACGGCGAAATCAGTTCAAACATAGTGCAGTCAAACTGGAGCATCCACCTTCCCGAGATTGCAGTCAAATAAAAGTAACTATGTATTGTGTTCCTAGCGACATAGATGCTACAGAAACGCTGGTTTTCTAGAACTTCAAAGTTATTGTCCGTTGAATCAGTAGCGCAGTGATTTCTTTTAAGCTTTACGCGCTAGTGATATAAAGTTAGTGAAGGTTTATAGCATATTTTTAAAATTATGATAGTATCAGTCCTGTATTGAACTGTCCCTCCGTTAGGCACAGGCCTCTTCTCATTGAGAGAAGGATTAGGCCATAGTCCACCACATAGCCATAATTCAAGTGCATTATGGGGAACTCTCAGACATTCGGGTCAGTTAATTATCGCTAGCCTTGTAGGTAAAGAAAAACATCGTGAGAAAACCTACATGTCTGACAGTTTTCCATAATGTTCTCGACGATATGTGAAGTCTACCAACCCGCACTGGGCCAGCGTAGGGCACTATAGCTTAACTCTTCTTACAATGAGAAGAGGCCCGTGCCCAGCAGTAGAGCAGTTTATATGCCGGGCTGATATTACCATTTTAAATCTATACTAATATTATAAAGCTGAAGAGTTTGTTTGTTTGGTTAAACGCGCCAATCTCAGGAACTACTGGACCGAATAGAAAATTATTTTAGTGTTGGATAGCTCATTTATCGAGGAAAGTTATATATATATATATATATATATATATATATATATATATAGGTTATATGCGGCGCAGTAATCATAAACGAGGGTGAAACCGCGGGCACATCTAGTTCTTTATACAACTAAGAAGTAAAAATGTGTCGAAATTAAATTATTTAGAACATTCCTAAGCTAATACAGATCTGCATAAATACAGTCCTAATGGCTACCAGCCAACGATGTATTACACTGACATTTCCGTAGGTACCTATACTTTTGGACACCACACCCAGAGTCCATGCTGCTTCTAAGAATTATATTAGGACAGAAAATTCTAATCACACTTTGCTCGACTTAGCAATCGAACCCGATACCTAATGAACAGCAGTCGCATACTCTACTGCTGCACCACCGCCACCATCACATAGAAAAACATTTAACTACGATTTTAATTATTACGTTAATTCTAAAATGTAGTTAATAC
The DNA here is from genome assembly GCA_930367265.1 of Catocala fraxini. NCBI lineage: Eukaryota > Metazoa > Arthropoda > Insecta > Lepidoptera > Erebidae > Catocala > Catocala fraxini. Next base: position 7,111,332 of record OV884025.1, on the reverse strand, counting down.
TATAATTAAGAAAAAAACGACACTGAATATCCAAATAAAATTTCGCGCGATCCAGGTATTGAACCCAATATCTAATGAACATTTCCATCACTGCGCCACCAAGACTATAATAGCTATTCATATTTAATCAAGTCGGGAAGGAACCAAAATAGAAGTATCTTTTATTATCTGAGAATAGAAAACTCAGAGATCGAGGGAAAGTAGGTAATATTTTATCAGTCATGTAATATTCCTTTGGGAGACCAAATGAAGCAGATATTTTCTTCTGTTAATCAATTACTAGGTCTCCAAGGAGAGTGAGTATTGTTTGTACAGCCTACGGCTTTATGAGTAACTAATATTTTCTGGTAACCTACTTTCTTCAGATTATGTTTCGCTTTTGTTTGCTTCTTATGTTTAGTTGTTTGATTAGGCACTAGTTACTTTTTATTACCTACAATTTATCAAGATAATGCGTATTTGAGAGTATATTGATGTTATGATATATAAGATTTTGGTTACGCTTTCGCTCGCACAAATGTAGGTTACATTAGTAAAAGTACTTTTTCCCTGGATGAAAGGTACCCTATGTCCTTTTCTGTTGCCCTGACAATGTGTATGTGAAATTTTAGCATGATTGGTCGAGTAGTTAAGGTGTGAAAGCGAAGCAAACTAACTAACTCATATTCGCATTTATATCTAATACTAGTTACGATTGTAAGAATTCGGGACGAATGCCTTTGTGGTTTCAATGGTCGCCTCGCCAATGCCACCACGCTGATAATGAGTGAGAGTATGGGTATGATCTCCACACAGGAAAAAAAATTTATTATCCCCAGATAGTTGTTGTGAGTCTGGGTGTCCCTTGTTTGAATATGAGTAATGTCCCCACAGGTGTTATTCCTAGTGTGGGAGTCTGGAACAGTGTCCGCAAAAGACTTGCCTCCTATTTCCTGGGACCTAAAACCACAGAAAAAAATATGGGTGTTATAAACCTTTGCTAGTTGTATTTAATAAATAATAAAAATAAAAATGATTTATTTTCATTAACTGCGCTTAATCTAGTTACAATATTTTTGGAGCGCTCCTTTTAGGCAAAACATTGTCTGTGTTAGGAGACCCCGCTCTGCCGTGTAGAAGTAAGCATCCATTGATTAAATATCACAAATATAATGCTGTATTTAGTAAAAGAAATAAAATAAAATAAAAATATCAATTAAATCTAATTTATAAAATTTCGTATTTATCTTTGTTCGATCATCACGCATAATCATACTTTAATGCAATTCAGATCGAACACACACATTTTGATGAAATTGTCACAGCTTAGTAGCTTGGAGTCCAATTTAAATCTAAGCCGCGTTTCATTAGCCGAATCCGCAAAATACATAGGTATATGATAATATGATCCACACAAATGAAATGGGCGAACCATAGTTCAATTGCCGGCAAATGCTAGTTCTATATGCAAAGTTGTAAAATATCTAACTGTTACGTCATCCATCCAAAATTTAAGTGTTATGCACTTGTGGTGGAGCGATTTCCATTTTTTTCGATCCAACGCCAGATCTTTCTATTCAATATGTGTCTCTACATTTGCTTTTTGTTTTAGTTGATCTGTATAATTTCTTCTTGATCTTCCTCTCTTTCTCTTGGCCTCTGTTTTCCCCTTCATAATATTCGTAATACATTTGTCATGTCTAAGTGACCAATCATGTTTCCTCTTCTATTATCTATAAGTGTTACGTAACTGTTCTTGTATAACAGGATGCCATCCTCGAAAAATAAACGCTAATAAACTATAACACTATTTCGTAATAAAAGGATGTCACACAGAAAGTTACAACACTACTTAAATATTTCCACATTTACGTAACATCTCTAATACGAGAAAACACAATTTTCACCATTGCCAAGTTCAACATAACTTCATTATTTACAGTTTAGCAGTTCCGTAGAAAGTGGTAACTAAATAGATACACAACTTTCATTCATTAACACCTAAGCTCTGGACTGAGACTAAAAATTACTAGGACTGTGGTCATATGCCATATCGCCATTGTTAGATGGTCACTACACACAATAAAATTGATATTATTTTTAAAAAGTTTTGTTCTTTTGTACTCTTTTTTTCTGAGTGTTACCAGTTAAAAATGCGTTGGTTGACAGTGTTGCTAGTAATCTTGTTCGTCGCATTTAGTGATGGGTCAGAAGAAAATGGCATGGAAGCGAGAGGAAAGAAAAAGAAAATTGCCTTATTTAGTAAGTTTTTATACATATTTAATATATGAGTAATAATTTTAGTATAAATTTACAAAAGTATATTTGTGTGTTGTGTAAGAAAAACATAAAGGGACGATTTTTTACATGACGATAGCTTAAAAAAATAAGTTAAGATATTTTATACATTCAGCTTTTAATCAATGTTACATTATTTAACTTTTTGTCCACTATATATTCTCTTTGACTGATTTATTAATACCGTGACATAAAATGATATTTAGCAGGTAATCGTATGATTTAATTCCCAGTCAATCGAAGCGACTTCATTTTGTTACCTTGAATATCAACGGAGTCTGTTACGTGGGGCCTTAATATAGCTAGCGATATATAGGATCATCTTTCTCTAAATAGCCCTTAAGATATTTGAAAGCGTGAATATTTATGACCAAGGCCAGCTTTGTACAAATACATATTATTTATATTCGCTTTATTTAAATGCACGGAATTAAGACCCAAAACTGGCTAAAGTTTAGATCATAAATAATAATAATTACATGAATTTGTTAATATTTAGGTATAGGACAAATTCTTCGTATCGTATTTTAGGAGCCTTAAATAAGTACATTTTTCTGACTCTTACGCTAACACAGCTTTTTATTATGTGCACGTTATGCCTCTTACGTATCATAACGCTTTACTGAAACGCGCTGTAAACAAACGTATTTTCTTCTGTCCAATACATAACAAAATAACCGTAAATAATAAATAAAATTCATAGATATTTATGAAGAACGTCACTAGTTACGACCAGCGCGCCATTTGAACCGTAAACGTGGTATTCGATAATCGGTTTTCAATTGCTCGGCACATTTGAATTTATTGAACATCAACTATTTATGATTGAATAAAGTATCGCCTTTTTATTTCAACTTCATATTTATGAAATAAGTGAGCAGCGATAGCTCAGTGGGGAGACCTCAGACTGCAATGCAGAAGGTCTCGGGTTCGAATCCACGTCGCGCACCTCTGACTTTCGGCAGTTATATGACTTTTCGAAATTATGTGCGTATTGATTGACAATTATCGCCTGCTCCGTGCCTCGGAGAGCACGTTAAGCCGTTGGTCCCGGCTGCCATGAACATCTATGGCAGTCGTTATTGGGAAAGTCAGTACCCTCTAATATCCTGACACTGGTCTAGCCTTAGGGTATCGTTAGCCTTCGGGTTGCGGAGGTCAGGTGGCAGCCGCTCCGTGTAAAAACTGATATCCAGTCAAATCCGGTTAGACCAGAAAAGCCGACCCCAAGTGACTTGGGAATAATAAAGGCTAAGAGAGAAGAAGATTTATGAAATAAATTATTTAATATTAAAGATATTTTCGTAAACAATTAATTTAAATGTTTGAGTTTATTAGAAGCGACTATTTTACGTTTAGTTACATTGTATGAAGCTGAGTAATGGTTTTGTATTTTAATTTTAAGTATTTAATGCATGACTGAAGATCACTTTTGTTGGATATTTCTTTTTATATTTAAAATTCTGCGCGACTAAAATTATACATATAGGTATATACTGTGCGCTCTAAGTATGAGAATGAGTTCAGAGAATAGTTTCTGGAAACGGTAGATATAGAATAAAAAGGCATTTGTATCTATTAACTAGACTTTTAAATGACAGTAATAATTCAAGCCTACAGACATTTAACAACATGTCATGTAATTACTTTTCCTCTTTTATGGATTACTAGCTGACCCGTATAACTTTGTCTGCTTCACATAAGAGAATTTTTCCTGTTTTTAAAACATTTTTCATTGCTGCTCCGCTCCTATTGGTCGTAACGTGATGTTATATAGCCTTTAGCCTTCCTCGATAAATGGGCTATCCAACATTAAAAAGTTCTTCAATTCAGACCAGTAGTTTCTGAGATTAGCGCGTTCAAGCAAACAAACAAACAAACTCTTCAGGTTTATAATATTAGTATAGATATTATAGTTCATTCCGTGTATTTTTTTAAATTATAGCAATTGATACCTAAGGGTCAATTCTCAAAATAAAAACTATTCAAATTTGAGTGCCGATCTAGTCAAATTATAAATAATGATACCGTAAATGAACATAAATTAGGAACATTAATTGCAAGTCAGTTCACGTTTGACCTTTATTAAAAGCTATCGGAACTATGTATATTTTGAACATATTATATTTCGAGAATTAGCCTTTCATTAAAGCAATTTTTAATTACAATGTCCTATAAACTATAACAACTAAAGTTATAATATACATTTTAATAACAGAACTGTTTTCTCCTACCCAGTATACTTTCTGGACTTAGTCGTGAAGAAGATCTTCATCCTTAAGATCATCTACGCCTTCGCATTTTGGCTGCTCCTCCACAAGGCTGGCTACTTCTTCGGGTGGTTCGTGAGCTACCTTAAGGAACAGAAGCACGTCGACTACCACCCTCACCACCATCATTACGAAGAGTATGGACCCTCGGGACCTTACAGAAGAAAAAGTCAGAAGAAACCTTATAGCGCTTACGACCCTTACTCAACGCCTGAGAGAAATGTAAATCCTTATTAGTTCAGTTAAAAGTGATGGAATAGAAATAGAGTTTGGAGTTATGAAATTAAACTGGTCGGTATAAGATTTTTAGGAATTTAATATATTGATTCACATTTTATCTGGAAACGAGAAATAGCTAACATAGATTCATTCATTCAACATCAAAAGTTATACATGTGTGCACTTAGGACTTTTGAATCGTAGTCCGTATTAAACACCGTACTATTACAAGATTACGATTTTTAATCGTCACATGGCTATCTGGGGCAAATGTTTAATGTTAATAGAGGTAAATTTTGACTGAGAGCTTTTAAAATTTGTAATCGCGACATAAATAAAACGCAGTATTGCAATGCTTGGCTAATTTTTGCCTTTACCGCAATTAATTTATTGACTATATAAATAAAATTTTAGTTTCTCTTAAGTATTAAATTTCTAATTATAAGCAGCAAAAGCTTAGTGGGAGACTGTTGGACCTTTGGTCTTGAGTTCGATCCCAATACGCGAACCTCTGACTTTTTGAAATTATGTGCGTATTAAATTGTTAACTATCACAGGCTTTAACGGTGAAGAAAATATTCTGAGGAAACCTATATGTTTGAGAGCTCTCAATACTGTTTTCGAAGATATGAGAAGTCTGACATCCCGCACTGGGCCATCGTGGTGTACTATAGCCTAACCCTTTTTACACTGGAAAAAGGCCTGTTCCAACAGTAGAACAGTTTAAGTACAGAGCTGATATTATTATTATTATTATTATAAATTAAACAGCATAGTACACCTATCTAAAGCAATGAAGACTAATTTCGAAGAGTTAATTTATTTTAAAACTACCTGTGTCCGCGGTTTAACCCGCGTTTATAGTTACTGCGCCGCTCCCGTGGGTCGTAGCGTGATGTTATATAGCCTATAGCCTTTCTCGATAAATAATCTTTTCAACACTAAAATAATTATTCAATTCGAACTAGTAGTTCCTGAGATTAGCGCGTTCAACCAAACAAAGAAACAAACTCTTCGGCTTTATAATAATTAATTATTAGTATAGATTTGGTACAACAGAAGATATACTTTTCATAGAACAGCGGCACATGCCGAGTTAGAAACTTTCAAGCGGCTTGAGGATTCTAATATTAGGTTAGATACTACCCATATCAAAAGTTAAATTAAAGTTTATTGGCATTTAAATATTAACATTTTGCACGTGCTTTGTTTATTAAACAATACGAAATAAAGTGAAGTCATGCTTAAAGATCGTTTTATAAAGTCCATGTCTAAAGTAAATCCCAAAAGCAAATGAAAATGAATTGCTTTTACACATTTTTGTTTGTCTATGCTTTTAATAATATTCCTCGATAATATCGGTTTGTAAATTTAACGTTACAGCAATTAAAAGAAAGTATGATCAAATATTTGAACGATTAATTGGAATTGCCGTATGTCTGAATGGGGATTATTTGAGGTTAGTCATTATATCTATACTAATATTATAAAGCTGAAGAGTTTTTTTTGTTTGTTTGGTTGAACGCGCTAATCTCAGGAACTACTGCTTCGAATTGAAAAATTATTTTAGTGTTGGATAGCCTATTTATCGAGGAAGGCTATAGGCTATATAACACCACGGTACGACCCAGTGCAGTAACCATAAACGCGAGTGAAACCGCGGGCACATCTAGTTAGAAATATACCTTATTTATTTTCGGATTTATAAGTTGTAATGTTCCAATAATAGTCACACATCTTTTTTTGTTTTTGTATAATTATTGATTTGTTTGCACGGATGGCGTGTTGGTTTAAGTGGTTGTCTCACCACTGCCACTGCGCCACTGAGTGTTGTGGGTTCGAATCCTACACGGGACAAAAATTTGTGTGATCCACAAATGGTTGTTCCGAGTGTGGGTTTTCTTTGTGTCCGTTGTTTGAATGTTTGTAAAGTCGCCCGCGACACAGGAATTAAAACTAGGGCGGGAGAAATCTTAATAAAAATGTATATAAGTACTTTTATAACTTGAAGACTTTAATTTACAAATTACTCTTGACAATGTTTGTTAATATTAACCAAAAAATTTATTGATAATATAGTGAATATTATTTATTTAATTTAGTTAAGTTATTTTAAGTAATACACGCGTAGAACTGTAACGTAAGAATTTTCAAATAAAATGAGCATTGATATCATTTTGGAATTTTATGTGTTTGTTATTTATTTAATAATAATAATCAGGGACCAATTTAAGTATTTAATATCTCGACGCACATTCTCTGGTTGAATCACGAAGTTGATCGATTGATCAGAGGATATTTACCGAGGCTGTGGGAAATAGCTAGTAATAATTTTATTTTCCTTGTAAACATGTGTAAATTACCTAATAAATAGAGCCTCGCTGATTTGAGCATGAATGGGCCGGCTCGATCAGGGAAGGACTACCCTTTCACAGAATATCGACGTAAAATATCAGTATTCCTACTGTTGTGTTTCGTTCGGTGAGTGAGAGTGCCGGAGGTCCAATCACCCTCATTCCCTCTTCCCGCTCCTTCTCCTTCCCACTTCCTTTTTCTCTTCTTCCTATCCTAAAGGGTCGGCAACGCGCAAGTGATGCCTCTGGTGTTGCAGGCGTTCATGGGCTACGGTGACTACTTACCATCAGGTGGGCCGTATGCTTGTTTGCCACCTTAGTTGTATAAAAATAAATACAATTTAGTAGCAAGAAGAAATAAGACATAAAGTATGTCATGGGAATGAATGAATGCAAGCAGAAGAGGCATGTCAAGTGCAACACCAATCTCTGTCCACTCATACGATGCAAAGTTGGATGTAAGGAGGTGAAATAAAATATGTTGCTTTGGCAGTAAAATATTGTATTATTAATTCTTAACCTAACTATGAATGTGAGTTTGTTTGTAACGCTTTCACGCCTTAGCTTCTCGACTGATCATTATGAAATTTTGCATAGACGTTTCGTAGTACAGCAAAGGACATAGGGGTAAGACGAGCGGAATCGCAGCCAAAATCTAAGATTATAAAACAGAGAAAGCGCGTCACATGATACACGAGATACAATCGTGTAAAAAAATATCTTCTTGCCTATATAAATAGGCCATGTTAATAAGTATAAAATTATTCACCGATTAACACAATTAATTTTATTTGTAAAAGCAAAAGTTTAATTTTTACGAGTGAGGTTAACGCCGCAGTCATACGTTGAACGTTGGTTAAATACGATGTAATTAGCCGCCCACTTTAATACCAGTCTGGTAAACAGTCGCTTATCAAGACTTGGCAGGACTTTGGCGTGGAACATGTATGTTGAAATTTGTCTGTCGGAAGGAGTCGTTTCCTGAATGAAACTTAGAAGTATAATGTCAGAACTGTTCACAGTTTTAACATTACATTAATTCATTAATATATACATACATAGATTCACGCCTATTTCCCAGAGGGGTAAGCAGAGACTACAGATTTCCATTTGCTACGATCCTGACACACTTCTCTGGCTTCATTCACTTTCATCACATTCCTCATACACGCCCGTCGGTTAAAGGTGCTCTTAACCTGGCCTTTGTCCAGAACACCTCCGATCTGATCAAGAAAATAATTCATTAATGAATAAAATAATTTTATTTATTAGGTGATTAGTGGTTCGATAAGTTGGTTAGCCTATTGCCGTTTATCGAGCTTCTGAGAATTTCTGGATAGAAAAACGCAATAGCTCTTTACCTGATCCGGTAATCGAACCCCGTTAACTGCCGCTGCCCCACCGAGGTGGTCAGCGGTAAGTCAATTTAGGTTATTTATAATCAGCTACATTCAAGTAGAATTTTATTAAAAAGTGACTGCAATACACTTTCCCCTACAAAATATTAATATTGTGGGTATAGTCGAGTAATGATTAAATTGTATGTTTATACAAGATGTTGTGTGCAAATTGAAGAAGGCCTGAGTACAGTGATAGATTGATAAGGTCTGATTGATTGATTCATGTTGTACCGTCAAAGACAAAAGTGGAGTAGCATCGTAAAGTTAACATTCGCATACTGGTCCGAGCGAATATCTTTGTGTGTGTGACGTTTTAACGCAAACAATGAAACATTATTCAATGTAATGATAGTAGGTGAAGTTCATCATGCGCATGTGTGCAAGGCGAGACAAAAACGAGTTCTTCTATATATGACTATAATAACTACTATCCCTTATATTCAACAACAGTGTCCCTATTAGTCCGCATTTACAATGAATGCTTAAATTTTTTATCGCTGGTTTCGATAGCGGAGCGGTCAACGAGTCTTCTTACTTTATCACTAAAATATAATAAGGGTGGTTCAAATCCTGGAATCCTCTAGTTCCACTTTTTGTTCTTTTTATTACTGAAATTTTCAAATAATAAAGATATCATACATAATTTTTGTATACTTATTACGCTAGTGTAAAAAAACAGAAAGTGTTTTTTAGGAATTATACTAAAAATTAAATTATTTAGTTATTATTATTACTAATCAGAATTAGTTTAATTACTAAAATATCACTTTTTGTTTGTATTTTTAATATAAATTATTTTAATGCAAATTCTTCTCTCTCAGCCTTTATTATTCCCAAGTCACTTGGGGTCGGCTTTTCTGGTCTAACCGGATTTGACTGGATATCAGTTTTTACACGGAGCAGCTGCCACCTGACCTCCGCAACCCGAAGGCTAACGATACCCTAAGGCTAGACCAGTGTCAGGATATTAGAGGGTACTGACTTTCCCAATAACGACTGCCATAGATGTTTATGGCAGCCGGGACCAACGGCTTAACGTGCTCTCCGAGGCACGGAGCAGGCGATAATTGTCAATCAATACGCACATAATTTCGAAAAGTCATATAACTTCTGAAAGTCAGAGGTGCGCGACGTGGGTTCGAACCCGAGACCCTCTGCATTGCAGTCTATTGGTCTCCCCACTGAGCTATCGCTGCTTTATTTTAATGCAAATTATGATTTAGAAAACAAAATGTTATGCATTTTTTAACAATAATATTCCATTATAAAAACCAATGTCAGTATAATTATGATTACCGAAAATGAATTTTTATTAAATTTTCCGTAAATGTTTCAATACAATATAATAAAAAAGCTTCTTTAGTCTTTACTATTTTGATTCATTTTACTTACAAATAATATTTTACAATTATAATGACAATTGAGGTAATAGCTTGTCTATTTTTCTGTACGCTCGTTTATTGTAAATATGGATTCTCAGTAAGTGAATTATTGTAATTCTTATGAGAATAAAGTTCTTAAACCAGAGCTTCATTATTCTTTTTCACAAGGAAAACAGGATTAAACTTAACCTCAATTCTAGCATCGCTAACCAGCACGTCCCCTATTTGAAACAACTTTTTTTATTATTTATTGTGACCTCCATTGTTCTTAATACAGCTCAAGAGACGTCTATGCATGGAGGTCACAATATTAGCACACATACTTCGCAACGGTCTCGTCGGTATAAAACCCTTTGATTCATAAGCATTCAACATTCGTCTTTGCCAAGATGGGTTGGGAGCCCTCTGCGCTCACCCACAGTCCGCGTAAAGTTGTAAAAGCCATCTGAGGCAAACAACTAACACACACAAAAAAAAAAGTCTTCGCCGAGTTTCGTTAATAAGAAGGTTTTTCACTTCTCGCCCGACTTTTTAAGCTCCCTTCTTCTTCAAATCTTTTCACCCAACGACTTACAGTATTTCTCTGAAATAATATCAAAAATCTTATGAAATAATCGTAGATAGCGATTCCTTAACAACGAAATCGCAAATCACAATACCATAACATAATATTTATAAAATAACTTACTCTTAGAGTTTAGTCAAGTTTCGTCGACAATTTAAGATATATTAAGCCCATAATTATGTCATTTATTTGTCCTGGATTCAATATTTATATAAGTTTGCATTTTAAAAGCAGACTTTTAACCAAAATATAAAAAAACATTTGCTATGGTAATGACACAAACGGTCGTAACAAAGATCACCGACCAACAACATCACATGATTCTATTCAAGTGAGAAATTATTATGCTTATCTTTTGAATAGCTGCTTAATGCTTTGCTTATGCTTTTGAATAGTTGTTTAATTAAGTTTTAAAGTAAAGCAACAAGTCATCGATATTTCTAATTTAAGAAAAAATACAAAAAGATTGTCACTTCCTGGGGAGCGAACCAATATGTGTTACATTTTAGATCGCACTATTACCAACGTAGCTATAACATCACTTACTTGTTTATTTTAAATTAATACTCACAATCATAATAAGTACAAGCGACAGTATAAATGAGGCGGGTTTATGTGTATGTGTACAATGATTTTACTGAAAACGTCGTAAGTACAACTAGTTGTGATTCTATTGCTTTGTAAAACTGCTATTCCACTTTTGCACCTGACCGTACATGTGAGCATTATTTCGAGTTTATGCAACTAGATTTCTATCAACATAGGTCTTTATTCATGAGGAGAGCGATTTATAACAGCGACCAGTTACCTTTTAGGTTCCCAATACCTAATCCTTCTCGGGCTTTAAGCAATCTTCCTACCAATTTATATCAAAATGGACTCAAAAACATAGCTCATGAAATTTGGATGTAATACAATCCTACCGTATGTACGTCATGTAAGTATATACATATACTACTACAATTATTTGCCATACTATATATAGTAGGGATATCGCATACCGTTGTAGAAGCAAAAATCGCCGTAGGGTGGCAACGTCTATCCATCTCTGACTATCAGTTTTCTATCGGCTATATTTCGAAGAGTTTGCCGAAGAATTGCATAATTCATCCTCCCCCCTTCTACCATTGGACGTCCATACAGGACGGCGATCATGCCGTAGTGTAGTTAGTGTAACCGACTGCCACGCCTGAGATCGCGGTCTCGATTCCTGCACAAGTCAAACATTGTGTGCATGGACATGGATGTATTGGTCTGGATGTTTCTATGTATAATATGTGTGTATTTACATAAAAAAGTATACATGCGTGTTTATCCCTTATCTAGTGCACATAAAACAAGCTCTCCTTAGTTTGGGCTAGATGGTGTTGTGTGTGTGATAGAATATTATTATTATACATACAGACCAGCGTCACAAGTATATGGTAGGTATTCGTATATACATATACGCACGAAACGCTGTGCTTACACTTTTATAATGCGTACTGCAAAAGAGTGGAACTCATTACCCATGGCTATTTTTCCAATGAGTACAATCTGGGCATATTCAAGTTGCGAGTGAATAGGTAACTAAAATAATTGGGAAGCGAGTAATGTCACGCACCCTCGGATTGCCCACTCCAACTATTGCAATCGAAAACGGTTGACAATACCGAACTCCGTTGGTAAGGGACAGTCGCGTTGTAAGATCCAGGCGGCGTATATAGAAAAGCTACTTCAGTACATCACCCTCTGAGATGTATTGCAGCAGCATTTACGCGTGTTTATCGTTAGGAAATGCTAATTCAGTTCAGCGGAGATGTACTGAAGTAGCTTTTCAATATACGCATCCCGGTGTACTTCAACTTTCAGTATTCCACTTCGAACACAAATTATGCGTCATCACATGTTTCGCTCAGCGCGAGGCTTTTTCAAGACAGTTTTGCAAAGAATGGGCAAGCAATTTATTATAATAGATTTTCAGCAAGTAACGGCTAATTCGATAACTTCTAGGCATGTGTTCTCTATCGTCGCTGAACATCAAGTGGAATCGTGATTGAACGCAATGCTATTTACATGAAAAAGAAATTAACAATCCGTAAGTTTTAGTTACGTAAGCTAATATTCAAGTACAGTCAAGTAAAACTGCGTGTAAATGTAGTCTATATAGGCAGTAAACAGTGAGTTGCCCGCGGCGGCAGTACGGTATGGCCACTTATGCTGCCAAGTTGTGCGTAATATTTACATTATCGCGCCACAATAAAATGTAATGAGCGCCTTGCGCCTTATTTATATTCGCATTATACAAATTTAGCGGATTATTAAGTGTTTGAGGCGAAAATATTTAAATAAAGGTAAAGTTGTTTGTAAAGTTTTAAAAATATTCATGATATTATATCAGGCGTGTTAATTAATTGTTTCGCTGTTGGGCACAGGCTTTCTCTCAGTTTGAGAAGGATTAGGCCTGAGTTGTACGTTAACCAAGTGTAGATTGCAAGAAATCTTGAGAATATTATGGACAACTGTATGAATGGCGTAGTGATCGCCTTACCACTGGCAAAATTGAGTGATCCATCCACCAATAGTTGTTCCGAGAATGAACTTTCGTGTTCGTTGTTTGAACGTTTGTTAAGTCGTAATTACTCTTGCGGGGTAGTCTTTAAAAAACCGGACAATTACGAGTCGGACTCGCCCACCGAGGGTTCCGTACAAATTTGTAGGTACGGTTTTTTTTCATTCTTCGTCAGAAATCGAAAACTATACATCATAAAAATAATTAAGATCCGTTTAAGCTTGTGCCAATGTAGCCCTTTTATACGATAACCCACATGACACGGTTAACTCAATTAAAAATTTGGACCGCCGCGCTGTTCCTTGCATAAAGACCCTGTTTTTTAATGATTTAATTACAAATGTATAGATTTTAGATTTTTCTTATACTTGTAGTATAAGACGGTATTACTTGCCAAATTTCATAGTTCTAGGTCAACGGAAAATACCCTATATATTTTGATTCCCTTGAGAGTGTCGAAATATAAGTTTTTGCGACATAAACGGCCGTATCTTTTTTTTACGTTAACTTAGAAGTTTGATTTATTCACAGCTTCAAGAGACTGTAGACTTGAGTATATCGTTTTAATTTCAACTTGATACCTCCATTCGGATGCGTTCCCGAGCTAAAGGGTCTTGACAGACAGACGGACGGACGGACGGACAACAAAGTGATCCTATAAGGGTTCCGTATTTTCCTTCTGAGTTACGGAATCCTAAAAAACAACAAAAGAAACAAAAATACTCTCTGGCGGATTAATGCACATTGGTTATTATTAAAGTACAGCGTGCGGTAATCAATAATAAGCCCATAACTTAGAGGTACTTGTCATGGCTTCAAACTCAAGACTTCTGTATGTCAATTCAACGAACTAAATACTAATCTGGTGCTTTATGAAGATACTTGTTTGTTAAAAAGTAAATCACAACCTTTTGCTGTGTTCTTAAAGTGAGTAGGATATTTAGAATTTATGTGTATTATATAAAACGAACAAAATAACAATATTTGGTCGCACATTAACGGGATGGAGACGGTTTGCGCCAGTTATAACTGCCCGTAACCGGTTTAATAATCTTTAGTGCGCCTGTACTTAAGACGGCCATTTTAAACTGTACACACAGTTTGAGTTTATTGACTGTAGTAAAAACTGACTAATTAAATTAATTCTAAATGACATAAAGTTTTATGTGGAATTATATTTTGCCTCCGTTACGGTGGAGAATGCCAGATATAACCCTAAAGATGACATTATATAGAAATGCTTTGCCTATTTTATCGAAAGGTAAATTCAAATATATATTATTATATTCAGGAACGAGGTTAATTTGGCTACAAGTGAAATATTTGCTTGAAATTTAGTATTATATCTGACTTTTCTTGATATATGTGTTGTCAAAGGTAAGCATCATTTTGTCTTTCGAATTTGAGATGTGGGTTTTATTACTAGACGAAAAACTGTTATTGTACCTTTGACTTAGTAGAAGCTTGACTTCTATTGGGTGAAGCTTTTTCTACATGCTTCTGGAGAACAAACGGTGGCAACCAGCTAGGTCTACTATTGTTTATACTGAAAGTCAAAAATACCGTGTGGCGTCTCCACACAGACAAATAAGTTCAGCCTACATCCAATAAATGGCGCTAAATACAATGGGCGCAAATTACGTCATACAATTCTGAATCGTACAAGTAACATTTACACAGCTACTAAGTATATAATATAAACTCCTGACATCAATCGTCGGGCCGAGGCCCGCCAGGCACGATCCACCAGCCTGGTCGGAGGATACTCCCTTTGTGTTGGAGGAACATCACACCCTGTTCCTTCACAACCGCATTGATTTTTGACCCCTTGAGAAGTAGCACTTACATACTACCTACGACAAAATGAAATTGAAATAAACAATTATTTCGATTTGTGACATTCACAATTCAAACAATATATTCCAATGAAAGCTCATTCTAAGAGTCAACAATATTACACCGTAGAATTGATTTGTCAGGAATATAAATCAGGAATAACATCGGTAGTAATTTATGCGCATGACTGTACCGGCCTCACGTGATAATGTATAATTTAGGACCGCACATTTGTTACTCGTCGAGTTTTTGGGTGCAAGCGTACAGTGATGGAATTACTGATATTTGGGTGCATAATTAAATTATTTATTAGTGTCCGACGGAGCTTTCGGTTTCGGTTTCGGCTTAGTTTCAGCAAAAAACGAGTTTCGGCTTAGTTTCAGTTTCGGCTGCTATCCGACCGAAACTGTGGCCGAAACCGAAACTGAATTCGGAAGATTTCGATTTTTGATTTCGATTTAAGAAATGTTCGGTGCACTTACCTGCCAGCGACGAAGTTTTATTTTGCCGCGTCATAGTCGTGTCATAACTTGTTTGTCTTTACGCCGCGAACTATGTGGTAATTTTTTTTTGTTTGTCGTCGATCGAGTAATTATAATATTATTTCGAAATTGGGAAGTATTAGTTTGCTATTGATGTGATTTAGTTCATGATAGTTAATGAATAATAAAATTCGATTTCTTTTAAAGCGTAGATTTTCGTACGTTACTTACACACAGCGACACATCAACCTAGACTGTTTGTTTTCCCACTAAGACATGACCTTATATGGAAGAAAACCAAAAGGTTTCGGTTTCGGTTTCGGCCGAAATTGAGACCAAAGCCAAAATTCGGTTTCGGTTATGGTTTCAGCCATAAAAACTAGTTTCGGTCGGACACTATTATTTATAGTTGTGCTTTGCAAAAACTGCTTGTAATGTCGAGAAAGATGCAACTTACAGCCGGACAGCACTTATGCTGTCTGCTGTCTGCTTTTTTTAGTATCAGAGCATCTTAATGCATTGATACTAAGAAAACAAAATGCCGCGTCAATAGGCTACAAGTTAAAGTATAATACGTACTCAAATGCTAGAAATACTTATTTTGTTTAAGTAAATTTTAAGTTTACGTATCGACAATTCTTCAAATGTGACCCTGTGTTTTCACAAAATAATTATTTTAATAGTCACCTTTATTACAAAACTTTGGTTGCAACACAAGCATTAGAAACTACGTGACAAATCTCTGGGTGCGAAAATGATGTAAAAAGTTTGTTAATCTGAGTTCTCAAACTGTTTGTTTTAATGCTCGTTTTTCATTTAAGATGTCATTGGTAGATAAAATATCTAAATGTGTTTTAAACTTTGCATTTAGGTTATCATTGGCATCGTAATAGTATAAACTTTGACAAACAATGTTAGTCTTTAAAGTTCTTAATGTCCAACCACCTAGACATTTAACAATATTTATTTAATTGCGTAGATATTCATGAAAATTAAAATGCCAATTAATTTTAACACTTTGAATGCTAGACTAATGATTATTTTCAATTATTTTTAACCGAATTAATGATGTCGGCAAGATGTTGTTAATTCAACAAAGACTTTAAGAGGAATTGTGGCAATTATTAATTGTGCTGAGCAATAGGACACTTCATAATTACCACAATTCCTTTTCTACTTTAATTAGTTGTATAACATACATTCTCAAGTACTAGGTATATCTTCCATCTTCAAACTCTTTCCATAATTCGCTATTTGAACATGTACATACATTGCTGCTACAATGAGCTGATTTGCTCTAAGGATACGTTACATTTGTTGGGTACAGAAAGTTAGAGAGAGAGTACAGGAGGCTAACCGTCCATCTCAAACTTGTCATAGCCCAGCTGGGATAAGTATTATTACGTTGCGGAAGATCTCAACCGAATAACCTAGTGTTGTGTTTCTCTAGTACGTTAGGTTTCTAGGGTTCCTTAAATAGACCACCTGCGAGGCTGTTCCAAGTTTTAGTCGTATAAAAATAATGAGGCATTTTGCCGTAAGGTTTTAATATCTCAATAGCGTACATTTTGAATCGATTGGTGTTAATGTTTAAAGCATTGACACGAGGGTTCGATGTGTCCCTTATTTGAGTTTTTAAAAAGATCCCCGCGACACTAGAGCTATTCCTAGTGCGGAAGTTGTAATAGAAAAAAGAACAATAATTATCTATGAGACTAACAAGTCCATGTTTTCCCCTTTTTTAATCTGTTTATACGGTATGCACCCATGGTAGGCACCTACGACTTTTCCAAGTACCTCCCTGTTGTGAAAATTACTACAAATAATGATCAATGAGTGCCGCAGCACATAAAACTATATTAAAAGTACAATGTATGTCGGTATTACAGGATTATAGGTAATTTGTTAAAAGCCTCTCTATTTATTGCATGACGCGTGGACACACCGATAAGGCTCCATATTTCATATCGATTAAAAAACTGTTGGTCTGTGCTTATCTCTGTATGAAATGTAAAGTGTGATTTATTGCACAATTTAATGGATAGTTGAAAATATTAATATCAGGTGCAGCCGGCAAAGTTTTCACAAAACTATTTCATAAACTGACAGTGGGCTTACAATATAAATTATAGCCATTTGTAATAACAATAAATCTTATTTTATTTGGTTACAATAATAATTTTACTGTTTTGAAAACAATAGATAACAAAATAATATCGGCCCTCTATATAAACTGTCCCACTGCTGGGCACGGGCCTCTTCTCAGTGTAAGAAAGATTAGGTCACCACGCTAGCCCAGTGCGACTGGCAGATTTCACATATCTTCGAGAATATTATGGAGAACTTTCAGACATGCAGGTTTCCTCGCGATGTTTGCCTTCACCGTTTAAACAAGCGATAAGTAACTAATTAATATTTTGAATAGTCAGAGATAATGTTGCAAGAAAAACGATTAAAAAGAACGACAATCCTTTAGAGAGTAACCAGGTTCAGAACCGGTGGCAATGCAAAGATTGCACGTTTGACGCAGTGGCTGAAACAATTCATTCACATCACAAAACCAAGTTGCTGCGTTCCTCAGGTAATTGTTCCATGATTGAGAATGCTTTGCCTTAATTATTTCATGGTAAAACAAGGGAGAAACGGCCATGAATTGCCGTAAATCTTACGAGTTCGAAAAATGGTATCACGTGACCAGAGGTCACGAGGTCAGAGGTCAAAGGTCATAGTCATTTCGGGAGTATATTGACTATACTGAGTCGAATGGCGTTGACCGCGAGTCTCTAGCTCTTACGGTTCTTGAGTTAAAAGATGGTATCACGTGACCTTGAGGTCAGAGATCAAAGATCATGTTCATTTCGGGAGTATATCGACTATGAGTCGAATGGGGTTAACCGTGAGTCTCTAGCTCTTACGGTTCTTGAGTTAAAAGTTGTATAACAGACGGACAGACGGACGGACAAAGCTGTTGTATGAGAGTTTTTTCGAACTCTAAAAGGTACTACGCGACAGTGCAATTATCATTTGTCAGTTTAATTCGGCTATCGAAGCAATTAGTATCTATTATATTAAAACAATATATGGCCTGTTGGCAAGACAACTAGTCTAACCAAAGCTTTCATGAGGCAGTACATGGTGAATACTGTTTTGTACTTAATACTGATAGACATGCTGTTATCAAACGGGCCAGATGTTTGTAAAGCTTAACAATTACAAAAGACTCTCACCAAGATCAAGAGCAGAATTCCAAGTAAGATATCGTTAAGATTAAATTGACGAAAATAGCTGAAAAGAAAAGTAATCAATTATGACATATGTACCTACATTTTACTATTATCGAATCAAGCTAAATAATACCTAAAGCTATGCTTAGGACTTTCTGTTACTGTTATATTTTTTGAACGCGCTGTATATTACTTGACTTATCCCGGTCCAACGAATAGGAATAATATCATACTTATTAATAGTTCAAATTATGTTATGGTCATTGAAACTTTGTGCTTAAATAAGAATGTAATTCGCCACTAACATCATTGTTTGTTATACTTTCGCCTGTTTTCGCTAATAGAATTTAAGGTGAGAGTGAGTGAGAAAAAGCAACCTCTATTTGTTCTATAATAGTATGGTACTATAATTATCTAAGTTTTAATTAGTTTTGTGTTTTGTCACCCATCCAACCCATACCCTGCTCTATCGAGATTATCCTTAAACCTTTCAAACACGAAAATTTCAGCACCCACACAGGGTGAACATACGACATAATAAAAATAGTCATTCCGACTCTCATAAAAAAGGGGTTAACGAATTTGCTATAAATCTGACGCTGCCAGGCGTGATTATAAGCACTTTACGTTCAACATAAAACAAGCAAGGCAAGGATTATGCAAGCATCAGATGGTATCTTTTTATGAAACTTAGAACTAAGACATAAAGAAGGTACTGTTATCTCGGATTAAGGTTGTTACATAGTCCAGGCAACGGTACTACAGTATGATTGTGTGATACATCTTTGGTTGCAAGTAACATAATTATTAACCTCTGAGTCTTCTTTGAAGAGGTTAATGAAAACACTTTATGGGTCTGTGTGTCTGTCTGTTAGTGACAGGCATAGCTCCGGAACCACTGAACCAATTGACTTGTAACTTGGTGTGCAGATACCTTGGGGTCATACCTCGGTCGAGTTTGAATATGGGCCGTGGGTCAAAAGACCCCCGAGATATAGGGTTCACAAGGTCACATGTATATTAAATGGCAAAATGGCTTCATTTACAGGTTTAACCTAGTTCGGGCAAATATCTATAAGTGCACTTTATGTTATTGTTAAGATGCAATTGTAAACTAAGAATTTATACTAAAATAAATAAATAATTATTATTAATTATTATATTATTATTTATATGCAGAATGGTGGTGTGCTGATTCGAGTTGGTTGCTGCTGTTTGCTGTCGAGTTTTGTTTTGTGCTGCGTTTTGCAATACGACATGCCCAGCAGTGGGCATGATGCCCCACAATGGACATGATACCCAACAATGGTCATAATACCCAACAGTGGACATGATGCCCAACGGTGGGCAAAATCCCTAACAGTTTTATGACGCCTAACAGTGGGCAAGATGCCCAAAAGTGGACATGAGGCCCAACTGTGGGCATCATGCCCAGCAGTAGGTAGCAGTGGGCATGATGTTCAACGGCGGCAATGATTGAAAAGTACGTTAATTATTTATTATTAAAACATGTACATACTATATAATTATATACAACATTAACCTAAGTAAATGTTTAAATATAATTGAAACAAGGTCAGATGAAGACGAAAAGGTTGAATCCTGGGTTTTTACACCCATCTCCTTATTATTATTGTTATAAATACAACTCCCGCACTAAGAATAATTCCTGTGTTTGGAATTTTACAGACATTCAAACAACGGACACAAAGAACTCCCAGACTCGGCATAACTATTTGAATCACAACATTTTATTATTTAATTGTTGCTTGTTCCTGGGGCCGAGGAAGAATGGAAGATGCAAATGATTTCGAAAGAAAATGGAATTTTCCTCTTTGCCTCAGAGCTATCGTCGGGAAACACGTTACCATCGTTCCTCTGGCAAATAGTGGGTCTGAGTACTACAAGGGAAGACAGTATGGTTCTGCTTGCCATTGCTGACGCGAATTATCGATTTATTATGTGTGATTTTGGTACAAATGGTAGAATTTTAGACGGCGGTGTTCTGGAGAACACAATTTTTTTGAGAATCTTGGATCTAAGTCACTCAATATCCCTCAGTCAGATACTGTTAGGAACTCGAATACCAGTATGCCCTATGTTTTTGTCGAAAAATGATGAAACCTTTTAAGGTTATCCGATCTCACCTCACTATCTCGAAAAATATATAACTACCGCTTGTCACGAGCGAGACGTATAATTGAAAACGCATTTGGTATTCTGGCTGCAAGATTTTATTTCACACAGCTATTAATTTGATACCGAAAAGAACAGAAAGTGTAACTTTGGTTTGTTGTGTACTGCATTTATATATATATATTATTGGAGATTACATCCCTTTGGTATCGCAGAGGATATAAAATCAGCGCGCACTGAACGTCGTAGCGAACGTCATGCTTTCTCTCTGGCTTGGGTGAACACGGTTCACTGTAGTAATATTGTACTTTGGTTGTGGTGATGCGGCCGAGATGTCTGCAGCATTTCTGTTGCATTACTCCAACGTGTAATATATGTAATAATAATAATAATAATAATAGATTTATTTATTTCTCTCAAAAGGTTACAAGTTTTTACAAAATGAGTACAGCTTAGGTAATTAGGAACCTTGTGAGAGCTGGAGTCCATAGTAGGTTCTACGACCTGTGTGACAGATCTCCAGGCTCTCTCCTTTATTGATTAGTATTTAAAGCTAATTAGTACATTTTGGAGCAATTTGAGGTTATAAATATTTAATATATGCATGCACAGTGTGTCTGTGTGTGTGGATGTACAGTGTGCGTGCATGTGTGTGCGTGTGTGTGTGTGTAAGTGTGTGAATGTGTGTGTGTGTATGTGGTAGTAGTTATTTTAAAATAGTCAAAATATTTTCTGTTTCCATGTAATCTAGGGAAATAAGCCATTTTGTCACTGTTGTTTTGCATTTAAATGTGTTCAAAGGATAGATGTTTAATTTTTTGTTGACTTTGTTATATACGTAGCCACCTAAGAAATGGAAGCAGCGTTGCGCAGCGGTTGTTTTTACGGGGTTTTCTTGACAGACATTGAATCTACGGCGGGAGGAGTAATATTTGGAAGGATCATGGGGGGATTGGGCGTGAGTATTTAGGATCAGTTTGAGAATAAACAATTTACGGACGGAGAGAACATCACAAATTTTATATAATTCGGTGGTGGGAAATTGATAAGGCAGCTGCCAACCAACTTTTAGTAGAGCTCTTTGGCCTCGCTCAAGTCTTAAGAGGTTGGTTTTTGTAGTGCCGCCCCATGCAATAACACAGTATTGGATGAGAGACTGGGCTAGTGCTAAATAGACCAATTTCAGAACATTCGTGTCTGCAGAATGTCGCAGGTTCTTAAAAACGAAGATGAGCTTCCGTAATCTGGATGCAAGTGCCTCTACGTGGAGCTGGAAGGTGAGTCTGTCGTCAATAAGTATGCCTAGATATTTAATACGGTTAGTTTGTTGGAGTGAAGAGCATTTGCAATTTGCGCGAGGTCGTGCACCACAAGAGTGAGCAAACAAGGGGCCAGGGGAAGGATCAGGTTTACCGGCGGATGTGAGTGAAAAATAGAGGTAAAACGTTTTGCTGGGATTCAAAGTAAGCAGGTTTTGTGTAAGCCAATTTGTGATCTGGTTGAGACCCGCTTGTGCACCTGTAATTACCGATTCCCACGTAGAATCGTGGAATATCAGGGCAGTATCATCGGCGTAAGTGAAGATGGAGCCATTTTGTAGCTTTAGACGACAGAGGCCGTCTATATAAATAAGAAATAGCGTAGGGCCGATAATACTACCCCGAGGCACCCCGTAAGCCACTGGGAGTTCATCACTCAGCCACTTTCCGATCCTCACACATTGTCGTCTATCTATAAGGTAGCTAGAGAAAAGTGAGAGTTGGGCACCTCTTATTCCCAGTTTCTCCAGTTTAGCCAGTAACAGTGGGACAGAGACCGTATCAAAAGCCTTTGCGAGGTCTAAAAATATGCCTAGCACTTTTTCTTTATTGTCAAGGTTGGTAATAACGTTATTAGTTAGATCTAACACAGCATTTTCTGTTGAAATCCCCGAGCGGAAACCATACTGATTTGACGAAAGAAGTTTATATTGTTCTAAGTGTTTAATGAGTCTGTTGTTCATTAGCCTTTCAAGCACTTTCGAGAGTGTAGGTAGAATGGCTATTGGCCTATAATTGTCTGAACGGTCTCTGTCCCCACTCTTATGGATTGGATGTACGATGGCTAATTTATATGCGTCTGGAAAAACTCCTAGGTTTAACGCCATATTGCAAAGATGGGTGAATGGTGGGATCAGAACGTTTTTAAAACGTTTGAAAAAAGCGCCTGAGATGTTGTCTGAGCTTATTGCGCTGTCACTCCTGAGGTTCAGTACCAACCGCTGGATTTCTGATTCATCCGTTTCCAGCATAACGATAGAGTTTGGCAAACTGCGCGATTCAGAGACTGTATTGGAATTGGGGGTTTTTGTGATTTTTTCGGCTAGGAAACGACCTACATTAGCAAAGTAGGTGTTTATATTATTTATTGATTTTATAAGGTCAGTGGGCGAGAGGAGTTCAATGGCCTGTGATTTTATTTTGGTGGTATTGGTAATATTTTTTATGACCTTCCAGAGCTTTTTATTGTCTTTTTTCGCTGATTGTAGTTGGCTTGTGTCATAGTTCTTTTTAGCTTTATGTAGTAGGTTTGTGCAGTAGTTCCTGTACCTTTTATATGTGGTTATCAAAGTGTAGTTGTCTGGTGAGTTTTTTAACTTATAATGAAGGTTGTCCCGGTTCCGTAAACACTTAAGAACACCTGGTGTCATCCAGGGCTTCTTAAGTCTTTTTCTATTGGGTACTCTTTTCAAGATTTTGTTTGAGGTCAGGACTGAGTTTAGACTACTAATGAAGTAATTGGTAGCTTCGTTGACGTCGCGGCTATTATAAATTGGGGAGAAGTCTGTATGCAAAAGATCAGTTTCTATTTTGTCGTGGTCAAAAATTTCGACATTTTTATATTTACATGTATTAGTATTAATTTTCTGTGTGCATAAAAAGAACAAGATAGTGTCGTGGTCAGTGACAGAGGTTTGTGCTACATAACAGAACGCTAAGTTTTTGGTTTTTAGAATAAGATGATCGATACAGGTCAGATTATGTCTTGTGGGTATAGTATGTGCTGGAAGCATACCGTGATAAGCAACCATTGTGAGATAATCAGCTGATCGAACGTCGCTGGTATTTGTTGAGATATCGATGTTAAGATCGCCAGAAAGTATAATATTTTTATACGATGAATATATTTCAGAAGATTGTTTAAGGAGTCGAGAAAGGGGGATATATTTTGTTTTGCAGGGGGTCGGTAGATGGCGATTACTATGGTATCTTTGTTCAAAATCAGCGATATACAATTAGCCTCTTGAATCGTGGACTCGGCCACTGAAACCTGGTGTTGAGTATGATGGTATACAATCACACCTTCATTTTGCGTATTATGGTTGATCGAGGTGGTGAAGTTGTAGCCTTCTATTGTAGGAATGGGTGGAGATTTTTGGAGCCAACACTCGGTTAAAATTATAATGTCCCATTTTATTCCGCTTCTTTCAAGAAGCACGGTGAAGTCGTTGAAGTTCTTACTAATGCTTCTTATGTTTTGACACATAATTGAGATGACATTGCCATGTGATTTTACTATTTGGGGACAGTCCTCTATTATACATGTCGCCGAGACGGCTACCGAGACGCCATCAATCTCGTCAAGTAGATTATTTAGGGAATCGAATTATTAAAAGTAGGTTCAAGTAGGATACGATATACTCGTATAGGTCCGTGGGACTGGCTACAGATTGTGACAATGCGGAAGTTATTCCATAAGTAGTAAAAGGTGATAGGTGAAGAGGTGCTAGATGGATATTGTGATTGGTGTGGAGTAAGTGTATAGAAGTAGGTAGGTTGGTTATTTAACGTGAGAGTGAGTGTGTGTGAATAAAATGTGAAATCTATTTTTAAGTATAACAAGTAAAACAATGGCATTAGTAAGATGATGCCATATATGGCAAAGTCTTGAAGATAGATTGGTCGTGTATGTGTAAAAATTGTGCGTCTGTTTTTTATGGTATGTTGTGTAGAGTGGGTGAAAGTGGTCTGTATTTGAGGGTGTAGTAATGTAACGTAAATAATGTATGAGAAAGTACGAATAAAAATAATTAACTTAAAGAATAATAACAAACATAGAGCAATTACGGGAGATAGTCATTTAGGATTCAGGTTCTTCAGGTCTTGTTCGGAGTCTATTCGAATCGGCAGTGAGTCTTGGGTCTTCTTAATAAATATTTTGCCGTAGGAGGACCAGGTTCCATAATATTTGTTATCCTTAACGAACTGTCTAGCTAAATATGCAAGTCTCCTTCCTAACATTGTAAGAGATTCATCTATAAAAATCGGGTTCGGCGGCCCAGGTAGCTGTAAAAGCGTAGTGTTTAGTTTGTTGTCCTTGTTCGTCCTATTATAGTTCCTAGACTGCTTAATGAAATCGTCTTTACATATAGTGGTCGTGAAGTTAACCCTTATATGATTATTTGAGTCATTTCGGGTTTTAATACGATACACGTCCTGAAAGTCCGAGTCTGTTAATGGTTGATCTATCAGCTCTCCGACTTTTTTGACCACAGTGCGTAGGGTAAGTTTTATTGTAATTAGCTTCTGACTTATTTAATCGTAAATGTTCTCAGGTGCCGACTGTGATAACGATACAGGATCCACGCCTGAGCAAGCTGCCAGACGCAATGATGTGCTTTCTTGTGGGGATACCTCGGACCCTGTAGCAGCCACCCCCAGGACATCGGAAGCCTAGCAGCCTGAGACACGGGAGCACGGGGACGTCCTCCAGTCAGGAGAGGCCGTGTTGGCCGAAAAGGAATAGACAAGCTGTTGGTAGCAGGGATGACGCGCAGTAGTGGGAGCGCGCGTCTATGTAAGCACATGCACCAGCCATTCTCGCTCTCTTTCGCCGCAGTGTCAACTTGTTAAGGAAAACCTCTGCTCGATTGTACAGTCAACTTACCTACTCTGATTAATTATTTTTAATTGTTTAAAATCAGTTGGTAACTTCTAATAAATTTGTGTCTATTTTGTGTTAAACTTAAATGTAACTTCTTAGTTTGTAAATACACTTTCCTTGTATTGCTGCTTGTTTTTTATTAATTATTAATATTAATTTACCTTTAGAGTGATAAAAATATAGTAATTAGACCAAGCCTTTCTACCTAAAATCTCAAAAGTGTCCACTCTGTATTATTCGTCTTCGTAACTTAATTTAACGATGATTGCTTCAAGCCTTTGTAGCCGTTTGGGACGTAATCCCAAGTTATTGTTCAGATATAACGATGACTCCACAATCATTGTGATGTTAACTATGACTTTGTTTTGCTTATTTTCGATTGCGACTTTTGTGTTTAAAGCATTAAAAATGGTTATAAATTAATATTTACTACCGCAATAACATTTCATAACAAACATGTACTTAAATCGATAATCAATAAGTCTTAAAAGCTAATTTGAAAATAATTATGCAAATTTACACATATAACAGATGCGTATTGTTTTAGAAAAATGCATTTCTACTATGTGAGTTCTTCCAGCTAAAAGAAGATTATAGCTGCATAATCATATCTCGCATTTATACATTGAGTAGGGTTTTCAAAGATTTTTCTGCAGATGCTATGTTGTAAGGCAGAATCTAATTTTTGTAGGGTTGGAAACGGGTAGATGGCACTCCTAGTGTTGCAAATATTAGTCTATGTCAACAGCTTACTATCATACCATATACTTAACCTAGGTCATATAAAAAATATGATGATAAATCTTGACGTAACCTGCAAGATAAGAATTATACTCATGATATCAGAATGACTGGAGTATGCAATTCTAGCACGATATTGATAATTAATTACTTAGGAGAGTGGATGCTTATGAATTGTTTGCGGAGGAATGTGTCATTTTTAAGTATACAAGGTTATTCTTAGTATAGTAAAAACCTCTTAGGTAAAATCTGCTGTTCCATTCATTTGTCGAGGTCAAAGTCCAATTTTGTATGGTACAGCTGTTTTTTTTTCGCGATTTCGGTAATGTTCCAGAACAAAAGTTGTTCATAATAACAAGTATAATCACCCTCTGAGAGGTTTTCACTATACTAAGAATAACCTTGTATACATATAAGATTTAAAAAGACACTCAATTGGACTGTCAGATCGATTCTATCTTCATTTAAACTGAACTAAAAAGTGTAGTTTGCGTAACGTAATACTTCAAGTTAATCATAAGTTTCTCAGAAACACAATAACAGACCTGGTAGAACCCTTTGCCATAGTATAAATAATTGCCCCGTAGTGACATCAAATTCGTTACATATAGTGCACTTACAGCTAAGTTGTCGATAATATTACCACGCCAACCGCGTTCACGTATACGAACATTTCACGTCTAATTTTCATACTCAAGAACGTGGATATCCCATCCACGTTCTTGAGTATGAAAATTATAATATAATATAATAACTTAATAACATGATAATTAAATAATGTTTATCTGCTCGATTGGCCTACATTATAACATATAATATATGGGCTTATTACTCGCTTTATACAAGATGATTAAGCACCTATTATAAGGAGATTAATACTGAGCGGTGTAAATATTAATATCTGATGCTTTTGATCGCGAGCGCTCATCTTATCAAATTAATTTTTAGACCTTGCGCCTTTGTTGTGTTATAAGCTTAAAAGAACTTAAGAGGTGCGTATATTAAATTTTCTTTTTATCGGTTAATCTGTCGGATTTGTCAAGCCTCGCTGATTAGGTTGTCGGGCTGATATTTATGGTTCTTATGATGCAAGTAGCTGCCGCGGGATAATCATACAAGCTAATTGTGCGAGTGGTATACCAATTTATACAACCCGTGAGAGTACCTTAACTTGCATAATAAGTACCTGCGTCGTATTCAGTAATTATAAGACTACTTGCCGTATCGACTGTCAGAATTGTTGCTATCTATTTTATTTGTGTTTAATAGGTACAATAACAGACAACAGATTAAGTATTACACATAATTCTATTGAACATTAAATAGTTTCCAACCTGAAGTCTAATTAAAACTATACACGTCATTCACCTGATATTTATATATCAATGCTTATGGTATAATATTTCATAAATTATATTGGTTTGAAATGGGTGTTGTTTAGTTTTTTTGTAAAAATCGTCGCATCACTATGTTTGGTGCCTAGTATAGGACTTTCATTTTAAAAAAGAAACTAAGCTGAAGATCTGTTGTCCGCACAGCGTTTAGCTTACCTTTTAGAAATAGCAGCCAAGATACTATAATATGTTTGTATCTTATGTGGGGGCCAGTCAGTGCAGACCGGCGACACTTCGACCTAGTGGGATCTTTTGTGTCGACACTCTCCCAATAACGACTGCCATAGATGTTCATGGCATCCGGGACCGACGGATTAACGTGCTCTCCGAGGCACGGAGCAGGCGAATACTATACTATACTATACTATGTTATGCTATTATCAGATTTTTCTGATAATTCTCAGTATTAAATTCTGGAGAATTTGAAGTTTTTAATTTTACTTGAAAGCCTTTCAAAGTTCTAAAGTTTTTCCTAATATGTTCGGTGTGCCAATAGTTAATGGGTAACTTGCAATCTGTGACATTTGTGTAATCTTAAGTCGTCTCTCTTGTTTCTTATTATTTTTGTCGTACTATCATCTCGACGTTATCTAGTATACAACACCCTTAGTATATTTGAAGCACCAATTCAATCAAGATGAACGTTGTAAGTGCTAGGACATTATGAGACGCTAGAAAATTAATATTTTAGCGCTACAAGCGAGGGATGTAATGAAAAGGTTTCAACTCTACTGTCTAAGAACAGGCTACTTGTTCAAAGAAATGTTGAAGATTTAATTTGTAGCTCGCTATTTATATTGCAAGGCGTTGTTATTAATCATTATACCATAAACTTAAGTGGCAATAAAAATGTACACTAGACATTAATAAAAAACATGCTTCACTAAATATAATAAATAGGCATAGATAAAACAAACAAACATAGATAAATCTCAATTTTTAATAATGCTTATTGTCTATAAATGTCACCTACCGGGCGAACACTAGTTAATATGAAATTCATACGGCTTTTACAGCGGTTTATATAAATAACAACTTCTAAAATTATTATATTATATTTTAGACAACTATTTACATTCACAGTTTTCCGACGTTAGAATTGCTTTTTAGCAGCCCTGGTCAAAGGGAGACTGGCTGTCTACCCGACTGTAAATAGTTATATAAAATCTATATATTAAAACGGGAAGCATAAACTTTGTACCACTTTTTACGAAAATTGCGCGGACGGATGAGTATGAAATTTGGCACAGTTAAAGTTTATATAGGAGAAGGAGGGGCGAATTCTAATATTTTTATAAAATATGCATTAATGAAAAAACACTACACGCACACAACCATGTGTTTGACACACGCAGTCGAATCGCGTTCGTAGTATTTCGGCATTGTTCGTCGTACAATTCTTTGTAATTGTAACTATGATTACCTTATAAATATGTAAAAAAGAAAACAATCTAGCAAGCTTAGGAATTTTGGTCGAATTTTGACCACTAGGTGACCGCTAGTAATATTAAAATAGTCAAAAACATATTATTTCAGTAAACCGCGATAAAATCCATATAAAGTGGTTTGACAATCACAAAGACGTTAGACAATATTCGATACTAAGGACTGCACAGATGGCGTAGTGGCTTAAGTAGCCACCTTGCCGCCGCGCCGAGTGCTGTGGGTTCGATCCCCACACGGGGCAAAAAATTTCTTTGTGTCCGTTGTTTGAATGTTTGTAAAGTTCTCTGCGATACAGGAATTATTCCTGGAGCGGAAGAAAAATATGTTTTACATATTATGCTGCAATAGCTTAAGCTCAGTAAACTCATATATTACGCAATCTTAAAGTGTATCCACGATTCCAAAAGCACTATCCGAATCTAATGTCATTGACATATAATAATAATAATAATAATATAGGATTAAAAGTTAATTTATCTCAAAATACAAACTGTATGAATAGTTGAGTAGGTACTATACAATATTCTTGTCATGATTCCCATTCATTAAAATAATATTTTCTTGAAATATTCCTTACGTAAAGAATATTTTATATTCAGGGGTAACGAATACCGGGCGGTAGTGAAACCAATTTTTGTCAAGACACACTGAGTTATCGTGCGCTTGCAAGTATTGTGGCCATGGCTCGTCCGTAAAAGCTGGATAAGTATTAAAGTTTTTCATTTTATTGCTTGCTTGTTTGACCTCAATTAACCTCATTAGGTTAAGTGGTTATATGGTCTGTGCAGGCTTGCACAGAAAATATCTATTCATTACCGACTTGAAGATTACTAGATTGTAATCATAAGGATGTATAGATGCAATGAACCCCTTGCCTATATCTATCTATCGCTCTGTGCAAATAGGTGAAATATCTACTAAGTACAAGGAAAAAAAAGGTCAACACGATGGTGTTGACCTTTTTGTCCCTTGGTATTAGAATAGGAAACGAAGAATCGAACTGTGCAGTACCACTAACGCGACAACATTTTAAAACAATCGTTGACACCAAATGTGAAAACGAACCAACTCTTACTGCAAGTATTTTAGCTTCGGTAAATGGGGTTAACTACAAATCTGCCATTGTGCTCTAGTATTATAATTAACTGAGTCAACTGCTGTGTATTTACATAACTGTAACTTTTCAAAAACGCGCGGCGTTCGTTCCACCTTTGTTTCATACATAGGTGAAACGAACGCCGAATATTTTTACATGACGTAAATTTTACAATAATTTGTTTTACTGAATGGATAGATTGTCTAGACGCTAGATCAATGTCTGAACTATAATGAAATAAATTAACAAATGCTTTATTAGCCAACTAAACTAATACCTACTACTATTCTGGGGCAATCGTTATCTCATCATGAGTCAAACGCGATCGAAGGGGATTGTACTTTAGCTTCTAAAATATCACCTTCACCTTGTGATATAAACAAAAAATGTACCACCTAGTTTATTATTTTTTTACTTAAAGCGCACAAACCACAAGCTTGTGGCGAGATGAACGTGTGTGACGACACTGCAGTCTTGAATGCCTCAGAGAGAGGTTAGGGCCTCTTCCTCAGCTTTACTGGTTGGCTGGGGTGGAACTTCAAGGGCGCCCGTAAGACTCTCAAATCTGTCTTGCCTTGGTCGGCCGGTCAGAGGGAGGTCGCCAGTGCTATATACTCGGGTTGGTAGTGTCATTTTCAAGAGCATAACTACGGGTAAACGTTGTCACGAGACCCGTGATGGTGAAACCGGTGGCGCACCGCTCGACACCCCAAGGCACTCACACCGGTGTTGTCCTCTGTTATTTTTAGAGCTTGTATGACTATGGTGGCTATTCAGGGAGCCCATCTAGTGAGTCGGCGAGTCACCGTCTGCTATGCCGACTATGTACTAAGACAGTATGTCTGGCAGACGCCATTTTTAATCCATTGTTTTTATTATGCCAGCCCATCAAACACCCATCCATCCATAGCATTAGTCTTCTATACCTGTCGCGGCTAATGTCTTGGTAAGTGTCCTATCTCACTGCAAACTAAAACTCTCGAAGGGCCTATGCATGTTGGACCCATGTCCTCATGTAAGACTATCTATATATCAAAGGGCCGGAATTTTCCTAACGCATTAGGAAAATACCTGTGAAAGAGAAACAAATATAAATACTACTACTATACTTATACTTAAAATATTATATAAGAGGAATTAAAAAAATATATTAAAAAACGTAAAAGTAAAGCCCTCTAATAGACATCATAGAATTCTTCAGCGTCACAGTCGACTGGTAGTGTGCCTAGAACACTGGCAGTATTGCCAGGTTGAATGACAATGCTTATTCTTGCCGCGAAATAAATACCAGCCCTCTTTATTTATTTAATCTAATGGTTTAATGTAATTATTCTCCTTAAGAATTACTTCTTCTCATGTATAAGAAATTAAATATTCTTTGTGTTCTTTCTGATAGCAAACGTGGATACTAGATAATGGCAGCGATTATAGAGTTTCAGTGAGCGCAAAGACATTCTATACTCATTACTGCAAGAATTCCAGACCGGCGGCGACTTGCCCGAGGCAGCTAAAAATAACTCCCAGGTAGTGCAGTTCATGTATACTTAGATTGCAGAAATAGGATATATCTTATATTTTTCCGATGTGTGAATAAATGTGATTAATGTGTAATATTAAAGTTGAACATTCATAGGCATCTTTTTAGACGCATACCAGAATATTTTGGGCTGGAATAGACATCATAAATGTTTTGCCATTATTCAGTACAAATTATAGCTAAGTCTCGGCACTACGTCTTTGCGAAATATGAAAAAAACAATGCAACGCAATAAACAGTTAAACAACAAAACAAAAAAAAATTGAATTCTCCATATACATGTACTTTGCTTGGTTCTGAATGAAGTATCTGTTTTTTATGATGCCTCTCGAAAAATATTTATGTTTTAAAAGATTATAAGCTCATACGTACGATGTCGCGGGGAATAGCGTGTTTTAGATATCGGTTAGCTGCAGCAAGGAGTCCAGATCTTTGACCAGTGAATGGTAATTAATGTTATGTTTTCAAATATATTTTGCGAAGAATGGGTTCAACTTTGGCTAAACATTTCAGGAGATTAGGTCACATACTATATTCTCGTATTCCTACCAATATGTAGTTATTGTATTTTTTAGTAAACGCTGCTAACCTTACATATTCTCGCCAGCTGAGTGATAATATCATCATTTTTGTAGATAAACATTTTTTTGAGCCGACATAAGTCATGTGTTTTTAGTTGATATCTTTTATTCACGGGACTTCAGTGTCGAGTTTTGCGGTAAAAGAAAAAGATAATGCCTCCTGCGTGACGCAATGTAATATGAAACAGCATTTCGCTCTTATTTAATATTTATTCAGCTTTCACGTATGAAATGTTAAACTTACCTTATATTTCTATTACTATATGAGTCTGCTGTAGACTATTGACTTGGAGTAAGTTTTAGCTAAGCATTACACCAGATCTGACTAGACAATTAATGAAACCAGAAAATTATATTTGCTGTCAGAACTTCAAAAGTCGAAATATATTTGATTTAACTAACAAAGTTTTATGTTTGTTTTAGAATATCCTTGTAATATTTATAGTTCATAGGTATATTTTGAATTTAAAGGAAGGTTGCATTTTATTTGCATGAAGGTTCCTTGTTTAATTCCCCGGATGCTCAAAGTGTTGTTGGGTATACCTAATAGCAATTCCTCAATAACAGGCGTGTCAGAGGCTAAGAAATGTACCCGGTAAACAGTAGATGGCAAAAAACATAGTGGAAGAAATATTGGTAACTCTGCCTACCCGTTCGGGAATACACATAGTCTATTTATAGATAAATAGGTATATGGTTTCCGTTGATTTTTACTGTTTTTACCTACACCATGTCATTTGAGTTATTATCTTTAGCTATTGGCTCTTCGTGACTATGACTGTTTAAATCAGAAGACTGCTGTCCGAAAGGTCAATATAAATGAAATCGGCAATTTTCCGTCGAAATCTTTGAAAAGGGGTTTAATTCAATGTGTAATGTACGTGTCAAACATAATCATGCCGTCAAGTTTGAAGTACATATTTTAATGAATTACTACCACTCTGGGCACGAGTCACGAGACGATTTCGAGTAAATTAAAAGACCAAGTGGACTTTCGAAATTGTTAAAATATTAAACTTTAAAGTACTTACTGAAAATCACAGAGTTTCGTAATAGACGCGTTTCGGAATGAGCTCGGAACAAGGTGCAATTGAATAAAAATCTGGAAGCATTTCACATTAAATTAGTGTTGGGACATGCTGGGCACGTTCTCGCTGCGAGATTTTTGATTTGTAATATTTCGCCACTGAAACAAATTTGCTAAGTGTTGCTGGCTCGTTCAAATTCGCTTAAATTTTTGTTGATATGTACTGAGGAGCGAGCCTTGCATCCGTATTGAGATATTTCGAGGACACAGACAGGTCGCATACTACGTTCGTACAAGCTTACCGAGACGAAGGAAATGTGATCGTTTTCATAAGAGTCGGGTCGAACTGATGTCGCTGACAGCATGACAGTAACGTATAAAAGGTACCTAAATTTGTCGATTTGATTGATTAAAATGAAGAGTCATCAAACTGGAGACATTAAGTTTAATTGCGTTTATTTTGATTGATGGAGTTTGCCAGTGCAAGAATTGGAGTATAATGCGAGTATCTAACCAATAGACGAGTAGAAATATAATAATAAAATCAGCTAATCAGCTGTATATAAACTGTCTCACTAAGATAGTCACTAGACTAGAGCCTAACCCCAAAGTCTGCCAAGTCGCACTGGCCCAGTGCGACTGACTTCACAAATCATCGAGAAAATTATGGGAAACTCTCAAATATGTAGGTCACGATGTATTCCTTTACCATTAAAGAGAGCCATGGTTAACTATTTAATGCAGAAAGAACTTCAATTCCCACCAGGCAATCGCTGTTTAAGTAAAACGTTGAAATATATTACGATAAAATGTCAGTTTGTCGTATTATCTTGAGTGGACTCAGTTTTTGGAATATGCAAAACTAATATTCATACATTGGTATGGTTGATATATTATTAACACGGTCGACCCGCATACCGCAATCCCGGTGAGTTGGTCCCATCTCTATCTGGGACGCTTGCATAATTTATGTTTTCTATTAGCCTAGCTTGCAGTAATATCGCTTCGCTAAGCGTTCGAGATGCATTATGGATAGCGTATTTTGTTTTATAAGCGAAACGAAATGTTGATTATTTTTTGTCATGTTTATTTTGGTTGATGTTAATGACGATTTAGTTACATTTGGTGTTTAAAATAGGCGTTTGCACGCATTACTATATTTGACATACAACATAATTTTTGGTATTGTTTGAAAACGGTGGTAGCTTTGTAATTAATACAACCTAGATTCGGCTTTTTAAAGCGACGTCTAATTTTAAGTTTAAGCTTCGCTGGATAAAATATTTTTTAAAAGCCATTCTTATGCAAACAAACCCAATATAAGTGAATGGGAAAATAATTTAGTTTACCTGCTGATATAAATATTTTCTTGAGTAAGAAATATACGTGACCGATTTGTGAATTAGGAAATTACTTTCATTTGTATTGACTAGCAGCTAGATACTTTTATTAAATTAGGATCCAAGTCATAGGGGCAATTATATTGGCGTCTAATTGGTACATTTACAGATTACCGATTCTGTCACGTCATGATTTATAGCAGTACTGACTGAAGAAAATTTACCCAAACTAGACATAATGTGCAAGTTATCACGAACGGTCTTGTGGGTAGGAATAATTACTCAAAGAAGATTGACGTCATTAACTCTCCCATATCAAACTAACAGAGCTTCAATGAGGAAATTTAATTTGGACGCATAATGTTAGTAAAAATAATTGTAGTGTGCTGGTAAGTACTACATACTTCATTGAACGTGATACGAAATAGCGACATTCTCAGTTATCATTAAAGTTCGGTGGACAACTGAAGATGGTTGGTCGTACTTTCAGAACTATAATATCTGTTTCTTCTAATATCTTTGATGTCTGATATAATCACGGTTATAATGGTAGTCGTTCGACTCTCTCAATTTTATATGAAAATTACCAAAGTTGTCTACAATACAAGGATCAGCCGTAGATTAAGAGTCGTTGTTATTCTAATAAAGGTTAAAGCCTCAGAATTCGGACAGAATTTTATTATATATATAAAGACGAGATACAGCACCTTATCTTTATATAAAATAAAATTATGTCAGGTTGAAGTCTGTACATAGGAAAGAAAAGTAATCTGAGGGATCTTCATAAAAACGATATAAGCTATAAAAACGGTTTTTAGATTTTTGTCTGTCTGTCTGTATGTTTGTATGCGGTCTACACAGTTATATTGCTAAAGCTGTAACTTAAAATCTGGTGTATGTTTCATCTTAATACACCACCTAGAAATCGAGTTTTAATTATAGGAATTATTTGATACACCGCTCATAAGCCAATTAGACGAAAAATATAGATAGATACCTACTTCCAAAAGCGTACGAAGTCGTGGGTAAAAGTTAGTTTTTATGTTACGCTACTACTACTACTACTTTTAAACTTTTACTTTAACTGCCTCCGTGGCGCAGCGGTACTGAATGTGACTGCTGTGCATAAGGTCTCGGGTTCGAATCCCGGATCGGGCCAACAAAAATTTATTGGGTTTTTCTGTTAAGAAATCTCAATAGCAGCCTGGATTTAAGAAGTTGGCGGTGTTAGACACCCCCGTGCCTCGGAAAGCACGTAAAGCCGTTGGTCCTGCCCCCGATTTTCTCCGGTCGTGTCGGATTACCATCCCATCGGATCATGAGAGTTAGGGAACAGAGGGTGCACTTATGTTTGCGCATACACTTGTGCACTATAATATATCCTGCGCAGATGGCCAGTCTCAGTCTCCGTTAAGACTGGCCACCGTGGCCGAAATCGGTCTGGAGGACATTATTATTATTATCATTAAATTTTACAAATTTTCAAGCTATTTAAATTATTAAAACTAGTAAAACTATTTGTATTTCAATGAATAACATTCGCGTAAACAAAAGACAATATTATGTAGATACTACTAGATTTTGCCCGCGGTTTCGCTCGCGTAAATATAGGTTAGGTTAGTAACAGTAATTTTTATAGATGAAAGGTACCCTATGCCCTTTTCTGTTTACCTGACATCGTATATGCGGAATTTGATGATGATCGGTCGAGTAGTTTAGGTGTGAAAGAGTAACAAACAAACAAACACACAGTCGCATTTATAAAATTTATCATTTCGCAATTTTCCCGTATTCCTAAATTAGCCCTTAATATATATTTGCCTTCGGTTCGTAATCCATTTAGATCGGCTGCTTTGATCAGATTTACTTCAATACTAATATCTTTTTAGGCTTCTCTGAAGCCTGAAAATATATCCGTTTGTATTTAAGGTTTATATTAAGTATCGATTTAGACTGTATTTAATGGTTTATTTGAGCCATTTAATCGATTAAGCTTTAAATACTAAGTGCCGCTTTAGGCAGTAAAGTGGTGTGACCAATTGATTTGTTTAATCTGATGGTTAAATTAAAGTTTACGCAAGTAGTTGTTGAAGATACAATTGGCGTCAGTAAAAGAGTTGTTCCGATACATGCAAAATTTTTGCCATTGTTGTGCCAAAGTTACCATTACTGGTTGACATTAATGTTCATCAAAGCAATATTTTAAAACCTAACTTATATTGTTATAAATGCGAATGTGAGTTTATTTGTTACGCTTGCACGCATTAACTACTTAACCAATCACCCACTGATCGGTACAAAAAAGGACTTAGGATAACTTACATCCAGAGAAAAGTACTGTTTTCAAGAGATAGATAATTGTCATAACCTATATGATCCTACCTACATGATGATACAAAATCTAGTTATATATATTTATATTAAAGCCTATTGCTAGATTTAATTTCGAAACAAAATGATGAAAAAGCTGTAGGTTTATGAGACACACAATAAAAAGAAAACATTTAAGTAAAAAAAGTATCATTGAAACTATATACTAAAACTTATCGTAAGTCCTTTAGCGAGTGTGTCTTAAAAACAATGATTATATAATAAGCAACAGCGCAGCATGTGCTACGTAGGTCTGTGCGCAGCGCTGATTTTAGCTGAAACCTTATAAGTAAAGCATCGCAAACTTTACGTTAAAAAAGATTGATACAAAAATCGTGGCAATTTTTATCATTTTAAAGAGTTCATGCTGGTAAGCTCTCTGGAAAATCCATTAAAACAATCCTGGTTGTAGCAAAATCCGACATTATACAAAACGCTGTAACGCTAGCATTTATTTGAGATAGCAAGGTCCTCGATACTAAAAAAATTGGTGCCTTTCAAATGCCCGTTCTCTACGTATACTATGTATATAGAAATAAAAACGATTCGTCATTTATATAATTAAAATAGTGCAAAGCACAACACCTTAAAGCATCTGGGATATCATTCACGTGTTCCTTATCTTCTTCTTTCATTTTCAATTAAACAAGTTTATATAAATGTATAAGGTAGATTAATTTCAATATGTAACATTCAACATCAACGTAAGACAGTATTACTTTTTCTTTTATTTAGAGCGCTGCATTTATTGGCGTATCAGTTTCTATTCTTCCTTTATGATCATTCTTTATTTGTTGTATGTAACTTCTTCTAGGTCTTTCCTCTTCTCGCTTCATGTATAGTGTTAAAAAGTTGTTTTCGTTTTCATATCTTGTATCTCGTAGTGATTAGTTAGCTTATTTCTCAAAATTTTCGTCGGTTATAAAACTGTGTCTTGATATTGACCAATTTTAATACTTCTCCATTTGTTCCCTTTTTAGTTCAACTTATTCTCTACATTCCATACCATTTCCATAGAATAAGGAACTGAAAAGTAATCAGTTTCTCTGCAGATAACACAACGGTGCTCCGTTACTAAACAGTGTATTTTTTAATGCGATCTTCTTTTGGGTTTCCCAATGCTATTTCCTCTCGTGCTTTAGATTTGAGAGAATATTTGGCTGTGCGTGTATAAAATTGATTTTACTTTTCGTAGACTCGTACCTACGATACTGTGCTGTTCAAATACCTTGATGTAAACTGTAATAACAAAGGGTTATACGATACTCATAATAATCTTCCACCACAACATGACGTACGTCTAAGGAATTCTCTCAAATACACGTGAATTAATTAATGTTACGAGGACGTATTACAATCATGACAAAGAGAAATGACTTCGTGCCTCAAACAAAAGGTATTACCGGTATATAATATGTACTCGTATGTTTTTCACAAATACACAAAATTTAACATACCTAGTACGCACATTCATATGTAAATGACAGTGAAATTTTTTCAACAAGCGTAAAAATTCAAATGCAAGTAAATGTACGAAACTCGAAAGTTATACAAAAGAACATAATAATTATTTCCTAACACGTAAATTAGTCACAGAAAGGAAAACTCGACACGGTTTCCTTTAACTTACGAAAACAATGAGAGAACTTTCTTCGAGAAAAGAATTTACTAATGTCACAGAGCAAAACCATACTTATTTATTAAGAGGGACCCAGACAGCACAGTTCAGTGTCCGGGAATATATAAAATATATTTCAAGTTTGTCACACAGTTTTGAAGTTATCTAGTGCTAAGTAGCGTGTTCTAATAATATCTTTAAATCGTACCTGCGTACTCTATTCTATATTAAATTAAAAATCAAAAGTGTCAGCTGTCAAAACGCGTGGGCATTTCATGTAGATAATAAAATTATATTTGACATTAAACGGCGCACGGATTAAAAATAAATAAATTCCCGCTAAAATGTTGAAGAAAATAATGGTTATTTTAACGTTATTGGTGTGCTGTTATTGTTTGGAAAATAACGAACAATTACCGGAGGAAGCGAGGGCGAAGAAGAAAAAAGGGTCTTTAAGGCTTTTGGGTAAGTAGTTAATTGAATTGGTGTGTTCTTATAACCAAAAATGATCAAAAGGGTTTTTGTTAATGATTATAAAATTAAGGTTATGATATTGAGAGGAATATAAAAAGGCTGTCAATCATGCTTTCGTTTTTGCAGAAATTCGAACCTTGTTGATCTAGATTGAAGATCCCAGTTTAATGCTCGTTTTAAGGCAAGTGGTATTGATTTTGCCGTAACATTCCAGAGATGGGTACTGTATCTTATAAACAACAGAATTTTAATATTGGTCTTAAAACAGTTGACGAAACCCAAATGAGATTTAGCCTGCTTGGTGTTATATAAAGTTATATTTACTTGAATCAACGTTAGCTATACTGAGGTATCTTTGTGTAATCAGTCTGCCAATTGAACCAATGTTATAATATTTGCTACTAAAGGTATTCGTGTAATTAAGTATGCATATTAGATAGTTACCTGTATAGCCTAAAATACATAGCTAGTTAGAATGTTGGTAATACGCTTATCTTATATTACTTATGAAGGTAATATGTAATCGTGTTACCTTTGAAGCGTGTAGTTTTTGTAGTTAGATATACGAAATGAGATATTGTTAGAAACAACCACAATCTGTGGTTGAATACTTACAAAAGATGTCTTGAAGGCATTAGACTTACGCCTGGCAAACAAGAATACCTCCCGTCAAGTGGTGAGAGGCTTACGTACATAATTATTTCAACAGAAGTCTATTAGTAAATAAGGTAGGAAAGAACCATGCATTGACAATACAGCTTGAAGACTTGAATGGGGAAATTTTTTAATGTACTAATCGAATATGATGTTAAGGTCCTACTGACCAAATTTTGGTTAAGGCTGCCAATCTCAACGGAAGCTGGACATCTGCGCAAGAAATATTATAGTGCACAACATTAAAGAAAACTCTCAGACAGGTAGATTTCCTATCGAAGTTTGATTATTAACGTTTTTGTCTTAATAAATGACTTTGACAAGTCAAAGGATTTTAAGATCGAACTCGAACTCTTTGCAAAGTGCTCTTATGACGGTTTTCTGTAAAAGGGCGTAACTGGGCGAGACAGCTTATTCGTGCAGTCACCAAATTAGCAGATACGACTTTATGAACAGTACTACAGCTAACGGCTCTAGTTTTATTACCTAAACCAATAAAAAAATAAGGCATGATCTTCTTCTTTTATTCAGAATCGGCTCTTGTTAGTGCGATGCATGATACTCAACCAGAATGACGTTTTTATTTAATGTATTTATTTTAGTAAGCTTCACGTGGAATTCTCGTAGTGTTTTTCACTTTTATGAGAATGTTAGAGATGATAATTAGTTACTTTACAGAGTATTATTGCGAGTTCATTAACAATTTTTATATACCACTATCTAAGGTCGCTTCGATGGCAACAGTAGTAAACACTACTACTGCCATCAATCCCAGTAATAGAACCTGAGGTGGTTTCAAGTTCGATTTCCGATTGGAGCTAAATTTTATTGGATTATTCTATCAAGTAATTTATGGAAGCAGTATGTAGTCTGAAACTGTGACCATTCGACTAACTAACCGGATTTGACTGGATATCAGTTTTTACACAGAGCGGCTGCCACCTGACCTCCGCCGAACGCTAACGATACCCTATGGCTAGACCAGTGTCAGGATATTAGAGGGCACTGACTTCCCAATAACGACTGCCATAGATGTTCATGCCAGCCGGGACCGACAGCTTAACGTGCTCTCCGAGGCACGGAGCAGGCGATAATTGACATTCAATACGCACATAATTTCGAAAAGTCGCATAACTTCCGAAAAACAGAGGTGCGTGACGTGGGTTCGAATCCGAGACCCTCTGCATTGCAGTCTGTTGGTCTACTCACTAAGCTTGCGCGTTGTATGTACCTAAGCTATAACAACCGTTATATGGGTGTGTCTCTTCTGACCGTCCGTTGGATTACAGGCATGAGACTACGCATATATGTATTTACATATGCTCGCGATTTCATGCGCATGTACTATTGAGTATGAATATTTATTTAATATATATATAGTATACAATAGACAATCCTTTTTGTGTATTAAACGATTTATTAAGATCAGATTCTGATACTTAATGTTAAATCAAACCTATTTCAATGTATTACTGGAAATAACATACATATCGATTTAGCCATTGTTGAGATTCGTGTGCATAATCGGATAAAAATTTCGCTAATACCTAAACAGACAGACTAGGTACCTCTAACTAACCGTATATATACCGCCATT
This sequence comes from Catocala fraxini, assembly GCA_930367265.1. Classification (NCBI taxonomy): domain Eukaryota; kingdom Metazoa; phylum Arthropoda; class Insecta; order Lepidoptera; family Erebidae; genus Catocala; species Catocala fraxini. Next base: position 7,069,838 of record OV884025.1, on the reverse strand, counting down.
ACTTTACAACTGTAGGTATATCTATAAAGAGGTAGGCAGGGTGGTATTATACAACATTTCTCCGACTAAGATTTATAGTATCTACAATCTATACTGTAATAAAACTCAAAGAGCACTTTGTCTGTACATTGAATATTTTCGCGAAATTTAAATTCGAATGTATCATAATGTCGATATAGAACACAAAATATATTTTTATGAAATTTTTGTCTGTCTGTTTATTTGTTATACTATCACGCAAAAACCCGTGAACGGCTTTTGATCGGGTTTTCACCAATATGTTACCTGAAGGCCCGACCATAATCTTATATACTTAAAAATTATCACGCTATCACCTATGGCCGCGAAGCAGTGCCATTTATTAAAGCATCTTGAATTTAAGCATCACGCTAAATTGATCGTAATGAGATATTAACAAAAGCATAGTGTGTATTTTAGGCTAACCTTTAGTCTTCATTTCATAAAGTCCTTTATTTATATCTAAAGTTATCACAATTTATTATTTATTATCGTGATAATATTAAAAAATGAAAAATAAAGCTAAATATTTTTGCCATAATTATATTCTTTGCGAAGAATCTTACCTTTGGCTTTTAAAAATGACGTCATTTGGTCACTGCCATCTAGCGGTGATAATTTCAACCAGTCCATATATGCTTTGAATTATATTCGCTACAATAAATGTCGCTCACTAAATGACGTCACATTTTAAAAGTCGATGTTAAGATTTTCAGAGAGCAATATAAATATTATGACAATAGTTACTCGGCGTTGAATAGGTGAATTGGATGTCTTGGTTGTTTCGATCTGATTCGAGATTATTGGTTTCATGTGTTGTCTTTGATTTCGTTGCTGTTGTTTATTGATGTTGATTGTGTGGTCGGCTGTCGTTGTGGAGTAAGGGAATTCGAGGTCTTCACAGATCACTATCAAAACTCTTGTTCTGCGGAATTTCATGATTTTCATGCCGATAGACACACTAGGAACTTACGTAATAGTTTCTGTCATCATCTTACTAACTTCGACGCTCAGATGAAATACCATTAAGCGGTCACCGATCTATATACTGACCGCATCCAACGTTGCTTAACCTCGCTAATCGTTTACCGATCAGTGAGTGCGACTAGCTACTCATGATACATGCTCATGATGGACAGAGAGCGCCATAGAGAGGCCGGGGCTTCAGAAACGATTACATAGCGTGAAATTCGAATGATGGCGTATCAAGAGCGTCACTATAAATATTAAAAAAAACATAAAGACTCTCGGGATGATATAAGGATACTAATAATACCACACATCTAAATCTGTTCAGGCATTTAGAAGTTATGGTGAAATAAAGAAACTCACATACATACATACCTAATTAATTTCATACATACATGAACCCTGAAACATTACACTCCTTTTTTAGGCAATCGTGTAAAAATGATCACGAGTACACTTACCTACCGAAAGTCAGTGTGCTGCAAACAGTTGTAACAATCAAACAGGTTAAAGAATGAGATGAAAGGAAGAGCTAAGAATTGAAGCCGCGCGGGCACAGCTAAGGCGGCCTCGATGGCGTAGTGGTTAGCGTAACCGACTACCACGCCTTTGGTCGCAGGTTTGATTCCCGCACAAGTCAAACATTTGTGTGCATGGATATGTATTTATAAAAAAAGTATATAATAATATGTATGTTTATCCATAAGTAATATAAAATAATAAGTGTTTCAAAGAAACACTGTTTCTTTGAAACACTTATGAGCGTCAAAATACACGCCGAACGAAATGTGCCAAAACAGGCGGTCACAGCTAAATGAATAAAATCAACATTTTTTGTTTAATAAAAATATCAAATATACATTTACCATAATAATTAATGTGTTTATATATTTTCGCCTACAAAATTACGTAAATTTGCAAGAAAAATTCAAAAGTGTAAGCTCATGTTACGTGATTTTTAGATTATAACAGTAGAAATCTATCCTATTTTACAGCTTAAACGAAATATAAATAGTTATATTACAATTTGTCTGTCCCAAATATTTAAGTTATTGGTTGACAATAAAGATACATATTGATCAAAAAAGCACTTCAAATCCTCCATACAATTTTCACGAGCTCTGTCATTATCTCTCTTACGCTCGGCGCAGTTTTAATGAATAAACGATATTTATATTGACGCTGAGGTTGAGGATAGTTTATACAGGAAAACGTAGATATTCTAGGATTGACATCCTCAACCATCCAATTCTATCCAAAACCGAGATAAACATTAGAAACTCGAATGCCGATAGCAATAACTATCCCCGTTAATCAAGATCAACTGAAGCTTATCCAGCAACGAGATTACAACTCACTGATACAATTAAACTAATGGAAATTAACTATACACGACTTGATATTTCGTCTCCTCTATTTATCTGTATACTTCCGAATATATAATATTAAACCTTACACTGTAGTGTATAAGGTTGACATTTCAGTGCTACTATGGTTTTAGGACCACGTAAATTGGAAAACTATAGACCGTGTGTAGTTTGTTTTTTAAAGCATCTGTTTTGTAAAGTTACACCGGATTAAAACTTCTAGTACTTTTAGCACAGAACATATATTTCTCTGTTCTGTGACTTATAAAGTGAATTATGGAAGCGATTTTGTAGGATAATAATAATAATAATAAATAATAATAATAATAATAATATTAATAATAAAGTTGATGCAACTCTTTGCACTTTCTTGAAGTCATGTATGAGGCAGTGGAGAACGGTTTTACGCTATCCAGGATGTCGCCAGATCGGGGAAAGCGGTGTATCTATCAAGATCAAGCGAGGTATATTTCAGGGCGACAGTTTGAGTCCCTTATGGTTCTGTCTAGCGCTGAACCCTCTTAGTACTTTACTGGAGAGTTCAGGGCTAGGCTATCGATTGCGGAGAGATGGTCAAGTTATATCCCACCTTCTTTACATGGATGACCTAAAACTATTTGCCTCCACCAGACCCCAACTGACGGCGTTACTTAAGGTAACGGAAACCTTTAGTAATTCCATCAGGATGGAGTTTGGTGTTGACAAGTGTGCAGTTATGTATGTAAAGCGAGGCAGGGTTGTGGAATCTGATGGCATTGAACTCTCAGATTTTACTAGACTTAGGTCTCTCTCTGCAAACGAAACATATAAATATCTGGGTATGTCACAGGCATTAGGTATCACTGAGGACGGTATGAAACGGACGTTGCGGGAGCGCTTCTTTGGCCGCTTGAAAAAAATACTGAAAAGTCTTTTGTCAGGCGGCAACAGGGTGCGCGCCTGTAACGGTTGGGCCATGCCGATCCTTATGTACTCCTTTGGCATACTCAGATGGACGCATACGGAATTAGATGCCCTGGATAGAAAGGTCCGTACACTGTTGACTGCATACCGAATGCACCACCCGCGCTCCTCGGTAATGAGATTGTAAATCCCACGGAAGTGTGGGGGTCGCGGTTTTTTAAATGCCAAGACCCTCCACAACCGTGAAGTGTGCAATCTCAGAGAATATTTTCTCCGAACCGATGTGGGCGTTCATCGCGATGTAGTCGCAGTGGATACGGGCTTTACCCCGCTTGCTCTGGCTAAGGAGAACTGGCGCAAACCTGTTATGCTTGGAACTGACGAGCGCAGGGATGTATGGAAAGGAAAAGAGCTGCATGGACGCTTTTTTCGGGCCCTGAATGGGCCCGACATAGATTTTCAGTCATCGGTGTCCTGGCTACGTTTCGGCGATCTCTTCGCTGAGACCGAAGGTTTTGTATGTGCAATAATGGACGAAGTTGTTATGACGAACAACTACCGGAGATATATCCTGAAGGATGGGACGGTTGACATATGTCGGGCATGTCACCAGCCCGGAGAATCTCTCAGACATATTATCTCCGGTTGTTCTCGTCTTGCCAATGGAGAGTATTTGCATGGACACAACCAAGTAGCCAGGATTGTCCATCAGCAACTTGCCTTAAAGTATGACCTTGTGGAATTTGAAGTGCCGTATTACAGGTATGTGCCCGATCCAGTTCTCGAAAATGGTCGTGCTACTTTGTATTGGGATCGGTCTATCATCACTGATAGGACAATTGTGGCGAACAAGCCAGATATTGTGCTGATAGACCGATTGGAGCGCCGAGCAATGATCATCGATGTTACCATTCCGCATGACGAGAATCTTGTGAAAGCTGAAAAAGAAAAAGAGTTGAAATACTTAGACCTAGCTCACGAGATTGTCGACATGTGGCGTGTGGACTCGGCGATCATTGTGCCGATAGTCATTACAGTCAATGGTTTAATACCTAAGAGCCTCGACCACCACCTGCAGAGGCTCGCGTTAGATGGCTGGATCAAGTCCTTGATGCAAAAGGCAGTACTACTCGATACGGCGCGTATTGTGAGGAGATTCCTCTCTCTGGGGCCCTAACCACCGGCAGCTTGGACCCTGTTCCCGATGTCGGTGGGTCATTTCAGTTTTTATATTTTTAAATATGTATAGATTTTATATTTATATTTAAAAATGTAATTATTAGAAAAAAAAAGTAATAAAGAGAATAATAATAATAATATTCTACCACATACACACAACACCATCTAGCCCAAACTAAGCAGAGCTTGTACTATGGGTACTAGACAATGGATAAACATACATATATACTTTTTTTTTGGTAAATACATACATATTATACATAGAAACACCTAGACCAAGACAAACAGCCATGTTCATGCACACAAATGTTTGACTTGTGCGGGAATCGAACCCGCGACCTCAGGTGTGGTAGACGGTTACAGTAACCACTACGCCATCGAGGCCGACTATGAACCGAGGATGAACTTTTGGAAGTGATGAATTTGTGGTATTCGCTGAAAATCAGCGCTGTGTAGTGCTTGCAGCAATGCAAGTGCCACAGCATTATGCTGAGCGCATCACTTTTTTTTGTGCCGTCATCTGGGACGTGCATCTGCACACAAGCAATATTTTAATTGCTTTTTGTTTGTTTATATTTTATTTTATAATTTTTGTTGTAGGTACCTACATTTTAATAATTGATGATGCATGTCGTGTTGGTGCAAAAATAAAAACCTTTTCATTCATTCATTCATTTTTCATTTATTTATTCATTCATTTAATCTGTGGCAATGATACATAATTTGTTGGTAACATTAAGGACATACATACAGAGTCTAACAATTCTATTCTTAAAGCGGAAGGCAGAGATGAATAACACCAAAATTCCGCCAACTATGACTTTAGGACTCACGTAATCCTAACAGCAGACAAATAAACGGTAGGGCAAGCATATAGCCGTACCATTGTCAGACTGCGTGCTGCTGAGTATTCCTTAAACACGTTCAGCGCCACGTGTATATGTCCTAGTGCAACGCTCACAGGCCAGTGGATATCTGGTTACACGTTCAGCGTCACGTGTATATGTCATTATGCGCTCTGGTACAACTCTCATAGGCCTATATATATTTGGTTATACACCTTGAGTAGACAACTTTAGAGGCGCCAGGGTATCAGTGAATATACACCGCGCCGAACATTTTGTACCCCAGATACAGTTAAAGATTTGTGAGAGCCACGGCTACAAAGTCATTTACAAAATGTATTCTATGCGGTGTATACTCACAGATGCACTGGCCTCTGAAGTTGACTACTTAAGGTGTATAATCAGATATATATAAGCCTATGAGAATTGTACTAGGGTGTATAATGACATATACACGTGGCGTTGAACGTGTTAATAGGAATATCCAATAACACTTTATTTCACAAAAGACGCGATAATTAGGCTGCCTGTCCTTTGATGCGGAGCGAAGAAACGGAAAAATATTAACCAATAGAATTGCATACTGGACTGGAGCGGAGATTTTATTCAATCCTATTGGTTAATATTTGTCCGTTTCTTCGCTCCGCAGCCTTGCTCTCCTTCAGTCCTTAGTCCGGGCTTAGTCCGGCTTAGTGCGAGTCGCTGTCATCGGAAACGGTGAAGAGGGCTATTAGGCTAGGGCGTCGAACCTAAGACCTCATGCAAAGCAGTCGTATAATTATTAACGCTGCGCGATTAAGGCAGTTAACTGTAATAGGTGACCTTATATCAGAAAATCGTAATGACTTTTTTTTTAAATATTCTACAACATACACACGACACCATCTAGCCCAAACTAAGCAAAGCTTGTACTATGGGTTCTAGACAATGGATAAATATACATATATACGTTTTTTTTTGTAAATACATACATATTATACATAGAAACACCCAGACCAAGACAAACATCCACGTTCATGCACACAAATGTTTGACTTGTGCGGGAATCGAACCCGCGACCTCGGGCGTGGCAGTCGGTTACACTAACCACTACGCCATCGAGGCCGACTAAGATAGAGAGAGAATTAGTGACGATATTTTAATCTAATATTGTCTACTGTTTACGCGAATGTTATTCATTGGTATAATGAAGTCTAGCTGTGGTTTGCTTCTTCTTGATTGAAGAAGCAAACCACAGCTAGACTGCATGATACTTTGAGCTCATTCTGCGTAAATAGAAACACCAATGATTAAATTATGTTCGGGTACTTTGAAATAACTACACTGGAACATTGAGACAACTACCATCTTAGTCTCCCCGTGACCATGGCTGCTGAAAAGCAACCGAAACGTCGGGGAAAGTGTAAACGTAAACTTAAATATAAATAGTTTTAATAGTTTTCATAATTTAATTAGCTTAAAAATTTTCACAGTTTCTAAATTATGTAATAAAATGTAAAATAAACAACGCGATAAAATCCGTATATAGTAGTTTAATTTCAATGATATTTTTATCATCACTAATTATACATTACGATTATACTAAAAGATCATAATCATAAGGATATTAAAATTAGGTATATAATTGTGGACTAACTAAGTCTAAAATTTCCACATGTGGTTTTGAAAGCAATTGTTATGACCAGCATTTTTCAAAAACGCAGTTTTCTGTATATGTATTTCTTAAAATCGCTATTACATGACTGTGATAATTCAAATTGCCTTAAACTGTTTAACTTTAACTAAAAGGCATATTTCTCAAGAGCAAATATTATTACAACCTACAAAGTGTCAGACTTAGACATAATTTATATTCTGGCGACAGTAATTAAAGTAAAACTACTGAACCAATTTGGGGAGGCCGCTAAATTGTTCTTTGTAACTGTTGATTTAAGTTACAAACTAATTTATTTACATTTCAAATACGTTTTTCGTTAAGACATTATAGAATACAATAATTTTTTTTTTGGATGCAAGGTATCCTATGTTTTTTTCTGTACCCCTGACAAAGTACATATATGCGAAATTTCATGATGATCGTTTGTATAGTTGAGGCGTAACAAACAAACAAACTTTCATTCGCATTTATAATTTTAGTAAGGATTTTTTTATGGTTTTAATAAAATGTACTAAGATAGTTCTAAAGACATTTTTATAATTTCTATAATGCTTCAAAAGATTTCCACATTTAAGAAAATCTTTTAAATAAAAAGCGACGTCTTCTGAAGATCAGGTTATCATGATGAAGTAAAATATTTTAAGTTTAATAAACTTTGAAATGAATGCTATGCGAAACTCGGCACCCTTGCGTTGAAACTTTAACTACGCAACCACAATAAGCTTAAAATGAAAAGTTGCCTTTGATTAAATATAAGATTTTTCGACTTAAAAATTATAGCATTATATCAAATTGTAAATTTTTTAATTTGTGCGTATTCTATACAACAAGGATAATATATATTATTATAAATATTGATAAACGCATAAATAACACACATCACCGCCACTCAAACATCTTGGATATTAAAATCAGTTGCATCCACCTTAATCATTTGTTGCTGATTTTACAAAATCTTGTATGGGCAGTGACATAACTAAACCGGCCCTAAACAATAACAATATTCTACGCTTTTAAGATATACCTGTCTAAATTAATCTTAAAATGTTTATTTTGTTTCAGCCATCGCCGCGATAATAATACTCACAAAAGTTGTAGTCGCAAAAGTGGCATCATTCTTCTTCTTCGTGGCTTTCTTCCAGAAGATCTTCTACATAGGAGGCTTACTCCTGAACCAGTTCTTGAAGAACCAGGGAGGTTCTTCGGCTGCCCCTCCTCACGTGATGTATGGAACCCCTCAAGAGTATAACACTGTTGGCTACAGCTACGAATCGCCTGACCACGAACCGTTTCAAACGCCAGAGTTACCGAGTATAGCGGATTTCAGTAATGGCGTCAAATGGTTGTTTAATAAGCAGTGATTTTGTAGTGTTTGTGTGCGTGTGTGTGAAGGTGCTGGAGAGTGAATGTGATATGAGGTTTTATGCTAAAGAAGCAGAGAGAGTAACTGATCACAAAAATGATTAATCTAAGTCTATCTCATAAACAGCATATTAGCAGTACAATTTAATGCCAAGCCGTTCTGAAGCTACTCTTTGTTTCTTCGATACATGTTTTTTTTTCGTTACTTCTAGGATGGCGAACATATTGTTGTCTGTGTGTGATACTAGAGTTTTCACTCACCTATAGCTGACCCTTCATAAAGGCGCTTGCGCCCAAGAGCCTGGAAGCCCTTCTGAATGCAGAAATATTGACTGGATTTGATCTTCTTTAGGATAGGGATTACCACAGTCGAGGTGGTCCATCTTGAATGCAATCTGAGCTCTGAGTGCCGTGAGCTATCTTTCTAGTGTTTTATATTCTGCTTATTAGACTGGCGTCTAGTGCTTTTGTTACTCTGGAAGTTAAAGCTTTGCGGCAACGAACTTATCTATTGAAATGTAATCGGTATTGCAAAGTTTTTCTTCCACAGTCTAATGAACTATTGAATTAATATAGAGTACTAAAAACATAAAAGGGAAATACCTATATTGAGAACACTAGTATACTCCGTGGTATTCGATTTGTAATTCTAATTAAATCTATACTTATTAGAATGGTCAGTGTGAATGTTTACTCTAATGAATCACAGCGGCACATCTGTGGCTAGACACCATAGGCTTTCTACGATGTCTGGTATTCCAACAATTGTTAGGTTATCAATAAGAATGTTGAAGATGTATTTATAGTCAGTAAGAATATTTTAATTATTAGTTATTCCTCTTTAAACCGTTTGTTATGAAACCCGCGACTGAATGTAATTTAAATGTGTGTTTGTGTGTCGTTATAATTACATTATTTAATAAATTATTGTCATTTCTTGCTGTTTTATATTTATGCCTTAAAATATATTAGGTATTATTTATTTTCCACATAAATATGTATTCTTATGTCATCTTCAGAAGGCATAAGCAGGAGTGTATTACATTTACAATTCGCTAGCTATGATTGTTTTAGATCCTTTGTAATAGAAGACGAGCCTAGTACCGTTTCTCGGCACAGTTCCGTGAAATTATTGAGACTTTCTTGATAGAAAATACCAATAAAACCTGTCAGATCTGGGCATTCAACCTGCGATCAGACACAGCAGTTGAACACACTGCTGCTGAGTCATCAAGGTATTGAGTGAAAAGCAACATCTCTGAGTTTATTAAGATTTTTGAAGTGTTTAGCATTTAAGCAAGATCATAAATTATAAACAAAGAAACACTGAAGGGTCGTTCGTAAATTGCTTAAGGGATTGACGTCGACTAATCCATTCTACTATCGATCGATGCCGTCAATCGACGGTCGATCGACTTGTCTGGTAACACCCTAAGGGTCGTGAGGGAGAGAGAAGGGAGAAAGGGTTAAAAACTCTATATGAACTTTTCTGGAGAGGGAGACAGACTTAAAGTGAGTTTTAAGTAATATTTAAATGTGATACAAATTAATCTACGAGTGCGTTCAAAAGGAAGTACCTTTTGTTCAGTTTTTAGCTGATATTTTTTTTATTCCATGATTGTTGCAAACACCACTGCGTCTCAAGGAACATAGTGCACTAGTGTCTTAAAAAAGACATTCAGTACTTGTAACGTTATATGAAATTATTGTACACTAGTAGTTTTCACGCGGTTTCACCCGCGTAAGTCCTGTTCCCGTGTGAATATACATGCCAAATTTCAGCTTCTTGCGTTCAGTAGTTTCGGCTGTGCGTTGTCTGTCAGTCACTCAGTAACGGAAGAGTTTTATATATATAGATAATATATGTGCAAAAAAATTGTTCGGAGAATAATCCATCACCTTAGATGTCGATGAGGCATTCTACTGACGAGTATAACGGCCGAGTAATTTGACAGACACTACCCAGCATTTGGAACCTTATGCAACAATGCAACCGAATGGCAAAGACAAAACGTCTGTTGGTGCCTTGCCGAATCCGGTGGTTGGCGACCAATAGAAGAAACTGCGGCTCCCTATGGTGGCGATTGCAGCTGCATGCGAGTACGGGTACCCACGGGCTGGTGCCAACGTACAGAGCTGGTCTTCTCTATCTACTGTGTCTGCGAAATACCTATGTTACGTATTTTATTGTATTGGTTAATAAGGACTGTTCTCTTCTCTGTACTCCTGTTCTGACTCTATTCTACTCTCAAGTACTAAAGTTTTACAAACTTTTAGTTTATCTTAACACTAGCTAAGCCTGTGACTCGTATCATGATGCTATATAGCCTATGTTACTTCTGGATAAAGTAGCTTTCTAATAGGGAAACAATGATTAAAATCGGTTCAGGAGTTTTCGTGTTTATTAACAAGAATACAAATATTTTCACTGTATAATATCAACGTAGATGAAATAGCCGTCTCATTTTCTTTTACCTCTCGAAGGCTCTAAGCTGATCTGTATCCTCTAATGTTCAAGTTCAGAGAAGCGTTAAATTTGTAATTTATAAATAACATTTCTATTAAGAACTTCTATTCAAATTCTCTGATACAGAATAAACAGAATTTTACGAAAGAGTTAACTCAATTACCCGAATTGAAAGATATTATGTAATAGAGTAAATTCTGTTTAAATGATAATTACAATTGTTTATAAATTGCGCACAGATTAAGCAATGTCGATTGTGTACGGCAGTTTGAGACTGATAGTTTAAAGGTCGAGATAAAGGCTCTGAAGGGAAATATCTCTAGTCATTGCAATAACAGAAGTGTCTCGCAATTTTTTTATAGCCGACAGCCTTACTTTTCCTGTTCATTGTCTTTCATTTATGATAGACAATTTATAAGGTAATGTTGGTAAAAGTACAGCAATAAGTGACATACAAATAATAAGATTTCAGAAAGCGATGCGCATAATTAGTAATCTGAGTGCTTCACTTTACCAAACAAAAGTAAACGTGAAGTACGCAGTCATCCAGAGTTTTCAAAGTTACTCGTATATACGTATTAAATAGTTATTATCGCTTGCTTTACCGTTTAAAAACTCGCACTAGGCCTGCGTAGTGGACTATACCTTTAGCCTTCACACACTGAAAAGGGGCCCATGTAGTGCAGTGTAACAGTTCATAAACAGGGTTTATAAGCACATAATAGTTTTGCATAGAATCTGCATCATCTTAGAGGCAGTTGACGTTCGTGGGCTCTTAAGTGACTGTTGAAACTAATCTCGTGAGAGAAGGTCCGCATGCATTGCGGATAATAGAGCTCACTTTTTTATGACAGTTAGAAAAAAGGGCTTTTAAAATGTCGAACAGACAGTGCAAGCAGTATGCCGTTTACTCTCTTGGGTACAAAACCTCCTTGGTTAATAATCTGAGCTCATACAGTTCACAAACTTTGTATTATATCTTAAAGAGCTTTGTCGGTTCAATACCGGTAGGATTAAAGTTTCAAGCAGGCTGTAAGTTCTGCGAATTTGAACTTTGAACGCGCTGCTCCGAGAGTTATTGGAATAAGCACTTTAAATTTTATTGAGCAGTGCACTGCTAAACTTTTGGATTATTCATAATATTTAAATAGGAGGCACTTCATGTATGTCTTGTTTAACACTCGACTAGTTTTAAAATTAAACGACTTAATAAAGATTTTATCGCGCCTTATTTTTGAAAAGCTTTACTTATTAGTGAGATGTCTTTTCAGAGCAATTGTGTATATATTGGCCTCCGCACTGTATCTTAAAATTCAATTTTAATTTTATTTATTTATTTCTCTCACAAGTTGTTTTTATTACGAAGTGTCACAAAATACAGAGGAGTAAATTTAACAATGTTATATAATGATAAAAACGTAACTGTTCTGTGCCTTAATGAGAGCTGGAGTCTGTACTAGGCTCGTGGCCTGTTTTACAAATCTCCAGGCCCCCTTATCTTAGTATGCACGATGCCTTTTTCTCTGCTATTGCCGATGTGCAACCATTTCATCGAAGTTGTCGACGCATAACGTAAGCTTTAATGGTATTTACCGACATTAGTTCGTCGCAAAAACTTGCTGTGCCGCACATGGTCATACCGTCGCATTTTATAATGTGTCAACTGAGTTATTTGAAGTGGAATTTGTCCGCTATACGAATGTTGTGTTAGTATAATAAGTACGTCTCAGGTAAATAAGAGATTTAGCTTCAATATAGCTGTATAGTCGTGTATACTAATAGTAGCTAGGTTAAGGAGGTCACTCTGCTACTACCGGTGTACCAAGTGCTGTGGTTTGACCTCCAAATGAGATTAGAAATGATATGACCAGCATATAGTTATTCCGAAAGTACGACTAATTAAACGCCCTTCTCTTCTCGCACAGTCGGCCTCGATGGCGTAGTGGTTAGTGTAACCGACTGCCACGCCTGAGGTCGCGGGTTCGATTCCCGCACAAATCAAACAATTTGTGTGCATGAACATGGATGTTTGTCTTGGTCTGGGTGTTTCTATGTATAATATGAATGTATTTACAAAAAAAAAAAGTATATGTATGTTTATCCATTGTCTAGTAGCCATAGTACAAGCTCTGCTTAGTTTGGGCTAGATGGTGTTGTGTGCATGTGATAGAATATTATTATTACAGTATTTTTTAAACCTCAACATCCACTTTTATTGAATATTTTTACTTAATAGTTCGTTACAAATTCACGAGAAGATGGAATCAACTATACAAAATTGATACCTTAGAGTTCTATTCGTGCATGTGTAATAGTGTTGAGTGGAATTCAATGAAAGCGAATATCACTCTTTGAAGTTCAAAAACATTGTGCGCCGTGCATATGAGATTATTCCGCGAGAGTGGTCTTTATATTAGTTCAATAGACAAACTACTGAATAATCAGAAAACTCAAATACGAACTAACGTTTTACTTATAAAGGGCTACGCTTTTTCTCTCTTACTTTACGTTTTACACGTGGACTAAGATAGAAAAGAGCATATTCACGTATTTACATTTCAATATTATGCATGGACATTTCTCTTGGTACAAGTGCAAGTTCATCACATTCGTCAGCTCGTACATCGTATAGCGTCGCCGTGACATTAGCATGCTCATGTATTTTCATAAGAACGATGTATGGCTATTGTTTCCTCGGGAAACGGATAACTGCCATACTTAGATATTAGACAGTAGGTGTTGTTTGAAAAAGCATTGAGAATTAATTCACAGTCTATTTGTAAAATGGAACTCGCATGGGTAACTTTCCGTAACAAACTGCACAGATGATCGCGCTGAGAAGTAGGAATTGCGCGCGAGATAAAACATGTGCAATCTATAGTTGTACCAAGACTGGGATTTGATAATGGATGGCTAAAGTGTGAACTTGAAAATCTTGCAGTATATATTCAAGAGTCACCAAAATAATTAAGACTGATCAACTTTTCTATCCGGACTAATAAATTTTTGTATCGATATAGATATACGACAACACAATTGGCAGCAAACACCCACTGTAGATGTATGACGAGATTCTGGTGTATGTACCTACACCAGAATCACGTCACTAATAAGTAAAGATTAAATATGTAAAGTTATGTGAAGTGATGTTATAATGCAAGCTTTTGATGATGATTTATGCCTGCAAAGTGAATAAATTTAAGTGATTCTTCTATCTAACTAACTAAACAAAATTACTCCTAAATAAATAGTACGATTAGGACTACTGTTTTCTCTTTACAGGATTCATTTACATCAATGTTTTTATATCATTAAGGCGCCGGGCAGGTGGCGGTGGAAAAAATCTAACGGTGACGTAGTTAGCATACACTTTGTGGTGACCATGGCACCAGAATAATTTATGACACCCGTATTTTTGATGTAGATTATGAAGAATGATTTCTCGCTAAACTCTTTTGTAGATGCCTCGCGTATGCCGTAATTTGTTTTAAAATTAGAATACCTTATTATGGAGTATGCCTTGATTTCATGAACGCTGTTGCGTGTGATGAATCGCAGGAAGTCAAACAGAGGGTGCGTGAACAAAGACATTAAAATTAAGAAAAGATACTCTCTTTTCAGGTATTGTTGTATAAACTTTTTTGAGTCTTTTACTAGTGTTGCTGTGGTATAGAATGTGGAATTTGTATAGAACTTTGTAAGTTGGTGAATTTGAAACACAGTTGAAGAGACTCACTGAACTAAATTTAAGAATAAAATATTTTAAAGCGTTCTCTTTTTCTTATTTCGTTTAAATAGAGAGTACAAGAGAAGTGAAATGCTAGTTTAAATCTTCTTTTCGAGCAAAAAAGTATTTGACTACGACGACTTTCTCAAATTTTTAAAGAAAACAAAGTACAATTCTATTTTTCGCCCTGGACTTACACATGCTATATTGGTTAAAATTCATATACTATGTATTACAATTTATACGGTTTTCTCTTACGCAAACCAATCACCAATATTACTATCTAGGCACCCGTTTCACTCAAAATAGGAATTCGAAACCTGATCACTCTGGTTTTATGCTTTAGTACTTAGGTGCATTGCATTTGAGCCAAATTTTTGGTTTACCGACTTACCAGATTTCAATTAGCTTATTAAGTTTACTTATTTGAATGTTTTACAAAATTATTAAGCCATATTTTAAGGTCCTAATGCGCACAAGAATTGTGGTTCACCGTCTAGTGGTAAATGGGCTAATAAATTAGTCGTCCACCCAGTGTTTTACTAAGAAGCGGTAAGCAAAACAAAGCTTCTACTTAGGGCTGAAACACACGGTATTGCACAATGGACGCGAGTATTGAAAAACGCTATAAGAAGTTGTATTCTTGAGTTATAAGATAAATTCTTGTACGTGAAATGAACACTGGGGATTACTAAATATGGAAGCAAGTGAATAGTAAAAAGACCCGACGTTGTATTTATTTCGGCAGATGATATTCTTTAAACTGTATGAAGGGCTCTTTTGTTAGCTTACTTGTGCTAATGTTACATGACTTGTCTCAGGCACAGTCAACGACTCGCGTCAATTTGTCATATTAACTTTGGATATACTCCGATCTGACCGGGTGTTGTAGAAGTCGCTGCATATTTAAAAGAGAGAGTACAGATATATGTAAGTATAAGAGTGGCTATTCTGTAGAACTTTGTGAGATCGCAACGCAAAATGCGCTTGACATGTAGCAGTGGTGGTACACCACGTTTAAAAACAGTATGTCTCCTTCTCTCTTAGCCTTTATTATTCCCAAGTCACTTGGGGTCGGCTTTTCTGGTCTAACCGGATTTGACTGGATATCAGATTTTACATGGAGCGGCTGCCACCTGACCTCCGCAACCCGAAGGCTAACGATACCCTAAAGCTAGACCAGTGTAAAAATATTAGAGGGTACTGACTTTCCCAATAACGACTGCCATAGATGTTCATGGCAGCCGGGACCGACGGCTTAACGTGCTCTCCGAGGCACGGAGCAGGCGATAATTGTCAATCAATACGCACATAATTTCGAAAACTCATATTACTTCCGAAAGTCAGAGGTGCGCGACGTGGGTCCGAACCCGAGACCCTCTGCATTGCAGTCTGTTGGTCTTCCCACTGAGCTATTGCTGCTTGAAAGAAAATGTATATTTTAAACTGTTGACTAAAATTTTTACAAACGTCCGACCACCCCGTGTGTTTCAATCAAAACTAGAAAACAAAGCATTTAGATAAACTTCTTATAACGCTTCTAAAGTCTCAGTGGTTATTTTGCTAGCAACTTTTATAAGTTCAACTTATTAGTGGTAAACTGATAACAAACACTGTGTGTTATCTTAAGTGGTTTTGTTATTACTTAAACAATTAATTTATATCTTTATGTTTAAGTAATTAGTGTTTGAAATTCAACCAACGTTCTTAAAGCAATTACGAATGTTAAAGTGGTTAACATGTTTGTATAAATGACTTACTTCAAAATGTAAGAGAGAAAAGACAGCTCTTTTATTTAGAACTAGCTATCTGAGGCTTGTGCAAAATGCTATGGTATTTTACAACACAGATGACGTAGTGGTATACATGGTCCTATCGCAAATGTCAGTGTGTCGAGGGTAGTGAATTCGAATTCCACACAGGAGTTATTAGTTTTCTAGAGCAGTGATAGCTCAGTGGGGAGACCAACAGATTGCAATGCAGAGGGTCTCGGGTTCGAACCCACGTCGCGCACCTCTGACTTTCGGAAGTTATATGACTTTTCGAAATTATGTGCGTATTGATTGACATTTATCGCCTGCTCCGTGCCTCGGAGAGCACGTTAAGCCGTCGGTCCCGGCTGCCATGAATATCTATGGCAGTCGTTATTGGGAAAGTGTCGACACAAGAGATCCCACTGGGTCGAAGTGTCGCCGGTCTGTACTGACTGGCCCCCACATAAGATACATATACATATTAGTTTTCTGATCCGTAAATAGTTTGCTAAGTTTGCCTGTTCTTTCTGTCCACAGTTATACTGTTTGTCTCCCGAGGCTCATTACCGGTAGTATAAATGCTATCTTTAAAAAAAAGATAGAAGACCACTATTCTAAAAGGTAGTTTTATATAAGGATAGGATTTTGCGCACATAGCCAGTTGCACTCACTGATCGGTAAACAATTAGCGAGGTTAAGCAACGTTGGGTGCGGTCAGTCTATAGATGGGTGACCACTTAGTGGTATTTCATCTGAGCGTCTCCGTGCTTCGGAGGGCACGTGAAAAGTCGGTCCCGGTTGTTGTCAAATTGACAGCAGTTGTTAAGCTATGTCAGAGGCCTACGGGCGGCTTGAACAACTCTTGACATCAGGTTGGCCACTAACCACACGAAAGAAAAGGAAAAGATGAGCCCAGCTTCATACTGACAAAGCGTTTCAGAAGCGAGGGACTCTGTATGACGTTCTCGGTCAGCCATCAGTCGCGTTTCATATTGAGTAAACGTCTCCGAAGCGCGAGACTGCGCATGCCGCTCTCGGTTAGACGTGAGCCGCATGTCAAGTTGCGTAAATGTCTCTAAAGCGCGAGGCTGCGCAGTCGTTAAGCCATGTCAGAGGCCTACGGGCGGCTTGAACAACTCTCGACAACAGGTTGGCCACTAACCAAACGAAAAGAAGAAGATATAAGACCAGCTATCTCCCTACAAAGAAAGAAATACTTATATAATAAAGGTGACTATACTTCCATTAATGAGGAGATCTCTAGAGTTGACTGGTCAACTGAATTTCGGCGATATACATTGGAGGATTCTGTAAATTTTTTCTATTCTTTTATAAACAATCTGCGTGATAAATACATCCCTACTAAAGTTATTAGCAATAGTTCATATCCGATATGGTACAGCAATGCTCTACGTAAGGTTTTAAAGGAAAAGTTGAAGTTTTTAAATAAATACAAAACTTATAAGCGTAAATCGGACGAAGACTCATTTAAGGTATTGCGTGATAGGGCTAGACGCTTAAAAGCTATTTGTTACAAACAATATACGGAATCTGTTGAGAGTTCTATCACGACCAATCCAAAATATTTCTGGTCTTATTACAAATCACGCTCTAGTTGTAATAACATTCCTAGTTGTTTAAAGTACTCAGATAAAGTTTTAACTACGGGCGACTCAATATGTAACGCGTTTTCGGAATACTTTGTGTCAACTTTTCTGGATCAGTCAGCTAGTACTAATAACTCCATGCCAGACTATGACTCATTTAATATAAACCAAACCTCTGATATAAACGGGGTACATTTTATTGAAACTGATATAAGAATATTACTATCTAAACTGGACCCATGTAAGTCTGCTGGTCCAGACAATATCACATCGATTTTCCTTATTGGAACTAGCGAAAGTATTGCCTTACCGATTTCCCTTTTATTTAAAAAATCTCTGTCTTGTTGCGAGTTACCTCATATCTGGAAATGTGCTTATATTACGCCTATTCATTAAAAAGGTTCCAAAACTGAGGTTGTCAATTATAGGCCAATCTCAAAACTATGCATTATATCAAAAGTTTTCGAGAAAATTATCTGTAATCAAGTCTATTCTGCAATTAGTCAATCACTCAATTATAGTCAACATGGATTTATGAAAGGTCGCTCTACAATTTCAAACTTAATTGTGTTTAATGATTACTTAACCCAGGCTATGGATGCGGGCTATCAAGTTGACGTAGTATATACTGATTATAGTAAATGCTTTGATAGGATAGACCAAAATTTACTACTTCGGAAACTACTTAAAATAGGCATTAGGGGTGACTTGCTAAGATGGTTCTCTTCATATATTGACAAGAGATCTCAGGCTGTCGTTATCAATAACTATATATCTAGCTGGGTTACAGTACCTAGCGGTGTTCCCCAAGGATCCTTAACCGGTCCATTGCTGTTCTTGATCTTCGTAAATGATATTGTTGACTGTTTCCATCATAGCGAAGTCATTTGCTTTGCTGATGATATGAAAATATACACAAAGATCAAGTCAGCCACAGATGCGAAACACCTTCAGGAAGATCTCATGAGGCTAGATAGGTACTGTTTAAATAACAAATTAGATCTTAACCCAACAAAATGCTCCGTGGTAACATTTAGTCGAAAGAAAAACAATATCGCTACTCATTACTACCTTAAGGGACATCTGCTTGATAGACTAAATTCAGTGCGTGATCTTGGCGTTGTCCACGATTCGAAGCTCTTGTTTGATGAGCATGTAGAAGCAATGATTGCGAAAGCGTCTAAATCCTTGGGTTTTATTATGAGATCGACAGCCCCATTTAAGAATGCCAAAACATTTAAAATTTTATATTGCGCATATGTGCGTAGCATTATTGAATATGGATCTCAAATCTGGAATCCCCGATATGAGAAATATATTTCAAGGATCGAAAGGATCCAGATGAAATTTATTAGGTTTCTGTGCTACCGCTTACGCACTCCATTCTACACTGGTTATGATAATTACATTAACCTTTGTAAAAAATTTCATTTTCTTCCCCTATATAAACGTCGTGACATAGCCGATATTACTTATATTTTATCCATAGCAAGTAATAAAGTTGATTGCCCTGAACTTCTTGAAAAGTTGTCACTTAACATCCCTACAAAATCTTTAAGGAAACACACACCTCTTAGTATTCCAGCAGCAAATAGTAATTATAGACAAAGTTCATTTTTGTGGCGAGCTTGTCGCGCTTTTAACGACGTCAGTGACAAGCATGATATTAACATGTTTTGTACAAGCATAAGAAATGCAAGAACACTTTTAAGTAAAGATTTTTTTTGTAATTAATTTAGGCTTTAGGTATATAAATTCTGGTTACCATTTCCGCACTCTCATTCTTATTTTGTTAGTATATGTCTATTTTTGTCTTAGCTTTTACTTACATAATCTCTATTCGTGTGAATCTGTAAGTGGCTCAATGTTATTATCTTGTTTGTGTACTTGTAAATTACAGCTGTTGATTCACCATATAATTAAATAAATAAATAAATACAAAATTTCATTAAATTATGTTTAGTGGTTTGGCGTTTATGGTAACTAACATCCAAACTTTACATTCGTAATATTAGGAAGTTTATCTAAGTACGTCAATAGCCATATTGTTATAAATTACTTTAATAAAAGACAGTAGGTATGTTGGTAGTATATTCGATTCAACGTACCTACATTCTTATTCTAAGTAGGTAGGTACCCTCCTCTTTCAGTCTACGAGATTGGATCACATCCTTATTATAGTTTTCTCGAGCAGCAATCCATCTCGCCAAGCGCAACGTTTTTCTTATAATGAACCCAATTACTCACAAATATATCTTGTGTACCGACCGGGCTTGCGGAAGATTGTTTGTACTTGTAGTTTGTGACGAGATTCTGAAATGAGGTTCAGGATTCAAGTGTATTTTAACGGCGGCAATTTGTTATTTATTCATTAAAAATTTAGCTTAACCTGCTAAATGTTGGAAAATTAAAAACCCGTTTGTTTCTAGCCACCATTTGCCAGTATGCCGTTGCAACTTAACAGGTTAAATCCTTGGCAGTTATTTATTAAAAAAATTTTTTACAAATATGTTGGCAAACAAGCATGCGGCCCACCTAATGTTAAGTGGTCACCGTAGCCTATGGACGCCTGCAACACCAGAGGCATCACTTGCGCGTTGCCGACCCTTTAGGAAAGGAAAAAGGAAGTGGGATGGAGAAGGAGCGAGAAGGGGGAAAGAGGGTAATTGGGCCTCCGGCACTCTCACTCACCGAACGAAACACAACAATAGGAATACTGCTATTTCACGTCGATTTTCTGTGAGAGGGTAGTCCTTCCCCGGTCAAGCATATATGAGCAGTCTACTTACAATAATTTTTTAAATAAAGTATTTCTTTTAAGCAATAACTTCTATAAAATTTAAATAGGTTTTTAAACATAGTCAAATATAATTATTCCTCTGTTTTGTTAATAATAATAATATCCTCCAGACCGATTTCGGCCACGGCGGCGAGTCTTAACGGTGACTGGCCAACTATGCAGAATATATTATAGTGCATAAGTGTGTGCGTAAACACAAGTGCACTTTCTGTTCCCTAACTCTTATGATCCGATGGGACGGTAATCCGACACGACCGCAGACAGATCAGGCGCAGGACCAACGGCTTTTACGTGATTTCTGAGGCACAGGGGTGTCTTACACCACCAACTTCCTAACTCCGGGCTGTTATTGAGATTTCTTAACTGAAAAATCCAATGACTGTTTGTTGGCCCGACCCGAGATTCGAACCCGAGACCTCATGCATAGCAGTCGCATTCACCACCGCTGCGTCACGGAGGCAGTCTCTGTTTTCTTACTAAGACCATAAACGAGAAACTTGATTTGATCTAACGAGTCATTTGAAATTTGTATAGTTTTTTTCTATACGACGAAGGTGGCAAACCTGCATACGGCCCACCTGATGGTAAGTGGTCACCGTAGCCTTTAGACGCCTGGAACACCAGAGGCATTACTTGCGCAGGCATTCTCACTCATCGAACGAAACAACAGTAGGAATACTGCTATTTCACGTCGATATTCTGTGAGAGGGTAGTCCTTCCCCGGTCGAGCCGGCCCATTCATGTAGAAATCAGCGAGGCTCTACTACTCTAGATAAGAAAACTAAAGGGATCGACTATTCAAAGTATGAACATTTAGC
Source organism: Catocala fraxini (assembly GCA_930367265.1). Lineage (NCBI taxonomy): Eukaryota > Metazoa > Arthropoda > Insecta > Lepidoptera > Erebidae > Catocala > Catocala fraxini. Next base: position 7,048,365 of record OV884025.1, on the reverse strand, counting down.
AGCTTCGCTTATGTAAAGTAAACATTCTAATATTCTAATTAATATTACAAATGTGAATGTGAGTTGTTAATCTGTTACGATGTCATGCCTTAACTATTCGACCGATCATCGTGAAATTTCACATACACGTAGTCAGTGTTACAGAAAAGGACATAAGGTTCTTCTCAACTAGTAAAAATAACTGTTCCGGAGGGATAAAAAATTTACATAACCTTGTCACGCGGATCGGTCGCACCTCAGCAGCTGCGCGCGCGTCGGAGTTGGAGCGCCCCTTTCCCCCCAGCGGCGGCAAATATAAGGACGGCCACGCCTGGATCCAGACTCACGGGTTAGTAGCCTTCTGCACTCACCCACAGTCCGCGTAAAGTTGTCAAGGCCATCTGAGGCCAACAACTAACAAACACAAAAAAATTGGATCCAGACTCTTCCGCCGGCCGCCGTATCAAAGTTAAGTGGTCCACTGTGCTCTTCCGCTGGACCACGTACCGAAGCCTTACTTATTTAGAACCACGCCCTGTTACCTTTTGTGAAAAAACGCATTAAAGATCTTCTAATGGCGAAGTATATTGTTTGAATTATCTCCGCTACTTAAACTTCCCTGGTCGAGCACGGCTCTAAACATGTCATCTGTACATTTCCGCGAGCAAAGTCACAGGCAAAATCCTACTAGATTTTGCCTGCAAGCCTCGCGTAAATGTAGATACTTCTAATAATCATCATAATCACTTAATCTATATGTTTCCATTGGTATCTAAAAGACATGAAAAGACACGGATCCAAACATATAGGTATAAAGTATGAAACATTATTCTAGAAGTAAATAAAGAGAAAAATGAATTTTCATTTCATGACAAGTAGCAAAAGCTGCTTACGCTGCGGTGGAGTAGTCTGCAAGCGATGTGCTTTCTCTATGTTTATGCATACTCTGAAGTTTAATTAAGGTTAATTAAATAATGTCAACTAAGCACTGCAAGAGACTTATATACATTTTTCATTTATCAAGCATACATTTTCAACTCTGCAGAATTTAAGCTAATTGAGTTCAGCCTAATACATTTATATTCTCGATTGCCAAGTGATGTTAAAGTATATTATAGAGTTCAATCGATATGAATGTGTGATACCTATTGTTTTTTGTAGTTAACGTACAGGAATCACTAACTTTTAGGTACCTTTCGGTAGCAGCATATTATCACTTAAATTAGCAATGTGAAATGGCTTCGAAAAAAGAAATTCTAATGTTGGAAATGAGCATGAGCGTGCCACCGAATAGTAATGAATTCGTTATCACAGATTATAATTCGAATCATGACCGAATATTCGAATCTTGAAATGATGATGACGTGATTGATAGGTGGTGGTAAATTGCGCTGAAGATTTTCACGTGCCGGATACTAGTTTTAGATCTTGTTTTTAATATTTCCATGACCCTTACCGTGTATGATCTGCGTTTGACCAACTACTTATTTTGTGCATTTTCAATATATTGTATTCAAGGAATTAATCAATCAATTCGAATAATTATCAATGTTTTTAATATTTTGGGATCAGATTCGAGTAATTCAATAATTTTATCGATTTACCGTCATCACTAACTCGGATGACTTTACTTGAAAATGTAAACACCAAATTAGCTACATACCACACGAAAATAAAGAAAAGCAAGGAAGGTGGAACAAGGACATAGAACATGAGTGAGGGAGAATATCAAGTGCGAGAGAGAAAGCCAGTGATCTAAATTTAAAAGTAAGTTTTAGAATGAATGAAACACGGCCTGTTGTAGCACTTAACCTGAACTGTCATGACGAATAAATAAATAAAGGCGCGAAAAACTTTCTACGTTGTTGAATCAGCGCTAATTGTTCAGTCAGAGTAATTACGTTAGAGTGTGTATACAGCTTAACTCCCTAATAATTTATTTCGCCTTGAGGCTTGACTTTTAAACTTTATATTTGAGACTTTACATTAACTGTGACCTTTTGATTCAGTTAGCTATTTTATCAAAGGAGATACTGGTATTTATAGTAGGAGAAAATCATTTGAAGTAGTCCAATATCTTAAAATTCTGAAGACCATAGGACATTGTTCTTTAAAAGTTTAAAATGACCAGTGCTATTGAAAATTTGTAGATTAAAAGAAGTTTACAATGCCTTTGTTGTATTATTTAAAATAATCTAATAGTTCAATATTATATATGTAAAATATAAGTGACCACCAGTGCGATAGTTTATATACGAGGCTGAAATTATTATATAATAATATGTAAAAGATTGTGAATGTTTTAAAGTTTCAACATTTACTGCTCAATCACCTTTGAACCATGTCCTAGAATTATTTTTGTTAGCACCAACTCCAAATTAGATCAATTTGAATAGGAGCTTATTTTATACATTATTCATTATTACTACATATATATATGTGTATTAACAAAGACAAAATAATTATAAAAATACTAATAGTTAAGTAATAATACCTAATATTTACAAAATTAGTTTAAGCGTCGTAGAATTCGTCAGCATTGCTGTCAATTGGTATCATCGTACCAGAAGACTGGCAGCATTGGCAAAGACCAGCCTTCTCATCTCGCAAAGCGTCGATGAGGCGTTTTGCGAGCTCTTTATACACGATACAAGCGCTCAGATCCCATGAGCCTAACGTTTCCACCCTAAACGGTTTCCGCGGTTGCAGCAGCAGCGATTGATTATATTTATTCGTTAAAACACTGTAAGTTCATTTAAATAAAAATTATAATACAAATAGGTCGAAAAATTTCGAAAATATGAGTTAAAATACATTAAAAACAAAGCAAAAAGAACTTCTGGTTTTATGAGCTCGATTAAAAAAAGTCTTTAGTATTCGAATCGAAAAACATAAATGCTCCTTGTATCTAAGCGCTCGTATCTGTTTCCCTGAAGACAGATTTTCTTAAACTGTAGTAACTGAAGTTACCAAGTAGCAGAACACCTAAGTTTAAGTGGGTACTAAGAGGCGATAAGGCTGTCTAATGTTCTGAGAACTGGTCTCAGGGGACCTGGACGAAATAGTTAAGCTGCCAAGGACATACTGCCCGAATACTTAAAGAGATGTCAATAAAACTTCAGTGCGAAGTAGTCAGAAGTTTCTAGAGAGTTTGACTTAAAGTTGAAGTCTGACAATAAAGTAGGTAGTAGATAGCAAACTTGAAAATGTTTATTTAAGTTACTTACTTTATATATAAATATTATTTACAAAAATCAGTATGTTAATTATGCTATTGTAAAGAAATTTGCAAAGCTTACAGTTGTTGTCAGTAATATTTATAAGAGAATAAGTAATTTGTTGCAGTATGTTTGTATTAGATCGGTTTTCTTGTGTCAATCAAGTTATGTATGACTTTAGATCTACTAGTATCATTAAGGCTGAATTAAATTGTACTCAATTTTCCGATGTATTTATGTGTAAGATAGGATTAAAACCTTTATTGCGAAATAGCTTACAGATTGCTTGTGCTGCTGCTGGTGGCAATAGGTAAACGCCAATAAAGAAAAAAAAGTGTAGCCATTATATTTAATCGGCGACTACCTTCATTATTTTTAAGGAGCTTAGAAAGTAAACAATACGCATCGCGTTGTGGTCACTCTAAAACATTCACATGGTGAAATTCGTGTTATGACTCTCATAAAAACGCCCAGGTCGTGTTGTGACAAACGCAGAAAGATCACATAGCTAAATTCGTATCGTGGCTATAATGCGATTCAACCACAATGCGTCATGGCAATAAAGATCACTCATGACGCTTTCTAAGCTCTATTGTTTTTGTTCTTTGTGTGTAAAATATACATATAATGTAAAAAGAATAGGTGTTAAATAGACAGTAAGCATAATTTTTACCAATAAATTGACATAAGTAAGTTTTATCAACGAGAAAAAGAGATGTGTCATGTTTTTTGCCAAGAGACGAGTAAGTACATAAAGTTTTCAAGATTCTGCTATATCCTCGGACTAATAACTAAATTAACCAACGAAGATAGGTAGTGTAGTAATTTTGTATTTTAATGTAAATAATGTAATGTAAATAAGAAGCTGGTTACTTTTAATACACTAGTAGATAAATGTATTGCATACCATTTTTGCACTTAATAATTGGAAAGTTAGTAAACAAAAATGAATAAAGAATTTTAATATTATTATGATTTTGATTTATTAGACACCGAATTCCATTTAGTCAATAAATAAATAATAATTTACTATATATTTAAAATATTTCTGGAGTAACTCGTAGTAATAAGACTGCAGACATTGCCCATTTCATCAGTATCAAAAGATAAAACATTTTGGCGTGAAAAATTCATGAGCACACATTTACAACGATTAGCTAAACACATCTTGACGATTTTCCATTGACCAATTCTGTTCACACCTCTGTAAGTTTTGTAATGATATAATTATTATAAACTTGGCGGTTTTAACTATAAAGGAAAACATCATGAGAATATTGTCATGTCTGAAGTCGCAAATATCACAAATCTAGGCCAGCGCAGGCCTTTGAATGTGAGAGGTCTGTGTACAATAGGGGAGTTCATAAATAGGACTAATAGAAGCATATAATCTACATGACATTTTGCAACAAAAACTTGTAAAAATAGTACATAAATAACAATCATTTCAATGTTAGCAAAGAAAATAACGAACAGAAGAAAAAACATTTCCCGACGCAGTATTCATATAACGAATATATCACAATGTGTACAAAGTAACATGTCCTTGCAAATATTAGGGAAGGAAGGCTTTTTTGCTCCGATGCTTGTCCGAATTGATGGACGCCATGGCGACTCGTGTCACAGGCCATTAATAAAATGAAATATTGGCTCACCGCACGTTCCTTTATGATCAAATAGGATTTTTAATTTTATTGTCATGTTTGTGGAAAAAAAAATTGCGGCACAAAGGATTTAAAACCTGGTCAAGTGCGTGGGATTCGCACATAAAAGGTTTCGTCATATTGAAATTTGTTGTTATAGCGGCTATAGAAATATACACTTTGAGTCAGATGGACCTGTCTGACAGCGGACTCTGTCAGCGGATGGATAGAAAGCGGAGGAATGGTACGGAGGAAGGGTACAGATCCCTAAAAATGTATTTGGAGTGCAGATGTCTCTTTGTGAATATGGCATCGGTTCTAAATAGCGCCATGTATTATAAGTTATAAGCGTGAAGGTATAATTATGTATCACACCTAATTTTAGGTAATAATGTCAAGGTCCCACGTAACTATTATACAAAAAAGGGAAATTTTATTTTCAGTCGTTATTCCCATCGCTGTATTTTACTAAATGAGTAAAATTAAATCTTATAATTAGTATTGTAATGTCATGTGTGTAATGTAAGTGTTGTAGTGTAATTTGCTCTAATATATTTTTAATAATATATATGCTTAGTAGAATGCGTGGCTAGGTGTTTGGTAAGCTGCTACCTCGAGCCAACTAGCAGTATCACTCGTAACTCTGGGGATATCACTAGTGCCTTACTGATTCTAGGAATACGAAATTAAAGACAGAATATCTGTCATGAACTCGAACTTATTAGGTAAAAGGCAGCTATAGTTTCTTACTTATTTTTATACCGGCACATTCGTGACGTGACAAAATAATTGGCAACAGCAAACACTTACATTCGCAATCCCTTCTTTAAAAGTGTCACGAACTTTCTATGATTTAAATCCAGTACATTTCAGCACCAAATTTCAGACGTAAATAACAACAATTAACTTGGTACGCAATGTTTTATTTAGAACAGCTTGTTTAGACTACAACGTTCAAAATGCGCCTAGTACTAGACACGGCACTCATTATTTGTTTACAGATAGTTATTAGTTTCTGTAGCCAGCGGGCTTGTGAAGGATGTTTATTAAAATAATTATGTTTACGAGATAAATATTCGTGTAAATAAAGGCCCGGTAGACGATAATAGGCCCCCTCGGCTGATATATCTACCTTTTGGGAGATATTGAATATAATATTGTTTTCTGTTTACGCGAATGTTATTATTTCAATTTTTATATTTTATTTTTAATTATTCATTGCACAAAACAAATTAAAATCTTATTAAAAATTAAAAACAATCAAAGCTTATGTTTAGTTCTAGATTGCAACTCAACACATGTGCATACATTGAAACAATTAAACATCAAGTTAACAGACAGAAGAGATGCACAAATATACAGATAAGAATATATAGGTTTAATTTCGTAACACAACAACAAAAATACAATATCTTAAAAAATATTAACTATTTGTACTTGTTGTGTTAAACTACTATGTACGGATTTTATCGCGTTGTATATTTGACACTTCATTAGATAATTTAGAAACTGTTACACTACTACTACTCATTGAAATTAAACTACTATATACGGATTTTATCGCGTTGTCGATGTCAAATAAATTGACACTTTATTACATAATTTTGAAAACTATTACACTACTACTACTATTAAACTTTACTAATTTTTAAGCTAATTAAATTATTATTAAAACTATTTAGATTTAATTTAATTTTACACTTTCCCCGACGTTTCGGTTGCTTTTCAGCAGCCATGGTCAGGGGAATATTCGCGCAAACAGAAGACAATACTACTACTACGATTAAACATTACAAATGTTTAAGCTAATTAAATTATTAAAGCTATTTATATTTAAGTTTACAATTTCCCCGAGCGTTAGTGAGGGACTATTTTATTTGTATACTGATAGTTTTTATATATATAAGTTTTATTCGTTACATAATTCTTGTAATTGACGGTTTGTAGTTTTTGTTTTGGCATGTTTTTGTTCTGTTACATCTTTTTTCAAGTTTCTGAGAGCCAGCCGGCTAAATTAACCAATTTGGGCTAAACGTAGTTTAATTAATTTTTTGTGTGGAGGAACGTGGCCTGACGTCCGTCTAACGCAAAAAGACGATCCGCCGACGTGACTGAGTGATTGTGCCCGACGGGCTGTGGCTCAACGGTTGATGTTAAGATCTTTTTTAAATCAACTCGCTGTTACACACACGCTTCGCCATATTTCCTGAATTATGCAAGCGAAGCTTACACAGCGAGTTGATTTAAAAAAGATCTTACATCAACCGTCGCGCGTCGGGCCGTAACCCGCCGAGCACAATCACCCAGTCAGGTCGGAGGATCCTCTTTTTGCGTTAGACGAACATCAGACCACGTTCCTCCACACAAATAAATAATTAAACTACACACTTTTCATTTCTTACATTAGTGTTGCTGTATTCAGTTATCAATGTATGAAATGACATACATGAAGCAGAACGTGCATTCATTTAGGTTACTTTTTCGTTTGGCCCAAATTGGTTAATTTAGCCGGCTGGCTCTTAGAAACTTGAACAAAGACGTAACATAACAAAAACATGGCAAAACAAAAACTACAAACCGTCAGTTACAAGAATTATGTTACAGTTATTCAATATCTCCCAAAATGTAGACATATCAGCCGAGGGGGAGTATTGTCGTCTACCGGGCCTTGATTTACATGAATATTTATCTCGTAAACATAATTATTTTAATAAACATCCTTCACAAGCCCGCTGGCTACAGAAACTAATAACTATCTGTAAACAAATAATGAGCGCCGTGTCTAGTACCTACTAGGCGCATTTTGAACGTTGTAGTCTAAACAAGCTGTACTAAATAAAACATTGCGTACCAAGTTAATTGTTGTTATTTACGTCTGAAATTTGGTGCTGATTTCAGCACCAAATTTCAGACGTAAATAACATAATAGTACATTTGTACTATTTCGTGACAGTTTTAAATAAGGTTTGCGAATGTAAGAGTTTGCTGTTGCCAATTATTCTGTGACGTCACAAATGTGCCAGTATAAAAATAAGTAAGAAACTATTGCTGCCTTTTACCTGGTGAGTCCGAGTTTATAACAGATATCCTGTCTTTAATTTCGTATAACTAGAGACAGCAAAGCATTAGTGATATTCCCGGAGTTGCGAGCGATACTTCTAGTAGGCTCGAGGTGGCAGCTTACCATAGACCACGCATACTACTAAGCATATATATTATTAAAAATATATTAGAGCAAATGATAGGGATTCTACACAACAACATTTAAAATACACACATCATGACACTTGACATTACAATACTAAATATAAGCTTTAATTTTACTCATTTAGTAAAATAAAGCGATGGGAATAACGATTGAAAATAAAATTAGATTTTTGTATAATAGTTACGTGGGACTTTGACATTATAACCTAAAGTTAGGTGTGATACAATAATTATATCTACACGCTTATAAGACATGGTGCTATTTAGAACCGATGCCATATTTATTCACAAAGAGACATCTGCACTCCAAATACATTTTTAGGGATCTGTACCCTTCTTCTGTACCATACCTCCGCTTTCTATCCATCCGCTGGCACAGTCCGCTGTCAGAGAGGTCCGTTTGACTCAGAGTGTATATTTCTATAGCCGCTATAACAATAAATTTCAATATGACGAAACCCTTTGTGTGCGACGCACTTAACCTGTTTTTCAATCTTTTGTGTCGCTAGCATTTTTCCACCAACATGACAATAAAATAAAAAAATCGTATTTGTTCAATACGCAACGTGCGGTGAGTCAATATTTCTGTTTATTAATGGCCTGTGACACGAGTCATCTTGGCGTCCATCAATTCGGACAAGCATCGGAGCAAAAAATCCTCTCTAATATTTGAAAGGACATGTTACTTTGTACACATTGTGATATATTCGTTATATGAATACTGCGTCGGTAAAATGATTTTTCTTCTGTTTGTTATTTTCTTTGCTAACATTGAAATTATTGTTATTTATGTACTATTTTTACAAGTTTTTGTTGCAAAATGTCGTGTAGATTATATGCTTCTATTAGCCTTATTTATGAACTCCCCTATTGGACACAGACCTCTCACATTCAAAGGCCTGCGCTGGCCAAGAATTGCGATATTTGCGACTTCAGACATGTTGATTTTCTCATGGTGTTTTCCTTTTTAGTTAAAACCGCCAAGTATTACTTAATTTTAATTATATCACTAGAAAACTTCAGAGTTGTGAGCAGAATTGGTCAATGGAAAATCGTCAAGATGTTTAATCTATAGCTAGTCGTTGTACACGTGTGTACGTGAATTTTTCGTATCAAAAAATGGGCAAAATCTGCAGTCTTCACATTATAATATTTACTCCAAAAATATTTCACATAGTAAATTATTGTGATACTACTCTAAATGGAGTTCGGTGTCTAATAAATCACACGAGAGCAAAAAATCTTTTCTCATTTTTTTTACTAACTATCAAATTCATAAGTGCGCAAGTTATTTAAGAAATGTATTTATTTTTTAGAGTATATTAAAGTAACCAGGTTCTTATTTACATTAAAATACCTCAAACATATTTTAAAATTGCCATCCATCTTGGTTGGTTAGTTATTAGTGTGAGAATAATGCAGAATCTTGTAATCTTTGTTGACTTCTTTATGACTTTATATACTTACTCGAACATTGATCATAAAGCAGACACATCTCTTTTTCTTGCAGATAAAACACAAGTCAATGTAATGGTACAAAGGTTCTTACATTTTTTATACTAGATTTTGCGCACGGCTTCCCTCGCGTAAACGTAGGTTCGATTAGGTTAGTAACAGTATTTTTTTTCTGGATGAAAGGTACCTTATGTCCGATTTAGTAACCCTGACATCGTACATGCGAAATTTCATAATGATCAGTTGAGAAGTTAAAAGGCGTAACAAAAAACAAACTCACATTCGCATTAATTAATATAGTTACGATGTTAGGCTCAAAATACAAAAACGCTTAAAACGCGTCATGAGTGATCTTTATTGCCATGACACGTTGTGGTCGAATCACATTATAGCCACGATACGAATTCAGCTATGCGGTCTTTCTGCGTTTGTCACAACACGTCCTGGGCGTTTTTATAATAGACGACTCGATGGCGTAGTGATTAGTGTAACCGACTGCCACGCCTAAGGTCGCGGGTTCGATTCCCGCACAAGTCAAACATTTGTGTGCGTGAACATGGAAGTTTGTCTTGGTCTGGGTGTTCCTATATTTAATATGTATGTATTTACAAAAAAAAAAAGTATATATGTATGTTTATCCATTGTCTAGTACCCATTTTTTTTTTTTTTTTTTTAACGCGGGGAAATGTGCTTGTCACATTCCCCATCGCCGGTTTTGGGGCGGGCGATGGGGATATGTCGGGATCCAGCCCATATGTTTGGGCTGAACCGACTAAAACCACCGCGGTGTTCCTCACACCTTTATGGCGGGGTCGCGCGGATCGCTCTCGCATTCGAATCGCGACCCCGCCAAAGGTTTGACCCGCCGATGGACGTGGCGGGTCCCACAAAACTTTATACACATAATTGGGGGACCTGGTCCCCGACAACATAGCGGGGGGACCTAGTCCCCTTTCCGATCGAGAGGCGTGCGTGGAACACGAACGCCGCCTACTCGGACCTGCGCTGATCGGGCGGTGGACGGCCCCAATAGGTCCACCGCCCGCAGGCTTCTACTCAGGGTGGCTGGAGGTCGTCTCGCGCCCTCCTGCGCCCGGCTCTGCGGTTAGGGAGAGGGATTGATCGTTCCCTCTCCCTCTCCGCCGCCTCCTTCACTGACATCACCTCCTCACAGAAGGAGGCGACGGCATTCCAAGACCTCTCGCTCGAGATCATGGACAGAACCATAGCCTCGAGCGAGAGGACGACTCTACCGACTGCCACGTGCATGACACGGCGTTGCGTGGCCCAAGCAGGGCAAGCCACCAATGTGTGCAACGCCGTGTCCTCAACAACGACGCGGCAGTCGCCGCAGTGATGACAACCGGGCGTCTCCTGTTTGCCTATTCGACACAGATACCGACCGAAACAACCGTGGTTGGTCAGCACCTGCGTCAGGCGAAACGTGAGGGCGCCATGACGCCTCTTCAGCCACTCTCTAAGTACGGGTCTTACCGCCACGATTGTGGCGTGCCCGGCGCTGGGATTGACAAGTCGTTCCTCCCATTCTGCCACTAGGACCTCGCGGAGCTCGCGCCGCCGCACCTCGATATCACGATGCGACGGCACCTCACCCCGAACCAGTGCCTCCTGGCGCCATTGGAATAGCGACGCCAGGAGCCCGGCCTCTAGGTCCCAGGGTGACGATCCGGCAAGGAGGCTCGCTGCCTCGAACGAGATCGTGCGGTAACCTCGAATTGCCCTGATGGCGATGACGCGTTGTGGCCGCCGAAGAGCGGCCACATTTTTGGCCGCCAGGGTGTTGGCCCATACGGGTGCTCCGTATAGGGCCTTAGCCCGCACGACCCCCTCGTAGAGCCTCCGGCAGGAGGCGTTTGGCCCCCCTAAGTTGGGCAGCAGGCGCGCTAACGCGCCTGCAACGCCCAGAAGACTGGGAGCCAAACCCCGAAAGTGTGCAGCAAAGTCCTACCGACTGTCGAGCACGAGTCCCAGATACTTGAGAGTCGACCCGACGCCGATGCGGACCCCTCCTACCATGATGTGGGCCCCTGGAGGTGGCCGATTCCGAGGACCATGAAAGAAGATGGCCTCGGACTTAGAAAGAGCCACCTCTAGGCCCAACCGCCGGATACGACCAACGACTTGTGCAACCCCCGCGGTCGCCAATATGGCCGCCGCCCGGTGCGACTTACCCCTTGCCGTGACTAAGGTGTCGTCGGCGTAACAAATGACGCCGACGCCATGGAGGAGCGCACCTCGCAGCACCCAGTCGTAACCGATGTTCCACAGGAGCGGACCCAGAACCGATCCCTGTGGAACACCGCACGACATCTCTCGCCGACTCCAACCGTCATGACCCGGATAAACAATGAATCTATTATTTAAATAAGCCCCGACTATGCGACGGAGGTAGGGAGGCACGCGATGGAAAACTAACGCCTCCCTAATACAACTCCAGGGCAAGGTATTAAAGGCGTTGGCGATGTCGAGTGACACCGCCAAGACGACCTCGCCCCGGGCAACTGCTTCCTCCGCCAGACTCCTCGCACGCTGAATAGCGTTGATGGTGGAGCGCCCGCGACGGAAGCCATACTGACTGTCCGCCAAATCCGGGCCCACCGAAGACAAGTGCTGGACGAGGCGCTCCGCGATAATTCTTTCGAACAATTTAGCGACCTCGTCCAGCAAAACAATGGGCCGGTAGGCGGACGGGCTGTCCGCCGGACGCCCCGGCTTTCTGAGGAGGACCAGTTTCCCAACCTTCCACTGACTTGGGAACCGGCCCTCCCGAAGACACGATGTGAGGAGTCTCCTGAGTCGGGGCTCGAGCTCCTCAAGGGCCAGGACCCACGCACGACCTGGAATGCCGTCGGGTCCTGGGGCGGTGTTCTTCTCACGAAGTCGTGACACCGCCGCTCGTAATTCTATCCGGGTCACTTCGGGAACAACGTCGTCGTCAAAGTCCGCGTTGGACGCCACTGAAGGCGGAACCATAGGCGGAGGAGTGTGCTCCGCTCTGGAAGGAAACAGAGCGGCCACCACCTCTCGCAGGAGCTCCGGACGGAGACTCTGGGACAAGGGGGGCGCCCATGGGCGAAGCTTCGACATTACCATAAGGTATGGACGCCCCCAAGGATTACGGTCCAGAGTCTCTAGGAACTCCTGGCGGGCCTGATGTTTGGCCCGCATAATCTCAACCTTCAAGGATTTTTTGGCCGCTCTGTAGGCCTCATAGAGTTCCGCCTGTCTCTCCGTGAAATCGGGAGGGCGGCGACGCCTTCTGCGCAGCCGGATGTACTGACGTCGCGCAGCTACACAAGAGTTCCGTAGCCGCGCGATATGATCCGACCACCAGTACACCTGGCGCCTCGATGGAGTAGATCTTACTCGCGGCATCGCCGCATCACAAATTTGACTCATTGCCTCCCGGAACCACTCAACCTCCATCTCGATGTTTTCAGGCCCGGCCGAAGAACGCACCCAGGCCTGAACGATGGAGGCCTCCAGGAGGACCTCCCGATTTAATTTAGACAAGGCCCAACGCGGACCGCCCCCAATCGGATATCTTCGAACGGGCGCGCCGGAGGTCTGGGCGGAGACGTCGAACCGAATGTAACGATGGTCCGACAACGTCTCCACCTCCTCGACGACGCGCCAACCTACGACACGGCGCGCTAGAGCGGGGCTCGCAAAGGACACGTCCACGATGGAACCGCCCCGCTGACGCACGCACGTGTGCACTGATCCACGATTGAGGACTTGCAGGCCGTTCTCAACGGCCCACTCCTCAAGCAGCTCACCTCTCGCATCCGTGGCCGGTGAACCCCAAGCCGTAGATTTGGCATTGAGGTCCCCGACGACGAACACGGGCCGAGGGTGGCTGCGAGCGACGACGACGCTTAGTTCGAGGAGATACTCCTCGAAGTCGGCGAGAGATCGGTTGGGTGAGAAGTAGCCGCCCACCACAACCGCTTCTCCTATTTGTGCTGCGACGCATCCCCGTCCTCGAACGATATTCTCGAAGGACGGGGTGCCGGCGGCGGCCAGCGAAATGATCGCCACCGAGCCACTGAGGTCCCCTACCCAGCCATTACTGGGAGGGACAAAGTAGGGCTCGGCGACGATGGCGACGTTAATTGACCACTGCGCCATGCTCTGGAGGAGAAGATCCTGAGCCCTGGCGCAGTGGTTTATGTTACTTTGGAGGAGGCGGAGGTGTGGATTCATTAATTGGTATCCATTACCACCCCAGCCCCCTCGACTGCAGAAGCGGCGACCTTTGCGACTTTCGTCGAATTTTTGGCCGACTGGCCCCTATTCGATTTGGGTGCGGCGCACTCCCTACTCCCAGCCCGATGATCGGCCGGCCTTCCTGACGCCGCACATATAATGCAGTGCGGTGTCGCTCTACACGAGCCGGCCAAATGACCGGACTGACCGCAGCGGAAACAAAGTCCGCTGCAGTCAACCTCTGAGGTGCACTTCACCCCAACATGACCACCACTGAGGCAGCGGTAGCACCTCATTGGTCGGGGGTCAAGGAGCTTGACCTGCGCCGACACCCAACCTATTAACACTCTTCGGCCGTCGGCCAATCTCTTTGCCGTCGCTATGGGACAACTGACGACTGCTGTTCCCATGCCGGCGCGGCCTGGGCGAATGTCACCACACTGGACTTGGTCGGGAACACATTCCCCGACCTTAGCGACGGCTGCCACTACCTCTTCCACTGTGATGGAGTCGTCCAGGCCCGCAATACGCAGCTGTGCGCGTTTCTGCGGCCTGGACACTCTGACGTCCTCCTCCGGTAGGATTTTGCGGAGGCCTTCCGCCAGGCTATCGGCCTGGTTGCCACTAGCGACCCCAGGCACTTCGATCAGGCGGGCCCCGGTCCGTGTGGTTTTGCACCGCAGGCCCGCCGTGATTCCCAGTGCACTAGGATCGATCACGGAGCGCGCCGTCCTCATTATCTCCGCATATGTTGTGCCTCGTTCCAGTGCTGCCGGTTGCAGCGTTATAACTACTGCTGTGGAACGAGGCAAGCGGAGCTTCTTGGCCTTCTTTGCCTTACGCGCTTCCTTCTGCCTCTTCTTTGCCGCTTTCTTCTTAGCGCCAACCTTTTGCCATCCACTTTCTGTTGGGGCAGCGGACGTCGGCCGAGTTTGGTTACTGGATGGGACAGGTGGGGCCCGGCTTTTAGACCTGCTCTTCCTCTTAGTCTTCCTCTTGCCCGCCATCTGGGTTGGTGGAGGGACTTCTTGAGGGGTACCCTGTTTCTTTGGTCCCACACGCTTCGTCGCCGCCTTTGCCACGTATGATGTTAATTGCGGCGGGGGCGGTGGGGGACGCTGATGCACCTGCTGCTGTTGTTCGCTCCGGCGGTCCGCTGCCAATGGGGGCCGGAGTATTCGTCCCTCTATGACCGAAAGGGTCCGCCTAAATTCGGCCAGCTCCTGACGCAAGGCGGCCAACTCTGAGTCTGTCCCCTCACGACTTTTTGTCCTGGGGTTGACACGCATCTCGTCCAGGAGACGCCTCATGTCGTCCACTTCCATTGAGAGGCGGGCGTTCTCGGCTCTCAACTTTTTATTTCTTCGGAGGTGGTTCTATTTAATAGTACCTCCGTGACGTCCTTCACAGTGGCCATCGAGTCCTTGAGGGTTTTTACACTCGTGCCCTTAAGCCCTTTGGATAGCTTTGAGACTAGGCGAATTCCTTCCAGGGCGTCGTCTAGTCGCTCCTTTAGTTGGCCCGAAGTTTGGTCTTCCGCTTCTGCTGGAACCGATGAGTGGGAGGAGTTTTCCCGAGCAGCAGCAGTTCGGCGTGAAGTCATCGCGACTGCCTTTTTCTCCTCAGAGGCGCGCTCTTCCTCATCGGCTCTCTTCTTGGCAGCTGCCAGTTCGGCTTGAGCTTTGCCCAATCCAACGTAGCGCCCATGGGTGGGTGGGCGCCCGCGACCTCTCTTGGCAACCGGCATCTTGGATATTGGAACGTTCTCTTCACCCGACGAAGATTCCGTGCCCGAACGTTCCACTCCTGGAAGCGGCCGTTTGCCTACAGTCCTGATAGGGCTGTGTGTGCCAGCAGTACTCATGCTCCTTTCAGAGCCATCTGAGAGGACAATCTCCACGTTATCCTCCGATCGCGCAGTACTAGGCGTGCGCGATCCTGCCCGCCGAACTTCGACGGTTTCTTCATCTGATCGCGCAGCAGAGGGCGTGCGCGACCTGATAGTAGTGGCTAATGCCGTCTTATTTTTTAAAATTAAACTTTTATTGGTATCCATATTATGACCCACGAGTATGGGAGAAATAAAAGTCGACCCGGGCAGAGATCCCGATACCCGGGCAAGCCTAATACTACAGGGGGACGGCAGGTACCCTGAGGGGGCCGCACTAGTGACTGAACTACCCATCAGCCATGCATCTCCTCGCCGTGCGGCAGCAACTTGAGATTCGGGGTGGTTTTTATAGAGGGCCACTCCCTCGCAGTCCGGGCGGTGAAGCCAAGACCCTCGGTCCCGTCAGCAGCCGCGAGACGTGATCCACGACACTGCACAATACGGGGTTACGATGTGTTCTAGACGGTGACAACGGGGACAAAAGACAAAAGAAATGGGGGGAGGGGGGACAAGGAAAACAAAAGTGGACGCAGAACCAGAAGGGGGGACAAAAGAACGGGGAAGAATCGTCAGAGTGACGAGAAGAGACCCCGTTGTCTGTTCAGCGGCAGTGTAAGTGCACGCCGAACCCGTCAGAGGGGCTCTCCCATGTCCACTCTAAAACAGAGTGGTACTAAGAGAGCCGGGCCCAAGATAGGGCCTCCGGCTTGGGGATGGGACGAATGTCCACCCCCCCGCCACCGGTGCCAAACGCGACGGCACAAGGCACCGGTTGTCAGAATATTAGCCGCCAGCAATAATGAAGAGCATTATTGCCAACGTTGCCCAGGGTGTACCACGAGGAGGTTTTCTGACAAACACCCTATTGTCTAGTACCCATAGTACAAGCTCTGCTTAGTTTGGGCTAGATGGTGTTGTGTGTATGTGATAGAATATTATTAAATATTATTATATTATTAAATAGTCATAATACGAATTTTACCATGATTTAGAGAGACCACAACACGAAGCCAATTCTTTATTTTCTAACCGTTTTAAAAAATAATGAAGTTAAATTAACTATAATTAAAAAAAAAAAAAAAAAAAAAAAAACTGATTTGACTACTACTATTTCGCTGGCTCAGCGACCCAAAGTGGATCATGGCCTCCGACATTAAAGTGTGCCATTCTTTTCTATTTTTATATTACATTATATATTATATTTAGTAGCAGCGATAGCTCAGTGGGGAGACCAACAGACTGCAATGCAGAGGGTCTCGGGTTCGAACCCACGTCGCGCACCTCTGACTTTCGGAAGTTATATGACTTTTCGAAATTATGTGCGTATTGATTGACAATTATCGCCTGCTCCGTGCCTCGGAGAGCACGTTAAGCCGTCGGTCCCGGCTGCCATGAACATCTATCGAGCAGTCGTTATTGGGAAAGTCAGTACCCTCTAATATCCTGACACTGGTCTAGCCTTAGGGTATCGTTAGCCTTCGGGTTGCGGAGGTCAGGTGGCAGCCGCTCCGTGTAAAAACTGATATCCAGTCAAATCCGGTTAGACCAGAAAAGCCGACCCCAAGTGACTTGGGAATAATAAAGGCTAAGAGAGAAGATTATATATTATATTTGGTAATAGGTAATCGGAGATTATCTATTATCATCAGCAGCAGCACAGGCAATATGTAAGTTATTTCGCAATGGGTTTTTAATACTACACTACCCATACATACGATTGCAAATTAAATACAGCCTTTCATTCATTCTTACAAATCTAAAGAATTGATACCCCGGTAATACCGACTAAATCTACCACGGTGTTCCTCGACATAACCATAGACGGCGAGGCCGCGCGAATCGCTTTCTCATGCAATCGCGACCCCGCCGTGGTTTCGGCCCGCCGTGTAAAACGGCAGGCCACTACACAGAAATACTTCCTCCACCGTCCCCCTGGGAGGGACAAAGACACGATACAGAGGCGCACGTGGGAACACGCACGCCGCCTCTCGGACCTGGTGCTGATCGGGTGGCGAGCAGGCCCACGCAGCTCACCACCCCCAGGTCAAACCTCAGGGTGGCTGGAGGTCATCTCGCGCCCTGCGCCCCGCGCACCGGCGCCCCGTTCTGCGGTTGGGGAGAGGGTTTAGGCGCTCCCTCTCCCGCTCTGCCGCCTCCTTGATGGAAATTACTATCTCACAAAAGGAGGCGACGGCGTTCCACGATCTCTCACTCCGGACCATAGACTGAACCACGGCCGGGAGTGAGAGGGCAACCAGCCCGACTGCCGCGATCAACTTACGGCGCTGCGATGCCCAGGCGGGGCAATCCGCCAAAGTGTGCAGCGCCGTGTCCACAACAACATCGCGGCGGTCGCCGCAGTAATGACATCCGGGCGTCGCCTGCCGGCCTATGCGACACAGGAACTGGCCAAAACAACCGTGGCCAGTCATTACCTGTGTCAGCCGGAAGGTGAGGGCGCCATGCCGCCTCTCCAGCCACTCCTCTAAAACGGGACTTACCGCCACGATTGTGGCATGCCCGACATATTCTTTTACTAATTTTACTGACAACAACTGTAAGTTCTACAAATTACATAATATTGTCTTCTGTTTACGCGAATGTTATTCATTGAAATAAAACTA
Source organism: Catocala fraxini (assembly GCA_930367265.1). Classification (NCBI taxonomy): domain Eukaryota; kingdom Metazoa; phylum Arthropoda; class Insecta; order Lepidoptera; family Erebidae; genus Catocala; species Catocala fraxini. The sequence continues at coordinate 7,030,118 of OV884025.1, read as the reverse complement.
CTATGTACGGATTTTTGGGTTTGACAATTTGAATTACAAAGAAGCAAACCACAGCTAGACTTCATGATACTTTGAGCTCATTCTGCGTAAATAGAAACACCAATGATTAAATTAAGTTTGGGTACTTTGAAATAATTGCACTGGAAATTTGAGACAACTACTATCTTAGTCTCCCCGTGACCATAGCTGCTGAAAAGCAACCGAAACGTCAGGGAAAGTGTAAAATTAAATATAAATAGTTTTAATAGTTTTAATAATTTAATTAGCTTAAACATTAGTAAAGTTTAATAGTATTTAGTAGTAGTGGAACAGTTTCTAAATTATGTAAAAAAGTGTCAAATTAACAACACGATAAAAGCCGTATATAGTAGTTTAATTTCAATTCTACAAATTACTTTACAATTGCATAATTGATATACTGATTTTTGTAAATAATGGTTCATTAACTTACAAAATATTCATAAATAAAGTAAGTAATTGACTTAAATAAATGTTTTCAAGTTTGCTATCTACTACCTGCTTTATTGTCGCACTTCAACCTTAAGTTGAACTCTCTAGAAACTTCTGACTACTTCGCACTGAAGTTTCATTGACAACTCTTTAAGTATCCGGGCAGTATGTCCTTGGCAGCTCAACTATTACGTCCAGGACCCCTGAGACTAGTTCTCAGAACATTAGACAGCGTTATCGCCTCTTAGTACCCACTTAAACTTAGGTGTCCTGCTACTTGGTAACTACAGTTACTACAGTTTAAGGAAATCTGTCTTCAGGGAAACAGATACGAGCGCTTAGATACTAGGAGCATTTATGTTTTTCGATTCGAATACTAAAGATCTTTTTAATCGAGCTCATAAAACGAGAAGTTCTTTCTGTTTTGTTTTTAATGTATTTTAGCTCATATTTTTGAAATTTCTTGACCTATTTGTATATTAATGTTATTTAAATGAACTTACAGTGTTTTAACGTATAAATATAATCGATACGAGCGCTTAGATACATAGAGCATTAGTGTTTTTCGATTCGAATACTAAAGACTATTTTAATCGAGTTCAAAGAACGAGAAGTTCCTTTTATTTTGTTTTAATGTACCTCAACAAATCGAATAATCGATTTGTATTATTATTTTAATTTTAAACTAGCTGTTACCAGTGACTTTGTCCGCGTGGATTTTAACTAAAAAGTATTTATTCAGTTCGCAGAGTTAACTCGCTAGACCTTGCTCCAACGGACTACCATTTACATTTTCTACGTGATAAAATATTTACTTCCCAGGAGGCAGTACAAAAGGCTTTGATACAGTTTGCCGAATCTAGATCCCCGGCGTTCTATCTTAAAGGCATAAATGAACTTCCGTTTAGATGGCAGCAATGTATAGATAATGAGGGTAAATAAGTATGGTACATCTTAGAAAAAGACGAGGATCAATTTTTCAGTACAAATCGGCAATTTCATACTTTAACCCCTAATATTTTTGTTGAAATGAAACAATGATTATAATATTGTAATATTATAATCATTATTTCACTTCAAGGATTATTTTACTTTATTTTCATTTAACTTTTTTTATTTTCTTTTGATTTTAATTGTATGAACATGTTTATTTATTTCATTTCTAATCTATTACTTTTAAACACCAAATCATATCATTCCATAATTTTAATTCTAACCTACTTCTTGGTTTTGTTACTATATTTTCTATTGTGTTGTTGATTGTTATAAATGGTTTAAATTGTTTTATTTTCACTAGTTACATCATCTTTTAAATGTCATCAATTAAAATTCAAGCCACCCTATTTGTGTATGCTGTGGCTACAACCTACCAAGAATACCAAACCAAGTGTGTAATATAAGTATTGTTGTGTAATTACTGGCGGTCCTAAAATAAATAAATATTAAAGCCTATTACAATAACCATTACGACCCCTAATTTTATTATAGGGCAAACCTTACCTTTTTCTCATTAGTATAACTATTAAATAAAACATCGATTTAAAGCACATTTAGTTTCTAATACTAATTATATTCCATAACGCGGGTCGTGACAAATGGCATATACGAGTACATATGAGACTTACATATTGCGTCCATAAATTAGTCTTTAATGGGTACCGAACCTTAGTAATTAAATAACCATGTACTAGCACTCAATAGTGAGGTTTCGAACCGTCATTAACTTGTGATAGATTGCTTTCGGACATAATATTTAAATACGACATATAAATACATATTATTATATCTCTGCAATCAATTGACATCATCCTACCACACTGTTTTATATAGAAATAGTCTGTCATACAAAATGTTCTGTTTTTGGCTGTTATTTATATAACAAAATAAATTCAACAATTAAAATATATTCCCTTCTTAAAAATAATGTAAACAGGTAGTTTCCTAATGGTTGCAAAAATATCTCCTATGAACAAATATTAATGAAAAAAAAAGATGATCAAAACCGCTACAATTTTGATAGTTTTACTTCTATTGAGGTGGTAAAGAGACCTTAAGGAATTTTAAAACCAGACCAACCGCAGGAATACAGTACAATAATGTTTAACTATGGATAGAATCCATAGAAAATATTTAAATTTCTCATTAGTAAAGCCAGTATAATCATCAATTGTAAATTGCTATAGTAGAAGCTTTTGGAGAGGATCTTTGGAATAAAAAACCATTAAGGTTTTTCCTTTATCGCTCCTAAGCTTTCACTGCTTGTTAAAGAATAAAACCGTAATGAAAATCATTACTAAATGCAATTTTCTTCGAGTAATAGCATAACCCCGGCACGATCTGTCTTATGAGCAAAACTATTGCAATTTTAACTCGGTAATTTTCCAATTTCGCCAACCAGCTCCTAACAAGTTCTGGTGACTCTTTAAGTCCCAACTTTAAACTAAGTAAGACTTTGAAGTCGGATTTTCCGGCAAATAATTCTCCGACCCCGTCGAAGTTTTCCTTTTTTGGGAAATTTGATAAAGACGAATACTTATTAAGTTTCTCTTGTTACATCGGTTACTTGGGTCTCGTTGCAAAGTTTTCCATCAAGTAGCTGATTCATTTGTAGCAAGTTTTGTATGCAGTAGCTTTGGTATATGTTGATATAGCCTTTTTTACAATACAGATTCCGAATTGGGAAAATTCCTTGTTTCACAGAGGACTTTATAAACCAACTTTGCCACAAACAACATCCAAATGGGAAAATAAAAAATATATTTAAAAAATAATACCACCTGAAAATAAATTCAGCGATATTTGGCAATTAGGCGTTGATAGGTGCAATAATTGATTCAATAATGTGGTCAAATTGTATGTCTTCGTTCAGCTTCAAGTTCCAAATCTAAAAGCAGTGCAGGATGGCTCTTATGCGGACGAATATTAAATTTTATTTTTGATGAACTTTCTATAAAAAGTATAGTTGTTATTATTATACTAGCCTGATCATTTTCTTTAATATACGTAACACATGAAATTTATGTATGAAAGTTTTATAATATGCACTTGTAAAAAAAGAAACTATTTGACTGACAACTGGTCCAGAAATGTTGTCTGAATTTTGCACACAGCTTCATTAATCCGAAGGCGTCCTCTAAAGATGGGTTTTAAAATTCGCCTCTTAGGGGGATTGATCCCATAACGCACACGCAAGCAAAACTGCGGATGTGGGCAAGTACCAATAACCATATTACTACATAAATCTAAAATTAATCACACCTATACCGATTAGTTAATGCCAAATAAAACTCACGTTATACGCTCTCACTGATACTACTTTAAGGTGGGCCTAACGCGCATGTCGATAAATACATATTTTATTTTACCAGCCCTGATAGGCAACGGTAGTCTATGAAGGATGCAACACAGCAACGGCCGGGCAGCTCCTGTTTAAATAAAATCGTAAGTTTAAGGGAGAGTCCTGCTATGTGTTACCTCTCAAGAAGATTATGTAGTGGTTAAATTGTTTTAATAATAAATATGTGGAAGTTTGGAGAGACGTCTAGATGTTAATGAGTAATTAACATCTAGACATCTTTACAAACATTATGCGTAAATCCCTAAACCGATTTGAAGGAGAGTTAGCGTATACAAAGAACAAGTCCCGGATTAACCTATTGAGTGTTTGTGGCATATTAACGGCCAGACACAATAGGTTTTCAATAATATCTGGTATACCAACATAATTGTTAACCTATTAATACAGGTTAACACATAAGATACTTTATATCCGAAATCCGAATGACACATGAATAATACACGCGAAGCCGTTAAAATAAAACTGGTGCTAATATATTTTAAAGTATAGATCCCTGCAACAGAGATGTAATATCGACATTCCGCCCATCACTATCTAATACTGTCAGACTCATAAACGCGAACTGCTCATTATTTCCAAATTTAACGATGATTGCACATACGCACGGAGCAATTTCGCTGTATTACCGCCATTCTAAATTAGGACAGATATCGAAAACTTTAGCCGTTCAGTCAGAATGAGTCCTCGAGAGAATTTGTAAAAGGAAAGTCATTTTATATCGATTTTAAGTTTACTCGAGGGAAATTGTCCTCTCTATGTTCACGGATAGAAAATTAGGTTAATTTGTAAGTCGATGTTCGGACCTCTGGGCCTAGACACAATGCTTTTTTTATTGTATATAGATACGGTTATATTGCCTGATTAAAGTTTTTTGCAATTATTGTAAGACATGTATTTATACAATCGCATTCGAATGTGTATTTAAATATTCGAATAACTATGCCTAATAAATTAAAGGCCAATTTACACGCGGCAAGTTTCTTGAAGCAAGTGTCCTGCTATTCCTGTTTTATTTGCTTAATATGGAAAGGATAGCGCTACACTTATAACAAGGAAATATTATGGCACACGTGGGCTTCAATTAATTAAGCGGCAGTGGCCCGTCGCTGGTTAGGCATAATATATTTCAATTATGTCTGGCATCCCAGCAAATGACGTGCAATACATAGTTATTTATTTTCTATTACATAGGTATATGTGGCGATGCACGAAAGATATCCTATTAGGCGAGACGCGAGCTTATTTTGTTGGATTAGTAGTATGAAATATGAAAATATATGGTTTTTTTTGGCTTGGCTTGTGTTATTGCTATATGTATGTATATTTATTTATTTTCCCAATAAATTGCTTCCTTTTGGGAACAGTACCTTTTTTCTGTACAACGTGTATGCATAATTTCTAAATCTAATTTAAAGTTAAGGCGTGAAAGCGTAACAAACAAAGTCACATGCATATTTATAATATTAGTCAGTACCTGTTAAATTGCTGCATCAGTTCTGGTTGAAAAGAAAGTCATCGTGCCCATTATTTCGGTCAATAAACAACGGATATGAAAAAGCTCATATTATGATTGCGTTTTAAAAATTCACATTTACATCTGGCTGTTATGATATATTTGTATGTGGTATACAAAAAACAAGACATTGTATTATTTTCAATGTAATTACGCGATCTGAAATGCAGTCCAACACAAATTTAGTTAACAGATCAGTCAAACGCTTGTCAACTGCTGTGATTGGTTGTCCAAATTAGCAACAGCCAATCAAATCACATGTCGTGCGTTTGATTTTGATACTCCGTTAATGAGCCTTGCAGGACCTTGGTGTGAGTGAAGACTAATTACTATTATAAATGCGAATGTTCGTTTATTTATTTGTTTGTTTGTTTGTTATACTTTCACGCATTAAGTACTCGACCGACCATCGTGAAATTTGATATACACGTCGTCAGGGATACAGAAAAGGACACACTTACCTTTGACCAGAACTAAAAAAACTAAGAAATTTACTGTTACTAAACTAAAAATCTAGTAGATAATAAAATTACTTGGTTATTAATTTTTGTATTGAATTTTATTTATGAGCCTCGCTGATTTCAGCATGTATCGGCCGGCTCGACCGGGGAAGGACTACCCTTTCACAGAATATTGACGTGAAATAGCAATATTCCCACTGTTGTGTTTCGTTCGATGTGTGAGAGTGCCGGTGGCCCAATCACCCTCTTTCCCCTTTCCGCTCGTTCTCCTTCCCATTTCCTTTCCTAAAGAGTCTGCAACGCGCAAGTGATGCCTCTGGTGTTGCAGGCGTCCATAGGCCATGGCGACCACTTACCATCAGGTGAGCCACCGCCGTACAATGGTTTGCACCATTAGTCGCATAAAAAAAAACATTTATTTAATTTTTAAGTTATTATTCTATATAAACACACCTTGCCTCATTTGAGATTAGATTGACATCACATCATTCCATCCTACACATCATAAAACGGCACTAAAGAAGTTTCCATAACAAATTAACTTTTCCATTTGAATTTCATCATTTTAATGTCTCATCCACCCTGCAATGTTCTACTACATCAAAACAGTTACTGTTGACAAGAAAATTAATAAAAAGTTTAATAAATATACTATTACGTCATAAACGCATAAAATGTAAAACTAATTTAAAAGAGTCAAAATATGAAGTTGGGTCATAAATAATTGCCGCATGACTTCGCTTTTAGCCGCGATTACATGGTTCATGTGGTATTTTATGGCAAGACTTGGGTCGCTAACTTTGTGTTGCATTGGCCAAACTACTGGCTATAAAAGTTCTAAAGATAAATGTTGGCGAGTCGTTGGCCAAATATTAATTCATGACATTATCGTCATCTACAAATGTTTACGAAAACTTGGACAGATATAAAATCTATATTACGTTACAACACAAGTATTGGTCTTACTTAATCAGTGGCTCATCATGGCTTTATCTGAAGAATGTATACTTTATGGTGTGTAATTGGAGCCTAGCAGGCTCTGTTCAAAATTTCACATCTGACGACAAAATTTTAAATTATTATTTCGATTTTGATATCTATTATACTAATTGTAGCTTATCGATGTCTGGACAGGAAATATTTAAGAAAATAATGTGTAAGAAAAAAATCCTTTAAAAGAGCTATAAAAACCAACATAACTATTTTTTTAATATTTGGCTGTCTTTCTGTTTGTACGCGTATCACAAGCAAACTGCTGCAGAAAATTGAATCTGGGTTTACAGTTGAATTGCTAGAGGGAACTTATAATCTGGTGTATGTTGCATTTTGATACGCCCCGACTCGACTTCTAAGTCGAGTATTATGTGTTCTTATTCTAGTTTCTTATTACATGAAAATAAAGAAAATATGGATATGTACCTACTTGCACGCGTACGCGAGTTAAACGCGTACGTCGTAGTCGCAGGTAAAAGCTAGCACATACATAAAGTTAAAACTATTTTCAAAGAGATATTAAGATATTGAATATTTTTTTAAGACTAGATTATAGTTTAGATATTGACTCATCTGAATTACTTTTTGAAAAAGTATCGAATGTCAACTTTATGGCCATAGACTTTCGTTTAGTTGGCTACGAGCCCGTACGCCTTGACTTTCACCCCTTTCATAGAGTTGACGGAGCCCCGCTTGGCGGGGCTTCTATTTTTGGGTAGATTTAAGAAGAAACCTAACAAAAACCTACTAAGGGGCGAACCTTGAGGGGCGAACGGGCTCGTAACTGTTTTGTTGTAGCCTCATCTTCAGAATTGTATTAGTATTATTCAAAATGTAATAATGAAGCTTTTTCTATGACTGGTACACAAAATGTACACTCATATTTCAAAAGCCTCTAGTTTACTTAACAATATACGCGTAGTATCGAATGAAATCACTCTCTATTCGATTTCGTAAAAAACATAACAAATATTATATCACATGAAAATATTACTCTCGCTTCGTATTACATGAAAATAGGTGTTAATATATTGTAATGTAATTCCAAACACTTTCACACCGAGCATGTTTATTGTAACTATTAACACCTAACTTTGAGAGCTGGGCATACAGCAAGTAATATCATTGTAAAATACGACACTGTACAGAGCTGTGGTTTTTAAATATAGAATATTATTCAAAATTAGAATAGTAAGAATCGATATGGCATTCGTTTTTTGAAAAAGGTGCTAACGTTTATTCTGAGTTTAGTTTTTCACACATTAATTTTGTATAGGATTTTTATGCAAAATGAAGGCGTTGGTACTATTCCTTATAATGTTGTTCTTGTGGTCTACGGAAGCCAAGGAAGAAGAAAATGCAGTGGAACCTAGAGGAAAAGGCTTCACTTTTGCATTAATAAGTAAGTGTACCTATAATTTTATTCTTATATGGCAATTATTCTATAGTGCTGTAAAATTGCTTTATAGCATTTGTTACTAACAATTTAATTTTTATATTTCTACTTCTTAATACTATATCAATCACAGATTTTATATTTAGAAGACAACAAGGTATGATTCCAATGTCAAAAACATTCAAACAAAGAACACCCAGACTCCGAACAAACGTTTGTGCATCTCACAAATAATTGTTCATGTTGATGATGATGTGTTAAATTATCAAACCTCACATTATAATAATAATTATTATTATTATTATATTCTATCACATACACACAACACCATCTAGCCCAAACTAAGCAGAGCTTGTACTATGGGTAAACATACATATATACTTTTTTTTTTGTAAATACATACATATTATACATAGAAACACCCAGACCAAGACAAACATCCATGTTCATGCACACAAATGTTTGACTTGTGCGGGAATCGATCCCGCGACCTCAAGCGTGGCAGTCAGTTACACTAACCAATACGCCATCGAGTCGTCAAATCGTCATTATTATTATCATTATCTAATAAGCGGCCAAAGCGTTTCGCTTCAAAAGGCTTTTGTTGTTGAAAGCATTATCGAGATAAGCTACGTTTACCGGCAGTACAAATTATCATCTGAATAATTTTCTCTTGACCAGTAGCAAAATAGAGATAAGCTATTGCGGTAGAAAATAATAACACTCCTAAAAGTTATAATGTTGATTCTGTTCCTGTCCCAATGCCTCACAAAATGATATATTTGTCCTAGTTGACCTTATGACAACATTGTGTTCAATTTAAGACGTATTGGATCCATCAAAGCAAAAAGAAGATCCCAACAGTCTTTTCACGATACCGTAAAACCATTCATCGGTTAACTAACCGTTAACCCCTATAAACACAAAGCCTGAATCCAATTCAAACAGTATACTATCCGCTCAATAGTCCATCCATTAAGTTCTTTACAACAAAACCATTAACTTCGTTTACAAAAGAATTTCGTTCGAGAACTTAACGAACTCAAATAGTTATTTAGTTAACAGACAAAATTCACCTTTGTGCATAGAGATTGTTAACAATGGTAATCTTTTAGAAGTTGTTTTTTTATTAGAAAAGTTGATTTAATTTATCAAGGAGAATACAGGAGGGTAGAGATAGATAATAGTTTTACGCTAAAGGGTTATAAATAAAATGTATTAAGTATACAGTTCTTGCTGTCCTTTATCTTTTATGTCTTCTTTGTCCTGGCTTTAATCAAAGTAATAATTATTTAGGCAAAGGCAAAGTTGCATTGTGCGTAGTATCATACAAAGGATCAACAATAATAAAAGTAATATGTGGCCATATATCCTTGCAATTAAGCTTCATGCAGAAAAATGGTGGAAAGTATTTTAGGGACACTCGTTGATATAGTCCATGTTGTTTTTCATTTAATTAATAATGTGATGATTTTTGACTATTTGGCCTAAAATGAGCTTTCTCATCGAGAAACTAAAATAAGAAATTCGTAGATGTTTTCATATAGTATTTTTATATCTATTTGGTACCGTCTGAGTCAGAACAAAATAAAAAAAAATAGATTAATTTAGTTAACCAAATAAATAGAGCAGCGATAGCTCAGTGGGGAGATCAACAGACTGCAATGCAGAGGGTCTCGGGTTCGAACCCACGTCGCGCACCTCTGACTTTCGGAAGTTATATGACTTGTCGAAATTATGTGCGTATTGATTGACAATTATCGCCTGCTCCGTGCCTCGGAGAGCACGTTAAGCCGTCGGTCCCGGCTGCCATGAACATCTATGGCTGTTGTTATTGGGAGAGTGTCGACACAAAAGATCCCACTGGGTCAAAGTGTCACCGGTCTGCATTTACTGGCCCCCACATAAGATAAGATAACTAAATAAATTGTTTTATATTAAAACAGCAAATTAGTACAGTCGACCAAGAGAGTGGTCTACCAGTTTTGACAAAAGTTTCTGTGAGGTTTAATTATCGCTAATGTTGAATTTTCTACCTTTACACAAGGCATGACGTAAATATAATACACGATAAACAGAGCAATGGTCACTGTTATAATATTATTGCAAGGGGAAATCGACCTTATTCTTTCATGACGTTCGAATGAACTTCCAGCGTAGGTGGTGGACCACATTTTTGGCCGACTGTACATACTCGTCTATAGAGGTATGATATAACAGGATTCCAGAACCCCGACTAAAACTTAGGATTACGCTCAAATGGGACATCCCAATAGAAATGACCTCCTCTCATATAAAAACCGCAATCACAACATTATGTATTGTTCACCGGAGATTAAGATTGCCAAGTTTCTAAAAAAGTACAGTTCAGTTCTTTGCTTCTAAAACTGACAGCGCAGTAATTTCCTTTTTAAAGAGTCGGCTGCTGTGTGATGCCACTAGTATTGCAGGCGCAAAAAGACTATGTATGTCACTTACCATTACAGTTTACCGTCTATAAAAAACATTAGAAAGGCAATACTAACAGAAATAATTGTAATCCTAAAACATTTAGTACACTTTTCCTGTTTTTAAGTCTACGAGACTGTAAAAGGGTTCTAGCATAAAACTAAATTAAGTTATTGAGTCGCAGCGGCCCACCAGCCAGCCAAAATAGATTTTGAATTATGTCTGGTATTCTAAGAATTGACAGATTAATTAATAATTAAAGAAATACATCCTTATCCTTACTAATATTATAAATTCGAAAGTAGTCTGTCTGTCTCTCTGTCTGTCTGTCCGTCTGTTACTTTTTCACGGCTGAACCACTCAACCGATTTAGATGAAATTTGGTACAGATATAGTTTAAAATCTGGGGAAGCTAAGGCTAATATTTATTGATGTTGGTATCAAGCGGGTGGAGCCGCGCGCAAAAGCTAGTTTTTAATATCACTTGATAAAAGAAATGTATATTTTAATTTCCCTGGCTATTATTTCTACGTTGAACAAAAACATACCACAAATGCAATATGTAGCCAAACCACGAATAAAGATCGAGTGCGGATTAAAAATGAGCGGAGTAAATAAATTCTTAGTGGTATAGCGTGTAGACTATTGAAAATGCGATAGTCTGTTAAAAGAAGCGTTCAAGTTTAACGTTGTATTAATATTGTCTTTAGCTAAGAGGATATAGTGCCACAATAAAAGGGTTGTTCATTGGAATAATTGGTCACTACGTCATGGATTTTTTAAGTGTGTGACGTGACGTGTTCTTGTGACAGGAGAATACGTCATGTGATGTGTGACAGGCCTAAATTAAGTGCTGTTCGGGATCTGAGCTTTTATAATATATATTGTTACAAAATATAACGTATCATCTCTGAGTGACTACTTAATTTATAATAACGGATAAAGATAATGGTATCAGATATCCATCTGTCGATTACAATCATTTTTGCTCTCGGGTTGAACCTGTAACACAAGGTGTGTAGTAGCGTGGCACCAAATGGCAACCATTCATGAATTGATTTACTTATATATTTTGTTGAAATTAAACAAATTTATACGGATTTGAGATTATAGATTATAGATAGAGGTTATAGATATAGAGACAACGCGATAAAATCCGTATAAATGTGTTTAGTTTCAATGTATAACATTCGCGTAAACGTAAGACAATCTATATATATATATATATATGTATATATATAACTCTTCCGTTACTGAGTGACTGACAGACAACGCACAGCCGAAACTACTGAACACAAGAAGCTGAAATTTGGCATGTATGTTCCTTGGAGAGTGTAGGGGTGCATTAAGAGAGGATTTTTGGAAATTCCACCCTGAAGGGGGTGAAAGGTGTGAATCCCGATATTCACACGGGAACGGGACTTACGCGGGTGAAACCGCGGGAAAACTACTAGTTATTATATATTTTGCTTGAAGAAAAGACTTCGCGTCATAGTGGACGTACTGTAATGTTGGAGAGTGGTATTATACAAACAGGGATATAAGCTACTATGGTCTGAGTAGGAACCTAGTATTTGTGATTCAACAATTATAAAATGTATTAATATATGCAACAACCCTATATACATAATACAACATTTTTATATTATGGCATATACTACATACAACATAATAGATAAATCTTGACTAAATTAGGTTCATATAAATATTTACCTTGTAGATGTTACCTTGATTGTGACACACAAAAAAGTGTCTTTACTAAGAAGGCTGGACTCGCATATTAAATTTACATGAAAGGGTAGTGCATATTTTTTTGTCTTACAGTTTTTGTCTTACACTTTTGTCGTCCAGAGAGGTGACCAAAGTTAAACAAAGTATACATCTATGATTATCTTTAGAAATATATTCCTGTGTCTTGGCAAGTGAGAAAACTCTATGAAATAGGTACTGCGTACTTGTATTTTACTAATCATGATAATCTAGATTAATAACAAAATTTAAATATAATTAAGTACGTACATAAACAAAATGAAATTATTTTAATATGCCGTTCCAGATTCAAATGTAGGCAATGAAAACACTCCACGTATTCAGTCGCAAAGATTTTTAATTAAAAGCCTGAGCTTAGGACGATCGCGTACAGCTGGAGTTCTAAGTATATATCCTTTTGATTTCAAACCGTATTTAATGTGTAAAGTGCGGGAAGATTAATAAAAATGTACTATCTCAAAGAGCTTAAGACAAAACAGTTTTAATTCGTTTATGTACTGAGTAAATTTGAATTCGTGTAATACAATAACGTAGTTGACTCACAATTTATTATTGTTTAAGTCAAATATTTTCATTACCCAAACACTAAAATACAAAGTACTTTTGGAATTCATTCAAATATAAATAATAATGACTTCCAGACCGATTTCGGTCACGGTGGCCAATCTTAACTGAGACTGGAGATTTTATTGTGCGTAAGCGACGACTCGATGGCGTAGTGGTTAGTGTAACTGACTGCCACGCCTGAGGTCGCGAGTTCGATTCCTGCACAAGTCCAACATTTGTGTGCATGAACATGGATGTTTGTCTTGGTCTGGGTGTTTCTATGTATATAATGAATACATTTACTAAAAAAAAATAATTATATATGTATGTTTATCCATTGTCTAGTACCCATAGTACAAGCTCTGCTTAGTTTGGGCTAGATGGTGTTGTGTGTATGTGATAGAATAAAAAAAAATAAGAAAAAATAAAGCGTGTGCGCAAACACAAGTGCAGTCTCTGTTCCCTAACTCTCATGATCCGATGGGACGGTAATCCGAGTGGACCGGAGAGAGATCAGGCGCAGGACCAACAGCTTTACGTGCTTTCCGAGGCACGGGGGTGTCCAACACCGCCAACTTCCTAACTACGGGCTGTTATTGAGATTTCTTAACTGAAAACCCAATAACTTTTTGCTGGCCCGACCCAGGATTCGAACCCGAGACCTCATGTACATCAGTCGCATTCACTACCGCTGCGCCTTGGAGGCGTATATAAATAAGATACAAGTGGTTAGAATCTGGTAGTAAGGCTAGTTGTCAAATGACAGCAAAAGAATATAATATAAACTATGACGTAACCTCTATTTAAATGCACCTGTGCGAGGGAGATAGCGAGATATCCCTACTATACTTATTTATTATTTCCAAATTTGAAATATTAATTACTCCCTTATTTTGCAATCAATTTTGATACTGTAAGACCAAAACTGATTTATTTTGATTGATATTTACTCTTGTGTGTGAAATAATGTATGAAAGCACACAAATACTATTCTATTAATTCTGCCGATATCGAATTGCACAGATCCGTTACTAATTATAACAGGGTTTTAATAAATGATTAATATGTTTTTATCTAGTGACAGTTAAGATATTCTTTAAGTAGTGAAAGTTGGGTATGGCAAAAAAAACATGAGAGCAGAATAAATGTTGTAGAAATGAGAGCGCTGAGAAGTATATGTAGTGTGACTCTGAAAGATAGAATAAGGAATAGTGTGATTAGAGAGAGATGCGGCATGAAAGTAGATATAGTGACAAGAATAGAATGATATGTTAAGCTGGTTTGGGCATGTAGAAATAATGGACGAGAAAAGACTAACTAAGAAAGTTTATAAGGCTAGTGTGAATGAAACAATCGCAAGAGGAAGACCTAGGCGAGCGTTTCACGATCAGATCGAAGGCGTTCTGGACAAAGGCCAGGCTAAGAGCACCTTAAACCGACGAGCATGTATGAGGAATGTGATGAAAGTCAATGAAGCCAAAGAAGTGTGTTAGGATCGTAGCAAATGGAAATCCGTAGTCTCTGCCCACCCCTCTGGGAAAAAGGCGTGAATCTATGTATGTATGTATGTAAAGTAAACACATACATATACTCCTGAATATCTCAACAGCGTACACTGTATATATGTATGTATATTACATATTGCCAGCTATGCATATTTTAATTCGTACGTAGAAATTCTTTAATTAGGTAAATACAGTAGCCTGGTATCAGAATTTGGGTATGTATTTCTTGAATTTCGCGAATTGAGCCCGAGTCTTCATAATCGGGATATACTTTTTATTACAAACTGGCTTTACAAAAGCGTAATTAAATTACACGCACACTTCCAATTTTCGTGTTGAGAACTGCTACTCATATTACCTGATAAAAAACTCAATCATTCTATGACTGACTAGACTGATAGAAACATAACAAAGATTAGTAATTTGCAAGTCGTCATAGTAAATTAGTTACAGAAACAGCACATTTAAAACTTAATGCTGACAAAGGTGAAAAGCAACGTCTTTTATCTGCCTTTTCCACAAATGCATGTAGCAAAAACTGCAGAGCTTATTACCAATTCTCGTTGCATCGAAGCGGTATACCGCGAACAGAAAAACTCGAGTAACCAGGATTTAAATGTGAATCGGAGACAAATTGGAATCTTCTCAAAGAAAAGCTTTTTCTATTATTGAATATATTACGTTCAGTAACAACAGGAAACACGTCCGATTGCAATTATTGCCAGCGGTATTCATTTAAAGGGCAAAAATAAACAGAACATAATAATATTGTATTTCTATTCGTTTTTATTTTTCTGGTATTAATGCGATAAAATATACGACTCAACTGGCCTGGTCGGAAAGAGTGGTAAAAGTTCATACTCTTGTGGTAATTATATTTAATCATAAAAGCATCTATACGCTTGTGACTCCAACGGTGACAATTGCAAAGACGGAGCAGAGCAATCAGCGAAATAATTATTACCACAGGCCTAACTGTTCTACGATGCTTTCATATGTAAGTCGCTCTTAAAATCCACCACCACTATAAGAACACTAATCTAACCCAATCGAAAGCTTTTTGGCTATGAATTTCTACAGGTATACATATATAGGTATATATATAGGCAGGTTGAGTTTTCACATTGCTCTATATTCTAATACCGTCTCTGTTGATAATACTTTTGCCTCTATGATGCAATGAATTCATCAATCCAAATGTATCGAAATAAAGCCCTGTGGATTTCTCGTAATATGAATGGATGAGAGTTATTTGTAGTATTCGCAAAATAGACAAATAGTTTATTAAGAATTATTTTGTGTCAGTTCGCATGTATATAAATAAAGAAAAATATTATTTATCTATGAAGTCTTAAACCTGCGACCTCTCCGCACGACACAGATAACGGTTTGTCAAGGTCGAAGCTTTAAGTCTTACTTTAGGGATTGTCTTCGTTTATAATTGGAATACTTAATATTGAACATACATACCAAACGGCCAAACGTCGTAATAGCAACGCAGCTCACAACCCATAATGCTTTAAAATAAAAATGACTTACTAATATAATTGTAGAGACAGCTATGAGCAGAGCGAACTACATTCTAATTTTAATTATTATTTATATGAATTTACATGTTCATCTTAACATAACCTTAATAAATATTACTTAAACTTAATTGTGTCTGAAATATTTAGGTTTGTTATATAGATAATAATTCTATATCTTGTATATTAAATGAGCTTTTAAGTTAATAAACGCACTTTTTTATCTTATGTGGGGGCCAGTCAGTGCAGACCGGCGACACTTCGACCCAGTGGGATCTTTTGTGTCGACACTCTCCCAATAACGACTGCCATAGATGTTCAATAAACGCACTTACTTTGTTTTTATTCTGCATCACCCTGAGCTGATTGATACATAGTGTCACAAAAATTAAGCCTTACTCGTCTTACTTCTCGTGGCAATTCAATCGCAAGTGTATTCTTATCTCGATTAAAAATAAGTTCCTCTATATCTGCCCGATGTTTTTCCTTTTCTTTATAATCAGTACTTTATAGCTTGCCAACCAGATTATCCCTAATGGACCATGAAAACTAAGACACATTTTACCACAAATCTTAATAATGTCTTATGTAGACCTAGTTCCGGTATCTAATTGGTGTCTGGACATCACTTGATATTGGATTAGACAACCTTCGAGTAACTTGTTATCCATAATTAACAAAAGTATTAAATAGTGGACTACCTAGTATACCATAAAGACTTTATTTTGAATAATTTAAACAGCATGTTACATTGAAATTAAACTGCTATATACGGATTTTATCGCGTTGTTTATTTGACACTTTACTACAAAATTTTGAAAATTGTTTCACTACTACTACTATTAAACTTTACTAATTTTTAAGCTAATTAAATTATTATTAAACTATTTAGATTTAATTTATTTTTACTTTTACACTTTCCCCGACGTTTACAATTTTGTAGTAAAGTGTCAAATAAACAACGCGATAAAATCCGTATATAGCAGTTTAATTTCAATGAATAATATTCGCGTAAATAGAAGACAATATTATGTAAATCAGCATGTTACAATTAGGTGCAGTCATATTTTAAAATTCTACAGCATGCTAACAAACAGTGTGAAACTCTCGACAGTTTTAAAAAAATCCGTTTTTGAGACATATGTAATATTTTAATATCAGAATACGTAATTAAAAATGCTGTTATAGTGAATTTTTATCAGATGTGTTGATTTGTGTAACGACTATTGAAAGCGTAATGAAATAAATTACTCATATTGACAAATTAACATAATGTGTCTGTATTGAATTGTATATCTTCATGGAAGAAGCTTATATAATTGTTCTTTTTTTTTAGATGGACATACAAAAGCTTCTTATTTTTAATATCACCATATTACGACCATGAAATATGGCTGTATTGTATTGTTACATGCTGTAAATATAGTTACCATTAAAACATTAGCATGTTGGCTTTTAACCCTAGATTCTTTTGACCGATAATAAGTTAAAATACATTAATTGTCACAGTTCTTCTCTTTGTTGCAGCCAACCTCGCGATAGTAATAGCTGCGAAGATTGGCCTGTACAAGATTATTCTAAGCGTAGCAGTACTGGCTGCAAGCATTAAAATCTTTATCATATTGGCTTGGGCACTAAAAATATACCAACGTGTTCCCGACCCTTACTTACACTACAAGCACTCTCACCATCAGTCTTTCGATTCTTATGACAAGTTCAGTAATCTTGGTCCAAAACCATTTGATCCATATCGTGATAATTTTGATCATCAAAATATTAAGTCGGGCTACGAAACCCTGAATTTTATTGCTGATTTCATTACGAAACATCATCGGAGACATTAAATTAGGTGTGTATGGATATCCAAACTAATATTATATATGTGAAAGAAGATTTTTGTATTTGTTTTGGTTTTGATACCTAAGCCGTTAAATCTATTCTGATGAAGTGTTTAGGATATTTAACAATGATTCACGAGCGTAGTCACGGCTAACAACTAATCTTATGTGAAAAGGAAACCTTTTGTATTAAATTATGTATTCTTATTATATCCAGCACATTAGCGTTTAAATATTATACGTCCAGACAACTTATTATTCCTTACATTTTCCGTCGCATATTGTTTTACTGGCTATAACTAATGTGTAGCTAGCTAACTAACTATGAATAACTTTCTTGATAGCGAAAACTCTCTTAGGAGCGCTATGCTATAAAAACTTGGAAGGCGCTTTACTAGGAAAATAGATTTATAATAACTTTTTAAAATTTTGACCTGCGTGTGTATTCTGGGTAGCTTCCAGGCAATTTCTAGACTATCTTGATGAATATAAAATCAGCCATCAAAAGTATAATGATCGCTTTTAATGTGATATTATTTTGACTGCACGGATGGCGTAATAGTTTAAATGGTAACCTCGATACTGCCACTATTCCGAGCGTTTTGGGTTCAAATCCCACACAGGCACAAATATTTGTGTAACCCACAAATATTTTTCTGAGTTTAGGTTTTCTTTGTGTCCGTTGTTTAAATGTTTGTAAATTTACCCGTCATAGAGGATTTATTCGTAGTGTGGCAATAATACTTTGTAAGAACATAAAGATCTAATTTTATTTTTGTACAACAAAGGTGGCAACCAAGCATACAGTTTGTACGTTTCTGATTGGCTACCGTAGTTTATGCTTACTTGCAATACCAGACGAGCAAATTCATTGGTGCAGCCATTTAATAAATGCCAACTCGCGGACGCGGCTTCTTCAACTAATGTAATGTAAGCAACCTAGTGCTAAGATAAACAGTTACGAGTCCATTCGCCCCTCAAGGTTCGCCCCCAAGTAGGTATTTGCTAGGTTTCTTCTTAAAATTTACTCAAAAATAGGAGCGCCGCGAAGCGGGGCTCCGTCTTTCTATGAAAGGGGCGTACGGGCTCGTAGCCAGATAAACAGCACGCTATATAGTCGTCTCTGACGACTTAATATGAACTCTATCTGCTAGTTGCTTTTTCATTCACATTAGATTTTCTTTCATTTCTGGAAACCAGTATTTTTGACAGATTCATAGCAATGCTAAGTATAAAGTATATCCTTATGTATGTAATAAAATTCAATAAGATTCATGCCTAATACGTCATATTCATGCCATGTACGGCATGAATCTGCGGACATGTATTATACCATAATTATATTGTCTGCCATATTTAAGTAGGTATTACATAGTAGTGTTTACACCTTGCCATCTACCGGGTATATTTTTGACTGTCGTGCTAATGGTAGGCTAAATTTCTTGATAGATAATCCTAATACCTAACACTTGGCTCGACACGGTAATTGAAACTGAGACACATATAAGTGTAAATTTATTTCGCGGGATCTAAAATGTAGGCACTTTGCTTTCTTATAAAATATAACACCGTCTAAAATAATACACTGTAATTGTAATTTTGTTATTAAAATAATGTTTCCTTTGTCCCCAGGTCATTTCTTCTACGTCGTGGCCACAAAGGTGATCGTTTTAAAAATAATCTACGGTGGTCTCTTCTTTGCACTAATATACAAAGGCTGGAACTTCGTCCTGTGGTTCATCCATTATCTAAAAAAGAAAGAGCACTATCACGAGTACATCGATGATCATCACTTCGATCACGGACACTATGATCATGGTCACTTCGATCACGGCCCTGTTGATCACGGACACTATGATCAATTTGATAGCTTTGATCATCAACCGTATGGTTACGATAAACACGGATTCGGCAGTGATTATAAAAAACATGTTTATGATGCTGATGGGTCATATGCTGTTAAACGTGAATAATTGTATTTTTTATTGTTTTTATAATCATATCTAATGCTAATTTAATTGATATGGCATTTGGTGTCAAAATCTGTACTTTGTTTTAACAGAAAAATTTATTTGTTGCTGTATGAGGTCACAAAGCAATAATTATATTCTTATATTATCTATAAATAACATAGATTTATAAGTGGTACATAGTACATAGTAGTTACACCTTTTGTAGACTTTGCATTACATCTTGTGTAACTCATAGTTACAGCACTTAGTCCTAAACTACGAAGGGAATCATATTTTTTTATTAGTTCGTTTACCGTGATGTCTTTAACTTTATTTTTAGTAACTAATTAATACAACGGCCACATACTACATTAGTTTTTGAGGATGTAGTATCTCTAAATATTGTCATCTTATTTTTGTAAAAATACATTAAGACTGCGTCGAGCGTAAGACAGATAATGACAGAGCGCGTGCGGCGCATATTAAAATCGGCGCGCGGCCGCCATAGCAAAATTGTATGGAGTAATTTCCGTGCTATTTTGATAAATATGTATCTTTATTGTCAACCAACAACTTAAATATTTGGATCGGACAAATTGTAATATAACTATTTATGTTTCGTTTAAGCTGTAAAATAAGATAGATTTCTTCTGTTATAATCTAATAATTACATATTACGAGCTTACATTTATGCATTTTTCGTGGAATTTTACGTAATTTTGTAGGCGAAAATATTAATTATTTTAAGTTTTTGACACGGAATAATTGTAAACACATTGTTATGGTAAATGTATATTTTATATTTGTATTAAACAAAAAGTGTTGATTTTATTCACTTAACTGTGACCGCCTGTTTTGGCACATTACGCTCGGCGCAGTCTTAACAAGACAAGTAACGTTATTATGCCAAATGACTTTACAACTAGTAAATTTATTAAATAATGGATGCTTTTAATAGAGTAACCTTTAAAAAGATGTATACGAAGAAAGTTCTATTGAAATGTCTTCAACCATCTGCCTAAGATTGGTTTAGGCAGACCATGTCTAAAACAAACTTAGGCAGATGGTGTACACTAACAAAATGTTTTGCCACAATGGATGAATACATCATCTATTGTGGCAAAACATGATATTTACTGTAATTTGTCAATTCTAAGTCAACATCTGTTCCACAACTTGGTTAACGTGTCTGTTTCATAAGTTTGTTGCCCCTAATCCAAAAGGTGAAAATAATTGAAGAATACAACATAGCATGTTGGATGCAGACATTTAATTAAACTTGAGCCGTATACGTCTTTTTGAGGATGATTTACTAAGATCTATAAATGTATTCTATTTAAGTTAGATTGAGAATATCTTGAGGATTTAGTAGGTATACGATATTAATCAATTTAAAACTAAACATAATAATAATAATATCCTCCAGACCAAATTTCGGTCACGGCGGCCAATCTTAACGGAGGCTGGCCATTTACGCAGGAGATAATAGCACAAGTATGTACGCAAACACAGGTGCACTCTCTGTTCCCTAACTCTCATAATCCGATCAGCTTTCCGAGGCAAGTGTGTGTATTACACAGCGGGCTTACTGCGGGCTATTATTAAGATTTCTTGGCAGAAAAACCAAGTAACTTTTTGTTGGCTCGACCCGGGATTCGAACCCGAGACCACATGCACAGCAGTCGCATCACTACCGCTGCACATTACAATAACATAAGAAGAGATTCTAAGGTCTTTGATAATAGGTACGCAACGTTCGTACTCCGTAATGAAATTGGAATGTGTTTACTTGAATCGTATTATTGAATTGTGTCAGATATAATTAGATCATAGTTTATAGTAATGATTTAATTGTGTACATAATTTTAGTTTATTGTAATCCTAATAATTAGCTTTAATAATAGTGCCATGCCATGATTTTAATTTATTATAAAGAACTGTAATGTAAACTTAATTTATTTATTAAATGTATTGTAAATCGATGTCAATATAATCTATCTATTAATACGTGAAGCAAAATCTTTGTACCCCTTTTTACGAAAATTGCGCGGACGGAGGAGTTAAAGTTAATACGGAGACGGAGGGGCGAATCCTAATATTTATATAAAATATGCATTAGAAATACATTAAATTTATCAAAAAACACTACACGCACACAACCATGCATTTGACACACGCAGTCGAAGCGCGTAACTATAGTTACATATATCAATATATAATGACATAATTATATCAGCAATACTTTGGTCAAATTTCGAGCACTAGGCGACTGCTAGTTATTATAGAAATGCCTTTATTTTATTTTGTTGTGTTTTTGAAAAAAGCAAATGTAATGCTAGTATGTATGTATCTTATGTGGGGGCCAGTCAGTGCAGACCGGCGACACTTCGACCCAGTGGGATCTTTTGTGTCGACACTCTCCCAATAACGACTGCCATAGATGTTCATGGCAGCCGGGACCGACGGCTTAACGTGCTCTTCGAGGCACGGAGCAGGCGATAATTGTCAATCAATACGCACATAATTTCGAAAAGTTATATAACTTCCGAAAGTCAGAGGTGCGCGACTTGGGTTCGAACCCGAGACCCTCTGCATTGCAGTCTTCAGTAATTTTATGACGATCGGTCGAATAGTAAAGGCGTAAAAGAGTGACCAACAAAAAGAATCGCATTCGCAATTTATAATATTAGTTAGGATAGTACCTTTGACATGTAACAGAATGCAGTGGTTATATGTGTCAACAATTTATTTTTATTGCTTTCGTCGTTGACAGACGAGCCGCGGCCCATCTGATAGTAAGCGAGAACCTTTGCTCATACACATGGCTGTGTTTTCTTAGCGTTACAGAAACAATGTCAAAAAAACACAACCAAGTCGCAACAAATATATATTACAACAATTTACTAAATTGCTGTAATATACATATATTGTTAACGTTACGCTGTCGAACAAATCAAAACCCAATATTCATTCGACGTCTCAGAACTTATGAATAAAGTCTCTTTCAACTTATGAAAGTTTCAAGTGACATTGGACCGAAGAACCTTCGTATTAATGACTAAAGTACTAAAATATTAACTGAGATATATGCGTGCGTGTATGTATGTGTGTATTGTGTAAACACACACATATAAAAGGCGAATAATGAATGCTTTGTGATAAAAATTACTCTGCACATTAAGTTGCCAAAGTTCTGGGAACAAATTTGTGTATACCTACATATCTACCGGAGTAGATTATTCCAGTTCCTTATAGCCGTTACTGTATTCTATGAAGAGGCAATCAATCTATCAAGAACATAATATACTTTCAGGGTTGCCTCTTCTTTGTTTTAAAAGGATAACTATTTGAATTTGAAGCAGCGATAACCTAGTGGCAGATCGTTACACTGCTACTCTGATGCCTCGAGTTTGCTACCAAGGCACGCAACTCTGAATCGAAGTTATGTGCGTATTAAATAGTTAATTATCGCTTGCTGTAATGGTGAAGAAAAACATCGTGAGGAATGCATGTCTGAGAGTTCTCTATAATGTTCTAAAAGAAATGTGAAGTCTGCTTAGTCTAGGCCGGCGTGGTAGACTGCGACCTAATCCTTCTAACTCTGAGAAGCCCTTGCCCAGCAGGATGACAGTTTATATTCAGGGCTGATATTATTATTATATTTGAATATTGATGGCGCTTTTATACGACACAAAGTGCATGCTTGGGTGAAGTTACATGCGTACACTACTCGAATCATTTGGGTTACTTGGTTAGTTAGTTGGTGGTTCACTTCGGTCAGTTACCAGTTCCATATAGTTTCTTTTTTCTAGTAATACTGATATGTGTATTCTGTAAAATGGAATTTGAATGTATACTAGGCAAATATTTGTTTTTAATGGGAGCGAATTTAGTCAGATGTATCCTATAGTGTAGCAGTATTACATGCACGTAAAGCCGTTGGTCCTGCGCCTGATCTCTCTCCGGTCGTGTCGGATTGCCGTCCCATCGGGTCATGAGAGTTAGGGAACAGAGAGTGCACTTATGTTTGCGCACACACTTGTGCACTATAATATCTCCTGCGCAGATGGCCAGTCTCTGTTAAGACTGGCCGCCGTGGCCGAAATTCGGTCTGGAGGACATTATTACATGCATATGAATGAAGAAAACTTAAACAACAAAATCCGAAGCAAGCCAGGGGTTTGCACATCTGATGGGTAAAGCTGACTCAGCAAATTGTGATATATGTGGTGTCATTGAAGATGTGCAACATCTGTTGATGGATTGTGCCCGGTACGAGGATCGTAGAAGGAGATTCACTGAAGACTCCAAAATAAATAAGTATGATGTCGGGATATGTCTTAGCATACTTGCAGAGCCGACATCAGAAATGGCGGGAATGCATATTAAAATTCTTGACTTATAAGGCTATTCTGTCTTAAGGAGACTGACAAACCCATGGCCAAAAAGTCTATAAAAAAAAAGAAAGCCAGGTGTGTATCACATGCAAATTTCGCCAGTTGAACTTGACTGAACTAATGGCGTAGTGGTTAAGGTGGCCGCCTCGCAACTGCTACTGCGCCGAGTGTTGTGGGTTCGAATCCCACACGGGACAAACATTTTTTGTGTGATCCGCAATGGTTTCTCCGAGTCTGGGTGTTCTTCGTGTCCGTAGTTTGAATGTTTGTAAAGTCGCCTGCGACGTAGGAGTTATTCCTAGTGCAGGAGATGTTTTTTTTTTAAATAAGATACCACGTAAGAGAGGTTGAGCCCATTACCGTCTATTGGGACAGTTACAGACACCGTGTTTCTAATGAGATTTTATTGATAGAAATTCACAATACCACTTCACCCGACCCACGAATCAAACCAGCAACATCACGTCCTGCCCTTTGGGTAATTCCAAGCTTATGCCAACGACGCCGCAGTTATATAACATATTAACTTGAATTTAAGCATATCTCTAGTTATGCTGCTATTCAAAATTGTGCTCTATTTAATATGAAATTGATATAATATTTGCTTGTATTCCGATTGCTTTAGTACCTTTTTATCTGGTCAGAGTTGTGGCATACTCATGTCAGTTGTATGCCAGTGCCTTCATTTTCACTATACGGTGTAGTGAACCGTGTAAATTGTAAAAGCGCAGGGAAAGCATTACTAGCCGTACTTTCCATTTAATAATATAAAATCTAATAGTTACTTGTACGAGTTAGCTGTCCGAGTAGGCGATATCGCCACCTGTTGAGCTTAAATGAGTTAGAAGTATTTTAAGCGGTATTAATGGATAATTAAATTGTTTACTGCATTAAACGTAATATTTTTAAGTTTAAGCAGCGATAGCTCAGTAGGGAGACCAACAGACTGCAATGCAGAGTGTCTCGAGTTCAACCCACGTCGCACACCTCTGACTTTCAGAAGATATATGACTTTTTGAAATGATGTGTGTATTGATTGACAGTTATCGCCTGCTCCGTGGCTCGGGGAGCACGTTAAGCCGTCGGTCCCGGCTGCCATGATTATCTATGGCAGTCGTTATTGGGAAGTCAGTGCCCTCTAATATCCTGGTACTGGTCTAGCCTTAGGGTATCATTAGCCTTCGGGTTGCGGAGGTCAGGTGGCAGCCGCTCCGTGTAAAAACTGATATCCAGTCAAATCTGGTTAGACAAGCCGACCCCAAGTGACTTGGGAATAATAAAGACAAGGGAGAAGACGTAATATTTTTAAGTGAGTTTAATTGAAGAAACCAAGCGATATTTTTTGATGATCCCGTGCTTTGCTGAACATACATATATACAGGTAAATGCAAACGTCAATTCAAATTTGTAAGTTTTTTTTGACATTCATGGTGTTACTTTGTGTCCTATATTATGACACATTTATAATTAGACTAGCTTATGCCCGTGACTTTATTTGCTCGGGAACAGGAGTTTTTTTTTATCCCTTCTGTCCTTTTCTGTGCCTCTGACAACGTGTTTACAAAATTCCATGATGATCGGCCGAGGAGTTAAGGTGTGAGAGCCAAACAAACAAACTCACATTTAATTTTATAATACTAGTTAGGATTTTGATCGTAAAATTTGATTATGAAATCTGTGGTCACATACATACGTCTGTTTCCCACTTGGGTATGTGGGCAACCAGCGTAAGTATGTTTATTTGTATATAAGAATATACAGTTTCAACTATAGTCCTTATATAGTCCTATATTGGTATAGTAACAAAAATATTCTAAATCTACGGTTCCAACAGAGCTAGCCCTGATGTCTATATATCCGTTGGGACAGGGGGAGTGGTGGATGGCTCGCAAGGGCATCTAAATTTGGAGCTCGCTGTAATGGAGCACTGCCGCCGCGGCGAGGCCGTCGATGGTAAACGAAGGAAATTGCTCGAGGGGGAGAAAGAAGACAGCTGTTTGTCTTGTAAACATTTAATGGCAATCTAACGCGAGTTACTTATTATGTAAGTAGATCAAATCTCAGAATGTAAGGCAATCTCTGAGAACAAATATCAGGTCTAGTGAAGTTTGACTCGATATTTCTTCTTAAAGACGGAATGCATGGATGGCGTAGTGGCATGGTCACATCGTCACTGCCGCCACGTCGAGCGTTATGGTTTATGTCATATATATAATGTTGTGCGATCCTCAAGTATTTGTTCCAAGTCTGGGTGTTCTTTGGATCCGTTGTTTGAATGTTCGTAAAATCCCCCGCGACTAGTGAGCTGTCTATGTCCAATAAACGAAAACGATATTCTCTTCTAAAATAAGCTCGATAGTTATCTTCAGTACGACAGCGATGTCTGTCAATGACAAAATATCTAAAGGTAAACAAGCGTTCCAGTAGAACTGTACTTACAGACGAGTTCTATGTAGCTTGCCTGCCATTTACTGTTACTAACAGTTGAACTATCTAAGCTAAATACTCGTACAAACTATTGTACGAGTATTTAGCTTAGATAGTTCAATCAATGAATCAGCCTGTTGCAGATCTCTGCTGATAGAGTTACCTAGTTATGTACTTAACAAAACCACTACTAGCAACAGGGTGATGAGCTATGTGAGAAACTTATTAATATATAATATTGTCTCTTGTTTACGCGAATGTTATTCATTTAAATTAAACTACTATATACGGATTTTATCGCGTTGTTTATTTGACACTCATTTACATAATTTAGAAACTACAACTGTCAAACTTTACAAATTTTTAAGCTAATTAAATTATTACAACTATTAAAACTATTTATATTTAAGTTTACACTTTCTCCGACGTTTCAGTTACTTTTTAGTAGCCATGGTCACGGGGAGACTAAGATGGTAGTTGTCTCAATGTTCTAGTGTAGTTATTTCAAAGTACCTGAACATAATTTAATCATTGGTGTTTCTATTTACGCAGAATGAGCTCAGAGTATCTTGAAGTCTAGCTGTGGTTTGCTTCTTCTTTTTCTTATTAATATATAATTTAACTACATTTTGTCCGTGACTTTGTTAGCGTTAATCTAGATTTCGTTAATATATTTCTACACCTCGGGAACAGTACTTTTTTCTGGACGAAGGGTATTCTTTGTCCTTTTCCTATACCCTTGACAATGAGTATGCAAAATTCCATGTTGGTCAGCCGAGTAGCTAAGAACATGGACAGGTAAAAGATAAAAGATTGCATACTATTTGTACCTATAAAGTTGGATTATAACCACCTACTGAACAAATTCAAAGTACTCAGATTATTTCGCTTAGGTTTATCAGCATGTGAGTTCAAGATGGAAGGCGAATTTTTTTCAAACTTTTGTAAATAAAAGGTTGATCAGTATAATTAAATCAAAGCCCATGTTACTCAAAAACAGGGAAGGTTATAAGAAAATAATAATAGTATCGTTCCGAATGGTCCAGGATTATTCCTGCATAATGATAAGAAAATATTAGTATAGATTAGGTTCTGTCCTTTAGCAAAATCTTAGACATAACTTGCGAAATGTGAGTATGATAAGCATCACTCTCCTAATATCACAAAAAGGCAATCTACAAATTAAAATAATCATTTAACAAACAAATAACGCGTTTTGAAAAACACTGAGAAGGGAAAATAATAATCGCCTTTTCGGTCATAACTTCAATCTAAAGGGTCTTTGACAAACAAAGTGGGGAACAGAATTTGTTGTTTTGTTTTCTTTATCAAAAGTAATTTAATTCTCATCTTGGGCTGCTTGTTTATCACCGTTTTGTACAATAAAATTTTAAGGTTCAAAGAAATTATACTCAGAAAGTTTACAGTCACTTATATGAGAATAATATTATTATATGCATACGGCCATATTCATATAACTGAAAACAGGCTTATTAAGAGTAAATATTCTAAAAAGTATTGTTCTTAATAATGCATAGTAACGCTAGCTTGTCTAATAACGATGCTGTATATAAAATAAAGGTTTAAAAAATTAATGGATAAAGCTTTCTTACAATGCATTTATTAGACATACTAATGGCCAGTCCCACAATTAATAAGTAAAAGTTATCCGAAAGATAAAGATAAGATAATATTGTCTTCTGTTTACGCGAATATTAGTCATTGAACTTAAACTACTATATACGGATTTTATCGCGTTGCTTATTTGACAATGCGTAAATAGAAACACCAATGATTAAATTATGTTCGGGTACTTTGAAATAACTACACTGGAACATTGAGACTACTACCATCTTAGTCTCCCCGTGACCATGGCTGCTGAAAAGCAACCGAAACGTCGGGAAAAGTGTAAAATTGATTTTATTCTTTTCTAGGTCCATTTTTATATAATAGATTAATGGAGTGTTAAGTATTTATAAATTAAATTATGTCAGCTGTAAGAACATATTACATAATTATTTACAAATTTTACTTTAAATATGTAAATAAAATTTGCTGATCTGTCTTAGCGCATCATTATTATTGACCCACTTATTACCGGTACTGCTAGTTGCTTATGCAGGTTATTAAAATGTTATTGTTGAATTGTAGTTATGTCAATTTATATTGGTAAAATAGTTCGTAAGCACTTCTTCGCCCGCGACTATAACTACAACTATTTTATTATATATATATTATATAATATATTATATTTTATTTGCCCGAACTAGATTAAACCTATGGCTCAGGAGCCACAGGTTTAATCTAGTTCGGGCAAACAACAGCAAATTTATTTTTATAACTTAATGATACATTTATTATAAATTATTGTTCCTATTATTTAAATAAATATATTATTATTATTATTATATTTATGAGTCTGAGACCTGAGTCAGAAATCAAACCTGCACAGCAATCGCATCGAATACCGCTGTGCCATTAAGGCAGTCAAGTGACATCGAGAGAAACACGTTTCAAATCGGTATAAAACTTTCTTCGTTTTTGAACTTGGTTAAAAATCCATTCTCGCTGTAGTCCACAAACACGAATCGGTGCGAAGTAATAAATCGCATACAAAAGCGATCAATCTTGTGAAGAGTTCTGTCGACGGCTATAAATGTAGCGGGTGGCGCAGCGTGAACACAATGTATTTTTATTGTTCCAGCGTGATTTTAAACGATATGGTTTTAGCTACGGCTCCATCTATAGTGCAGATGGATTGAACTTCTTTTAGTTTTATTTACTGGCTTTGGCCGCGGCTTCGCTTGCAAATAGTACTTTTTTCTAGATGAATGGTAGGCTATGTCTTTTTTGTACCGCTGACAATGCGAAGTTTCATAATGATCAGTCGAGTAGTCACGGCGTCAAAGCGTAACAAACATACAAACATTTGAAAGTGTAACCAACAAACACATTTTCTAATTAATATAACCGTTCTATTTGAATTCTAATTAATATTGTATATTAATTAGGATATATAAATTGTACTAAATAATATAAAATTAAACAATTTTAACAACCAACCTTCACAATGAAAACTACACACAGATAAGATTACTACTATGGGTTAACTACACGCAGGGGACATACAGCGCCCTGCGCGTATAATACAAAAATGCGTTTAGGATGTTAACGGGGCTGCCGCGCTATTGTAGTGTGTCAGGTATGTTTATCGAGGCGGCAGTAGGCGTTTCTATGCGATTATCAGAAAACGATGCTCCCCATCATGCATATGGTGTGCGGCAGCACCAATAGCATCCACAGCACGATAGTGCGGTTGGTTGCGGCTTCATAAGCTGGTGGTGTAATTTATTTATGTTTTAATTATGTGTTACTTGTGTCGTAATAAGTACTAACATTAGTTTCTAAGGTTTATGTAATACTAACACAATGTATCTTTAACAAGTCTGAAAATGATTATTATATTTAAGTTGTCAACAAAACCATCGCAATAATATCTTATGTAACAGTAAACAGGAAGTGGTCATGCCAGGTAACCACGGATGACTGCCATGGTTGAGATAGTGGTTTAAGAGGTGGCCTCGCCACTGCCCCTGCACCAAGAGTTGCGAGTTCGATCCCCACAGTACGCAGCAGTCGTATACACTAATTAATACGACTGTTGAAGGCGGTCTCGGGTACCCTGGGTTTATACCCGAGACCGCCTTCAACATTCGTTTTCCTTGCCAGAAAACCTAGTTATTCTTATTTAATAAGTTTTTTTTGGCAAGGAATCTTCGGTAGTAGCGTGAAATCTGGAGCCCTATGGGTTCGTGGGATCTTAAACCATGGCTTTGGAAAAGTGGTTGTAATATATATCTGCTTACACCATCCAAATTGTACGTGTTTCTATACCCTTATGCCTTCGTATCGCTTAGACAATATGGCCGTACTATGTACATTTGTATTTGTGTATGACAAATACAAAAGCAAATAACCAATTATAATTGCATTCGATGAGTTAAATCAATCTTCCGAATAATTCGATTTATTTGAAATTGTGTATGGTTTGATTTATTTATCGATTATTGCTATTTCATATTCCAATGATCCGACCGTAGAGATCAAGCGCAGACGTTTCGCGCTTTCGGAGTTAGGGGACTGCAAAACACCGCCAAGTTCTAAATTCGACCTACTTATAGAGGATTTCTTGACACTGAAATGCAATATTTTATTGTTGGAATTACACTTTCTTAAGTTAAATACACAGTGTTTTAATGACATACAATGTAACCCGCAGACGTAAGCTAGTATCTACTTATATTATAAAGATGTAAGATTTGTTATTAATAAACTAAAAAAGCGATAGATAGCCTTGTTAGGCAACCGTTGGACTGCCACGCAGAGGTCTCGAGTTCGATCCCAAGGCGCGCATCTCTGGCTTTTCTAAGTTATGTGCGTAATAAATAGTTAATTATCGCTCGCTTCAGCGGTGAAGGGAAACATTGTGAGGAAACCTGCATGTCTGAAAGTTCTCCATAATGTTCTCGAAGATATGTGAAGTCTGCCAATTCGCAATAGGCCAGCTTGGTAAAAAAAACAAACAATTTAAAAAAAAACTGCTCACTGCCTACCTTTGTCACCCCGGCGGAAGGGTTATCTCCGGGAGCCAAACTGCCTTGGCCAACCTGGAAGGCACTCAACAGGTTGCGTACCCAGGTTGGCCGATGTAAAGACAATCTCTCAAGGTGGGGTTATATAGACACAAGTGCGAATGCATGTGACTGCGGCGTATCACCACAGACAATGGGTCATCTGTTGTCATGCCCCGTGAGCCGTGCACACTGATTGACCTGTATCAGGCTAAACCAAATGCAATCCGCGTTGCCGAAAACTGGTCCAAAATTATATAAAATGTGTTGCCATCGACACGATAAGTAAGTTAGCGTGGTGGACTATGGACTAGCCCTTGTCACCCTGAGAAGTGGCCTGTGCCCAGCAGTGGGACACTTTAATACAGGGCTGATATTAATATATTATTATTATTATAAACTAAAATAACCAGAAAACCGATTTTGAAAAATTCTTTCGCCTTCAGAAAGTTACTTAACCTAGTTTTTTTTTTTTATTCGTTTATTTCCATAAAAAATATAAAATGTGGTACATTTTTAATAAACTCGCCAAACTGTAAACACAGTTTGTTGGCAAAAGAGGCGCTCTTCCTTAATTCTAATTACGTAGGTACTTATACTAAATTATAATTTATTGACATAATATTATTATGTTAGAGGAGTTTTTCATACATTACATAAACTTTACTTACTTTAATTATTATATATTCTTGAAACAATATTTAACTTAAATGTATATTTAAATTAATTATGGTCTTGTGTATTACAACGGTTTGTATCGTGCCTAACTATTAATGACGTTTAACATCTCATTTTTCAGTCTTTTCTTTAAAGTTACCCTGCTTATGCCTTCTGTGTGAGTTCTTATAAAATCTATTTTATTATATATTACAGGAGTTAAGTATGGTCTAGTTCGTTCGCCATAGTAGTTTGTTACAGAGGGGGTCACATATTTGCCTTCCTGAGCTTGTTTAGTGGAGTACTTATGTGTCTTAGGTTTTTTATGTAACATAGGCTATACAACATCACACTATAAGCCAAAAGAGTCGAGCAGTAATCATGAACGTTGGAGACAACTAGTCTATACTAATATTATATAGATGAAAGATCATATCTTCTGTTTGTTTTTAAGGATACAACTCGTAAACTACTCAACCGATTTTAAAAATTATTTAATTGTTAGAACACTATATTATCAGCGAATATCAGCGAATAACTAGGCTATATTTTATATAATAACTAGTAGTTTTCCCGCAGTTTCACCCTCCTAAGTCCCGTTCCTGTGTGAATATCGGGGTTCACCCCTTTCACTCCCTTCAGGGTGGAATTTCCAAAAATCATCTCTTGGTGCTCCCCTACACTCTGTAAGGAACATACATGCCAAATTTTAGCTTCGTGCGTTCAGTAGTTTCAGCTGTGCGTTGTCTGTCAGTCACTCAGTAACGGATGAGTTTTATATATATAGATGGCCTTCAGACCGAATTTCGTTCACGGCGGCCAATCTTAACGGAGACTGGCCATCTGCACAGGAGATAATATAGTTCACAAGCGTGTGCGCAAACACAAGTGCACTCTCTGTTCGGATCATTCTGATCCGATAGGACGGTAATTCGACACGACCGGAGAGAAATCAGGTGCAGGACGAACGGCTTTACTTTCTTTCTGAAGCACGGGGGTGTCTAACACCACCAACTTCCTAACTTTCCGCTGCTATTGAGATTTCTCAACAGAAAACCTCAATAACTTTTTGTTGGCCTGACCTGGGATTCGAAACCGAGACTTTATACACAGCAGTCGCATTTAGTACCACTTCGCCTAAAATAATCTAACCTACTTATATGCGAGCGCAGCCACTAGCAAAAGCTAGTATTTAACAAAAGCTAATGCAAATAAGAACTTGCGACTACGAATAGTCATCATACTAACGGCTGACTGTGCTCTGTAGACGGTGGGACCTCGTATCCTATTTGCAAAGTCGTTATGTTTTACATCTTGAGAAATAACGCTAGCAGTTGTGCTTGCGATATCGCAGTCTGGACACTTTTATTGCCGTGGGTCAAACTTTTGAACAAATCTCTTATGTTATTAATGCTTTTATACTATTGGAATATACAGTTTAAGCGCTAAAGATTGTGCTTACGTGATGCTAGAGATAGACAGTAGGTACTCCCCAATATGTAATGCTTAAAGATTTGGATCATAGATGTGCGGTCATCGTACTTCGATCGCATGAACAAAATCTCACATTAAGAAGAGTGAGCGTACACATCAGATAGAGAACGATAGTGTACAATTTTTAATATGAGTGAGCTTGATAATCTTAACTATAACATTATAAATGCGAATGTGAGTTTGTTTGTTACATTTCCACGCTTAAGGTCATACACATATCAACTCAGAAAGAGATCGTCACCGTATCACCTTTCGCCTCGCCGTCAAACAGCTAACAAATACAACCAAACGTAACCAAAGCAGAACAACGGCTCCGGTACGTCGACTCGGCTATGCCGCGCTCACTTAAATCATATTAATATGGATATTTTCTCACTTCTTCAATGATCTCTTTTCATCGTTATTTTTTAGTTTGAAATCGAACCTACGAATTCTATAAAATACAACACAACAATTATTTTTCAAATCGAACCAGTAGTTCCTGAGATTAGCGCGTTCAAACAAACAAACAAACAAACTCTTCAGCTTTATAATATTAGTATAGATAAACATCCATATTTCGTAATTAAACTACACGTGTAAAGAAAATTAATATTAACTAAGTTTCATAAGAAGTTCACAACTGAGTTAATTAAATTCTAAGAATTATGAACTATTAGGTATAATATTCAACTAATGATTAAGAAAATAATTCTGAACGAGAACTCTTAAATAATAATTTACGGATTAATTGTATTTTGGTTTACATAGGCTGACAGTTCCCTTGGTAAATAATCTTAATAACTAGAAATGAGAGTTCTGCAGACAAAATTTCGGTCATGGCCGTCATATTTAGACTGATACTGGTTATCTACGCAGGCGATATCATAGTGCATAAATGTGCGGAAACACAGGTGTACTCTCTATTCCCTAATTTAAGTTCGATCAAATGCCAATTTGAATAAAGGAGAGAGATCAAGCGCAGGACCGACGGCTTAACGTACTTTCCCAGGCAAGCAGACAACACCGACAACTGCCTTACTCTGTGCTGTCATTGGTAATTTCTTGACACAAAACCTAATAACTTTTTGTTGAATCAACCTGGGATTTGTACTCGAGGCCTTATGTACGGTATCCGCATTCAGTACTGTTGTGCCACTGAGGCAATGCGTTGCATTGTTATCAATGCAGTGACTATTGTCAATTAACGCTGAAATTGTGACTGGTAGGCTCCCCGTGATGGGCCGTGGCTGCTGAAAAGCAACAGAAACGTCGAGGAAAGTGTAAAATTAAAATCTAAATAGTTTTAATAATTTAAACAGTAACTATACCCCATTTGAAACATTTCATTAAAAGCTTCTCTTATAGGGCCATTTTTCAATTCAAAATAAAACTTAATCTATATATATAAAACTCTTCCATTACTGAGTGACTGACAGACAACGCACAGCCGAAACTACTGAACGCAAGAAGCTGAAATTTGGCATGTATGTTCCTTGGAGAGTATAGGGGAGCACTAAGAGAGGATTTTTGGAAATTCCACCCTGAAGAGGGGGAAAGGGGTGAAACCTGATATTCACACGGGAACGAGACTTACGAGGGTGAAACCGCGGGTAAACTACTAGTTAAATATATAATTTTATTATTAATTTTAAAACCACATTTGCTAGAATATAAGACATATTCTAGTATATTTAACTACTTTCTTTAATATTAAATATTAATTCGTAAGCTTGCGAACACTTAATAATATTATAATGTATAATGATGTCATAAAGTATTGCAATGTGCCTACCATGAAGAACCTAAAAAGACTGGTATTCAAAACATTTTTGTACGTAGTAGACTTTGGTTTACTCTACAAAACTGAGAAGTAGTAATGCGAGGAAGCGCGGCAACATATTTGACTGATATTACATTTAGTCGGTTAATCAAACGCCATTCGTGACAGTTTCTGTTCGCTTTAATTTCGTTAGTTTTTATGTTATTTGCCGTAATTCTGTTAATTAGTTATTATTAGTTATTTTATATTTATTGTTAGTTGTGTTGTTGCTATTTTTAATTGTTAAAATGAGTTATCCCGAACCGGATAGCACATAATGAAAGAGGAGCAGAAGATGCTTGATTTAGATAAAATAATTGATGACACCAGTGATCGTTTTGTTATAAGTGTTGGTGATTGTTCTTCATCTGATTCAGATTAAAAATTATAAAGTCAGTATAAAAGTTATATTAATTTCACTCCTTATTAAAAGGTTATACAACCCTGAACGCCGCCATTTTTATTGTTTATCTTTAGTTAAGTACCTAACCAAATGGAGTATAGTAAAATTGTTTAACAATATTAGTTTAAAGTTTCAGAATTATGTAATAAAAGAGTTTTATAAAAAAAAACGTGATAAAATCCATATAAAGTTGTTTAATTTCAATATACATTCGCGTAAACGTAAAACAATATTATTATATCTAGATCACAAACGTACCTCTCTAATGTAAGTATAGGTAATGAAATCCAATACCTAACGGTAAATTGTGCTTGATGTAATAAAACGTAAGAAATAATGTTATCAAACAATTCTAGAAAAGTAGTAGCTTATGTTTGTAAACATGTACGATATGAAACGGCGCAATAGTTCCGCTGTTGAAACAAGAACTTCCTTCTTGCTATATAAGAGTATCCTGTTTAGTAAGTGTTAAATTATCAAGCACACAGATTGAATATTATATGTATGAGGCAACTAGTTTACACTGAGGAAAATGTGTGTATGTATCAAGGAAACGCATAATCGTGACAGGATGTTAGTGTTCCACCATACTTCCTATCTGATATTATAAATGCAAATGTGAGTTTGTTAAGATCAAATTATTAAGAAGAGAGGAACCACGCTCCCTCGGTTTACCCACCCAAACTATTGTCATAAAAAAACTCCTCTGACTAGGGACAGCCACAACGTGGAACCCAGGCGTACTCCAACTTGCAGTATCCGGTTGTTTGTTATCTTTCACTCCTTAACAATTTGACCGATCATCATGACATTTTGCATACATGTTCTCAGGTCAACAGGAAAGGATATAGGGACCTCTCATTTAGAAAAAGTACTATACACGAGTAATAGTAATTTACTATCAAAATTGATGTAAGCGAAGTAAAATCTAGATCAAATATAACTTTTGATGGCCACTGATATACGCATTTTGAACCCATATGTCTAAAGTAAGCCACCCAAACAATTGAGTATTTTTCTAACAGAGCTGATTAGACATGTAGTCGCTAAGACCAGAAAGCTGAATAATTACAGCCTCCTTTAATTCCTAATGACATGCGGTCTTCCATTCATAAAAGCTTAAGAAGAGGTCTTAGATATTGGTCAGTCATAGGTAATATATTTTATACATTTTCCAGAAAACTATGAAGAAATTTTATGCATTTATATGACCTTGCGATGCGATATCATTAGGAGCGATAATATTGTGCCTACTCTAAAAGCTCGAATGTGTATAGGTATAACGTTGTTGCGAAGGCCTTGATACAGAATTGTGTCGTTGTTGCGTAGACTGTGATCTGTGATACAGAATTCCTCAAAAGGTATTATAAACATGAATTAACTATAAGTAACAAGCCTTGAGCAGACTTATTGTATGTCCGGTGTATTACGGAAATGTTCAAGTAAAATAAAGTAAACAAACAGAATGGACGTGAAGTTTCTAGAAGTTCATGTTTATTTATGTATGTGTTTCGATAGATAAACACAGAAGAATTATTTATTTTAGGTACCGAGAACAACATGTTAAGACCCTAGAAGATTATACATATTATGTATAAGAATATTATGTATAAGATTATACATATTATGTATAATCTTCTATGTGATTATTCGAGTATATTTGTGACCCCTTAAAGTTTACCTGCAGGTTTCATTCTTAGCGTTTACGTATGGGTGCCATGCTTATTTGAAGGAGCATAGAACCATACCGGTTTTGTATAAGAAAAACAATAACATAAGCAAGTGTCTTTTATAATAATAATCAAAGGCAACTACGTTTTCTTGATAAATAAGATTTAGCTGTATTGCTACACGATTGTATTATGACAAAGCGTTGATAAAACTTTTCTCACACAGTATATGACAAACCCCGATATTGATTTATAATGTAAGTTAACTAATATATCGTACTCTTAATAAAACAGCTACCTAACTCGAAATTTGAAAGCAAGGCAATTTGAACTCTAATTGTATATGTTAAATTCAAATGTTATATTTGTGTTAAATCATTGCAATAGAGTTCAAATTTGATAATCCAAAATACTGAGATGAGTCTCTGTTTTATTAAGAGTGCGATATATCTCAGATTATAATGGGCACTAAATACTTTGTATTTATTCTATAATCAAAAGGAATGCCCATTCGTCAAGCTTAACGAATAATTCACGTGAAACTTCCCCGTTTATGCAAATGAGGCCTTAAAAGACATTACGGTAGAATCTCATTCCCACCGAGTGTGTTACACAGATTTACACACAACATTAACATAAAGAACAGTCTTATAAAACAGAAATATTACCTCAAGGAACCAGTGACTCGAATAGAAACACAAAGCTTAATAAATAACACTTTTATTCATGGCGTAAACTTTCAAACAAATACATTAGATCTTACAGCATTACTCCATCACCTACCTTTCGAACGCAATTAATTCTTATAAACCTACATTATGACATTTGTAATAAATAATACTTTGGCTGCCATAACTTTTCGTTGTTTTGCGTTCGAAAAGTTTTGCTTCAACAACTGTCAGCCGTGTTAAAGCTTATATCAGTCTTAATTCACTTAATAAAGTTTAAATTTACTCTTCGGCATCAACTAGTGCGTAATCCAAACCGTTGGTGTCGACACCTTTCGTCACTTCGTTGTCCTTTGCTGTTTTTGTGGTGGTCTTCAATTCCTTCTTCCTGATTTTGCCGACGTGCGTTGTAGCTTCAACCAAATCTAACTGTTCTAGAGGTGTCGCTGATGATGGTTGTACAGGAAGGGCAGGTACTTTCAGGGCACTGGTTTCAATTTTCTCTTCTGTCTCAGGTTTCAGTTCAGGTTTCTCCGTTTCGGTGGGCACTTTCTCTGGTAATCTCACTTCGATGGGCACTTCTCTCTCAGGTATTGGTGGCGGCAACTCGTGTTTAGGCACAGATATACAAAGGACACCATTTTCATTCAGAACTGCAGTCACTTCCTCCTGCTTACTGCCGGGTGGCATAACGAATTTCTGGACGAAGTGGTTTGCCATGAACTGTTGCTCGCCTTCCTTGTCTTTATGTCTTCCCTCAACGGTGATATACCGGTTCTTAACTTTGATTCTTAATTCATCTGGCTTGAATCTCTTCACATTCAGGTTCACTAGGAATTTTTCTTTGTCTGATATTATTTGGGGTTCTTCTAAAGCGTCTTCAACTTCCAAAGCTGCTGCTGCTCTGATGAGTTGACTCCATGGCCACATATAATGGTAAGCTAGTGTGTGGGTGAGGTGTTTGTCTATCATGGCAAAGGGATCCTCAACCCTGTGCCTCCTGCTGTCATGGCAGGCCACGGTGGTTATAAATGCGAGGAGTAAAATGTATTTCTGCATCGTTCGTGTTGCTTTCACTTCGTATTACTATGCCGGCTGCAGCCAATCTCGGGGTTTATATAGGCTTGGTCGTCTTTCGAGAATGTACGACCGTCCATTGATAACCGCAGCGGTAAAAACCAGTTGTTCTAAACAATTGGAAAGTTTGCTCAGATGTGTATTATTCAACGTAATTATAATTAATATTTTTATGGATTTAGTAGTTGGATGACATTGAATTAGTACACGCTTAATTAATTATCTTTAAGCTATATTTGCCATATTGAAATATTTGCCGTTAGCAAATATTTTGCTGTCGCGTGTAAGATTGTGTAATAATAGTGATTAAAAATATTGTTTTGTAGAAAATTTAAGTATGTTGTGGCACCTTTATAATATTATTTTAAAAAGGAATAATTAGTATAATCTTGGCACAAATTAATTATCATAGCTAAAATTTAAAAAATATCATTGAATATAAGTATACAAGACATACAATATAAGTAGGCAGTCATTTTGTAAAATGTAAAGTAACAAACGTGTTATATAGCACCTTGCACTTTATTAAATCCTATGCTCAACAAAAATGGATTTATTTTAGGTTTTCACCCCATCATATTTTTTCTTCAACAAGGTATACTTATTTTCTTACATAATAATTTCTCTTATACGTAACACGTAAAAGTATACTTCAATATTTGTCCATCCAATTGACACTTATTCTATCACGCGTCATGTTTTCAACTCCTGCACAACTTGTTTAGATCGCAGGCACACACACATACACACACGTACGTGTAGGATCACGCAAGCCGCGGGCAATGACCGCGTCTGTGTGCGCGGTACCGTTAACAGAACACCGATGCACTTATTTCTGGGTCAACTTTTACTCTTAATACAAAACAATAACACTTTCCTACGTTTACTTACTTTGTTTTGCATTGGAATCAATAACCTCTCCAATTCTCTAACAAACCATAAAAACAGTAAAAAGTATCAAGTTGAGATAAATATTTTTCTTGTTGTCGGTACCTACAGTAATTATTTACAAATTTATTTTCGGCAAAGTATGTTACCTAGTTTACTTTAGAATAAGCTATAATTTGAAGGAAATTACTTTTAGTTACAGTCATGTCGTATTTAATTTCTGGTATTTTTTGCATAGAGAAATTTCACACCACGGGTTATGTATTGGTTGAGAAATTTTTAGTGTAAGGTGAATCATCGTCATTTCTATGTGATGTTTTTGTTTTTTCCTGGTGAATAGGTTAATGTGTTCCGAGTAAAACTGTCACTTCCTCTTGACGTCATTTAACGGCATTCATTTGAAACAAGAAACCTTTAGAGAAATTAGTTGTATATAGGATTATAATCACCCGTTCTTATTATTAATGAAAGAAACTCGACTTTGAATGGTATGAAGGGACATTGATTAATGCTAAGTTAGAGAAATTAAATGAGTTCGTACTTACTGATCTCAATAGAGCATTCAGCTAGCTTTAGTGTGCCAGTGAAATTAAGCAGCCTTTGGCGTTGCTAGTCTATAAATCTGGTAAGAATAACTTGAACTGTTTTCAGTGTTACTGTATCTGTATTTTTACCATGGACAATTAAATATAAAAGATGAGAGGAAGCTAGTTTTCCATTTATTACGATAATATAACTTTATTAATACAATTCTGCACGCAATATAAAATGAAAAAGTGAAAAACTTAGTATAATTTTTGCACAACGAGTGACTCAAGTACTCGTAATGTAAAAAGCAAACGGTTTAATTATGTATTACATAAAATAACAGGAATCGAGGATTCAAATAAAATAACTCATGTTTTCTTTTTGATTTTCAATAAGAGTTGTCAATATTCGCTACTGTGGCATCGCACTAATTACACCACATCTGTTGTATTATCGAAACAATTTCAATAGAATGTTTACTTCTTTTAATTGCTGTACATATGGTACCGTTCAATAACAAGTGCCAGACCTATGCTCATTCACCTTTATACGTAAAAATACGCTTTTATTCGAATTTCTCTCAGATATAGCATTCGGTTATAAATACACTCGCGTGCAAGTAAATCGACTCAAGTCTCAAGTGCGCATAAAAAGTGATATAACTAAAAAATTACTTATTTTACCTCTATATAATGTTTTACATAATTAAAGCCTAGTAATTAGGCTTTCAAATGGTAGCATAATATCAGTAATTTAAATAAACACTTGTACTTAGAATGCAACTGAACGCAACCTCCCGTAAACTGCTCTGCGCTCTATACACAACTTGCGCGACACAACCCCCTATAAAAACCCTCTGTAATCGTTTTTTCTTATCAGTCGCTCATTAGACGTTGACCTGAACACATCTCTGCAAATTAAAGCCGTCATTTGAAGAAAATTATGGATACAACACCTGAAGAAGCCGCTCAAGTCGTTGCCCTATTGCAAGAAGGGTTGAACCAGCGAGAAGTCGCTCGTCGTTTGAATATGAGTCAGTCCGCTGTCTCGAGAGTATACAGAAGGTTTCAAGAGACTGGTGCCTTCACTCGGAGGCCTAATACCAGCCGACGCCGGTGCACCTCGGAACGTGACGACCGGTTTTTGGTCTCGACCTCTCTCCGAAATCGACAACTTACCGGCGTAGATGTGCAGCAGGAGCTACGTCAAGTTCGCGGGGTGACTGTCAGTCAGTGGACAGTTAGAAGAAGGTTGAAAGAAGCTAACCTTACTCCAAAAAGACCCGCTACAGGCCCGAAGTTGACCACAGCTCATCGTCAAGCACGCCTTCACTTTGCTCGAGAGCATTTGGATTGGAGCATAGAGCAATGGCAGTCAGTCCTGTTCACAGATGAGACGAGGATGTGTCTCCATGGCAGCGACAGGAGAGGTCGGGTATACCGTCGTCCCGGTGAACGGTTTTCACAGTGCTGCTTTGTGGAAACCGTTGCGTATGGTGGCGGATCTTGCATGATGTGGGCCGGAATTTCCTTAGAAGGCAAAACGGAGCTTGTTTTCGTTCCTGGGGGAGGCCGGGGAGGAGGTCTGACCAGTGATCGTTACATTGAAAATGTTCTACTGGATCAAGTTGTCCCTTATCAAGGCTTTATTGGGGAAAATTTCATCTTGATGCATGACAATGCCCGATGTCACACTGCTCGGGCCAGACGTGATTTCCTGAACGAAGTTGGAATTCACACTATGCATTGGCCAGCGCTCAGCCCCGATTTAAATCCCATTGAGCACATATGGGACGAGCTCAAAAGGAAAGTTAGAGCGAGGAATCCAGCTCCGACAAACATCAATGAGCTCAAGACTGCGTTGGTAGAAGAGTGGGGTCGAATACCACAATCATCCATTAAAAAGTTGATAAGGTCGATGAAGAATCGCATGAGAGCAGTGATCAGAGCTAGAGGAGGAAATACCAAATATTGACACGAATAAATTTTTTATCTTACGCACATTTTGTTTCATTTAAACACAATAACCCCATACTGTGAAATTGTATGAATTTTCAACATTTTTTACATTATCATTGGCATTAACCTTTTTTACTAAACTACTGAATCGATTTTCATGCAACTTACACCATTTTAAAGCTCAATTACTAGGCTTTAATTATGTAAAACATTATATAGAGGTATAATAAGGCATTTTTAAGTTATATCACTTTTTATGCGCACTTGAGGCTTGAGTCGATTTACTTGCACGCGAGTGTAGGTACTGCTAAAAGCATTTTTAACAAGGAAACTTGTCCTATCAAATATTTACGAAACCCATTTCTGTCTGAAATGTTATACCAAAGTATGTGTATTATATTTTTGTATATGCCTTTCTATTTTTCCTGTTGATTTAGCTGGAATTCGTGAAAGGCTGCCAAAGAGTGACATGACGTGAACATAAATAATCTGATGGCACTTTAACTGATGTGCTTTTTTCTGTTCAAGCCATTGCCATTACTGATTTTATTTGAAAACCCACTGAACCATATACTTGCTGAACATGATTAAAAATAGGCATTGACATAGTCTACATTCTATAGGTTGATTAGAAAGGTAAGTACACCGGTACCCCCACTCAAACCTTGTGTCGTAGGGTTTCTAGAACATTTGAGGCAACGCTGGTAAGAAAACCAGTGATCTTGGTGACTTGAACTTGAAGTGTAGAAACTTATTTTTATTAGGTCAGCAATGTGTGAGTGTAATATCTCTAGTATTGCACGCATCTCTAGATGTGTGTGGTACCAAAGGGTTAAATCATTGCATCCTTAATTCTCTATATTGCTATCGATTATCGTTAACCGTAATAGATTATCGAATTACTGAATTCTCAAGGATGGTTACAGAAATCGATTATCATCAGTATCGTATTGGCATACTGGTATTTGTGATTATAATGATAACAAAATTTTTCGAGCGTAGATATAAAATGTTTTGTGGGTTATGTGTTTTTCAAGTATATAGCCACCAACATGCATGACAAACTATTATCCACCCACGCTTAA
Source organism: Catocala fraxini (assembly GCA_930367265.1). Lineage (NCBI taxonomy): Eukaryota > Metazoa > Arthropoda > Insecta > Lepidoptera > Erebidae > Catocala > Catocala fraxini. The sequence continues at coordinate 6,986,678 of OV884025.1, read as the reverse complement.
CATAATAAGTTATTTGATCTAGTTCAACTTGTGTGACCAAAACAACCGAAAACATGTGATTTACTATTGATTGTATGTTTTTATTTCTACTACTTCATTTACTTTCAAACAACGTACATAATAATAACGTAACACTAGACTTGTCAATTTTACATGATGTAACTAGCTGTCATCCACGGTAATGATTACTGTTCAAATCCTGTGGCTTGTACCGTGACGTTATATGAGTTATGTTACCTCTGAATAAAGTAAATTTACAATAGCGAGAGATTTCCAAAATCGGTTTAGTAACTTTTTAAATTTATTCATTACAAACAAAATACAAATGATTTTCTTCGTAATATATTTTGCCCGCGACTCCGCTTGCGTAAATATTATATAATAGTTCTTTTTTCTGGAAGAAAGGTACCCTATGTTTTTTTCTGTACCCCTGACAACGTGTATGTGAAATTTCATGATGACCGGTGAAGTAGTTGAGGTGTGAAAATATAACATACAAACAAACTCATATTAGCATATAATATTAGAAAATTGTAAAATAGTTTAACATGTATACGTCGCGACCTTTAAAATAAAGTACGCCTTTCTGTTACATGTTATATGGTTGTTCAAAATCGTAAGCGTAACGAATACGGTACGTAAGACCACAACTGACAATATAGCTCTGTTTACTTCGCAAGAGAAAATGAATGCATGGCGCAATGTCGTAACAGTATGGGAGCTTGTCAGGTCGTTGCCTTCAGAACCGTGGTGACTCAATGACTGCCTTACTTGATTACGTAGGAGGAAGTTTGATTCTTTATTTGTTTTATAAATCAAATGTTTTGAATCAGTTTCTACTGGTGGTTTCGTCCACCCTAATACCACGGGGTATACCAAGAGTTAAAGTATCTTATATGTTTATCCAGGTCATGGTTTACTTGATGTCAAGTTTTATCAAAAATTTGTTCTACGGTTGATGCGTGATCGAGTTACAAACATACACACATCTTTACAAACTTTCACATCCATCAGATTAGGATGATAATTAGCATAATAGAATAATCGGTTCGCATAAAAGTGCGTTATGCCAATTTGGGTTTGTAAAATATGGTGAACCATGTTTATAAAAAAAACGTCTGACTAACAACAAAGAAGTTAGTTTCTGGTAACGTTTTCTATAAATAGGCATATGATGAACCGCTTTCTCAATAAACGTTGTTTTTATGCAACTATAGATTAAAGTATCATAATTATGTCAAAACAGAAATATTTGAATCGATCATAAGTAATAAGTAATAACATGTAAAATGATAATTTTTGTAATTTGGTTAAGAATTACGTAAATGAGTTATGAAATAATTATTCTTAATATAGTTTAGGAGAAAATTATGTTGGCTGTGGATATTATTAAGATTTCAGCTACTAATAGCTCTGGCGGCTGGCTCAAAACCATGCGCCTAGTTGTATCTACTATTTGTACGATTTTATATGATACACGACGCAAAAGTAAAGTTCCAGAAAGATCTACATTCTGTATGTTTATTTTTAAATAAATATCCATAAAAAATATACATCCTTACATCATAAACGCTTCAACTAATAGACTGTGTATTCAAGCCGTATAAAATTAATTAAAAGCACAAAAACCGAAGTCATAATATTACGAGTCACCAAACCGGTACATTTTGTATGCTGACGCTACAGTTGCGTGATCGGCATTATGTACTTGATTTTCATCACTGCGCCCCATATACTACACATTGCCACAAAAGAAACTACTTTAATTTATCACTCATAAGATTCAAATCAATTTGTCGGTTGAAACGGATATACGTCCGTTTACTTTCTAGAACACGTTGTGTCATATTTCAATACCTGAACTTATCTAGGAATAATTGCTAATCGATTTTCAACTTTAACGCCTGTTGTTGAAGTTTCATTTTGTGTAAAAGCATGTATGTAAATAAGGTGTTTTCGAGACAGTTCGACCGGTTTCTGCTAATATCGTAAACAAACAAATGCAACAGGTCTGTTGTTGTAAGCTTATGGTGGGAATTAGAGGTGGTGGGACACGCAGTAAAAATAATGTGATAATTCGCCAATTTGTTGCTATTTTTGAACGAGACACCATTTTGTACATTGTTTGACGATGATGATGATGAGAGGTTTTTTATTTTATAGTCCATTCGTGAGTAAATTAATTGTTTATAAATTTTATAACATGTAACTTTTATGATATTGGACGATTAAGTAGTGGTGTAAGGATGTTATTGTATTCAATTGGTGTAATGTTTATTTGTTTGATAGCAGCGATAGTCTAGAAGGAAACTGTTGGACTGACACGCAGAGGACTCGAGTTCGAACTTAAGGTGCACATCTCTGACTCGTCAAAGTTATATGCGTATTAAATAGTTAATTATCGCTTGCTTTAACGGCGACGGATAACATCGTAAGGAGACCTGCATATCTGAGAGTTCTCAATAATGTTCTCGAAGATATGTGCAGTCTGCCAACTAGCACTAGGTCAGCGTGGTGGACTATAGCCTAATCCTACTCACAATAAGAAGAGGCCCTTGCCCAGCAGTGGGACAGTTTAATACAGGGCTGATAATTAATTATTATATTGCCTATATTGTTTGCTTAGATCCAACGTTATATGTGACCTTTTAAAGCATTTACCGGTATACAGAACCACGTTCTATGCTGTTAGTTGGATCTTAGGTATTACATAAGAAGAAATTTCTAGTAGTATGCTAGACTTGGGAAACCAATCTATTAAATAATACATTTGTTATTTAAATTAAAAATAAGCTATTTCTGTCCAAGGAGTAAATATTGCAAATTAATACTTAATGAATTGGCTCTTATAAAGTGCTACATTTTGCACGTGGCTTCGTTCGCGTAAAATAAGTTAGTAACAGTACTTTTTTTCTGGATAAATGGTACCCTATGTCATTTTCTGTTCCCCTGACAACGTGAACGCGAAATTTGATGATGATTGGTTCAGTAGTTAAGGCGTAAAAGCGTAACAAACAAACAAACAAACAAACTCATATTCGCATTTATATCATTAGTTATGTTTTAAATTGTAAACACAATGTACTTAGTCTCGAACCAAACATAAGTGAATGATATTTTTCGGATATTAATAATTTAATCTGCCAATCATTTACAAATGGCGAATCAATGAATTGTTGTAATGCTTCAACCGTGTTAATTTAATATGACATTATTATTTTCAGTATCTAAGTCGATTAAGTGTTTGTTATGTTCCGATTATTATGACAATGTTTACAATACAATTTACTTCCAGTACAAGATTCCGATAAAGATTATAAATTGTAGAGCGTGTAAATAAAAATAAACAAATATTTATATGGACTGTTTAAGGTTCTTGGAGATAAGCCTATATCACTTCTACTGATTGAGAGCGGTATCAACACGCCTTTTTATTTATGGAACATATTATGTTTATATATTACTAGATTTAACCCACAGCTTCGCTCGCGTAAATGTAGCTTATGTAAATTTTCTATTCCTCGGGAATAATACTTTTTCTGGATGAAAGGTATCCTATGTTCTTTTCTGTACCCTTGACAACGTTTATGCTAGATTTCATAATGATTAGTCTAGTAATTAATGCCTGAAGGCGTGGCTTGTTTAATACAGTATTTAAGCAAGTTAAATATGTCAATTACCAACTATAATATTATAAATGCAAATGTGAGTTTGTTTTTTTGTTACGCTTTTAACGCCTTGACTGTTCGACCGATCATCATGCAATTTTGCTTACACGATGACAGGGGTACAGAAATGGACATAGGATACCGTTCATCCAAAAATAATAATACTGTTCCAGAGGGATATAATTTTATTGTCAAAATCTAGACTAACGCGAGCGACGCAATATCTAAAATTTTTACATCATTAAAGACTAAATCTTTATAATAAGCGATAATTTCGCAAAAAGTTTCCCAGCTAGACAATTTTTGAATGGACTTGATGTTAGATCTAGCAGCGTACTATAAATAATAATTATTTCGCCGAGATAAAAATAACTGTGAGAGCCGCAAAATTAGTAGCGAAAAGATCTCTCTTATTTGAATACAGTAAAAGTAGGCAAATTTTCATTTTATTAAAGCTGTTCCAATTAGCACTGACCCTCTTAAATTACATTTTATGCTCTACTTACTATTGGCATTCTGCGAAATTTAATGGTCAGTTTTATTGGTTGGCGTCCATAATTATTATTTTTATGACTCGGTAATAAGCACAGTCCTGATTTTTAATTATGTCAACTTTAGGGAATTTCGCTCAAAATACGACGATCACTTTGCTAGCCTTTGCTAATACGCTTATTAATTTGATTTAAGCGTGAGAGCTATGTTACTGTAGTTGAAGAGAGTTTTTAACAGCTTAGCGCCAGGTGAAGTTCAGAATATTCTGTACATAATGAAGTTTGCAAAGAATCTCAGCTTAGAAGTGATATTGACTACAACATATTAATTTAATCTTATACAGGTAAGTCTGGTACTGGCGGACAACAAGAGCGAAGAGATTATATTAAGTTTGTAAATAGACCAGCGACTCGCTCCGGCTTCACAAGGGTAGTACAAAATCTTAACAAATTATACACCTAAACCTTCCTCATGCTTATGCGTCAATTATTCTGCCTATTGGTGAAAACTGCATGCAAATCCGTTCAGTAGTTTTTGGGCTTATTGCATACAGACAAACAGATAGAAGTGGCGGGGGACGTTGTTATATATTATAAATATAAATATAAGGTAAACTCAGATCAATTGCTTGCTTCTGCCCTTTCTGTTGCCTTGTCTTTAGGATATAATTTCGGCTTGTTTTACTAAATTATTAATTTGACTGCCTCAGTTCATCACATTCACTACTGCTAAGCCAACAGTAGTGAATGTATCATCAGGTCTTGGCTTCGATTTCCGGGTCGTGCATAGATTTTCAGCAGCAGTACTGACTTTGGAACTGTGTGTGTGATAAGCCAGTAGACGACAATTCTTACGTGAATACTTGGCAAAATGTGGGTGTGATACATTTCTGCCTATACTCCAGAAGATACGGCGTGGGACTTTGTATGTGAAATTAATCAAAATACCATATTATATCAAACCCAAAACTAATAGTACCTAGATCGCAGCAAACGTATTGGATCGTTCTTCGTGAATACCTTTTATTACCTTGGTAATCTCCTTAAGTAAGGAGGGTTGGGGGAGGTAACGAAATGATCCTCTGCCTACACTTTGGGAAATATAAGCGTGGGTATATGTACTGGTACATCCGTATTTACCTTACTAAAATGCTAAATGGCAGTTTTTGCCAATTGACGTCAATGCAATATTGAAAATCAGCAATAATTTCATTATACATACTCGTACTTTTTCTATACCAGTTCAGTTGGTTATTTTCTAGTAAAACTGCTCCCCAGCTACGGACCTGGTTCTTGCCTGCCGGCTGGTTTTTAGTAGAACCGTGTTCCGGGTCCACTCTGCCCCTTACTAGGACTGCTGCGCTATAATTATAATAATTATAATCCAAGTAAAGTCGAGTGTAGTGTATAAGTGAAAATTCTGTCTGTTTTGTGCTAAGTAAATATTCAGGGAAAAAGCAGTCGTGAATATTCAGCATTCTGTTTTTTTTAAGTACTGTATAGGACAACCTAGTACGATACCCTACGTATTAAGAACAAATATTTTAATAATTATAGCACCAATTTTATCAAATCAAAAATATAAAGTATCTAGCCTGCAACAAACCTATTAGATCATTCTAGATCATTGACACAACAACACATTTCCTTTCATTACCTTGCTCTCCTCAAGCAGGGAGAGTTGGGGGAGGTAATGAAATGATTGCGAGCGTCGGAGAGGGCTTCCAGAACCGTGCGGTGTGTAAATTACACACGTCGATACGAGAAAATTACTCGATTACATATGCTGCAGATATAACAATGACATAATAATAGGAACTGTGGGATTGTTTGCAAATAAGACAATGAAAATAGCTGGTTGTATGGTTCTTGGATTGCAAAGAGGCTATAGTTGGAAAAATTATTGTTTGACGGCATAGATTGCGTGGTTTGAGTATTTGCTACTATCACTAGGCGAATGTTGTTGGTTCGAATCTCACACAGAGCAAAAATTTGGGTAGTCCACAAATAGTTGTTTCAAGTTTGGGTATTGTTTTATATACACGATACAGGAATTATTCCTAGTGCGGGAGTTGTCTTTTTGTAAGAATAAGATTATTTAAGAGGAGTTATGGGGTTATCATTGCCCTTTATTTTTATGCTTTTAAGACGCCTGGTTGGAAAACCGATGGGCTGCCACACAGAAGATTTGATTTCAATGTTAGAACATCTCCAGCTTTTCGAAGTTATGTGCAATGTGCAAAAAGGTAATAATCACTCAATTTAGCGGTGAAAGAAATAATTGTGGTGAAACCTGCATTTCTGAGTGCTTTCCATAATGTTACTGAAGATGTGTGATGACTGCCAACGCATTCACAGGTTTTTTAGATAAATACGATTTTCGTAAAGGGGTCTCGACGGAAGATGCCATACTTGACCTTACCCAAAGTATAGCTAGTAAACTTGATGCTAACATAAAATGTCTGGCGATATTTTTGGACCTTTCCAAAGCATTTGACACAGTTTCTGTACATTTCTTGCAACTTATTCAACAGTATTCATAACATTGTTCGGAACTTGTTCTAACAGTATTTTTTTTAAATATTATTGTCGGAACACGATTAACGAAACTTCGCTCGATATAAATTAGCTGCGTAATAACTCTCTGAACTTTGATTTAAACTGTCAATACCACCATATTTAAAGTTATATTAAAGCTATTCAATTAATGTAAAATTATAAATTAATTATAGAAATGTTTTATTTATTACGTGATTGAACTGATTTGTCGCTTAATACGTTCAATTTCGAGCACAGTGATTTTATACTAGAGTCATCATGACGCGCAGTTAAGTACATTATAAAAGACAACATCCGGACTAGAAATAATGCTTGCGTCGCGGGGGACTTTAACTTTCTGCCCACTACACCGTCTCATACCATGACCGTGCTAGGAACGTATCAGACACGAAAAGCAACACGATACGCTGCTGCGTACACGAACTGCTGGTCGGTGACGGAACGGTCTAGTGGGCATAGTCTTATACATTTCCTTACAAAGAATATTTTTTTGCCCGACACGTTCCTAGCACGGTCATGGTATGAGACGGGGTAGTGGGCAGACTCCTTGAACACCCAGACGCGGATCAACTATTTATGGATCACACAATTTTTTGTCCCGTGTCGGAATCGAACTCAAAACACTCGGAGCACTATTGCGAGACGAAAATATAAATTTCGCATACAGTAGTCAGGGATACAAAAAGAGGACATATTATATTTTTCATCCAGAAAAAAGTACCTACTATTCCTGAGCAGAGCCGCGGGCAAAAGCTAGTTAATAATAATAAAGGCAACCTTCGAATTAAGAATAAATAATCTTTGTGTTGCACAGATTCTTAGTTGCATGGAAACAGCGGATATTTGTATCATCCACGCTTGTATCTATTATCGGTTGTCCATATCACGGGTATGGATCCATAGACTGACTAAGAAAGTTTATAGGGCTAGTGTTTATGGACCATATGGTTGGTATCCATAGACTGACTAAGAAAGTTTATAGGGCTAGTGTGAATGGAACAGTCGCAAGAGGAAGACCTAGGCGAACGTTTCTTGATCAGATCGGAGGCGTTCTGGACAAAGGCCAGGTTAAGAGCACCTTGAACCGACGGGCGTGTATGAGGAATGTGATGAAAGTGAATGAAGCCAGAGAAGTGTGTCAGGATCGTAGCAAATGAAAATCCGTAGTCTCTGCCTACCCCTCTGGGAAACAGGCGTGAATCTATGTATGTATGTATGTATATCACGGGTTGGTATAGTGATCAAATTCACTATGCGTCACATACTGACGATATAAATACTGCGCTATCCATGATATCTTAAGGTCTGTAATAAGTATCCATGGATAGTTTAAATAACTGAAAAGTTAAAACTGCTTCAATATCAACAGTCATATACATTTATATCGTTCTTACTTATTTAGCTTGCACTGTGCACTTAAGACATCAATATCATATTCAGATGCATGATTTCAAAATTGATGTCTGAACGCATTTTATTTTAAAATAAATAATACTTGAAAACATTATTGAGATATACGAAACTGTATTTATTGTATTTTAAGTATTTCTATAGAAAGAAGATACTTGTATGTTAAGATATTTTTCACTTCATTTGCGTCTAGGCGGCGGCGTATCGAACATTTTTAATTATGAATACTTCACTTCTAGGCTGCGCGGGCATATAAAGATGAAACACCAGATTTTAAGCTAGACCTCCAGCAAAAACTGTAAAAATTACATTCAATTTCGTGCAGAATTTTTTGCGTGATACGCGTACAAACATACAGATAGTCAAAAATTATAGAAGTGATTGTTTTGGCTTCTATAGCTCTTATAAAGACAGACATCGTTCAGCTACAATTTTATTAATGTATATTTGATTTTTATGTATAGATTTGTTTTTTTTTATAGTTAAGATTGACTTGTATTTTGCCATCTTAATTGTTTAGATCAATTAAAAACATTAAAATAGGATACTTTTAGGTCAAAAGTCAACATTAGAAATTTAAAAAAGGAATTATATGACTATTGAAAATCTTATCCCGGATATAAAGCCTACATTCGTATCCAACAAGATACATATAGGCTACCAACAAAAATTTGTTGGTTAAAATATTTTCATGCTACACACTTCGAATTCGATAAAAATCGATCATATATGGCAATTACCGCAAAATCGTTAAACTTTCCATTGGAGTTTAAATGTTTTCGCGTAAAAAGTAATAAAAGTATCGTACTTCCTAAAGTACAGTCGTCTGCAAATGTGACTTTAGTTGTTTTAAATAAAGCAGCATTATTCAGAGGGAATACCATCGGTAGTGAATGTGGATGCGTAAGGTCTTGGCTTTGATTAATTATTGAGTCGGGCGAAGAGTTATTGGATTTTTCTGTTTAGAATTTTAATAGCTCGGGGTCTAAATTTGTGTGAGGTAACTTAAGACTGCGCCGAGCGAGCGTAAGACAGATAATGACAGCTTGTGCGGCGCATATTTAAATCGGCGGCGCGCGGCCGCCATAGTAAAATTGTATGGAGGATTTGAAATGCTTTTTTGACAAATATGTATCTTTATTGTCAACCAATAACTTAAATATTTGGGACGGACAAATTGTAATATAACTATTTATGTTTTGTTTAAGCTGTAAAATAGGATAGATTTCTACTGTTATAATCTAAAAATCATGTCGTAACACAAGCTTTACAAATACATACTACAAATTTACGTAATTTTGTATTACATCGAAAATATTAATTATTTTAAGTTTTTTACACGGAGTAATTGTAAAAACATTCATTGTTATATTAAATGGTTATTTTATATCAGTATTAAACAAAAACTGTTGATTTTATTCACTTAACTGTGACCGCCTGTTTTGGCATATTTCGCTCGGCGCAGTCTTAAGACGATAGCTGACGTAATGTGGGTTTAATATACTTCTACCTTGCTATCTGTATGCTTGTATGTGTAAGAAACAATTTATTTGTAACTCAATATTTAATTGAACATCATTAAACATAGAGTAAGGAATAGTGTGATTAGAGAGAGATGCGGCCTGAAAGTGGATATAGTGACGAAAATAGAAAAGGGTTAAGCTGGTTTGGGCATGTAGAAAGAATGGAAAAGAAAAGACTGACTAAGAAAGTTTATAAGGCTAGTGTGAATGGAACAGTCGCAAGGGGAAGACCTAGGCAAATCTTTTTTTGATCAGATCGGCGACGTTCTAGATAAAGGCCAGGTTAAGAGCACCTTAAACCAGCGAGCGTGTATGAGGAATGTTATGAAAGTGAATGAAGCCAGAGAAGTGTGTTAGGATCGTAGCAAAAGGAAATCCGTAGTCTCTGCCTACCCCTCTGGGAAACAGGCGTGAATCTATGTATGTATGTATTCTTACTTAATACTATTAAAATATCACAATTCTAATACTCTTCTTATCTGTTACGTTAGAACGGTTACACTGCTGAACAATCAGCTACACATAGCGTGAACTCGGTGGCGCAGTAATGCAGTAGCAAATATGACTGCTGTGCATGAGGTCTTGTATCAGGTTCAATTCCCGGATTGGGTCAAGATTTTGGTTCGGGGTTTGGGACTATGACCAGTAGACGGCATTAGCATCCATATTACATGGGGTCTAAAACCATGACTAGCGAATAGTAAGTGGACTATAAAATCTCAAGCAAACTCGCAGGTAAATATAATTTTAGCCAGCGTGTACTTCAGCCCATGACCTATAAAAAAACCGGTCTCACAAAATCAGAGTAAGTCAAGCATTCTCTTATGTGATTCATACGAGGCGTGCTGTAGTGGCAATTATTTGCCCATTACTGACTAAAGTGTTTCACGTTTTTTATAGCAATATATTACATACATTTGTATTATTAAACATGGTTTATACCTGTGGTATTTTTAAATGTCTCGATGGTTTTGTGGCATACGTTTGGTCGTATGCTTGTTTGTCTCAGACTTGATCTACAGGTTGGTGGGCGGGTTTACTGTTTGAAACCATGACATCCAGCTTCTGTTGCAGAAACGTCAGTAGCTCATTCGCCTCAGTATGTACGCCAGAAGTCCTAGTACATGCCAAGAGTGCAGCTGCTGGAGTCGCGTCGCAACGTCAACTTCAAGGCGTCCGTTGTGCGAGTCCCAACTTGCTTTCTACATGTATTTATGAAGGAAGACTTTTGGCCGAAGGGTGTGGTGTACCGTCGCTTCCGCGGACAAGTGCCACATGAAAACACAACAAAAGAATGCAAGTGAAGCAGTACTAAAATACTTAATAAATTATATAAATACTAACACAAATTGTATGTATATTAGTCTATAAGGTATTATCTATGAGCCTATGCTACGCGAAATAAAATTATTATTATTGTTATAAAGTTCTGTGTGTAATTTCAGGTCCAAAACAATAACATAATTTTCAAGATAATGAAAGGTACTTCTTTCCTCAGGCATCGAACTCACTGTACGAGCCTTGATGGCAAAGGTAAGATAACCATTAAACCCGTTGTGCCATCTATCTATCAGTAGGATGATAGAGTGGTTAGTCAGCAACCAGCCAGGGGCCCAAGTCTATTTTTATAAATTCGTCATTCCGACACGACGTAACTGCAATTTCATTGTCATTTTGCTAAAAGTACGTAATCTGCTAAATTCATAATGGTCGATCATTGGTCGGTCAATGGTCTCATAATAGGATTGTGGTAGAATGACATGTTGTATTGCCATTATTATAAAACCCGTAATTAGATGATTGGTGATTGAAGAATGATTTTTGAAAAACGACTACTAAATACGTACATTTATTCATGGCAGATTTCGTTTATATATGTTTTTACATATTATTTAGAAGTGTTAAAAGCAATTTGATCAAAGGAACTGTCAAAATTTTATCATTTGTCATTATGTACGAGATTACCATTCTATGCCATTTTTCAATGGAGTGTCACTGGTTGACCATCGGAAAGTCATAATGACGCCATTATATTAGTAGATTACTAAACTTGTCAAAATGAACAATTATGAAATCAATGATAGACCATTCTGACACTATTGTAATAGCAGACTTGGGCTCCTGGATGGTAGAAACGGAATTCTGATCGTACGTTACTAACCAACCTATTATAGTTAAGCACATCAACACGCGGGTGTGTATTATGAGTACTTATCTTGACGTAATATGATAATATTGTAACTGGTCGGTATCTAAATTGTTGTCTGTATGTTGTTTGTCTGTCTAAAACTACTGCACACAATTTAATGAGACTTACTCGATTGAATAAAATTAAATCTGGTGTACATATTATGGTTAATCTTGACACGCCGCCGCGCCGCCTAGAAGTCGAGTATTAGTGTGTGTAGATCACATTCTTCTTACAAGCAAAAAATAAAAATATAGGTAGGTTCCTCCTTCTGAATTCCACGTGTACGAAGTCACAGGCAAAAGCTAGTCTGTTATAAAATATTATATTACTTTTTATTTACATTTGACTACGGAAACCCAACATTAATTTGAATTTATTTCAATCATCTCGAATGCTCGACGGAGTAAAAATGTAATTTATGTTTAATTATATACAAATCACGTACTTTGAGATTACCGGTTCAGGCCCTGGTTTATGATTGGATTTTATACTTTCTACAATGTAATGATTTGTAAATAAATATGTTTATGTACCTATGTTATAATTATTATGCCCATTAGTTCTGTATGCCATAAAATGTTTATAAGTACTAATATCTTCTGCATGTATGGTATAGCATTTAAGTGGTCGCTGTTTTTGCGAATCGTGGGTCGGACACGATACAATTCTTTTTGTGAGCCACATATAATTGTTTCGCATCTAGGTGTTCCTTGCGTCCGTAGTTTTAATGTTTGTATTGTTCTGTGCGACACAGGAATAACACCGTATGGATGTAGTAGAAATTACAAAAAAAAAATTATAGTATTATCTTGAATGATAGACGGCGCTGACCATACCTCAAATAGCATTGGACATTTTAAATAATAGCTATTAATGACAATATATTTTGCTCGTTAAAAGCTCTACCTATGATTTAAAATATAATACATACAGCTAAAATAGACAAATATCTTAAGCGAAATTAGGAGCAATAGATATCTGATATTGAATTTGCGTCACTCAATAGACGACAACCATGTCCTGAGCAATTAATATCATATCACCGATATCTAATCACTTACAGGAAACTTGCGACCGTAGCTATGCGACGTGATATGACACGATGCTACACGTTTTCAGTCCTGCATTATCTTGGTATATCATACCATGATTTAAGAAGGAATGTTTAAGAGACATGTACACTTCAGCTTAAAGACATAAAAACAGTTAAAGGAAAATAAAGAGTAAACAATTTGTAATACATTGCTTTCCATACATTTCCACCTAGTGGCTCTACCGAAATTTTAAATGGTAAAATCTTTGTTATGATTGGGGTCTAGCTAAGACGTCGGGTTATTATTACTTAAAGATATTCTCTATATTTTTAAGTAATAATAACACGAAAATCTCTTTTGAAAAGCCCTATCACCAATGAATTATAAAGTCAATACGCAAAAGCCAAGGAAAGAAATATTCTGTATAATATATTTTTACTCGGCGTAAGTAGCAGCGACAGCTCAGTGGGGAGACCAACAGACTGCAATGCAGAGGGTCTCGGGTTCGAACCCACGTTGCGCACCTCTGACTTTCAGAAGTTATATAACTTTTCGAAATTATGTGCGTATTGATTGACAATTATCGCCTGCACCGTGCCTAAGAGAGCACGTTAAGCCGTTGGTCCCGGCTGCCATGAACGTTTATGTCAGTCGTTATTGGGAAAGTCAGTACTCTCTAATATCCTGACACTGGTGTAGCCTTAGGGTATCGTTAGCTTTCGGGTTGCGGAGGTCAGGTGGCAGCTGCTCCGTGTAAAAACTGATATCCAGTCAAATCCGATTAGACCAGAAAAGCCGACCCCAAGTGACTTGGGAATAATAAAGGCTAAGAGAGAAGAAGATATTTTTACTCGACATTCATAATATCAGATCAAAAATATTCACTAGAACATACTTAAAATGATTACGCTACAGTGAAGCTTCGTTAGTTATATAAGTATATTTAATCGTGCATTATTGAACAATATCAGTAATGTATTTACAATGCTCATAATATGCTGAGTATTAGCAAATTACTAAGCCTTTTGAATAACATGTATATACTAAATATTTTCTTTAAGCTTGGAGCAGTTGTCTTTACGGACTTGGGGTGCCCAGAGTGGTCTCGCCAAAAAGAAATACCATTTCTCAATTCATTGTAATCTAAATTCGCTTGTATGTTTTATGTATGTTATTGCTAATACATTTTATGTTCACAATACCGTATGCCGAACAGTGCGCAATACTTTTGTACACCGTCGATATGCAGAATATTTTCTGACAAACAAATAATATTGAACGCAAACAATTCTGCGTACAGCAGTACCGTGAGTCACTTAGATGTGAAAGTCAATATTGTGAAAGCTATCGCCGATATGAACGCAGATGAAAGCCGCGACCAAGTTATATTGCCTAGACATTCGAATGTTTATTTACTTTTAGTTTGGTAAACAGCTCGTGTAATTCCTGGGTCTTGCGATGCTGTATGTATGTTGTTAGTTATTGAATGCGATCAAGTTGTTGGTTCAATTTCCAACCAAAGCATTTAGTAGGATTAGATACGTTTTCTTTTGTATTCCTACTTTTCTGCATTACTTCACCGTGTGTTAATTCTTTTCGGTCGAAATGTTCAGTGTTCAAAAATTACAGAAGAAAGAAAAATTGTATATTTGCCATAGATAACGTACAAAAAGGTTAATATAAAATAGGCGAAGACAATAAAATAACAAACTTTATACATGAAATCTGTGACAAATTGGTACGCACTCAGTAGTTATATTGTCTGTGTGTTCGGTGGCCGGATTGAAAACTAATAATCTAAACCTTATAAACGACTGTTTCATGGTTATTTTTATAATAATTTTACGTGGTTTGGTGTTTAGATCAATATTTTGCCCCTTTGAGGATAGGTTTATCGGAAACAATAATTTGGTTTTAAGTTTCCTTAAAAGAATCATCCTACAAACTTTTTTCATATAAACATAGATGTTGAAAAATCCTGTCACTTGTCTACCAAGGTCACTTCAATCCGTCTAATAACTGTTTAAGATTAGTGACCAAGTAAAATGCCATCGTAGATCATGCCACAAGGGCTTCAGTTAACCCGGCGCCGATGACGTGAAAAAAATTCCCCGGCCGATGACATCGGGTAAATTTTACCCGAATTTTAATTTGAAATTTTTTCAATAGTTTTATACATAGTTTATATTACATTTTAATTGATTATTGGTGAAACAGTATTTACGCATGTGATAAAATAAAAGATGGTACCAATTTATAATGAAAAATAACTTTTTTATTTATAACACGAAAACTATTATAAACACGAATAAAAATACGTCATGAAAATATTACACTATCACTATCTACTACGGTGGGTAAAACTTACCCGTTTTGAATTGAAACACTTGTATCTCACTACACGAGCGGCGTAATAATGATGTAAACAATAATCCAAATAGAGGGTAGTTGTATCTCCAGCTATACTGGCGGATAAGTAAGATGGACGTCAGGAAAAATAAATATACCCTCTTAAAATCACCTCGGGTAAATATTACCCAGCGTCAACGACGCCGGGTTAATACTTTTCATTGCTCGCTTAGAGAATCCAGAATTGGAAGAACAGGGATATGCGTTGATAATAAGTTTCTTATTAGGTTGTACTCTGGTCAGTGATACCTCGAGCCTGTCCTGTAATTTTTTAAAGCTGTACTATTAATATTATGTTACTCACTTAATGGGTAAAAGTGCTGGGAAGATGGCATTCGTTAGCTGAGCTGTTGAGAAGATTCACCGGCTTTTAATGTGAGAATTTTCTTTTAAATAAACAAATTATTTAAAGTGTTGTGACCTGAGATAAAAGCTTAAAGTTATGTGGCATCGTACGTAAAGACAGTAAACTCTAAAATTCAATCAGAACTTTTGATTCGTATTGAATTGTTTCAGTTTTCAGTTCGATATTAATCAGTGTGGTTGTAAAACTATATTGGAACTTAGTCAATAAGCGTTCCAAAAATATATGCAATAGGTTAGTTTTGTTACCCTATTTAAACGCACTGCATTAATATATTGTTATGGATAAAAATAATATTTCCATATTTGATCTCTTGTTTATATATTAAGACGCGAAAAGAAAATTTATATAAGTATAATGTTTACACACAGTAGTGTGAGATTTGGCGTAGTTAATGTTTATATTGAGAAACACGACAGTAAGGCAAAAATACTTATAATAAAATACGGCTTAGTGACTGGATTACCAGTAATCCTTATAAAAATATCAAGATCCCTTATTTTAGGTCTAAGGGAAATAATTAAAAAAAAGGTTAAGACTAAGTGTAGTTGTCAAAACCAAAAACCTTATTGGCCAATCGATTGCCCAGTGTGGTCAATCTATCATAGCTATAAAAATAAAACCTCATTTATGTTTTTTATATTAACTTTGACAGTGGTGGCAAAGGTTTTATTTAAATCGTTTTTAAAATATACTTCAAGTTTTATATATGGCCAGTCTAGATGGAACACCATAACCATATTTTCTTCTTCAGCGTGCCATTACTACTATTCTGATACTTACGTATGCAGCACAGCGATGTTTTTTGATTATCGATATTGCCATATTTTTCTAGTAATCATTACATTGCACTCAATGCGTTAACTTTGTTGTATAAAGCAAAACAGAAAAGAATTTAATACTTATTCCTTCACCACGTTGCACTTATCCATGAAAAACTAAAGCTATTAAGGTAGGACTTCTGCGTCCATTCGACCATTACGGATACCTTCAACCGCCATTCATCCGGATCGAGGTGGCCGACGAGGCGTCAATATCCGCCGGTCGGTTCCACACGGAATCGAAAGCACATAAATGTCTTTTACAATTATAAGCGGTTTTTCTTCTCATTTTCTGCTTTCAGGCACAACTTCTTTTAAATATCTTTTCTAAAAGGGTTTGATTTTTGGCAACTTGCATATGCATGACAGCGCATGTACTTCTACTTCCGCTTCATGACTTTCAAGCGCAAGTGGGACTTTCCATTACGTTGTATTTTGTTTTGAAAAAGGTAATTTTTGCACTACGTGTGTATCCTGTGGCGTGGGTTACTTTACAAACATTCTATAAGATAATTCAGTAGTACACCAATTAAACAAACAGCACTGGATACCACAAAATATTTATTCGTCCTTAAGACACACTGTTAATAATTTTACTAATACATAAAAACACTTCACTTCACCTCTTATTCTACTACAAACTTTTTACTGCGGTCGTTATCGCTTAAGAAATAAGAATGATTTCAATATGGCCGACCGCGGTAAGGTAATCTCCGTTTGGAAGTCAAAACACGAACTATTGTTGTAATAAGTGGTAATATATTATTTTAAATAATAATTGATTTAGATCTTGTCATTAATTAAATTATCCAAAATATTTTTAGACGATTAAATAACAAACGCTTACAATTATTCTAACAACGAAAACAAAGAACACCGTGACTCGATACAGCTATTTGAAGAATACAATTTATTCCCGTGTGGAGAGCGAACCTATAATACTTAGCGCAGTGGCAATGGCGAGACTAATACACAGCTATCGAAATGTGGTAATATTACACGTGTACTACCTTCTTGGAGACATCGGTAGGCAGAAGACTGTTACTATATGTATATTAATGTCCAATTTTGTATAGACAATCGACAATCATTTCATGCGAAGCATAATGACATCCATTCTTTGCTTCTTTGTTTGTCTTTAAAATAAGATGAAACCAACAAACATCACATTAATTTCATTATATTTTATTATCTACATACTTATATGTCGTGCGACGTCGCGAACAGTCGCAAGAGGAAGACCTAGGCGAACGTTTCTTGATCAGATCGGAGGCGTTCTGGACAAAGGCCAGCTTAAGAGCACCTTGAACCGACGGGCGTGTATGAGGAATGTGATGAAAGTGAATGAAGCCAGAGAAGTGTGTTAGGATTGTAGCAAATGGAAATCCGTAGTCTCTGCCTACCCCTCTGGGAAACAGGCGTGAATATATGTATGTATGTATACTTATATGAAACCAAACTAAATTTGTGAAAATATAGCTTTGGGTCGGAATCGGCTTAGTTCGCATCGTCATAATAAGAACATTTTAAGTACGGATTAGTAGTACGTTGAAAAATTTCAAGAGCTTTGCTGTCCTTCTTTTCGGGTATCTGTTAATCCCCTTTGTTTAGCCACGCGCAGTAATGACAACTCGTTTCATTTCCATTCTTTTGAGCATTACATGAGCTTAGTTGAGCACTGCGATTTCATTTTTCTTTTTAATATTGTGTTTTCGTTTATACTTTGCTTAAATAAAATAATATCCTCCAGACCGAATTTCGGCCAGGGCGGCTAATC
Source organism: Catocala fraxini (assembly GCA_930367265.1). Classification (NCBI taxonomy): domain Eukaryota; kingdom Metazoa; phylum Arthropoda; class Insecta; order Lepidoptera; family Erebidae; genus Catocala; species Catocala fraxini. The sequence continues at coordinate 6,968,431 of OV884025.1, read as the reverse complement.
TTAACGAAGATTGGCTATCTGTGCCGAAGATGGCGAGTTTTAGTTGTATAGTGCACAAGTGTATGCGTAAACATAAGTGCACTCACTATCCCCTGACTCACATAGTCCGATGAGACCGCAATCCGCCATCCGGCAATGCTAAGAGATTAGGCGCACGACGAAGGTGTGTATACCACCAACTTTCTAGCTCTGTGCTGCTTTTTGTCTGAAAACCCAATAACTTTTTGTTTATTCAATCTGGGATTTGAACCGGAGCCTTCATACACAGCAGTCGCATTCACTACCGATAAGCAGTTAGTAAGTAGTAAGTTTATTAAAGGCTAAAATGAATTTATATATTGATAAGACTACAATGCGTGTAAAAACATTCGGATTTAATATTTCGAATAAATAATATAATTAAAACATTGTACAATTTTTTATTATATTTACTTAAACTATGGCTTGTGTCCTTTGGTAGGATTGCGAATGAAAAAGGTTTTGTCGAAATTATGGTAATTTGAAGAGTACTAGTGTGTAAAAGTTTGAAAGAAACAAACTTATTATGGTTTTTAATCAGTCCTTATATTATTTGACCTGCGCAATTTCATCAGGTTCATATAAAAGAATTTGCCCCGTTTTTGAAATATTTTTAATGGCTGCTTCGCTCCTATTGGTTATATCGTGATGTTATATACCCTGTAGCCTTCCTCGATAAATGGACAATCCAACACTAAAATATTTTTTCAATTCGAACCAGTAGTTCCTGAGATTAGCACGTTCAAACAAACAAACAAACAAATTCTTCAGCTTTACAATATAGATAATCACAAATAAGCATTTAATTTGGCATATTATTTATCCAAAAAAATATATGACAATTATAAATTGAATTTATATCTAGCAATATTTTTTAAAGATGTTTGTAAGATAAAATCAACCTCTTTTTAGTAATATTATAGATTAAAATAATAAAAATTAACAATTACTTCTAAATTGGTTTAATCTTTGGCAAACAAAATATTACTAATTACAGTTACATTCGATGCATAATCTAAAATAAAAATAGCATATAAATAGTTTTATTAGTAAAAGTTCTCATCGTATTTTACAACAAATTAGTCTATCCTCGTCTTGACATGCTTCTCTGTGATCTTGTCCTTCTCGACGATGTACACCACCACACCCCAACCGAAGATGGCGTCGCGGTCAGTCGCGTTCACCAGCGCCTGGGAAATAGTTTCAAACAGATCATCAGGAGACAAGTTGGGTTCCCACAGAGCTTCACACATACCATACAATTGCTCTGAGCATGTGTCAGACACTACAAAATCTTCAGGCTTATTGGGGCAGCCAATCAGATCCATACTGCAAACATAAGGTTGGTTATCATCATTAAGACCAAAAATAACTGGCTCAATGAAGTAAGGTCCAAAACGCCTCGCATACAGCAGGTTGGAGAGCATCGCTGAGAAAGACTTCGGTCTCATTATTCTGTTCTCTTTCAGCTCGTACAGGTTCATTTTGAATTTTAGTCTCTGAAACACAGTTTGTGTATCAGTCGCCAATCCCGGGAGACCAACATATAGAGTGGGACCCATTCACACATTTGGAAAATTGTTGACACTGTCTGTGCTTGGATACCAAAGCACTTGTCTGTTGCAATTGCCACGCAGTCCTTGCCCTTCATCGCGACCATAGCGCCTCCGTTATATACATACACACATAAAAATAATTCATAAAATAATAAACATAAATATATACATACAATAATACACTTAAAAATAGCATGTACTACACACGTACTAAAAATAAAACATAAAAAGATAATTAGTTATGCTATAACTCAGTAGTGGAAAACACCGGGTTGTGAATGTAACTATCGCGGGACTCGCGCTCACGCACAATCTCTCTCCGTGTGTTCGAGGACTGTTGTCGACTTACGAAAATACACGGAATCTCAAGGCACTGAGTTAAATAAGAAAAAATATTCAGGCACAAAATTAAGTCACCCGGGTGTAAAACACCGTTGTAGCCTTTAAGGGTTAAACATGACGTGTCAATCCTATAGCTCTGATGCAGCAGAATCCAATCCATTCCATTAGTCTTAATACAAAACTATTATACAGCATAAATGGGCCGGCTCGACCGGGCAAGGACCACCCTCTCACAGAATTATATCGACGTGAAATAGTAGTATTGCTACTGTTGTGTTTCGTTCGGTGAGTGAGAGTGCCGGAGGTCCAATCACCACCTTTCACCCCTTCCCGCTCCTTCTCATTTCCGCTACCTTTTTCTCTTCTTCCTGTAAAGGAACCCTTTAGTAATAAAGGGTCGTCAACGCGCAAGTGATGCCTCTGGTGTTGCAGGCGCCCATATGCTACGGTGACCACTTACCATCAGGTGGGCCGTATGCTTGTATGGCAAAATAGATGTATAAAAAAAAATTGTATCCCAAAATTTTAGTGTAATACACTTCTGCTTATTCCTTCGGCAAAGTTCACGCTGACCGCCTCTGCCACAACGCCGCCAAATCACTTTTATCTCTATTTATTCTTCTCTCTTAGCCTTTATTATTCCCAAATCACTTGGGGTCGGCTTTTCTGGTCTAACCGGATTTGACTGGATATCAGTTTTTACACGGAGCGGCTGCCACCTGACCTCCGCAACCCGAAGGCTAACGATACCCTAAGGCTAGACCAGTGTCAGGATATTAGAGGGTACTGACTTTCCCAGTAACGACTGCCATAGATGTTTGTGGCAGCCGGGACCAAAGGCTTAACGTGCTCTCCGAGGCACGGAGCAGGCGATAATTGTCAATCAATACGCACATAATTTCGTAAAGTCATATAACTTCCGAAAGTCAGAGGTGCGCGACGTGGGTTCGAACCCGAGACCCTCTGCATTGCAGTCTATTGGTCTCCCCACTGAGCTATCGCTGCTCTTTTATCTCTATTTATTATTATATCTATATATATTATAATTCACAAATGGTTGTTCCGAGTCGTGATGTACTTAGTGCCGCCCGTGTTGTTTGAATGTTTGTAAAGACCCTGCGATACAGGAATAATAAATAGTAAAAATATATAGTGCGGGTGTTGTAAATTATTAGAAACAAAAAAGAATATAGGTACAACCATCTATGAAGGTTAGAGTATTTTACAAAATGTGATATCTCAATATTTTATATATGTTCGTATACTCGCTTCATATTTACTTATGGCCGCGCGCCACGCAATGCCGTTCAGGTCAGTGATAATGCGCCACGAAGCTGAAGGCCAAGTTCCGTACCCAGCATGTCTTTGGTCCAAATGTCGCGGAAAGGTCAGTTCCTTCGTAACGACGTTGTCAAAGTGTCACTTTAACATGGAGCCATGGATAGAGTGGATAAGCCTGTTATTACAGATTTTTCTTTAAAAGGAAACTTCCGCATACTCCTGTTCCGCGGGAGACTTTACAAACATTCAAACAACGGACACAAAGAACTGTTTCTGAGGGTATAAAATTTACATTACCTATATTTACACGTGCAAAGGGCCGGGCAAAATCATGTTGATTGTAAAGGATTGTAAACTACATAGTTCAAGACAACATTGACTGAATAGACTGGTGGCATAACCACAATATTCTAAAACCTGATAGATGCAATTGCATCTATAAGTACTAGATATATATAGATATATATAATTATATATATATATATATATACACATAGATTCACGCCTGTTTACCAGAGGGGTAGGCAGAGACTACGGATTTCCATTTGCTACGATCCTGACACACTTCTTTGGCTTCATTCACTTTCATCACATTCCTCATACACGCCCGTCGGTTCAAGGTGCTCTTAACCTGGCCTTTGTCCAGAACACCTCCGATCTGATCAAGAAACGTTCGCCTAGGTCTTCCCCTTGCGACTGTTCCATTCACACTAGCCTTATAAACTTTCTTAGTCAGTCTTTCCTCATCCATTCTTTCTATTATATACATATATATATATATATATATATATATCTATAATATAATATACTTATTTATTTATGGTCTGCCAACAAATGTTACAATAATATACAGTCACATAATAAATACATAGCATAATTACAGGCTTTGTAGAAAAAGTTACATCCAATCATAAGTAAACACTGTACTTAATATTTATGGATACCTATAATTATAAAAGTAATCCTTACCTAATATTATAAATACGAATGTTAGTTTGCTTGTTTGCTTTCACGCCTTAAATACTCGATCGATAATTATGAAATTTCGCGTACACGTTGTCAGAAAAACAGAAAAGTACATAGGGTACCTTTCATCCAGGAAAACTTACCTAATTTACATAATATTGTCTTCTATTTACGCGAATATTATTCATTGAAATTAAACTGCTATATACGGATTTTATCGCGTTGTTTATTTGACACTTTATTACAACATTTTGAAAATTGTTACACTTCTACTACTATTAAAAAAATAAATTAAATCTAAATAGTTTAATAATAATTTAATTAGCTTAAAAATTAGTAAAGTTTAATAGTAGTAGAAGTGTAACAATTTTCAAAATTTTGTAATAAAGTGTCAAATAAACAACGCGATAAAATCCGTATATAGCAGTTTAATTTCAATTATCTAATTTAACCAATATTTACGTGAGCGACGCCGCGGGCAAAATCTGGTAGTTAGTAATAATGATTTACAAATAAAGCGTTTTTTTATTGTTTACGGAAGTGGGTAAGAGGATCTGATAATATAATAGTAACATAATCTCTTAAGAGGCAATTCGGTACCGAAACATTTAAAGAAAAGGTTTTTATAGATTTGTTGTTGTTGCACTGGGCCCCAATCAAATATCAATGAGCAGAAAAGACAACTAGTGTTCGGCCTGATTACAATATTTTTTTTAAATTATAAATTTTCTTCGCGTTTTACACTGTTACCCTTTAAAAACTATACAGTATTTTTGAACGGGAAGGATTCTGGTCATTTCTGAATGTAATTATAGATTTGATATAGTCGTTTTTATTTGCTGGATATCTAATAACAACAGTATTGATTACCGACTGATTTTTGTTGGCTTCTGGTCCTTATAATAATTAAATTACAACAAAGCAATGCTTAGGAACATGAACATAAATTATATTAGCTCTGAATAATTTTTGTATAATTTAATGAGAAAACAGAGGAATAATTTGTATGGAATTAATAATAATAATAATTAATTAACTGTATGTGTGCTGTAAAAAGCAGCGATAGCTCAGTGGGGAGACCAACAGACTGCAATGCAGAGGGTCTCGGGTTCGAACCCACGTCACGCACCTCTGACTTTCGGAAGTTATATGACTTTTCGAAATTATGTGCGTATTGATTGACAATTATCGCCTGCTCCGTGCCTCGGAGAGCACGTTAAGCCGTCGGTCCCGGCTGCCATGAACGTCTATGGCAGTCGTTATTGGGAAAGTCAGTACCCTCTAATATCCTGACACTGGTCTAGCCTTAGGGTATCGTTAGCTTTCGGGTTGCGGAGGTCAGGTGGCAGCCGCTCCGTGTAAAAACTGATATCCAGTCAAATCCGGTTAGACCAGAAAAGCCGACCCCAAGTGACTTGGGAATAATTACGGCTAAGGGAGAAAGAATTTTTTTTTTTTTTTTTTTTTTAACGCGGGGAAATTTGCAAATCACATTCCCCATCGCCGGTTTTGGGGCGGGCGATGGGGATATGTCGGGATCCAGCCCATATGTTTGGGCTGAACCGACTAAAACCACCGCGGTGTTCCTCACACCTTTATGGCGGGGTCGCGCGGATCGCTCTCGCATTCGAATCGCGACCCCGCCAAAGGTTTGACCCGCCGATGGACGTGGCGGGTCCCACAAAACTTTATACACTACACATAATTGGGGGACCTGGTCCCCGACAACATAGCGGGGGGACCTACTCCCCTTTCCGACATCGAGAGGCGTGCGTGGAACACGAACGCCGCCTACTCGGACCTGCGCTGATCGGGCGGTGGACGGCCCCAATAGGTCCACCGCCCGCAGGCTTCTACTCAGGGTGGCTGGAGGTCGTCTCGCGCCCTCCTGCGCCCGGCTCTGCGGTTAGGGAGAGGGATTGAGCGTTCCCTCTCCCTCTCCGCCGCCTCCTTCACTGACATCACCTCCTCACAGAAGGAGGCGACGGCATTCCAAGACCTCTGCTCGAGATCATGGACAGAACCATAGCCTCGAGCGAGAGGACGACTCTACCGACTGCCACGTGCATGACACGGCGTTGCGTGGCCCAAGCAGGGCAAGCCACCAATGTGTGCAACGCCGTGTCCTCGACAACGACGCGGCAGTCGCCGCAGTGATGACAACCGGGCGTCTCCTGTTTGCCTATTCGACACAGATACCGACCGAAACAACCGTGGTCGGTCAGCACCTGCGTCAGGCGAAACGCGAGGGCGCCATGACGCCTCTCCAGCCACTCTCTAAGTACGGGTCTTACCGCCATGATTGTGGCGTGCCCAAGGGAGAAAGAATTAATTAACTGTATGGAACTAAATTAACTGTATGGAACTAATTAAGATTTAATTAAATTTAATTAGTTAATTATGGAATTAAACGCTACAAGCAGCGTTCACTTATAATAAACTACCCTTTGCCCGCGACTTTGAACGCGTGACATTTGGAAGTACGTACCAATCAATATTTTCTTTTTTGGGATGTAAGAAGAAGCTGATCTATTCACATGACAAAGTAAAAAAGCTTTACTCGGTTCTTCAACTATTTCTTGTTATTACGGCATATTAAAATTTTCTTAATAATTATATTTGATTTCTAGGCAGCCTACTAGGATGAAACAAGCACTAGATTTTAAGTTAAGCTAACTAGCATACGTAATAGGGATACCGTGAGTGTAGTTTGTGACGTTACATGAACAAACAAAAATATACCAAAAGTGAGGGTGAATCAAGATTCTTCTGCCTCATAAACGGAGACATGACATCGCAGCACCTGTCAGCTTGTGACCACGGCCGGTATAACCTGGTCGAAACGTCAAGCATAAAAAAGGTAAACATTATATATGATCGCGTTAATACCCGTTACGTGTTACATATATATATTATAACATTACAGCTGTGAAAATCTCATTTAATTTTATGCAGTATTTTTTGCATGATGCACGTACAAACATACAGAGAGACGTAAATTCTAAATATATATTGTTTTGGCTTCTATAGCTCTTACAAAGACCCTTCACATATTTTTTCTTATATATCTCCAGCTCTATCCCTCGGGTACAATACCTTTTCTTAGATAAATCTTTCATACGAAATTTAATGAAGATCGCTCGAGTAGTTATGGCGTGAAAGGGTTACAAACCAATAAAAAAACTCATATTTGCATTTATAACACTATTAGTTAGGTCTCCTATGTACAGACATCGACCAGTTACAATTTTATTATATCCATACTAATATTATAAAGAGAAAAGTTTAGATTTTTTGTGTGTTTGTAAAGATTTAACTCAAAAACTACTTAACCGATTTTAAACATTCTTTCACAATTAGAAAGCTATGTATATTATCACTGAGTTACATAGGCAATATTTTATTTTAAAAAAGGTGCTGCTACTAACTTTACTTAACCTCCTTTTACGCGAGCAAAGCCGCGAGCAAAAGCTAGTATATATAGATGAAGAATCAAAGGATAGCTGTTTGACGGAAATAGAACAGACATAAGTTTGTTCCTCATCCATCAGTCAAACCACTGAAATGTAATTTAGGCGTGAGTCTACATACATGTATGTATGTTCGCCAGTAAATAGAAGCCCAGTTGTTCACATCCAGTCAGCTTAGTTAGTAGCTCTATGTAAGCCACCGAAACTAGACTGTTACGAAACTGTTGAAATGTGGGTGTTATTCAAGCGTATACCGGTGTGAGTTGTTGTTTGTATGAATGTATGTCAGGTTATAGTATACTACTATCGCGATTAAGACTGTTTGTCTAAATTGTAAATTATGTGTACAAGGCACAAAAATATAAAAAATGTTTGAATTGTTATAAAGCTGTTGTTCCCTGCCTGTCAATTTTGGAATTATTATATACTAGCTTTTGCGCGCGGCTCCGCCCGCATGGTAGTATCTAGATAAATAAAAAGTAGCCTATGTCTTCCCTCAGGTTTTAAACTATATCTGTACTAAATTTCATCTAAATTGGTTGAATGGTTTGGCCGTTAAAAGGTAACAGACAGACAGACAGAGTTATTTTCAAATTTATAATATTAGTAAGGATTGTACTACCTTTTGCCCGCGGTTTCGTACGTGTGAAATATGAAAATAGTTATATTCATTCATATCATCTACCTACATCTATATTATTCTTTCTTTGCATGTAAGATGAAACTGATCTACACACATAATATTTGACTTTTAGGCGATGTAACAAAATCAAACATACACCTTAAGTTAGACCAGGATTTTTTGCGTGTCGCGCGTAAAAACACACAGACAGACAGACTGACAAAAAATCAAAAATATATTGTTTTGGCTTCTTTAAATTATTTAGTATCTGCTATTTACTGAAACTACATTTTTTTATCCAGCTATCCATATCTGAAAATTATTCCTAACCCATATTATAAAAACGAATGTGAGTTTGTTTGTTACATCTTATATATAAAATTCTCATGTCACAATGTTAGTTACCATACTCCTCCGAAACGGCTTGACCGATCTTTATGAAATTTTATATGCATGTTTAGTAGGTCTGAGAATCGGCCACTATCTATTTTTCATACAAAAAAGTTAGTTTCTAGTGATAAAGTAGTTCTAAGTGATAAAGTAAACATAAAAAAAAGAAAAATTACGTTTGACAGGACGAAGTCTGTCCGGGCAGCTAGTAATATATAAGTATATATAAGACACCGAAACTAGATTGTTACGGTTTTATTACGCCCTCCAGAGGTCGAGATATATAAAAGTGAATAAAAAGAAACACCGTACTTGACTTTCTGTGGGTGACCTCTCGTTGTGACCATCATTATATTTAAGAAAGCAAGCAATGAGTATGTGCTTTAGACACAATGGAAATGGACTTGCAGAAGGTAAAGTGGCGTTACATTATTATGTACATGCTTTTGTTAAGTTTATTTGTGCGTAACTATCTACTTTATTGAGGGATTTAATTCTCACACCTTACAACCTGATTGGTGCCGCACCAGTGCGAGCGGTTCCAAAGAAATTTTCTCACGCGGACGCTCAGGTTGTGGAATTAACTCCCTGTCGAGGTTTTCCCACAAGACTACAGTATGGGGTTCTTCAAAAAGAACGTTAAAAGGTTTTTATAAGGTCGTCAATTCGCAAGTGATGCCTCTGGTGTTGCAGGCGTCCATAGGCTACGGTGATCACTTACCACCAGGTGGGCTGTATGCAGGTTTGCCACTTTAGTTGTATAAAAAAAAAGATTGCAGTTGATTATGAGCTATCAGATTTAATCACCGAATCGGTCAAAGTATTAGGTTTTACTGTTTGGTTTTTCTCAGTAATAGGTCGTAATTCGATAATGTGCCTGACAGCGAGCAATAATTTCGCCTTCTATTAAAAACTTAGTTTGCCAAATCTGGGTGAATAAATCTCTGTCTAATCATTCGGGAATAAGCAAGAGTCTATGTATATATGTAATTTGTATATGTAGGAATGTAACAGAAAGTTGTAGTCATATTTAAAAACTCATAACATTATTTATTTTCAATAGATACGATGGTTTGATTTCCAGGTGTATTGGTCGTTTCGCACAAATTTGTTTACACAAATTGTGCGAAACAACACTTTTTAATAATAATATTCATGCGGAACGACCAATAAGCCTACAGGTGAAATTTTATTGAGTTTTGTCTGTTAATAGCAGCATATAATATAATAATAATCTTCTCTCTTAGCCTTTATTATTCTCAAGTCACTTGGGGTCGGCTTTTCTGGTCTAACCGGATTTGACTGGATATCAGTTTTTACACGGAGCGGCTGCCACCTGACCTCCGCAGCCCGAAGGCTAACGATACCCTAAGGCTAGACCAGTGTCAGGATATTAGAGGGTACTGACTTTCCCAATAACGACTGCCATAGATGTTTATGGCAGCCGGGACCAACGGCTTAACGTGCTCTCCGAGGCACGGAGCAGGCGATAACTGTCAATCAATACGCACATAATTTCGAAAAGTCATATAACTTCCGAAAGTCAGAGGTGCGTGACGTGGGTTCGAACCCGAGACCCTCTGCATTGCAGTCTATTGGTCTCCCCACTGAGCTATCGCTGCTCTTTATATATATAATATAATAATAATAATATAATATAATAAATTTATGCGTAACAGAACATAAATTTTCTATAATAGACCAACTCTCGATGCAATTTGCTATGTGCGAACATGTGCAACTAAAGACTAGTTACATGTGATATCTATTAGGGACGTTTCGTGATACTATTACAATTATTAAAAACCTTTCATTTAAAAAGAAATATGAGGCCACGGGCATTTCTCTAGTTTTTTACTTATAAAGGAAGCGAGACTTTATGATACTTTTAGTTTATTTCATGTCAATAGAAAAGGCTAATGAGCCAACGATTAAACAATGTTTGGGTACTTTGAAATTACTTTACCCTTTAAAATATTGAGAAAAAGACCACCATAATCACGGAGTGACCTATTGTAAAGCAACCGCAGTGTAGGAGCGAAATATAAGTTAGTTCGAAATCTTAACTAGTAATATTATAAATGCAAATGTGAGTTTGTTTATCTGTTTGTTACGCCTTCACGTCTTAACTACTAGACAGATCTTTACAAAATTTTGCAAAAAAGAAAATTTCCTCCAAGGAATAGAAATTTTGTTAATAAAATCTACATAAATGGCAGCGAGACGCAGACAAAATCTAGTATTTTATAATTGTAACTATTTGCGACAAAATCCGTATATAGTATTTTAATTTTAAAATAAAAATACATATATTTTAAGCATAAACTGAACCCAGCATCAAAGTTATTTCACGTATTACTTTTACAAGACATTTCCCGCAGGCTTTATTGCATCACTTCCGACCGGAAGTGCCCTAATGTGATGCGAGTGCATTCCGGAAGTTGTTCCCTTGAGCTTTGTTCAACGTTTGTGGCAACGTTGTAGAGTAAGCAGAAAGTTGAGTGTCATTTTAACAGATCTTTTACAGTGCGAGTCCATATTAAAACTGATACCTATATATATTTTAGAAGTTGGTAGAAGGGTATAGCTGGAAAACAACTCCCTCGCTAGGATTAATGCCTGTATCGCGGGATATATTTAAGTGTAGTAGAGCCTCGCTGATGATTCAGCATGAATGGGTCGGCTCGACCGGGGAAGGACTACCCTCTCACAGAATATTGACGTTAAATAGCAGTATTCCTACTGTGTTGCGTTCAGTGAGTGAGAGTGCCGGAGGCCCTATGACCTTCTTTCCCCCTTCCCGCCCCTTCTCCTTCCCATTTCTTTTCCTAAAGGGTCGGCAACGCGCAAGTGATGCCTCTGGTGTTGCAGGCATTCATAGGCTACAGTGACCATCAGGTGGGCTGTATGCTAGTTTGCCACCTTAGTAGTTTAAAATAGATATGCCAGTGTAGTGGCAATGCTGACACAAAATTCTAAATACTACGTCACGTCGCATTGAGTCTCATGCTGCAGTCATGTACAAACCAGTCGATTTATAGACCTTGTTAACTTAAGTCGTGCCAATTGTAATTTCTCTGAAATAATAAACTTTGTATTTGGTGGATTTGACCTCTCATTTATCTCCTGCACACAATAACCTGACCACGTAGTCCTATTATATTAGTGCTAAGACTAAAACAGAATCACACTAAGTTGAACTCTACATACCTTTTATGTAAATTGTTGTGGCTAGATGTGAGTCAAAGACAAAAATTATTTACTCATTTAGGTCACAAACTAATTTATGAATGAAATAGTTTAGTGGTTACTGAGTTCATTTAATTGTCTATGTATAATTTAAATTTTCTATACTTACTATAAATGTATAGAATTTAAAAACATAATTATATAAATGAGTTCAAAGAGCTGGAAAAATGACAAAAAGTGCAAACCCAGCAAACATTTACTATTTATGTCTGTTTGTATGTTTGTACTCTTAAAACTTGAGAATAGCTAGACGTATTTAAAAAAATCTATATTGTTCTACAGCTTTTACTTTAACCTAAAAACCTCAGATACATTTTATCTTAATCAGTTGAATAGTTCTTGAGATTTCTTGGTAAAACTGTGGGTCACAGGCAGTGCTGAGGTAACTTTAGTTCAGTTTCACTACTAATAATAAATCTACCTTTTACCTATACCTACGTATTCTTTGCGTAAATTATAGAAAACATAATATTATGTTGTGTTTCTTAAAGCTTTGACACCCAAGAGCGTTAACTTGTTTCCTAGAAAACGCCATTAAAATACTGACATAAAAGCACTAGTTACATTGTATTCTGTACGATTCTACCTCTATGTAGTCAGAGAGGTATTACAACGAAAATTATTTGCCAACTATATTTTAGATGTTATAAATTAAAAAGCGAACCTATTGCTATCTACCAGTTCCAGGCACCGTATTGTTATTAACATAGTTCCAAACTCCGTGCAACTACTTAGAATTCTTTAGCAGAAAAATCCAATACATTACATCCAACCTGGAAATCAAAGACTTTATGCACAGCAGTCATATACTACCGCCAATAAGGCAGTTGTTACATGATACATACAACAAAATTATTATTTAACCGATTAAGTCGCAGCGATACACCGGCAGCTAGACACGTTTTCATTACGTCTGGCATTCCAACAATTGACAGGTTAACAGCAAAAATTATCACTTCCTGGTAAGAAACAAAGCACGTAAACGTAATCATTTCTCATCATCATAATAAACGTAAGCAACTGTTCATCTGAGAACGCCATCCCATTACGGCTATAAAACAATTTTCAAAATGGCGGCTGAATAGAAATTCGTGCTGCAGAGCCGTGCATCATTAAGTACAGTTGCAGAAAATTGCTAACAGAATAATAATTCTATTATTTAAGGCTATAGAAACAGCGACAAATGCCAGTTATTGTCTTGAGCTGTGATTAATATAAATTATCAAAAACGCTTACCTACTGTAATACTATAATATCTCATCATTTTAAGAATAGGGTAGGGTAGAAAATATTTTAATTATACAAAATAGAAACGGTATGGCGACAAGCATTTAGTGTAGTCTACGGTCGTTTGCAAGTATTAGACCATTTGTATATAATATCAGCCCTTATACTGTCCCACTGGTGGGCACGGGCCTCTTCTCAGTGTGGGAAGGGTTAGAACATAGTCCACCACGCTGGCTCAGTGCGGGTTAGCAAACTTCACATATCTTCGAGAACATTATGGAAACTCTCAGACATGTAGGTTTCTTCACGATGTTTACCTTCACCATTTAAGCAAGCGATAATTAACTATTTAAGACGCACATAATTTCGAAAAGTCAGAGATGCGTGTCTTGGGATCGAACTCGAGACCTCTGCGTGGCAGTCCAACGGTCTCCCACTAGGCTATCACTTGTATGTAAGTTGATGAAATGGTTGATAATTTTTATAGCGTACTAAACACTGTAATTAATAAATTTGTACCTCTTAGCTCTAAAAGAAGTAATAAATATCCATGTTGGTATTAATTCTAAAATGATATCCCTCTTAAAAGAAAAATAGAATTCGTTCGAAATACGCCATATATCATAATCCATTGGATGCAATCTCGCTTAAAATACTTAGTGCGCGCTGCAGAACCTATGCAAAAGATTGCTATAAATCATACATTGGCAGTACTAAAAAATTAATTACATCAAATCCTAAGTGGTTCTGGTCTTTTGTAAAAAAAAAATGTGGTGGCGAGAGAACTTACCCTGGGACAATGTCCAATGGATCTGTTAATGCGAGCGACGGTGCAAGTATTTGTGAAATGTTTGCATTACATTTTGTAGAGGTATATAGCTGCAATGGCACTCCAGGGGACAGTACAGAAACTGTACTGGACTATATGAAATCTAAAAGTGTAAATATCCATTCAGAAAATTTGAATAGTATAGTTTTCGATCAAAATTATGTACTACACAAATCAAAGTGCCTTGATCTTTCAAAGGGAGCAGGTCCTGACGGTATACCTCCGATATTTATAGTAAACTATGCATCAAACTTAGCGAAACCCTTAACAATAACATTTAACAAGTCAATTAATACAGGAATTTTTTCTAAGATTTGGAAGGCAGCTAAGGTTGTACCAATATTTAAATGTGGTGATATATGTTGTGTAAAAAATTATAGACCCATCTCAATACTCTCCACTTCTGGTAAAATCCTAGAATCCTTGCTATGTCCGTATGTACAGAGATACTTTAAAAATATATTACCATTCATCAGCATGGATTTGTGCAACGTAGATCAACGAGTACAAATCTATCCACATTCATTGAAACTGTAGTAGAAACGATGGACGTTAGTAATGAAGTTGATGCTCTATATACGGACTTCAGCAGGGCATTTGATAGAGTACCCCATGATGTACTTATAGGATAGTTGTACTCGTACGGAATCACGGAGCCTCTTCTAAATTGGTTTAGATCCTATTTGGTTGATAGATTATTTTATGTCGTGATTAATGAGTATCATTCATCGTACTATAAAATAAATTCAGGCGTTCTTTCCCCGTTTAGATAAGCTATTAAATGAATATAGTGACATCATAGATATCCATTCTGACTCCCTAAATAAATTCATTAGCCACATAACAAAAGGCACCTAAAGTTCATTGTTTTAAGTTTTACACGCTTCTATTATATATTATATATTTTGTTGCATGATATGTAATAGTACTAACCGTTTCTTTTTTTACCTTATGTTTTGTATAAATGTAGCAAATTCTTTATTGCATGTGGTGTTTAACTGTAAATATTGTAAAGTATAGCATTTAAGTAGTAATATGTATGTAAATCGTTTTTTTTTGTATCACTGTAACAATAGCTGGTAAACCTGAATAAATAAATAAATAAAATAAATAAATACAAAAAATAGTGCCAACCAGCGGGATTGATAAACGTAAGAGAAATAAATTAAACGTGAGATGTCAAGTAAGAAAAGTCCTCAGAGCAGAGCCTTTGAAACGCTTAATCACTGCGCAAAAGCAGCTATATTATACTTCTCTCACGTAAATATTCAGTAAGAGTGTTACTTCCAGCAAGCCGACTAATTCGTACCGTGGTACATAAACGGTGAATCTGCTTGACTGGAGCAGTATTTCCATTTTACATTCAGCTGCATAACCTTGTATTATATTACTCTTGCATGTCGGAGCGTAAATGTTTCAGACCGCTTTGGAGGAAGGCTTTGCTTAAAGCAAAAGATTTTGTTCTTTGAGCCATGCAGTGGACTCCTTTTTGCAGTGTCACCAATATGAGAATATTAGACCTGGTGTAAACGTTCATAGACTAACTGGTACTGTGACAATAATTGTTAATAGGTGGACAAAAGCTTATCGGACTGAAATCTAATACATATCGTATCTATTAGGGGTTAAGAAAATCCACACAAATCGTTCTAATTGCCTTACATGTTACAACGTCTCTAATTGTTTCAACGTGACACATTTGAAGCCTGCGGGTGCAATAATTCACTTAATACTGTTATTAAGAGATTTAAATATAAGCGATAGCTCAGTGGGGAGACCAATAGACTGCAATGCAGAGGGTCTCGGGTTCGAACCCACGTCGCGCACCTCTGACTTTCGGAAGTTATATGACTTTTCGAAATTATGTGCGTATTGATTGACAATTATCGCCTGCTCCGTGCCTCGGAGAGCACGTTAAGCCGTTGGTCCCGGCTGCCATAAACATCTATGGCAGTCGTTATTGGGAAAGTCAGTACCCTCTAATATCCTGACACTGGTCTAGCCTTAGGGTATCGTTAGCCTTCGGGTTGCGGAGGTCAGGTGGCAGCCGCTCTGTGTAAAAACTGATATCCAGTCAAATCCGGTTAGACCAGAAAAGCCGACCCCAAGTGACTTGGGAATAATAAAGGCTAAGAGAGAAGAAGACTGTTATTAAGTGATTTTCTATTATCCCTTACCGTTTATTTATGTAGAACATTTAATTAGAGGATCTAAAACTAAAATGCGTGCTTTGTTAACTGTATCTAACAACTCTCAATACTAAGATGGGAAACAAAAGAATCATAGCATGTTTCTTTCTTATGATGGGTTTGTTGACTAGGATCTGACTTTAAATCTGGTTGTAGACCTTTTAGTTTAGTTGGAGCAGGTACGTGATATTGTTGTCAAGATATTTTTGAGACTGTCTTAGAAGAGAAAACCATATTATGGACTATCTATCCCTGCCATGAATATCTTTAGTAATCAATGAATATTAATAAGCGGCGTTGTGGCGTGGTAGCAAAGCATTGCTGAGGGCAATGGAGGTCAAAGGATATTCTTGGCTCACAATTGTAAAGCTGCAGATGAGCAAGGACAAGAGAGTGCATTTGCATATTTGTTGCTGCGCATCTTTAATTTGCTACACTTAAGTGGTTGGTATGCGTCATTGCGGCAAACGAACTCCGTTTGTTGCATGGTGCGTTGCCAAAATGACACGCATCTTACACTGCGATTTACAAAAACCAAAACGTAACAATTTCTCTACATGTCATTGAACAGTATGCGGCTATCGCTATGCAAACAACGCATCAAATAACGTATAAACGAACCAATAGCTCCGAACACAACTACACTTGTGATTTCTTCTCAAATATAAAAATAGTAATATATTGTTTTGAAGTCGTAAAATAAATATCAGACTATTTATTTTAAGTTAAATAAACATAGACTCTAAGGAATTATACCTATACCAAGATTAATTTTCCAAGAGTAGGTCATATAAAACGTAATTTGCGAGCTGAAATGATATACTACCAATTATTCTTAATGACGGACAGATTGGACCATAAAGTTTTAATTTGCTCATTAATCATAAATATTTTATGACTTTATGCTATAATGTATTTTCATATTACACAAAATGACACTTATTAAATAAAAATCTATAAATAGGTATTAAAACTGTAAGCTTTACATAATAACATATTGCCTATGGTGCAATTCTGTAAAAGATTTTATCTCGAAGTCAAACGAGACTCCTTCAATAGCGGAGCAGCGGATTAAAAAAATAATGTTAAATAAGATCGAGCAGAATACTGCTGATTCGGTATTTTATTTTCTTAATGATATAGCAGTACTTTTTGTAAAATACGGATTTGTGAGTTCAAAAACGGTTCTGAAACACAAATTTGAACAACTATTATTAGATTCGCAACTATATTTTCTATTAGTGAAATCGATCCATGAGGTAAAATTTCACAAATAATTGTTTAACTGATTGCTTTTCCGATGTATAACATATTATTTTGAACATAAGAATAGATTTTCTTTTGTGACTATATCATGGTACAGGGAATGGAAAAAACAAAATACGGCGGCAAAATTGTTAGTAATTCGTTACGACAAGGAAAATTAAAATTGTTTTATTGATATTAATTAATGAAAAGGCATTAGATTATATATTAATTTTAATTAAAATTTATAGTTTTATAAGAACAATTACATTTTAATTTAAAACAAAAAATCACGAAGTAATTTTTATGTTTTATTAAAGGCCTTAAAATAATCTATCATTCTTCCATTTACTATATCAAAAAATTATTCATAGATTTTAGATATTTGATGAAATATAAAATATCCCTAGATTCTTTTGATGTGTGTATATAAAAAAGTCGTGCTACGGTGCTTGTGGTTGCACTCGTCCAAAACGGCTCGACGAATTTTATGATTTTTTTATATATATTTGGTAGGTATGAGAATAGGTCGTAAAGTATATTTCATACCGCTAGGTGATTAGTGTGTCAACCTAATCTACATTTACGCAAGCGAAACCGCGGCAATGTTGCGTCGATCGGCAATCTTAATGACGATGCTGTTTATGTATAATAAAGGTTTACAGAAAATTTACGAATAAAGTATTTTTACAATGCATTTATTAGACATACTAAGTATTTTAACTACCCATTGTTTTGAGCTTTTAGTGAGATAGTTTTTTATGACTAAGACCGTCACAGTTATAATTACAGTTATAATATTAGTAACGTAATAATAGGCAAAGACGTTCACTACCCTCCCGTACACACACTTATGCATTATGATTAATACAAGGACTAACACATATCATGTCTAAGAAGCCTCTCTAATGTTCTTAAAGATATGTGAAGTCTACCAACTTCCTACCGAACTGGGCTAGCGTAGCGGACTATAGTCCATATGGACACATGCTTAGTTAAACAATGTATAAATACGGCTAATACAAAAAGTTTCAAGTATCATTTTTTATAAAAGACATCTCTGGTACTAGACAATATTCCTGTATCACGAGGCTATTAACTAAAAATTCAAATAACGCACACAAAGAACACCCAGACTCGGAACAACTGTTTGTGAATTACACCATTTTGTCTCGTGTTTCGAACTCAATACACTCTAAGTTAGCGCTATAATAATTTTAACGTCTTTGGCCTGATATTATAATTAGGTATAGGTAACTACTTTCATTACAGACGGCGTCTATTTTTATGACGCATGACGTGCTAGCACGGTTACTTTGTTGAATATTTCAGCATCACTGCTTCGATAATATAACAAAGATAGTGGAAGCACTCGAGCATTAAACTTAACAGGACTAGTGATAGAGACGCGACGAATTTGACGTCAGCCTACGAATGGCAGACCGTAAGGCTGACTACACACCTCACTACTAAACAACAACAAAACACGTAATAACCTAAAAAAAGTAACAAGATATGGATTTGTAGAAGACGATCATTGATTCATTTATTAACTAGATTTTGGCCGCGTTTTGCACGCGTTTATGATGATTTTTATCAATAACTTTTAATCACTAGGCAATAGTACTTTTATCTGGATTAATGGTACTCTCTGTCCTTTTCTGTACCACTGAAAACGTGTATGCAAAATTTAATGATGATCGATCAAGTAGTTAAGGCGTGAAAGCATAATAAACTAACAAACTCATAATCGCATTTACAATATTAGTTAGTATGGTCAGCTAACAAATTGTAAAATGATACAATCACATAATAAATTCATAGCATAACAGGCTGTTCAGAATAAGATACATCCAAATATAAATAAATGTTACATGCAATTAAATAGCCTACTGAACAATACTTTTTCTTTGGATGCAAAATCAGCGTCATGTATATGTATTACCTGATTAACTGTGAAACAGAAATAGTAATAGGGAGCTCATTCGCTTGAGACATGGTATACAATGAAGGTGTTACAACTGAAGAAGATAAGAACACATCTTGACCACAGAAAATATAATTATTTATTTATATGAAGGAAAGTACAGTGTAATAGACGAGCCTGCTGTCTTTCTGATTAGCCGAACTATCCGAACACCCTTGCACCGGTCTCTTACGAAAAGAGGCCCAATCCTGAGTCTAAATGCAGAAAACTCACGGCGAACTAACTATAAAGGCTGTCCCAGAAGTCGACGTCAAGCCGGAATCAGGTAACAGGCTAAGTTACCTAAGCCTGTTACCTGATTCCGATTTCTTTCGATCTTCGATCGATTCTATCTTTCTATCTTTGATTGAGAAAAAGTGACATTTACTTCCAAGCTGGAGTAGTGGACTTTAAATTTTAGATGAGAGCTTAAAGAAGCATTATTCGAGATTACATAACAAAAAAATAATTCAAAAAGTAAATACCTGTAGTAACAGGAGTGAAAAGACCGTCACAAGGTGTAGATATTTATATTTTTTTAAATGCCTATAATTTTGAAATACTTAGATTTTTTTTATATTTTTCTAATAGCTGTTATAACTTAGCCTGTTACCCGATTCCAGCTTGACGTCGACTTCTGGGACACCCTGTAAATTTGAGATACGTATTATAAACTTCAGTCGTATAAACAAAAAAAATAGCACATCTCCGCAATGGTTCAATTTAATTGTGAGCTTAGTTACGCCAATATGGATGTTTTTTTTTTCTTTTGGTGATAAGTACTTAGTTTATTTTTGTAATATTACTATTGTTTAATTTTAAATTAAAACATGACGATCTAGATAGTCATATTATTGCAGCAATTTAACACAATTATCTATTGTACGACAATCGTTCAATGTGTAAGCGTCCTAAGCATACCTTAAGCTGGTAAGTCTCGGCTTCGCGCTAATTTGGATTCGTTCCAGTTAAGGCCAATACAAACGGTAAGTTTCGCCGCATTTCTTTTGGAAAAAGACACATTGTGAAAAACAAAATGAAAATAATTTCAGCGCTAATTTGAAAAGGAAATAAAGATTTTTTTGAGGTTTATCTAGTTTTTTTATTCTGAACAGAAGGGAAAAGGTAATTGAAAAGCTTTCAGCCTCGTTATCCTTCTTTATATCTGTATGGCTCTAGATTGCTTATATTAAATTTTTGTTTATAAAATAAACTTGACTGGGTGAAAGGAGAAAACTGCATGTTATCCAATTTTCTTCGTAATCCTTCGCTTTAAAGCTGTGGTGCAATTTAAAATGTCAGCATGAATTCAGATTTTTTGCTTTCATGGTTTTAGTGCATTTTACACAGATGGTGATGGTTGTCCCGTGGTACTTTTTAGTACATTGTTAGGCGTTATATGTGTTGATCAGTTGTGACTGATATTTATAGTTGATATGTTTATTGGTTTGTATACGGGTAGGAAAAACTATATCATGTTCCAGAATTTTTGCTTCTAATGATTGCCTTGCTGGCTTAACAAATAAAATTATATTTAGTTCGAGTCGAATTGTAAACTTATAACCATACTCATATTGTAAGTTTTAGGACTAATACAATAACTTTAATGAAAGTAATACTAAAAAATAAATATATAGTCTTATGCCTATATCTCTGAAGGGTTAACGGAGGTATAATAAATTCACAATTGGCCAGCTATTTTTAGGTCCCATGCAATAAGCGTAGCCTATTACTATCTACCGCGCACTGTTCCAGACACCATGCCGCTACTGAAGATAACCGACAGTAAAACTCAGGAATAAGATGCCCTACGCAGGCATCTCGGGATCATGCACCCAACAGTCGCATTCATTACCGTTGCTACACCACTAAAGTAATTTTCTAATATAAAATAATAACAATAGTAAACCTTATAAGTAAATAAAACAGAAAAATATCCAGTTTAAAATTTTAAACAACGTCACCTTAACTCTCCGCGTCAACCCGCCGATACCTTGATAATTAGTCTAGCACAAAGGTACCGTTGACAAATTGCCTTCAATTTGGGAGGTCGCCAATTCGACGCCGAGTCGGGCAACTAGTTACCTGAGAATACAATTAATCTTATTGCATTTAATTCCGCAATTAATCTCGTTGACGGGTGAAAATTTTGGGTTTGATACGTGGCACTTTTGAATGTGATTTGTTGCAAAGAATGTGTGTTTGTCCACTGTCGATTTGTACTAGGGTATTTTATATAACAGCAAATATAATAAAGCATATTGGATGGCAACCGGATAACTAAAGTCGAGAATTTTACGAGATGTGGTGTATGCTTGGTGACCACAGGATAAAAGTTTTTTTATACTACTAAATCAAACAAACATACGGCTAACTAGCATACGGCCCACCTGATGGGAAGTGGTCACTATAGACTATGGACGCCTGCAACACCAGAGGCATCACTTGCGCGTTGCCGACCTTTTAGGAAAGGAAGTGGGAAGGAAAAGGAGCGGGAAGAGAGAAAGAGGAATTATTATTCCTCTTGAATTGAATTATAATTGGGAATATACATACGTGTCTTGGGCCTTTAGTATAATGCAAAAACTTGTTGCCTTTATGATGGTATATTGTGATGATAGGATGGTTAATTGTCCAAAATTGTGTAAAATCCTGTTGAATAATTTATATCCAAAAATGTATAAAACATGACATAAAATCGGTCAACATATTATTTCATTTATTACATACAATAGAAATTAGACATGCAAAAATTACAAAAATAAATGCTGTTACTCCAATCTCTACATGCAATGCATAAAATCCTAACCTCACAAATAAAAGAAACGCCTGAACAGATACAGCTAGCAACAAATATCTGGCCTGCATTTTCTAGGCTAAGTTGAAAATGTGTATGCATTGTTCCACGAGCAAGGATTTTGTTCAAACATAAAAGGAAGTATAGCTTCCTTTGCATTTTCAATTTAGCGCAGACTTTCAAAGCTTGGTGCAATCGATCGTCAAACAATCTTCGGCGCTTTAATGTTATTAACAATATTATGTTGACTTTCTTTTCGTTAAAACGCAGTTTTATTAAATCGATTCAAGATTTGTAATTATGTCACTATATGATTACAAATGTTGAATCGATTTAAGTCTTGGCGGCATTCCATTATATAAAATTATTGGAAAAAGAGCAACACGCCGCGCACCCTCACGGGCTCATAGGCGTGACGAAGAATTGAAGATGCCTCGCGCTGAGGCGAAACACGTATCGACGCATATTTTGTGTTTGAAGCGAAATACTGCAACTTGGAGTACGCCGGGATCACACGATGGGGCTATTCCTATCCAGAGTAATTCGGTATTGTCAACCTTTTTCTATTGTAATAAAAGGGAAGGGCAATCCAAGGGAGGGTATAAGCGAAGTTTCATGATGATTGGTGAGTAGTTAAGGCGTGAAAGCGTAACAAACAAACAAACTTTCGTTAGCATTTATAATATAAGTTAAGATTATTAGACATGGGCTGAGCCGGACATGTCTGCCGCATGCACTCAGGGAGGTGGGCACATATCGTGACCAACTGGGTGCCACAAAATAGTCGACGACCATGGGGCAGATCTAAATGGAGATTAATTGGATGCCTTCGAAAGAAACTGGTATACTAGTTATCTTCGAATATAGTGATTTAGAAGTTTAAGAAAGAGGCTTTTTCCCAGCAATGAGTCATAATAAAAGGCTAAACGTCTTCATTTAACATAACCTATTATTATTGTCATGATGAAATGTGATATTTTGTTAATATTACATTTGATACTCACTCCTTTGCATTTTTAAGTTAATGTATGAAAGAAACCGTAGACTTAGAATTGCGCTGCGAAAGAATCAAACTTAGTTGGTGTGCTACTTGCAGACTCAAATACCAGTCGATCGATTGAGCTCAAATTTATGGGTTAGGTACTAGATTACATCCACATTTTCACCCGGATATGCATTGACCGGGATGAGAGTAATATATGTGTCATATAAAACTCTCTGAAAACTCTGTTCAATATAAATTTATTGTAACGCGTAAAAAAGTACTCTCACGTGGTTTCAAGTTATGTTATTCTTTAGTTTGGTTTATTTGAAAATGGAAATATAGGTGTTCTATTATTAATTTTGTTAGCGTAATTTTACGAAGATTCGAGTAAAAAGAATTGTACAAAATTTTCCACCTTAGATCTTTCGTTGATGTCTTTGACAAGCAGTTCAACTGATATTTTACAAACTGATCTGTACTATCAGTTCGAGCCTGTCGATTTCATTTAACTATATACATGAAGTAATTAAAATTATAATAATTGACATAATTAAATTCTGCTCTGTTGATATAAGTTTAATATAGTATTAAGAATGCAACATAGGGTGGTTGCAACAGATAAGTACCGTCTAAAATGTGATAGTTATGAATAATAAATATATTTTAAATATAAATCGATGATATATACGTTTTCCCTTTAATTTGATTTTAAAACGATTATGTTATAAAAAGTTATGATCAAAATCAACCACAAATAATTTGGCCTTTTACAATTTTATTATTGTATCATTGACGATATATTCACGCTTATTCATACATGCATGGCGAACTTCGTGTTACTTCTCTATATTTAAATTTTACTTGCATATCATAGAGTTTAAAGCATACAGAAGGTTAGGTCAAAAAATAATAAGTTGTTTTGCAAATGCAAGCCGGGCTTCTGTGCCTACATGAAGGTACCGCCACCGCGTGTAACCTTAAACATACACTTATGAAATAAGCTGTGTGGAAGATGTCATTCTACATACGTTTCATTATGCTCATGTATATATATTTAAGTTAGTAGTTAAACGCGAATGCCTGGTGAAGAAATTGTTGGAGTACCACGTAGAGGTTTCGAGTTCGATCACATAACACGCGGTTACGACGTTTTAAAGTAATTTGCGTATTACGAAAGTTAATGTTCGCTCGCTTTGACAGTGAAAGAAAACATCGTGAACAAACCTTCATTTCGAAAACGTATGAAGTCTACGTATTCTTACTAGGCGAGCGCAGCGGACTACATCTTAACCCTTCTTACACGGAGAACGTGCCCAGTTGTGGGACAATTTATATACAGAACTGATATTACTATTATACCTAGTAGTAAGGTCGTATACAGCTAGCTTCAGCTCATAATTATGAGTATCATCCCTAAGTTTGTTAATAGACATTGGACAAACTACTATCTAGTGCTTATAGCTAGAATCCGTAACATTACATTATGTAAGTCAAAGGAGTACCTCCTTTGACTTGTACAAGTTTGGTATAGTTTGAAGTATCTCTACGTAAGTATATTAAAGTTAATGCAAACCTTTGTTAGTTACCTCCATGGAATTCATAAGAACTTAGTTGTAGTTAGGTGAGCCATAGATAAAAAGAGAGGAGCGTTCATTGACCATATGATACGGCATGACGAAGTTTTTAAAACAATTTTAGAAGGAGACTTTAAAGGAAAGAAAAAAGGGGATGATGTCCACCACAAGTGAAGGAAAAATTAGTAGTCGAGACAAGAGGTGAAAAGGAAAGGACGAGATAAGAACATAATTAAATAATTAATAAATTTCCCCATCATTTACAAACATAGACAACTTTCTCTTATCACTAAATAATATTTTAACTAAGCTATCTACCTTTAAAACCATCTCCATAATAGGAGATATTAATATTGATATCTGTCCCGATCAACTGTCTAGGTCGCAGTCGGAATATCTGAATTTATGTTCTTATCATGGTCTTTTACCAGCACATAGCTTGCCTACAAGACAGGGTAGGACTTGCCTTGATCATGTGATATTAAAAACTAAAATACCAGCACTAACGTTAATCCTCCAATCCTCTATCACGGATCACCAAGCTGTCTTGCTTTGTCTTAAGCGTATACAAAAAAGAACTTTTGCACATGTCTCTTTTAATAAGATGAACAATGAGGGATTAAATGAAGATATAAGCAGAATTAACTAGGATCCGATTTATGATTCACATAACGCCAACTTCTCCATGGAATACTTTGTATCATCCATCCAAAGTGCTATTACCTGCAATTCCGTCCTTGTAAAACTATCAAGACGTAACAAAATCATCAAACCGTGGATTACACCTGGTCTGATGCGCTGTATGCGACACAGAGACAGACTCCATTACAAAATAAGACAGTCCCCTGATAATAAAATTCTCAAATTATCTTATAATAGGTACCGTATTTTTTGTAATAACTTGATAAAAAAGGCTAAAATTAACTATGAACGCAATTTATTAGAAAATGCGGGTAAGGATAATAAAAAAATATGGAAAGCAATTCAAAACATCGCTCACACTTCGGCGGTGAAAAACACAGCCACAGAATTAATTAATATGTCTTCTCCAAATAACTTGGTTAAAACCGTAAACAAGTTTTTCGCCTCTGTGGGTAAAACATTAGCGGATAAGAACGGGAGCTGTGAGAACATGTTACACGCTTATGATTTCGATAGCAAGTCTAATAGATTATTAAAATCTTTCGTAATGCTGAATACCGATGAGTCAGAGGTTGAATGTCTGATCTTGGAACTTAAAAATGTTTGCTGTGTTGGATGGGACTCTATTCCTAATAGACTCCTTAAAGAAAACAGACACGACACAGACTAAGAAAACATATATTCGTTTTTAAAAATCTGCGGCATGTTGCTAACTTTAAATTGATAAAGCAAGTATATCTGGCGCTTGTTCAATCGGTATTGGGTTACTGCATTTCTGTTTGGGGAGGGGCATCAAAAACTATAATAAAGCCTCTTGAAATAGCACAGAGAGCTATTTTCAAAGTGAGCACATTTCGTCCGTATTTGTTCCCTACGTATGAGCTGTATCAATCCTGTGAAATACTTTCGGTCCGCCAGCTATTTATTTTGCTAATCGTTTTGAAAGAACATGCCAATATTAATTTGGAGCTAGGCTCCACGGCTGCCCGACGACGTTATATTACTGATTTTATTAATAGGCCAACGTTTAAACACCCATACGTCAACAAACACTCTTGCTTCTTAGGTCCATATCATCATCATCATCATCATCGGGCTATAATAGTCCACTGCTGGACATAGCCCTCCCCTAATGAGCGCCATAGCGCCCTGTCTTCGGCTTGCCGCATCCAGCATCTGCCTGCAGTCTTTTAGGTCCATATCTGTACAAAAAAATAGACAAATCCCTCGGAATACAGAGATTACATAGACATGAGTGCAAAGATAAAGTATATGACTATATTCGTAAATGAACATACGATGAAACCGAAGGCTTATTAAGTTTAATACAGTGACAGTAATTTTCACTCTCACCCTCCGACACATACACACAATCATTCACATTCCACACACAGGGAGACATTTCTTACACTTTTTTACATTTTTTAAAATTTTTTACATTTTCCATTATATTTTTATCAAATTTAGTGACTTTTCCTTTAATACCATTTTTCTTTTTTGTATTGTTATTATGATTTATTATTATTATTTTCATTTGATTCATGTTATTGTTAATTTTCTCTTTTGTACTATTATATAATTTATACTATACCAAGGGGTGGGGACCTGGTGTCCTGAAACGGCTGAAACACAGGCCTCGAGCCTAGCTTAGGCACCAGTCTCCCACAATATATGTTGTAAACCGAATTATGTAGTATTTGTAATACTGTTTATTTAATATGTGTATATTGTGGTGAGAAAATAAACGTTATTATTATTATTATTATTATTATAATATGTGGTGATTACACTACTTACAAAAGCTACGCTCTTAAATTAAAGAACAAGAACAAATTCGTAAGTATTAATAAATTCCCTGCGTACCTCCTGTATTTCCTCCGTTAATATGGCCACTAAATGAGACCGATTGGTGTTTATTCTTTCTTGTTTTTGTATGTTGATTATAATACAGAGTTATTATATAATAATAATAATCTTTATTGTTCAGAAAAAATACATAGCTAATACAGATAAATCACTGGTCTCCACACTAGGATTCTCTGTGTCGTAGAGGCCAGTCTCTTTCATCGTGGTTCAAATGATATAATATAACATACATATACATATTATGTACAATAAAGAAAAATTAAACCAAAACAGAAATTATATGATGAATACATGGTATCTTGCAGTAAGTATGTATGTCAAGCAAAGTATGAGTAGTGAGTAGTGTGATGTTGGTGTGTGTGTGTGTGCGTGTTTGTGGGTGTGTGTGTGTGTGCGTGTTTGTGTGTGTGTGTGTGTGTGTGTGTGTGTGTGTGTGTGTGAGTGTGTTTGTGTGTGTGTTTGTGTGTGTGTGTGTGTGTGTGTGTGTGTGTGTGTGTGTGTATTTGTGTGTGTGTTTGCGTACATATGTGTGCATGTCATGTCTCCATAACGAAATATATCTTGATAGTATGTAATAAATGGTTTAAGAAGAATTTAATAGTTTCTCTGTGTCGTCGTAATCCAAAACTTGTAGAAAAATTTTGATGTGGAATTTGCATTCAAATCTCGTCATAGGTAATAATAATAAATATTATATACATATAGTTAGTTATTATGTTAGTTACTCTCTAAAAAATGTACGCTATACCTTAAAGATGGGTGTCCGCTGAGCCTTAGTCAGCAATTTTTAATAGCAGTACCTACGTAGTCTAGTACTTGCCCTCTAATCGATATATAATATATAAACATGCAAAGGCAACATAGTTCAGTACCATTTTTCTTCTGATGTCAACCAATTTTCTTTATCTTTTTTGTTTAGTAGCAATTGACCAAATTTAGGGATGACATTAAAAGAACGATGGTAATAGTAAATTTTATCTTTATTTTATTAAAAAAATATTTTTTATTTTTATTTTATATAGCTATTTATAAAAAAAAACGAACTGTGTTCAAAATTTGAAGAAAATATGCATAAATTAACCTCTGCAAATTCATATATATAATATTGTCTGCTGTTGATGCGAATATTATTCATTGAAATTAAACTAATATATACAGATTTTATCGCGTTGTTTATTTGACACTTTATTACATAATTTTGAAAACTGTTACACTACTACTATGTACTATAAAACTTTACTAATTTTTAAGCTAAATAAATTATTATTAAAACTATTAAAACTATTTATATTTAAGTTTACACTTTCCTCGACATTTCGGTTGCTTTTCAGCAGGCATGGTCACGGGGATAATAAGTTGGTAGTTGTCTCAATGTTCCAGTGTAGTTATTTCAAAGTACCCCGAAAATAATTTAATCATTGGTGTTTCTATTTACGCAGAATGAGCTCAAAGTATCATGAAGTCTATCTGTGGATTGCTTCTTCTTGGGTTTAACTATTTGAATTACTGGATCCCAAGCTGGTGGTACATTCCAACCATCTTCTCTATTAAAATTATAGATGTTTTTTGATTTTAATAGACTCGCGAAGCATCCTTGGTAGGAATCGGTGTTCTTTAGCAAGCATCTGTGGTTTGTCAAATCTCAGCTAGTGGTTGGTCCTCTGTTGCACATGTTAACACACAGCAGACTTCAACGAGCGTTGGTGTTTTACATCAGTTATGTGTTCTTTTATGTGGTGCAGGTGGTGTGTGGTGCCTATGCTTCTCTTGGTTTGACCAATGTATGAGAGTCTGCAGTCACAGTCTATTTGATAGATGATATAGGATGGTCCAAGTATGAAGTGGTTAAAGTACGAAGTTGCCGTTGTATAGTAATAGATACTTTAAATTGATATAAAACCTTCATATAAAAAATATGCAGAAATAAATGCGTGTTGAAATTTGTGTTGCCTTGTTGAATCGGTAAAGAAATGAAGGAATATTAGATCGAATTATGACATGTGACAAAAAGTAGATTCTTTACGATAACCACAAGCGAAATATGCAATGGCTGGCCCCAGGTCAAACGCCGCAATAGTGCCCTAAAGCAAAGCTTCCCAGAATGGTAACTGTTTGGTGGTCTCTTCATGATATTATTCACTATTGATTTCTCAGGTCTGGTCAAGCAATAATAGGAGATGTTTACTGTGCCGAACTTCGAACAATGATGGTGAAACTGGCAGCGAAACAGTACACACTCGTGAATCGATCTTCACCATTATTGCTACATGATAACGCAAGACCTCACACTGCACGAGAAACCGTTGTAACTCTACAAAAGCTGAAGTTAGAAACCATACGTCATCCTCCGTACTCGCCAGACCTTGCTCCAACAGACTTCAATTTTTTTCGAGCCTTGGACTATTTTCTACGTGATAAAAATGTTTTTCCCAGTAGGCAGTACAAAATGCTTTCACACAGTTTGTCGAATCTAGATCCCCGTAGTTCTATTGTAAAGGCATAAATGAAATTCCATTTAGATGACAGCAATGAGGGTCAATATTTCGATTAAATAAATATGGTAGGTATCTTACAAAAAACGAGTTATAATTTTTCAGTACAAATCGGCAATTTCATACTTTAACCTCAATATTACACAAAAACAAAAATATAAATTGCTCGTCAACACGTGTCTAAAATATGACACGTAACATGTAGTATCTGTTTGTATATAAAGCCCTCAAATTTGCTTTGAAGAGATCAATTACACCAATAAACGCAAATTTTAAGCGGTTTTTTTAACAAAAATCAACAGCTTTAAACGATGTTTGTTGTACCTTGAATTTGATGCCTCTTTGATCTTGAAATTAATTGCAAAACATAATGTAAGTGAAGCTTACCATTTACTTTATTTGAATGATTTTGATAACATTATTTGCATAAAGAATTATAAAAAACAAACTTTGATTTTACAGTGATAAAAATAATTTTGAGCTCTGTATTAAAATTATACTAGGTTAACCCTAATTTCACTCGCGTTTTTTAATATACTTTGTGCCATTATTAGGATTCAGGCTTTGACATCAAATATCATATTATTCGGTATTAATGTAATAAATAGGCAGAGCTACTATCAGATTTATGTGTAATATTAGTTTGGATATATTGATGATGTCTTGTAATTTGATTGTGGACACGTTTATCAAATTACAAGACATCATCAATATACCCTACTAATTATAGTCTCTCAGTAAAATTTGCGCTTCTAAGTAGAGCGTATCTTGCTTAATTTCTGGGCTTTGCTATAGTTATTAGTTATTTCCTAGAGTGATAGGCAGTTATCGTACCTATTCTATGATGGCTTGCAATATAGGTATCCTAAAGCCCGACTGCAGAATAACGTGAGACAATATTAAAAGAAAGAAATGACCGAGGTAGGAATGTGAGTCTACGAAACTTTTACTTGCAGGGCAAAACGTATATACTATGTCACCATACTTACAGTGATAGCCTTGCGTGTCCTGCACCATATAATGGCAAATAGCGGTCTCTTCCACTCGAAGTTTATTCTGGAAACTGTATATTTGTATTAGCTGTATACACATACTAATTAGACCTGTGTAATGTATAAACCGAGAGGCATATATTAATATAAACACATATATTATGCCCAAGAGACAGGGGCCATATTATAAAGACATACATATTTGTTAGCTCTATTTGTCGCATGTAATGGAGGATTACGAATTGCTGTCTACTGTGTATATGTAGAAAATATCTTATCCGCCTAACGATTTAAATTATTAAACTCAGTATGTGTAGATCGTTAGGAAACTGTAAATGGAAACTTAGCCGTTTCACA
Organism: Catocala fraxini; assembly: GCA_930367265.1. NCBI lineage: Eukaryota > Metazoa > Arthropoda > Insecta > Lepidoptera > Erebidae > Catocala > Catocala fraxini. Next base: position 6,937,376 of record OV884025.1, on the reverse strand, counting down.
TACAACGGTATTTTTCTAACTGAAAGAAAATTCAGTCTCTCTCTGTTGTAGTCACCATGATGAGAAGCCGCAGATTGTTTTGGGCAGCTACGGATCTTTTGGCTTGTCTTTGTGTGCGTTCTTGCATAGGATTACATATATTTTATAATACTGGTCAAATTGCCTAATCCGTTGCCTAACAGTCGTTTGCGGAATACCGTAGATCAATAAGGCAGTCATGCATATAGTTTTAATATACATATCGGTAGTTGTTTTATTAGGTGAGCCAAGCTAATTATACAGCTTGGCATGCCTCCAATTACTATTACTCATTCCTAATACTTCAATTTTTTCGCTCAAATCGGTAATCGAATCTGAGATATTATACATTCACTTATGCGCTACCGAGAAAGTCAGATCCTAAAAAAACAACTCTATAATAAAAGAAAAAGAATTCATAAAATTTTACAAGTTTCATATAATATGTCTTCACTCTTCTCTATTATTTTATCGAATAAACCCTATATATATAGACCTGAATGTAGTAAGTCCAAAAAAACAGCTAGTTATATTTTATTAACGGACAACCATTATACCGAATATATTCAGAGGAAACGAACAAAACTTTTATTGTACAGTCCATTGAACACTTGCCATGGCTTCATTAGCGAAAGTCATCGAAATGGTTATTGGAAAAACGCAATGGAATATGAAATCAAATGTTCATTGTTAATAAGTTGGAGGCTACGATGTTAATGTTACACATTAGTAGGAAAATTGGTTTGATTTTGTCCGTGTAATATGCAGCACACAACATAGTGGTTAGTACGAATCCATTGCTTGCACCGGTGGCCACTTTTCTCGTATATGTTCCAATCTTTAACGTACAGATTTAAAGTAGTGGAATATCTGATTGCCACTGCCAAACCACTGAAATTAATTTTGTTTGTATTTTGCTTCGGTCACATTGGTTCACCTAGTCAAAAGTACATCCATATATTTAGATATATGTACAGGGGTTTGTGTAGTATTATTACTACACGTACAATCCATACTAGATGGTTATAGTTTTTTAATTAATACTAGTTTCTGCGTACAGCAATTCTCACCAAAAGCACGGAGTCTGATAGACAACAATAAACTGGCCCCCTGTTACGTGGGACCTAAAACCATTGCTAACTAATGGTGGGTCTAAGACATTGGTGTTAATCTCTTCCAGGATAAAGGCGTGACACTATGTATCTATGTACTTTTCAGATTTTTTTGATACAAATACTACCACACTAGGAGCAAATCCTTAGTCTGACTGCGTGAGGGAGACTGAGTCTGTGGACTGTGGAAACATTTTAACAACAGGCAAAAAGAACACTCATAGCTGGAATAACTATCTGCAGATCACACAAATTTTGTCCCATATGGATTCCTACAACGCTGCGTTGGCTAGACGCAGTGACAATGGCGAGGCAACTATTTAAGCCACTTTGTCATCCATACCATTTCATAAATTCTCATCGCATTTATGATATTATTCAGCGTTGTATAAAACCTATTTATAAACATTATTTTGAATAAAGCGATCAACCTTTTACTTAGAAGGAACAGTTACAAACTTATCTGTGCAGTTGACAAAAGAGAAACTCTATACCTTAAGTTAATAACAGCATGTATACTGGCGCCACTTCCAACTGCATAAGTAAGTTTGTCCCGTCTAGTTTCAAATTTGACATTGTCATTTAAAACAATCTCACTATTGACATTTTGGTGAAGTTAATTCTTGTGGATATTTTATTTGCTCTAAGACTCAGTTTATATTTGATTGGTGAGTAAATTCTGAATTATATGAATTTTCTATCTGTAATTGACCTGTTTAATACCATAATATTGTCTTATAATACCAGTTAAACAAATTCTGCACACCACGTTGTTCAACTCTTGCTCTTTTACCCAGTATTTCCTTTTTCCTTGTGAGTTTCTTTATTAAGTTTGTCTTGTCGAGTTTCAAATTCGACGACGTCCATTAACGGCCATTATTAATAAAGTATCTTCAATCCTAGATTAAATTTGATATTGGATTGCTGCATAGCTTTCATTTTATTATATTACTCGGCCATTTTTATGGATTACAGATTGCAAGTGATGCCATGAGGGATCCATTCCCTCTTGACGATTCCGTTTTAAGTAGAATATTCAGTTGAAAGTGGAATATCTTGGTGTTTGAAAAAAGAAACATTCTTAAGCATAATTGCACATTATTTAAAATAATACCTTATAATAATGAAAAATAATATTATGCATAAAATCTTGCAGAAATTATAATTTAAGTAAGTGGTATTAAAACATAACGTTTAAACTAAAATGGAACGTGTACGGTATTGACGCTTGACATGGGCGTCATTTAAAGAAAGAAAGAAAGAAATCATTCTTTATTGCCACAAAGAAATATGATTACATATTTTTCTTACAAAATAGACAAAATAATAAAAAAGACAATTAAATAAACAGTTAGTAATTAAAGAAAATATATATATATACATATTATGCTATTGTGGCAACAAATGGTCTCCATTCAGCATTGATGTTGCGATAAAACCGATGTGATATCGCAACGCTGATTTTCAATGGAGACCACCGTTACGCACGGACATCAAGCCAGCTGCATACAATTTTACAACTAACAATAAATTAGAAAATTTCAAAGATACGTACCCAGAGAAAACATTTGACTTTAAACTTTAAAACAACATAAATATATTTTCTAATTTAGGAAGAAACATAGTTGAGTGTATAATTGGAACAGCATAAAACCCATAATATATTTGGAAATCGTAAGTAGTTATTATTTTTGTCGTAAGTGTTATTGCGCATTCGCGCTTACGGAATACTTAGCGGTTATCCTCCGCTAAGCATTTACACCTTATTTGTAACATCGATTTGCATACCTAATTGTAATTTTCTTTTGATTTATAGGTAAAAACCAAGCTTATTACAAAAGACGAACCATGTGTTTGCTGGAATTAATATAAAGCAGCATAATAATAACATCGAAAGCCACCAACGCTACCAACAATAGACTTAAAACGGAGGAGTGGGTTTGCATGACGATTCAATGTCACCGCTACAAGTTGCCCGAAAACACCAAGAGATAGCTGATAATATATATATATAAATTGATGAAATAATTGATGAAAATATTGTTTGTTCTTAAATTAGGCTATTACTATATCATGTCCTGTGTGTGTTCTTTGTACTAGCTTCATATGTAATAAAGCAAATATAGATCGATTAGTGTTTATCCGTGTTTATTTTTTTCTGATACCTTGAACATCCACATTGTTTACATTTTCAATGCTGTTGGCAGTTCCACTTCTGTCGGTACTTTCTCTAAAGTTATAATTCCTACATATTATTATGTTGTGCATCAATGCAGTTGCAATTATTGCCTGAACCTTAGGCAATAATAAACAGTATTAGTGCCACAACAGGGAACCGCTGCTTTCAGACACCAAATGTTCTGAGAATGAGATTATATGATGAGTATATATCTAGTAGCACACTACTAGATTCTTCATCATCTAGGTTGACAATTGCTGATGATAACCTCCATACTACATGCTAGTATAAAGTGGAGCAAGTCATTGTTTCTGAAATTAAAATATTAATATGGATATACTACCTACATAACATGCTGTACATACCTAACACAATACAATTTTATTAACATAATGTCAAAAATAGATTTTGTGGATATTACGCGGTTAAACGGCGTCAATTTTATTAAAAGTGATTAGAAAGTAGCTTATGACCACCAAAATCTAAAGATAAACTCAGCATCATACAGGTTGTGCATGTAGTTCACCCTTCGAGATGAAGTGCGGAAGCTATTTTCGGTGTCGCTATCAGTATCCCAATCTGATAACTAAGCAAGCTTCTGCAAATCACTGTCGTTACTATAACTAAAAGATACCTTACACTTTACACTTAATTTTTTTATAAATTCAGCTTTGTGTTCTGTCTCAAAATTTATGATTCTAGAATATGCTTGGATTGCAATCTGCGATTGATTACACCGATATAACCAAATGTCATCATGGACAGATATATGTTATTGGCAAGCCTAAACTGTCATTTTCAAACAGAGGTTAATCTTTTTTCCGTAATCTGTCCTCTCAAAGCTAGATTGACTTTCTAGATTACGAACCCAAACTTTGGATTGGTTATTGGCAATCAATAAACAAAAAAAGGATTGAACATTCAATCGCAAAATTTCGATTGGGATTGATTATTAACAACGGCCGTAAAACAATCTCACTATTGACAACTTGGTGAAGTTAATTCTTGGGGATATTTTATTTGCACTATAGACTCAGTTCATATTTATTTATGTTTTCGTTAGTAACTTAAGTCTGACTTATATATCATTGTTCTATCTTTAATTTATCTGATTCGTCTGCGTGGAATAGAAACCAGCTTGCACTATATTTACCACAGGTTTAACCAGTTCTACACGGCACTTTGTTCGAGTCATGTTCACTTTCTTCAGTTTCTTTTTCCTCGTAAGTTTCTACATTGAATTGAAGAGTTCGTCGTATAGAGTTATTAATTTCGTCAGTTTGTTTAAATTCTATTCCTTTTCTTTAGAATGCCTTGTTCTCTTGCTACTACTACTTGGTTTTCCGCACTAGGTATGAATGCTGTGTCATGGGGGACTAAAGGAATTTTACAAACTTTCAAATAAGCAGACAAAGAAGGATGTTTTATTAGGTTGTCTTTACTAGATAATTTCTATGATCCACTAATAGCACCTTCCGTGTAATTGAATACCTATATAACTATACACCCTCTCACAGAAAACTGTCATGGGTTGTAGAATATGATTGTTATTCCGATCACCTAGAAAGTTTTATTTCTGCCATACCACTTAGAAGTTCCTTATCGATAGTCGGTCAATGAGTGACTGAGTGTGAGGGATATCCCTGTTATTGCAAGTGATCATAGATTATGGTACCAGTTATCAGACAGTTTATATATTCGTATGCCACCTATGTTTTATAGTCATTAATAAATCCTGTTTCTCCAGGATTACAATGTGGTGGTTGCAGCCTTTGCGTCATCTGCGTCGAGCGCATTCACGCCTGTACTGCATGCATGATCCTCTAGACCATGTCACAGGCCTAGAGAAACGTGAACTTCTTGCTCATCTAGCCGGCGATTGTGACCCATTCCGCATGATGTCTATCAAAAAAGGTAATCCAACCAATTTATTTTATATATTCTTATGCTACATTTGTAAACAGATGGTTGACGTACCTAGCCTACTAAAGGGAAACAGAAATTGAACTAAGTGAGTCACATTAGTACTATATCAATGCTTTCAGTGATTTAGGCAAAAATATCAGTTGACACTGGAAGCAGACAGCGATAGCTTTGAAGTAACAAAAGATTATAATAAAGCGAGGTGGATGACCAAACCTTATAATGCACGTTTATTTCAAAATAGGTTTTGGTAGTAGGAAAACACGGCAAGATAACGAAAAGGTACATATTAAGATAACCACAACAATAAAACCATTGTGTTGGGTTTATTTGTATCACACACAGTAGATATATTGATTTTATTTCCGTCAATAGTAACCAAAATTTATTTTAGTTTTTAATATATTTATTATACATTGATATTTTTTTAACCAGTTATTTATGTATATTTTACCATAATTATGTGCTAATTATACTTATGTTTTACTTCTTTGAGTAGTATGACTACAGCTTTATGATCTTAACAACAGAAAATTTTAGGTGTGCTTTTCTCTTGACCTTTACAATTATATATAATTACCGTTTGATTGAATCAATTATTTCAAACCCACTTGAAATGTCTTTTTAAAGTGGTTAACATGGAGGAAATTTCAAGACTCATCAAATTGTTTTCGTATTAGTTCGGGACCTCAATTGTTCCTTTGGATACTTTTGTTACTTTTGGAAGAAAGAGGGCAGCCTTTATCCAGGATCGTGACTTTAATTATTATTTTTTCAGGTCCAGGTACTTACGAGCGTCCGAATTTGATACCGTCAGCAAACTGTTGCCGTTTGGTTGCTTGTAATTGCCACCCTCATAATTTGCACTTGGAGTATATTTGGCTACATCAAGGATGCCCCAAACGATGCGGCTGCGGTTACTGGTTTGAATTATGTCCTGTTGCGCCGCTGTAGAAAGTAATATATGAGAATGCTTTATTGAAGTTTATAGCATGAACTATCTTAGTACCTTTCCAGTTACCGCGTATGGCCATTAAAAAGGTTTTTTTTTAAATTTAAGTTGTTATTGCATTACATTGTAAATTATTTTCCAGCTTAGCTTTTACATTTATTTAGGCCTTTTGGTTCTATTTGACCTTGCTGGTGAGCACCAGAGAGACTTTTTTATTCATATAGGAGAGCTCCTATATGAATTAAAAAGGGTATGACATCGCTGTCGTTTATGGAATCAGCCGCATATATCGCACTCTTAATAAAACAGCGACTAAACTCGAAATTTGAAAGTAAGGCAATTTGAACTCTAATTGTATATGTTAAATTCTAATATTATATTTGTGTTAAATCTTTGCAATAGAGTTCAAATTTGTTTAATCCAAAATACTGAGATAAGTCTCTGTTTTATTAAGGGTGCGATATGTAGTAGCATTTCGCTATCGTTTGATGTACATACGTACAAAGAATTTTTATTAATATCGTATCCATAAATATTTAAATAAACTTGTTACAATATTAAAACAGTATTATTATTTTGTCACGTACATATCATTTGAACTGCATTGGTATGCATGGTGGTACGGTAGAAATTTTAAGTTTTGTGCAAAAAGTTCCGGGTTCAATTTTCAGGTCCAAGTGTTATTGGGATTTTCTGTTACGAAATTTGCCCTTAGCAGTACAGAGTCTGAACTGATCCCCGCAACGTGGATAGTCACTTCTAGAAGTAATCAATCACTACTACAAAATGTTTAATTTCTATTAAAAGTTGCGATTTTACTAACAAGCATCAGCATCACCTTATATTTGATAAGAGGGTCGTGCAACCCTCTACTTGCAAGAAAGATAGTGTCCTTGAACTACCTTTCAAAAAATCATCGCGGTCGGAGGGGCGAGGCAACCGTTTTGATCACTGTGCGATTCGTTCGTATCTATGATACAATATTAAGCGAACGTGTAATATATTCTATTATAAAAGAGTTGACTGAACCTGGATGTCCTAACCATAGTCAACACGGTCGCATTAATTAAGAAAGTCTTTAATTCGTTTTGGTTTTATTTTTTAGAATTGTCACTTAATGAAGATTTTGATCTGTTCCACTAGTTTTCACTGGCTGTACCTCAGGTGGAGACAAGTGGAAATGAAATTCCACTCATTGTAAGCAGTGAAACGCTAGGGAAAAGTGAATTTGAGAATTCATAGGAGAATTCTACTAGTCTCAAACAGAGGACACAACTAGTTGGTACTAATGGAATAGACCAGGTTTTATAACTAGATTCAAAAGCGGCCGTCATATTCGGGTTCACTGTTCCAACCAGATCTTTTATGACATTATTATTGGCTAAAACTGTGTGTTCTCTATAGGAAAACATTGTATACATGATTAAAATACGTTAAGAATAAATTACACGTGTCTCTAATTAGGAGTTACCGCAACATACAAATTAACCGTCTTACTTATAAAACCATTTTAAATATTAGACAGATAGTTATCTACTATATAGCGGATGTTCATAAGAAGTCTTACTTTAAACGTTAGTTAGCGCTAAGAGTAAGTTTATCAATAGCTAATGTTCTGTTTGTACAGAAATTTAAACAGCGGCGGTCCCTTGTTTAACCCTAGCTAAGAGACAATATGGCAGACTTTTCGATCAGCTAGGATAGATTTGACATTAACGTCAATCGTTTACGATAATATGAATTACATTAAAATTAAATAAGTGGCATATCGTTGAAAAACTTTATGAAGAAAAAATGGTTCAGCGCAGTTTTCTACGTACTTCTTGATTTACCAATAATATCAAATAATTTAAAATTTTGCAGCTTAGAGAAGACGAGAGAAGATCTATAAAGTGTGGTTGAATCCGCTTTACCATTTTTGCGATGCAGCATATCGTGTCAGACATCATATCATAAAAGAAAATATGTGCCATATGATTTTAGTGATTTGCTAATATACTTCCATTATATTGTCTTCTATTTACGCGAATATTATTCATTGAAATTAAACTGCTATATACGGATTATGAATGAATTGAAACAAATGTAACCATTCGTGAAAGCTGCAAATAATTACAATGATTCGATGTAACATTGTAATATCAAAACTCTCATATCATGAAGTAAGTATAAGAAAAATAGCAAAAATACAATCGAACAAAAACAATCAGAAACTGAAGAACCCTGGTATTTTGTTCATTGTTGTTAGTAGATGCAGTTTTTAAGAAAGCATAGTATTGTTATTATTTATTAGAATACGCAGCAGTTCATTATGATTATGTATATTTAAAAATACACTGTACTTGTTTATTCCAAATTGTGAAAATGGGTATTTTATTACCGTCGCTATCATACAAACCAGACGACAAATTTATGCTCCCATAGATAGCTGGTTTAAGCGAAGTGTAAAAGGTGTTTAAGTTTGTGTTTATACTCTTTCAATAATCAAACTCTTTGAATTACCTAACGAAAAATTCAGCACGCCATCTGTTAAAGAAAGACGGCACGCCACAGATACTAAAACCTAAATAATGATTTATCGGAGATGATATATCACTTCATTTGCCTTATTTAGTAAATTAAGTTGGTTGTTATTAAGTTGGTCAAACTCTACGCTGACTGTCGAATGTTGCAAGAATAAAATTGTGTTTCGTGTGATTGCGAACTACCACCTAAGAGACCGTTAAAATTGGTTAATAAGTAAAGAAATGTTATTCATTGATTAAAAGTATGAGAGCTTCTTAAATAAGAGATAGCTAAGAAATTTTAGCGGTATGTTTATAAGTAAGGCTGTAAATGTTTAATTATGGCGCCTAATAAAGTATTTTGCTTAGTAGAATCTAATCTATAAAACTATTTTCAACCTAACCTTATTTGATAATGTTATATAGTAGACTAGTAGTTTTCCCGCGGTTTCACCCGCGTAAGTCCTGTTCCCGTGTAAATATCGGGCTTCACTCATTTCACCTTCTTCGCGGTGGAATTGCAAAAAATCCTCTCTTCGTGCTCCCCTACACTCTACAAGGAACATACATGCCAAATTTCAGCTTCTTACGTTCAGTAGTTTCGGCTGTGCGTTGTCTGTCAGTCACTCAGTAACGGAAGAGTTTTATATATCGCACCCTTAATAAAACAGCGACTTATCTCAGTATTTCGGATTAAACAAATTTGAACTCTATTGCAAAGATTTAACACAAATATTATATTAGAATTTAACATATACAATAAGAGTTCAAATTGCCTTACTTTCAAATTTCGAGTTAAGTCGCTCTTTATTAAGAGTGCGATATATAGATAAGCTTTTGGCCGCGGCACTGCTTCGCGTAAAAATAGAGTTTGGAGTTAAATTCTACTAAACAAACAAACAAAAAATAAAAAAAAATCTCTTTATAATATTACGTTTAGATATCTTCTGTAGCAATATAACTAGGAGGCCTACCATGAAACTAAAATGCTAAGGTTTCAGGTCGATTGTTCGTACTATCCGTACCAAGAAACTCATAATGTGACAGCTCTTATTATAGAGTAGTCCGAAGGACCAAGCAATATCCTTGTGATATAATAATAATAATAATATTCTACCACATACACACAACACCATCTAGCCCAAACTAAGCAGAGCTTGTACTATGGGTACTAGACAATGGATAAACATACATATATTATTTTTTTTTTATAAATACATACATATTATACATAGAAACACCCAGACCAAGACAAACATCCATGTTCATGCGCACAAATGATGACTTGTGCGGGAATCGATCCCGCGACGTCAGGCGTGGCAGTCGGTTACATCGACCACTACGCCATGGAGGCTGACAATCGACATACAATTGATATATAAATCGACAAAAGTTCATAAATTGTATATAAAGACTACCATAGTAACTATATTTCTGGTGACTTAGTTACAAATATACATTTTCTTAGTTTAGAGTGTTTCGGTATTATATATAATATACCGAAACACTCTATACCAGTTTAATACGTTAAACTGTCCCACAGCTGAGCACAGGCCTCTTCTCAGTGGGAGAAGGGTTAGGCCATAGTCAACGACGCTAGCCCAGTGCGGGTCGGCAGACTTCACGTATCTTCGAGAACATTATAGATAACAAACTATTTAATACGCATGTGACTGGATGATGATCGTGTTTATTCTTTTATAATACAGATAAAGAAAATAGGACCAAATATACATTTTAGTTTTATTCATTGTTACGAGAAAGGCTTGCTAAGGCAATATATATCTCGCATATTATCCCAACGTGCAACAATATGCAGACTTTTCAAAATAGAATCCGAATTTAGAAAAAAAAAGTTCTATCTTGAAGTTAATAAGACTAAAAATTACGAAACCCAGCCATCCTGTAAACCAATTCACTGTCTGACGCAAAAACCGAGTGCTTAATTGCTCATTATTAAGCAAAATGGAGTCGTTAAAAATATATATGTTTTAGAAAACAACAATACGCCATTAATTTCAGTAGTTAGCTATTACTGTGCATCGTGATGGAAAGATTCTACAGTCTAGTCTGTGGGAACAGTCACATTCACTTTAAATACGTCACATTGTTCCTAATGACATCCCCATACACAACGTTACACAACTCGTTACCCTTTCACTACGATTAGGATAAATGCCTCACAACCTGCACCAGTTTAGCTTACTACTATCAAGCTATATACCATCCTAAAGTTTACAAAATAAGGTCCAACTTCGCTTGGATTGCATACTTTAATCTATCGTACTATTCGAGATTACCACTCAAATAGTTGGTACTTTCATCATAGCCTTATTTTTTGCTGGCATCGTTAATGACCTATCTTGTATTGGACCCATTCAGGACAATTCATGATTATTTTACTGAGTGGCTGATGATTAAAGCCCTTAGTTTAAATACCATTGTCCCTTTGTTGACAAATTCAGACATTTTTAGAACATTTGACAAGCAATTTGGGTTGGAAACTTGCTAATAACTAACTATTCTTGTTAATACCTATAGCTAAATCATTTTGTTAGAAGTGCGTTTCTGTCGGCACTGCAATAGGTGGAAATAGCATACACGTACCTCTCAATTGCTGGTCCAATGCCTTATCCATTAGATTATCGCAGCTCCCTTTGATATAACTATTGATTATATAATATGAAGCATTCGGTATTTTCTTTATTTCTTCGCATATTTATCGTTACAATGAACTTTTACACTCATTAATTTAGATACATTGAACTATATAAAATAAATATTATTGATTGAACAAAGTGTTATCTTTGTAAAGTAACATGCGCGTTCAGAACCAGCTAATGACATAGCAACACAGCTATGTTCGTTACCATGCACAGCAAAAACATTCACTACCGTTTCGCCACTCGCCACTGAGGAAACTTCCTCGCTGTGTATGGGCTTATGTCTCAGGACTCAGGTCCGAATCCCGGATCACGGGCCAGTAATAAACAAATTTACATTTGTAAAATGCTGTTACAAATTTATTCAATGTTTAGCAACTTATGCCACTGGCTGAACTAGCCACCGGACGTATTCACATAGAGTTGGACTCTTAAGAAATAGACTTTATATCTTAAGAAATAGACTTAATATTCGCTTGAAGATGTAGACAGATACTACGGATGGACACTTTTATCTAATTTTGTTTTAGTACACAAAGAGCTAGCTGCGAGCTACCCTATACTCATATTTTAGGAACATATACTCTTCCCTAATATTGAAGAGCTATAACTCTGCAACATTAATTTAAAAATATAACTATAGTTACTAAAACTCAATTTGATGAAATGTACCATAAGATATATATAACTTCATATAGCTATCGAAATGATAATATATAATATATTATATTGCTTTCTTATTGGATAAATTCTATTGATTGATAAGTACTATATAAGGAACGAGATGGGTGTAAAAACCCAGGATTCAACCTTCGTCTTCACGTGACTTTGTTTTTTCGTTAACTTTTTGTAATGTCCTACTGCTGGGCAAAAGCATCTCCCTTGGACTTCCAAATCACTCTGTTTGTGGATATCCCCTGACCTTATGACCTTGTGACCCCTATATCTCAGGGGCCCATATTCAAACTCGACCGAGGGATGGCCTCAAGGTGTCTGCACACCAAGTTACAAGTCAATCGGTCTAGTGGTTCCGGAGCTATGCTTGTCACTAACTATGCCTGTCACTAACAGACATACACACAGACCCACATAGTGTTTTCATTAACCTCTTCGACAAAGACTCGAGAGGATGATAATAGTCACACTTATAAATTTTATGTTAAAACGCTTCAATGCTAAAGACATTATCCGCCTGAACCACATGGAAACTTACACCGGTAAAAAAATTTGGTGCTCGAGTTTATCAAAATATGTTCAACGGTTGACGTGTGAATGAAGTATAAACATCAAATCGCCCTACGTGTTTATGAACGTTAACATTTGTAATATTAGTAGGATAGAATGAATAAAAGACATTCGAATCTGAATAATAAAAATCTGTTTCAGCGATAGCAAAGGCCAACATAAATCTGTGATATTTGAGGCCTATAGTAATTTGAGCTTTTACATATTCCTCACATTTAGACAATACGGGTTCATACAAAATTAATCTCTATCTTTACAAAAGGCTTTTCATTATAGTTATCCTTGTGTAAACTTTATAATGCGAACTATATCAGGGTTTCTGTAGTATAGGATTTTAATAAAGAGGCTTTAATGTAATTTGCATTAAAATAATGCCTGTTTCATAGATATAAAACTACCAGCTAAATCCACGCTTCGGCGTGACTTAGTCTGATATTATTCATAAGTAATGCCCGCTTTCATTGGAACTTCAGTTTGAAAATTATATGAAAACAATAATATATAGAAATGCAACATTGTGAAAAAAAAATTGAAGTAAATGCATCGACTAGATACTTTTCGAGATTTGTGGACACAAACATACGAAAAATGAATATAAACACATATTTTCTTTTTTGTCTTTTACTTGTGTTTTACTATTTCATGTTAAGTGAATATTTTACCCTTTGAGATGATTACTGGAGGATATAAAACTTCGCGATATCCTTATGTGGAACTATATAGCTGTAACAGATTTAGAATGACTACTATATATTTTGAAATCTAATAAATCTGAGCTATGTGTTTTAAACCCATTGAGTCAAAGCACACGCGCGGCCAGACACAATAGGTTTTCAATAATGTCTGGCATTTCAAGAATTGACAGGTTAATTGATTGGTATTATCAAAAGTATACATAGAAAGTATTATTATTATCGATGTTGTCATTTCATAGACATAAGTAACTGTTAAATAAGGGATTAAACTGTGTACAGAGTCTTGCAGATGTACATATCAAAGGCTACTCTAAGCAAAATGTAAGTGATACTAATGTTTACTTTGTGCGGTCAACCAAACTCCTTAATGTGAATTGTTAGTAAGGAAGATGATAATTAAATGAATATAGTCGTCCTCTTCTCCCTAGCCTTTATTATTCCCAAGTCACTCGGTATCGGCTTTTCTAGTCTCACCGGATTTGACTGGATATCAGTTTTTACACGGAGCAGCTGCCACCTGACCTCCGCAACCCGAAGGCTAACGATACCCTAAGGCTAGACCAGTGTGGTATTAGAGGCCACTGACTTCCCAACAACGACCTGCCATAGATGTTCATGGCAGCCGGGACCGACGGCTTAACGTGCTCTCCGAGGCACGGAGCAGGCGATAATTGCCAATCAATACGCACATAATTTCGAAAAGTCATATAACTTCCGAAAGTCAGAGGTGCGCGACGTGGGTTTGAACCCAAGACCCTCTGCATTGCAGTCTGTTGGTCTCCCCACTGAGCTATCGCTGATAATTAAATGAATATAGTAAACTACACATATGTAGCAGCATGTCTTTATGATGATAAAGGCATGCATATGTGTTTGAAGAGGTGGGCAGAGGTACGTCATACCGACATTTCATCCAGCTTAGTATAGCTTTAAATCTCACGTAATATATATACTTATAGCCGTCCAGCGGGCACATTTGTAGATCGCACCATAATTGTTCTTGTGCGTAGGGTCCCACTCACAACACTTGCCGTAGCCACACAATGGCAGTGACGATGTGACCTATTTAACCAATCCGATTGGCTACCCATACGGTTAAACATATTAATGAAAAATTAGATGTACATACGTATGTACGCAACTCGTACGGTCATAAAGAAAATACAAACATCAGATGTGTGTGCTGTGGAATCAAATTCGAGACCTCTGCGTGGCAATCCAATGGTCCTTTGGTCTATCACTATTTAATTGTTTTTTTTTCATATCAATACTAATATTATAAAGAGAAAAGATGTGATTTTTTATTTGTTTGTTTGTAAGGATTTAACTCAAAAACTACTCAACTGCTTATAAAAATTCTTTCGTTTTTAGTTATTAGAAAGGTATATTATCACCAAGTAACACAGGCATTTTTTTTTCTAGAGTACTGTTTCTAAAGTAATGTTGTCTAACCTAACCTACTTGTACGCGAGCAAAGCCGCGGGCTAAAGCTAGTATGTACATATAGTTGATATTACAAAGATCTATTTGCTATGCTAATCATATATCATCAGAATACACTCTCATTAGCTAATCATATTAGAAAGAAACAGGCAACACTGAACACCATACCTAGTATCCAAACCTGCACTGCGGTTTACGACTATACATTTCCGCTCACGGGCAACAGTTTGAACTACGTGCCATGACAGACAAACTGACAATTGATGCCTCAGCGCAATGCGCCTGTCGTAAAATTGGGACGTATGAGTACGGCGTCATATATTTGAGAGGAAAATATATTGTATAGGAGTGAGTACTGCGTATATGGCATTCTGTGACAAATTTTTCTAGGATTACAGTTTTGTTTAAATATTTCAGTGGAAGTGTCAATAGTTGTACGTGCATGTAAGTTACTAGTATTTGTCTGGGTTTTCTTTCGCCTGTGATGTCATTTATGTAAGTCACACTATGCGCCATATCTCTGGTTCTACTGAACGGATTTTCATGAAAGTAGTTTATTCTAGACTAGGGTTTGACAGTGGCTTTACTCGCGTAAATCTAAATTTTGAAAATTCTTTTCTATTCCTCGGGAACAGTATTGTTTTTGGGTGTTCATCCAGAAAAACAGTACTGTTCCCGAGGGATAGTTTATTTCCTTTTCAGTACCTTTGCTAACGTGTAGCCGAATTTTAATGATGATCGAGAAATTAACGGGAGCAAGCGAAACAAACAAACTTACATTCACATTTATAATATTAGTAAGGCAATATGGATCGAACTTTGAGCTATTGATTTGTGAAGTCGTAAAGGAATAAACAGACAGACAAAAAATCCAGAGCCATTGTTTTGGATTCAGTCACCTCTACATAGCCTAACCATATAGACAGCGTCATCAGTGTTTTATGACAGTATAGATAGGTAAAAAGTACTCTGCGTTCAACGTTTGTATGAAGTATTCGTAAAGATTATATCGTAAGTCATTTTTATGAGGACCTAAGATAGAAAAGTATAAAAATATATCTTTAGCATAAATGATGACATTGTCACTTTGAAAAAAAAATGTTTGTATAGAGACACACAATCCTATCTAGCTATCTACTGCGGCGTACCTAAGGTCCCTACCACCAGGTATATAAAGTAGCTAAACGAAGCACTGTTTAGCTACTACAGTAACAGCGATCTTCGACTCTCCTGCCCCGTGGCGCAGCTGTAATTAATGCGATGGTCCTTACAGCCGCGCCAACAAAAAATATTGAGATTTTCTGGTAAGAAATGTCAATCGCAGCCCGGAATTAGGAAGATGACGGTGTTCAACACACCTGTACCCGGAAAGCACGTAAAGCCGTTGGTCCTGCGCTTGATATCTCTCCCGTCGTATATAATTACCGTCCCATCGAATCATGAGAGTTAGGGAACAGAGAGTGGACTTGTGTTTGCGCACACACATGTGCACTCTAATATCTCCTGCGCAGATGGCCAGTCTTCGATAAGATTGGCCGCCCTGACCAAAATTCAGTCTGGAGGACATTATTATAACAGTGACTTCATTTTGACCAGAACCAAGTAGAGTAGCGCAGTGGGTAAGATGTGTTTTGTGTACAACGCAGCTGTGTATGTGAAGACTTATATAGTATACTAGTGCGAGGAAGATGTGCGATATAAGCTAACCAATACAGTACCCAGGTGACTAATCTAACGCGCACGCAACGACGTTTTTTGTAAGAGGCCCTCGCACATCTTCCTCGCACTAGTATACTTTATAAGTCTTTACATGCACAGCTGCATTGTACAAAACATATCTTAAAAGGTAAGGGTAAGATATGTTTTACCCACTGACTACATTGACCCACTTTTTATTTTTAACCAAGTAGCGATTTCGCCGTGCGCACTGGCTCATTCATATCATTATATTCATTTCTTTTTAAAAAGAGAATTCCCGCTCTATGAATAATGCCTGTATCCCGGGGGACATTACAAACATTGAAACAAATGACACAAAGAATATCCCGACTCGGAAAAACTATTTGTGGATCACACATATTTTTGTCCCGTGTGGATTCGAAACCACAATACTCGGCGCTTATTTTAATTACATTATATCTACAGGTAATAATCAACGCTTCAAACGAGCTGTTAATCCTCAATTACTGTGTTAGCAGCTATCTAGATCATTACGAGCTAACATTACTCCATATGCATCATTCAAGTTATCGATAACATACGTATTAGGAATTTATGGCGTAATTAAATTGACGTAAATGATATACCTATGCATTTACATCAATTTAATTACGTATATGGTATATGGTAATGTTGTCAGACTTATGATGTTGTGTCTTAGATCACGCCTATGTTTTCTGCATGAAAAGGCTTAAGGTTAACACAAACATGTAATCTGTGGTATATGGTAATAATTGGCAAGTGCGAAAAATTATTTTATAACTAGCTGACCCGCGCAACGTCGTCTGCTTCACATAAGAGAGTTTACCCGTTTTTGCAACAATTTCTATTTATGCTCTGCTCCTATTGGTCGTAGCGTAATGTTATATAGTCTATAACCTTCCTCGATAAATAGGCTATCCAACATTAAAATAATATTTCAATTCGATCCAATAGTTTCTGAGATTAGCGCGCTTAATCAAACAAACAAACTTTTCAGCTTTATAATATTAGTATAGATGTATTGCTTTTAGTGAAAATTGCATATTATGTCGGGGGATGGGTGGTATAAAATGGAATATTTAATATAATCAGTAGTAGTAGAGCCTAGCTGATTTCAACATGAATGGGCCGGCTCGACCGGGGAAGTACTACCCTCTCACAGAATATTGACGTAAAATAGCAGTGTTCCTACTGTTGTATTTCATTTGGTGAGTGAGAGTGCCGGGGGCCAATCACCCCCTTCCCGCTCCTTCTCCTTCCTACTTCCTTTTTTCCTAAAGGGTCGGCAACGCGCAAGTGATGCTTCTGGTATTGCAGGCGTTTATAGGCTACGGTGACCACTTACCAACAGGTGGGCCGTATGATAGTTTGCCACCATAGTTGTATTAAAAAAAAAGAATAATATCATTGTAAACTTAGGCTATGACTTAAACTAACAATACTTTAATAGAGCTATGTATGATGTAGATATACAATTCAAAAAGGCTTTAATCCCGTAAATTACATACAATGTGCCTTCGATGACAACCATAAAATTAAATGATGATGGACATCGAAGCACCTAGTTATTATTACGACGTCTCTATTTATATTTAGATCAAAGTGAATGAAAGTCCAAAATTTGTTGTTGCCAATATCGTAATCTATTTTAGACGAGTCGAGATTGTTGTTTGTTTATTGACATAATAACATCTTTACGGTATGAAATTAATCCTTAACTTGACTTAAGGGCCTCTTACCACAAAACGTAAAACATACACGATTTTCAACACGTATCTAGTACCTTAAATGATGTCCTAAAATTCTCAAACAACATTTAAACAATACTTCGATTTATAAACTTTAATTCCATACATTTATATTATTTATATTTTATTTTTTATGACATATACAAGCAATATTAAAAATAATTGATTTCACAATGTTTATGTATAAACTTCCTCATCTGTAGAAGTATGAATATAAAACTCACATTTATATGTAGAGAATACATTTATTGTAAATCGTGTGCAATTTTTTTTTATTTACGATGATTTTTTATTTAAAAATATGTTTTCTCGATTTTTCGGTCGAATCATTCTAGCGGGTCTCTGCGCGGGCGACGGGCGGCATACGGCGCCAGCCTTTGTGATGGATGGATGTATGCAATTTTTTTCCCAAAACGCTCTCGTATATTTACGTAATTTTATCAATCTTTGAGTGTATGTGATTAACCTAAGATAATAAATAGTTTAGAATTAGTCTATTAGTAGTATAGGACAATTTCTTTATTTTGGATTGTCTGTAAATTATCATGGTACAGCTACATCTCACTACGTGGCAGTAAATTATCGTAAAATGTTTAGAAGCGAGTCGCAAACGTTAAATGCTCAAGGTCATTGCCGCATAGGAGGCCCTTAAGGAGAGTATATACTCTTGCTCTTATAAAAAAGACGATTTTGTAAGCGATGCTTGTTAGCGATTAAAATTGAATAATTCAATTTGAATAAATTTACTCGAAGTCGAAGAACCATCGAGTATCTGAATTCAATTGCATCGCGCACATTTTTATCTACATACCATAACTTCTTAATATCTTACAAACCATACAAACTGATCTTATCCGAATGCGTATAGGCAGAACAGTAATTCTATTATTTTTCGCGCATCACTACGGTGACAATTTACTAGTATTCCTGTTTAACCTTTACGTCTAGGCATAAGCTAATAGATTTTGTTTCGATTTATTATTTGGGATCATTATTATTTCCTTATTAGTTAAGTTCCTATCATTTCTATAGCTTTTCTTTGACTTATTGGTCTAATGACGTAAATAATTTCAACGATACGATACATTTATTAATTCGTGTGAATTAGTACTTATTCCTTGGAAATGTCAACCTAATATACCGGCAACACATTTTCAGGTAATTTTTTTTTATAGTTCCTTCCAGCCAAACTAATATATTTGTGAGTGACGAAACGATTAATTACTGAGTTAATCAGTAAATCTATCTTAACCTTATAGCTGTTCGACGATAGGCAGAATAGAAAATCTATTGATGTGAATCATATGTGCTACATTGCAGAGAAATAATTATGAGTAGATACGAGATCCAGAGCTATGTCTTGTGGTCGGCAACGTCCTATGATTATAAACGTGATGTGTAATTATCAGAATCAACAGTAGGTACATTGCAAACTGTTTTCTCACTATATAAACGTTTTAATTCGATTAATGGAAAATAGGTTAGCTAATTATATTGGTTTGAAGCTTACTGATAGCATAGCAACAGAAACCAATCATGCTTCAAGGGTAGCAATATGAGCAAAATTGCTACCCTTAACGCATGATCAATTCATGCTTCAAGGGTAGCAATATTGCTCGGCAGTTTTCGCTGGCGTTCATTAATATGCCTGGTAATTTTACTCTGTTAGTGCGTCGTGATATTAATTATATTGTTTTATCTTAGTTTTTTTTTGTATTATATAGGTAGCAAGAGTGTTACACCAGCATTTTACCAAGTATGTTTTTAGGACTCACGTAATAAGTGCTACTACTGAGAATTTTCTGACAGAAGCAACTTACTAACATTTTGACTGATTCAGAAATCATACCTGAGACCACATGAAGAGCAGTCACGTGCATTACCACTGCGTCACCCTCACCATTACCTAAGTTTATTTGAAACAAAGCAGAAGCTAAACATGTTGTCAGTAGAAAATACTGTTAAAATTGAACTGATGAATCGAGTAGAATTTGCTATATAATTCACGTTATTCCTGTATTAAATTATTGCTATATTTATTATTCTTATAAAATAGAGCTACGATTTTACTTATGCGCCGACGAATCGCTATTGTGAAATACTTTTTTCAATCAAATAATCCATTCACGAGATGGTTCAAAAGAAATTAAACTTTAAGCACTGTTTCTTAAGATTTATATTTGAGTGCATAGGGTAACTTTAAGGATACTTCTTTTTATGTTATGTATGAAAAAGAGATTTGAAGTAATACTACCTTTATGGCGGAGTTGACGACAGTCGTTTTGTAATGCGTTCGGAGGGTCACGTTCAATTAAGGTTAAAACGAAAATGGCCAATGGAATTGTTACAAAGATTTTAAGTGATTTGTAAGGTCGCAGTTACAAATGCACAATTTTTGTTCCTTTTTTTCATTACTGTACTAGCTTTTCAGTAGGTACTAAAATGCTATGATATTGAAAACCAGAGAGTGTGAAAAATATTACAGATTGACTTAGAAGCAGCTAATCATAAATGTGTTAGTTTAATTTCCAGCATTATTATTAAGATCTTTGATGATAGAGCATTTTAACAATTAACTAAAATATACATGGTAAATAATATAATAGACGGGAAAGTGCCTGGCAAGCTTTATCTGACTAGATAAGTTACTTTTTAGGAAACGGTCAAATTCAAAATTGTCTCTCTTATTATATGTCTGTGACCTAAACTCAACAAATGCTGCTTGTGCATAAAAATGTTAGGAATTCATATTCATGACATTTTTTATTCATATGAAGCAAGAAAGATATGCCAAGATAGTAACAAATGGTAATCCGTATTAATTGTTTACTCCTCCGGAGGAGGCGTGAATCTCTCATTTGAGTATGTATTACAGTAACTCTTACCCGCGTTTTAGGGCCCTTGGCCGAGGCGATCCCTTGGTTCAAAAGATTGATTTCACCGAAACGTTGTTTTTCTAGTTTAAAAACCTACATCGCTCAACGGCCCCATACCTAAACTATTTTTAAATAATCCCCTCAATCCTTTGCTTCGATTTTGCGTAAGGGAAAGACTGATTAACAAACCATAGGCATATAAGAAGTATGCGTCTGTGCACTTTTTTATTTTTACTGCAATTTCATTAAATAGTATTAAATAAAATCACTATCCAGGTCTGTCTGTTTATTTTCTTTCTTTTAAACTACGCAAAGAATTTTCAAACAGGCTAGATTAACTATTGTCACCTTTTAGTCACCTTAGGGGTGTTATTCTCCACGGGTGGTGAAAGAAAACAAGGACCATTTACAAGTACACTTATATTTTCCACTTGAACACAAAAGCACAATAATATTGTTACACCCGCGAAGTTGAAGGAGAAAAGTCCTCAGGGCGTGGTCCACTGCAGAGTAGATGTGTGTCGGTGATCCAGGTAGAAGTTGGGAAGATACTCGCCAGGTGTGATGTCTGCCGCTCACCGAGCCCCCGAGTCAAGTGCCGTCCTCCTTATATAGTCGTCTACGGCCGGCCTAGGTGTGAAGGAGGAGGCACAGCGCCCCACTCGACGCGCGCGCATCTATGACGCGACGTGACACACCCCCCTCGAAAGGCCAGAATTTTCGGCAGGAAAATTCTCTGACCTGCAGCTCCCAGCGCGACCCTTGAACAGAAGTGGAATAGGTGTCAGTGTGGGAAATAGACCTACTGTTCAACTTATAGTAATGTGTATAACCCTACATACATTCATACGTCACGCTAGCAACGACACCCTAGTACAAGACGACATACATCTCACACATAAAGCCGACACACAATTATGTAAGTGCTTAGGCTACCATACAAAGTATAGGTATACGGGTTATACACAAAAGGTGAATCATACAAGAATGTGTAAGAAGCAGTAAATAAGTTAAGCTAGACTAGCCCTACGACCTAAGTTTTGGGATCAGCCAATGACCACTAGTCAAGCAAGTAAGTAGATAGGTATCTACACAATAGAAACAAAATAATTGATGTTATAATTAGACATCAATAATAGTATTAATCAAAGCTTAGTTAAATTCCCAGAGGCGCGCCACAGCCAGAATACTGAGTGACAAAAGGTTTGTGCACAATAATAAACTATTATTTAAGTATAAAATCAAACAAAAGAATTCTTCCGTTCGTAACCTATAAGTCCGCCAGGTGCACTATGACGTAATCGTATCATAACAAAAGGACACACTGACTCGAACTACAAGGAAAACAGCTGATATTAATAAATAAAATGATACATTCATTAGGAATGTATCACGACACGACCGGATAGATATAATAGTATAGTATAACAACAACACCTTTTTTTTTTTTTTTTATAATGCAGCGACCAAAACATCAGCAAAACAGACACGAACGACCATATGACTATAAAGAAAACTAACGAGGAACAAGAATCGAACCTGGACCGTGGACCGACCTGGCAGTGACCATTAACCACTGAACCATTCGGTAAAGAATTGTTAGTCCTGTAAATTAAGAATTTTCAATAAAAATCATCAAACAAGAATCGAACCTTAGTACTCGATTAAACAGTGAACTTTAACAACTGAACCACTGAGCAAAAACATATATTATGTTAGAAAACAATATGAAGTTCACCGAGCGACGATTAGTCATAACACTCATAACCACTCAATAGGTCATTATGTAGTTATTACAATGTTGCGAATGTTTATCAATAGAAATTCTCAAGTTCCTACATTAAAAAACTATAGTGAGAAAAATATTTTTATGTTACCCGCTACTGAAATAATGCGGTTTTAACTGACAAGAACTTAATGAAATGTGTTTATTATTCTTTGTAATGAATTAATTTCAAATCTTTAATGTGCCATTCACCCAATGCTTTACCAGACATATCAGATAATTTATAAACCAATGGGGACTTTTTCGACACTATTTTACATTTTATGTATTTAGGAGCTAATTTTTTAGAAAAATTTTTGTTTTTATCACTTAACGGAAAGGTCTTTCGCCAAACTATATCGCCGACATTGAACTCGGCCGGTTTACGGCGAAGGTTATACGTTTTATAATTTCGAGCATGAGCAGCTAATAAGGCCGCTTGTACCTTTTCGAAAATTTTGCACAAATGACCCAAGGATTCAGCGTAACCATCATGAGGTTCGAGGACACTATTGGAGTTAGTCTCCCTATTGTAATGAGAACCACATATGACTAATTCACGACCATAAACGAGAAAATTAGGTGAGAAGCCAGTTGTTTCGTTAATAGCACAGTTCAAAGCGAATTGTATTTTAGGTATTAAAACGTCCCAGATTCGATGATCGGTTGTTATAAACGTTGAAATAGCTGTCATTATGGTTTTGTTATACCTTTCAACAGCGTTAACCTGAGGAGTATAGAATGGTGTGTAGTGTAAATTTGGAATTTTATATTTAGACAATAGATTTTTAAAGGTTGAACTTATGAATTGTTTACCATTATCTAACACAACAGTGGATGGAATTCCATGTACTAAGAAAACGTTTTCTTCAAGGATTTTAGTTATGATATCTGCGGTAGCACGCTTAATAGGAAACATTAAACAATACTTAGAAAAACAACAACTTATTACAAAAATAAACGTGTTTTGTTTTCTACTAGGAGGAAGAGGACCGATCAAGTCGATACTTATCATCTGAAAAGGCTTCTGACACGATTTGGGCCTACCCATATGTCCTAATGTCGCGTGATTCTGATGTTTATGAGAAATACACGCGTCGCACGAGTTTACGTACTTAACCACGTCAGAGTACATGCCTGGCCAGTAGTAGTTAAGCGCAAGCCGTTTATAAGTTTTAAAAATACCAAGATGACCAGCTGTGGGCAACGAGTGATTTTCAGACAGGACACTTTCTCTCTGATCAAGGGGAACGACTTCTTTCCACTGAAATTCTCTGGTAAGTGGGTTTAGAGACTTTTTAAAACGATACAACTTATTATTTATTACTTGATAATCAATAAAAGAGGTCGGGGACGAAAGGCACCCGTTATAGATATCTAAATACCAAGAATCATTAGTAGAAACTTGTGAATTTAAATTATTAGAATTAGAATTAGTCTCCACGTCATTTATAATGGCGGAAACCGGTATAGAACGAGACAGAAGATCAGGCAAGACATTGTCAGAACCACGACGATGACGTATTTCAAAGTTGTACGAAGATAGACGTACTCCCCATCTAGCTAGACGACCAGTAGGGTTATTTAGAGTTAAAAACCATTTTAGAGCAGCGTGATCAGTATATACGATAAACTTTTTACCGTTTTCGATATAACAACGCCAGTGTTCAATAGCAGATAGCACCGCCAGCGCTTCTCGCTCAGTAGCACTATAATTCTTCTCCTGTTTAGTAAGGGACTTACTGTAATATGCTATGACCTTTTCCTCTCAGTTCAAATTCTGACAGAGAACAGCTCCAATACCATAGTCACTAGCATCACAGTGTATTTCAAAGGGCTCCGAATAATCCGGGCAAGATAGTACAGAAGAAGAAACAAGACATTCTTTCAACCTATTGAAAGCTTCATCAGCTTCTGTAGACCAACAAAAGGGAGGAGATTTTTTTCCTTGAGAGGTTAGTTTATTAAGGGGTGCAGCGATGGAACTAAAATTTGGAATAAATCGCCTGTACCACGAGGCAGCACCTAGAAATCTACGCAATTCCTTCCTGTTAGAGGGGGTGGGGTAATTTTTCATAGAATTAACCTTATCTGGGTCGGCATGCAAACCTTTAGAGTCTACTACATATCCTAAGTACTTTAGTTGGTCCCTAAAAAATTTACATTTATCAAGATTAATAGTTAGGTTCGCGCTTTTCAATGTCTCTAAAATAAGGGTTAAAAGCTTTATGTGTTCCTCAAACGAGGGCGATATACAAACAATGTCATCTATAAAGCAGAAAACCCTGTTTTCAAATTCAGGGCCATAAAATAAAATATCAACTAATCGTTGTTGAGTGGCTGGAGCATTTGTTAGACCGAAAGGCATTCTTTTAAATTGAAAAGTACCGCGCGTAGGTATATAAAATGCAGTTTTACAACGATTCTTTTTTTTAATCGAAGTCTGCCAAAAGGATTTCGATAAATCTAGACTAGATAGGTATTTAGCATCTCTCAAGTTGTCAAGTATTTCTGAGATATATGGTAAGCTATATGCATCTTTTTTTGTAACAGAGTTCAATTTACGACTGTCTAGACAAAAGCGCAATTCACCGTTTTTTTTAGGCGTTAAAATGACAGGGTTAGACCACGGACTGGCTGAAGGTTCAACGACGCCGTCAGAGAGCATCTCGTCCAGAAGATTAACTAAAATTCGCTGTTTATCGGGAGACATACGATAAAATCTTTGCCGAATCGGGGGACAATCCCCTGTATCTATGGAGTGTGTAATAAGTTTTGTGCAACCGAGACCCCGCCTTTGGTAAGAAATATCAGAAAATTTGGAAATAATATTGTCAGCGGCAGCTCTCTGATTGACTGACAGATGACCATAAGAGACGAGGTGTTTACAAGCTTCTGTCTGTGGTACAACAACACGAACTTCAGACTTATTCAAAAGTAAAACTGACTCTAAATTGTTAGGAAATAAGCCAAAATTCCTCCAAAAATCCATGCCAAGAATAAGCGAGTATTGTATACCGGGAACAATGTAAATAATGTGATCAATTAATTTATTTTGGAACTCAATTGGAAGAGATATAGAACCTAGCGAATTCAATTCTTCACCGCCAGCAGTGACAAACTTTAGAGGTTGTGAATTATCGAGAACATAGCCTCTATTCAAGAAAAGGTCATGAGAATTATTACCTAGTATTGTAACACAAGAACCTGAGTCCAATAGACCAACAGCTGGTTTGCCATTTAATTTTAAAGAAATGTACGGAGAATATTCGATATTAGAATTGCGGATTGTGGGTAGACGATAACTGTTAAAAAATTTAGAGATAAAATCCAACCATTTCTGCCATTCAAGTTTATTAAAATTTTGTTTGTTACTAAGTTTGCCACAATCCTTATTAATTAGTTTTTTGAGACCGCTGTATTATTTTTAGGTTTATTGCAATTAGGACAATCAGCTATCTTAAAACCCGTCTTCCCACACTTAAAACAAATTAAATAGTGCGGCTGCCGACATGTAGACAAGGAATGTGAGTTATTTCTACATCTCGGGCAAAACTGCTTAGTTTTATTAGTTAAAATATTTATAGAATTAATTTTTGGGTTTGCATGCGACTTCGTAAAGTTATCAGTTTGCGATTTCTGATAGGGAAAAGTTTTTTTAAAATTACCCACTTTAGAAAAAGTGTAACTAGCGGAGGGGTTATTATAAGCAAGGTCAGGTGCCAGGGTTTCCGAAGAACGAGCGGGAGGCTCAGAAAATTGCTTGCTACGGCTTTCAAATTGTTCATAGCGACGACATACTTCGACCAGACTTGCGACATCGACCACATTCGCTGTTAATAGACAATTAGTATAGCAAGGCCTTATATTATTTAGTAAAATTTCTAGCTTCTCAGACTCTGCGACAGGACTGCCAAGACGAGCAAATAAACTGTGCATCTTTGCGATATATATAGTAATTGTCTCCGTTTGACCTTGAGAACGCGCACGAATTTCCGACATAAGTCTAAAGTCGTAATTATGCGGGCTAAAATCGCGCTTCATTAGGTCACAAAGATCCTTCCACGACTTAACCGAATCCCTAATAGATCGATACCAAATAAGTGCATCACCCGAAAAGATTTCAAAAGCAAAAGATAAAATTTTATCGTACGGAACGTTCCTACTCGTGACGAATTCTTCGACTCGTTCGATAAAAGTACGCACACATGATTTGCCGTTGTATTTAAATTTAGCTAATTCGCTAAAAAGCTTACGATCGTATGTAAGAGATATACTATCTTTTGTCACTGAGCACTCGGACTGCAACGCGCCCGAAAGCGAATTCAACCTCGCATAAGCAGTGTTAAATTTATCCCAAATAGCATTGTATTCTTTGATATCTAGGGCGCCGGAATCCATACGATTAATTCTGTGAAATACGTGGTGTAGTAATGACTCAGTCCTAAGGTGCATTTCTTGTATAAACTTAGCTTCTAGCATGGCCAGAAAACGCGTAGCTTTTTCTAGAGATTTCGATATGGATGAGACATCCTCCGTAATAGGATATGTAGAAGAAAGAATATCCTCAGCGGAATATTTAGCGCTAAGTTTAGTTATTATTTTGCGCGGATCATCACTCTTTGAACCACCGCGAATAGCGATCTCGTAATCGAGTTCCGACTTCGACAATAAATTAAAGTTAATTTCATAAGCCATTCTGTTAAAATTAAGTAAGACTGAGTCAGCCCACAGCCAAGCAACAAAATCACGCAAAACACAACAATATTCCTTTGTATACGAAGCGTCCAATATGCAGGTAGGTATTAAATTGTGAGAGAATCAACGAACGCACTTCGCGTCGACACAATGTAGCCAAGATTATTTAAGCACGTGTGAAGCAAAGAATGTATATATTCTGAGACAGTAGGCAGATAAATAAAAAGGTAGTTAGGTATTTATGCACGTGTTAAACTAATTGAATTTTATAGAAAGGCAGAAAATAGTATTTGGACGTCTCGTACACGTACACAGTAAACGAAATAAATAAAATAGACTCACCAGACACACATCGTTCTGCAGACCACCTGAGTTGAGCGCCAATGTCACCTTTTAGTCACCTTAGGGGTGTTATTCTCCACGGGTGGTGAAAGAAAACAAGGACCATTTACAAGTACACTTATATTTTCCACTTGAACACAAAAGCACAATAATATTGTTACACCCGCGAAGTTGAAGGAGAAAAGTCCTCAGGGCGTGGTCCACTGCAGAGTAGATGTGTGTCGGTGATCCAGGTAGAAGTTGGGAAGATACTCGCCAGGTGTGATGTCTGCCGCTCACCGAGCCCCCGAGTCAAGTGCCGTCCTCCTTATATAGTCGTCTACGGCCGGCCTAGGTGTGAAGGAGGAGGCACAGCGACCCACTCGACGCGCGCGCATCTATGACGCGACGTGACACTATAATTTCGAGTATTTCTGTTTATTTACTTTGTTTACCTAATAAGCACATTTACTGTAAAAAATCATCTGTGCAAAAATGACGCAGCTCTCTCTAATTCTCGACGTTTCAGTCTATTAAGGAAATGCGATTAAAAATAATTACTTTAGAGAAAATTATAGACATTTTGCTGTGCGCATTTTGCAGAATTTTTATACAGAGAACATCAGAAAGTATCTAAAAAAAGGTTACTATATAATTTTGAAAATAAAATATTCGAATATAAAACAAACAGTATACCTTTTTTATTATAGCACAATGACATCTTATGATTGTCAGTTCGGCCAAACAAAATTCCAAAAATTCTAAGCAACCTAAACCTTTTATAATGGATCTGAATGATAGCGTAAACTTGGACGTGGAATTCAAGAGATATTTGCAGTTACTTAGACCGTACTTAGGTCAGCTGGTTGACGAAGATGTTATCAAAATATGCAATGCATGGATACAGAGGCTTTCGAACTGCAAGGAAAACGAAAAAGCCATGAGGAATAAATATATATTTTTATTATGTTATCAGCTAGCAAGAGGAGTATTAGATACACCGTTTCTGCATAAGCCACCAGTGACATTGAAATCTTTATCCGATGATATCAATAGTGATGATTCTTCAACTGAAATTGAATATATAGTTATCAATTCTGATGAACCGAAAACAAAAGTTTTATTTGATGGTAAGAAAGCCATTACTTCTGAGACAGATTATTTGTCCCAAGAAGATGAAAAAATATGGAGTGATATTGTAAAAGATTGTGAAAGACCAGTAAAACAGGAAGATTGTGGACCTTCACACAAACAAACAGTGCTATGTTACAACTGTCCGGAGATAATAGAAACTGGTTATAGGAGAATAAACAGTGACGGATATGAAGGGAGAGCTAATAATCTTGTGAAGAAACTTAGAGAAATTAAAAGGCAGAATATGCTTCTGCACAATGAACTTATGGCATTGAAAGAAGTATCCAAATCTCATGACAATATTGCAGAAAGTCACATAGTGAAAGTTGATAACACTACAAGTCCCATTGTACGTAGTAACGATAGCAGCGCGACTTTGAAATCATTGAAATGCCAACTACAAGATATTCAAGACTCAAGAAATATATTAATCCAAACTATAAGTAATTTACAGGACCAATTAGATAATTTTAATGAACTTAAGAAAAATCAAATTGACGATATTGAAGCTAAACATAAACTAGAATTAATTAAAGTCAGAACAGATGCTAGGGAGGAGAATAAATATCTTTACGAAAATAAATTTGAAAACCTTAAGCAAACTTACGAAGATACCATTATAAAAATACAAGACACTGCAAAAAATGAAATTAAAACTATAACAAAAGCGAAAGATGATATTGTTTTTGAGAAAAACAATATTTTAGAGGAAAGAAATAAGGAGATCGATAGGCTAAAGAATCAAATAGAAGCTCAAAAGTTAAATGTACAATCTATTATGAGCAAATTTTTGGAAAAGTCTGCAGAGGATGCATCTTGCGAGGGCTTGAGGATTAAAAATCAGCTATTAGAGAGGAGATTAAATAAAATGGAAAAGTCAAAGATCAAATGTGCCAAAATATACGAAGCAAAGATAGCACAATTACAACGTGAGAAACACTTAGCCGAATGTTCGCTTCAACTTCAACTTGTTAGACAAAGAGCTCAGGTAGTTAGCGAATTAACAGATGAAAATCAAACGGAACTAACAACTTCTCTTGATAAACTTGAAAATAAATATAAGGATATTGTAGCAAATGTCCAAGCAACTGCTATACAAAGAAGAATGCAAGATCAAAAAGCGTTAGAATCAATATTTCAGGCGGCTTATGGTATCGATGATCAAAATAAAAGCCAATATTCTAATCCAGTACGCAATCATAATCAAACCTATGATACTGAAAATTCATCTTTGGCGCGCAGCAATAGAGTGGGCAATATAGTCGTTGGTAATAAATCGTACGGCGAAGAAAGTTTGGTGGCTGGATTCTGCTTGAATGGGGATAGAATGGGCGAACTATTTGAAAAGGTCTATATACCTCAGAGGGATAACGGGGAGACAAAGTGAAACTATTTCGGGATTGCCATTCATAATTGCGCCATTGCAATCAAAATTAAATGTTGATGGTTTGTAATTAAATGTTTTAACGGTTGTTTAACTAATTAATTTACCAATTAGATAATTGCCTATTTATTTTATGTTAAAATAGTCCTTTATTCCTTTTTATATGGTTATATTGCAGTTTGTTGCTTACGATGCGACGTATTAAACTGTGGTCATATTTAAGAATCGTATTACATTTCGACAAAGATTTGGTTCCCTTTTATGGTGAAACTTTTTTGTTACTAAAATAATATTGAAATTAAACTGCTATATACGGATTTTATCGCGTTGTTTATTTGACACTTTATTACAAAAATTTTAAAAATTGTTACACTACTACTACTATTAAACTTTACTAATTTTTAAGGTAATTAAATTATTATTAAACTATTTAGATTTAATTTATTTTTACACTTTCCCCGACGTTTCGGTTGCTTTTCAGCAGCCATGGTCACGGGGAGACTAAGATGGCAGTTGTCTCAATGTTCCAGTGTAGTTATTTCAAAGTACCCGAACATAATTTAATCATTGGTGTTTCTATTTACAAGAAACAAGAACCACCTGTGACAAGTAACACCTGGACGCCGAACTTCAACATGTCAAGCAAGTACTGCAAGACTACAAGCTCCAACAGCCGCGCCGCTGTCACAGATCCCGAGAAAAGCCAGCCACAGTCGAGCGCCAGCCTGCTATACTGCCTTATGTAAGGGGTGTCACTGACAAGATTGGCTACATCTTGAAGCGAGCTTCAATCAACACATACTTCAAGCCGCCAACGAAGATAAGTCAATTTTTACCATCCGTCAAGTGCCAACTACCTTTACAAGATGCAAGGGTCTATAAAATAGATTGTGACTGCGGACTCTCATACATTGGTCAAACCAAGAGAAACATAGGCACCCGCATAAAAGAACACATAGCTGATGTAAAACACCAACGCTCGTTGAAGTCTGCTGTGTGTGAACATGTGCAACAGGGGACCAACCACTACCTGAGATTTGACAAACCACAGATTCATGCTAAAGAACACCGATTCCTACCAAGGATGCTTCGCGAGGCTATTGAAATCAAAAAACACCCTAATTTTAATAGAGAAGATGGTTGGAATGTGCCACCAGCTTGGGATCCAGTAATAAAAATAGTCAAACCCAAGAAGAAGCAAACCACAGCTAGACTTCATGATACTTTGAGCTCATTCTGCGTAAATAGAAACACCAATGATTAAATTATGTTCGGGTACTTTGAAATAACTACACTGGAACATTGAGACAACTGCCATCTTAGTCTCCCCGTGACCATGGCTGCTGAAAAGCAACCGAAACGTCGGGGAAAGTGTAAAAATAAATTAAATCTAAATAGTTTATAATTTAATTACCTTAAAAATTAGTAAAGTTTAATAGTAGTAGTAGTGTAACAATTTTAAAAATTTTGTAATAAAGTGTCAAATAAACATCGCGATAAAATCCGTATATAGCAGTTTAATTTCAATGAATAATATTCGCGTAAATAGAAGACAATATTACTAAAATAATAGTCTGTAATGGAAAAGATATGGTTTAGTGCAATTTCACATTAAGCCAAATATTCAAATGAAATAATATATTTGAGTAAAACGGTATAAAAGTAATTTAATTTTTGTCTGATATGAGTTATTTTTTGCGCATAACAGGTATTTTGATGTATTATGAGTATTTCAACGAAGGTAGTTATAGTTTAATATACTTTCGTTTAAATACTATTATTTATATCTAGCAGCGATAGGCTAATAGGTGACCGTTGGTCTGCCATGTAGAAGTCTCTAGTTCGATCCCCAGGTGCGTACCTTCGTAACTTCGAAAAGTCAGAGAAACGTTTCTCTGACTTTTCGAAGTTACGTGCGTATTAAGTAGTTGATTATCGCGCGCTTTAACGGTGAAGGAAAACATCGTGAGGAAACCTGCATGTCTCCATAATGTTCTCAAGATATCTGAAGTCTGTCACTGGGCTAGCGTGTTGGACTATGCTTAACCCTTCTTAAACCTAACTATAGCTGGCTATATGAATGTAATGCACTGCTGTTAAAAAAAGGGCTGCTTATCCCTTCGCCTTTGGGGGTATATAGACTTTACATATGTATGATATAAACGAGAATCTTATTACGTACACAATATTTTGGCATATTTTATATACATAGAGATTTTAATGCATCTTTGTTGCGTATATATCTTACTGAGGGCAAGTGTGGGTAGACTAAGGTTGGCTACCTTGATGATGAC
This sequence comes from Catocala fraxini, assembly GCA_930367265.1. Classification (NCBI taxonomy): domain Eukaryota; kingdom Metazoa; phylum Arthropoda; class Insecta; order Lepidoptera; family Erebidae; genus Catocala; species Catocala fraxini. The sequence goes on along the minus strand of OV884025.1, from coordinate 6,904,721 downwards.
AATATAAATGTATTAGCAGTATACATTTTTTATTGGTAGACATGAACTTGATCAATTTCTGGATATCGAGCACTACTTATGTATGTACGGAATGTACATTTCTTTTTTAAAGATTCCTAGTCATATGAGTTTCAAATTACTAATGTCCTTGTATATTGTTTGACACTCTCGCCTTTTAGAACACTTTTATGTTATTTTAAGTCCCGTTTGGATATTAAGTGCTTAAGTGTAAAGGTTCTTCTCATTTAATGTTCTCAAATATTCTCATACTAAGTTCAATTTACATTCTTAATATGCTTTATGGTTTGCAACCACGTTGTTAGAAGCAGGGTGAATATATAAATAAATGTGGACGTAATGTTATGTATGGAAAGTGGACGCAACCGCAAACCTTGGGGTGACCGCGTTCAGAGATCAGGCAATCAAGAGCACGCAATCCTACAGATTATGACGAATAGGTAATGTGGTCATATATTATGTACTTACTTGTAAGTTATTGTCTCTATGTAAATATGATTAGTATGTACTATAAGTCGCTTTGAGCGAACCTTTGCTAGAAATATGGTAAGTAATAATCCTATACAACTATATTCATGAGCTTCGCAGAGTTGTATCAGTTCGACCGATGGCTCGTCTGGCTTCACAGATATATACCATTATTTACAGCCTATATAGAGTGTTATAAACGGTTATATAAGCCGGCACTGATGGCATGCCGTGCTCTCCTAAACATGGAAGGTATGTCTTTTTATACATAAATCCATCTAAGAGTATAGCAATGTTGGGAAACGTCGGCTTTATTGATCTGCGATGTGCGAAATGACCATTGTGTCGCAAGCCTATGCAATCAAATAAATAAAAATCATAGAATATAATATTATATCTAAATCTGGTAACTTTCTTATACAAATTGGTCTCACGCCTTCATATTTAAAAAGTATTAAAGTAACTTAAAGGTCCATATTTTAGATTTTCAAATATTTCACTTTATTCAACTGAATAAAGTTTTGCAACTGCAAAAAGTTATAAAAGGGAATTTAAATTATTCAATCTTTATTCATCACTTGTGAGTATAGTTTAGAGTTTCATAAAAATAATTTAAATAATCTGGTGAATATTTAAAAAGTCTTCAATCAAATAAATATTTTAAAAGCTGTATATAATAATATATTATATGTATATGTATATGTGTAATATCTTTTAATTATTTTAACTATATAACTAAGTAGTTTTCACAAGAGCATGACTGCTATTTATCCATTGTGCTTGAGTCTACTTTGGCGCTCCAACTGACTTATAGAACGCGCAAACTCAGAACAACTTAGTGTGGTCACAAAATAGTTTGACACGTTTGTTGATCAAACTTGCAGAATAGAAGAGACATCCTTGACACGGTTTTCTTAGGCAAGCTTTTACAAAATAAAATTGACTGTCCCGAATTGCTCTCTAACATTAAATTTCGTGTCCCCGCAAGACTTCCTCGGACTCCCATAACTCTCTTATATCCACCACTTCGCAGAACGGTCTTAGGCGCAAACTCTCCTATACCCCGACTGTGTAAATTATTGAATGGCATTAGTGATCTTGTTGATGTGAATGTGGACTCAATGTGCAAGCTCAAAAAAGAATGTGCAAGTAATCGACCCGCATTATGATAGTTTTTTTTTTCTTTCATTTCTTATTTTTTGAATGTATTGTTATTTGTATTGTTTTTTCTTTTTTTTAATTGTTTATCTTTACTTTATTTTTATTTGTACCTAATAAACATAAGCAGTTAGTATTTGACTTGTATATGTGTTTGTCTTGTAATCTGTAGAACTTTTGTATTTATGTTTAATCACACTTTTTGAGCATGTTGTGTTTGCCTGTAATAGATTGTTACACTAGAACATAAGATCTTTATATGTATTTTTGTAATTGTATGGGTGTAATCAATTGTTGGTGAGCCAAATAAAAAAAAAAAAAAAAAAAAAAAAACTGACAGGTAACACTAGAAACCCACAGGCAGTAAGTACATTAGTAACACTGAAACCCTAAGCTTAAACCACATCAACATTAATGCTATTAATTATTGGGGTGTTTTCTCCTAGTCTAAGGTTACTTGCGATGCGAGCGATGCAAGTATTTGATCACTCTGTCTCCACCTGTATGTGCCTCAGTTAGTTAATTTTACTTGGTCTTGTAATTGAGCTATTGTAAGTGGAACGATTTGAGCGTGGCATAGTTTCTGAATTATTCAAAAGCCTTGTTCGTTGATTGCTTACGCTTCCGTTGTTTAATAAAATCACGTCGTGCAGGTTTTCCGAGGTGCAATGTAGTAGTTCGCGCGGCATATATGTATATCGCACCCTTAATAAAACAGAGACTTATCTCAGTATTTTGGATTAAACAAATTTGAACTCTATTGCAAAGATTTAACACAAATATAATATTAGAATTTAACATATACAATTAGAGTTCAAATTGCCTTACTTTCAAATTTCGAGTTAAGTCGCTGTTTTATTAAGACTGATTATGTTGAAGGATTGTAGCCGATGTACTGTTATTCGTGTCGTACAAGCATGTCTTAGGTTGGTAGTTATGGCAAGATTTGTTCGGATCTTGTGGATCGATCTTTCGGCACATAAATCCACCGTATCCCCTGCCTTCGACACTTATGTTTTCTAATACAGTGGTTCTTGTTTGTGTTCTGCGCAACAACCATTAAAATTATTTAATAAACACTTCAAGAAGTATCTTTTTGTTCGTATTACAGCCTGTGGGCTTAAAATAGGGAATACTAGTGTGACAAGGTAGTAGCGATAATCGATAATAAATTCAAATCACTGTAGTTGACGAATAATGCGATTAAAACATAACCCATTACCCTATACCAATATGTAAAACATCTGTAAATGTGTTTGCTATACTATAGCGTAATTAGTTATGTTTTACACTAGGTTGCTAGATGCTAGCATTAATTGCGATTAATTAACAAGAGATGAATTGAACAGTATACACAATTATCTAATATTCAGACAGCTAAACAGCTAATCTGTTAAATCAACAGGGTAGCGTTTGTTAATTGTCTAGCTCGGTCCGTTGGCACTGAAATAATCTTATGCAGAATAGTTCTCATTAATGTTAGACTAGGGTTAGCACGAGGACACAGTGCAAAATTTGTTTATGTTAGAGCAAATATTATTGAATTGACTGTTTAAAAAATAATCCGTTTGTTTAATTCTTTTTTGTAATATGGTAAATAACATTAGTATCGGTTTTAATAATGTCTTGCACTTCATGTTAAACTGTATTTGATTCGAATTAACAAATTTTTTTGTAGGTGATTGTTGCTATCTATGTTATATAGAAATAGTATTAACGGCAAATTGCCAGACTTCGAGCTGCTAGTGAGAATATCTCGACATAAAAAACCAGTAAAGCTGTCGGGACCTCATGACTGCAAACGTACGAGCAGACGACAGCTGTTGCCGGATATCAAAACTAAAACCAATTAAAGGTGGCCCGTAACACAAGGAGAATTGCTCGCGCGTTTTTAACATAAAAATAACAACATGTTTGATGAACGATTGATTTTACAACCTTTTATTCAATTTGCAATGTATGTATGTTTGTTCGGGTGGAATCTTGCAATTCAATTTTGAAGCAGATATCTTCAACCAATTGAGCTGAAATTTTGTATACACGTTCAGTTTGGATGACAATGCATGATTAACTATGTGACGTCAATCTAAATCCAGCATGGCGGCACACCCAAGATAGCGGACAAGTTATTTTTAATGCACTCCTACAATATGGGTATCAAATGTAAGGGCTAGCTAAGAATAACTCGAAAAATAAAAAATCGTCATTCTAAATCCAATATGGCGCACTTCTAAAGCTTGAAAATAAATTCTGAAGCAGATATCTTTAACCAATTGAGCTGAAATGTTGTATACACGTCCAGCGATAACTAAAAAGTAAAAAATAAATTAAAAGTAAAAAGCCTATTGAAAAATAAACTTTTATTTAAATGCGCTAAAAAGAAAAATAAACTATTACTTTAAAACTTTTATAATCAACTTATAACGTCATTACACAATTTATATGATATAAAAGCTTGTCGCGAGATTTACTTCTGTAGATAAACAAGTAAATTAAATAACTTGAATGAGTGAATTCAACTATTAAAATTTTTAAACTAAATAAATACGAGTACTTAAATCTTGCGACAGCTTTTATATCATATTATTTGTGTAATGACGTTATAAGTTGATAGTAAAAGATTATTTTTTCTTTTTAGCGCCTTTAAATCAAAGCTTGTTCTTTTAAAAAGGTTTTATACTTTTAATTTTATTTACAAACATGTAAAATATAAAGACTAAAACCATGGAATTAATAAGTACTGTTTTACGTAAGCATTTAACAATGTAATGACCAAAATACTTTAGTAGCTGTTCTGTATATTTTTTTTTTTTTTTTTTTTACGCGGGGAAATGTGCAAATCACATTCCCCATCGCCGGTTTTGGGGCGGGCGATGGGGATATGTCGGGATCCAGCCCATAAGATGGAAATTTGGGCTGAACCGACTAAAACCACCGCGGTGTTCCTCACACCTTTATGGCGGGGTCGCGCGGATCGCTCTCGCATTCAAATCGCGACCCCGTCAAAGGTTTGACCCACCGATGGACGTGGCGGGTCCCACACAACCATCACACAAACTGACAAACACAACAAAAAGCACACACAATTGGGGGACCTGGTCCCCGACGACAAAGCGGGGACCTAGTCACCCTTCCGACATCAAGAGGCGTGCGCGGAACACGAACGCCGCCTACTCGGACCTGCGCTGATCGGGTGATGGACGGCCCCAATAGGTCTACCGCCCGCAGGCTTCTATTCAGGGTGGCTGTTCTGTATCCTACGTTATTAGTGGCAGCCCTGCCTAAGTCTAATGCAATTGTACAGCGCATTGTTCTCAAACATTTGTATAAGAGCTCTTTGTATGTGTGTTATTATTATTTCGTTACCATGCCAGCTTATATTCTTACCTCTTGTGTGAACTGAAGATAAAATTGAATAGGGATTCTTAAACGTATAATTGTGCTACTGCTTGTTCTAATACATACAGATATGTTTAATACACGGTTTGGAAATAGCAAACGTGGTGTGGTAGGTAAGCAGCGGTAGCTCAATAGATAAGGCATCAAACATCGTGGGTTCGAATGCCAACCATTGCTCCTTCGGTGTGAACAACTAATTTGCTTGTATTAGAAATAAAAAAAAATTAAAAAAACTGTTTACTTTTAATTTTTAATTTTTCACTTTCCCCGACATTTTGGTTGCTTTTCAGCAGCCATGTTCACAGGGAGATCAGCTCTTCTCAGTTTTCATAATTTAAATAGCTTAAAATAGCTTAAATAGAAGTAAACAGTAACTAGTATAAGTGTTTAACAATAGTAGTTTAAAGTTTCAACATTATGTAATAATAGTGTTTTATAAAAAATAAACAACGCGATAAAATCCGTATAACAATTTCGATGTATAACATTTGCGTAGACAGTAAGACAATATTAAGTTTCTAATATTATAGTGTATATATAATATAAATAATAAATAATAAAACTTGGGTGTTAAATTTTCTATTAAAGTCTTATAAAGACACGTAGAAAATTTAAATAGTTCGGAGAGAATATTAAACCGCACTTTAATAACTAAGTACAACAGTATTTTGCAGTTAAATAGTTATTCATTACTTGCTTTATGGTTAAGAATAATATCGTGAGAAAAACTGCAAGTGTGAGAACATAACGCAATTTTGTTGAAAATATGTAGGTAAGGTAAACTGTCAAGACGCACTGAGCCTAGGTACCTGTGGTAGATTATGGCCTAACCTTTCGCATATTGAGAACAGGCCTTTTTCCAGCAGTGTGCAGTGGGCACATTTATAAATTAAGCTAGTCTAAAAAGTGTGTTCGTAAATACTGTCAAAAGATTTTCTGTGTAACTTAGATCTCAAGGTGAGAAAAAGAGATTTTCTTACATAAAACTTCAAAGTCAAAGTCAATAATCATTTATTCACTTAGGTCACAAAGTAACACTTATGAACGTCAAAGAAGTTAGTGAGTTTATTACATTTACTGAATTTACATTTATGTTAGTACCTCTGTCTAAGACTCTCTGAATATGTGTCGTGTATATTTGAGGAGCTCATAGCCAGTTGCACTCACTGGTCGGTAAACGATTAGCGACGGTAAGCAACGTTGGATGCGGTCAGTCAATTGATGGGTGACCGCTTAGTGGTATTTCATCTGAGCGTCTCCGTGCTTCGGAGGACACGTAAAAAGTCGGTCCCGGTTGTTGTCAAATTGACAGCAGTCGTTAAGCCATGTCAGAGGCCTACGGGCGGCTTGAACAACTCTTGACAACAGGTTGGCCACAAACCAAATGAAAAAAAAAAAAAATATATGTATTTGCTCTCCACGATCTTTGAGCTACCTAAGTGGCTTCTAATATTAAAACATTTGTCAATCAATTATTATTATTATTTGTTTCTATGTATAATATGAATGCATTTACAAAAAAAAAGTATATATGTATTTTTATCCATTGTCTAGTACGTACCCATAGTACAAGCTCTGCTTAGTTTGGGCTAGATGGTGTTGCGTGTATGTGATAGAATATTATTAGTATTATTGATTATTCATATAAGACGAGGGTTAACTAAAAATATTTGAAACTCAATAAATAAAGTTCTATGGTTTTCAAAAAAGTATCCGCATAGATAGTTTATTTATTTATTTTAATAAAGACATATTTTATCACTTTATCGAAACAAGCTCGAATAAATCTAAAGCAACATGGAAAATAATAAATTACACTACATCCAATGTACCTAAAACAAGTATCAATATTATTAATGTAAATGGTCAGTATATATCAAACCCTAGAAGCATAGCTCAACATTTCAATGATTATTTTGTAGATTTAATACCAAGAAATGTTAATATCTATCAGCATTACAAACATAACAATAATATTAAATCATATAAGTCTATGTTTATGCAACCAGTACTACCAAAAGACGTAATATCAATAATTAACAATTTAAATAACACGAATAGTACAGGATATGATAATATTCACACCAAAATAGTAAAATCAGTGGGACCCATTATAGCTAATACAATCAGTGTTATAATAAATAATTGTATAGAAAGTGGTATATTTCCACAATCCTTAAAAGTATCCATTGTAAAACCATTATATAAGAAGGATGACAGAACAAATATTAGTAACTACAGGCCCGTAGCATTGCTTCCAGTATTCTCAAAAATTTTTGAGAAGATTATCTATAATAATCTAAACGATTATTTTGAGAAGCAAAAGATTTTCTGTGATGAACAAATGGGGTTTAGAAAAAACAAATCCATTAATTTGGCCATATACAGATTTTTAGAAACTATACACCATAACCTGGATACTAGAAAGCCTGTTGTATCTATGTTTATGGATATGACGAGGGCATTTGATCATGTGGATCATAAAGTTCTCTTAGATAAGCTCTACAGATATGGTGTCCGGGGTAACGTGCTTGCACTTATAAAATCATATCTCGAAAATAGAAAACAACTAACTCAGATAAGTCAAGTGAACGTTAAGAGGAAAATGGAATTTATCTATTCATCAAGCACAAGGACGCTAACCTATGGCGTCCCACAGGGTTCTGTATTAGGACCGCTTCTATTTATTTGCTACATTAATGATCTGCCCAAGGTTACCAAGCATCAAATGTCCCTATTTGCGGATGACAGTACAGTTATATATAGCACTGGAAATAGTAAACAAATTATTAATGACATTAAGTTAAGTCTTGTTTCAATAATTGACTGGCTAAATGCTAATAATCTTAAAATTAATATATCTAAAACCAAAATAATGAATTATAGGTTACGACACACTACTCCAAGTTATATACAAATTGACCACAATGGAGACTTAGTTCTTGAAACAGATACCACTAAATTTCTTGGACTACATATTGACAATGATATGTCTTGGAAAAATCACATTGAAACTGTTTGCACAAAACTGAATAAATTCTCCTACGCACTTAATATGCTCCGTAAAATTAGTAATAAGGACGCTCTATTAGCTGCATATCACGGGTACGTCGCATCCACTCTGCGTTATGGTCTTATATTCTGGGGCAATGCAACCAACGTTGAAGACGTATTAATTGCTCAGAAAAAATGTATACGAGCCATTTGTAACATAAAACCCAGAGATTCCTGCAAACCTCATTTCATAAGTCTTAAACTATTAACTGTACCATCTTTGTATGTCTTCGAGGTCAGTATTTTTGTAAAAGCTAATATGAATTTGTTTAGACCGATAGAGAGTCAACGTCGCTCAAACAAGCTGCACCTGTTACCAGCAAAAACTGCCTTTTTTCACAAGAGTGTTTACGCTATGGCACCCAAAATATATAATAAGTTACCCAATAGAATTATATTGAGCCAATGTTTAAATGAATTTAAAAATAAATTATTTATATTGTTAGTTAATAAAGCATACTATTCTGTAAATGAATTTCTAAATGATATATTATTGTAGCAAAAATAACTTATGACATTCAGCGTTGACATCTCTTTTATTAATTTTTTTTTTCAATTTTTATTTTGACATTTTTAATTTATATAATCATTTGTAATTGCATGACGTAACAATAATGTATTTTGTATGACATTTATGTATTTAATTTTGTTATGCTATATTTTTTGTATGCCTATTGGCGGGACATGGAGTACACTATATAAACTATCCTGTAACAACTTGTAAACCTGTGTTCACAAAAATAAATAAATTTGAATTTGAATTTGAATTTGAATTTGAATTTTATTGCATATATAATATTTTTGAAAGATAACATTAGGAATAAATCTTGTGTCTCAGAGGGCTTTGCAAACATTCAAACAACGGACACAAAGAAAACCCACACTCAGAACAACCATTTGTGGATCACATATATTTTTGTCCCGTGCAGATGCCCGATTTGAACTCACAGCACTCCGCGCAGTGGCTATTTATATCATCACATGACAAAAATGTTAACACTTGTAAAAGACTCTAAATACTGTTCTATTTTACGCTAAAGGCAAAAGTGTGCTGACACAGCAACTTCATCCATATATATTTCTATGTAAATGCTCGATCGTACAAAACTATTTGGGCAACCGAAGGTCGTGTAGTGTTGGTTTGCGTGATACAGCAATTTCCACCGATGTATCAATAATGTGTGTGGTGGAAGACACAAGCAGATGTTCACTCACTTGAGTTTAGTACTTAAGTGACTGAATGGGTATTGCTTTAAGTGGTCGTCTCACCACTGCCACTGAGCCAAGTGTTATGGCTTCTACCCCTACACGGGGCAAAAAATAGTATATCGGCTATGCTGAGTCGATAAAGTTGACCGCGAGTCTCTAGCTCTTACGGTTCTTGAGTTGAAAGTTGTATAACAGACGGACGGACGGACGGACGGACGGATGTACGGACGGACGGACAAAGTTGTTGTATAAGAGTTTTTTCCTACTCTAAAAAAATATGTTTTTTGTGTCTCTTGTTTGAACGTCGGTAAAGTTTGCGCGACAAACCTGCAACAGTAGACACAGTAGCAATGGCAAGGTGACCCCTTTTACAATTATGCCATATGTGCAGTCATGAACAAAATTACCTGATTAAAATAATTATACTGAAGGATATATTATATAATTTTCATACCTGCTTCTCTAACTTGGCCCACTCACAGTAATACATCAAGTCTCTAAGTCATACATTACACTAACAGCTATAACTGCTGTCGCCCGCATCATCGTAAATTAAACCTTAATGCTTCGTAACATGATTACAAATTGCTCGACAGCATTATTGGTAAAATATTATTCAGTTTAACAAAAGATAGAGTCTGGACCACAGTCTGATTTTATATCATAACGTGTAAGGAATTTTCTTACTTGAGTGAACATTATGGCTTAGTTAGGAATATTTACATAGTTCACATTTGGGAGTTATCCAAAATATATGCTTTAATTAGTATAATAGCAGGGAGGTGAATTTTAGACGTTAAGTGTTAAAGTATGATTAAGGGTTTCTTCAATTTTATTTACAGAAGTACACCATTGTAACCTTTGGGTTTACTTTAGGAGAAATGTAGATATATTTAGGAAGTACAATGAGAGAAGGTATAACAATTACACTTTTAATATATTTAGTATACAATTATTATAGTCAGGGCATGGTTCGTTAGAAGGCTTGCTGCGTGTCCTTGTAGTCAGGAGCACTTAACTCGAGATGTGGAGCCGAGCCGCAAGGTGCCTCGTCCAGGACGCGATCGGCTTATATATGGCGCTGCCGCCGGGCAGGGGGGAGAAGGGGGGCGCCAGCCACCACTCCGACTCACGCGCAACCCTCGCGGTCGCGCGGTCCGCGTCACACACCCCCCTCGTTAGGAGAGAATTATTACACCTATGTGAAATGTGTACTCACATTTCATCAACTATAGTTTTAAATCCTACGTAATAGGGGTGAGTCTACTGCCGTTTATCAGACACAGTCCAGATTTCATTTCTTGACAAAAATCTTTGCCCGACTTTGTAATCAAACAGAGCATGAACTCTCAAGTTTGATCACAAAGTCGGCGAGTACGGTAGCAAATGCAACTACAGTGTATGAACACCGTAGTCGCATTTGCTATCGCAGCGCTGCCAATGCATTTATCCGTTAATCGAATTCGAGACATGTCGTATTCATAGCCGCTGCGCCACCAAGTCACTCATCAGTGCTTCGATGTATATGTGCTTAATTTTACATGTACGTTTAGTACGTGCACAATTAAGAATAATTATGTACACATCTACATCTCAATACATATGCTAATAAAAATCTCTTAGCTCTAGCAAATCTGCTTCATTATACAGCCGTTTAAAATTATACATGATGAGCAATAACGCAGTGGTGACGAATGCGGCTGCTGGCTTGGGTATATGGCTCGAAATACAGGTCAGACAAAGAGCAATTGAGATGGTTAAAATATTCTTATTAGAAGCACGGAGATAGGCACTCCTGTATATATAGTAGTTTAATTTTAATTTTAATTAAATTTCAAGAGGTAGGGTTACACCTAGATTTGAATTCGTTACTACATTAAAATATACTAATCGGAATACTAATGTCGAATGTATTATACTAATATCATGCATATTATATATTACATGGCATAATGCCCGGTAAACTCTATGACGTGGGACCATAAACATAGGTACCTAGCGAAATGAGTTTACTCCTCGTCCACCACGTACCACCAACTCCTGCCACCAGTGGTACGAGATGAAATTTTTATGTGACGCCATGATATATGCTTTACTCACAAGTTACCCATGTTTCAATTGTTGTTAAATTTTTTTTTGCTATTTATTTTTATGACCCGTAGTACACCGGTGGAATTATGTCCAACTAGTTGTACCACAGGGATAGGTACCTAAAATAAGCTAGATAAAAATTGTGTAAATCAAATGAACGTGTACGAAACAAATGACTATCAGAAGGTGATCAGCCATCGATAGTGCTTACAAAAATAGGTGCATGCGATTTTCGACCTTATTGACATTACTCAGAATTTATAATTGTATTAACGTATTAATGTCAGAAAGCAAGGAAATACCCCTCCAGAGATATATAGTCATGAGACTATGTATGTCTCCGTGGCGCAGCGCTAATGATTGCGACTGCTGTGCATGAGGTCACGGGTTTAAATCCTGAGACGAGCCAGCAAAAAAAGGTTTTATGTTTTCTGATAAAAATCTTAATAGCAACCCCGAGTTAGGAAGATGACAGTGTTAGACGCCCTCGCGCCTCAAAAAGCATGTTAAGTCGTTGGTCCCACGCCTGATCTTCCTCCGGTCGTGTCCGTAGGTACTATCGGATCATGAGAGTTAGAGAACAGAGTGCACACATACATACATGCACACATATATACACATAATATGCAGATTGCCAGTTTCCGTTAAAATTGGCCGCTGTGACCGAAATTCGGTCTGGAGCACATTATTATATTAAAAGTTAAAGGATATTCAAATTTTATTGCTAGCGAACTCTCTTTTCTATTTCGTCTGAATATTATACAAATCTGAAAAGCTCAACCCAAACGAATTTTATGACAAACGAATGACTGAAAATCTGAAAAGGTAAATGTAGCTTTGTTCGACGGTATCAAAGGAAAATAAATTGTCCCTAACAGCTGGGGCGAGTTCGGGCCGAGTGTGTTGACATCAATCTCTGCTACGGTACTTACTTACTATTGTATGAGAGATCTGTTATTGTAGAGTGATAGGCTTTAGTTTCGGCTTGCCGAAAGCCAAGCTCATTTTTTGTATTTAAAAGTGACTTGATAAAATTAAAGCACTTTTTTTGTTTGGAAAAGATTAGTCCTGCACTAGGAATAATTCCTGTATTGCAGAGGACCTTACAAATATTCAGACAACGGACACGAAGAGCACTCAGACTCGGAACATCAATTTGTGGATCACACAAATTTTTGTCCCGTTTGAGGATTGAACCCACAACACTTGGCGTGGCGCCCATGGTGCGGCGGCCACTTAAACCATTACGCCATGCGCGCAGACTACTGAAATAAAGGGTTACTCTCAGTGTCCGCACTATCTGTTAGACCAGTGGGGCCTTTGGCAATTTTTGTTCCTACGTCGTTGTTTATGTTGTACGGAACAAAAAATAGTATATGACAGGCATATAAACCTTTTTTTGTATATCTTTACAAATATACTTACCATTGGCGATTGGTAATAATTTCCTGAAATCTCCACTGGCTAAATAAATACAAACTAGTGGCAATTTTTGGAAAAAGTACTCCCGCCTGTGTCTATTATCTAACTGATCGGCGAGTGCTGCAACCTGCAACCGATTAGTTACATAACATATAGATTACTAGGGATTAAACATATATATGTATGTTTGTTTTTCAAATATTTCATCTAGCTTTTGTTTATATACCGGTGGGGATTTCTATAATAAAATGAATGTTATCTACATACAGTTGTCTTCTATGTGACCGTTGTTTGATTATTTATTTGTAAGTCTTTTATAACAAGGGCTTATCTTTAGTCTAGAATAAAAAATAAAACATAAATTGTTTTAAGGTAACAAAGCAAAGGTGCTTTTTATATAGGACAGAGGTATATTCTTAATAATAATAATAAAATATAATAATATCAGCCCTGTATTAAACTGTCCCACTGCTGGGCACGGGCCTCTTCTCATTGTGAGAAGGGTTAGGCCGTAGTCCACCACGCTGGCCTAGTGCGGGTTGGCAGACTTCACATATCTTCGAGAACATTATGGAGAACTCTCAGACATGCAGGTTTCCTCACGATGTTTTCCTTCACCGTTAAAGCAAGCGATAACTAATTATTAAATACGCATATAACTTCGAAAAGTCAGAGATGCGCGCCTTGGGTTCGAACCCGAGACCTCTGCGTGGCAGTCCAATGGTTTCCCACTAGGCTATCGCTGCTATATATATGCTATATGGTATATTCTTATTACAAATAAATTCATACGTGTATATACCTACTCAAAGAAGTTGGAAAACTGTATTATCACCACATTTCGTAAAATTAAAATATATTTAGATGCTACGCTATAGAGGGCGAGTTAATATATTTGAAACCCAATTACCCTCTTCACCCCTTCCCGCTCTTTCTCCTTCCTACTTCCTTTTTCTCTTCTTCCTTTCTAAAGGGACACCTGCAACACCAGAGGCATCACTTGCGTGTTGCCTCTGGTGTTGCAGGTGTCCATAAGCTACGGTGACCACTAACCATCAGGTGGGCCGTATGGTTATTTGCCACCATTTGTTTTGTTGCCATTGAGAGTATCCTAAAAGATACAACCCAATAACGCTTTGTCTAACCTAGAAATCATACCCTGAACCTTTTCTGTTTTTCCTTCTCGATCTACTGCAACATTTACGGCAACTCAGGCCACGGGATAACCGGGTACTTGTTACAAACTTAATATAAAACTAATTTTAAGATTCCAGAGGTCCCATAATTAACATGTCGTTTTCCAAAACGCAAGGCGAAAGGCTTGCAAGGATATTTTTGATGCCCTTTTATGAAAATAATTATGAGCGTTGCGGATGCTGTAGCCCTAATACAGCATCCGCAACACTCATAATTATTTTTTATTTTCTGATGTCTTATAAATATTTATATACACTCTGTTTGTATGGACGGTATTTTTGTCTAATATAAATTATTTATTATTATTATAAATATCCTTAATGCTATAAGAAATCTTATGATGCATCCTTATATTCTTAATTATTATTTTACTATGAAAGTATCCTCTCGTATCCATACTAATGCTCTCTGATACGTTTTACGAAACGTTAACAAATTTGTCTAAATAGTCTCCATATACCAGAAGGAGTAGGCAGATGTGAAGGTGCAATCCTCACGTTTCGCACTCTCTCAATTTCGGGCACTGTGCTAGACTGTGTGTTGCATTGAGAATTCCTTAACATAAAACCTAATAAAGCTTTGCCCGTCCCGGGATACAACCCGACACTTCAAGCGTAAGTCATATTCATTATCGCTGTATCACCGAGGCAGAATGCTACCGGCTAAGCTGTTAGGCATACTTAATCCCTGTATCATCAATATCTATCAATGACGCAATGGACAAAAATTACCCAGGATTAGATAACGGATCACATTAATCTTAGTTCAGAGTGAGGATTAATGCCGTGACATTTAAAGCTTTAGTAATAGTTCGTTGGTCACTTAAACCTAAAGCATTGTGTTATTCGAGCAATCAAAGCTAACTAAATTACATGAACTTTTCAAGATGTTACGATGTGTTAAACCAAGTTTGAAGCAATTGTCATTAGTCAAATAATTCATTCATTCTTACATACTTTGTTTTTATGGCGTAATTTCAATGTGGATACCATCACCATTGTGTAAGACTTAAAAAAGCGCCGCAACGCCTACTAATCAGTTATGAAATGAAGAACTTGAATGTACTAAATTTAAACATTGCTATTATATTTTTTGCAGGCGCACGAACAAATAGTTTACTTAACTTATAGTTTGTTTTTCGTAGCATGAAATCTATTTTAATTTATGACTTTAAATTTTTGGGAATGCAGAGTATCTTATCTTATGTGGGGGCCAGTCAGTGTAGACCGGCGACACTTCGACCCAGTGGGATCTTTTGTGTCGAATGTAGAGTATAGTTGGATTTTATTGTAAACCTGGAATTTAGCTCAAACTTAAGCAACTTAACAACAACTTAACATCTTAAGCCTGGCTAGGACAGTATATTTAGGTAACCTACAGGCAGCCGCAGCTAAAAAACATGCGCCGCATACGTATACTTCAGTGCAGGCTCTTTAAAGAGGCGCACTTACATTTTGCGCCGTCTGCACGCTATCATCAGCATCCATACGCTACAACAGCGTATGGATGCTGATGATAGCTGCCCCCTACCATTATATTAGTCAGTAGCCTGACCTGATTAGCTGCAAGCTGGCACTTCGGTTCCTTAATTCGTTTCGTCCTCGTTCCTTAATTCCATCGGTTCCTTCGGTCCAGAGGCTAGCGTATGAGCTTAGCATTAGTAATGCCGAAGCTAGTTTTGCCACCCTAGCAGTATTTGTAAAAAGAAATTCAGAAAGACAAATGAAGTACTTGGCCAGCGCCTAACCCTTCTCCTACTGAAGAGAGTTATATGCCCAGCAGTGAGACAATTTATGTTATATAAGGGCTGATATTATTATGAGACAGTATCGATGAATCATTTTATGCAATTTACATTACGTGTTAAATTGATAATCAGCTGCCAAAATGTTTATTTGAATTTGAATGTTATTAAACATTCTGAAATGAATAATAATATTAAACGAATTACAGCCTGATAAGATTTGTCAGGGTTTTGGCAATTTGATAAAAGTATCGTTTACATTAAAACTAAATGTGTATTGAAATATGTTGTTAGCATGTTGTATGTTGGTACTATTTTCGTCTGCTTCATACACTCTTTCATGTTTTTATCGGTTTATGGTTCTCTTATTTTGATATGTCTCCAAAACTTATGTGATCAAGACTGTTATTATATAATTTCCTGTAATCCTGACGATGTATTCATCTTAATGCCAGCGATTGGGATAAGACTATAGATCAGTGAGAGTTGATTGCATAGCTTCCTGAACATAATATAAAAACTATGATTACATGCTGGAAAATTTTTGATTTCAATAGCCTCGCGAAAACATTCTAATTTTAATAGAGAAGATGGTTGGAATGTACCACCAGCTTGGGATCCAGTAATACAAATAGTCAAACCCAAGAAGAAGCAAACCACAGCTAGACTTCATGATACTTTGAGCTCATTCTGCGTAAATAGAAACACCAATGATAAAATTATGTTCGGGTACTTTGAAATAACTACACTGGAACATTGAGACAACTACCATCTTAGTCTCCCCGTGACCATGGCTGCTGAAAAGCAACCGAAACGTCGGGGAAAGTGTAAAATTAAATTAAATCTAAATAGTTTTAATAGTTTTAATAATAATTTAATTAGCTTAAAAATTAGTAAAATTTAATAGTAGTAGTAGTGTAACAGTTTTCAAAATTATGTAATAAAGTGTCAAATAAACAACGCGATAAAATCCGTATATAGTAGTTTAATTTCAATGAATAATATTCGCGTAAACAGAAGACAATATTATGTAATTCTTACATACTATACATAGAAAAAAAAATATTAAAAAAATATTAATTGCGTCCTCATTTTACTTCTAATTTTCATATGGTTCTCGCACAAACCTTTTCTTTCGAAAGTTTTTGCTATAAAATAGCATATAAGCTCACCAACGCAAAAAGACTTATAAAGATCAACCAATGAACAAAGGTGATTTTTATCGTTAGTCCTTACAATATTTTTTTGACTTGAAGAAGGTAGCTGGGATAGATCGGATTCGGCAGGCGACAGACCGCGAAATCGGTGGCGCAAATTGGGAGACATATTTAACAGTAGACTACGATAGGCAGAGCATTGATTTATTTTATCGTATGTATGTTGTTTTTATAGCATTGTGTACTTGAAACAATATGCCTTGTTAATCGGATATTTTCTATATTACGCAATAGATAGTGTTACCTTTGTCTGGGTGAATCTGTGAGTCACGTCTTAAGTTGTTCGTGTTTATTTATTTATCGATGTTGGTAAAGCCATGTATTGAAATTGGTTACGTGACTTCATAATGAGCACTATTATCCTGTGGCAAATAAATGACAGTGAATTTCCACAAATAATTTATTGCAATAATGCAATTTATATAATACTAGCTGTCCCGACAGACGTTGTCCTGACAACACGAAAAAATAAATAAAAAGAATACCCAAATCTAAACCATCCTCGAATCCACTAGAACACACACAAAATTTTTATCAAAATCAGTCCAGCTGTTTAGCAGGAGTTCAGTGACATACACACGTACAGTAGAATTATATATATAAAGATTAAGCATTTAAGCAAGTAAACTGATATTTATTTAGGTTCTCTATTGCGTTACCTAACTTTTTTATCCATAATCTTAAGTGCCATAATTTTTTTTGTCCTGATCATCATTTGTCCGAATGATAACGTGCCCGAACTTTATGACACATAATATCACATGCCATAAAATTGAAATCCCTAAATACAATATGCCCTAAATTTGTTTATCATAAATATTATAATCAATAATATACATAAGACTTAAAAAACCGTTTTCAATAAAAGTTATAAGTTCTAAATCCAAATTATTTAATGTTTATCTATCCTAATAATGTTTTTAAAACTAATTTGTATTACAAATCTTGGCTTTTGTCGTGGCTTCGGCGCTGCGGGTCTCCGGCGGTCCCACGCGTGCTAATCGTCTCAGACGGCTTTCGCTCACCCCGCAGCTACGGCTTGGCCGGCCAGCCTCAGGCGCAGCGGCTCGCTCGCAGCCTCCTGTTCCTCAGCCTGTGAGCCGCCTCGCCCCTACGCACCTACGCGATTCTAAATTACACTCTAGGGGTAAGGCTGACAAGACTGCGTGGAGTCGGATTCAGAGCGATTCGTTTCTGACACTACAAACTAATTTAAGAAAAAAAAAATTGTACTTACAATTTTATTATAAATGAAAACACTTTATATAATACAATACTTAGGACATATGACTTTATTTCACACGAAATTAGGAGATTCAATTATTATAGTCCTAGATAAGGACTATAATATGAACTGTTATACTTGACAGAATGGTAATAGAAGTAAAGATAATTACTTATGTAAAACAAAATTCCGAATTTTTGAACATTATGGTTACTGAAGTTTATAGCATACGTGTTATGGATAATGATTTTCGGGCAACCAATTTTAGGAAAAGTAAGGGAGTACCTTTATTTAATATGAAATTAAGGAGTGGAATATATTTTAACTTTAAAACTCTTTTGTTTTTATTTTCCCATGAAACAAAAACCTCTCTTGGATAAAATAATTGATGTTTATTGTTTTCCGACGATATTTTGTTTACGTAGAATAAGTATGATATTATTATGATAATATGAGTATAAGGTTATGCTGTTGGACGCAACATTTATACTACTGAACGAACAAGAACACTAATTTGTATTACAAAGCTTGGCTTTTGTCATGGCTTCGGCGCTGCGGGTCTCCGGCGGTCCCACGCGCGCTAATCGTCTCAGACGGCTTTCGCTCACCCTGCAGCTTCGGCTTGGCCGGCCAGTCTCAGGCGCGGTGGCTCGCTCGCAGCCTCCTGCTCCTCAGCAAACTTCAACAAACTTCAACTACAAACAAATGTTGTAGATTAGATTTACAATACAGTAAAGACACACTTCAATTATTCTATATCCGTACAAGGTGTGTATTTGCAATTTTTCGGCGATATTCTTTGTGTCTTTTTACGTTGCTCCTTCTCCTGTAACCAGTAATAGTGTTACTAATGGTCATGCCTTTTAATTTTAGTGGAACTAAAATAAAAAAAACTAGTTGTGTGTGAACATGTGCAACAGGGGACCAACCACTACCTGAGATTTGACAAACCACAGATTATCGCTAAAGAACACAGATTCCTACCAAGGATGCTTCGCGAGGCTATTGAAATCAAAAAACATCCTAATTTCAATAGAGAAGATGGTTGGAATGTACCACCAGCTTGGGATCCAATCATTCAAATAGTCAAACCCAAGAAGAAGCAAACCACAGCTAGACTTCATGATACTCTGAGCTCATTCTGCGCAAATAGAACCACCAATGATTAAATTATGTTCGGGTACTTTGAAATAACGACACTGGAACATTGAGACAACTACCATCTTAGTCTCCCCGTGACCATGGCTGCTGAAAAGCAACCGAAACGTCGGGGAAAGTGTAAACTTAAATATACATAGTTTTAATAGTTTTAATAAATTAATTAGCTTAAACATTAGTAAAGTTCAATAGTATCTATTAGTAATGTGACAGTTTCAAAATTTTGTAATAAAGTGTCAAATAAATAACGCGATAAAATCCGTATATAGTAGTTTAATTTCAATTTAGTGGAACTATTAGACTTGTTAACCAAATTTGTGTTTCAGTTTCAGTCCTTTTTCCTAATAACTTTAAACATCCGCTTGGCTGTGTGCTTTTTATTAGGATTGCTTCTGGAATAAGAAACGCATCAACTTTGCCAGTTATGGGCTGGAGGGCCACTGACTTGACTGTGATAAATTTAATAATAATAAATAAATTATAAATACTCATGGCATAATTTTGTTTACGACAGGCCATGTCAAATAATGATTTGCCTGACAAACTGTGATTTTTCTGTGATTGACAATAGGGATGAACTTTTGAATGCCACACAAATGTCTCATGTTCAATACTGGAACAGACAGTTCAATACAGAATACCACGGCACACACCTTTCGAAGTTATGTGAATATTAAATCCTTAATAATTACCTACTTTAACGGTGAAGGCAAACGCCAAGAAAGCTGTATGTTTCAGATTTCTACATGATGTTCTTGAATATGTGTCTTGTAAAAAGCCAGTGCCTAGCAGTGAAACATATTATCAATTGGTTTGATATTACGCATAGCATATTCATACATTTTCGTTGGCAGTAAAGAAATGTATCCCGTACGCACTAAACTCATCTTCTATTTCGAAGGATGTGATAACATAGTCATAATACACCTATGTTTATGTGCTTATA
The DNA here is from genome assembly GCA_930367265.1 of Catocala fraxini. Taxonomy (NCBI): domain Eukaryota; kingdom Metazoa; phylum Arthropoda; class Insecta; order Lepidoptera; family Erebidae; genus Catocala; species Catocala fraxini. The sequence goes on along the minus strand of OV884025.1, from coordinate 6,884,415 downwards.
TGATGTCAAGGTAACGTCGCCACAAATGCAACTAACTAAAAAATACATTATAATATTTAAATGAGCGTAAATATATAATTATGTAGGCAGGTCACGTAAGTATACAATATTGTTATCGCTGTCCTTGTCAATATCAAACATAGTTATTACATACAATAAGGAACGTACGCGTTATGTACATACATTTGTTGTTATATATAATGTTTCTAGAATAATACGAAGAAAGTACTAAATGCCTAGACTTACGCCTGAGGCAGAGACTACGACTTTCCAGTTATTACGATCCTGGTACAGTACATTTTATTTAACTTATCTTATTTGGCAAGCAAACAATTCATTATAAACTCATTCAGAGCTGTTCTATGAATTGTCTCATAAAACAAGTAAGAGAAATAAAAAATAAACGTGGAAGAAAATTTTGCGAAAATAAAAAAGTTATCTATAGCTAAATATATTTTTATTAAATGTTCTTATAGCACTCTCCATCAGGCTCTATACAATGTTTCATGCTTATGAACCAGTTTTCGAAACACTTTTTCCATTCTGCCGCAAACACCTAGTTACAGTTAGTACAGCCTCCTCGAGCGCTGACAGCGCATCTGCCGGCGTTGAAAACTGTATCCCCTTTGAGTAGATTTTTTATTTTCGGCAATGTCTCCTATCTGAACAGAATACTTGTGCCAATAAGTCTTATCAATCCAAAATATAACTTATTAACCAAAGATAACTTATTTGTCTAAGTTGATTATGTCTATTGATTATATTATGTATGTATGTATGTATCTTATGTGGGAGCCAGTCAGTGCAGACCGGCGACACTTCGACCCAGTGGGATCTTTTGTGTCGACACTCTCCCAATAACGACTGCCATAGATGTTCATGGCAGCCGGGACGGACGGCTTAACGTGCTCTCCGAGGCACGGAGCACGCGATAATTGTCAATCAATATGCACATAATTTCGAAAAGTCATATAACTTCCGAACGTCAGAGGTGCGCGACGTGGGTTCGAACCCGAGACCCTCTGCATTGCAGTCTGTTGGTCTCCCCACTGAGCTATCACTGCTCCTGATTATATTATCTCGATTGCCTCGTGGCTGAAGTTAGGTGTTATGTTTGCAGAAGATCAAAGTGCGAATTGTTGTTGATATTTCCTCATAAATATTCACAGTAACAGCACGGAACATGGAAATTTCAAAAAGTGAATTTTATTATTTCTAAAGATACTATTCCACTAGGAATCAAGCCGTGTGTCTTAGGAGGAAACTTTACAAACATACAACTAACACACACAAAGTACACCTGACTCAGGCAATCATTTGTGGATCCAAAAATTGCCTAGAGAATGCATTTAAAAAAATTACGCTTATGCCTATCCCATGGGAGATATTTGAGCGTGAGTCCATATATGTATACTTTATGCCTAACAGCTAACAACTACCTTTTGTATAATCCTTCTTAGAAATATAGTCTGAAAGCATACCTATTAAGCTGTATTTCTCCGAAGGATTCAGTAAATTTTCTGGCAAATTTTAATCCCATATTTAAGCAGACATTTCGTTGTCTAACCTAACACCGAAGAAAATATCTGCTCATATTTGGGATAACACTGAAATTTACAGTCTACCTCAGCTAATACAGCGGGTATCTTATTAAAAAATTATTACAGCGAGATAATATGGCTTGTGTTTATGCGCTGAGTAGATCTAATAGTTTTAAAGGAACTCGTTGTGTTACCCGTAGGAGCAACATTTGTGCATGTCTTTTGCGCTACTTAGGCAGCGAATTTTTTTACTCGGCAATGCATGAGTGACATCCCTGATCTCTGATACATTTTTCGAACGCACTTGAATCGTGACACTGTTATATTCAATCAATTATTTTTATTACAAAATTAGCGAGCAAGCATTTGCGCGCTTGGTGTAAGTAGTTACCACAGTTTATAATCGCTCGCAATTCCAGGCATATTACAAAGGAAAAATAAAAAATAAAATTTTAGGTTTTTATCATGATCACGATGTATGCAAATTGAAACACGAAGGCTTTGGTTCTGAGAACAAGTTGATGATATGTAGGTAAGATACAGGTCTGTTTTTATATCTAAGATGTAATTACATCTTAGATATAAAAACAGGCCTGTATCTAATTATGATCACGTTTAAATAACTAATAACGCTAGCTTAGTCATTAGTGTTAGATTGATCACGATAAGTAATTGGTTATCAGAAAGTGACCAGGCTTTGATGATAAGCAACAAGGCTCCCTGCAGAGTGCAACCAAGGATCTCGACCTACTTAGTAATAGTCTCGATATTGTTGGCTGCCTGTTGACAGAGTATTGCATTCAAATAATATTCGAATACGGTTGTGTATAACAAGATACTTATTGGGTATGGTCAAGGATGCAGCGCACATACTTTTGCATTGCGTTATCAATACATTTGAATGCTGATGAGAATCTGATTTCTGTGTCGGTTTTAACGATTGAGTCGTTAGCTATAAATATATATTTAATTATTCAATCGAAACCGGAAATATATTGTAATAAAATAATTTGGAACTCACCACGCACCGTTGATTTGCCTCAGCGTAAAACATCCTCAGGGCAGTAAACCTGAGGATAGCTCGCACTTAGTCAAAACACATGTCAACGCATATTTTGTGTTCGAAGTGATTACTGCGAATTAGAGTACGCCTGGAGAGGCGGCATGACGCCCTCACCTTCCGGCTGACACTGGCAATGACTGGCCACGGTTGCTTCGGCCCGTTCCTGTGTCGCATAGGCCAGCAAGAGACGCCCGATTGTCACCACTGCGGCGACTGCCGTGATGTTGTTGCAGACACGGCGCTAGACACGTTGGCGGATTGCCCTGGTCGCGGCAGTCGGAATTGCTGCACTCTCGCTCCTGGCCTTGGTACAGTATATGGTCCGGAGTGAGAGGTCCTGGAACGCCGTCGCCTCCTTCTGTGAGGAAGTTATTTCTATCAAGGAGGTGGCGGAGCGGGAATGGGAGCGCTTAAACCCGCTCATCAACCGCAGAACCGGGCGCCGGAGTGGGCTTCGTGGACTTGCCCACCACCCGTTCAGCACCAGGTCCGAGAGGCAGCGTGCGTGTTCCCACGCGCGCCTCTGTGTCCTGTGTCCATCCTCCTTCAAGGGGACAGTAGGGTTAAGTGACCAAAGTGTCTTTTCGTGAGTGGCATGCCGTTATACGGCGGGCCGAAACCTCGGCGGGGTCGCGATTGCTTGTGAAAGTGATTTGCACAACACCGTGGTAGGTTTAGTCGGTATTACCGGGGTATCTTTCACCCAGTGAGCTCGACATAAACTCTCCGTGGCCCCACGGAGAGGTATGCGTCAAAGCATTAACACACGTAAAAAAAAAATACTAGTTGAGCATCAATCGCGCGTCGCGTGCTATAAGTGCTTTTGTGTCTAATTTGCCTCCATTATTTTATTGAATAACTTTATAACTGCTCTCGTTGATGTCTATCTACTGATGCATGATGAGTCATGCCATTCTGTTGCATGTTATATGACTGCTATCCTTTACAATTACATGACTCTATACCTTTTATATGGATAGTGCTTTTTATCCACTGTTTCTATTTCCCATTCATATTCATCTAGTGTTCAATTGTGTGTAAAATAAATATGTCTGCTTTCTTTCTTTGAATGATTCCCAAGCGTATTTATTTTATCTTTATTATAAACGAGATGTAACGAGACCGTTCGCGATTTTTCAATGCAGCTTATGTTTTCTCAGATTTCAGGTTACTTCTATACATAATTAGTTTTCCATCAAAATCTGTTCAGCAATTTAGGCGTGAAAATAGACTGAGTAAATACAGTTATATTGTTGTTATAACTATAGATTTGTTGAACTCTCAGACGCGCACTGTGGAAAGATTTTCTGCTCTTGGTGACTTTGAACCTATGATATATTATATATATAAGAAATATGATTTTAATAATATGATTTAAATAATCATTGTTCTCTGACAACAGTACCATACAGTACCTCAGAGTTCTGTCCTCGATGACTCATAAATTTATTTTGTTATGTAAGGACGTTGTTCAGCATAATAAAATAAAGTGGACTGAACCTGCTTATACATTAACTGCAATGTAAACTTGAGATAGCCTAGGGGGAAACCATTGGACTGCCACGCAGAGGTCTCGAGTTAAATCCCAAGACGCGCATCTCTGACTTTTCGAAACTATGTGCGTATTAAATGGTTAATTATCGCTGCTCGCTTTAGCGGTGAAGGAAAACATCTTGAGGAAACCTGCTCGTTTGAAGGTTCTGCATAATGTTCTCGAAGATATGTATGTGAAGTCTGTTTACCCGCACTAAGCCAACATGGCCTAATCTTTTTCACACTGAGAAGAGGCCTGTGTCCAGCAGTGCGACAGTTTAATACAAGGCTGATTTTATTATACTAATTATCGCAGGTCTGGTTGTTTATGTTCCAGTTACGATGATAGCGATCGAGTTCGTGAGTTGTAATCCGAAAATCGAGGATGGAGTACTTTTTGAGATTTTCTTAATAGAAAATTGATGTACTGGCGTGTAGGTATACGATGTCTTATCAGATTCGGATAAGTATATTTCTACAGCAACAAAGCAGATGTATTTAGTATTATGTAGCTTTCCAGAATATTGACGGCATGGATGGCTTAGTGGTTTAAGTGGTCGCCTCGCCACTGCCAGTGTGCGAGTGTTATGGGTTCGAATCCCACACGGGACATAAATTTGTGTGATCCACACATGGTTGTTCCGAGTCTGGGTGTTCTTTATGTCCGTTGTTTAAATGTTTGTGAAGTCCACCGTGATACTAGAATTACATCCAGAGCAAGAGTTGGCTATTAAAAAAAAATATGCCAAGTCTATAAAATATTGATATTCATATGCGTGGCAACGGTCCGCTTCTTCGGTAAATGTTCTGCACGTATCAGGAAAGTTGAACGCACTGATACCGTCACTTTATTACCTGCAGCAATTTTTGTCAAATACTAGTGTTCAGGGGCCCAAGTCTGCTATCTATATATTAATACGTGAAGCAAAAACTTTGTACCCCTTTTTACGAAAATTGCGCGGACGGAGGAGTATGAAATTTCGCACAGTTGAAGTTTATATGAAGGAGGAGTGGCGAATCCTAATGGAAAAACACCGCACGCACACTACAATGCATTTGACACACGCAGTCGAATCGCGTTTGTAGTATTTCGGCATGGTTCGGTTAATGTCGTATAATTCGTCATAATTATACTATTATTATAAAACCCGTTAGTAGAAGTGATTTTTAAAATAAACTACTACTAAATTCGAACATTTATTCATGCCAGATTTCGTTTATATATATTCTTACAAATTATTTGTTAGTGTTAAAAAGAATTTGATTAAAAGAACTGTCAACATTTTATAATTTGTCATTATGTACGAGATTACAATTCTATGCCATTTTTTCAATGGAGTGTCAGTGGTTGACCATCGGGAAGTCATAATGACGCCATTATATTAGTAGATTACCAAATTGTCAAAATCAACAATTATGAAATCAATGATAGACCATTCTGACACTATTCTAATAGCAGACTTGGGACCCTGCTTAAATGTTCGGCACAAGATTCTGACACCGGCTTCTCCTGCGTAAAGCGAACTGCAATTCATACTGGGTTAAAAAGTATATTCACTCATCTGTTATTCTACAACATGGTTGACCAGTATGCCAAGTGACATCCAAATTCATTCAACGGTTTACGCATAATTGAGTAACAAAGATGTCATCAGCTTTCACAAATTTACTAATATTACTTTAATAATAGTAGAATTACAAAAGGACAAGCCATTACACAATCAAATGCATTATTGCATTGGAACAATACTGGTTTTGCAATTCAATTGGTGCGCTTGCCAAGTGTGTGAGACACAGTCGTGCACATTCAAGAATATTCTCGAGAATTCTCAGACATGCTGCTTCTCGATATTTCATTTAATGTTGATAATTAATACAGTATAACCATATCAATGTTGGTTTCAAATGTTTGATAGTAGGCTCTAATGGACTGTTAATTTATTTGCCATTTATACAAAGTGGGCCATATATTGATTTCATTTACACAGAGCATACACATTTATTTGGATTTCCGTTGGTTCGCTAGTATAATTGTGTGTAAACAACGTATATTTGTTGGATATGTGCCAAATGCTTTTAGTTTCTCATAAATATAACTGGATTTAATGTTAATTACGCATATAAGGTTGACCTACGCAAAGTTATATAAAAAATATGTTGTTTTTGGCTCACCTCAAATATATGTAGCGAGAAATATACAAGAACTTTATACCATACTGATAATATTGTATTTTATATCGGTGAGCGTTATCGCACGGTCCGCGCTTGCGCTTATTTTTTTGACTGATCATGAAGTCCCAGGTTGCGCAATATATGACATAGGGTATTATAGCGGTAGGCTCAATGGATAACTAGGATGATTTGGCATTTTAAAGACATTACAAGGTTTGATTTATTTTCTTCATCGCAAGCAATAATCGAGTAATTTCTCCCTAATCTATATCAGCGATTCTTAAAGTGCGTTCCGCAGAATCTAGAGTCAGGAAAATTAACCAGGGTCCCGCAAAATTATTTATATTTGGCTGTTAAATAATACCACAGTTAAGTACAAATATTAATTTGAAATAGTGCAAAATATGTGATGAGAAGTAAAGTTTTGTTCGTATATAAATTACAGTGTATTTGATTGGTAATCATTTGATATGGGGTTCCATAAAATAAAAGCTAATCGGTGAGTGTTCCGTTATCTTAAAAGGTTTAGGAACCCTTGCTACAGAGACACAGTTAAGGCAAGGCTTTTAATACCTTATTCTAATTAGGCTATAATTATATCTCGCTATCTTTCTCGGACAGCAGCGCTTCAATAGCTACTTAAGTCACAAATTGTATCGTGCATCCTCTTTTATCATTTGACAATTGCTTCTACTGCCTTATTTAAATCACTTGTACCTTATATATTACTGAGTTGATTTAAAAAATTTCTTGTACTTAAGAGATTGGGTAACATGACTTTTATGATTAAAAATAAGTGAGTCAACTATTTTCTCGATGTGTTCAGTTTTCTATGTATATCTTATTCTAAGGAGACCTATACCTAACTGTGGATTTAATATTAGCTGGTATTATTTGATTTGCGTTACTCAAGTTTCATATCAGTGGGTATTATATGAAGTGATTGGAACATATTATTAAGTTGTGCGTCCACTTTATCGAAATTTTTGTGTTTGGAACGTTGGCATTTATGAATTGCCTATGGAGAGTGTCCGTTAAAGTAGTGCTTTTATGATGTGCTTTCGCATTTTGTTGGCCTCGATGGCGCAGTGGTTAGTGTAACCGACTGGCACGCCTGAGGTCGCGGGTTCGATACCCGCACAAATCAAACATTTGTGCGCACGAACATGGATGTTTGTCTTGGACTGGGGGTTTCTTTGTAGATATAATATGTATGTATTTACGAAAAAACGTATATAGATATGTATATTTATCCACTGTCTAGTACCTATAGTACAAGCTCTGCTTAGATTGGGCTAGACGGTGTTGTGTGTATGTGGTAGAATATATTATGGAAAATAGTGACTAGCATATTGTTACTTTGCTACACAATGAATAATTTTAATTGCACTACTAAATCAAATTATAAAATTATATTACTAGCCTTTGAAAAAGTGCGGGATGAAAGTACCCTATGTCCTTTTCTGTATACCAGGGGTCCAAGTCTGCTATTTTTATAAATTCGTCATTCCGACACGACTTAACTGCAATTCCATTGTCATTTTGCTAAAAGTTCGTAATCTGCTAAATTCATAATGGTCATAATTGGTCGGTCAATGGTCTCGTAATAGGATTGTGGTAGAATGACATGTTGTATTGCCATTATTATAAAACCCGTCAGAAGAAGTGATTTTTGAAGACTACTACTTAATTTAAACATTTATTCATGCCAGATTTCGTTTATATACATTATACATATTATTTATTAGTGTTAAAAGTAATTTGATCAAAGGAAATGTCAAAATTTTATCATTTGTTTTTATGTACAAGATTACCATTCTATGCCACTTTTTCAATGGAGTGTCAGTGGTTGACCATCGGGAAGTCATAATAACGCCATTATATTAGTAGATTACCAAACTTGTCAAAATCAACAATTATGAAATCAATGATAGATCATTTTGACACTATTGTAATAGCAGACTTGGGCCCCTGACAACATGTTTGCGAAATTCCATAATTATTAGTCAAGTAGTTAAGGCGTAAAAGTGTACCAAACGAACAAATAAACAAACTCGCTTTCGCATTAATTCTTATTTAAGTAAGGAACCAGAATTGCTAGGCAAAACTGCTACTGATGTCATTATCAGCAGATCTGGATCAAAATGATGACATCTGGTGTGGATTTGCTGACTTAATAAATGTCAAAAGCATTTTGCTCTGCGCATGTAGGTATCATTACTGAACAGTTACACCAACTTTACAATAATTTAGATCAGAAATAGATACAAAGCAAGATATCTTTACATGCCATATATTATACTTTGATGCAGACCAAGTGGACGCTCTGCTTTATATACAAACAATTATGGCTTACCAGTGGGTTTTCCTTATAAGATAGATATAGATAAACCTGATCACATGTCTATCATGTTAATGTTTACGAGTTAGAGACTGAATAGCCACAATTAGTGGCTATTTTAATAATCAAAGAGAAAATGTTTACGATTACAATCTATTCACGTTTTCTTTGTAGATGTAGACACTAATTATTTGCTACAGATGTTTTTGTGTAGAAGATCTTTTGTCTATGTTGTTGTTGTTCCGTGATCTGAATTATTAAGGTATTATATGAATAGATGGTAGATGTCTATACATATAAGGTTTACAGGAAAATACATTGTGAGGAATCTTTATAAGAGCTATATTTTTTTCTGTCTGTATGTTTGTAACCGCATCACGCAAAAACTTCTGCACCAAATTGAATGTGGATATCACAGTCGGATTGCTGGAGGTCAAACTAAAAATCTAGTGCATGTTTGATCTCAATACACCGCCTGAAAGTCAAGAGAAAGATCAAACTACATTCCTTCGTTAGCTTCCTTCTTCCTAATTCCACGCGTACTAAGTCGCAGACTAAAGAGTTATATAAAAACTAAAATTTTGCCCGCGGCTTTGCTTGCGTGAATGTCGGTTTGGTTAGTTTACCAACAGTACTTTTTTCTGGGTTAAAGATACCCTCATGTCCTTTTCGTACCTCTGAGAACATGTATGCGAAATTTGATAAAAATTGGGAAACATAAAGAGTTTTAACTCTATATTCACTTATGTTGCTTGACTTGATATTTTAATGGTCGCCCGCTAGTCTAACTGTTATCACGGTCAAATACTAATTAGGCGGTATACCTAATTAGTGTAGAGCTTTGGTTGCACGGTGTACCTTTTATAATATAGATTAGTTAGTGTAACTTTGACATTCTTAAGCGTTACTATGTAATGTCATTGAATAACACAAACACCCATCCACACACACACACACACGCACGCACGCACGCACGCACGCACGCACGCACGCACACGCACACGCACATACGAACGCACGCACCCACGCACGCACGCATACACGCACACTCGCACACACGCACACACGTACCAACCTAGTACCAACATACAAAACAAATGATTGACACGAAATACAGCGACACAATGTACAGACTGTACCGCCACCTCTTGCACGACTGAACACTGCTTCCCAAGATACAGGCAATCTGCCTAGTTTGGATTTTCAGTTTCAGTACCTATCCTAAAAAATTGTTAACGATTTGTATTTACCTTTAAGACGAATGTATGTAATTATTGTGTCCAATAAACGATTTATTATTTATTATTATTATTTGACTAGCTATGTTAAGGTTTCACATAATTGGTCTACTGGGCATGCCTGTCAGTATTGTCCAATAGCTCTACAATGTAATACAAGGCAATCAAATACACTAGTTATACCATCGCGTCATGGCTGCGAAACGATTTTTAATAAATAGTTTTTTGGTGGGGTGCCAAGTTCAAACGATAAGGCATTGGTAGCGAGTTCGAATCCCATCTATTGCACAACCAACGTAAACCTACTTCTATCGCCAGGCTTTTAGTTTAGTTGTGAGGTCAACTAGAATACTAGTACTTGTAATTCAAATTGCAAGTAAGCTTTAAAATAGAAGTTTATGTTTGAGACCGATTTTCTTGAATATTCTACTCCGATCACGAGCTTTATAAACGGCTTTTTTGACGTGACCTGGTAACGATATCATCGTATAGCCTGCCATCATAAACGGGAAAATTATCTATCAAACATATAATGAAATTGTATCTGTCTGTGCATAGGAGATATTTCAGAAAACATAATCTTAGGAGTCTTAATAAGAGCTGTAGAAGTCTAGAAAATTATTTTTTTTAGTATTTTTTGTCTGTCTGTATGTTTGTACGCGCATCACGTGAAAATTACTGCACAAAATTGAATGCGTTCAGCCCAGTTGTAATGCTGGAGATATAGCTGATAATATGGTGCATGTTTTATTTTGGTGCTCCACCTAGAAGTCGAGTATTATGAGTTCAGAGATCAGTTTCTTCTCACATAAAAAGAAAAAAAATATAGATTGATATACTTTCAAATTTCACGCGTACGTATTCGTGGCGAAAAGTTAGTTTATAGCATAAAATTACGTTTTCTTAAGGGTATATTTATTTTTTGCGGTTATGTAGAGCTATTATATGTAAAGCAACTGATTGTTTATACTGGAATAGATGCAATACTAGACTTTGCTCTGTTATTGAGAATCGGCGTTACCTTTTTAAACATCTATCGCATACGAAACCTCGTCAACAATCCTTCTTACGTATTGTCCTATTTCTGCGTTTATGAACTGCGATTAAATTGACTATCTTTTTACTGTTACTGCTATAAAACTACATACGTTATAATTTACAAAGATAAAGGTGATTTAAATGTCCCATGCATATCGACTTATATTATTTACTGTATATACAAATAGCTTTACACGTCCACCACCACATAATTATTTCAACTAGCGGTCGCCTAGTGGTCAAAATTCGACCATAATTGATTTAAATTTTAAGTTTGATCATTATTAAGTTCTTATTATCTATAATCCCTTATAATCACATTTCATTTAGAATTCGCCAAGGCTATACAGGTTAATTTACCTATATTTTTCAAACAAATTATTATTTTCTTTACTATACTCTTTCATTGACGATATTCCTAAGCTTGCTACTTTATTTTCTTTTTTCTTTATTACATATAAATAAGGTGTATGTAACCATAGTTACGAAGAAATGTACGACGTCAGACGAACAATAAATACTACGAACGCGATTAGACTGCGTGTGTCAAAAGCATGGTTGTGTGCGTGTCGTGCTTTTTCATTAATTTAATGTATTTCTAAAGCATATTTTGCAAAAATATTAGGATTCGCCACTCCTTCTCCATATAAACTTTAACCGTGCCGCGCAATTTTTGTAAAAAGGGGTACAAAGTTTTTGCTTCACGTAATAATATATAGATATCCGTTTATTTTATATTACATGAATAAAATACTCTGTACCCACAGAATTATAATGTTCTGTGTCTGTATCGCTTTTAAGCATATTACGTTTACAATACAAAATGAGACATTTGCCATAGTTCAAGTTTTGAAAGAAATATATCATTTTTATTTTTGTAACGTTTGTTTTTAATATGACATGCTTCACTAGGAATTAATCCTGTGTCGCGGGAATATGACAACGGATATAAAGAACATGCAGACTCGAAACAACTATTTGTGGATCCCACAAATTTGATGGGACATGGAACAAACCTACAACACTTGGCACAGTGGCAATTGTGAGTCCACCATTTAAACCACTACGCCATCTGTGCAGTCTAACAGATTACTTTAGTCTACTGGGCGATCACTAGTCCTTAAACATTAATTTATTCCTTCCCAGACTATTATTTTCCGAGACTTTTAGAGTTCGGAAAAACTCTTATACGACAGCCTTATCCGTCCGTCCGTCCGTCTGTCTGTTATACAACTTTCAACTCAAGAACTGTAAGAGCTAGAGACTCGCGGTTAACGCCATTCGACTCAGCACGGTCGATATACTCCAATATGACTATGACCTTTGACCTCTGACGTCAAGGTCACGTGGTGTCACGTGACCTTTGCATATTATTTCAACCATTTTTTTGAACTCTAAGGTCTACGGCAATTCATTGCCGATTCCAACTTGTTATTTTATATAAGCTCTTCGAGTCTTCTTATTTTCGTGTGGTTCCTCTGACATGGCTTAACGACTGCTGTCAATTTGCCAACAATCGGGACCGACTTTTTACGTGCCCTCCGCGCTCAGATTAAATACCACTAAGCGGTCACGCATCTATAGACTGACCGTACCCAACGTTGCTTAACCTCGCTAATACGTTTATCGTTAGTGAGTGCAACTAGCTATGAGTAGTACTCTCCGAGTATTTAACTAAAAGCCGTTTAAGCTGTTACTAGTTTTGCCTTATCGCCTACATACATATATTTGACATACGTCTATTACTTTGCCGTATAATTAGAGCAATTATAATAATAATATGTGAACGTGGTTAGACTGCAGACTCCAGATCATGACGAATCTAAACCTTAATTATACCACGTATAACAGTTCGGAGTACTAGTTATTACAATGGTATTATCTTGTAACTCGTATCTTACAAGGACCTTAAGGATTCGTCGATAAATGGACCTTAGGGTAGACGATACGAATATGGTTAATTTTGAATAGCGGTAGTCTGATATATTTTTGGTAACAAAAACTAAATTAACATATTTACTGTAAAATAAACACATTCCTGAACACACGAGTGGTAAGAAATGCGCTTCTAGTATTTATTCGGCAACGATCAACGGGTTAGTATAATTAGGGAAAGGAGTGTCAGGGGACATACCTTAGTCTTCTTCCTTTATAAAAATCGTAACTAAATAGCATTGTGTTGTATTCCAATCATGAATAAAGGTTACAGGGATACACTCTGTAACCTTAAAAATCTACTTTCCTGTATGTATGTATCTTATGTGGGGGCCAGTCATTATTTTCTAGTAAGTAGACGAGCCAGGGTTCTGCATGCTTCACATGTAGATAAGCGGCAAATCTTGGTAGTTCGTAACACGCGTCTGACATTCTAGTATAGATCACGTCCAGCGGATATATACCTACTTATTTTCTACATGAGTGATAAAAATGAATAGAACTATAAATATTGTTAATAGCGTCATGTATACAAAATATGCTAATAAGTAAAACCCAAGTCATAGTAAACCTAATGGTTGATCTAAATTTGAAGTAGTGTGTATCTTATGTGGGGGCCAGTCAGTGCAGACCGGCGACACTTCGACCCAGTGGCATCTTTTGTGTCGACACTCTCCCAATAACGACTGCCATAGATGTTCATGGCAGCTGGGACCGACGGCTTAACGTGCTCTCCGAGGCACGGAGCAGGCGTAGTTGTTAATCAATACGCACATAATTTCGAAAAGTCATATAACTGCCGAATGTCAGAGGTGCGCGACGTGGGTTCGAACCCGAGACCCTCTGCATTGCAGTCTGTTGGTCTCCCCACTGAGCTATCGCTGCTCGAAGTAGTAACTCACAAAGAAAGGGACGCCTAAGTCTGCTATACTGGCTTAGTAATGTGGCCAGGTAGGCGGACTTTACACATCTTCAAGAAAATCATGGATAATAATTTTCAAGATGCCTTCCAGTAATAATATAATCCCTTACCGTTAATGCAAGACTATATAATACGTTACCTCCGTTAATTTAACCAGTCCCGACTCACCTTTCACCTTTTTACCTAGAACCGTTTACCTCGGCATACACTAACTGTCTCTCAGCATTTTCCTGAATCTTATCGCCGCCACAAAGATCTAAACTACCTTCGAACTCGTAATGAGTTGCAGAATTGATAGTTGATAAAACCAGCAGGCGTATGGAGCGATCTGAGAGATAAACGAAATCTCATTGTCTTAGACAAAAGCTTACACTACTTACTTTGTCGGCCTCGATAGCGTAGTGGTTAGTGTTACCGACTGCCACGCCTGAGGTCGCGGGTTTGATTCCCGCACAAGTCAAACATTTGTGTGCATGAACATGGATGTTTGTCTTGTTCTGGGTGTTTCTCTGTATAATATGTATGTATTTACAAAATAAAAGTATATATGTATGTTTATCCATTGTCTAGTACCCATAGTACAAGCTCTGCTTAGTTTGGGCTAGATGGTGTTGTGTGTATGTGATAGAATATTATATTATTATTATTATTACACTTACAGACTTACTTTAAAGTGGTAATGTGCTACTTCTTGTTCGCAACTTTACCCATTTATTATATAAATTCTTATTTCGTTTTACTGTATTGATTAGTAGGGTATTCTTAACTTGGTCTTTCTCCATCATACGAGTATCCCTTATCAGATCAGAGAACATTCGCGTCTAAAACGAGCATATCTCTAATTACTTAAAAATGGACATATATTTTATTTGTAAATCGATTTTTTATGTATCGAACACTAAATGAAGACTAAACCTTATATCAGTAGATAGTTGTAAATGACATCCAAACTGGTTTAGCCATTATGGAAATTATTGAGCTCATATAAATATAGATAAAAAATCTTCTATATAATTGTATGTATAGATAACTTGTTTATTAATAGAACATTAAATTCTAGGTACACTGTACGAAGGCAACACTTATTGTATACATACAACTAAATCAATACTTATAATAATATAACTAACTTATACCTAAAGTATAATATTGTAACAGCTGTATTAGAAACTACTTCAGACTAAATATTATTACTGAATTCAAAAATACTTATGACATTGACATGTTTTAGGTAATGTTTTACTAAGAAATTCATAATAATATAGTTAAGTATGTGTGTTTATATAGATGCATATTTAATATTTTATTTAGTTTAAGAAAATAGTTGCAATACATGAAGTGGTTAATAATGTATTTACTTATACTTGGCATGAACAGAAATAATTTATCAATATTTAAATATTAAAAAAAAACAGGAGTTCTCTGGAGAGATGTTTGATTTGGTACCAGTGGCCCCTTTCTATCACCGTACCACTTGACAACGAAGCAGGATTCATCCATATCACCTGGAAGTGTTCAAATCCAAGCTATCCAATTTCTACCACGTACGAGCAAGCTCTGGAATGAACTGACTGCTTGGGTGTTTCCCGAGCGCTATGATATGTCCTTCTTCGAAAGAGGCTTAAAGAGTTCTTCTTTCACGGTAGGCAGCGGCTTTACTGTATCCTGACATTACTGAAGTCCATGGGCAGCGGTTACCACTTCCCATCAGGTGAGCCACTAGCTCGTTTGCCACCAAACGCAATAAAAAAAGAATTAAAAAAAGATTCTATGTGAAAGAGCCTTCATAATTATTATTATATTATGTAAACATAGATTTTAATATAACTCAGCTATTATTGTTACTTGTATTCAAATTACGCGGTTATATTAAAATTGATATATAGGTACAGGTAAATATAACGACTTTTTGTCAGACGAGGGAATAAAATCTAGGACCTCGCGGACTGTCGTATGTATTACAAAAACTACGGGACTAACGGGTCAGATGTTTATGTCTCACGAGAGCATACTCATTATCTTAAATAGCAGACATGCTGAGTGTTTTTAGATTCCACGGTTTTCCGGGGACAAAAACTAAGCACTCGCATATCAACCAATGTACATACATATGTACATAGTGTCACGCCTATATCTGCGGACAATTAGGCAGATTTTTAGGTCACTCGTAATAGGAAGGCGAGCCTACAGTTATCAACCGGGCACTGTTCCAGATTACGTGGTGCTACTGTGATTTTCTATTATAAATCTCAAAAACACAATTCCCACTCGGGAAACAAACCCACAACCTCATGCACAGCCCATTGACTGCAAGAATGGCAAAGTGGTTTAAGTGGCCACCTCCTACTGCCGCCGTACCACGTAAGTCCCGTGTGGGGACACGGAACTAAAATTTGCGTGATCCACAAAGGGTTCTGAGTCTGGGTGTTCTTTGTGTTCGTTGTTTAAATGTTTGTAAAGTTCCCCCCGCGACACAGGAATTATCTCTAGTGTGAAAGTTGTCTTTTTTAAAAACAAAATAAAACAGTAATCGCACACTACCGTTGCGCCTCCGATGTAAATTTTATTATCAAATATTATATTAGTTTATTAAAATAGTTAAGCTTATTAAAAGCCATTTGCTTTGAAATAAAAATAACAAACAAATAGTTACATACTTTGGAGATTCGTTTTGATAATAATCAATGATAGCTTACAATAAGCTTCAATATATATTTAATTTGAATTCAAAGTAAATATTATAACTTGATATTTATTACAAATGATAAATATTATCAAAGCTCCACGTCTGAATTTAATCAACTATCTAATCCAATATATTTAGATTAAAGAAAATACGATGGAACATTTTCTAACGTCTGTGAAGTAATATAATTTGATATCTATTTAAAACTTGATAATTTCTATTTGCTGAAGTGTTCAAGTTTTAGATTAGTCGATCTGTAAAGTTTATAGAGCACAGAATACTGCGCGCAACGCTCCTATTCAAGTCGAAAGTAATAATATTATTCGTGATTAGTGTCCAATGACGCCAAACGCAGGCAGCACCTTCAGTTCACATATTTATATAGTCTATTACATACATGCATAGTCTCAAGCATACGTCCCCGAAAGCAGAAATAAATAATAGCGAACAAAAAGTTGTCTGGTTTTGCTGTTAAGATATCTCAATAGGAAATTGGAGGTACTAGCTACCCCTGTGCCTGGGAGAGCACGTAAGGCATACGCCTTATCTCTCTTCGGTCTTGTTAGATTGCCGTTTCATCAGATCATGAGAGTGCGGGCAACAGAGAGATCTCTTGGTCACTATAATATCTTCTGCATAGAAGACCAGTCTTCGTTAGGATTGGCCTCTGTTACCAAAACTCAGTCTGGAAGACATCATTATTATTATATAGAAACATTTTGCCAAATATGATTTTAGTTCCCACGTAGTAGAGGACAATTAAAAAAGCTATTGGCGTTTTATATGTCTATTACTGTTGCTCTATAATTTCTTGACAGAAACATCCAGTAACACTTTTCCGGATCCGGAAATCGATCGCGAGGCCTAATGCACGGCAGTCGCATACATGCTCGCTGTACCACCGAGGCTGTTTGTTATTGTCACTGACATGTTTCGATGACATAAATTATGAAATACGACAGAGGACGCTCTAAATGAAGTAGGCAACTGGTGTGATATGATTCATTTATAAAGAACAATTGTAAATTTGATGAAGAGATCCTAAAAAAATGGTGTACCAACTTGCTGCTTTGTATGGTGGGTAGGTCGTTGGAACTGAAACTACAGCAGCGACCCACCCAGCAGTGCGCAATGCAGACAGGGACGCCCCGGTACGACAGACGATGTATTGGTCCTGCATTAAATGTAAGACTCATGTATGAATAACGCAATGATTGTAGTAGTCACCACGCTAGAGCAATACTGCCGTCATAGGGGGAAAAAACGCCTCCAATACACAAGAGGCAGCTACCAGTAATTTTGTATTAAAATTAAAATACTGACAAATACGGCTTTTTCCTTAATACAGAATAGCTGCACTATTTAACAGCAGTGTTCATTGTGTAAGCTATAATTCCATGATGACTATGATAAGTAACTGTCTGCCTATTTGGCAAGAACAAATATTGGAATGCTATTTTACTTCATATGTCCTCCGCTTAAAACTCCGCAAAGCGTGTAGGATGAAACTGAATCCACAATCAAACGTGTGTTGATATAATATTTTTGTACTGGCTTTTACACGCATCGCTCCCATGATTCGGGCCTCTAGATATAAAGATCTATTCTACGGCAAAATCGTTTTTTTGCGGAAAATAAACATTGTTTTATTCTCGGTGCTCAGACACTATATCTATGCAAGAATCTCTTTGATTCATTTCTTCTTTGCTGCCTTAAAGATAAAAAGTACTCTTTGCATTTGTAATATTTCATACCTTTTTAACCTGATGTTTCGTTCCTTTGGCTTAAAAGATCTATCCCACAGGCACTTATATTTCTCTCAAGTAAAAAAGACTTTGTTGCTCTTTCCATCAAGAAACTATGTAAAATATTACGTTGATAAACTTCTTGTTGTTTTAAAAGAAGTATTATTAATATATACTTTTGCATCTATAATATTGGTAAAGATTATTTGTCAGACACAGACGTAATATGACCCGAACATTAAACACGAACTTGACAAGCAATCTAAAGTTTTGATAAGCAAATATGCATTATTAACGTCAAAATCATGTTTGTCTGTTTCTCTTATTGGATTCATTCATAAAGGTTAAAACGTAAATCACTTGAGAAAGTTTACGTTCTTTCTATATAGTATGTTTTCTATGGACTAGTAAATACTAAAAATATTAACACAGTATTCTCCCATTAGTAGAATAACGTAACATCAGCAAAAAAACTTATTTGTAGAGCGCTGTACAGTGATACGCGTTGATTTTTGTATATAACTCAGTTATGACACGCACTAACCATTTCAAATGTTTACAATGTTAGGTATATAATTACAGGTATAAGCTATAGGTATAGCTATATATGACCTGGTTAATTATAACATCTTATGGACGAAGTTGCGTGACAAGTCAGTACCAAATGAGTTGATCGCTCTTCTCAAGTATTGGTACGATCACCAAATTAACCAGGTCAGATGGTCTGATGGACTGTCTGGAGAGTATGGTCTGGAGTGTGGAGTGAGGCAGGGAGGGCTCACCTCACCGGCGCTGTTCAGCCTGTATGTAAATCAGCTGATCGAGGAGCTCAGCAGCACAAGTGTCGGCTGTTCCATTGATGGAAATGTTATGAACAGCTTATCGTATGTGGACGATATGTGTCTGCTCTGCCCCTCGATCGATGCTTTAAGGCAATTACTTGGGGTATGTGAGAATTACGCTATAGCACATGGACTCAAATATAATGTGAAAAAGAGCGTAGTCATGGTGTTTCACGTAAGTGCAAAGAAGGTAAGATCAGTGCCCCCTGTATACCTTTACGGGCTATCACTCAATAGAGTACAAAGAGTTAAGTACTTGGGTCACATACTGACTGAGGAGCTCGATGATGACGAAGATATTGAGAGAGAGCGGAGGGCGTTGTCGGTCCGATGTAATAAGCTGGCTCGCAGGTTTGCACGTTGTACAAAAGAAGTGAAAATCACTCTTTTTAAAGCATTTTGCCAGACTTTTTACAAGTGCAGCCTGTGGGTTAGATATACTCAGAGGGCCTACGACGCTCTTCGAGTACAATATAATAACGCCTTCAGGGTACTTTTGGGGCTCCGGCGATTCTGTAGTGCGTCAGGCATGTTTGCGGAGGCGCATACATATGCTATGAAGCTGCATATGCTTTGAAGCTGTAATGCGAAAGAGAACAGCATCCCTGATGCAAAGGATTCGCCGGAGCAACAACAGTATCCTGAAGGTGATCAGTGATAGGCTAGACTGTCCCTTCCTGTTGCACTGGACCCGTAGGCATAGCGGCGGGGCCGGTGCAGCAGGAAGATACATGAATTAGTTTTTATTTTGAGTTTAATTTTAATTTTGATTTTGATTTTGATTTTAATTTTAATTTTAATTTTAATTTTAATTTTAATTATAATTTTAATTTTGATTTTAATTTTAATTTTGATTTTCATTTTAATTTTAATTTTAATTTTAATTTTAATTTTGATTTTGATTTTGATTTTAATTTTAATTTTAATAATTGTATAACTAACATAGTTTTTAAGTTATTGTTACTAACACATACATATGGATATGGATAAGTCTGAAATAAATGTTTATTATTATTATTATTATTATTATAAGCAGAACACATTGAAAAAAATTTAATCGTATACTTGCAACCAGAAAGGCGAACAAAAATGATCCCTGTCTGATGGTAAGCGGTCATTGTAAGCTATGACCTTTGACAATGGTATTGCAAGCTATCATAGTTCAAGTAATACCTTACTTTCGCATTGCCAAACGTAGGGAAAAAATATAAAGACGATGTGAGAAGAAGAAATAGAGTGTGAATTGTATTTGAGCTATAATTCACACTTTTTGGGCGTAACGCAGTAACAGTGTTAAGTCTACTCTCACAGCAGTTTTCTAAAAGAGGTTCCAGAGTGAGACGACTTATTCATACTGTTACCAAATAATTGGCAGGGTGCTTTCATATATCCAATCCTATGATATAGTCTAATATAAAAATATAAGCTCTGTAAATAAACTGTCCCACTTCTGGGCACGGGCCTCTTTTCAGTGTGAGAAGGGTAAAGGCTATAGTCCACCACGCTGGCCCACTGCGGGTTGACAGATTTCACATATCTACGAGAACATTATGGAGAACTCTTAGACATGCAGTAGCACTTTCCTCACGATGTTTTTCATTAAAACGGGTGATAATTAACTATTTAATAATCACATAACTTCGAAAAGTTACAAGTCCTCTGCGTGGGAGGGAAACGGTCTCCCACTACCGTTGCTACTTATATTGTAGTCTAGTGCTTAAATTATATACCTGATACAAGATAGGGGGTACTATGTGTACATGAAACAAATGCAAAGTTCTTATAAATCGTTATTTAATTAATGGTTTGATAATATATTTTTTTTTTATCAATATTCTTCGTAATGTGTTATATAATATTAGCATTTATGTAACAAATCAGTGTTTTAATGCAATGTTAATATCAAATAAACTACATGCTATAAGTATTTAATTATGATAGATATCTAATCTCTTACCTAATAACATACACATTTATAATACACAATAAACGCTAAGTTATTTGGACACGTACTCGTAAGTACTTGGCTTTTTTGAAGAAACAGCAAAATTGTTGCAATAGTAAATATTCGAAAGCATTGAAGCAGTAAACACAACCTGAAACCATTCACTTTATTTATTAATCGAAATAAAATTTATGTGCTTCATAAATAAACTGAAGTGCTAATAAATAAAGGTAAATAGAATGGCATCAGCGCCTATGGCTATTGAAAACACAATATAAGGCTAATATATCTTGGCTAATAGACTTGTCAAATATATTGTACGGATGACTGAAAGATTGCAAAAAGTTGGATATATAAAATCATTATGTTGGATTCACTATTGGTGTGAAAAAATATGAAGTAGGACTTGACTTCATGTAAATGGGATTGGAGGATTTTAATTTTGTGTTTGAATAACAATGTGATAGCCACCGCATTTCATGAAGGCTGACAGATAATTTAGGAGTGAAACATAATGTATTTACTAGAATTAGAAAAGTCACAAAGCAGGTTAGGTATGAAGAATGAATGTCTTAAATTTTGTGGATGGAGAAGTCAACTAACGTCCTATAACTCTCAAAGTCAAAGTCAATAATCATTTATTCATTTAGGTCACAAAGTAACAATTAAGAACGTCAAAATATATAGGTTAGTGAGTTTACTAAGTTACTAAAGTTACATTTAGGTTAGTTGCTAGGTTCAGGCAAAGGGACTCTAATAGAGAGGTTTTGGTAATAGATCATATGACAAGTAAATAGTCAAAAGTTTATCTTAAATGTAAACTGTCCGGATGCAATAGGTACATGTAGCTGGAAATAGCGATTCAGATTGTCGTACCATCGATGCCGCTCATCCTGTCCCATCCGCAGTATTGGTTTGACGCACCAACAAATTGTACCAAGATCCTGAACTTCTGCAGGTCCCATGCGGACAGTTTCATCATTTTGTATAGTTCAATCGCCAAACATATGCATGCTAACACAGAATAACAGAATGGTTCCTGTTTCCGCATACATCAGACGCTGGCTTAGTTTTATTACTTTGGCATTGATTCTGTAATTCCACGGCAATTCAATGTAGCGTATGTGCGGTGGTAACCACTTATTATTAGGTGAGCAGTCGGCGTCTCTACTGCCAAAGTCAATAGAAACATACCAAATATATCGTATATTAAAGCTAGCTTCTTTGCCTTTTGATATTAATGTTTGAAACCAATTTGAACCGTATGTGTTCATAACGTTTTCATGCAGTTAAACAGATTAAATAGTATTAGTTTGTTAGTATTTATATAATTTTTGGATTTTATCAAGCCTTCTCTTAGAACAAGTCACATTACTACCCGTCTATGATATAAGATTTACCTACTTAAGAGCAATTTTTTGGTTGATTTAAAATGTACAAAAGCATACCTAGACTAAATTTAACGAATGAATTGCAAAAGTTAAATCAGCAAAATTTAAAAAAAATGCTTTATAATATGTTTATTTGATCTAGAATATGTAAATTGCGATAAGTGTACAATTCTTTTGAGAATTTCTAAGTAAAGATTATGCGAATTTTAAATATTTGTGAGCATAGCCATGCAATATTTTTTAACTATTTCTTTTTGCTCACAATTAGGGTTTTTACTTACCTATCTAAAATTTTAAACCATATTTTAGAAAATGTACCTTGTTAGTTAGGTAAGAAACTTTTTGTTGATTACTACGGCAATTTAAATCGTTTTACGTTAATGCCTACTCTGTTTATATTGAATAGAATACGGATATAACTACCAGTTGTGTTATTTGTATTTTTCATTAAATCGAACTACTTTGCAACTCCATAAAATGAACCGACGCCTTATTTTTGACTTTCTTCTTCTTGATAGGATAAGTCTCTTGTGTCACCTTTGAATACCATCTATGCAAAGGTTCGATGACAGTGTGAACGCAATTACCATAATATGGATCGTATGCCGTACACAAGTACTTCACAGCGCCTCTGTAGCCGTAAATTTGATCCTGAATTCCGTTTTGGCGGTATGCTGTCACTGGGAGTCTACCTTGACGGCTCGGGACAAACCGTTCTATTCGGAATACGCTACTGTTGCTCGGCGACGTATTTTCCATTGCAACTGCATTCATCATTCTCTGAAATTTATTACAGCTTCGTGTTTTAGGAAGATTAAGTGGTAAAATAGTTTTATAGTTAGCAGATGACTTAGAAGACACTTTCATTTTTATAAAAAAAATGTAGACCTATTAATGGTATAAAAATTTTCACACAAATCTAGTAGGCTAATTATAATTGTCTGTAACATCAGATATTGACATATTATGACCGGCCAAAAGGCAACAAAACCTCGTTATTATGTCCGTACGGAGTGTTTGTAAGGAAGTATCGATTACGTTAGCACTTTGTTTTCTGTTTCAAATGATAACAGTCCACCGATGGTTTCGATAGAGATAATACCTACAATTGTATACAACTACATGATCTTATCTTCCTAATTTTATTGTTTCCACGTGTATTAAATTTCTTCCTCGGTATTAGTTTAAGCGGATTTTGGTCAATATGATATTTTCTCTACAATCAACGTCACCTGCCTGGTGGAGTTTAAATGACAATGATTCTGATAGTAAAACACCTTTAGTCAAACTATAGGAGATATAAAGCTCGCGAAATTGGCAGTTACAGCTATTCATACCAACTAGGATCGACGATTTACGTGCCCGGGAACGAGAAATTTCAATTTTATTTTAAAATTAAAGTAAGCAACACCTTTTAGATAATTATAAAAACCCTATAGTTATGATTTATGTATAAAATATATAACATGGAAAACTATATTATATAGTTAATGTAATAGAATAATAAATTATATTAGGTCATAATATTGCCTTATCTGCTAATAAATTGTTAAGCAGTTTTCCAGAAGTAAATTAAATTGCAAGAATTTTTCCATTTATATCCATGCTAACGGTTAAATCTATCTGCACGTTCGTGAACGTGCTCATGGACCCATCAACATGATGTTTTATTTTATATTACTAGAATTGTGATAATTCTAACAAGTTCCATCGTTATTTTGTTTCATGCGACTAGTAAGATTTTTTTAAAATTACTTTTTCGTAAACCTGTTCACTGGAACTAGCAAGACAAACCTTATTGATTGTTCTCTCTAGTTCCATGGTTAATTATTGCCATGGAACTGGGGAGACCTAATTTGCCGATTTAATTTTTCTATCCATGCAACATTTCAACGGAACCAGCGAAAAAGATTAGATTTAGTAGTAATATAACTACACATTTTTATAACACGCTGTTTAATTACAATGTGTAATATGGGCATATTTCAGGATCGTAATGTATATATCAATAGTAACTCATGTGCCTTATCCTGACATCAAAACAAATTATTTTCAATTTTATGTAAATTACAAACATTTTATTGATTTAATATATAATTTTTTTTTATACATCTAAGTTGGCAAACTAGCGTACACCTCGTGCAGGTGATGGTAAGTGTTCACCGTAGCCTATGGACGCCTGCAACACCAGAGGTATCACTTGCGCGTTGCCGACTCTTTAGGAAAGGAAGTGGGAACGAGAAGGAGCCGGTATGGGGTAAAAGGGGGTGATTGGGCCTCCGGCACTCTTACTCACCGATAGAAACACAACTGTAGGAATACTGATATTTCACGTCGATATTCTGTAAGGGTAGTCCTTCCTTGGTCGAGCCGGCCCATTCATACTGACATCAGCGAGGTTCTATTACTTAATAAATCAATTTAAAATTCTTACATTCTCACTAGCTTCATGGAACTAAGTATATATGTAAAACTAATATTAGAAGAATTGCGCTATAATACCCAATAAACGTTTAACGTTAGACCGGAGGTCACTATTTGTGACCGAACCTTGCTATCTATTGTAATGCAAA
Organism: Catocala fraxini; assembly: GCA_930367265.1. Classification (NCBI taxonomy): domain Eukaryota; kingdom Metazoa; phylum Arthropoda; class Insecta; order Lepidoptera; family Erebidae; genus Catocala; species Catocala fraxini. The sequence goes on along the minus strand of OV884025.1, from coordinate 6,859,450 downwards.
CATATTACATACTAATACTAATACTATAGATACATACTTACTTTAAAAGGTCACCGTAAAACGAACTCTGTTCTGTAATCAGTGATATAATATAATTACTGTATGTAAAAAGGTTTTGAAAGAAAATGTATGTACATTTCCTTTCAAAACCTTATAAGCAAAACTTTATAGTAGAGTTTGCAGTCATACGCAGAGCCAGCAATAAGCTCGCCTTTTATAGCACAGTCTAAACATGGCCGAATCCTTTGAGAGTATTCAAACATGATGCAATATGACGTATATGTTACACTGGTTTTTGCTAGTTTAGGTCTCGTGGATAAATACTCTATATATTACAAATCAAAAATGGTTCAAACTACTTTGTCAACCTTGCCAGCGCAGTGGTATAATGACTTGCTAAATAATATGTTGCTATCTGAGTCTTTAATAGACAGGTTTATATGCATTTATGCTTATATTAGATGATATTGCTTTAGAGCAGAAGTATTAGGTTAGTTTTGATACATAACATATCACACATGTTTCACACACACCACCTGCTTTCGAAGGGACGAAAACATATCACGGGGCAATAGCAATTTTGTTCTTTAAAAAGACAACTCTCGCACTAGGTTTAATTTCTGTATCACGGGGCATTTTACAAACATTTAAACAAAGAACAGCCAAACTCGGAACATCCATTTGTAGATCACATAAAGTTTTGTCCCGTGTGGGATTCAAACCCACAACACTCGGCGCAGAGACAGTGGCGAGGCGACCACTTAAACCACTACGCCATCCGTGCATCAGTTGTTATAGTATTCAATTTAATAAATGGCGTGCATGACGAAATTATTCTTCCCTCTATAAACTTATGTTCGACGCCATTATATGACGTTGGTTCTTGGTAGAGAATACTGATAAATAAAGAAAACTATTTTTCTGGAATACCAACAGTATTTAATAAATTGGTCGGCTAAAATAATTTTAAATTATTGCAGCACACACTATATTAATTATAAATTAACACTTGAGTACATAATACTGACAAATATTTAAGAGTGGCAATTGATTAAATAGAGAAATTACTGGAAACTCGCTTAATTTATCATAATACAAACATAGGTCATCAAATATATATGTAGGTGTCAAAGATATTTCTGCATTTAGTACACAAAGTAACACTTATAAACGTCAAAATATATGGGTGAGTGAGTTATTCGAAGTTACTGACTTAACATATTTAAGGTTAGTTGTTTTGTTATCCACCATATCCACCATACTTCTAATAACCATAACTTAGCTAGCGATATCGAAAGTTTCCCCCGCTCAAAATCATTTGTGCTACTAGATACAGACGTAGTTGAAGTTGAAGAAGTAATAGCTAACCTTAAGAACAGTTCTGCTACCGGCTGGGACGGCATACCCACCTCATTCTTAAAACGCATCAAAACTAGCTTTATTCCCATATTAACACACATTTTCAATCTCTCCATTAATAAAGGTACATTCCCCGATAGCTTCAAGCAATCTATTATACATCCCATTCATAAAATCGGTGATAGAGACTGTGTCGAAAACTATCGTCCTATATCAGTGCTGACTGCAATGTCCAAATTACTTGAAAAGCTTATTAACAAACGCCTAAAGAAATATTTAATACAAGAAAATATCCTCTCTGATTCACAATTTGGCTTCCAGTCTAACAAATCCACCGAGGATGCAGTAATACAACTCACAAATCACTTGTCAAGAGGTTTGGATAATGGCCGGAAATACATTGGCATTTTCCTAGACCTGGCCAAAGTGTTTGACACAGTCTCTACAAAGCTGTTACTGGAGAAGTTAGATGTCGTAGGAGTACGTGGTTTGCCCCTTCAACTTTTTAAAGATTTCTTAACAATCGTAAACAAATAGTGAAAATAGGTGATCATCTCAGTAGTCCTCTTCCTGTTACTTGCGGTATTCCCCAGGGAAGTGTGACGTGTGTGAAGTGTGTCCTGGGCGCGAGTCTCTTCCTGATTTATGTAAACGAACTTTCCAATTATATTCCTACAAATGGTAAAATATTTGCGTATGCAGACGATACAGTACTTTTATTCCAGGGAGAGACTTGGGCCGAGGCACAGCATCACGCTGAAGAAGGTCTACAGCAGATTTCTCAATGGTTGAATAAAAATCTTCTAACTCTTAATGTAAAAAAATCTAAATATATAACTTTCACTATTATTAAATCTGCACAGCCGGCTTGTGACGATATAAATCTCAAAGTTCATACAGGTAACAATATTTGTTCTATACCATGCTCCTGTTTGCCACTAGAAAGAACAGATAACGTTAGATATCTGGGTGTCCAACTTGACCAAGCTTTGCCATGGCATTTGCAACTCCATCTTTTAGCAGCAAGAACGAGAAAGTTAATATGGATATTTAAAAAACTAAGAAACATCCTCAAACCTTCACAGTTAAAGACTGTCTACTTTGCTTTGGCTAGGTCGGTCTTAACTTATTGTGTACCGGCGTGGGGCAGGCCCCTGCCTGCAAGACAAAAATAGTAGTCGTTGAGCGTGCACAACGATCTTTATTAAAGGTACTCTATAAAAAGCCTTACCGCTATCCCACTGCAGCTCTCTACAAAGATAGTGAAGTCCTGACGGTTAGACAACTATTTGTCTTGCACACCACACTCCGGAAACACAAAGCTCTAACATATGACCCATCTATGGCAGCACTTAACCGAAGAAGAAATAGAATATGCGATCCTATAAGACATCATACTGTTTTCTTCAGACGACAACCATGTTTTCTAGAAAATTATCTTTATAATAAACTGAACGCTTTGTTAAACATATATCCTAAAACTACACGCGAATGTAAAAATATTATTAGAAATTACTTACTGAATTTAAACTGCGACAACACAGAAGCCTTAATATCTATAATGAAATAAATTAATATTATTATAATAACAACAAGGCCGTATGACACATACATACACACACACATAAACTCATACACGCGCACACGCTCACACACACTGCACGCTCGCACAGATTTCATAAAACATGAAGTAGAACAAACATTCACAAAGCCACAGGTAAGTGTCCAGGAGACCTGAAATACAGGGTTTCCCTAGTTTAGGCTCCTGTCCACCCCTCATAATACGCTACTTGTTATATTTACCTTGCTACCTAGTGCTGCTACGATTTGATATATCACATTGTGCGAAATTGTAAAATTATGTTTGGTGGAAAATAAAACTTATTTTATGTTCAGACAAACAGCTGAGCCTATTAGAAGAAAGCAAGAAACTTATGGCCACTTTTATAATTTCTAATTAATTATTCTATTTGACTGCAAGTTTGGCCTTGTTGTTTTAGTGGTCGCCTCACCACTGCCACTGCGCCGACTGTTGTGGGTTCGAATCCCACACGGGACAAAAAATTGTGTGATGATGGTCGTTCCGAGTCTGGGTGTATTTTTGTGTCCGTTGTTTCAATGTTTGTAAAATCCCCGCGATACAGGAATTATTCATAGCGCCGGCATAGTTTTAAAAAAAGAAAAATCTTTGGTATATTATGTTTATCTAAGAGTTTCTAAGTTAGTAGTAAAACGTAAGCAAAAATAGTACAAGCTGAAACGGGTAAACTATCGTAGTCGTTCACACATGATTTCCCTGAGTCGTAAAGTGCTATCTCATAGTATGCAGTCCGTTTATATTTTACGTGAGTAACGTGACCAAACGAAATAGTTTAGGGTCACGTAATGTTCTATTTATTGGCCTCAGAGAGTAAGATAGTAACTTACGTACCTTGAATATTGTAAAAGAAAACATTTGTTAGTTAGGTTTTTACGGTTCCAATCGGTCACGAGATCAAAATATCAGTTCGGTCACGTAACCAAAACATATTAGGTTGGTCAGAAAATATGACTTGTATGTTTTGTTGCAAAAACTATTCTTACCGGTTTAGCGGTTCAGTTATTAAGCGTAAACGTAATCCTTTCATCCAAACGAACGAGGGCAGTAAGTCAAAGATAGGCATTTTTTTTAATTACTGATTTGGAATGCTTCTTTATTGTAAATAACATATTATTTTCCTTTCTTTTGACATATAGAACATAAAAATCGAGTATATAGGTTTATCACAAACGCTAAAATTGTAACAAAATCTTTGCGCGCTCTTTTCTAAAACTGCCTTTTCTGACTTACCTCTTGTGAGACTCTCCTCTTCAGAAGTGAGGAGGTAGGTTTTGTACATTTTAGCAAAGACGATTGTCCTAGGTTACTATTATTATCATACAACATAAATTAGTCAAGATAGCGCTGTATTTGCTCTCTAGTTCATGTCCATCCCGTGAGACTGCGATACGTGATTAAATTGACATTCTCGATATACTAACTACAATGGCCATTACTCGTTTTCACATCAACTACTAGTCTACATTTAAAATAGAATCTTACGAGTTGACATTTTAAGTTCAATATCGATTGACCGCGTAATATAGGTGAGGAAGGCAAACATTTTTACAACAATATTCATTAAATGTTATTTTGAACTTTATTGATTTGTAAATAAAGTTTATTTTTCTGAACACTCTTATTGGTAAGGTAGATAATATGGTTTTACCTTACAAACCCTTTGTGGGAGCACGTATCGGTTCTTGAAGTGACCTAATATTTACAAGTACGTGTAAAATCGTAGATACACAATCAAGACGTTTTGTACGAGAAACGTGCTTATATTTCTGAAAAATTTCACGTACATGGCGACGGTAGACTGCTTCGTCGGTATCGTAATATAGTAGCTTAAAGAAAATATAAATGTTGTCCAACGTTCAGTTTTCATATCAGTCTGCGTTTTAATGAATATTTTCAGAAATATCTCAATAAAGAACCATTCTATTAAAGCTGGTACAATCAGCAACTCGAGTTTATTAACATTTGCGATCTAAGGTGCAAAATACATATTACTTTCATTCTTATTATTTAAATAATTATATAAATGCCTAATCTCACGCCTATGTCCTCTAAAGGATAAGCAGAGATGCACCCACATTTCGCCATTACGGTCTAGAATCCACGTAGTAAGGGGCAAAGCTACCACTGTCTACCAGGTACCTACAGTTTTAGACTCCGAGATTCTACTAAGAATTTCTTTACAAGAAAAACTCAATAAGATTTTGGCCGACTCTAGAATCGCACCTGAGACCTCATTCTGTCTCATTCCCATGCACCGTGGTAGTCTCTTTCGAATTATAATATTTATAATAATCTAACAACATTAATTCTTGATGTTTTTTAAATTGTTTATTAGTCTAGTAACTTTTTATCCTTCAGATACTTCAGGTTTATCATATGATTAAATAATTTAACATGTTTCAATGTATACCTACTTATGTTGCTGGCCATACATGATAAAAAATTGTCGCAGTTACAAGCAACTTAAACATAGTTAGCGGGTCCCGAATATGATATTTATCTGCTTACTCTCTCGGAGGTACACAGGTATGATTCTGTTTGTATAAGTTTATGACGGTAGAGAAAGTTTATTTTCGCGTATATCTATATATTACATCATATTTAACCTGGGTTATGCGTCCAGCGTACTAACGTTAATGGAGATTTGGTTTATTTTAAACCTTTTTAAGGTAGGTTGCACCAAGGACTAATTTATTGTTACTGTTAAATCGAACTTTGGCAACAATATTACAACGGCCAAAGCATATAACAAAATAGAGTAGGTACTAGTAGCAACGTACCGGGTGACGCAGCAGAGGTAGGCCCTCCACAAGGCCGGTGGACTGACGACCTGTTAAGGTTCACAAGAAGCAGGCGGCTCAAAACCGGTCTATGTACAACCTTTCGGGCCTATATAAAGCAGCTGAAGTCTTTTGGCTGATATGCTAAAAAAAGAATTGTCATTGTCTAAAAATAATATTTTAGTATTTACTGTAACGGTAGTTAACTTTCCTCCTTTTTCATTTATCTATTTGTGACCTCTTTTTAGCAATTGATAAATAGTTACACCCATAAAATTACCTTCACCAGTGATTTTTTTATCCTGCCTATTGGATAAATGCCAGACATAATTGACAACCTATTGTAACCTTTAGGGTTTACTTTAAGAGAAATGTAGATATAATTAGAAAGTACAATGAGAGAAGGTATAACAAATACACTTTTAATGTATTAAGATTACACATAAAAGAGACAATCTTTACTTATATAACTATAGTCAGGGCGTGGTTCGCTAAAGACTTGCTTCGTGGTCCTTGTACAATCAGGACACTTAGCTGAAGGTGTGAAGCCGGGCCGCAAGGAGCCGCGACTGACGCCGTCCGTTCCTTATATAGTCTCGCACCACCGGTCGCGAGAGGTGGCTAGTGACGTGCGCCCGCGTTCGCCGGGCGTCTAGGCGATTATCGTCACACTATTTTATCTGGGCGCCGGTGTGCCGCTGTGATTCAATAGGTTAAATATAACTAGAGTAGTAGAGCCTCGCTGATTTCAGCATGAACGGGCCGGCTCGACCGGGAAAGGACTTTCACAGAATATCGACGTGAAATAGCAGTATTCCTACTGTTGTGTTTCGTCCGGTGAGTGAGAGTGCCGGACACTCTCTTTCCCCCTTCCCGCTCCTTCTCTTTCCCACTTCCTTTCTTAAAGGGTTGGCAACGCGCAAGTGATGCCTCTGGTGTTGCAGGCGTCTATAGGCTACAGTGACCACTTACCATCAGTTGGGCTGTATGCTTCTTTGCCAACTTAGCTGTATAAAAAAATGCATTAGGATGATAAGAATAATACTTAACAAACATTTAAACAACGGACACAATAAATACCCAGACTCGGAACAATTATTCGTCGAACACACAAATTTATGTCCCGTATGATTAATGAATTCACAACACTTGTTACTTGGCAGTAGTAGAGCGACCAGAGAATGCTCAGATTTTAAATCACCGATTAAGGTTAATGTTGTAGTTAGTTCGTGTAACTGAGCGTAAGAGTACTTGACCTTAAAATGTATGAGTCATTTATTTGTAGTCAGTCAGTGTTGACACTCCTTGTTTCATTGTGTGGTTAGCAAGCGAAGCAAAGCGTCAGTGTTATACCGCTGACCTTGAACTTGACTCAGTGACTTGGCGAATTCCCAAGTTTCAGAGAGACCAATCGAAGACATGTCAAAACTTATAGGTACGAAGTGAATATAAATAAATAGTTTATAAAAAAAATTGTAAAAGAGCAATTTTTGCTTGCAAAATTTATACGTTTTTTCATCAGCTTAGACAAAAAGAAAAAAAAATGAGTGACTTTGCTAATTCAGTTACCCCATACCAGCTATAGAAATGCTTTTCACCGACTGTTCACCAAATATTTTGGTTGATCTGCTATTCAGTAACCCTATGTAAGTCGGTTACGACCCACTACTTTACTGAAAAGCAGACGGTTACTGAACTCCATATCGTCTTTGTTCATAAGAGCTGGTGAACACAGCCTTACGCGCTGCCCTACGCGAAATAAAGTGTGATACTCCTACTTATCAACTCCATGCTTACAATATGAATAGCTTGATTCTTTGCTCTTACTTTGTCTGACAATTTATTTAGACTTACCAGCAACTTGGGTCGTAAATAACTAGTTTTCTAACTCTATTAATAGACAGGACTAATATTATTGATTATAATTGGGGGTTGAATCTACATCTTAAGAGAAATCCTAAATAACGATAAGCCGTTATTCTGTATCAAATCCTTATTGCTTAAAAAGAGAGTGCACAAAGAAGTCCGTGTAAGTGTAAGAAATGTGAGATTTGGCATAGTACGTTAGACGCAGTCTTCACTTTATTTTATAGAAAATATGTCACAGTGAAATGCCGCTCAATCCTAGAATAGTCTAATTATGTCAGATTGATCCACTCGCTATCCCCACCCCACAGAAGTAAGCAACCAAAATGCGTATTATTACATTCATAGCCGGAGCTCTTATGTTCATCGTCACTACAATGACTGATGCAAGAACGCCGTTATATATGAATAAGAAACAAAAGTATTCACATTTAAAGTATCGGTATAGTAACTATCAGAATCGTAGTTTACTATCAGATAAATTACGCTTATTTACCTTCGAATATCATTAAAAAAATATACGACCACAGTTTACATAATATTTATTACGTTACATTTTTATAGTAAACAGTAAGTAGGTTCTTATATAACCTAAAAAATATTCCAGTAACTCTTAGTGTCAAGTTCAAGGACATGTTTGTTGTATCAATCTGACTTTGTGTATTGTGGAAGATTTATTTGTATTCGCAGTTTTTGCTCGTCATTTGCGATTTCGGTAGTCAGGTTTGTAAGCACCATAATGCTATATGTTAAAGATCTTATTACTTTTTCTAAGATCACGTATCTAATATGTCGTTGAGATAAGCAGAAATTTATAAATGAAATATATACAGTGTATACAGCCTACAATATTAAAACCGCAGTAGCTCAATGGATAAACTATTTGATATAGGATTGAGAGACCGTGGGCTCAAATGCTACCCATTTTAGAACCGACGTAAACCCAATCTTAACACGAGCATTTCAGTATAGCTGAAGGAGTTAACTGGTCCTACTGCTGAGCTCTTCGCAGTATAGGAAAGGCAGAATTGGTTGTATATATAAGTATAATGGTACTGCATGGCTGTGGGTTCGATTCCCACACGGGACCAAAAATTGTGTGGTTCTGTCTGTCTGGGTGTTCTTTGTGTTCGTTGTTCGAATGTTTGTAAGGACCCCCGCAATACAGGAAAGACAACTAGAGCGGGAGATCACAAAAAAAAAGTTGTATTTCATCCCAGCCCGTATAAAACATATCAAAGAATTTATTTCCTTGTTTTATACCTTATAACTATTAGTACATACACCTTCTGACATATTTAAAACCAATTTCTTTTTGCCCATGTTGGAAATAAATATTGAATTTACATACTTGCTTGCAAAACACGAAAAGGGTTTCCTTGAATTCGAATCAATTTTGCTTTTATTACGTTCATCTTTTTTCCGTACTGCGTTGTGAAATCTGTATAATGCAATTGCGCAATTGTTATAGCAAATTGATCTTCGTATCAGTACCGAGTTGTGTTATTTCTAGCTACTATAAAACGCAAAACAAAGGTTATGCAATCATTGCGATCTTTCTGGATAATTTTTCTGCAACAAAATCAACTCTTATGTAAGAAAAAACTCTGCTACGGTGAACTGGTAGTGTATGAAACATTTTTGAGTTTTCTGTCAATAGCTTCCAATAGCAGCACGGATTCTGAGCCCGATAGATGGCAATAGGCTTGCTCGCCTTTACTTGGGATCTAATACTGTAGCTGGCGAAATGTAGGTGTAATCTAGCTCTGCCTAATCCCTCGGGGATATTGACGTGATATTTGGTAGCGAAAATATTGTAAGTCTAAGTTTTGTATGAACTTGAGAAAGAAAATACCGTGTTTTGCAGGCAGTCTAATATTAATCTAATGCATTCGTACTTATACTTGAATCCACGAATAAAGACAAAATGCAATTGCAATTGACAAAAAGCATTGCGTATTAATTACATCAGCCTGCTCAGAAAATACCAATAACCCACTTAATTGCAGCAAAATAACCTTGTTTCATATTCCTGCATTAAGTAAATTTTCATAGCTCTTTAAGAGATCTGATACTGTCAGTAGAGGGATGATCGTCTTTAACTTTAACGCTGGCTTTAACGTGTGAGTGACACCTCAGTTTTGCAAGCTTTCCTAGGCTACGGATACAGCATAACACTAATAACCGGTGTTATGTGGTATCAGATTGGTTATTATTATATATGTGTCATAATAATAATAACCAGTCTCTGAAAACCAGCGCTGAAACATTCCACATTACAGTATGTGCTAAAACAAGAGCACTTTTCGGTCTCACCTTCGCAGTATCATTTCTAGTAATTACCTATCCTATCATATCATTTATTTTTTAATTCTTACCGTAATTTGTACCATCGAGATAAAAATAAAAAATGTTCTTCTTTTGCTTTCCTTAACCATCTGTACATTGATCAGGCAAAGTGTTTATGGCATCTGCTTGCCTAAATAAATAAATAAATCTCAACAGCAATATGAAATCTGAAAATGTATGCAATAATACTGGATCTTAAAATATTGATTACATACTGTGAAAGCGATTCACCTCTATCTACCCTATTTGCAAATCTATATACCTACAAATATAAACTACAAAATATGTAAAACTACTCATAAAACTCAAAACAAACCGGAAAATCGATAATACACTGACTAATAGCAGTCAATTAAACACCTTTTGATAACCACAACGGCAAAAACCATAAACTTTGTTCTTTATTCTGGAAACTCATCGATCACCGCATTAGTAATGACTGTAGGTATCGGTATCGTTACAATAATGAATAACACGACTTGTATGAGTCATCCAGTATTTGTTTACCTTTGACTCACGCGGGTATGAAAATTCTAGATGAGTCTTCAGTTTTTTCAATAAGAAAATATTTACATACAATTGTCAATTCGTGGTTATCAGACTGTTTTGATCATATATGACTATATAAGATAGTGTGAGATCATTTTCTAGGCTTTGCATATAATAAGCTACCAAGAATTTTCGTCTAGGTAACCCAATCATACTGTACTCAATATAGGAATTGGTTCGAGAGCCTCATGGTCAGCCAATTAAGCGACGTAAATGAGCAATACAATATCCCCGAAATATACACGTAATTACCACTTAATTATCGCAATAACTATAAAATAAACTAATGTTAAATAATTACAAATTAAATTGGTTCTTTATAAGCAGTGTGATATTAATATTAATGTACGCAACTTAATTAATTTTGTTAAACAGTTATTACTTTTTAAGCAGGAATCTTGACTGCTTCATTCTGCCCGTGGTGTAAGTTAAAAGTATAATTATGGCGATCTTGAGGTTTATGATACGATACCAGGGTCGGGTAAAATCCTAAAATAATTTTGAATTGCATTATGGTAAAAGCAATAACATCGCATCCAAGAATGATAAATGTAAAATTTTATCTTTTATTATTTATAAAGCAAAATTGTGAAAATAGCATGTCGGATTAGTTTAAAACTAAGTGCTTACTGAGAATTTTCGTTATTGACGTAGTTGCTAGCATCTTTCATGAAGCTGATGGCCGTTCTGAAAATATATATTTAGGTTAGCAATGACGCGAAGCCGTATATTATGACCATTTATTAAAGTATCGACAATACACAGGTATACAATCTGCTAAAATAAGTTTTATACGTAATCTATATTAATGACCGACGTATACAGAATTCTCTGAGAGTTATTAAAGTGTTACAGTAGATTGTGTAAAATATGTCGTAATTCAGTCTATTTAGCACATCCTTAGCTCTATGGGTTGCGAAGATTAGATGTCAGTTGCTTCCTAGAAAATTTCATATACATTCTAATAAGACTAGGATTATGGTCAAATGTATCGATTAATTTAGTTTCAAAATGTCTCGGTGATGAAGCGATAGTGAATGCGACTGCGACTAAACATGAGGAATAGAACTCTAGACCGGTTTGGGCGGAGTATTATTGGATTTATCTGTTAAGAAATTCTTAGAAGCAGACATAGGCTCGCGTCCACTACATGAAACCTAAAGCCATACTTGGCGAAATATGATCGTAATGTACTCTTCAAATCCTTATCCGGACTACAAGCGTGATACTAAAAAACGTATGAATTCAACTGCGTATGTATTCAACTGGCAGCGATAAAAGAAAATGCCATCTGACAAGACTAAGTGGTCACCGATAAGCATCTCTTACCGTTTGAATTGGGTTGCTAAGGTCAGGCGTCGGTTGCCTCGAGTAAAATAGTATTTATACCTGAATCTATTGACGTTTAACCTTTCTATCGCCCGAATAACCAATCTATGTATGAAAATACTATACAATATGGAAGAAAAATTTACATTTTCTATTTTTCTGTGCTTTCATTTTATTTGAGTTATTCCAGCAATTAACAGATTAACCTGCAGAATAGGTAATCTAATGATATCTGATCTAATCTAATGGTAGTCTGAGCGTACAGTTATCAGAGATGTATTTAAATAAGTTTGGGCTAGAATAGTAGAACCAATTTAGTGTTGATTTTCTGTAACGAATTAAAATAAGTATAGGCTAAATTGACAGGTAGCTTTGTTTAAATCGATTGACTCATAAAAATGTGAATCACACCTGCGCTCGTTATGATTTATCATTATTAACTAACAAAGAGTTTGAAGTGTAAATGAACCTAGATAGATTGGCAGTAGCGAAGTAATAGTTTAAATCACTGCGCCATCCTTGCACTTCATGCTATAACAAGTGACATAAGAAACTGGAAAATCTTTATTAATATGATAAATGCGCATGTGAGTTTGTTTGTTTGTTACACTTTCACGTCGTAAATACTCAAGCGATATTTTCAAATTTCGCATACACATTGTCAGAGGTAGATAAAAGGACATATGGCAATAAACAGTCTGGTCTACATCTAGGAAACAAGTGACAATCGGCAAAGAATTGCTGTAAATCTTAGAGTTCGATTTTGTTCATGTAATATGCAAAGGTCACGTGACCTTGAAGTCAGAGGTCAAAGGGTCATTTCGGGGTATATCGACTATGCTGAGTCGAATGGCGTTGACCATGATTCCTCTAGCTCTTACGGTTGTTGAGTTGAAAGTTGTATAACAGACAGACGGACGGTCGGACGGACGGACAAAGTTGTTGTATAAGAGATTTTTTGAACTCTTAGAGTACTGTTCCCGATGGATAGAAATGTATTAACGCGAGTGAAGCAAAATTTTGTGATATATAAATCTCCACCTAACTTTTAATTGAGATACAGTCCACAGATTTTCCCCTAATAAATGGCAGACAAATGAGAATGAATTACCAAACGAAAAACTTATTCCTTTCTATATTTATTTCATCATTCATTCATTAATCTTCATTGTATTGGCCACAATTAGATCAACAAAAATATTCAATCTCTTAATTTAATACTTAACACAATGTAAAAGGACAATGTATTTACATTTTATTAAATATTGTCCACGTTTCTGGTACGTAAAATCACAAATAAATAAATAAGCTTTTAGTATTACTAACATAGAATAGATTAGGCTAAGCTACTAATATTTAAAACCTGTGCTGGTTACCTGACTAGTCTACATAATACGCCCTTAAACGGGATTACAGATCTCCAAGCCGCATTAAAACGCTGGATTGGTTCACTATCCGAAGAACATTACTTTTGATCGATATTGGTAATTATTGAAAACGTCAAAATACAATAACAAAAACGAAACGAATATAATTGTAACACATTAAATACATTTCATTCGTAAAAATAATAGCCAGTTGCACTCACTGATCGGTAAACGATTAGCGAGGTTAAACAACGTTGGGTGCGATCAGTTTATAGATATTATATTAGTGTAGATGGGTGACCGTTTAGTGGTATTTCATCTGAGCGTTTCCGTGCTTCGGAGGGCACTTAAAAAGCCGCTCTCAGTCGTTGTCAAATTGACAGCAGCCGTTAAGCCATCTCAGAGGCCTACGGGCGGCTTAAACAACTCTTGACAGAGGTTGGCCACTAAACACACGAAAAGAAGAAGACGAAAATAAGAAGAGTAGAAAAGAATAAGAGAATAAAAGAAGAAGAGAAGAATAGAAGAAAAGTGTTCCCGCGGTTTCACCCGCGTTTATCGTTACTGCGCCGCCCTCGTGGGTCGCAGCGTGATGTTATATAATCTATAACCTTCCTCGATAAATAGGCTATTCAACACTAAAAGAACTTTTCAAATTGAACCAATAGTTTCTGAGATTGGCGCGTTCAAACAAACAAACAAACTCTTCAGCTTTATAATATTAGTATAGATATCAGTAAGAGTGCATTATGTTTATGCATGCGCCTACTCATGTTTTTAGTCTGTGAGAAGTTATTTTGTACTTTAAGATTGTGATATTCAATTTGACTGCTTGTGTAATAATTTATGTGATCACCTGGTCACTGTCAGTGCTCTGGACGTTTCTATTTATTTTTATTTATAAGCTACTTTCACACTAGGATTAATTACAGACTAGAGACTTTACAAACACTGAAAAGACACAAAGGGCACAAAGAATACGAAGTACCCCAGACCCGGAGAAACTGGGTGTTCTGTGTGTCTGTTGTAAGAATCACAGATCTTTTTGTGCGAGTATCTATGATCTATTTGAGCAGCGATAGCTTAGTGGGGGAGACCAACAGACTGCAATACAGCTCTCTGTAGAGGTGCGCGACGTGGGTTCGAACCCGAGGCTCTTCTCGGGTTCGAACCCACGTCGCGCACCTCTGACTTTCGGAAGTTATATGACTTTTCGAAATTATGTGCGTATTGATTGACAATTATCGCCTGCTCCGTGCCTCGGAGAGCACGTTAAGCCGTCGGTCCCGGCTGCCATGAACATCTATGGCAGTCGTTATTGGGTGAGTGTCGACACAAAAGATCCCACTGGGTCGAAGTGTCGCCGGTCTGCACTGACTGGCCCCCACATAAGATACAAGATACAAGATCTATGACCTAATACGATATACATTGGGGATAGAACCCACAATACTTGGCGCACTGCCGGCGGCGACCACTTAAACTCAACAATTTGTGTGACACACATTTATTTGTTTCGAATCAGATTATTCTTTGTGTTCTTTGTATTAATATTTGTAAAGTCCACTTGATAAAGAAATTCCTCTCAGTAGATAAGTTTTTTTTAAATTCAAAAATAAATTAAATATTTTATATTGATATTTTCTGTATTTCAGTAATTGTTGGTTGAGAATTATTAAAATAGATAATTTAATACTATGTTTAAAGTAATAAATCTTTCTTATCGCACAGTTGTCTTACAATAAACGTGGTAACAAAATAATCAAAATGTGTACAGCTAGCTGTACAAACCAGACGTGCGTAAAGGAAGCGCTAATACATGTTGGATGCACTATTACGTGATATAAAATGAGCTAATTTTGATGAGGATTAGTCTAGAAGCTGGCCTTACAAGGTCGAACGTCATGCGTCAAAGAGTTACATGTTATGTTAGAAAACAGATGCGTCACTAAGATAGCAAGATTTTTACCTTTCTTTATCATATTGTTGGTATGTTAGGAGAGTGTTTTTTTAAGAATGTTTGATGCATATATATATATATATATATATATATGTATATATATATATATATATATATATATATATATATATATATATATATATATATATATATATATATATATATATATATATATATCAATAATATATATATATATATATATTTCTGACTATATCTGACTATAGTCAAGATAAATTACTGATTGCATTTTCATAGTTCTCTAGATGTTACTATTGGTCACGTGGATTCTAACATACTAAAATTGAAAGGTTTGCAACGGACCATTTTTTGAATTAATAATGACAATGGACTAAGTTCGTTTAATCGAAACGTGTTGAATAAACGTAATCTTAAATAAATCATTTATTCCCTATTAAGACAAAGATAAGAAACGAAAACAACTGAAAGATTTAAAAAAGAAAGTGCGTAAATATTAGTCATAACTGAGATTTCGTCTTTCAGTTTAATGAAAAAAAAGTGTTAATTTTCATTAAAATGTTTGTAAATTAGGTCGCGTATGTTAATTCAATAACTATGTTTTCTTTTTCGTATACTCGTAATTAAAAACAAATATAGGAGAAATTATATATCTACATATAGAACAATAAACGTACAGAATGACTTCTCAGGTCTTAAACAAAGTTACCAAAAAAAGGTTGGATAGGCACTATTTTTACTGTAAGAACCCTTTACCTTTGCGGAGTTAATAGTCCAAGGGATATCTATTAAGGTAAATAACGACACAGGTACTCATTTAATTTTGTAATGTAGGTAAAGAGACTATGAGTCTTACTTATGTAATATATTATTGTGAAAAGTTCTCAAAATAGAATATTTAATCTTTTTCCTTAATTGAAAAAGCAATGAAGGTAATGATTCACTAACGAACCAGTTTATACCTATTGTCGTATTTACATTATAACTCTATCGTTGTCGTCAGCGATGCGCTTACGCACCCCCCCTGCCCCGCTACCTGTATATAGCCTTCGCAATCCGCGGCCGCCTCAGTTTAAGTTGCATCACCAACGAGTGCACACGCTAAACATGTTCTCGTCGCGAACGTTTGCGGCCCTAGCCGTACTGGCGACAGTCGCCGCCCTGCCGGCCACTGACCGCCCCGTCCCTCAACCCATCACCACAATATACAATGAAGATTTTGAGAGCCCGTGGCTCAGCTTCCCTCTGTTCGGGAACCTCTTCGCACCACTCTGGAAACTGTTCCCCAATTTCGCAGAAATCGGTCCCAAAATAATCTCCGAAGACAACAAATTTGAAGTCGTCGTCAATGTTAAGGACTACAAGAAAGATGACCTGAAAGTCAAGGTAAAGGGTAACTTTATCTTCATTCAGGGCTCTCACGAGGCAAAACAAGATGACCGTGACATTTTTGCAAGCCAGTTCTTCCACACTTATACCCTGCCGTTGAACGCGAGCGCATCTGATGTGACCGCTCAACTGACGAATGATGGAAATTTGATCGTGACGGCTCCAGTCAGCGAGGGTCCGCTCGACAAATCTAAGGACGTGGACAGGGAAGTACCTATCGTGGAGACAGGCAAGCCTTTGCCTAAAGAAGTGACTGCGGAGAAACCAACTCCAACAACGTTAGCAACTCCCGAGGTAGAAGACAGGAAGGAATCAACGACTCCTTTTGATACCGAAATTGCAACCGAAAAAGACAACGTGATCCCACACGGAAACGAGGTTCAATAGTAAAGTGATATTTAGATTAAGTATTTAATTATAAATCAGTATTGTAATAAATATTTTTTGTATTTAATTGAGTGTTTTGATATTAGCGCGTTGGTATGCGTTCCGTAAAGCATATAATAGGCTCGTCATGGCATGAATACGAATATTGAGACGTGTGCAGTGTGACTTATGAAACAATAGGGGTTTGTCTTTGTTCTTTTTGGCTACGATATTATTCGAGCAAGGTTTATATAATTGGGAGCCGGTATGTGACATAAAAGGCAATGGTTTTATAGAATTAATTTTATGAACGTTCATAGTTTGTGTGCTAATATTTGAACTAGCATATATTATCATAATCATATAATAATTTACGCAGTCTTATGAGAAGTTAAATAGTACCTTGGACCTATCAATACTTACAATAACACTTAAATAGAAAATTGCGTAGAGGACGTAAAACTTGTCAAATAAATATAAAATAATATCTTGTAAGAGTTATATATTGATACTATGTTTTGGCATTTTCTATTTTATTAGCTCAATAAAATATGCGTGCAAGATAACCTCAAATAGTTAAGTCAAAATAAAGGCAGAAAATAAATAATATTCCTCTAACAATTTTCTTGAATATTTGAATAAGTGAAAGTAGTTTATTTACAAACATTAACATGAATAAGATACTACAATACTGATGTATTGTATAAGCGGTTGGGCACCTATACAGGTATTTATAATAGTACCGGTTTGAACGTTCTAGAATTCTAAGGGAACATTCTCGTCATCGCTCTACGGCTAACTACACCTGTCAGTATGCGATGAAATTTGCAATCAAAATCAATTTATTGATGACCAGTATTAGCGTTGGCGGTTAATTAGTAAGTAGAAGGCATTTTAAACTTGCTATGAACTTTCTAGTGACCAGAATAATGTTTGTACTTAGTACTACAGTTTTAAGTATTTCAATAATTTGTTTTTCATTAAAGTTATGGCAACCTTTTTATTTAATCTGTCAAGTGTAAGAATACCAGACATTATTAAAAACCTAATGTGTCTGGGCATCAGTGTGTTGCTGCAACTCAGTAGTTTAACTAGTATTTGTGTAGCAATACCATTGATTAGGGCAATATAATAAAATAAAGAAAGAGTAAAATAATGAGAAAATTTATTAATTTTAATTAGTTATTGATGATTCATTTTGGTGTAACAGATATCAAGTCTTATGTCCTGTCTTACTGACATGGTATAAAACATACTTTAATGCCCTGTTCCCTGGTATAAACACTTATTCTATTGGCATAATATTTTGGATGATATGATTGTGTTTGTAATTGTGTACTACACTGCTGAAGATTTGTATCTTTAAAGTTTTATATAATTAGAAATTGTTGAAATATATATTTTAGTGTTGTCACTAAAATATATATTTTAACAATTTCTAATTATATAAAACTTTTAATGTACTTTTAGTGTATTAATTTTTAATTTCGCATATGACTGGTATTACTATTTTTTAATTGGTTACTAATTACTTGCATTCTTAAGTTAAATTTTATAAGTGACAGAGAGTGGGTTCGTGTCGATAGTGCAATGGACCATGCCGTTGTTTAGTAATGATAATCTTCCAGTAATTGAATAATAAGTGGTCTAGCTGATATGAAAACGAGACTCATAGGTAGCTGACTTGAATAAGTCATTAGCGACTTAAATTAGAGATCACTAGTGACTTAAATTAGAGGTCGCTAGTAAATTATTTATTTTTTATTCAAACAACGTAAGCTTACAGTATTATATACACCAAAGTGTCAATAGAGACTTAAAGTTTTAAATTTCAATTTAGGACCTTTTTCTGGGAAGACATATGGTTATTGATTTTAAAACTATATTTGCCAGTCAAGCAAGTCATCCACTCTACAAATGGTAGAATTCAAAAAAGTATCTCTTTATTTTTGTAACGACGAATGTTGGAGAGTAAAGCGTTGCACTATTGAGCTCTAAAAGTTTATTGAAGCATCGCTTTTCCCTCAGCAATAGAATAGCAGTGCCTTTTAACCACCTTGTCTTACATAATATTGCCTTACGTTTACGCTGATGTTGTCTTCAATCGCTTATCATCAAGCAGTTTAGCAGTGTAGTGATTGATGATTTGTATAATCGTTTGACACTTAAGTAGGATAAAAATGCCTTACTGTTACTGCCTCAGTTTATGGTAATAAATGCAACTACTGTGCATAAGTTATCGTATCACATTCACGAGAAATGCAGTTTTATTGAGAGAGAAGAGAAGAGAGAGAAATTCTTAATATCAGTAATCGGGAACTAGAGATGCGCGTAATTGTACTCGAATGATTATCGAATATAGTTATAAACAACGCAGCAACCTATTGCATATGGTCAAAGACACAGCGCATGTAATCCATACTAATATTATAAAGAGGAAAGATTATATTTTTTGTTAGTTTGTTTGTAACAATTTAACTCGAAAACTACGCAACCGATTTAAAAAATTTGAAAGCTATTTTATCACCGAGTTACATAGCCAAAATTTATTTAAACAAGTTTCTAACATTACTAACTACCCTACTTTTACGTGAGCGAAGCCGCGGACAAAAGCTAGTTATGTATATGTATGCGCATGTCAACATATACGAATATAATTCAAATGCGATTGTGTGCATCGCCATCTGGAACTGTATCCCGTAGACAACTACACAATCAGCTCGACTCCTATTACGTGCGACTTAAATCTATAGCCGACGAAATATGGATGTAATACAAATCTGTCTACAGCTTCAAGGATACATTTGTGAGTCTATCTATGTATACAGTTGTGCCAGAAGTCGACGTCAAGCCGGAGTCAGGTAACAGGCTAAGTTATAATAACCATCAGAAAAAGATTTAAAAATCTAAGATACATATTTTAAAATTGTAGGCATTTAAAAAAATCTAAAAATCTACACTTTGTGACAGTCTTTTCACTCCTGTTACTACAGATATTTACCACTTGATTTTTTTTTATGTATTCTTGAATAATAATGCTTCTTTTAGCTCTAGATTTTTTTCGGTAATAACTTAGCCTGTTACCTGATTCCGGCTTGACGTCGACTACTGGGACACCCTGTATACATACGACGATATGGTGCTGTAGTCGAGCATGAGTTGTGCTTCAGTATAAAAGAGACAAGATTATATTTCACTGCACCTATAAAGTATTAGAAACACACTCCACGCTTCTTTGGGAACAATTCACTTAAGACTATTGCATAACAATAGTTTTAAGCGAAGGTTCCTAGCAAACCTTTGCTATTCTGTTTAGGCGATTGAAAATTTATATAATGCACTTCGACTGTGATAAACTAATAGTCTTGGATTTAGATCAGTGGTCAACAACGGGTGGTTTGTTTATATTTAGTTTAGAGTCAAACTTTCCTTTTAAAACAACACTTGCAACACTTCCTCTATTTTTAAAGCACGTTAATAATCCTTGGTTTCGTAGGTCTTCATGAATATTGATAAATTTTAAACAAAAAGAATTCAGCCACAGGTTTGTTATGATATATACTGAGTACTAGTAATACAAATGTACTCAATTACTCGTAAACCGCTGAACGGATTTGGATAAAACTTAGCACAGAGGTAGACCATGTTATCTTTTTATCCCGTGGGATTGAAGCTTGCGCAAAAACTAGTGATAACATTTTTTTTTTATGTTGTGAGGTGAGTGAACTATTTTGGTCCCTAAAGCCATAACAAGATAAATTTTGTCAATGCTGTATTTTCTATAAGCCAGATTTCTTATCGTTATTTTTATGTTACCGTTTCGAAACATATAATAACTGTCAGAAGCAACGGTTGACGACGGAAACTAGCTTATTAAATAGCTTTAAATAGTTTTAGCGGTTTTTGTCACAATATTCAAATATATGCTAAGCACGTACGATAGAGAATGGCAGTTCAGATTCTTATGGCTACTGGAAATAGCTGTGCATATAAAATTTGAGAATGATTCTATTGTTTATGTAGATAATAGAAGACGACATTGACATAAATGGTTTGAAGATATGCAACTTATTTGAAATTAAAATGAAATATTAGCCGCGAATCGTGCTAGTTATCAACAGCTAGTGTAGACACGAATGGAAGGTATTCTGGATTCGATGCCTATAAGGGTTATTTTAGAGTTCGAATAAACTCTTATACACCAGCTTTGTCCGTCCGTCTGTCCGTCCGTTCGTCCGTGATACCACGTGACCTTTGCATATTACTTGAACCATTTTTTCGAACTCTACGAAGATTCTCACTTGTTTTATTTCCATTATTGATTAGTGTAGGTATTCTTCGGATCCATTATATGAATGTAGATAATAGATAAATTATTAGTTTCAGTTTTTTTTTAATTAGCGTACTCCAATTCCCTTTTATATAGGACATCGATACAACGCGTAGAGATGAGATAATTATTGTAACTTTGAGTGCTCGCCTAGCACCTGCCACTGCGCCAAGTGTTGTGGGTTCGATCACCACACGGGACAAACATTGTGTAATCCACGAGTATTGGATCCGAGTCTAGGTAATGCTTGTGTATATGTTTGAATGTGTGAAAGCAACACAGGAATTATTATTTGACAATAAGCTTATAAAATTAAAATTGAAATATTATGTCGACTTACAGTCGAAAGCTACATCACATACAGGCACAAACTATGATTGGTTCAAATGCGAGTATACTGCCTCTATTACGTATACAAAATATTTGAATCACAATGAATGTATGTTTTCATATAAAAAATAATGATCTAAGCCAATTGATTCGTTACCAAGAAATTGTTTTTTTTTACGTGGGGTCATGCTTTGACGGATTTCCCTCCGCGGGGGCGAGCGGAGGGGTTCTGTTGGACTCACCGGGGTAAAAGAAAGATGAACATAACCTACTTTTACGAGAGAGAAGCCGCGAGCAGAAGTTAGTTTTTCGATACACATTACGGTCCTATCTACTTATAATTCTTCCTTTCATTTTTTTTCTTGTGTTTAGTGGACAACCTGTTGTCAAGAGTTGTTCAAGCCGACCGTAGGCCTCTGACATGGCTTAACGACTGCTGTCAATTTGATAACAACCGGGACCGACTTTTTACGTGCCCTCCGAAGCACGGAGACGCTCGGATGAAATACCACTAAGCGGTCACCGATCTTATAATGCTCTGTGGACTCTACCATTACCTTTATTGGAATCATATTAATAAGAGAAACAGGAACATAAGTAACCAGACAGGATTGACAGACACCGTGCTCTTTCTGAGATGCTTTATAAACATCTAAATTTTTTTTTACTTTAACGAGATTGTAATATGTGGCTGGTACGTGATTTCTCGCTTACATCACTGGATAGACAACTGCTTTGTTCTTGTCAATACGCATTATATTAATACCTATTATGCATAATACATGCAATACATTTATATAGTGAAAGTCGTCACTGGCCAGTCATTGTGCGAACAACAGCAAATGAATAATGAAAGAAGTCCATCCAGCTGCAATACGTGTGTCATAATGCCTACAAGCCTCATTAACTGAAGTGATGCAATAGAACTTCCTGTATAATAAATAACATATTCATACATGGTCTCAGGTTCCCCCGCAGGGATAGACAGAGATAATTTTTTGTCGCATTTAATTCTTAAGACAGCTACCATATTAGCGTGTAATTCCTTTAACTCTTTTACTTTAAAATCATTAGAACAACAGACACAACCAAACTTAGCTAAAATGTTTGTCCGGTATCAAATTCGAACCCACAACACTCCGCGCAGTGGCAATGGCAAACCGGTCACCTAAACCACTAAGCCACACGCCAGCTCTGATTTAGATCTCACGAAGGTTAGTCTATTGACTTGCCGTCTATTAGGCACTGGTATGTTTGAGACTCCGTACTTCTGCTGAGTATTTTACGGCAGAACAAGTGAGAATCGGCAATGAATTGCCGCAAATCTTAAAGTTCGAAAAAATGGCTTAAGTGATATGCAAAGGTCACGTGATACCACGTGACCTTGAGGTCAGAGGTCAAAGGTCATAGCCATTTCGCGTGTATATCGACTATGCTGAGTCGAATGGCGTTGCCCGCGAGTCTCTAGCTCTTACGGTTCTTGACTTGAAAGTTGTATAACAGACAGACGGACGGGCGGATGGACGGAGGGACGGACGGACAAAGCTGTTGTATAAGAGTTTTTTCGAACTCTAAAAACTAAAGACCTTAAACACAGCAGTTGCAAGCTGCGCCACCAAGGCATTCTGTATACTAGAAAAGAAATATAATTAATTATATATAATTATATTCAGCGTGTATATATAATAAAAATATTTTAAGTTCATATATGTATGTGGACCATGTGACTAATGTAATAAGCTCAAAATTGTATGCTCAATCATTTTTAAATACAGTTGCATTGGTATCCAGAAAATCAAAACGCGCTCTTGAAAAAACTGTATACATAATTATACTAAAACTTTGGCTTACCCCAGGATTAAACTCGAGACATATCTACAACCGCACGCCATGCCAACGCTGTAAAATACCATACATCAGCTTATTTATTATCAGATCCTTAGAAGGCGCTGGACCAAAAGTATTTTTAATAGCTGCATATCCAGTGACAAATTTTCTCAGGATAAAAGTCATCTTATTATTATTATTATTATTATTATCTTCTTCTCCCTAGCCTTTATTATTCCCAAGTCATTTGGGGTCGGCTTCTCTAGTCTAACCCGATTTGACTGGATATCAGTTTTTACACGGAGCGGCTACCACCTGACCATTCATTCATTTTATGCTATCAGGATAAAAAGTTATAAGATAATTAAAACATCAACTCAATATGTACCTCTAACAAAAAGATTTAAATTCGCTTATTTCGAAGTGCATTTTCATTAACATTAGCAAGTATGCGTATACCCAAGTTCAACGTCATTTTCGTAGTAACAGTCAATATTCTGTGATGGTAACAATAGGCGTTTTGACAAACAGACAATACGATCGTTCACTGATGTTAATCAAACTTAGAATTCATACGTGCTCGGCTAAGTGCCGTGACTATCGTGTAAATATCGATAACGGGTACATTTACGTGTAAATCATAATAACTATTGTTTTAGACACGTAATCCCGTTTCTAGTCATATTAAAGCTAGCAATATGCTTGTATATGAAATGCGTTTTATTTTTAAATATGAAGGTAGATGTGGTCACCTTGCCATTGCAACTGCGCTGAATGTTGTGGGTATTTTCTTTGGTTATTTGTGTCCGTTCTTTGAATGTTAGAATAGAATAGAATAGTTTTATTTGCATAAAATGTAGGTACATAAGTTGGAATATTATATAATTGGAGCCATATAAATTTTGTCAAACGGTGAAATGCAAATCTTAACTAAAATCTAAAACACATTAACATCATAAATAATTCTTGAATTGTAAATGATTGCTTAAACTAATAATCGTTATATATACATATATATTACGCTTTTACTACAATTCACATTAATTTTTGACAAAGTTAAAAGTAATCTTTTAATGAGTAAAAGGATTTATCAATTAACCAGTCTTTGTTTATGAAGATCCACAAGAGTGGTATTTACTTTTTTAATAAAAAATAATAATATGTATTACCAATTATTGTTATTCCTTTTAGTCCTTTTAGCTAAGCTGGATTCAGCTTAGGAGCACGACGGTAGCGCAATATTATGATTCGAACCTATCACTTTCCGATCGCAAGTTCAATGCCTTATCCTTGGAGCTATCGGTGACACCGCTTCGATGGCTTATTATTATTATTATTTAGAGGTTACTATCAAGTTTTATAACATGTATTGAAAAACATACATACATAGCCTTGTGCCTATATAACTGAAGACGAAGATAAAAGTTCGTTACACTCACATTTTGCCAGCAATGATCAAAGTCTCAGCAGCTACTAAGATTTTCTTTACAGACAAACCAAACAACAATTTCCAACCAAGAACCTGAGGCATTCTATTTTAAAAATAATATTTATTCATAAATTATAATATAAGTATGTGTTACTTTAGTAATAGGTACCTACTAGATTTTGCTCAAGACTTCACTAGCGTAAAATTTAGGTTAGGTTTGATTGGATGCAGCAGTACTTTTTTTTTATAAAATGTACCCTATGTTTCTCGGTGATAATATAGATTTCTAGCGGCGAAAGAATTTTTAAAATCGGTTGCGTTATTTTTGAGTTAAATCATTACAAATAAACAAACAAACAAAAAATCAACTCTTGCCTCTTTATAATATTAGTATAGATTTAGATTTTAGATACTTAGTCTCCCCGTGACCATGGCTGCTGAAAAGCAACCGAAACGTCGGGGAAAGTGTAAAAAAGAAAATCTAAATAGTTTAATAATAATTTAATTAGCTTAAAAATTAGTAAAGTTTAATAGTAGTAGTAGTGTAACAATTTTCAAAATTTTGTCATAAAGTGTCAAATAAACAACGCGATAAAATCCGTATATAGCAGTTTAATTTCAATGAATAATATTCGCGTAAATAGAAGACAATATTAAGTATAGATTATGTTAATAATACATATAATATAAATACTTGCTGCCGTCGACCTCACTGACTTAAATCCTACAGGTACGCAGACCGAATAGGGGTACAAAGGGTAACTCCAGGAAGTAGATAGTCTGCGTGCCAAGTTCTATCCAAAGGGAACTGTCCACTTTGTATGGGGGTTTTGGCTTGGAATGGACAGTCACTGAGAATAATAATTATATATTAATTTAGAAGCATTAACCAGTAGGAATTAGAAAAATAACAAAGATTTGTGTCCAGGTGTTCCTAATTCGTTTGTAGTGGTGGTGTATATAAAGGTATTTAAAATAAAAAATCATTGATTTTATGTTATTATTCTGATTCATATGTTACTAAAATGTTATCTAGGAACTCGGCTGGTGGATTTAAATTGTTTTGATATCTTGGCCAACTCAAAAACCAAATAATTGTCATTATATGGGCGCAGCAACCTACTGTCCGTCGACCGTAGGATCGTCGTTAATTGTTTTTATGTATGATTATTTTGTTCATACTAAGCCAATAATGGACAGTTGAGACCTTTGTAAGACGGTTTACACGTCATCGGCCAACAAACATGCAAACATATTAAAACTTTCACATTAATAATATTAGTAAAATAAATATGTAACGAACTAAATTATTCTAATTAACATATAAATTAATATTATGTAGGTATTAATCAACGACATCTGGTTATCCAGTTTTATTTCTACATAATATTTGACCCCGCTTTGTTAGTCTCAAGGTCAATATAAAAAATATTGATTGAATCAAAATACGTGAACAGATTGGAAATATCTTGTTGATTGGGTGTTGGTCAATTGATATATTGCTTTTGTTATATATGACGACATCTGACATTACGAGGATCCGGCTGGCCCATACAATTTATGTTGACATGTCATGTTAAATATATCGTGTAACAAGAAGGTGTGGTCATATTTTAAGGTCGTATAATCGAACCTATGACTAATGTAAAATACTTAATTATTTGTTAGAATATAATTTTTATACAGAACATTTTGTTCAAGGTCAAACTTTAGATTTGAAAATAATTTGATACAGCCAATTTCTCATGATATAAGACGTGCTGTAAATAATTACTAAGATAGCTCTCGAGCCTGCTGAAATCATGTTCGAATTGAAACTAGTAAAAAAGAGTAAACATAGTAACGACATTATTCCTAGTGGGAATAATCTCTATGACACGGAGGAATTTCGTCTTCGATTCTACTTTCTATTTATGGAATAGTGATACAATACTAGGGTTTAATATGTTCAATGTATATTAAGATGATAAATATAAAATCAATTGAATAATTTTATCGGGTTGAGTAATAAAATACTTGTTAAATATCTGTTAATACAATAATAGTCACTGACATGATTCTATTTTATATTTGTTTTAATGATACACATCATTTAATATAAATGAGATAAGTAATTACAACAATCAATATTTAAAATTAGAATGCCTCGATGGCGCTGCGATATTGAATACCACAGTTGAAAGACGTTTCGGGATTGATTACCGCATCGGATAAAATGTTATTGCTTTTTTTTGACAAGAACTGTTCATAGTCTGATGCTGTACCTGGCAAGCTAGGCTCCTATTACATGCAACCTTTCTTTTTTTACGTGGGGTAATGCTCTTGATTCGTAACCTCTCGCCACAAGGAGAGGCGAGAGGGTTATGACGGGCTCTCCCAAGACTGCAGGCCTACCGACTAAAACCAACATGATGTGTTAGCTATTACATGGAACTTAAAACTATGCGACGAAATGTCAATTAAAGGACAGACAGGTACTGCCTACCACAAAAAAATGAATAACTTATCAATGTGTCACTCATCGTATCATAAATTGAATTTGATCGTTATTGGAATAATGATTAGTGACGCGTTTTAAATGTACATTCCAATTCTTGGTGTCACTCGCTCATTTCCAGCGTAAGCATTCAAAATTATTTCTGTACATAATTTTTCAGTAGTCGTTTTTCTATCTAACATGTCATCTAAATTAAAAATGTGTAAATTGTATACATCAATCAATCAGCATATTACGTTCAGCAATAGTCTGGACATAAGTCTCTTCCATTATTCGCCATAACGTCCAGTTACGTACACATACACCTTCCGCATTCAGGACAAACCAGCTACCTTTTTAGGTCATCAGTCCAGCTGACCGAAGTACCTCATACCTTGCGTTTACCATTCATATATAAATTCGTACATTGAGTATGTATTCATGACTTTCAATCATAATATTTTTATACAATTTATATTTTTATAGTACATTCTTGTCATTTTGGGCACTTTGTAGTTGACATACGTTACAGTAAAGCATCTTGTTTTAGTTTTACGATTTGTATTTGTTA
This sequence comes from Catocala fraxini, assembly GCA_930367265.1. Classification (NCBI taxonomy): domain Eukaryota; kingdom Metazoa; phylum Arthropoda; class Insecta; order Lepidoptera; family Erebidae; genus Catocala; species Catocala fraxini. Next base: position 6,831,597 of record OV884025.1, on the reverse strand, counting down.
TTTTCAATTAATAAGGAATAGTTAGGTATATTCTATTTTCTTTCGTGCCTGTTTAGACATTAAAATACATAGGTATCATATGATGGATGTGAGCCAGTTTGAAACTGCACACAGTTTTACAAGAAGCACTACCAAATATATATTTTTCTTATATGGGAAACATGTCAGCTGATTTTAACCCAAAGAAAGAACATACTTCGGCATACATACATAAATAGATCTGTGTAAGACATAAAGGCGTGTCGTGCATGCTTGCAGAAAAATAATCACACCCACATTTCAGCTCTTCAGCTGTATTTTAAGCACTTTATAATAAATGATGAGTTCACTGACTTCTCTGGGCACATTTTCAGACTCCGATCTGCTATTGAGAATTTCCTAATAGAAAAACCTAATAATACATTGACCATTTTGTGAATTAAACACAGGAATCTACGATCTCACGCAAACATAAATGCAAGTCAAGCAGTCTACATCTACCTTTATCTTTGAATGGCCAAGCGCTGTGTATTTCTTTTTATATAAAATTACTTTTGTGGGTATAAAACCTATATCGCGGGAGACTCGGCCACAAAGGACACCGAGAATCGGTAAAATATTGGTGAATCACACAAACTTTTGTCTTATAGGGATGGGGATCGACACAACACTTGGTGCAGTGGCATTCATGGGGCGATAATTTAAACCGCTACAACACTGTAACAAAAAAAGTACTGTCAAACTCATGTCAATTGATCTGATTATTTGTCGCTAATTCATTTCGCCTATACAGCAATTGACACGTGCTTGACCGTCTGCTATTTTTTTATTGTTGCGTCTGATGTTCGTTATAGAAGCCAGTGGCCAGTATTTTTTAATGACATTATAATTGATTGCACTATTGGGCTGCTTTTCACACATATCTTATGTTAACGTTTATATGGTCACATTTTATATTTCTCCTTTTAAAGACTTATTTAAAAGCGGTCGTCAGCGATGTAACTTAACGCAGTCACGGTGAGTCAAGTGAACAAAACAGGTTATTGAGGTAGGCAACGAACTTATAACCTGCCAATACCTTTTACAGCCTTGAACGGAGGCAGCTTGCAACTGCATTTTACCTTGTGTGTCAAGATGTTATGAAGGTCAAAGAATTGGTTTCTCTTGGTATTTTTATCTTAAACGATCTTAAGACTGCGCCGAGCGTAAGACAGATAACGACAGAGCTTGTGCGGCACATATTCAAATCGGCGCGCGGCCTAGCTTAAAAATAATAAAGTTTAACGGTATTAGTAGTGTAACAGTTTTCAAAATTATGTAATGAAGTGTCAAATAAACAACGCGATAAAATCCGTATCAATGAATAATATTCGCGTAAACAGAAGACAGTTTTATCATAGTTAAGAATATTAATTACAAAAATGTTTAGTTAATTGATATGTAATTTACACGTAACTATAAATACCTACAGATTTCTAGAAAATATTAGGCAACACATCACTAACGATTGAGCTCGTTATTTCTTAATTAGTTAAGTGATATTATGTGTTGTCTTGGTTTTTTTAATGTGGAATTTTAAGTGGTTAGATAAAGGTGTGTTGATTAAAAAGAGGATGACTATTGGATTGAGTTACTGAGTCATATAATGCAATACGCTTATTGTGTAATATTTGTGCTATGTGCGTGTGCGTCTGTACAGGTTAATAATAATGATTTTTAATTTACAACTTTGTTATACATATATATAGCTAAATACTTAAGTTACTGACTGTACAATCACGCGTGAACTACTGGTCAACTTTGGATGAAAGTTATTGTACAAATAGATCATGACTTAGATTATAATCTATATTCCCTTCTACCTTAGTCTTTATTATTCCCAAGTCACTTGGGGTCGGCTTTTCTAGTCTAACCGGATTTGACTGGATATCGGTTTCTGCTTTCCCAATAACGACTGCTATAGATGTTCATGGCAGCCGGGACCGACGGTTTAACGTGCTTTCCGAGGCACGGAGCAGGCAATAATTGTCAATCAATACGCACATAATTTCGAAAAGTCATATAATTTCCGAAAGTCAGAGGTGCGCGACGTGGGTTCGAACCCGAGACCCTCTGCATTGCAGTCTGTTGGTCTCCCCAATGAGCTTATTATATAGATTTAAATCTATATAATAATAATAAATATCATATAGTAAAATACAGTTTACATTTCGTTTACTGTTTTACTTCCCTCGCTATAGCTAGCCGCTGCTGTCTTCTGTGCACAGTTCCAGTCGACGTGCTGTTTCTTATCATTGCTTGATAGATAAACCCAATATCAGTTTGCCCGACCGAGATATCGAACCTGAGATCTCATGTACAGGAGTCACAGTCACTATCGCTGTGCCGCTGAAGTCCGCTGAGTTCCATTTAATACCACTGTGCCATCGAGATAGTCTAGCATCAACAATCATCTAACACAGAAGTTGTTCGTTGTATCTTCTATATATATGTATGTAGTACATACAACAGATGTTAATAATTACAATAATGATTCTATACATTCTACCATAACAATGGTATGCAAAAAGGTAAAAGATTAAATATATAATTTAACAATTTACAATCCATTCTAGGGAAATTATATTATTACCGATGTTCTTTTGTAGCAATATATAAATATATATTTCTTAAATTAGTGTTACTCAGATAGAAAATTGTTAATTATAATAAAATTATGTCAACTTTGTACATTAAAAGTACTGTTCTGACAAAAAACGACACAACTCCTGACTCTGCAGTGCTATTGAAATTTGCCACCAAAACACTTTATCTAAATTAGAGGGAAAACTTATGAGCCACTGGATAACAGGAACTACGACGCGAGGATATACGTATATACATATATGACGTATTCCAGTGATTTACCGATTTACCGGATTATTTTACGGTAAATTAAAACGTAACTAATACCAGGAACTAAACATAATATATTTCACTTTGTGCGTAAATTGCTCGTTACTAAGAGGTATTGTATTATTCCACTAAATTTGGATCCCTTTGGCCCAACACATCCAACCGTTCTCAAGACTGAGTCTACTCAATAAATTATTAACGCGACTTCGTGACAAAAAATCGCTTTCAGCTATGTTTATTTACAGACACTGTGCTGCTGGCAGGTTGATTGTATTTTGAATTGAATGGGAAGCTTTTGAAGTAATCATCGTGCCTTTTACCTTCTCTTATCGTGTATATAAATATGTCTTATATCATGTTTCTGAAAGGTTATAAGGTAAGGTTGGGACGGCAAATCTATGACAAGTACTTGTTACTCAATATTATGTCAGGTGATTTGAATGACTGTTGCTAATTTAGTTACTTAGTCGTGATTAACCGTCTACTAAATAGTTTTTGTGTTGATTAGCTTTCCAGTTCAATTTTCATCAGCCATGTTGAAAAATATATATGTAGGACATGCGCTTATTCAATATATGGAGGTGCTTTATATAATTTCTGTAGACCGGGGTATACAGACTTGAAATAACGGACATACAAAATACCTAGGCTCAAAAGAATTATTTGTGTATCATATAGATGTTAAATTGATTTGCGGATCGACCACTTAAATAATTTTACCATATATGCACTCAATGTAAAATACATATTGTGCAATTCAGAACCCTCTCTCTCACAACTGCACACCTATTTACTCACCTATCTTTAGGACGTACTTAGCTATGTATGTATGTTTGCCTTAGAGAGCGCGATCGAAATCGCGGGTAACAGTTACTCGGTGACCTGTGGCACAGTGCTGTTCCTGCGTTTGTAGCAGCGGCTATACATTAGCGTATTTGTATATATACATATGTACACTGGCTCACGTCAACATACTCCCAAAGCAGTAGGCGTACGTATGTTACACTGACACTTTGCTAATTATTTGTTTAGGACCTAATACACGTAAGCGAGCAGGCGGTCAGCCTACTGGTGAGTAGGTTATCAAACTGATGTAATGATATCAATATATTGCTCTAAAAATAAAGAGTATGGCAATCAAATAAACAAAAATTGATCAGCCATACTTCACCACGGCAATAAAACAATAACACAGGATTCTGTATTCTATTATGTTAATAAGACATTGCATAAGTAGGTAAGCCACAAAGCATGGAATCAAATATCGCTTGCGGTATAGCGCTATATCTTATTTTCTGCTTTTGTTTAACTTGATAATATTATGCAATGTTATCTTATGTTATCTTATCTTATGTGGGGGCCAGTCATTGCAGACCGGCGACACTTCGACCAAGTGGGATCTTTTGTGTCGACACTCTTCCAATAACGACTGCCATAGATGTTCATGGCAGCCGGGACCGACGGCTTAACGTGCTCTCCGAGGCACGGAGCAGGCGATAATTGTCAATCAATACGCACATAATTTCGAAAAGTCATATAACTTCCGAAAGTCAGAGGTGCGCGACGTGGGTTCGAACCCGAGACCCTCTGCATTGCAGTCTGTTGGTCTCCCCACTGATCTATCGCTGCTCTTATGCAATGTTGCTGGCAGTAGTTGTGAATTGATTGGGCTCAAAATTATAGCAAGTTTTAGTCAATGCCAATGTCAAACTATCAATGCAATTCTGTTACCGGAAAAACAAATAGTTATAGTATTTCTTGACAATCATTCAAATTACAATCAAATACTCGAATACACGATTAAATTACACTTTATAAAAACACGAATTTTTTGTTTGTTTATTTCATTCATCATATATATCTGAAGAATTGATATATAATCTAGAATTAACGCATTCGAACGACGATTAATACTTTATTCGAAGACATTCAAATAATTTAAATACTATTTCTAATGACACATCAAACATATGTCAACATATGTCGGTTCATATGTCAAGCTGAACATCTATAGCAAATAACAACATAAATAAACATAATAACAAAAATAATCATAAAATAATTCCTTACCCCACATGACACACAAGGTAAATGTGCATTCTTTAGCAAAAAAATACCTTTTACACCAAAACTAAAAAAGACGTTTAAACATAAAGAGTTTACATAAAAATTGCACAGCGGAAACTGGTTACTGAATCACCTTGAGTTTGCTTTATTTATTACACGCCCATTCCAGTTCCTAGTATAATCTAAATTGCAGATATATGGAAATGAGAGCCAATCTGTACCATCCAACGGATTCTGATCCAAGTAGCTTCCGTATAAATGTTTCGCAGAAACTAAAATCTGTTACTTGTCTTAAACGAGAACGACGATCTAACAATGCATAATGAAAAGAATCATTGCCAGTTAGTTAACGTTTCAATCAAAATGTTGGTATGTTTATTCTTCTAAAGATAGTTGAAATGTCATATAACTAAAACGGCTCCCTGGAGGAAATTTTAAAGGTAAACTGGTTACGTATGAAAATAATAAAACAGATTGACTGGTGATCTCCAAAATGGTAGTTTAAAATTATGAATACTTCCGTAGTACCAATTTTAGTTTCACCTGATTGCTGATTGCCGCGACTGCAACAGTGGTAGACGCGACTGCTGTCAGTCCTGGCGTTTCTGTCAAAAACTCTTAGTTAGCAGCACAGAAAGACGACGAAAGACGGCAAATTGCCCCTATTACATGAGCCTTAAACCTATACCTGGAAAACTGTAGGTGTAATAAGCCTGTACGTCCCCTTCGGTAATATACGCGTGTGACTATACACTATGTTTAATTTCAACATCTGTAGTTTCCTATAAGGTTTTAGGAGTTTATATTTATTTAATATTTTTATATCACATACACACAGCACAATCTAGCCCAAACTAAGCAAAGCTACTATGGGTACTAGACAATAATAATAATAATAACAATAATAATAATAATCATTTATTCAACTTAAATTGGTACAAATTGATTCAGAGCTTAGGTTACATTGTAAAGGTAATATATAAGGGGTGCTTGTACTAGGGTAAACCTGTGCCACAGGCATTAAAGGCACATACTATATAATATAGATATAAATTCTAAAACAATACTTATAAAACATTATTCTTTGTATATAAAAACTTACGAATTATATTATAAACTAAGTGATTACTATGACGACTTAAAGAGTTATTTTATTGCGTAACACTTATTGAACAACAGTCATCAAATTTTCTGTTTGATCGTAGTTCAAGGTTTGTAAATATTGTTGAACTAATTGCTTAGTGTTAGCATAATTTTTGTCATAAATCGCAGTTATTTTGTTTATATTATTATAAAGAAAAGAACCTAAAAATGCGAAAAACCTATTGGTAAAAATATACTTAGATTGAGACTGAGTAGTACAAACGATATCTTTCCGTCGTTTAGTGTTAGTAAGTTCCGAGTTATAATCAAGAGTAGTATGCTGTTTGAGTACAGTGTGCATTATAAAAAGCTGCCGAACTATTAGTACTTTAGAATTTTGATACAAAAGGCATGTGGGGTAGCGAAAAGGTTGATGTGTAGCTACTTTTAGGAGTACTCTTTGTGGTCTTTCAATTGGAAGAATAACCGATTTTGCGATAAACATACAAATATACTTATTTTTTGTAAATAAATACATATTATACATAGAAACACCCAGACCAAGACAAACATCTATGTCTACGCACACAAATGTTTGCCTTATTGTTCCCTATTGGGTTCAATACTCCTTAGTTTTTATAAAATAATACTTGTTAACGTAACTGTCATTAAAACTAGCATCAAGGTTAAATGGTCTTAAACAAGGTCTTCGTATTTATGTTCATGTACCGTTGATCTGATCTTATCTGTGCTTTGAGGGCCCATAAAGTAGCGGTAATGGTTGTTGTCTAATGACGACAGTTGGGTGGCTAAAGAGCTATTTGCTTGATATAAATGTCCTATGCTTGCGATACCAACCAATTTCGTCCGAGTCTGCCAAATCCGTAACAGTATGTCTTAAGCGTTCACGTTGGCTTGCCACTTTTGACTGCGCCGAATGTTGTGGTTTTCATCCCGACACGGGATATAAAATTGTGTCATGGTATCATATAGTTGTTTCGAGTCTGGCTGTAGTTTGGAAGTTATATTGTCTTTAATAAAATAAATTCTCGGCAATTGGAATTCCTAGAGTTACTTTTGATATTATTTTTCTATTAATGATTAAATTGGCAAAGGTAAGGTAATGTGATGTCTTTTGCATTTCTTATTTGTCTCAAATTTTGACCACGATACGAATAATGTTGATCATTATACCTAATTTAACATTAAATCATTATACCTTTGAGTAGTAGAGCCTCGCTAATTTCAGCATGAATGGGCCTGGTCGACCGAGGAAGGACTACCCTCTCACAGAATATCGACGTAAAATAGCAGTATTCCCACTGTTGTGTTTCGTTTGGTGAGTGAGAGTGCCGAAGGCCCAGTCACCCTCTTGCCCCCTTCCCGCTCCTTCTCCTTTCCACTTCTTTTTTCACTTCTTTCATTCCTAAAGGGTCGACAACACGCAAGTGATGCCTCTGGTATTGCAGGCGCCCATAGGCTACGGTGATCACTTACCATCAGGTGGGCCGTATGCTTGTATGCCACCTTAGCTGTATAAAAAAAAAGCTCAATGTCAACGTTGTGCATGGGTGATTCTGCGTATTATACCTAGTTCCAACATTGTGCTTGGGTATAGTAAAACAGAACCGATTGCAGCCCTTTTTAGAGTTTTGTCCGTCCTATTATACAACTTTTAACTCAAGAACTGTAAGAGCTAGAGACTCGCAGTCAACGCCATTCGACTCAACATAGTCGATATACCCTCAAAATGACTATGACCTTTGACCTTTGACCCCAAGGTCACGTGATACCATCTTTCAACTCAAGAACCGTAAGAGTTAGAGACTCGCGGTCAACGCCATTCGACTCAGCATAGTCGATATACCTCCGAAATGACTATGACCTTTGACCTCTGACCTCAAGGCCACATAATAAAAAATTTTCGACCTATAATATTTACGGCAATTCATGGCCGTTTCTCACTTGTTATAACCTGTCCCAATGGTAGACACAGGCCCTTTTCAGAATTTGAAGTAAATTTGGAGAATTTAACCTCTTAGACATGCAAAATTCCATACGCTGTTATCCTTTACCGACCATTTAACAACTTAATACGCACAAACGCCTATAGGTAAACAATATGCATGATGTAGTTGATTCTCCCTACTACTACCTTTTTATGGCTATTGCTACTAGAACGTCAACAAGGTTAAAGGGTTACAATGTTTACGCAGTTGATGCATATTTTTTTAATGAACTACCATAAAAATCTACCAAGGCCGTGCATCAATTGCATAAAAAACGTAGTGCGTAATTTCAGTTTTATTTCTTATCGATAAATCAAAGTCACATTCAATTTAATTTCACTTGAACATGAAAATGGTTGTGTTTTTATTACTACTGTTCCGCAGTATTAAGATTACAATGGGTTACGAGTATAGTACTCATATTGAATAATATATAAGTTAGGACATAAACGTCGAATAAAATTGCAGCAGATTGCATCAAACTGCTGCGGTAGTGCAGCTGTAATAAATACGACTGCTGTACTTGTACAGCGGTGGCACTTAGCCCGGCCGTTGACCTCATAAGGCCAAAGGTTCTAATCACGGGTCTAAAAAAGACTAGTTAGTAGTTCATGATATTTAAACTCTATAGCAAATAGAGGCTACCATCAAATTTTATTAAATGCTTGAGTATGTTTAGTAATAGTTCATGGAGAAATGGTTGCAGCACCTTACAGCTCTTATGATTTGTAAACAAAAACTTGGCGATTAAAAAGAGTGACCGTGAGTTTCTTGCCTGTTCTTCTCATGAGCCCTACACCCTTGCTTTGCTGAGCGTGGCAGTAAAGTAAATTCGCAGAAAAAATTAGTGTAACTTTGATATTCATAAGTGTTACCCTGTAACCTAATCTGAATAAAATTATTTTGAATAGAGTTTTCTATTTAGAAATTCAAAGTAGCAGCATGAAATCTAGAACTGTGCAGTTGGCCAAGGCTCTACCTCTATTACGTGAAATCTAAAATTAGAACTCGCGTAATACTACTTCTGGATTAAAGCCGCGGGACTATGCATTTCTCAAACTAGAACCATTGCTAAACACATACCATATCTCGAAAAGACAGTAAAGATCTGCTGCAGTCGTTACACAGAAATATTAGTTTGAAAGGATTAGTTTCATTTTCTTACACAACTTCCTTAACTAAGCTGCTTCTCGCTTAGACTGCATGCAATCAAATTTTTAACATTCCTTAGCATTTAGGTATTATGACATAACTATTGTCAGTATTAATTTAGTTAATATAGGCTATCTTAACAAATTTGTGTTGTTTATTCTATTGTTAAAAATCATATTGTAAGCAATTGGCGGCTTAAAGGAGTGGCTATGAGTTTCTTGCCTACTTCTTCTCATGAGAGCTGCAGGCAATTTTATTAAACTGTCTAAGAAGTGTTTTCATATTTTAATGAAATAAAGACTGACATCTATATATCATATCCAGCTATCTTTGCAAAATCCCTTGTCGCACAGTCTCTCCTATAGAAGCCTAGTTCGTCATGCCATAGCCAACCCGGCCCACCTAAATAAATAAAAGAATCTTGACTTTAGTTTTCCACAATAAGAACCATGTATTTATGTAATATACCTACTAAAAGTTATCTATTAACCTCGTAAAATATTATTATATGGTTATAATTCGCGTGCATTATCTGATTTATGTGTTTACGTACACATACTTGAAGACGCCATGCTATGCGTATTACGCAGAATGTCCGTGTAACTATTGACATCAATGCTTATCGCAAAATAATTATCGCGTGTACACCTATATATTTGTATGTAGTTATATAGTGAAACTGGTTCAAATGAAATTCTTCACGGTTGGCTATTTTATTAATAACAACATGAACTATTTAATTTTCTTTTTTTACGTTATAATCCATTTCTAGCATGAGTTGTTATGTGTAAAGCGAAATATGTTATGTCTATATGATTGGGTGGTCAGTTACATGTTTATAATTAGAAGTTATTGTAATAATATAATAACGGCTGGTAGGCGATGATATTGGACTAAAACTGATGTTGTTAAACTACATTCCATTAGAAAAAAAATTATGGCAATACCTTTTTTGTATACAGCCTGCATTGTGTTAACCAAAAAGTTTAAATCATATGTGATCTTAGTTTTTAGTTAAATTCGTGTTGATTATCTATCTGCCTGTATTCAGAATTATAAAATTTATCTATGTTGTGTCTGTTATATTGACGATATTTTTAATAAGCTATTGTCCAGCAGTAAGACACTTTGTTAACGTTGTTATTATTTAAATTAAAGATTGATGGCGACCTCGATGGCGTTGTGGTTAGTGTAACTGACTGCCACGCCTGAGGTCGCGGGTTCGATTCCCGCACAAGTCAAACATTTGTGTGCATGTTTATATATATAATATGTAAGTATTTACAAAAAAAAAACTATATATGTATGTTTTTCCATTGTCTAGTACCCATAGTACAAGCTTAGTATGGGCTAGATGGTGTTGTGTGTATGTGGTAGAATATTATTATTATTATATTATTATTATTATTATATCAATTATTTAGAAGATCATAACGCAAAACGATTGATTTTAAATTTACCAGAGAACTCATCTTGCTGTACGTGTATGTATATGTTTGTGCCAGCATTACGTTAAAACTACTAAGCCCAAGCTATCAAATTTTCACAGTTTGATAGCTTGGATTTTAACTTAAAGTCTATAAATAAGATTTCGATAAAATGTATGCGTATAAACGCCGTCAAAGTCGCACTTAAAGTTATATCATTCAAGAATCTTATTTACAGACTAGTAGTTTTCCCGCGGTTTCACGTTCCCGTGTGAATATCGGGTTTCTCCCCTTTCACCCCCTTCAGGGCGGAATTTCCAAGAATCCTCTCTCAGTGCTCCCCTACATGCCAAATTTCAGCTTCTTGCATTCAGTAGTTTCGGCTGTGCGTTGTCTGTCAGTCACTCAGTAATGGAAGAGTTTTATATATATAGATATGTTAAATAGTACTAGTTAAGAGTTAAGAGCTGGACTGATGCTATTATACATATTATCAGCCGTATATTTAACTGTCCCGTTACTGAACACGGTCCTCTTCTCAATGTGAGACGGGTTAGGCCATAGTTCACCACGCTGGCCCAGTGCGTGTTGGCATACTTCACATATCTACGAGAACATTATGCAGAACTCTCAGCAGTTTCCTCACGATATTTTCCTTCACCGTCAAAAAATTTTCCTATTTAATATGCACTTAGCTTCTAAAAGTCAGAAATGCGCGCCTTGGGATCGAACTCGAGACCTCTGCGGGGCAGTCCAACGATGTCCCAATAGGCTATCGCTGCTTATTAATGCTATTGTTGCTTATGCTATAATACAAAGAGTAAATATCTAAAATGCTTCATACTTGTTAACTACAATGTACATGATGCGTGTCGTTTCACCGCATTGCAATAAACACAATTTGTACCGCGGCCGCTTGAACGCAGCCATGTGTGGCGCATATTTAGAGCATCGGTTGATAACTTGTTACTGATACAGTGTTGGAGAAAGGTATGCGTATAATATACAGTGTCTAGAGGACACCATATAGCTACTTAGTTCCTACAATATATTAAGAAGATGGGTAGGCCCTTCGTGTGGGACGCAACGTGTGTCGACACCCTTGCGCCATCACATCTTCCCAGCACGGCGGGTTGTGCTGGCGCTGCTGCTGCATCCGCGGAGACTCTCAAACGACGTACATACAAAAACCTGGTACAGGATTATGTTTTTGAGCTGTTTGGGGTCGAAACGCTAGGGTCATGGGGTCCCAGTGCTCGTGCTCTCTATAGAGACATAGCAAAAAGGTTAATCGTGACCAGAGAGCTGGCCTTTATTTTGCGAAAAGAATAAACATTGCATTTATGACGCCTATTAGGATTTTAGTTTACTTTTCTTTCTGTTTTATAATATTTTACGTATAAGTTAGAGTTAAAGAATTGTGTTTATAATATGTATATTGTCAATAATTCACATCTTATTAGATTCAATGTAACTCATAAATGATTAAAGGTATATATTAGTAAAGGTGGCATTATCACCGTGATCTAATTTATTTCCCTTTCCCACCTCCTTAACCTGCAACGCGTAAAAACCTTCGGTGAAGGAAAAATATCTTGAGGAACCCTGCAGGTGTTAGAGATCTACATAATTTTCTCGAACATATGTGATGTTTGCCCAACCCGCCACTGGGCTAGCGTGGTAGTCTTATAGTGAATATAAGTCCAGCAGTGAGACTGTTTATAAACAGGGCTGATATTATAGGTCATAATAACAGCTGCTTACCACCTGACCGTCCGTGTGCTTCTTTACCACTTATGCAGTTTACTGTAGCCAGCATTTTAGATCTGTTGCTTTGGTATTTTTTGTTTAAATTTTTTTATCGTACATCTATAATGGCAAACAACCATATGTACGGCCCACCTGACGGTAAGTGGTCACCGTAGCTTAGCCAGAGGCATCACTTGCACGTTGCCGACCCTTTAGGAAAGGAAGAAGGGAAAAAGGAAGTGGGAAGGAGAAGGAGCGGGAAGGGTGAAGGGGGTGATTAGGCCTGCGGCACTCTCACTCGCTGAACGAAACACAACAGTAGGAATACTGCTATTTCACGTCGATATTATGTGAGTGGGTAGTCCTTCCCCGGTCGAGCCTGAATGGGCCAGGCTGAAATCAGCAAGGTTCTACTACTCATAAATATTTATATTAATATATTGCTACTGCAATTACTTAATTACCGCTTAAAATCAGATCTTTTGCAAAAAAACAAAAACAATACAAACAAAAAATGTGGTATTAACTAAAGTTACTGATGTGATTGTTGATATGAATACCATTTTCCTGTAATAGAGATTTCAAAGTATGAAGCACTCTATGTTTATTTTGTTTGCTTTTATACGAGGTATCACACACAGCAGCCGTATGCAAATCCGCTACACTACCGAGACTGTCCTTTGAATAAATCATTCAATATTCATTCAGAAGAAATCTAGTTCATTAACATCGCGTTATGACTGTCCTCAATTACGTAGGGACTTTGCCTGTCATTGACTAACAGAGTATATCCCTATGGGACATTGGAAGTGTGATATTAGTATCAATGATAACTTTTTGTTTAGTTTTAACTGACTTCAAATAAAAGGCAACACAGCCAAAAGCAAATAAACAGTCTATAACGTTAATTTAACTACTTGACTATACATGTTTAAATTCGAAGAAAAATTATTATAATTATTAATATAAAAAAGTTATAAATTTAAGTATTTTCTTTTATTTTTTAGTTATTTATATAGCCCGAATCAGGTAACAGGCTAAGTTATAATAGCTATCAAAAATCTAAAAATTTAAGATACGTATTTTAAAAATTACAATTGCGTCAAAGCATTCCCGCAAGTAAAAAAAAATGTGATCCATATGATCACACATTTCTTTTACACGCTGTATATTGCACAATTATTGTCGTCAATTTAATAAATTGGATATTAAAATATGTAAATGTTCGCAAACACAGTTATTTTAGATCACCTTTAAAAACATAATTGCTGTTAGTCTGCAGCTTAGAGGTTAAATAATTTGGGTTATTTTAAGGTAGCTTTAATAAATGCCATACCTCATATGAAACTAATGATGTTAGGTCATTAGTTTGATCTAATGAGTTTAGGTCTCAAAATTGCGTAACAGAATTTTTTTACGTTAAAGCAAATAACAATAGCTTTCTGTCTATATCATAACATAACAGACCAGCTCTAAAGGCGTTGGATTTTCTTTTTGATATTTACGTAAATTATTTTTTTCTAAATATCTCTTAAGAATATAAATAAAACTTTTTTAAAAAATATCTCCCTCACTAGGCATAAATACATTGTCATATAGTACTGTATATAAAATAGAAGACAAGTTTCAAAGGCGCTATATTTTCATTTTGGTTTTGACTGTCGTAAAAAATTATGAAATATTTATTTTTATTTTTAAAAGACTGCTCCCTCTCGAGTATTTAATTCTGTGTCACGTAGGACAACGAAAACATTCAAAAAACGAAATACAATAACTACCCAGAATCGAAACAACTATTAGTAAATCACAAACATTTCTGCTCCGTGTAGAAACTGAAAAACAAAACAATGCCGAGGCGACCGTAGGCCGTCCGCTGTGTTAAGCGTTCTGCTCCGTCACGGACTCGCGGACGCCCGCGACGATCTCCCGCCTCTCGCAGCGCCGGCAGTAACGAAGGAGCGCTCACTGATTTCCTAGATACAGCTCCGCTCGCGTGCTCTGTCGCGCGGACACCTTATATAGAAAACAGCACGCCGCGCGGGCGCCCGCTCCGATCACCCGCTTAACGCAGCGGACGGCCTTAAACCGCTATGCCACTCGTGCAGTCAGATAATATACTCTTATCAACAAAATATTTATTTGATATATAACAATTCTCTTTTTTACTTCATTTATATTTATTGCACAAATATTATCTAATTGATGGATAACAATGATTAATAATATATTATATCAATCAAGGATGACATAATCAGAAATGGCTAGGACGAGCATAAAAAAAGAGGTTCATAATAATAAATTATGGATCTTCTTCTTTAGATTGGTTTATTATTAACAGCACAATGCTACCTTAAGTTCATCTGGAAACGCTGATCGTTATCAGAAATACAACAGTTTCACTGTCTATTTTGGGTTCGAAATTGCATAACTTAAAAAAATATTAAAGGTTTCAAGGCAAGGTCGTAACAATCAGTTGCTAGGCAACCACTGCTAGATCTGAAGACCATGCAATATACCTATTTCTGTTACCGTTTTTTCAGTGCACCTTAGCATAGAAATATGGACATAACAATCTAGTGCGGTGAAAGCCTCTTAGAAAATTTTAGAACACACTAAAGCAATATTGTTTAGAACTCTCTTTTGTGAAGCCTGTGTTTATTTAACATAGGTGCTTAACCTAGCCTATCTTTAAAAGCATCCTATTGTTTAGCACTGTGACGTGTGGCCACAGTAAAACAATAGAATAACGGCGAGCGAGGATGCATATTTCATAATATTTATAGTGCCTCGTACACTGTACCTAATCTGCAATATGGCTATTTATTTGTTAGGGTTTATAGCAGCATATATAGACTATACTGGTAACAAAGACTAAAATGATACATGTTATGTTATGCCTATTGTAGGAGTAGCATGATTTAGTTTTATGTTTGTGATACTTTGTGTACCGAGGTGAATATCAGACGTGATGTCAATGCAAAAGAGGAGTTATAGTCAACAATGACTGTGAACTTAGTAAACAGAAAACTGTAATATCAATTTCTAGGCCATAGTTCATCTTGCTAGCTCTGTGCAGGTTGGCAGAATTCACATCTCGCCAAGAAAAATTATGAAGTACTTTCAGATATTCAGATTCCGTCACGATATTTTCCTTCACTGATAAAGTAACTAATAAATAACTATTCAATACGCATGTAGCTCCGAAAAGGTTGAGGTAGTTTGAATACAAATCTTAAAAATTGCATTACCGGTATAGTGGATTCTTTAATACTAGAAATATTATACAAATATACAACAATCAAAAAAATAAATTGCACAACTACAAAATAATTACTACTACAAAATACCTACTATGATAGGTATATTTAAAAAAATAACATTATAATTTTTAACTTGTGAGTATTATACAAAAATAACAAAATAAAGTGTGCCACGTTTTAAAACTTTACTAGTTGCTTGTCATTAGGCGTATTTGCTTATTATCAGACGTCGAGTGTATGAACTTAATCAAATCTGAAAACATGCTCACCGAAAGAATATGTTACTGTATACAATTTACCCAAATTGCAAATGGAGGTCAATATGCAGGTACAAATGAAAGTTACCACAAAGTGACTTTCATATTTCACGACCAACGTTAAAATTATGAGGTTAAACTCTGTACATACGATAATAAATTATGTAAACAATGTTTGATGCATATCTCATATTCTGTAAAACCATTTATTGTTTTAACATCGTTCGTGTAGCTTGACGTAATAAATGCTGAGATGGCTCGTGTCATTAGGCAATTATATGCAGGGCAAACTGGAATATGCACAACGAAATGCAAAGGTAAGTGTTTATGCTATTAAGTATCGCATATACAGTTACCCTTACATTTCGGTGTATGCACTTATGTATGTGTTAGTAATATATAGCAGAGGACCTGACTGTCCGGATAGGGTAGTGCTTTATGTGGTCGCCATATCACAGTCACCGCGCCTAGTGTTGGTACACAACAAAAAATTGTGCTGCAAATACACATAGCGCCACAAAATAAAATTTGCTCAAATATAAATAGGTATGAAACCAGTCTTTCAGAGCTGCAAATAAAAAATTGTGTTATAATTTAATATAACCAGTATTATTCTTGACTCAAGCCAAGAGAAAACTAAAAATAATCCCTTAGTTTAACTTTTGTGACACATTAACCGCATCATTTTATTAGAACACTTAGAATACAAGTGAGTTGAAATTTGATTTGAAAATGATTGCACTTTAAGCATAATTTCGTTTTGTTTTAAATTAATGTATAGCTTATCGTAGTTCTTTCAGGTAGCACACTGTCGATAATCCTGCACAGACTGCTAAAACTAACTAAACTGAAGGTCGCTAAAACTTTAAATGTACCTCATACGACTTAAAGATACTCGATGAAAAGGTACAATAAGACAAATTTTTACACGAAAAGTTTAGGAAGCGGCGGCGGGCTTAGATATTTTTCAGTGCACAATCATTGATTTATTGGTTTAGAAATTTGAAAAATCGGTTTGTCACTGCGGTGAAGGTACGACATCATTAAACAGCAAAATGAGTCAACGTAAATGAGTGACCAGTCAGGAGAAGAATGGAGCAACTAAACCTGCATGCTAAAAGACCAGCTCGACGTTCAGAGCACTCCGGGCAACATCGTGTAGCTTTGACTTGCCATAAAATAGTTAATTTCAACTCATGAGCAATGGAGTAAATTTCTGTGTACGATTGAATGCAGAATAGCCTTTAGAGCTTTAAACAGCAGTTAGTGTGTGCAGAAAAAGCATAGTCAGCGGTTTCTGCCCACAAAAACCCGGCAAACCGTTAATTTTCATAGAGGGTCTTTCATGGTTTGGGCAAGATAAGTTCAGATGTTCGCACAGAGTTAGTGAAGGCTGAGGGTTAATTAATGCCAGTTTGATACACTGAAGAGATCCGCCAAAAACATGTATAGCATATCAGGTCTTCATCGAAAGCGAGAAATCACTTTTATTACAAGACAATACCCGACGACACACAGCTTGTTCCGTAGATAAGTACATTTCGGAGGTCAAAATGCGGAAATTTTAGAAGCTAGCAAGTAGTACTGGAATAAATACTACTGAGTATGTCTGGCATATGCTTAATAAGAATGTTAGACTAACTTTTAGCTCGCCGCAGGTCCTCCATGAGTTAAAAACCGTATCGAAAGATTTTAATCTCTACCTCGGAAGAAATTCCTTGAGTAGAGATTTAAAAATATGGTCCAGGTAATGTCTAATTGCATGCAGGTGATTATCAAGCTCAGAGGTAAAAGTACTAGTAATTAATTTAAGACATTTCTTGTTATTATTTAGCAAAAAATCGATAAATGTGTAATCTTATTTTTTACCTTGAATTACTGCTTTTGTAATTTGTATAAAATAATCAAATTCAGAAATCTACTATTGTTCTATTAATAATAGTCAATATGAAAATGCAAAATAGATAAATGTGATAAAAAAATTGTATAGTTTTCATTTAATTATCATTATAATTGTTTTGTATGTCATGTGCCGGTCAAAGGAGCTCTGCAATGAACGACTTTATTTTAAGCAACAATATTAATTCTTTATTTTAATTACTTAGAAAATAATTTACATAGGTTTTCCCAAGTTACAAGGAACAATGGTGAACCGACTACCACCCGTTTTTGTCTGACATCGACAGAGATCCCAATTACTTCCACGCGTGGATCGTATGTTCTAGAGTTTTTCTTGCTCTCGCTCCCTCACAGGATCAAATGTATGTTGTTATCTCGTTCCCTCACCTTCCGTCGAGCCTCCGTCTACCCGGCGCTAGGTGTGGTCTCGCGATGTTGTTTTCTTTCTTTTCGACGCTAGAGGGTGCCACGTGTTGTCGGCTTCTTCTCAATAGATGGCGCTAACAATAATTCAAGAAATATGCTTGGGCCACTTTTTGTGCCGTTGAGTGTAGTTGTTTCGACTCTAAGTGTTCTTTGTGTCCGCTGTTTGAACGCTTGTAAAGTCCTCTGCAACACATTAATTATTCCTAGTGTGGGAATTGTCTTTTAAAGAAAAGTAATCAACCAGGAAACACATTCACTGTGCAGAGTTTGTTCGTGTACATAGGCACTTATGAGAAAGAGCTCCCGCATTCCACATACGCGCGTGATCTACACCGCGCCCGTACTATGGAATACGAAGGTGTTAACAACGGAAGCCCGTTAGTTTCGAAACTAGATAGTACGTATAGAGCATCCAAGTTACTTTAGGAAGAGACTGGAGAGAGAGATTACAATGTTAGTGCACATTCACAGACTGTTCGAATATAAGACCTCAGTCACAGGGTAAGTCGCGGATTCGCGTAAAGTTGTCAAGGCCAAAAGAAGCCAACAACGAACACCCAAAAAAGTAGTCACGCTGCTAGCAAGCTGGTTTTTTTAAAGGCAAATAAGACTAGCTAATTACAGACCATGTAATAAAATGTAATCATCTTTTGATCGTTTAAAGACAGTAGGTATAGTTTAGAGATAAGCTATATATAGCGGGCGACTTCACAAACTTTCAAAAAACGGTAATAATTATCTAATGAGGCAATAACTTGTGTACCGAGCACAAATTATTTTTTTGTGTTTACAAACAACTTAAACCACTACTCCATCACAGCAGTCAATATATTTACACACAAAAAACACTTCTGGTAGTCATGAAGCTATAATAACAGAAACAAAGATTTATGAATATTTACGTACTGTACATTGATTGTACAATTTATAAAAATTAATTTAAAATATAAATAGTAATAAAAATATAGTATGTATAAACTGCGTAAGAAATTGGACCGTTTCAAAAAATATTGTACAAAAAACAAATATATAAAAAAGTGTGGATTTTGCTATATAACTCCATTATGAGTTATATAGTAAACAATTTACAATAAAACTTTAGCAGTTTCGTCGCTAGCCGAATTAAATACCTCACCTTACCTACCTTAATCTTTTAACTCGAATATCGATTGTGGTGCATTATTTATTGTTTTGTCGTTTCTGAGACCATTCAATGATTGATCAATAGTTTACACTACTTCACCCAGCGGGCGATTGTGTTGCAAAATTCATTGTTTTGTCGCGTATAAAATCATTCAATGATCTCAGTGATTGATCAACACGCTTGTTGCCCACTTCGCTTTGCCAACAATTTTCTAATATTCTATGGGTAAGTTGTTGGTATATTATGCAGCATATGCATCTGCAGTACTATTACGTGCAATTTTAAGATAGTATTGATAAGGCGGTGACAGATACGTCGCACAAATTAGTAAGTATGACCGTGTTATCGTAACGGAAAATTCTTCCACGAATTGTATACACATAAGTTTTAGATTAATGGGTCTCTTAACGGCAATCTCCTGTAAAGTATTTTTTGATGTGAACATGTTTCTGTTTTCTTCTTTAAAATACAGCACCCGCACTAGGAATAATTTCTGTATCGCATTGGACTTAAGAAATATTTAAATTACGGACACATAGAACATCCAGATGCGTAACAACCAATTTCGGGGTACACATTTTTTTGTCCTGTCTGGAGATTGAACCCACTGCACCCAACGCAGTGGCAGTGGCGCGTTCACTTAAACCACTATGTCAGCCGAGCAGTCAGCGACTAAAATGAAAACTAATCTAATTAAATTATTTAGTTTCAATTCTAAATAAATTACTTAAATTAGTTCCTGATTTTTTATACAGCCAACGTCTTAGGATATTTGCTACGCTAGACTTCTTTGGAATCTTTGAAACGATGGATACAAAAATTTACTATATTAATTTCTACGCGTCAATGGATTAAAAATCTTACCATGTAATAATGGCGGGGTGACCATTAAAGCCGTTTTACCATTTGTGCAATCTCATAGATAACACACGAGGATACTGAGAGGAAGATCAGTACAAAAATTGTTAGTAGTCGGTCAAACGCATGTCAATTGCTATGACTGACTGAATTAGTAACAGCTCATCAAATCACTTGATACGAGTAAAATTTTTGACTAGTCGTAAAGAAAGAGAAAGAAGTCGCATATTCAAATCGGCGCGCGGCCGCCATAGTAAAATTGTATGGAGGATTTTAAGTGCTTTTTAGATAAATATGTATCTTTATTGTCAACTAAGAACTTAAATATTTGGGATGGACAAATTGTAATATAACTATTTATGTTTCGTTTAAGCTGTAAAATAGGATAGATTTCTAATATTATAATCTAAAAATCACGAAACACGGCAATGCAAATTTACGTAATTTTGTAGGCGAAAATATTAATTATTAAAGATTTTTACACGGAGTAATTGTAAACACATTCATTGTTATGGTAAATGTATATTTTATATTTGAATTAAACAAAAAGTGTTAATTTTATTTACTTAACTGTGAACGCCTGTTTTGGCACATTTTGCTCGGTACAGTCTTAATGAACCTTTCAGATACCGGGCGTAATTGCAACCCTAACTAATATTATAAATGTGAACGTAAGTTTGTTTGTTTTTACACCTTACCTACTCGACCGATAATCATGGTATTCCGCATACACGTTGTCAGGGGTACAGAAAATAAAACAGGGTACATCCAAAAAGAGTACTCTTCGTGAGGGATAGAAATTTCACATAACCTACATTTAAGCGAGCGGAGCAGCCAAAATCTAGTACAATGTGTTAGGAATAGTTTAAAGTAGAAATTATATTCATGCATTCATTTTAATAGGCTAATAGAAAATTTGGATGCTAGTGGTCAACATTTTCCACTAGTCTATTCTTGTCCTAGTTGTCTTCTCTAGCGAATCTAAATTCTTATATTAAAAAGAGGTCGACGTCGGCAGAACAAGGGGTGGAAAAACTTAAGATCTGTAATGATTGCCTATTTCTAAACCATTGAGTTCATCACTTGATATTTCATCCTTCATACACATTACCAAAGTAAACAGTGCCTGTTTACTGACAATATTTTCAGCCTTTTGTACATTGTTAGCAGTCATAACTTCCTGTTTTCTTGTTGTGGTCTATATCATCGGGTGTATGCAGCATCGATTTCATTCGTAGAAATGCTATCGGTTACCTACATACAATTATAGAGATTCATCTCAGTGTATCGAGCGCATGGCGCTGTGGTTACATTGTTATTTTAGTATACTCGTATAAAACAAATAAGTGTTGGTAAAATTCATACAAAGTCGTTATTTTTGGCGAGCAATAATGTACCAAAACATTTTTATGCTTTTTATGCAGCAAAAATGTGTAAATTTATAAATATACAATGAAAACTATGTAAAATCTGAAATTTGTAAAGTTAAACTAAGTATATTTCAATTAGTAAAATAAAAAATGTTTTATTTCGATATTAAATACATAGGTACTTATATCTTGGGATAAGGATACCTCCCCTTTTAAGTATAAAATGATACCTTATGATGATTAGTAAATAAAGTACATTAATCTATGTCAATACAATCTGCATTCTGTTTGTAATAAGTTTCTCGTTTAAAGAATCTTGAACATGTTACTTCTTAATTTACACCTTTATAAAATTCGTTATATTGTCTTAGATATTACGTTATAAATAGACTCAAATATATATTTTTAAAAGGAACCCATTCATTTTAACTAACAAAGTGATTTGGCAATGCCAAGTTTCTGTACTATTATTTTGAAGGAATTTGGCTTCGCATTCCAAGAAACCCAATTTTCCAAATTGTGCTTAGAATCTACGTGGAACTTCAAGTTTTAAGTGGTATCGAAACTCACAGAGTATATAATAAATTTTGTTTGGCCACTTTGAGTCCATTATTTCAATGTATGTCTTAATACGCAAAAAGCATACATAAAATTATACGCCACTTGCAAAAAACTATACACATTTATTTAGCATTAATCCTCTAAAAGATATTTGGTATTTTTTTAGGCAACAACCTAGAGAGATAGCCGTCTTATTCATTCGTATTTGGTACACGACTGAAATAAGTCGGTGGGATACAATATTTGTCAATACGTTCTCTTGTAGTAACAATGCTCGACTGGCTTTGGTCCAAGTTCTCCTTTGTACATAAACCACTTCATTACCGAGACAACAGCTGGAGGTGATAAACGGACCGGCTAAGATTGTTCCGCACTTTGGTTCGGTCTTAAGGCGGTCTAGAATGTTTTCTTTGTAAAATAATTTTGGCACTTGTTTCTAGGTAAGTTAAGGTAAATTGCTTTAATAAAAGACGTGTGAGTGTGTTTTTTATAATTATGAAAACTATTAGACTACTGTTTAGTAACAATTAAAGTTTAGTAACTTTACTATAGTCTGATAGTAATTAGACTATTCAGATTTACACTTTCCCCGATATTTCGGTTGCTTTTCAGCAGCTATGATCATGGATTACTTTAATATAGCGGATAAATATGTATACCTCCTATGTAATGATGTAATGGATTCCATAATGGTGATTTGATAAGTGCTATTATTGTATATTGGTACAAATGCTAGTATACTTAGTAGTTAACTTAATACCTAATCGATGTTGTCACTGCACGAACTGTGATCATTTTCGATGGCGATTGCTGCGTTATGTTTTTTTGTATGTAGCTGAACTAGTCAAATAATGTTTTAGTTGTTTATTCTAATGACTGGTTCACAAGCAAGATAACTTTCATTGTTTTATAAATAATTTACACAAAATTTCCCATTTCTTTAAATCGTCCCCATATTCTTCTACCTGATACTTAAATAAAACTCAATATCTTGAACGATGTGCGAGTCGATAATATATTAATAAACTATTTCCATTCCGTGGGTTCGCAAAAAAAATATGTTTTCTTAGGATATTCGTGAACGCATGTTTATTGAATTTGAACGATATTGGATGGCCAGCTACCTTTCTTATGAGATCACAGAAGCGTAACGCATTATATAGCGATCAAATAAATTTAGTTGTTGAGACAAAGGTATAGAGTTGAAGATTCCTTGGAGAGGTTTTAGCAAAAGTAAAACACGTGTGATAGTTTGTATCTTCACACCGAAATTTGGTAAACTCCTTCGTTGTTTGCGGGCTAAAAGTTGATCCCGAGAAGTCGCCTTTTTGGGATAAGTAGAAAACTTAGGTTGGGTTGGATTAAAGTTTTTGCACTGTCGTAAAGATCCGAACGTTATTGCCTCGTCTGAGATCAGAAAGAAAGAAAGAAATTTTGCTTTTATAGGAATTACAACGTTGATGTTTGCAAAAAGTGCGTTATGGTTCTATTTGATAAAATTCTTGTCACTAAAAAATTAATAGCATGTTATTTTTTCATTGCCATTTTGTTGTCGTTCACAGCTGCCGCCGTGACAAGGGTTCAAATTTCACACGGGACACATATATTTGTGGGGTCAAAATAATTCTTGTGAGTCTGGATGTACTTTTGGTCCGTTAGTTAGTACGATTTACAAAGCGCCACGCGACCTACGTGAGGAAGGTATATTTTTTGTTAAACTAAACGACAACATAGCACGAAGAAACTTCAACACGAACTTCTATGTTTGTCTGCGGTAATAACAAGTGAGAAACGGCAATGAATTGCCGTAAATCCTAGAGTTCGAAAAACAATATATGCAAAGGTCACGTGATACCACGTGACCTTGAGGTCAGAGGTCAAAGGTCATAGTAATTTCGGGGGTATATCGACTATGCTGAGTCGAATGGCGTTGACCGCGAGTCTCTAGCTGTTACGGTTCTTGAGTTGAAGAAGTCAAAGCTGTTGTATAACAGTTTTTTCGAACTCTAAAAAATAGGGTATGTATGTACGTACATATATCTACGCCATTCTCATATACTACTACTAGGTACTTATATTATTATTGTAAAAGTTAGTGAAGATGTTTGGAGGTTTGGATGTTCGATACTCAACCACCAGTAAATAATTTAATAGATTTGAATAAAACTTGCCACATAGATGCACCATGTTCTGACTAAAACAAAGAAAATTTTTTATACCGCCATGCGTTCCCGTAGCACCCACGTATGCTAAGAATGAAGAATATAGTTTCAAATAAATCTAGGGTAATGGATACAGATGAAACTCATACCTGTATTCTCTATTAATATGTATAAAGGTTAAAAACAAAAATCTGAGGTATAAAATCAAATTTTCGAATACGTATGTCCATTTTAAAATCTCTATTGTTGAAAATAGAACTAAAACGTAGCCTAGTCGAGTAGGCTTTTATCAATTTTGCGTATCTGTACCGTGACGTGCGGGCTTTATCAACATAGCGAACGGACGTTGCTTTTATTTTATGAAGTCTACACACATTCATGTGCTTTTATAACCGTGTGACACATCTATGATGAATACTGGATGTTCTTTTAAAAAGACTAGAGAAACAAATGGGTGATATTTCGGTGTTTTAACTGAATTGGAAGTACAAAGATAAAGTATGTCTAAACTCTGAACAGTATGTACGCATAGGTAATCCCTTTCTTCTCCTAAACTTGTTTGTCCGAAAATTATTATCCATAACACGTTTGCCATAAACTTCAGTAACCATAATGTTCAAAAATTCGAAATTTTGTTTTACATAATTATCTTCACTTCTAAAGCTATTCTGTCATAATATTAGGTAGGTACTATAATAATTGAATTTCCTAATTTTCCATGAAATAAAGTTACATGTCCTAAGTATTGTATTATATTATAATGTGTATTATTCCGAATGTTCATTAATAATAAAATTGTTAGTCGTAAAACATTTGCTAAATTAATTAGGTTTTAGTGACAGAAACGAATCGCTGTAAATCCGACTCCACGCAGTCTTTTCTGCCCTACCCCTAGAGTGTAATTTAGAATCACGTAGGCACGTAGGGGCGAAGCGGCCCGCGGGCTGAGGAGCAGGAGGCTGTGAGTGAGCGAAAGCCGTCTGCGACGATTAGCACGCGTGAGATCGCCGGAGACCCGCAGCGCCGGAGCCGTGACAAATGCCATATTGCGTTTGCATCTAGCTTTGTAATACAAATTTATTTAAAAACATTATTGGGATAAATAAACATTAAATAATTTGAATTTAAGACTTATAACTTTTATTGAAAACGGTTTTAAGTCTTTTGTATATTAAAGATTGCAATATTTATGACAAACAAATTTAGGGCATATTGTATTTAGGGATTTCAATTTTATGGCATGTGATATTATGTGACATTAAGTTCGGGCAAGTTATCACTCGGACAAATGATAATTAGGACCAAGAAAAATTATGGCACTTTAGATTATGGTTAGGGAACACAATAGTGAATCGTACGAATCATAACAACTAAATAGTTTTTATTCGGTTATCACAGTTTGGAGTTTAATTTAATATTATAGTGCATGAATGTGTGCACAGACACAAGTGCACTTTTTATGCTCTAATATTCATAGACGGATGAGACGGCAATGCCAGGTGACCGGAGAGATTAAGTGCAGGATCAACCGACTACTAAACACGGTGATGTGCAACACTGTCAACTCTCTAACTTTAGTCTGTTATTGTAAATTTTTGTCAATAAATGTCTATAGTTTTTATTGAACAAGACAACTTTTATTGAGTAAGACATTATGTCCGGCAGTCAGATGCACTATTGCTGTGCCACTGAGATAGTCAAGATACAAAATGTTACCCCTCAAGTTTTAGGAATGAATGCTATGTAACGGACGCCCGTTCGTACACAAAAAGAAATACCAAGACTCGGAACAACTATTTGTGGATTACATAAATATTTGATTTGATATATTATCGTGTGGGGATCGAACGCACAAGCACAACGCTCGGCGCAGTGGCAATTATGAGGAGACCACTTATACCACTTCGTCATCCGTGCATTCAACGTTGTGACACACAATAGCTGCGATTTTTGTAACAAACATAACACAAGGACTGCATGACATTTATTACTTAGTTTTTTATAGAGCTTCTGATTTATGGGTAGTTTTATTTTACTGCTTACCGTTTGTACTCGAAATACGCTAAGTTTCACCGACCTCTGGGTTTTTTTGTATAGACGATAAACGTTCTCGTTTGTTCGGGCTTGTGATTTCAATAACAGACTGCCTCGATGGTTTAGTGGTTATTTGCGGTCAATTGCCCGAAGTCCCTGTTTTAATAGCCGAGTCAGACGAAGTATTATTGGGTTTTTCAGTTAGGAAGTTATTAGTTACAGCTTGTTTCTGTTGAATGGCAGTGGGTGTGTCCTATAGTCAGTGGAATTTTACAGTTAGCTGCATATTGATAAATTGTGTTCTATGTTTTATCTTGAACTACTGCAATATTATATGTATTTTAACAGTAAGTCAAGCTTTCATACTTAAAGTGACACTAGTGCTCAGAATAATAATTATATGTCGGAGCGTCAAGAAAATAATCATTAGATTGCAATTTATTTCTGTAATTGGAGTTGAATAAAGCGCCATCTATTAGTTTGTTTCGGAACGTCAAGCGTAAGCTTGAGTGAGGTCGCCATAGAGCCAATGTGTTAGTTAGAGTGACAGTTATAACTGTCAGTGTCATATTGACGTTATATAAGCGCCGGCGACTCGTGCGCGGACACATTCGGGTGACGAACTCGCTACGTTACGGATCAAATCAGAGATAATCACAGTCAACCTTTATTGTTTTATTTCTCTTGTATTTCCCTATCATTAGTATACGTAGTATAGTATAGTACGAAGTATAATATCACGCTTATATTTTGTTGCTTCATTATGTCAAAAGCAAGTTGTCGTCCTACTCTCTGACATATATTAATCTGAGCACACAATATTTTGACATGTTTGTAATAATAACTTAACCTGTTATTTGTTGGAATGTCATACACAATTAAAAACCCTATCGTGTCTTGCTGCCGGTGTTCCACTGCCACTCAATAGGTTAAAATGTTTTCCAGCAACTACGTCCATTAAGGGTTTATCTATTTAATTGTCTACGGATCTAAGTAAGAGTAAATGAACGCACAGAATAAACAGTAATCCATCTAACTTTAATCTAGCGTCGCACAGTATTTCTATGGCCAATATCTCTAATACTATGATTTATATTTGCACTTTACGAAAAGGTCACAAAAACACAGCGACCAGAAAATCCTCCAATGACATCCCCGACAATCGGTCATCGTAATCCCTCAGAATGCCTTTATAAACCCTTGTATAAAGGGATCAAGGGTATGAGTAGAAATACATACGTGGAAGAGAAATTCTGTTCGTTAATCCCTCCCTTCAAATTAGGATGGCAGGGAGTAAATTATACATTTTTCGATGGCTTTTAAAAGGTACTAAACATTAAATTAACGGATGAAAAATAAATTCCATGGATGGCATAGTGGTTTAAGTAGTCGTTTTGCTTTAACTATGTTGAAGGTTATAGGTTCGAATCCCACATTGGACAACTGCATGCACATAACTTCAAAAAGACAGTTGCGTGGTATGCTTGGGATTGCATTCGAGACTCTTCTCTCTCTCACTCGAGTTTAACGGGTAAAAGGCTATTGCTAGTGTCTGTTAACAATATGTGGATACGTAGTAAATTTACAAAAAAATATTTTTCGCGTGGATACCCTCTGGAGTTGACTGACTGAATAGATTTATTTGATGGTATGTTTGTTTAAATTTTTTATACAAAAATGATACATTCTATCATCCCAATACAGTCCAACGAACCAGTTAAGTAAGTATTCGACAGTAAAATTACTCATTGTGCCGCTACAATGCTAACTACACGACAATTGATTTGACATGCAACCGTGTCAAAACAAACAAACAGTGGCCTAGATGTAGCGAGCGGTTAACGGAAACATAATGCAGCCATTGGACCTACTGATTTATGTTGTGTTTGGTTGACATAGTGTCCATTCTGTTGTATATTGATTTAATCCCTACAAGTCTCTGCTAAGTCTATACTAATATTATAAATGGGAATGTGTGTTTGTTTGATAAGCTTTCACGCCTTAACTACTTGACAGTTTATAATAAAAGGGGCATGCCAAGACGCCGTAATAATTCAGGCCCACAGTGTACACCTACAAAGGCTAATGATAATAATAGTAAGCAATGCCAATAATTAATTAGCATAAGAGTGATTTACAAAAATCTTGGCATTTTAAAGTTATCAAATCTTCTTATATCTCATCAATACAATTTATATTAAATATGTGCTATAATATTTTACACATTATTTTAATTTATTTATGCGTACAATCTATTAGGAATGAAATAAAACAGAATACATTGCAGTTTTATAGCTTATAGGTAAAAGGCGTCGATATTAACCGCAATAAATAAACACTAACCGTCACAATGGAGTTTTCCGGCGTTTAGAGGTGGTGTTGCCATAATAAACAACAAACGTCGATACATCGATAATATACATTACTTTAAGTTAATCAAAGCAATCTTGCAAAGATAAAACTAATAATTATCCAGGTGATGATCCCAGCCTTTATCCAGAACGCCTCCGATCTGATCGAGAAATGTTTGCCTAGGTCTTCCTCTTGCGACTGTTCCATTCACACTACCCTTATAAACTTTCTTAGTCAGTCTTTTCTCGTCCATTTTTTGCAAATCCATCAATCCATTCTTTGCTTTTATATGCCCAAACCAGCTTAACACACCCTTTTCTATTCTTGTCACTATATCCACTTTCATGACGCGTCTCTCTGTAATCACACTATTCCTTATTCTATCTTTCAGAGTCACACCACATATATTTCTCAACGCTCTCATTTCTACAGCATTTATTCTGCTCTTATGCTTTTTTTGCCATACCCAACTTTCACTTTCATACATAAGTGTAATAATAATACTAATAGTCCTCTATGTACAGCCAAACGTGCCTTTTTGGATACATTTCGACTATTCATAAAAGCGCGTAGAGCTCCATTCACTTTGTTACCAGCAATCGTTCTCTTTTCAATATCTCCCTCATGTTTACCATCTCTTGTAAACAAAGTACCCAAATATACAAACTCATTCACTTGCTCCACTTTTTCTCCAACAATCATAACGTTACACATCGTCACGCACTCTTCCTTTTCAAATACCATTACTTTCGTATTGCTTACATTTATTTTCATTCCTTTACTCTCAAAAGCACCATGCATAATAGTTACCATCGCCTGCAACTCTTCTGCTGATGACGCAAGTGTTACTTGGTCATCGACATAAAGAAGACATTTGACAAGTAACTCATTCATTCTTAATCCAAATTCACAATCTTTTAAATCTTTTAAACAATAAAAAGATAGTTTATGTATGAAAGATCCCAGACGGCATAAGCTGAAGTGTATAACACACCCAGATTTAACCAACTTTGGTTTTCGGTTACCCGTCGTAGGAGTTAATCATATTACCGTTTCCCGGTCACAGTTCAAGACTTCTACTGAAAATTTATTGAAAGAAAACCCAATAATACTTTGCGCGACCTGGATATCAAACCTAGCCACGCATAGCAGTCGCATAAACTATGGCTGCGCCACAGAGGCAGTTACAAAAGATTATTAATAACATCAATCATGTTTAAAAATTGTCACAACGTTGGGCATGGTCTTTTCAGGATGCGATAAAATATAAATATATAAAATACAAATGCCACACTAGCACACTAGGAATAATTCCTGTATCGCGTGGGACTTGAAAAAACATTCAAACAATGAACACAAAGAACATCCAGACTCGGAACAACCATTTGTGGAGCACACAAAAATTTGTCCTATGTGGGATTCAAACCCACAACACTCGGCGCAGTGGCAGTGCTTTGAATCTATTAGACAGACACGCATGTTTTTCCAAGTGTCAGCCTTCACTATTAACCTCTGGTATGCCGGAACGTGGATCTGCGCGAGACACAATGCTTTTTCTATTATGTCTGGTATTCTGGCATACAACAGGTTAAACCAAGTGGTAATTACCATTTTATTATACACTTAACTTGAAACAGTCAGTGGCACTTGTGTTATTGTTTTATTAAGTACATAACTGTTAATTTGTAGTAATTTTCAATTGATTAGCGATACCTTACCACATTGTAAGTATTGATTCACGATCTTAATCGCAATGTACCTTGGTGATATAACGGTCTTGGGTCTGATTCCCAGGCCCGAAATGTGTTATTGAGCTTAACTTTCAAAAAATTCTCAGTAGCTACACGAAGTCTAGATCTATTACGTAAAACTTAAAAGCAAATCGGGCCAAATATAAAAAAAATAAGTTTATTTCAGTAACTTAGTTAGGTTTACAATGTTGCATTGAGGAATCTTCGTTTAAGCAAAAGTTAGCTTGTCATTGGTTGATATACACCACTTTAATTGAACTCAAGACAACTGCGTGGCATTCCAACAGTCTCCCACAAGGCTATCGCTGCAACATTATATGTTTGTGGGAGAGTCAAGAAAATTGCAATTTATTTCTGTAATTGGAGTTGAATAAAGCGCCATCTATTAGTTTGTTTCGGAACGTCAAGCGTAAGCTTGAGTAAGGTCGCAATAGAGCCAATGTGTCAGTTGGAGTGACAGTTATAACTGTCAGTGTCATATTGACGTATAACCGCCGGAGACTCGTGCGCGGACACATTCGGGTGACGAACTCGCTGCGTTACGGATCAAATCAGAGATAATCACAGTCAACCTTTATTGTTTTATTTCTCTTATCATTAGTATACGTACGAAGTATAATACCACGCCTATATTTTGATGCAATATCATGTCAAAAGCAAGTTGTGGTTCTACTCTCCGACATGTACATATATGTATGTAATCGCAACAAACGTACTCTTACCTATCTGACTTTAGTGATAAATTGAAGGAATAAAAGTGTGCCGTATCTTCACAGAGCACTAAAGAGGCTTAACCGTAAGCTGCTGCTGTAGTCGCATTTAATCTCTTAAGTCACCTTTAACGACAGCTATCGAAAGCGATAGAATCGCTTTAAAGCCATTATGAAATCAGACTTCACAAAGCTTTAACCGTTTGTACGTATAAGTAATATCTGTCTGTAATATCAATATGGATGCGTGTTTGAAATATCTATTAGGCCTGGACATCCGATGCCGAAGTGGAATATAGAGGATTTAATCCATACAACTAGATTTTGATTATGAACTCGCGTAAATGTAAGTGAGGTTAGGTAAGTATGTATGTATCATATGTGGGGGCCAGTCAGTGCAGACCGGCGACACTTCGACCCAGTGGGATCTTTTGTGTCGACACTCTCCCAATAACGACTGCCATAGATGTTCATGGCAGCCGGGACCGACGGCTTAACGTGCTCTCCGAGGCACGGAGCAGGCGATAATTGTCAATCAATACGCACATAATTTCGAAAAGTCATATAACTTCCGAAAGTCAGAGGTGCGCGACGTGGGTTCGAACCCGAGACCCTCTGCATTGCAGTCTGTTGGTCTCCCCACTGAGCTATCGCTGCTCTTAGGTAAGTAACTTTAAATACTATTATAAAACTAAACTAAACTAAGATAAACCCTAGGTACCTTTTAGGGTTTAGGGAAAATTAGCATACAAGTTATGAAGGGAACAGGCAAGGGCTTGTTCCCCTGATAACGTGTATGCCGATTTTTTTAATGATAGCTCGAGAATTTAAGGCGTGACAGCGGGACAAACAAACAAATAAACTCACATTCGCATTTATAACATTAGTTAGGATTAGGATATGACTAGTTAGGATAACTCCTATAAGCGTAATTATGACAATATGTATTTACATTCTGATAATTTATATTTAGTACTTCTAATTCCGATATACTCCACCATCTAGCCCAAACCAAGCAGAGCTTGTACTATGGGTACTAGACAATGGATAAATATACATAAATCTTTTTTTTTTGTAAATACATATTATACATAGAAACACCCAGACTAAGACAAACATCCATGTTCATACACACAAATGTTTGACTTGTGCGGGAATCGAACCCGCGACCTCAGGCGTAGCAGTCGGTTACACCAACCACTACGCCATCGAGGCCGACTATCAACATTAAAAACCGATAAGTAACTATACTAGACATAACATATTGAATATTGGTCATGTTGTTATAGCCAATAGATCTGTAGAATAGTGAAATAAGTACGTTGTCCATTTGCGGTTGTGGTTTCCAAACGACATATTGTGAGCTATTATTATTGAAACTATTTCAATAGCTCGTATAATGAATGGTCTCGTTTTATATACTACTATACCATTTTTATTCAACACGTCAACACTAACTGCCTCTGTGGCGCAGCGGTAGTGAATGCGACTGCTGTGCATGAGGTCTCGGGTTCGAATCCCAGGTCGGGCTAACGAAATGGTATTGGGTTTTTCTGTTAAGAAATCTCAATACGAGCCCGAAGCTAGCAAGTTGGCGATGTTAGACACCCTCGTGCCTCGGAAAGCACGTGAAGCCGTTGGTCCTGCGCCTGATCTCTCACCGGTCTTGTCGGATTATCCGTCTCATCAGGTCATGAGGGTTAGGGAACAGAGATTGCACTTGTGTTTGCGCACATACTTGTGCACTATAATATCTCCTGCGCATCTGCGCAGCCAATCTTAACAGAGACTGGCCGCCGTGACCGAAAATTCGGTCTGGAGGACATTATCATAATTATATTCAACACTAGTTAATGTTCACTTTTTTACCTGCGTTAATGCGGCACGCATGACCGGGATAAAAGTATTAAATATAATGATATTCAAAATATGTTTGTTCATATAAGTCTCAAAATAGACTGCACGGATGGCGTAGTGGTTTAAGTGGTCGCCTCGCCACTGTCTCTGCGCCGAGTGTTATGGGTTCGAATCCCACGCGGGACAATACTTTGTGTGATTTACAAATGGTTGTGCTGAGTCTGGACGTTCTTTGCGTCCGTTGTTTAAATGTTTGTAAAGTCCCCCGAGACACAGGAATTATTCCTACTGCGGGAGATGTATTTAAAAAAAATAACACTTATGAACGTCGACGTTATCTACATATATGTATATTAATACGTGAAGCAAAAGCTTTGTACCCCTTTTTATGAAAATTGCGCAGTCGGAGGATTATGAAACTTGCCACAGTTAAAATTTACATGGAGGAGGAGAGGCGAATCCTAATATTTTATATAATATACTTTAGAAATACATTAATTTTAATGAAAAGCCACTACACGCACACAATCATGCATTTGACATATGCAGTCGAATCGCATTCGTTGTATTTCGGCATTGTTCGTGCTGATGTCGTACAATTCGTCGTAACTATGGTTACATACCTAATTTATACGTAATAAAGAAAACAAAGTAGCGAGCTTAGGAATATCGTCAATGAAAGAGTATGGTTAAGTATATAATATATTGTTTGAAAAAGATACCTATCTTTTATCTTTTTGACGACTCGATGGCGTTGTGGTTAGTGTAACCGACTGCCACGCCTGAAGTCGCGGGTTCGATTCCCGCACAAGTCAAACATTTGTGTGCATGAACATGGATGTTTGTCTTGGTCTGGGTGTTTCTATGTATAATATGTACGTATTTACAAAAAAAAAAATATATATATATGTATGTTTATCCATTGTCTAGTAGCCATAGTACAAGCTCTGCTTAGTTTGGGCTAGGTGGTGTTGTGTGTATGTGATAGAATATTATTATTATTATTATTATCTTATTAACCTGTATAGTTTTGACGAAATCAATACAACGTTAATAACGATCAAACTTAAAATTTAAATCAATTATGGTCGAATTTCGATCACTAGGCGACCGTTAGTACTTATTTATTTATTTATTTATATATGAGTCACAAATATAGGTATATGGGATCTTATTGGTACATGAATGTATCTTATGTGGGGGCCAGTCAGTGCAGACCGGCGACACTTCGACCCAGTGGGATCTTTTGTGTCGACATTCTCCCAATAACGACTGCCATAGATGTTCATGGCAGCCGGGACCGGCTTAACGTGCTCTCCGAGGCACGGAGCAGGCGATAATTGTCAATCAATACGCACATAATTTTGAAAAGTCATATAACTTCCGAAAGTCAGAGGTGCGCGACGTGGGTTCGAACCCGAGACCCTCTGCATTGCAGTCTGTTGGTCTCCCCACTGAGCTATCGCTACTCTTTATTGGTACATAGATGTTTTAGAATCACTACATTTAGCCTTGCGGCATGTGACATACTTACAATTATATAAAAAACTAAGAACTAAACTAGAACAGAATATTGTATTATAATGTATCGGATAAATAATCATCTACTGAATAATAGGTATTAACATTATAAATGTGTATTAACATTTACCTGTTGCCATATCACTCACGATCTCTCTTTTTATTCGCCAAGTTTACAATAGTGTTTCTTTTTACAAATCTGTTCTGTGTTCAACCGTTAAACCACTTACCACTCATAAAACACTCGAGCAATTATTACTAATAGTATAAATGCGAATGTGAGCTTGTTTGTTTTTCTGTTACGCTTTCACGCCTTAATTACTCTACTGATCACCATAAAATGTTGCATACATGTTGTCAGGGGTATTGTATATAAAAAGACTAGCTGACCCAGGCAACTTCGTCTGCTTCATATAAGAGAATTTTCACAATTTTGCAACATTTTTCATCGCTGCTCCGCTCCTATTGGTTGTAGCATTATGTTGTATAGCCTATAGCCTTCCTCGATAAATGGGCTATCCAACACAATAAAATAATTTTTCAAATTGAATCCGTAGTTCCTGAGATTAGTGCGTTCTACCAAACAAACAAAACAGCTTTATAATATTAGTATAGATGTAACCTTCATCCAAAAAATAGGTACTGTTCGTGAGGAATATAAATTTATTGACAAAATCTAGTAAATAATATTTAAAAGTTAGCCTTCAATAGTAGTTTATGGTAGCATAAAAGCATCTATTAATATGCATACAGAATAAAAATAACGCAAGACAATATTGTATTATATTATGTATTAATCCAGGATATAGTGTATCTGGGTGCCAAATTGCACTCAAATATTGCCAGTGGTTTATGCGTGATTGGGTAACAAACATTAAAAAATCTTCACAAACTTCTACTAGTTTCCTAGAATCACGGACAGCTGAGCTTGTTGGATAGTTTCTTTTGGTTAAAGGTTCTGACAACACTAGAATCACTTGAATTTTACAAACAATATATTTGGCAGAATGTGGTTACATACTTTTGCGTGTATATAATAATATCAGCCCTATATTAAACGGTCCCACTGTTGGGCATGGGCCTCTTCTCAGTGTGAGAAGAGTTAGGCCATAGTTCACCACGCTGGCCCAGTGCCGGTTGGCAGACTTCACATATCTTCGAAAACATTATGGAGAACTCTCTTTTGCGTATACTTGGCCTAAATATACAAGTAGGACTGTACACACTGTAGTATATTTTGTGTTCAGTTAAAATGTCACATGAATGATTTAAGTCATTAACAATATATGTAATGATAAAATAATTTCGATAAGATTATATTTAGCACCTCGTAGCTTATCACATGGATTAGTTAGAATTGTTATGGTAAACTTTAATAACAATACAATAATGGACGCAAACAACATCCAGAGTCGGAACAACTATCTATAGATCAAACAAATATGCCCAGGAATCGAATCGGTAATACTTTATAGAAAAAGTTTAAAATATCTGTATTCTAGTTTTATTGTATAGCTGTGTGATAATAATTGGCGAATTTAAATTTAAAAGTCAAATTAGAAAGAAGAAGTAGAATAATCACCAAGATACACTAGCAGGCAGATTAACTTCTATCAGCTATTCACATTTCTTTTGTAGCAATAAACAATAAGTATCTATTCGCTTTGCCTCCTTTCTTCCTCTGATTACCATTCGTACCATTTTTATATTCTTTAATCTACATTGGCCATAGTCAAGATTGGATGGTTAGTCAAATGTCATTCTGGATGTCAACTACGTTGCTCCTCAACCTAAATCGTCTTTAAACAAAGTTACTGAATTACCTAGAGCAGCGATAGCTCAGTGGGAAGACCAACAGACTGCAATGCAGAGGGTCTCGGGTTCGAACCCACGTCGCGAACCTCTGACTTTCGGAAGTATATGACTTTTCGAAATTATGTGCGTATTGATTGACAATTATCGCCTGCTCCGTGCCTCGGAGAGCACGTTAAGCCGTCGGTCCCGACTGCCATGAACATCTATGGCAGTCGTTATTGGGAGAGTGTCGACACAAAAGATCCCACTGGGTCGAAGTGTCGCCGGTCTGCACTGACTGGCCCCTACATAAGATACATACATACTGGATTACCTTATAACAGAGCAGATCTTGTGCTTCCTCTCTTTGTATAACTTCTACGTGTGATGACAGTCGTCTTTCAATGATATCTTTTTTAGACACGCATTGACGTAGCGTTACTGGTAACCGTAACAAATTTTCTCACCTAAACTACTATAAGCTTGGCCATAAAGAACCTTAATTTTAGTTGCTGAATAACTTTTTAATTTTGTAAATAAGATTTCTCGGCCTGCTAAGGAAAATTCTACCAATGAAGTGCTGGCGCGATGATCTGGACACATACTTAAATGACTTGCAACCGCAGCTTTGAATAAAGACCGTTGGAGAAATATAGGCGAGACTTCTGCGCAACAATGGGCCAATATAGGAAAAATAGATTTCAAAATAATGTATTTACTTTCGTATTTTAGTAATATTATCAAGTGCTGAAAATTATTATATATTCTATTTACGTGTAACAAAAATACAACCACAAATTTAATTTTTCTACAGTCGACAACTCTATTCCAAACTCTAAAATTAAATTTGTCATACAAACCCACAACGGACAACTATATTCAATTAGCGACAGCAAAAAATGATTTTCCGTCCTCCAAAATAGTTCTGGATATTAAACATGAAACTCACGCTCAATTTGAAACAATTTCCGTTCGACCGTGATGTTTTTGCTGACCATCCGCGGTCGGTATTGTATTATCGATTAAAATCGAGTCGGTCATTCGATTCGGGGATTTGAAACAATCGCTATGTTATAAAACATCACACGGAAGGATTCAATTACGGGTTACAGTTTTGAGTTTACAATAGGCTGAAGATACTGTTAGCAGTGTTGTCCGTCAAAATGTATTAGAAATACGAGTATCATCAAACCTAATCACAAATTTCAACAGTGTCTCGAAAGATGATACTAGTTATGGTAAGCTGTTTTATGTTAGTAGAGAGTTGTATCTAATATTATAAATGCAAATGTGAGTTTGTTACGCTTCCACGTCTTAATTTCTCGACCGATCTTCATAAAATTTCGCATACACGTTGTCAGGGGAACAGAAAAGGACATAGAGTACCTTTCATTCAGAATTAATGTCCTATTTTCGACGGGTAGAAACTTATCGACAAAATCAACATTAACGCGAGCGAGGCGGGAAAAATCTTGTACTAGAATGGGAATACTTTGAATCGCGAGGTGTTTGTTTAAATATCGTCCTCAATTTAGTGAATGTATCACGTTCATTTTCCTCACGTTACAGAAATGAATGGAATACTGGCTGTCTTATCACATATAGTCTTCATCATTACCTTTAAAGACACTCCATGTATTATTTTCAATGCTTTCAGTATCAAAAAGATTATAATTCTAACTTCACGTCGCTTGCTACCTCATGATTATTAATATTTAGTATAGATTTCTTCTGATAAAGATAAATGTTGTAATCGAAAGGATCTTTTTGGGCAAATAAGTTTTGATTGTTGTAAAAAAGGAGTTAATTGTTTGGCATATTGAGGAGATATATATAAGCGCAGCTATTGCTTATGTAGTTTTATAGACAAATGCTATCAACTATTTACACTATATGCAACTATTCGGTCGCTATTCCGCCAAATCACTAAAACATGCACTAAAACCACTTAAGGAAGTACATCATAGTAAAAGTCGAGGCTAAAACAATAAATAATCCTTCGTCTAGCTCCGCATAGATAATATAATCCCAACCATTAAATGAACGAGTTTTAATAACCATAGAGCTAGATTTAAATAATCTTCATTATGAACATTAATTAATCAAAGAGGAAAAATAAAAAATATACGAAATTACATTTATATTTCTCAATTGAGAAATATATATGTTAAACGCAATAATTATTGGCTGTGTGATTTACGTTTTCGTATTATTTATTGCTCAAATATTCATATGAGCTTTATTTATAAATTCATGTGAATATGTGGTATTTTCGAACTGGGAGTACATTAAAACTAATGAACTTTTCACCGATATGGACTGTTAATATGCACGACACACAGATTATGTTGCCGCAATACTGTTGTATTGTAATATGTGAACGAATGCAATGACGTAGCTGCCAAATGTTACTGCTTCGTAGATACAAAATAGCATTCATGTTAAATTTTGCATATGGAGTTAGAAAATTTGATTCCGATACAAACAATATTATGTTGTTCGTTTATTCAGAATGTTTTGCAGCAGTACTTTTATTTAAATTAGGAAACAGTCTAACTATGAATTGCTGCATCGCCTAAGATGCTTATAGAAGGAAATTTTAATAGCTTAGTTGATATTACGGCGTCGGGTTTTGCCGAGGTCGCGGGTCTGAGACCTAAATCGAGTTGACTTTTTCATTTACTCATAATTTAGAGACAAATATTTTTGAAAATTGACAGCTTATTTTTGTATTGTATTTGTTAAAATTGGCATTAAAATAATGCCTGTGTCGCGGGGAAAATTACAAACATTTAAACATCGGACACAAAGAACACCTAGACTCGGAACAACCATTTGAGGATCATAAAGTTTTTGCCCCGTGAGGGATTCGAACCCACAACACTTGACGCAAACAGTCGCGAGGCGACCACTTGAAACACTACATCAACTGTGCAGTTGAAACTAAGATGATTAGATTATAGACTCGCATAGTTATTGGAGTCTAGCAAGACACCTCTTAAGGACACTCTGTGTGTGTTTTTATTATACCTACCAATACTGCGCGGCGTTATTTCTGCTACTTCAACATCACGATATTCATACCTGTTGCCAATGATTTTCTATATTTACTAAACGAAAAGGTCGATATCTCGATGTGAATTGAAATGCGACGTAATGAGATGGCTTATCTTGTCTAAATAAAACCAGCGTCAGGCTTTCGTCTGACACATGCTGAACTGGTCCCTATTTGACACTTCTGTTAGATCTTACTTTATATGACTGTATTTTGTTTTAGTTTTGTTTCGCTTAAGTTTATTTTTGTACCTATATCTTTTTTTTTTATTCTTATTATTATGTGTTTGTAGTATGTCTTAAATAAACAATTGTTCTTCCTTTCTTCTTTCTTAAATACATAAAAAAATTAACAGATAGGTTTTTCGACGACTTCTTCTGGAATAAGCTTATGTAAAAAACAAGTTTAGGTGGAGAAGAAATCATTACATCTAAATTTGAATGTGCGTTTATTGCGTTTTCTTTCCTTCCTTCCATATATATTATGAGCCCTGTATTAAACTGTTGGACAGTTACTGGGCACGGGCCTCTTCTCAGTGTGAGAAGGGTTAGACCACAGTCCACCACGCTGGCCCAGTGCGGGTTGGCAGACTTCACATATTTTCGAGAACATTATGGAGAACTCTCAGATATGCAGGTTTCCTCACGATATTTTTCCCTTGCCGTTAAAGCGTTAATTTACTATTTGATATGCACATACCTTCAAAAAGGCAGAAGTGTGCGCTTTGGGATCGAACCCGAGACCTCTGCGTTGCAGTCCAACAATCTCCCTCAAGGCTATCGCTGCTACTTTTATCTTTAAACCGCATGATAATAATAATGTCCTCTAGACCAAATTTCGGTCACAGCGGCCAATCCGGCCGCTGTGACAGATGTGCAGGAGGTATTATTGTGGTATTATAGGAGGTATTATAGTGCACAAGTGTGTGTGTAAACACAAGTGCACTTTCTGTTCCCTAACTCTTATAATCCGATGGGACGGTGATCCAAACCGACTGAAGAGATCGGCCGTAGAACCAACGGCTTTACTTGCTTTTCGAGGCACGGGAGTGTATTATACCGCATAATTCCTAACTCCGGGTTGCTATTGAGATTTCTTGACAGAGAAGCCCAAAAACTTTTTGTTGGCTCTATCTGGGATTCGAACCTGAGACGTCAGAAACATCAGTCGCATTCACTACGGCTGCACCACGGAGGCAGTCCAAACCGCATACATAGTCTGCAGCGCTAAAAGAATCAGTAAAACTCGAATCTTGATATGGCGGTTATTTATTTTTTACAATTTAGAAGTGACTACCACATTAGAAATATTTCCTGTGTTGTGGAGGACATTACAAACATTCAAATAACGGACACAAGAAACATCAAGACTCGGAACAACCATTATTGGTTCACATAAATTTTTGTCCCGTATGGGATTCGAACCAAAACACTAGGCGCAGTGGTAGCGGCGAGGTGGCTAATTAAACTACTAAGCTATCCGTGCAGTCATAATATCGCTGTTGTAACAAAAATGACTAGTAAAGTTAATTACCGAAACGGTATTGATGTCTGTTAATTGTTAATTTCACCCTATTCTGAATTTAGATTAAAATTCGCTCTGCATCCATGAACTTTGGCATTATGGGCGAGTTTATTTATATGATATGAATTAGAGCAGATTATAATTTATAACAGGTTATTTTTAGAAATATACAATGAATTGTCCATTAGTCATATGCCTATGGGCGTTTCAAGATTAATAATACTCATGCTCTTTAAAGCGTAAATGATTTATATACAACGTTTAATCTCTCAACGTTTCTCAAGGGTATATTGGCAAACTTATTACACATAATAATAATACAAGCCCTAGAAACTGTCTCGCTGTTAGGCACGACCCTCTTCTTAGTATTATAGAAAAGTTAGGCCATAGTCCACCATGCTAGCCCAATGCGGGTCAGCAGACTTCACTCGTCTTCGAGAACATTATATAAAACCCTCAGACATATAGGTTTCCTCACGATGTTTTCCTCCATCGTTAAAGTGAGCAATAATGAATGATTAAATATGCATATACCATCGAAAAGTCAGAAGCATGTGCCTTGGAACCGAACTCAAGACCTCTGCGTGGCAATCCAATGGTTTCTTCCTAGGCCATGGATATAAAACTATTAAGTGGAAATAAATGGCAAGGGTAATATAATAAAGAAAACTGCGGGAAATCTTCGAGATGCGCTGTAGTCTTTAAATCTCGAGAATTCAATCATCAACCTTATAGACTACTGATACTGCACCTGTTACTTCTTCTCCCTTAGCCTTTATTATTCCCAAGTCACTTGGGGTCGGCTTTTCTAGTCTATCCGGATTTGACTGGATATCAGTTTTTACACGGACCGGCTGCCATCTGACCTCCGCAACCCGAAGGCTAACGATACCCTAAGGCGAGACCAGTGTCAGGATATTAGAGAGTACTGACTTTCCCAATAACGACTGCCATAGGTGTTCATGGCAGCCGGGACCAACGGCTTAACGTGCTCTCCGAGGCACGGAGCAGGCGATAATTATCTATCAATACGCACATAATTTCGAAAAGTCATATAACTTCCGAAAGTCAGAGGTGCGCGACGTGGGTTCGAACCCGAGACCCTCTGCATTGCAGTCTGTTGGTCTCCCCACTGAGCTATCGCTGCTTACTGTATATGTGTATACTGCACCTGTTACTGCACCATATTAAATCGCTGTCAGGAAATGATGCCAATATTGTGGTCTAATCACCGTAATGAAGCAGCATAGGTTTGTTACTATCAAATTTGCAAGGATCGCCTTGCGAGTTAATATCTTAAAGCAAAAAAATGTATATATGTATGTTTATCCATTGTCTAGTACTCATAGTACAAGCTCTGCTTAGTTTGGGCTAGATGGTGTTGTGTGTATGTGATAAAATATTATTATTATTATTATTATACTAATTGCTATATCTCAAGATAAATTAGACACGCTTCTTCAAGCATAAATGCTTTTTACTATACTGATCGTTGAAATTAAACAACTATATACGGATTTTATCGCGTTGTTTATTTGACATAATTAAATTATTATAACTATTTATATTTAAATTTACACTTTCCCCGACGTTTCGGTTGCTTTTCAGCAGCCATGGTCACGGGGAGACTAAGATGGTAGCTGTCTCAATGTTCCTGTGTAGTTA
Organism: Catocala fraxini; assembly: GCA_930367265.1. Classification (NCBI taxonomy): domain Eukaryota; kingdom Metazoa; phylum Arthropoda; class Insecta; order Lepidoptera; family Erebidae; genus Catocala; species Catocala fraxini. The sequence continues at coordinate 6,789,036 of OV884025.1, read as the reverse complement.
TTTCAAAGTACCCGAACATCATTTAATCATTGGCGTTTCTATTTACGCAGAATGAGCTCAAAGTATCATGAATCGCTTCAATCTTAGTTACCCTTTTCAACAGACCGGAGGCATAATGACTGGCTTTCAACGATGGCCAAAGGTATATTGGCAAATTTATTACATTACTAGATTTTACCCGCGGTTTCGCTCACATAAATGTAGGTTAGGTAAGGTTAGTATCAATACTTTTCCCTGAATAAAAGCCTATGTCCTTTTCTGTTACCCTGACAACGTGTACGCAAAATTTCATGATGATCTGTTAAGTAGTTAAGGCGTGAAAGCGAAACAAACAAACTCACATTTGCATTTATAAAATTAGTTAGGATTCTGCGAAAATAAATAGTAAGAATATTAAAAAAAACTGCGGCAAATCTTCGACACGTATGCGCTGTAGGCTTTAAATCTTGTAGACAGAAAATTACACCAATTTTGTGGTCTAATGACCGTAATGACGCAGCATTGGTTTGTTAGTATCATATTTGCGAGGCGATGAGTTAATATTTTAGCGCAAACAGCACTAATTACCAAATAATTAACGTCATTTAGTTGCGTATTTCCCAAATAACGAGCTAAACGCAGGTAAGTTATATATGGTAATTCATAATGTTAGGTATATATATATGTTGAAGTGTTTAGCTATAAAATACTATTTTTAGCTGTGAATGAATTTGCGTTCTTTTACATTGATGGGGGGAATGTCCAATGTTCTATTGTAATGTTCTATAAATTAGTGCATGTGAATAAAAATGTAAAAACAAGGTACTTTCCGATTGGTAGTTATACAGTGTGACTGGTTAAACATTGTACGTACTTAAGGACATGATAATTTATGGTCGGAAGCAACGTATAAAAAATAAAATCTGTGTAACCTGCAAGAAAACCTTTATAAAAAATTGTATGAAATATCCATAAAATGTGGACACTGCGCGCGTCGCACACAGCTGTCGGAGGCTGCTGGCTTTTGATAAGAAAGGCGTAGTGGTTTACGGGGTCCGCGCCACTGCCAACGCGCCGAGTGTTGTGGGTTCAAATCCCACATAGCACAAAAAATTGTGTATGTCACAAATTATTGTTCCGAGTCTGGATGTTCTTTGTGTCCGTTGGTTGAAGGTTTGTTGAGTCCCCCGCGATACAAGAATAGAGTCTAGTACGGTAGTTGTCTTTTTTAAAATGAACTGTATTATTCCAAGCAAGCTATATCAGAATGTATATTTTAAGCAATGATTTGATCATGGATTCTCCCCTTTAATCTAAACTAGATCACACACAAAGCTTTGTTGAGTTGTTACAAATACTATTATTTGTGTACTTGGCAGGTATGTCTGTTAGCCTCTAACAATATAAATGGGTAGTACGGGATTACGTTTCATGTCGGCTTGAAATAAAATTTATGTGGGAGGCGTTTAAGTAGTTTATTACTAAACCGCCGTGATAAGAATTTCTATGTTGAATACAAAATAGATCATACATTTAGGTACTTGTGAAGGTAACATAAAATACCCAAGTAATATATAATTGTATATTTATGCCTTATATTAAGTAATTCTAGATTTAGCCGTTACGTCTTATCATGTAGTGGCCTACCGTTTTATACGGCGGGCCGAAACCTCGGCGGGGTCGCGACTGCATGTGCAAGTGGTACAACACCGTGGTAGGTTTAGTCGGTATCCCGGGAGGTCCATTATTATTTTAACATCTTACTTTTACCCCGGTGAGTCCGACATAACCCCTCCGCCCGCCCCCGCGGAGGGGTATGGGTAAACGCATTAGACCGCGTAAAAAAAAATCCTTGATTATAATAGGCAATGTGCAAGTGAAAAGAATATTTACATACTCAATAAGAAACCGAGACATCGCATCTTCTGACACATGTAATGTGCCAGATTTTCGTTCGGCGTCCTTTTAAAGTTTGCCAAACACGCGTCGGTATTTCGTATTATTTTAGCTATATGGAACAATTACAGCAATTATTGTAGTAGTTTTAGAGTATTTATGAGAAAACGATCTCATTGTCATGTGTTTAGAGCACATTGTATATATACGATGGCAGATTACACTAAATAACAAAAACTAAGCTGTTTCATGTGTGACTTCAGTATGGTACAGAATCTTTGTCTAAGTCTCTTTAAATTACCTCTATACGTATCAAACTTATTTACTACACCTGGTACGATGACAGAAGCTTATATAACTAAGGCCTGCATAATTAGGGACCTATGAGGCACAGTAAAAACGCTGACATGAATCAAGAACCCTCGTAAAATTGTCATTTGTACGTCATCAATCATTACTAGTTTGTGTGTTGAACTGGTACTTTTTTTTTTTTTTTTTGGACATCAAATTTGGACATCAAAATGTCGAAATTCGTTTTATGAAATATTTTTTACATTGTGTTACCTTCTTTATGTTTTCTTTATTTTCTTTCAAGAAGACAACCGCTGCACTAGTTATAATTCCTGTATCGTTGAGGATATACAAAATCATACATACAACGGACACAAAGAACATCCAGACTCAGCACAACCATTTGTGAATCATATGGATATGAACCCACAACACAGAGCAGCGGCAGTGACCACATAAATTACTACGCCATCCGCATTTAGCTTTCCTGCGCATACCGCTTAACTGATGGTTTGTAATATATCCATCTAAGAAAGGCATCCACGCAGTGCATTATTATATACAGAGTGTCCGGTAATTAATGGATAACTTTGAAATGTCTTATAGAAGAACTGACGGCCATTCAGAAAAAAAAAAACAAAAAATATCAAAACAGTGCAATAACTATTCATACTTTTGACTGTCTATCTATAAGCATAATTAGTATTTAATAATAAAACAACAAAAAAACCAATAGAATTCATTCATTTATGGTCGTAGTGAACAAGAAGGTTAAATATGGTAATTAAAAAGAAATAATATCTCAGGACTACCTGAGATATTATTTCTTAATAATACACACACATTCTTAACAAAATAAAAATATGAAAAATATCTATCCTAACTACTAAGTTAGGATAGATATTTTTCATATTTTTTCTGAAAGGCCATCAGTTGTATTATAAGACATTTCAAGGTTATCCATTAATTACCGGACACTCTGTATATGCACCTACTAATTGGAAAGCACCTTGTTTGCTTTTGCAAACAAGGTTTTTATCCAATTATCGAAAATCTTCCAATAAAGAGACACATTTTTGTTCACATGCAAGAAATAAACACCAGTTTATATTATAAATGTGAATGTGAGTTTCTTTGTTACGCTTGCATGCCTTAACTACTTAACCAATCATCATGAAATTTCGCATAAACATTGTCAGGGTTACAGAAAAGAACATAGGGTACCATTCATCTAAAAATAGTACTGTTCCCGAACAAAGGCGAGGGCTAAAGTAAGTCTAGTAGAAACAGGTGATAAGCTGCTATTAATTTGTTTACTCACGCACTAAAATTTATTCTAAAAATAGCTCCAATGCCATATTTTTCTTGTTTAACGCGTGCTACCGTAACTTAAGGTCGCATTTACTTAAAAGTAGCTATTCAAAGGTCGTTGAACTCTGTCGTGAAGTGACATCGTCATAAGCCTTGGTTAATTTACTCTTCAATTATTAATGTTTTCCTACTAGTTTGAACATTGTGGTAAATTGTGTATACATATTATATTTGAAAATCTTATTAGAATGTTAGTGAACTCTAATAATAAATTCAATGACATCGTACTTCATCGATATATGTAGTGATAATAATTTTTTTTGACTACTCAGTTGGCGCAATAGATCAAGAACTACCCACTTTATTGCTAATTCTACGGGTTTTATAGGTTTGATTTACACACGAAACAAAAGACATATTTGATCAACAAACCATTCTGCCCAGTCAAGAACGCCAGAAGGAAGAGAGTCTTTGAACGCCAGGTTAAAAAAGTTAAAGGAAGGCCTTGGCGCTGATGCACCTATGCGGTGCAAATGGCGCGCAACGAGTTAAGCCTGGTTTGGTAGATTTGTTTTATTACCACTATGTGCTATCATAAGTAAAGAGCGTGTACCACTTAGTTGATAGGAGGTAATTATTTTAGCGAAAATAGTGTTGTAAGAACCATAGAGTCTGTATTATAATATTAAAACTCTATGGTATGGGCTCTAATTAAAATCGGAATCTGATATTAATTTTATATACGTTTATTCAATAGACTTTCATACAAACGTTATATAGTTATAATAAAATAACATAATATATTTTAGTAAAAAAATATGGGCATGTATTTATTAATTGAACTATAACTAAGAAAACTTAATGGCATATACATCGACCAATTTTCAGTTGCAGAAACGACTTTACACCCAGAACCTTTACCCGCAGCCTAACAAATGAGTCAATAAATTGCCTCATCTAGTCTATCAATCTGTTTACTCCCAATTTACCCAAGCTCTCTTTTCCAACATCAATATTTTAAAATCCGTACCCATTATTCTACTAAACGAGAACTATTTAAAATGTAATTAAACACAGGACGTCGCGAACACGAACCTGTTGCGTCAACTGTTTATTTACAAACTGTTACAAAATAAATTTCAATTAATAACTAGTTTTATGAGTTTTTACACGAAGTGCAAATGAGTTGTGTTGACGTTATTTTCCTTTAAACTGCGATCAAAATAGAAAAGTAAGGCGTTGTGAAATTAGTTTTTATGTACCTGCGTTTATTCAAAAGATTTTATGAAAACGTTATATAATAATAAGGTAGCTGACGTATTTATTTTGTAATTATTGAAGGCAAATTGTTACATTACTCAAACTCTAGAATAAAAAAAACTTTTGAAGTCTATTAAGAAAAAACATTGTCTCAAATCTGGTAGTATTAAATTAACTATTAATTTATAATATATTGACAACTGTTAAATCACAGAAAAAGGATGGTCGTTACAAACAGTGACGTAATCGCTATTTAAACGCTGTTGTTCGAGGGAGATAGCGAGATATTTCCAATACACCCCACTTTTTCTTATATCCAAATTAAAAATATTAATTACTACTTATTTTATTAATTTTGATACTGTTTGCACAAAATAATTCCTTTTTAATTGCTATTATTTGTAAAATAATGTATATAAACACCTTTAGCTTTTCCTATCTTTTAACTTTAACTATCCTATTAAAATTAAAATAAACGTTATGATATTTTACATAATATGTTTTATCTTGTGGTAAACGAGCTAGTGGACCACCTGATGGCTTATCATCCACCGCCGCTTAAAGCTGCTGGGCTGTTTCACTCATTATACAGAGAGAGTCATCCCACTTTACTTACATAGACGAGATTTTGTGCATCCACACTGCGCCACAGCAAAGTCACTTGTGGTTGCCACGAGTTGCACAATGGGTGGGATTGTAACCCACTACCTTCTCAAACATATTATCGTATCCGTTAAATGAATCTTAATAATAATATTCCTTGCTAAAATACAATAACTGTTGTATTTCTAACTAGCTTTCGCTCGCGGCTTTGCTCGCCTAAAAGTACGCTAGGTTAGGTTAGAAGTAAAAGAACTTTTTTTTAAAATATAGCCTATGTTACTCGGTGATAATATAGCTTACTACTGATGAAAGAATTTTTAATATCAATTAGTTAGTTTTTGAGTTTAATCCTTACAAACAAACAAACAAAATCGTTCCTCTTTATAATATTAGTATAAATAACGAATCATAAATAAGCAAATAAATATATCTACAAATTAACAAAGTTATTATTATCTTAGACAAGTAAATTCTAATGAAACCTCTAATAGACTTATATTTTAGTTTACTTTTAAAACTCAAAAAGCTGGTTTTGGGCATGTAGAAAGAATGGACGAGGAAAGACTGACTAAGAAAGTTTATAAGGCTAGTGTGAATGGAACAGTCGCAAGAGGAAGACCTAGGCGAACGTTTCTTGATCAGATCGGAGGCGTTCTGGACAAAGGCCAGGTTAAGAGCACCTTGAACCGACGGGCATGGAGGAATGTGATGAAAGTGAATGAAGCCAGAGAAGTGTGTGAGGATCGTAGCAAATGGAAATCCGTAGTCTCTGCCTACCCCTCTGGGAAACAGGCGTGAATCTATGTATGTATGTATGTATTTTAAAACTCTTAAAGCACGTGGCAATACAGCAAAGTAAAATAAATATTAGTAAACAAATACTTAAGTATCGATTTGTGAAGCAAAACCGTGTGAACCGTGTAAAAGGCTGTCATAATGGAAAATTACTTTAGTCATGCAAGTATATATAGCACGTCATGTGATTATACAAAATAAGACAAATTAAAACTTCAGAGCTAATTTTCTTCCTATGAGATTAAGATTTTCTTAAGGAATACTTACTTGTTAAGATATTATCTTAATCTTATTAAGCTTTGCGACGGTTGAAAATTCATTTACATTGTCTTTTTTCCTTATTTACCTCATTTAGTAAACAAACCAGGTGTATTGGTAGCTATAGACAATCATGGCTAACTGAATACCTTACCAACCCCTCACTGTGGCCATCTTTAGCCATCTTTGATCTGTCGTGTGAGTCTGCTCGACTGGCAGTGAGTTATCTATCCTCATCCTGGACATCCCGTCTACTCGCCGCTTGTTACCTTAGGCCGCATGGTGCAGGCATCCCGAATTTATCTATCTATTCATTTATTCATCACATGGTATACGGTAGGCTAAGGCCTTAGGGAATTGGGCTGATAGGGCTGTATGTGCTTTAGGGTTTCGTAGGTTCTTGTCTTATAATTATAGGCATACAGTCCATTACTATGTAGGTGACGACTGTACAATATATAGGGTATCTTTTTCTTTCTGTCATCCCTATTTATTAGAGACGAATATAACATGAAAGCAATAATTAAATGTTTTATAATGAGTTAATTTATCTACGATTATTGACTGCACGTATAGCTAACCAGGAAAATCGATCGCCTCCATGCTACCGGCGCGTGAATTGAAACGTGAATTGCTTTAAAGATACACAAGAATTTTAACAACTTTCATACGTCCAATAAAGATAAGGAGATATGCTCAAGTAAATATCGTAGGTTTGATATTATTGTTATATTTTGTAGTTTTTCGGACAAGCGTAGATATTCATATTATAATTATCAAGGTGATTTTATGCCTATCCCTAGGTAATTCAATACATCTTGTAGTAAGTTAGCGCAAGAGTAATAAAATCTTCGGGAATCTTATGGAAATACTCTGACGCAAGTAACTAATTTTAAAATCAAGCTCTCAAACAAAATCAAAATCTCAAGCAATAATGATTGCGTTAATATTTGTATAATATTAAGATACATAAGTAGAACTTTTCTTTGGAGATTTTCATTAGATTCATTAAAAGGACATAAAAATCGACAAAGCATTTGTTTTTATGAAATATCGGCACTTATCTACTCATAAAATACAATCGTAATCACAAATTGTGTTGTTGATTGCCGACGTAATTAAAATTGATTGCTCTTTGATTTGTACGTTTGCATTACAAATGGAAACTGCACCTAGAGAATCTGTTAGCCGTTACACATCTTGTTCGTGATATTAAGTTAATTACAACAAACACACTGGAATACTAATGGATAAATTATAGTAAAACTCAATACGAAGTGTGACGTGTAATGATATTACAGCGTGTTACGAGTACTTTGATTGTTTTAACGTCCTTACAGTTGGCGACCAACTTCAATTTTGGCACACACATAAGTACATTTATTCACAGCCTTCTTCTCAGTGTGAGACAGTCCAGCCCATAGTCCACCACGCTGGCCTAGTGCAGACTTCACATACACTCAAGAACATTATAGAGAATTCGCAGAAATTTTTACTCAAAATGTTTTTCTTTGTCATTAAAACACGCAATAATAAACTATTCGTAATAATAGTCGGCCTCGATGGCGTATTGGTTAGTGTAACCGACTGCCACGCCTGAGGTCACGGGTTCGATTCCCACACAAGTCAAACATTTTTGTGCATGAACATGGCTGTTTGTCTTGGTCTGGGTGTTTCTATGTATAATATGTATGTATTTACAGAAAAAAAATACATATGTATGTTTATCTATTGTCTAGTACCCATAGTACAAGCACTGCTTAGTTTGGGCTAGATGGTGTTGTGTGTATGTGGTAGAATATTATTATTATTATAATCTTTATTTCTATCTTTGCAATACATTTTTCATTTTTAAATATACATATATAAAAAAAAATACATTTAAAAATATAAAATGTATGGTACCCCACCGGCATCGGGAACAGGGTCCAAGCTGCCGGTGGTTAGGATTCCAGAGACAGGAACCTCCTCACAATGCGTGCTGTATCTAATAGCACTGCATTCTGCATCAAACACCTGATCCAAGCACCTAACGCGAGCCTCTTTAGATGGTGATCGAGACTCTTGGCAATTAGACCATTGACAGATATGACTATCGGCACAATGAATGCCGAATCCACATCCCACATGTCGACAATCTTACGAGCTAAATTAAGATATTTAATTTGTTTATCCTTTTCAGCTTTCGCGAGATTGCTGTCATGCGGAATGGTGACATCGATTTATTATTATTATTATTATTATCTGTGAACAGTACTTTGGGAATAGGGATTTAAAAAAGAAACAGTGGGTACCTTTTGACCAAATTCTCTAAAACAAACATAGATAAAAATGATTAATGCGCTTAAATCTTATAACTTCTAAATTATGATAGAACTATTATAATTAATTACCGCAAGATAAGTAATAAATTATAGTTCTAAGTCTTCGAGATACATACGTATCAAAAGAGATAAATATAAAATTCGTGCCAGAATTTTTAATAATGAAAAATATCTTAACTTTTATATTGTTAATTACTTATAATTTTGGCTAAGCTAAGCTTATTTTATTACAATACTTGAGGTAAGTTAAATTAAAAGGTAATCTTTGGGTGCTAGACCGAGATCTTCATAATTCAGTCTGTAATTAAGCTTAAGCCCCTCGAGAATTTTTAGACGAATTTCAATGAAACTCGTTAGGCAAATGAATTTTAAATACTATTTGTGGTTAGAAAGCAATAAAATTTAGATATTCGTAGATTTGTTCAGATTATGTTTTAAGCTGAATTCTAGTTTAATGTCTTTTTGAACTCGCTGATTGGTAAGTAATGAATGAAGTTAAACTGTTGAATACTGGCAAATTCCTTATCTCCTTGTAAAAGCTTAAAAGGCATAATACAACAACTTTTTCAAGAACAGATATTTCTCAAAAAGTGTCAATATGATTACAAAGCAATCTTAATAAATATGTTTTAAATATTGTTATACATTATGTCTGCAAAGTTATGTTTGTTGTTGAACGTGGTCAAAATCTGTTTTAAGTTACAACCAGTACACCACTGGGTATTGCTCAAAATGTATCCTTTTCATCTGCATACGTTCCTGTTTAGCACTGCCTCGGTTACTACTTACCATCAGGACTTGGATCTGATAACTACTACTCAACATCGGGTGATGGTGTTTACCACTGCCAGTGTACGCTAGTGTTACTAGCGTTACGACTCTAGCTCAAAACTGGAAACTGGAAACATGGACTGGCAGTTTGACTACTTATTTACAGACTCAAAAACTTATGTATGATGCTCTTATGCCCGTTTTTACCAACAGGCCCCTTAACTCCACCTAAGTAGGTGTATTTTAAGCTAGGGGTATCCCTTAATCGAATACTTACCTAAATTCAATTTCACCATACTGGGTATCACCTACGAAGGAATTCCCTAAGTAAGTGACAGTTAACTTTTTCTAAAGTCATGTTTCTGACATCGATGTTTTATCGATAAAATAAAAATTACTATATTTTTTTTCAAATGAATTTTGAAATCTAAAAATACTCAATTTTTTCTAATAAATATAGAACACTGTTTAGATAACCTATATCTTATGAAAAAGTCGACATCGTCGTATTTATCGAAGTGGTTGACTCTTTCACGGTCAATATGTGGTCTTTTAACTATTTGCTGAATGTTCTCTAGAGTCTCAATAGCTTCTAGACTCTATAAAGTGCCTTAAATCATTTTCCATGATAGGAAACACTCGTATATCGCGTATGAATAAACAATATTCTGTTACCTAAGCATAAGAGTAGTTTAAGGAGCCAACAATCGGGCCCTTAAATATAAGAGCTGCTTTAGAGACTTAAGTGACACCTAAACGTTGGTGAAAACGAATTTTTTGTTAGGGGTTCCCTAAAAGCTGCTAAGGGATACTTATCTATTGGTGAAAACGGGCATTAGTGGCCTGAGCTACCTTATTGGTTTCACCGTTTTTTTAATTAGACTATATGCGTCTCTGGCGACGACTACAAGTCTAATGTACCCTCAGAACTAATGCATGTCAAGACATGTATTAGTTCTGAGGGTACATTAGATAAATTAATAAGTCAAGATTTACTAAAGCAAAATATACTATGTATATATGTATGTGCAAGCAGAATACACGCTTAATCAGCTTTGAGTGTACTCGTATGAGTTCTTACTAAAGCCTTAATATCTTTTTATAGTTCTCAACACTTGGTTCTCGAGCTACCATTGCAAATTGACTTAATCGTTTGATGTTCACACCTATTATAAGCAGATGATTCATCGTGAATAAATAAGGTTATAATATGACATACAAACATTAACAAGTCACCTTCAAAATTCTAATAAGATGTTGAAACTGCTTCGGTAAAACGAATACAATTAAAATCAGTACAATTTTTTTTTAAATATTTTATAATTATTTTGACGTTTTTGGTCACTGCAGTAAAATTCTTTTCAAAGCCTTAAAAATGATTTCAAGAATTTCAACATATTTGTGATTTTTTTTTTTGTTTAATGAAAGATCCCTCTCACTCAAGGGTTGAATTCTGTCTCGCATATATTGTGTGTGGGACAAACATTTAAACAACGGACACAATTTTTTGTCCCTGGTGGGATTCGAAACCACAACACTCGGCGCAGTGGCTGCGGCGAGGCGACCGCTTAAACCACTACGCCATACGTACAGTCAAATTGTATATTTTGAAATTCTAATGAATTCGATGATGTTGCTATAGTGCAAACAAGTGAACACTCCTTAGTTCTCTACCCGGTATATATGTACATAAAAAAAACACACTTGTTATTTAAACACATTTGCTTGCACTAGACGGCGTTCCTGTGACGTAAGGGACTTTAAAAAGAGAACACTACAACCACAAAGAACACACGAAAACAGATTTAACTACCTAGAAATCAAGAAATAGTTTTTTTTGTAAGAAATATTTTGTGCCATTGCTTCGAGAAAAATCGAATCACTAGAAATTATACAATCATATGATTACGATTGTTGATCTTTTTGTGGTCACTTATTATAATTAAAATCACAGTGTCAAAATTTCGATACACGATTTGACAACACATTAAAAAGAGCACGATATTTTTTTTGTTAAGTCGTGACCAATTGTGTAGCCAACCTTTTTTGGCTTTTACTGAAATCTTCTATATCCTTGAGCCCCGTGGTAAACGACGGTGACAGACTTTTAAGGTTATTCCTTAGATTTCTAATGTTCTTTCAGGCGTAAGGAACCGAAGTGCATTTTCTTAGGATCTTTTGCTGTAATTGGAATTGTCTCAGAATTGATTCTCGGATCACGCAATGTTATTGGGGTTTGGGGTAGAAGAGTAGTCAATAAATTCTTAGTACGAGCACGAAGTCTGGATTTCTGCCCGATTGACAATATTAGGTCCACCCCTATTACGTCGGCGTTAAAAACCATAATAGAAAAATTTTTAATCGATTATTCGAAAAAATTTACTCAATTGCTAGCGATGTGTGATCGTCGCTAGTTCTTAGTATTTGAGTAATGATATTATGTTGCAAACATTAGGGAAATTGGCACTGGCATTCATTGGCACAATAAGTATAATAATTTCACAATTACTGCAGGCGAAATCATTTGACGCATACGCTGCTAAAACAATTGAAAAGTCATCGTATCAGCGTCGTCATCATATTCATAACAATCGTTCAAATACATTGACAGCAAAATAACTTAATGGAGCTAAATATTTTAGCAAACAAATTATACGTCAAGAACCTGTGTCAATAGCACTCAGTTTTGGAACTATATTGTTAGTGACCACTCTAGTTCAAACACACGATATGACGCGCATGTCTAAATATGAAGAACAATAACAAATTAAGGTGCTTGTGCCTCACAATACTATGTAATGCTAGTCGTATCAGTAATAACAATACTTATGTTTAAAATGCTTAGCTCATGTAAACGAAATTGTCATCTATTGCTTACATGCAAGAATCAATTTTGTTTAAAGGCACAAAGTCGCTAACGTCTTTTGAAAACCGAGGTTTGGTTGTGGATATGTAAGTACAGGAAGGTCTTTATTGGACTAGTTTCCTTTAATACCCCACAAACTGTTATACGCAACTTTACTCGCATTCTTAAAATAGGCTATGTACTTACCCAAGTTTAAACTATCCCTATAACAAATTTAATCAAAATGCACTTAGTCATTTTGCCGTAAAAATGTATGAAATAAATATAGAGAGACCATATTTCTTTTGCTTTATAACATTAGTTTGAATGTATTTCAGTCATTCTTATTCAATTCATGATGGACTGCATGGATGACTCAGTGGTTTTAGTGGTCACATTACTATTATTACTGAGTGTGGTGGGTTTGCCCCTAGTACGGGACAGTAATTTATACAAGCCACATTTAGTGTGGTTTTGGTTCCCTATTTATTCGTATAAAATTATATGTCATAGTTTAACATGGCATACTTTTACTTATCCTAATAATAGTTACGCACATTATTTATTTTCATTTGGCATAACTGTTTAGGCATAATTTCTTTAAGCATAATTACTAGCATAATAATTGTTAAGCATACTATTTTAAAGCATAAATTTGAAGTTTTGTAAATTTTGTGTTTGCATTTAATAAAATACTTTTCGTATATAAAATAAACATGTTGGCGACTTAATCTATCGTTACACTATGGTACCCAAGTTATATATGCCGTATAAGTTATAACTTTAGGTCAATCAAAATTAGGGCAAAAACCATTAGCCTAAATATTATATGTATGTCTACTGAAATAGTATGCCAAAAAACAATTATGTCAAAGTATTACTATGACAAAAAAATATGCCTATCTCGTTATGCCAAATTAAATTAGAACGAAATAATTTGTCGAATCAGAGTGTCCTCGTTTCAGTGTTTGTAAAATCGCTCTACTCAAACATTTATTTTATTCCGCCTGCTATATTTTAGGTTCAAGCTACAGGGCAGGCCTTAAGCCGATTACTATGGTTATTGCCGAAATTCGTTCCAATAATTTAATTAATTAAATTCTAATAATATTTTAATTGATTAGAAATTGAACTCAAATCTTCATGATCAGATGCAAATATAAGTGGAAAATTATTACCATCGCACCAAAGAACCGTTCTTAATTAAAATATAGTCTTCTCGTAAGTGGTCATATCATCGTCTTCTTAAAAAATAGGCAAGTACCTATTAAATCAGGCTTATTAGAAAATATCAAGATGAGTATGTTCTTGTTTTCTTTTTGTTAAAACAGATGCCAAATGAAGGTGCGCCGAGCACTTTTTAACTTTATTTTATCGGTTTATAAAGCTGCTATGAATAGTAGAATATTAGGTATAATAATAATCTATAAGATTGCATACATGTAAAAGTTATCCATACTCAGAACTAACATTTGGCGAAAGTGGAGTGTTCGTAATAATTAGAAGGTAAGATACATACGTCTTTCTTTTCCAGGAGATTCTGGCGTGCGTTTATATATATTTTTTAACCTATAGAAAAAATGACATTTAAAAAGCGTCATAATATTCTTCCACCTCGCTGTTGATTGGCAACGTGCCCATAAGACTGGTAGCATTGCCACGATGGATAGTTATGCTTATTCTTTATGCAAAGAAAATATCGGGTCACGCGAGGTGTCGAAATTATCACTATTTTTATTTAAGTGTTAAATCCAAAAAAGGAAGAATGTTATATAAGTATAAGGACATTATATAAGTACCTAATCATTTTATAAAAGTGTGTTTTCTGAACTTGAAAATAAAATAAAATAAAATCATATGATAATCTTCGCATGTCAATAAAAAGCTGGGTTTACTGTATAAGCAATTAATTCGACCTGAGTGGACAGGAAAGCTGTGGAATTTAATCAACACAATTTGCTCAGTATTCTGTTGTATCATATCATCATATCAGCTTTGTCGACAATATGCAACAAATTGCTAAAACGTGAAAACGTTCTAAAATTCACACTTATATTAATATTTCGAACTGGGATAATCGCGCGGCATTTCATACGCGTATAACGTAATATACATACGTTATCTATGTTGTAGTAGAAAATGAGCCTATTTACCCGGTCGTTTATCTATTCACAAGAAATATTTGCGAACTCTACTACCGGCTACTGCACAATTTTTTATGAAAACCTAATAGCTTTGCCCTACCCGGATATCTAACCCGGAATCTAAACCCTAAAATATGTCACGAGACCGCCAAGATGACTATCAGAAATATGAGTTTAAGACAAGAAATTACTTTTGGAAAACATCAAAGGGCCGGCAACAGCAATTTAATATAGATAAGAACTAGTATGCAATCTGTACTGGTAAGTTGGCTAGTTTAGTAAAAAGAAAATGATTACAGATAAACTTTACTGTAATAAATTTAACAGAGGCAAATCCAAAAAAAAATTTGGTAGGACTATCAACTCCAAACCGCATAATGTCAATTGGTAAATTTAGATCTTTCTACTTTTCCTAAGTTAAAGACCAAGGATGGGAGCTTATATCTTTTGTTTGATAATTATTCTAGTCCTGATTTAGGTACGAATTGCAATACTACAGTAACAGGCTTTCCGGTGACAGCACTGTGCCTGTTAATTTCTTGAATCGTAGCGGCACACCGGTGGTCAGGCACTATAGGCTACTTACTATTTCTGGCATTCCAACAATTGACGGGTTAAATGGGATCTGAAACAAAACACAAGGTTATTTGACCCCGATTATAGAAGCATAAAGGGAAACGTTAAGCCGTCGATCCCAGCTGCCATGAATATCTATGGCAGTCGTTATTGGGAAAGTCAGTACCCTCTAATATCCTGACACTGGTCTAGTCTTAAGGTATCGTTAGCCTTCGGGTTGCGGAGGTCAGGTAGCAGCCGCTCCGTGTAAAAACTGATATCCAGTCAAATCCGGTTAGACTAGAAAAGCCGACCCCAAGTGACTTGGGAATAATAAAGGCTAAGGGAGAAGAAAGTACCTTGTTGAACTATTCCATGTATATATGTGTATGTATGTGGCAGATATTTCACTGTCCGCTGGTTCTCCTAAAGTAAACAACATATAATTTAATCTAAACAAAATTACAGGGACAAACTATTAACATTCGCGGCACTGTGATAGTTTCCATATTATGACAAACCATCAATTTAATAATTGTACGTTTGCATCCGCCATTATGGACTGCACTCTAGATAATTACATTGAATATTTTAATTTGAACATACGTACTTATTAACTTTAAATGAATGGCATGATCAGTTTGTGAATAAATATTTACATATGTTACGTGTGGAATTTTAGCAGAAATTTTATTTGACATACCAAATATAATTTCAATATGGAATAATTATTATTTTGATGCTCTTTGTGTGAGTAATTTGAATTGCAATAGAGTCTTTAAATAAGTAAATATAGTGAAGATGGAACAGTAAGGTATATGACTCTACTTGAAGCAGTCCATATGTGAATTTTTCTTCACCCTACAGAGTTGCTTAAGAAGGCGGTAAGGTACAAGGTTATTTGTTACGATTTTCAGTAGGGTAAAGCTTTTCCTAGTCGGACTAAAGAAGTTTTTTTTTTAAATCATTCCCGCTCTAGTAATATTTCCTGTGTCGCTGGGGACTTTACTTTACGAACATTCAAACAACGGACACAAAGCACACCCAGACTCGGAACCACCATTTGTGGATTACACAACGTTTTGCCCTGTGTGGGATTCAAACTCACAACACTTCGCGCAATGACAGTGGCGATGCGACCACTTAAACCACTAGGCCATCCGTGCAGTCAGTTTGAGTGATCCGACAAGTATAAGCCTAGATTACGCTGTACTTTATCATAAACCTACAAGTGAGAATCGGCAATGAATTGCCGTAAATCTTAGAGTTCGAAAAAATGGTTCAAGTAATAAAATCCTCTGACTTCAAGGTCACATGGCACTACGTGACCTTGAGGTCAGAGTCAAGGGTCATAGTCATTCCGGAGGTATATCGACTATGTTGAGTCGAATGGCGTTGACAGCGAGTCTCTAGCTCTTAGGGTTCTTAAGTTGAAAGTTGTATAACAGACAGACGGACGGACAGACGGACGAACAAAGCTGTTGTATAAGAGTTTTTCGAACTCTAAAATGAATATTGCCTAGACAGACCAAGTCAGAGTCCTTCAGGTATTAAATGAACTCCAAAGACACTAAGTTAACTAAGGAATTACACAAAAGTTTACTGACCAGCGGACTATTTATAATTTTACAACAACTCAATTATCGATCAATTCAATGTTATAACACAGCTCAGTATGATATCATACAAAAGGAGAATGCATAGTGCGTGTGATTTAATTTTCAACTGCAATCAGAATCACATTGATCAGATTCTGAATACTTCAAACTACCTGTTCTAAATTGGATCAATTGATAATCAGTCCAAATTCTGTAGTCGATTAATATAAATAGCTCAAAAAACTAATGCAATACGAGGAAAAATATTGATTATATCGTATGATTGGATATCTAATAGTTCTTAAAAGCGATGTGCGTCAATAAGTCAAGAAATAATAAAGAAAATGATTTCAGCAAGTAAAAGTGTATTTTCTGCCTGCCCATCGAGAAACAGAACAATAATATATGTAGCATGTGCACAAAAATAAAATATCACACCATAACCAAATTATACAGCAATCCGTCAAATTTAATGATATTATTCTCCGAAATTCATCAGCCAGTATTGTCAAGTCCCACTTAAAATGATGAGCCGACAGGGTAATTTACTAGTAACTGATTCCATATTACTTTCATACGTTCGCTGCATGCGATATGAGCTGGCAATGACGCGACACACGTCCTTGACGTATGTATGTACTGTCTTTATAACCAGGTGAGCGTTGTCATACTTAATTTGGTAGTACGTTTTAAGGAGAATAATTGGTCGTGTTTTGTAATACAAATTTATTGTTTATTTTAAATGTATTGTTTATCACAATGTACTGTTTTCATATATTACTAACTGACACCTCTGTCTTATGTAAATACCTATAAAGGTAGATTCCATAAGTCAACTAGCCATTCATGATACACGGCACTGTACTGCATTAGGTGGTATATAAAATTTGTCTGGTCAATTTTGGATATAACACACACTAATATCCGTCTATCTTTCTAAAATATACGGGCATGGGTTTATATACGCAAGTTTTAACCATAACAACAACCTTTCGTATCTTTTTAGGTTAACGATATTAATTTATAAAACCATTATTCATACATTATGTATATAATAATTATATAGTATTTTTTATATTTTGATAATCAATAGCAGGTAAATTTTATGATTGTATCGTCATTGATACCTTGATATGTCTCATTACTTCAGTTATGAGATTTCACTTAGTAATATGTGGGATAATGGCTGCAACGCCTTTTAGATATGTGTTGTTAAATACAACGGCTGTTGAAAAAAGGGAACGTGAGTTTCTTGCAAGTATTACCTCATAGAATTAATCCTTTGCATAAACTTAGCTTCTAACCTAACTGTGAATTAAGTACATTTAGTGAACTATCCACTTAACTTTAACGTTCGTATGTATCTTATGTGGGGGCCAGTCAGTGCAGACCGGCGACACTTCGACCCAGTGGGATCTTTTGTGTCGACACTCTCCCAATAACGACTGCCATATATGTTCATGGTAGCCGAGACCGACGGCTTAACGTGCTCTCCGAGGCACGGAGCAGGCAATAATTGGCAATCAATACGCACGTCATTTCGAAAAGTCATATAACTTCCGAAAGTCAGAGGTGCACGACGTGGGTGCGAATCCGAGACTCTCTGCATTGCAGTCTGTTGGTCTCCCCACTGAGCTATCGCTGCTCTTTTAACGTTCGTAAGTGTTACATTGTTATTGTAACCCAATGAGAACATGATTTTTGACTGTAAGGTTAAGACGACATGGTGACAATTTCATATAATTATATGATCAAAGTTATATATTTTAGGGTGTGCTAAAGAACTCTCGGCTATTTGTCATTTTAAAGGCGGCTTCTTGTCTTCGTTCTATAACCCGTAAACAAAAATTCATTTTGATACGTAATTGATTCTGAAAATTTCAATTGCTTTTAGACCTGAGAGCATTTTTTCGGCAGACGGCTGCTATTTGCCTATAATATTGTAGCCAACATTATAAATACGAGGTCGTATTATCCTTTCAATCGTGTACTTATACTTAAAGAATTGCAAACATTATTAAATTTCGGAAGTAAAACAGGTAGATAAAAGTTGATCAAAAGGATAAATGAGCAAAGTACGAGATCTATAGATTTTCTGGAATTTACTACATAAACTAAAGCATCTGTGTCGAAACTAGGCAAGTAATTACTTTCGCTAGCCTAGTTTCAAAAGGAAAGAAAAAAAGGAAGCAAGAAAATTTATGTATATAAGCATCAAACCTTCGAAAACGGCAATTTTTTTATGTAGAGGCTAATTTATGTTTCCATTTTTCGAGCCAACTATTCGTACCTTTAAGCTGTATTACTTACTAACTGCAACCGTGCCTCGGAGAGCACGTTAAGCCGTCGGTCCCGGCTGCCATGAACATCTATGGCAGTCGTTATTGGAAGAGTGTCGACACAAAAGATCCCACTGGGTCGAAGTGTCGCCGGTCTGCACTGACTGGCCCCCACATAAGATAAGATACTAACTGCTATGTATTAGCCGTGAGAGCTCTAATATGCCTGGCTAGTCATACTTAAGTACTGCAAAATTTTATACTACCGAGATAAAGTCGCGGGTAATGGCTAGTAAAATTATCTGTATAATGGAAGTTGAAAATATTCAGCATGAGTAAATTTGAAGATGGAATTATTTCACAGACAAATTTGATAAAATCTTTATTCCATCAAAAGCAACGTTATGTAAATGTTTGCCAAAGTGTTGATTGCGAATGTTCATTTTGGAAATGCTTTAATAAATACAAACTTTAAATTATGAGAATACCGAAGATTTGTTGATTGTTGTTAAATAAGTAATAACAAGTTCCATGATAATAATTATAATCTTGGCCAATTTATGTACATGCGGTCGCGACCCTGCCGAGGTTTCACCCCGCCAAATGAAACGGTAGGCCACTAAACAAATAGACCTACCCTTTGGGTACCACTACTTTAATCCCTACTGTAGAGATAGTTCTAACATCCGTGCTGAAGCTGGAACTGGGTCCAGTAGAAGTCAATAGGCCCATCCTCTCTTACGTGATCCTAAAACGCACAGCTGGTTATATGTGTGCATAATGAAGTTCTGCCGAATCTTTTGAGAGTATAGGCGTGAGATTATGTGTAAGTAAGAACAATTTAAAATCTACAGATGTTCATCGGCTCATGAAGGTATATACCATACCGTACATCAATATGGGCCACTCAAACTTATTTCTTCTTTTTTTAAAAGACGAGCCTCACGATTTTAATAATTCATGTGAACGTCAACGGACACAAAGAACTCGAGACTCAGAACAATTATTTGTGGATTACACGATTGTTTGTCCCGCATAGGATTCGAACACTCAGCGTGGCGGCAGAGGTGAAGCGACCACTTACCCACTAAGCCATTCGTGCAGTCAAATATGGACATAATGAACAACTTTACTTTCTTTTTTTTTCTTTGTTTATCAGTATGACCACACTCCGCCTGATGGTAAGCAGTTGTGTGGTCAAAGAGCAGTGGCCTCCACACTGTCCTCATTGCAGCCAAGGCGATGTTGAGGTCTCTACTTTGACAGCCTGAGAAGGTGCTTTTGCACGCCCTGCTTAAAGGACCCAGGATTGAAGGAAGAAAGAAACACGTGCCTTGGCATAGAATTCCATGCCTTGATCGTTTGGCAGAGGTATGAGGACCCAAACTTGTTGGTACGATATTACTTAAAGCTCACAGGTATTCATCGGCTGATAAAGATAGCTTGTACATCACACATATACACCATGGGCCATTTAAAACGGGTATTTTGAAAATTCTTTCTAACGTTGAACATAAAACGGGTTTATTTAGTCCTCGTGTTTTATCAACAGATAATTTAGTCCCCAGACATAATATAATAAGGCTTTATTCGTTTCAGTTATATCAAGGGTTCCTTGAAATATTTAATTTTTATATAACTACTAATACAAACACTTATTTGATGCCGCCGTTACAATTTATGCTTGTTTGTGATGAGATATATTTTCTAGGTCTCGTGCAAGTTGTAGGTGTTAATATAGAAAGTAATCATGTCAATAATTCCATAATTTAATACATATAATTAAGACATTTTAATTGGTTTTCCCTACAATTTGTACTTATGTATAATATTTAAAAACAATTAGAAATGCTATGCGAGTTTGTTTGTTTGTTACGATTTCACACATTGATTACTCGACTAATCATTATGAAATTTCGTGTACATGTTGACAATGGTACAGACAATCATCATTAAAGCAAATATAGTTTTTACCAGCGGTTTCTTCCGCATAAAACCAAACGCAAACCGGGATAAAAACAAATTAAAATATTTTCTAATGCTGAACTATTTGTGACTTAATTTTATTTTAACAGTTAATGGTCGTCTAAATATTCAATCACTAATAATAATAATAATAATAATATTCTACCACATACACAGAACACCATCTAGCTCAAACTAAGCAGAGCTTGTACTATGGGTACTAGACAATGGATAAACATACATATATACTTTTTTTTTGTAAGTACATACATTTTATACATAGAAACACCCAGACCAAGACAAACATCCATGTTCATGCACACAAATGTTTGACTTGTGCGGGAATCGAACCCGCGGTTTTTTTGTTCTAATAGTGTTTATAGGAGAAAGTTACTCATACCAAGGTCAGTATTCAGTATAGTCAGTAGCCAGTTAAAATCAGCAGTCTCTACTTACCCCTTCCGGAAACAGGTTTGCGTCTGTTTGTATAAATGTTTTTAGCAGAACATTAGTATTCCTGCTGCATTTCTTTTTTACATATGCGAACTGAGACGAGCAGGTGTCAAGGTCATATGCGGCATTCAGTGCTTTATTATCTGTTTTGACACACACATATAAACACACATATACACATACGCACTCAATTAGTATACATGAATACCTTACAAACAATAACAATGATATAACGTCCTTTTTAACGGCTTATTGTAATAACAATATGAAAACGTATAATTTTCTCAATTACCATCATGCATTTCTTACGATCACATTTTTATAATTGATTATTATCTATATCTAGATTTTGCCCACGGCGTCGCCCGCGTAAATGTAGGTTAGGCTAGATTAGTAATAGTACTTTTTTCTTGATGAAAGGCCCTTTGTCCATGTCTGTTCCCCTGACAACGTGTATGCAAAATTTTATAATGATCGGTCGAGTAGTTACGGCGTAAAAGCGTAACAAACAAATTCACATTCACATTTATAATATTAGTTAGGATACTTAACAGGTATTGCATTTTTGAGTAGTAGAGTCTCACTGATTTCAGCATGAATGGGCCGGCTCGACCGGGGAAGGACTACCCTCCCACAGAATATCGACGTGAAATAGCAGTGTTTCTACTGTTGTGTTTCGTTCGGTGAGTGAAAGTGCCGGAGGCCCAGTTACCCTCTTTCCCCATTCCGCTCCTTCTCCTACCCACTTACTTCCAAGGGTCAGCAACGCGCAAGTGATGCCTCTGGAATTGCAGGCATCCATAGGCTACGGTGACCACTTACCATCAGGTAAGCCAAGTACTTGTTTGCAAGCCAAGTTATATAAAAAAAAATTGCATAATATCAAAAAAGCATTCATGCGTTAGAAACCAAAAAGTATAACTTAATAATCTTTTTCTATAATAGGTTAAAAGAATATTCAGAATAGTTCTAAATAGTTTTTGAGTAGACATAGCGTAAATAAAAAAACTAAATACTAATATATACTACAAGTATAATATTGACTGAACTAAGTATTGCATTTTTATATATTCATATTTTCTACGACAAGATTGCTTGGAATATAAACACCTATATATACCTATATATGTATATAATTCCTTAGTTTTACAGTAGCAGTCATAAGCAAACAAAAAAATATTCAAATCCATTGGTACGCTTTTACCTTAACTCTTGATTCTTCTTTTTCATATGGATACAAACAATGGGGGTTATAAATCGCTAGAAACCGTTTTAAAAATAATGCGATCTGGTAAATAGTAAACGATAGAAAAGATTCACTGACGTTAAAATGTATAGTATTTTATAACTCTGTAAGACTTATCAATACGTTATCCTTGAATATAATATGTTCCTATTATGACCACATCGCCCTGTTAGGTATTGTGTGCTGATAGCTAATTATAAGGCCATAAAAGCACATTTAATCTATTACCTACTCAGTATAATAATGCAGGCTAGCTTGGTTCGTGATTTATAATATAAAAACCGGTTATGCTTGAAGCACAATACATTAATAGACAAGCTTATAGAATTCTTATCACATCCATACTAATATTATAAAGCTGAAGAGTTTATTTGTTTGGTTAAATGCGCTAAACCCGGGAACTATATGATTAAAATGAAAAAAAAATTTAATGTTGGATAGCTCATCTATCGAGGAGGGATGTAAGCAATATAACATCACGCTACGACCAATAGGAGCGGGCCATCAATGAACAATGTAATGCAAAAACGGGAAAATTCTCTTATGTGACGTAGACGAGGTTACGCAGGTCAACTAGTATGTTTATTAAAAATAATAAAGTAGGTATGTGAGTTTTGTCGTAATCTTTTGCGCCTCATAATAGTCTTGACTAAGAAAGTTCTGGAAGGTACAGTATATGGAAAAAAAGAGCAGATGAATCTTTTAGATTATGTAAATAAAGTGGTTAGCAGAAACTCTTATTAACATAATCATCATCACAATTTAATTCGCCATTTTCGTTTGTTTATTAGATGAATTTTTATATTGAGTCATAATTATTATTACAACATGGTTGTAAATTAAGGACATAGATATGTATGTATATCGCATTCAGGTATAATTTATTAATACATGCCTTCAAAAATTATCACACTCATTTCTTGACAGAGTATACAATATCTTTATTGTATGCCAAAAATATGAGGCATCAAACCTTTTTGTGAAACAGTGGCAACTAAATTCAGCATGCGTTGTTTTGGAAAGAAGGGGAGTTGCCATCATCTGGTATTATTAGGAAAACTTTTTGCAATACTTTACAAGGATCTAAACTAGATCGTAAAATGCAGCCAACGAGATACGACTGCCGCGATTCAAGGTTTTTGATGCCTCAGGATTATCGATGATATGGCAAAACGTCGCTGCAGTCACTTCAAAAACCAACAACGTTCATCGACTGCGGGACATCGCTACACAGATAAGAGCATAATTCCTCGCAGCAGCAAATCTTGGTTTATTATTGCTGCTGTTTATTATTTTATTGTTATATGTGAGAGTGGCCGTGAGCGTGGATTTGCAAAACTTGTATTTTATTTCAAGACATGGGATATTACTGTGGCATGCCTAAGTTTCTTTGAACTGTATTATATTTGAGCTCAACTACGTTGCCGTGGTATTAAGATAATTAACACGTTAACTGCCATAACAATATTTTACGGCATTTTTTATTTTTTGTGTACGGTGTTATATCGATATAGGTGATAAAAAATTACTGTTTTAGTATTTATTTCCGTGATTTTTTACATAAAATAAGGCTTAAATAAAATTTCAAGCACATGTGACTGACAAAGCCTAAACTGATACAATATCTGTCAGGTACCGGTGCCTGACGTGGCAGCTAACTGTTAACTTTTCTACCCCTAGGAAATTAAGAAAATCGGAATAAAATTATTTTATGATGCCGTAGAGTAATTAATGTCTATTCCGTTTTATACAAGTTAATAATATTAATCTATTTAAGAAATGATTTCGATCCGTTCCCTTATTGCTGCGTTAATAATATATAATAATAATTAATAAATAATTTATCTATATCAGAAAAAATGGTTGCATAGACACCATATAATAATTCATTATCGAAGATATGTGAAGTCTGCCAACCCGCACTAAGCCAGCGTGGTGGACTATGGCCTAACCCTTCTGAAAGTGAGAAGAGTCCCGTGCCTAGTGTGACAGTTTAATACAGGGCTGATATTATTATTATTCGGTTCTCTTTCATGAGTATTTCCCTAATACGTTAGGAAAATACCCGGCCCTTTGGGAGGCTTACACGGAGATATCAGTCCAACGTGAAGAGGCCCTTCGAGAATTTTAATAAAATGTGGATTGGAACACCTACAGCGGTACTAGCCACAGTAGGTGTAGGACTATTGCTACGTATGTATTTTAATATATGGGGCATCAATCGAATCTACAGATGGTGACAGGCCAACTCACTAGATGAATACCCTGAATAGTCACGGTAGGCATACAAGCCAGCAGCAGAGGGCAACACCCTTGGTAGTGGCTAGGGGTGTCGAGCGGTGTGGCGCCGGTTTCACCATCACTGTTCTCATGACAACGGAGACCCGGAGCGAGATTCCCCGTAGTTATGACCTTGAAAATGACACTTCTACCCCCAAGCATGTAGCTCTAGCGGCCCCCTCTCTGAACGGCCGACGAAGGCAAGCCAGAGTTGAGAGTCCTAAGGGCGCTCTTGAAGTTCCACCCCAGCCAACCAGTAACGGCAAACCGGGGACGAGGCCCTAACCGACTCTCTGAGGCATTCAGGACACAGTGTCGCCACTCACATTCAGCTCACCACAAGCTGCCCTGCGGTTTGTGTGCTTTTATTTAACCTGGTGATAAATTTTTTGTTTACATCGCAATGCTAAGGTGGTAGTTTAAAAGCTAGTGTACTGTGCCCTCCGATATCGCGTTAGTCTCATGAGGAGATAACGACTGTTCCAGAGGGAGACAGTCATCTTAATATTATTATATCCATTATTACATTATCACAAATAAAAAAAAAATATTATATCAAGTGAATATACTGATATAAAAGTATGTCAAGTAAACGTGGTTTTCTCGACTTCAAAAACATTTACTATTTCCTGGTGAACATTCACAGCATTGCTGTCAAAGTACGTGCGAAGCTTCGCGTGTCCATTAACACATACTTACGCATCACCCCTTTATCGTTTACATTTATTTAAACGGAGTCAACTCACCCTTATCAACGTAAATGTTACGACTATGTTAATATGAATAAAAACATATTTTTAAACGTACTGCTACAAAGGTTGTTTTGACAAAACAGCCAAACCTGCTACAGCTAGGCCTGTCCTTATCAGTACTCATACACAATATAATCTCGTTTATTACGATTGAATTAATTACAAAAGTTTTATGAATTCATATTCTCATACATTGCTGTTTTTTATTAGATTACGCAGCACCAAAGGCGGACGGGTGCAGAGATTGTGACTTTTACATTAGAAGCAACTCACGCGCCAGTAATAAATCCTGTGTTTTAACTTTACCAACATTCTAACAAAATACATAAAGAAAACCCAGACTCGGAACAACTATTTGTGGATCACACAATTTTTCTTCCTGTGTGTGTGTGTATCGAACCTACAAAACTCAGCGCAGTGGAAGTTGCGAGGCGACCACTTAAGCTACTACGGGATTGATGCAGATTGCTACATCTATGTCTATACTATCTATATCTATGTATATTTATCTTGCTTCATTACATTTAATCGCATTTTTCCTTAAGACTGCACCGAGCATAAGACGCGGTTGGACTGAATGACAGAGCTCGAAATTCAAATCAGTGCGCGGCAGCCATAGTAAAATTGTATGAAGGATTTGAAGTGCTTTTTTGATAAATATGTATCTTTATTGTCAACCAATAACTTAAATATTTGAGACGGAGAAATTGTTATATAACTATTTATGTTTTGTTTAAGCTGTAAAATAGGATGGATTTCTACTATTATAATCTAAAAATCACGTAACACGAGCTTACGTTTTTGCATTTTTCATGCAAATTTACGTAATTTTGTAAGTGAAAATATTAATTATTTTAAGTTTTTTACACGAAGTAATTGTAAACACATTCATTGTTATGGTAAATGTATATTTTATATTTGTATTAAACAAGTGTTGATGTTTATCAACTTAACTGTGACCACGTGTTTTGGCACATTTCGCTCGGCGCAGTCTTAATCGCCGTTCTGGTCAGTGAATGGTCACTTTGGTATTCCCTTTTCGGCTGTCTCATTCATATTTGCCTTGAATATACTTTCTTGGTCAGTCTTTTATGTTAACTGATTACGTATCTTATCTTAAGTTCTATTCTCGATCATCTTTCTTTTATTATTCTTCCAAATAATTCTCCATTTCATTTTAACTTTTAAGAGAATAATAAAGTACATTGACCTCATATCAATACATCGGATTTAGATTAAATTAATGAAATTATATTCATTTGGAATGCCAAATGCATAGTCAATTTTATTAATTTTATGTTAATACGTGTGATTTATTTGAGCAATCTGCATTTTTCTGATCTGGTTTAACGAGTGTAGATTACAATCATAGACCGACGGTTTTAAGTGGTGTTGGAGATACATATCTCATTTAGCATTAAGCAATCCATTATAGAGCTAGAACATTACTCAATATTGTTATGCTCTTGGAACATGTATGGAGTAATGAATTAAAAAGATGTATTAACATGAATTGAGAAAGGATACAAAGATGGATTGAACTTCTGCAAGGCATGGACTGAAATAAATCATGAAGACGCTAAGGCACTTGCTTTTGGTCTTGAGTTATGAGTGTGACAATCGAAAGGAGAAGATTCAAACTTTGTCTGGAAAATTAAAAATGATTTGGAGAGTTCCTAAAACCACGTAAGTCTCTAAAGTGACAAGTATAACTTTTTGTTTTTTTTTATGTGAGAGAATGTGAAAGCACATACCTCTCCGCGGAGCGATGGAGAGGTTATGACGGGCTCACCGGGGGAAAGATACCCCGGTAATACCGACTAAACCTACCACGGTCCCCGACATAACCATAGACGGCGAGGCCGCGCGAATCGCTTTTACATGCAATCGCGACCCTGCTGAGGTTTCTGCCGCCATGTCAAACGACAGGACACTACATAAAAATACTTCCTTTATTGTCCCCTTGTGGGTGGAAGAAGACACGACACAGAGGTGCGGTGGGAACACGCACGCCACCTTTCGGAGCTGGTGCTCATCGGGTGGCGAGCAGGCCTACGAAGCCCACTACCCCAGGTCAAACCTCAGGGTGGCTGGAGGTCATCTCGCGAAAGAGACAATTATTCCTAATGTAAATTAATTATGTATATTAGAATCTACAATATTGTTCTGAATTTGAGTATCTTTCAGAAGTTTTCATAATTTCAAGTTACTTTATACAGATCTATAGAAACTTTGATAAAATTATTATTAAATACGAAAGTAGTTATTGGCTTGTCATTTTTTGGAATGCCATGCATAATTAAAAACCTACTGTATCTGGCCGTCAGTGTGATATAATAAGAATATAATCAAATAAACATTTCGGATATACATGCGCTTAGTTTAGATAATTTACAATGCCTATATCACCCATATTTCTTCATCAATAGTTTTAAGTTTGACGTAATCTGTTACGTCAGACTTAAACCATAGATGACGCCTTCTATGGCGAGCCTATTACCACCTATTGGATATAATTTCAAACTCCGTACTGCTATTGATATTTCTTAAGAGACAAACAAAATAACGCTTTGCCTAAATCAGACTGCAGTAGTCGCATTCACTAGAACTGCGCCGCCGAGATCAATTAACTGGTTAACTCTAAATTACATCACAACTCAAATACCACACAACCCAGTGATAGGTCTTTGACCTTTACCATCATCTTTAAATAGCACTTTGAATAGCATTTTGCAATTGTATTTGTCTAGTCAGCTCGTCAATCGCTTGTAAGTTTACGAAACTGCTATAAGAGCATGCCTTTTACTTAATACATTTTAATGACGTGTATATTTTAATAGTTAAGTGTTTGTTAAGTTTTCCTAGCTAATGCCACGGTCTAATAGGGTTACAATGAAGTGGATACTCGGGATATGTATTGTCCATTTTGCACAACAATCCTCACACGATTGTTTTAATGCCATCACTAGTAGAGTTTAAATTAGCTTTAAGTACATTAATAGTCACATATAATTATAAGGGCGGTATAAGTCCGCGTAACTTCTGATGCCCTGGGAATATTGGGATAAATAGCCTATGTGTTAATCCAGGTTTTTAGCTTTTTACACATCAAATTTAATTGCAATCTGTTTAGTAGTTTTTGCGTGAAAGAGTAACAAACATCTATCCATCTATATCCATAAATCTTCAAAAACTTTCACTTTTATAATATTAGCAGTGTATGTATTAATGGTACCTATAGGTTATATCCCAATGTAGGATTGTTCTCATGGAATTGCTTTTGTCGTGCCAAAAAACAAATTATAGGATAGCCACCAGCTCGACTGCCACCAGAAGCGAAACGTTTAGTGGAAGAAAAGCTATAAAGAGGAAAAAAGAATTTATTCTGTTCGAAGAAAGCTGAGGTGACAAGCATGCCACTCTGTCTATGACAGGTAAAATAAACGCAAAAAGCCAATCGCACGACTACTACTCAAATGTATCTAGTAAAACCACTATTTTGTGCTCTTTTGAGTTGCTGTGGCAAACCGAACTTTTCTTTCAAAGCGAACAAAGTTTTCTTATCAGCATAGATTGCTATCAAAGTATTGATATCTTTGCTTAGATACATACATCAACATTACATATACAGAGTCACATTTATATTTGCGAAAGGGTAACTAGAGGTGTACCACTTTTTGCCAGCTTAGGTTTTAGGTCCCAGATGGAAGAGGTAGTTAGTGAGCCTTCAGCATACTGAACAAGTACTCATCGGGCGAAACTCAGTAACAGTGTAACCCTTCTTACGCCAGTTATATATAAAGTGCTCTAGTAGACTATCAACGTAATGTATTGAGCGAAATGTCGGATGCGGTTTTGTACCATCACCAAATCAAATCATTTATTTGCGAAATAGGGGTTAAGCAGATCTTAAATTAATACAGGGTATCACCATACTCAGCTTTCAAGCATGCAAAATTTCATTTTAAATTTATAATTATAATAAATAATAACAGCCTTGTATAAAACTGTCCCACTGCTGGGCACGGGCCTCTTCTCAGTGTGAGAAGGGTTAGGCCATAGTCCACCACGCTGGCCCAGTGCGAGTAGGCAGACTTGACATATCTTTGAGAACATTATTGAGAACTCTTAGACATGCAGGTTTCCTCACGATGTTTTCCGTCACAGTTAAAGCAAGCGATAATTAACTATTTAATAAGCACAACTTCGAAAAGTCAGAGATGCGCGCCTTGGGATCGAAATCGAGACCTCTGCGTGGCAGTCTAACGATTTCCCACTGGGCTATCGCTGATTTTAGTGCATTGCAAGGTATTTAATTTATAAACATTATTAGACACAAGCATGTCAGCACTTAATATATAACTTATAAATAAATATTAGATAATTGCAAAGGATGTCAGAATTAAACAGAAAATTATAAAGTAAAAGCAAATCCAACATGTCATACAATTTAAATAATGTCACAGTCATATTTTTATAGAAATTTATGTGTTAGATATTCCTTGACAGAATAGTAAGCTATGGCAAGCAGTAATTTTTTTTCGTAATATTTAACAATTCGTTTGGTAAGTGATTATAATTGCGTGGGGCCATACATAATGTACTTTTGTTCATTTGTGCAGTGTTGTTAGCAGGGATGTGTTTTTTCATATTGTGTCTTCGACTGTTAAGTTTCTCGAATTTATTTATATTTTCCCTTACAAACAAGACAATTTCGAGAATATATATAGGTAGCGTTAGTACCTTTAATTGTAAAAATTAGGTTTAATCAATCATTTTTAATTTACAAATGGGCCTTATGCATTTCTTTTGTGTTATTATAATATCCTAGGATAGAGACACTGCCCCACGCTAGAAGATGTCTGTAAATATACATATATTTAGAACAGCTTATGCTCGCGGCTTCGCTGCGTAAAGGAAAGTTATGATAGTAACAGTACGTCTTTAAAATAAAATATAGCCAATATTACCCGGTGATAACATAGCTTTCAATGGTGAAAGAATGTTTGAAATGAGTTGAGTAGTTTTTGAGTTAAAACCCTACAAACAAATGAACAAACAAACAAAAAATCAAATCTTTCCGCTTTATAATATTAGTATTGATAATATCTCTGCTTTGCCATTTCTAAGGATACGCAGACGTTAGCTAGACCTACAAATACACAATCGAATCTCTCTGTACCATTAACCAATACGTTACGTGATGACGCTGAATAAAAATAGCATAAACCGTTGCAGGGTTAGAACGACCTTAATTAATTACACAAACCTCCACCGAGGCCTTGAGTCTAGTTAAAATTGTTTATTAAACACCATTATTAAAGTTCACCACAACTACTCCGATTACTTGCGCAACGGTTTTTGTCTTGTTAGCTATTTTAAGGCTGTATTGTGGCTTTGTTAGACGAGGTTAAGGGACTATATATAACTATATATAATAATATTCTACCACATACACACAACACCATCTAGCCCAAACAGAGCTATACACATATACCTTTTTTTTTGTAAATTCATACATATTATAGATGGAAACATTCAGACCAAGACAAACATCCATGCTCATGCACACAAATGTTTGACTTGTGCGGGAATTGAACCCGTGAGCTCAAGCGTGGCAGTCGGTTACACTAACCACTACGCCGTCGAGGCAGGATATATGTAATTATCAAAAAATTTTAGATGTCACTTTCGCCAACATAGACTTCGTTTATTGTGAACAATAAACACGCACGGGAGATTGAATTACATTGATCTCACAATTAATGTTCCAAGATATCAAGAATACTCGGCAACATATTTTAATATGAGAAAAGTTAACCTAGCTTTGTAACATGGGGTCATAAAATGACTTACAATGAAACAAGCCACCTAAACAATATCTTAATCTTGTAAGTGCTTGCAAAAGAAGTATTTTTAATGCGATTAAATATAATTATGGCTAACTATCACAAGGCTAGTTTGATGGTAAGCACTTTGTGTATGATCGCTTACGATACGAGGGGAATGTACTATACAAATCCTAACGCTGGATAAAATACATTCTAGGGTGGGATGAGAGGAGAGATATGGGGAAGGAAGATATGTAAGCCCCTGACCTTCTTACTTACTGGCTTAGCTAAACGCAACTTACCCAGTTTTCGGTAAGAGGGTGCTACTTTCCCAGCAAGCAGGCTCGGCTAATCGTAATGTCACTAAATATTTGACAGCCTCTTCCAGTCTATAGGTTTCGCTAGTGAGTTGTTTATCCTGCAGTAGCAGCTACACTCTCAGCGCTAGTAGCATCGACTACTGCTACTATTTTTAACAACACAATGTCTCTTATAGAAACTCTGAAACTCTACTTACTCCTAGAGTCCACTACTCTATAGTAAATTCTAGGAGTAAGTCTATCTATCTGTTTCTCTTTTGTGGGTACTTTTACAATTTCGAGAGACGATGCTACTATTCCCTACTTATCTTAAATACTCCATTCGTACAGTTTATAGGGCCACAGTTTTCCGCTCCACAATGTACACAATCTTGAATGACAATAAATTTCACTATTGTCATATAACACAAAGCATCTATAACCCATTCGATTAAACGGTCCAGTAAATGTATCTTTCTGACATGTGCAGTTTTATAGCCACTAACTCCACGATGTTACACACACATAAATTATTACTCTGTTTACGTAACGTAGGGGAAATTCCGTTACTACGTTTTATGATATAACCGTGCGTTTTACGTTTTGTTTGTCAAAATATGTGACGTATAATATTAGACTACAGTGGAAGATTGTACCTTTTTAAATAATATCACACTTGGTAAGAACCAGGTGCAATTTGGAAGAAAAGTATCATACTAGGTATATGATCTGGTCGGTATTAGACGACCTGAAGTTAGTCTGAGTGATCTGAAGGTGATGGATACAGATTATTTTGTCATCAATACTTAATGAACCGTTGAGTCATAGAGGCTCTTATCAAGAGACTCATAGAAGAGATGATACAGAAGTGACAAAGAAAAAGAGGTAGAATGGAGGATTTATAAATCTACTGTTTAAAGCTACTTTACATAAGTATGATGATAAAAATTGCAAATTCTATCCTGATATACATATCAGAATTGAATTTGCAATTTACTGTCACCGAACTTAAGCAACATGTTGTAAAATATTTAATGCTTTCTAATGTGGTAAAAAGACCTTTGGCGAGATATAGGCGGCAGACTCTGTATGTACGTAAAGCTTTACATTTACTCTCACGACCAGTAAAAGAATTTTGTAAAGAAAGCCACTGATTTATTCAACTCAATTTATAGTTCAAGCTTAAAATATAAAATGTTCCCTGACTTTTAAAAAAATACGCTGACCAAATAAATTTAAGAATATTTGATTTACAAATAAATTGATAAAAGTTTTCAGACTCGAGCAATAAGTTTGCGAAATGTCCCAAAGTTTTTTTATGCTATGCTGCAAATAAATGTTGGTCTGTCGTTTGTTGGATGAAATTTAATAACGGTAATTATGACTAAAGTGATATGAGCTTCATTGCCTTATACATACATATCGGTCGTGTATATACCCCAAAGGTAGGCAGGCAGAGGTGTATTACATTTCATTTAGCGATCAATTTTTAACTTAGCACTTTATACTGATACTTTTGTTCTTAAATGGCACATTTCTAGACTCCGTACAGAATTTCAAGAATTCTAATAACATAAATAGATAATAAGAATTCTAAAAACAACAAGCCAGAGAATACAAACAGTCCAAATCAAAAACGCTGCTCTCTCTCTTAGACTCTCTGTTAAATTACGAATACATCCATTAGACAATTCTCAGTAGCACCTCAGAAGTCTGAAACACAATTATATGATTTAGAGTGTGAGACACGTATACATGCAAAGTTGTATGAACACATACACATATAAAAAAAAGTCCACGTTCACTTGGAAAAATTAAGATATTTTTTTTTGTGTCAAATTATAATTAATGAATGCATTATTTATTGCTTTAATATTTAAAAACACATCATTTAAATACAAAAAACATAAAATCTTCTTTTGCTTTTTTATATAAAAACGAGGTGAATGAATTACCCTCATTCTTGTTTCCACCTGAACGCTGTTTTAAACAATTTCTCTAAAATTGTTCATTTGAAAAATATCAGGTGGACTGTCTGAATTCTTGCAAGCAAGAACAGTGTTATTACGTGAAGAAGGATATTCTATAAGGCAAATCGCAGCCAGAGTCTCCGTTTCACAAACTTACGTCGTTACTACCCTGCAAAGGTACTGGAGCCTTGGCAACCTGGCTGATCGACCTCACAGTAGCCGCCGGGCTGTCCTTAGTGATCTTCAAAAGCGCTGCATCGGACTTCTTGCCGCCCATGATCCAATAATTAACGCTACCAAACTGAGATTAGAGCTGCGAGCTGCTACTGGACTGGATAATAGCCTTCAGACCATTCGTAATTGTTTTCCCCACTTTAGATTACGATCAAGGGGATCCTGGCGAGTACCTTTGAATACACAGGAACGACAGCGACACAGATTGCAGAGAGCCAGACAGCGTCAAAACGATGAAGACGTAGAAGAAGATGTTTGGCGTAATTGTCTTTTCGTTGATGAAACACGGATTAGTATGCACCCTGATAACCGACGTGTCCAAGTTTTGAGACGGCCTGGAAATGCCGAAAGGCAAAGAACTGCCACTGGAACCGTTCAGCAAGGTGGCAAATCGGTATCTTTTTGGGGCGTAATGATGATTGGGGCGGAATGAGGAACTCGAACGCCTTTGATCCTGTACCAAGCCTATATGACAGCTATTTGTACAAGACAGCTATTATTGGTGGTATCACCAGACCTTTCAGTATAAATTATGGTAACCATTTCGTGTTGGTCGACGATAATGCGCCGGCACATCGAGCTCAACGAGTGAACGCTGCCCTTAGGGAGTACGAACTCACGTGGTAAGACTGGCCTGCCGGCTCTCCGAACTTAAACCCAATCAAGCAAGCATGGGACGGTCTCAAGCGAGCTGTTTGGAGTATCTGCCACCTCCTAGAACTCTGTCAGAGATCAAGGAAGCCGCCATTCAAGAATGGGACAGGCAACCACAAGAACTATTGGGCAACTTGATCTACAGTATGCCCAGGAGGATTTCCGCATACGTTCAAGCCAGGGGAGGAGTCATTTTGTATAAATTTGTAAAGTGTATAAAAATAAACAAAATTATTTAGTTACAATTATTTACAGAGATTGAAAAATATTTATTCTTTAACGAAAAGCAAATAGAATATAGAGATTTTCATATTAAAATTGTGTGGTTTAAATGTTAAATCAATAAATAATGCATTCGTTAATTATATTTTCACACGATAAAAATATCTCGACTTTTCCAAGTGAACGCAGACCTTCTTTTGATGTATGTACAGCTGTGAAGCTTTATTATCTTATGTTTCGACTTGTTTTCTGTAATAAAATGCCGCTGGCTTTATAATGAATTCTTTTCTACCCTAAAGAAAGAAAGTTCGTGGTTGGATTATAAGAAATATCAATTATAATATTATATTACGTTTGCCATTGGCGTAGACACGTACTCGTATCTAGTCAGGATAAACTCTCGTATGTTTTGGATAAGGAAGTAGAATTAAGGATTGTTTCAGAAAGTGAGACTTTATTAGATACGTATATATTATGTCCAGTAATTAATGAATAACTTTGAAATGTCTTATAGTAGAAATGATGGTCGTTCAAAAAAAAGTGCAGTAACTAGTCATACTTTTGAATGTCTATCAATTAGCATAATTAGTGTTTAATAATAAAACAACAAAAAACAGATGGAATTCATTCATTTATGGTCGTAGTGTAGAAGAAAGTTAAATAAAGTAATTAAAAAAAAACATATCTCAGGTAGTAGTTAGAATAGATTTACTTTAAAAAAAATTTCTGAACTGCTATCAATTCTACTGTTAGACATTTCAAGGTAATCCTTTAATTACCGGACACGCTGTATATAAGAACTATATTTTTCCAGCAGATTTTCTTGCCTAAATGTGTGTTAGGTTAGTAAAACTCGTGTGTGCGAAATTTGATAATAAACAAACAAACTCATTTTCGTATTTATAATATTAGTTAGGATTTTGTTTTATCCTACCAAGGTTGCAAAGAATTATATTTATACAATATTAATATAATAGAATTATATTATCATAGATATCAGGTATCAGTCGTGTGTTGCGTTGAAAAACGAAGTTGTTGTTCCAACAAGTTATGATAGTTATTTATTGGTAAGCAGTCATTATAACTTAGAAACACTTGATTGGCAACCTTGCTAAAACTTTGTTTATGCATTTTTTACCCTAAAAGAGCTTTGAACTTTGGTATTGAACTTTCACGTTCACAAACATCGTGAATGAGTTCAGCGAATGTAATAAGTTTAGTTCGATTGACAATTTTCTTTACCAAATTGTTATTTTTTATAAGAACTTGCAGCCAGTAGGCGGGAGGCGCGGCAGTCTAAAAGCCTCACACAAGAATAATCTTGTGCACCGAGCCTTCTTCTTTACCCACAATATGAATGGCTTGTTTCACAATAATCAAGTAAAAGATAATCGAAGTAGTACAAATACTTTTTTTTGAAAATACTACTCTTTTACTAGGAATAATTCCTGTGCAGGAGATTTACAAACATTCAAACAACGGACACAAAGAACATCCAGACTCGGAACAGCCTTTTGTGGATCGCTCAAATTTTTGTCCCATATGAGATTCGAACCCTCAACACTCGGCGCACTGGCAGCGGCGAGGTGACAACCTAAACCACTACGCCATCCGTGCAGTCAGTTTGCTGTCTTTCTCTTATTAGGTTAAATAAATGCAATGGAGAATACTTTAATTTTATAGAAGATTCTATTTGTAGTTTATGAAACAGTACCTACATATTAAAGTACCTACTATCAATCGCTACAAAAGCTAGTACAGATACACTTTTGAATATTTATTTTGAAACTACTAAACCTCATAATTAACGGAGAGTGAATTAAAATACCAATCGTCGCGTGATAACCACGCTGCTTTTAATTAAAACCGAAGTATTTAACACGAAGTTACCCGCCCGTTTCATTAAAGCTAAAGAGGAATTTGAAAAATTCGCCTTAATTGAAAAACAGTGGTCGTTCTTACGGATGAGATAGCCCCTGCAAGTTTCTACTGAACTTAACTTTAACGATGCATAGGTATATGGAAAAGGGAAAAGGATGAACAATTATAATCTAAAAACTCAAAGAAGACAAAAAAATATTGAAATTAATATACTATATACGGATTTTATCGCGTTGTTTATTTGACACTTTTTTACATAATTTAGAAACTACTATTATTAAACTTTACTAATTTTTAAGCTAATTAAATTATTAAAACTATTAAAACTATTTATATTTAAGTTTAAACTTTCCCCGTCGTTTCGGTTGCTTTTCAGCAGCCATGGTCACGGGGAGACTGAGATGGTAGTTGTCTCAATGTTCCAGTGTAGTTATTTGAAAGTACCCGAACATAATTTAATCATTGGTGTTTCTATTCATGCAGAATGAGCTCAAAGTATCATGAAGTCTAGCTGTGGTTTCTTGGGTTTGACTATTTGAATTACTGGTGTCAAATAAACAACGCGATAAAATCCGCATATATTGTAGTTTAATTATAATGAATAACATTCGCGTAAACAGAAGACAATAAAAAAAATATGTTTGTAACGGTATTATTAGGTTTGACCTGCGTCGCCGGCGTCGTGATATAATATATATACCGGGATTATGTATGGGTGAGATTCGATTGAGTTAAACTTTAACTAGATCGAGCAAAGTATTATAAATATAATTGGCGCCATGTGATACTTATAACATATTTAAAAAACTATACTAGAGTCATCATTCACCGAAAAATATTATCAATATATTTATTTATTTCAAAACGAGATATCTCGGACCATTAACACTCCTTGTATCGCGGGCGACTTTACAAAGATCCAAACATCAGACACAAAAAACACGCAGATACAGAACAACTATTTATTGAACACACAAATTTTGGTGTTATGTGGAATTCAAACCCACAACACTCACATGACTACATTTTGACTTGTAAGAAAGAGTTTCAGGGGCTTATATGCATATATATTTTATGCCCTTTCTTTCAAGCAGTCTTTATTCACTATCTCTTATAAAGATCTCGTTAAAACCGCCACATATTTCGTATTAGAACGACCATAAAATCATATACATCAACAAAATATTTTACTGTAAAAACACAAGATACCTGGTATAACCTCATCCAACAACATTTCACCCAACATGTAGACTACATCACAGTCAAAACACGGAAACTTCACAACAAACTCACCAAATTTGTCCGCCCTACTTGGGGCATACACTCAGAAAACATTCACACACTGTACAGGGGGGTAATCGAACCCATAATCTGCTATGCCTCCAGCGTATGGAGCCGGGCATTAAAATTCAAGACTAACAGGAAAAAGCTACTCTCTCTGCAACGTGGATTCGCTCTGAAAATAATAAAAGGATTCAGAACCATAAACACCATAGACGCCATAGCCCTATCCACCCTTACACCGCTTGACATAAAAGTTCTGGAATCGGCAAACATCGAACGAACCAAAATCACCGGGGTCACCGATTACCTCCCTGACGATTCGTCACTCGACACACCCATCCATCCATCACACTTACTCCATCCATCTCTTCGCAAGCCATACTCATTTGACACCATCACGACACAAGACGAACTAACCACCACACTTAGCAACCATTTACACGCGCATCACATCTACACCGACGGCAGCAAACACGACAATCTCGTGGGGGCTGCCTTCATTGCACACACCCCACAAAATACTATCATCACAAAAACATTCAAGTTACACTCCACATGCACAGTTTTCCAGGCGGAGCTGGTCGCCATTGACCAAGCCTGCCAGTGGCTGCTACAACAACACACCGAGGCGGCAGTCATAATGTCCGACTCCAGGTCTGCCCTGGAAGACATAAACAATACTCTCAGCACACACCGCGTCACCACCAACATGCACCGAACATTTCACAACATGAACACACAGATCACATTCATATGGATAAAAGCTCATGCAGGCATCCACGGCAATGAAGCCGCAGATATTGCCGCCAAATCCGCCGCTACCTTAAATAAACCACCAACATTCCATTTTTACCCTCTCAGCTACCCCAAGAAAATGGCCAAAGCAGACAGTCTCACACAATCAGCCGACAGATACACTAACAATCCCCAAGGCTCTACAATGAGAATCTGGTGCCCTACACTCACACACTTACATACACTCATCAACAAAACAGGCCACACTTTCGCACTTACACAGCTACTCACGGACCACGGTTACCACAAAACATACCTACACCGCTTCCACATCACAAACAACGACACATGCTTCTGTGATGACACAACACCACAATCTTTTAAACATCTCTTGACACAATGTCCACAATATACACGCACCCGCCTCCAACACGAGCAACTCTGCCACAATGTACAAATAGACCCCTACAACCTCGAAATAATAATTACCAATGACTCCACCATCGACACTTTCATGACACACCTCACTCTCATTGTAAACACTCTTAAAAAACTCAACAACACATAACATTTTCACAACCACCACTCACATGCATATCACATCCACTCACACACACACACACACACTCAAACACACACACCTACACAATTCATTTTAATTTGTTGCGACAAATATTTTCTTTCATTTGTAAATACCACATATATATGTTAACTATAAGCTTAGTCTTAAGAAAATCCTAATATTAATAACACAGTAATACTTACCCATCTTTTCTGTATCAAATAGCAGAATTAGCGCATTACGTCGCAATAAACTCCCCCCCAGGGCAGTTTTACCCCTGGGAGGAAATAGAAAAAAAACCTCATCCATTCTTTGAGCTCTAATGAGTGGTACTTACATAGTTGGAAGCATTTTGTAGCATGCAATTACTTAGAAAGAGAGTACTAATGATTACAATTTAAGATAACATAGTACCAGGCAGAATTTTATAAAACACGCTGCTAATAAGGAAAACCGCAAAAATACTTACAAAATTACCTTGACGTAAATACTCGTGAAACAAAGCTTTTTGTAAACGGAATTACACTTTCTGGAAAATATTTAACAAGTGTGTATTGTCGTACAATTTATTATGAAATACATTGTTCTCCAAGACCGTGACGAATGTAATATATTTTTTACGGTTTAATTTGTAATAATGTGTGTATACACATTATGGGATGACCGTATGGTGATCCCACTTGTTGTTGGATTGGGTTTAAGTCAATTTTTTATACACAATAGCTAGGAGACAATAATTATCAACAAGTTTCTACCTCGAGCTTTGCATGCGCGCAGCTCATAAGAACGCATACTGGGATAAAAAGCACCATATGTGTTAATCTAAGATTTGGTTTATCTGTGTGCTTAGTTTTAACAAAATCCATTCGACGGTTCATGTGTGACACACATCGCAACACCCAAACAGTTTCATATGCCTTTACATTCATAATATTTGTAGGATAGAGCACATGGATACTAGAACTACTGATAACCAGACCTAGCTTTATGTTATCGCAGTTTGAACGGAGTCAAATAGAAACAAATTTCAAGATGTCACTTGTCGGTCATTTAAAGTGAGGCAGCCCGATTCATAAAGCGAAGGTAATTGGCCATCGGACTGCTCATGCGGCCTTAGGTAAGACTAATCCTGTAGAAAACTACAACCAAAACAATAGTGCTGACTGAGTTCCTATAGATAAGGTTTGTAAGTTTCGACAGAAGACTGGGTATCGTCTACAGAGATGTGAGAGTATACGCTGACACCACACAACATGACATGACTCTTCTTTCGAGTAGTTACTCAAAAAAAGAATCTTAGCAGCTGTTAACCAGCGCTGATATCCCTAGTGCTAGGCTACAGTAATACACAGACTATGTTAGGAAGTAACGCTGAGACGTGAGGGGCTGACGTTACTCAGATAGTAAATTTACTCTCAATAACCTTATACCCCACACAACTATCACGAACCGTGTCTATAGTAACAAATGACTATTTTTTTATATGACTAGGGAATAATTACGTGTCAATAATGTTAATTATTGTTAACTATTTGAAATTTTACACACCTCTTAGCAGCTGATGTTGATAATCTGTGGTCCCCGTTGATATATGCACCGATAAGTTCGGCAGAAGTTAAGCTCATCTTGGAAAAACAGAAACTAGTGACTAAGGTGGTCTATGCGGCAATTGTCTTTATATTAACATTTCCTGTAATTACTCTTCTAAATCCACCATTATTCTATGTAAGTATGTATAAATACATTGCAGTGTCTTCAACTGAATATTTGAGTAGAGAAAAGGGATAATATATTTGTATCTGTCTCTCTAGAGACTCACCGTGAGAATACGCGAAGAAACTAAAACCAACTTAACAATGGTGGATTTATTAGTCCTTTGGTGTAAATATTAAAATATGTTTTTCATTCGGATCACGATCTTATATAGTAATAGAAGTAGGAGTGTAATTAAATATAGCCTAACATATCAGAAAGAGGGTCTCTTCTTAGTCGTGATTTGCAGTGTAGCTAGCAGTGGGCCAGTTTATAAATACTGCAGTGGGTATAATAAATATATACTATTAAGCTATCAAAATAAAATAAAATGCCCTTGCATCTTCTTTCTCTTGAAATTTTGCTAATCCAGAAATAGTTAGAAGTAACATATTTCAAGTGTCAATTTTGTGTAAAATGTGTAAAAACCTCTTGGCATAAGTTTGCGTGCAAACCTGGGATTCAATTTCGAAATCGAGTTTAGCGGTTTCTGTAAGAAAATTCTTACTGCTAGCACTAATTCTGCCATTGTGCGTGATAGACAGCCATAAGCTTGCGCTTATTACGTGCTGGCTAAAAACAGCTGGCCAAATGAGGATGTGATATACCGCTACTCAAGGATATACAAGGGTAAGTACTATGTTATGTTTATCGCCTTCAGAAATTGCAGACTTTATTCTTACACTAACCAGCCAGTCCTTCATTATATTATGATTAATTTGCTCTCACAACTGTGAGTGGTCTAATATAACCAAGTCTTGTTTACGTAAACTAGAGCTGCCGCCTATCGACCTTAACCATATTAATGACCTGTGCAGGAAATGCTAGAGGTTAAACAAAAGAGTTCCGGTATTGAAGACTGGTTGTTTTATTATAAAAAATAATTAAGGTTCTCGTTTGTTCAAGAGTCAGTCAAGCGTTGCAGTAAATTGTGCGGCAGAGGAGAATTGTAGTACGGCACGAATTTGAGTGTAATTGATTGTTGTCAAAGAAGACTGATACAGTTGTACACATTTTATGGAATCAGTTGTTTACACAAGTAAATATTATTTCAAAGCCTTACCTCTATTAAGTGAGAGTGAGAGTCCCTTTTGGGTACCAGGCGTAAGACTACACAGTCTTACGTCTACTATCCGAAAGATACTTATATATACACGTGCGTAGGTTACATTTGTAATTGCACAAGGTGTCTAAAATGGTTCTAAATATTTTAGCACATTTTCCTCTTTTACCAAGGAGCTAGATATCAGAATTGGCGCTATTTTGTTTTGTTGATCTTGCTATTGATAGATAGATATTATTAATCCGGGGGCTTATTCCGGGGATTGTGGAAATATACGGGTGTTAAGATAAGACACGGTTCCGCTGCTACGATTATATTATCAGCAAAATAGTATAATGTAAGTGCTTTTGTTATTGAAACTGTAGGTAAGCTTTACTTTAAAGAAAATACTTTATGGATATTTTATATTCAGCATAATATGAATTTTTTTTTACTGTCAATGGAAAATATATATTATTTCAGTATATCAATACTATGCAAGAATAGTTTTGTGCGTGCAGCAGCCCGTGCTTAGGTAAGTTTCCTTCTATAAATCTAAAAAATTAAAAATTAAAAGAAAAATTAAAATTCATTTATTTCAGGTCTTAAACCCATATAAAATTAAAAAATTAAAATGAATTATTTTTAGAATTATCCATTCTTGCACAATAAATGTTACATACTATTACAATTAATAAAACATACAAAATTATAACAGAAATTAAAATTAAATTTAGAATTATAAATAAAATACAAAATATAATGAAAATGTCAAAAAATAAATTAAAAAATGATACAAAATATGAGAACAAAATGTCACAATATGTCAAAGATAAAATTGAAAATAAAAATGTCAAGATATGTTAAAATTTAATCCTAAAGTTAAAGATATATATATGTGCACGCGCTGGCATGCAGCTGCAGCCATCTCCGCAAGAAAGGAGATCTAAACTTCCATCGGGCCTCGTCACGTTGCACTAAAGTCACCCAAAAAAATCAACCCTAATTTTTATTCTAAACCAAAATGTTAGAAATGTACCGGTGATATGACAAACATAATAATAATGTTTATTAC
The DNA here is from genome assembly GCA_930367265.1 of Catocala fraxini. NCBI lineage: Eukaryota > Metazoa > Arthropoda > Insecta > Lepidoptera > Erebidae > Catocala > Catocala fraxini. The sequence goes on along the minus strand of OV884025.1, from coordinate 6,745,890 downwards.
TGTGATGTATGAAACACACACAAGCCAATTAGTCTTTAGTATCAAGTCTACACATATTTTACCCGCTATGGTCATCCCAGTTAATAAAGGGCGAACCTATTACTGTTTTGTCAGGCACAGTACTAGACTGTGTCAAGGAGAGTACTTCTATCATTATATATATATATAATTCTACGGTACGTATGTGTGTCACTGAACTCCTCCTAAACGGCTGGAATGATTTTGATAAAAAAATTGTGTGTGTTCATGTGGATTCGAGGATGGTTTAATTTGGGTTTCTTATTTTTTTTTTCGTTTGCACTGTGCAACGTCTTTCGGGACAGCTAGTATACATCAGTACTGCTGGTGCTCTAGCCCTCCGGTGCTTTAGCACCAAATAACACTTCTCTCGACCCCAAAACTGAACCTGATGCCTGATGTATAGTAGTCGCATTCTCTAACACTATTTGTAGTTCAAAATGGGATCAAGGAGACAGTCAAAAATAAAAGTTCCTGATACCAAAATAAAACCCAGAACCTAGCAATTTGCGATTAATATTGCAAAGGCCGTTATAAACAAGACAAGCGAACAAGCTTTTAAAAAAGGCTTTTAATTATCCGTTTCCAGGTTTAAATATCTCAATCAAAAGTCTATTAAGCCAATAAAGATATATATCGCAATAAAGCACCAATTAATTTTCTTCAATCGTAACGTCTGAATTAAACACCCGCATATTCCAAATACAAAATTAATTAATTAACATTTTGCTGATGTTTCAGCCGGGATCGTTAACCTTCAAGTCGTAATCAATATGTCTATATTATAATCTATTGTTAGACGCCTAGCCTTGTTAGTTCAGTAAGCATGTGCGTGACTGTTGATTATCTGGTCTGTGGGCTAACTCTCAGGTGCTAATGCCAATGCCGAGGGAATTAACACAGCCAAGTCTTTATCCACCGTAAGTCAAGGGTGCATTCGATCAGAAGGTAAATGTGCTTAGCAATTTAATTTAGATCAGCTCTTTTGAGGACCTTGCCAATAGACGGATAGGACAAAGTAACCAAGAATATTGCAAATTGGACAATGCCTGCACCTGGTTATCTGTAATGAAAGAGGCAGAATGAGTGATTTTACCAGCTTCCTCTGAAGTTTTAAGGGTTTGTAGGGACCAATAGTAGTTGGAAAGACTGGAAGGAGTAGGACCACAATTCCGCTAATTGGGACCTTATATCCAGGATCTGTTCCATCAGTGTGTTAGGGCAGGACAACAATATTGCGAATGCACCAGGATGTGTGACATGAGTGGCTCTAGGAACCAATGTCACTGGTCCAATGTCATCTACATTGCAATTAAATACGTTAAGGATTCAGGATAATCTTTTCCCTAAAAAGCATGCTTTGTTTAATTTTTCCACATAACCGTGCGAAGAGCAACGCAAAAAATTAATTTATTTTTCTTGTAGGATAGGACCCATCACACTCTATTCATAGGAAACCAGGTTAAATTATCATTCATAATTTTCCCGCAAAAAATATTTTCGATTTTCGCTCGTTCAAGGATCGCCAGGTAACCTGGCGATGCTTGAAAGCAAGAATATCTGTTTACTATCGTAAATGTAGGTAAAGTTCAATATTTTATACCTCGGTCTATTGTTATCCTATTAGATCATAGAATTTGCTTGCAGATGCTACGGAGATGCAAAACTGAAAGACAGTCTGTATCCATACGCTAAGTTTCATTCGAATACGCTAAGCGATTACAATATATATATATACAAATATCTAAATGTCTATACAAGCCTTCTTAGCTATAATATTGTAGTAGGATTCAAAAACATTACCTCTGGTTAAACATGTAACACCTCTATATATGTAGGACAAAGACAAACGTGGAAATATGGGAACATAGAAAATAAGTCCGAACATTAATCATAAAAGAAAACACTCTTTTGTTGAGCTATGGATCCCTCGAGAGAAATTTCCCCATATCAACATTTGTATGAATAGAAATAGTTTGTAAATTATGGTGTTTTATCTCATAATAGACACTGCTGTAGGTTGAAAACTAAAGCTGAGTGTTTCAATAAGATAATGGCCGAATTATAAAATCATTTATGGAAATAGTGACAGAACTAACGTAGTAAGGGTTTTATTGAATAATTAGCCATGATGTGAAAATGAAAGATATGATCAAAGGAATGGAAGGTGTGATAATATTTATACTGTACCGAAACTCAAAACGTAATTTTTAATTACATTTATAATTTTGCCTAGAAAGGTAATTACGAGAAGTTTATGTGATATTAAAGTGGTCGTCAATTAATTTCCCGATCATTGTTATATTGTAGTGAGCCCATCTTAACACAAGATTAAGCCTAAATAGGAATGAAATGTTATCCATATTAAAACTAAAGAATCGAACCCAAACCTCATAAATAGCAGTCGCATTCACAACAGCTGCGCAACCGAGGCAATCAAGGAGACAAAAAATTAAATTTTGGTTATGTTGACGGAGACAAAACCTTGGATGGCAGTTATTAAAATATTAAGGAATTGTTAATACCAATACTTTTATACACTCATATACATTATACACTCTGATATTTTATTCAAGTTCTAATAGAACTTAATTGAAAATGTCAATTATTTTGATGAGTCTGTAACTATCAGAGTAAATGGCATTTTCGATTAAATTTTATTCATTAGCAAATTATGCATTTCCGCTGCAAGCTTGAAAAATTCAATCTGAATGCATATCGAAATGTATCCGGCACTCATTGATTCCATGTGGTTTTTTATGAACGAATCGAGATAAATGTAAAAGATGATATATTATATGTAATGTATCGTAAAACATTAAAGTTCACATTTGTATTCGTAACATCTGTAGGCTCTGAACAAGAGATAGCTTTGTATCAGCCTTATTCAAGTCAAAATATTTTATGTTTAATAACTTATGTTATTATTGGAAATAAAAATACAAGAGCATAACAGGATTACACAGGATTACAGCATTACAGTAAAACCTTATCATATTAATTAAATACGATGCCGCAATCGCTTGCATTTTATCTAGACGTATTACTTATTATTATTTAATTACCATAAGCATTTATTTATGAAGTTCTATGCCTTTTGCAATATGGCGAAATATTTTTATAAGAAAATCTACATTATGATTTTGCAAAATTATTAGATAATTTTGGTGATATTAAATAATGGTGCTTGTATACAACGCAAATAGCAGATTCCCTGCACAATCCAATTGTGCGGGCTACATGCGCAAGCTACTTTCGCGGGCTATATGCGCAAGCTACTTTTGCGGGCTACATGCGCAAGCTATTCTCGCTGGTTACATGCGTAGGCTAGTCGCATTGGCTATATGCGCATGGTACTCGCGCAGGATACATGCGGTAGCTAGTCGTGCGGGATACATGTGCCAGCTATTCGCGCGGACTACATGCGCGAGCCAATCATATATTTTACTTGCAGAGCTCTTGTCACACGTTTACGCAATGCGTACAACCCGCGCGAGTAGCTTCATTTGCGAATGCAAACCGCGTTGTGTATATAAACCCATTTACTGTAAGTTATAGAATAGACGCTAATCATCAAGTGTAATAACTAGAACTTTTATATTAGCACCTAGTCTAGCAAGTCATTGTCATATCAATATTGGCTTTTCATTTTGCATCGTTATTACATTATTATAAGCCCAAGAAAATTCATGGTAAATGTTATCCAATTTATAATTCCCCGAAGTTTATAGCCGTCGAAAAATATCTTAAAGACCCGGATTAAAACATAAATTACAAGGTACTTATATGTAATAATATTGTAAAGGTGAAATTTTTTGTATGTAGGTGAATATGCGTAATCTCTGTAGCTACAAAATCCGATTCTAAAATTTATTTACTAATATAATATAGTCACGCTATCAATGAGGAACATATTATGGACTGTAAAGTTGCGGTCGAAAGTTAGTTACACAAGTATGATTGCAGTCATATATTTCTCCAATTATTTTAATTATTCTGCGCAATTTTGAAAGTAATATTATTAAAATGTATATTTAAAGAAGTAACACGTTATTGAATGAGATCAGACGAAAAATATTTTGTAATGAGTATTAAAGAATAAAATAATAAATAGGGAACAGTTGATAAATTAATATGTAGTATGTAACTAATAGGCATTTTGGAAGTGCAAGAAACATATGGAAAACGTAAACGAAAAAATAAATGTTTATACTTTATATGAGATACATAGGTAAACGTCAACTTTCTAAACAGAACTGTTAAGACAAAAGTAGAAACTTTTAACAGGCGTTGTAATTGCTTTGCCAAGGATACAAGAAGACGAAGCTAATTAATGCCGAAGCGAGACAGTGTTGTCTATACATGTATTTATTGAAAATGGCAAACAAGAGTAAGTAGTAGGAGTATTAATTATGTACTTAACACTCAATTTAATATTATACTAGCTACTTCATTTTCTACGGATTACTTGTAAAACTTAAATTTAAATTTGTAAGGAGGAAATAGCTGTCACTTCGAGTTAATTAAAACTAGCAAAGGAGAATAGGGCAAAAACAATAATGAGTAAAGTGAAGATTAACATGATATTATCAAAAGGTCTGCTTGACTTTGTTTCATTTGCATTTGCTGCATCATTGTCACATGCTTATAATAACATGACCTGCACTGACATATTTGAATTCATTTTTGTAATCAAAATTATTACTTTTTAAATGGTAGAGTTGTATTCGACCTGTTCAGAAACTCACATTTCCACTCGAGAGTTAAAATGTTTTATTGCTTTCATGATTTTGTCAGTTATCACATATTACCAAGCAAAATGTTCTACTGGGATTGTGGTGTTGACATGCGAATTCATATTATGCGTTTTATTCACGCAGCTGGCAATAATAAATTAGACAAAAACGTCAAAATTACAAACGCTGAATTTAAAAAAATATCCAAACCAATTCCTATTGAATAAATTCTGAACTATGATCAAAACATGATTGTAGACATTGGGAATCATTGGGCAAACAGTCATTTCGTAACAAACCCGTCCTTTTAAATGTACGTGTTGGTGTTTGAATAACAGTATTAGAGTCAACTCTCTAAGAAGAGCTTATAAGACTACAAATTACTTCTTGGTAAACTTCTGGTATATCGTCCATTTACTAATGCTTCATTCATCCTTGTTGGCTCTAGATACCCCAAGGCATCATCATTTAATCAAGTGAGGTATTAAGTCGGTACTTTACTATCTCTATCCTCGGTGATATGTGTTTTGTGGTTCTAAGCTAGTTGCTTTCTAACGTATATATAAAAATTAAATTTGAAGTATTGGCTACCTCAGCGGCGCTCCGGCAGAGAATGCAAAGTGAGGGTCTTATTGGGCCTTCCTATCAAGATATTGTGATTATCGGTCGATGGCAATAGGCCGGTTCAAAATAGTAAATTTTTTGGGAACAGGTGTCTTTATATTTGTAGTATTTTTATTATATTGTTATACAACCTTATTAAAGGTGTTACCTCGTTTTAATTTAAAGTATACTGTTTAGGCAGACATGAAAGTTACAGGTTGTTAAAATACAATTAATAAAAAATATATGCGTGATGTTATAATGCCTCTCCGTTTTGCCACATCGTGATCGAACGTGATTTTTTCTGTCTCATGTCTTTGAAGAAATACCTGCTTCCAATAATTTCGTTGTTTATTTCACACTTGTCTTATGATTACATAAGATAAGTGTGTAATAAACAGTATACTTTAAATTAAAACGAAGTAACACCTTTAATAATGTTGTAAAACATTACAACTCATGTGTGCAAAATTACAATAACATTATATCGACTATGTCTGTACTCGTAAAACCTCACAAAAAGTGCTGGGCAATTTTTGATTGAAACTTGGTACGCTAGTAGCAAGTTCCCAGGCTTAACATTTACAATGTCTTAAAAAAATCGGTGGATTGTTTCTAAAGTATAGCTTGATATGTATTTGGTATGAGCTTCCATACAAAGCGGAGTTCAGCATTGTATATATTGTCACATATAAGCAACATAATAAAAATCTTGTAACAAAAATAACAGTCTTTACTCTGATAACATTTTGATATAATTGTTAAAGATTATTATTATATTCTGCTAGATTTTCCGCTTGGCTTTGCCCGCGTTAATTTAGATTTTGTTAATTTTCTATCTCCAGGGATTTTTTTTCTGTTCATGCAGACTATACCTACCTGGTACCCTATGTCCTTTTCTGCATACCTGACATCTTGTATGCGATATTTATGATGACGTAACAAAAAACTCAAACACGCATTTATAAAATTACTAGGTTTTACCCGCGGCTTTGCTCGTGTAAATGTAGTTTAGACGAGGTTAGGTTCGTAACAGTACTTTATTTACCAGAAAAAGTAGGGGTACAGAAAAGCACATTGGGTGCCCCCAATGTCCTTTTCTGTATTCATGACACCGCGATACGCGAATTTTCATGATGATGGGTCGAGTAGTTAAGGCGTGAAAATGCAACAAACAAACAAACTCTCATTCGCATTTATAATATTAGTAGGTAATGATATAGTTATAATAATTATCTGCGCTCGTCGATGTTTTTAATGGTATTCTTAGAACCTGCAGCAACAAAACAAAATATCGCTAGTTTACACCAGACAACTGTATAGTTACTAACGGTAATAGTTATTCCGTCTCGGTAATACATTTACCGTTACTCTCCAGTAACAGGGGAAAGCAGCAATCATTTCGACGTTACCCCTAAGATTTAATGTTGATTGAAATTATTGAGTTCCAGTAAATAAAATAGAAGACGTAATTTAATTTGGCTCTAGGAAATGTGTTTTATGGTTTCCGTATAACCTTTATAAGAAATAAAATGTTAGCTTATACTGATTAAGTAGGTATCCTGCAAGAATTCCTAATAATTTAGCTTGAATTTAGTTGATAAACAGCGAAAATTGTTTTGATTTTTTAAATTTCATACTATCGATTTACAATTGCTTAAGTAATGTCTGGATTATCAATTTTTGGTAGTAGGGTTATGTATACCAACATTAAAATAGTTTTACGACTTTATATGGTAATAGTAACTTTTGTATAGGTCCCGGGTTATATCATAAGCTACTGCCTTATATAAAAGCAGCATATAATAAAATCATTATAAAAAACAAATTATTAGTGTACAGAGCATACTTTTTTTATTTTTTTTTACGTGGGGTAATGCATGACGCATACCCCTCCGCGGGAGCGGGCGGAGGGGTTATGTCGGACTCGCCAGGGTAAAAGAAAGATGTTAAAGATGATAAAGTACCTCCCGGAATACCGACTAAACCTACCACGGTGTTCCTCAACAAAACCACTATCGACGGGACCGCGCGAATCACTTTCGCATGCGGTCGCGACCCCGCCGAGGTTTCGGCCCGCCGTATGAAACGGCAGGCCACTACACGAAAGATCTACCCAAAGGCACTTCTAACACTCCCTACTGTCCCCCCAAGAAGGGAGACGGACTCGAAACAGAGGCGCGCGTGGGAACACGCACGCCGCCTCTCGGACCTGGTGCTGAACGGATGGCGGGCAGGCCCACAAAGCCCGCCACCCCCAGGTCAAACCTCAGGGTGGCTGGAGGTCGTCTCGCGCCCTCCGGCGCCCGGCTCTGCGGTTGGGGAGAGGGTTTAAACGCTCCCTCTCCCGCTCCGCCGCCTCCTTGATGAAAATGACTTCCTCACAGAAGGGGGCGACGGCGTTCCACGACCTCTCACTCCGGACCATAGACTGAACTACGGCCGGGAGCGAGAGGGCAACCAATCCGACTGCCGCGATCAACTCACGGCGCTGCGATGCCCAGGCGGGGCATACCGCCAAAGTGTGCAGCGCCGTGTCCTCTACAAAGTCGCGGCAGTCGCCGCAGTGGTGACAACCGGGCGTCTCTTGCCGGCGTATACGATACAGGAACTGGCCAAAACAACCGTGGCCAGTCATTACCTGTGTCAGCCGGAAGGTGAGGGCGCCATGCCGCCTCTCCAGCCACTCCTCAAACACGGGACTTACCGCCACGATCGTGGCGTGCCCGACAGAGCATACTACTCAATCCATGATTATCTTAATAATCCTGATGTAAAATAACTAAGTAACTGTAATGATGTAAAATAAGTAAGCAAAATTTAATATTATTTATTATTAATAAATAAAATCATAATAATATATATTATTATATTAATTAATAATAATCAATATTAAATTTATACTATAATAATATTTATTAATAAAATACTTTTTGTATAAAAAATATTTAAATACTCATAAAATTTATTGTAATTATACATTATTGTCAGTCATAGTTGCCAGTAAAAATGTCTGTACCAATAATTTAAGTAACTTCATGGAAAATAAATATTTGATTTGATATAAAAACTTATTTGCAACAATTTATCGACATTCAAGATCATTGTACGTTTTTAAATAAACTCTTGATATGAATAATTTAATTAACGTAAAGATGATTGCTATGTATGTATAAACCACTGAATCGTTTGCAAATGCTTTTAATAAACATAGGTATTAAATTGATAATGATCACTCATCAATATGAAACTCAATTACACAACTTTTGTAACTGCTGATTAAATACATACATATATTATTATAAACCAAATGCCAGTAAGTATGTTCTATTGAAAATTTCATAATTATCTTAATATAGTAGACACGAAATGAACATTTGCACATTATGTGTCAACAAACATTTAATACCGAAAGTAAATATAAATAATAATAAAATATATATAAATAATAAAAATAATGTATCTGTTTTGTACAACTCCAGCACCTTCAAGAGCCATGTATGGGGCACAGAGTCATAGGTCTTCTTATAATCTATCCAACATGTCACCAGATCCCTTCGGTGACGACGTATCTGTTGGCAAATGGTCATGTCAATAAGGAGTAGCTCTTTGGTACCACAAGCTCCATTTCTACATTCATTTTGAGATACGGACATGATATGGTTTTATTATTGTTAATATTATTTTATAAAATCACGTTATTTGATTGAAATATGTTCTGAAATTTTAAACGCTCAAATGGCAGTTAGAAGTAACAGAGCTATGTAATTAGAATAGTTATGCAATACCCACCTGTCAAAGGCATATGCAACAATTATCAATTAATTTATAACTATGATAAACATTCATTAAGTACATAATTAATTAAGTAATTAGGAATCATTGCTACCATCTGTGTTCAATTATCGTGATTGTTGGCTAGCTATCACGTAACATCATAACAATATATCAGATGTCGTATGAAAACATAAACAAAATGGTCGGTATTATGTAAAAGATGCCGTAGGAACTTCTGTGAGAGTATCCAGGTAAAAGGTATTTATGCTTGTTTGTCTTCTTGATAATTTAAGAAAGCTCATACATACATAAAAATTATTATTAAAAAAAATCTAATTATATTTAATAATGAAGTTTATTGACAGATAAATGCAGTAAATTGTGTAGAACTTATTCTATGACTTACAATTAGCACAATACTTACTAATACTGATTCCCAACCTAGACTATGTATAACCATTATTTTGAGAGACAATGCTCAGCCAAAACAAAGCAAACAATAGACACTAAAGTAAATCAACAATTCTTCATTTTAAAGGTAAGTTAAGTAAGTGTTTATCTATGTGTTAATTAAATGATTTTAATAATATAAATATATAGTCTCGCGCCTATACCTGTACAGGGCTATCAGTGACATTGCAGTAGATATGGTTTTAGTTTGTACGTACTAGGGGATAACCTTATAACAGTCTACCGGGCACAGTTTAGTTTAGACTCTGTGCAGCTCCTGAGAATTACTTGATAGAAAATTGCAATAACTTAGTGGACATAAAACTCGAGACCCGACATCTGTAAGCTACGCGCTTCATGCGTAAGCTACGCGCTTCATGCGTAAGCTACGCGTGCACAACATGCGTAAGCTTCTCGTGTGCTACAGTCGCAAGCTTCTCGTGCACTACATGCGCGTTGCACGCGCGCTGCATGCGCATTACATGCTCAAGCTACTCGCACACTACATGCATAAACTACACACACAAGCTAATTGTACAGGCGCGAGTATAAGAATAACGACTATGGTAAATTTATAGCTCAGGTGGCTCATCTCCATAATACAACTTGCGCAAGTACGTATGTTACCTACGTCGTATACAAAATTCATTAAAATCAAGTAAAATATTAACGTTAACCACTTCCTCTATTTACCTATTTAAGTACTAAACTAGTTAGTTCCTTTTTGTACTCTTGATTGATGTTTCTTAATGAAGATATTAGCGCATCTTCCCGCGGGAGCGCGATACGTAAGATTCTCGTTAAAATGTTGTGGTAAGCCTCTATTCCTGGTTACTTAGTTGTGTGTACATGCATGTATAATCTATTAGTATTATTACACAATTGAGATCGGGGCGTGTTTTATTTGTTAAATCTATACTAATATTACAAAGCTGAAGAGTTTGTTTGTTTGTTATTTGATTGAACGAGCTAATCTCAGGAATTACTGGTTCGAATTGAAAAATTCTCTACGTCCAATAGGAATGGAGCATCAATGAAAAATGTTGCACAATCGTGGAAAATTCTCTTATGTGACGCAGATGAAATTGCGAGGGTCAGTGAGTATTGTTATAAAACTACTGAAGTACACTATTTTAAGGTGCACATTTTGGGTGTCTATCTATGTAGTTTAGTATAGACTGCATGGCTGACGTAGTGGTTTAAGCGTTCGCGTTGCCAATGCTACTGCGTTGAGTGTTGTGGGTTCGATCTTCACACGGGAGAAATACTTGTGAGATCCATAAATATTGTATATGGCGCAGTGTTTTGAGTCCAGATTTGGCAACCGCCACTATGGTAACTGAGTTTAAGATGCGTTTTGAACAAAATATTAACAGGGCTGTAGTGTTATCAGATAAAGTCAGTGACAGCTAAGCTTACTTTTATGTAAGACTGATGTGTAATATTATTAGGTGATGTTCGACTTCAGAGTAAGTGAATGCGGAGTAGAATTGAACATGAACGCAATCTCGTTGGTTATGACGGACTAATGAATCGCTACGGGCTCAAATTCCGCGCATTGTGCTATTGACGTGAGTTCATTACTGGTTTGAACGTCAATCCACGTAAGATGTTTGATCTGGATTGTTTACAAGAATACATACATACATTGATTCACGCCCGTTTCCCAGAGGGGTAGGCAGAGACTACGGCTTTCCATTTGCTACGATCCTGACACACTTCCCTGGCTTCATTCACTCCTCCATCATCATCCACTCCTTTCTCATACACACTCGCCAGTTAAAGGTGATGTAAACCTGGCCTTTGTCCAGAACGTCTCCGATATAGTCAAAAAACGTTCGCCTAGGTCTGCCTCTTACGACTGTTCCATTCGCACTAGCCTTATAAACTTTCTTAATCAGTCTTTTCTCGTCCATTCTTTCTATATGCCCAAACCAGCTTAACATACCCTTTTCTATTCTTGTCACTATATCCATTTTCATGCCGCATCTATCTCCAATCACACTATTCCTTATTCTATCTTTCAGAGTCACACCACATATAATACAAGAATACTAGATTCTTGAAAACAATTCATAGAAAATATTACATAGCAACACAGAATCACGCCTGCTTATTATTGGAGTAAGATGTCTAGGCAGAATAGAGAATAGTGGAGAAAAAATTATGACTCTCTTACCAACCGAGGAATCAAGCTCTGGTTCTAATGATTAGCCGCAAACACAACCACAAATTTAAGAGATCAAGCCATGAGATAATTTTAAGAATAAATGTATATTTAAACAAATTAAAGATATTTTAAGAAGGCAGCTGTATTAGTTCTTATAGTATGAATATCGAAGATTGTGAAGATGTTGGGATGTTTGTTACCCAATCACGCGTAAACCGCTTAACGTATTTGGATGAAATTTATATACTTCTAGACCATGTCCTGAATGAACATAAAATATACATACGTTTATCATAATGCCTTCTTATAGCATTTATGTGACTAACATCTACTGGCAGAAACTATTTATGTATAAATAAAAAAATATTTTTAATAAATGTTTAGTTAATAGTAAATTCCCTAGATTATTATTTAGCTACTAGTGTACGCTACGAACTTGCCAGTCACATGTAATCAAAATTGCTGTCCAAGTTGAGGTAATTTAAATCTCTTGAAAGTTTTTATTGAGCTTCCTTTACGCGTCGTCATGTTAATATGTATTTTATTTAATGCTGTTTATATTTACCGAAATAATAACATAAACACCCAAATTGAGAGAAAAATATTTTTCCCAACACGGGAATTTAACTGGCGATCTCACGATTTTACGAATACTCATGCCATGAGAGCAACGAATAAGTAGCAAGTCTACTTCTTGTGTCGATTTAGTTTAATATAGGTACTCATAATGCCCGTGTCTAAATTTAGATGATACTATCATCTCGTCGTCATATTAAAAAGCATGCAGGCTGATCGGTTTAGCATCACGCGTTTTACGCAAATATATATTCAATATTGTTGTCACTGTATCCAGTCTTTTTGTAATAAAAAGTATAATAATTTTTTTGTTGTGGGTTATTGCAGAGTTCATTTTTTGTTCATAATTAAAAATTTTATTTATTTATTTAGCAAAAATTGCACAAAATGTTGCTATAAACGGCCGAGCGCAATGCGAGCTATAATCGTATTTACCAGTTCACAGCGGCTCGACGTTCACAAAATTACTGATGTGAGTTAACCAGAGTTCTCTTCGGTCCACAGGATGCAAGAATAATTAACCACGTAAATGTTCGCACCTATACTGGTGAACAGTTTCACATGATTGATTATGTACGATGAATTTTCTTGGTGGAACAGTTGGTTTTCCTCCTAACCTCCTAACCTCAGGGTTTTCTCTTTTAAATATTACTACCAGTTTTAATTACAAATCACCAGTATCCTTGTAAACGCCTCCAGCTAGGCTAGAATGCTCGTGTTAGGAGTGGGTTCACGGTGGTGTAATGATGGTGGTGGGATTCGAACCCGCGTCCGCTCAGTCGTAAGTATTATTCAGGCTGTAAGCAGCAATAGCTCAGTGGGGAGACCAACAGACTGCAATGCAGAGGGTCTCGGGTCCGAACCCACGTCGCGCACCTCTGACTTTCGGAAGTTATATGACTTTTCGAAATTATGTGCGTATTGATTGACAATTATCGCCTGCTCCGTGCCTCGGAGAGCACGTTAAGCCGTCGGCCCCGGCTGCCATGAACATCTATGGCAGTCGTTATTGGGAGAGTGTCGTCACAAAAGATCCCACTGGGTCGAAGTGTCGCCGGTCTGCACTGACTGGCTCCCACATAAGATACATACATACATACATTATTCAGGCTACCACCGCTTCAATTTATTTTGCAGCAGAAGTTTTTAAGTTTTGCTGTATGTTAAGAAATTGTCAGCATCTGGAATAGCATCCGCTAGATGGCAATAGGCTCGTCCCTATTAGCTTAAATAGTAGTAAAGCTTAACTTTTTCTTTTTTGAGTAGTAGAGCCTCGCTGATTTCAGCATGAATGGCCCGGCTCGACCGGGGAAGGACTACCCTCTCACAGAATATTGACGTGAAATACAATATTCCTACTGTTGTGTTTTGTTCGGTGAGTGAGAGTGCCGGCGGCCCAATCACCCTCTTGCCCCTTTTCCGCTCCTTTTCCTTCCCACTTCCTTTTTCTCTTCTTCCATTCTATAAATAAATAAATAAACACCCACGCACATACAGCATGACTCACACACATACACACAAAAAGAAACACACGCAAATACACCCACACGCACATACACACATACACACACACACACACACACACATACACACACAAAAAACACAATATTACAATTCACAAAACTCGCATAGAACATGTTCCAATCACTTGTTTTTAAAGAGGGGACGACCTGGTGACCTGAAATACAGGCCAAAAGCCTAGCTTAGGCACCAGTCTCCCACAGTATAAATTTTATTGGTATATATTTTTGTTCATTGTAATTGCTGTAATATTGTGGTGAGAAATAAATAAATATTATTATTATTATTATTCCTAAAGGATCGGCAACGCGCAAGTGATGTCTCTGGTGTTGCAGGCGTCCATTGGCTACGGTGACGAATTACCATCAGGTGGGCCGTACGTTTGTTTGCCACTAGTTGTATTAAAAAAAAACAGTAGTGGTTTAATAGTTTCAAAATTATCTAATAATAGTGTTCTAAAAGAAATAAACAACGCAATAAAATGTTCTAAGAGAAACAGCGTAAACGTAAAACAATATATAATGAGAATCATGAAATATAGATAGATGGCTCTTTATTTTTTTAGTGGTACATAGAACAATTGTACATACGAATAAGATCGCAGAGAAAAATGACAACATAGCGTTATCGCTACTTCTTCATGTTTGACTCACGTTTTCTTTTAGGTAATAATTTATTTTATTGCTGGGATCAAAACATATGTAGCAAAGTGTAGTGCGCGGCCTCCTTTTAATACTCAGAAATACGTAAAATGAAAAACTAAAAGGAAATATTCAACCAGTATTGTGGGAGACTTTTCTAGAAAAAAGAAAACATATTGCGGGTAGGCAATCAACCGCTATAACGTTTCTTTAATTTTCTAAACACCTGTATAGATTTTTCAATTACTGTCTCTAAGCTGCAACCTAGAAATATTAGTTTAAAGTTTTTAGATCTAAACTTACTGGGATGACAGTTAGTTGTTTTCGTATCGAACATAAAGAGCTATTCAAAACAATCAATTTATAATTCGATTTGACATCGAATAATAGACAATTACTTTTCATGGTGCTAATATTTGTTACTTAGATTGTTATGTATTAATAATGTCACAAAACTGCAAAATCATTTTTATTTTATTCATATCTGTGATAAGACAAACAAAATAACAATAATTAATATTGTTATTTTGTTTTCCTTATCACAGATATTTTCTAACATATTAAAAAAATAACTGGCCCTTTGGGAAGCTCACACGGAGACATGGGTCCAACGCGAAAAGACCCTTCGAGAGTTTTATTGGTATCACTGCAGTTGTTCAATCGGAACAACTAGTGTTAAAATTTTTAACCCTAAGCTCGATAGATGGCGTTGTTAAGTGCTGAATCGCGCTATTAAGATTATCCGCGGCCACTTTATAAGCCCCGGCTAACTCAATAAAACTTGTCCTCACTTGGTTATGTGAGCTTCATTTCTAAACCCGCACTACTAAAGGCGATTTTTGGGATTACGGTCCAGCAGTCTAACTAATATTTACAAGGGCTTGCCTTTCTGATCAGTCACAGCTGAATATTGGTTGTCTACGGCCCGTTAATATAATTGAACCTGCAACTTAAGAACATATCTTCTTTGAATAGCAGTGTTTAGACTTGATGTTTTGTGGTCCTAAGTCCAATTATTATAGTAGTATTAGGTAGATAGCACATCTTGGGCGCTATAGAAACCGGCCGGGATTTCTTGACGGTAAGAACCCATTTTATAGATGGTTGATGATAGAGATTGACTGAGATGCTGGGTCACTTTTGCTGTACGAACTCTCTCTATACCCATAAATAAAGATTATAAAAAAATAATGTTATTATTGGCAATTGGATGTACTAAGTGTACGTTGTTTAAATGTTTGTAAAGTTTACCGCGACACAGAAATAAATGCTAGTGCGAAAGTTGTCTTTTTTAAAAACAGAACGAAGAAGGTAAAATTACAATATCAATTAGATAAATAATTCTGGTTTATTAATTAAAAATAACTCTCAGTAAAGTTTTTCTAAATATAAATAATATGTATATTATTTTCTAGCATCTTTTTGTTTTCCTTTCATCAAGTAAAAATATAACTAAACCACTGATAATTGTAGTATTACCATAAAAATAAAACATAAAAACAAACGATGCTAAAAACAGGAAAGAATATGCATGAAAGAAAAAAAATATAAAAATGTTTATGGAAGATTAACCGAATTGATAACTCTTCATAAAATGTATGATCCTATATTTCGGCGTCGCGTTTTTCCTATGAGCGAATAAATTGAATATTTTTCTCGTTGCTTTTTATGTCGTATACTATGTCCGATACAATACGTCATTTATGATGTAGAGATTTTATGATTAAGTTATTTTTATTTTTATTTAATTCTATAAATGGAGTGGGTAACTTTTTTAAGCCATTCATCAATCGTGGAATCAATATTTCTAGTTTCTCTTTCTTTTGTATAGTTTATTGTTGTTAAATTATTTGGTGATAGAATAAAAAAGCTACCTAACTTGAGAAAGTATTATCACCATCTCAATCTCAAAATAGTAGTTCTGTTGCTGCGTTTTGATTGGTAACTCATTTGCCGTTACGGAAGTTTATAACATTATCCGAATTTCTGTCTATTCATCCCATATTTAATTTCTTTATTTTAGGGTCGCCAACGCTGAATGATATCACAGTTGTTGTGAGTGATCATAGGCCATAAGGTAGCCGCTAACTTTCAGGAAAACTGTATTTTTGTTTGCCACTTTTGTTGTATAAATAAAGATTATCCTCGTAGTCCATCTTTATATTTCTTTACTGTTATTGAGATTTTCTATAAAGAATTTCTCAGTAGTAACGTGACGTCTGTGCTGGGTATATGGCAATGAGCTCGCCCCGTATTACATGGAAGCTTAAATTATAGCTGTCGAAATGTGGGTGTAATACAGCTCTACTTACCCGTTTTGCAAATATTTGCCAGATACTGTATATGTTTTGCCTGAGACTGTATATGGACATATATGTAAGTTTAAACTAAAGTAAAAACAGACTAATATTATCGTAATCGTAAGGACTTTATTCGGTAGTCAGAATTTGGTTCGATTTTTCTATCCTTTATTTTGTCCTATGATAGGTATATACTAACTCTATATCTCTATATTAGTATAGTACATGTAATGTAAAATATTTAAGCATTACTTTATATTCTACCCAATATTGTATAAGCTGAAACTAAAATTGTATTATAAGCCAGATATGATGAACGTCATTGAACAACAAGTTTTTTGTACAAATGACTCATTTCATTTCTAAAGATGTCTAAAGATACGAAAATCCTAAGTTAAAAGGTAATAAAAAAAAAACGTCTTGCGCAAAACTTTACAACACAGCCCAAAAACTTTAGCACCTTGTTGAAGATTTATTTTATTATACAGAAATAAAACACTCAAAGGATTTACGATATTAGATAATAAATCTTTCAATTAACAGTTTTCAGCGAAGATGTTTATCTTTTAAATAAATAAAACAACTTTTGTTATGACTGTATTTAAGACAAGCTTAAAAAAATGCTTATTTGTTTGACTGGAAAAAATTATGAGTTCTGCCTACAGCTTTGTCTGCGTGACTCTTACAGGAAAGTTTACCAGGATAAAAATATCCAGACAATTATCTGTACAAACTTTATCCAAATCCAATCAACAATTTAAGCGTAATTAAGTTACAAACGCCTAAACATTTTTATAAGCTTGCACTTGAATGTTATGTTATATTATATAATGTAAGGGTTTTACGATCAGATGTGATAAAAGAGATGTGGAGCTACATATTAAATTGACAATAAATTATTTCCTTGTCAGTACAGTCTCTATAAGTTTTTAGTCCATTTAGTGTTTTGTCAGCCTTATGAATGTCAGGCTTGCGTTTAGGCAAGCTATATTGTTTCGCTTTAATCGTCTATCGGTCTCCTTATTCTTGAATTTAAGAGCGTAGCTTTTGCCGGTGGAGTAATTGCCACATATGTTTGCTTCTGCTTTCCTTCTGAGCCTTTGACACTGTTTGACTGACACTTTTTCTTCACTTATTGGACAAAGGTACATTTCAGTCGTGTCCTTCTTCTCCTGCCTACAATTATTCTTTCAACGATGATTTAAAAAAGTGTTCCTTAAACTTTTATCTCTTATTATTATATATATATTTTGGTTCTCAACAAATGTCTTTCCTCATTAAACAAACGTAACACTTCATTGTTTTTTTCCGTCCAGCTTGTCCTTGCCATCCTTCTCCAATACCACATTTGAAATATCGCTAGCCTCAGTCTACTGCAAGTCAAAAAATAAACTCCCAGTTTAGAATCTAACGAGATGCACGAGTGGTGTAGTGGTTTAAGAGTTCCCCTTGCCGCTGCCACTGCGCCGAGTGTTGTGGGTTCGAATCCCACAAGGAAATTTTTTTTGTGATCCGTAAATGGGTGTTCCTTTTGTCCGTTGTTTGAATATTTGTAAAGTCTCGCACGACACAGGAACTATTCCTAATGTGAGGAGTCTTTTAAAAATAATAAATTAGATTTTAGCTATACGAAAGTGGTAAGATTCTATTGTGTTATAGATAATGAATTATTATTTTTAGGAGGGTATTTATTATTTAGTAAGTATTTTAAATGTAATAGTCAATATTTTAGTACTAATAAATCTGCGCGCAACGCCGTTATTATCCTTGGTAGAACTTACTGAAGCTTATAAATTAATAAAATAAAAAAATCAGTTATGCAAGATTAAAACAAAATTCGTTTGATAAAAGAAATTATTTTGTTGAATGTTTTCATTTATGAAGTTTATGACTTTATATGTGCATTAATTGAATAATAAAAGCATGTAGGCTACTTACAAAAATGAAGGCCTGACTTAATCACAAGATTAACTCTAACTGAATAATATTCGGCGTTTGGGTACAGTTTCTGATAAGAAAATATATTTATTTCTTATAAATTATAAATTAAAACTCTTATAAATTAATTTCTTATGGAAGCTATCTGATGGCACATTCTCGTCAGTCATATGGTTACCATGGATAAGCGATGATCAGCGGCGTTCGCTTTTATTAACGTTTTCTGTTGCAATAGTATTGTGGTGGGCAAACCAAGCATGCGTGGTAGGTTCCTCTCTTTGCAATTATTTTTTACAATTGATTTTCGTTAAGTAACGGCTAATTCGTTTCTTTATATAATTTAGAGTAAGCATTCAAATTATTTTTCACATAGCCTATCAATAATCATAATAATTTTAGTTCATCCACACTTTGTAAATATTTCTTTATAATAGTCTTGGAGGTCGTTATAATTATTCAAACAAAGGTCACAAAGAAAATAATACTATTAAAAATAAACACATCACTTCATTCTGATAAACAATTATATACTTAAAATACATAAATAGTTAAATACATATTATATTATATACACAGTCTCACGCCTATATATAAAAAGGGTAGTCAAAAGGTACATATGTATATTACATCAACACCTTGTCAATTACTGTTTCAGGTCCCACGGAATAAGAGGTGAGCCTTAAACAGACTATTGACCACTGTTCCAGACCAGTAACAATTCAATACATAGTTGTTTCGACTCTGGAACTGACAAGAGACTGACAACATTATTATTATTATTAATCTTTGCAGTTGTCAATTATTTGGTTATGGTATGAATAAATCGTTTCGCCTGCTGACATTATAGTAACACATTTATCAATGCTCGTGGACGTACCACTTTCTCACAGGAAATTGGCGTAAAACGATCATAGAGTACGGTAACTGCTCATAATCTGCTACTTAATAGTGTGAGCTCTAATGGCTCGTTTCAGATCCCTTGGCGTGTTTTTTGACGGAAAACCCCAATATATTTTGCCTGATCTAGGAATCAAGCCCTATACCCCAAGCATTTTTGAATTCACTATAGCTGCACTTGCACCTGCACCACAGCATAGCAGTCACAGGGCACCTTGAAAATAATAAAAAAAACAATAATTAAATACACGTAATAAATACGTCAGCCTCCAATGTCAATATCACTACATAAATCAAACAGACACATCATTTAAATAAAGAATACAATTTTTATTCTCAATTTAAAATATGTCTCTCTGGAATTTCGCCTTGAGCCAACAATAGGGTGACGTGACCTTACTTGGCCATATGGCACTGGCTTTTGCATAAAGATGAGCAGCGTAATAAGAAATTTAATAAGGTGCGCTGTAAATTTCGTTTATGCTGTTAATCCTGGTGGCAGGATAAGTGTTAACCTTAGTTTGAAATATTTTGTGAGGGTAAAGAGAAACTTTTTCCTTTTGTGGAATCAGTTTATGAAAAATAAAGTTCAAGTTTAGAAGTAGAAGATGTTATTTATGTTTACATATTGAGTTATTGTCTCGTTGGTTCTTTGGCGTAAGGTGACGCTTTAATTTCCGTGCAATCATGGGATCACGAAATGGATTCTCAGGTCAAGCAATATACAGTGTGATTTTTAGAAATGTACTCGCTAAACGGAAATATTCTTTCTTAATTTGGCAAGTAACAACATACACATGTACATCCTAACTTATATTACAAATGCGAATCTGAGCTTGTTTGTTTGTTACGCTTTCATGCCTTAGCTACTCGACCGATCATCATGATTTTTTGCATAATAATATACGTTGTCACCCTTGAGAATGGGCCTATAACTGTCGTCTGTCGGAAGGTTTTACCGATGTGCTGCTACTGATAGTAAAATCTAAAACACTACCTGATTCGGAAGGAAAACCCTTATGCACAGCACTTGCATTTTTATTGCAGAGCTATCGAAGCAGTCCAAAATATAACATTAACTTAAAACAGGCCATCGCTTTTGTTCGCCGGTCATGATCCTATATAGATAAAGAAATAAATTTTAGCGTATTATATTGGCTTTTAACAACATTTGCAATAGTCCATAACGCTGAATAACTCGGATCCCCATGAGGAGGACCGGAGTAAGACCCTTAGAAATATTTATGCCAGATTAAAAAAGGGACGATGGCATCGGGTTCCATAAACGCATTTTATTGAAACCCGAAATAAAAATAGTGGGACGTACGATTAAATAATAAATTTTTCGATGTGTTATTTTGTATCTGTTTTCTCTTTTCGGGTCAAAATATTGTGAGCTGTGTCAATGACTTTGAATATATGGATGGCATAGTGGTTTAAGTAGTCATCAATGTTTAGAATTTGCCAGAATCGGTCGAGATTCTCGTATGAGACCAATGTTGCTTAAGTTGATACTAATAATATAGTATTACCGGATCTGAGTGACTTACTCGGTTTTGATCAGACCCATTATCCTACTAAATAGAATCTTGTTACATTTTTTGTAATTCGTAGAAGTAAAAAAACTCAATTGGTAGCACAAGACCCTTGAAGTCTTCCTCATAGGAAAATTTTATCATAAGCAGCAAGCTTCTGTAATGTGTTTTTCACAAAGCGGGCTTCTCCAATTTGATTAAAATTTTAAGTTAAGTGAAATTCCAAAATATTCTTTAATGGATTATGATATTATGTTGTAGCTAAATATTTATAAAGCCACTAAGTTAGAGCCGATTGATGACTGTCTTAACGTTAGCATCCAAAAAACAAGAATGCTTTTTTTCGTCACGTATAGATATGATTATATCCATTCATTAAAAAGCGCTGCCATTTTTATGCGTCCTTACATTTTTCTGGATGATGTCTATGTCTCTATGTCCTTTTCTGTACTACTGACAGCCTGTTTTTCAATTTATGATAAGCGGTATATTAGATAAGGCGTGAAAGCTTAACAAACACAAAAATCACATATGCATTAGCAATATTAGTTAGGATTCTCTAAATTTTTGTTGGCAAGAAGCATCTACTTATATTCTATTATGCTCACTTCGTTCTTCGACTTCGTTTGCATGGAGTATGGTTACTACTTAAATAAAGCAGGTAACTATTAACCATAGCTCCGGTTCTACTAGACAGAATTTTATAAAACATTGCCTTGATTTTAAAGTCAATTTAAAGCTACGATTTTAAGCATATGGCATCAACATCCATTCAGTGGTTTTGCGTGAAGTTTGAACAGAAAAAAGACATGAATCAAAATTAAAATTATGCACATTACTAACTAACTCACTAATTCACTAACGCTGCTTCACCGAAGAATTTGAATTCAGTAAATATTATTGCAACCTTAACAGTAAATACAATACAGGAACTATTTCCTAAATCAAGATCAGTTTTAAATTTAAAATAAGATTATTCAAAATATCGCAATTTATCATCGTACTCATAAAAGATAAGCCAAACAAAGACATGTTTCAAAAATTTAATTTAAACATTACTGTAACGCCTGCCTATGTAATTGTCAAATAAAAGAGCTTCCTAACAGTTATATAATAAATAAAATCGATCCAGTAGTTCAGAGATTTTTGATTACAAACAAATCTTTCCTATTTAGAATTCTAACGAATACTATAAATGCGACTGTTAGTTTGTTTCTATTTTACGCCTGAACTACGACCGATAATGATGAAATTTCGCATACACGTGTGTCAGGGGTGCAGAAAAATTACCGTATCAGAGTGAATGAAGCCACGGAAAAACGCTAGTATAAGTATAGATATAACCGCATTAACTTGCTTGTCTTGCACCACTAAACTTTGTAATTTTGTTTTATTTTGCTTTTCGTTGTGCAGCTGAAATAATATTTGGGTACCATAATATATATTCTTGTTCGTTGTCAGTATTTGTTCTGACGCACGCAAGTCTGTGATATAATTACTGTATTGTCTTGTAAGGCTTTGTTGTATGCATATTATAAAATACTGGTGTTGTGTCTGTGTCTGTGTCGGATCGGCAAGCGACGAATGGCGAAGTGGTTTAAGGTCACATGGGGCAAAAATTTGTGTGATCCACAAATAGTTGTTCCGAGTCTGGGTATCCTTTGTGTCCGTTGGAGGATTC
This sequence comes from Catocala fraxini, assembly GCA_930367265.1. Taxonomy (NCBI): domain Eukaryota; kingdom Metazoa; phylum Arthropoda; class Insecta; order Lepidoptera; family Erebidae; genus Catocala; species Catocala fraxini. The sequence goes on along the minus strand of OV884025.1, from coordinate 6,723,047 downwards.
ATTCCTTGTGCGGGATTTGTCTTTTCTTTATTGTTATTAGGGTACTCTGAAATTTATTATTTTTTTCCAAGAAATCCGTAGGTACAACTGTAGGTCCCACGTCACAGCTACTGATCCATAGTTGACGAAATGTGGATGAAATACATACCCACACCAAGCTCTATCTATATATATTGGGATAGACGCGTGAGGCTATGTCAAATCCATAATATTATTAGATTTTGCCCACGGCTTCGCTCGCATAAATACATAAATATAGGTTGATTAGGTTAGGTTTGTAACAATACTTTTTCTGGATGAATTGTGCTTGCCACATTATGTGTTCGAAATTTCATGATGATCTGCCTAGTAGATAAGTCGTGTAAGCGTAACAAACAACCAAACTGACATTCGCATCTATATTATTATAGTAAGAATTTGATAAATATAGTACCGTGCTTATATTTAAATTATTATGACGATATATTTTTGAAACAAAATTGTATAAGAAAATAAGATAATCTACATTTAATTTGTAAATGCAACAAACATTACACTTACTATAATTATAGCTTAAGTAATTATACTTAAGCTAACCCCTTCAAAATGCTTTTAAAAGATTACGCGAAATATATAAAATCAGGTAATTTTCCTTAATATAACAAGTTGCTTGTTTCTTGATTGTAAATTATGAGGCGATAAAATCCTTAACGCCCTTAAAAAGGTTTCTTTTTGTACGGAACACAAAAAGAAACTGACGTAAGGTATTACAGCTTAAGGTGTGATACCCGAAACAAAAAGAGACTATAATGCAACGTCAAAGTATTGAGTTCAACAAACCGAAGGTGCCAAAAGTACGGTCAACAAAAAATTCTAGCAAATTAAGGGAGCTAGGCATGGCTGCCATATCATAAAATCGAATATGTTCCGTGTACCTTTATATTTATTCTAATGCATTATAAAATGGCAAAATCCTTTTTAGTCAACCATTAAAATGAAGCAATACTAAATGTTCATATAGATCACTGAACAGTATATCGGTATTAGTTTAGGCATTGTGAAGATTAGCTTACATAAAGGCATAAGCAAACAGACGAGGTAATTACAACTACACAACAACAATTAAAAACGCGTAAATATGTTGTTTATGCAAATAATATGGCAAATAAGCATATGAAATATTAGATAATTATCCTACCTGTGGAGTCTTGTAATACCAGTATTACGAATTGCGTAATGTAGATCTAGTTAAAGAGGAGTCAAGAGTGCTGCCTATTAAACAGGCGAGGAAGATGTATTGGTGACAGCATAGCCATGAGCCATCGCAAAAACTAAAGGCTTATGATGTTTGCTTGACGTAATTAATGGCCTCAGATGTCACATTAGCAACTTAGGGAGCTTCTCATGCAGTTACTCAGGATATATTATCTGCCGTCACATGGATATAACTAAAGGGGTATAACTCACATTTCTTTCAAAAAAAGAAAATAATATATATTTTTTTGCTTTCTGGTTTTGGTATTCGCCAATTTCCTTGTGACCACAGATATCAATAAGGAGTCTCGGTGGTATTGTTCTTATCACTTATGTTGGTGTCGCTACCATCAAAAGAGAGTTTACGACTTGCCCAACTTCCAATGAAAACCTATGCCTTAAGTAATAAAGTAATAAAAACGAACTTGAATTGGAAAGGTCTTGTTTTATTGAATCAATAATATTGGATTCTTTGTTTCTTTGAGATATCTTGACATAAAACTCCCATATTTTGTTAGGCTTGTGCACCTTTAAGTAAAGCAATTTTTCCATTGTAATACAATTTTGGTGTTTTTATGGAAGACATATTTACACAAAGTCCGGTTGAAAAGTATAATTTTATTATTATTTAGGCAAACTACAGCAAATATGCTATAAGACTGGTGGGCTAAGCGGATCTTCATGGCAATTTTTGAAGGCCTAAGGCGAAGGTTGAGAGCGTATAGTTACTGTCGGCTACCCGGCTCCTCATAACGGTTCTCCATTTCACTAAAATCGAAAGAGCGAGGACGGGTACGTACGTATATATCCTGCTTCCCAGATTGCTTACAAGAATGGACTCCGAAATCACCATAATTTTAGTTTAGCTGTTGTAATCCTTATATCACGGGCGATTTTATACACATTCGAACAAACATATCCAGATTCAGAGCAACCATTTGTGGATCAAACATTTCTTCATATGTCACATACATACATGATGCTATTTGAAAGAAAAGAAAGTACATTTTCTTTACACATACATACATATGGTATTAATGTTGTTCATATACTTAATTATAAAATCTACACATTATTTAATGTTAAAATCTATTATATTCCTTCTCTTTATTTCTTATATTAAACTTAAAATTGCAAATTTTAATAGCTTTAACATAGTTTCTCTAAAATAAAAGCCGTATAAAATGGTATTTCAAAGAAAGGTCTTTTTATGGTCAATTTGGATACATGGTCATTTTATGGCATGGTCAGTGATAACCCGCTAATAAAAGCTATCTATATAATAATAATACTAAAGTATAGTCTTAAGTTACGTATAACTATGGGCTGTAAATCAAGATGCTCTTTCCCCGAAGGTGTAAAATTTACATAAAATTATATCAACAATGTTACATCACTTACGGTAAGCGGATCGAGTATAATTTAGAGAAATTTTACTAATTTTTTAATTTTACCATTTTCGAAGTCGCTTGATATTTTGTATCAATGTGTTATTTTAAACGTAATTGTGTATTGACTTTTAAAAGAACCAATCACAAACAATAAACATATTTTTTGTTTCTAACGATAGTGTCTTTCTTTATATATCTTATTTGCTTGTGGGAATGCATTAATGCATACCCCTCCGCGGGGGCGGGCGGAGTGATTATGTCGGACTCACATGGGTAAAAGAAAGATGTTGAAATGATGATAATGGACCTCCCGGAATACCGGCTAAACCTACCACGGTGTTCCTCGACAAAACCGTTATCGACGGAGCTGCGAGAATCACTTGCACATGCGGTCGCGACCCCGCGGAGGTTTCGCTCCACCGTATGAAACGCTAGACCATTACCCGAAGAGACCTACCCTTTGGCACTTCTCTCTCATAAAACCCTACTGTCCCCCTCTAGAGGTACCTGTCTATAACTGGTTCCTGAAGGTGCTTTCGGGCACTGGAAGGTACAGCGGCTCTCACTATATACTGGAAGGTTGGTGAGTGGGAAGTCTTCCCCTAGAGGGGAGACGTACTCGACATAGAGGCGTGCGTGAGAACACGCACGCGCCTCTCGGACCTGGTGCTGATCGGATGGCAGGCAGGCCCACGAAGCCCACCACCCCCAGGTCAAACCTCAGGGTGACTGGAGATCATCTCACGTCCTCTGGCGCCCGGTTCTGTGGTTGGGGAGAAGGTTTAAGCGCTCCCTCTCACGCTCCGCCGCCTCCTTGATGAAAATCACTTCCTCACAAAAGGAGGCGACGGCGTTCCACGACCTCTCACTCTGGACCATAGACTGAACTACGGCCGGAAGCAAGAGGGTAACCAATGCAACTGCTGCGATCAACTCACGGCGCTGCGATGCCCAGGTGGGGCAATCCGCCAAAGTATGGAGCGCCGTGTCCACAACAACGTCGCGGCAGTCTCTGCAGTGGTAAAAACCGGGCGTCTCTTGCCGGCCTATACGACACAGGAACTGGCCAAAATAACCGTGGCCAGTCATTACCTGTGTCAGCCAGAGGGTGAGGGTGCCATGCCGCCTCCTTAGCCACTCCTCAAACACAGGACTTACTGCCACGATCGTGGCGTGCCCGAACGATAGTGTCTTATTTTACTTGAATAACAATCACCAAGGTTTCTTTAAACAAATAATTAACATAATATATACACAAATTATTTACAAGAAATATTAACTAAAGAGAAAAATAAAACAATACAATTAAAAAGCGTTATAATATTCCTTCGCATCGTCGTCAATTGGCAACGTGCCCAGAAGACAGGCAGCATTGCCACGTTAAATAGCAATACTTATTCTTTATGTAACAAAAAATACCAGCCGTCTGCTCATGTGAAGCGTCGATTAGCCGCTCAGCTAGGTCTCTATAAACAGACCTTGGACCCCATGGCTCCAGCGTTTCGACACCAAACGGCTCAAATATGTACTCACCAATAAGGTTTTGATATTTGCGCCATTTGAACGTCTCCGCTGATGCGCGCGCCTCTGAGTCGTGTTTTTGTCCCTCTACAAGGGAACAGTAGAGGGTCTTTTTGTGTAGTGGCCTGCCGTTTCACACGGCGGGCTGAAACCTAGGCGGGGTCCCGATTGCATGTAGGTTTAGTCGGTATTACCGAGGTATCTCTCACCCGGTGAGCCCGACATAACCTCTCCGTCGCCCCGCGGAGAGGTATGCGTCAAAGCAAGCCGACACATAAAAAAAACAAACTTTACTTGTTTGTTGTTTTATTTGTGTAATTCGATGACGCAGCGGTCGTTAAAGCAACTGTTGCGCATGAGGTCTCAGTTTTGATTTCTGGATAACGCATCGGTTGCCTATAGTAATTATTCTTAAATATATAAATATATATATATTTAAGCGTATTTATTATGAGCATAATAATTGTTAAGCATATTACTCTAAAGCATAAATTGGAAGTTTTGTAAATTTTGTGTTTGCATTTAATAAAATACTTTTTGTATATAAAATTAATATGTTGGCGGCTTAAGTTTGGCCCAAGAGCCAACCCTGCCGCACCCTAACCTATTGTTATACTATGGTACCTAAGTTATATATGCCTTATAACTTTATGCCAATCAAAGTTAGGACAAAAAGCAAGCCTAAATGATATTTATGCCTATTGAAATAGTATGCCAAAAAACAATTATGTCAAAGTATGATTATGTCAAAAGAAAACGGGTTTTGCCAAATTAAATTAGGACAAAAAAAAATTGGCAAAACAAAGGGATCCCTTACACAACGAATTTGGAATTCTCAATAGCAGCACGATGTCTGAAGCAAACCTGGGTCTGTCTGGACACCAAGCTTTTACTGAGAGTTACTCGTTCTTTAAGTACATGCCTGGCAGATGACATTAGGCTCGCCCCTATTACGTGGGCCTTAAAGCCATAGCTGGCAAACATACAGCACTTCTTGAACATAGGCGTATGTAAGTAATTATTTAGGTTCATACTGAGAAAACAGCTGATTTTTGCGTTCGCACGCCATTGGTCAAACTCAGTCGATGTCACATCTCTATTGGAATACTCTCACGAACATCAAGTAAAAGCTTTTGTTCAAAATAATTGTTCATTCACAGAACAATCTAACATTTATGCAAAACAAACTGATTACTAAGCGCGGTAGTGAAACGTGGTTTAACAGTTACTTAAATCTTAAAAGCCTTATGAAAACGCCTGTTATAACTGACTTCCTAACAATGCTTTGTGAATAGTCAAAAAACTGTGTGCTCTGAAATTGACTTTGCCATTGGAAATCCAATTTTAAAACGTTGTAGGAACCGTTCCGTCGTTGTAACACCTGCATGCAAAGTACTTTGCAATTTCGCTGCGACATTAAGGCTGGGACACGAAGATTGAGAATTGCTGATTACTTTTAATATTAAGAGTTATGGTAATAGCCTTCAGCTAGCGTAAAGATATAAACGTTTTATACATTGTAGGGTACTAAAAATATGAAGGCACATTTATCGATTGTTACGTTTATCATAACAACAGATAAATATAAGAATGTGTGTATTTGTGTGCTGACTTATTACTAATATAATAAATGCATAAGTAGGTATATAGTTACTTTTGCAACATATACACGTTATGTTATGTACATATATGTTACGTTTTCAAGGCTAAATTGCTGGATTCTTTTTAAATCATTTTATACGGACCTAGCCTATGTAATTTACTACTTCGTGCACCTAGAGTATTTAAATAAAATTACTTTAGCATGTTACTTTTTAATTAGGTATTTATTTTGTTATTATTTTTTTAATATTTAGGGCTAATTAATGTATGAAGTTGCTGTTGTATAGTAATAGATACTTTGAATTGACATAAAACTTCCATGGTGTGAGATTTTTGAGTGAAACATTTTTCACATGATACCTACAAGATTATTCTTTTAAAATGTACAGCATTCGATTTTCGACTCTCAATTGTTTTTTTATTCAGTTAAGACGGGAAAGATGGATACTTCGAAAATCCGAGTCATTTTTTAATACGAGTTCCGACGCTGAACTAACGCGGCAGAAACGGCTTGCAATATTAACGCTGCGTTTGGAGAGGAGACTGCTAATGAACGCACCGTGAGTTTTTGGTTTAAATGCTTTCGTAATGGAAACTTCGACTTGAAGAATGAACCACGTGGAATCGGGGGCGTCCACACAGGTGAATAACAGTGAATTGAAGGAGATGGTAGAAGGCGATCCGAGTCAAACTACCCAGGAAATAGCGGCATAGTTTAACGTTACCCTACCTACAATATTGGCTCATTTGCATCAAATGAATAAGATAAAAAATATGAAAAGTGGGTGCCTCATGATTGCTCAAAGAAATGCGTGTTGAAACTTCCGTTGCCTTGTTGAATCGGTACAGAAATGAAGAAATATTGGATCGAATTGTGACATGTGATGGAAAGTGGATTCTTTACGATAACCGTAAACGAAAAATGCAATAGCTGACCCCAGGTAAAACGCCGCAACAGTGCTCTAAAGCAAAACTTACCAATAAAAAGGTAATGGTAACTGTTTGGTGGTCTCTTCATGGTGTTATTCGCTATAGCTTTCTCAGGTCTGGTCAAACAATAACAGCAGATGTTTACTGTGCCGAACTTTGAACAACGATGGTTGGATGGATCTGGCAGTCAAACAGTCCCGTCTCGCGAATCGATCTGTACCATTTTTGCTCCATGATAACGCAAGACCTCACACGAGAAACCGTTGTAACTCTACAGGAGCTGCAGTTAGAAACCATACGTTATCCCCCGTAATCGCCAGATCTTGCTTCAACGGACTGCCATTTTTTTCGTGATTTGGACAATTTTATACGTGATAAAATATTTCTTCCCAGGAGGCAGTACAAAATGCTTTCACACAGTTTGTTGAATCTAGATCCTCGGAGTTCTATCATAAAGGCATAAATGAACTTCCGTTTAGATTGCAGCAATGTGTAGATAATGAGGGTAAATATTTCAATTAAATAAATATGGTACATCTTAGAAAAAAACCAGATTAAATTTTTAGTACAAATCGGCAATTTCATACTTTAACCCCTAATATTTTGTGAAATTCAGTTACGTAGTCGGGTGTTTGACAAAATTTGGTACTCATGTTACTCGTAGAATGAGCAGTACATTTTAAGAGTCTTGAAGTCTTTTACTTCTTTTTTGGCGCAAATAGACAGAGTAGCGGAAAATAGTAATCACCTGCTGCAGACACCGACGCACAGGATTCAGTGAGCATTCTAGTACCTCAGCGCAACTAAGTAGAGAAGAGAACTGTACCTATGATCTGTCTATAAAACCAACGTTTAAGTCAAACATAAAACACAAAGACATTGAACTAGATAATTCAGGCGACTATACTTCAAGAGGTTAACAAGCTTAAGCTTTTCATATAATATGTAGCATAAAAGTGTCAATATTTACATAAAAATATACAAAACAAAGGCTACATTGTTATTTTATTACATAGCCTATTATCTTGGATTGGCAGCGGATTAGTTTTAAGGGTCTCCAGCGAATTATAATTTCAGATAGCAAAGCCGTTGACCTAGCTAAGAATAAGCCTGTGAGACTAATAAAATTGTCGCCTGATAACGATTTATGGGCTCAATCCGTCTTAATGATTTATTTTGTTGGCTATTACCAAAGTTTATGGCGATTGTTTTGCAATTAACACATTTACATTTGAGATAATGTTCTGATTTAATTGACTATAAAGTGCATCGATTTATGCTTACTATATCAACCTAATGTAGAATTGCATCTATAAGTAAATTTTCTGAAGATTCATATTCTGTTAATCGTATCAATCGCTTGTTTATCAAGAGCGTTGCATTATATATACCTTGTGACACTCTCCTAAATCTTTACAAATTGTGAAATCATCCTAAAACTTAAACACAAATCAGACAACATTCAGGAAATTCTCCAAAACTCATTACTTCCCATACGTCAACATATTAACGTCAGACATAAGAATTTTAATCATTCCACATCGCAAACACATTTCAAAGATAATTGCGCAATTTAATATCAAACTTCGCACATGTGCACCTTTCTTAACACCTTAACAGTTCACTTAAACGCGAAATGATTTTGTATCGAGAAAATTTCCAGCGAATTTTCAGTTCGTAGCATTTCTCTAGCAGTCGTCTGGTATCCATTATGGAATATTGGTATTTTATTAAATTCTGATTTTGTAGTCATGCTAAATCAAAGCCAAGTAGCTTTTATTTTTCACGTACCAGATGTGAAAAGTTTGTAAAAGTCAACAGTATAAAGTGAAAATATTTATTTTAAAAGTGGTTACTCTCACATTTCATCTTAATGTCAAAGGCATGTTATATTAGTCAAACGGAGATGTAAATGTTTTATTGCTAGAATGTTAAGAGGTCTTTTAGTTATTACAAGACACACGCCTGTTCTTGAAGGAGTTGGCACATATTTTACCAGGTATGACCATATTTTAAAGACCTGTATTAGAAGGCAAGGCTTTTCACGTTTATTAAGCACATTGCCAGAGACACGCTGCTATTGAACATTTCCTTCTTTCTAAACAAATTTCTGTATTGAGATTAAAATTAACTAAATTTGAAATAATAAACAAAGAATATTCAGATATCAAAAAATATTTTGACACATGAGAGATCAAGACCACACCATTGCTTTAGGAATTGCAAGGTGACTACTGCAAACGTGTCATACAAAATCTAACATATAAGTAATAAATCAAAACAACTATTATCATTAATTGGCATTAAGAAGCCATTACACCTACAATATCACATTACAATGACGTCAGATATTAAGGTATCTACAAGTGATATGAATATCTATCTACAAGTGAATAAGCTCCGCTTTGCATACAAATAGTTGTGGCACATAATATTGCTTATTGCTCGAGGCAATTTCCTTAATGTCCCATTGAAAATACGCCCCTGGGAAGGAGGGAGTTAATTTCTAAGGGCTTAGATTCTTTTACGCGCTATTGTCGGATAAAACTTGATGATATTTTATGCTAATAACTTGTTCGTGCTTTTAATATTAAGTTCGGTGTTAGTCACAGATTATTGTTATTTTCAAATTGTGGATATGTAGGTATTTTTAAAAGAATTCGTGATAAGTGATGTTAAAACTACTGTCTTGCTTAGAAAGACTACGTGTCATATCACGTGGCGGCTAGTGAGGTATGTATTATTGTAGGTTCGATTTCAACACTGGCCCGAAGTTTGTGTGATACACAAACTATATAGTTGTTAAACAACAGTTTTCGTATACTTTGCCTCCTTTGTTACAATGTTTGTAAAATCATTTGCGAATTACAGAAAGTACTCTTCAAAAAATAATTATGTTGGGTGACTTTGTATAGTTATTGAAACACGATTATAAAGGATATATGACGGGTATAAGGATATTTGTGTCACTATCTGTTATTTACCCACTTTTTTACCCTAAGTCGACATCAAACCCTAATTAAAGCATTTAGTCGTTCGTACAATCGTAAGGTAGGTAATATTAATTTATTTAAGTTTTTGACGTAACATAGTTCTGACTCGATGGTGCTGAGATAGTAAATGTAATTATTGTAAGTTAAGTCTCGCGGTCAATCCTTGGATAAGGTAAAGCATTATCGGGTTTTTCTATCAATAACTTACTTAGTATATATTTATACTTAGTAGCAACCTAGAGTCTAGAACTGTGCCTCGTAGATGTCAAAAGACATAGGCTACGAAAAGATGTGGAGCTAAATCCACATTTAATAATACACTCCTGTCTACTTCTTTGGGATATAGTCATATGTATGTTTTCATAAAATTGCTAGCAAAGCGTAATTATTTAGATAGTAATATTATTTAATTTTCCTATCAGCATAAAGACGCCGGGGTTCAGATACAATACTTTTATCGTTACGTCTCTGTACGGTTAAGCTGACAGGTTAACACAATCACATCTTTAAAATGTGTATAGACTAAGTGGAAGACAAGACAGTAACAAAGTAATAATACTTTACAAAGTCTGCAGAGGATCAGTGTGGTAGATATTCTACTTAAGCACCGTCTAATCAAGCAATAGAAGATACTTACTTCACCGTTTAATCCTGCAACCCAAAACGATTTCTTTAGTGTGATTGTAAGCAGATTGTATGAGTTAGTTCTAGCTATATTGTACTAAAACATTTTACATACTATCTTGGAGTCAAATATGAGAGCAGTATCCCGTACAAGTCGTAAAAGCGGTGTACAGGTAAATTGGACGACGTGCTGACTGCATGTCACTATATACTGCAACTATGTATGGGATGAACAACCTTTTTACATTGTAGCGGCATTTGCGAAATTATTGTCAGGCATGTAGGGAACCTAATTGAAAGGTGTAAGCTCTCGTATAGGTGATGATTCAACTGCGAACTTGCTTCCTCTCAATTGTTTCTCTAAATTGCATAAAGGTTACAAAAGTTCGATTCACAGTTAAACATGACTGGCTCAGTAGCGCAGCGATAGTATGTGCTTCTGTGAATAAAGATGCAGGTTCGGATTTTGGGTCGGGTAAGGGGGTTATTGGATTCTTCTGTACAAAAAATTCTTATTAGTAACCCGGAGGCGTACACCCCCGTGCCTTGGAAAGCAAAATGGCATTGGTCTCGGGACCAAGCAGCCGTCTTGCGTAGATATTTAATTTTGCTAAGATTGACGCTATGATTCAAATTCGATTCAAAGGACCTTACTTTTTTACAATTAAAAGATACTGTCACTTTTTAAATCTTACATGCATAAACTTAATATAAACAAACCATACTGTAAATTGGTACTTATTACGATGTTTGCCAGCCGACTGTCGATATCTTAAGTTCTAATCAAAATTATGTAACTCGATTTAAGTTCATTTCTATTGAGTTCACTGTTCAATGAATTCAAAAAGAGATTAATGTCTATCTAATTATAACACTTATTAAGTACCCAGCACTGTTCGCGTAAAACAACTCTAGCTTTAATATAATTCTCTGAGTTTCTTGGCCTAATTAATGTTAGTTTTGTTTCTTATTTGTGTTTTCATTGCTTTCTGTTTAGGAAGAGTTTCCTGCTTTCGTATAAATTAATAAGATTATGAACTTGTTTGATTTATCATGTTCGAAGAGAATTGTGTTCGTGTATATAATAATTAGTTAAGGAAGTGTTTGAGGGTGTGTTTCGTTTGTTCAGGATTTTGGTCTGCAGTCGTAATGCCATTAAAGAAGTTAGGCTTGTTGTATCGATTTATTTACATATCACTTCATTAAACTACGGAAGAGTAATTACCAGGAGGTATACCTTAAGTGTTAAAGATATCGTATTTTATAGGTTGATGTGTCTTAGGAAAAATATGTAAGCGTTATTTTCTTTACATTAGAGGAGGCAGAAACTATCGCTTACCGCTACCACATTCTTCTTGCTTTATTTGCTAGCATTACATATTTCATGTACGCTCGTCGGTTTAAGTTACTTTTAACAGGCTTTACTTGGCGGTAATAAGGTTTGGATGGTATAATAAACCTCGATAATACCTAAATTTGAACCATACAATGGTATAAGAAATCTTTTTCTACTAATATAGTATGATAACTATATGGAGCTTAGTGGTCGACTGCAGAACAAAGGCTTTTTATACACATATAACCTCATGTTATAAGTTGGTATATCTTTCATAATTGTTCGTTAGCTCTTCATTTAATTCTATTAGCAAGAGTACTCAATGTACATTTAATTTTACCAATTTATTCACTTCACTAGTCATAATATAATAATATAATATAATATTCTACCACATACACACAACACCATCTAGCCCAAACTAAGCAGAGCTTGTACTATGGGTACTAGACAATGGATAAACATACTTATATACTTTTTTTTTTGTAAACACATACATATTATACATAGAAACACCCAGACCAAGACAAACATCCATGTTCATGCACACAAATGTTTGACTTGTGCGGGAATCGAACCCGCGACCTCAGGCATGGCAGTCTGTTACACTAACCACTACGCCATCGAGGTCGTCATAGTTATAAGCCCCATGTAATATTGGGACTATTATCACCTAGGTCACAGTTTCAGGCTCCGTGCTACTACTAAAAATTTCTTGCATTTTAGTTAATTGGCATTTAAAACTCAAAATAACAAAGTAAACCATTGTATATTTGATATATTGCTAGTCTTCATATATGCAATAAAAACTTTAAAAGTCAGTTTCTTTTTATGTTTAAAACTGTGATAAATTATCGCATTAACTTATGACTACATACATGTCTAACTGCTTAGTATTTAAGTTTACACAATAATAACAACTACTCATATTTACAGACATTGTTCTCGTACAGAGAAGACTATTGTTTAAATTATTATTCATCGTATTATTTTCATTAACATGAAAATTACCTTTTAAATGATTCATTAACTTTAACAAAACAAACACGAGTCATTATTTGAGTGACACCTCATTTCAAATACAATTTAGGCCGTGAAAATGTATGCAGATATTAAATTTACAGTTAAAATACATAACTGACGATTTCTTTCAAATAAAGAGAAGTTATTAACGAAATTAAAATAAACTAACTAACTAACTAAACGGCTTAACGTGCTCTCCGAGGCACGGAGCAGGCGATAATTGTCAATCAATACGCACATAATTTCGAAAAATCATATAACTTCCGAAAGTCAGAGATGCGCGACGTGGGTTTGAACACGAGACCCTCTGCATTGCAGTCTGTTGGTCTCGCCACTGAGCTATCACTGCTAAAAATGAATAGTAAAAAATAAAAGAAATTAAACCCCTTCACGATTTTGAAGTGTCTTCGTGGTACATTAAATATCCAATAGCTGTTTTGTGTTGTGCTTACATTTGGATGATTGGAATTCTATACGGATCACGATTTCCTAATATCCTGGTTTCGATCTCCACGTCGGGTTGTTGGGCTTTTGTTATAGTAGATCTATATCAATATTAATACAATTATTAAAAAAAATAGTGACACGGTATCTGTAAATATACTTGATAAACAGCAATGGACATATTAGTTTTCATATATTATGTGAAATTGCCTTTAATAAAAATAACTAACAGCTCTGATTACAGATTATGAGGTTTTTTGCTAACCCCTTTATCTAAATTAAATGCTATTGATAGTGGATTTACGTTGGTGGCGGCCAACTCTAATGCCTTATTCATATAAAACTTCCTGACAACATTCGGTTTTATACAATTCTGCTTGCTATTTTGGATACATAACCATCACAGCACCGGCAAAAAAAGAAATTCAATGACAAAAACTTATCATAATAAATAAATGAAAATGCTGCGTTAGATGACAATTGTCTACTTTTTAGTAAATCCATAACAAATAGCAATAATTTAATAACAATGAAACTGCTTACGAACGCATTACTTTATCGCGACCTTCACCTTGTCCTTATATACATTTTTACGACCACAAATTCACGACAGTCATTCACCTCGCGCCAAACCTTTACACAAAGGGGTCTAAATGATAGTACCGACAGTTTGATGAATAGGTTTCCCATGTGCGGAGTGAAATTTTACACAGTCGCCATCTTGCAGACGTCCGCCATTACGTGTTTGCCATAAAATAAAATATACTTGATGAATTAATGTGCGTAATCAAACGGTTCTATAGCGTCATATAAAACTTGTATTAGAGTTTCTGATTCTAGTTACTATAATTGTAGTATTATTATCATTTATATTTTTAAGTGTCTTATAGGTTTTATATATTGAAATAAAAGTAGTTTATTCGGATTTTCTACAGGTTTATTTTCAAAAGCTCTACGTTTCTCTCAGTGACCATGACTGTTGAAGCTGCGACATATCGGGACTAATGTAAATTTAAACATCTGCATTAATAATTTAAAAAGCTGTGTCTTGTAAACGACACTGCGGTAAAAATATGATTCTAATAAATTCGGTTGTGTCTGGACTCATTACACTAGGTACATAAAGGTCGTGAATACGCCGTATAAAATCTTACCACAAAATTTAAAGTATAAATGGATTTTTAAAAAGCCACGTTTTTGTTTTGCATACGCAATTACGAAATAGCGTATATAATAATTATATTGTATTTTCAAAGCTTTTTCGTGCCGCTCGGCTTTGAAGATAGTAGAAAATAATATGAAACAAGCTCGTATTAAAAATTCGAATTCAAGAAAAATAACAATTTGCATTTTTACGAGTCTGATTATTTTAATATTCACATAATGTAGATTAATGCGTACGATGTTTGAAAATTAAATAATTAAGCATTATTTCTTTATATTTAGTTTTGATAAATTGTTTTAAAATGTATTATTTGTAATCGGTGTTGGATTATGTTGATGCAGATGTCTTCATTTTTTTTACCTGATGGTGGTGGGCTTCTAGGGCCTGCTCGCCACCCGATCAGCTCCAGGTGCGAGAGGCGGCGTGCGTGTTCCCACGCGCGCCTCTGTGTCGTGTCTTTGTTCCCCCACAAGGGAACAGGGAAAAATCTCTCTAAAGAGGGTAGGTCGATGAGTCCGACATAACTTCTCCCTCAGCGGGGCGACGGATGCCTTACCCCACGTAAAAAAAACCTTCATTTACGATCGTAATGTCTTTTATTTTTCTTTTTGTTAATATATTGTTACTTAACCCTACTATATGTGATCTGTTGGAATACCCACGCATAATTACAATTAATACCACTTCTAGCACTACCGCTTGCACATTTTCCTAATCCTATAAGCCACCACTAATTAATTCCGCTGATTGACGTATGCTTAGGGTGGTCGAGCTCTGTGGGAGTTAAGACTAAAACCGCTTGACGTAATACTAGTCAGATAACTTTTACACTATTCAACTCTAATTTCAAGTACGTACTCGAATATCAAACGTTGTTATCACTGAGGAGCCAAATATATGCATTGATTTTCCAACTCAATTCATCATATATTATGAGATATACAAATAATTCCAGGCTAAGACCACATAGTTGCGATTTGTTTCTCTGTAAAAACTCAAGATTTTCCCCATTATTCCATAACTAGCTTTTGCCCGTGACTCCATACGCGTGGAATTAAGAAGTATGAATTTATCTACTTATATTTTTGAATTCTAGGCGGTGCATCAAGATGAATCTTGCACTAGATTATATGTTATACTTTCATCAATACAACTGCGAAAACAGCGTACATTTTGTGCAGGAGTTTTTGGGTGGTGCGCGTACAAACAGACAGACAAACATTCTAAAATAATTGTTTTGGCTTCTATACATCTTACAAAGACCCTTCACATTATTTCTTCTCAAATAAGTCCTATGTACAGACACCGAGCAGTTACAATTTTCTTATATAGGTATGTAAAGATATCTATCATAATTTCTGTAAAATAAATTGTCCTTATTAACACTGAAAAAGTGACCTTCTATTTGTGTCTGCAAGTGTAAATGTAAATGTTCAAACCGTGTATCTCTTATCGCACGTTCTGACTACCAACTGACTCAAACACATTATAAGCTAAATTACCGTAAATCAGCGTACGGCCAAAGCCTCTGCATTATTTATATTTCTTGGTATATTTATGATAAACAATAAAATAAAATTGGTAATTTTATTGGTTATGGAGAAAAATATTGCAAATTATTTAAGGCAGTTGTTTCTATGCACAATTATTTGCCTGGACCTGATTGCTCTTATTGATAACAATGGGTTTATACTTATAAGTTCTGATCTTAATTATATCGTATTTATTCCAGTGAAATAGTCCACAAGAGCTTCTCAGATTAAACTTAACAATAATATAATATAATAGCTTGAATAAAAGTGACCTCTGCCCTTCCCAAGATTGTAATTAAATATATGCTCTCAACCGAGATATTATTTACTGCAATGGAGAGAAGCACACCACGTTCCTCGTTCAAGTCTAGGGTATCTTTACTTGGTAAGTACCTGTGTATATGCCAACTCAAAATACCCCAGACAAAATAGAAACTTTACATCAAATAATCCTGTGATGTGATGTTGATATTGTTACGTGCTGGGTTCGACGGATAAGAATATAAACAATATTACCGACTAAAACACTTTTATTCAAACACACAATTCAATTTAAAACACAACAAACACTATACCACACTTTTTCACTGTACTGCTTCAAACTCCGTAGTATTTCCGCTTTCGTTCGCTTCGATGAACACTTGATCGCTTACGATTGTAAAACTGACTCGGCGGTGCGCGTGCGCCCTATTTATACGCGGCTAAAGCGCTTCTAGAGCTTTCCAGCAACGCCGTACTCGGCGTGTAAACAGCACGATGCTTCGAGAAAGTACCAGCATTCTCTCTAAGATTCTCGTACCGTACTACGCAGTTCCGTAAGATGTCAATAGATGGCGGTGTAAATTATTAGACGGAACTGCCGAGTCTTTCCCCCAATGCCGAGAGATGCCACTGGGCGTAACACTGCCCCCCTCTTAGACATGTTCGTCCCGAACATTGTTGGATCCGTAGTAGCGTGCCAATCGATCCACATGAACGATCTTTGGTGTACCTCGTAGTCCTTTCTGGATCCGGTAGGTGACGTCATTCATCTTAGTGACTATGCGATAGGGTCCATCCCATTTTGCCTGCAACTTAGGAGATTTCCCTTTGCTGCGTACCGGATTATGTAACCACACCAGCGATCCTTCCTCGAAGCCTTTATTGTTCACCTTCCGGTCGTAACGGGTCTTCATCCTCTCAGACATCTGCTGACCGGTCTGTTTGATGTGCTGGTGTACATCATTCATCCTGCTGCCAGTGCGTGGTCCCTTCATAGCAGAACAACTCGTGCATTTACGGCACCATTCCTCAACGTCTTTTCGACAACGGATCCAATAAAATCGTTCCCGGATCTTAATCAGAGTTCTCTTAACTCCCATGTGGCCTTCTGAACTCCCATTATGACAGAGTTGTAAAACTTCCGGTACCTTGAGCTTTGGCACGACCATTTGCAGGTGACACTTGTCACCTCGGGCATTCTTCCATTTCCGGCACAGAACTCCATCCTGGATAACCAAGCTTTCCCACTGTGCCCAATAACTCTTGGTGGTAGGGCTCATTGCCGCAACTTCACTCCAATGAGGTCTCGAAGCACCTGTTTTCTTCCATTCGAGGATGGGTCTTAAGTCTTTATCCTCTTGTTGCGTTCTCTGCATAGTTTCCTTCCAGTCTTCGCTGAGATCCGTCCTCAACATCCTCACTAGTACTTCCTGCTTGGCCTCTTTCCTGGCGCAGTGGTGCTTACACTGGCTGGTACCCGGTTTACGTGACAGGGTATCCGCATTACCATGTGACTTGCCACTGTGATGCTGTATTACGAAGTCCTGTAGTTGTTGCCTGGCACGCACATCAGGTGTTCCTCCTACCGGCGACTGGTTACTGCTGCGTGGACTCCTTCGCTTCGGGCAGCTCAACCTGATGTGGCCTCTCTCGCCGCAGCTATAGCACCGGGGTGAGGTCAACACTTCCCTGGTACGGTGAGCTCGATCGTCTCGTCGCACTACTTCCACCTCCAGAGCGTGAGCTAGGGCGTCCTTGAGGTTTTTGAAATGTCCGAGTCTCACTGCGGCCCTAACCTCCAGGTCTCGGATCCCGTCGGTGAAAGCTTGAACGAGGTTTCCGTCGATGAGCGCAGGTGAGGACTGGTACGCCTTCCGAACCAGCTTCTCCACCTCCAGGGCCCACTGCTGCAAGGTTTCACCAACACGTTGCGATCGGTCTTTTAGCTGGGCGCGAAACACGTGTTCCAGATGTGCGTCGCCGTATCTCGCTTCTAATGCCTCCAACAGCTTCTCGTACGTGATGTCTTGACCAAGCGCCTCTAACACGGTCAAGGCCTGGTCACAAAGCCCCAAGGTGAGAGCGGTCAGAGCCTGTTCTTGCGTCCACCCGTTCGATTTCATGACGGCCTCGAACTGGATCTTATAGGCTGACCATGACGATGATCCGTCGAA
This sequence comes from Catocala fraxini, assembly GCA_930367265.1. Lineage (NCBI taxonomy): Eukaryota > Metazoa > Arthropoda > Insecta > Lepidoptera > Erebidae > Catocala > Catocala fraxini. Next base: position 6,704,818 of record OV884025.1, on the reverse strand, counting down.
TGGTGGGACTTTAAAGCCTCGTGGTGAAGACGCCACAACCGCAGGTGCCACGATCCCATCGCCAGCCTTGAGCCCACGTATCGTTTTCTCCACCTCGGCGATGCGACTTTCGTGGCGTTGGACTTGCTCTTTCACCTCCTTCACCTCCTTGCCAACCGTTGCGCTGAGGTCTTTTAACATCATCAGCTGCTCCTCCTGGCGGCGCATACCCTCCTCCTTATCGCGTTGCAGCTGTTCCTCAAGGCGGCGTGCCTGCTCCTCCTGGCGGCGCATGCCCTCTTCCTTATCGCGTTGCAGCTGTTCCTCGAGGCGGCGTGCCTGCTCCTCCTGGCGGCGGATGCCCTCTTCCTTATCGCGTTGCAGCTGTTCCTCGAGGCGGCGTGCCTGCTCCCGCATAAACGCCATCAGAGTCGCGAGGTCGGGGTTCACCGGCGAGTGAGCTGCACTAGATGGTTCCGCTGCAGCCGCGGAGTCACATGATTCACCTGACGTCGGCGAGGGGGCGTCTCCAAAGCGCCTCTGGTCCACATCTTGCTGGCGCTGGTTCCTGGTACGCACCCCTTCCACTTCCTCCTTCGGTAGTACTGGCATATTCTTACCTTACTTCTGACACCAATTGTTACGTGCTGAGTTCGACGGATAAGAATATAAACAATATTACCGACTAAAACACTTTTATTCAAACACACAATTCAATTTAAAACACAACAAACACTATACCACACTTTTTCACTGTACTGCTTCAAACTCCGTAGTATTTCCGCTTTCGTTCGCTTCGATGAACACTTGATCGCTTACGATTGTAAAACTGACTCGGCGGTGCGCGTGCGCCCTATTTATACGCGGCTAAAGCGCTTCTAGAGCTTTCCAGCAATGCCGTACTCGGCGTGTAAACAGCACGATGCTTTGAGAAAGTACCAGCATTCTCTCTAAGATTCTCGTACTGTACTACGCAGTTCCGTAAGATGTCAATAGATGGCGGTGTAAATTATTAGACGGAACTGCCGAGTCTTTCCCCCAATGCCGAGAGATGTCACTGGGCGTAACAATATATATGATATCTCAGTCCTGTGCGTGCTGCAAAAGCCTTGCTCCTTGCACTGTCAATACAGTTACTACTTTTTTCGAAGAGGGACCACTAAACTTATTGTTACCATCTTATAACCATTGTCACGTTGATCACTTGCGGCATGACGGCCACGCACGAGACGAGTGGTGAAGGTACATCTCTCTCGATCCCTCCTTCGGTGCCGGCGGTGACCGCGCTATTTAAGAGGACCGCACCCGGATGCTGTCTCCTGCCGCTGCGCTGCCGTGTTGAAATTAATGGGCCCTTCAACCCGGGACCACGTAACATAACCTTCTACGAATCACGCCCTAACTTTGCAAATAAACACGTAGTTAAAGCTTAATGTAACTCTGCTATAATATTCTGTAATTATTGTTTCACTAGTAATTAAAATTATGTACTTGTGTAAAAATCTTTGAATTTATCTCTGCTTAGCTTACAACCCAGGTCAACCTCGCCTCTAAAGCGGGTTGACCAGAATAAACGTTACACCATCCTGTCCTTACGAAACAGTACTTAAAATTGCATTTTCTATAAGTTCCATGGACATTGTATATCAAATAATTTAACGGAATCCTTGTAACTTCACACTAGAAATGTATCTGTAAATTATATTTGTTCATGCCGGTTTCACTTGCAAAGGCGCTATTTTCCTTGCAACTTTTTAGTTTAGTAGGTCACTACAGTTTACAGAACACCGACAGACAGACGCCGTACAGTGCATTGCATTGTGTTAGCAAACACCGTAAACGTTAACTCCTTCAATATTATTATTTAAAATAATGTTTTCAATTTTATAGAAGTCCTTTGCATACACTGAAATTAATAAAACCATGTTGTTTATTGAACGTGGCAGAGACTTGATTCAAATAAATGTGAGGGCAAATGTCAGAATATAAGAGTGTTGTGCTGAATTCGAAAAACAACACTCTTTGTGAGAATCCCTATTAGCAGACTCAGTAGACGTCATAAAAAATCGGTATCGGTATGATTTATTAATGCATGTTTTTAAATAATAGTTAAGTGTTACTCCCAAAGTAACTCATAAGTACTGGATAATCAGCCTTTGAATGCAAATTGCAATACATTGAATTCTCCTAGATTATTGAAATCTAAGAGAACTCCATGTAAATTTTTTTTTATACATCTAATGTGGCAACCCTCCTGATAGTAAGTGATCACCGTGGCCTATGGACGCCAGCGACACCAGAGGCATCACTTGCGCGTTGCCGACCCTTTAGGAAAGGAAGTTGGAAGGAGAAGGAGCGGGATGGGGGAAAGGGGATGATTGGGCCTCCGGCATTCTCACTCACCGAACGAAACACAACAGTAGGAATACTGTTATTTCACGTGGATATTCTGTGAGAGGGTAGTCCTTCCCCGGTCGTGCCGGTCCATTCATGCTGAAATCAGCGAGTCTCTACTACTCAAAAATATTACGTAGCTTCTCGACAACTACCTAGTAGAGTTATGTATTGATCTTCTGTACATGGAATTTCAACATACATATAAGTAAAGCGAACAAATACTCCGGATCGTGGACAAAGGAAAGGACCGGCTTCGTAGCCAAACTAATTGTTCTAAGCAAATGTATTCCTTCAACCTCGAGTGCGTTTACAATCGTTAGCGGTACAGGTGTGATATGGACATTTAGTACTACTAAAGCTTTGTATTAAGTACCAACCAATTCAATTAACACTAACCAGATTTAATTGATTGCACGGATAGCGTAGTGATTTAGGTGGTCGCCTCGCCACTGCCATTGCACCGAGTGTTATGGGTTCGAATGGCACACTGGACAAAACTTTTTGACCACAAAAATGGTTGTTCCGAGTCTGGGTGTTCTTTGTGTCCGTTGTTTTAATGTTTGTAAAGTCTCCCGCAAAACAGGGATTACACATAGTGCGGGAGCGGTATTAAAAAAAAATTGTGTGCCTACCTCGTGCTGTGTTGAGTCTGGGTTTTTTTATAAAGGAGTTCTCAGTACTAGCACAGGATCTCGAAATTTGGCAGCAAAATGCACACCTCCTATAGTTACCGTAGGATCTAAACCATAGTTGGCAAAGTATGGATGCAGTTGGTTTGGACATTTGAGGTAATTTTTGCAACGGTAAGCAGATGTGATTTTTTTAAAGATTTACTTCAATTTTACGTACTGAAATATTCATTTAAAAAGCACTGAACATAATAAATCTTTAGTACTCAAAATCAAATTTCAGTACAATTTTTTGAAAAAAGATGTGTTTTCCTTTGATTCTGATTCTATTTATATTTATTTATATTATGATTATATACTAATAAGTAAACCTATGATATACGTGTATACGTATATCAAAGGTATACTCATTTATTATTATTCCTATATAGTATTCCTGTTAATCTCTCCAGCTAAGCTAATTGCTACTGCTATTAGAAGTTGGTATAGGTAGATAGAGTGGGCAGCAAACTCTCGATCGCCTTTAATCTTTGACTTACCACCTAACCAGATGAGATTATATAGATGTTTAGAGCAGCGATAGCTCAATGGGGAGACCAACAGACTGCAATGCAGAGAGTCTCGGGTTCGAACCCACGTCGCGCACCTATGACTTTCGGCAGTTATATGACTTTTCGAAATTATGTGCGTAATGATTGACAACTATCGCCTGCTCCGTGCCTCGGAGAGCACGTTAAGCCGTCGGTCCCGGCTGCCATGAACATCTATGGCAGTCGTTATTGGAAGAATGTCGACACAAAAGATCCTACTGGGTCGAAGTGTCACCGGTCTGCACTGACTGGCCCCCACATAAGATACATACATAAGATACATATAGATGTTTATTAAATTAGGTTACAGGTCCTAGTTTTGGCATTGTAGAATTCGTCAGCACTGCTGACAACTGGTAACTTTGCCAGTAGGTTGGTGATATTATCACGTTGAATGATAATTCTGATTTCTTGGGCCAACAAAACAACAAGCCTTCTTATTACAGGAAGCGTTGATCAGGTCCTATGCGAACATAAAATAAAACTCTATATAAAATACGAGATTTATTTTATTTGCTAATGTTATATTTGTTTTATGAAAAATGAAAAATGAAAAATGAAAGACATAAAATTTATTTAAATTATTAACTATGTACATATAAACACAATTCTTTAAAACTAACTTATACCTAAAATATTATATAACAGAAATAAAAAGGAAAAAGAAAATTAAAACCCTCTAATAGGCGTCATAGAATTCCTCCGCATCACAGTCGACTGGTAGCGTGCCCAGAAGACTGGCAGCATTACCACGTTGAATGGCAATGCTTATTCTTTCCGCGAAATAAAGGCCAGCCCTCTGGTCACAGGAACCGTCTATAGCGTGTATTAGTAAAATCGCCCGCAACATAAAGATCATCTCTAATACAGAAATTACAACAAAAATAAAACTTTAGTAACTTCTAAAATATACAAGAATAACTGCATTGCCACAAATGCGGTCCTTATGCTCCAGCAACTGATCGCTTTATTAAGAACGAATATTGATAGAGAACACTGCATAAACCGTACCCTAAGATAACTCAGACACGACGACGACTGAGTAAACGGAAGCGACAATGGCAAATCGATAGCGTGATTTAATTTAAACTATATAGCGTCATGTTGAACTACTGTCGATGTAAAAGTGTGTCGATGTGAAAGTCAAAGTCAAAGTCAAAGTCAACATTTTTTATTTCAAATAGGCCTGAGTAACAGGCACTTTTAAAACGTCAAAAGCTAGGTGTCAGTTCCAAAAGAGAATTAAATTAAATTAAAATTAAATGTAATACATTTCCTACACCAGGGCCAACATCGTGCTCACACCTTTACAAACATTTTATTATTTTAATATGAAGTATATAATCTTAATTATACAACATGAAATTGATATATTATTTGTCAGTAGGCCGAGGAAATGCAAGTATCTTTATAATATCCTTAAAATAGTATGTTTCGTTATACTGCTTACTTAACAACTTAAAAATATTACTGTGTTCTCTGCATACTAGTTTAATGATTTAATGGTAATAATAATAATAATAATCATTTATTATCAACCTAAATGTACAAATTATAAAATTTTAATGTTAGTAAATACACTTTAATACTTTGTTAGTAAAACTTCTTTCTTGGCACACTAAATATTTGTGTGCTCGGCTGGTACTTGTCTGCAGAAGCGACGGAATACCACGTCTTGCGGCCAAAAGCTCTCAACCAACACCTTGTGCAGGTAACAGTTGGATACGCCCACGACGAACGCTTGAAAGCTGACGTCGCGGCGCGACTCCAGCAGCTGCACTCTCGGGATGTACTTCAGCTTTTGGTACACGTACATAGCGATGTCTTTCGACTCGGTGGTGTAGTGCAGGCGCAAAATGTACACCGGCGATTTAAGTATTCCCCTCGACGCTGCCACCGAGCCGAGGGTTGTGGGTCACACGGGACAAAAATATGCATTTATGCCAAGTCTGAGTATTCTTAAGGTCCCTTGTTTGAATGTTTGTAAAGTCTCCCGCGACCCAGGCGCTATTACTAGTGCGGGAGTCATAGTTCCAAAAAAACCTCGGACTTCTTTGCGTTAGTTGCTTACATATTAGTAAGGTCCCTTGCGGCACATGGCACATACATTCTAAGTAATTATAATAAATGCGAATGTGAGTTTTTTTGTTTGTTACACTTAATTAACTTAACTACTTGACTGATTATCATGAAATTTTGCATGCACGTTGCCAGGGGAACAGAAATGAATATATGGTACATTTCATCCAGAAGTAAACCATTAAAACCATTTATTTTTGTTACACATATATACAAAAGTTACATATTTATAGAATTAAAACAGCATTTACAAAGTTACACATAAAAATTAAATATAAACTGGCATACATGCATAACAAAGAGCTCCAGCTCAGTATTTGCTGCGCACGGGCACAGCCCTGATTTTCAGCTGGGCCCTGATAATTGAACTAACATTAATAGCACATAAATGTACACTGTAAAGTACTGTCTCTGAGGCATATAAATTTATTGACAAAATCTAAATAAAATCTAAATATATTAGAGCAAAGTCGCCGGCAAAATCTAATTTATGAACACTCTGAGTGCATTAAAAAACCACTAACGTATTCACAGGTAGCAGTTGCTCATTTATAGCAAGTTAGAAGGCTATGGGATCCTGCACTACAAATATGCACCTTTCGTTTCAGTATTTAGTTACTTGTTGAAGTGCTCTACTTAGAGCTTGAGTAAACATTTACTTTGAAACTTGTAAGCTACATGCTTTTAACTTGTCAGTGCTTTACGAAAATTCTCATATTTAAGTTATATAGTGTGACATATCGTGTCTGTAAGTTATTTGACGTAATAGATGATGTAGTGGTTTAAGAGGTCCTCTCGGCACTGTCAGCACTTACCAAAACCGTTGTTGGTACGATCTAACAAAAAATCTATTATCTATAAGTAGCCTTGCCATCTCTGGATGTTCTTTGTGTTCGTTATTTCAATGTTGGACAATAGACAGAAAAGTCCTATAACAGTATTTTGACTCAAGAATTGGAGGTGAGACATGCACACGCTCACACTAATACCGCTTGCCAAAGCGAAGTGTGCCTATTTCTCACGTTCTACTGAGCTGATCAATCTGCATCAGTCTATATTTTTTCTTTTTAGTTAAGACATTTTATACATAGAAGTATATACCAATTCAAATTCCAATATAGAACAAAATATGTGCAGGCTTGCTTATATATAACTATATTTTATTATTTAGTTTAATCATTGATGCGGACTGAAGACTACAAACAAGTCAGTTGTGTGTCAAAGTAATAATTATAATAAATTAATTATAATAGTGAATGAGATTAATCATCGCGCTGTTTACACGATGCATTGGATTTTGGATATTCATTTTTCGATATCTGAGTTTATACGGGTACACATATATCTATATATTAATACGTGAAGGGAAAAATTTGTATGCCTTTTTAAAAAAATTCCACATACGGAGGAGTATGGAATTTGGCACAGTTAAAGTGTACATGGAGAAGGAGTGGCGAATCCTAATATTTTTATAAAATATGCATTAGAAATACATTTAACGAATGAAAAAACACTACACGCACACAACCATGCATTTGACACACGCAGTCGAATCGCATTCGTAGTATTTCAGCGTTGTTCGTCTGACGTCGTACAATTCTTTGTAACTATGGTTACCTTATTTATATGTAATAAAGAATAAACGAAAACAAAGTAGCAAGCTTAGAAATATCGTCAATGAAAGAGTATAGTCAAGTAAATAATAATTTGTTTGAAAAAGATAGGTAAATTTAACCTGTATAGCCTTGGCGAAATCTAAATGAAATGTGTGTGATTATAAGGGTAACGTTATAGACAATAAAACCTTAATAACGATCAAACTTAAAATTTTAATCAAGTATGGTCGAATTTTGACTACTAGGCGGCCGCTAGTACTAATAAATATCTATACCAATTATATAGCTGACAAAACGATAGAACATGCATATCAGTATTTAACTGTTGCTCCTGCTAAGAATATGATAGCAATTACCAAGTTTGTGATAGTTATGTGTTTATCATGCAGTCATGTTGCTTGTTTTGTTTAGGCACCAGTCCTCCACATTATTGTCTTGTGAAATGGTATTACTTACTAAGCATATCATTCGTAAATATCTAAAATATTGTTGTGAGAAATAAACATTAATATTATTATATACCTTAATTATTTTTTACTATATCAGCAGGGCAGCCATGAAAAGTAATGTGAGTAAATGCTACTGCGTATGAGGTTAATGCATTCGATACCATATAAAAGTGTCCTCAAATACACTTGTGGACTAGATCCACTAATACAAAAATGATATAACGAGTTTACAATACTAATAAAATGGAGTGAATAAGTAAAATTTAACTTTTTACTCATTATCTCCCTTTTACGCTTCTATAATTTTGAACAATGGCTTTCTTTAAGGCTTATATATTATAATAAAATAAAATTATCATGAATTTGTTAATGGGTTCTGTGTTGTTAATTATATATTTATCACGTTTGTATAACCTTTTATTTTTCTTACAGCCTAGATGGCAAACAAGGTTACGGCAATGGTAAGCAATTACTGTAGCTAAATATGAGATGTAATGTTAGGCTTGCAGCAAACATGAAGGGCAATGTTACGCTTGCAGCAAACATGAAAGGCAATGTTACGCTTGCAGCAAATAGGAGCAGCAATCTTACACTTGCAGCAAATTAGGTGACAATGTTACACTTGCAGCAAATGAGGGGACAATGTTACGCTTGCAACAAAGATAAATGTTACGCTTGCAGCAATAAATTATTATTTTTCAAGACAGTATATAAATATAAGATTTTACAGTAGCCTCTCTAGTAGTAGTTGTTACCTACAGCTTGGATGCCTATTTAGACTCCAAAATTTACTGTATTTTTTTTCTAATTATGTGGCCTAATTAATGAACCATAATAATTACTGCCAGAGTGCTTTACTTATAATAATTACTTTATACTTGGACATAAAAAAGTGACAGCGGAAATGTATAGCCTACATGTACGTTGTTTTCCAACCCTCAAAATTTAATAAGCATTCTATAAATATAATTTGACCCAAAAAGCTCAAATAAAATACGGGTATGCCATTTCTATTTATATGCTAATAAAACTAATATAAAAAACCGAGCGCACAATCTCATCTAATTCCAATTTGATAACAGTGCACGTTACAAGTGGTCACAGATGTGTGATCTGAATGCACTGCCGATCGATACAACGACTTCGCGGTGAGTTTTCACTGTCACAATATAAAATAATGTCAATTATCCTAACTAGTACTATAAATACCGGCCTCGATGGTGTAGTGGTTAGTGTAACCGACTGCTACGCCTGAGGTCGAGGGTTCGATTCCCGCACAAGTCAAAAATTTGTGTGCTTGAACATGGATGTTTGTCTTGGTCTGGGTGTTTCTATGTATAATATGTATGTATTTACAAAAAATAAGTATATATGTATGTTCATCCATTGTCTAGAACCCATAGTACAAGCTCTGCTTAGTTTGGGCTAGATGGTGTTGTGTGTATGTGGTAGAATATTATTATTATTAATGTGAATGTGAGTTTGTTTGTTACGCTTTCACGCCTTAGCTACTCGATCGATCATCATGAAATTTGACATAAACATTTACAGGTCCTGTTACAAACCTAACCTAACCTATATTTATGGGAGCGACGCCGCGGGCAAAATCTAGTTTATAATAAATCACTTATCCGAATTTTAATAGTTTAACAATATTGCTTTGTAGCGTGTTTTTACTTACAATCATAGGTAATATACCTATTATAACAACAAGTGAGAAACGTCCGTGAATTGCCGTAAATCTTAGAGTTAGAAAAACAATATATGCAAGGGTCACGTGATCATAGTCATAGTCATTTCGGAGGTAAATTGACTATGCTGAGTCGAATGGCGTTGACCGCGAGTCTCTAGCTCTTACGGTTCTTGAGTTGAAAGTTGTATAACAGGCAGACGGACGGACAAAGCTGTTGTATAAGAGTGTTTTCGAACTCTAAAAGGTGGCATGTTGTGACTGCCTTTTTTTTTCCTGGATGATTGCATTGACCCGTATCCGGGTGGACGAAGGGGTTATGTCGGACTCACCGGGGTAAAAGAAAGATGTTGAAATTATGATAATGGACCTCCCGGTATACCGACTAAACCTACCACGGTGTTCCTCGACAAAGCCGCTAGCGACGGGGCCGCGTGAATCACTTGCACATGCAGTCCCGACCCAGTCGAGGTTTCGGCCCGCCATATAAAACGGCAGGCCACTACACGAAGAGACCTACCCTTTGGCACTTCTCACTCATAAAAATGTTGTGATTGCCTAGCTAAATCACAGATAATGAAATCTAACCTACTGAGTCGCAGCGGCACACCGGGGCGGCGCGGCCGCTAGACACAATAGGTTTTTATATTAGGCAGCTATTATTTTTGGTATCCTACGAATCTCGTTCCAAACTACATGCTACTGAAATCTCTTGATAGAAACCCCAAATAAAGCTTTGCTCTACTCGGCAATAGACCCCAAGACTATAAAGTCTACACTACTACACTACTGAGACATTTCCAATAAAAAATATATTGGTAATTTTGTGAACAACGGAGACAAACCATCTAGATTAGCTTTATATTTAAATATTCAACAGTTTTCATCGTAACACTCGTCGATGCGGCGTTGTTTTCAATTTTATTTGCACGAGATATGTAGGACATTCAGTTGATATCGTGAAAATTAATCGAAAAAGAGCTGAACTGTTGTTGTATTTGTACTTAAATTTTAATTGAGTTTTTTTAATATTATTATAATAAAATAAATGGACTTAACACTTTTGGTTGCTTGGTGTTTATGATCTATCAAAGGAACGACTTAATTGTCTGATTGATGGCATGTCTAGATAGAAATAGCACTTACTTCAATAATTACGTCTTTAGAGTCATAACATCTGTATTTGCATAAAAAGTTATAAAAGAAGTGTAGACTATGATGTCGTGTATAGGATATATTTGTTTAAAGAGAGTCAAAGATTTAATCATTCCTTCAGTTAATTAATTTTCTTCCTTCTACTACGTGCTTCTTTCCGTTCTATTCGAATAGTTTAATAGGATATGAATAGGGAACAACACAGTCTACCTGGTTGTAAGCAGCAATGCTTACCGTCAAGCGGACCGTTTTGCAACGTATGTTTGTATGGTTTAAGGATGTTATTGCCTTGCATTTGCCTCAGTGCCGGCATCTGTGCAAAAAATCAAAAGCAATGACACATTTCAATATATTACAATTATATTGCGCAAATGTTTAACGGGTACATCAAAGTGGCACAAGTTCAGAGAGTTATTATAATATCAGCGCTGTATTCAACTGTAACTCTTCTCAGTGTGGGAAGGATTAGGCCATAGTCCATCACGCTAGCCCAGTGCGGATTGGCAGACTTCACATACATATCTTCAAGAACATTATGGAAAACTTTTAGACATGCAGGTTTTCTCACTATGTTTTCCGTCACCGTTAAAGCGATTATTATCTATTTAATACGCACGTAACTTCGAAATATCAGAGATGGGATCAAACTCGACCTCTGCGTGGCAATTCAATGATATCCCACTAGGCTACTGCTGCAGATAATTATTAAAGAAAGAAAGAAAGAAAGAAATATTTTATTTTAATGAAGCATTGCAACACACAATCAAAACTATTATAATACAGAATTAGTGTGTAACAGTAATAAATGTATTTATAAATTGATAATAATAAAAATAAAACTTATATACATTATTATATATATGAAAACATAAAAACAATATATTTCTAAAATGAATAGATTGAGGTGATATTTTTAAGATTATCTTTATTAGAATAAAAGTCTTTTCAATTAGCCATTTTTAGTGCAAGAGTAATTATCTTGTTGACGGTTAGGACCAACAACAAGATCTTTTTACCAAAAGCAGCCGCAGAGGATGTATTATACTAACTGAGCTTACCAAATGTTACCTGGTTGCGTTAGTAAACATTTTTATGACATGATTACATCATCACATATAAAAAGTATACTGCGTCTTCTCCCACATTTTAAGGTATCTATTTCCTAGTTGGTTTTAACATAAGCAATTTAGTTATTTAGGCATAGTTAGGCATTCATAAATAATATTACGCAAAAACCCTTTGCTTGAACCTGGCAACTTACATAAATGTAAATTCAGTAAACTGATTTTCTTTTTTTTTATGGTATAGGAGTCAATCCAGCAAACGGCCGCCCATGGACACCCGCAACACTAGACGAGTCACAAGTGCGTTGCCAGCCATTAAATTAAACTCTAAAATTCGCGTAAACGTAAAATATTACGAGTATAACTTCAGTAAACCGACTAACCAATAAACTGTTGTTGTCAAGTGTTATTTTGTAACCTAAATGAATGGATAAAATTTTGACTTAATTTCAAACAACGGAAACAAGAAACCATACTCGGAATAATCATTTGTGAATCACAAAATTATGTGCGCCGGTTTTTTTTTAATAAGACTCCTCCCTCAATATTCTTGATTCTTGTGCCTCGGGGGAGTCTACAAACATTGAAACAACAGACACAAAGAATACCCAGAATCGAAACAATAATTTTCGAATCACACAAATTTTTGTCCCGAGTTTGAACTCACAACACTTCGCCCAGTGGCGTCGCGACGACTTAAACCACTACGTCATCTATAGAGTCAAACACATAAGTGACGTGTTCTGTATGCGTCTAAACTACTGAAACGCGAAACTGATCGACTGAATAGAGAAATTAAGTAAGGAAATCCTTACTAAAGTGTTATTAGCATATTATATGAGCTAAGCTTCTTAAAGAGGCTTAGTTTATAGATAACTAGCGTTTCACCCCGGCTTCGCACGGGTAGCACAAAATCTTAACAAATTATACACCTAAACCGTCCTCATGTCTCTGTCTTTGTCTATTGGTGACCGCATAAAATTCCGTTTAGTAGTTTTTGAGTTTATCGCGAACAAATACATAGACAACGGGGACTTTGTTTTATAATATGTAGTGATATTGATCAACTACCTTTACTTTACAGATACATTGTATAATCTGATCGAGAAAACAAACCAAATGTAATATGTATAATTACTTATTGCCAAAAATGCATCAAAGTTTACTCCTATCTAAGGTGTTTTAAAAACGTATCATAATATTTAGTTATTTCAGTTACGTAATGCTAGTCCGATAGTTTCACGGACTGGGGTTTGCGGCTTACAGTGCAGATGCAACTAAAACTGGAAACTTAGCCGCGGGCAAAGTCTGTATCAGATAGGATATTAATTAAACACAGATGAAAACAATGGGTTAAGCTTGTTTCTCTGCAGAGTATTGGACGTAAACATGAATGGTTCATATCATTCAAGTTTGTGCTATCGGTTTCGTACTTCAAGCTAATGTATTAGATATAATAGTAAGATTGTTTTGAAAGCAAATACTACAGATATCGATATACATAAGTGTAATAAACATAACAAGGAACGTCATACATTGTAAAAGTTTATTATTATTCTAACTAATATTATAAATGCGCATGTCTGTTTGTTTGTTTTGCGTTCACGCCTAACCGCTCGACCGACCAGCATGAAATTTCGCATACACATTAACACAGGAACAGAAAAAGACATAAGGTACTGTTACTAATCTAATCTATACTAACTCGAGCAAAAGTATTAATACAACCTCAATTTTGTAATTAAAATAACATGTATTTTAAGTACAAAATTGAGGATGATGCTGATGCGTATGATGTTTGAGTGCATTTCTCTGATTTGTTGAAGTTTAGTTAGGTACTTTTTGTTGCCTAACCCAACAACTGTTGATTCTTGTTACTGCAACTCTCATAGAACAGAAAAACGCATAATTCAAGCCGTATTTATGAAGGTACGTAAGTATTGGATGTTGTCGGGCCAGTCCCCCAAAATATCTTCTTGGGAATAAGATAACCTGAACAATTATAATACAGTTTAGAATAAAAGTAGTACTAATTATTAAGCCAATTATCAAAATAATGACGGCGATGGAAAACAGTTTCGTTAATTTATAGTATAGTGTTCTTCTGCATTTTACACATGCATATCTATATTCTCGAATGAGCAGGCACTGAAGTATTACACCCACATTTTGCCAGATTTAGTTTAAGGTATAAACCATATAATAGAGGGGAGCCAATTGCAGTCTACTGCGGTTCCAGACACAGTGCTGTTACTGAGTACTTCTTGACAGCAAAACCCAATAACACTTTGTTCGACACGGGAATCGCACACAAGACCCCATGTACAGCAGATGCATACACTACCATTAGATATACAATTTATGATTATAATATGGTAGGTACATAACACTTTTTAGAGCTATGTTACAAATGAACTCAACTTTATTTGTATACCGTGTCGTAGTCGCTAATCTTAGGAACTGCTGTCGCTGTCTAGTTAATATTAATGTCTAGGTTATAGGTTTCATAGATGCTTGCTCCAATTTATTGCAAATTAAAAATATTCTATTGCATTCTAGACTGAAATTAAGTAATAAAATTAAAAAAGATTACTTAATCAAGTGGGCTGTCACACGAAAGGACTTCATTTGTACCAATTGTAAATTTGCTTTATATGCAGCAATTGACTTGTTTTAAATTAGTCAATCAGGTCTAAACGTTTGATTATGTGTCCGTAGACTCTTTCAGAGCCGGTATATTCTTTAAATTGTTAACATATTTTTTCCTGATTGAGAACTCTCGGTGCTTGAATCTGATTACTATTTGGCCAGAATTCTGTCCAGGCATTTTAAGTCCAGATGCATTCCATTTTATATCTTTGCGCAAAGGAAGTGCATCATATCTAAGTCAAAAAGAACCCTTTCTGATAGTGACAAAATTTATGGAGTCATGCCAATTAATATGAGATTTTCAATGCACCCTTTTGGCACAGCTCGCAGTCCAACTTGGCTAAAGTAATTCACGGATTTGCATTTTAAATTGATAAATGATTTATACCCGCAACTTGAGTCTCATTCGTCTTAGGAAATTAGATTTCGTTCGAGATCTTATTGTTTTCATGGTGATTCTTCGGAACTGAATCATAATCGTTACCATTTATTTCGTATTCCAGTTTCTCTACTAAATGTTTGAAACGATGTTGCTGAATAAATTAGATGAATTTAAATAATTGTAAACTAAGGTTTCATTTTAAGATGATGGATTATGTGATTAAAATGTGGCTTCGCGGTGGATTAAAATAAATGTTGCACGTATTCTGAAACTTTGACTGAAGCGCAATTTACAACGGTACATTAATTCTTAGTTTCTGGATTTCGTATTTGCAACATTTTGAAAATTGTATTGTAATTTATATAACTAGATACTATGATATTTTAACTGATATATTTTTTTAGACACAGTACACAAAGTTACATTTCATACTACCGTCTTTCTAACAATGCATTAGATTTCGTACATAATCGTGTTTTTAGCTATAAACTTAATGAAAGTTTTCTCCTGGTGGATGTACGTAAGTGATGTCATTCCAACGCAAAGGGAAGATCCTCCGACCAGGCTGATCGTGCCTGGTGGGCTGCGGCCGGAGGGTCATGACAGGAGTTGTATATAATTAAAGTAACTCACTGTGTAAAGTTTGCTTGCGCGATTCAGGATTGTACAGCGCCATCATTTGTCTTATGTCGTAACTACAAGGTCTTTGTAGTGACGTCATTATAAAGACCCTCAAGCCAAATATTCGATTCAAAACTGTATAATTGGCAGCAGAACCCCGCTAATCCATATATCACTAATGCTTTTTTTTTCGTGGGGGAATGCATTGACGCATACCCCTCCGCTGGGACGGGCGGAGGGGTTATGTCGGACTCACCGAGGTAAAGATGGTGAGCGACATCCCGGTAATACCGACTAAACCCACCACGGTGTTCCTCGACAAAACCGCAATTGGCGGGGCCGCGTGAATTACTTTCACATGCAATGTATCATTCAATCGCAAATGCGACCCCGCCGAGGTTTCGGCCCACCGTATAAAACGACAGGCCACTACCCAAAGAGACCGACTGTATGGTCACTTCTAAATTTTAACCCTGCTGTCCTCTTGAGGGGGGGACGGACACACGGCACAGAGGCGCGCGTGGGAACACGCACGCCTCCTCTCGGACCTGGTGCTGATCGGGTGGCGAGCAGGCCCACGAAGCCCACCACCCCCAGCTCAAACCTCAGGGTGGCTGGAGGTCATCTCACGCCCTCCGGCGCCCGGTTCTGCGATTAGGGAGAGGGTTCAAGTGCTCCCTCTCCTGCTCCCCCGCCTCCTTGATAGAATATATCACAAATCTGACATAACAACGTTTAACCTAGTTAACGGTACAATTGCTAATTCCTTCTAATTGTTTCCTTACAATGTTTGCTATTAATTACATTACTTCACAAGTTATTAATTGATATAATATCGTTAATAAAACTGCCTGCTAATTTAATTGTTTATCTTGAATAAGGAAATTGTAGCTAATATTTGCCATTCTTATGATGTTTGTTAACGATTTTATGTATCGACTTCTAAGAAAGATTAAGTTATCATTTGGACTGAATATTTTTGATGTATTACATCGCCCGGTTTTAACCGAATTGGGTGAGGCTCATATTCGTTAAGAGAATATTTGAGGAAGATTCTCGGTGATAGCTTGTATTTATTATGGTCAAGTTATAAGTAGCTATACCGATTCGAAAGGCCTACCATTACTAAGATAAAAACACAGAACTCAAGCTTCCACACTACGAAGTGTCCGATTGTTGTTTACTTGAATAATTGTTATACTTTTATTGTAAGAATGTTAGTTTCCAATGCCGCAGGTTTGAGTCCTTGTATTTTATGTAAAATATCCTCTCATACAATCGATCACGAGTCACTGAGTTGTATTCTAGGGTTTGGCAATGTATTGCTAAGTGTTTCTATCTGGCGCCTTAGATAGTTTGAAACCAGTGTACGGAAATAAAACATGGAAGCAGTACTTTCATACTAACCCTACTTTATTTTTGACACCACAGCTACTTACTCAACTCTTCAACTAAACGTTAGTGTGTTAATGGGGCATACTATTAGCTGTCCTATTTTACTGTTTATTTATTTCCTGTTAATGTTAGGAATTCAAACTCATTCATATGATTATACGTTACTATAGCGACATGGCTTAATTTTATTACATTTAATTATTACATTATCGCCTACATTGTGTAGTTTCCGTGGTATCATTTTTAACGGAAAGAATAGTTCCATGTCTTATTTCCGTGCACTGCTAGAAAGAGTATAAAAGCTATGCCCAGTAGTCATCAAATATGGGTAAACATAACGAAGAACTGCGTCATACCCCTGTTGAATCTATTACATAATAATTATTACACAAGAAATCAAACGCTATTTATATACAACTGTTATCTTCAATTTCCACTCGTTAACACAGAACGTGACTTCAAGATATTAAGTTATCTGTATAAACAGTTGCTTAATACGAGTCGTTTTGCTATAGTATAATAATGCTAAAACCAGATACCTATATTTTATACCAGATCTTGCTCGCGGCTTTGCTTAAATGTAGGTTATCTCCATTAATTTTTATATCTCCAGACCAGTACTATTTTTCTGGACAAAAGGTACCCTATGTCCTTTTTTGTAATCCTAACGCCATGTATGCAAAATTTCTTGATGATCGGTTTCACATCATCATCGGAAACAAACTCACATTGACATTTATAATATTGCTTAGGGTGAATCTTTCGGTCTTTCATTTTTATTTATTTATTTATTTATTTTAATGGCTAACCAACAATTGTTCAAACAAATACAAATAAAAAATAACTTAAGATTAGCAGACTGAGCGAGTGTGACAATCTTTTATAGGTAAGCACAGCATGCACAACTTAACAATAAATGTTCAGCAAACATAAATAACAACAATAGGAACAAACTTTAAATACAAAGCAAAATTAAAACAATTAATACTAATATTGAGTAAACTAAGTACATTATTAAACACATTATATTCTTTAAAATTAAATGTACATAGACCAAAAAAATGTGATTACATGACTATAAATAAATTTTAAACATAATCAGTCAGAGTGCACATCAACAAGATCACTGTAACTATTTAGCAGTCTACACAGGCGGGGAACTACTGAGCTAGCACCGAACACTGTTCTACGTAGAGGAGGATGCAGGGGAGTAATAGGGGCACGTGGATATCTAGCAGGAACACGAAAAGAGAATCTGTAAAGTAGTTGGGGACAGTCAAATTTGCCACGGAGTACTTTATACAGAAAAATAGAGTCGGAGATACTTCTACGTTTTTCCAAGGACACCACCGACACGGGACATTTTCAAAATAATATTGTTGTAAAAGTTTACTTGTTTGTTTTGATGTGCTATGTGCATAGCCAATCAGTTCTGATGAGACTCGTGTAGAGATTAAACACGTGTAGAACGAACCATGTTTATTCGAAGTTAAACACCGCACGTTGTGGTATCCGAAATTTAAAACGCTGCCCCACCCACAATGGAGTTTGCTATTGTCAATTTGCTTCTATTGTTTGGCCTGGCTATCTGAGTAAGAGTATTGGATCAATACTTATTTCTTAATCAGTAATGTTTTTCGACTACTGCAGCTACAAAGCTTGAAAGTGATGTGAGATTTTTGGTTAAACATACAAATATTTCACTTCGAAATCTTTGAATTCGAATAATATTGATTGTTATTCGAATATATTAATATTTGACAGATTATGTATATAATACTGTATTCTGTTTACGCAAGTGTTATTCATTGAAATTAAACCACTTTATACGGAGTTTGTCACGTTGTATATTTTAAAACACTTTTATTGCATAACTAACTGTTACCAGCGACTTTGTTCGCGTGGATTTTAACTAAAAAGTGTTTGTTCAGTTCGCAGAGTACCTAAACGAAAACTTAATATTTCTTATGCCTCGTATAGAAATACCTATGCTCAAATTAATGTGATTCTTCTACTTTACGAGTCGGTTTTATTTTATCATATTGGATGTATATATATAATTATTATTATTTTATAAATGATTCCCAATTGGTATCGGATTTTGTTCAATATTTCATAGGTTTAAATTTTTTGCCACGGAACCCAAATTTCTTACAAAATAAAAGTAGCCTAAGTTACTCCTTATAATATTAGCTATTTACGAGTGGTAGTCCCGTCAAAATCGGTTCAGCCGTTCGAGAGATTAACCGGAACAAACAGACAGAAAGACAGACAGAGAGACAAAAATTTTACAAATAGGTTTTTGTTATAAGTCCCTTATTATATACTTTCATATGCATGAAGTAAAAAGCTGTTATTTTGACATTACAGACAAATATTTCTATTTTATTTATTTGTATTATTTGTATAGATCAGAGGTTCCCAGACGATTTTTATCATAGACCACTTTCAAAATTTAGAAAGTTCTAGTGGACATCTTGCAGTTACATTTCTACCATATTCCTTGGCATTCGTATTTATATTAGTGAAGAATCAAACAAGTTCATGCAATTACAAATTTTATTTCATAAGTAATTGTCGCTGAGCTTCTTAAAATATTATCTGCCTATATTGTTAGGTGAAGTCAAGCCAACATTTTAGTTGTTCACTATCGAAAGCAAATAAATTTTCGTGAATCTACGTTGTCATCTAGAGGTCCACGGGAGAGCCGTGGACCTCTAGATGAACGGAAATTGTTCACTATTTCATTGGTTTTAAGTAATTTCTTACCACGGTACCCAATATTTTTCAAAATAAATGTAGCTTAAGCTACTCCTTATAATATCAGCTATCTGCCAGTGGAAGTCCCGTCAAAATCGGTTCATCCGTTTGAAAGATTAGCTAGAACAAACAGGCAGACAAACAGACAGACCGACAGAAAGAAAGACATAAATTTTTAAAATTTGTTTTTGATGTAGGTACCTTATATACTTTCATATGCATGAAGTGAAAAAGCTGTTATTTTGACATTACAAACATACACTTCAATTTCATTTATTTGTATGTATGTAGATATATGTATGTATGTATAGATGTATAGATGAACGGAAATTGTCACTATTTCACTGGTTTTAAGTAATTTCTTGCCACGGAACCAATATTTTTCAAAATAAAGGTAGCCTTAGTTACTCCTTATAATATCAGCTATCTGCCAGTAGAAGTCCAGTCAAAATCGGTTAAGCCGTTTGAGAGATTAGCTGGAACAAACAGACAGACAGACAGCCAAAAAATTTTAAAATTGGCCTTTTGATATAAGTACCTCATATACATTCATATGCATGAAGTAAAAAGCTGTTATTTTGACATTACAAACAGACACTTCAATTTTATTTATTTGTATATAATATAGATGAACGGAACTTGTTCACTATTTCATTGGTTTTCAGTAATTGCTTGCCTCGAAACCCAGTGTTTTTTCAAAATAAAAGTAGCCTAAGTTACTCCTTATAATATCAGCTATCTGCCAGTGGAAGTCCCGTCAAAATCGGTTCAGCCGTTTGAGAGATTAGCTGGAACAAACGGACAGACAGAGAGACAAAAAAAAAAATGTCTTTTGATATAAGTGCCGTAGAAGAAAGAAGAAAGATTTTTTTTATTCTGGCACACTATAGGCCACACCCAAATCATGAAGAAATAAAATAAAAATAAAGAAATACAAATTAAAAAGCAGAACAATATGTAATAAAATTAGAAAATAAAACAAATACTAAACACTATAATTTCATTTCGTTTCTGCTCACTGGCAACACCACACCTTCCGCTTAACTTAACGGAAATCATAGATTATATGACAGAAACTGCCTCGCATCAAGTCAAGGCTAGTATTGTCAGTGAGCAGGCGATACAACAATAATCTTTTGAATTATATAAATATAAGTTTGACTTAAGTTTAAGTTTTAAAATAAAATAATTTTGTATTGTTATTATGATTTATTATTATTATTTTCATTTGATTCATGTTATTGTTAATTTTCTCTTTTGTACTATTATATAATTTGTACTATACAAAGGGGTGGGGACCTGGTGTCCTGAAACACAGGCCTCGAGCCTAGCTTAGGCACCAGTCTCCCACAAAATACGTTGTAAACCGAATTAAAAAAAAAGAAAAAAAAGTAATTTGAAAGTATTTGTCCCATCAGTGCCAAAATTTGGACATCGTTCAGCGTACGTTGCGATTTTTAAATCGCGGCACTGATATTCTGCGAAATCCAATTTAGTGACGCCGGCGCCTAGTGTCTAAACTCTAAACAATAAAAATAAAATGTACTTAAATATGTAAATATACGAGTAAATAAGATATAAACATAATTATGTACGAAATGGTGTAGAAATGTGTGGAGTAAGATATGAAACATATGAGTGTGTTTTTAAAGCAAGCGTCAGTGTGATATATGTAGGTACCTACCTATGTCGCATCCGCTATAATGGACGCGCAACGCCAGCAATTTCAGGAATTGTGAACATATCTATTATCTAATGCGCATTGGGCAGTGACATAGACTGAGAGACTCGGATCTCAAGAAAAATCTTTTGCCTTGCCTGTTCTAAGTAGTGCAGTGTATTATTATAATTATATAATACACTTGTATGGCAAGATGATTACAATATAATCCTCTCCCCTCCGTGACGCCACCGTGAACGCAAGTACTCTGTTTATTTCCGTGTAAAAAGTGAATAAAACTCCTAATAAACTAAACAGTAAACCTCTATAACTATAAACAAGTGACAATTGTGTGCAAAATCAATGTGAATTAACAACCATAACGCAGAATAAACAATTTTTATTAAACTAACGAACTAAAGTTTTTCAAAAAGTGAACATCTTTGGAATTTGACCTCATCCACAGCACAAACAAATGAGCAAGACCAGATTTAGTGTTAAAGCCACGAACATCACTAATTTCAAAAGCACAGTCAGTATACACACAGCCCTGGGGCTTAGCATGGTCGGTATGAGTATTCGACAATATTAAGTTCGAGTCCTGGTTAAGACTTCGTCCGCTTTTTGTAATTCTTATATTACAATTAAGCATCAGTACTATTTGGAGAAACAGAAAAATATACAAGATATATATGTTTTGGTATTATAAATTAATTATTGTATTTTTTTAAACAGTAAATGTACTGATCTTTATCCTATTTCAAAATGCCAAAACGCATAAAACACCGCCTGCGACCTCTAAAGCAACTTTAACGCATGGACAATCCCTGTCTGAGTCCGAGAGGAGACTAATATAACTATGCGGTGCAAACGGCAACGCATTGACGCTTCGCCAAACAAACAAACAGATCCAATAACGATGTCTGCGTTAATTAATTTCAAATGCGAGCTTCTATAAATGCTGACGAAATGGAAGGCTGAGCACGATCAGTTACTAACAACCTGGAAAGCTGATCAAGAGGCCACTCTATCTAAGCTAGCCAGCGATGTCTCGGATCTTAAGAAGCAATGCCACTCAATCCAGGTAACTACTAGTACTAACTCAGTTTTTATTAAGCATCCAAACCAATATTTAAATGTAATTCATATCAATATAAAAAGTTTAAAAATAATTTTGATCAATTTATTACAATGCTGACAACCACCAAAATTGAATTTGATGTTATTTTACTCACAGAATGCTTAAGGTGTCAGGCCCTCTACCTGATCTGCAAGGCTATTCTTTTGACGCAATTACAAACAATAAAACACAGAATGATGGAGTTGTGATATACACGACGTCCACACTTAAAAACACTTACATTGAGCCTCCCCTTTGTGACTCAAACTGCCTTGTGTCCTCTATAGGTAATACAGCGATTATATGTGTCTATCGTTCCCCATCATATCAAGAGCTTGAAAATTTTATCATGGTTTCGATAGCTTAGTAGTCAAACTGAAGCACTTTGCTAAGGGTATATCCCTTATTGGTGATATCAACATCGACATAAAACCTAACAATCACGACCACCATTTAGGTACTTACCTCACCCTTTGCGCTTCATTAGGTTTGCTTCCTGCTCACGGGCTACCAACAAGATCAGATAACTGTCTAGACCATGTACTCTTGAAAACTAGATGCTCCGCTACTGTAATAGTCTTAGAAAGTAATATTACCGACCATCTTCCAGTAATAATTTGCTTGAAAATAAAGAAAAGAACTACTTTGCAACCTTTTAACGCAATCCGTTACAATTACGCAGGCATTCCAAAAGAAAGAGACAGCATAGACTTTATGTCAGTCCTCGATGAATTAAACTGTAACCGCGCTGCAGATCTTCTTATTTCTACTATTAAAATGTTATCTTAAAACATAGGTACCTATACAATTCGGGTCTCTAGAAAGTCCCGAATAATCAAACCTTGGATGACGCCGGGCCTTGTTCGCTGTATCAGAAACTGGGACAATCTTCACAAAAAACCAAAGTCATCTCCCGATAACAATATTCTTAAAACAACCTATATTCGATACCGTAACTATCTTAATAGTCTTCTTAAAAAACTTAAACGATCACATGAAAAAAATTAGTTAATTAAGTCAAAAAACAATGTTAAGGCCACATGGAAGGCTATAAAAGCCATCACTAATTCTAACTCTTGTCCATAGTCCCCTAGTATGCTTCTTTTAAATTCTGCCAACACAAAACTATCACTAAATCAGGTAAACAGCTTCTTTGTCAACATTGGTGAGAGCGTGGCTTCTAAAATTTAATCTCCATCCGGGCCGTATGTTCAATGCCAAGCTGAACCTTCACCGTGCCGCGCCGTGATTTGGGACAAGACTGTCTATAACTGGTCTCGGAAGGTGCTCTCGGGCACTGGAAAGTACAGCGGCTCCACCTAATATAACCTGACTATTGGTGTAGGAGAACGTTATATCATAAACTGGACTAGTCGTAGAGAGAGTGGATGGTCTGGTGGAATCGCTCGCCACACCCGAAACTTGGTATCAGATTGGCCTCGATGTGGGCGTCACCGACATGAGTGAATTCCTCAAAAGTACGCTGGCCAAGATTTTGGAAAAGTACATTCCACGGTTGGTGGTGAGTTTGGCAGACACTGCGCTCGGTTTGACCGAGGCGGTATTTGCGCAATCGTTAAAAGTGGCCGAGAGTGAGATGATTCTACCGATGAGTCTCAAACTGGCCGGTAGCATGTTGCGCTTCATCGTGGCTTCGGTGAATCTCGCTTCGACGGGTATCGGTATAGTGTTGCTATTGTCGCAATTTCTAAATTTGATTCTCGACTTTTGGGATCCGTTGGGGTTAAATAACATTATCGATACCGAGTACTTGGACTAGTTGCACGAGCACAGCAAGCAAGCTTTGCGCGCACGACTAAACAAAAAGAAAGACTTTTCTAAAATTTTACTACTTGTGCATATTTCTCTCGTCCGAGGACGAGTTGATTGACGCCTCGATTTAGTCCTTCACCTACCTGTATGATTATCTTAACTTGCTAGAGGTGAACTCTGATGGTGCCGTTGACAAGGGCAAGTCTTAAAAAGTGAACGACTTGCAATTGGACAAGCTCATTCATATCGCAGGTGCAGCTTATAAACTCGCAAAATTTTATGGGTTACGAAAAAAGCTACCTGATTCGCCGACAAACGTTCGACTCGATCAATAAAGCGACCGGTGAAGCTGTACTGGTGGGTGAAAAAATTTATTGGTTTAATAATAATTATATTATTCAAAAGTGATGAACCCATTTACAGTTATCAAAATATTTGATAATATGATCTCGTTATAATAAAAGCATAAAATTGCTATATGAGCTGAGCACCAGTTATCTAATCTAGAGAGGTCTTTTACCAGACATTGACATGTTAAATATACACGACGATTTTCGCATATTATCATTGCTTTGGATTTTCTTAGTAATATTTTATAATAGCACTAGAAAAAACTTCTTCAGATAGTTTCCAAATCCAAATATGTAAAATGGCATTGTCCAAATCGTTTAACGTACCAGTTTTATGACTGAAAGTATTATCACGATGATTTCCCTAGCGAGGTCACCGAGGACCATTATATCGAAGGTTTGATGTTTATTACTAAACATTTTTAGAATTTACAAAATAAGCATGGCTTTGGTAGCATGGTGACTATTCACCAGCAGCACAGTGATTCCATTTTAAAATGATTTCCCCGTAATGCGCGAGTGACATCACTTGTGAGGTGATGCAGGAAGTGAAAAAATTACAATACATTTAAATATATGTACCTATAACGTACAAATGCAAAAAACAAGAACTTAAAAAACAGAATCTTTGCTGGTACCTTCAAAACATAGTCGTGTGTTTATTTACATAGTCTTCAATAGGGTATTGATATCGGATTATTATAATTTTCTTCGTACCTATAAGGATGTATGTCATGTTATTTTAATTAACTCTAGTACGTGAGTATCGAAGCACTGGGCACGATTCCAAATACCGGCAACCTTCTGATTTCACCAAATATATTAATGAATTGTCATCAAGATTTCTTGAAAGGTGATCCATTTTGTTCCAAACAAGAGCAATCATAATATATTAATGAACAAATAAAATAATTTGCCAAGAAACTCATAAATTAAAAATATGCAGTAGCTGCCAGCGTCTGAAAGTCAATATCAACAAGCCAAATCGTCAGAGCTTCTAAAAATGTATATATGTGATATGTTCAGATCCAACCCAAAGGAAATTTTACGAATCATGAACGATGATGATGATAATGTCCTTCTCGACGTATCTGTCGACAGCGACACCCTGGCTATCTTCTGTCATGTGCTCTGATGTGACTGGCGAATCCAAACTTAGTCTTAAAGCAGCGGTTGCAGTCTACACAGTACAGTTGTCCCACAGCGTCGTTAGTGTAACTGTAAGTTTGCTTGGGCTGGGTTTTTCTAAGTTGGCGTTTTGCGTCCAGATTTTCACGACGCAAATTCTCGAAGCGGTTCACCCCGTTATTCAAGTTAGGTTAAAAAATGTAATCCCCTGCTAGTTTTATTTTGGTAACTTATATCACGGTGGATGAACAAAATTAATAAATCTACAATATTTGATTTTCACTCAGCGTTTCATTGACTTGTTGCTCGTATAGTTTGTGTAGGAGTATTATTTGAACACTGCGTGTCGTGAAAAGGTCTTTGTAACAATATTAAGTAGCTTTACTTAGATCTGGTTAAGAAATCAAGTAGCTGGCCCTCTTTTTGTATTGTTACTTTACTACTATATTATTTATTTTGACAACAAAATCCACTTACATATACACTGCCTGGTAGCTATTAGAGCATCCAACACACTTACTGGCCGGCTGAAATGTTGTAACATCAATACTTACTCTTGCGTCAGTTTCCTGTAAGAAGCTGTTAATGCTGTTACCTCCCTTATAATCATAAATTGAGGTTCACTTATTGAAAGGGAACGCATGTTATGAAAATTTACGGAGTACCCGACACCATTTTTCATAATTCACCCAATAATGTGTCTCTACAAAAATATATCTCCATCATTTTAATTCGCTACATTTATTTACAAAATATAGGGTATATAGTATGGTAAGGTCTTGCGCCACAAACAAAATCTTACTGGAGAAATTATCGACACAGTTCGCTCGTACCCTTCATTTCTGTTTGAGCTCGCTTCAAAGTCACAAAGCCGTCCCGTTTGAGTGATGGTTACAATACTACACAGTAGTTGGCCACGCGCCAATAAATTCCACACACTCAGTCCTGTCACAACGTAACCGATGAGGATATCAATTTTTTGTCGTACACCGTTTTTACTCGATGCTCGTCGCTCAAGCGAGGCGATTAATATAACGCAATGTTTGTTTTCATGAGTGGTATTTTTCATATTGCGGCTTTGAGGGTTGTGGCTTACGCTCATATTTGCGGCCGTTTGTGAGGTCTGTGTTTAGTTTTCTGCTAGAAAAATCTAGCAATACTTTGTACTGAAAAATTGTGTTTGATATTTTTACTGAATTTGGATCTCTACATCACATCTAATATTTTATTTACTTCTAAATCGTGTAAGAATCGGTGGTCGTGTATGTGGCTACTGTGTTCGATGGGTTTGATTGTCAAGTCGAGGAAAAATATTGAGTTTTGTTTTGAAGAATTTTTCTGTAGCAGTACTGGGACTAGAAATGGAAGACAGCAATAGGTTTCCCTACTTTTACCTAAAATAGTTATAAGAAGTCAATAGTTGTATGTATGATTCCTTCTGTATCAAAGCGTAAATCTAAGTTTACGTCTTTTAAACTCTGCCACGTGTTTAAATGCTTGCCAATATATTATAGGCACCTAAATCATTGAATTCAATAGAAAACTATTTTATGACATCCATACTTTTTGGAGTAATCCATTTAATTATCTGCCGACCTGTTTACTGACCTGAAAATGATGGGTATAATGTTGTATACTCAAGTAATCTTCACTTTTCCTGTAACATAACAACATTAGCCTACTCTCCGGCAAATTGTTGGCAATTTTTCAAACACATCGCGTTCGCATGTATTTCCTTCCAGCTATGCATTTTCATTTCAAAGACCGTAAGGATGTGTGCATCATATCATAGCATAGCGCATATGAAATTGTAATTTATCGTATATATATTATAAGCTAAGCTAAGCTCTCTGTTATAAAAATATAAAGGTCGTCAGTTCTGCTCCACTCCCGTGATCATAATATATAACCATCATTAAGAAAGGCGCTGTATACAAAAATAATTTTCAAATCTGATTGGCAGTTCCAGAGTTAGTCGCACATACAAACAAACACTTTAGCTTGATTTGATTAGATTAGTAAACACTTAAGTGTTAGCTAGTAAAACCGAATTTCGAACCAAAAACTATATTATTGAATTCAAGAACCTATCTCACCGGTGCCGGTCGCCTCGCACGTAACTATAATAACCTAATATTGATGCCATGATTACTGTAGAAAAATACAAAATATAACAGTTAACTCGTATAATATAAGTTTAGTAGATTTAGCGAAATTATAAAGCAGCATAAATGTAATCATAAATTGTGATCAAACAAAACGTTTGATCAGAAAACGAACGATGAATCAATCAATATTTGATTAAGCTTATGACCAGTTTAGTTGCTTTGAGAGCATAAATGAAGATCGATAGATAGTTCCTTTAGGAGGTGTTGATTTTCAGATAGTTGCTGTTATTCTAGGTGACCGATACTCTTCCACTATACAAGGCAGCGAAGGGGCACACCGTAGGGTTTTAGTCCGTATGCCCGAAACACGAGAGAGCCGGACATAACCCTCTCGCCTCCTCTAGTGGCGGGGGGGTATGCATCAGGTGTATTTCCCCACGTGAAAAAAAAAAGGTGACCGATACTCTAACCTAATTAATATTGATGCCGTTTGAGTCGAACCTTGAGGCGCGCTAACCTGATTAGTTAGAGATTTAATTTCAAATAGTTTTGAAACATAAATTGATGTCCTGTTGATAGTGTAGTCTCGAAAGCAATTTAAGAATAGAACGATATTTTCTTTATATTTGTTCCTTAAAAAAATTATTATCTGCACTTGGAATAATTCCTGTATCGCAGGAGACTTTACAAATATTCAAACAACGAACACAAAGAACTATTTGCGGATCGCACAAATGTTCGTCTTGTGTGATTTTTTTTATACAACTAAGTTGGCAAACAAGCATACTGCCAGCCCACTTGATGGTAAGTGGTCACCGTAGCCTATGGACGACTGCAACACCAGAGGCATTACTTGCACGTTGCCGACCCTTTAGGAAAGGAAGAAGAAAAAAGGAAGTGAGAAGGAGAAGGAGCGGGAAAGGGGAAAGTCACTCACCGAACGAAACACAACAGTAGGAATACTGCTATTTCACTTCGATATTCTCTGAGAGGGTAGTCCTTCCCCGGTCGAGCCGACCCTTTCATGCATTCATGCTGAAATCAGCGAGACTCTACTACTCATAAATAATAATAATAATAATATAATAATATTCTATCATATACGCACAACACCATCTAGCCCAAACTAAGCAGAGCTTGACTATGGGTACTAGACAATGGATAAACATACATATATACTTTTTTTTTTGTAAATTCATACATATTATAGATAGAAACACCCAGACCAAGACAAACTTTCATGTTCGTGCACACAAATATTTGACTTGTGCGGGAATCGAACCCGCGACCTCAGGCGTGGCAGTCGGTTACACTAACCACTACGCCATCGAGGCCGACAAAACTAAAAAATGACAAATGATTGTTTAGGTGACCACTTAGGCCCGGTTCTTAATTTTACGTAGGTAAACCGAGTCGTTATTAAATATAGGAGCCGTGCCTTAAACAACTACGCTATTTACGCAGTCTGTAGCAGTCTTTAGTGTTCCATGTTCAAAATAAAACCACGGATCTTATGTGTGTCCAGTGTCTGTATGTTTCCGTAATTATTATTTTCGAACTAAATACAGCCGTGTGATTCTAAAATCAAATAATTACATTATAGGAACGATTTATGTACCTGCCTACTGGCAGGCCTGGCCTAATGAAAACTGGATACTCGCCTAATGATAATGAATAGTGCGGAAAACTGATTGCATAGGAATAGCTAGCGTTTGGCGCTTTATATTCAATAGTGTTTTAGTATGAATCAGATTCCTAATATTTTAACTTCTTATCGACACATAATGGGTACTACTAATGGTTTTTACTAATAAACGTGCTGTAAACCATATATAAAGAATTATTTTAGTTTATATTAAATGAACATTTTTGAATGTATTAGAGACTGCAGAATAAAAAAACATTTGAAATATCGTGTTGGTGTTTTCTCTGTACGAATGGGGTACTGGTTAAAATAGTCGCCTCACTACTGCCACCGCACCGGGTGTTTTGAGCTCGATCTCCAAACAGGATAAAATTTTGTGTGATACACATATTATTGTTGTGAGTATCGGTGTTTGTGTCCGTTATTATGTGTAAAATCCTCTGCGAGACACGAATAATAAACAAGGTGAGCGCTGTTTTTTTTTTATACTCCTAATGTGGCAAACTGGCATGCGGCCCACCTGATGGTAAGTGGTCACCGTAGCCTATGGACGCCTGCGACACCAGAGGCATCACTTGCGCGTTGCTGACCCTTTAGGAAACAAAAGTGGGAAGGAGAAGGAGCGGGAAGGGGGAAAGAGGGTGATCGGGTCTTTGGCACTCTCACTCACCGAACGAAACACAAAAGTAGGAATACTGCTATTTCACGTCAATATTATGTGAGAGGGTAGTTCTTCCCCGGTCGAGCCGGCCCATTCATGCTGAAATCAGCGAGGCTTACTTAAACCCATTTTATTATTCTGAATAGACATCGCCGTCATTTTATAATAAAAAAAAATGGGTTTAAGTGCATATGTGTCAGGTTTTTAATATTTTAACTACCCCTTAAAGATTGTCTACGTAATCCTAACTAATATTATAAATGCAACTATGAGTTTGTTTGTTTGTTACGCTTTCACGCCTTAACTACTTAACCGATCATCATGAAATTTCGCAAGTACGTTATCAGGGGTACAGAAAATAACAGGCTTTATCCAGAGAAAAGGTACAGTCCATGATTTTTTTTTTGAAAATGACTTTCTTTGAAAACTTACATTTACGCGGGTTGAGCAAAATCTAGTAACTAATTAACGTGATGTTAACGTGTACAGGTAGCATTTTAATATTTTTTGTATCAATTTTAAAGTCCTTTTCTTTTTTTTGCGACTCAACTTAATAATATCACCACAATTTGAGCTACAAAACAATTATGCACGAAAACATTGTATGCTTATAAAAGATACACTAGATGCTATTTTGATAGAAGGGTCACTACCCAGTTATTTAAAATACACACTATATTCACAACTTACCATAATATATAAATTTTGTGATATTAATAGAATTTCGTTGATCTACCGTATATTGCTACGAAGTTTTTTAGCAGGACTACATCTTAAGGAAACTTCAACAGTATATTTTGTATTAAAATCCATATTTTGGAATTACCGTAGATATCGAAACTCCGTATCAATACACTCCAACACTAGCCACCATTGATAAATAGTAGGTTTGTGACCGAAATTCAATAAAGTGTGCAGACAGCGCGACAATTAATCTCGTTCACAATCACGACACTAAACCCCATTGTATATTGTGCGGATATTTGATATGAAATACTGTTTAGTTGCCATTGTTGTGTATTGTCTTTGCGAAGGCTTCTAGTTGAAGGGATGTTATATATAACAAATGCTTACGATTATCTCTTACGTATTGATGGATGTTCTATTTTGGGAATGTAGTCAGTTAATTGTTGATATATAAATATAGAATGTCGTGTTACTAATACAATATATTATTATTTCCGTGTCAAGGCAAGCACTTAAAGGTGTTGGTCCTGCTTCTGATTTTCTGTTTTCTTGTCCGTTTGCCGTCTAGTTGGACCTTGAAAGTGATAGAATAAAGATGCACTTTTTTTAGCGCAAACGATTAATTGATGCAGATGGTTAGTCTCTATTAAATTGCCTAGCTGGACCATGATTCGGCCTGGAGGAAAAATAATAACGGGAAATAGATTTGTATTAAGAGACACGGAACACCATCTCCTAGTATCAGCCTAGTTGTTTAAGATAGTGTTGCCCAATTAGTGGTACACATACCATTAAAACTTTGCGAGGTAGCTTAAAAACGAACGTTAAGCCATCTATTCACTACGGTAATTCAATCTATTATAACATGTACAATTATACTAATAACCATTAAATCGTGTAAGTTATTGAACATTGATTCTAATCTCGTTGTAAAATGGCTAACAACATATATGCTGTACATAATTATATTAATCAGAAGATATTACAAGCCAACCACAATAGAAAAGCCTAGTGCTAGCCAAGACACACCGCCAAAAACATATATTTTTAAATTTAATAAATACAGCTCCCGCTCTATGTATAATTCCTGTGTCGCGGGGGACTTTACAAACATTCAAACAACAGACACAAAGAACAACCAGACTCAGTTCTCTATTTGTGAATCACACAAATGTTTGTCCCGTGTGGGAATCGAACCCACAACACTCGGCGCGGTGACAGTGGTAAGGCTACCATTGAAACCACTACGCCATCCGTGCAGTCAACAACATCATGAATAAGTTTTGAGTGTGCAGCTTTTTTATCATGCTTTTCAAAATTAAACTGAACAAATATCTAGACTACCTACAGGTAATGTTTCGGCTTGCAAAAA
This sequence comes from Catocala fraxini, assembly GCA_930367265.1. Lineage (NCBI taxonomy): Eukaryota > Metazoa > Arthropoda > Insecta > Lepidoptera > Erebidae > Catocala > Catocala fraxini. Next base: position 6,672,859 of record OV884025.1, on the reverse strand, counting down.
ATTTAACCAAATCAATCTAGTCTTTTGCAGCTTTTGCAATAAGATCCCCATTCCCATCCCCAGCCCATTCTAAAACACAATCATAATATCAAACCTAAACCAGTAATGACTGCAAAACCTCTAATCTATGTATACAGCCAATAGTACTTTCAATTTATCCAAATCCTATCTAAATACGCATCTGGTAATCCTGTAAATACGTATTTAATCCTGTTGAGCGCAAGCTAACACAAATCGTGTAACCAATAGCCTAATTAACCGCTATTGTCCGTATCTCATTACCGTCTAATGTTTTGCGTCGTAATGAATGGTATGGCGATGACAATTTAGGTTGATGGTAAATTTGGGTCGTATATTTTGTACTGTCTGACTCTATCAGCTATACATGTATACATAGATCGCTTTGGTAGCAGCAGTAGTGAATATATCTGATGTGTGTGAGCTCTGGGGTCAGTCAAAATGTTATTGCGTTTTATTAACCAGAAATTTTTAGAACTGTTTATGAAAAATTTTTGGTAAATGCAGCAGATTTTCTCGCTAGTATGTAGGACTCAAAAATAGAGCTAGTGATATGTAAACCGAATATAGTCTATAATTCCCGGATCGGACAGTCTTATTACCTTTTTGTATAAGGGTTTTCCCAATACTAGCACGTAGTCTGGCAACATGTCGCATAACGGTGACTCGCATCTCAACTCTGATAGCAAAGTGTTCGTATGCTATACCATCCCCTAATGCTTACACGTATGTATCGCAGCACTAGCGATACTGCATAGAAGTCTATGTCTGGGATAGTGTACTGTATGAAGGAGAAAGGGACACTCTCCCTCTCTTCTCTTACCATCCTGCTTTAGAGGTAAACTGATCACGAAGTACATAGTTTTAGAAGATTTGCCCACTCCCACATGAAATTGGGAATAACTAGACTTTTGTAGTTTTACTATGAGGCTATACTAAAGGATTTTTAACAGATGTGTATGTGTCCATTTTTTTAATTGACTTGAACTCGCGCTAGGACAATGGTATCCACTTACGATATTGAAACCATTATGATACGAAACTAAAAAAATTGTTATCAAATAATTAAGGCTTTCGATATTACTCCATATAACCTGCGTATATTTGAATTATGTTTAAAGAGAACCTAAATGAACACAAGTACATACGTTATTTTCACTTATCATGTTTGATTTGTGTTATAATGTAATTCTTTTTCATATTGAAAAATGAAGCAATATTGAGCGTACAGCCTGTTGAAATATAAAATAATAATTTGTACAAAATACTTGTCAGCAAAATTCCTGGTAGAGTAAGATATAATAATTGAAATAAATGAAATTGTACACTAATAAGTCTGGCCTCAAGGTTTCTAAGAGTTATCTTAACAAAATAAGGCGTTCTGTGGTCCTAATTTGAGGTCTTAAAACCCATTTATTGGGCGCATTAACATTCTGGAACATCTCATTAATGTTTGAAGTTGGACTATTGATGTCACTGCGTTCGTTTCACAAAGATGCCTGGTAATGATGACTATTGCTTTTTACGCTTGAGGTGTGAATGGCGAAAGGTTGGGTTAGCGATACAGGTTAGTGAAAATATAACGGTCAGCAGTTGGTTTTGACTTGCTGTGAAGAGTAAACAAGCTTACAGTAAATTGAGATTTGATACTTTTATATATTACTGGCTAATTAAGGCTGCAAATAAGCTTATGGAACGCCTGATAATAATAATATAATAATAATAATCTTTAATATATAGCTGATACAGATAAATCACTGGTCTCCACACTAGGATTCCCTGTGTCGTGGAGGCCAGTCTCTTTCATCGTGGTTCAAAAGATATAATATAACCATATGTACAATAAAGGAAAATTAAACCAAAACAGAAATTATATGATGAATACATGGCGTCTTGCAGTAAGTGCGTACGAAAGTATAAGTAGTGAGTAGTGTGATGTTGGTGAGTGTGTGCGCGCGCGTGTGTGTTTGTGTGTGCGTGCGCGCGTGTGTGTGTGTTTGTGTGTGCGTACGCGTGTGTGTGTGTGTGTTTGCGTGCGCGCGCGCGCGTGTGTGTGTGTGTGTGTGTGTGTGTGTGTGTGTGTGTGTGTGTGCGTGTGTGTGTGTGTGTGTGTGTGTGTTTGTGTGTGCGCATGTCGTGTCTCCATAGCAAAATATATCATGATAGTATGTAATAAATGGTTTAAGAAGAATTTAATAGTTTCTCTGTGTCGTCGTAATCCAAAACTTTTAGGAAAATTTTGATGTGATATTTGCATTCAAAACTCGTCATAGGTAATAAATTCATTTTGTTGTTTAATTGACTATAAAGGAATGGCCCCATATAGTAAAAGCACCTTTTACCAAAATCGAGTCTACATTTTGGTTTATGCCATATAGGTTTTCTACGGGAATGCACTTTGGATTCGACTTTGACTAAAGCCTCTTTATGGAATCTTAGAGCTACGGCCATAATATATGTATATCTGTCGCACGCGCATTGCACCCGTCTCTTGATATAAACTATTTGTTGGATATCGCCTTGGTTTTTTATAAGCTACCTTGAGAATGGCCCGTTGTGCGCGTTCTGCTTTAATCAAATGCGTTTTTAGTGCAACTCCCCATGCAGATATACAATAATTAAGAAGAGATTCGCACAGAGTGTAATAAATGATCTTCAAAATTTTCGTGTTTGCAGTCTGACCCAATCTCTTAAAGACATGTAGAAGTTTTCTGACACGTCCACTCACATGCTCTATTTGCTTTGTCCAGGTGAGGTTTTTATCAATGTAGACACCAAGGTATTTTATATGGGATACCTGTTCAAAGCATGGGCATGAACATTCAGAGTCTGGGCCACTATGGCAGGTATGCAGTTTAATAGCTAAGTGACTAGGGCAAGTGTTTCTAGCGCTGACACTAAAGTTGATTACCTTAGTTTTGTCCACATTTAGTGACAATAAATTGTAATTTAGGCATTGGGTAACCTGCATTACGCCAGACTCAGCTGCCTCGAAAACAGACTCCCACGTCCTATCAAAAAATATTATAGCTGTATCATCAGCGTAAGCAAAGATTTTTGCTTTAGAGAGTGTCAATGAGCAAAGGCTGTTGATATATATATTAAAAAGAGTATGCCCTAGTACGCTACCTTGCGGCACACCGTAGTTAAGGCTGGCGTAAGAACTGTAGTTATTACCTATAATTAACCTTTGTGTGCGATTGCTAAGGTAGGATTGGAACCACTGATGTAAGCATTTGCTGTAGTTTGATGTCACTTCCAATACCATAATATATTGTCATTATATTATATTGTATTGTCTTACGTTACGTGCGTTACGCAAATGATGAAATCGATATTGAAGTACTTTATACGGATTTTTCGAGTTGACTACTTTCATATAATTTAATTAAATCTATTAAACCACTACTACTATTTTAATCTATTTAAATTATTTAGTTTCTCTCCGTGACCATGGCTGCTGAAAAAGCAAACGACATATCAAAAAAAGTGTCATTTAAATAAGTAGTTTTATGGATAATTACTGCATTACAAGCAAGAATCTGTATTCACGCTTGTATATATATTTCCAAAAGAATAGGCAGAATGTACGGCTCTCATATTTCGCGCGTCATGTTTTGGTTGTACTTTCAGACTCCTTGCTTCCTAAAACACTTTCACCAAGCAATTGCATCGGTGTTGAACATCGAGTATGCAACTGTTATGCAACTGTCTTGTGTTCGACGCCCGGGTCAAAGACTTATTAATTTTTTCTATCGAGAAATTCTCAGTAGTAAGCAGTCGAATTAATAGGGTCGCCCTCTACTACGGGGGTCCTGGAACCATAGCTAGCGTAATGTGGACTTAATAGAGCTCTGCTTTCCAGTTATAGAAATAGGCGTCAGGCTATGAACGTATATGTTCTTACACCAACCCGCAAATTGTACCTGCAAATTGGAATAAAACCTCATGACTGGCGAAAAGCATAAGCGAATACTTACGCAACGGGACCAACGAGTTATTTAAAAATAACAGTTAATTGTTGTAGATGGCGTAACGTGCGTTGTGGCAGCGAAACCACGCTGCCACTTCGCTAAAGACAACTCCGTGCATCGCGCGACTGACTGATTCGCACTAGCCGCGCATGAGTCTGACGCTCGAACGCCACGTGCTTAGCGAGCAACGAACGTTGTTGTCCTCAGCGGCTAACCACATAGCCCCTGCGAGTCCAACACCAATGTCAGGCACCGCGCACTCTAATCAGCGGTCGATAAAACACACCTTTCGAGGTGCAATGGACTTCTTGACCTCGCTGTAGTCTGGTGCTAAGGGAAACTCCCGAAACTCTATCTACTCGGGTCCTGAAGATAGGGACAAAAAAAAGAAAGACCAGACCAGTCTTTAAACACATATCTGGTAAATATATACAACGTGAAATGTGGTTTTATACTATTCATTGTATTCACATATGAGTAGCGCGCCCGTATGCAATATTAACCCTTATATCCCCGTTTCTCTGACCCGAAATCCGGTATAAATGAAATCCAACCACAGGGATTATTCGAGTTTTTCATATGAGCAATCTCGTTGAACCCGCCAAATGATTGCGTTACCGACGAACTAAATATAACTACTTGTGTAGGTACTAGTTATGTACCTTTTTGTGGAAATTTGATTTATTCCGGTGAAATTACATTTCATTTGATTTACATGTTTGCTGTTATTCATGTTTGTGCTATTTATGTGTTTTCTATACTAGATTAAAGCAGTATATTTTATTAGTTTTGGTTTGACTGACTGGCTTGAAGCCGCAGTATTAGAGAATGCGACTGCTGTGCATATGGTCTTTATGATTGGGTATTTGGTCAAGAAATTCGCAGTAACAGCATAGAATTTGGAACTGTGCCTGGTAGACTGCAATAGGCTCGTCTCAGTTACGTAGGGTCTAATACCTAGGGCAAAATGTGGGTGAAATACGAGGTACAAAGATATAGGCGTGAGACTTAATGTAAAGCTACAAATAAAGTCATATTTTAAATGTTAGGATGAAATTGCCGATTTATACTGAAAAAGAAACTCGTTTTTTTCTAAGATTTACCATATTTATTTAATCGAAATATTTACCCTCATTATCTATACATTACTGCCATCTAAACGGAAGTTGATTTATGCCGTTACGATAGAAGTTCGTGGGTCTAGATTCGATAAACTGTGTAAAAGCATTTCGCCTCCTGGGAAGACTTTTTTTATCACGTATAAAATTGTCCAAATCACAAAAAAATGGTAGTCCGTTGGAGCAAGGTCTGGCGAGTACGGAGGATGACGTATGGTTTCTAACTGCAGCTCTTGTAGAGTTACAACGGTTACTCATGCGTGAGGTCTTGCGTTATCATGGAGCAATAATGGTGAAAATCGATTCACGAGTCGGGGCTGTTTCACTGCCAGTTTCACCATCATTGTTCGAAGTTCGGCACAGTAAACATCTGCTGTTATTGCTTGCCAGTTGTTGCAATTACCGTAGCCTTGACCAGACCTGAGAAAGCTATAGTGAATAACACCATGAAGATACCACCAAACAGTTACCATTACCTTTTTCTTGGTAAGCTTTGCTTTAGGGCACTGTTGCGGCGTTTGACCTGGGGTCAGCCATTGCATTATTCGCTTACGGTTATCGTAAAGAATCCACTTTTCGTCACATGTCACAATTCGATCCAATATTCCTTCATTTCTGTACCGATTCAACAAGGCAACACAAGTTTCAATACGCATTTCTTTCTGCAGGTTTGTCAAATCATGAGGCTCCCATTTTCCATATTTTTTTATCTTATTGATTTGATGCAAATGAGCCAATATTGTAGGAAGGGTAATGTTAAACCATGCCGCTAATTCCTGGGTAGTTTGACTCGGATCGGCTTCCACCATTTCCTTCAATTCAGCGTTATTCACATGTGTGGGCGGTCTTTCACGGGGATCGTTCTTCAAGTCGAAGTTACGAAAGCGTTTAAACCAAAAACGCACGGTGCGTTCATTAGCAGTCTGCTCTCCAGACGCAGCGTTGATATTGCGAGCCGTTTCTGCCGCATTAGTTCCGCGTCGGAACTCGTATTAAAAAATGACTCGGATTTTCGTAAGTCGTAAGTATCCATCTTTCCCGTCTAAGCTGAATAAAAAAACAATTGATAGTCGAAAATCGAATGTTGCACATTTTTAAAAGAAGAATCTTATAGGTATCAAAGTTTCACTCGAAAATCTCACACCATGAAGGTTTTATGTTAATTCAAAGTATCTATTATTATACAACGGCAACTTCATACATTAACCCCTATTATTAAATTTTGCACACAAACGTGTCGTTGCAATAAATGCTTGGATCACACTAAAGCGCTTGGTTAATTTATGCCTAAAACGCATTTCGTCTACGACTGTCGCTACATTCAACGCAAAAGCCTAAGCGTAGCAATTATTTTATCTATATTTATAGGTACCTATATTATAAAGTGAAAAGATTTGATTTTTTGTTTGTGTTTGTAATGATTAAACTCAAAAACTAATCAATTGGTTATTATCTAATTATTATTTATCCATTGTCTAGTACCCATAGTACAAGCTCTGCTTAGTTTGGGCTAGATGGTGTTGTGTGTATGTGGTAGAATATTATTATTATTATTATTATTAATTGATTTTCAAAATTCTTTAACCATTAGAAAGCTATATTAACACCGAGTAACATACTGGGCTATATTTTACTAAAAATAAAGTGTTGTTACTAACATGTCCTAATCAACTTTAAAGAGAGCAAAGCTCTGGACAAAAGCTAGGATGTAATAATATAGTACGCGCCAATAACAAAGCGTCAACGCATCGTAAAACGCAAAAACATATTGACCACTTAATTGATTTAGAGAGCATAAATTTTAACGTGCTGAGTCGTCTCCTCTAGTACGCGTTACATATTAACTCAATGTTCTCACCACCTTTCTTCATTCTCTACGAAGAAGGGCGCAGTATTAACAAATTGTGACTCAGCACGTTATACCCACGCGAGCTTTGAGCTTAGTGCCAAAACAGCTATTAATTATGTTACAATAGCGAGTGTGTATGATGACTTTGTGAGATTGCTAGCCGTATTATACAGAGCATACATTTAAATTATATTTAAAGGATGTTACGTGAAAGCGTCCTCGCAACTCTAAGATCGACCAACAGATTTGAAATGTATCTCAATCAAATACTCTTAGTAAGGTGATAATTTTTCATCTCAAAAGTGCGGGGTATAACGAGAAAATCATGTTTTGATATTATTATTTTTTGCACAAAATGTATGTGTTTCAAAGTATTATTATAATTACCTATCTTTGTTATTTATGTAATTATTGTTTATAACATTGCATACTGTTCAGCAATAAATCAGTAAAACAAGTACTAGTATCGTCATTGAATACACTAAAACGTTGTAACTAAAACGTTGTTTTTGTGTGCGTTTTCGGTTTGTTTCACATAGACTCACCCGTGCATGTCTGTTTACATTGTTAGGCGTCGTACGGCGTTCAGTGTATGTATATACCAACGCTTCATAAGAGCCTTTCATATTTTTATATAAAATTTTAATTCTTTTTTCTTTACCCCTTGGATTTTTAAGTTAAAACTAGTTGCTAGTCTTTTATAGAACCTTAAGACCCAAGTAACACATACAAAAGATCTGTTGGGGTGGGGGTCGGTCCTCATACAAATTTGGTCATCAGCCTTTATTTTATAAAGACTGAAAGACGTAGAGTTATAACGATATTTATATGTGTTTCAGTGTTCTTAAAGTTGGCTAATTATTTTATTAAGTTAAAATTACATACCAGCGCTGTGGTACTAAGCATGCCTTAAAAAGTGTAGGATAGTTGCCTATGTTTGGTTTTGCACATGAGTAATCAAGAGAAATCATTTTGTGCAAACAGTATCAAAATTGTTTGTAAAATAAGGGGCTAGGTTTAAATATTTATATATTAATATTTTGATATAAGATAAAGTGGTGATAACTCGCTATCTTCCACGGACAACTGAATTTAAATAGCTGCTACGTCAGTTTGTTACGTGCATCAGCTTTTGAAAATTACACCTTCTATTTTCAAAATTCCGTTGTATGTTATGGTTTCGGTGATGTAGCTATTTGACTTAAATAATAAAAGAATATGTGTCAACTATCTTATTGGCAATAAACTCTAAGTCACATTAGAGGCTGCAAATAAATATTTTATGATTATATATATCAGTACTTTTAATTATTGGATGTAGTATATTTTGATCAAATTATCCTTCGCGGTTTTCTGAAGTACTGAAACACACTTAGATCTGAGTAATCTCAGAAATATTCCTTAAGACAAACATTCAGTTTTATTATTCATATCTTATCCAGACAGCGGATTAGTTTTCGCCGAGACTGTCGAGTCAAGTTTTAGCGTACTTTGTTAGTATATTTCGTTTATTAAACACATGCAGCGGTTGATGTTTTAGCTTAATGGCTGTCAGGATATAAAAGAGCATTTATGTTGAATAGCTTAAGGTTTCTGAGGCACGAAGAAGTCTAATATTGTGGTGGTATCATCGTAAGATGAATTGTCAAAAATTATACGTAACTATAGGTCGCAACGCCTTTACCGTTTGCCGTAAAGGCAACTGATTTCTAATATACCTCTTTCTAAATAAAAACTGAATGTACTTAGTCTGACCCAGAAATGGCTCCTCAGATTTCATAAATAGCCGTAAGTAACAGCCCAAATAGCGAACGAGAACTATAAACTTTTTCTTCATTGACTTTTGTTGTTTTAAAAACCACCCAAAAATGTTACCTTTTAGTATTGAAGACATTCTACTCTTTATTTTTGTTTCGTGAATTTCTTCAACTTATTAGAGAATAAGTTAAAGAGTATTTCAATTAAATTAAACTACTATATACGGATTTTATCGCGTTATTTATTTGACACTTTATTACATAATTTTGAAAACTGTTACACTACTACTACTATTAAACTTTACTAATTTTTAAGCTAATTTAATTATTATTAAAACTACTTAGATTTAATTTAATTTTACACTTTCCCCGACGTTTCGGTTGCTTTTCAGCAGCCTTGGTCACGGGGAGACTAAGATGGTAGTTGTCTCAATGTTCCAGTGTAGTTATTTCAAAGTACCCAAACATAATTTAATCATTGGTATAATATTGTCTTCTATTTACGCGAATATTATTCATTGAAATTAAACTGCTATATACGGATTTTATCGCGTTGTTTATTTGACGCTTTATTACAAAATTTTGAAAATTGTTACACTACTACTACTATTAAACTTTACTAATTTTTAAGCTAATTAAATTATTATTAAACTATTTAGATTTAATTTATTTTTATTTTACACTTTCCCCGACGTTTCGGTTGCTTTTCAGCAGCCATGGTCACGGGGAGACTAAGATGGCAGTTGTCTCAATGTTCCAGTGTAGTTATTTCAAAGTACCCGAACATAATTTAATCATTGGTGTTTCTATTTACGCAGAATGAGCTCAAAGTATCATGAAGTCTAGCTGTGGTTTGCTTCTTCTTGGGTTTGACTATTTTTATTACTGGATCCCAAGCTGGTGGTACATTCCAACCATCTTCTCTATTAAAATTAGGATGTTTTTTAATTTCAATAGCCTCGCGAAGCATCCTTGGTAGGAATCGGTGTTCTTTAGCGAGAATCTGTTGTTTGTCAAATCTCAGGTAGCGGTTGGTCCCCTGTTGCACATGTTCACACACAGCAGACTTCAACGAGCGTTGGTGTTTTACATCAGCTATGTGTTCTTTTATGCGGGTGCCTATGTTTCTCTTGGTTTGACCAATGTATGAGAGTCCGCAGTCACAATCTATTTTATAGACCCCTGCATCTTGTAAAGGTAGTTGGCACTTGACGGATGGTAAAAATTGACTTATCTTCGTTGGCGGCTTGAAGTATGTGTTGATTGAAGCTCGCTTCAAGATGTAGCCAATCTTGTCAGTGACACCCCTTACATAAGGCAGTATAGCAGGCTGGCGCTCGACTGTGGCTGGCTTTTCTCGGGATCTGTGACAGCGGCGCGGCTGTTGGAGCTTGTTGTCTTGCAGTACTTGCTTGACATGTTGAAGCTCGGCGTCCAGGTGTTTCTTGTCACAGATCCCGAGAAAAGCCAGCCACAGTCGAGCGCCAGCCTGCTATACTGCCTTATGTAAGGGGTGTCACTGACAAGATTGGCTACATCTTGAAGCGAGCTTCAATCAACACATACTTCAAGCCGCCAACGAAGATAAGTCAATTTTTACCATCCGTCAAGTGCCAACTACCTTTACAAGATGCAGGGGTCTATAAAATAGATTGTGACTGCGGACTCTCATACATTGGTCAAACCAAGAGAAACATAGGCACCCGCATAAAAGAACACATAGCTGATGTAAAACATCAACGCTCGTTGAAGTCTGCTGTGTGTGAACATGTGCAACAGGGGACCAACCACTACCTGAGATTTGACAAACCACAGATTCTCGCTAAAGAACACCGATTCCTACCAAGGATGCTTCGCGAGGCTATTGTAATTAAAAAACATCCTAATTTTAATAGAGAAGATGGTTGGAATGTACCACCAGCTTGGGATCCAGTAATAAAAATAGTCAAACCCAAGAAGAAGCAAACCACAGCTAGACTTCATGATACTTTGAGCTCATTCTGCGTAAATAGAAACACCAATGATTAAATTATGTTCGGGTACTTTGAAATAACTACACTGGAACATTGAGACAACTGCCATCTTAGTCTCCCCGTGACCATGGCTGCTGAAAAGCAACCGAAACGTCGGGGAAAGTGTAAAATAAAAATAAATTAAATCTAAATAGTTTAATAATAATTTAATTAGCTTAAAAATTAGTAAAGTTTAATAGTAGTAGTAGTGTAACAATTTTCAAAATTTTGTAATAAAGTGTCAAATAAACAACGCGATAAAATCCGTATATAGCAGTTTAATTTTAATCATTGGTGTTTCTATTTACGCAGAATGAGCTCAAAGTATCATGAAGTCTAGCTGTGGTTTGCTTCTTCTTGGGTTTGACTATTTGTATTACTGGATTTCAAGCTGGTGGTACATTCCAACCATCTTCTCTATTAAAATTAGGATGTTTTTTTGATTTCAATAGCCTCGCGAAGCATCCTTGGTAGGAATCGGTGTTCTTTAGCGAGAATCTGTGGTTTATCAAATCTGAGGTAGTGGTTGGTCCCCTGTTGCACATGTTAACACACAGCAGACTAACACTTACTTAGAAATACAGTCCTCTGATTGTATTTCTGGTTTGAAATAGTCTTTGTGAATGTACAATATGGATTTTCTTGCATTTCAAGTATGCATATTCATTATTCGTCTTTCCGAGTACTAGATAAATGACACGAATAATTAACGTTACGCTATCGGAGGTGTTAGCAGACATGTCACCATATACTCATATATAAATGTAGGTATGATGACGTTATATCTGCTAATTGCTGCCAATTGTCTATGTTCTTTATTAGAAGATTACATTTTAATACGATACGAGGCCTATTTTTGACTGCAAACTATTTTTACGTCTAATACGCTAATCGAATAAGTTTGTGTTAATGCCTTCTTGCGATTGTGGGATCCTCAGATCTACGACCAAGTCGACAGAATCGTTTTAGTTAGAAAATTTTTAGTAGCAGAACTGAGTTCAAAAATGTGATCGGTAGACGGTACCTCGTTTCTTATTACGTGTGATATAAATATACCTGGTAAAAAATACACCACAACTTACACTTTAGGGATTCCGGCTTATTGTATTCATATAAATATTTAACTGAAGAGCAAATAGAGATTCTCTGGAGTATAAACAGTGGCAGATTGCTTGTCAGCCACTGCGAGTTTACCATTGATAAAGTTATATTAACTTAGAGGCTCGTGGTTTAATGGAAGCTGCGCGATCTCCATATGCTCGGATGAGCACTGCAGCTAGTGTACGCTTCATGAGCAAGTTCTAATGGCGTGTTAGACTCTGATAACGATGCTAAACTAAACAGGATTCAGTCAATTTTTGATTTAGAATATATCCAAGGCGGCTATAAAGTATATTTATAAAATAAAGCAAATTGAAACAGCTCAAATATTTTTAGTGGTTCAATGTGGACCTATAAAATGCTAAAATTTTGTCACTTGCACAGTCATAATATGTACTGTTTAGATTTTACATGTAAGTCGTGACTAAGCCATCAGGGTACCTTACATAGTTAACGAGATTTGTATTTTAACTATAATATTATAATTGCGAATGTGAATTTGTTTGTTACGATTCGACAACTTGACTTCTCAACCGATTATCATAAAATTTCGGATACCCGTAGTCAGGGGTATAGAAAAATATACAGTGTTTCTTTCATCCTGAAAACAAGAACTATCTCCAAGCGAAACTGCAAGCGTAAGCTAATATGGGTTTTTCTAGTAAAAAACTAAAAAACTTTTAATTTAGAAATATACGTAAATTAGAAAGCTCTATAAAAGAAAACATTTTTGCAGGAACTAAAGAAATATGTCCTAAAGAAAAAATATATTAAAAGCCGAACCCAAACTGCCATTCATTACTAATTAACGTAGGAACGAGAGACGCTTTAGATCATCATTAGACATCAAGACTTATTACGTTGATAAGCTCTAAATAATCTAACAAAACCTGTATGATAGAAATACGTACACATAAGTTTCGTGCCACTAGAGTTAGTGGCACGAAACTTATGTGGACTTAATATTGTGTTCTGTTTACGCGAATGTTTATGTGTACTTATTATTATATTTATGGTGAGAACCATAATACACGTTTTGGTGCTAGGTGAGGCGAATATTTTCAACATGCTAAGCAAGAATGTTAATAAACAACAAAGAAAAAGACAATTATGATGCAGAACTTGAACCCGTTGCCACAACTAAACGCATCATCGCCTTACTATAATAACAATTAACTCGTCGATGAGCCGATAACCAGACACAATTAAGAAGCATTGTGTCTAGGCGCCGAGGTTCGAGCGTTGGCTAATAGATTAATACATCATCTATGCAGTCTATCTTGATCCTTTCATTATTTATTAAGTGCATATAAAATGTCGATCAAAACTGTTTGACTGTTTACTAAACAATACAAGTACACAACAAGAACAGTGGTAGCCTAGACACCATTAGACATGACTGAGATATCAAGTTTGATTTAGCTTATACATGTTGTTTTATGTCGTTACTTATTTATTTATTATGCACATGGCGTATTAAATATATAGCTATCTCTGATTTACACGACTAACAAAATCATCGTTAGATATACCTAAAAGTTGCTCATAAGACGCCATGATTTGCGAAGTCAGCCAATCCGTATTGTGATAGCGTGGTGGACTATAGCCTTTATCTTACTCGTAGTGAGAAGAATATTTAGTAGAGGAGTAGAATAATAAGATGGTTTATAAAACTAAATGTTATTTATATCATACAAATCTGTTACGTTATAAATAGCTCGAATATGACGTGATGGGTAGCGGAGCGCACTTAGATGCCTATTAAACATACACTAGCTATAAGAAACTGTATATGATAAATGAAAAAAAGGATAAGGTAGTTTATATTACAGTACATTTCGCATTCGCATAAACAGTTAAACAGTTACACGATCGATGGCAGAATGTATTAGTCGACGTCGATCGATAGTTTCTAGCAGACCAATCGATCGATGGTAGAAGGGATTAGTCGACGTCGATCGAGCTGCTTGATTAGCCGCACCGCGCGCCGACCGCTCGAGACCATCGGAATGGCCGGTCACTACCCAATTTTACATCGAAATAATTTATAGAAAGTTGCTACCTAGTTGCTTCTAGTTGCTACTAATCGTCATATAACTGGTACCCCCGTTTTTTTTAAAAGTATACTACTTTTAAAGGTGCCGGGCCATTCTGACATCAGGATGGCTTACATTTGCGTCTCCGTAATAACAGTACGAGCAACATCGTACTGGCCAACAACAACGCGTCCTCTTGTGAATACATTTCGAAAGAAACTGATGGATTATAGCCGGGGTTAATCGATCAACACCGACCGATGCCATCGATCGACGGTCGATCAAGTCCACTGATGCCATCGATCGACGATCGATCAATGTCAACCGATGCCTTCGATCGACGATCGAGCGATTGGTTAGTCGAACAGTATCCGTCGATCAATTAAAGCTACCAGACCAGTCGATCAACTTTGATCGATGTCGATCAATGCCGTCGATCGACGATCGATCGATTGGTCTGGTAACACCCTTAATCTAAAATTGCTACATCCATTCTTTCCTGGCTCCATAGATTGCATTGATCTTCATTTTCGCTCTCAATACATAAGAATTGTGTTTGAATTGGCAACAGTTCCCAAATTATCACTGAATATAATAAAAACTTGCATCTCCTAATGCTGGCAGGTATACAAAGGTATTCGATGTGTGACAACGATGTTGTGTGTATGTGTGTGTGTTGTAGCAATGTTTGCGGGTGCATAATCACATAATATAATTTTAATTGTCAGTGTTCATCATTGTAATTTATAATGTCGACCTTTTCGAGGCTAGAAAATGACGGTGATAATCTTTTTTTTTAAGATCCGCTCTTAAATATTGCTCGCTTGCTCAGGAACGCTAGGTACTTTTTCTAAATGAAAGGTACCCTATGTTTTCTGTACCACTGTCAATGTATATGCTAAATTTTATGATAATCGATCGAGTAGTTAAGGTTTGAAGGTTTAACCAAAAAAGTAAACTCACATTCGCATTTAGAATATTAGTAACGCTTCGTCTGTTTTCTAGATTGTTCTGCCGTAGTTCTGGGATTTGAGTCGATATGACAGTATATTTGTACATTGCACTATACTGATAATTTTGTTAAGTTATCAATAACATCCACGATAAATGTATTCGAATTGAAATCCGGAATAATTCGACATTTTATTGAAAATTTGTCCAACGTAAAACTAAGTGTTAGCCATAGGCACAGGCTTCACATAGGTGAACTAAAACACAATTTTAACCTCATACGCGTAAACCGATACAAAGTTTACAATACTAAAAGTTAGTCAATAAGTTATGAGCAAACGAACAAAGTTACATTTTATTTGCTTAGTACATATTGTTCTTAGAGATATCTAAGCATTCTAAGCTTCAAACGTAAAGTTCGATTAAAGTCAACTGAGTATTTGTGAAGTAGTACTTAGATTGCACAGGTGCTGTTATGACAGCGTGAATTTAACTAACTAATTTTTTTGTATATGTGACCATCCCAAAAAATATAAAATATACGTAAAATTATATATACCTACTTTTATCAGGTTTTACTTATTTTAAGAAATAATTTCGCTCTTTTCACAAACATCGACCGAACCCATCGTTTATTATTTTACGTATAGCTACATTTTCTAACTAACAGAACTGAGGCAATTTACAAGTGATTTGCATCCAATGGCTAAAATAAAGTAAGAAGAAACCAAAATGTTTGCTTCAAAAGCTAGCAATGTTCCAATAATACCGCCCTGATTTAGGTTATTTTAACTTATTTTGGTATTCTACATTATCTGCATAATCTTCACAGAATATGTTTTTGTATCTCTAACAGTTAAAATTATTGACGCAGCCGTGTTGATGCGAATCCTAGCTTGGGAAAAGTATAACATCTGTTGGAATTTTCTGTCAAGAAGTTCTCAGTGGCGGCGAAGTCTTGTGTAGTATCCGGTACGGCAATAGGCTTGTTCTCACGGCTTTACGTGAGATCAACAGCTGGCTAAAGGTGGGTGTAATACAGCTCTGCTTACTCCTTGAGGATATGGATGTAAGACAATGAATATGTATCAAAAAAGCTGTTAACAAGGATACCCGAGTAATAGTAAATCATCTTTACTCTACGGGTGTTTGTGATTTTAGCTTCAGGGATATTATGACTTCGCATAAAGGAGTCACTAGGCTGCCAGCGTAATACTGAGACTGATCATCTTATTGATAAAATAGTGTCTTCTCCATCAGATGCCAGAGCCGATAACGGAGCCTAACTTACAGCAAGACTATATGTGCACCACAGATGCATTTTTTTCTTTTTATATTTTTCTTTTGTTTATATTTTAAGTGTGCCCTTTTGTGTTCCAAATAAGTCATTTTCTCTCTTTCTTTCTTAGGTGCTTCATATTTTTTGTTACTACTCAGCTGAATTTCTTTTCCTATTTATGTATGTTGTTGTATCTGACTACGCTTCTACCCATATATTGTAGCAACTGTAACAATAATATTGCTTATATATATTTTTAAATCATCATACAAAAATATATTGCAGTTTATAAGCATTGAATAGTATTGAAATTAAGGGGAAAAGATTTGCAGTCCTTTAACAAATGTTAAAATATCAATGTAAAAGAACACTCAGATTTGAAACAACAATAAATGTATGACACTTTTTCTTTTTTTTGCGTAAACCAAGTTTATAGCACATTGGCACGCAAAATACCCACATAAACTATCAGATTGATTACTAAGACTTAGTTACAAACAATAACAGTATACAGAAAATAACTATCATTCAATATGCTACGCCAAACACATTCGTTTCGAAATTCTCTCAAAACGCCTGCGGGAAATTACCGTAGCTGTAGCAATATCGTAGCAGTGCCGTAGCACTAAAGCAATCAAACACAAAGCTAAGTTGACAGGTACACTTACATACTAATTGGTTAGTTATATAGTACGTACATTGCTATATTTCAACGTTGAGGCTCGTTACCATAGCTTTGTTGATTGAAGTGTCGTTTAAAGCTATCGTCACGGCTACGAAATGTAGAGTATTATACAAAACTTGAATTTGACAAATTATTCAATGGCTGTAGCTCCTTACAGAACTAAAACTATAATTAACAATATTGCAAAATGTGGCTAAGAGTTTCTTGCCGGCTCTTCTTATTGATTCATCGCCCTCGTTTCACTGAACATGGCAACAGGTAAATCTAAATTTACATTAATAAGTGTAACTTTGAAGTACATAAGTGTTGATCTGTGATCTATATGAATAAACATATTTTTGATTTGATTTTGATGCACACAATAACATGGATAGTCAGCAACATAATTCGATGTACATTTGCTATAGTTTAATTATTTGAATTGTTATATCATAGCAAAATAATTACCACTTTATATTTTAAAGCAGTTTTAATTACTTTACAATTAACACCAGTTCGTAGATTCAGATTCATTATTATAAACTTTTAATTAATAAAGTAGTTTACAATTTTGTTTGGTGTTCTGTAGCCTTCGCAAACTATACAAATATCATCAGCTATAAACAGAAACTTAGCTTATTATATCAGAATATAGATTACACAATCTCATAATTAAAAAAAGACTCCGAAATGAATTTAAAATGAATTCTTGGAACTTGTTTCAATGATTAGTATAGCTTCGGATGAAAGTGATGAACAATCTTAACTAATATTATAAATATAAATGTCAGTTCATTTATTTGTTTGTTACGCTTTCACGTCTTTACTACTAGAGCGACCATCATGAAATTTCGAAAAGGAAATAAGGTACCGTTTATCCAAAAAAAGGTACTGTTACTGGTTAGTAATATTACTTTTTTTCTATTAACGCGAGTGAAACCACGGGCAAAATCAAGATTTTATATATTTTTTTAAATATTTTCCCGCTGTGGTCATCACACTGCATGTCGATGTTCTCGTAAATGTCCCAGCCGACGTCCTCCCATACCCTATGCGTGTAATAGAATTGCTACGTGAATAATCGAATCGTAGCACTCGTATTGACGTAGGGCCAATACGTTATCCAATAATCAATCACTATCAAAGTGCAATGCGTCCGATTATTCGTTATAGTTTCGAATATTTTGAAATGTTTGAAGATTCGACCAATTCGAATTTTTAATCGACCATTATCCATTTTTATTTCCTGATTTGATGCTAAATAGCTCACGATCACTTATAATACTAGGGGTATAATTTCGCAAACATACGGTCGTTACACTATGCTATGTTACTTGGCGATAATATAGCTTTCAAATGGCGAAAGAATTTTTAAAATCAGTCTGTAGTTTTTGAGTCGAATCCTTACAAAAATACAAACAAAAATTAAATTTTTGCTCTTTATAATATTAGTATATGTAGATAACGGCGTAACGGTATCGTAGTCTGTAGGCACTTTTAATACAAAAGATATCACTTGTGCGTTGTTTATATCAAAGTCAACATTGGACTATTCATAAAGTTTTATCGTCAACTGTGGTTTAATTTCTCATCTGCTGGAATTTCGTATATAATAAAAAATGCATTGCCTCGTGTAAACGAGAGATTAATGAAAGTGTTAATTTATACTAGTGGTTACAAAATGGTCGAAACTGAAACCCGCTTTTTTTATTAATATTGTCATTCTACTCTATTTCTCGGTATAAACTTTTACTATGCCTAAACTCACACATTTCCCTTTACATATTAATATATAGATACTATTAAAACTATAAACCTGCCACGTTGATTTCATAACATACTAAAAGTTTACTCGTTACGCCTTTTGTCAGGTAACTCTATATCACGAGGGTCCTGAAAACATAACCAGCAAACATAGCAATGGAGCAGATATATTTATATATAATACATATATGTATTCCTTATTACCAGCATAAGCAGCGATAGCTCAGTGGGGAGACCAACAGACTGCAATGCAGAGGGTCTCGGGTTCGAACCCACGTCGCGCACCTCTGACTTTCGGAAGATATATGACTTTTAGAAATTATGTGCGTATTGATTGACAATTATCACCTGCTCCGTGCCTCGGAGAGCACGTTAAGCCGTCGGTCCCGGCTGCCGTGAACATCTATGGCAGTCATTATTGGGAAAGTCAGTACCCTCTAATATCCTGACACTGGTCTAGCCTTAGGGTATCGTTAGCCTTCGGGTTGCGGAGGTCAGGTGGCAGCCGCTCCGTGTAAAAACTGATATCCAGTCAAATCCGGTTAGACTAGAAAAGCCGACCCCAATTGACCAAGTGACTCGCTAATTCATGTACGGCAACCGTTAGTGGGTTTTTATAGAATATTATATTTATAAACATTATACTATTGCGCCAATTTATTTATTCTTCATGTTATATCTATTTTAATTTATTAATTTATATATATATATGTTATATGCTTATTAATTATAATTTATATAAGTAATATATGTATATCTTACGTAGTTTGTGTTTGGTGTTTGTAAATTATTACAAGAGTAGCTGATGTATATATTTGTACTAGATCGTGTAACTACATATATTTTGAAAAATAAATGTTTACTTTACTTGGGAATAATAAAGGCTAGGGAGAAGATGTATTCCTTATTACCGTATATTCTACATTTTAAAAGGGTAAGCCGATCTGCGCCACATTATATAAATAGCCTCATGGCTATATAAGGTATAGTCAGATGTGTATTACATCAATATTTTGCTACTGTCTTTAGCTCCCACGTATTATTGTCAATTCTAATGGGTCTCAGATTCTATACTTCTACTGAGAATTTCTAGACACATAAACTAATTATCACTCTCTGACTTGGGAAGCGAGTACAAGACCTCATATACAGCAACCGCTTTGTGATTCTATGAATGTATTACAACGAAATGTCTAATGGCGCACAAAGTTGTGGTTGGCATAATAAAACACATGCATTTTCAAAACATTCCTCGAATGCCATTGAACAAAACAAATCCTTCCTATTACGAAAAGTACAAACCACAAGAATTTATTTACCGAAATCCCATTCTTCTAAATTATCCGCACATAAACCGGTATTCGAAATATTACCGGTATTCGGTATTATAAATCGTCAGGTTTTCACAAAAACGTGGCTGTAACGGCCCCATACGACATAATGGGGATCGCGTTTGGCCAAGCGGGTCTGGATTTATGCCTAGGTAAGCCACACTACGCTGCATGACGTTCTTGTATGAAAAATTGGCTTGAAGTTAGCGATATGAAATTGAGGGGTAGCTTTTAGTTACGACGTAATGATTTAAATCATTGTGCCGTCCGTTTTCTCTGTTAAAATCGATGGAGTTATTTTAAAACCAGCAATACGTGAGTTAATTTACTGGTATTTCAAACATTCATAGGGTAAGACAGCTTGCCATAAGGCGAGCTATATGCTCACCTGCCGAAACTATCATGAAAAGAAAAACAATTGACATGGTTATATTGAAATTAATTTACTGTAAGACATCACTACATATAATAAAACAAAGTACCCTGCCGAGTCTGCCTGTCTGTTCGCTGTAAACTCAAAAACTGCATAAATGACTGTTCATAAGGAAGATTTAGGTGTTAAGGTATTGTTCTACCCGTGCGAAGCCGGGGCGGGTTGCTAGTAGGTACAGACTAAAAAATCGCGTAAATCGAATACGTTTTATTTCAATTAACTTTTTTATATTGTATTATTGTTAGAGCGACTCTTATTATAACTTACGCTGACGTTTCTCGTCAGCCATCGAGATTAGCCAGCGCTGAGGCTAGAATTGATATCGTAATTTAATCACGGCGAAGTGCCTTCTTCCTGGAAACAGTTTTGAGATATAACGCAAGCTTCAAGGGCATTATAGGAATTTCTAAGCTTTCCACGAGAGATGTTTAGGTTGAATCAATAAGATCTAAAACGAACGTGACGAGAAGTGAGATACATCTTCATTACTTTAAAATCTGCCCAAGTTGTTCCCACAGACATATTCTAAAAGGACATTATATAGTTTAAGAAATATTCTTCCAGCAATTAGCGCATGATTCATTAATAATACCTATATTTCTTTGAAAGATAATGGTACAACATACTATGATAAATAACATCAAGCTCAGTAATAGATGTCCCACTGAAACACACACCGTTTCTGTGACTATGAAGCCTACACTTTTGTAAAATATGCTATAGAGTTTGTGTCTACTCGAACGTACACGACGTGTATAAAGTTATAAGTGGAATTTAATATACACATAAATTTACTATTTAGGGAAATAGGTCGTTAGGAAGTTCTATAAAATATTGAGTTGCTGTAAAAGGCATATCCAGAGTTTGGCACCTACTATGTGTATACAATCGAAGAATATATTTCATAAAATACATTCTGCAGGATAGTAAAAAGCTTATACCTAATGGCAATTTCTGTATAAAAAATATCATCTCATTTATTTCAGTCCATAGTGTAAGAAAGACATTGCATAATAAGATTAGGTTTGTGAACATTTTAACCGACAGAGAGGGTAAAGGCAGATACTCTCATACAGCAGCATCAATAGGTAACAACTATAGTACTCCATTACTTAAGCCGATACTTTAAAGAAGTTCTTTATCAGAATTTGAGTTCATAGGGTCACCCTTTCGAATCGGACGTCTCAATGTCAGAGTTTCTTTGTAATCCAATTTTTATTTTTCTATCCACAAATACGTTAGAATTAGATAAAATTAGTGGTATTTTAATCTCGCATATAAGATTAAAAGCCTTATTTGAAAACTTTAAATATCGCTTTGATAAATCTAGGCTTCACATATGATCCTAAAAGCCTGGAAAATAACTTTGAAATTGTTAAGCTTCTTTTGACGTGAGCTCATTTATTTGACATTAAAAATATAGTTGCATGTGCTAGGATACTGTTATTATTTTAAATTGATGGTTATAAAAAGATTAGTTATTTTAAAAGTGAATATGGTCATATTTATAACACACAGAACGTACGTAATAAGTTCTTGAATTATACCTATGTTAAGACATGGGATGACGATTGAATGATTGCGTTTTTATATCCAATTATTAGAAAATTGACGTGAGACTGCTTCTAGTATATCGAAAGCTTAGCATGATACTTCTATAATTTTACTAATAATATGAAACTCGATGTACTAACTAGCAAATTCTGCCAAAAAATGGAATTGCTGAAGACTGAAAGTAGTAATCCTAAATAAAACAAAGGTAAAAAGATAATGATTTTGTGAGAGAAACTATGAAGAAACAGCAGGCTCTTTCGCAAGTTGACTTAATCAATGGGTGTACTTTCGTAAAATAAGATTATAATCATTATATACATGCTTAACTACTAACAATAGTATTTTTTAGATAAAAGGTACCCTATCTAATAATCTGTCTTATTTTATACCATATCAATGTGTATGAGAAACTTCATGATAATCGGTCGAGTCTTTAAGGTGTGATAGCGTAGAAAACAAAAAAAAATAAACTTACATTTGCATTTATAATATTAGTCAGGATTCTCATTAATTTCATTTATAAATAGACAACTCCTACACTAGGAATTATTCTTGTATCACGTGGGATTTTATAAACATTCGAATAACTCGCAACTTAAACTCGCTACAACTAGTTGTGGATCTTATCAATTTTTTCCCCGTATTGGGATCGAATCCAAAGCACTCCGCACAGGATAGTGGTGAAGCGACTACTTAAACCATTATCCCGTCCATGCAGACAGTATACATGCTAATGTTACCAAACATATTGTAAAGTGAAATATCACTATTAAAATTATGCTTGATAATTAATAAATCTCTTTCATAATATCCACATGTCAGTCTTGTTCTGGCTTTCATACCAGTTTGAGTTATAAACATTGATAACTTTCTTTCATTCAAACGAAGCAAATATAATTATAAAATTGCCTAATCGTTTATTTAATGACTTAAAAATGTACATAATTAATGATCCGTTAAAAGTAATAATCATAAAAGCTATCCACTAAACGATGGGTTCATAATTATACAAGATTGTACTAAACAACCTTCAAGCGTGTGTTCCCCATTATCCAAATTGTTCTTTAAAAATAACAAAATTCATGAGACTCTGCATTTGCCTAATGGCATTTTATAGGATAAGGCCATTAGCTTTCAAAAAGATTATGTTAATTTCTTAATAAAAAATCATAATTTTTTGTGATGGTTTTGTTAAGCAGGAAATGAACGTGAAAAGGTACTAGAATGATAATGGCATCTTGTACACAACGAGAATAATATGCGCCAGTTGATGCATATATTGTATGCATGGTGTAAACAATCGATGCCAACTACGCATATATCTTGCGCGAGAAGTTTGCGCATGCAACTTGCACGAGTACTCATGTACTCCCAGCTACTTGCGTAGTATAAAAGCGTCTTTGTAAACTACAAAATAGAATATTTCTTATGAGGTTTCGGAGCTGGTTGTCTATCGTGTGGTTTTTGTACTACTTTATCAATTATAGAGTATCAACTAATAGCTTTTTTTAGGAGCTCGTAAATAATAATACTAGAATACTTATCAATTTATAAGTAATGTTTTTTAAATAACTAAGAATTTGTGAATATTTTTGCAATCCACTTACTCTTTTGCCCGGCGTTTAGAGTTTGCTTAGCTATTATTTAGACATTATTGTGAGAGTATCTAAACCCAATGAAGTAGTAACCAATCTTAATATTACCTATCACAGATATTTGTGATGCGTGGGATCGATGGTTCTACATGCCACTTGAGGAAAGGTGTTTAATTATATGCTTAAATATTCTGATCAAATTAAAAATAGTGACTTTGCTTACTATACATATATATTTCATTTAGAATTTTAGCTTAATATAATATGACACTACTAAATCATAAACTAACATTGACAAGCACAGTAATATACTACCTTTAATATATCACATAGCTTTAAAAAAATACGCACCAATTGAACTGAAAAGCATTACCCAATTTGGGCACTAACCTGAGTTTATAACAAGCTTGTAACGCTAGTGCTATTCGATCACAGAGGTGACCATCATAATGTGGGAACTTCCAACAAATATTCGAGAAATTTCTCAGGAGCTAAGTTAAGCGAAAAATGACTCGGCTGGCTTCAAAAAGGTGGACGTTTTGCAGTCGTTTCGTTGAGTGGTTTAAAGTTTATGGTTCAACGGTGCATACATGAGTCCTCAAAATGCGGCCACATCTTATTAAAATTTTCACTTAAACCAGATTATACTTTGACTTTAAGTAAGTATCAAATCGTTTCATGTAGAAAATAAAGTAAGCTTTTGTTACTTTGAAAATTCTATAGTGATAAGTACCTACATCTCATTTTAGTGTGCACTTACTGTAGATACTTTAGTGAGATTTTAAGCCTGACTTACTATTATAAATAGTTTTCATGAGGATTTATTTTTATATGAATATAGAATTTACGCAGTTACGTAGAAAGGTCAAACGGTTTTACAAATGATATACTAATAAAATTATTTATTTTAAAATTATGTGGGTTATTCAATAAATTATATATAACAAAACTAGCTGTGCCCGCGACTTCGCCTGCATGGAAATCGGTACACAATTTCCTTTTTTTTACACTTGATTACGTGCATGCAAAGTCACACGATGATAGCTTGAAGAAACTCACATTTTTAATGTTAGTAAGAAGTATTATAAAAGAAATTAGCTGTGCCCGCGCGGCTTCAATTCTTAGCTCTTCCTTTCATCTCATTCTTTAACGACTATTACAACTGTTTGCAGCACACTGACTTTCGGTAGGTAAGTGTACTCGCAATAATTTTTACACGACTGCCCAAAAAGTTGTGTTTTAGGGTTCATGTATGTATGTAATTAATTAAGTATGTATGTATGTGAGTTTCTTTATGCCACCATAACTTCTAAATGCCTGAACAGATTTGGATGTGTGGTATTATTAGTATCCTTATATCATCCCGAGTGACACAGGCATTATGTTTTTTTTAAATATTTGGAGTGCTGCTCTCGATCTGTCATCATTCGAATTTCACGCTGTATAATCGTTTCTGAAGCCCGGGACTCTCTGTGACGCTCTCTGTCCATCATGAGCCGATCTTCATACTGAGAAAGAGTCTCAGAAGCGCGGGACTCTGTATGGCGTTCTCGATCAGCCGTCAGTCGTGTTTCATATTGAGTAAATGTCTCCGAAGCGCGAGACTGCGCATGCCGCTCTCGGTCAGACATGAGCCGTATGTCATGTTGCTTAAATGTCTCTGAAGCGCAAGACTGCGCATGCCGCTCTCGGTCAGCCATAAGCCGCATTTCTTGTTGCGTAAATGTCTCCGAAGCCCTAGATGCTGTATGGCGATCTCGATCACCTGTTAGTCGTGCCTCGCGTTGACTGTTTCAGTGGCACGGGATGAGGACTGTCACTTCCTGGCAATCCTCAGTCGGTTTTCGCTCTGAGTAAGAGTTCCGGTGGAGCTAGATGCTGAGCCTCTTTGCCTCTCACGCTCATCCTCAGTCTCTTGGGAACCTGTGTAGTCTCATTTTTTAGCACTTCTAAAAGTATGCGATAAATTTGTTTTTTTCGAAAAGTCATTTAAATTTTTAGTATTTATATACCTAGTATCAATATTACCTTATTCTAATTCCGAATGGCCTTAGATAATATAGGTACCGATTCTTTCTTGTAAACTGAACAGTTAATAATATGGAACTAATTTATTAAACAATAATGCAACAAAGTTAATAAGATGACGACAGAAACTATAAGGTAAGTTCCTAGTGTGCCTATCGGCATGAAAATCATGAAATTCCGCAGAGTAAGAGCTTTGGATAGTGATCTGTAAAGACCTCGAATTCCCTTACTCCACAACGACAGCCGACCACACAATCAGCATCAACAAACAACAACAACGAAATCAACGACAACACACGAATCCTAGGTAACTATTATCTAATCTGTAGAATAACAAATAAACAGACAGACAATAATTACAAAAAAAGTGTTCTATATCGTGAGATACCTAAGCTATGATACAGTCCAATTGAAATTTCGCGGAAATATATAATCAATGTATAGACAAAGTGCTATTTGAATTTTATAAAAGTAGGTATGGCAGAGTTTGTATGCTTAGATATATAAGGCGCAACTATTAATTAAGAAAATAAATGAAGACAATCTAAACTAAAAATGTTTCAAGCGCCATCTAGTATCCATACGTGTAACTAATTTATGTACATTTTTAATTAGAATAACTTACGATAGAATTAACGGATTTAAATGAAACAAAACTAAATGATAACCCAAGACACACACTATCCTTATGTTCATATATTTAATAATTAAATGTGATGCTGGTATTTATGTATATTAAGTTTGATAAATAGCACTGCTCGGCTCCTAGCGGTCATAGCGTCATGATTGTTATCTGGTCGGGCCTACAGGTAACATATTGGTCAAAACTCGATCAAAATCCGTTCACGGGTTTTTGCGTGATAGTATAACAAAAAGATAAACAGACAGACAACATTTCCATAAAAATATATTTTGTGTTCTATATCGATACTATGATACATTCCAATTGAAATTTCGCAATATTGAATGTACAGACAAAGTGCTCTTTGAATTTTATTATACATAGTATAGATGCCTTGGCAGGGACAACACATTTTTGGGCGACCTCTATCTCTAAGGAGATTTAAAACATTAAGTCTAGTCACTATTTATACCACCTCGTTAGCCCGTGGTATAAGATTGCATTTATGTTCCAGGTCATGAAAAGTTACGTTTTTCTATCAGGATTTTTGTAAGAAACATGTCTTGGTAATTGGGATACTTATTACTAATATTCTTATTAGTCCTTTCAACCAAGCTAATTAACTTGTTGTAAGAGTTGAGGGTGACAATATAACAGATTAGGCAGCGAAGCCTATTCGGGGACCAGGCCCTGAAGTTATAATATAGCTGATACAAGTTGGTCCTACATTGTACCTGTTAAATGTTTTAGGTTCCGGTATATATCAGGGCTTTCTCATCAAAAATATATTAGTGAGTTACTATTAGTATAATACACATCGAAGTTTTTGTAATTATGAATTCTGCAATAGTGATAATTTTATGAAATAAGAGATTTATTTTTCGTTTATTGCCTTAGACATTTTCTTTCTCACTACAAAATCGTATTAAACGAGATTTATTGCACGCAGTGTTTCAACTAGTTGGATTGAATCTAGACATTTTAGTGTTTGTGCCTCACCTATCATATGAAATGTATTTACAAATATTTACGGGTCAATGGCACATTTTCAAAAGACCATAATTTCTAAAAATAATATCCATAGCACTGAATGTTTAAAATATCCGATATTTAGCTAAATGTTATCCAATTTACCTCAAAACAACGCGTTCCTTTATGCATAAAATAATTTTCCCGTATAAAATTACTACCATAATTATACAAATGAATTCAAATTCTCCCAATTAATATTGTAGGAAGCCAAAGGAAATGAAATTGAATTCTCTAACCAAATTATCAGAGTCAGAGCCTCGTTAAAAGTAGCTAATAAAAATTAATTAACTTCATACAAATATCATGAACACTTAATGATAGTTGTTATTAGTGAATAAATGTTACGTTTAACAGTAAAGATGCAAAGCAAAAACTTAGACATAATCGAACCAGGTAATATTTTTAAAGTGTGTGTTCTTGATTTCTTTTGCTATTGTTATTTGAAGGCCAGGGTATTTAAAATGTTGTTGCCGTTGATATTACATAGATTCATTTCTTTGCAGAGTAGCAGACAAATGCTGTTAATGGTAATCCGTAGAAGTCTTCATATCTTCCTTCGTTTTCTTTTCTGTATTATTGTCGATTTGCGCCATTCTTACCCTTAACGCTTTCTTGTAGAGCGGAGTAACACTGGATTGATTTTGTAACTATAGCAATATTACAGACTGACCTATTCCACTAACATTAAAATTTCGGTAGTAGCGGTGCAGGGTTATTTTTGAGAAATAAAAACTATGCGTCTAAACTGGATGTGGCCTCGGCGGACACTGCCTAGCGAGCGCGAGCGCATAAACAGTTCGGATTTGGATTGGTTATTTTTATTTCTATATAATATGTATTTATATAAAAAGTGTTCTCAACAAGACCTAAACAATAACAAGCTTTATCTTATGATACAACCTGTACATGATTTTATGATGTAATTCTTAACACTTTTAAAATAGCGGTTTAGTGTCATCTTTATGACATTTTTTTATAGGTCGTTTATTATGATTCATGTTTCTATCTTGACTTGAATCTTTTTTATGTTGCCCAATATTGAGTTAACAATAGATTTACAGAGTTCTGAAAAAATTAAAAAGTACTGCATCGTCGCCTTATGGTGTAACGTTCTGAAAACCTTATGCATAAAGTCTGTAATTTTTCTCTCTTTGTTAGTAAACAAGTAGAAAAGTTATATGCCATAATATTGCTATTTCAAATGATTATTCGTAATGACCTCGGAGATCAGATAGAGCCGCAGACGGCCATTACAACAATATCGCGCTTTTCCTCGTCATTCGACCTATATGAAAACTTTATTTACTTAAAGTATAGGACAGTGTCTCTCAAGGGTGCTATGTACTGGCTGGTAGTACGGTAATGGTTATGATATGTATTGTTAAGACGACAATTTGAACGATACTAAATATTTTGTACCCGAATTATTTATCTTGGGATCACATTTTATGTTTTGGATTCTAGCATGTATAAATTTGTGTGTTTGCTCGACAGGTAAATGCGCCTTCAGAACATTTTTTTTTTAAATTGACAGACTACTATGAATGAGGCATCAGGTTCAAATTCCCGGCAAGACCAAGAAAAGGGAGACAAAGAGTTATTGTGTTTTTCTGACAAGATATTCTCGGTAGCAGCCCCGCTGCGTTAGGAAGTTGGCGATATTATTCACTCCCGTTCCTTGGCCAGCAAATAAACCGTTGGTCCTGCGCCTGATCTCTTTTCGTTCGTGTCGGTTTGCTGTCCCATCGGATTAAAAGAGTTAGGGAACAGAAAGAACATTTGTATTTTCGCACACACTCACGGCAAGTATCTGTTAAAATTGGCCGCCGTGATCGAATTTTATATTTTAATTATTTCTATTCCAAGCCTATTCGAAAACGAACTGATCGATTCAATGCTAACAAAGCTAGAAAAAAAGACAATTGACGCCATTTTTAAGCTTCTCACTAGATTAAAAATGGTGGCAATTGTGCATGCGTTTTTTCATCATCGTCATTATCTCAGTCGAAAGACGTGCCCTGCTGTACTATATTTGCCTTCATATTATTACACATCTACTGTAAACATTTAGCTATGCTAAAACGATGTAGGACTAACGTCACTTTACTGAGATACCTCAATTAAATAAGATATAAAATTTTAAAATGAAGGTCGCCCTTTCAGTTTGCTACCTACACTTAATACACTTTTCTTTTGATATAATGTCCTAATCGCTCAACAGCTGTTATCCTTGTCTTCAAAAAACGATTAGAAGGTTCCCTCAATTTTTTATATTCTTGTGTCTTTAATTTTTTGCGGTGACAAACATTAAGTCATTAATCTTGAGATCTGAAGGGCTGATTTCGTTAAGCGTTATTAAAATTTTATCATTTAATGTTTCTTGTGTACATACGACAAGAAAGTGGTCTACCAGTTTTGACAAGAGTTTCTGTGAGATCTAATTATTGCTAAGGTTAACTTTTCTAACTTGACACATGGCATGACATATATACATGATAAAGATAGCAATTTTCACTGTCATAATATTATTGCAAGGGAAAATCGACCTTATTGTTGCATGACGCTTATATGAACCTCAACCGTCAACCGACTACATTTTTGGCTAACTGTACTAAATATGTACGTTTTGGACTAAGTGTTTGACTGAACCTTGTTATTTAATGTAACAGTGTAAATATTGATTAGATATCGTAATGTATAAACAGATATCGTCTGGAGATTTGATTGACTTTTTGATTTTCACATAGAGTAACTACGGAAATCATACACATAAATAGAGACGTATTTACGAGTAAGCTTCTTAACCTATTTATTGTTGGAATGCCAGAAATAGTTGAAAACCATTGCATCTGGCCACCAGTGTGCTGCTGCGATGCAATAGATTAAGGAAATCTATTAATTATTTAAATACACAAAACTGGCTGGTGATAACTGGCTTCTAAATCATCACTAATAAAACTGTAGAATACTCACGCTAACATAACAAAAGATGTATGTACTTGGTACTTACACTTCAAGGGACAAATATATACAGATACAGATACAATTTCGCGTTGTATAATTTATATAACGGAAACCGGGTATGAACTTGATCTTGCTCAGTATGAACATACCTTTATGAAACGTTTGACAATGCACTCTTCACAAGCAGGTTAATGAGGCTGCTTGGGACCATTCAAACCTAACTGAAATATCAAACTTTTGAAAAAGCTAAAACTGAGCATACTGCTTCTGTTATATAAAATTTGTCCGTAGTCTAGCTGACTTAAGCCTGCCTTACTTGATACCATTTTGTCATTTAAACGGGAAATCTTCTCCAGCCTATTTACTTAAAGGATTCGCATGCACTAGAAAACTGAATGCGACAAAGAAGTTGCCTTGATCCTGCTACGAAGGAGTAATAAAAACCTGAGATTTCCCGGAAAGAAGCGCAAAAGGTTTGGATTGGCGCAAATTGGAAGTTGAAGGGCTGTTCATTTTATTCGGTTTTCTTTTACAAATTCTGTTTGGATGGTTCATAAAGAATAAATACAATGTCTGTGTATTGTGGATGTTATAAGAATGCGCACAAAAACTGCAACAGCTTGTTTAAATTATAAGAGGCAATGTGCAATAAAAATGAGTTTAATGATCCAAGATGGCAAACTAGCATACTTACATTACTTTTCTTATGCTCATCATCAAGCAAACAAGTTTGCCTCATGGTAAGTGGTAACTGTAGTTTACGGTCGTCTGCAATACCAACAGTATCACTTATTGTTGAGCGTAAGAATAAGGAATTAAAGATGGGAACAATATATGTGTAACAGGTAGGTAGTGGCTCCCGAACTTTTACTCACGCGATCCGATCCGTCCGTTGTTTGAATCTTTATAAAGTCTCCCACGATACAGGAATAATGCTTAGTGCAAGAGTAATCTATTTAAAATAAAGAATAAAGTAATTTATTCCTTATTAAATCACTGGCAACAGCAAGCTCTTCCACTCGCAGACATATTGTATGATAAGTATGATAACATTTTAATGAGACAAACATAACGCTATCGCCTTCGCTTATACCAAACAGCAACGTAGTAAATCATATTCTCAGCCGACCTATCTGTTGCAGCATTCATTGACCGTAAAATCTTTTTATTATACGCCTTCCCTCGGTCCCTCAAATCCGATTCAGCTTTTCAAACCACATAAAATTCAAAGTAACTCTGTTAGAAGAAACACATTAGTTTGCGGGGAATTTTTATATTTTTCGCTGATATTGGGATTTGTGACAGTTGTTTTTGCTGATACGAGTTTAATGACATACTGCCCGTTTTTGTATGTACTTGCTATAAAATAGGGGGGAAAACTATTTTTTATGGATTTTATCACGACTTTTATTACCTTTTTAGCATTTGAGCGCAGTTGGCCAAAGACATCACAGTGTTGAGAAACTTTGGCAATTTAATGTTCAATAGTGCCATTCTGTAAGGTCTCATTATCGAACTCAGATCTTTGATGCGATTTAGAACACTTCGATAACTCTATTATGGAGCAATTCGGTGATATGTTATACGCACAAACAGTTTTCACTTCAGAAACATTGTATTAAATATCCAATTAACTCGTTAAGTATGCAATCTATTAATAACTGAGTCTGAATCTGTAATTGATAGCTCATAAATATAATTTTACACATTGAACGTCATGCTGGTCATAAATGACCGCGAACAAGTACATTTTCTATTGTATCTGCTACATGTCAGTCAATGTGTTAAAAAATATTCTATTATGTAGTGTCAATAAGTTCATTCAAAGAAAGATATACTATCATATCGAATCAATTAGCTATCTAAAAGTTTCTGCATCGGGCCGTGAATCGGCAGTAAAAACTTTATATTATCACCGTCAAAGTGTTAATTGAGTTTAAGATGAAAACTTTCACAGAATAGCACAGCAGTTTTTTTATTATCATTAAAAAGTTGTAAACAATTTTTATTACTCACTAAACCATGAGAACTGAAATTAAATAACATGACGGGTATAATAAAACTAAAAGTTAATTTAGTTCTTTTGAATAACGTATTCAATAATAACTTTATTTCTGAAAAAGAAAATGAAGCGATTTGATTGGCTGTCGGTAACTCAATCAGCCAATCGCAGTAATTGACATGCGGTCGGTCAAAAAATTAGTACAAGCACTAAATAAAGCAATAACATACAGAAAAATTAGAAAGGACTGCAGCGAAGTGTGTCTATGGTTTGCACAGACAAAAAAGTTCTTACTACATCCATCAGATGGCGCCGTACACAATAAGCGCTTAAAATCACGTTCCCCATAACATCCCGAATCGCACAAGTAAAAAATACACAGAGACTAAGTATGTATACAAGTGCGGCGGCCTGCCAGGCACGATCACCCAGCCTGGTCGGAGGATCCTTCCTTTGTGTTGGAGCGACAACAGACCATATTCCTCCACAAGTCTATTTATCTGTAGCAGTCCAATAGTCACGCGAATAGGCTATCACATCCTTGCCTCACAGTCACATATAAATTAAAATAACAACTTTTAATTAATATAAACCAGTGCACCATGACGTCAGTTTAATATTCTAAAATAAATAGAATTAAATAAATTACGAATGAAGTAATTAATGTAAATAAACCGAATAAATTAATACAATCACTGACAATTATGATCACTAATTAATAATATTGAAACTAGCTGATTGGATACTGTGATCAGCTTAAATAAATTATTTCGAAAACTATTGCACTGGTTTTTTACATGTCACAGAAAAGGGTGTTCGTTTTTTTGTGTCAGTAATTCATTGCATTTGACAGTTAGTAGACAAATCGATTAACACTGGCAAACCTAGGGATCAAATTCCAAGGTCCAAGCATTAAAAGTCTAGGTATTTCAGTTCCTTCGTCCAGAAAGCAGCGATAACGAAATGGTTAAGGCATTGAAATTACGATTGAGAGGTAAATTATATCGAAAACTATTGCACAGTTATTTTCATGTCACAGAAAAGTGTGGTTGTATTTATTGTGTAAGGAAAGTAATAAGGTGCATTCGAAAGCTTGTAGAAAAATAGAAAAAACTGCCAAACAAATCTGATCTAAATTTATTAAACCTCTCTACCATAAAACAAAAATCTACTTTAGTTCCTTCGTGCAGAAAGCAGCGGTAACGAAATGCTTAAAGCATTGAAATTACGTTTGACAGGTAGTGGTTTAAAACCCCACATGTTGCTACCCATAGCTAGCTAGTGACGTGAACCTGCTCTTAAATTGAACATTTTGGTATCGACTGGAGCGTTAACAAGTGAACTTACTAGTTATATGTAAACTAAAAATGTTAATAAAATTGTGGGACGAGAGAACAACAGCCAATGCGGTGCTTGTTAAGTTAACTCGTTAAAATTTCCAGTTTTCAGTTAATATTTTATTAAAAGTTGGCCCGAATATGAACTAATATTGTATGTTTTTATTTATCATAGGAAGCAAACAAAGGTGCGGCCTACTTAGTGGTAAACTGTGTCTCCAGCCTTTGATTGCCGTTCCTCGACAAAGAGAACATGATATTGTTCTTTTAAAAATAAAGTAAACGAATCAGAGAACCAAATCAGAGAAATCAGAAAATCAGAGATCTTCTTTATCAAATATACGGATGGCGTTGTGGTTTATCTGGTCGTCTTAATATTGCCATTGCGCCGAGTGCACCAGGTAAGATTTAACGGGACAACATTTTTTGTGGTCCACAAATAGTTGTTCTGTGTCTGTGTGTTCGTTGTATCCGTTGTTTGAAGGTTTGTTAAGTCCCTCGAGACAAAGAAATTAATACTAGCGTGAGAAATTACATTTCAAATATTAAAAATCATCTCACCAGATAAAACACGGTAACATTTTCACTAGGCGCCCGTAAAACAGAAGTATTTAACTGCGTGTGCAGGCTCATTCGTAACATCACCTACTGGTACAACCACCACATCACAGGATCAGTAAAAATATTACAAACTAGACTTTACCCGCGGCTTCGCTTGCGTTTATATAGAAAAATTTTATACCCAGGAACGGTACCTGCATCTGGATCAAAGGCATGTCTTTTCTCTATGTCCTTTTTTGTACCCCTAACTACGTGTATGCAAAGTTTTATGATAACCGCTTGAGTTGTTATAACATATAAAACATGAACTTTTAAAGGTTTTAAATCCAAACAATATTTCATACCTTCAGGAGTTCCTCAGGGCTCACACATCGGTCCTCTATTTTTCCTAGTTTTTATTAATGATCTGGGTAGCACAATTCGATCGGAGTACAAACTTTTTGCTTATGATCTAAAGTTATATTAAACTATATGCGATGAATCTGACACTAATCAACTACAATTGGATATAAACAACATATACAATTGGTGTCAACAAAATAATATGGCACTAAACCAAAGCAAATGCTATTGTATCAAATTTAGTAGGAAAAAGACAAAATACTGATCTTGCTACTTAATTAATAGTCATCTATTGCAAGAGGTTGAATCCATCAGGGGCCTGGGTGTTATGTTAAACAGTAGTTTAAGTTTTCGAAATCACTACGACCAAATGATTGGGCAAGCTTCAAAATTAACAGGTTTCATTGTAAGAGAAATAAAAATTTTCAAAGAACCATCTCTAACCATCTCCAAATTAACAACAGTATTATACGTAGTATTCTAGAATATGGTAGTACAGTTGCGAGCCCGTCATATCAGGTGCATCCCGACAGGATAGAGCGAGTTCAAAAAAGATTTTTATATAATTCGTGTTCCAAAGTGGTTACTTTGGAACACGAATTATATAAAAATACGGGTAGGGTTCTACCCGTAACGAGTTATAGGTCAGTCTACTCTACATCACGAAGCCGTATTTAGCCGTTGCAGTATAATCCAGTCAAGACTAATGCACACGGAATAGAGTACAGATTATTCGGACAAATATGGCACATCAACCGGCATTAGTGGCCTCGGCTCGATTCATGGCCTTTGTTTGGCCAGGTTATGTAAAGACATATTACGAGAATTAAATTGAAGCGACAGATTTGATAATTTTTACTTACAGATACGTGTAATGTATGATGACTTCATGAGGCTTTACAAGAATAACTTCTTTACTAATTTGTGTGCGATTGATGATTTTAATTCGCTATGGCATATCTAGCTTTGTTGTTGTTTACAGAATAATCGCAACTAATATAGTAAATACGAATGTGAGTTTGTTTGTTACGCTTCTACGCCTAAACTATTTGACTGATCATGAAATTTCGAATTCACTTTGCTAGGGGTGCAGAAGACAAGAAGAAAGACATGGTGTAGGTAACTTACATTCAGAAAAAAGTATTGTTTCCGAGCGAATGTTAGTAATCAATATATCAAAACATATGAATCTCTTTTAGTTTGAATTTATATTTGTATTTGTCTCATCACTATTGAATTGATATTAGCTTTGCAACTCTTTATGAAGTACTTCAAGCCTTATCCTCCATAGGACCATGATGACAAATAATATTTTACTCACCCTATAATTATGACTGCTGATAAATGACCCTATTTATAATTGAAGCAAATCAATTTCAATATATTATTGAAGTAATTTGCATATTAAATAGTTAATTATCGCTTGCTTTAACGGTGAAGGAAAACATCTTGAGGAAACCTACATGTCTAAGAGTTCTCAATAATGTTCTCGAAGATATGTGAAGTCTATCAACCCGCACTGGGCCAGCGTGGTGGACTATGGCCTAAGCCTTCTCACACTGAAAAGAGGTCCGTGCCCAGCAGTGGGACATTTTAATGCAGGGCTGATATTAATGTATTTATATTTATAATATAAACCAAGTCATAAAATGCTTAGACCACCCTCTTACTTCGCATAATTTGGTTTTAACTAACTGTTAGCATGATTTGGGCCACAGTGTATATATTTCTTAGAAATAAGGTGTCTTGTCACCTGTTATACGGGTATAAATTAATATTAAACATACTTAATGTAGTTTTATTTTGTATTTAGCTTTACTTATATTTATAGTATAATATTTTACATTGTGCCAGAAACATTTGAGAAAAGAAAACTCTTTTACTTAAAATATATACCTATCTCGGTATCCAATACATAATCTCATAAAACTAAATTAAAGTTGTTTTAATTAAAAGTTGCACGTATAGAAGCTACAATGGTTCATAATAATTATACTTTAAAACAAATAATATTTTTATTGGATCACAATACTAACGCATTAATATTTTATTAGCTTAATTAAATTTCTTAATAATATTTTAAAAGCGAACATACAACAATACATATGTATTACAAGAAATTTTACAAATTCAAATTAATTGTAGCGCTCTACAGTATGTTTGTCAATGCAATTGTATAATAACTATAACTAAAGAAATAAAATAATTAGATTTAGCTCGTGGCTTTTAGTAACAGACCTTTTTTCTGCATGAAAGTTATATTTCACCCAGAAAAAAGCATACAAATCATAAAAAGCATTGCTATTAACGTAACCGTAACTGTTACTAACTTATATTATCTTATGTGAGGGCCAGTCAGTGCAGACCGGCGATACTTCGACCCAGTGGAATCTTTTGTGTCGACATTCTCCCAATAACGACTGCCATAAATGTTCATGGCAGTCGGTACCGACGGCTTAACGTGCTCTCCGAGGCACGGAGCAGGCAATAATTGTCAATCAATACGCACATAATTTCGAAAAGTCACATAACTTCCGAAAGTCTGAGGTGCGCGACGTGGGTTCGAATCCGAGACCCTCTGCAATGCAGTCTGTTGGTCTGCCCACTGAGCTATCGCTGCTCTTGTTACTAACTTAACTAGGAGAACAGATAAAGACATAGCTTACCCTATGTCTCTTTATCTGTTACCCAGACAACGTGTACGTGAAATTTCATGATGATCGTCGAGTAGTTAAGGCGTAAAAGCGTAACAAACAAACAACAAACTCACATTCGCTTTTATAATATTCGTAATGATAACGAAAGAATTTAAAATAATTACAAAAAATATTCATCAAGTTTGTGTTTGCTTGATTCGCGCAAGGGTTAGACACAGTTGTAATATATCTATATTGAAAACCTACATGTCAGGCATAGACCCTCTCTACTTCCCACTTCTGTATCTCCAAGCTCATAAGTAACAAGAGTAGAAGAGTAGTTCCAAGACTGACGCGACTAAGTCAATTAAGTCATATTATATATAGGTATACCCATGCTTCTTTCCCAGAGAGCAATCCTTCTAAGCAACAGGCATGAGCAGACCTCGTCTCGTAGTAGTCTCGTCTCCAGTAATATCAGACCGTATTTTCAAATTATAATACGGGTGGTATTGCTGCTGATGTGCTTCTAGTTCTAGGTCAATCTTTTGTCGTTCACACTTCTCATGTGGTTCAATAATCTTAGTATACCTTTCTCAGTTTATATCCCCAACTTTCAAACTACTATGCTCTCTTATTACACACACACACACGCTCTTATTCCAGTAGAGGAATTATGTGACGAACAGCGCTAGGGCTTGAAAAATAATATATTCTTCTTCTTATATACATATTTCTCGCTTCTCTTATTTCCAGTAGTGTTTATGCGCCCTGTCAGTGCGCTGAATACAAGTATCAAAGTTGAAGTTCCAAGAATTCTTGCCCCAGGAATAATTTCGGAGTCGCACGGGAAGAATTTTTGTGAAACAGCAAAATTTGTGTGATCCACAAATAGCTGTTACGGCTCTGGGCGTTATTTGTGTCCGTTGTTTCAATATAAAGTCGCGCATGTCAGGAATGCATAGTGTGAAATCTTTCTTTTCAAAAATTAGGTTAGGTTAGCTCAAAACATTTATTTTGTTCTTTTAAATAGGTCAGAAATTCTGTAGCTCTCTGAACAATGGATAAAAATGTCGATTATTCATTCCAACGTCCCATTTGATCAGAATCTAAAAGCTAAAGGCCTAGATAATAATGCTATCCGCCGACCCGTCGTTATGAAAGCAATATTTCAAATTCAATGCTATGGAAAAACCGCTCTGTGAAAATTTTATAGTAAAACGTTCTAGAATATTTTCTCGAACTAGTGCCTTGGCCTTTTCCTTTCAAGAGAGTCTGTGAGGAAAGACAATTTTATGCATACTTATATAATCATTGACCGTGAGTCATTCTCTCTGCTTGGTGGTGGTGATAATGCCTTAGGTACTCAATCACATCAATCATCTCTTTACAAACTATTTCATCTAAATTTAATATTGTAATAGTTTAGTATTAACATAATATTGCTCGACTTTTATACATACTCAGTTCCAGGAAGAGTTTGTTTTTAGTTTCAATGTAAGTTGAATTCGGATTCGAGGATAATAATTGCAAAATTGTGAAACCAATAATATGAATCGTTATTTAACAGAAACTTGTAAGTTGTTACTTTGTAATATAAGTAAAATACAGCGGGGTCCAGTCCTCTCAGATTTAGATTAGCGTAGCAGATGATATAATTTTATTTAGATATGTACGTTGATTGAAGATTTGAAAGATTTATTTTTCTATTGGTTTTTGAATCAATTGCCATAGTTATAAGGCACAATTATTTTAACAATAACAATTTAAATAGGCAAATTATCGGCTACAAACACGAAAAGTTACTTAGCCACAATCAAAGCTATTTTATTTATAGCAAAATCTAGTAAAAGCTAATAAGTTAAAATTTTGAGAAATAACTTCAACATCATTCATTTCACATAATTACAAAAGATAAAGAAACTAAACCAACCGAACGTGTCATGAAAATAATACATTCAGTAACAAAAATAACTCAAGACAACATAAATAAGATAGTGTGAAGGATGCTTGGTTTTAAGTTAAACTCTGTTTTAGACCAAGCTATTAGAATATATACAGGAAAAAAGAAAACTGTACAAAATGTTTAATAAAATATATGATCAGTGATATCAATATCAGCAAAATTGTGGTGACCAAGAAAGTGTAGGTCTAGTTCGGTGCTTTTGCGAAACAGTTGCGGTGATAATTCCATCACATACATTTCGTTTTGCGCATTAACATATAGCCCGACCATTTTGGCGAATATCAGTTATTAATGTAACCTTATTCAGTTTTTCGAGCTGCATCGATGAGTATATTATAAACGTTGGTATTCGAAAAAAAAAAGTTTCTTACCACTCAATAAATATCGCAGCATAAACACTTTTAGAGCCACAGGTTCAATCTAGTTCGGGCAAACAACAACAAATGTATTTTTATAACTTAATGAGTTATTTATTATAAATTATTGTACTTATTATTTAAATAAATATATTATTATATTATATTTCATTTTCAAAATAATTTTGTAAGAAATACTTTAGCTCGCCACAAATTCTGTAAAATATATAATTTCATAATTATAGAACATAAAAAGTAAAATAAATTATGTTCACCGACATTAAAAAAAAAGTAATGACAAAAGTAAAACTAAGTTTTTGTTTTATGGCAGTCCTGGAAAATAGTATTTTGGCTTTTACCACATTTCGTCCACTTACGTAAGTAACCAGTATGATTAACTTGCGCGTGTAGCCCAGGCGAGTACCGTACCGAGTACCTCGTCCTACTTACTCGTACGTAGCGCTTCCTACATCATGTACCATAAGTAGTAACTTATTTTCTTTTATAACTTCTTATAATAAGAATCGGCCATATAACATTTCGATTAAATAACGTGTATATTGTCTACGCAGTGTTAAAAAAATACAAGTATATTCATTTGAATACACAGCACTTGTAAAGGTTCACACTGTATCTGTGAAACAAAAGAAAAGTTAAAAAAGGTTGGGTACGATGAAGACTACAAAGTTCTAAATGAGGCTCATATTATGTTTTATTTAGTATACAATATAATAGAATATGTATTATGTGGAAGGTATTGCTTTTACCAATAATTTGGTGACGGTCTCTCTGACAAGAAACCAGCGTGAGATAATCGCTATAACTGCATTTTGTCTGCATTGTCTCTCCTGTTGTTCTACTTTCATCCCATTTTCTGGCAATCAACAAAATTCTGATATAATATAGAAAGAAGTGGCCGTTAGTTTGTTGTTCCTACTTCTCATAGTGCTCTTGCTTTGCTGAACGTAGCGATAGGTTAATGTATATTCATAATTAATATATATAGCTAGAACAACATGATGTGTGACGCGTGACGATGTGTAATATTATGATTGATGGAGAAAAAGTGGAGCAAGTGAAAGAGTTTGTATATTTGGGTACTTTGTTTACAAGGGATGGTAAACATAAGGGAGATATTGAAAGGAGAACGATTGCGGGAAACAAAATAAATGGAGTACCACGCGCTTTTATGAACAGTCGAAATGTTTCTGAAAAGGCACGTTTGGCTGTTCATAGAGGACTATTAGTGCCCACACTTATGTATGGAAGTGAAAGTTGGGTATGGCAAAAGAAACATGAGAGCAGAATAAATGCTGTAGAAATGAGAGCGCTGAGAAATATATGTGGTGTGACTCTGAAAGATAGAATAAGGAATAGTGTGATTAGAGAGAGATGCGGCATGAATGTGGATATAGTGACAAGAATAGAAAAGGGTATGTTAAGCTGGTTTGGGCATGTAGAAAGAATGGACGAGGAAAGACTGACTAAGAAAGTTTATAAGGCTAGTGTGAATGGAACAGTCGCAAGTCGCAGCAAGTCGCAAGTCGCAAGTCGCGTAGAGTAACAATTTTCAAAATTTTGTAATAAAGTGTCAAATAAACAACGCGATAAAAGCCGTATATAGCAGTTTAATTTCACTGATTTAGAAATTAATCAATTTAGCACTAAACCTAATTAAACCACTCAGGTGTTTAATACATGCACATTCACATTTATGCTTCATCCAGGGGCCAAACATACGTAATGTTAATTTCATACAAGCTTGTAGTTTTATTAAGCGTAATATTATTATAGAGTTGCTCGCATAAAGTAAATGTTAAATGAAATTATTTTATACAAAACGTTTTAATGAAGTTCATAAGTTACATTCTATGTGCATCTTTTTTGATTTTCTAAATTGCTATCATAAATCTAAAGATGAAAAATTTTCGTATATTTTTTAATAAAATAAAATATAGCACTTTATTTGAAATTTTTATGCATACCTACTAAAATTTACTAAAAACGTCAAATTTTTAAGAGCTACCCTCTTAATAATTTGACGTTTTTAGTATATTTACGTAGCTTAAAATTTGCTGGCAAAATCTGGAATATCAGCGCGAGTTGACAGTTTCAATCGTAGCAAAAAGAGATGTAAAGATAATGAGAAAAGAAAAAGATGCGAGAGTGGAGATGTATGTACATATATGAGTTTACATAACTTTTGGCCGTCAAGCGAGTAGCAACAAAAGAAGGACTAGTCTTGCACCGCATGCTTGCTTTGCTGAACGTAGCCATGGGTAAATGTAAAATATTATAGTTTTGTTAGTCTAACCTTGTTATGAAACTGTTATTTTATGAGCTAAATGAAGAAAGATGATATTATTGATAACTGATTTTGATTTTGATTTTAATGGCGAAGGATCCATACGGCGCCGGCTCATTTAAGAATTATTTGCAACTCCCAACCCGCGAGAGACATTTTGTAATTTTTCATTAGGTTCATAGTCGTAGGCCACACAAAAGAGCCGGACACGCGTTTATATTTCAGAATACTTTCCATTGCAACGTCGTAAGAGCACTACGACCTTATACACACAAGAATATTTAAACTTAATCTTAATATGCTTCTGTATGGCCTGCATGCAAGAGAAGGCCTTCATAATTCAATAATGGAACTCAAACTGCAAAGAAAATAATGTTATACAAAACCACGCTCCAAAGTAGCCAAGTTATATAAAACTTTAATCCTAGATTAAAAATAACGCACAGATTATAAGATTAAACTTAAGTATTCTTAAGAAGTTATTTAGATAGTTAATCGTTTTATATCTCTTCTTTATTAATATATAATTTTGAACTCTTTAAACAATTAAAACGATTTAATAATAAAAAGTTTAAAGCACCGTTTCAAATTTATTTTAACTATTACTTTTGTTTCGAGTAAGCATGAGGCGCGTATATTGCAAATTTTAATTCAATTTACATGTAGTATGAGTGGTTTAAGAAGTAAGAGGGTAAAATCCACAAGGTGAAGAAACATCAAACCTACGTTCAGAAATGACAGTTCAAAATTCACGTACTTTTCATACGTGTAATAGATATCTATAAACTCTTTAGTCGTAGATGCTTTAATGTTTTAGCCAACAAGGGAAGGTCTTCTTGGAATCAACAGCAGGACTGCCTAGGCATATTGTCAACGCCTTTATGTGTATCAAGATTTATTATACTTTGATCGCTAAGACATTTCGGAAACTAAATGACTTGCATCATTTATATCATCACAATGCTTATACTAAAAATAAATCTTTATTTGTCGCGGGAGACTTTAAAATCATTCAACAAACGGACACAAGGAACACTCAGGCTCGGGAAAATATTGTGTATTTTACAAATGTTTGTCCCGTGTGGAGATCGAATCAAAAATACTCGACGCAGTGTCAATGGCAATGCGACCACTTCAATCTATACGCCATTCGAGCAGTCATATAAAAAAATGGTGGACTATATAAATTCTATTCCTGCGGCACCACACTGAAGTACATAAAGAGAATGAAACGTTATTAAATAAAATAGTACAGCTATTTTATTTAATAACGCTACTAATTAAATAATTATAATTAATGTGAGCTATAACACACAACGATCCTCTCAATAGCTACTTTTAATAAAATCTGTTCTAAAAGTTACATCGATATTTTATTTGATGATCTGTCTACTTTCAAAACTAAAATAATGAAATCGATGATCAGTGATTCGCTGCCTGCTTGATAATATTTATTCATATTATCATCATATTTTCAATATTTAATTAGTTTCAAATTTTATTCTAATTTTAAATAAAAATCAAACTGTTATTTATTATGAATATTATGACAGATCAATGTAATCAATGTTTTATCAACCAGAACTTCATTCTACTTTGTAATTTAATTTTAATTTAATTTAATTTTTAATTTTATTATATGACATGGAATTTTTTGTTTAAATTAATATTTTTTATTATTTAATTTCATTTAATGTATACCTAGCAACTTTTATATATTTGTACAAATGGAAATGTATAAAATGTAACTACTCAAATGTATTGGAAACAAACTGTATTTAAAATGAACGAGACATTAACGATGATATGTATGTAATATGTATTGCATCATTGTAAAATTTTTGAAAATGTGAATTGTTTGTACACCTTTAAGTGATATATCT
Source organism: Catocala fraxini (assembly GCA_930367265.1). NCBI lineage: Eukaryota > Metazoa > Arthropoda > Insecta > Lepidoptera > Erebidae > Catocala > Catocala fraxini. Next base: position 6,629,389 of record OV884025.1, on the reverse strand, counting down.
GCACTGTATTTAGGATTAACGATATTTAATGTAACACATTGTTTGTAAATATATCACTCTCTTATCTTATCTTATCTTATTTCGGGGGCCAATCAGTGTAGACCGGCGACACTTCGACCCAGTGGGATCTTTTGTGTCGGCCCCGAGATCTATCCCTGAGCTATCTCCCTATAAATGTACTGCATCAGTCGCAGCGTACACTTCAGAGGGAGAAGCCTGAAGTCTTCAGACCCCTCCTTAGTCCAGCCACCGCGTCACATTCATACCATAGGTGTGGTATGTACTCGTCCTGTTCACCACAGGCTCTGCAGATCAAATTGTTTGCCAAACCTAATCTGCACAGGAAGTCGTTGGTGCCAAACTGACCAGTGAACGCTCCTGTGAGCAGGCGTATTTGGCCCTTGTTGTACCCGCAGAATTTCCAGGTGAAACCCGTGGCTCTTTGTAAATATATACTTGGTGTGCCTTAAATAAATAAATAACATAATTAAATATGAAATAATAAATTAAAATTAATAGAACATAATTATTATGTTCGAAAATAAACACATTTTAAACAATTTTAATAACTTTAACACTATAAATTAAACGTTAATACACTTTAGGGAACAAAAGCTTTTAAATAGAGTTCTTAATTAGTACATGTTAAATAATTAAGTACTTGTTTGTTTTAGGCATGTCAGTTTATATAACTTTTACCGAACACGTGTTTATTCAACCACAACAAACGTACTTAGTGGTAACATTTATTATTAAATGTTGGTATTGTGTACAAGTATTTTATACGTATGACCATATTATGTGCGTATTAGGTGAATGACGGTTAAAGCGAGAATACACATAACACATAGTGATATACATATTTACATTACAAACCACCAAACGTCTTAAAAGTCATGCACCAAAGTATTTTTAATTTCTTGTTTATGTTCGGGATTAACACTAAAATAAAAAATACATGATATCAATGTATGGTATATGTTTTTCATTTGACAAGTTATGTAAAATTCTCCGATCGTCTTTACCTCTATATCTTTTTCTTTTCTTTTTAATGACAACGCCTTCATTGTGTACTTATACCTCCTGTGTCGTGGGTGACAGGGACACGATAATGTTATAGCTAACAGTATTCTATCTTCATACAAACGGTCGGAACGCGAGTCATAACTACGCGCCTCGAGGTCGGTAGGCACTTGGTTCGCAACCAGTCGCAACTGCGCCGCAGCGATGAATGGACGGTGTTATTGTTTTGTAAGCAGTAAGCGCGCGACTTGTTAATATTTGATTAAAATAAGTACAAGTACTTACATAATAATTATGGCAAAGTACAATTGTAAACAAAAGTATTTTTAATTGAAGTTTTATCCGAATGCGGATATTTTTTATACTATTAAATTTAACAATAAAGCTTTTCGTATGTCTCAGTCGAGGCGCAAATATTTTTCAGTCTCAAATGTATAAGGTTGTTTTTTTATTAAATATACTACTTAATCAAAAAACATAACATGATTTTTATTGAACATTTCCTATTTCATTACATACAATATTTTTTTTTTTTTAATAAAAATGTAATATTTACAATTACTAAACTAGAAAGAGACTCAAGTAGGTAGATGAAATTAAAATACTGTAGGTGGGCAGCCCTCTCGCGTATTCGCGGACCACGCGGCTGTAGGTAATTATTTCAAGGACAGAGCCGAGTTACAATACTGTTAGATAACACTACCGTGACAGGGGTGTCGGGTTCAAAACCAACAACAATCGACGTCGTGGCAGTGGTGAAGCGACCACATACGCCATCCGTGCAGTGAAAATATCTGAAGATAAAGTTTAAAACGCTCTATCTGCTAACGCCTACGGAATTAAAAATAAAATTAGAAGTTACACTGGTAGCTATAGAAGAACCTATGCCGTGTATTTCTTTGAGGGACGTACTTAGGAACGAGGTTATTCATGAAAGGATCAAGGTTATCGATATAGATCGCAAAAGCATCCAAGACTATAGGTTGAACATATCTGGCAGAAGACCGATGACTGTCGGACAGATGAATCTTGGAATAAAAACTTTGAATTCATAAACTCATAGTAGGACGGTCTCCGCCAGTTGAACTGAAGATCTAAAAAAGGGTGACCATGTTAGTCTAGTTATGGCAAACAGAAAATCTGTAAGGGTGTGAATTGATGGAGGCCTATTCCCACCAACTTATGACCTGCCTAAATGATATATTGCTCTACCTTAAACCACTTCGATATTGATACACCTGGCATACGTATTGAAGTCGTTTTTACATGAATAACTTTACCATCCTAGTCTATAAACTAATGAAAATGTATCCTCAATTTCCCACCATTTCTTATAACTCACACCATTTGGCGTTAAAAATCGACTGAAGCAAGCTTTTTGACAATTCACCATATATCATACAGAGACGACAATTTTTCTTGAATATAGGTATATCGAATACCAATCAAGCAGATATTGAAATTTGGATGATATATTATTATGTGAGAGCCTCATAGCTCTAGTGGCTTATGTGTATTAGTCTTTATTATCGTTGAAATGCAGTTTTGTGAACATGTATACTTTGAACGACTTTATCGACTAAGGTTTCTTTTACTCTATATATTAGTTTTGACGAGGCAATAGTCCAATGCTAAGCTAGGAACCAACGGATATCACTATTGTCGAGCTATTTTTCGATTCTTTTATACAAATAGATACTTGTATTTAAAGTACATGTCGATTTAGTGCCAAGAAATCACAATGTCTGGACGAGATGGATAACACAATTCTGGAAAGAGCAGGACGTCTTCCGGGCGGGTTAGTCTAAATATAGATGTTTGAAGATTATAACAATATAATGTTCTCTGAATGTTTTATAGGCTAAAACGTAATATAACAAAATGCTACATTAAGAGGTGATCAAGAAATAAAAGATTTTATCTAATAGAAAATGAGGCATAGTCCTTAATAAAAACATTATAGAGCATAGTTTGTTAATAGTTTAAAAAAATATAAGGCTTGCCTGTTTGTAACTTTGTTTTTGTTCCTTAATAGCTTTTTCAATTCGATTACAATTAAACTTTGTTGAGTTGTTCCTTGTACGCTCAACTCAGCTTAAAGAGATTTGTAACGCTTATTGACCATTAGCTAGCTTACCATTATCAAGATAGACATTTGAACGCCCGGCACCCAATTATGATAGTCTGATTGATTTTAGTTAAATTTGGTAACTTATTTTTCAATATTTTCTTTACTCAAGTACAAAACATAAGTTTTAAGTCCTTAGTAACATGAAAATCGTATTTAAAAGTTTATATAACGAAAACGAAATTACAATTTGTTATTCATAGACAGTTTGATGAATTTCTTGGTGTTTGAAACTTATTAAATACTTTTTCTTTGGTACGTGATGAACAGATGTTTTTTGAAGATTTAAGTAGATGGGATTTATCCTTTGAATGTTATCTAACCTTGAACAATTGCCCGTAAAGGAAAATATTTTTTGATAATGCTTAGTTTATCATTCATTTCCTTTTTATTGTTCAGAGAGAGAAAAATAAGCTTGAGCTTTATACGCTTTGCTGATTGAAACGTGTCACTGATAAAAGACATTTTAATGTTATTAATGTCGATAAACATTTGTAAAGATTACTGATCTTCAGAAGATGCTTGTACACCAAACAGTAACTGACGCTAGATACATGTGCAAGCTGTTTGCGTTCGCGAGTTAATCGTACGAGTTACTTGCATGGCTGGCTTACGTTACTCGTTTACAAGGATCCACGGAATTGTTTCAGATTGCCAAATATAGTGAAATTCTGTCCAAACTTGGTGTCCGAGTAGAGTACTTGTGTAATACTGTAGTCAAGTTGTAATTATGAGCTTGCCATGAGTACGGCTCCCTAACACGGTCGTATGAATCAAGTTTATTTATAGTACTGACAGCGCAGAGGCTACTTCGTAGATCAGAAAAACGTTATTGACTTTGCATTATTCCATAGATTTTCATAGACTACAGTCATTGTTTACCATGCAGTAGACCCGTTTACTTGTCAATGACATTGCCAAATTACAGCAACGAATAATTTCATCAATATTTTCAATCTTATTACGATGAAAATTAACCCACTTAAACAGAACTAAATTATATAAATGGCCAACTTTATCGAAATTAACCGTCAACACGTTTACTGCGCAAACTGAGAAGTTATACCGGTAACTGTTCATTAGGCTCGTATTTTATTAAGTACACAATTAAAACTTAATGTTGGGAATGAAATTGTATAACTTTAAGGCCTCCAGCTAATTCTGCATTTATTTTAGGGAGCGACTAGGTCAGAGAGCAATTTTGATTTTATTTCTGTCATTGAAATTAAACTGCTATATACGGATTTTATCGCGTTGTTTATTTGACACTTTATTACAAAATTTTGAAAATTGTTACACTACTACTACTATTAAACTTTACTCTCCCCGTGACCATGGCTGCTGAAAAGCAACCGAAATGTCGGGGAAAGCGTAAAAATAAATTAAATCTAAATAGTTTAATAATAATTTAATTAGCTTAAAAATTAGTAAAGTTTAATAGTAGTAGTAGTGTAACAATTTTCAAAATATTGTAATAAAGTGTCAAATAAACAACGCGATAAAATCCGTATATAGCAGTTTAATTTCAATAAATAATATTCGCGTAAATAGAAGACAATATTATTTATTTCTGTCGTTTGGTTGATTCGGAGTATATGTATATTTGGGTGATCTGTAGACAGTAGGTTCAGAGTAGGTGTTTATGCATATAATTTAAATAAATGCGGTGTTATAAGGTTTATTGTGTGTGTTAGGTATAAAGCCTGATTGTAGGTTTCTCGGTAGATTAGATATTTTAAAAACTGTTTATACAATATCTTAAACTACGATGTTTTGTCTTGTCAGATGATAATAATAATCCTACGAAAAATAGGAAATGAGCTCACAATGTATAGATTCTCATTGTTTAAAAAATTCCACTTGGAAAACTACTATATAAATCTAATTTTCTTTTTACTTAGATTATTCAAAGAACAAAAAATATAAGAAAATATTATTGCTTCGATAAACAACGCGTTTTTGTATTCCTTAAATATTCAACCCTTACACTATCATCATCATCAGGCTATAATCCTAATAAGCGCCATAGCGCCCTGTCTTCAGCTTGCCGCATCCAGCATCTGCCTGCAGTCTTTCGTAGATCGCCATCCCACCTGTTCGGAGGGCGTCCTACACTACGTTTGCCAAGTCGCGGTTTCCACTCAAGAACACGTTTACCCCAGCGGTTGACGGTTCTTCGCGCGATATAGCCAGCCCACTGCCACTTCAGCTTACTAATTCTCTGAGCTATGTCGATGACTTTGACCTTACACTATATCTTATCTCATTTAAAATGACACGACAGCCTGCTTAAAAAGGTCCTTATACTCGATGCAAGTAGCTAAAGTTAGTAACATGCGAAAACTGCATGTAATCACTCGCTATGAATATTGTCTAAAATAAAGATAGAAGATGAACAAAATGTTATCTCTACATATTATAAAACAAAGTCCCCCGCCGCGTCTGTCTGTCTGTTCACGATAAACTCAAAAGCTACTGAACCTATTTTCATGAGGTTTTCACCAATAGGCACAATTAATCATGAGGAAGGTTTAGTTGTAAAATTTGTTGAGGTTTTGTACTACCAGTACGAAGCCATGATGGGTCGCTTGTATACGTAAAAAGTGATTGCATAATTTTATCAAAATAACTAATCTAGTGATATCTGAAGACCTTCACAGTTTCACCTTGACGAGAAAATATAAAAGTTAATTTCCCTTGGCATTAGCAATTTGCATTCTATAATAAACGGATGTTTACAGGTAAACAACGGCATGCTTGATGAAGCAGCCATCACAATGATGTATTACTACAAACTTTGCTTTATTTTACAATGCAGTTTTACTAGCATAATTATCAATGTCATTTAATATACTATAGACCAGCTTTTGCTCGCAGCTTTGATCGCGTAAAAATAGATCATTTTAGTAACAATACTATTTTTAACTAATATATAGCCTATGTTACTCGGCGATAATATAGCTATGTAATACTAAAATTATTTTTAAAATCGGTTGAGTAGTTTTTGAGTTAAATCGTCACAAACAAATAAAAAAATCAAACCCTTTTCTTTATAATATACTAGCTGTCCCGACAGACGTTGTTCTGTACACACGAAAAAAAGAACCAAATCTAAACCATCCTCGAATCCACATAAACACACACAATATTTTTTATTAAAATCGGTCTAGCCGTTTAGGAGGAGTTCAGTGACATACACACGTACAGTAGAATTATATATACAAAGATAAGTATAGATGGAGTTATACTAGCATAATTATCAATGCCAATTAATATACCTATTATAGATACAAGCTGATTATTGCTTTACAGCGTTAATGAGGTTGTAGTATTATCTTATATTTGAGTACCGAGAATATGTTGTTGGGTTTCCCCACAGAGCATAGCACTTGCCCACCGCATATCTCGACTATAACGATGTAGGATGCCAGTGTGATGTATAATACAATTTACATTTTTATCAAACATAGCTAAATTGCATATATTGTGGTTCGTGTACTTGATTCCTCACTGTCAATGCTTATAGTTACTACAGTGTGTCGTACATAAACGTTATGTTTGTTGTTTCGATATACTGGAAACATGCGCGAGAGAGTCTGCTAGTAAATATCGATTATAATAAAATAATAAGATAAAAAATAAAAAAAAAAATAAAAAAAATTATAAAATAAAAAAGTAAAAGATAAAATAATAATAATGCGTTATATCTATCAAAGTCAAAGGCTAAAACCATGTATTCATTTAGGTCTCAAAGTAACACTTATGAACATCAATATATACAGATTAGTGAGTTTACTAAATTACTGAAGCTACATTTAGGTTAGTTGCTAGGTTCATGCATTTACAAATTTGTCACAAAGATAAAGAACTGGGTCTCATAGCAACTCAAAGGTGCCGCCTTTGCTAACTGGTGCTGGAATACCGGCCGTGTACCAAGTGATTGGTGCAAGGCCGTCATAGTACTTTTATACAAGGGAAAAGGCTCACAGCAAGATTGCAAAAGCTATAGAGGCATTAGCTTGCTCAGCGTCGTCGGTAAATTGTATGCGAAAGTGTTCATTGAAAGGATTGTGAAAGTAACCGACGAGAAAATATGGGATGCATAAACGGGATTTCGAAAGGGAGTTTTGGCCAAAGGTCAAAAGGTCTATTGTGCATTCGTGGATCTGGAAAAGGCTTACGATAAAGTGATGAGGAATTAACTTTGGTCGGTATTGTCCATGTATGGAGTGAATAGCAACCTCACGCGAGCTCTGAAATCTCTTTATGATGATTCTAGAGCTTGTGTTAGGATAAATGGGACCTACACAGAATGGTTTAGCATCGAAAAAGGTGTTAGACCAGGATGTGTAGCGTCACCTTAGCTGTTTAACTTATACATGGACAATTGTTTAAAATATTTAAAAGATTGTGAATGGGGATTAAGAATGAATGAGTTATTTGTCAAATGTCTTCTTTATGCCGATGACCAAGTAATACTTGCGTCATCAGCAGAAGAGTTGCAGGCGATGGATAACTATTATGCATGGTGCTTTTCAGAGTAAAGGAATGAAAATAAATGTAAGTAAGACGAAGGTAATGGTATTTGAAAAGGAAGAGTGCGTGACGATGTGTAATATTATGATTGATGGACAAAAAGTGGAGCAAGTGAATGAGTTTGTTACTTATGTATGGAAGTGAAAGTTGGGTATGCAAAATAAAGAAGCATGAGGGCAGAATAAATGCTGTAGAAATGAAAGCGCTGAGAAGCATATGTGGTGTGACTCTGAAGGATAGAATAAGGAATAGCGTGATTAGAGAGAGATGCGACATGAAAGTGGATATAATGACAAGAATAGAAAAGAGTATGTTAAGCTGGTTTGTGCATGTAGAAAGAATGGACGAGGAAAGACTGACTAACAAAGTTTATAAGGCTAGTGTGAATGGAACAGTCGCAAGAGGAAAACTTAGGCGAACGTTTCTTGATCAGATCGGAAGTGTGTCAGGATCGTAGCAAATGGAAATCCGCCGTCTCTGCCTACCCCTCTGGGAAACATGCGTGAATCTATATGTAATGTATATGTATAAATATAAAGAACACGTAGATTAATATCAACAAATTAGACTTTCTCCATTTAGTATTCCTCCGTGATTCAGAATGCTTATTCCTGTTTATGTCTTTATATTTATATCGTCCTAAACATCCCCATACATAAATATGTATGTTAATAAAGAGTTACGTCACGCAATAATATTTCATATACAGTCTCGCTGTGATATACGTGATTGTTTGATTTGTTTTCGTATTCAGTAGCAGACCTATTTATACATAAATGATTGTAATAAAATCCATCCTATTTAATTTTGTTTAGAGTTTTTTTATATAGTACCTACATAATTGAAAATATATATATAATTATATATGAAAATCAATAGCCCTGTCCATCAATCACTCCCGCAAAAGCCCAAAAATGGCTCGACCGATTTGTATATTTCTTTTGTTTTGTTTTCTATCATACTAGGTTTGCCTAGGTAAAAGAACAAAGGAACAGCTGGAAAATCTAAATTGGTAATTCTGTATGGGATGCCACTTCACTTTACTTTCAAGAAATGGCGTTCGTGGCGGACCATCAAATGAGAAAGAGAAGAAGACGAAGAGGACGTTACATCCAATAAAATTTTAGGTGGTACGAAGTTCACTAAACCATCTACGACAGAAAAAAATATTGCGTTCTAAAAAGATACCTACCTAAACAATTTTTCTAAATAATTTAATGCAACGAAGTCCAACTTTAAAAGTATTTTCATATTAAAGATGTCGGGAAAATACCAATTTCTCTTGTCAATTAAATTCTACCATATTTTTATTTTATTATTTTATTTTGTCGTGTTCTTACCGATCTCAATATTACAGCAACATTTTTTAAGGTTATTTGTATATAAGTAATTCATAGCAATAATATTTTCTGTAAATATATACACGATATCGGTAAAATATTTTTATTTTGTGAAAGGCTTTTTATGTGGTAGACACAATTTTCATTAATATTTGATGTTTGGGATTAATTTTATTCATGCCGTTCTATATGGACATTTATTGTGACTGCATCTTTACATTATACGCTACGTATATTTTAAGGTACTTCAGTCTGAATTTCAATGACGTCATCCAATCTTAATAGAGCCAGAACATCTGCGCACGAAATATTATGGTGTATAAATGTCTTCGCAAACGCAAGTGAACTAGCTATTCCCTAACTCTCATAATCCGATGGGACGTGATCTGATACGACCGGAGAAAGATCAGGCGCCGAACCAATGGCATTACGTGCATTCGAAGTGTGACATGAACCTTTCTAACTCTGGGCTGCTACTTAGAATTACTTAGCAGGTAAGCCTAATTACTATCAGTTGGTTCGACCTGTTATTCAAGTCCGAGACAACAGCAGTCACATTTACTACCACTGCAGTATATTTACTTAAGGTGCAACGGTATTACAAGTGGAATAACCCAACTTGATAATATTTCCACTCTATTAGAATTCGCAGCTAAATAACTTTCTACTATTCACCACTACAGAAGAAAACAAATAGAATAGTAAGAAGGCGCAGTTCAGCTTCCTAGCGTATGTTTTTTTAATTTCTCTTAGTCGCTACCGAAGCTCCCGCATTAGCTTGGCACTGGACTTGTTAGAATAATTGAATTCCTTTCGATTAGAATTTTATAGATCTTTCCATTTTAGACATTGTTTTTGCATTACTGGAGACGCAATTATTAGTGATTCAAATTTGACTGTCTGGGCCGTAGTAGAATAATGTGTGAATGTGAAATGTCACTTGTCAATATCATAGTTTGTTACTTGTTGCATTTTCGTTTTTGAAAGGTTTGAGCGCTTATAATTGTATTTGAAAAAAATCTAGTTTAATTGTAGTAATCACCGGGCCATTGGTGGGATAATCAATACCTTATCACGCCCCTCTCATTTGAAATACCATATTAAACTACCAAAATAAGTTGGCTGCCCTACTTAAAGTAAATTAATGTCGAAGGATGCTTAAGTGAAAATAGAACAAAGATAACAGTTACGTTATTTATCTTTCAAGCAACCAACACGGCATTATCTACGGAATTATGCTTGATAGGGTAAAAACAATGTCTATTCAAAATTAGTCGGCAATATATGCTTAGGGTGTAGGTATATCTACCAGCGAGTTCATAATATTACGCTTTTACGAATTGATTTGCTGATATTACTTACCAGCATATACCAATGTTAAAAAAGAAAAGATTTCTTTGTTCGTTTGTAATCGATAAACTCTGAAACGACTCAACTGATTTTGATAATTTGCCTTTAGAAAGTTACTTTATCCAGAAGTAACATGAGCTATATGACGTTACGTTACGAGTCGCGGAAGGAGAGCTGTAATCATAAACGGGAGTGAAACTGCGAGGGACAGATAGTGCGTAATAAAAGCGACTAAATTCGGTGTTATATCTATACATTACGGAAAATCGTAACCGATGCATTTGGCTCCTGCTACATAGTTTTTATTAGTGCAGGGATGAAAGAATTCTGAATTATTGTAGCTTAATTTGTGTCACTGAAGAATTATTATTATTATTTACAGTCAGTTTTACGAAAGCGTATTTTTTAAAGACAACTGCTGCACTAGAAATGATACACTGGACCGCAAAGAAAAAGGGTCGGTCAGGTACTTTTGAAGATATTGAAGATTTTCTAACCGATCCTTTTTCTTTGCGGTCCAGTGTAGGAATTATTCCTAGTGAAAGTCAAACATGACACAGGAGTATCACGTGGGACTTCATAAATTGAATCTACGGACACAAAAAACAATCAGATTTGGAACAACTACTTGTGGATCACACAAATTTTGTCCCGTGTCTCTACCCACAACACTCAGTGGCAATGGCGAGCCGAGGCGACCACTTAAATTCACTAATTATAAATTAACTATAATAAATATAGTTAAACTGTATCAGTAAACGGTTTAACCGTATATGATAAATACTAGAACTAGTGTGTTTAGTTACGACATATAGTCGGCATGCTATATTTTCATACTTCACTGAAATCGTTTGGGCGATTATAGCCCGGCTAGGCCTCGTTCTCGCGCAAGCAAAATGACAAAACTTAAAGAGGTGATGGTAAGGCTGTAAGCGCCGGTTGTTTATCCCATGCTAGCTTCGAAGTGATTATCTACTCCCACACTAGCAGAATAATCAATGTATCGCGAGGGACTTAACAAAAAATTAAACAACTAACTTCAAATCTATGTGGAAGCGTTTGCGTTTATTTGACTATCCGCAAGATCACACCAAACTTTACCTCCACACCATCACGCCGTCCAATAGAACTAATACTATATTTATGTTGCAAGGAGTGATTTTTCTTACGGAGTGTCAGATACATTTATCTATCAGTGCGTGTATCCTATTATCACACTTATATTACACGTTACACGCTCACCAAAGCTAAATCAATTCAAAATTTTGGGCAGCTACGATGTAATGTTTCCTTAGTGACATAAGTGTGACGAAATGCATAACCGATCTGCTTTCAGTTAAGTTAACGCGCGCTATTTGCATTGGGAAATATGTGAACCTGTCAGTTTCTGCCGTCGTAATGTATGACAATCGATTATGATTCCTAATTATTTTGATGATTGGCCAAGATAATTAAATGAGGTCATGATTTTGACTTCATACCACTGCGCGACATGTTGTGGGTTGGATACCTGCACGGGACATATAATTATGTAATCCACAAATACCTGTTGCGATATTCTTAGAGACCGTTGTTTGAATGTTTTAAAATACCCTCATGACACAGTCAGAAGGCCTAGAGAAAACGTGCCTTTTTTTAAATTGAGTTCCTACCTACTAATTATGCAAAAAGGAACTTGCTACCTTCTGTTTATATATATATACGTTACCTACCTACGTTGGTACTAGATTATTTATTTTTAAAAAGACGACTCCCGCTCTATTTATAATTAATGTATCGCGGGGATCTTTACAAATATTTAAATAACGGACACAAAAACAGCCGGATTCGGGACAACTGTTTATGGATAACACGGGATTAGAACCCACAACACTCGGCGCGTTGACAGTGGCGAGGCGATCACTTAAACCACACCGCCATCCGTGCAGTTCGAGGTTTCGAGTGCTATTCAATTTTCCTGCTGGCACGGAGTATAAAATTCAGCTCGACGCCATAGTACCTACCAATAACGTGCGACTTAATATATACCTGCCAAATGTGACTCTAGTACACCTTTGCTTATCCCTTAAGATATTCAGAGGTATGAGTCTATGAGAGTATACATGATCGTCTATCTTCTAAAATACGACGAGAGTACTGTTTCTTTATGCCATCGATTAATCGTTCTTCTTTTTCGGTACTGCTCCAAAAATATATAGCATAAAATCCTCTCAGGAACCGAAAGAAATTGGTTCATATTTTATAAAGAAACGTCACCTATTGTATATCGACATAATATATAATGTATGTGAGGAACACTGTTTTATCTGTAAGTGGTTTTCCATTATTCATTTGAGCTTGTTACAAGCTGGACAGGATTCGTTCCAATGGAAGATATTCTGTGATGTAGAATATATACATACGTACTTACTTATTTCTACGTAAGAGTGTATTTATGGTAACCGTATGTACATTCTGATTTAACCGCTGCACGCTGGTGGTACAAGTGGTTATATTGCCTAAGCGGTGAATTGTAAGTCTCTGCCCTCTGTATGATACTGGCATAGATTTTTATACTGAAGTAAGTGTTGATACATGTTATACATAATTATAGGATCAATTATCCATTTTGGAATCAGTGTTTGTAGCAAAAAGTTTGCTAAAGCATCAAAATTGTTTGTTTGACACTGCATTAGTATGATACACTTGGACGCATAGTAAGCACATTTTTCCATTTAGTGTTTTGGAAGTGGACTTCCGCTGTCAAAGACTACTGTTTATTTTTCATTTAAGTAATTTATTTTTGTACACTTATCACTTACAACTACAAATAGGCAATATGTAATTAAACCCAATCTTGCACAATTGTATTTATTCTAATTCGAATAATCTCATCCCTATTATGATATCCCTAAAAATACAGTTATCTAAGTATGGGTGCAACAATGTTTTGCCTAACGCATTGTAAAAATGGCGTAGTATGGTAACGTGGTGAGCTATGACGTGTTATTGAGAAAAAGCCCTTGCCTAGCAGTAAATGTGGAAAGCAAGTATGCGCCTCGCTGGATGGTAAGTGAAGTCTGCAGGCTATATTAACTACCTACTACACAATTTACAAAGTTCTAATAGTAATACTCCTGGTATGAGATAGGAAAAGGAAGTTAAGATGGGTATCATCCCATCTTAATTTCATCCCATCTTAAAATTTTAAGAGTGTAGACAATGCTTGGGCAGGCTTACCGGTACTAAATAACCGGCAATAAACTATTTCACTTATAAATTAATGCGAGGAGTCCAGTACCTTCGCATCCCGGTTATCATAGCTTAAATGTTACTGATGGTCTTCAATTAAAGCTGAGATAAAAATAAAAGGGCCCAAAAATATATTATCTCACTATCAAAGCAAGTGGAATCTAGCAAAAGATAAATCTTTAGACCTGTCGACCTTTTCGCGCTCCGTGTGTGATGATTTATGATATTCGTGAAACTTTTTGTCTTCCTCCAACATTACATCGAGCTAACTTACAATTTTTTGTTTCATTCCCACGTAACACTCCGTTTCATAAGTTTTTATAACTTTTATTTAAACTACTAGTAACTGTCGGTTTTGTTTGATATTTAGTTGTAAGCTTTTCAGCCGTAAAACATTTTTCGAGGTCTAAAAGAACCTCTTTAGAAAGAAAGTTAACATAGGTATTCGACTTTTGCGTGATCATGTTTAGTTATTTGAAGTTAAATATTCTTGACTATTTTTCTTTCTATTCTCCTGTAAAACCTATTAAAAAATATATTTTATCTAACATTATGGCAATACGTTTTCACATATGAGAGCTCAAGAAGTGTATTATGCTTGCATATCATCTGTAGTTTTAGTAAGCACATGTCAGGCGATTCAAGTACTGGCTCTGACATTTTGTTTCTCAAATGTATTTTCTGAATGACATGCCATTCTAAAAACACCATTTACGATTTGAGAATATTAACGAGAAAAACAAGTTTAGTTTATAGAAGCTTCTTTCGTGAAGACACCAACTAGACCTCATACATGCATACACATGTATTCATAAACTGTGGAACACTTGTTACGATCCTGGCATATTTCTCTTGCTGCAATCACCCTTTATTATATTTTATATATGCTCTTAATCTAGCACTTCTGTAATAAACCACATACGAATAAAATTATTTTCAAATTTCATAACGAATCCTTTAAGAAAACTGTCTTCTTTCAACTCCAATGATTTGACGCCAGCCTAAAGGTTAAAGCATCGGACATGTGATCCGTAGGTTGTAGGTTCGGTCCATTTCTATTACACGGTCGACGTGAACTTAGTCCTAACACAAATATGAAGTTAAGATACAGTCGTGAACTAGATAACTAAAAAGTCATTGACATTCCAAATTGCTAGAAATCCTCTAAGAAAAATCTGTTTACAAGACTACATAGATAAACATAATTGTTTATTAACCTAAACTTTACATAATTATGTATATAAGTATTACGCATGAAATGGGGTTTGTATCAAAACATGATAATCAATCATTCTAATCAATTCTTACATAATTTCAACATATATATTAATATGATATAATAAATACTAGGGTACTATTATTTACTTTCCCTTTGGCCAAATAATTGAAAGCAATGGAATAGGTACAAAACATAAACGCTTAAAAGATAAACTTAACTCTGAACATTTATGGTTCATAAATACACCAACAAACTACGATTTCTATGCGTGTAAGATGTTTCCGACGTAGATTTACTGCGCACACGTGATAAGAATCTATGCACACCAGCAAGAACTATTTCAATTGATTCACAGTTTCTGATCCGTTTCATAGAGAATAGGGAAGTAATTTTTTTGCACCGTTTTATAGTAACGGTTGGTAGTCTTATGTCATATTGAATGAGTAAATGCTTTTATTATAAGTTGATTTTGATAAAAATTGGAAATATTTGTTTAATTTTTTATTAAATATTTTAATTTTAATTTAAACATTTAGAAAAAAGGTCTTGTCATAATTATCGCGTTGTAAAAAGTGATAAGTAATTAATCGTATCTGACCTTGCTGTGTCATCAAATTGAACTAATTAATTAAAGGTCCTAAATCACTTTTAAACCAAAATGTTTATATTATTCCTCAAACATAATTTTTAGATAATATTGTCTTACGTTTACGCGAATGTTATGCATTGAAATTAAACAAATTTATACGGATTTAATCGCGGTTATTTTTTATAAAACACTGTTATTTATAATTTTGAAACTTTAAACTACTATTGTTAAACATTTTTACTTGTTACTGTTTACTTCTGTTTAAGCTATTTAAATTATAAAACTATTTAGACTTAATTCTACACTTTCCCTAACTTTCCTTCCAATTTACTATGGAATTAGAGGCAAATAATTCATTAGCTTTCTCAGACGTACTTGTCATCAGGAATCCTGATAATACCTTGAATGTGGCCACACTGTGTATAGAAAAAAGACCTGTACAAATAGGTACTTAAACTGTGAATCTCACGATCATATCACCATCTTTGTTTTAGAGAGTCCACGGGGTCTGTGATAAGAAAAACCTGGACGCCGAGCTACAACATGTCAAGCAAGTACTGCAGGACAACAAGCTCTAACAGCCGTGCCGCTGTCACAGATCCCGAAAAAAGCCAGCCACAGTCGAGCGCCAGCCTGCCATTCTGCCATATGTAACGTATGTGTCGTATGTGTCACTGACAAGATTGGCTACATCTTAAAGCAAGCTTCAATCAACACATACTTCAAGCCGCCAAGTAAATTTTTCCATCTGTCAAGTGCCAACTATCTTTACAATGTGCAGGGGCCTATAAAGTAGATTGTGACTGCGGACTCTCATACATTGGTCAAACCAAGAGAAACATAGGCACCCGCATAAAAGAACACATGGCTGATGTAAAACACCAACGCTCGTTGAAATCTGCTGTGTGTGAACATGTGCAACAGGGGACCAAACATTATCTGCGATTTTACAAACCACAGGTACCCGCAAAAGAACACCGATTCCTACCAAGGATGCCTCGCGATGCTATTGAAATTAAAAAAATATCCTAATTTCAATAGAGAAGATGGTTGGAATATACCACCAGTTTGGAATCGAGTAATTCAGATAGTCAAACCAAAAAGAAGCAAAACACAGCCAGACTTCATAATACTTTGAGCTCATTCTACGTAAATAGAAACACCAATTAAAATTAAATTATATTCTATATTGATTGATTGTAATTTATGATCTGGTACTTTGAATATAACTACACTTAGAATATTGAGACAACCACCAGCTTAGTCTCCTCGTGAACATGGCTGCTGAAAAGCAACCGTAACGACGGGGAAAGTGTAAAATTAAATCTAAATAGTTTTATAATTTAAATAGCTTAAGTAGAAGTAAACAGTTACTAGTATAAGTGTTTAACAATAGTAGTTTAAAGTTTCAAAATTATGTAATAATAATGTTTTATAAAAAATAAACAACGCGATAAAATCCGTATAAATTTGTTTAATTTCAATAATTTTAAGACTTACGCAATTTATACACGATGCTATACAAGAATTCATAAATAATATTAGACAACGTCGTAATTTCGTTGGTAATTGTTATATTATAAACGTATTTTTTTACCCGTAAATAATAATTACGAACGCCCTGCTGTCTTATATTATATAAACTAAGAGAACATTTTTTTATTAAGTCAGCTACTCAATCGTGTATTATCCAGTCTAACAAACATGTTCAGAAATATAATAACAATTACTGGCGCTCTTAGATTCAGAGACCTTTGCATGTATGTACAGTATATATATGAAGTCTTTACTAATGTAATACCTTTATATTTATATGAAGAAAAATGAATGGTTTAGTAATTTAAGAATATAAAAATGCCTGCAAAATCGATCCAGCCATAATTAAATTGTCGCATGGCACTACTTACCCACACCACACACCAACATTTAGCTTAGCTGTACACGTTAACAATAATACTAGTTAGTTGTAATATAAATAGCTTCGCAGTTAACTATTCAATATATTATAATATACTAGCTTTCGCCCGCGGTTTTACTCGAGCAAAAGTAGGTTTGGTTAGGTTATGTAACAGTACTCACTTTTTTAAATAAAATATAGTCAATGTTACTCGGTGATAATATAGCTTTCTACTGAAGAAATATTTTTAAAACGGTTGAGTAGTTTATGAGTTAAATCCTTACAAACAAACAAACAAAATATCAAATCTTTCCTCTTCATAATATTAGTACAGATACAGTCAATAAAATACGTTGATATACGCTTGTGAGATTTCGATTAATTATCTAACTAAGATATTTAGAATTTAAAAGATAGCTTTTTAAAGGTAAAAGGTGGGCGATTCAAAATTACAAAATTATAATTATGATTTTTAATTCATAAAATACTTTTGCTTTTTTTAATGTTGCTAACTGTACCATGCGAAACTTAACATCTACTATCGCTAATCGAATCTAGACACGCCGATTATAAAAAGAAACATATTCTACGTCTTGAAAATTACATCTGCTAATGCCAAGATCTAAACAGGCTAGACCAATTACTGAAACCTTATTCGACACTTTTGGTGGTAGTGAACGCGAAAAAGCAGGACCAAAATTTGCCGAAGCGCCAGTGGTATCACTGGCCGTGATTAAAGCTATCTGCCATTATCGCCAGCAGAATCCCTGAATCACCACGGCGAAGGGTCTTCATTAACAGGCAGGTTAAGACAAGAGCGGTAGCGGGCTTTTGTAGTACAGCTCTAAGCTAAAACACTATAGTTTTTATTTATTTGTGCATAGTGATGTTGTTTTGAATGATGTGTTTTTTTTTATGGTTTAGGCAGCAAACGAGCAGACGGATCGCCTGATGGTAAGCAATTACAGCCACCCATGAACACCCGCATCACCATAGGAGTTAAGTGCGTTGCCGGCCTGTTTTCTAGATAATTCTTTTAGTATTATTAAAATCCTTAAACAGTTTGTAGCATGTATTATTTATTCTACACATCGAATAAGTTGGTAATGAAGTCAAAACTGAACACAAAAAGGATAGGAATTATAGAGATTTCGAAAATTTTGATCGTTTTAGAACATTTATCTGCATAGTTCTTTGTTTATATGCATGTGAAACCTTCACAAAAAAAGCAGGCATTACCCTCCCTAACGCGATCTTTAAGAAATATATGTACAGGTGTTATATTTCATTATATACGGGGTTAAATGAAAAATACTAACAACCCTGTCTTCTTTAACTATTATCCTACTACATTTTACAAACTTTAATACTTTTTTCCAAAAAATATACTATAATAAATTAAAAACTCGCACAACGCCATCGCTTTCTGTTGCGCGCGCATCTTATTTTAAGTCTTAGTGGGCCAAATAGATCAAGCAATTGCAGTACTTAAATTTTTGTTTGATAGACTAACAGCCTTACTTATAAAAATATCGCTAAGCAGAGCTATCTCTTATCTAAGAAGCCGTCATACGTTTAATTAATGAATAATATTTCTTTACTTATAAAGCAAGATTTAACGGTCTCTCAGGTGATAGCTCGCAAAAACACATAACACAATTTTATTTTCGCAACATTTGACAGTCAGCATAGAGCATGATGAAACTAATCTACTAAATAATGTAGTTGAACTAATAAATCATCTTTAATACACCATTTTTAGTTCTAGTATCTGTCGTGAATTAAACAGATACCATTTTGAATTTTATTTTGGTAATTCAAAGAGCTTGATTATTAAAAGAGTTTATTATCACTTCACTCAAATATAATAAACAGCTAACTATAAGAAAATAAATACGTCGCCTGGTTTGTATGACAGAGACGGTAATAAAAGTTACTATTTCATAATTTGGAATAAACAAGCAGTGTATTTCTAAATAAAAAATAAAAAAAGTTTATTGCCAAAAAGTATTTACAATGTTAAAAGTCATATCCTGTGGCCCCACACTAGGCAAGCCTGTCCTGTGGGTACCTGACGCGATTAATTCTTCGTACATACATTGGTAGCTCGGACAGCATCATATATAGTATAACTTTAGCTTATAATTAAACAATATTACAAAAAACCCATAATTATTACAACATGCGAAGTTTATAATACTAAAATAAGTACATTATATAAAGTATATAAAGGAATTAATATAATATATGATTATGTATACATAATCATAGCGAATTGCTGCATATTCTAATGAATAATACTTTACTATGCTTTCTTGAAAAGTGCATTTATTAAGAACAATAAACAAATTACCAGTGTTTTTGTTTAATTATATATTATACCTATTTCATGATATATGAGTTTTAATATTTTATATATGTAGGTAGTCAATATCGAATCATTGTAATGATTCAGCTCTACAGATCAAAAATTTTAATTAGTGATTTGATATTTCCATCTTGCGCATACGCATACGCATGATGGAAATATCAAATCACTACTTAAAATTTCAATCATTTAGCACATTTTTCTTTTATGATATTATGATATCTAAGACGAAATTCTGGATCGCAAAAATCGTAAAGCGGATTCAACCACACTTTACAGACCTTTTCTAAGCTGAAAATGTCAAAATATTTGATTTCTTTCCAAAAATCACACAATACGGAGAAAACTGCGATAAACCATTTTCCTCTGGAAAAGTTTTAATCTACGATATACCACCTACTTCATTTTTAATGACGTTAATATTTTCGTAAACGATTGACGTTTATGTCAAATCTGTCCCAGCTGATCGGAAAATCTGCCATATTTTCTCTTAACTATGTTTAAACAAGGGACCGCTGCTGTTAAGATTTCATGACTGTTTAGTTATTGATGAATTTACTCTTAACAATAACTAACGTTTATAGTAAGATTTGTCATGAACAGTTGCTATATAATAGTTAAATACATGCCAAATATTTAAATTGGGTTTTTAAGTAAAACGATTTACAATCTTTATATATATAAATCTTCTGTGCGTGTGTTTGTAATTGAATTCCTCCTAAACGGCTGGACCGATTTTGATGAATTTTTTTGTGTGTTCAAGTGGATTCGAGATTAGTTTAGATTTGTTTTTTTTTCGTGTGTACAGGACAAAGTCTGTCGGGACAGCTAGTTAATGATGAAAAGTGGAAGAACGAATGTTTAATATTTTTCTATTTGTAAATTTGTTATAATATTACTGACTGAACTTCCTTCTTTAGGTTTTATATAAAAATGTTGTAAACAAGCATAGGGTTTGCTGCACTCAATAGCAGTTACCTGTTTCTCTAACCTAGCTAACTTTTGTAACAAACATTTACAAACGGCATGAGGTCTTGAAGTGGGATAGACACTCTTATATTTTGTGTTACAAAACTATTGCAGTCAACACCAACAACAACCTTGTATAATGTCAGTATAGACATTCAGATGTCTTAAGATATCAGGTGTCAAAGTTGAAAAAAAGACTTACAGGTAACGCGAAACATAAACAACTAAGGTAAAAATGGGCCTATGAACGCTTGCAATAATAATCACTATATCATAGACCCTTGTAAATAACAGAGAACCTCCTTAAAAAGTATGGATGATCTACCTACCGAAGGAACAACGAAACAATATTCTATAGGTAGAACGCCACGATAGAGATGTTTAATTTTAAACAAAATCATAGGTTTAAGTGAGGATTAAATTGCAAGTGCCAAATCGCTCTAAGTTTATTACTTGAGTGCATCGCCACCCTTCCCTTGCAGATCCTTACAATGGAAATTTTCTTAGTTGACTTGCATTTTTGTACTCTGCCAACATTTAGGCTGTTTTATGCTGATCTGTAATCTCGAGTTTATGCCGTCGTTTACTCTTAACAAAAAGGATTAAAATATTATTCTGTTTGTGTATTCAAATAATTTATTTTGTGTAGCCTTTGCTAAATTTAATCATATCAATAAACATATAAAAGTTGTCTTACGTTTACGCAAATGAATACACGTATACATTGAAATGAAACTACTTTTCATGAATTTTGTCGCGTTGTTTATTTTAAAAATGTAATAAAAGTGTTTTTAAATAAACAACGCGACAAAATCCGTATAAAGTAGTTTAATTTCAATAAATAAAAGTAGGTAGCAATGTACCCTATTCGTACCCGGGACCTCATGGCAGACTGTAAATGTGAGCGTAAAATAACGTCACTTATTTAACCAGGCTTAAGCGGCATTACGCTGGTAGAGCACAGCAAGCAAACCCTTACAAAATAACCTAAAATTCAAAATGTTTAAAACTATATACATCGATAACAAGCTAGAAAACTAATTCGACAATTTTATTAAAACCACTCCATTTTTTCAACGTCATAATTCAAAGAAAGCGAAGTATTAAAAAAACTTTAGTAGTAACAACTGTGTATATTATTTGTTCGCAAATATATAAACGAAATAAACTTTTTGAATTACATACCAAATCTTTTGAACCTTTCAACAATATTTTCTGATATCTAAAATAACATTGTCAAGTTAAGGCCACAAACAGGCAAGTTTAAGACTATTTTAGAATCTTTTGTCGAAGAAATTGGGAATACTTTTCACATTTTACGCTTGAGTTGAAAAGAAAGAAGTCGTTTTGGCGACTCGGCTAGTTTGGTGGCATGACAAAAGCCTACGAGTCAAATTATTTGGAAAATGTCAAAGAAATTTACCGCGGCACAATTATTTTGTTTCATGTTGGCATGGGGGTATAAGAAGGAGGACATTCGGAAGCCTCGTGCTGTTTCCACTCAAGTAAACAAATATGAGGCGTGGGAAATGAACCTGAAAGATATGTGTAGGCAGGTTCGAACTCAGCTGATTTATAAAGTATCATAATCATAAAGACACGCATTGTTTTTTTAAATAGCATCGCTGATTTAACATCCCTCTAGGAATCAATTTTATATGAAATCCACTGTGTCTGAAATTGTTCCTTGTAGGCCTGCCCCACATTTTAAGATTCTATGTAGTATTTCGGACCTTAAACTGTAGCGAATGAAATATAAAAGTAATACACCTCTGCTTATCACTTCATGGATATAGGCAGGATACTATGTATGTATTTAATTAGTATAGAATTTGGTAAAATTAAATCTGTAGGTTTCTTTACTAAGTTTTTCTTCAATGAGTTCCAATGTTTGGCAAACTGCACTGGGTGTTTTCACTGTGGTCTTTCTGTTTCTATATTGAAAGCAGGCTGGTATATACAGAGTTCAACGAGCCCGGATAAAATAAATATTTTTACTGGACTAGATCGAGAATCTCTTTTTACAGATATTTAATTTTGTTAAACGATTTAAGGAACTATAAATTCTAGTTACTCGATTTAAAATGTCTGAGATTAAAAACACGGCATTTTTTAAATATTATTTATTTGCTGCTCTTATATAGAACTTTGGAGTGGCGAATTTGTATAAGACTTAATTAACTTATTTGCCCCGAATGTGGCTTGGATTTTGCGTCGTCAGCAACAGCGATTGGGTTTGTGGTATTGGGTCAATGGGTCAGGAATGCCAGGACCCTTTTTATTACGCAGGGTTAATGGATATGGGTAGGGCATTTCTTCTATCGGTTGTAGTATTCAATTTGATAATGATTTTTATTGTTGTTTGGTATTAATAGCGACGAAGGCAACTAATGCGAAAATAATAGCACAAAATATATTTTATATTCACATATGTACGAAATTTTTTTTGCATATCTAAGCAATTTATATATGTATTTGTACGAGTATATGGCATTTCATTCACGCCTGTAAAAAGCTGTAGGATTAGGTAGAGGCATATAAAACCATTCAAGAATAATACCATATTTTAAAGTTTTTGGTTCCACGTAAACGTAGGTGATGAGCCTATTTGTCTCGATAACAGACATCGTGATTTTACTGAGAATTTTGGATATTGGATATTCCCAGTAAAATCTTATTATATTTACTTATTGTGTTTTTTTAAGGCCTATCCGTGTTCTGAACTCAAAACTACAGTACAGCAGTCGCATTTAGTATCGCTGTACCACATTATAAATATTTATTTACATTCTGCATAATAACAAGACCAATATTGCCCTCAACCAAATATTTTTGAGTGAATTTCGTCAATTATACAAAATATTTTCCAAATTAAAGTTTGCCGAATCTGAATAATGTCAGGAATATTTTGAGCTCGCTGGAAATTTGTTTGAGTCAACTTTAAAACGTTAACCCAGTAAAACTAGCATTGCAAACTTAACGAGTACTTCAGATTTGTGCACCACTTGAATTTGTTGAACAGCCCTTTGGTTGCCTAAAAATGCAAGCCGAAAAAAATGGACGCTCTCGTATTTTCTTTTTTATAACACTTCAATTATCACGTGCCGGTCGCACTTGGACGGCGTTATTTTACAGAAATCCCGTGTTTTAATGCGATCCCTTTTCAGATAAAAATAATTTTGACGAAGTGGAGCTGTAGTAGAAAGCTGTATAAATTACAATAATAAAAAATTTGGGTCAGTTGAAATTTATGCCACAAAAATATTTTAAAGGTGTACCTAAAATAATAATTGGGATGAGAGGAAAGCACCACTCTACCAAATTCTAGACTTTTATCTTGCAATATTGTACTGAGGATACCTCACACATGGAGGAGTTTGGTTTTATCAGCCCTTTTTTATTGTAATAATTAGAGTTGGCAATCAGAAAGTCTCCCTTTTATAATTTGAGAATGGTTTTCCGTCAATAACGCCGAATTCAATTGAATGTCTGATAGTCGCATAAACATATAACCGCCATTACGATTAATATTTCGGGTGTTTTCTCTTAAGTCCTATATATCCTAATGGTATTTATTGGGTGCATTACTAGGCTCCATGCTGCTACTGAGAATGTTTAAACAGGAAAATCCAATTATTCTTCGCTCGCACCGAGAATCGAACCTCGTGTGGTAACTAACACAAACTCACAAGACCAACGAGACAGAGTCCAGTCTCCACTAACTTTAAACATCACGTCATTTAAAGGCTTCATTTAATCACAACACATTACTAGGCAAATAATCGCAAATACAAATTCAAATCACGCTTCCAATACCGATTATATCGCTAACCTAGAATATAAAACAGCACGTAATATTGACACTGATTAACCTGAAGTTTACACCGCAGACCAGCTGCAAGGCAATTCTCGGATAACTACCCACATCTGCCGCTATTATGCTAATGAAAGAAGTTTTGGAGCAACGCAGCAGTGGTGCAAAAAACGGGCAAGTTTGTAAGCGGCAAGTAATTTTAGTTTAGGTGGTGAGAATTTTGGCTTGAATATTTTAAGTGAGATGATTTTTAACGTATTTAATGTTTGCATGCATGCGTAGGTGAGAATAATATTTTATTTAACAATGAAGCGTGTGACTGTTTGTTGTTATACAGACAGATTCCATATGTGGCTAGTGTTGTATAACAATAATATAATGTACTGGTATTCGCTAGCATCAATATAATACATTGTGAATAATATGTGATAACGAACAATGAACGAAGATGATTATAACATGAAAAACAATGTAATTAAGAATAGCTGGGCAAGATATTGTTATTATCTCACTCAAGACCGATAAGAACCATAGTCCACGATAAATAAAAAAGAAAGCATCACATCGGCCATATTAGGTATTCTACTGAATATAATATCAGTTTCATGCCTATATCTCTGAAGGCAGAGCTGATTTACATCCATATTTTGCCAACTATGGTTCTAGATACCACATGATACATATATAATGACCCTAGTGCCAACTGCCGAACATAGTTTCAGATGCCGTGTTGATTTTTGACAGTAAAGCCCTATTATATTTTGCATAGAATTCACATTCTTTCTTTCACATACACGCAACATCATCTAGCCCAAACTAAGCAGAGCTTGTACTATGGATACTAGACAATGGATAAACATACATATATACTTTTTTTTTTTGTAATTACGTACATATTATACATAGAAACACCCAGACCAAGACAAACATCCATGTTCATGCACACAAATGTTTGACTTGTGCGGGAATCGAACCCGCGGTACCTCAGGCGTGGCAGTCAGTTACACTAACCACTACGCCATCGAGTCGTCAAATAGCGTTTTCCACCTATTGTTCAGTTTTATTTTATACATTGACTACCGCCACGGAATATCCCTTTCATACATTCCATTCGTTAATTGCGAAACGTCATATCACACATAATGAAATAAAAGCGCAACACTCGTACTCCAATCACTCATTTTATCTTTCGATAACATTCACCGAGTCAAAAAACAGTAAACACAATATGGAATTAATACCGCTATCAACACGTAACAAATTTAACGAGGGCTAACCAGATAAAAGGCAAAAATCTAACAATGGAACGCTTTTCCAGATGTAATCAAGTAATCCAGGGCTGACCTTCAACGTGTATATACTCGAGAGCCGTCTAGACGATCCAACTATATCAGTTTATACTTGTTGATGAAATATATGAGTAATTAACTTAAGTTTCTGTGAGAGATGGAGCTTTAGAAAATATTTCAGATAATTAAAAAGTTCAAAAAGCAAATGATAGTTAGATAGTTGTCTTGCAGAATCTAGTTATTGTTCACAAACCCACGCATCAAATAAATCCTCTCCGCTCACATACATATAGATTTCTATAATCTATGTAGTAATATTTATTGTTGTATAGAACGTAATTATAAAATTTTCACCAACGATACATATAGTTTTTAAGGGTTTAACAAAAATCTTCGATTCAATTTGTTTTAAATTTGAATATAATTTAAAGCGGTTTTGAGGCAGAGTTTATGTAAGTAAACAAAAACATTTTCCACCTATTGTTCAGTTTTATTTTATAGAGGGCAAGGTTAATGCTGGACAGTTTTATATTTCGTACTGCTACTTGGAACTTATAGACAAATAAACCTGATACAAATTTGTCCAACCACAGAGCTACGGCAGTTTTTAATTATGAATTAAATTGCGAAACTTGCGGTCTATAGGGGGGAGAGTGTTGTATGCATTTTGCAATTAATTAATGCAAGTAATGACTAAAATTGAATTACTCGTGTAGCTCATGCTAATTGCGTCATGTGTAGATAAAAAAATACTATTATATGAAACTTCTTTATTTTATACTAAATTAAGGCCGCGGCTTCGCTCGCGTAAATGTTATGGTAAGGTTATGTAAATTTTTAATCCCTCAGCAAGTTATTTTTCTGGATGAAAGGTACCTTGTATATTTTTTTGTAACCCTGACATGTGTATGCAAAATTTCTTTGTTAAGGCGTGAAAGCGTAACAAACAAACTCACATTCGCATTGAATATTGGTTAGGATATCAAATTTAAAAATCCTTGCCGTTCGCATTTTCATATACCTTATTCAGTTTAGCGTATGTTGTCTGCTCTTAACCTCGCGATTGAGCCAGCGTGCATGACCAGCGTGAGGGTGGTTGGTTACTCAGACCATCTTTCCCTTAGTCTTCTTCTGCTGGTGGATATCCACTGTCAGTCCTTTTCAGAAGCGTCCAGCTCATCCCACCATCTCCGCTTAAGTCTGCCCCGTCGCCGTCGTCTGTCTTGTGGCACCTATAACTGGTGAAGATTAGTGCCGATAATATCAATTATATATTATGTACTTTGGATTCTGCCTTGCTTTCAGTCATTTTTATAAAGTAATCTGTTAAACGGTTAAACTCACATGTTGTTTTCGATTATACCCGACTAGTTTGAATCCAAGCTAGCTTCTTAAACATGAGCACGGCATCTTGGCCTTTAATAGGTTACATATGATTACCACTTCCAAAAGTTATAATAATAATTTTTTAATGATATTTGAAAGCTTTGTGTGAAACGTTCCAATAGCAAATCTTCTATCAAACACAACACAATAAACGAGTAGTACGTATAGCTAAAAGCAATAACGGCCTAAGAAGTTTATTACTCGTAAAAGTAAAAATTGTAGCTCCTAATGCGTAGTTATGATATTTTGGTAAACCACACAGATTAGAGATTTACAACCGAAAATTTGGGGTTTTACAAGATCAGAAGAAGATACATAAGCAGATAAGTTATTGGATATTTTATTGGGATGCCCACAGGGTCGTTGATGGGTTGATTGCGTTTTATATTAGATTTTTATGTAATCATAAGATGCACACTAACAATGAAGAAATTTATGATCTCATCAACCCACTATTATATCAAAATATAAAAGGCTTAAAGCGACGTAGAACATTTTATAGATGAAATTTTTGACTGAACTTTTTACGTACTCGTCTGTACGTAAAAAAGTTCAGTCAAAAATTCATCATAGCTCACCTATTGTAGGTATGAGTTTGTCTACTCATACCTACAATAGGTGAGCTATGATGAATTAAGTCCACATATCGACATAGTTTGAAAAACTATAGCTGTGTGTAATACTTCTCTGACTACTCTTCAAGAATATATACATACATACATAATATGTAGTAGAGCCTCGCTGATTTCAGCATGAATGGGCCGGCTCGACCGGGGAAGGACTACCCTCTCACAGAATATAGACGTGAAATAGCAGTATTCCTACTGTTGTGTTTCGTTCGGTGAGTGAGAGTGCTGGAGGCCCAATCACCCTCTTTCCCCCTTACCGCTCCTTCTCCTTCCCACTTCCTTTCTTAAAGGGTCGGCAACGTACAAGTGATGCCTCAGGTGTTGCAGGCGTCCATAGGCTACGGTGACCACTTACCATCAGGTATGCCGTATGCTAGTTTGCCACATTAGTAGTATAAAAAAAAACATATTTACATTAAAACGATTGCACAGCAATGTTTAAAACACTTTTAAACAAATGAACCTCAGTGCGCGTTTGTGACTTACAAAAACTATATTCCGCTACAATAGTTACTTCTATCTTTATCTTACAAGGAGGATAATCCACCTACGTCACTAGAACATCTACGTTGCTAACAAGAAACACAGTTAATAGTGACACGTACAGAACACGTATCATATACACAAGTACAACACACGTGTGTTTCGTGTTCAACATGACAGATGTCGCTGTCTACGCCTCCATACATCTTACACGAGTAATAAATGACTTTATCCTACAGACTGTGTAGTTATACGCGAGGACGTAGGCGTCTTTAGCTTCTAAATCGGGTACTAAATTATAAAATATCTGCTATCTACGCAGTTTTTATGTGATAAAGGATAGATAGGTCATTTGGCAGAGTTACGGCCGAAAGTTTGAAGTATCATCCGAGCCAGCTTCGCGAGAGCCTTTATAACAGGTTTAGTCTGAAGGTATATTGTAAAATTAGAGTAAGCTAAAATTTATTTTGATTGGTGCTTAGTCTTTTATAGACTCGACTCTACAGACTTGATTTTTCATTCCATTGGCTCATAAGCTCATAAATTTATATACCCCGAATGGATAGGTATCGTGGATAGTGTATTATATCTGCATTTTGTCACCTATTTGTATTGCCCACGTAATAAGGAGCATGTTGCTGACTCTATATTGTTATATGGTATTTTCTAATAGAGCAACCCATTAATACTTTACCAAGGCATCAAACCTACGTTATGGGTTTTATCAAAACATGACTGCATGGATAGCGTTGTAGTTTAAGTGGTCGCCTCGCCACTGCCAATGTGTTGGCATGTGTTGTGGGTTCGAATCCCGCATGGGATTAAACATTTTGTGATCCACAAATGGTTGCTCCAACTCTGGGTGTTATTTGTGTCCGTTTTTTGAATATTTGTAAAGTCGGGAGATGTCTTTATAAAAAAAAATGTATTTCATAGGCGCTTAGTCACTTGTAGTTGTATCCGACTGTTACAAACGCGTAACGGAATCACTTTACCCAACCCGCGAATATAAACTTAAGTTTACGAAGCAGACAAGAAAATTTTATAAAAATAATAAATTAAATTATTTTTGTCAAGTTACATACTTCATGATCAATAAAACTTTTTTGTTAGATGAAAGTTGAAAGACAGAAATGATGAATGTTTTTTACAGTCGGGTCTGTCATAGTCATCACAAAGAATGTAACTGGACCGAATATGCGTGTTCTATGTGACTGTTTTTAGAACGTTTATAAAGTTCTCCGCGATAAGAAATTATTTCAGTTTAAGACTTTAAAAAAATAAAACTATATGTAAAACGTACAGTCATTTAAATTGACCTTAAATAATTCTAGGGCTGGTTTAGGTCAAATCGAGCAAATAAAATACCGGCTAACCACTGGATTACATAGGACCTACATCATCTGGCTACGATCATTGTCAGTTAGGCTATGAGAATTAGTATTAGCAGGACAGCATTACATCAAGTATTATAAAGAACTCAAAGTATAAAGAACTTATTTTTAACCACATGTTAAATTTAGATAAAAGTTTCAAATGTATTTTGATATAACTTAATAATGCTTGTGGTGAAAGAACCGTTGTTCATTACTTATCTTCAAAGCAGTTTTCACCGCAATTTCTAAAGTAAACGTGTCTCGTACAATAATTTTATTATAAACGCTGAATCATGATGATAAGGGTTCTGGATAAGTCTGCGGTAGCCACTGTTTTATAATATTACCTAGACTTCGCTTTACTATATCGCATAGGATTGTTTGTCTTATTTGTTTTGCGATTACGTATTATGTAATGACATAAATGTGATAGTTAATAATATTATAACGTTCTTAATTGTATTGGTAATTGTTTAAACGTAAATACCTATTTATTTCCCGACCTTTCGACCCTCTTGCATCGATGGTGGTTACGGGTTTACCAACCCGTTGAGTCAAGCCCTGACTATGATCGATGCAAGTCGGTTGAAACGTTGAGAAATGAGAAAGTTACTAGATCTCTTCCCGCTTGTTTATTAGGTTTGACAGCTAAGCCACTACTCCGATATAGATGGAATTTGGTATGACAATATGAGAACGTAGAATTCTGAATAAAGATTTTTATAATTGCTTGCCTCAATACAAATTCTTAGTTAAGTCATGTTTATCAGCAACTTTAACATCTAGTTTCATTAGATCAGCATCAAAATATTATCAATATACGGTGTACAGTCTGATAACTGCTGTTATTGGCTGATTGAATGATTAATAGCCGATCACATCACTTAATATGATTTTGATTATGACATCTTTGAATTGTTTTTATTTTTCTAACTAATATAGGCAATATGTTGAGCGTGCTTACGTATATAGCTCATAGTTGGCAATATATGCCTCTGCCTGCATTTCCAGGAATGTGAAGGTATATTTTAGTAACAAAACGAACAGTGCGCCTTTGTGGTGTTGGCTACCATGTCAGGTACAATATTTAGGATATTGTTGCGGCTAGCACACATCTACAAAAACAACGACATGAAGCCTTGACGACATGAAACTTGCTTCAGCAAGCATGCCTTGCCTATATTATCACTTTTATTAAAACATTATGGATTTTAATAAAAGCTTATTTTAACATTTTCTAAATTTCTTTATACTGGCCATAGAAATAATTTTCCAGATACGTAAAATTGATGAATGCCATGTTATATGCGCTAAAAATTAATAGATGAATGATACACGTAATAATATTAAATAATGACTGAAATCTAACCGTAATCCATTACTTTTACTTGTAATTAAACCAACTAAGCTCTGCTTAGTTTGGGCTAGATGGTGTTGTGTGTATGTGATAGAATATTATTATTATTATATTATTATTATTTTAGTTTGCCGCACTCAATTCTCCATTTAACATTAACTATAGATGTCAAATCTCACTCCTCTGTGCGCGCAATATACTTAAAATGGATATGAAGTTCCTCTGTACGTATTTATATTTAGATTAGCCGTTATTAACAGGATCGAATATAGAACTCTTAATTACATCCTTTCGATGGAATATTAATAGTTCATCCATATACCTACCATTTGAATTTTCGTTTACAACTCAATTATAATATAACAATATTCAAATGACTGAATTTAAATAAAACTCACTGCAGCATAACAGTATTGAATTGACTGCGGTTCGCGTGACCGCTGGGATTAGGCACCGGCATTTCCTATTCTGATATACCATTTGCCAAATGTATTCGTTATTTGCAAATTGTATGGCATTTCCGATACCAAAACATAAAATTGCTAGTCATATTTTTTAAATACGACTTGTATTTGCTTATATATTTGGAAAGTTTATGAGCGATTTACATAAATCGACTTACCAGATTTTTTACAAGGCACGATCGAGAAATACATACATATAAATGAAATGAAAATAAATTAAATTAAAATATTTTTATTTTTGCACCTCTGAGTCTTCTTCGAAGAGGTTAGTGAAAACACTATGTGGGTCTGTGTGTCTGTCCGTTAGTGACAGTTTGTTAGTGACAGGCATAGCTCAGGAACTACTGGACTGATTGATTTGTAACTTGGTGTGCAGACACCTTGGGGTCATCCCTCGGTCGAGTTTGATTATGGGCCCTGTGGGTCAAAAGACCCCAAGATATAGGGGTCACAAGGTCATAAGGTCAGGGGATATCCACCAACAGAGTGATTTGGAAGTCCAAGGGAGAGGCTTTTGCCCAGCAGTGGGACATTACAAAAAGTAGATGAAAGAAAGAAATATTTACATGAAGACGAAGAAGTTGAATCCTGGGTTTTTACACCCATCTCGTTATTATTAAAATGTGATATAGATTATACCTATATCTAGGCCAACTTTAATAATCTAGACCGAAATATCTGGAAATAATTGATAAAGGCATTTTACTGACAGACTAATAGTGAAAATTACATTAGCAATATCTTCTACGAACCTCTACGAAAAAGGAATCAAATGTCTATCAGTTTATTGTTACTGATTATGCGACTCATAGAAACAGAATTCAATGGATTTGTGATAAGTTAACAAGACCGTTATGAATCTTTTTCACTAATTGCGTTCGATTGAATGCATCAATGAATAAATTATAATTAATATTCAAAACATAAAAGACTCTTAAAAGTTTGGCAAGCTTGTTGGATGGTTCGAGCAGACAAATTAGCCGTTGTTATTTATCGGGGATAGTCACGACTTCCTCAATCAATATAATAATATTATTATTATTATTTAGTTTTTACATATTCAGATATAGATTCTCCTATCTGAGAGCCAATATTAGAATTTGTTGCGTTAGTTTTTGGATTAGTGAGAGTCGCTTTGTCTGACCTGGGCATTGTCAAAAGTCAAAATTAAAATCATTAAATCATTCATTAATCATTTAGGTCACAAAGTAACACTTATGAACGTCAAAATATATAGGTTAGTGAATTTACTAAGTTACTGAAGCTACATTGACCCTGAGATCTAACGATTGACCGCAAAACATTTGGGTTCGCGGCTAATTACGCAAATCATAGCACCCAAATCAACAAGACAATATTGACGTAGAACAGATTAGTTATGACGTATAAGTCTATGGCCTTCTAAAGGCTTTACAGACTAAGGCTTATAGTATTTTTATACAGTCATGATGTTACATATATTCAACCTTAATCTGTCAAGTCTCACGAGACATAATTCAATATCTATTGTGTGTGTGTTAAAATTATTTAACAAGTTACTAATCATAAATAATTATGACCATTTCATATCTCTAACAAGGTATGACCTCATAATATACTTGGCCTCAAAATCCTTCAAAAGTTATGGAAATCCATTGAATACTTATTATACCAAACAAATGCTAGACTAGAGATCTATTGCCTGATTCCCACAAGAGACGACCGCAGGCGGAGACGATAAATTAATACAACACCTGATAACAAAGCGTCTGTTGTCGCATTGTTGCTGATAATATCCACAGTGTAATCTACAATACTGTGAGCAGTACTGTTGGGCTACGGAATGAGCATTTATTGTTTAAGTAGGAATATTTTTATGCAATTCATCTTTAAGTACGTACATATTTTTATCAGTATTTTTACATGCCATGTAAGTTATTACTAGCAAGGTTTAATTTTATGTGAGTATTGCTGTATTTAATATTTCAAGATAAAGCTTTGAATCAGTGACTTTCTGGATGTTGTTATCTGACACACAATAACATGAAATCAAAATTATAGGTATAATATTATCACTCTCGCTTATATTGCAAATTGTACACTAAAAGATACGCAATATACAAAAAATGTGTTTTGTAATCTTAACTAAATCAAGATGTCATTGCCGTCATTATTATATGAATATAATTCGAAACTACCCACCAATGTGACAGAAAATTTTAATAAGCCTTATTTTTGCAAATAATGATACTTTTATCACACAAATATTTATATCGAGCGTAATTGTTTTTGGGTGTCTTATTCATCACGCAACATACATTTTTACTTACACCTATAAATATTCATGGGGTCTTGGATTTAATGGCCAATCATATTCTCCAATTCATCCAAAATAGTCTTCACTGTGTTGTTACGAAACTCTCAGTAGGCCCTCGAAGCCTAGCAATAATGATGTCCAGTAAGCTTTAAAACTTTTACGGGAATGATAGCTTATAATATTCGTATGATTTAACTTATCTTAAAAAAATACTACTACATCTCTAAGAATAATTCCTGTTTCGCTGGCGGGTTAACAAACATTCAAACAACGAACACAAAGAACATTTCAATAATAATAATTGCACGGGACAACTTTAATTGATAGAATTGATTGATTATAACAAAGTTTATTGATAAAATAATGATTCACAAGATGATTAATAATTGATAATGATACAATGAGTACACGCGGCGATGAGCGAACGCGAACCTAAGTTTTAATGTAATTATGCACGCGGTACAAAAATGCTGACAAAATGGAAAATTGTACGGTTACACCGTACAGTAATTATGCACACGGTACAAAAATGCTAACAAAATGGAAAATTGTACGGTTGCACCGTACAATAATCATTTATTTACCTCAAGTGTTCTGTGCATTGTAGGTCTTAATAAATAAATATAAGCTCTAACCCGTAGTCAGTAATTTGACTTGCAATTTTACACATACAAATTTACACCTAAATAATAAAATTATGTAATTTCAATAACACAAATAAATTAAATTAAAACAGGGCACATAAATTAAATTAAAACAGAACAATTAAATTATAACATACATAAAAACAATAAAATCATCTACATATTTTTTGACATGAATTATTCCAATTATTGTTATCAATAAATTCATTGACAGTATCAAATGCTTTATTAAGTAGCGTATAAGGACTGTTTCTTAAACGCATTAAGAAATATACTTGTTGGCAACTTTTTCATGTCATTTGGTATTTCATTGTAGATTTTTATACACATACACTATTTTTTATTATGTAAAACGTTGTTTTGGAACTCTAGGTATGACTAGTCTATCTGGATCTCTAATATTTCTTGGATAAATATAACTGGCTTTATTAAATAGATGAGCATTTTGCCCAAAGAGTAAAGTAATATATAGGGAAAAGAGAGC
Source organism: Catocala fraxini (assembly GCA_930367265.1). Taxonomy (NCBI): domain Eukaryota; kingdom Metazoa; phylum Arthropoda; class Insecta; order Lepidoptera; family Erebidae; genus Catocala; species Catocala fraxini. The sequence goes on along the minus strand of OV884025.1, from coordinate 6,594,517 downwards.
TCTCTTTAGGCAATTTATAGCAAACATGTTCGACAACTAGCGACATCTGCATTTTGGAGAAAAACTATTCACGCTATACATACCTATAGCTGTACAATAAATATTACTGTTTTGAGTTATGTATTCAGATACAAGTAGATAGTATTCGGGTATGGGTTATTCTCATTATTTATTTGATGTTCTAAGAAATAATGAGAAAATTGCATATCCGAGGACTATCTACTTGCATCTAAATTTTTAACAAGTAAATCGAGTATATAATACACAATAAATAACTTGCAGAATGACTTTGATGATTAAAATAGTAGTAATAGGTAATAAAAATAAAACTCTTGTTTATCACACATTTATTCTTAACACAACATGGAGGCATTTTAAATAATACCAAGAAAACAAATGTTAACAGTGTCTGAATCACTAAGCAGAAACAAACACAACCACGCAGATTTTTCGAAGTGAAATCTCAACACTAAGGTGAGGGACACAAACCTCGACTTGACGCACTTATTGGAGTTTTCCACAGCCGAAAATAAACAAAATGGAACAAGAACCACAAACATGCGCACTCGCAAGAAGTAACCGCCATTTTGTGACAAAAAAGGTGTTTGTTTTGGTTGTATAATCTTTTACCGTTTACTTTTCCAGTGTTACCAAGCCAACATTTTTAATTTCCTATGAAATTAATTAAAATCTTTGAATTTAGTGTATAGTATTGTTATTATACAATAATCATTTAATAATTTTGAAAGATTTTGTTTTAAAGTTATACTTAAATTATGCTATACAACATCTTTACGGGTTTCCTAAGTAAAGTCAGAAATATTTGATTATTAATTTTGCCTAGCTTGTTGTAATTAAATTGTTACTTGTAGCACTGTGAGGACTTATTTTATACTCCAAGTAATAGATGGCACCTCTATCTTACTGAAACGTCAATTTAAGGATACTATCACCCTCCTGATTTTGCCGAACTTTGGCACATTCCAAGATGTACATGCTAGCCAAAGTTAAAAGCTTTCTTGTTCTAAACAAAGGCTTACAAGACTCCCGTGTAGGACTTTTGACTCGGCACATCCATTTGTGGAACACACAAATGTTAAAACGTGTAGTATTTGAAGTCTTAACACTTAATGCAATAGCAGTGGCTAGGTGACCGCTTTAAACACTACACCATCTATACACCTATCTGCCTAATATAATGAGTTACTACTAATTAGATGAAAGTGAATTTTCTCTGACTCTCTGGCCCAGGGCGCTTTGCAAAGCTCACACAGTCGCCTTAAAATCAAGAACACAATGCGCCATAAAATAAATGCACCAACAATACACAGTTTACAAAAGAATATTATAATCAAAAGCAGGGCTTCATATTTGCTTACTTAGGTATTAGTTGTATTAAGTATGCTTATTCAAAGTATGTTTATTTTAGGTAGAAATGTTAGCTGGTACACTAAGTGGCGTTTTGGCTTCTGTTTATTCAGGACATACTATGTCTGGTTAAAAGAAATAATAATTATATAATATTCATAGTATACCAATTATGTTGAGAGACGATTCGTGGAGTAGTGGAATTGTTTTACCATTATTTGATATTGTGGTAAATATCGTTCGTGACATATTTTTATCAGACCGAGGAATTAAAATAAAATACGTTTATACGCTATATATACGTTAGGAATCAGAAGTGAAACAGCTTAAAAAAACGAATGTACTTTCACCTTTAAATATTCATTGAATTATTCAAGAAATGCATTAACAAATTAAGTAAGAGATAATTAATATCACCCAACAGCGATCACACAGCACGTCCGTTCCGTCTGCCGCTCGATGTCAAAGTGAGTTAATGCGCGCCGAGCACACTTTTATCCTTTGAAATGTCTATGACTCATACAAAAAGAAATGCTTCCGTGCGCGTCCATAACCTCTACGGGGGAGTCAAAAAAACTTGTTGTGATTGGTAGCGAAAAATATACCAAAGATTTTCTTGACTCCCCCGTAGGGGTCACGGACGCGCAACGAACTCAACGTTCATGACTCCACCGTAGGAGTCATGGACGTTTGAGAGGAACACGCTCGATCGGGCGATTCGTGACGTTACTTGTCTACGTCGCATTCCGCAACCAACAATATATTAATATATTTCTCTGTGGATTGATACTGTCCTGGAGGGCTCAGTAGTCATTTCATACGTATCTGTTGACAAAAATGTGAAACCACACTTATTAAAAATAATAAATAATATTAATTTTGAAAATAGTAATTTCGCACAATTCGTGGAAAACGGTAAAGCAGCGGTAGTTAACTAGAATATTGATGTGCATGAGGTCTCTCGTTTAACTCCCGGATCGGGAAAAGTATTATAACTTTAATAGTAGAATTCTGTAACTTTGACTGGTAGACGTCCATTACATAGACCTAAAATTATATTTGCCGAAATTTGGGTATAGTACTCCTCTGTCTGTCTCCTTCGGGGATATAGTCGTAAAGCTATGTATGTACTAGCGACCCGCCCCAGCTTCGCACGGTTAGTTCATAACCTCAACTAATTATACACCAAATCCTTCCTCATTGTCTGTCTATCGGTGAAAACCGCATGAAAATCCGTTCAGTAGTTTTAGTTATCGCAACAGACAGAGATACGCAGCGGGGGACTTTGTTTTATGATATGTAGTGATAGTGATATACGGTCGCACCAGCACTGCATCTCCCGCTCCATCACCTGATTAATCTGCCCAGGTCTTAAATCAACGTTGAGTTGTGTATGCGTCCCTTATATTATGCAGCTATTTACGATTATGGTTTTAATCGATATTCTTTTAAGTAAAGTATATCGCCCTTTTTAATATACGGGGTTAACTCTCAGATCTGTTGTTTTAGCAAATATACCTATGCCGTTGAGAATCATCTAAGAATTTATTGTTTGTGGTCTACGTAACTTTATATTCAGAACAAAAGAGTGTGATATTTGAAGTAGTTGTAGTTGTGAATTTAATACTTCACACAAAAATATACTAATGTGAACTCGTCTCTCATACACAAACATTTAGGTTAGGTTAGGCCTCAGGGGACCCTGTCACCCGTAAATTAAGAACCCCGAGAGGGCGCGCGTGGTGTTCCCGCGCGCCTTCTAACGTCGAAAGGGGAGAGCGGTGAGGTTCTCCCCTGGGGACGAGTGCTGGTTGGGTCCATTTGACCCGGCCCGCACTCACATGGGGGGGGCCGCTATGGATGAATCCTTTTAGAGCTCCCAACTGCCCTCCCCCCCATTGGATGAGAGAGGGAACACCCCAGGTTTTTTAGTGGGTATACTAGCACTTCATGCTGGGAGTCCCACACACCCCTGCCGGTGCCGCCGTCCCCTAGCCGGCGGGCAGTGCATCAAACATTTTTCCTGGGAACCAAAAAAAAAAAGGTTAGAGGGTACAAAGATAATATTTGTAATATGCATTCCAAATTGCTAATACGTATTTGCTATTTTTCTGTAACTTTCTTTCGTGCCTACCTCAAAGTTAATGTTACTTTGATATATTTTAAATTTATACAATACTATGTTTTGCCTGCAAGTTTGCTCACGTAAACGAAGGTTAGGTTAGTAACAGTAGTTTTTTCTAGATAAAATGTTCCCTTTCTCCTATTCTGTACCTCTGACAACGCGTATGCAAAATGACATGATTATCAGTCGAGTAGTTAAGGCGTGAAAGCGTAACAAACAAACTCACTTTCGCATTTATAATATAAGTTAGGATTCATTGAAATTAAACTACTATATACGAATTTTATCGCTTTGTTTATTTGTAATTTTTTTGGTTTTACTTAATTTAGAAACTACTACTATTAAACTTTACTAATATTTAAGCTAATTAAATTATTAAAACTATTTATATTTAAGTTTACACTTTCCCCGACGTTTCGGTTGCTTTTCAGCAGCCATGGTCACGGGGAGACTAAGATGGTAGTTGTCTCAATGTTCCAGTGTAGTAATTTCAAAGTACCCGAACATAATTTAATCATTGGTGTTTCTATTTACGCAGATTGAGCTCAAAGTATCATGAAGTCTAGTCGTATATAGTAGTTTAATTTCAATGAATAACATTCGCGTAAACAGAAGACAATATTATGTAAGTTAGGATTAAAGTTTCCAACACCAAGTAATTACTGCTCCTGTCCTAAACTTAAACATAGGGCATTTTTTGCATTGTTAGCACAAGGCATAACAAGTGATAAATGGCCATGAATTGCCATAAATCGTAGAGTTCGAAAAATTTTTATCACGTGACCTTGAGATCAGAGGTCAAAGGATACAGTCATTTCGGGGTATATCGACTATGCTGAGTCAAATGGCGTTAACCGCGAGTCTCTGGCTCTTACGGTTTTTGAGTTGAAAGATAGTATCACGTGACCTTGAGGTCAGAGGTCAAAGCCATAGTCATTTCGGGTTATATCGACTATGCTGAGTCGAATGGCGTTGACCGCGAATCTCTAGCTCTTACGGTTCTTGAGTTAAAAGTTGTATAACAGACAGACGGACGGACAAAGCTGTTGTATAAGAGATTTTCGAACTCTAAAAACTGTTGGTTATTCGACTGACTATAGTGATTCCTGAAGACATTTTAGAATATAAGTACATGATTATTTAGTTCGAATCTCAGAGATACTTCTAGACAGGTTCCTATGGGTTTTAGTAAGGAGTTATAAGTTCAAGTATAATAAAAAACAACACAAATAATATACATAACAGAAAATATAAATGAGTCGCTTATAAATCTTTTAACAGGCGTATAATGAGGACCATAAATTGTGCATTCTCATTTAAAAACATTAATATTTAAGCAAACAGCTCACAATCTTAAATTGAAATCTGAATATTTTAAATTATTTACCGAGGCTTTCCTAGAGTGAAGATTTCAGATTAAAAAGTGTTTAAATAAATAGAAAATGTCGCAACAAAGGTAAAATATGGTCAAGACGTGAAAACACTCGAAGTTTTTGAGCCATGTGGTACGTGGTCCGCTTTCAAACTAACTTAAAAGCTTTGGTAGTAAATTATTAATGTTCTTGTAACTGTGATAGTTTGTTCTTGTGAACGGGTGTTACTTATGGCCACCGGTTGACCTTGACATGTAATATATTATCATTGATTTATTAACGGCATAGTTTAAATACTGGATCCTAATTAATATTGTAAATGCGGATGCGAGTTTGTTTGTTTGTTACGCCTTTACGTGTTAACTACTTAAACGATTACCATGAAATTTGGCATACTCGTTATGAGAGGTACAGAAAAGGATATATCAATTCTTTTATCCAGAAAAAGTACTGTTTTTAACCTAACCTACATATATGCAAGCGAAGCCGCCGCAAAATCTAGTTATAATATAATCGCATACTTTTATAATATAATATGATATTCTACCATATACACACAACACCATCTAGCCCAAACTAAGCAGAGCTTATTCTATGGGTACTAGACAATGGATAAACATACATATATACTTTTTTTTCGTAAATACATACATATTGTACATAGAAACACCCAGACCAAGACAAACATCCATGTTCATGCACCCAAATGTTTGACTTGTACGGGAATCGAACCCGCGACCTCAGGCGTGGCAGTCGGTTACATTAACCACTACGCCATCGAGGCCGACAAGAATATATATAAATTTAATACAAGAAGAATTAAATTTATAGAAAAGTATAAGTGATCCTAATGGTATAAATCACTGACGATCGTGGCATCACGGCTTCGGCGCTCGCGTCGGGTATAATGTTATTACGTTATATATTCGAAAATTTTCAGCCCGGCGTCTGAAAACGAGTAAAATCAATGGCAATAAGTTCGCCCTTATTATGAGGCATTTAAAACATCGCCGGCGTAACGAGGGTATAATACCTCTCTCTACCTTTATGAAAATACATAGGGCAAAAATATGGATGTATTAACGTTTTGTAATAAAATAAATTATTATATTAGTCAGCGTTCTGTTTGAATAGCATGTCTTCTCTGTCTCCTTGCATTGACAGAACGTGACAACTGTAAGCAATACATCATTTAAAATATATTAAATTAATATGTAACTTCTTTGATGTCATCATGAAAGGGGTGCGTCTCATATCATATACATTTATTAAGTATATTTTCAGTTCAATAACTTTACAGTTCTAAAAAACATGTATAATTTCATTGCATAAAAAGCGAAAGCTTATTTTGTATGACATTGATACCATCATTCGGATTAATACCTCGACGCACATACTTCAGGGCTGGTTATATTTTAGAGTTCCAAAAAGCTCTTATACAACAGCTTCGTCCGTCCGTCTATCTGTCTGTTATACAACTTTCAACTCAAGAACCGTAAGAGCTAGATACTCGCGGTTAACGCCATTCGACTCAGCATAGTCGATATACCCCGAAATGACTAGGACCTTTGATACCATTGATGCGTGATACCATCACGCGATACCATTTTTTGCGAACTCTAAGATTTACGGCAATTCATAGCCGTTTCTCACTTGTTTTAAATAAAATATAGCCTATGTTACTCGGTGATAATAGAGCTTTCTAACGTTGAAAGTATTTTTAAAACCGGTTGATTAGTTTTTGAGTTAAATCCTTACATAGAAACAAACAAAAAATCAAATATTTCCTTTTTATAATATTAGTATAGATCTATATTGTCGTTTATTACATTAGCTAATTGTTTTACTAAATATAATTATAGATTCAGGTGTTATACCTTGTAAACAATGACTTAGAAATTTACTAACACCATCTCGTTAATAAAGTTTTGACGTACAAATATATCGGGGGCGTAAGTTTGTGTTAGTGAATTAAATATTTAATAGTAATTATACACTATGTAATTATTTTCGTGATAGTAAACAATCAATCAATGACAACTTCTCTACGTTAATGCCTCGTTTTTATTTTGCACGGACATATACAATGACTGCAGTATTACGCTTTCGTGTCGCGTTATATTCGGTCGGCTTGTCGGTAGATTGCAGTAGTGTGTATGTACGAACGGTCCGGCCGGCATGAGACGGGACAGTTTCTAGTTTGCAAGGTGGCGTCTATGAATTTCTTCGTGTATGCTATTTTGTAATTATATTATATTAGTTCTTACTTGCGGCTTCACTTGCTCAGAAATAGTACTTTTTTCTGGACTCCTATATTTTTTTCTGTACCCCTAACAACGTGAATGCGAAATTTTATGGCAATCGGTCGAGTAGTTACTCCGTAAAAGCGTAACAAACATTTATCCTACTTCTTGCCCAAGCTTAAATCTATATTGGTCGACAAGTTTAAGTAGAATTGAATTCATTTGTAAATTAAATTATTTTATTTTAAATTATTTCAATTATCTTTAATTAAATTATAATTATTATTATAATATGACATTATTTTATGATAATTACTGTCAGCATTTTAAGATTTTAAGTATTTTAAGTTTTATCATAATTAATAACTTACTGTCATATCAAATTCCTTTTTTAATATAATTTATATGTAAACATTATGCATGCAATTTGTAATGATTATTATTTATTATTATATTAGTTTCTATTTTTATTTTAATATCATTATTTGTTTGTATTTTGTTCAATGTAAGTAATGTCTCTTTATCGTAATTTCTCAAACGAGCATAAATATATTTTTTTTTTTATTGTTAATGCATCCGTGGCAGCCTGTAAGTAAGGCAGCACTTCGTAATGTACCCGTATTTATGTGTTATCACAATGTTTGTAATTAGTATATGCTTTGTTGGTTGTCAATAAATAAATAAATTTATTAAACCTATTGATTAGAATTACATACGTGCCTGAAAGCGCTTCTTTGTGACACACGAAGCAAGAAACCAATTCACGCTCGCTTTATTGCGACGTACTCCATAATCTACATATTATGCTGTGTCAAAAAACCAAACATTCTATGTTTTATACATAATTAAATTTTCTTGCTTGATTTGGTTTTGCGTTCGTGCGTAGCCCAATCGCATCATCACCACGGCATATGTACGTACATGGCATCGTATATTTTGTTGAAATGAATATTTAAAGTGTGATATCAAAATGATTGAGTCAATAGTATTTTATCCTTTTAATTCTACATAGAGTAATCACTGGATGAAAGAATGAAATAAAATATACCTACATACGTATAAAAATTTAAGTCATAGGTCACCTACCGTTCTTAAATCGCACAAAAAGTGTCCACACCAAGAAGAATGAGCTCACAAATTACCTACGTTTTCATGGTAGAGAAAGATAGACTACAATTTTTAATATGAGTAAGCGTAATAATCCTATATTTATATTTCAAATACCATGTTACATTTGTGTCCGATGGCAACTTAACGTCCATACTGGTCATTTATCTAGATTGTTAAGTTATCATCTGACACACAGTGCCAACTTGTCAAAGGAATAAAAAAAATAAAAAAATATTATCTCGCTTACCTACTCTTACTAAAAAATGTACACTATCGTTCTCTGTCTAATTTGTAAGCTCACTGTTCTTAGTGTGAACACTTTTTCGTACGACCTAAGTACGTCGAGGGCAGATCAATGACTTACGAGCCATCAATAAAATTATATTTATCAAAGTCACACATATTTGATATCATTTCGGTATAAAATATATAACGATACAGAAACTGTAAACAAATATTTGGCAGTTATAATATCAAAGCGAAACTTAACGAAACATAAACCAGACTTGGAACTTAGTTTTGAAATAGCAAACAAGAACCAGATTTAACAACAAATTAATTTCAAAATACCTTGCCTCTAACTTCGTTCAAGTCAATTTTGTGACATTTACAGCAATAGGACGTTCACACCATTATAGTTTCATGAATCGTTTCATACAATTACTTGTACTAGTGGTCACCCAGTGGTCTAAATTCGACAATAATTGATTTGAATTTCAAGTTATATAAAAATATTTGCTTTATACACTCCTTCTCCATGCACATTTTAACTGTGAAAAGGAGGTACAAAGTATTTGCTTCACATATTAATGTATTGTTTATCGACAAGCTTTCTTTTTTTCTCTTTATATAAGCAAATCCAGCACTAGGTATACATTTTATGTCACGGCGGAGTTTAGAAACATTTAAACAACGGACACAAGGAATACTCAGACTCGGGCACCATTCAATGATGAATGGTGCTCGATCGTATAATCCTTTAATTTGAACACTTGTCTTTGTTTTTTTCAATGTTGTCATAGGCACTGAAAACGGTAAATGACTGTAAAAATAATATTATCCTGTAATACATTTTAAACTTGAGCGTTGCTCACTGCTACACTCTTGAATAAAAGTGGCGATCGTTGGAGAGGACTGCCGGGCTATGAAATTATATCCAGTGATCAGTGCCCGGTTCCAGTATTGTGATGTGTAATATGTCTATCGCCTATGTATTATGTACCTATGTATAACTATGTAACCAAACCGAATATATATTGATTGTAGATCATGAAATAGATCAGTATTGTATCGTCTAAGCTCGTGTTTTATTTAAACTCGATCCCTACATCATATGGCGACCCTGCCACAGGGGCCAGCCTCGCGCGCGCAATTCGATATCGTGCCGAAATAGGAAAGTGAACTTTGTCCCCACGTGTAGCATGAACATTGAACAATAATTATGCATTTGAAAAGAGATTGTTCTGGACTGTCGTTTCGATACGTACGAATTGTTCACGGGGTGACGAAAATTTGCAACAATGGGCAACCCACAGAGTAACTTGAAGGAGCAAAGTGCTATTCGAAACATTTGCGCTAAATATTCAGATATATTTTATTTACCGGGTGACACTTTATCTACCACACCTATATACAATCATGAAATAAAATTAAAAGACAATGTAGATACAGTATATGTTAAGCCTTACCGATTGCCTTTCTCTCAAAAGACAGAAATTAAAAAACAAATCGACGACATGCTATCACAAAAAATAATTGAGCCATGTCAAAGCGAGTGGTCCAGCCCTGTACTTTTAGTACCTAAAAAACATGACCCTACCGGCGAAAAGAAATGGCGGTTAGTTATAGATTATAGGAAACTTAATAACTGTATTAAAGATGATAAATTCCCTTTGCCAAACATTACAGACATTCTTGATTCTCTTTCAGGATGCGTTTACTTTACACATTTGGATTTACATCAGGGATTTTATAACGTCAACCTCGATAAAAATAGTAGAAAATATACTGCATTCTGTTCGGGACAATACCAGATGACCCGAATGCCTATGGGGCTAAAAACTAGTCCTAATTCATTCTCAAGAATGATGAACATGGCTATGGTTGGGTTAACTTATGACAAATGCCTTATTTATTTGGACGATTTAATCGTTTTCGGGAAAAGCTTAAATTCAGCAGTGAAAAATTTAGTAGATGTTTTCGAAAGGTTGCGTAAAACTAAACTTAAACTAAATCCAGTTAAGTGTGATTTCCTGAGGAAAGAGATTTTATATTTAGGCCACGTCATATCCTCACAGGGTGTTTTACCCGACCCACAAAAATTAGACATTGTGAAAAACTACCCCACTCCACGTAATTCAGACGAGGTAAAACGCTTTGTAGCTTTCGCCAATTATTACCGTAAATTTATTAAGAACTTTGCTGCCATTGCGCAACCGTTGAATAATTTATCTAAAAAGAATAGTCAATTTATATGGTCTGAAAATTGCCAAAAATCATTTGATTTGTTAAAAGAAAAATTAGTTTCCCCTCCTGTACTAGAGTATCCAAATTTTTCGGATGATAATGTGTTTGTTCTTCAAACAGATGCATCAGGATTGGCAATAGGAGCTATTTTAGCTAACCAAAATGGAAAACCAGTGGCTTATGCTAGCAGGGTTTTAAATAAAGCGGAAAAACATTACCCGACGATAGAAAAGGAACTTCTTGCCATTTTCTGGGCTGTAAAGCATTTTAGGCCTTACCTTTATGGTCGTAAATTTAAAATTTTGACTGATCATAAACCACTAGTATACTTGTTTAATATAAAGGAACCTTCGAGCAGATTATTAAAATTTAGAATGCTGTTAGAGGAGTACGATTTTAGCGTGGAATTTATTAGAGGCTCGGCCAACACAGCTGCAGACGCGTTGTCTCGGGTTATCTTAACATCTAGGGATCTACGGGATATGCATGAAAGTACGATGAATGTTATGACGCGTGCACAAAGAAGAATGTTAAGTCGTGAACAAGACGCTTCGGATACTATAGTTTCTACTGACGAGAGGTCTGATCAGCCGAACGTTGTGGAAACTCATAGCAAACCGAAGAAGTCTGTTGAACTAAGATTTATAAACAATACAGAATTAAATAGATTAAAGAAAGAATGTAAGGTTGAGAATAGTAGTGGATTATTGTGTTATGTACCGAATGATATGATAATATATATCAAGCTCGCTACCCGATCGCATATTGCCCCAGACGCATTTGCGAGGGAGTTGACAAAGTTTTGTAAGGAATTATGTATAAATGAAGTGTATTTTATAAAGAGTAAGATGAACGGTACTTTTATTGATGAATTAGCACGAACTATAAAGAATATGAGTTGTTGGACCGGTCCCCGATTGTGTATCTTGAAAGATATCGAAAGAATAGATGACAAAGATGAAAGACGAGTTATTCTCAATGACTTTCATCTGTTGCCTACGAGTGGCCACGCGGGCATCAGAAGAATGGTCAACAATATTAAAAAATATTATTTTTGGGCAGGTCTCGAGCGCGATGTCATTAAATTTGTTAGTAGATGTGAACAATGCCAAAAACAAAAATACTCAGTCCCCGTTAAAGAACCTATGTCAATTACAACCACAGCTCACTCTGCCTTCGAAAAGCTATATTTAGATATTGTAGGACCTTTAGATAAAGACAATAATAATTTTTCGTATATTTTAACGCTCCAATGTGAATTAACCAAATATGTAGAATGTTATCCATTAGTTACCAAAACCAGTAAAGAAATAGCCAGCAGTTTTGTAAACAACTTCATACTACGTTATGGAGTGCCCAGAGAAATAGCCACCGACAGAGGAGCCGAGTTCATGTCCGCGACAATACTGGAGGTATGTAAACTTCTTCACATAAACAAATTAAATTCTACCGCCTACCACCACGAGACCATAGGCGCACTTGAAAATTCACATAAAAATCTGGGTGCCTTTTTACGTATACACACAAATAGTCACCCCGAAACTTGGAGTAGTTGGCTGCCTTATTGGTCTTTTAGTTACAACACTACAGTTCACACGCACACCAAATATACACCTTTCGAATTAGTTTTTGGCAAAAAGTGTAATTTACCCAGCAACTTAACTAAAACAGTTGAACCTCTTTATAATTACGACAGCTATCCTTTGGAATTAAAATATCGCCTACAAGTAGCTTTAAAAGAAGCCAGAGAAAATTTAATTCAAACGAAATTAACACGCAAAGAAAGATACGATAAAAATTCTAAGCCAATTATGTATAAAAAGGGTGATTGGATCTTGATTCGCAATGAAGCAGGTAATAAATTGTCTGATATATATTTAGGTCCTTATATTGTTATGAAAGACGTTTCACCAAATGTAGAAATATTAAAGGACGGTAAACCTGACATTGTTCATAAGAACCGTACAAAATTGTTTATACCTAATGAATGATTACATGTAACCCACTTAATTAATTGTCTGTGTTTAATTTTGTTTATGTTTAAATGAATGTTTGCTATGAAACTTTACACCTTGTTATCGCACGGCGCTGAATGTCACATGTATCCTATGACATTATTAACGAGTGGTATAATCACTTACTGTATTTAATCGTTTTGATTTTGTAATTTTAAAAATAAAATAAACTATATACTTCATTTTATTTTTCTTTAAGGAGGGAGGTGTGATGTGTAATATGTCTATCGCCTATGTATTATGTACCTATGTATAACTATGTAACCAAACCGAATATATATTGATTGTAGATCATGAAATAGATCAGTATTGTATCGTCTAAGCTCGTGTTTTATTTAAACTCGATCCCTACATCATATTATGCTCTACAGTATATTATGCTCTACAATTGCTGATTTGCGTCAATCAGTAAATGAGAAACATGTAAAATCGCGTTAATATCTGTTATATATTATATAAATATTATCCTGCGTTTACATCTAAGCGGTTACCCAAATCGGTTAGCTGGTATGACGGTACTAGTTAACCAATCCGTGTAACCGCATAGGTGTGCACATAGCATAATATTATTTTAGTTACATTGTAATGACTGCAATGCAGAGGATCTCGGGTTCGAACCCACGTCGCGCACCTCTGACTTTCGGAACTTTTCGAAATTATGTGCGTATTGATTGACAATTATCGCCTGCTCCGTGCCTCGGAGAGCATGTTAAGCCGTCGGTCCCGGCTGCCATGAACATCTATGGCAGTCGTTATTGGGAGAGTGTCGACACAAAAGATCCCACTGGGCCGAAGTGTCGCCGGTCTGCACTGACTGGCTCCCACATAAGATACATCCATACATACATTGTAAAACCAAAGAGTGGCATTGAAATATGCAAAATTAAATTAAATTCTATTATTTTTAATTTCATTTACTTTTTTGCTTTTTGGCAAGAGTTCCAGTCTCAAAATTCAAATGGCTTTAAGAGTTCTTATTTGGCTGAGAAATTCCAAAAATACCTTAGTAATCAAACCAGGGTTCTCATGCACAGAACACAGTGGTTAACTTTGATTTGATCTAATTTGTTTACACTTATTTATTTGCTATTAATATAATTATTATATTATATGGAAACCAGGCAATTTGTTCACGGTCATGGCCGTTGAAAATATCACCTACATTTAGATAAACGTAGATAATAGCAAACAAAACAGGAGAATAAATTTAATATCCATACAAGTAAGTATTTACATTTGCAAGATATGCTAAATCGTATGATGCAAGCACTTTATATATATTCCATTTCAATTATTCATACATTACCCACAAATTTTCAGAAATTGTTCTTATGTTGGGTATATTTCGATTGCACTGGCGCACTGATGGAAGTGCTCACCTTGCAACTGCCAGTGCACAGAAGATTGGTATATATTCCTACACGAGACAAAAACATGTGAGCCATGAATAGTATGTGAGCCATGAATAGTTGTTTGGATTCTCGCAACATCATCATTCCGAGATCGATTCATACACAAGAAGAAAAGAAAAGAAACATGTAGGTATATAAATAATTTTAACGAGAGTAAGGCTCTTATTGGATTTTACTATACAAATTTTGTGTGCATACAAATTATACGTTGGATAATTAATTTATACTTGATTAATTTAAAACTGGTCATAAGTATTCTCAGTAGACATAGATATCAGTATAATTCATAGAACCAACATGATAAACATAGTTTGTTTTTCAAATTGTACTTAAAGCCTGTCTAAGAAGCCTCGACGCAATCATTCCATCGACGATTGTACTTCAAATTCCTTTTACACATCAAACAAACACATTAAACGCATCAAGTATTATAGCAAACTACTACAAAGCAACTTAAAGAGCCCTTTTCTTACAAATAGTGCTTGTGATGGTGTCAATAAAAAATAAAATATTCTATCCTACTATGTTTTGAAGAGATCGGTGGATCGTGCTTAAGCATCATCAGACTGCCGCTTAGAAGCCTCCTCAACGTGAAGGTTGATCGGCTTGAGTTCTCAGTGAGGTCAAGAAACTGATATTCGCTTACGTCAGTCTTTGTTTTTCTTTTAGCTTAATTTTGTGGAAGATTCGCCGTGCTTCCATGTAATTTATATTTTCTCCTTATTCGTGTACATACTCGTAAGAAAACTATAAAACGCGCGTAGCATATCATTATATATCATACTATAGATAATATTAATAAAGTGAAAGTGTTTGAATATATTAAACCAAATCTTAGATTTACACATAAGATAAAATATTTTTTTCGTAAGACATCTTCCGCACTTGCAAGCAGCGATAGCTCAGTGGGAAGACCAACAGACTGCAATGCAGAGGGTCTCGGGTTCGAACCCACGTCGCGCACGTCTGACTTTCGGAAGTAATATGACTTTTTGAAATTATGTGCGTATTGATTGACAATTATCGCCTGCTCCGTGCCTCGGAGAGCACGTTAAGCCGTCTGTCCCGGCTGCCATGAAAATCTATGGCAGTCGTTATTGGGAAGTCAGTGCCCTATAATATCCTGACACTGGTCTAGTCTTAGTGTATCGTTAGCCTTCAGGTTGGGGAGGTCAGGTGGCAGTCGCTCTGTGTAAAAACTGATATCCAGTCAAATCCAGTTAGACAAGAAAAGCCGACCCCAAGTGCCTTGGGAATAATAAAGGCTAGGGAGAAGAAGAAGACAGCTTCCGCACTTGGAATGAATCCTGAATTGCATTGGACTTTACAAACAACGGAGACAACGCCCGGACTCGGAACAATAATTTGACATCACACAATTTTTAACTCACAACACTACATGAGCGTACGCTACTATTGAATATACTGAAATGCGCACATAACTTCAAAAACTGTGTGGTTTGAATTCGAGACTCCTGCGTGGCAGTCCAACGACCACTACTACTACCAAAAATATCTCAATAGTCTGTGATGAATTCTAACTTAAGGGTTTAATTCTATGCAAAAAATCAACCATAGAATTAAATGTTATATTTTGATGAAAGTTAGCTATGCTATGAATGTTGAATAACAAATGCGCCGATCACCGCCGAACAACTATACAACAGTTGTTCGGTGGTGATCACGAACATTCAGATTCGGATCGCCATGGAGTCAAGACCTTATGAAGTTTAACTCTTTCGTTATTAAGAGGAAATGCAGTCAGTGATGACTATTACAAACTAATTTCTCTGTTTTCTCTACGCATTAGGTTAATAAGCTGCAAACTTTTGAGTGATTAACATTACTAAAGACATACTATAATTTCGGACCAAGTGTGTTTTACATTTGTACGATACTATTGTAAATGCCTCCGTGGCGCAGCGGTAGTAAATGCGACTGCTATGCATGAGGTCTCGGGTTCGAATCCCGGGTCGGGCCAACAAAAGTAATTGCGTTTTTCTATTAAGAAATCTCAATAACAGCCCGGAGTTAGGAAGTTGGCGGTGTTCGACACCCTCGTGCCTCGGAAAGTTGTTGTTTCTGCGCCTGATTTCTCTTCGGTTGTGTCGGATTACCGTCCCATTAGATCATGAGAGTTAGTGAACAAAGAGTGCACTTGTGTTTGCGCATACGCTTGTGCACTATAATATCTCCTGCGCAGATAGCCAGTCTTCGTTAAGATTGGCCGCCGTGACCGAAATCGATCTGGAGAACATTATTATTATCTGCATATAATAACCGTATTTCACAGAATAAACCGTAACTTGGCGGCGCAGCAGCAGTGAATATGATTTGTGCATGAGGTCTCACGTTCGATGCCCGGACCGGACAAAGTGTTATTGGGGTTTACTGTCTAAAAGCTCTGAATAACAGCACGGGATCTAAACCTGTGTGTGATCAATAACGTCGACATATAGGCTATAGTTGACAAAATGTAGGTGTATTACAATTAAACCTACACCTTCAGGCATATAATAGGCGTGATATATTCATATGTAAGTGAAAAAAACACATGATTATCTGTATAGTATCTTTCTTATTTACACAGATGGAAAATGTATCTCATTTACAACATATAATTACATTCATGCATCCGTTGCCAGATCCGGCCAGTAATTTAAATCATTCACTGCAACGGACTGCGCATTTTCATCACTTGTTTAGAGCATACATAGTAAAATTGCGGTCTGAGTGGGAAATGTTTGAAGTCCGGGATAGACGGACTATCGACGAACGGCAATATTATTTTCGCGAGGTACAATTGCCAAGCAATAGGTACACTCCGTTTTTTCTATATAGGCAATTTGCGCTATAGGCTGTTTCTATGTATCTTCTTCTCTCTTAGCCTTTATTATTCCCAAGTCACTTGGGGTCGGCTTTTCTGGTCTTACCGGATTTGACTGGATATCAGTTTTTACAAGGAGCGGCTGCCACCTGACCTCCGCAACCCGAAGGCTAACGATACCCTAAGAATAGACCAGTGTCAGGATATTAGAGGGTACTGACTTTCCCAATGACGACTGCCATAGATGTTCATGGTAGCCGGGACCGACGGCTTAACGTGCTCTCCGAGGCACGGAGCAGGCGATAATTGTCAATCAATACGCACATAAATTCGAAAAGTCATATACCTTCCGAAAGTCAGAGGTGCGTGAGGTGGGTTCGAACCCGAGACCCTCTGCATTGCAGTCTGTTGATCTCCCCACTGAGCTATCGCTGTTAGCTATGTTGAGCTAGGCTGTTTCTATGTATAATATGTAGTATTTACAAAAAAAAGTATATAAGTATGTTTATTCATTGTCTAGTACCCATAGTACAAGCTCTGCTTAGTTTGGGCTAGATGGTGTCGTGTGTATGTCATAGAATACTATATTATAGTTCCTATGTCGCGGGTACTTTACAAACATATAAATATCGGATACAAAGAACACACAGACTCGGAACAACCATTTGTAGATCACACAAACGATTGTCCCGTGTGAGGTCCGAACCCATAATTCTCGGCGCAGCGGTTTTGGCGAGGGACGACGTAAACCACTACGCCATCCACGCAGTAATTATAACAGTAATAACAGTAATACCACAGTCTTTTTCTTTTCGTGTGGTTAGTGGCCAATCTGTTGTCAAGAGTTGTTCAAGCCCAATTTGGCAACAACCGGACCGAGCCCTTCTTTTTACACACTCCTTTTCCTTTCCTGACACATTCCTTTCCTGACACACTCCTCTGGCTTCATTCACTTTCATCACATGCCTCATACACTCTTGCCGGTTTAAGGTGCTCTTAACCTGGCCTTTGTTCAGAACGTCTCCGATCTGATCGACAAACGTCACCTAGGTCTTCCCCTTGCGACTGTTTCATTCATTCATTGTTGCCACTAATAAAGATAGCACGTCTACTTTACCCGTCAAATATGATGATTGAGAATATAAATATATTTATACAACATATTACTGATTCAACCAGTTTGTGAATTTTAAATAGACTTGTGTTATGAAAGCAAATGTGATTTATTTATCCAATTTATTTCGTCAACCAAACCAGTATACACGTATTAAACATTTTCTTAGCACGAGTCAGAGATTTATAATTAGAAATGATTACAATTACATATATTCCTAAAGAGTTAATTAGGTCTAATACCAAGTTCGAGAATTGTTGAAAAATAAATTTAATATATTATTAAACAAGCACTAATCTAATTAAATATGAATAACATTTCTAAACTTAATAATTTATTGCCCAATTATTGACGTCAAAAGTCGAATAAAAGACAGTGTGTTTTTAAATTTTATGTATAAATGGAGATAGCAGCTATAAAAGATAGTAGGAGATAGCTTAGTGATAGGCCGTTGGACTGCCACACAGAAGTCTCAAGCTCGATTTATGTGCGTATTAATTAGTTAATTATCGCTTGCGTTAACGGTAAGGGAGATATCACGAGAAAACCTGCACGTCTAAAAGTTCTTCATAATATTTTCGAAGATATGTGAAGTCTACCAATCTGCACTGAGCCAGCGTGGTGGATTATGGCACCTTTTCATACTGATAAGTGACCCGTGCCCAGCAGCGAGACAGTTTGTATACAGTATTTTAATTATTATGTGCCATTTGTCTCAAACATCATCCCGAACCCTGCTTATTCATTTGTTATAGTTATTATATAGTTGTTCTACCTAATGCTTTTATTATGTATCTTATGTGGGCGCCAGTCAGTGCAGACCGGCGACACTTCGACCCAGTGGGATCTTTTGTGTCGACACTCTCCCAATAACGACTGCCACAGATGTTCATGGCAGCCGGGACCGACGGCTTAACGTGCTCTCCGAGGCACGGAGCAGGCAATAATTGTCAATTAATACGCACATAATTTCGAAAAGTCATATAACTTTCGAAAGTCAGAGGTGCGCGACGTGGGTTCGAACCCGAGACCCTCTGCATTGCAGTCTGTTGGTCTCCCCACAGAGCTATCACTGCTCAATGTTTTTGTTAACAACAAGAATTATTTTATTGATCATCTAATGATTTGTTTCAATATAAGTTAACTATTGATATGTTTTCCTTGTATAAATCTCGTCTAAGCTAATGCATTTATTCAAATCTGGTTAGATCAGGCAGGTGATTTATCATCTTGCCATTGAGGGATACTTCTCCCCTATGAATATTCTTCTCGTCAGTCATAAAATTCTGCGTACACTTTGTCAGGGGCATAAAAGGAGATAGGGTACCTTTCATCCAGAAAAAGTATTGTTCCCGAGGTTTATTGACAAAGTCTAGTCAGGTAATAAAATAAATAGGTATATTATTTGGGAATAAAAAGCGCAGGATATAATGATTCCCATTTAAGGCGGATAGAAGTCCATGCATATTGTCGAGTGGGAGTTATGCTAAAAGATGTATATTTAGTTCAGTATATATTCAGTAGTTTAAAGGGCACAACGTGCATATGATAAATATATATAGTACAAGTGATGAAAGTAGGGTTCTGGGACCTGCCAGACCTACGTCATCTTGTTCGTCATCATTTTACCATGAATATGAATTTGTAATATTTAGGTAAATAACGCATACTTGCCAGTTTGAAACTGAAACCAAATTTGTTTATTTATCTGTTTTCGTCTTTTCGTTAATATGAATTTCATATCGCTTACAAATAATTGGTTACCCCAACAATAATTTTTTATTCAAGTTTACGATAGCATAGAACCTGTAGCGACCTCTACACAGACCAAGAAATTGCGACATACGTCAAGAGATGGCGCTTTATAATCCTTAATCGCGATCCTTATTATTATATTAATTACCTATTTGTAATCAAATCATATAATATTTTATCACATAACATAATATAAATAAATAATTTGTAATGTTTTAAATATTTGTCTGATTCACAAATTATTTTGTTAGTATACGCTACGAGCTGGCACCTTATGCGTCGCCGGCGCAAGGCACAGCAGTCGGTTAACTTACTCTTAACGCGACGCTCATTTGAATTGTATTCCGCGCATAAATGAATACCCTCGCTTTATAATTAATTATAATTGTTATTGTTAAAAGGAACTTGCTGTTATATTTTCTATTGTGTTTTATATTTTCGATCCTTCTTTTTTCTGACTGGGACTTTTATCTGTGTTCTGCTATAATAAACTTTGTCGTGTCTGTGCATTAAACTGATTGTGAAGTATGACTGTGAAGCCTACATATTATCTTCTTTTACTTAACGCCTGCGACGAGACCTGATTACAGTAAGTCAGAACATTCTACACACTAAAATACGACTTAAGTATTCAACAGCAGACACTTTGACTGACTGACTTTGGGTGTGGTAGGTATTATTTCACACGGCATAAAAATGATCTAATCCACAAATATTTGTTCCAAGTCTGGGTATTCGTTGTTTCCATTTTTTAATTATTGTAATGTCAACCACGACACAGGACACTAGTGCAAAAGGTATTTTTAAATTTCGTTGCAGTTTAGCAATGGGTGTGCAACGTTTTGCGACTTTGAATTCTCTTAAATCGTTGTTTTCTTTATTCTATCCATACTTTTTCATCTGAACATTTTGTAAGATGAGTGGTTTGTGCCAAAAAATTGCACAGCCTTTGTTACACATTGGCCAAAATTTTTTTAAAGCGGGTCAATATGCAAATCACATTCCCCATCGCCGGTTCTGGGGCGGGCGATGGGGATATGTCGGGATCCAGCCCATATGTTTGGGCTGAACCGACTAAAACCACCGCGGTGTTCCTCACACCTTTATGGCGGGGTCGCGCGGATCGCTTTCGCATTCAAATCGCGACCCCGCCAAAGGTTTGACCCGCCGATGGACGTGGCGGGTCCCACAACACATTCAAAGTTTCCGTAGTTGGAGGACCTGGTCCCCGACAACAAAGCGGGGGGACCTAGTCCCCTTTCCGACATCGAGAGGCGTGCGTGGAACACGAACGCCGCCTACTCGGACCTGCGCTGATCGGGCGGTGGACGGCCCCAATGGGTCCACCGCCCGCAGGCTTCTATTCAGGGTGGCTGGAGGTCGTCTCGCGCCCTCCTGCGCCCGGCTCTGCGGTTAGGGAGAGGGATTGAACGTTCCCTCTCCCTCTCCGCCGCCTCCTTCACTGACATCACCTCCTCACAGAAGGAGGCGACGGCATTCCAAGACCTCTCGCTCGAGATCATGGACAGGACCATAGCCTCGAGCGAGAAGATGACTCTACCGACTGCCACGTGCATGACACGGCGTTGCGTGGCCCAAGCAGGGCAAGCCACCAATGTGTGCAACGCCGTGTCCTCGACAACGATGCGGCAGTGATGACAACCGGGCGTCTCCTGTTTGCCTATTCGACACAGATACCGACCGAAACAACCGTGGTCGGTCAGCACCTGCGTCAGATGAAACGTGAGGGCGCCGTGACGCCTCTCCAGCCACTCTCTAAGTACGGGTCTTACCGCCACGATTGTGGCGTTAAGAACCGTAATTAAAAATTAAAACAAAATTTTGCAACTTAACGTAAGGTACCTCAACAATTATTTAAAATATAAATCAATAAATTGATATGCCTCATTATTTGAACTTTTGTACATCTCTATCTCTTATATTTACTTAGTATTTTTTTAAACATTTGCAATTTTAATTGCATATCGTCATTGCTATTTTTACTAAGACAACCTTGCAGTGACACCCCTTTACCTAAAGACCTTTACCTATAGACGAGTTCTCATGAAAAGCTCTCATTTGAACACTCAAGCTACAATCGCAAATGTAAAAAAGAAATTCTTACGGAAAAAGCCGACAACTCAAGAAGTGGGCTGCATAGACTAGACCAGTTAGATATGTATATCTTATAATAATAAACCTTAAAACCACTCCATGAAATACTACTAGCATTTGAGGGAGGGTTTTAAGGTTTATGTGTTTTAAGAAAAGTAAGAATTGCAATGAAGTTGAAGCTCTCTTACAAACTGCTGTATAATATAATATGAACACATAAATCCATTTTTGTATTTTCAAAATCATTTGGTATATATATTTAAAGGATTTGCATGTACGTATCACGACATTTCGTGACCACAGTCTTGTGCTTATAAAATGGTCAATATATGTGACAAGGTAGATATCAAGATAGCCTATGCTATGTTTCAAATTACATAGGTATATAATAAACAACTCTTTAGATGACAGCATCTAAAGAAAAAAACAAGAACTGAAACACGAGTTCATATAGATGACATTAGAGACCGGTAACAACCGCAAAACATACAAATTTCCGTATTTAAAATAATTTAATATCCTATATTAGGCTTTCCTTTTTGTTCCCGCTGGCGTAAATGCAGGTTATGACAAGTTAATATTCCTCGAGAACAGTACTTTTCCCTGATGAAAGCTGTATGTGTATGCGAAGTTTTATGATGATCGGTCGAGTTGTTAAGGCGTTAAAGCGTTACAAACAAACAAACTCATATTCGCATTTATAATATTAGTTGCGGTTCCTTCACATTTTGAAAACAAATAGTTGCCAACATATTTTATCGCATAGCAGCTCTTAAATTAGTTAACTGTTTACAGCATCGGTGGTCCAGGGGTAGTGAAGGCGATTGTTATGCTTCAAGCCTCGGCTTTGAATCCCAAGTCAGACAAAATTAATCTAAGACAAATTAAAATCGAATGTCCTTAAATCTCTCTGTACGACATAATAATATGCAATGAATCATTTCAAATTATTTAATTGTATCGTAGCTGAAATTGTAATTTTAGCTAAGATTTAATTAAATAAAAGTATCTATATATTAATAGTATTATTTTAATAGTAATTTTATTTTATATTGTATTATTCATTTTTATTTCAATTTATATTTAAATTCTAATTTATACAAAGCTATTTCTATTTATAAATCTTTTCATATGCTTTTTTCAATTTTTGTATTATTTAATTTAATTTTATATGTCAAAAGAAATTGATTTTAATATTGTTTTATAAATTACTAGATGACCCGGTGTACTTCGTATCACCTATCCTAATGATTTTTTCTATATTTTCTCACCGGTAAATCTTCCCTGGGCTACGACGAACATTTCAAAACTAAAATCAACTAAATCGGCCCAGCCGTTCTCGAGTTTTAGCGAGAAAAACGAACAGCAATTGATTTTTATATATATAGATTATTGTCTGTCGGGTGACACCCATTGTGTATAATTTATGTTTAATTTGTAGATAATGCAATTGGCTGCAGCATTGCTATTGATTTTTGTTATATTTATGCCTAATGTATATTATGTTGTAGCTGTTTATTAACTCCGTAATAAATAAATAAAAAAATGTTATTACGTTAATATGGTTTATAGAAGCAACACGGACTCTGAAGCCAGGGAGTCAGAAATAGGCGTGTCTCCTATTA
Source organism: Catocala fraxini (assembly GCA_930367265.1). Taxonomy (NCBI): domain Eukaryota; kingdom Metazoa; phylum Arthropoda; class Insecta; order Lepidoptera; family Erebidae; genus Catocala; species Catocala fraxini. Next base: position 6,570,969 of record OV884025.1, on the reverse strand, counting down.
CAAGGGACGTCAAATTACAGCTGGCGTGAATACATTTCTGCTTAATATTGTCTTCTGTTTACGCGAATGTTATTCATTGATATTAAACTACTATATACGGATTTTATCGCGTTGTTTATTTGACACTTCATTACATAATTTAGAAACTGTTACACTACTACTACTATTAAACTTTACTAATTTTTAGTTTAATTAAATTATAAAAACTATTAAAACTATTTATATTTAAGTTTACACATTCCTAGTTGATTTTCAGCAGCCATGGTCACGGGAAGAACGAAACGTTGGGGAATGGGTAAACTTAAATATAAATAGTTTTAATAATTTAATTAGCTATTAATATAATTTAATAAGTATAATGATACAGTCTTTATTTAGATTATAAATAAATCGTATCGCATCCTTGTAATAACATAATCCGCAAAGAAACAGTTATTTATTATTATAACTTATGGTTTGTAATAATTAATTGATGACGGTTTTGCAAAAACAATAAATATTATAATTTAAAAAAAAATGGTATAAAAAACATTGATCTTGTAAATCAGAAGTAAGTTTATTACTTTAATAACTTTAAAGAAAAATAATGTCTTAATCAATATTCTCTAAAATCATTATTCTATTCAAACTGTTCTTTGATTTGAAATAACAAAAAAATTATCATCCTCACAATAAATCTTCATAAATCTACAAATGCATTGTAAATTTATGCTGTAAATATGGCTACATTTTCTTGAGAACGTAGTATAAATTCATTTTTTTATTAATTTTAGAACAAAAACACCAAACTGTCGAAAATTAAATGATGTAAAAAAATTGTCTTACTTATTTAAATATTTAATTAAACAAATGTGAAATTATAATAGATTTTATAAATCTGTGTTTGTGCTGTTACACCTATATATTATATACCTATGTGTGACTCTCGTTAGTACGCAGCAAGGATATAATATAGTATAATAATATAATATTCTATCACATACATGCAACACATATATACTTTTTTTTTGTAAATACTTACATGTTATACATAGAAACAAAGACCCAAATTAAATTGATTGGCGCATATATAGGAATATTATGAATAGTTAATAACTTATAGAACACAGTGCGAGTGAGACGACGCTATCAGTTTATATAAACTCAGCATAAGTAAGATAGAGATACAATATTTGGCGACTAATTGGTATTTGTAAAAGCAAAGTTGGAGTAACGAGATTTCTAAATAACTACCCCAAAACCTTCTCAGAACTACAAGCACAAGTTACCATTCGGAAGTCGTAGAAATGTGTGGGCTCTATCTAAAATGGTTATTTTATATGTAGAGTAGATATAACCAGCATAGGAAGAGCTCCTTAGGATAATATGTAAGCTGATGGGCAAATATCCTTGAGAACGGTTTTCCTATAATCACTATGGGATGTTTCACTAGTAAGATATACGGTTAGTTTCATTTTAATGATTGAGTTCAATGTAAGCGTTTACATGTTGCGCGCGTTTGGTCTCATATATGAATATGATTTGTCCCAGAATCTTCCTGTGCTTGTTGCAACGAAGCAGTTTTTTATATACTGGCTCGTTGCGTCATGCGAAATTATATGAAAATATGAGTGCCCCGCATGTAATGGACCAACGCTATTTGGCTTACATACCGGGTTATTAAATAACAATGACACAAAAAAAATTGCATGGTATGTTTTATGTTTTTTTTATATGTAACTGATAATTACGCTTAAGTATTATTTTATTTACGAAGGGCGATGTATTATTATCTAATTTAAATAAAAATAAATATTTTCTTAGTTTTAAAATGTTGTGTACATTATATGTAGGATCTACATAGTACGAAAGTTTCAACTTAATATTTTTTAAACTACAAGATGAAAGACAGTAAACTTTAGTGCTTTTGTTGTACACAATGTATCATATGCTTAGTTATACGACCAGTATTTAAGCGATGTGATTTTAAGAATTTAAGTAAATAAACTATAAATGTCTTTAAAAACGCATCACATGCTACTTATTGAATCAAACTCACATTCAAAATATTTTAATCTAAAGTAAACATTTACAATTTGAATACTGGACACAAAAAAACTATTATGTATTATGATGCCTGTCATTTAACATGTATATTATTTTATATTTTTCTAGGTACCTTCCTTAACGGTACCTTCGGTTGGCGACATCGACTCACATTTGGCCAGTGTTTGTATTTTAAATGCAAGTTATCGTCATGTATTCAACCAATATAACTTAATACTAAAGGTTTTTTGCTTTTAAATAAAATAATATAAGTTTTATTTGAAAGTAAAGTACCTCGTAAATTAGCGTTATAAATATCAATTTAAATCTGTTAATGTCACTTTTTAAATTGTCACAAAAACCTTTTTCTATTCTTTGACTCAAATCTAGCTCGTTAAAATTTTCTTCTGAAACTTGGAGTAACATCATTTTACAAAGGAATCTCGGTTTTTTGTTTGGTTAATGACCAGGGGTAAGGACTTTTTCCCATTTTTACTTAGATATAACTTGTACACATAATTGTAGTGTTAATAAATCTTAATTCATTTATTTGAAAACAGTAGTCTCGCGCCTATATTGACAACAGGGTAGATATAGATGTATTACACCAAAATTTTGCCCGAATGTAAGACTCATCTATGTCCATCGTGCTGCTTAAATAAATTTATTGATAGTTAACGCTAATAACAGCCGATATCTTGAATTGAACCTAAAATCACATACAGTAGTCACATGAAATGTCCCAGCGCTATCGATTTTCCCTGAATCATCTTCGCAATTTGAATTTTATCGAAACGCCTACGTAGTTATAGAATTGCCGTTTATGCCCTACATCTGATTTAGTGGTTTCTATACAAAACTCAATAATCAATCAATCAATAGACTATATAATATTACTAATTACATGTAAATAATAAATATCAATAACCTTTTATACATTTTGTGTTTAAAGTTATATCGCTTAGTGTCTGCCAGTATTCGTAGTTTCAATTCAATCAATTAATTTAAGATAAGCTAGCAACAACATATACCTACAGGTACGCCATTAAAATTACCGTTACCCGACTTATTTAATACAAAGCGGTAATTTCACATTTAAAACCCTATTATTATATCCAAACGTCGCTTGCTATCTACGGTGAATATTTGGGTCCGGCCATTAGGGTCCCATTCCAGTATGCCCCCTGCCGGTATGCACCCACAGTGAAAAATTCGTTATTCCGCTACGCCCCCGGCCGAGATGGTTCCATTGTAAAACAACCGGAGAAGACACTTGAGCAAATACTATTAAAAGCAAGTGCTTTTGAATTTGAAATCTACAGAATGTGCGAGCAACTCTTTCACTGTTTCCGCACGGAAACAGCGAATGGGTTGCTTTTTGAAAGGTTGCTAATTTGAAAACCAACATATTTTTAAAGAGTATAGGTACTTAAAATTAGTCTTACTAATTCTAAAGCTAATACATGATAGTATACACACAGCACAGAATATTTAAATTCAAAAACACTTGTTGCTCAAGTGTCTTCTCCGGTTGTTTTACAATGATACCATCTCGGCCGGGGGCATAGCGGAATAACGGATTTTTCACTGTGGGTGCGTCCCGGCCGGACGCGTACCGGAATGGGACCCCAACGGCCGGACGCAAATATTTGCGCACGCCGTGCTATTATTACGAATTTCTAAACAAAAACCGCAATCATACTTACTTTTGCTGAGTCTGATATCGAAAGCACAACTATTTTCTTTAAGCCAACGTGGCAGACACGATAAAAATACTTTATTTAATTAAATTGACTGCTTGGATGGTGTAGTGGTTTGTCTTGTTGGTCAGATATGGTTCGATAAAAAACTTGTGTGATCCACAAATACATAATTGTTCTTTGTGTGCGTTGTTTGAATGTTGTCCCTGCGACATACGATTTATTCCTAGTGAGGACTTGACTTTTTTTATTAATTTAAAATCTTTTTAAGTAATAAAACACAAAGAAGTTGCATATGTTTTATTTTTATGCATAATAATCATTACGCATAGATAATTTGAAGACAGGGCGCTATGGCGCTCATTAGGGGACGGTTATGTCCAGCAGTGGACTATTATAGTCTGATGATGATGATGATGATGATGATGATAGATAATTTAAATTAGGAGCCCAGACCTGGAAAAACGTTATGAAAACTTGTTGTTTAATTTGTCGTAATAACTAAGTTAAAGGAAATGTGAGGCTTTCTGAAGATGTTTGGGTGTTTGTAACTAATATGTTAAATTTATTTAAATGAACTTACTAAAGTTTGTGTACTAATACATAGGATGCTTTTTATCCTGGGATAGATTCCAGAAGGATACATACAGACGAAGCGGGCAGAAGTCAGTGTAATAAACTTAAATATAAAAAGACCTCGGTTTTATACAAGAAAAACAAAAGAAGATTTTATATTTTCCACATTTAAGTAAATTGATGTATTCTTAAATAAAGAACACAAATGAAATAATTAATTTTTAATAAAAAGCAATTACAAAATATCTCAACTTTTCCTACTTCTTTTCGTGTGGTTAGTGGCCAAACTGTTGTCAAGAGTTGTTCAAGCCGCCCGTAGGCCTCTGACGTGGCTTAACGACTGCTGTCAATTTGACAACAACCGGGACCGACATTTTACGTGCCCTCCGAAGCACGAAGACGCTCAGATGAAATACCACTGAGCGGTCACCCATCAATTTTTTTTTTTTTTTTTTTTTTACCTGGGGGATTGCATGACGCATACCCCTCCGCGGGGGCGGGCGGAGGGGTTATGTCGGACTCGCCGGGGTAAAATAAGATGTTAAGATGATAAAGTACCTCCCGGAATACCGACTAAACCTACCACGGTGTTCCTCGACAAAACCACTATCGACGGGGCCGCGCGAATCACTTTCGCATGCGGTCGCGACCCCGCCGAGGTTTCGGCCCGCCGTATGAAACGGCAGGCCACTACACGAAAGACCTACCCTAAAGGCACTTCTACCACTCCCTACTGTCCCCCCTAGAGGGGAGACGGACTCAACACAGAGGCGCGCGTGGGAACACGCACGCCGCCTCTCGGACCTGGTGCTGAACGGATGGCGGGCAGGCCCACAAAGCCCGCCACCCCCAGGTCAAACCTCAGGGTGGCTGGAGGTCGTCCCGCGCCCTCCGGCGCCCGGCTCTGCGGTTGGGGAGAGGGTTCAAACGCTACCTCTCCCGCTCCGCCGCCTCCTTGATGGAAATGACTTCCTCACAAAAGGAGGCGACGGCGTTCCACGACCTCTCACTCCGGACCATAGACTGAACTACGGCCGGGAGCGAGAGGGCAACCAATCCGACTGCCACGATCAATTCACGGCGCTGCGATGCCCAGGCGGGGCAAACCGCCAAAGTGTGCAGCGCCGTGTCCCCAACTACGTCGCGGCAGTCGCCGCAGTGGTGACAACCGGGCGTCTCTTGCCGGCGTATACGACACAGGAACTGGCCAAAACAACCGTGGCCAGTCATTACCTGTGTCAGCCGGAAGGTGAGGGCGCCATGGCGCCTCTCCAGCCACTCCTCAAACACGGGACTTACCGCCACGATCGTGGCGTGCCCATCACCCATCTATAGACTGACCGCACCCAACGTTGCTTAACCTCGCTAATCGTTTACCGGTTAGTGATTGCAACTGGCTATGAGCGCCTTCTTTTTCAAACAACTTTTCCTAGTGAACACGAAGTTTTTTTGATGTGTATAAATCTTTGAAAATATAAGCATGAGGCAATGTATGTAAAGACCAAGGAGATAATTGAAAATGATTTTACTTACATGTTTATTACTTAGTACTGTTGTATAGTATTGTGTATCTATATAAAATAAAATTTCTGAATTTATTAATCATTTTATAGATTCGATGGACGAAGCATCTATTCAATTTCGATGCCCATAAATAAAAATATGAATATTTTGTATCGTCTTTCTGCGTAACAATGACCTGATTTTAACAAAAAGTTTTCACTCCAGATTTGGTACAGATGGAATAAATTTTAAATGACAAAACTTTTTTTTTCACCCATTTCCGGTACAAGTTTTAACCAGGTAGACAACAGGTTGGTAATATTGCCATATTTTAATCGTATTCAAAGCTAAATCAGCAATCATACTTGCAGTCACCGTTACCATCGAAGCAATTGACAATATATCTCAAGGCTTCGAAATACCTCCAATTTATTAATTAATATCACTCTGGGATAGCAGTGTTCTGCACTGTGATCCTATAGTAAATTCTATTAAACCAAGGAGGCTCAAGAAATTTTGTAGGTTTTTGTGTGAATAAAACTTATTGGAACATTCTTCGTTACATGTAAGGAATTAACAACGTTCCAACATGATGTCTTTTGTAGCCTACGAAGCCAAAATTACGTTTAATTTTGAATTAAATTTATTTATATCTCGTTCTTAAGGCAACCGTGTCTTTTAAACATATTGAACGCCAAGCTGGTCATAAATGACTGCGAAGCAAAACATTTTCTATTGTGTCTGCTACATGGCCGTCAATGTGTTAAGAATCATATTTACTTAGTCACTGCAGATGAAAATTATATTAAAGCAATACAAAGCATGATGAAAAATCGTTATATTAGACACATATCCTACAATTTTTAAGCCGTGTTTCTTTAGATTAATGACATATGAAATCAATTTGGGCATGCTTATTGCTAGTGCGGCATAGCTGACCCTATGGGTTTGATACCTGGCAGATGCCTCGACCTTCTTCGCGAATATTTGGTATGCTTGTACTTTAACCGTAAAGATAAGATAGAAAAGAAAAATAACATGCTAGAATATTATGAAACACATTAAAACAATAACAAATTTTCTTATAAGTCTTTAGCTAAAGACGTAAAAGAAAATTTGTCTTTTTACTAGTACTTAGATCAAGGTACTAGGTCTTACTTGCAAGTTATAGCTTTTATGACAACTTCTAACTTTATTTTCTTTAAAGACCGCTTTTTTTATTTCCTTTTTCCTAGGGATTATTTAGAGATTATTTCCTTTTACTATGCGAGTACTTCGGTATTACAAACGATCATAGGCTACTGTAACTTCTTAGCATTACGCTGACAATATGCTTATATATCTTCTTAGTTATTAGTGTTGAAAGATGCATACATTTAATACAAGTCTACAAACACGTGTGTATGTATGTAATATACATGCACGCGTGTTTGAGATACTATAATGTTGCCCAACGTAAGTCAAAGCTTTCAAACAAACAATAAACCTTGTTCCAAAGAACTTAGATTTTGGAATTTGTGAGCATTTTGGAAATTTACATAATAGCTGTAAGGCACAACATGATTATACACCTATTGCGTGAAGAGCTTGAAGAGCTACTCCATTTCTATGTATCCCGTAACTCTGCGTAAAATTGCAGCTTGACTTCTCACACTCATAACTTTTCCCTCACGAAAGCCGTCAGAAATTTCCATCATAAACTATTCGGTGTTACTGAAATAGTTATGACAGTAGCGGATAGTTTCAGGTCACCACGCCACCCTCAGAATTTAAAGTAACAACCCGCACTTGGGTTCTTATTTAAGCTTTACACATCTTTGAGAACACTATAGAGGGCTTGAAGTTATTTTCCTTTACCAATTTTAATTACTTAGTTGGTCGTGTGCTTTCTGAATTTGACTGGCAAAGGTATCGTCCATAAGTGATCAATGTAACGATAATCAGGAACTTATACCAGTTCAGTTTTGTATAGACAAAAATTGGTGATCAACATTGCTCAGTACTTCGGATACTCAAATTGTTCTGAAACTTTTGCCCGTTTGTTACTCGAGCTAGATATTCTGCTGTGTCACACGTCTTCACGAGTCGATCTTCACAGTCCCCATACTGCTTTTGTATAAGAGGTTTCTGGTGGTACCTACCAAAGCTGAAGCCACCAGAAACCTCTAAAGTCTCCAGAAACTAATAAGTTGAGCAAGCAACCGTTACTATGACATCTACGTGGCCTAAGTCCTTCTAGGTGGAATGTAGTAGTTTGCGCAGAAAATGTTTGCACTTTGATAGCGAGGAATAATAATAACAAACAGGAATAGTCTAACAAAATTTATCACCCCTTCCTTTTTCGAAGAAAACATAAAAAGCTCGTTACAAAACCGAAAATATTAATTGCATAACAAAAATCAGAAAATGTCTTCGGCACTGAGCAAAAAATAAGGAAAAACCCACCAAATCCTTCCTTTCTATAGCTCTTTCCGGGTATTGTGCGAATCCACTTCCGTTTGACTCATCGTATTCCAATATCCATTCTTCATTTCGTTAGTAAAATTTACTCAAATAAATACCTTACTCCATTGGTATAAAAGTTAGTGTGTATTGGAAAAGGTGCTTGAGATTTTTGTTCTTATTGACGTACTTCGAAAATTGGAGTTTTCATTTACAATAGTTTTCTCTGTGGAAATTGCATTGTGGGTGAAAAACTGCTTCATTTTTCCATGAAAACAAACTCAAAGCAAATTCCTAGGCACGCTTAGTTTCCTTATTACACTTTCTTTGAAATTTTATAAAGTTTATTATTACTAGCTATTAACTAGGTGTTTATTATGTATTCAAAACCTATAAGTTCTGTTTTTATTAGAGTTCCGTACCAAAATGGTAAAATCGAAACTTCACTTTCTTACATAATCTCTCTTAGACAACAATTTGTTATGGCGGGGATGTATCTGGCGCAGGATTAATGGCTTCACGTACTATCCAAGGCACAGGTTGCTATTAAGAATTTATTTACCAACTTTCCACCCAATATTAGGTTTTGGCTCATCCTGGACTTCGAACACCACAACACCACTTCATAGTCCGCCATCAATACGATTAGCTACTAGATAAACGAAATGGTCAATAAGTAATTAACAATTATAATAACAAAATTTATGCACTAATTCTTTTAAGAGTTTCAAAGATGCTAATATAGGCAGGCGTAGCTTATTTAAAGTAACAGGAAAATAGGAAACATGCTGTATATTATGCCATCCTTGGCATAATATACAGGAAGATTGCCATCTAAATCCTTAAACACGATGTGACGTAATGCCCGTGAAGGTGATATGTGAACTATCTATCTCGACTATAAACCTCCCCGTTTACATTATTTATAAGGGGTGTGTATCGTCTTTTAATACATTTGTACTTAAAGCTTGTTTATCTTTACTTTTTTACTCTCACGGTGACACACACATAAGCATACGGCCTTATTGTGGTTACCGAAGGCTTTTTGCTTCCCCGAAGAAAAAGGAATAAGAAAACAAGATAAGCACTCTTACTTACATACCTTCCTTATAGTTACTTCTGCATAGCGTAGCTTTCTTATGGTTAAAGAATTATTAAAATCAGTTAAGTCGTTGTTGAGTTTATTGATAACAAACAAAATACTAATCTTTTGCTATAATATATAAGCGTAGATTACATCCACCGAAATACCCGGCAAGCTCGAATATACATAGAAATCACAATTATTATTAGAGTTTTGATTATTAGGAGACCAGGTATTTCTAAATCTCGTCTAAAAGTAGCCTGCATTTTAAAAATTGACGATATTTTATAGATTTGACTTGTGATTTAAAAATATTGATGTATGGACTGGAATATGACAGCCATTTTCAAGCAGTATGACAGCTACGACCGGACAATGACAGACAGGCATTTTGATTTACGACATTTTAGCGAACAAGCTTTTGATCTATGGCATCTATGTAGACGACAGAATATTATCAGAGCTAAAGTATGACTAATTTTTTAAATTATGAGGTTCGTTGATTGATGTGACGCGTTGCGTAAACATTTGAATTGCTCTAATGTGCTGTTTATTCGGAAGCTGTGTAAGATATAATGTAACTAGAATGGTGTATACCTTCATCTTATTAATTACTAGATTTTTCCCGCAGGCTTACTGGCGTAAATGTGGATGTGTGCAGGTTCACTCAGGAACTACTTTTTTTCTAGTTGAAAGCGTACCTTATGTGGTACCTTATGTCCTTTTCTGTACACTTGACAACGTATATGTGAAGTTACATGATCGGTCAAGTCGTTAATGCGTGAAAGCGTGACAATAAACAAATAAACAAACAAACTCACATTTACATTTATAATATTAGTTGGGATTATTATATAAAGAGTGTCCCAGAATATGTCAATCAAATTGTAACGGGAGATTCCTTACGTAAGGATCATGCAAATGTGCTAAAAGAAATTATGACATTTGTGTAAAAATAGAAAAATCTAAGTTTTAAATAAGTACGACCTTTTCAGACTTTCAACTACAGGTACTTCATTTATGGCAAATTTTCATTTTTGTCACTATTATTATTTGTGAAGGAATGATTCGACAAACAAAAGACAATTTTTTAAAAAACTGACTTATGTTTTGAAATCGCTGCATTATTTCGGTGTATTTATTTTGCACCAGTACTTAGTTTTTTTTTATTTTTAAGCAAATGCCATAATTTTTAATTTTTATTTTGCGCATTTGAAAGATCCTTACTTAAGGAATCACCCGTTACAATTTGATTCACATATTCTGGGACAGCCTGTATACATATAAGATAGAAAAAAATCAGCTGCAAATTTCCTGTTTTGCAAATTTGATATACGGCATTTTAGTAGCAGTGAGGTGAAGCGCTGATCTGTGATTGACAGTCGATTAAGCTCCCCTTTACGAACACGGTTTTTAACCTTTGCCTTGATATCTCTGAGCTACAGATAATATAAATACTTTTGTGGTCTGGTGTCATTGCTTTTACGTGCTTTCCGAGGCACAAGGGTGTCTAACACCGCCAACTTCAAACTACGGGCTGCTTTAATATTTCTTAGCGGAAAACCCAATAACTTTTTGTTGGTTCGACCCGGGGTTTGGACCCGGGATTTGAACCCGTGACCTCATGCACAGCAGTCGCATTCACTACCGCTGACTGTCTGACTGCATAGTAGCGGCGAGCAATTAGATGCAGTCAGCAATACACAACATCAATTCTCGCAGAAATTCAAAAGTAGGCTAAATTTAGCTGTGTATGCCTCGATGGTGCGCGGTAGTGAACGCCACTGCTTTACGGGTTCGCTTCGCAGGTCGGGCCAAGTGTGGTTGGCTTTTCTGTCAAGAAATTTTGAACAGCACGAAAACTATACATGGTAGTTGGCAATAGGTTTGCGCGCTATTGCGTAGGACCTGAAACCATAGCTAACGTAATATAGGTGTTAGTTATTTGAACGTGTGTTTTTCGGACTTAACTACACAATTAGGCCACTGTGCGTAAGTGACGAACGTAAAGGATCGAAATGGAGATGCTATACATCTCTGCCTTCCCTTTCAAGGATAGAGGACTATGTACATATGTAATAAAACAGAGACATAGACTCACTCACTTGACGACCTCGATGACATAGTGCTTAGCGTAACCGACTGCCACGCCTGAAGTCGCGGGTTCGACTCCCGCTCAAGTCAAACATTTGTGTGCATAGACATGGATGTTTGTCTTGGTCTGGGTGTTTCTATGTTTAATACATACGTATTTCCAAAATAAAATATTTATTTATGTTTATCCATTGTCTAGTACCCATAGTACAAGCTCTGCTTAGTTTGGGCACGATGGTGTTGCGTGTATGTGATAGAATATTATTATATATAAAATAGAATATTATTATAAGAAAATGCCTCTACATTTTATGAGCAGGCAGAACTGTGCTTAAAACCAAGTTCTTTTAATATTGGTACTTCTGCTTATCTCTTCACACATATTTACACAAGAAAAGTAACCATAATAAAATCTTATATAACACTATCACCTTGTTTTAATACGAAACAAGCTTAACCTTTAAAAAGGCGTCATATTAAAAATTAATTCCCGTAAAGTCGTTCCATTGAAACGTGCAACTGAATTTTAAATGGCACCTTCGTATTCGCCTGGATTTCCGTTGCGCTTATATTAAATGAAAGTTAAATAATTAAAGTGTTTTTAATTAAGAGTGCCGAATGTAATTATAGCAGTTGCAGGTAAACGAGTGTAATTGCTTTAAATAATCAGTTACCATAGAGTTTATGTTTGGTTAGCAAATATTTAACAAGTAACAATGTAATGAGAATATTTCCCAATGTTATTATCTTTTAGCTACAATATCGGGCCAAAAGTTTAACGCTAGTATAAAGTGTGAGTATAAAGTGTGAGTAACCAACGTCGGCTACATGTGCAAGCTACTCGCGTGAACTACATGCGCGAGTTAATCATTCGAGTTACATACTTGTGCTAGGTTTCTATTATTATTACCAATATACGTATTTTTACGTATTTTTGAGTAGTAGAGCCTCGCTGATTTCAGCATGAATGGGCCGGCTCGACCGGGGAAGGATTACCCTCTCACAAAATATCGACGTGAAATAGCAGTGTTCCTACTGTTGTGTTTCGTTTGGTGAGTAAGAGTGCCGGAGGCCCAGTTACCCTCTTTCCCCCTTCCCGCTCCTTCTCCTTCCCACTTCCTCCTTTCCTAAAGGGTCGGCAACGCAACGCAATGATGCCTCTGGTGTTGCAGGCGTCCATAGGCTACGGTGACCACTTACTATCAGATGGGCCGTATGCTTGTTTGCCACCTTAGTTGTATAAAAAAAAACTAACATCGCGTCGTCGTTTTGTATGTCTGACTGTTGTATTGTATGGATCAGAGAGCTGGGCGACTAAAAAGTTTGATCAATAGTGATTGCACGAAGCTAAGATGAGAATGTTGTGATGGATATTTGTCTTCTCTCTTAGCCTTTATTATTCCCAAGTCACTTGGGGTCGGCTTTTCTGGTCTTACCGGATTTGACTGGATATCAGTTTTAACACGGATCGGCTGCCACCTGACCTCCGCAACCCGAAGGCTAACGATACCCTAAGGCTAGACCAGTGTCAGAATATTAGAGGGTACTGACTTTCCCAATAACGACTGCCATAGATGTTCATGGTAGCCGAGACCGACGGCTTAACGTGCTCTCCGAGGCACGGAGCAGGTGATAATTGTCAATCAATACGCACATAATTTCGAAAAGTCATATAACTCCCGAAAGTCAGAGGTGCGAGACGTGGGTTCGAACCCGAGACTCTCTGCATTGCAGTCTGTTGGTCTCCCCACTGAGCTATCGCTGCTCTTATTGTGATGGATATTTGTACTCATCAATTTTACCCGTAGTTATTTATTATATGTATTACATGAAGATTCTTATATATGTTTCTTCATTACGCTATGACTGCCAAATATATACATTTCACTTTCTTCATATTAGGTTTCAACAACTATATATTAATTATGTAACGTTAGATATTCAAAGGACTTTTGAAGTAAATACCATCACTATTACTAATAGAACTTAAACCATATACGTACAAAGTAAAGTTCATATTCTTTTGATTAAATAAGTTTGCTCATGGATTTTCTCATCTTATCACAAGAGAAATGCATTGCAAAACCGATTCGGATTATATCAGGCTTGAGCTAAGTGCAAATTGAATTTATCCAGTGAATATGGAAAAGAGATTGAGGGAACGATTGGTTATATTATTTTTTGACATTATAGCGGTCGTGACGACCTATCTTAATCATGACACTTGAATACATATAGTATCAATTCAGTGTAAGATTACCTTAACTGCACTAAGATATGTTTTATTTATTTATTTATTTATTTATTTATTGACCATAAAACTTACGTCTATCTTTACAGGCAAGCCTAATGCGATAGAGTAGCTGAACTTAGACTATCTTATATCTATATCTATACTATACATACACTTACTAAACAACACTTAAACTAAGCTAGTTACTGCAGTGGCAATAAGCAGCACTTCTGAATACGTTCAGTGGACATGTGAACAAATCTATCTGGTCAGACAGCGTGTTGAGCACACGCAGCGCCCGGACGAGCGGCGCGCGCTGCCACAGGTTGGTGCGCGCGCGAGGCACCGCTAGCAGCGACGGCCGCCGGCGACGACCGAGGTACTCGTTCGGAACGCACAGCTGCACCGTCTCTAAGATACCCGGATTGTGGATCTTACCGCGCATTACACTAAACACGTAGGTAGCAAGAGCTACTTCCCTTCTTACTTCGAGTCTGTAATATCCCACCATTCCTAAAACAAATAAAGTAGGATACAGCAGTGGGTACCCTGGGAACACGCCATACTGCTTCATATATAAAAACCTAAGAAATTTGTTTTGTACTCGTTCTAACATTAATTTGTACTTTTCTTCGTGTGGAGACCAAATGACCGCATTGCACTCCAAGTGGCTCTTTACGAGTGCTTCGTATAGAGCTTTCAAGGCCCCAATGTTGGTAAAATTATTACCCTGGCGTAAAACCACCCCCAAATTTCGGTACGCTTTCTTGCATACGTCTGTGATGTGCTGCCGAAATTGTAGCTCGCGCTCAAAACGCACACCCAGGTCTCTTACCTCTGTGACGCGCTTTACGGCTACCCATCCATGACATATTGGTACTGGCTCGGAGCTTGTGCTCGGCTAAACGATAGTACGGAGCACTTATCCACATTGAAGTACAGCTTATTGTCTTGGCTCCACGCGAAGATCCTATTGATATCCTGTTGTAGTATGCTATGATCTGTGGTGTGTTTTATTTCTAAAACTAGTTTTAAGTCATCTGCAAATAATAAAGGTATGGACTTACATACTACCCTCGGGAGGTCATTGACCGTCAGAATGAACAGCAGGGGACCTAAATTGCTGCCTTGACTCACACCAGACCTTGTAGGGTAGGGGTCCGAAAGGTGTCCACCACAGTCGACATACTGACATCTGTCACGCAGGTAAGAGGCAAAGAATGAGAGCGTGTGCGGGGTGCACCCCACACCGGCCAGCTTGGATAGAAGTACGTCATTGTCAACTGTGTCGAACGCCTTTCGGAAATCAAAGTACGCGACATCAACCTGTAGCCCTGCGTCCACTGCCGGCACCAGATGCGTCATCAGATTCAGCAGGTTACCCGTTGTCCCCCGCCCAGGACGGAATCCGTGCTGCGCGTCGGACAACTGAGAACTAATCTGCGGATAAAGACAGCCATGAATGGCCGCCTCGAACACTTTGGCCGGAGCACACAGAACCGCCACGGGTCTATAATCAGTCGGCGCAGGCCCTCCCCTTCCCTTCGGCACCGGTACTACTCGGGTGAGCTTCCATCGGACGGGATACGTTGCAGTGTTAATACACACGTTAAATAAATGTTGTAAAGGCCCCATCAATACTGCTCCACAATCCCTAAAAATGTATGGTGGGATGCCGTCCGGCCCCACCGAGCGCTTCGGCGGCAAGCGCGCGAGCGCGCGGCGCACGTCACTCGGCGCGAACGTCGTCAGCGCCACGCGCGCTCCCGGCGCCTCAGCCGCACCCTCGCTGGCCGCCGCCACGCTCAGCGTGGCCGGTTCCGGCGTATATACAGACTCGAAGTAGCGGGCGAACTCTCCGGCGCTCTCGCACTCAGATAATACCCGACCGTCTTTTATGATCTTGCGGCTGGACGAGTTTCCTGTCTTAGATCTGATAAAATTCCAGAACGCTCGCGGTTCGCTCACTAGGTGATTTTGAACGCAGTCCCGGTACTCGTCGTGAGCACGCGCCGTTTCGGCCTTAACTCTCGCTCTACACTGTGAGAATGCCTCGTAGTCCTCGCTAGATTTGCTAAACTTATATCTTTTATGTAACACGTGTTTAAGTTTTATGTCTCTAATAATTTCGCTCGTATACCACACTGGGTATATGTACCTACTATTTTCTAACTTTTCCTTTTTTATCGGCACATACATGTTAAAAACTCGATATATTCTACTATAAAATGCATTTAATATAGCGTCCGAGTCATTTAAATTATATACATCACTCCAGTCTATTTCACCTAAAGATCGGTATACGCTATGGAAGTCAGCCTTATTAAAATTCCATCGCGTTCGGTTTATCGCCTCATGCAATAGCGGTGAAGCCGGCTCACTAGTATCAGCTGACGTTGATACTCAGTTAAGCTTCTCTGTAGGTAATTTTATACACCACTAAATAAGCACCTGGCTGTTAGTAGGGAATTACTGTAGGATCGGAATGTTTGCATTGCAGGAAGTACTTCTTTTCTTTTACAAAGATAACTCCAGCGCTAAGAACAATTCCTTTATCATGGTGGACTTTATAAAACGTAAACAAAGTACACCCCAGAACCCAGGCTACTAATAACTATTTGTAAACCACTAAGTTTTTCTCATATGTGGGGATCGAACCCACAACACTTAGCGCAGTAGCAGCGGCAAGACGATGATGCATGCATGCAGTCATAAAGTATAATATCTTTGAATAGATATATATAGAAGTATTGCATACGCGCTGTAAATCCTGCATACAAAAAAATCGTTATAGACACAGAGGGTCTTCTCAAATCGCCATGACCATAAAAACACAATGCAATGTTAAATATTCTTTTGCTGATAAGGAATGTAGATAGACAAAAGAAGCCCTTCCATCCTTAGACATACATCTGTCACGCAAACTACTACGTTCTTCAAGAAAAACCTGCGACATCTAGTGGTTATAATAACAGGCCACTGCTTACTCAACAAACAACTATTCAACATCGACATCACTGACAGTCCCTTATGCAGAGGCAGCATGGAGATCGACGAGACACCGGCTCACGTCCTGCTACATTGCCAAAGCGTGAGCAACCAACGGGCGAAACTACTAAACAGTCCAGAAACTACGAACTACTGTGCAATACCGGTCCCATATTGTCTTTCTGGACCAAGCTGAGATGGTATGAATAACTGAACAACTTTTCGTGTCGGACACTTACGCACAATGGCCCAATTGTGTGGCTAAGTGCAGATAACACACGTCCAACTAACTAACTAAAAACTATATTCTTTTGCTAATATATACTCTTAATGGAAATATTTATCAGTTATACTGTTTTATTGATGCGTGATTCTCACTAAAGTTATCATAGCCTCCAGCATCACGATAAAAATGTATGAAACAGGAAAACCGTATCTCCAATCAGATATATCACTATCAAACAATTTGCTGAACGCACAACATAGTTGGGATTTTTTACTTTTCACCCTAAATTTGTTTGTACCCGTTATAAGATGATTGCCGTTTAAAAATGGATCTTATTTCAATGTAACTAAAGTTGAGTATTATAGGATCGAGATCGATGTGTGACTGACGGACCGTGAAACACCTCTGATATTGTAGCATTCGACATTCCATTTAAAGTTGAACATCGCGGCTTTTTATGTCGTATAATACCTAAGCTGCAATTGGAATTGTGTCGTTTTTACTGCAAGATTATAGGCGGTTATTTTTAAATAAGTTTCTGATGGAGGCATTTTAAAATAAAATATAAGTAGGCAAGGGTAATATTATAAGGTTCACATGTTAGCGACACGTAACAGCATATTTCTATTGAAATTAAACTTCTATATACGGATTTTATCGCGTTGTTTATTTGACACTTTATTACAAAATTTTGAAAACTGTGATTGACTGAAAACTGATTGAGACAACTACCATCTTAGTCTCCCCGTGACCATGGCTGCTGAAAAGCAACCGAAACGTCGGGGAAAGTGTAAAATTAAATTAAATCTAAATAGTTTTAATAATAATTTAATTAGCTTAAAAGTTAGTAAAGTTTAATAGTAGTATAGTGTAACAGTTTTCAAAATTTTGTAATAAAGTGTCAAATAAACAACGCGATAAAATCCGTATATAGTAGTTTAATTTCAATGAATAATATTCGCGTAAATAGAAGACAATATTAAGTATATTTCTATCTGTCACAACAAAGCTATGTACATATGACTTTTTATGATGATGATTTTCCTAGCTCTTTTTAGGTTGTTACACCACTAACATGGTCAATATGATTGATCCACCTTATAGTAGTTATTTATCGTAGCCTATGTAAGCTAAGAACACCAGCGCCGGCCACTCGCGCATTGTCATATCTTAAAATAGGCTGACAGTGATGTCAGCGCAATGGGTTCTTACGCCTTGCTCGCTTTCTAGTGCAGCAACGCAATAATTATGTTATGTTATACAAAATAATTGGACCATTTGTTACGGTCATCTGTAGAGTAGTTGTCCAGCCGGGCTAGGCCAGCTTTGGCAAAATACGGCGAAAAGCACAGTATGGTGTCCCATACTGCGCTCTTTGCCTCCTCTGTTTGTGGGTATTGATGACCAAGTATAACTCAGAACGGCTATTGACAGTTTTTTTTATTTTTATCTAAATCTTGCTTGACTTAAAAACCTAAGAAGTTTGATTGAAGCTAAGACCTGCAATCAATACTAATTCATATTGATCATAACAATCAGAGTCGATAATAAACACGTTTTCCTTGATATATCTTTGAAACATCATCAATCTAGGCGCTTTACCAGGAGAACATAAATTAACCTTCATTATGTCGTAGCGCGAGGGCACTGCCACACAGAACGCACTATCATACTTTATAAATTGCTATTATTTTCTGTTCTTACAAGAAATTATTTTCTTCATACCTTAACTGTATCACACAAGTTCACAACATGTAACGGTGTTTATGAACTCTAATTTGTGTTCCAGGACAACTTTGAAATGGCTGCCTATTTGTAAACTTTGAAAATATCACGAGTTTTCGCAAAGCTTTCGGGTAAGGGTAAAAGGAGCCCTATAATCACAACTGTAACTTTTCTTTTGACAACTGTAACCTTGTTGGTGCCGTGATCGAAGTTAGATATTTGCGTTTCATCGTAAACTCTGGAATTCGATTCCCGGGTCGAGTAAAGAAATATTTAGGAATAGGCTCGACTGCTATTAAGTGTAATTAAGACGAGCAGCGATAGCTCAGTGGGGAGACCAACAGACTGCAATGCAGAGGGTCTCGGGTTCGAACCCACGTCGCACACGTTTGACTTTCGGAAGTTATATGACTTTTCGAAATTATGTGCGTATTAATTGACAATTATTGCCTGCTCCGTGCCTCGGAGAGCACGTTAAGCCGTCGGTCCCGGCTGCCATGAACATAATTATAGGGCAGTCGTTATTGGGAGAGTGTCGACACAAAAGATCCCACTGGATCGAAGTATCGCCGGTCGGCATTGACTGGCCCCCGCATAAGATAAGATAAGATAAGATAAGTGTAATTAAAATTAAATCTAGCTGGAAAAATGTTGGTCTAACACATACCTGCCTAGCTATGATTATATAGGTAAGTCTATGTACTATAACTTCTTAAAAGTTCGGCACACTTATTTGCCAGTATTTGAATATAAATATAAAAATGCAAAGGCATTGTTGATTTTTTTATTTATTTTATTTTTCAATAAACCTGTTTCCTTATATATCAGTTATTAATATATAATAGAGGTCGCCTAGTGCTCGAAATTCGACCGTAATTGATTTAAATAATTTTAACTTTGATAGTTATTAAGGTTTTATTGTCTAAAACTATACCCTTATAATCACATTTCATTTAGATTTCGATCTATACAGGTTAATTTACCTATGTTTTTCATACAATTTATTATATTTTACTTACCTATACTCTGTCATTGACGATATTCCTAAGTTCGCTACTTTGTTTTCTTTATTACTTATAAATAAAGTAAGTAACCATAATTACGAAGAATTGTACGACATCAGGACGAACAATAATAATAATAATAATGATAATGTTTATTTCACCACAGTATAACACTTGTACATAATTATTAAATTTTTACGAGTACACAGATATGATGACATAATAAATAAAATAAAATTGTATTATTGACACACATTAAGTGGTGACTGGCCCCTTTGCTAAGTTGTTATTAAACAACTTGTGTTAAAGAGGCCAGGCCCGAAATCCTGTCTAAATACGTACTATTTGTGATACAATATTAAGAATATTGGTATATGGATATCAAAGTAAAATTTGTGTAACGTAACAAAGTAAAGTAGGAATGAATATAATTATGAACATGCTTAATAATAAGGTGTGTGCGCACGCACGTGTGTGTGTGTTCGTGTGTGTGTGAATGTGTGTGTGTGTGTGTGTGCTGCTCAATGTGGTCAATGCTGAAATGCTAAGAACGCAATTCCACTGCGTGTGTCAAATGCATGCTTGTGTGCGTGTAGTATTCTTTTACTATTATTATTTATTTAATGTATTCCTAATGCATATTTTATATAAATATTAGGATTCGCCCCTCCTTCTCCATATAAACTTTAATTGCCAAATTTCATACTCCTTCGTCTGCGCAATTTTCGTAAAAAGGGATACAAAGTTTTTGATTCACGTATCAATATATAGATTTATATGATGTATTTTTATGACCCTAGTTCTTGCCATTTATGACAAAATATTTTAACACTATCCAACTAAGGAAAGAATGAAGGCATGAGGTTACAAGAATATACATACTTAATATACTACTTTCTATGTATAATATGTACGTATACACAAAAAAAAGTATATATGTATGTTTATCCATTGTCTAGTACCCATAGTACAAGCTCTGCTTAGTTTGGGCTAGATGGTGTTGTGTGTACGTGATAGAATATTATTATTATTATTAATAACTCCAACTCAACTCCCCGTGACCATCGCTGCTGAAAAGCAACCGAAACGTCGCGGCAAGTGTAAAATTAAATCTAACTAATTACTTGTATAATTTAAATAGCTTAAACTGAAGTAAACAGTAATTAGTATAAGTGTTTAACAATAGTAGTTTAAAGTTTCAAAATTATGTAATAATAGTGTTTTATAAAAAATAAACAACGCGATGAAATCCGTATAAGTTTGTTTAATTTCAATGTTAGCTTTGACTTACAGCCGATCGGGCGACCCGGTTGCGGATGCCAATATTTAGGAATGTAAGAAATACGTCAGAATTTAAACGGCATTTTGGGCCTGAGAGGCCAGTAAATAATAATGTCAAGTAGTGTTATTATAATGATCTCATGAATAATGCGTAAATAGAAACACCAATGATTAAATTATGTTCAGGTACTTTGAAATAACTACACTGGAACATTGAGACAACTACCATCTTAGTCTCCCCGTGACCATGGCTGCTGAAAAGCAACCGAAACGTCGGGGAAAGTGTAAAATTAAATTAAATCTAAATAGTTTAAATAGTTTTAATAATAATTTAATTAGCTTAAAAATTAGTAAAGTTTAATAGTGGTAGTAGTGTAACAGTTTTCAAAATTATGTAATAAAGTGTCAAATAAACAACGCGATAAAATCCGTATATAGTAGTTTAATTTCAATGATCTCATGAAACTAATTATCATTTTAACAATCCATATTATTTGCCATAACACCGTTATTTTAACGAAAATCACAACTATGACAGTTTGTATCTAAACTACTTGAGCTGTGAAACTCATGCTTATGGAAAGACGCAATTTAATTTATTACGAGTTGATATTAATACTACCATTTTTTTGGCTTCGATTAGATAAATGTAGCAGAAACCTGTGGTAATACTAACAGTCAAGTACATTATAAGAAGAGGTAGTGCAAAGCGGAATGTCAATTTAAACTTGATAATTTCGCTCAAACTGAAGTCAGGGAAGTATTTACGCTCTACAGAAGATCGGCGTCAAACAACTTTGCGTGGTATGCCTGTGGTGAGTAAAGTTTCCAGGCTCTTTTAGGAGACGCTACTGTTAGATGTGAAGCTAGATTCTTGCTTACGCAGCTAAGCAAGAAGGACATGCTTCAGTAATAGATAAGCTGTATTATGCGCACGTAAACGATACCATCCTGATGTTTCACATAGACTACAGTAATAGCTTAACAGCATAAAAAAAAACATAATGATTTACCTAAATAAAGTTTTCCTTTTGTGGTGGTAAACAACTTGCTGATAATAAAAGGTTTCTTTAGGGTATTATAACTTTGGGTCACTGACGTAGTTTCAGTCCCAGCGACCCACCCACCATTCAAGGCACCGTGGTAAGTTTAATCTATAGTACCCGGAACGTTACATCTTTGCCTGAGTGAGTTCTATGCGCTCCTTTTCCGTGGAGAGGTATGCGTCAATGCGTTCCTCCAGGTAAAAAAACTAAAAGTTATAATTACTTACAATACCAGAAGTCTTCAAATAGTTTTGACGTCTTGATCAAATTTTTGTAAACAAAGTATATTGTATATAATATATAATAATAGCAGCGATAGCTCAGTGGGGAGACCAACAGACTGCAATGCAGAGGGTCTCGGGTTCGAAACCACGTGGCGCACCTCTGACTTTCGGAAGGTATATAACTTTTCGAAATGATGTGCGTATTGATTGACAATTATCGCCTGCTCCGTGTCTCGGAGAGCACGTTAAGCCGTTGTCCCGGCTGCCATGAACATCTATGGCGGCAGTCATTATTGGGAAAGTCAGTACCCTCTAATATCCTGACACTGGTCTAGCCTTAGGTATCGTTAGCCTTCAGGTTGCGGAGGTCAGGTGGCAGCCGCTCCGTTTAAAAACTGATATCCAGTCAAATCCGGTTAGACTAGAAAAGCCGACCCCAAGTGACTTGGGAATAATAAAGACTAAGAGAGAATAAGATATAATAATAAATTTACATTCAAATCATTACTAAATTATTAACTAAATTTAATCTACGCTGATAATTTATAATTTCTCTACCAGGCATCAGCTTTTAAACTATTTACTTAAATTTTATACCTGTGCAAAATTACTTCATCGTGTGAATGAACTCGTCAAACAAGAAATTCTATATAATAGTATTCTTTCACATACACGCAACATCATCTAGCCCAAACTAAGCAGAGCTTGTACTATGGATACTAGACAATGGATAAACATACATATATACTTTTTTTTTTTTTTGTAAATACATACATATTAATACATAGAAACACAAGTATAGGTTTACTGTGTTGGAAAATCGACCATAAAGATGAATTCCCAAGGTTCCCAATAAGATTTACCATTCTTATACTAACAAGTTAAACCAGAATAAAAAAAATGCTTCTTCTGAAAGAATAAATAAACATTTATATCATCAATTTTATAGTGTTTTTGTTTGAATTAAGTGTTAAGGAAAAAGTTGCCTTCGAAGTTTTTGTTTAGCTTTCGACTTTATTCATATTTTAATAAAGGAAGAAGGAAAATTTAATATGAAGTTGTTCTTTTATTCATTTTGGTACAAAATTTGCAAAATTAAGGCCATGTTTGCAAAAAAGTAGTGGTGCGACCCTCGCTCGAGACAAAAAATGTTTCACAAATAGTTAATTCGAAGTTTAGACGTCTATCATTCCATTGTTTATAATATGATATGCCTTTTAATGGATAGTAACGGAAGCATCTATAACTCAAGCTAAAATGTTGCTAGAGTTTCATTCATAGTTATACATATAATATCAGCTTTGTATTAAACTGTCCCACTGCTAGGCATGGGCCTCTTCTCACTGTGAGGGTTAGGCCATAGTCCATCACGCTGACCCAGTACGGGTTAGCAGACTTCACATATCTTCTAGAACATTATGGGGAACTCTCAAACACGATTATTTCCTTCACTGTTAAAGTGAGCGATAATTAACTATTAAATATGCACATAACTTTGAAAAGTCAGAGATGCGCGCCGTGGGATCGAACTCGAGAACTCTGCGTGGTAATCCAACGGTTTCTCACTAGGCTATCGCTGCATTCACAGTTAGTTGAGCTTAAAACCGAGACTCAGGCTAGTCTTTAGTTTTAAGCTCGTTCACTTCAAGTTTTAGGTAAAATAAAACTCTATAGCTGTTAGTAATATTCATATGGTTCTACGGAACCTCTGGTGGTTACATGAATAAAGTACGACTGTATTTTCCAATACGTCTATAAATACATTTGATATGAAGGTTTGTTTGGTATATAAATTCACAAGCTTCTATTAGTGATAGCTGTAGTTATTAAAAAACCAGGTACCATTTTTAAAATTAATTATGTTTACTAATTAAAAATATAGATACAAGTTTAAAATGTGAAGTATTATAACCCAAAATAAACACATAATCTTAGTAAAATAAAAATAAAATTTAAGGTAGCATGCAGGTGGGTCGTATTTTTTTTTTTATTGCCTTCGGTGGCATACGAGCAAGTGGTCCACCTGATGGAAAGTGGTAACCGCTGCTCATGGACTTTAGCAATGTCAGGACACAGCAAAGCCGCTGCCTACCGTGAAAGAAGAACTCTCTTTAAATCTCGTTTGAAGAAGGACATATCATAGCGCTCAGGAAACACCGGTTGTTTCCTAACTATTGCTTTTTAGTGCCAAGCCGTGCGCAGCGGTTACTATTTACTTCCATAAATAATAAGTAAACATGTGTGTTTACAATAAAACAAACCAGTTATTCACGGGTATTTCTTGATAAAGTGTATCTATCTATTGAACATAAGAGTTCTATAAATTCTGGAGCTAGGGCAAAATAAATCAGTCCTGTAATGATTAAAACGAATGGTCATTACAATCGTCGAAATTTGATCGCAAATAAGCGTTATTAACTAAGTCAAAGTATTTTATTTTTGTATTATATAAACCTCAACTGAATGCACTCCTACCCCGTATACTATATTTATGCCAAATACCACTCCACCGTCAAGCAATTGACTTAAAAAAAAATACAAAGCTTTTTCTTCATATATATATGTATATAGATTCCCAGCACAATGAAGCAGATAAACATTCCGGCTGTACTTAGCTGTGCCAAATGTAAAGTATACTAAAGGAAGCTACGTAAATCCAAATTTATTGTTACGAAGAGCCTCGCCCTGTAGTGTCTTACAATCAACGTAACGACTGGCGATATATGCCTATACGAATACATCATTGACAGTTCTTTAAATGTTATGCCAAGGGATGATGCCGGTAACAACGATAATCATAACCGTTTGATTATGTGTGTATGTATGTAGCTGCCTCCGTGGCGCAGCGGTAGTGAATGCGACTGCTGTGCATGAGGTCTCGGGTTCGAATCCCGGGTCGGGCCAACAAAACGTTATTGGGTTTTTCTGTTAAGAAATCTGAATAGCAGCCCGGAGTTACGAAGTTGGCGGTATTAGACATCCCCGTGCCTCGGAAAGCACGTGAAGCCGTTGGTCCTCTCCGGATCGCCTGATCTCTCTCCGGTCATGTCGGATTATCCGTCCCATCGGATCATGAGAGTGAGGGAACAGAGAGTGCACTTGAGTTCGCGCACACGCTTGTGCACTATAATATCTCCTGCGCAGATGGCCAGTCTCCGTTAAGATTGGCCGCCGTGACCGAAATTCGGTCTGGAGGACATTATTATCATTATATTATGTATGTAGACTCTTCTCTCTAACTTAAGTTTCTAAGGAAGTGCCTACGCACTTGCAAGAAACTTTAATTATATAGCAATATATTAAGAATAATTTTAGTTTATATCTGCCTAGATATAACTTAAATTATTCTTGACATATTTCATAATAAGCTTTAGCTTCATACTTTTAATATGTTTTAATATGATTTTTATAATAAGTTATTAATTATTTTTATAATGATTGATGTAGCAACTATTGAATTATGAAATAATTATAAACCGACGTTATGATTTAGAAAGGTTTCCAAATCATAATGTCTGTATAAAATTAGTAGTGTTTTAAATGTTTTGGCATATCTCATTAACATGAATTAAATTATGATAATTAAATAAGTTTATGTATGTACGGTCAAAGACAAAAGTCGAGTAGCATCATAAAGTAAGTAATCGCATACAGTGCCGAGCGAATACATTTGTGTGTGTGATGTTTCAACACAAACAATGAAACATTATTCAATGTAAAGGCATGCGCATGTGTGCAAAGCGGGACAAAAACGAGGTCTTGAATATATAACTATAATTACTACTATTCCGTATATTTAACAACAGTGTCTGTATTTTAAATTTATGCTTAAATGTTCCGATAGCGGAGCGGATAACGAGTCTTATCACTTTATCACTAAAATATAATGACGATGGTTCAAATCCTGGGATCCTCTACTTTCAATTTTTGTTATCTTATTATTGAAATTTTTAAATAATAAATATAAACGTTATTTTTGTCTACTTATTACGCTAGTGATAAAAAACAGTGCTATTTTAGGAATTAAACTAAAAGTTTTATTATTATATTTATAAAAATTATTATATCAGAATTATTTTAATTATAAAAAAATCACATTTTGTTTTTATTTTTAATAAATAAATAAATAATGCAAATTATAATTAAGAAAAACAAAATTTTATTTAATTTATACCAAGAATATTTCATTATAAAAAACAATCATATTATGATTACCGAAAATTAATTTTATTAAATTTTCCGTAAATGTTTCAATAATTATAATAAAAAAAACATGTTTAGTCTTTACTATTTAGATTCATTTTACTTACTTACAAATAATATTTTACAATTATTATGACAATTGAGGTTATAGCTTAATTATTCTTTTTCACATGGAAAAGAGCATTGAGACTTAACCTCAATTCTAACATCGTCAACCAGCACGTATTTGAAACAACTTTGTTTTGTATTGTTCTTAATACAGCTCAAGAGACGTCTATGCATGGAGGTCACAATATTAACACACATAGTTCGCACCGGTCTCGTCAGTATGATACCCTTTGATTCATAAGCATTCACCACTCATCTTCGCCGAGTTTGGTTAATAAGAAGCGGTCTTCCACTTCCCGCCCGACTTTTTAAGCTCCCTTCTTCTACAAATCTTTTTACCCAACGACTTATAGTATTTCTCTGAAATAAAATCAAAAATCTTATGACATAATTGTAGATAGCGATTCCTTAACAGTGAAATCGTAAATCACAATACCATAACATAATATTTGAAAAATAGCTTACTCTTAGAGTTTAGTCCAGTTTTGTCCGCAATTTAAGATATATTAAGCCCATAATTATGCCATATATTTGCCCTGGATTCAATATTTATATTAGTTGGCATTTTAAGTGTACATTATCAAACAAAATATTAAAATAAATATTGCAATAATAATGACACAAACGCTTGTAGCAAAGATCACCAACCAACAACATCACATAATTCTATTCAAGTGAGAAATTATTGTAGTTTTTAAATCCACTCTCATCTTTTGAATAACTGCGGTTTAAATAAGTCTTAAAGTAAAGTAACAAGTCATCTATGTTTCTAATTTAAGCAAAAATACAAAAAGATTATCGCTTCCTGGGGATCGCACTATCACCAACGTAGCTACAACATCACTTATATGTTTATTTGAAATTAATACTCCTAATCATAAATTAGAACAGGCGACAGTATAAGTGAGGCGGGTTTATGTGTATGTGTGCAATGATTTTATTGAAAAAACTCGTAATTACAACTAGTTGTGATTCTATCGCTTTTAAAAATTGCTACTCGACTTTTGCACCTGACCGTACGTATTTAAACAATCAACCTTGAAACAAGTTTAACAGCATAATATTTCAATCTATATCTAAGTATAATCTGAATAAATATTCAATAAAACTCAAATTAAGTTGAACACGTTGTTGTAAATGCATCGCCAACAATAACGGTTATACTGTTATTAGCCCTTATCTCGCCCCTTAAGCCCACAATAGACGAACAAAAGCCTTCAACCTCACGGTTATGGAACCACGTATTAACCTCTTAAGAAAATTCTGTAAGAAACAATGTGTTTACCTTGATAAATTAGGAAATATTCAGTCTTTGTTACAACAACGTTTTTTTGTTGTAACAAACTGTTTTTCACACTTAGTTGCGTTGGTAATGATAAAAAGGTAATAAATACATATTTATTTTTTATTTTTATTTAATAAGTACTGTTGTGTCTATATTTTAGTTTTTATTAAGTATCTGCAGTACCTTTAAAGCATATGCTATAAAGGTAGGATTTAGGAGTTCATCTATATAGGTGAAATCCTAAATCCTAAGCTACCAATTAATTTATCGCGGCAAAATCCATTCAGTTGTTATTCCGTAAAGCTAGAATAAATAGACTTGAAGAAAACATAGTTTTAGGTTCAGTTTCAGTTCATTTTTTCAACATTCAGTTTCATCCTTAATTAGCAGAAAAATCCATTCAGTAGTTATGGCATGAAGCTTGAACAAATGGACTTGCAGGAATCATAGTTTCTAGTCTAGTTTCAGTTTATCCTTAATTAGCAGAAGTGGGTAAATATAAAAAAAGTAATCTAATAATGTACAGGCACAGTGTAGTATATTAGTAATAGACAAGCCCTTATGTTATATTACCTATATTATTTACATATAAGAACTTTACGATTATTATTATTATTTATTAGCCATCGGAGTTAGAGAAAGCAATGCTAATTTAAAAAAACTGCCATTCCTGATGTTATTCTGCCAGTTAACAAACAAACGAGGAACTATAACGAATACTTTGAAAATAAATAAAGTGTACCTTTATTTCTTACTAATATTATACTACACTGTGTCTCTACACTATTCGATTTTTTTATTTACCCATTTCTGCTAATTAAGGATAAACTGAAACTAAACTAGAAACTATGATTCCTGCAAGTCCATTTGTTCAAGCTTCATGCCATAACTACTGAACGGATTTTATCGCGGTACATTAATTGGTAGCTTAGGGTTTCATTTTAGATCTAAGCTAAGTTCTCTCTAATCCCATCTAGTAAAACTAGTAACTACTTAACAATGGTTTGGATCATACTATATAACACGCGTTAAACACGTTTCGAGCGAATTCTAGGTCTCGACGAAGTAGCATGTCTTAATAATATACGAGTATAGTAATTGGTGCGGATATTTGTAATCACCCAACTTTTGTTGGCATTGACTGATTAATTTACCCGTCGGTAGAATCTTAGATATTTAATATATCCTGCAAATATTATCTATTACGCCATGAAGAAGCAACACTCACTTACGTAGCAGTACGACTGTTAGTACTTAGCATTGTCGGTGCAGGGCAGTTGTCCCCACTTGCGTGAACGGATGGTATTTATTCGTTGCTTACTTATAGCGTTATTTTTATTTTTTTCGATGAGCTCAGATGATTAGCTTGGTGCTTCCGTAATACCAGTAGGTGCTTTCGAAGTGCCAGGAGTATGACAATAGATTCAGCTTCTGCCAAATGGTCCTAAAATAAAGCTGGCAAAATATGTGTGTAGTATTATACTATTGCCTACCCTTGACTATTGCCAACTAGTAGTATAATCTTTATGTAAAGACAAGAATGTTTGTTTGTGACATTTGATACTAAACCACGTTCTAATTTTAAATTACGTTGATTAATTATACCACCTTTAACAAGCATCAGGCTTTAAACAATTTACTCATAGCCGTGCAAAATTACTTCTTCGCGTGTATGAAGTCGTCAAACAAGCAGTGCTCTAATATTATTTACCGTGTTGGGAAATTGACCATAAAGATGAATTCCCAAGGCTACGGATAAGTTTTACTATTCTTATACCACCTAAAGTTAAATTTCCAAAAGAAAGTAGAAAGTTTGCGTATGCCACATTAAATAAACAATAAATGCTCCGGATGTTTAGTTTCAACAGTTTCTGTTGAAATCCAATGTCTAGAAAAAAATTACTTTCAAAGTTTTCGTTTGGCTTTGCAGTTTAAACATATTTTAATAGAAGAAGGAAAAGTGAATAAAATTTATATATTTGAAATATAAAAACAGTTTCA
Source organism: Catocala fraxini (assembly GCA_930367265.1). Lineage (NCBI taxonomy): Eukaryota > Metazoa > Arthropoda > Insecta > Lepidoptera > Erebidae > Catocala > Catocala fraxini. The sequence continues at coordinate 6,541,221 of OV884025.1, read as the reverse complement.
AGAAAGCGGTTGCACGCATTGTATCTATTTTATAAGAAAATATATATCTTTTAAAAGTGCTACGAACTTGAAGAGACTATTGAAATGATTTAACTAATTTCTTAACAGTAAAATTTTTATTCAGTTCAAACTAAAAACAAATTACACTTTATACTTAAAGAAATAACTTTTCACGGCAAATTAAATGGCAAGAAAAGTATAAAACCGAACTCTCGAGAACTCTATTTCTTAAATAATTAATGAGACTATAGATTAAAACTTGCATTAAAGAACGTTTGCCAAATTCCCTTTTTCCGATTGACTTTCATTGAATTTAACGGTTTTGCAAAATCAATAACTTTAACTATTATTCACAAGTATTGTCATTGTTTCAATATAACTTTCCAACTAGCGAGTATGGCTACGGCTGTTTATCTTCATATTACACATTTATTATACAAATCTCAGCTTTGCTAACATGACGTAGGACCAGCGGCTTTCGGATCTTGTACAATTAGAGCTTTTGTTACAAGTAGTATAATGCCTTGGAGAAAATGTGTGGATAAAACCGCAGAGAATAATCTACGAGCAGCTACACACGCTACGGCGTAGCGGTATACCGTAGCACCCATACCGTAGCCATACGCACGCGATAATGGTATTACTAACAGGTACGGTGGGAATTTAATCGCATTACGTGGTAAGGGGTTTTACAGACGAACAGATATTTCACGATTGGGTTAGAACATTTGATAAGTGGTCAGCCCGCCTGAAGCGTGGAGCAAATTCAATGCTCAAATATTTATCTCACCTATTCTATCTCTCTGCGGTTGACCGCTCAATACTAAGAATTTATCAGCTATACTGTCTAATATAAGCATGATTATTAAATGTTTATACTAGTTTGGTTATTTTTTATGCTGGCACGAAAGATAACCATCGACGTGATACTTACGTAGGTATCTCTGTCAAATATCACGTTGAAGGTGATTTGTAGACCGCTGAGTGATATAAAGAAAATGTGGTTCTGGTTTTCTATTTGTCTAATAGGCCTCTAATATAAGGCGAGCTTCCACGTACGTATCCCGTATTTTAGTGATATTACAGATACGCATATTATCATATTTATTGGTATGTGGATGGTTTTCGCCAAGTTATTAGTGGTATTTTACTTTGACTGAATAAACAAAAGAGATTCGACAAAATATTTTTTGTAGAGAATAGTAGAGCTAAAGTTTTGAATTACTATATAATATATGACAACACAGAGGTTGTATAAGGTATAGTAAAAGTTCAGTATTAAATAAAATTGAAAAGGTATTGACTGCTAAGTTGGTACCATAGTATAAGACTGTGCTTATGAAATTCTATTTCAAATACGAGGTTAATCAAAATTTTACTGAGTTTTCCTATCAGGTTATAGACTAGTATCTATATTACGTTGAGCCTAAACAAGGTCTGCACAATATTGATGTGATACAATTATATTTATTCTACTTAGCGTTATTTTTTTATAACATTTACAGCATTGAAGAACCCTTATTTAAATCTCTAATTTCAATCAAACTAGAGCAGTACAATCAGCCTTGTCTTGTATTACTGCAGTAAGCTGACCTTCTATGTTATTTAAGGAGGTAATTTTAAAACCAGACTAGTATAATCTTCACCTCTCAGTTCGACGCCAGATAAGATTTTTTTTTTATTGGTAAGCTGCGAGTGACATTCTGGTGTTACAAGAGTTTATAGACTAAGATAGCAAAAGATAATAAAAGATCAAAGGTTTTGGACTGACATACTAGACTCTCCCGTTCCTTTCCTTTCGTCATATTTTTAATCCCTTATCCTCTTGGTGATACACCTAATAATGCAACTCATTTACTCGGCTACTTTCTATAGTATGACTGCACAGATGGCGTTGTGGTTTAAGTGGTCGACTCGCCACTTCCACTGCGTTCAGCGTTACGGGGTTGAATCTCACGCTGGAAAACAATTTGTGTGGTTCACAAATGCTTGTACCAAGTGTGGGTGTTTTTTCTGGCCGGTGTTTGTTAAGTCCCTCGTAATACAGGAGTAATACATAGTGAAGGACTTATTTAAAAAAAAGTATAGTTGTAGCAACCCTAAATCGTAACAAAATCAATATCACGCTTCTGATCCGGCAATATTCTGTTACTAATGGTCAATGACCTTCGTTCATATCTCTACACACATGTATCATTCGGCTTTAAATTTCACCGATTGTAATTGGTATTGACAAGCTTAACAGTCAAGCTACAATGTTACCGAGCTAATTTTATTAGATTTAATTTTATTGACGACTGGCATACTTGAACTATTCGGGAATGTTCTATATTATTAAGAAATCGGTCTTAGCTCGTACATAAGTTAAAAGGGTGACATTGGGTGATTGTTTACTTTATAATATTGGAATAGCAATAAGTCTTGCTTTAGCAAGAAACTAAAGTAAATACACGAAACATATTTTATGTAAATTGTGTAGAATTTTTCGGTTTCTTGCAATAAAACGGTCGGTATTATCATACGATCTTAATACGTCTGCTGTGGTTTATGTGCATTATTTATGTACTTTTTGCACCAATTAAGTACTGCAATTTTGTATAGTTTAATATATTACTAGCGCTGTGGATTATATATTACTCGTTAGTGGTGGTGCTTTTACTAATCTAATGTAGTTGCATTAGTTTACTGACTTGATGTCACATATTTAATGGCTTACATTCCCACAAGGGACTTAACTTTATATGATTTACAAGCAATCGCCTCGCTACTTCCACTACTAGTGTTATAGGTTTAAATCCCATAAAATAAATAAAAGTGTGATCTATAAATGGATGTTTCGAGCCTAAGTCTTCTTTGTGTCCGTTGTTTCAATGTTTGTAAACTCCTTGGCGACACAGGAATTAATCAAAGTGCGAGAGTATTCTTTAAACAAAAAAAATATAACTATGCATAGAATTTGAACTCTCAATAATTTGATCGTTTGCTATGAGAATAGTCTCAGGCCTATTTAACCTATTGAGTCGCGGCTACACACCAGCGGCCAGACGTTATAGGTTTTCAGTTTTATCTGGCATTGCAACAAGTTACAGGTTAATATTATATTCATACATAGTCTAAAGTCTATATACCCCAAAGGGTAGACTGAAGAACAATACATCCAAATTTTAGCAACCATGCTTTTAGCGGTCACGTTAAAAGAGGCGAGCCTGTAGCTATCTGCCACACACACACACGCTCACAGCTTCAAACTCTGTGCTATTTCTGAAAATTGCTTAATAGAAAAAAGCCAATAATAGATACTTTGTCCGACCCAGGATTCGAACAAGAGACTTGAGATCTCTTATTAGAATCCCGGGTCGGACAAAGTATTATTGGCGGTATAGCAATTGCATTAACTGCAGGCAGTCTAATACTTAAGCACGTGCAACATTGTGTGTAATGATTAAACTTTTAAAACAAACACACACGCACGCACGCACGCACGCACGCACGCACGCACGCACACACGCACACACGCACGCACGCACACATGCACACACGCACACACGCACACACGCACACATACACACACACATACACACATACACACATACACACACACACACACACTCACACACACACATACAAGTACACATACACATACACACACAGACACAAACGCGCGCGCGCACACAACACACATACTTAATAATAATAATAATAAAGCTATTTATTCCATAACCCGTAATTTTTACATTTCAAATGTAAGTCATTTTTACAGATGTAATATCTAGTGTAAGTTAAAATTAGAGTACCTAAATTAAATCTAATTAGTTTGCGATATAAACTCCATTTTGGGTATAGGCCTCCCCCAACCTTTTCCACCTTTCCCTATCCTTGCCCTGGTCAATCCAATCTCTCCCTACCGCCTGTACGATGTCGTTTGCCCATTGTTGCTTTGGTCTGCCAGCTTTTCTTTTGCCTGATGGTCCCTTCCATTTGGTGGTCTCTGTTGTCCACCTTTTATCTGTGCAGTGAGCATGTGACCTGTCCATTGCCACTTTTTGTTAGTGCGTGTCTCAGTGCGTCCGTAATCTTTGTTTTCTGTCTTATCTCCTCACTTCGTACTTTATGTATTTTCCTGATCCTTAGTATGCTTCTCTCCATTGCTTTTTGTGTGTTCTCTATTTTTTGTTTGATACTTTTTGTGAGGTACAAAAATGTTGTTTGTGTTTGTTTTCTTGGGAGCTGGTCTCGTTTTGCTTGTTTTGTCGTTCGGGGTCTCCTTTGGATCTATTTTCCTTTTGATTAGGTTGGCTTCTTTTGGATCTTTTATTATCAGTTTATCTTTCTTTAAGTAGGCAATTTGCCCCCTCTCCCTCTCATGTAATAGTTGAGGCATAAGTTCTTTTGAAAAATCTTCCTTAATCGTGATGGTTGATTTGATTGGATTTTCTTTTTTATTTTTATTCCTGAGGATTAAGTTTCTTTTCCATATTGAAGTAAAATCAACTAGTAAAGGGCGTCTTTCTTTACCTTTGGCCCCTAATCTTTGCACTGTATTAATTTCGTACGATTGTATAGTCGTGTTAGTTTCTTTTGCAATTATTGTTTTTGTGTAATCAATTAAAGAACCCTCTTGCTCAGTCTCGCTTATTTCGAAGAATATTAAATTGTGTCTTCTTGTGTTATCTTTCAGGGAATCAATTTTGTGTTGTATAGTTTCAACTTTAGTTTTTAACACACACACACACTTAATACATATTAAATAATGTTACCCATTGACATTTCTCAACTACCGTACATAGCTAGATCGAATCTTTTAGGTGTCTGGTGCCTGAGATACAGGTTTTACCTAGTTCGGGTGCCAGCGGCTTACTATGCATAGTTACACGCACTACCACTATTGTTCACCATGTAATGTCTTGTGTCTTATAAATTAAGAAATAAGTTATTATTATGTTTCTCTTATCACAGGTCTTATTATTATTATAAATATTATTAAAAATAGACAGGTGTATTACACCTTTGGCCTGTTATGTATTTAGGCTCTACGTTATTGATCACGAAGTAATTCCCGAGTACCGGCTCATTTTCCGGGCCGCTACTCAGAAGAACGTAACGGAAACTCGATAACACTTTACTTACTCCACAGCATTGAAGGTACAGGAGGCATGCGGTCTCCTCGCCGGTGTCTCCGTGTTGAAAACTGTGAATTCGAATTTTACACTGGATAATTTATTTGCGTGGTCCTAGTGTCGTCGATTGTATGCTCGTTAAGTCCTCCACGACACAGAGCTTAATTGCGTGTACAAGAATTGTATTTTTTTAAACAAGAAAATCAAGTCTTTGTTCACCCATGTACCGTTAGACCTAGGAATGTTTGAGTCAGAAGCCTACAATGCAATTTTTTCAACATTACACAATAATACTATTATTAGCAGCGATAGCTCAGTGGGGAGACCAAAAGATTGCAATGCAGAGGGTCTCGGATTCGAACCCACGTCGCGCACCTCTGACTTTCGGAAGTTATATGACATTTTGAAATTATGTGCATATTGATTGACAATTATCGCCTGCTCAGTGCCTCGGAGAGCACGTTAAGCCGTTTGTCCCGGCTGCCATGAACATCTATGGCAGTCGTTATTGGGAAAGTCAGTACCCTCTAATATACTGACACTGGTCTAGCCTTAGGGTGGCAGCCGCTCCGTGTAAAAACTGATATCCAGTCAAATCCTGTTAGACCAGAAAAGCCGACCCCAAGTGTCTTGGGAATAATAAAGGCTAAGAAAGAAGAAGACGCAATAATACTATTAATAATTATGTATTATTATTTATTATTTTCGTACGTAATAATAATCATGTACACTTTGCGTATAATTTGACCATCACGCTGGGCTAACGTAGAGCAAACTTGACAAACAGACACCCTTATATAAGAAAATTGTGGAAAATTCAGAGACATGCAAATTTTAGCACATTATTTGCTTCACCCTTAAAGCTATTTGATACGCACATTACTTTGAAAATTTAGAGGCGTGACACAGTCCAAAACTTTCAGTCATAAGCTCACAATCGTTATAAGCCACTTATTATTTTTGTTTGGTGATAAGTAAGATCTGCGTCGCAAATAACCTTACTGCGATGCAGACAGCCTTTAAACTATTAAAATTAAATCACGAACAGCATAGCAAGATATTGTTTCGTCGCACAAATAACCTTACAAACAATGACCACTTCTCCAGGGCGCTAAACATTTAGGATTATTACTAAAGAGATTAAATATAATGACCACCCAAAATACTAATTGCGCAGCAAAATATTTTACTAAAATATATAATAACGAGCACCTAAACGCCTCAAATCATTGGATTCCGTCTCGGAAGGGTTAGGTTATGTTAGGTTCCTTCTTAAACCGAAGCCAAAAACTCGATAGATCCGTCAACATATTTTGATCTCTTTAAAATATTTTAGTAAGCATATTTTGCTGTGCAATTAGTATTTTTGGTGGAACAAAGGCAAAAAATTGAGGAACAGTTAAATACTACCCATTACTAAATACAGAAGCACTCAGTCATTGCTCATTCAAATTCACAAAGGTTTTTTGTCCCGCACTTTGAATCGCAAAAGTTGTCATTTAAATGATAAAGAAAATATATACATCGACAAATATTTACCTACCAACCATTATTCTATAAAATTACTTTTATGAAAATTACGATAAGCTTTTTCAAAACAAATAATTATATATAAAATATGAAATCATTTTTGGTGATAAAGAACTACTAACGCACTTTACTAAGAGACTTAGTGTCTCTCTCTCTTAGTGTCTATGAGATACTTAGTAGGTATGTATATTTATTTTATTTGAATTCTACTAATGGGTAGTAAAAAGCTACTAGTACAGCCAGAAACATAATCCGATGAACACTTCAGATTGTCTTTATATTTCAAAATAATAACAAACGTGAGTTTTTATTGCATGGATTTTTATTTGACTGTACAAATGACGCAGTGGTTTAAGTGGTCGCCTAGCCATTGTCGCCATGTCGAATGTTGTAGGTTCGATCCCCAGATGGGACAAAAATTTGTGTGATCAACAAATTATTGTTGCTAGTGTAGGTGTTTTTGTGCCTGTTTTTTGTTAATGTTTATGTTTCTAAAGTCATCTATGACATGTTCCTTTTTTTTTAAACCTTAGTTACACCGACGAAGAAAGTCCCTCAACTGCCTGCATGGAGTCTCCACTGAACCCAACTTTATATGATGATTTCTAATGAAATTATTTAAGAATGAAATAATAAAAGTACTTGATATTAAAAAACAATATTTAATTAGAAAATTGAAGTTCTAATTCTCTTAAAAACTATAAAGTACTCTTTAAAAACATTTAAAAAAATAGACACTTTAATTAAAATCAACAGTACTTATGTATTATTTCTTACTGACTAATCAAAATCATTGTGATCACAGCCTTGGTGATAAATAGTGGTAAAATGAAGTGGTACAAAACACACCAATTTACTGAGTTTAATGCATTTTCTTGGCACTTTTCGATAATTCTTTCTAGGGCAATCATTACAGCGTTTTCTTTTGGCTATAGACTCAGTCCACTGAGTTTGCAGGTCATGTACTTCAGTAAGATGATGTTTTATTATTTTTTTGGAGTCGCATATACGTTGATACGTTTTATTTGGTATTTTTGGACTAGTTGTACAGTCAGCTGTCATTGGAAATGTCGTCACACGTGAGTACGAATGTTGCTCGTATTTGCACGATTTACAACCAGTGCATTTATGCATCAGACGTTTAATAGATAAAAGAAACGTATTCTTTTAGAGGTCACTGATTGGTTCTTCCGCCTACGTTGTAGGTTCTACATAGTTGGTCATTAGCATCAACTTCTCCTTTATTAGCATTATAATAGGTTATCATTTCTGGCTTTAGTTGAATACAAGCATCTTTGAAGTCCTGCCTTGTATCTATATATTTCCTAGTCCTATAACAAAACAGGTTTGTTTTGATTACTTTAAACTTATCTTATATTTTTATTCTAACTTATGTTAATTTTAATTTCAATTCTTGCATTTTTTATTTTTACTAAATATAATTAGGTACTCATTTATATATTATTCACTTGACAATTTAATTATGTACAAAGTTGTTAAATGTTCAAATAAGATGACAACTGTGCTTACCTTTCATTGTTGACATGCTCTGTGATCTGGTTGCTACACTTTTTATGAGTATTGCTTGATATAAATGTGTTGCATAGCATATATCTGATGCACACGAATTCACATTATTGATTAATGTGTCATAAAATGTCTTGTTTTCTAAAAGTGTAAGTCTTTAAAGGGCTCCAATATTTTTGTTACGTTAAAATTTCATGCAAGTATTATTATAATAGATACATTATACTAGGCATACAAAAACTACACGAAAGCTCAATAAATATTAAAAAAATATAGAAACTAACCACGAACAAAAAAAATAACATAATTACTCGCATGGGGTCACGCACTAAGACTGCAGCAACAAGTGCCTACTCTCTGTCATCCTGTTTGACACTAAAATAACAACTTCAGCGGGAATAAGGAAAATACTGTTGTGGTAGAAGTAGCGGCCGACCGAAGATTGAATTTATGGTGTGCAAAAGTACGTTGGTCCCATGCGAGCAGTTAAGGGTTAAATCAAATAGCAGTTACTGTTAAAATATTAATTATTTAATCATAGTTCGAAGATACAGAATAATTATTTGTTATTTTAATTCATACTTGTGTTTCTGACTGTACTTGGCATTGCTTTATCTTACGAAAACCCCAAATTTATTTTAGAACACGGTTTAAGTAACACATAGTTCAAGAATTTTATACTACTTAGGGCAAACGAGTATAACAACCTAAGTTACGCTGTACTGTTACTTATGATCGCTTGCAATAACCACTCACGCACACACCCTTTTAGTAAGGAGCGGCGTTGTTTCCAACGCAAGGAACAAAGGTCATACTGTTCTCGTACTACGCTTATACAGTGCCAACTTTAAGACTGCGCCGAGCGTAAGACAGATAATGACAGAGTTCGTGCGGCGCATATTCAAATCGGCGCGCGACCGCCATATTAAAATTGTATGGAGGATTTGAAGTGCTTTTTTGATAAATATGTATCTTTATTGTCAAGCAATAACTTTAATATTTGGGACCGACGAATTGTAATATAACAATTTATTTTTCGTTTAAGCTGTAAAATAGGATAGATTTCTACTAATATAATCTAAAAATCACGTAACACGAGCTTATGTTTTTTCATGTTTCGTACGTCATTTTGTAAGCGAAAATATTAATTATTTTAAGTTTTTACATGGAATAATTGTAAACACATTCATTGTTATAGTAAATGTATATTTTATAATTGTATTAAACAAAAAGTGTTGATTTTATACACTTAACTGTGACCGCCTGTTTTGGCACATTTCGCTTGGCGCAGTCTTCGTAAGAACACAACACAAGGTTGTTGCATCCTCACTAGATCGCGGTATTTTTTCATTTACGCTGCGTTAGCTAAATCGAAGTCCTGCTAAGCAGGCATACACAATACCCTTCATAGGGATATTTCTTCTGACATAGTATTTTATAACCTTTTCCCGCGGCTTCACTCGCGTAAACGTAGGTTAGATTATTAGTTAGTAACAGTACTTTTTTATCTTAAATAAAATATAACCTGCGTTACTCAGTAATAATATAGCATTCTAAAGGTAAAACAATTTTTTAAATCGCCTTGATTAGTTTATGAGTTAAATCAAATAAACAAAAAATATTTCCTCTTTATACTATTAGTAATAGAAGTATAGATTTTCATATATTTTATTTCTACTATAAAAACGAATGAAATGTTGCAGAAATTTTGTATCTGTATAGTGCTTACTTAAGACCGCATTTGTTTACGAACCTTGTATTGTGGGTCACAATCATACAACGAATGGTCAGAAAACACAAACAAAAAATAATTTGTGGATCACATGGTCGCGTGTAGGGTTCGAATCCATAACACCCAATGTCGTGACAGCGGTGAGATAACCACTTGCTCGTTGCGCCATTAATGCAATCAATAAATAGTCAGTAATTTTCAAACTGAATTTATTAAACTGCTTGAACAAATATTGTTCATTTCCGAATATAGCTATAAAAATAATTAAAAGTCTTTATTGCCAGTTTATAATTTTTATATACAATGCAGTCACCATGTGCTTTTAGCAAACGTTTTTCTTACAAATTGTAGGTTATTACAGTATCCCCCTTTTACGGGGGGACAGTAGGCCTTCAACGTGGTAGTGCCCAGAGGGTAGTCTTGTTATGTAGTGGCCTGCCGTTTCATACGACGGGCCGAAACCTCGGCGGGATCGCGACTGTATGTGAAAGTGATTCGCGCGGCTCCGTCGATTGCGGTTTTGTCAAGGAACACCGTGGTAGGTTTAGTCGGTATTACTGGGAGGCCCATAATTATCATGATAACCATAGCTCTTTTACCTCGGTGTGTCCAACATAACCCCTCCGCAGCCGCGGAGGGATATGCGTCAATGCATTTCCCCATGTAAAATAAAGTGTTGTAACCATCTGACACCCAAGCTTTGAACGATTGAACATTGAACATGTGTTATGGGTGCCAGGGCTCCCAAAAAATTATTTCCTTTATTAAAATAGGTACATGTTACGGTACGTCGTGTGTGACGTGGTGTTTTACTTTGTAGGTATGTATACAATTTTATATGGAGATAGAAAGATATCTTACATGCTAAATAACCTTGATCAAAGTACATTGTATGTTGTGTTAGGATGTGTGTCTATCTGGGTGTCCAAATCCTCTCGCTGCCGGCAATGATACTGTCCATGGTCCGGAGCTAGGGTGCATGATAGGCCGCCGTCTCTTTCTGCGAGGCAGTGATGTCCGCGAAGGAGGCGGCGGAACGGGATAGGAAGCTGGTCTCTCCCCACCCAAACCGCAGGAGACGTCCAGGGCGCCGCCGTAAGGCGCGCGCAGACCTCCAGCCACCCTAGGGGGCGGTGGACTTGGGCAGTCTGCCGCCCGAGCAGCACAGACCCGAGAGAGGAGCATTGCCGTTCCGCGCGCTCCCCTCAGTGGAGGGAAGGGCTGTACCATCTGGTCCTCCCCCAAACAGCCGGGGCTCGCCTGGGTGGCGCGGTGAATGCTAGCGTGAATCCCGTGGCACCGACATTAGGTACTGGAGGAACGTCGTCAGGGGTTTAGTGGGTATGGGGCTGGCTTCTCTGGCTCGAGTCCCACACACCCGCGCCCTGCCCGGGCGTGCGTGTGTGTGTGTGTGTGTTTGTGTTGTTTGCTGCTGTTGCTGGGCTTGCGATTGAGTTCCATGTTTTTTTTTGTTGCCATCGGTGGCAGACTAGCAAGTGGTCCACCTGATGGAAAGTGGTAACCGCTGCTCATGGACTTCAGCAATGTCAGGACACAGCAAAGCCGCTGCCTACCTACTCTGTTAACTATAATCATAAACATAAGATTAATAAAGAACCAAGCAAAACATGTTCAGATAACTCAGTTTATAATAGTTAAGAGTTCCTGCTGTGCTCTCTCGCGATGAAAGGAAATAATAAATACAATAGAATCTCTATTGTAATAGAAGCCAAAATCTATTTTAACTTGTTGGACTTAGTTCAGCTCAATTATTTCTCGCTCATTACCTTTCGCAATGGAACGTGGACTTAATTTTCCTTTACTTGGCTGAATTTTTGGAAACACTTCAAATTGTTTAGCATAATTTAAAGCACAACAATATTATTGTATCATGTTCACGGGAATGTAATACAATTAAATTAGTTTATACGGTTTATTTAAACTACATAATATGTATATAATATCAGCCATGTATTAAACTCTCCCACTGCTGAGCACGGGCCTCTTTTCAGTGGGAGAATGGTTAGGTCATATTCCACCACGCTGGCCCAGTGCTGGTAGGTAGACGTATAGACATAATATCTTAGAGAACATTATAGAGAACTCTCAAACATGCAAGTTTCCCTGCGATGTCTTCCTTTAGCGTTAAGACTGCGCCGAGCGAAATGTGCCAAAACAGGCGGTCGCAGTTAAGTAAATAAAATTCAACACAACACTTTTTGTTTAATTCAAATATAAAATATACATTTACCATAACAATGAATGTGTTTACAATTACTCCGTGTAAAAATCTTAAAATAATTAATATTTTCGCCTACAAAATTACGTAAATTTGCACGAAAAATGCAAAAACGTAAGCTCGTGTTACGTGATTTTTAGATTATAACAGTAGAAATCCATTCTATTTTACAGCTTAAACGAAACATAAATAGTTTTATTACAATTTTTCCGTCTCAAATATTTAGGTTATTGGTTGATAATAAAGATATATGTTCATCAAAAAAGCACTTCAAATACTCCATACAATTTTACTATGGCGGCCACGCGCCGATTTGAATATGCGCCGCACGAGCTCTGTCATTATTTGTCTGACGCTCGGCGCAGTCTTAAAGCGAGCTTTAACTATTTAATACGCACATAACTTCAAAAAGTCAGAGATACGCGCAATGGGATCAAACTCGAGACTTCTGCGAGGCAGTCGTCCACTAGGCTTTTGCTGCTTTATTATTTAACTCTTAAATAACTTATTATTACTCTAAATTATTTATATTAACACTTTCCTAGACATTTTGACTGCTTTTCAACAATATTATTTATGCTACTTAGGTTTCAACAAGTACACGGTCCACTTATGGTATACGATTCCAATAACCTATGATGCTTATCTTATCTTATCTTAATATTGTCTTCTATTTACGCGAATATTATTCATTGAAATTAAACTGCTATATACGGATTTTATCGCGTTGTTTATTTGACACTTTATTACAAAATTTTTAAAATTGTTACACTTCTACTACTATTAAACTTTACTAATTTTTAAGCTAATTAAATACCATCTTCTCTATTAGAGATATAGAGAAGATGGTTGGAATGTACCACCAGCTTGGGATCCAGTAATAAAAATAGTCAAACCCAAGAAGAAGCAAACCACAGCTAGACTTCATGATACTTTGAGCTCATTCTGCGTAAATAGAAACACCAATGATTAAATTATGTTCGGGTACTTTGAAATAACTACACTGGAACATTGAGACAACTGCCATCTTAGTCTCCCCGTGACCATGGCTGCTGAAAAGCAACCGAAACGTCGGGGAAAGTGTAAAAATAAATTAAATCTAAATAGTTTAATAATATATTTAATTAGCTTAAAAATTAGTAAAGTTTAATAGTAGTAGAAGTGTAACAATTTTCAAAATTTTGTAATAAAGTGTCAAATAAACAACGCGATAAAAGCCGTATATAGCAGTTTATCTTATCTTATTACGGGGGCCAGTCAGTGTAGACCGGTGACACTTCGACCCAGTGGGATCTTTTGTGTCGGCCCCGAGATCTATATCTTAGCTATCTCCCTATGAATGTACTGCATTAATCGCAGCGTCTCGGCGGCTCGTCTCAGCGGCTCGGATATGCCAATCCCATCAGACCCATCCTTAGTCCAGCCAACGAATCACATTCACACAGTAGGTGTAATATGGACTCGTCCCGCTCACCACAGGCTCTGCAGATCAAAGTGTTTGCCAAACTCAATCTGCACAGGAAGTCATTGGTGCCAAAGTGACCAGTAAACGCTCCTGTGAGCAGGCGTATTTGGCCCTTGTTGTACCCGCAGAACTTCCGGGTGAAGCCCGTGGCTCTGTTTGCAATGAATTTCTTGGAGTGTTCCAGACCCCTAAGAGCCATCCACTCCCGCCTGTGTTTATCATTGCCATGTGCATTCATAGCTGCCTTGACGGTACTCTCAGAGAGTCCTACAAATGGCTCGGGGCCAACAAATAGTTGCTCCGAGCCCTTCCTGGCCAATTCGTCAGCCTCCTCATTACCCTGCACACCTGCATGTGTGACTGTGTTTTTCCTGCCAAGTTTGTTAAGGGCTTTAACACAGTTCAGGACCAGTCCGGAATCCACCCTACAGGAAACCTATGATGCTTGCAATACTAGATACATATATTGTCTCAATATATAAAATAACTAGGTATACTTCAGAATATTGAGACATCTACCATCGTAGTCTACCCGTGAACATGGCTGCTGTGGTTGCTTTCAACCGAAACGTCGAGGCAAAGTGTAAACTTAAATATAAACTGTTTTAATTAAATTAAATAGTTTAAATAGTAGTAAAGTATAATATTATTGTTAGTTTTCAAATTTATGTATTAAAAATTTTTAAAGTAAAATAAACAACGCATAAATACGCAATAAAATTTTAAAATTTTATCCGCAATAAAATCCGTATAAAGTGTTTAATTTCAATGTATAACATTCGCGTAAACATAAGACAATATTATACATCTATTGTCATTAGTGTGTCGCCAACACACACTAAACGCAAGGGAGACACAATGCTAATAACTTATAGCATAGTAATTTTAAAAAAGCACCGGAATCTCTTCTGACCCTTAAAATAACACAATGTTATTATGTCCATATATAAATTAGGTAGTCAATTAATGATAATTTATATTAGCTATATCTGCTTAAACAGATACATTTATCATTTTTCTTTTATACACAGAGCATAATATTCTCAATGTAAGAACACTTATGCAGTATGTTACATAAAGGTTTAGACATATTAATTAAAGGCCATGTAAAATCCTATTCGGTAATTGGAATCCAAAACACTTTGGGTTATAAGTCGCGGTGGATTTTGCTAACGTACTGTTAATGGACACACAGTACATACCCATATTTAGAACAATAAAATTATTAGTACATCGCACAAATAATTTAATTGTTTGAGTGACAATTATAATTGTCCCGTGTGGCATTCCAACTCACAACATTGGACACGGGCGGCGGCGGTGGTGGTCAGACGACCGCGTGCCAGGTGCATCATCGAGTCTATGATCTGTTAAAATCATGATGTGATAGTTTTAATTATTACATGACATCGATGAATAATTTAGTTCGATTTAATAAAATAATAATACTATAAATTATATAAATATATAAATTATTTTCGGGTACTTTGAAATAACGACACTGGAACATTGAGACAACTACCATCTTAGTCTCCCCGTGACCATGGCTGCTGAAAAGCAACCGAAACGTCGGGGAAAGTGTAAACTTAAATAAAAAGAGTAACTTAAATAATTTAATTGGCTTAAAAAATAGTAAAGTTTAATAGTATCTAGTAGTAGTGTGACAGTTTCAAAATGTTGTAATAAAGTGTAAAATAAATAACGCGATAAAATCCGTATAAAGTAGTTTAATTTCAATGAATAACATTCGCGTAAACAGAAGACAATATAATAATACCATTGTCAAAAATAATTTAATTTATATTTTCCACGTAATAAATTAATCATATAATGGAAAATGAAATACTATACGACCCTTATAATAAAATCATATCTCTTTGTTACATTAACATATATCTGAAACATCAAGAATAATTTAAAAAGACGTTTCCATATGCGCCGAATATAAAAGCTCCTCCGTTTTAAACCCTGTTTAAAATATGTTTAACCTACGCAATGAATACAAGGCCACCAATCGTCATTCAAGCGGTATTCGACGTTCAAATAAAAATCGTAAAGCTGCCAACTCCTGACAAAATCATAAATAAAACCTCTTTTGAAAAAGGCTTTCATTCAAGCCAAATACTAAAACGAATAAAATAAATTTCGGTTGTAGTCAACAGTGTCCTCTCAAGGTTGTATTAAAGAAATGCAGAGCCTAGTTCGAACACGTACATATTTCAAATTAATAAATCCAAATAAAATAAAGAGATAATATAAAAATATACTGTGTCATAATAAGTTAATTAGCCATAGAGACCAGACACAATAAAAAAACATTGTGTTGGCCAATAAATTAAACCTTACTGTTCGTTATTAGATCATACATACAGGGAACAAAAATGTTTTTAACCATGAACTTTTCTTAATATTATAATAACAATAATATCATCAGCATATAATCAGAACTGTCCCATATATATAACTCCATTCCACCTGATGGTCAGGAGTTGTGTAGTTCACGAACAGAACCCTTCACACCACATCCTTAATTATAGCTGAAGTAGTGCCGAGGTATCTACTTCGACAGCCTAGGAAGCTGCATTTTCATTGGCGATTCACATCATGACGCTCTTACCTAACGTTGTATTTTACTAATTAGTAATCGATAATTGCCAAAAATTATTTATCTTTGATTACCGTCTTTTTTATTTTGTTCTTTAGTTTTGGCGTGTCTGAAAAATGTTAGAAATTATTTTAATAAAATCAATAATTTAGACCTTGAATGTTTTTTATCCCTAAATTTGATATAAAAAATCATTCTATATTTTGAAATATGTCTCTAATAAGCTGTAAAGTATAACGTCTAAATATTGATATCTATAGATACCAATAAATTTCACATGAACGTGATGTAAGTATGTTCGAGTCAAAAGTTCATAATTATGTATTTTATTTTTAATATTTGGGAGTTACTTTATATCTTGATAATCCTAGTGCAGTATCATTTCATACAATATCTAGTTATCGTAAAAGTTTATTGTAATCACAACCAAAACAGTAACTGAAATTTAAGCTCAATCGGATGGGGAAACTAGTTTTAATCACAGTTTTACCCAAACATACTAACTGGCATATCTATTTAATAAAAGCATACAATTAAAACTCTGTATCTAGATGAAATCTGTATTTAGATCATGTTTCATAATATCATCAAACCTACTAAATAAATATAAACTTTCAAGGTTGAGTCTAAGAATCGACAATAGAAAATGAAATTGTTACATCGCGGGATTGCTAAAAAAGATACCATTAAAACAATGTCCACTTTAAAAATTCACAAGCAGAATTCTAAATTCAAAGACAAATTTGAAAATTTGACAGCCAAGGATTATTAAAAAGAAAGTCTGTCCCTCAGAAACACGAGCGAGTATTTCAGTAGTAGACGCGCGGTTGTCCTGAGCGCACGTCACGATGCTCTAAATATGCGGACGCTAATATTGATATACGTCGCGTCGTTAGTGCAGTGTTACCGAAGTGAAGTGAGAGGTGTACGACATGGTGGCAGGAGTCTCATAAGGCATGGGAGGTCCAGGGTTCATTTCGCACGTATGCACGGAAGGGCGCGAGATTTGGTCGCGCAAATCGAGGCTGAAAGGAGTAGTGAATTAGGTAAATGGCACTTTTTTGGAACTTTCTAGTGATAGTAAGTCTTATGGAGAATCGGTAAATTATTAAAATAGTACTTACATATTTCGTTTCTTTTAGTGTTTACTAAATATAATATGATAATAAATATGTGTATACATAGACTTATACTTAAAAACATATAGGTAAGGATATTGTTATAAAAAGTTTTTAAAGAATATTATCTTTAAATATATCTACAGAATGACAACGCGACGAACCATTTACTTATAGTCAAGTCGTTTAATATTAAGCCCTTATTATAACTTGAAATCTCGTTTTACGCCTTTCAACCATTTTAGAGCATAGCGGATTATAACGTCGATAGCTAAAACTGCGCAATTAATGTTGCGATTAATATTACTTCTGATAGGCACAGCAATTATTCAAATCATTTTTCATGTAAATATATATAGTATTCGGTTGAATCTAATTGCTTTAAAAGCCAAATTCATTAATATTAGGCAAACTAAAAACAGAATATCATACGCTCTCCGATTTAAGTGATTGGCATCGTTTCATTATGAGTTTGTATAGATCAAGCTTAGTGATTAATACTTTTTAATTAATCTCAAATTACATAAATATTATTGTCTGGTCTAGAGCTCTCTACATATTGTAATCGAGGTAAATTAGTGTCACGATTTCATGGATTCGATAAAGTATTTTAATATACTAGCATTCTTTTTTTGGTTTTAGAGATTTCGCAATATACTAATTATATTGACCTTCTACTAATAAATAAAAAAAATTATAAATAAGGAATATATTTTAGAAAAAAGGTAAATTCATTTAGTGGATTAAGGATCGATTTTTCATCGTCAAATATTTTTATATGGGTAATGTTTGACATTTGACAGCTTTTGAATGGAAAATATGTCAAGCCGCCATATTTACTCTTCAGATAAAAGTTATCTGGCGATTAAGAAATCAGACCTTAAGTATTTGTTTATACGTGAAACAAATATATTATACAAGTAAGTATACAATAGAATACAACATTTATATTAAAACGAATTAAAAATGAAATATTTATGCTTAATTCTGACATAAACCAGCTGGGTATTTTCTTGTCATGTTTATATATAAAAAATATTGATTAAATGAAAAAACAACTATCTAAAACTCGAATGAGGATGGTAGTCGTCGCACGAACGGATTATACACTGATTGGTTTAGCATTGCTAATAGTGTTAGCAAGGGATATGTAGCGCCGTCGTGGCTGTACAATAGATTCTTAGTGTGCTTGCAAAATATAATAAATGCAGTGAAAATGAGGGCATTGAGATGTATGTGTGGCGAATTTTAAATGATAGAATTTTCTTATTCTAAATGTCGTAAGACAGCGATGTGAAGTGAAAGAGTAATCGTATATAGTAACTAGAAGAAAAAAGTTTTACTAATCTTAATAATCATCTGGTTCGGGCATACAGAAAAGATTGATTATAAAAGTGCATTTTCTTCGTATTCTGTGGGTCTTTCTCCAAAGGGGCAGTCAGCGAGGCAAAACCTCGGCACAAGTTTCCTGATCAGATCATAGACGTTCTGAAGGAAAGCCAGCCTCAGATAACCCTGACAAGACGTGCTTGAAAATGTGATGAAATTATGAAGCAAATGAGGATGTCAAGATGGTAAAATCAGAAAAGAAAAGTAGAACTTCGTAGTCCCTACCTCTACCTCTACGTGGCATAGTCGTGAGTTTACATTCGTATAAAAAGAAATATTGATCATCATATTAGCTCCCAAACATTAATTACTGTACCTACCGATAAAGAAAATAAGCAATTGACAAATTTAAAATTATGTTTTTTGCGTCATTATGTCAAAAGTAATGGTTGTTCCTCGTAGAATTTTTATCTGAATTGCTTTGTGTTTCTACATTCTTATCTGTTTTATAAATCAACTATTTTGGAAATAAAACTGCAATCTTCATTCGGCTTAAATTCATTGGAGATTAAAATTTGTTCCTATTCTAAAAGCTTTCTAATTGAATCGTTGATTTATAACTAAATCTTCTATCGTTTCGTGATTTAAAAATAATATTAATTACTAGCTTTGCACGCGGCTTCGCTCGGGTAGCAGTAGATTTGGTTACGTTATGTTAGTAACAGTAGCACTCGGTGGTAATATAGCTTTCTAATGGTGAAAGATTTCTAAAATAGGGTGAGTCGTTTTTGAGTTAAATAAAAATAAATAAAACAAACAAACAAAAATCTAATTGTTCTCTTTATAATATTAGTGTAGACTACTGAGAACAATCTAAGCTAACGTTAGGTTAAATTAATGGCTAGCGTAACTGACGTTGAATTAGGATACTGTCTACATGTGACATCGTACCTAGTGACCTAGCATCGAGTCCCATCTATCATACAATGTGCTGAA
This sequence comes from Catocala fraxini, assembly GCA_930367265.1. Lineage (NCBI taxonomy): Eukaryota > Metazoa > Arthropoda > Insecta > Lepidoptera > Erebidae > Catocala > Catocala fraxini. Next base: position 6,521,563 of record OV884025.1, on the reverse strand, counting down.
GCTGTGGTGGTTGGCACGCATTCTACTAAAGAGCGGAACACACCATTTGTGTATTATGGCATGAAAACCTTAAATATCTCTCGGTAAATCACAGCTATAATGTTACTAGTTACGAAATCATATCTATTTACTCCATTTATTTTTCCTTTTATGTGAATAAATAGTTTTTGCTCGCAGCTTAGTCCAAGTACATTACTTGGGAACAGGAGATAAAAGTCCTATGAGTTGATCAAGTTCGATGAATATCAGTGCAAGTTTAATCTAAATCGGTTTGACATTCTACGCCTGATTCAGAAACAAACATCCAAACATTTTAAAAACTTTACATTAATAATATTGGTCGAAAAATATCACGATACGGTCGTCCTATCCATGTGCTTAAAGTTTTAAATTAACCAGTTAAAACTTTGTGCGTATGGAGAAGTAAAAGATTATGACAAAATCTGAAGGATTATATTACTTTGCAGTTCGTTGTATCTGGAAATTAAAAATAGCATAATCACACCGAAAGCATACACCTGAAATTATATCCTGTACTACATGTAAGTAAAAGGTAATAATAAAATAATAATATTTATTTAAAATAATAGGTACAATAATTTATAATAAATGACTAATTAATTTATAAAATACATTTGTTGTTGTTTGCCCGAACTAGATTGAACCTGTGGCTCGGGCGAAGAAGTGCTTACAAACTATTTTAGCAATATAAATTTACATAACTACAATTCAATAATAACATTTTAATAACCTGCATAAGCAACTAGCAGTACCGGTAATAAGTGGGTCAATAATAATGATGCGTTAAGATAGATCAGCAAAATTTTTATTTGCTTACTTGAAGTAACTGCTCAGTTTGCTCATACGACAAAATTTGTAAATAATTATATAATATGTTCTTACAGTTAACATAATTTAATTTATAAATACTTAACTCTCTATTTAATTTATTATATAAAAATGGACCTAGGAAAGAAAGAAATCTATTTGAAAAAATGAATTTTGAAACTGATTGTGAGGCGCAGACTATATCTTTTCGTCTTTTGTTAGTAACATCTTCGTGATATGTAAGCAATGTGTGCTGTTTTAGTACTGTGTGATATATGAAAATTTGGCGAACAGTCATCACCTTGCACGATTTATATAACATAATTGTGGGAAAATGAAAGGTCGCGTTGTGGCTACTTTTAGAATTGCTCTTTGAGCTCTTTCTAGCGGCAGTAATATTGTTTTTAGTGCTCCACCCCATGAAGTTATGCAATATTGGATGATAGATTGACATAAGGTTAAGGAACAGTGTACCTAATGTAGAACACCATTTCTTATAAAACCACACACAAAATGCAGGCTGAGGTGATTTGAATTAGCTGTAGATAACTGACTCGAGGGTGTTGAAGGCATATATGTCCAGAAATATCCGAGCAAAATAAATATAAAACAAATTGTTCATATTGACATAATTACACAATAAGCTGTGCTTAGAACTGTTTAACTTCATGGAAAAATCAAGTTCACCTATTTGCTTTTGATAGCTTAGGATATTAATGTCAAATATTGTACTACCCTAAATATGATCACACTTTACTAATACACCTTGTATAAAACTAAATGTGCCATTCTATGATTGCGATGAAACTTTAATGAGTGACGCTTAGGTTTCTAAAGAAATAAAGGGACTTTGCAACGCATGTCAGACTTTAGTCTGTGATCAATATAATTCAACATTTGAAGATAAAAATATCATCCTACTGTAATACTAACATTAGAAATGTGACTGCACGGTGGCTATACTGTGGCTTAAGTGATCGCATCACTATTGCTTGTGTTGTGGGCTCGATACGCATACGAGTCTAAAATTTGAGTGATAAATAGGTGTTTGGAGTCCGAATGTTCTTAGTAAACGTTGTTTGAAAGTTTTGAATATATTACGAAGGCGAATGCTGCCTTTTAAAATGAAAATTATTATAAAAATATTTGTATGTTTGTTACCCAATCTCGCGTAAACGGTTATCAGATCATACTTAGCACACAAAAAGACCATATTTATCATAGATGGTATGATAATTTATTAACGTCACTTGACGGGAGTGACACCGCAATACTCAGTTTATATTTCATAAAATGTCTAGTTTTGTATTTATATCTATGTCATGCTCGTGAACGGATGTTACTAGAAAAGACTCGGTTAGTTTAGCAATAACAGTTTTCGATTGAACTTCAAACTGTGCTACTTTTACCTTATTATATAAGTCTATCCTCTTTTTACCATAGCTTGGGAGACTAAACTATTTAAATATTGATTTATTATTTGCTGAGGTGTCTATTATTTACATACAAATTGATTGTTTTTGGCTAATGGTATCACATTAGTCAAGAATAATTTGTAGTTAGCCACTCGTTCTCAAACGGAAAATTTGCAAGAGGCAAATAGTTTGCCGAGTCTAACCGTTCTGTAAGTCCGCTGTTTGAATGTTTTTCACAAACTCTCCATAATATAAGAATTATTTCATGCGTGGGTGTGTCTTTTCGTGACAAAATAAGGGTAATTTTATATTACCATAAATTGATAATTTTATTAGGCGTCCAACCTATTGCCGTTTATCAGATACTATTCCAGTCTGTGTGCTGCTTGTTATAATTTCTTGATAGAAAACATAAAAATCACCCCACCCGGGTATCAAACCTGAGACCCATTGCTCAGCAGTCATATTCACTACTGCCACCAAGGCACAATAACATATTATATTATTATAATACGTCTCTATCATCAATAACATCCGAAAACTATTCTAATAAACTTACATCATTAGGACGTGGGCGTAGCACTATTGTACTCACACAAATTGTACCCTTAAATTCGCTATACAGAAAAACATATTGAGGAAATCTAGGTACTTGAGAACTCCGACGGAGAGCTCTCCACAAAGTTTTGAAAGCATACGAAGCGTGATAAACCACGTGTAACTAGTGACTACCGTGACTATCAATCTTTTCGTATTAAGAATAATACTCATTTTTATTGATAACTGTCATTGACAAACCGCGTAATTTTTTTGCGGCGTTTATGTTACTTTAGTAGGTACATACATTTTAGATTAGGTTGTAAATTGAATAAGTGTGTATATTAGTTATTGAAAAGTTGTAAACTGAATAAAATAAATTCCTGAACGAGCTTTGAAAAATGTAAGGGTAAGTAACATATACTCTTTTTTTATGTAATGAAAAACGGAAATGTTGGTCAGCTGACAATTGCAATTGCATAAAAATATGATGCTGAATACTGGGTATGATCTACAATGAAAATTTAGACAGTGAATCTGTTTAGTTACGAATATTGGTTACATAATATGCAACCTACACATATTACGTAACGAAAGAAGCTATACCTGCATTTTTCTCCTTCAGCTTTACATTAAAAATGCCCACATTTCCCTTACAAGTCTCGTGTGTCCACATTTCTCTTACAAGACCCAATTGACCGAAATATGGTTCATTTCTGGTCAAAGTTGATACTTTGACCAAAAATGTACAATATCTCGGCCAAGCAAGTACCTATCTATTTGATCCGGGTTTGGAAATATTTCAATTCCTAAGCTTTACATGTAAGTGCCGAATGCGTAAAGGATCCACATTATGGCATCCATAGCTGTTATTTAAAAAATTAAAAAGAAAATATTTTGATTTACTACAATTTGAAATTAATCATTTCTGTGGATTAACTAATAAAATAGATATGACGTCTAGATCTTGTCAGCCTTTTACTTCGGAGAACATAAATTAAAATTGTTATCATGATTTCATTTGGGATTTATTTTTGCTATTTCTCCCGTTTGCTTTGATTAATTTTATTTACTAATATATAAACTAATTAATTATAATATATAAACTAATTAATGATTTGTAGAATAAATTAATAACAATATTTGGAATAATAAAAAGCAGGAATATTCATTTTAAAATAAATAACATAATGGGTATAAGCATTGCATAATATATCATTTGTCAGCATAATCTCTACCTCGGCTCGTGCTTTGTCAAAACCACAAATCATTTTACGTGCTCTGACACAATGTAGTGACAGATGATTATAATACATTAATACGTACATACATTTGAATATAATTTATGCTAGTATGTCAAGAAGCTGTATTTGTACATGGATTTTCAAGGATTTACTTTAAAAACTTTTATATGTACATTCGCGTAATAGATAAATATTACTAAAAATCTGTTAGAGCGATCATTATATTTACATACTTCTTTTGAAAGGCTGACTTTCCGGCCAGGTTGCACTGGCCGTGATCACAAGTAGACTGCTTGTTGCCGTTAAATAAACCTATTCAAGGCATTAAGGATTATGAATCTGAAGCGATGTTATCTATTTTCATGTCTTTTATTTAACTTTATTGCAAGAAGTATTCTCATACTAGATGGAGATTTGATCTTGTGTCACGGAGAACATTAAAGGACACGCAATAAAACGAGACCTTGAACAGTGCAGCCTGTTTGTTCAAGCTTCACACACAATAATGACTGAATGGAATTTAATGCAGTCTTTACACTTTTCTTTCTTTACGTGGTTTTGGTTTAATACCTATGTGTGTATGTATCTTATGTGGGGGCCAGTCAGTGCAGACCGGCGACACTTCGACCCAGTGGGATCTTTTGTGTCGACACTCTCCCAATAACGACTGCCATAGATGTTCATGGCAGCCGGGACCGATGGCTTAACGTGCTCTCCGAGGCACGGAGCAGGCGATAATTGTCAATCAATACGCACATAATTTCAAAAAGTCATATAATTTCCGATAGTCAGAGGTGCGCGACGTGGGTTCGAACCCGAGACCCTCTGCATTGTAGTCTATTGGTCTCCCCACTGAGCTATCGCTGCTCAGTGGCGAGACCAACAGACATTAAAATGGTTTAATACCTAAGCCACGTCTTATCTAATAGCGATAAGTACAACAAGAGTTATGGTATAAAGTATATTCTGCGTAAATAACGTAACGAGTGAACTGAGGTTCCCGCGGACGGAATCACTGGCTAGATTAACTAGTGTGATAAATATTAACATCGTATTGTGAAAATTCAATATATGTATGTCAAGAGCTTTTAAATTATACTTCTTTCTTTCTTTTCGTGTGGTTAGTGGCCAACCTGTTGTCAAGAGTTGTTCAAGCCGCCCGTAGGCCTCTGACATGGTTTAACGATTGCTGTCAATTTGGCAACAACCGGGACCGAATTTTTACGTGCCTACCGAAGCACGCGGACGCTCAGATGAAATACCACTAAGCGGTCAGCCATCTATAGACTGACCGCACCCAACGTTGCTTAAGCTCGCTAATCGTTTACCGATCAGTGAGTGTTGACCAGTTGGCTATGATACTTCTGAATTGCAAGTTCAATCTGCACGAGGAAAAATATCTGCCAATATGATATTCACACCTGTATAGTGCGAAATTAATAATAATAATAATAATAATAATTTATTTATTTTAGTATAAATTCTTAGTTTACAATTGCATCTTAACAATAACATAAAGTGCACTTATAGATATTTGCCCGAACTAGGTTAAACCTGTGTTTCGAGCGACAAACTGCTTACATACTATTATCAGTATAAATAAAATTACATTATAATAACTTTATAATAAACTAAAGGTAAACGTTAAAACAATTAAATTAAGTTTAATATTCTACTTTAAAACTAAATAAGCAAAATTTTATTTACAGATTGCAAGTAACTGCTCGGTTTGGTCATATGACAAAGTTTGAATATAAGTAGAAATTAAGTTTTTACAGCTAAAATGAGTCAATTTATAAATGCTTAATTCTCTATTTAGCCTATTGTACAAAAATGGCCCTTGAAATGCAAAAAATCTATTTGTAAAAATATGTTTTGAGCATGATTGTGTGGTGCAGACTATATCTTGCCGACGCTTGTTAATTATGTCAGCGTTATAGGTAAGCATCGCATGTTGTTTTAGTATTGTGTGCATAATGAAGATTTGACGGACAGTCATTACTTTGCAGGATTTATATAATAAGCTTGTAGGAAATAGGAAAGGACGGCGGGTGGCTACTTTTAAAATTGCTCTTTGAGCTCGTTCAAGAGGCAGCATAGTAGTTTTCACTGCTCCACCCCATGAAGTAATACAATATTGGATAATTGATTGACATAAAGCTAAGTAAACTTGAGTAATCAATTTAATATCTGCTACTGTTCGGAGTTTTTTAAATACATATATTAATTTACGGATTCTATTTACTAAACTATTAATATGTTGTTTATAGGAAAGTGTATCATCTACTATGATCCCAAGATATTTTATGCTCCTAGTTTGTAGGATAGGAGGACAATTACACATGTTTGTTGCGGGGTTTTGAAGCGGACATTTGTGTGCATATATAAGCGGGTTAGTTATACTATAATTATTCTTGCGCATAGAAAAGTGAATATATTTCGTCTTATCGGTATTTAATGTTAGTAAATTTTGATGAAGCCAGTTATTCACAATATTAAAGCCAAGCTGAGCGTTTTCATATAAATCGTAGCTGGTTTTAGCGGAGAATATTAGCACGGTATCGTCGGCGTATGATATTATCTTGCCGTTTTCTAATATAAGGTTACATAAATCGTTAATATAGATCAGAAATAGCGTCGGACCGATAATACTTCCTTGGGGAATACCAAAACCAGTATTTTTCTCATAATTGCTAGTAGTATTATCTATTTTAACGCATTGGTGACGATCGCTTAAGTAATCTGTAAAAAGTTTTAGTTGATTACCCCGTATACCCAAAGCCTCCATCTTGCTCAGAAGTTTAGAAATTGATACAGTATCGAATGCATTTTTTAGATCAAGAAATATGCCTAAAGTTAGATTACCCTTACCGAGTTCCTCTGTGATATAATGAGTCAAGCTATGAACCGCATCGGCGGTGGATTGTTTGGCTCGAAATCCAAATTGCTTGAGTGAAAGATAATTGTTATTTTCTAAGAAGTTGACTAATCTTGTGTTTATAATTCGTTCTAGTATCTTAGATATTGAGGGGAGTATAGATATAGGTCGATAATTTGCAACTAGATCTTTGTTTCCAGATTTAAAGATGGGTATGACAACTGCTTTTTTAAGGCATTTGGGGAAAATCCCTTCAGAAAGGCAGAGCCTAAATATATACGTTAATGGAGGTACTAAGATATGCCTAAAATATTTAAGTAACTTGTTGTTTATATTATCGTAGCCGACAGCAGAATCATCCTTCATTCCTAAGATGATTCGTTCTATTTCCTGTTCGTCAGTGTCTAACATAACAAATGATTTTAGATTAGTGGTGTTGTTCGGTTTCTGACGAGTTATAGCAGTGCGATTACAAGTTTGTATCTGAGTCCGCTCAGCAAGTTTTTTACCTACATTAACAAAATAGTTATTAATATTATTAGCTGACAAAAGCGGTGAAGAGTGAGTGTGCAGTAAACACGAATTTGATTTATGCTGTTTAGAAATATAAGTGACGTTTTTAATATGATTCCAAATTTGCTTACTGTTTTTACCTGCCTTATGCAATATGTGTCTATCGTAATTAATTTTTAATTTCTTTAAAAGGTTATTACAGTAATTTCTGTATCTTTTGTAAGTTATTTGAAGTACCAAGTTATTAGGGAAACGCTTAGATCTCTGATGAAGCTTATCTCTGTGTCTTATACATCGAATTAGTCCAGGCGTAATCCAAGGTTTAATATTATAGTACTTTTTTCTCGTAGCCATTGTTGTTGTGTTACGTAATACTGCTTGTTGGACATTTTGTATTAAATACGATAGAGAAATATTTGCGTCAGCGCTATTGTATACTGGGCTGAAATCTAAGTTGCATAAGTCATACTCAAGTTTGTTTATATTTAAAATGGACTTTGTTTGATGACGATTTAGCTTAGGCAGCGTTAAATTTACGATTAATAAGACAGCGTGATGGTCTGTGATAGTCGAGTTAGTGACGAGCGTAATTGATGACAAGCTGGATTTGATCATCACATGATCAAGGCAAGAACCGCTCTGGTGTGTAGGCAATGTGTGAGCAGGGAGAAGCCCATGGTATGAGCAGAGATTGAGATAATCTTGAGTTCCTGTATCGAGCTGTTCTGATCCAATATTTATATTTATGTCCCCTGTTACTATAATATTTTTAAAAGAGGTTAGTGTTTGTAAGGTCTGATTAAGAGATGTGTGAAAGGAATCTAAGTTTCTAAAGGAGGGAGATCTATACATAGCGATAATCGCTGTGTTTGTGTCAATTTTGATTACTAAGCAATTGCAATCTAGAAAGGGTGGTTCTTCAATTGAAACCTGTACGGATTCCTTTGCATACACTACCAAACCATCATTCTGATTTAGATTTCTTGTGCTATGGTATATATTGTATCCTGTCATTAATGGAACCTCGCCCCGGTTTAATAACCAGCACTCTGTTAGAATTATTATATCACAATCAAAGTTAAGCCTATGTTGAAAAATATTAAAACTGTCTATATTCTTATATATACTACGTATGTTTTGGGTAAGTATGGTTAATGAATGATTTACATCGGAGAGATATTGTCTGCAGTCCTCTACCACACATGACTTGGAAACTGACACAGTTAAATTATCTATCTCTCTTATTAAATTAATATCCATAATATAAAACTATTTAAAAGATCTAATATACTAGCGAGTATGTGGCGCTCTTAGGCGCCTTCATAGTCAATAGAATTAATATACCTATTTTCTGCAGCCTTTCTCGCTGGGCACTCAGGGTCTCCCGTCTTGTGGTTGCTGGGCTTTTTAAACCGCAGGCAGGTTGCGCATTTTGGAGGTTCCGTACTCTTTATACAGTCTTGAATGGAGTGACCGTCTTCACCGCAGTGTCCACAAGTAGAAGTCACGGTTCTGCATGTCTTGGCTTAAGCCTATGTTTAAAACATTAACTGCATATCGAGTGGGTGGATGGCGTAGTTGTTTAAAAGGTTGCCTCCTCACTATCACAGCGACGAGTTTTGTAAGTTCGATCCCCACATGGGACAAGAAATTGTGTGGTCTTCAAATAGTAGTTGTTTCAAGTCTAGGTGTTTTTTGTGTCAGTTGTTTGAATGTACGAGAAGTTCGCAGAGATACAGAAATCGTTTCTCGAGAGGGAATTGTCTGATTTAACCTGAAAATTGTTGGAATGTCAGACATAATTGAAAAAGTATTATGTCTGGCCGCCGGTGTAACGCTGCGATTAAATAGGTTAAAATAAAAAATAACTGCAACATAAACCTAAAGTTATCAATTTACCATCGATGCAAAATATGCGAAAGTTGCTCGGTTATGTTTTCACAATTGAATTGTTTCTGAAGGAATTTATTGTGGAATAACCATGCGTCATCTGAAATTTATCCCTTATAGCAACTACTTCTGCACTAGACAATAATTCTTTATATCGTGGCGACCAGACCAATAAATCATAAACACAAAATACGCCCAAGTCGGGTATAACTATCTGTGTCTGTATTTCTATTTCTACATGTTCATAATTTGTGCACTTGGATAAAGGTTGTTAGGTTATATAGGTACTTGGGTCATTTTTATAGAGAGTTTCTATTTAAGAAAGTCTTATTAGTTTAACTCGGGACGAGGTCGATTCACTTGACGAGCGAAGTGATACAAGGATTTTCTGCTGGAAAAATCTTAGTAGCTGTATAGTGTGTATAATAAACCCTGTCCGATCGTTAAAGGTGTTATACAGTAGCATATTATGAATACGCAGGTGTCATCCTTTTATAAATATTGATAAAAAAATTACACCGGTAAATTTAATTTATTAAAAATAATATCTTAGTTTAGACATTGAAATTAAATTAAATCTAAATAGTTTTAATAGTTTTAATAATAATTCAATTAGCTTAAAATTAGTAAAGTTTAATAGTAGTAGTAGTGTAACAGTTTTTCAAAATTATGTAATATAGTGTCAAATAAACATCGCGATAAAATCCGTATATAGTAGTTTAATTTCAATACATACCATTAGTTAATAAAAATATCAACTGGTTGTTAGCTCCGTCGGCTGTGCTCCACATGTCCACCTCCAATGTCAACACACATGCGGCATCGTTTTCTTAATCAAAACATAAATGGTGCAAATTATTTATTGTTTTCAAGGGACATATTTAGCGAAGTATTAAACGAGTTACCGTTGAATTTCCATCGATCTATGTGGTTCTAGCATGATGGTGCGCAGTCTCATTTGTTACGTGCATTGCGTAATTACCTAAATTCCCAGTTCCCTAACAAGTGGATAGGACGTGCAGGACCAAACTCGTGGCCGCCGCGATCCCTAGACCTAACACCATTAGACTTTTACTGGTGGGGACACGTAAAACAAGTCGTGTATGCTAAAATTTGTGACTCGGAAGTAGAAATGCGAGCTTGGATTGTGACGGCTTTCGAAGAAATAAAATCAAATTCAACTGTATTGCGTAGTGTTCGTAGTGCCTTAACCGATTCGTTGCGGCGGCCATTTTCGAACTCATCACTTGCCAGCCATTTTCAGTAAAACAGGGAGTTAGTCACTGTAAAACCACTTTACACAACGTAACCTGCTGTTTACATCCGAAGTTTTATGTCAACTGAATTTAATTAAGACTAAACAATGAAAAAAAGGCATAAATAAGGCATTTTGTTTTATACATGGATGATGGCATAATAGCCGTGTCATCAACTTATATGGCGCTTGACACGACAGCCGTTTCACGAAATATTTGTTCGCAGCCACAGATAGAATTTTTTATTCAGATGTTGTTAACAGTTCACACACGTCACGTCTAATTACTTCGAATAGCAAAAAAGTTTTAAAACAATTACAAGATGCGCCGGTTGTTATTGTTTACTAGCCGGCCCGCAAACAGTAGACGCGCTGGCACTTTTTTTTATGAGTCTATAGTGTTTCACGCAAAAATAAACCATATCACACACTAGCATACGGTAGGTATTTCGATGTCAGGGTTGTCAACTCCTGAAATTGTCTGACTCGCATTATATCCAGAAACGAAGACTATAGGCATGATCTAAATTCAAGACAATAAATGCTTAGTTCAAGAAGCACCTCTTAAAATCTCAATTTGAACGTGTTATAAGGAATTTAAAAATGACACGACTCTTGTGTCACCCGCCATATGGGACAAGAAAGTAATGGCACGCCTGCCGTGTCATCCGCAACGAATCGGGCAAATATGGTCCAATAATGCGATCACCTAGAATACCGGCCCACACATCGTTATAACGATCGGTCGCTGTAAATGGGTTAATACGCCAATGATGTTGAAAGTATGATTCTTTCATTGCATGTGGATTTTCGAGTGCCCATACGTGTTCATTGTGGAAGTTAAAAATACCCGTTCTCTCGAATGAACATTCGTCGGTAAACAGCACACGCTCCAAAAATCCATCATCCGCTTCGATTTTCGTTGACATCTAAGTGCAGTACTGACTTCTAGATGCATAATCTGAGGGCAGAAGTGATTGAAGTCGCCGGTAGTGGAAATGATGCTGTCTATCTTCTGATAGTACATTTCACACACGCATGTGACTGGTGCCGAGCTCACGCACAGCACTACAGCGCGTGGGGTCCGTAGCGAAAAAATCTAGCACTTCTTCTTCAATACTATCGCTATTGCGCGGTCTACCCGCATCAATGTGATGCTTTTCTCCGCGAACAGTGCCTGTATTGTACACACGTTTGTGAAGCCGTTGAAAAACGCGTCCCGACGGGACTGCCAGACCTTGTGGTCTAGAGAACCGTTCCTCGTAATCCCTACGCGCAGCTGCATAATTATACTCGCTCCTACCTAAGCCCTTCGACAAGTTAAAGTATTCAGGGTTTGAATACGTCATATTATCTACCAGGGAAAATACTCAATGGCGGAAGTCCGAATGAAAATGATTTTAGCGCAAGACTGAGTACGAAATCTTTTGGTCGTATTTTACCTGAGAAACAATTATAATAGCTAGGGATGCAAACAAGGATTTACATTTAAATCGATATTTTCGAGTAATATGGCCTGTCAGTGATAAAATAGAAATTCTGGTTTTCATGTGTATGTAACACATGAAAACCAGAACTTCAACTATTAATTCAACTTTTATGTTATTATGCCAAATACGATATCGATATCCTATGAAGCACACAGTTATTATAACCCAAAATCAAACTTTTTAATTTAGGTATAAAGAAGGTGCCCATAGGCGTATGGACCAACGCCTATGCCTATTATCGGGGTTCAAACATACCGACGTGGATGTAATAAGTATTTAATAATTTAATAATATTCTACCACATATACACAACACCATCTAGCCCAAACTAAGCAGAGCTTGTACTATGGGTTCTAGACAATGGATAAACATACATATATACTTTTTTTTTTGTAAATACATACATATTATACATAGAAACACCCAGACCAAGACAAACATCCATGTTCATGCACACAAATGTTTGACTTGTGCGGGAATCGAACCCGCGATCTCGGGCGTGGCAGTCGGTTACACTAACCACTACGCCATCGAGGCCGACGAAGTACTAAGTAACACACCCACACCTTTCCTTTCGCGGGTCAATGTCCATAAGAGCGTACTACTATATACACATTTTCACAAGGATTTATCACACATTACTTGCTTTGAGCACATAAAGAGAATTCACTAGAAAATAAAATCGCCATAGAAACACAACACCAGATATTTTGGCTGCAATGTTCTGAACAAGATTTTCCCCCTGTCGCTTGCACCAATATGAGCTAAATTCCAGATTTAAATGCAGTCCACTGTGCCTTACCTCTTTTAACACTTGTCCAATGTTTCTGAAACATTTTAGTATAGAATACCGTGTGTGTTACGTGCTGGTATATACAATAAGTTGCAACCACTTAAACATTTAGGTCTAGTCTCTATATCAAGAAACGAGTCGTTTAAGCTAGGGACTATATTTACGGTTTAAAAATTATTTATTTCTCTAAGATTACAAATAACTTACAAGGAGAAATACATTATAAATCAAAGTACATAAATATTTGAGGTTCATGAATCCAGATACTTTTAACGGTACTCTTAAAATATTTTATATATTGCCAGACAGGTAAGGGTATGTGTTTTCGCTAATTACGAGCTGTTTGCTAATTACAGTTGAGCGAATATAGGGACCGGTTTATATGTTTCAAGTTAATATTTTTGTGGGTAATTAAATTATTTATTTTTTAGATACGCCTTTAAAGATGTGTTCGACGAAAGAGTTCGAAGAAACTCTTATACAACAGCTTTGTCCGTACGTCCGTCCGTCTGTTATACAACTTTTAACTCAAGAACCGTAAGAGTTAAAGACTCGCGGTCAACGCCATTCGACTCAGCATAGTCATAACCCGAAATGACTATGACCCTTGACCTCTGACCTTAAGGTCACGTGGTATCACGTGACCTTTGCATATTACTTGAACCATTTTTTCGAACTCTAAGCTTTACGACAATTCATTGCCGATTCTTACTTGTTAATCTTTTATATGACAATACCGACGTACTATCTTTTATATTTTTAGACAATGAGTTGTGAATCTATTTTGACATATTTATCATAGAAAATCTGTCAAAATTAACCGCGTGGCGTCATGTTTGTGCAGCGTCATCAAGTTAAGATCATAAATAAAGTATTATTTCAACTGCACGGATGGCGTAGTGGCTTAAGTGTCGCCTCGCCGTTGCCACTGTACCGAGTGTTGTGGGTTCGAATCCCACACGGGACAAAAATTTGTGGGATCTACAAATGGATGTTCCGAGTCTGGGTGTTCTTTGTGTCCGTTGTTTGAATGTTTGTAAAGTCCCCCGCAACACAAGAATTATTCCTAGTACAGGATTCTTCTTTACTAAAGAGAAAGAGACTATTGAAATAACATTATGACTAAACTATTAAGCACTAAAAGATTACTGGGATACTTTATTTCAATCCAAATCCGTTCAACGACTTACGCGTGATTAAGTGTCAAACATTCAAACATCCTCATAAATTAGACAACATCATTCATGAATGTCGAAAGCTGGTATTCGGTATGAGTATGACCCCTGTAATTGCCAATTAGAATAGCTGACACATGAGTAGTGTAGAACAGAATTCGAACAGGCCGCAGTCGCTTACTATAAACACCTTTGACTAACCCAGCCAGTTCTACAACCGTCTTTGTAAACGTTAAATCGTTTACCACGTCGCCGTCGCATTGGTCTCTTTGACACAAGATATAATGATCGTAAATGACGCGGCCCTCTGGTGGTTTAAATTTATAGATATAATCTATGTGATATTAATTTCAAAATACATAAACACACGCTTACGGGCGAAGATTATTCCACATGTCTATTTATTTCTACGGTATTATTATTAGAGGGCGAGTCTATTATTCTGACATATTATTTACTGAGATTACAGAAATAACACAAAAACATTTTTATTTGAAATAACTACACTTTAGAACATTCAGACGACCACCATCTTACTCTCTCCGCAAACATGGCTGCTAAAAAGCAACCGAAACGTCGGAGAAATTGTAAAATTAAATCTAATTAGTTTTTATAATTTAAACAGAAGTAAACAATAACTAGTAAAAGTGCTTGACAATATTAGTTTAAAGTTGACAAAGTTACGTATCAACAGAGTTTTATAAAAAAAAATTAACAACGCGATAAAATAGGTACGTATAAAGTTGTTTAATTACTGAAAATAAACTACTATATACGGATTTTATCGCGTTATTTATTTTACACTTTATTACAAAAATCCGTATATAGTAGTTTAATTTCAATGAATAACAATCGCGTAAACAGAAGATAAAACAATATTGTTTAATTACAATAACATTGCATAATATAAATCTGGAATGAACCCGGTATCTCACGGTCGCACGCAAACTTATGCCAAGGCACTTGCAAGGCACATCAAACAAATAAATAAAAATATAATTGTAAAACTGTTATTAGGTTAAATTCAATTCTTAGTAGCAACATATAATCTAGTTCTGTACCCGATATATAGCAATAGGTTCAACTTATATCATGATGTATCCAAAAATATACCTGGTGAAATATGAGAGTAATATACAGGATGTCCGGTAATTATTGGATAACCTTGAAATGTCTTATAGTAGAACTGACGGCAGACCAGAAAAAAATAAAATAAAAAAAATGAAAATTATGAAAAAAGTCTTTCCTAACTACTACCTGAGATATGTTTTTTTTTTATTTACCGTATTTAACACTACACTACTTGTACACTACGACCATAAAGGAATGAATTCCATCGGATTTTTGTTGTTTTATTATTATACACTAATTATGCTAATAGATAGATAGTCAAAAGTGTGACTAACTATTGCACTTTCTTAATATATTTTTCTTTTTTTTTCTGAACAGCTTTGCCATCAGTTGAACTATAAGATATTTCAAGGTTATTCATTAATTACCGGACATCCAGTATAATACCTCTGCTTGATTCACCCTATAAAAATAACACAATATTTGTGTCGCCTCTATTAAGTAAGGGGTTATTTTATAATTGCTGACATAGACCTGAACAACAGCAACCTGGTCAAACTGAAGACAGCTTGTAAGTTTATTATTAAAACAATGCATGGGCACGTCTCAAAAGGGTGAACGCTTCGAGGCATTTAATTACGTACATAATATTGTTTAGTTTAATCGAGTCTAACAAAAATGTTGTAGCATATCCTAACTAATATTATAAATGTGAGTGTGAGTTTGTTTGTAACACGTTTACGCCTTAACTACACGGCCGATCATCATGAAATATACACATCTATACTAATATACTTATGTATATTATAAAGCTGAAGAGTTTGTTTGTTTGGTTACACGCGCTAATCTCAGGAAGGACTGGTCCGAATTAAGAATTATTTTAGTGTTGAATAGCCCATTTATCGTGAAAGACTATACGCTATATAACATCACGCTACGACCGATAAGAGCGGAGCAGTAATGAAAAATATTACAAAATCGGGGAAAATTCTCTTATGTAAAGCAGACGAAGTTGCGCGGGTCAGCTAGTAAAAGAATAAAAGTTTAACAATAAAAACCTCATCGCGGTGTCTGACTCTGTGCCAATAGCAGGCCAAATTTCTATAATCTAGAGCTATTAGTTATAGAGGAACTATGCTCCAACATTTCCGAGATGCTATATCATGTATCAACTTCTTTTTGTAAGCTGCTGATGTAATTTTATTTTAAAGAACAAAATCTGCACTATATCTATTTCGGGGACGACTTTATAAGCATTTAAACAACGGAGATAAAGAACAACCTGCATTAGACCAAATTTGTGGACCACTAAATTTTTTATCCCGTGTTGAACCTACAATACTCGGCGCAGAAAATCGAAAAATTGTTCGTCCAACTTCTGTATATATACACGCATCTATATTAGTATAAGTAGATGCGTGTATATTGAAGCAGCGTGCATATTCGCAAAACACCGATTTAAAAAAAATATTTCACCATTAGAAACCCTTCTTTTTATTATTATTATTTTTTTTATTTTTTTACTTGGGGGAATGCTTTTACGCATACCCCTCCGCGGGGGCGGGCGGAGGGGTTATGTGGGACTCGCTGGGGTAAAAGAGAAAGATGGAATAAGAATAATGTACCTCCCGGAATACCGACTAAATCTACCACGGTGTTCCTAGACAAAACCGCTATGGCCAGAGCCGAATCACTTGCACATGCGGTCGCGACCCCGCCGAGGTTACAGCCCGCCGCATGAAACGGCAGGCTACTACAAGAAGAGGCCTACCTTTTAGGCAAAATTCCCTCCCCAAGCCTTACTGTTTCCGCCCTAGAGGGGAGACGGACTCGACACAGAGGCGCGCGTGGGAACACGCACGCCGCCTGTCAGACCTGGTGCTCAACGGGTGGTGGGCAGGCCCACAAAGCCCACCACCCCCAGGTCAAACCTCAGGGTGGCTGTAGGTCGTCTCACGCCGTCCGGCGCCCGGTTCTGCGGTTGTGGAGAGGGTTGGTTTCAGCGCTCCCTCTTCCGCTCCGCCGCTTCCTTGATGGAAATCACTTCCTCACATAAGGAGACGACGGCGTTCCACGACCTCTCACTCCAGACCATAGACCGAACTACGGCCGGGAGCGAGAGGGTAACCAATCCGACTGCCACGATCAACTCACGGCGCTGCGATGCCCAGGCGGGGCAATCCACCAAAATGTGCCTCGTGTCCTCAACAACGTCGCGGCAGTCACCGCAGTGGTGACAACCGGGCGTCTCTTGCCAGCGTGTACGACACAGGAACTAGCCAAAATAACCGTGGACAGTCATTACCTGTGTCAGCCGGAAGGTGGGGGCGCCATGCCGCCTCTCCAGCCGCTCCTCAGACACACGATCGTGGCGTGCCCGACTATTAGAAAGCTGTATTACCACCGAGTAACATAGGCAATATTTTATTTAAAAAAAGTACTGTTACTAACGTAACCTAACCTACATTTACGCAAACGAAGCCGCGCGCAAAAGCTAATCTCAAATATACAGACATCGCAAATATACAGACATCGCAAATATACACCCGGAGTCCAATAACACAAAAAACTATGGTGTAAATACGTGTGTGGAAAATAAATACATCAAAGTTTCATTAAGCGGTGTCCCCTGATTATTCAGTGAAAATTCTATATCCAGAGTTGATCACCTACGATCCAAAAAAGCCTTTTGATCATGTTTTTAATTATATTACATAGAATATATCATATAGCAATCCTTTTTGGCACCTAATCCTGGTATCTTTATTACAGTATCAAACACGAGCTGTTTTAGGGATCCATACTTATATTACTAAACTGTACAGGTTTACTTTGTTGTTAATTGGTTTATATTTATGTGATTATTTAAGATAAGTAAGAGGTATTATCAATATACAATACTGCAAAAACAACCACATAGATTTATTTGACATAGAATGTGTGAATGTAATTAACATTGATGCTTAAAATACACTTCGAAATTTAATCTTTAAAATATATCAATGATTAAAACATATTGCTATATTATGCGTATGAAACAACCGACACAAATAATACCCATCGTCGGAATAACCAAAAAAAATGTGATTCATAAATGAGAATCACAAAATTTTTGTCCCGTGTGGGTATCGAACCCACAACACTCGGCACAGCGGCAGTGGCGAGTCGACCACTTGAACTACTACGCAATCCGTGCAGTCTAAAGGTCTAGAGGTGAAGAAAAACCTAAAATATAATTGTTAGTCGATCTCGCCCACCGCGGATTTCGTACCTTGAGAAGCAACGTTTAAAAAGTTATTTAACTAAAACCATCAATCAGCAGAATAAATACTCCGAAAGAGTTAATGGAACCGTATAGCTGAGTTAATTTGTAATAAATATCAGCAGCAATAGCCCAATAAATAAGGTATTGGACTTGTGATCGAGAGGTCGCGGGTTCGAATCCCACCTATTGGAATACGGACATGACCCCACTCTTAATACAAGCATTCTAGTTTAGCTGGAGCGGTTATCAAGAATACTAGTAACTTGCAATACAAAATCCGTCCTAATATCTTAAAATTTTAAAAGTTGCAATTATGTATTCTTACTCGCTTTGAAAACTAAGAAACGAAAGATAGAATAAGGAATAGTGTGATTAGAGAGAGATGCGGCATGAAAGTGGATATAGTGACAAGAATAGAAAAGGGTATGTTAAGCTGGTTTGGGCATGTAGAAAGAATGGACGAGGAAATAATAATAATAATAATAATAATAATAATCTACCACATACACACAACACTGTCTAGCCCAAACTAAGCAGAGCTTGTACTATGGGTACTAGACAATGGATAAACATACTTATATACTTTTTTTTTTTTTGTAAATACATACATATTATACATAGAAACACCCAGACCAAGACAAACATCTATGTTCATGCACACAAATGTTTGACTTGTGCGGGAATCGAACCCGCGACCTCAGGCGTGGCAGTCGGTTACACTAACCACTACGCCATCGAGGCCGACACAACGAACACACGAGGAAAGACTGACTAAGAAAGTTTATAAAGCTAGTGTGAATGGAACAGTCGCAAGAGGAAGACCTAGACGAACGTTTCTTGATCAGATCGGAGGCGTTCTGGACAAAGGTCAGGTTAAGAGCACCTTGAACCGACGGGCGTGTATGAGGAATGTGATGAAAGTGAATGAAGCCAGAGAAGTGTGTCAGGATCGTAGCAAATGGAAATCCGTAGTCTCTGACTACCCCTCTGGGAAACAGGCGTGAATCTATGTAATATGTATGTACGCTTTGAAAACTAGCGTAGTAGAGCCTCGCTGTATCGACGTAATATAGCAGTATTCCTACTGTTGTGTTTCGTTCGGTGAGTGAGAGTGCCGGAGGCCCAATCACCCTCTTTCCCCCTTCCCGCTCCTTCTCCTTCCCATTTCCTTTTATTCCTAAAGGGTCGGCAACGCACAAGTGATGCCTCTGGTGTTGCAGGCGTCCATAGGCTATGGTGACGACTTACCATCAGGTGGGCCGTATGCCTGTTTGCCACCTTAGAGGTATGAAAAAACCTTAAAAATGGATGTACAGGCAAGAACTTGAATTTAAATATCAATTAAGGTCCTTGCGTTACCTTTATTAATTAAAAATATCTATCACATATATTCGTTTAAAACCAGTACCCAAAATATACCTACATGCTAAGTCTTTACCGTGGCCAATTATAACGACCCCATCAACTGTGCTGGAGATATTATAGTGCATAAATACACTCGCTATTCCTTTATTCTCATAAGCCAATGGGACGGCAATACATCGTAAGAGGGATCAGGTGCAGGACCAGCGGCTTTGCGTAATTTTGTTCATGAGGATATAACTCCATACCGACATCTATGGAATTATTTACTAGGGTTGTATATCATGTTGATAAATCGGATGGTTTGTTGTTTAATCTAGTTCTGATGAGTTGATGATGTTGCATAGTGGCGGTATACTCTAGGCGCTACTCGACTCTACGCGTTTGGTAGACGTGAAGAAATATACTACGTGACGTTTTGTACTATTGTACGTATATGTACATATGTTTACGATTGAAAAGGGCAGAAGTTGGTACCGTTTTTGTTTACCGTATTTTGATAATGTTTCAATTGCTTATAAATAAAATATATATCTATAATACATGTATATTTATCTACAAAGTTCTGCACAATAATATTCACAGTAGCATAATATTTACCAAATTTAAACAAATTTCAAACCGCAGCAGTCGTCGTGCAAGTTTTATTGTTTTACCAAAGACCCGAACTCATAACTATGGCGTCAAAAAAATAATTTATGAAGAAGCAAAAATTTATAACAGTACCTTTAAGTATAAAAAATTTAAACTCGCTTAATTCTTTCAAAAAGGCATTAATAATAATAATAATAATAATATTCTACCACATACACACAACACCATCAGGCCCAAACTAAGCAGAGCTTGTATTATGGGTACTAGACAATGGATAAACATACATATATACTTTTTGTTTGTAAATACATACATATTATATATAGAAACACCCAGACCAAAACAAACATCCATGTTCATGCACACAAATGTTTGACTTGTGCGGGAATCGAACCCGCGACCTCAGGCGTGGCAGTCGGTTACACTAACCACTACGCCATCGAGGCCGACATACAAACATTAAGTCAATATTTGCTGCAAAATCCTTGAAGGCATTAAACTAGTATAAGTGAAGAACTTGTAATCGTTATATCTTATGTTTAAAATTGTTTTCATGTAAGTGATATGTAAATGTTTTTATTGAGAATAAATATCTTTAAACCTAAACGTATAATACGCCCATAATTATATTTTTCACTTATTAATCGCACTTTGAATTTTGCACTCTACATTTTAATAAAGATAATATTATTTACGGCTGCACGTTGTTTGAATGTAAAGTCCCCGGTGATACATGAATTATTCCTAGTGTAGGCGCGTTTGTGTTTATTAGCAACATCAAAAAATATTTTATCAATTGGTAGTAATATTGGGCAAGCATGATTTGGAAGTATTGCAAATATCAAGTTGATAACGTATAATAAGGTGAAGGAAAACATCGTGAGGAAACCTGCATGACTGTGAGATCTCCATATTATTTTCGAAGATATGTGAACCCTGGCAATCCACATTGGGCCTGCGTGGACAATGCCCTAAGCCTACTCACACTAAGAAAAGGCCCGTGGCTAACAGAGGGACAGTATATTACAAGACTGATGGCAAACAATTTGATCTGCAGAGCCTGTGGTGAACAGGACGAGTCCATATCACACCTACTGTGTGAATGTGACGCGTTGGCTGGACTAAGGATGGGTCTGATGGGATTGGGATATTCGAACCCTGAAGACTTCAGGCTTCTCCCTCTGAAGTGTACGCTGCGACTGATGCAGTACATTCATAGGGAGATAGCTCAGGGATAGATCTGATACAAACACAATAGATAGACACAAAAGATCTCACTGGGTCGAAGTGTCGCCGGTCTTCACTGATTGGCCCCCGAAATAAGATAAGATAAGATAATATACAAGACTGATATTATTAATAATATAATATATAGTTGGTAAGATATTTGTTACGTACTGCCGGACGGACGATCAGACAAAGTTGCACAACAAGCATTCCAGTTTTACCATTTTAATACGGAACCTTAATATAGCCTGACCCGATAAACAACAAACCAAAGAATTTAAAACATTTCAGTTAACAATTTCTTACCACAAATTAGGCCACTGATGTAAAAGATTAAAGCCTTAATTTGTTCCACAAATCTGAAACTTTTCAAGAACTACATAAACACTTATCAAAACGTAACAATCACAATGAATAGTGAAATTTTATTCAAATCAGTTGAATGGTTTCCGAGATTAGCTGCCAGCACTGTAATAAATGGATTTTATATTGATTTACTTTTGTTATAACTAACAATTTTGGTATATAGTGTAATTGTTTAAAAATGAGCACTCGTGTAACAATTATTTTTGCTCGATTTGCGGTAATGTTGACTGTGGTCCTTGAATTAGTATTTATATAAAATAAATGGCTATAAGTTTTCATGCAGAGAGAATACAATTTAATATTAGAGAGAATGGAAACTATACTCCATTGGTTCAGCGACCTGTGACAGATGTTCTGATCTCTCATTAATAGATTGCAATCAATTGATCGTCGTTAAATAAAGTTACATAAAACATTACATAACATAAAATAATGTTTTGCTCTTCTGACTATCGCCTAGTTTAATGAAAATAAATTCGTAGTATTTATAGAATAAAAAACGGGCATAGAATGCCCAGACGGAATTATATGCCCATTGTACATTCTTTACAAAGCTCATTAATCACTTTGTCCAAAAATTGACAATGCAAATGTGATTTGGCATTCCGAAAGTAAAATATAGATATCGTTTTTTACTCTTTTGACTTAATAGTCGTGCTAACATAAGTTCTAGCATGCGTCATATTATTAGTAGGTACATGAAACAAGTACAAATACATATATGCCTATACAATAAAATTATGAAATGACGTTGTATTTTTTAAAGATTAATAACGAAATATTTCTGTTAAAAAGAAGGTTGAACTTTGCCAAGACCTTCGACTTCTTCTTTCGACTTCAAAAATAATGATACTCAAAATAAACGTTTATTTTATCCAACTTATGAACTTTTTTAGAAGACGGAAGATGTTTTTAATTCTGCGAATATGCTGTCCCTGCCAATGAGAAAAATTATAATAAGGGAAAGTCATATAGCTATACATTGATAGACGCATAGTATCGTCTTAAATGCTAATAGTAAAGGCAACTTTCAGTCCTTTACTTACGACGTAAGATTATGATTGGCTTAGTTGGCAAAAGGATGACACGCTTTAGTTTCTTTCTTACTCTGTTTTAATTCGTAACTTAACTAGCTTTTGCTCGCGGCGTCGTTCGAGAACAGTACTTTTCTGGATGAAAGGTGATGATGATCGGTGGAGTGGCAAGGCGTGAAAGTATGAGCGCTGCGCATTCGCAATTAAAATATTAGTTAAAATTTTAGAGAAGCGAAATACTTATAAAATTAATGTTAATATACTTAAACTTAGCAAGATGAAAATGTCTAAATCCTAAGATAAAGTTAGGCGTCCATGATTACATAACTTCAATATGATACCGAATATTTTTGGTCGAACTTTTTTTTTATTATTAGATTTTCAGTATCACGGATAATTTTATGAACACAGAGAGCCAGACTAGAAGCAAATGTAGGCAAAGCAAATATTCAACATGTGAAGAGAATTTTTAAGCGTTCAAGTATTATTTACATAAGTTTTACAAAGAGTAAAAATTGTATCTGAACATTTTCTCTTCTGAAAATAAAACTATACACGCATTTGTAAGGGTCAGCACATTTAAAGTTCGTTGTATAATATTTTATCTTGAGCATGTAGTGAATTGAAAAAAGAAAGAATATCAACAAAATTTTAACAAAAAAGAAATCGTCTTCAAATAAGAATATTCTAAAACAAAATATGTCTTACTATAATCATAACATAACATTGGCATGCACAATTACGTACAGACGCAGCACGTGGCGCGGGCGGCTGACACCGACTCCAAGAATAACAATAATTTAATTATTCACAAGAATACGCAATTATTTTTAATTTTTTTAGTAAATTTTTTGATTTGGAATTTTCTATTTCGAGGCCGTTTTTCTTTTTTGTTAAAATTTTGTTTATTTCTCGGTTTTTAGTGAATTGCAGTTCAATAACTGATTTTATTTGTCTGAATATGGGTAGACCTACTAAACGCGCTGCTTATAATAATATGAGACAGCGCCGTTTAAATGAAACAAACGAAGAAAGGGAGAAATGCCTCTCTAAAACGAGGAAATCTTCCTCCAGGGCCACTTCAAAAGAGACTTATGAAGAGCGCAAAAATATATATGTATAGAAGAGCTTTCGAAAATGCGGGCTTACATGAAAAATGTTTTAGACAGAAAAATCGGGATTTACCGTTTAAATAATTTTTGGCCATAGTGCATCTCATGATAATTCCAAATACGGTTGGGATAATATGTTTTATTCCGAGGTTGCGGTGCCTAATGGCTTCAGCGTCATATTAAAAGTAGTATTATAGAAATAATTTTGTTATTAGCTTTTTTGTGTATACCTTGTTAAGTTTAACAGATGCACGTAACTTCATACTATTAAATGCTATCAATAACCAATTTGGAATTGTGTAAACAATACATATACATACCTAATTATGTATGTGATTGTAGCAATCACGGCAGATTTGCTGTCATTTATCAAAGAATTCCGTTGAATAAAACTGAAGATATTTATCAGAACATCACCAAATTAGAATAGGGCTACCTCGAAACACTACGAAGGGCTTCCAAACCATCCTACACAATTGTTTACTTTGTTCTTGTCAAAAATGAGAACATCATCAAAGTAGCCAAATACGCATTATTAATGATAACTCAAAAACGAATGGTCAGATATTGATCAAAATTAAATGGGACTAAATGGAAAGCATCAGCTTTTAAATACAAAAGAATCATCAAAATCGGTTCACCTAGAAAAAGTGATGAGGCAATACACATAACAAAAAAACATACAGTCGAATTGAGAACTTCCTCCTTTTTATGAAGTCGGCTAATGAAACCGCACGGATGGCGTAGTGGTTTAAGTGGTCGCCTAGCCACTACGCCGAGTATTGTGGGTTTGAATCCCACACGGGACTAACATTTGTGTGATCTACAAATGGTTGTTCCGTGTTTGGATGTTCTATGTGTCCACTTTTTGAATGTTTGTAAAGTCCCCTGTGATACAGAAATTAAACCAAGTGCGGGAGTTGTCTATTTAAAATATGTAAATAAATAAATAAATAATACATTTTTGGGACTTTAAATATTACTGACGTCTTCTAACTGTCAATTACAGTACTTAAGTTGCTCCACTGTCCATTCATGGTGAATATGATTCCAGGAATCTAGGAATAACTCTTTCTTGGTTTCCTATCGTTGTGTGGCACTGTGGTTGATCTTTGATTTTCAAACCTCGCGCTGTCAGTTCAATGGTCTCTTTCCAGCATGGTGGAAAACACGCATGTGTTACCCTTAGTGTTCCAATTGTCCAAAGGCTATGGTAAATATTAAACCTTAGCTGAACTTAATACCTTTTCCTCAATGGTACAATAGAGTTAGTGGTATTAACTAGACGTACAATCTCACATATTATATTACTGTATGTGGTCATCCAGCACTTGACTTGCTGAAGCGATAAGGTTGCTCGATTTATAACTACAAGTTTCTTAGCTTAAATCAATTTTATTCGGTATTTGTTATTCAATCACGAATGATGATCTAATTTTCCGAGATTGCATCACGAACGTAGTTAGGCTACTTATAATACCGAATTCACCCGCCCCTACCTACGAATAAGATGAATTTCCAAATTTGGCAAGCTTCAAATTAAATTATTTCCAGTTATGACGTGGAGAAAATTTTATATTATGATATCGGCAGCATATGATTTGTAGGTCGTATTATTACAACATTATCAAGTGCCTCCGTGCCTCGGAGAGCACGTTAAGCCGTTGGTCCCGGCTGCCATGAATATCTATGGCAGTTGTTATTAGGAAAGTCAGTACCCTCTAATATCCTGACACTGGTCTAGCCTTAGGGTATCGTTAGCCTTCGGGTTGCGGAGGACAGGTGGCAGCCGCTCCGTGTAAAAACTGATATCCAGTCAAATCCGGTTAGACCAGAAAAGCCGACACCAAGTGACTTGGGAATAATAAAGGCTAAGAGTAGTAAGTAGTAAGTAGAGCCTCGCTGATTTCAGCATGAATGGTAAATAATACGAAGACAGATTAAAAAATTCGACATGTATGACATTTTAGTTCAATAGCAGCGTCTGTTGTGACATTAAATTGATTTATAAGGTCGAGTACTTGAGAATTCAGATACTCCTATTGATGTTAGTTTTTCTGTCTTGAATAGTTTGGTATAAACTTTGTTGTACTCTACGATTTGAAGAGCATGTAAATTCGCAGACGTGTCTATCATGTCGTTCAAAATGCGAGAGAATGGAATCAAAATGTTCTCTTATCTGGTCTAACATCAGACGTTAGAACACCGAAATAAAAAAACAATGTAGTGTCTAGTTTTAGCAACTGTAACATTTTTTCATATCTTTTCGGTCTTGTAATCGGAACGAAAGGTTCAGTGAACCCAGATTCATTCGACGTATTTATTTTTGTTTAACGACTGCGGGTCCTTAAAATTCTCATTGAGATGTTCAACCAAGCGTCTCTATAAAGTAATTGCATTGCTCAGAAATTACGATAATGTTTACATTATGCTAATCACGATATAAATATACACGTAAAAATAAAAAGATTTTTACTTTGAAATTGGCAAAGCTTTCTACAAAAATATATAGATTGGCACTGCTTTAGGTTGTCCTTGTTATGTCATTAAATGTGATAAGGCTACTTATTTATATATATATTATGTTTCTGATTTCTGATAGGCCACTCAGATCTTTTTGGTTGGTTACGAGAGGATTTTAATACATATTCTTTCTTTTTAAAAAGACAACTCTCGCACTAGGTATAGGGTCGGGGGCTTTTGGAAACGGGACCGCGGTCCCGAATTCCACCTATATGTCGCTGGGGACTTTACAAACATTCAAACAAATAACACCCAGATTAGAAATAACCTTTTGTGGATAAACAAATTGTTGTCCCGTGTGGGGATGGAACCCACAACATTTGGTGCGGCGGCAGTGGTGAGGCGACCACTTTAACCACTAAACAATCCATGCAGCCGAAATATACATCCAAATAATATTTAAACAACATCAACTGAATTATAAAATAAAATTTTAAAGCCTACTCCATAAATAACTTAGCCTGTGCCTGAATTTCATATTTATTATTTATGCACTAGTTCAAGCGGACAAGCCTATCTGATAGGCATTTCAGACATATCAGTACGAAATAAAACATATAATTCAACAGAATATTAATATTATGAATAATAAAATAAAATTATTCGTTTATTTGTTAATACACGTGTTTATTCTCAAACTTTGTAATCATAATTAATTCATATCGGTTGTTCATTTGAAAAAGTTATTAATATATAGCAGCAAAGTTTATAATCAATATATTTAATCGGTAAATATTTTGTTTTGAATAAAACATACCTTTTAAGGGTTTATATTTTCATACTTCAACTCCTTGGTTTCGGTACCACGCATCTACATCTCAAAAGTTTCAGTGCCCAATAGACTATGAGTTAGTTTAGGTTATACACCTAAGCTCCATGTTCCAGCAAGAAACATCCTCGGAGAGAAACAGACTACTATTTATGGCTTGCAATAGTTACTATAGTCGATTCCTATAATACGCCACCAGCCCTAAATATGATTAAATGCGATTGTATCTTTCAATGGGGCTAATCGTGTAATAAGAATAATTACAAATAGAGATCCGATCTAATAAGCGTAAAGTAAAATGTAATTTATGTTTACATCTGAACTGCCTCGTTGGCACAGCTGTAGTGAAAGTGACTGCAGTGTATGAGGTCTCGGATTTGATTTCCGGTTCGGGCAATTTTTTATTAGAATTCCTATCAAGATATTCTTAGTAGCATTACGATGTTTTAGATCGGCTCCTTGTCTCCTCGTCTCGGCCCATCTCCTAATACATAGGACCTACAGATGTACTTAACGAAATGTGAGTGTAACACACCTCTGCTTACCCCTTCGGGGATAAGTGATATTAGCATGAGTACGTATATTCACGTATTTGAAGTTTATTTTACTGTTACGGCTTATGTTTTTGTATAAAATTAAAATAAAATAACTGTGAAATCAAAATAGCGTTTCTATCTATTATCAACTAGACTAGATTTAAACGCTTTTCTGTACAACTTTTATTACGAAAATATAAACTAATATTACAAAGAGGAATGATTTTTTGTTTGTAAGGATTATAATCAAAAACTAGGCAACCGATTTAAAAAAATATTTTACCATTAAAAAGTTATATTTTCAGCGAGTAACATAGGCTATATTTTATTTTATAAAAGTACTGTTACAGACATTTTTTTTTTACGCTTTGGTATTTGCAAATCACATTCCCCATCGCCGGTTTTGGGGCGGGCGATGGGGATATGTCAGGATCCAGCCCATAAGATGAAAATTTGGGCTGAACCGACTAAAACCACCGCGGTGTTGCTCACACCTTTATGGCGGGGCCGCGCGGATCGCTCTCGCATTCAAATCGCGACCCCGTCAAAGCTTTGACCCGCTGATGGACGTGGCGGGTCCCACACAATCATCACACAAATTCATAAGACGAATTTACAAACACACAATTAAAATTGACACACACAATTGGGGGATCTGGTACCCACTGTTACTGACATAACCTAACCTACTTTTACTCAAGCAAAGCCACGATAGTACAAAATAAATAAACTAGTAATAGTACTATTACTATGAATATTTCAGAGGGTATCAATAATCACCTCGTGCACTAGACAATCGAATTATTGTAGAGACATTTACCGTGGGATAGCCACATACGGCACGAATGGGCCGGCTCGACCGATACCACGGCCTCACAGAAAACCGGCGTGAAATAACGTTTGCGTTGTATTTCGTCGAGTGAGGGTATCGGAGGCCTAACCGTCCCCTCCTTCTGGTGGGGTCAAATTTAAAAGGAACGCAGCGCACTTGTGACTCTTCTGGTATTGCAAGTGTCCATGGGCGGCGGTAATCGGTTACCATCAGGCGATCCGTTTGCTCGTTTGCGTCCTATGCCATAAATGAAAAAAAGAGAGCGTAAAGGACTTCGACACGTTCTCTCTAGTGGTTTGTTAGTACGTAGTTGATAGTAATGATAGCAGTGATAGCTCAGTGGGGAGACCAACAGACTGCAATGCAGAGAGTGTTGGGTTCAAACCCACGTCGCGCACCTCTGACTTTCGGAAGTTATATGACTTTTCGAAATTGCCTAGCCTTTATTATTTCCAAGCCCAAGTCACTTTGGGGTCGGCTTTTTTGGTCTAACCGGATTTGACTGGATATCAGTTTTTACACGTAGCATGTAATATTATTACATGATATATTTTAACTACCACTTTTATTGTAAAAAAAGGGGATAAGGGACTTTACAAACATTAAAATAACGAACACCCAGACTCGAAACAACTATTTGTGGATCACACAATTATTTGTCGCGTATGGGGATCGAACCCATAATACTCGGCGCGGCACACCACTTAAACCACTACGCTATCTGTGCAATAAACTTTGATGCAGACCGATCTAATTTAAAATACAGAAAATTTATTACACTTTGCTCTACTCAGGACTCGAACCAGAGCTCTCATACACAGAACTTGCTATCGCTACACTACTGGACAGTTTATATGGCATATATAAAAGACAAATGTAGGAGTATTTTTTTTAAAATGCGACTTCTGGATTTCCTGGCATTTATTCTTGTGTCTCGGGAGACTTGACAAACATTCAAACAACGGACACAAAGAACACCCAGACTCGGAACATCTATTTGTGGATTACATAAAAATTTGTCGCGTGTCCCGTGCCGTGTTTTGTGGGTTCGATGGGTGATCGAACCCAAAAAACTAGGCGTAGCCGCATTGACAAAGTTGCCACTTAAACCACTAAACCATTCGTGCAGTATAATCGTGCTGTGTTCTAATTTAAATGCTGTAATAAAATAATTGATTATAATTAATGATTCGTACTTTTGATGAATAGAAAACACTCTATATAGCAATATCGAATTAAATACATCTGCAATTTAAGTGTCACCCCAATGAATTCTATTGAAGTATTTAAAGCCTACCGGCAAGACGAAGGTACTAATTTTAGTTTCGAATGCAAATTAATATTTTCTTTGATTGTTAACCTTAAACAAGGCTTCAAAGGGTGTTAATAGATGTCGCGATGTCTTAAAATAACAAGTGTATATTATAATTGTTATCGCCTCTGATCCTGAAGCTATTCTTGGGATATTAATAAATGTTACAAGTGAAATTGGTGTTTAAAGCTTAGACTATTCATATTATGCAATACTCTTTGTAAAATGAAAAATATACCCTAACACTAATAAATAAAAGTATAAAATGCTGTGTCTAACTGGGGCACTCAAAGGCATTTAAAAAATCTGCACGTCAGAACCTTTTCTATATTAGTCTCGAAGACATAATGAAGTCTGCTACTACGCACTGAGCTAGCGTGGTGGACAATGGCCTAACATTTCTATACTGATAAGAGAGACTTATTTTCTTGAGACAAAAAGACGTCTCACGTAAAAGGAATGAGTCGCGCCGGGCTTTACAACCTTTCACATAAGGGGCTATAAAAACACCAGACCCAAAACAAAAATTTGTAAGTCATATAATTTTTTGTAGACTAGCAATGGCAAGGCGATCATTTAGACCACGTCGCCCGTGCAATCCTGTATATATGTCATGTATTATATAATGTACTAGCTTCCGCCCGCGGCTTTGCCCGCGTGTAAATTCAAATTTTCAAGTCACTAACTTCAACGGTGTAGAACTTTCATATTAAAGTTTTTCACCCCTTTCACCCCTTCAGGGTGGAATTTCCAAAAATCCTCTCTTGGTGCTCCCCTACACTCTCTTAGGACATACATGCCAAACTTCAGCTTCTTGCGTTCAGTAGTTTCGGCTGTGCGTTGTCTGTCAGTCACTCAGTAACGGACGAGTTTTATATATTATATAGATATATGTAATAAACTTCGCTTTTACTACTAAAATATTTTAAAGTAATGATACATAAGATTATGTTCTTGAGTACTGCCGTAATCATTGCTCCCAACTCAACATACCCACAATTATGTGCTTAACTGCCTAAATCATATAAGAACGGATATAGTAGAAAGATAGACATATATGTATATATAGATGACGACTCGATGGCGTAGTGGTTAGTGTAACCGACTGCCACGCCTGAGGTCGTGGGTTCGATTCCCGCACAAGTCAAACATTTGTGTGCATGAACATGGATGTTTGTCTTGGTCTGGGTGTTTCTATGTATAATATGTATATATTTACAAAAAAAAAAAGTATATATGTATGTTTATCCATTGTCTAGTACCCATAGTACAAGCTCTGCTTAGTTTGGGCTAAATGGTGTTGTGTGTATGTGATAGAATATTATTATTATTATTATAGATAGCCATATAATTGAATAAATGTCATTTAGCATTCAGGATCGTTAACAAACAAGCATAATAATATACCTTTTTTTTCGAATTCGTATTTCGAATTTCGAATCTTTAAAAGCTACTTTCAAACTAGTTAACTTTTGAAAACTTTACTCATGAATATCTAAAGGTTGACAAAGTTCATGTAGAAGTTTATTATAGAAACGGGTTAGCGAAACGAAATAATTTAAAAAAAGTTAATTGTTTTCACTAACGAGATAACTTTACATGGCTTTGCGAATTAAAATTGACGTTACGCATGGCGCACTTGTCTCGCTGGTACAGTCCGTGGCATAATTCAATAAACTATGCCGAAATTTTGAAGTGTTCTACCATACATAATAATGGTAATTCCTTATATTTTATTGCAGTAACAGTCAAAGAATAGTTTTATAAGTCACAGCTCATTACTAAAAGACAATAATAAGCAAATTTTTATTCATGAAATACTGCTACATATTTTTTTATTGTTCAGATGCTTATCTCTTTGGACACAGGATAAGTGTACAATATTTACTTGTAGCAAATTATTACGGCCACCAAATATTCAGAATACTTCAGAAGTGGAATGGAAAAGGCCGTCGTTGCCTTTATTTAGTAATGGTATGACTTAGCCGTCTTGCCCAGAGAACTGCCACATTCTTACGCGAACACATTGGCTCACATCCTTTTCTTCCACTTGTTCTTTTATCAAATAAGTATATAATAATAACAAAACGTTTCTTTTAAATAAAATCCATAGTAATAAATAAAAAATCAATAACTCAAACAATCAAAATAAAGTAATTCACAACAAAATCGAGATATAGAAATGAATTTGTAACAAATAAACAAAATCAATGAAGATATACAGCCTTGGCCAAAAGTATTAGGCACCCCCAATATAGTTATCACACACCTGTGCTATTTGAACAATTAAACAATATTCTATATAACTGCGATACACACATTAACAACATACACAGTAAAACATTATTTAAGACAATAGGCGGCATTTTTTAAGCAGTCGTAAAACATCTGGTGCGTCAATAATACAATTTTATTTTTTCCAAAATTTATTTTTAATGTTTCGTCAGTTACCATTTGGAAGTCTTAGTGTAAAGACAGTGCATTTGTGGTTTTGTGAATTAATTGAGAAGAAATTCATTTGAAAATGCCAAAACGAAACGAAATTAGTATTGAAAATCGTGTAAAAATTCAACTTTTACATGAGCAAGGCAAGACTCAAAAAGAAATCGCGGAGTTGGTGAAATGTTCGCGATGCTCCGTTCAATCTGCTATCAAACGTTTTGTTGAGACTGGCTCTCATGCAAATAAATCAAGAACAGGCAGAAAACGCGTGACTACTAGCCGTCAGGACAGAAAACTTATCCGAGAGTCTGTGAAAGATAGAAAAAAAACTTCTTCGGAGCTTGCTGTGGCTTTAACTGAAGAGACTGGACATCCCATAAGCGCACGAACTGCAAGACAAAGGCTAGTAGAAGCCGGCTTAAAAGGTTGCAAAGCTAGGAAGAAGCCGTGGCTATCCGCAGACAATAAAAGAAAACGACTTGATTGGGCTCTGAGACACCAACATTTCACAGAAGAGGATTGGTCTAATGTGCTGTGGTCTGACGAATCAAACTTTGAGGTAAGTTTTTTTAGTGAAGTCTATACCACAATTACAACGATCATTGTTGTGTTTGTCTTCAAACTCAAATGTTATAAAAGTTTGTAATGTGTGCTTTTTTTGGAATCTACAGGTATTTGGAACACCAGGTGTGACGTTTGTGAGGCGACGCATAGGCGAAGAATATCACCCAGATTGCGTAGTACCAACCATAAAACACGGCGGAGGCAGTGTAATGATTTGGGGTTGCATGGCTGCGGATGGAGTCGGCAAAATGTTTGTTTGCGAAGGTCGCATGAACAGTGAAAAATACATTAATGTACTGGAAACTGCTCTCGTACCTTCGCTTTCGTGTATTTTTGGTGACACTAACTTAAATGGTGTGAAATTCCAACAAGACAATGCTCCGTGTCACAAGTCAGCTACTACGATGCGCTGGTTTACTGAAAATTGTATTGATCTGTTAGATTGGCCTGCCCAGTCCCCGGATCTAAATCCTATTGAACATTTGTGGAGTATTTTGAAGAGAAAAATAAAAGAGCACTCGATAACATCAAAAACTGCTTTAAAAAACGCGTTAGTGCAAGAATGGGATGCAATTTCTCCAGAGGAATGTGCGAAACTTGTACGTAGTATGCCCCACAGAGTTGCTGCTGTCATAAAATCAAAGGGTGGCCCAACAAAATATTGATGTTTTTACAATATTCTAATGGAAATAAAGTACTTTAATCATTATAATTAGTTTTATTTCTCTCTAAGCCTGAAATATGCAGTAATTTATAGGGTGCCTAATACTTTTGGCCAAGGCTGTAGATCTGTTTATTTGTCACAAACATGAAAATAAAAAAGTAAAATAATACATAAAATGCATGGTGTTAAAAGAATTATACGTTCATCATGTTTTGCCTTTAAGGTGTACGAATATTAGGTTATGTTAAGTAAAAACTATTACATATATATATGATATAATTTTACAGTCTATTTAATGAATTTCTACGCACCATGCCATAAGCTCAATAGAATATTATTTAAGACTATGATAAGGAGAAAAAGAATAAGGGCAATTTTGTATTTGGATGATGGTATCTTTACAATTTGACTGTTTACAGTACGGTTACAGTAAAGATTCGGCATGCCTACCTCATATAAAACTTTTATTCATGTCTTAAATTTGTAATCCATGAAAGTTTCTCTGTCTGTCTGTTACCTTTTCACGGCTAAACCACTCAACCGATTTAGATGAAATTTGGTGCAGATATAGTTTAAAACCTGGGAAAGGATATAGGGTACTTTTATTGATGTAGGTACCACGCGGGCGGAGCCGCGCGCAAAAACTAGTATATTATATTTATTACCAGCTGTTACTCGAGACTTCTTTAATGTTTATATAAAATGCATTGTTAATAACTTGACCGAAGCGTCTATCCGAATCCTAACATAATATTGAACAAACTTCTCACCAGAACAAAATATGGTATGATTACGACCTTAATCGATTAAGTTGTTCAAAAGTTACTCTATTATAAACATCGATACCAATAGTTGAAAATCCTTACTTAATATTATAAATGTGAGTTTGTTTGTTACGCTTTCACGCCTTAAGTACTCGACCGATCATTATGACAATGCATACACTTTGTCAAGAAAATAGAAAAGGACAGAGGGTACATATTACCCAGAAAAAGAAAACTGTTACTAACCTTTTTCTTTTTTTTTACCCAGGAAAATCCTTTATGGATACCTCCTCCCCTGGGAGGGAGGGTGGTTATGTGAGACTCTCCGCCTAATTTAACCTAAATTGACGCGACTGAATCTGCGGGCAAAATCTATTATGTAATATATAAAAGGTGTATACTACCCACTCACTCACTCATCAATACCATTAAGCTGACGTCAATGGGTAAAAGAGAGAGCGTACTAGTCATTCCAACAAAGTTGTTTTTAAAAGAAAACACACACTTTTCTCTCTGAATGATTTACTAAAGGAAAGCATCCGTAAGAGTCAGAAAAATCCATTAATACTTGATGTCTTGTTAAATTATTTTAAATTTTTTAAGAGAAGCGTATCATTGGGCGTCCTCAGAGATCTTTCGCGAAACATTCGCTCTAAAATCGACGCGAAATTATTCAGATTCATTATTCATTGCAGGATTTCATTACTGTACGGTACTGTATATTAGCCGTGACTTTTATTATTTTTTTACGTCCTTTGTTGGCATTTAGTCTATATTTCCACCTATTTTCATCAAAACAATGAAAATTTAAAAGTAATGTTGAACATGTTATGTCTAATGTTTAATACTATGATTGCTGGGTATTGGTACGATTCTCATTTTATTTTTCTTTTCTTTTCTTTATAATTTATCCGCATTTTGTTTTGATATTTTTTGTTTTATATAGATAATTCACGTTCATAACGTCATTTTGTCGTTAGCAACACAGTCCATTGTGATCATGTAGTATACACATAGTTAGGAACTTAGTTTAGAACATAACTGTGATATGTATTTATATTCAAACCTTCTTGTACTTTGTTCTGTTTTGTGTACCTAAAATAAATAAATAAAAAACTGGGTCAGTGATTTAGCTGTTAGTTTTCGAGCAGTTTACCCGCACACTGAGCTAATATTATGTTATGTTGTAGATATTATGGCTATGACGGGATGTATACAGAAAAGAAACTTAAGTACTTGTAGTGTCCGTAAATAACCAGAGTATTGATTTTACGTAAAATATATTGTAAGGATAAATACAAGTTGGCTAGTATGTTATGCTTTCGTTTATGCAGACATATGTATATCGTCAGCAAAACATGCGACATAGTTATTATAGCTTATACAATAATAAAGTGAAACAGGTAGAATTATGTGGCGATACTCATATAGTTATTTTTTTTTATACTCTAATAGGCTTGCGTTTGACCGCGATCTAACGTGATCTTAAGTGAAGATGCAGTCGACGATGGAGCACGCTTGCCTAGCAGATACTTATTCACTCGCGACTTGAAGACACCCAAAATGTACTCATCGGGAAACATCGGGAAATAGTAAGAGGAATGTAATAAGCCAACAAACCGGTATATTTTGTTTTTAAATAACAATAAAGCCTGTGTCGAACACCCGTACTTGATCCCAATTTTTTTTTTTTACTCAGCCCACCTGATGGTAAGTGGTCACCGTAGCCTATAGACGCCTGCAATACCAGAGGCATCACTTGCGCGTTACCGACCCTGTAGGAAAGAATGTGGGAAGGAGAAAAAGCGGGAAGTGGGAAAGAGGGTGATTGGGCCACCGGCACTCTCACTCACCAAACGAAACACAACAGTAGGAATGCTGCTATTTCACGTTGATATTCTGTGAGAGGGTAGTTCTTCCCCGGTTGAGCCGGCCCATTCATGCTGAAATCAGCGAGGCTCTACTACTCAAAAAATTTGTTATTCTATATCTGCACGCGCGAGTTCGTAATGAATGGACGCAACCTGACCTTGAATGCATATGGGTGACAATACCGGCTCATTCACTCGCTAATCATATGAGTAAAAGTTTGCATATCGCCGCTGTATACATCCCACCCGACCGTATGATCCCTACGCGTATACAAGTATTACTTAATGTCATATCGGAAATAAATAATAAGCACCCGAATGATCTCATCCTTGTGGCGGGCGACTTTAATCTGCCGTGCGTCGATTGGACGAGCGGACGGCCTGTATTTCTAAAACGGGGGCCTGTAGAAATACAAAATTCAGCACTCCACCTTATAAATACTATGCTTTATTATGACTTGAAACAGTTCAATACCCTTATCAACTCACATAATCATACGTTAGATTTAATTTTTACCAATTTTCATGTGACCATTACAACGACTAAATGGCCATTAGTACCAGAAGACGTTTTTCATCCCGCAGTAGTAATAAATGGATGTGGTGTATTGACACCTCCTATGAAAACTAGTTCATTTGACAAATTATTGTTCAGAAAGGGTAATTACGAAGCCATTAATAACGATCTACTGTCTTGTGACTGGTCACTCTTGTATAACTCATACACTCCAGAAAGCATGGTTGATGTATTTTACTCTTATATTAACGCGATAACTGTTAAACATATTCCGAAAATAACCGTAAGTGGCACGTATACTTATCCTATTTGGTACAGTCGCGCACTGATAAATGTAATTAAGGAGAAGGCTAGTGCTCATAGAAAATGGAAGAAATATAATAATCCACAGGATTATTCAGCGTTCTCTTTATTACGAGAAAGGCAAAAAAAACTACAGAAAGCTTGCCATAAATCATATATTAAGAGTTCGCAAGACAATATTAAAAAGAACCCAAAACTTTTTTGGGCTTACGTCAAATCTAAAAAGAAAAATAAGAATAACTTTCCTAAATATATGCACTATAATAACAATGAATTAAGCACCGAAATTGAAATCTGCAACGCGTTTAACGATTATTTTTGTAAAAATTTTACCAAACCTGCCTCATATTATCCACCCTTATCTGTATACAATGAGTATGACGACACTATACATTGTCTGCGAATAGACAAAGATTATATTTTAAAACTTCTTCGAACCCTTGATATGACAAAAGGGCCAGGCAGTGATGCGATCCCACCCGTGTTTTATGTGAATTGTGCGGATTCTCTTGCAATACCTCTCACATACATATTTAATAAGTGTTTTGAAGCTGGGTTTCTTCCAAATATTTGGAAGACGGCACACGTGGTACCAATCTTTAAAAAAGGCTCTAAAAATGAAATTATCAATTACCGTCCTATATCGATACTTAATGTCCTCGCTAAGCTTATGGAGAGAGTGGTACATAACTTTATTTACCCTACTATTTCTAGAGGCATCCCTCAGCAACAACATGGCTTTATTAAGGGTCGCTCCACCAGTACTAACTTAGCATTATTTTTGGAACATGTACAACGGGATATGGATGGCGGTGGGCAAATTGATGTGATCTATACAGACTTTGAAAAGGCTTTTGATCGCGTAGATCACATGATTCTTTTACAAAAGCTTCAGAATTTGGGAATACGAGGTAGTTTACTAAGATGGGTAGAATCATACTTAAAAAATCGATCTCAAATCGTGACGGTCGGTGGATCTAAATCGAACTGTGTTCTTGTACCATCTGGTGTACCACAAGGGTCAATCCTTGCACCACTTTTTTATTCAGCCTACTTGTATGACATAGGTAGACATGTTCTCGATGCGAACTTTCTTATGTATGCAGATGACACTAAAATCTACATGACTATTAAAAATGTTAACGACTGTGAAAAGTTACAAACAGATTTGGATAGATTAACAGCTTATTATAAAATTAACAGACTAGATATTAATGTTACCAAATGCCTAGTGATCAGTTATACCCGTAAAAGTAAACCAATTACGTTCAATTATAAACTTAACGATGTCAATATAAACCGCACTCAGTTGGTTAAGGACCTTGGTGTTTTATTAGACTCGAAGCTCTTGTACTCCGAGCACGTCTCTTATATTACGGGAAAGGCATACAAAACCCTCGGCTTTATCCTGCGAATTGGTCAATCATTTAATGACACAGCTTGTCTTAAGGTTTTATACTTTGCTTATATACGTAGTATTCTTGAATACTGTAGCATTGTCTGGAATCCTAATTATTTAATTTATAAACAACAACTTGAATCAATACAATCCAAGTTTATTAAACACCTCAACTATCACAAAAGATTTATAT
The DNA here is from genome assembly GCA_930367265.1 of Catocala fraxini. Classification (NCBI taxonomy): domain Eukaryota; kingdom Metazoa; phylum Arthropoda; class Insecta; order Lepidoptera; family Erebidae; genus Catocala; species Catocala fraxini. The sequence goes on along the minus strand of OV884025.1, from coordinate 6,482,825 downwards.
GCAATGATTACAATGAATCCTGTAAACACCACCATTTACTCCCATTGGAGAAAAGACGAACTATGCTCGATATGCTTTTCCTTTACAACATATGTTCTGGATCTATTGATTGCATTCCTTTGAGTAACTTAGTTCTTAAATTAAGAGCTCCTACTACTCGCACCAGACATACTAAACTTTTTGATGTACCACTTAGCAGAACTAATTATGCACAAAATTCTATAATCAGCCGCTTAAGAAAATGTTACAATAGCTGTTTCAGCAGCATTGATATATTCAATATAAGTAAGTATACATTTAGAAAACAAGTATTAGATTTGATAAGTAATACGTAATGTGGTAAATTATATTAATAATATTGTATTAAATCACATGCGCATCACGAACTCACCCTATAATAAATATTCTCACCTGAAAACACACACATACACACAAACACACATTCACTTTCATCGTTACACATTAACATGTACACATTCACAATATCACGGTATGGTTTCGAGTATGGTATTGGTATAAACTAATATTTTATGTTCTGATTATTGAATGCCATTAGATTTAACTGTTTTCAAGTTATGTATGTCATTGTATGTACTACATTGAACCCTAGGCTTTGTTTCTGCTGCATGCTACTAAGTGAGGTCAACAAATTGTGAATCCGTAATTGGCTATATGTAATATTAAGCAAAAGTTGTAAATTATAATTAAGAGCTGTGGATTCTGTAATCACAATAAAATAAAAAATATAATATGGGAATCGAACTTACCACACTCGGCACACTGGCAACAGCGAGGCGACCACTTAAGCCGCTACACCATCAGTGCTGTCGAAGCTATTTTCGTGTTGCTTCGTTTTGGAATTCAGCTCGCAATTCTTAACATATGAGCGAAAAGCGAGGCTAACTCCAGTAGACATATTGCTTTTAGAGTTCGAAAAAATTCTTATACAACAGCTTTGTCCGTCCGTCTGTCCGTCCGTCCGTCTGTTATATGACGAAATGACTATGACCTTTGACCTCTGACCTCTGACCTCTTACGTGGTATCATGTGACCTTTGCATACGCAAAGGTCACATGTAGTAGTAGTAATATAGTACTGTAGTAGAAGTAATATTACTTGAACCATTTCTTCGAACTCTAAGATTTACGGCAATTCATTGCCGATTCTCACTTGTTATTATACTGCTATACTAATTAAAATACTCGTGGACGTAATTATTCAATACTAGCTTTTTCCTGCGGCTTTGCTCGCTTGAAAACAGTACTTTTTTCTGAGTAAAAGTTACGCTATGTCCTTTTCTGTAGCAACGTGTATACAAAACGTCGAGTAGTTAAGTCTTGAAAGCGTACGGAACTAACTCACATTCGCATTTATAATATTATTAGCTTTTGCGGGTGACTCCGCCCGCGTGCTACCTACATCAATTAAAAGTAGCCTATGTCTTTCTGTACCAAATTTCATCCAAATCCGTTAAGCGGTTTAGCTGTGAAGAGGTAACAGACAGACAAAGTTTAGAAATTATAATATTAGTAAGCATAATTATTTTGTGTAAGATAAAATGTATGTCGCACTTGTATAACTCCTAAGACTGCGCCGAGCGAAATGTGCCAAAACAGGTGGTCACAGTTAAGTGAATAAAATCAACACATTTTGTTTAATACAAAAATGAAATATACATTTACCATAACAATGAATGTGTTTACAATTACTCCGTGTAAAAAACTTAAAATAATTTATATTTTCGCCTACAAAATTACGTAAATTTGTACGAAAAATGCAAAAACGTAAGCTTGTGTTACGTGATTTTAGATTATAACAGTATAAATCTATCCTATTTTACAGCTTAAACGAAACATAAATAGTTATATTACAATTTGTCCGTCCCAAATATTTAAGTTATTGGTTCACAATAAAGATACATATTTATCAAAAAAGCACTTCAAATCTTCTATACAATTTTACTATGGCGGCCGCGCGTCGATTTGAATATGCGCCGCACGACCTCTGTCATTATCTATCTTACGCTCGGCGCAGTCTTAACACAGTTTATAAAAATAGTTAGTTAAAATGTTTTCAAGTGCCGTATACAAATACACAAGCTTCAACTCCAAAACTACAACGGGGCATACTAACTTAAACAACTTTGTGCACAGAACTTAGCAAATTATACTCAAAGCCATAAAGTACGCCTAAGGTTTAGTCCTAAGGTATATATGCTCAAAGTTCTAAACGGGCTTCAAGAGGTACGAAAATTTGGCGCTTAGTATATACCAGATTGTGCCCGCTGCTCCGCTTGCATAAATGTAGGTTGTGGCTGTCAATTTTCTATTCCTCGGGAACAGTACTTTATCCTGGATGAAAAGCCTTGATGGCGTAATAGTTAGTGTAACCGCCTACCACGCCTGAGGTCGCGGGTTCGATTCCCGCACAAGTCAAACACGGATGTTTGTCTTGGTCTAGATATTTCTATGTATAGCATGTATGTATCTACAAAAAAAATGTATATATGTATGTTTATTCATTGTCTAATACCCATAGTACAAACTCTGCTTAGTTTAGGCTAGATGGTGTTGTGTGTATGTGGTAGAATATTATTATATTTTGATTAAAGATACCCTAGGTCGTTTTCTGTACTCCTGACAACGTGCATGCGAAATTTCATGATGATAAGTCGGGTAATTAAGGCGTAAAAGCGTTATTTAATCCAGAAAAATATTGGTACTGACCTAACCTAACCTACAATTACATAAGCAAAGCCATGGGAAAAATCTAGTAATTAAATATTAGCTATTTATATAAACTATGCCACGGCTGGGAACGGGACTCTTTTCACTATAAGAAGTGAAGAAGAATGCTGGCATAGTGCGGGTTGGCAGATTTTACATCTTCGAGAAACTTATGGGGTATTCTCCGAAACGCAGGATTTCTCACATTTTTCTTCACCGTTAAAACGAGCGATAATTAAGATAATTAACTATTTAATATGCGCATGACCTCGAGAAGTCAGAGGTCCATGCCTTGGCATCAAAATCGAGACCTCTGCGTGATAGTCATACGGTCTCCTAGGCTATCGCTGAGTATGTGAATATGCGTATAACTAAAGATATTTCGAAAAGGAAATTTTGGTTCTAATCTAAGAATCGATCGGAACGCTTGGAAGGCACACCTCAATATTTTCAAAGTTATTTAAGTAGAATTTAAATTATTAATTGCTTTAAGGGTGAAGGAAAACACTTTGAGGCGTAAATGTTTGAGAGGCTTAAGATATTTTAAAGGTTATACTGCCTCAAATGCGAAGCGGTATTAAATGTGACTACGGTGAGAGGTATCCGGTTTGTGACGGCAAAGTATCACCACATATTATAAAACAAAGTCCCCCGCCACATCTGTCTGCTCCCGATAATTGCAAAAACTGCTAAACAAATTTTCATGCGTCTTTCACCACTAGATAAAGTGATTTACGAGGAAAGTTTAGGTGTATAATTCGTTAAGGATTTGTTTATATTGATTAAAATATGACGACAATTGTTAGAGATTTCGAAAAAAACCTAGCCGACTGGGAGCTCTCATCGAAAACGCTGCCTTATCCCTTTGTGATATAACAAAACAATGTATGGAAGGATTGTTCCTTTCATATAGTTCTACAAAAAAGTCCGCAATGGCATGTATCTATCTTTTGAGGATAGCTAACAATACTCATTCTTACTTCTAAAGAAATAATCACGTACAATGTGGTAATTGGAAATCTATTTAGACGGATACAGTATTGATCCCTATCAACTTAAATACGATAGAAACCTTAAACATTGCATGCACACTTTGATAGCTCATTACACTCTACAATTTTAATAAATATAATAAATTGGAGATGTCGCAAAATAAAAACAAACGCGTGCGAAAATAAATTCGAGCATGGTTCTCACACCGATGACGCAACTCGCTTAACGCAAAAGACTGAAGCTATTACTCGAGCGAAGCTGGGGCGGGTCGCTAGTTAAAATTAATAAAAAAAACATTCAATGATTAGACAAGGGAATAGAAAAAACAAAACAACCATCAGATGGCTCACCAAGTTACTTATAAATATAAAATTAATTTATGACAAAACAAACACAGTTACTATTGGTACTTATGCTTTCAGAGAATCTTAGTAGATGCATGGATGTCTTTAACTGTGTGTACCGGTTGACGACAATCAACTCGCCATCTGTTACGTAGGTCCTAAAACCATAACTAGCAAATTATGAGTATAATATGTATCTGGCTACTCCTCCTTGAATATAGGCACAAGACTATGTATGTAAATATAATACTATGAGATCTGTCTGTTTAAGAATTTTTTCTTTTATTGTGGCTCGACCCACATGTACAGCTTCAATAATCTCTTACTGCCTGTAGATCTGTATGACTAAACGGTAACTGTAAGCATATGAGAATCATCGTTTAAACTGAAATTACAAGCCAAGGTTTAAGTTGAGAAAACTGTGTTTATGTATAAGCAGCTTAAGACTGCGCCGAGCGATAGAGACAGATAATGACAAAGCTCGTGCGGCGCATATTCAAATAGGTGCGCGGCCGCCATAGTAAAATTGTATGGAGGACTTGAAGTGCTTTTTTGATAAATATGTATCTTTATTGTCAACCAATAACTTAAATATTTGGGACGGACAAATTGTAATATAGCTATTTATGTTTCGTTTAAGCTGTAAAATAGGTTAGATTTCTACTGTTATAATCTGAAAATCATGTAACAGGAGCTTCCGTTTTTGCATTTTTCGTGCAAATTTACGTAATTTTGTAGGCGAAAATATTAATTATTTTAAGTTCTTTACACGGAGTAATTGTAAACACATTCATTTTTATGGTAAATGTATATTTTATATTTGTATTAAACAAAAAGTGTTGATTTTATTCACTTAACTGTGACCGCCTTGTTTTGGCACATTTCGCTCGGCGCAGTCTTAAGTCGTAATCAAAGTCCAACTCATGATAATTAATAATATGAAGACAGACGAGTGTTTTAATACTTTTCTTTTTAATTCAATGCTTGTCAAGCGTGGAGGTTATACACATTTGATTCTTTACTAGGTAGCGCATTTTTTTGTGTGTATGTATGTGTGGAATTCTTGCTGATAGACATATCGTATTGAATGGTCCGATTTTGTTATTATTTCAATATAATTAGTGATACATTACCGTGTTGTATCCTTTATTGGACCTAGGTTTCTTTTTGTGCTCCTGCCATTCTGCTTTAATTAGGGAAGTAAAGGCGTATTCCTAACTTATATTATAAATGCGAATGTGAGTTTGTTTGTTACTCTTTCACGCCTTAAAACCTCGATCGATCATCATAAAATTTCACATACACATTGTTAGTTTTCAGTAAATTTTTCGAGGCGGGTATAGATAATTGACAATATTAACCCTTTCGCTATAGACACGATAAAAATCTATTTTCACGCTCATATGTGATACATCGGACAGGGAACCTGTTAACCAACATTTACGCAAGTGAAACAAAATCTAGTACTATATAGACCTGAAGCCAAATGAAGAGATATACCTATAGAAAATTGCGGTCCCTATTTCTACTTAAACCGCAAAGAAAGCGAAGAACTACTTCGTAATAATTTCCCTTTTAAATTATAGTCATTGGGATCGTAGCTACTTTGTCGTCATTCAGAGGACATTGAGTATGAATTGTAGAATGAAGACAATTTATGTTCAAAAATCTCTTTAATTGCACGAATCGTGCAGTGGTTGCGTTGACATTGCTAATGCGCCAAGTGTGGTGGATTTATCCCGACATGACACAAAATTTGGGTGACAGTTACTCCGGGCTTAGGTGTTCTTTATGTGTGCTGTTTCAATGCTTGTTAAGTGCCAACGACACAAAACTGTTCTCTAATGCGAAAGCTTTCAATTTCAAGAGTACAGGCGAAATGACAATATAATTGAAAATAATATAGTCGGTCGAGTAAAGACGAAGTGTACCTATGTTTTCTATGAAAATTTCAGTAAGTTGGGATCGGATCATTTAAAATTAAGTAACGCTTTTTGGTTATCACGAACTTCTTCGATGGTTTTTGGACCATAGAATAAGTTATTTGCATATTTTGCCGCAAACATAGGTAGGTCTCAAAGATAAATTATATAATAATTATACTGGGCAATACAAATTATATTTATGGATAGATTATGTATTTGATTGTTTATACTGGCATGTTGTAAAGCAGTATATAATGACACGAGTATATAATTAATAACATAACTGTTATTAATTATATACCTTCGGACCATCGTGGTGATCCTAACAAGACACTGTCTCCTGAACAAACATCTGTACAACATCGGAGCAACAGACAGCCCACTCTGTAGGGGATGTCTGACCGAAGAAGAATCTGCTGTCCATGTAGTCCTGGAATGTATGGGAGTAACAGCACAACTTAAGGAAATCCTCAACAACCCCAGGGTCACTCAGCGAAGCCTGCGAAGACCCCAGGAAACTTCTGTGCTTCTGGGCGGAGTTGGGCTGGCTATCTCCATAACCGGCCGACTCTCACGCATAATGGACCGATTTAGAGTTCAAATGCGGAAAAGGGAGTCCAATTACATTTACTTTTACATTTAACATAACTGTATTTACTAACCAATGTTCGCTATAATTACATTTTGAATGATTAACTTCATCTGATATAATATGCAAATATCCAAATCCTACTGCGACTGTAACACAAAAGGAATATATTTAGTAGATGCACTGTTACAAATTGATGATTTAAAACAAATGACATCCGTATGACGCCGTACTAGGTGTACTTACTATATCACGGAGGACTTAACAGACAACCAAACAAGACACAAATAAAACTTCGTCTTAGAATAGCAATATATAGATCTATACTAATATTATAAAGAGGAAAGATTAGATTTTTTATTTGTTTGTATGTAAGGATTTAACTCAAAAACTACTCAACCGCTTTTAATAATTCTTTCACTTTAAAGCTATATTATCACCGAGTAACATGGCTATATTTTATTTCATCAAAGAAAGTACTGCTACTAACATAACCTTTTTTTTTTTTTTTTGTTACCCAGGAAAAATGCTTCATGCACTGCCCGCCGGCTAGGGGACGGCACCGGCGGGGGAGTGTGGGACTCCCAGCGAGACGCGCTGGTATACCCACTAAAAAACCTGGGGTGTTCCCTCTCTCATCCAATAGGGGGGGCCAGTTGGGAGCTAAAAGGATTCATCCATAGCAGGCCCCCCCATGTGGGTGTGGGCCGGGTCAAACGGACCCGGCCACCTCTCGTCCCCAGGGGAGAGCCTGACCGCTCTCCCCTTTTGACGTTAGAAGGCGCGCGGGAACACCGCGCGCGCCCTCTCGGGGTTCCTAATTTACGGGTGGCAGGGTCCCCTCAGGCCTTGCCACCCGGAACCCCTAAGTGGGGGGCAGGAGAGCGACGAAAGCGCGCCTCTCCTGCGCCCTCTCCTCCGGCGGCGGACTTCCGGGGCGTAAGGATCATCCTCACGCCTCCGTTCCGCCGCCTCCTTCTGCGAGATGACAGTCTCGCAGAAGGACCTCATTGCGCCCCAGCACCTGTCGTCGCCGACCATCCTGGATACGACGGTCGGCAACGAGAGGTCGGGGCCAATCACAGCGACCAGGGCGCAGCGCTCCACGGCCCACGCCGGGCACTCCTCCAGCGTGTGCTGCGCCGTGTCCTGGTCACACTCCTCACAATGGTTGCACCTGGTTGTCGGCTCCCTACCGGCTATCTTGCAGAGGTACTCTCCGAAACAGCCGTGTCCGGAGAGCACCTGAGTGAGCCGGTAGGTGAGCGGTCCGCGCCGTCTGTCCGTCCACTGTCTTAGAACCGGACGGACAGCCTCGACGGTCCTCACCCCGTAGCGGGGCTGGGCCAGTCTGTCTGCCCACTTCTCCTCAAGGACCAGTCGAGCCTGGGACCTTCGCGTCTCCACCGCACAATGCGAGGGAACCTCGCCATGGAGACGGAGGTCCGCGCGCCAGTAATACACCGACGCCTGGACCTCCGCCTCCAAATCCCAAGGCGGCGATGCCGCCAAAACGCACGCCGCCTCAAAGGAGACGGTGCGGTACGCCCGCGACACCCTGATCGCCATCGCCCTCTGCGGTCTCCTCAGGAGGGCAACGTTGTGGCGATCGAGGGCGCCGGCCCAAATGGGCGCTCCGTAGAGCGCCATCGACCGCACCACCCCCAAATAGAGGCGGCGGCAGATGACACTCGGCCCCCCGATATTCGGCAGCAAAGAGCTAAGCGCTCCTGCCGCCGACATCAGCCGGGGGGCCAGGCGGCTAAAATGGATGCGAAAGTTCCAGCGGCCGTCGAGGTGGAGCCCCAAGTATTTCATACTCGGCTCCACCCCGATGCGGACCCCTCCAACGATGATGTGGGCATCTGGTGGCGGCGCCCGCCGAGGCCCATGAAATAATAGGGCCTCGGACTTTTCCAGCGCCACCTCCAGTCCCAATATCCTAATCCTGCCGACAACCAGGGCAACTCCAGCCGTGGCAAGACGGGCAGCTGCCCCGTAATCCTCTCCCCGGGCCGTCACCAGCGTGTCGTCGGCGTAGCAAGTTACGCCGACTCCCGGGGGCAGGGCGCCCCGCAGCACCCAGTCGTAGCCGATGTTCCACAGGATCGGACCCAGAACCGATCCCTGTGGAACACCGCACGACACCTCCCTCCGGAACGTCTCTCCGTTCCGCCCCACACAAAACACACTCCTCTGGTGCAGGTAGTCCCCGACTATTCGGCGCAGATAGGAAGGCACCCCATGAAATCGGAGCGCCTCCCTGATAGTCACCCACGGCAGGGTGTTGAACGCGTTGGCGATGTCTAAGGACACCGCCAACACCACCCCGCGCGGGGCGACCGCCTCTTCCGAGAGGGCCTTGACGCGACTAATCGCGTCAATCGTCGATCGGCCCTCCCGGAAACCGAACTGGAGTTCGGACAAGTCGGGGCCCACCCGCACCAGGTGCCTGGAGAGGCGGGCAACCACAACACGCTCAAAGAGCTTGCCCACCTCATCCAGCAGCACTATGGGGCGGTACGCGGAGGGGGAGTCCGCGGGGCGGCCCTCCTTTCTCAGGAGGACCAGCTTACCCGTCTTCCACATGGGAGGGAACCGTCCCGACTCCAGACAGGCGCTAAACAACCTGAGGAGCCGGTCCCCTAGGGCGTCGTAGGCCAAAACCCAGGCGCGGCCAGGAATTCCGTCCGGCCCCGGGGCGGTGTTTTTACCCCGGAGCCGCATCATTGCCGCGCCGAGCTCCGCCATTGTTACTTGTGGCGCCCCGGCATCAGCGCCGCCCTCCTCAACTTCGGGCGGCGCCATTTCGGGATGCTACTAACATAACCTAACCTAACCTCACTTACTTTTACGCGAGCGAAGCCGCGGGTAAAAGCTAGTCATTCATATGTTTGTCCTAAACGATCGAACCTACAATACTTGACATACAGTCATTAGAAAAATGATCACTTATGCTCTGGGATTGGCTGACTAAATTAACAACTGTCAATCAAATCACATGACTAGAGATTGAATTTGATACATCGTTAAGAAGCCTTATAGAAACTCACCACACAGTTTACAATATTTGCTGCAATATTTAGATATTTGTCTTGAAAAACCAATAGCTTGAACGAGGTAGATTCGTTATCGACCCCACGGTTCATAAACTCTTACAATTTACGAGAAAGGATAAGCATGATTTCTTTGTTTTTCTTCCTCTTTCATAAATTGAATCAAGCCTGTATTTTTCAAGGAATTGTGCAGAGATTCAATGATTTTTATGTAGCAAGTTATTCTTAAACAATTTGCATTGAATTACATAATATTGTTTTCTATTTACGCGAATATTATTCATTGAAATCAAACTGCTATATACGGATTTTATCGCGTTGTTTATTTGACACTTTATTACAAAATTTTGAAAGCTGTTACACTACTACTACTATTAAACTTTACTAATTTTAAGCTAATTAAATTATTATTAAACTATTTAGATTTCATTTATTTTTACACTTTCCCCGACGTTTCGGTTGCTTTTCAGCAGCCATGGTCACGGGGAGACTAAGATGGCAGTTGTCTCAATGTTCCAGTGTAGTTATTTCAAAGTACCCGAACATAATTTAATCATTGGTGTTTCTATTTACGCAGAATGAGCTCAAAGTATCATGAAGTCTAGCTGTGGTTTGCTTCTTCTTGGGTTTGACTATTTTTATTACTGGATCCCAAGCTGGTGGTACATTCCAACCATCTTCTCATCCAAGTTTTAATTTATATAAAATTATTTATTATTTTAAGAAATAGGTAGTTATGGTATAAAGTAACATCTATTGCATCTATTGACGCCACTGTGTAGGGTGAACAGGTTTAAATACGGCCACTGGGTTACCGACGATTTAAAGAATAATCTCGATATAGACAGGTAACATACCTGCGGGCCAGCACGTTGCAACGGACAGCCAGAGCTGACATTATTTAAAGCATACTATCAGACATTCTATACATGCAGCCTGTGGGTCAGTTATAGTCAGCAGGCATACAGCGACCTACGTATCCAGTACAATAATTCACTCAAGGTGCTACTGGGGCTGCCATAGAGGTGCAGTGCGTCAGGGATGTTTGCAGAGACATATACCTCTCTCTCTCTCTCTCTTTGATAGCCTCGATGGCGTAGTGGTTAGTGTAACCGACTGCCACGCCTGAGGTTGCGGGTTCGATTCCCGCACAAGTCAAACATTTGTGTGCATGAACATGGATGTTTGTCTTGGTCTGGGTGTTTCTATGTATAATATGTAAGTGTTTACAAAAAAAAAGTATATATGTATGTTTATCCATTGTCTAGTACCCATAGTACAAGCTCTGCTTAGTTTGGGCTAGATGGTCTTGTGTGTATGTGGGAGAATATTATTATTATATTATTATTATATACTGACGGCTTCGCTGCTATCATGAAAAAAAGGTGCGCATCCTTGAGTGCGAGCCTCCGCGGCAGCATCAATACCATCCTGAGTGTGTTCACAGATCGGTGGAAGACCCCGATGGTGTGGAGATGGATGCAGCTACATGCTGTGATTTAACCATGCATATTAGGTACCCATGTATTGTCTACTAACATTAGAATTTTAAGTAAATTGTTACTAACATGATATGGAATTCGTCCGAAATAAACGGTTATTATTATTATTTTGCATCCTTAGGCATTTAATGATACTTAAGTGACTCCTTAGTAAAAGTTTAACATAGTAAACCTTACCTAAAGCATCACATCAGTAATCATTTAATGTATTTGACGTTTATTTTATATGTATAATAGCTGTTAACCGCGATTTCGTCCACGTGGCATTACCAATAGTTATTACAAAACTAGATAACACTAACAAAATATTTAAAACACTTGTTTTAAATTGTATTTTAGAATAAACTCTCAAAAATTTAAATATGCTTTGACTGAAACAGATAAACTTGACGGTAAGCATTGATTTTGATGCTTACAGTAGCACTTTACGAAGTATTCGTTTAAATGATTGCGTTGCGTTACTTGGCTAAAACAACGCAGTTTTATGAGCAGAGTAAATAGTATTTTGAGCAAGTATGACGTATTTGTACAAATATAATATGAGAGGATCTCCTCTTATATCGTATTTATACAAATAGCAATCTCGTAGCATCGCCAAGTCATAAAAAGAAATCGATTTGATCAACTACACAAAATTATTATTGAATCATCAAGTTTAGCGTATGTCTTACAACTACCAAATAGCATTTGTCTTGAGTTAAGCAATCGGTCGACGTGCGTCAACCCCACGATTGCTGACCAAGCAATCGAGTACAGCACATGTCATCAAAACTGCATATTTAGCTATAAGTTTCATATTTAATTATAATGTTTATTGTAATTAGTCTTTTAGAACATTTCTAACAATAAACTTGTATTTCAATTAATAAATATATTTTTAATAATAATTTTGTCCACCGTTTTTTAACTCTTGCTGTCACTCTTTTTAACCCAAGAGGAAGGCAGCATGTGATTTTCTAATAACTTTGACTCAATTATGTATTAATTAATCTGTTGGGAGAGGCGCCACTGACGCGCACTGTTCACACTCTAGACTTTATAGCTAAGGAAACGGATATATTCTGTTGTGTTCTGAATGAATTCATACATTGTTTGTAATTTGTTACAGTAATTAAGTAATAATACAATATTCATTAAATAGAATAGTATACCTATATAAGATCGCTACACTGTTGTATTAAGCTAGTCCTGTGATGATAGTTGTATTGAGTAAATAAATAAATGGCGTAGTGGTTAGTGTAACCGACTGCCACGCCTGAGGTCGCGGGTTCGATTCTCGCAAATATTTGTTAGCATGAACATGGATTTTTGTCTTGATCTGGATGTTTCCATGTATAATATGTATGTATTTACAAAAGATAATAGTATATATGTATGTTTATCCATTGTCTAGTACCCATACTACAAGCTCTGCTTAGTTTGTGCTAGACGGTGTTGTGTGTATGTGATAGAATATTATATTATAAGGAACTACAATGTGCAAAATTCCATATATTTGACGTTAAATTGGTAAACATGAAATTTATCCATACATACGTCGTTCGCAAAAAGCCTGGGTTACGTAAGAATCAAGATATAAATGTCAGTCCTGACTGGAGAGATGTCGATAACGGATGTACAACCTTGACGCCGAATTCCAATTTTCTGAAATATCATAGGGCAAGGCGTGTATCGCAGTCTGTATTCAGGTTGATATGACGTAAAGAATATGCCTCGTTTGAGTAATTTCTTTTGTTATAAAAATAAATATGTAAGGTCTTTGTTCTTCAGTATATTCGGGTAGGCTAATTTTCTTTAAAGGATTTTCTGTTCTATAAGCTGAAATGTTTTTTGACGTCGCATTTTATTCCAAAATCAATATATTGTGGCATTTTACTTACTTTACTTTATAAACAAATAGAGTTGTATTATATCTTGTATTTTGTATTATATTAAATAATGACTTTAACTTTCTTTATCTTCCCCTTAACCTATTGAGTAACATAGGCACGCCAGCGATCAGACACAATAGGTTGTCAATTATGTCTGGCATTCTATTAATTAACAGGTTAATTGTTTAATTACCCTCTTTCCCCCTTCCCACTTCCTTTTATTCCTAAAGGGTCGGCAACGCGCAAGTGATGCCTCTGGTGTTGCAGGTGTCTATAGGCTACGATGACCACTTACGGGCCGTAAGCTTGTTCGCCAAATAAAAAGGAATAAAAAAAATTTAGTTTGTGGCTGGATATTCATAGAGTTGATATTTTTCAAATTGCTGCTATTCAAACTATTTTGGTGGCGCACTTGTAGTGAATGTGACTGCTGTCGCCAAAGTATTATTGAGGTTTTCTGCAAAGAAATTCTTATTAGCAGGATGGAGTCTGAAACTGTGCCCCTTAGACGACGTTAAGCTTGCCGTTTCCTGAATAAATACGTGGGATCTAAAATCATAGTGAGGAAAATGTGAATCTTATATTACACCTACATTTCACTTCTCGTCTCTGTCTACCTCGACGAAGACAGGTAATATTTTGGGTTTTTTTTACTTGGAGTAATGCTTTGACGCATACCTCTCCGCGGGGCGACGGAAAGGTTAAGTCGAGCTCACCGGGGGAGTGATACCCCGGTAATACCGACTAAACCTACTACGGTGTTCCTCGACATAACCATAGACGGCGGGGCCGCGCGAATCGCTTTCACATGCAATCGCGACCCCGCCAAGGTTTCGGCCCTCCGTGTGAAACGGCAGGCTACTACATAAAAAGATCCTGTACTGTCCCCTTGTAAGGGGACAAAAACACGACTCAGAGGCGCGCATGGGAACACGCATGCCGCCTGTTGGACTTGGTGCTGATCCGTTGGCGAGCAGGCCCACGCAGCCCACCACCCCCAGGTCATACCTCAGGGTGGCTGGAGGTCGTCTCGCGCCCTCTGGTGCCTGGTTCTACGGTTGGGGAGACGATTTAAGCGCCCCCTCTCCCGCTCCGCCGCCTCCTTGATGGACATGACTTCCTCACAGAAGAAGGCGACGGCGTTCCACGACCTCTCGCTCCGGACCATAGATTGAACCTCGGCCGGGAGCGAGAGGGCAACCGTACCGACTGCCGCGATCAACTCACGGCGCTGCGATGCCCAGGCGGGGCAATCCGCCAAAGTGTGCAGCGCCATATCCACAACAACATCGTGGCAGTCGCCGCAGTGATGACAGCTGGGCGTCTCCTGCCGGTCTATGTGACGCAGGAACTGGCCAAAACAACCGTGGCCAGTCATTACTTGTGTCAGCCGAAAGGTGAGGGCGCCATGCCGCCTCTCCAGCCACTCTTCAAGAATGGGATTTACCGAATACCGATTTAGATTTTTAAGTTTTCTTTTTAATGGTTCTCCTGCACTAGTAATATATCCTGTGTTACGGCGATCTTTATAATCATTCAAAAATTTTCCCGGGCCACACATTTTTTTTCGGTGACAACACTCAACGTAATGGCAGTGATGAGGTGATTATTTAAGCCACAAGACTATCCGTGCAGTCAGTATATTAAAGAAAATAATAATAATAATCATTTATTCAACTTAAATTGGTACAAATTGATACAGAGCTTAGGTTACATTGTAAAGGTAATATTTAAGGGGTGCCTGTACTAGGGTAAGCCTGTGCCACACGCATTAAGGGCACATACTATATAACATAGATATAAATTCTAAAACAATACTTATAAAACATTATTTTTTGTATATTAAAACTTACGAATTATATTATAAACTAAGTGATTACTATAACGACTTAAAGAGCTATTTTATTGCGTAACACTTATTGAACAACAGTCATCAAATTTTCTGTTTGATCGTAGTTCAAGGTTTGTAAATATTGTTGAACTAATTGCTTAGTGTTAGCATAATTTATGTCATAAATCGCAGTTATTGTATATAAGCGCTACATATATACTATACGACGATATTTCGTATATCACAATATTTTGCTACTACCAAAGGAAATAATTATAATCCAATATTGGTGATGTTACAATGTTTATATTACTAACATCTACAGTAAACTTTCAGAATGTTGTTATTTAGTACTTATGTTTGAAGAGACTGGCTATTAATCTTATACTTGTTCTGTTTATTCACTCTCCCTTCAAACATGTTAATCGATCATTCCCCGTCGGAAAAATGGCTTTAGAACCTAATAAGATCGTCGCCTCAACAGTGTGCAAACAAGTCTTTAAGTCGTTTATAAATTTTGTCGCCAATCTGTCACGCTACAACAAAAAGTTTTGATTAGCATGTTGAACTGATTATGCGATACAGTGTACTTGTTTTTTTGCGCCTAAAGTTATGGAAGTGGGATAAGGGGAACTCTTATGCGAGAGCATAAGAAACTGTATTATCGAGGGTGTATGCTAATTCAGCTTGAATATGTTTGGAAGAGCGTGGGTTATGTAAAAACATCTGATGAATACGGTATAAATTATATCGTAAACCAATACATATACTTTTAAAAACAAAGACTGCGGTAAGGTGGAATAGTACTTAAAAAATATGTTTGTTAAATTGTAATACTATAAAACACAATCGTCGACATTATAAATAACTAACAATATCTAATATACATTTTTAATTAAATTGATAATTATTTAATATAATTTATTACGTATTTTACTAACTCTTTGGTTAGTTATTTCTTTCTTTATTTATTTTACTAAATCTGCCGGAAAAGTGACTAAAAACATGCCAGTCAGTTACCGTTACAAAGTTCAATAAGCACAACAATTTATTAAAACCATTATTCTGTAATTTCGCCGAATATGTTCAGTGTAATATTATATATAATTGAAATGATTGACAAAAGTCCGTGGAATTGAATTTTGACTAATGTTATTCAGATTGAAGAAAAGCAACCATTAGGAGTAACCCATAACCATAGCTTCATACTTGTATTGCTGGTTGTATGAATAAATACAAAAATATTTTTTCAGTTTAAATTATTAAATTCTTCCACCTCGGAAAAATATATACGAGCTTGCTTCTGAACAATTTTAATTGACAAACCTTTGCATTTTATCCATAATAAAGAATTTCTTTATAATACTCTTGGTCTCTCGCTAACTAGTAATATCTAAATTAGGAATTGGTTGTAGATATGAGAAACATCATTGATTTTTAAAAGTTCTTTCTCAAAACATCATAAAAAAAAGGTAAAGTTAAACCTTTTTGATAGTGTCATTAAGATAAAATCGTTTTCCATTTTCCAGCACAAAAACAGAGATAAGCTAAATATGAACAAATAAAAAAAATGCGGGGCTGTCTTTGGAGACAGCCGATAGAAGTGAAAACTAAGTAACTTGTGAATTGTATCGTCGAGCTATTAGATTATTATTTTTGAATTTTGAATGCGGTGACGATGACGCGAGTTCCATGATTTTTGTTCACTCAAAAAGTGCTCAATGCGCCTAAAGAAGTTTTCACTTAAAAAAACAACACCTACATTCTTAAAACGAAAATTCAGGAAGTTTCTGCAGACCGTAATTATATTTTTATATTACGACATACTCTCATCAAACTCACCGTAATCCGCGCTGGTTGAACTATTGAGTTATAACCAACTGCAGTTAAAAATATTCCAAACTACAATCCTAGCAGAAACCAGTCGAGCCCACACGAAACCAGCATTGAAAAATATTATTAACGGCATAGGAAGTTTCACATTTCATGCGACGTTCCCGTAAAATATGAATTAATTTAACTTTTCACAGTTTTTCTAATTATCGCAGTACGCTTTGTTAGAAAAAGTGCAATAGCTTTTTCTATTATTTACTGATTCAACGAAAAATATTTTGTTACTGAAATATGAAGTTCGTTTTCCAACAATGGCAATTTCGAGGAAGTGTAGTCTTACTGTTGGAATAACCCCGGCGTACTAATTTGGTTTAATTTGAAGCTGACAAAAATATCCGCGACATGAATTTAAAAATAAACAATATCAATTGCACGGTTTGTAGTGAAATGCCATTCGCAAATACCAACGAAACAATTCGAATTGAATTTGACCCGCACACGGAACGTGTAATTCAGAAATATTATAACAGAAATACTGTGAAACAGTGTTTTTATGGTCATCTAGACTGAAGTTTTGGAATACCGCAGTAAAGGAATAATTAAATGTACTGTGAATCGTGTATGTGTATTACGGATAATTATATCGGTCTTATCTTTTCAAAAATAATTAATGATTTAATACTGAACAAAATTGGTTGATTTTCTGTTGCAAATATATTTTGTTGAAGTCCACATATTATGACTTCAATGTTTCTACCTTTTTATAATACAAAACCTTTAGGTACCGACGCCATTGTAGTTTAACAGCGTGCACCATGGAAAGTATTAATTTTTGAAATTACGATACATTAAATAAAATTATATTTTAATTTGAACAATCCTCTTGAACTAACTTAAACTTAAAATATATAAAACATAAACTGTATATATTCAACATTAATTGATAGAAATCCAAACGAAACTTGTCAAGAGCATCACAAAAACGCGAAAAATTTAGGGAAAGTGTAAACAAATCGCTATACAATCGAGCTAACTGCCGTTGTACTTAAATAGGCGTGAAAAGGCCTATATAATCCGCTAGAGTAAACTGCAAATATTGTCACAAAACTTGAACTAGAAATAGGCCAACTTTAGCAATTTGAAGATTAAGTCAACACTAGTCTGGCCCTCAGATTTTATCTACTTTTCCCTTTAGTTTTCGTCTCGTTGAAATGATTGTAAATATAAGCTTTGAGCGGAACGTTCTTTGAAACTTGGAAAGATGTTGGAGACCCGTATGAAATGAAATTATCCTTTATTTTACAAGGGCGAGGACTTTGTTTTCTAGCTTTTACCGGATTTGAACGCGACTTAGAAAGTCTAACTTCTATGTAGTTAAAGTTGTATGCTTTGAGACTTATAAAGATGGTTAGACAAAGGTAATGGTGTTATTAAAATAGTATTTACGTATACTTTTCATCAATATAAAAACATGAATCCATATTTTTATACCACAAAACAGGTGACACCAAGATTGATTCGTGCACTTTTAAACCTGTGAAAATGGATTCGACTACCCGCTAGAGACACATAAAACACATACCACTCATCTCCTGTCTTTTAGCAGTACTGTCTCAAGAATACATAATAAGAGTTCTCCACACCGTAGCCTGAGTATGATATATATGTATATTCTTTTTTAAGAATGACATATAGACTCAATTAGACTGCACCAACTTTTAAGTCAAGATTATGCTATGCACTAGCGAAAGGCACTAACCTTTTTAAAATATTTTCCTATATTTTGACTTTAGCATAAAATCCGATATCAGAAAGGGAAAAAGCTACAGGAATTAATTAATTTTAAATTTTAACAAATGGTTCTACCACTCCTTTAAATTCGTACAAATACGATCTAAATGCCGTCTCGTGTATTGGAAAAACAGCTAGTTTTTGGTTACTTGAAGCTGAGCAAGCATCTGAACGTTGCTGTAAATTGCATAATAATTATGTTTATCGGTTTACGTGCATGTTTATTATCTAGATAGGTTAACTAGAGAGAACGTTGCACCAGCACGAGTCCCGTAATTAATAATATAATGTTTTTTTTTACGTGGTGGAAAGCATTGACGCCTACCCGTAATTAATAATAACATAACATGTAGTAACTCTCAATCTAAAACCTATCTCTCAATGTAAAAGTTTGGCTGTTTGTTCTCGATTCTGTATAAACCGTTGTACACGTTTGCATGAAACTGTGACGCACACAGATAGATCAAGTACTGAATTGACTCATAGTATCTATACGTATATTTTATTCCGTTATATGTTATCGTATGTTCTGCAAGGGTGAAGCCACGAGCTAGTATTTAAAAAAATCAAGTTAGAAATCAAGACTGGATCGACCTAGCCTGTAAGTAAAAAGAAAATATTATTCCTACAAATTTTATTTTGCTGGGGTTAGTTCCAAAATTCTTTTATTTTATTTTTACGATCAGCAGCTATTACTTCCATAATTATAGCGTTAGTTCGGTCTATGACTCAGACATTAAGGAACATAGACAATTCTGATAGTTTCTAGTATTTTTTTAAATATTCTTTTTATACTTTGTTTACAGGACCTTGATTTTATAATCCAGGTCAATGCAATCAAAGCTATGTTGGTTTCAAGGAAATGCTATTGATTGCATTTTTAAATTAAGTTTCGCCAAGTAGACAAAAGAATATCAAGGCTATCGTTACTATAATACATTCTTATCTATTTTACAAGAACTTTTAGGTCAATTCTTAAGACTATGATTGTAAAGTTTCGTCTAAATTATGTACTTGTTATTAGTAAGCTTGAGGACCTCATGTCGTTATACACAAGGTAGGTACATACAAAGTATAATTATACTAATAGTATATTGTAAGATTAATCGATTGATCGATCTTAAGACCTTAGTCACTCGCAAGCAGGAGTGCAGGCATTTTTTATTTATATATCTATACTAATATTATAAAGCTAAAGAGTTTGTTTGGTTGAACGCGCTAATCTCAGGAACAACTACTGGTTCGAATTGAAAAAATTTTTTTGTGTTGGATAGCCTATTTATTGAGGAAGGCCCTAGGCTATATAACATCACGCTACGACCCACGGGGGCGGCGCAGTAACGATAACCGCGGGTTTAACCGCGGGCACATCTAGTTTATTCATATTTAGGGAAATTTTGACACAAACAGGCTCATATCAAGTGCAAAATTATACTTCCGCACCAACAAGATAGTCTATTATTATAATACTTTTAAACGAAATGTATTTTAATGCAAAAGAACAGCTACCCATTAATTAGAAAAGTGCCAAAGTAAACATCCTTTTCAACTGAAAATTACATTATACCTAAAAGCCTCGGTGAAAATAGGAAGGACTACCTGTTTCAAAAATTAAATGTTGCCACTTTTGGCAACTCTGAATAAGGCTGACCCGTTGCGATTTTTTAATTACAGGCCTATTTCTGTGTAGCGAAGTAGAGTCAGCATCTCTCACCCAGTAGCCTTAAAAAAATAAAACCTGTTTGTCTGACTACCGATGCATACCTTTCCAATACTATATTACTGTTTTTTGTTTATCCTCGTTTGGCATTTGTATTTTTGTTATGTAGGTATTTTGTTTATACACACTCTACGTACAATATAGTGTGTTATGTAAAGATTTTCTTTTTTTCTTTGTTATATAAATATCGATTTTGGCAGCCATTGTATCCTTTCACGACATCTCGGCTCGGCGATTTGGCAGATTGTTGTAATAAAATCTACCTGTTGGGGCCTGTGTCTATGTTTGTTAAAACTAGACATGTTCATCGAATCCTATATTATTCTCATGTTTATATGCCAAAGAGGCAGGCTGGGCTGTGTTAGACGCACACTTCACCAGATATAGTTTTAGGACAAAAATTGTAATTATGACACTGCCGAACTATAACTATTTAAACTTTAAGTATAATTATACCTAATACTAACCTTAAGGAAAAGAGTGAATAAAGAGATCAATCGTCAAATCCAACATGGTTGATTAGCGTTTGGGAAGGTACGATATATCTTCGCGTCCGATATACTGCACTGCCTCGAAAGTCTTTGACCAGAGTGTGTTTCCAGTTATGACATACGGATCAAAGACATAGTCACTTACTACCAAAAGGCTTAAGGTCACTAAGCAACTTCTCAAAACTCCAAACATTGAGTGTAATAATACATAAGATTAACCTTTAAGAACTCAAATATTTTCTCTCTAACCTGATTCACGCAGCCAGACAGTATGGTCCAAAGTCTTTAACTTTCATTGTTCCACAAAGTTTTAAATTACGCCAAACCTTCAATTTACATGGTAATCATTTTGAAGAAGCATAATGAATCACGAAAAAATCGGACATTTTGTTTACTCGCTATTGTAATAAGGTATTTGCATATTTGCTAATAAGTTGAGTTACACGGTGAGAAACTAATCAAATTATGCTGCAGAGAACTTTATGATAAGCAAAAGTATTTCGGTGGCTTAAAAACGTTATAGGAGAGATTTTTTTAAATCTTTATATGTATCTGTATATACATGCAAAGATTTAAAAACACAACATTATTTTATAATAATAACTTTAATAAATGCTTCTGCACTTTAGAGTTTAGATTTTTGTCTATTTTATGATCTATATGTTTCAGACAATATAATAATATACTTAATATAAGAAAGTAAATTAGATATCTTCAGGTTTAAAACAAAGATTACTCAAAATTTACTGAAAGCCCGTCAATAGACAGCCCAAAAGAGATTAAGACCCATCCAAAAAATAATAATTTGTCTATCCTAATAATGGAACTCGGATCCTTATGATCAGCTGCATGCATTTGGCCCTTAGACATCCACTAGGATTAATAAACCATACTAAAACCAGAAATTATTCATCCCTTGTAACTATCAGACCACTTAATCTTACAACCCTAGAGATCGAACCAGTTTATACAGGCCAACCCATTCATCCCATCTGTTCCCAAACCACAAACAGATAGACATTACAATCAATGGAAATCGCAAGACACTGCGAGAAATCAAACGTTAAGCGCTTAGACTAGTAATGTCCCTCTTGGGAAAGTCCCAAGATTTATCATCCAGGATTTGAATGTTCCAGGGACATTGTTCTGTCATGTTGCGGTAGATCTCGTACTTTCAGGCCGTTTGTCTAATTGTTGCGGTTTAAGACCATTCCCAAGGAACAGGCAACGCATTGCTTTTGTGTGTCTTATGTTGGCGTGTTGTCCGGAGGGTGTGGTAATCGGTAAACAAAGGACTACTTATATGATACTGATTTAAAATACATTTCTAGCATCCAGGCTTATTTTTATTCTTATTATAATTATAATTCAAAAACAGTGTAATAGGAGTGTTTTTGTATCGTGGCAGAATTTATAATATTCAAGCAATAAACACAAAGAACACCCACACTCGAAACATTGTTTGTGGGTTACAAACATTTTTATTCTGTACTCCTTTATATAAAATAATAATTGGTGATACAAAAACGTAAAGCCAGCCTACTCCTTCGAGAATATAGAAACATAACATATGTCTATGTAGTTAATAGATAAACCAAATTTGACGACCTCGATGGCGTAGTGGTTAGTGTAACTGACTGCCACGCCTGAGGTTGTGGGTTCTATTCCCGCACAAGTCAAACATTTGTGTGCATGAACGTGGATGTTTGTCTTGGTCTGGGTGTTTCTATGTATAATATGTGGGTATCTAAAAAAAAAAAGTATATACATATGTATGTTTACCCATTGTCTAGCACCCATAGTACAAGCTCTGCTTAATTTGGGCTAGATGGTGTTGTGTGAATGTGATAGAATATAAAAAAAAAACCATAGAATTTTACTGGCTTAAGCAAGAATCTGTTCGCAATCATTAAAAAGAAAATGAAGTTTTGATTCGCACACATCCATATAATTTGAGTACGAAACAAACTGACCTGAAAAAGAAGGCGTGCGAATCGACACCTATATCATTATTGAGGTGTTGCTGAAAATCAGCGCTGTATCGCAAGCGGTACAGCATTATGCTGAGCAACATCTCTTTTTAATGAACACTGCGACGCACATTGAACAGAAAGGGCTCCATGTATAAATGTGTATTCTATATTATTTATAATAATATATGAAATAATAGTATATGTAATTAATTAACGTATTATAATGTAGTAATTCATATAGGTATATAATAATGAATACAAGTTTTTTTAATTTTTATTATTAATTTATTAATACATTTATTACTGTTACACACAAATTTTGCATTATAATAATTTTGATTGTGTGTTCCAATGCTTCATTAAAATAAAATATCGCTTTCTTTCTTTCCTTTTCTTAAAATAATATTATTTTTATGAAGTTTTGTTCCGCACATTTTGCGAACAGATTCGAACCAATAAGCCATTTCGCTTAATTTTAATGTGCGCTATATATTTCAAGTCTTTGAAATTCCTAAATGTGAAATTATTCAAAATATTTAACGATACTGTCACAAGTCATTATGGGGACATATACGTAGACATGTGTACAATGATTTTAATTTAATCAGCAAAGATATACTAAGTGCAAGACTAAATATTTTGTCTCATCTGTATTTACCAATTATTGTATATTGTCTTTGTCACGCATAGCTTGTTATGATGTTACTATGTCTAGGAGGCGTAGCGGTTACGACAGATTACTTATACTACAGTTCTTGCAATTCACGAAGGCGAACGAGCTTTACTTGTAGTTGAACGTGTAAATGCACAGTGCGGTAGTATGCGCGTTTGACAGAGCGGTCAGTTGCGAGCGACACTTATCTTATCTTATGTGGGGGCCAGTCAGTGCAGACCGGCGACACTTTGACCCAGTGGGATCTTTTGTGTCGACACTCTCCCAATAACGACTGCCATAGTTGTTCATGGCAGCCGGGACTGACGGCTTAACGTGCTCTCCGAGGCACGGAGCAGGCGATAATTGTCAATCAATACGCACATAATTTAGAAAAGTCATATAACTTCCGAAAGTCCGAGGTGTGCGACGTGGGTTTGAACACGAGTCCCTCTGCATTGCAGTTACTTACACACACACATACATATACGCGTTTACCACAACAACTAAAGCCCGCTCGCCATCGTGAGTTGCAAGAACTGTACCTATTTGTTCCGCTTTTCAATGAAATTTAACGGGCAGACTTTCTCATTGCCCTTCGAGTACATTTCTGCGCGTATTTTGAGGTAAGTTTTGGTTTCAACTCAGACAAGTGGACAAGTGGTTGTTAAGGTTTTTCGGTTAAAACACACTCTCTCAGAAATGTGCTTGCTAGACAGAAATTAGCTCACAGCCTATTACGCGTGTTCTAAAAACTTAGCTGGAAAACATGACTGTAATACACTGCTGTATACCTTGCCCAGCCTTTGGGCTGTAAAAGACGAATGTATGTAACAGAACGACGTGGTCGTATTTTTAACGAAATGGGTAGCGCGTATATAAATTCGGTAATGAAACAACATGGTTTGATGCTATTTTGTGTTCTAGGTACTAGTTATTGCCCATGGCTTAAGCCGTGAGAATGCCTCAATAATACATACCAAGGTTAAAAGTCCTGTGTTAATCCAGGTCATGGTCAGTAGCAAATTTTCAAACAAATCTGTTGAACAGTTGAAACATGATTGCGCAACAAACATTCAAATATCTAAACAAACTTTAAAAATAATAATAATATTCTATCACACACACACACACACACACACAACACCATCTAGCCCAAACTAAGCAGAACTTGTACTACGGGTACTAGACAATGGATACATATGTATATGTTTTTTTTAATATTATCCATAAATACACCCAGATCAACACAAAGACCCATGTCCATGCACACAAATGTTTGACCTGTGCGGGAATCGAACCCGCGACTCCAGGCGTGGCAGTCGGTTACACTAACCACTACGCTATCAAGGTCGTCAAATTTGGTTTATCTATTAACTAACTCAACTAACTCATGTCAAACTCTCACATTTTATACACGAATGTAATATAAGTAAAACATGTCTCCAAAAGATTAAGCAGAAGCCGCTGACCTGTCGATAGCTATTTTTGAATCCCACAAAAAAGGTGTCGAGTTCACCGGGCACAGTTTCAGACTCAACTGAAATACCCAATAAGGCTTAGCCCGAATAGAAAATCAATCGGGACAACTCGCGATAGACAGTTTCGCAAATGCTAACACCTACACAATTCGATCAACGATGTAATCTTTCAAAAAAAACCTTATTATAATGTAGCTCTTGCCCTTGGTTTCGCTAGCTCAAGAGCTCTTATTTTCTCTGAGGTGTTTAGGCATGAAAGCGTAACAAGCAAACTAACTCACATTCGCATTTATAATATTAATTAGGATTATAAATGTGAATATGAGTTTCTTTGTTATGCTTTCACGCCTTATCTTATCCCATTTCGGGGGCCAATCAGTGTAGATCGGCGACACTTCGACCCACTGGGATCTTTTGTGTCGGCCCCGAGATCTATCCCTGAGCTATCTCCCTATAAATGTACTGCATCAGTCGCAGCGTACACTTCAGAGGGAGAAGCCTGAAGTCTTTAGGGTTCGGATATGCCAATCCCATCAGACCCATCCTTAGTCCAGCCAACGCGTCACATTCACATAGTAGATGTGATATGGACTCGTCCTGTTCACCACAGGCTCTGCACATCAAATTGTTTGCCAATCCTATTTCACGCCTTAACTATTCGACCAATCATCATGAAGAATTTAAATACACGTTGACGGGTACAAAAGAGGACAAAGGGTACCTTTCATCCAGAAAAAAGTACTATTTCTGATCTAACCTTTACGCGAGCGAAGCGGCAGGCAAAATCTAATTTTATAGTGGGTGTTAGTGACGGCGTACCGAAAACTTTAGCAAGACATCTTTCTATAGGCAGGTATTCATCTCGACGCAAACTTGTATTAATAAAAAAACGCAAGATTAAAATGTTATATTGATTAACATTATTACGCGGTACGCGCGCATCGATCGCGCCGGCGGGAATGACCTCTGCGTTCCGCGCGCATAAAAGCAGCTGATCTGTTTACATCATGACTTTTTAATTACATTGCTGTATTTATTAAGTAAAATGTGGTATTCTTTGATTTTTATTTAATAAAAAGGATGGTTTATGCGTTATGTTATGATGCACAGAAAGAAAAATTAAAAATTTGCTGGAAGAAGTAGTGATTTTTTCTGAAGAGAATTCTAACTATTTTTAACTTAGAATAATGGTTTGAATCTACTATTTCAGTTTTCAGTACACCGTCCCTTACACCCAGTATCGTGAAGGGTGAGCCACGCCCTCTATTATGTGTTAACTTAAACCAGCTGGCAAAACACGACTGCCAACGCTTTCGGGATATAGATGTGAGTTCATGTATGAATTACATAAAACTAAAAAAATAATCATAATCTTAGCAGCATCACTTTACTCGATGTTACCTGATGGTAGATTAATATCTACATGAATAAAACTATGTACAAACAAATGTGTATCGATTAGTACACACATCGTCACGCCAGAGTATTTCAGATTACAACCTTATAACAATTTATCAGCCTTATATATAAGCTGTTCAACTGCTGCGCACGGGCGTCTCCTTAGTGTAGCAAAGACAAGGCTTTAATCCACCACGCTGACCCAGTGCAAGTTGATAGACTTTATAAATTTTTGGGAAAATAATGGAGAACATTCAGGTATGCAGGTTTATTACGATGTTTGCCTTCAGGGTTATAGCTGGCGTTAACTTATCAATACTAAAACTTCGAATAGTCAGAGCTGCGTGCCTTGGAATCGAACTCGAGGCCTCTACGCGGCTTGCCAGCCCTGCACGGTGTGTAATATGTGGGATCCACAAACACTTATTCACAGTCTGGTTGTATCTTTTGTCTATTATTTGAATGTTTTTACACAACGTTGCAATACAAGTTTCATTGCTAGCATAGTAAACATATCTCTGACGACAACCCATAATAGAACCATTTGTATATAAAGTATATATATACTACACTTAAATTAAATTTAAAGTTCTAGTGGCAAATAAAACTTCTAACATCGAGTCCTGACAAACTTCGTCCAAAGAGTAAGCAAAAAGAAAATTTTACATCTGTTTTTTTACTTTATTACTTACAAATGGCGGTCCGGGAACTTTCTTGAGAAAAATTTGATCTTGTGTTAAGTAGAAATAAAGTATTCAACAAATTCAATATTGTTAATATAACTTGGTCAAATATGCTCAGTATTATTTTTATAATCAGTTTTAGTAGTAGCAGCGATAGCTCAGTGGGGAGACCAACAGACTGCAATGCAGAGGGTCTCGGGTTCGAACCCACGTCGCGCACCTCTGACTTTCGGAAGTTATATGACTTTTCGAAATTATGTGCGTATTGATTGACAATTATCGCCTGCTCCGTGCCTCGGAGAGCACGTTAAGCCGTCGGTCCCGGCTGCCATGAAAATCTATGGCAGTCGTTATTGGGAAAGTCAGTACCCTCTAATACCCTGACACTGGTCTAGCCTTAGGGTATCGTTAGCCTTCGGGTTGCGGAGGTCAGGTGGCAGCCGCTTCGTGTAAAAACTGATATCCAGTCAAATCCGGTTAGACCAGAAAAGCCGATCCCGAGTGACTTGGGAATAATAAAGGCTAAGAGAGAAGAAGATTCAGTTTTAGTAAACATTTTTATTTAATAGCCGTTAACATACATGCAATACACTCTCCCTCGCCCGATCTCAGGCAAGACTGATATTATATCATGTCGTATATGGTTACGCTTTAAGCTGATCAGTCAAAAAATATTCACTATCTGCCTTCAGAGATATACAGGCTTCAGTTTATGCTATCTTTGTTAGTCTTTGCTATTACACTCGTGTTTCTTGAGCTATTTAGGTAGGTCCCACATAGAAACAAGTCTACATAAATATGCTGAAAATGTCATAACATACATATATATCCAAAACATTTTGTCTAACCCCGAATCATAACCAGATACTCACGATCAGCCAGGAAGCGAAGCCTAACCAAGCCAAAGTAAACCATGGAACCGACACGTCAGTCAATACAATACGACTCTATTGTAATATCACTTTAGCGCGACCCATTTTTGTTATACGCTGCCAATATTACGCTCTTCACTTTGACATGAGCCGTCTACGTAACAATATAATTACTTCATATCACATTTTTTGAGAAAATATGGCATTTTAGATCGTAAACAAAAATAATTAAAGTCCATAGTAACATTTTATAGAAAATTCTTAAGAAAACTTGGGTCTCAAAGATCGTAATAATGCTTTATATTGTTGGCAGGAAATATGTTACGGTTCGCCAGGAAGCGCTTTTTCTCTACCCGACGTAACGTCAGGTTTACAGTAATATTGTGTTATTTAAATATCGGTTAATACGGAATTGAAGCCATTGGTCAACTAACTGGGCACTGTTTTAAAAGATTAGAACCTTTTTAAGATACTCCAGAATCCACTCCAGAAACACTACCTGATACAGCAATTTTCTTCTCTTATTTCGCCAACTGAACTATTTTAACTTTGAGTGTTGCACTGTTGTTTTCTGCTCCTAAAAATATAATAATAATAATATTCTATCACATACACACAACACCATCTAGCCCAAACTAAGCATAGCTTGTAATATGCTGCTGACCACATACATTTTTTTATTGTCCTTCTCATATTGTTCTATTGTAATTGTGAAGTAACTACGTTTGGTGCCTCTCCAACACAAAAATATTTAATAATCGGGCTAGCTGATCTTTGCTAGCAAGACGTGATGATGAAAGTGCGCAGTATGTACATTTGCTAATTACCGCATCAATCATATCAGTGATCATTTCACTGCAGGATCAAACCTCGAGTGTCCAATATCATCACTGTGCAAACTTCAATACCGTGATACATTACCTATCTGTTACCAAATTCCATAAGTTGTGGTGTCCCTTATTACTAGGCATTTCTTCCCCGTTAGCCTCCCAGTGCATAATATTGTAAACTAGGGACTAATGAATAAACTACATGAATGGTACTGGTCGGATCGAAGTCGAATCGTCCATTATAAAAACTCTCGCTGTTGCCACTTTAATCTAGTTTTCTGTGTAATGTATGCTATTTGTTACTTCACCAGTGACAGTACGAATAAACTTTATGATTGGTACTGATAAATAGTTTACGAGTTTAATGTTAAATCTAGCTTATATAGGTGCCTTAAGTCCATTGAGAAACCTTCATTTCGATGGAATTACTCTGCTAACTATGTTCTCAGAAGTGAATTTAATGGTTTACACAGTGATCTTGTAGACGATTATTAAGCGCTCGGTTCATTTATGTGTCAACCGGTGCGTAAAAAGCATGTGTTAAACGCACTCCGCTTATCGCGTCCGCGTCACTCAAAACGGCAATCTGATTTTGCTTTCCAATCCTTTTTAGTTTAAAGCAAAATCAAAACTCATGCGTTTGATGCGACGGAAAGTGCTTTGTATGTACCATAATGTGCGACTACGCTGTATTACGGGTTAATGATATATTACTGCACGTCGTGTTTTATATGTACTTGTCTTATACATATTATGTACACTTAAATTATAGACTGAAAGATATATTTTGTATTTTTGTAGTATATATTGTAATAAAGACTTTTTTTTATTTGTGGAAATCTACTTTATTGGGTAGAAACGGGCTATTTAACATAACACTACGACGAGTCACTAGAACGGAGCAGTTATCATAAAAGTGGGTGTAATTCAGAGGGCTAAATTAATAATTATTATTAATATATATTATATTTTATGAATGCTTCTTCTTCTTCGTTTTGTGTGGTTAGCGGCCAACCTGTTGTCAAGAGTTGTTCAAGCCGCCCGTAGGCCTCTGACATGGCTTAACGACTGCTGTCAATTTGACAACAACCGGGACCGACTTTTTACGTGCCCTCCGAAGCACGGAGACGCTCAGATGAAATACCACTAAGCGGTCACCCATCTATAGACTGACCGCACCCAACATTGCTTAACCTCGCTAGTCATTTACCGATCAGTGAGTGCAACTGTCTATGAGCGCCTCAAATATAATATCAATATAATTGCTGCTGCGGAGGGTAAAATCTATTTGGATGTACACAATAATTAAATAGCTTTATAAAACATGCTTTTTATATTAATGTACGAAGCATGGAGATCCCATTTCAGTTTAGATGAATTTTATGAACAGTATCGTAAAATAAAATATTAAGTTTATATCTTAAAAATGTTTGCTACGTAGAATATACAGAGATGCACAAAACAATACGGATTTAAATAGTTGTGCATGTACCAACCGTATGCGTTGAACGAAAACTGATGGTGAACTGACGGTGATGAAAGTTCACGCAATATACAAACATATAATGACTAATGACTGCACGGATGGCGTAGGAGTTTAATGGTCGCCTCGCCACCGCTACTGCGCTGAGTGTTGTGGGTTCGAATCCCACACGGGTCAAAAATTTGTGTGATTCACAAATGGTTGTTCCGAGTCTGGCTGATCTTTGTGTCTGTTGTTTGAATGTTGTTAAGTTCCCCGTTACAGGAATTATTCCTAATGCGGCTAGTCTTTATTAAGCAAACTAAAGAAATTAATGTAACATAATACTTATTATAAATAATTCTATTTAATCTTCTCCCTTAGCCTTTTTATTATTCCCAAGTCACTTGGGGTCGGCTTTTCTAGTCTAACCGGATTTGACTGGATATCAGTTTTTACACGGAGCGGCTGCCACCTGACCTCCGCAACCCGAAGGCTAACGATACCCTAAGGCTAGACCAGTGTCAGGATATTAGAGGGTACTGACTTTCCCAATAACGACTGCCATAGATCTTCATGGCAGCCGGGACCGACGGCTTAACGTGCTCTCCGAGGCACGGAGCAGGCGATAATAATTGTCAATCAATACGCACATAATTTCGAAAAGTCATATAACTTCCGAAAGTCAGAGGTGCGCGACGTGGGTTCGAACCCGAGACCTTCTGCATTGCAGTCTGTTGGTCTTCCCACTGAGCTATCGCTGCTTATAATATGTTTGATATTAAATAATTATATTTAATATCAAACATAAAAATACTATGTAAGTTAGATACCGAAACGAGACTAAACCGTGACGATAAAAAGACGTAGACGACTACACGAATTGTTTTCATCAAAAACATGATGGGTATCGTTCGATGGGCTGATATACAATATTGTTTTTATTTTATTTTTATCAGCTGCCAATCAATTTACTGTATAACTTTGAATACATACATCTCTCAATGTACTTTGAGCCATCTATAGGTATTCTGAAATTTACTTCCCTTGGGAATCGCACCTGGCTATAAGTTGAACCACGTGAACCAATCGACATCGACAATCGAAAATCGTTCGACACATGTCTAACAAGTAATGAGAGTTCGTCCGTGTGAGCTCAAGTTTGGCTGCTTCGTGTTTAAATGGGTCACCCTATGCACTGTATCGCCGATTCTGGTAAACATAGATGAAATGTAGTTTAGAATAATTTAAGCTATCTACTACTATAGAAACCACATAACATATTGACGTCATCTCGAAACAAACAGACAGAATGACGTATATACACAGACAAATGTCATTATCTGGTTTATATACCACATGATTTTGTTTGAATATATTTTATTTAAGTATAGAAATAGGTTTATGACAATTATATAATAAAACTACACTTTGCGCGCGGCTTCGCTCGGGTTCGCTGCGTCCATCCTGTACCCCTGACAACGTGAATGCAATATTTCATGATGATCGGTTGAGTAGTTAAGGCGTGAAAACGTAACAAACAAACAAACTCTTATGCACATTTATAATATTAGTTAAGATGTCATAAATACTTCTAAATATTTTTTTTTATTGACTGTACGTTTAAATTCAAGTTCTTAACAAAGAAAAGAATTATTTTATTGATGAGGACTTCAGTAGACGAAATCATAAATAAAAAGAATTATGTCTGGCCTTTTTAGAAACCGTTTCGAAGCGAGATGTCAAGATATATGATAATCTATGTGTAATGTGGACCTCGGATCAACCTCAATACGCTGAAGTAAAATATATTCGAAAGATAATATTTATTTTGGTCCCTATTTTTAGTGTGACATGACACTTATCCTAACTGCTTGACAAATAGTATAAATGTTAAAATATTTGTGTTTGTTCAGCTTTTTTTCACAAAAAGGATTTGCGTAAAGGAACAATAAGGTAATTTGTCAAAAAGATCAACAAAATAACGTAATAATTGTACTATTAATTTTAGTCGAAACCAAGGAAGTGATTAGAATAATATTTTGGTAAAATTTTAAACAGCTGTAGATAGAGGTGTAATTAGCGTTGCCAGGCATTACGTTTCCGGCCAAATTAGACGGTGTCCGGTCTGTCCAGCTTTTGCTAGGCTTCCATGACCATCTTTTTCCTACATTTTTCATGTCTAGGTTTCCGTTCCTCCCGCCTCGTCTTCTATCGCTTGTAATCTCGCATGCGAGAGCGGAGAGCGGACTAACAATTAAGAGTGTCCGACCTTTTTATCGAAATGTCTGGTTAGACGTCTACATTGGTTGGTCTGTCTGGCTTTTTAGCTTTAAAACCTGGAAGCCCTAGGTGTAGCCTAAGTATACCCACGGTTAGCCAAGTATGCTTTCAGTTTGAACATATTGCCGTCTACTCCTAAACTCTGAGCTGCTGCTGATAATTTCGTAACGTCAAGCTTCAATAACCTTTGCCTGATATGGGTTTTAAATGCCGGACCTTGACACTGAACAAAAGTATAACTGCGAACTAAGACTGCACGTGAGGCTTATATTGGTTTTAGAGGTCGCCTCGCCACTACCAAAACGTCAAATTTTCGAATCCCATATAGCGTGAAAATTTGTGTGATCCACACATTCTTGTTCCAAGTCTGGGTTTTCAACACAATAAAATTATTCCTAGGCCGGCAGATATCTATTTAAAATATGTCTTATGTCCTAGTCGAAACAACGAGTTTGCCGTGTTATAAAATCGACGTTTGTCCTTACAACCTTTGTATTGGTGCCAACAAAGACATAAAAAACTTGTACTTTAATCTCTTATTAAAGTTATGTACCTATTAAAAAGTAAATTATTGTTCTGGTTAACATTAAAGGACATTTTCTCATGGATATCTTGACGAAATATACATGTATGGCTGTTTTTACGCTATTTTCATAAGTGTTCGTAATCGTCTTACATGCATGTAACTAAGGTAAACTATGAATATATATATATATTTATATATATATATATATATATTATATAAAGTACTAATCTAAAGATAAAGAGAATCTTGAGTAAACGGCAATAAGTTCGTACTCTATTAAGTAGTAAAATCTCTTAAAACCATATCTGGCAAATTGTGGTTGTACTACATCTGCCTTTCCTTTTGGAGATATAACCTTAATACTATGTATGAGATAATATTATATAGTGCATAGTTTTATCCATGTAAACGTCGCCGCGGGTGTTCCACTCGAATGAAGTTGTAGCCAAAATCAAGTTCACAATAAAACTAAACAAAACATGTTTACCAAAACTAAATCACGAAACAAAAACAAGTGGTACCATCTGCTTATCATCCGCAAGAGTTATAAAACTTTTATTAAAGAACAGTTACTATACTATGCGTCTCAATTGATAGAGACACGAGGCGAGATACAGGGGCATAAAGCATTTTACGATTCTTGTATCTCGGTTTGAATACTAGTAAATAAGGTTAGGCAGCTGTCATGATATATCGTATAGTAATGTGTGGCTAATATTTGTTAGTGACGTCATAAAATATAATGCCTGTACCTGCCTTAAGGGTTAAGACTGCGTCGAGCGTAAGACAGATAATGACAGAGCTCGTGCGGCGCATATTCGAATCGGCGCGCGGCCGCCATAGTAAAATTGTATGGAGGATTTGAAGTGCTTTTTTGATAAATATGTATCTTTATTGTCAACCAATAACTTAAATATTTGGGACGGACAAATTGTAATATAACTATTTATGTTTCGTTTAAGCTGTAAAATAGGATAGATTTCTACTGTTATAATCTAAAAATCACGTAACACGAGCTTACGTTTTTGCATTTTTCGTGCAAATTTACGTAATTTTGTAGGCGAAAATATTAATTATTTTAAGTTTTTTACACGGAGTAATTATAAACAAATTCATTGTTATGGTAAATGTATATTTAATATTTGTATTAAACAAAAAGTGTTGATTTTATTCACTTAACTGTGACCGCCTGTTTTGGCACATTTCGCTCGGTGCAGTCTTAAGTTGATTGCACGAATGGCGTAATGAATTAAGAGGTTGTGGTTTCGATTCCCACACGGGACAAAATTTGTGTGATCCACAAATAGTTGTTCCGAGTCTGGATGTTTTTTGAGAACGTCATTTGAAAGTTTGTAAAGTCCCTTGCGATATAGGAACTCTTCCTAGTGCGAGAGCTGAGATTTAAAAAAACAGACAAAAGGCGTTGTTTAAATTTTTGTAAAATCCGCCCCGACACAGGGATTATTCCTAGTGAATTATCCTTCTAGATAAAAAAGTAACTTTATATGTTACGTCTGATACATAAACGACAGCAACTATATCATAATCTAATATCATTTAAACAGAATTCTAATCTATTCGGACATCTATTCCACTATTGTTTAAACTACTTAAATTAATTAACGAAATCTTATTCAACAATCCGATCTGGCGTATAATGAGTACAACGTGCTATACAAATCAGCGATCAGCAATATGGTTTTACCAGTTTATGGCCCGGTATTGAACAGTAAAGCATTATTTGCTAACATTAATGGAACAATAGTAACGGTGGATTGAAATTTGAAATTAGATATTCATATTGGTATTCAAGCTTATGTTTGTGTTGTTTTAGAAATCAAATTATAATTAACAACACTTTGTATTATGTAACTAGCAGTATCCTGCGACTTCACTCGTTATTTTCATGTATAGCGGGCATGCGGTAGCTACGCCACTGACTGATTTCTTAACTGAAAAACCCAATAAATGTTTATTGGCCCGATTCGGGGTTCGAACCCGAGACCCCATGCGCAGCAGTCGCATTCACTACCGCGGCACCACGGAAGCACTTTAAGTACTAAAATAGTATATAATAAATGTTAGTAATAGTATATAATAAGTTACGAGCTCGTTCGCCCCTTAAGGTTCGCCCCATAGTAGGTATTTGTTAGGTTTCTTCTTAAAATCCACCCAAAAATAGAGGCTCCGTCTTTCTATGAAAAGGGCGAAAGTCAAGGGGCGTACGGACTCATAGCCATTTTTAACATACAAACGATGTAAAAGTATGTAAAGATATTTGGATGTTTAGATGTGTGGATCTGTAAAGGATTTAACATTTTATTGGTTAGTGAGTTTATTAAGTTAATGTAGCTACATTTGTGTTAGTTACTAGAATCAGGCAAAGGATTAAGTCTATGGGAACATAACTGCAAGAAACTCACTAACCAAATAGTATAATAATTATAGCCGCTTGCAAAAGCTAGATTTAAATAAATAATATTAGAGAGAGATGCGGCATGAAAGTGGATAGATTGACAAGAATAGAAAAGGGTATGTTAAGCTGGTTTGGGCATGTAGAAAGAATGGACGAGAAAAGACTGACTAAGAACGTTTATAAGGCTAGTGTAAATGGAACACTCGCAAGGGGAACGTTTCTCGATCGGATCGGCGACGTTCTGGATAAAGGCCAGGTTAAGAGCACCTTACACCGGCGAACGTGTACGAGGAATGTGATGAAACTGAATGAAGCCAGAGAAGTGCGTCAGGATCGTAGCAAATGGAAATTCGTAGTCTCTGCCTACCCCTCTAGGAAACAGGCGTAAATTTATGTTTGTATTATATAATATGTATGTTCTCAATATGTATGTATGTTCTTAGAAAAATCGTATAGGCGTTAGCAGAAGCTAACGCCTACGATTTTTCTAATCCTACCTCAGTTACTTTGCCAATTTGTTCCCGAAAGAAAGTACATTAACAAAATATACTTTGTATGCCTATTTTCCTTAGGTAGCAAAATAAATCGAAACCAAATATAGGTGAAGCGGCTTGTAAGTTAAATACTGGAGTTTAGGTTATCGAGAGACAAAGGCTTTCATGAATGATTGGCAGATTCGATTGATAGAATATTTAAACGCTTTACCTGGAATAGGGTAGTTGCCTATGTTTGATTATGTATATAATTTTACACGCAAGAGTAAATGGCAATCGAAAGAAATCTTTTTGTGAAACAGTTTCAAATTTTACAAAATGAGGGAGTAATTATTATTTAAAATATGGATATAGGAAAAATTATGATGTTGTGGGATATATCGCTATCTCCCTCGGGCAGCTGCATTTAAATAGCGGTTACGAGTTTGTATCGTGCATCTTTTGTCAGTCATTTGACATTTACTCCTACTACCAGTTTTAAAGCACTTGTATGTTACTTATTAGTAAGTAGATTCCAATAAATGTGTGACCGTTATACTTGGAACTTGAGCTGCAAGTAGCGATAGCGATAGTGAGAAAACTGTTGGCAATTTTCGCTCTCATAATCCAATCGAGCGGCAATCGGACACAACCGACGAGAGATTAGGCGCAGGACCAACGGCTTTACATACTTTTCAAGGCACTGTGATGTGTAAGTTCCTAGGACCTTGGAGTTAGGCAGTTGGCAGTTGTGGAAATACCTTTTTGTTGGCCTGACTTGGGATTTGAACCCCGAGATCTCATGCACAGCATTCACTTGCGTACACTACCGCTGCCTGATTGTCTTTTTAAATTGTTATGCTATTGGATTGAAATAATAAAAATTGGAAGTCAAGTTATAGAATATTATTTATTTATTTATTTATTAATCTACGTGATTACAACTATGTACCAACACTATCAATCAGCAGCTAAATGATTGATTCGAACCGTTCTATACTGCCGTTGTCAGGCGATAAAGTTTAGAACAAATAGTTCAGACCATTGGCTAATTATGAATTTCATTGACAAATACAGATAAGCTTGGCTCATTAATTCCAGCTGTTAAATGGTTTTGATAGATGATTGTTGATTAGCATACAATTATGTACATAGTCTGGAATTAGTGATGTTTACAGACGCTAAATTGTGCTCAGTACTGTAGGTGGCGCAGTGGTATTTAATGCTAGCAGTGAGCAGTAATGAAACATAAAATATTATTGACACCACAACTACCTACTTACTTTACCAACTTTACTACTCAAAAATGGATATTACTGTTAGATAATAGGGCAAGATAGATATTGTCTATTATTATTGTTTCTCCTTCACGGGTATTTCCCTAATACATTAGGAAGATACCCGGCCCTTCGGGATGCTTAAGCGCTTAAGCGCCGACTGGTAAGTCGAGGTACGGTCGCGGTGACGTCACGGCACGATCGAGGCGTGGCGTTTATGTAGAGTCGAGGCGAGGGCGGCTATGCTTCCTTCACACATTCCACATCCACACATTCACACATCCTTTATTCATTCGTACAATTTCAATAAATTTTACGTTGGTTTCAAAATAGTCACGCATGTTTGAAGTGCAAACACGTCTACGCACGAAACAAAATGACAAATGGTGGTGGAGTTGCGGCGCGGTCGAGCACACCACCCTCGCCGCGCCGCCGCCCCGCCTCCGCCACGACTCCATCTCGCCTGTGACGCGACTCTAGTGTGTGAGCGCACTGCCATTTATTTATTCCTGAAGGAAACATAGAAGCGGCCCGCCGCTCGTGCACCCGTGCATCGACGCCACCTCGACTACAGCTCGTGTGGGCGACGGGCCTTACACGGGGACATAGGTCCAACATGCAGAGGCCCTTCGAGAGTTTTAGTTTAGAGTGAAATGGGACACTTACCAAGAGATTAGCCGTGGCAGGTATAGGAGACTATTGCTACATATGAAATCTAATTATTCTGGTCTATATGGATAGGTGTTTAATGGTTTAGTAAAATGCAAAGTATAGTTAAAAAACGGCGTCTACCTGATATACTGACTCAGTACAAAGTAGAAATGGCAGACGGTGACTCGCCGACTCAGTAGTTGGGCCCCCTGAATAGCCGCCATAGACATAAAAGCCTTAAAAGCAGAAGGAGGCAACACCTTATTGTTATTATTAGATAACTTTGTTGTTAAAATTTGTATATTTCATAATACAAATAACTAATTATTTTAATTATGTATTTGTTTATTGGAAATAAATAGAAAAGTTAAAAATAGAAAGTAAAGTGAATGAAGCCAGAGAAGTGTGTCAGGATCGTAGCAAATGGAAATCCGTAGTCTCTGCCTACCCCTCTGGGAAAAAGGCGTGAATCTATGTATGTAAAAAAAGATAGCTGCTAGCTGTAAGTTTAGAACAAAAATCAATCTGTGATATAATTATACAATATTATATAGCAATAGCGACACGGCTTAGTATTAGCACAGTATTAGTTTTAGACTTCGAAAAATCTCTTATTAAACATTATCTTTATTTCTCTCACCACAATATCATGTTACATAATTGCTTATAACTATTACATGGCATTCGTTTATTGTGGGAGACTGGTACCTAAACTAGGCGTTAGCCTGTATTTCAGGCCACCAGGCCTCCACCCCGGTTTTATTTAATTTGCTTATTCAAACAATTGTAATTTCTACTATGAGCCAGGTATGATGTTTAGTCTATTACAAGTGGTTGTTTTGATAAGTAAGGTTTTGTGTTTTGTTGTGTGTGGTTGTGTGTGTGTGTGTGTGTGTGTGTGTGTGTGTTTGTGTGTGTTTTTGTGTGTGTGTGTGTGTTTGTGTTTTTGTGTGTGTGTGTGTTTGTGTGTGTGTATGTATGTGTGTTTCTGTGTGTGTGCGTGCGTGCGTGTGTTTGTTTGTATACATGTGTTTGCCAGTTTTATTCCAGATTTTTTTTTGGTTTTTGGTGTTTATATAATTTAATGACATAAGCCATTCAGTCACCGCTTTTTTACAACAGCTTTGTCCGTCCGTCTGTCTGTTATACAACTTTCAACTCAAGAACCGTAAGAGCTAGAGACTCACGGTCAACGCCATTCGACTCAGCATAGTCGGTATGCCCCCGAAATGACTATGACCTATGACCTCTGACCTTAAGGTCACGTGGTATCACGTGACCTTTGCATATTATTTGAACCATTTTTACCAACTCTAAGATTTACGGGAATGCATTGTCGATTCTCACTTGCTTATTAAGCTCAATGTACTTTTGTAGATGCCGTGGCTGCATTTTTAGTGGTAGGAATACTTCTGTTTTATTTCTGTTCACTCTATGTGACTGTTGTGCTAAAGAGTTAACCTTAGTAACATTACTTTACCTCATCTTATTGACTATTAGGAGAGTCCTCTATTACCTAATTGGGATTTTCTATAAGTGGCGGCTCCTTACGATTCATCCTGTCGTACTGTTTATTTCAGTCGCGATTTGCATTTCGATTGGAAAATAGAAGAACCATTTTTATTTTTCCCTTATTACGATAGGTCGTAACTTTACTATTTCTTCTTAATTATGTTTCTGGTATGTTAAGTAAATATAGTCATGGCTGCAAGCTTGTCTTACAACAATCTCAATAAAAATAATATGAATGTTCTTTGGGAACAGCTTGTAACTTCATAGCAATATTATAACGTTTTTAAAATTTAGTATTCTATATCGATCTGCGCATAATTAACACTTGTCATTGTGAATCCAACACTAGCTTCTAGAAATACTTCAAGAAATTATTTTCAAAACTAGAAATATTGTCAATTATTACAAATATTTTTATAGATTTTGTTGGGCCTGTACTTATTATACTTACTTATATAATATAATCCTGTTATTGGAAACTATAATCTGTTTGACTTAAGTTAGATTCTATATTTGCATGTAGTCCTATAATGTAAAACACTCAGCTAGTGGTGTTTATATGTACATGGTGTATTATTGACAGGTGAAACGTTTACGTTTATTTAACACGTTTAGAATACCAGTGACAATATTTACGTACAATTTCTAGTAAGACATGTTTATGTATACTACAAATTATCAATTCCTTGTAATAATGATTACTACACAAGTCGGCAATCCCTTAGATATTTAAATGATTGCTGACACAACCAAGTCGCGACATCATCAGGTTTATTTTTTTTGTTACTGAACTAAAATGAATTACATATCCGTTTTCTTTCTTTCTGAATAAAATCTTATTTGTTACTAGTTTATATCTGCGGGTTCATCCACGTGAATCCTCTAGGATTACATACCGGAATAAAATTTAAAATCATCTTCTCTCTTAGCCTTTATTATTCCCAAGTCACTTGGGGTCGGCTTTTCTGGTCTAACCGGATTTGACTGGATATCAGTTTTTACACGGAGCGGCTGCCACCTGACCTCCGCAACCCGAAGGCTAACGATACCCTAAGGCTAGCCTTAGGGTATCGTCAGTAAGTCAGTACGGTCGGTAAGTCAGTACCCTCTAATATCCTGACACTGGTCTAGACCAGTGTCAGGATATTAGAGGGTACTGACTTGCCCAATAACGACTGCCATAGATGTTTATGGCAGCCGGGACCAGTAGCTTAACGTGCTCTCCGAGGCACGGAGCAGGCAATAATTGTCAATCAATACGCACATAATTTCGAAAAGTCATATAACTTCCGAAAGTCAGAGGTGCGCGACGTGGTTTCGAACCCGAGACCCTCTGCATTGCAGTCTATTGGTCTCCCCACTGAGCTATCGCTGCTCTTTTTTAACTTGATTATAACTAAAATTTAAAATATTCTGTGTATAATCAAGGACATGTGCCTATCTGTCTGTCAAGTTTCATGTAAATATGTTGAACAAGCTACGCGTGACAGAGTAACATTAATATCAAAACATCTTCACAAACTTTCACAATGTATGTTTAGTTGGATTATAATATTTCCACGCTAGACATTAATATCTATATGCGACAGAATGAAATTATTAATCAAATACTATTGTTTATTCAGTCGGTGCAATATTCCAGTTCTAAAATAAACTTTATGAGAGATAAACAAACTTAGGGCACTCCTGCTAGGAAAACATTTTGACTGTAAAGAAGATCGCAGCCAAATAGTCTTGTATTGTGTTCCTGACGATGAGTTTCGAGAGCTCTACAAAAAGGCGCTGTGCGACTAATGAAGACCGATAACCTTTACAGCAGTTTTTGCAGCGTTGGTACCGTGCATAAAAAATTTAATCATAGGCGTGCTCTCACCATACCTAGATGGTACAAAAAGTCTTCACATTAAGAATAGTGATCTCACACATAACATTTGCATGATAGAAAACTGTAGTGTACAATTTTCAATATAAGAGAGC
Source organism: Catocala fraxini (assembly GCA_930367265.1). Classification (NCBI taxonomy): domain Eukaryota; kingdom Metazoa; phylum Arthropoda; class Insecta; order Lepidoptera; family Erebidae; genus Catocala; species Catocala fraxini. The sequence goes on along the minus strand of OV884025.1, from coordinate 6,441,687 downwards.
GTGATAAATAGTACATTTATAATTCAGATGTCATGTTGACATTGTGTATCAGATGACCCAAACGTCCAGAAAGGTAATTATATTTAAAGGTAATCGGGTGCGTCTATGAATTAAATCTTTGAATGCGTAAGAGATTTTGATGTTGCGAGCATCCATGGATCCGTGGTAATCATGTGAGGCGTTTACCGTTGTGCGGCTTACTATGGCAATAAAACATGTCTTGATACTTTGGCTTTTCACGAGGTATTCATAAGATGACATTGCAATATCTCGATTGCCAAATTTTGATGATTCATAAAGCGAGGTGGCTTCAAAGGTTTCTGTAATCAATCACTTTGATGACTTAATTGGCATTATGTTTTGATACTGTGTTTTCGTATACCTAACAATTGATAAAGTTGTAAGTGATTTTAGTATTTTAGTATCTTGTAGTATCTCTGGTACTACTAATATGGCGGCCTCGATGGCGTAGTGGTTAGTGTAACCGACTGCCACGCCTGAGGTCGCGGGTTCGATTCCCGCACAAGTCGAACATTTGTGTGCATGGTCATGGATGTTTGTCTTGGTTTGGGTGTTTCTATGTATAATATGTATGGTTTTATAAAAAAAAAAGTATATACATATGTTTGTTTATCCATTGTCTAGTACCCATAGTACAAGCTCTGCTTAGTTTGGGCTAGATGGTGTTGTGTGTATGTGATAAAATATTATTATGTAATATAAGTAACGATTTCTTATATCTAGTATTATTTGACTATTAGAGAATGTACTTAGCATTAATTCCTCTATAAAAAAAAGTTTAGACAGATATTTAGAATAAGAAAAATTAATTTAAATCATATAATATACGCGCTTTTATGAACAGTCTAAATGTATCCGAAAAGACACATTTGGCTGTTCATAGAGGACTATTAGTGCCCACCCCTATGTATGGAAGTGAAAGTTGGGTGTGGCAAAAGAAGCATGAGAGCAGAATAAATGCTGTAGAAATGAGAGCGCTGAGAAGCATATGTGGTGTGACTCTGAAAGATAGGAGAAGAAATAATGTGATTAGGGCGAGACGCGGCATGAAAGTGGATAAAGTGACAAGAATTTTCTATTCTTGTCACTATATCCACTTTATTTGTATGTTAAGCTGATTTGGGCATGTAGAAAGAATGGACGAGGAAAGACTGACTAAGAAAATTTATAAAGCTAGTGTGAATGGAACAGCCGCAAGAGGAAGACCTAGGCGAACGTTTCTTGATCAGATCGGAGGCGTTCTGGACAAAGGCCAGGTTAAGAGCACCTTGAACCGACGGGCGTGTATGAAGAATGTGATGAAAGTGAATGAAGCCAGAGAAGTGTGTCAGGATCGTACCAAATGGAAATCCGTAGTCTCTGCCTACCCCTCTGGAAAACAGGCGTGAATCTATGTATGTATGTAAATTATATAAAAACTTAAGAATTGAATCTGAGACCTCAAAAAAACAGTGTCGTCTCTCTGCCCACTGAGTTATTCATGATCCTATGTCATAGATTGTATTTTTTTTAATTATTTAAATTCTACTTTATCATGGTAAATGCTTATAAAATAAATCTTACTATACTAAGTTTGTTTAATATTAGTTCTATTTCTTACCACATTTCTGTTCTCATTTTGGTTTTATTTTATTTGCACTCTTTTTAATTGTTGTTACCTCTAGTACCGTAACCTTTTTATAACTGAATCTAAATTTATTTATTTTCTTTCAGGTAATGTATACCATGCATATGTATCTTTCAGGTAATGTTTATACATATGAACATATGTAAACCTAATATAAAAAACGTTACATTTAAATAACATTACATATTATACAGATAACATAACAACATTATCACACATCTAACATAACATTTGTACGAAATGTCAACAGTGAAATGTGATATTTTCTTAGCTAAGGTCCGTAGACGTTTTTCTTGACTCCACTCACGTTCAGTGGACATAAACAAAGACAGTATTAAATGTATTATCATATGGTTAAATGTCGTAAAAAGACTGTTTTTATGAGTGAAATTTTATGTGCTGATGGTATATTTGTGTGTCGTGCCGCGTAGAGATAGCAAAAAATAATAATTCAGTTTTAGAAAAGAGATTTTTTTGTTGCGTTTGGGTAACATATTGCTTAATATGGAACTTAGCGGCTATGCAGACTTTTTTAATACGCATTAGTATCATCATATTTTAAAATTAATAACAGTTTTTTTTTAAGTTCACACTAGTAATAATTCCTGTATCGCAAAGGACTTTATATACATTCAAACAACGGACACATAAACATCCAGACTCGGTACAACCATTTATGGATAACACAAAGTTTTGCTATTGAATACAAAAAATTGAAGATAAATACATACACATTAGCCAGGTTACTCCATGGAATAGACAATGTATATTCCATAGATTGCTCAATTACCCAATATTTTGAAGTGAAATTCATTCAAAACATAACGCTATGACGTATTTTGAAAATTATTTTTTGTTGATGCGGTCAAAAACGGAATGAACTGGATTAACTAAGCAAAAACGTAAATCTAACTAATCAAAACAGAAAATTACAAAGAATCGTTTATTTTATTAATATCGTTTCATGAAAATTGTTTTACCCATTGCTTATTTAAAGACAGCAATAACCGAAGTAATTATAACCTAAATCTAGATTTACATAGTATTAGTTCACGATATTCTAAATAGCTAATATCCTGACACTGGTCTATCCTTAGGGTATCGTTAGCCTTCGGGTTATGGAGGTCGGGTGGCAGCCGTTCCGTGTAAAAACTGATATCCCGTCAAATCCGGTTAGACCAGAAAAGCCGACCCAAGTGACTTGGGAATAATAAAGGTTAAGAGAGAAGAAGTTCACGATATTCTAAATAGTTTCTACTATGTTACAAACGAACAAACCATTGAGCTCAGAAGCTATTAGATAACACAAATATTAAAATAAAGATTAAATCTCTTTTTTAACTACTGATGTTAAAAGGTATTGAGTAATCATTACTAAGCCAAACATTAGTATCCACACTGACATCTACAAAATATTAAAAACCGCGTTTGACATCAGCCACAATCAATAATACCTAATACTAAAATAGCTATGTATATAGATACATAACCATCTAGGTTGGCAATTGGGGTCAGATCACAATCTGTCTCAACTGAGCTCGGCGATGTCTTCAGGCTATGATTACTTCAGACTAGACACCTCTATAATTACATTAGTTATCGTCTGCCCTAGACTTGTTATATAAGTACATATTTTAGCAAAATTTAATCACTATTTTTATTACAGACAACTTTATTTTAGAAGCTACGAATTAAAGCTACTTTAATTTAGATAAGATTATTTGTTATGTATGTAGTTTGGATAAGATAATTTATTCTTTCTTTCTTTTTTAAAAGATTTAATTTTACAAACATTGAAACAACGTCACAAATAACACCTAGACTCGGAACAACCTTTTGTGGATCACAAAATTCTTTATGACTTGTTTTTAACATAGTTTTTGTGGGATTCGAACCCACAACACTCGGCGCAATGGCAATGGCAAGGCGTCCATTTAAACCACTACGCCATTCAGACAGTAAATGATATATATTTAGCTTTAAATATCTGTTAGCAGCGATAGCTTAGTAGAAGAACGTTGGACTGTCACGCAGACGTCTTAAGTTTATCCCGAACATACACATCTGGCTTTTCGAAGTAATGTACGTATTAAATAGTTAGTTATACCAAGCTTTCATGGTGCAGGAAAACAACTTAATAAACCTGCATTTTTGAGAGTTCTCCGTAATTTTCTCGAAGATATGTCACGTTTGCTAGCCCGCACTGGTTCAGCGTGGTAGATTATGGCCTAACCCTTCTCACACTGAGGAGAGACTAATCTCAAGGCATGTACCTCTGAATTCTAGAAGTAATATGCGTATTAAATAGTTAATTACCCTTGCTTTCAGGGTGCAGAAAAACAACCTAAGAAACCTGCATGTCTAAGAGTTCTTCATAATATTCTCGAAGATATATTGTTGGCTAGCCCACACCGGGCCCGTGTGATGGACTATGGCCTAACTCTTCTCACCCTGAAAAGAGGCTCGTGCCCAGCAGTGGGACAGTGTATATAAAGGGTGTTATTATTATACATATCTTTTTTCATGGTACATTATATCTCGATAAGACACGATGCCAATAACATCTAGCTGATTGAGTTCGCTAAATGGAAAAGGGCTTTTGCTTGTCAGTCGAGATATCTATAGATGAGTGAACACTGGAATTCTATTTATGTACTAACAGCTTTCATCTAGAAATCTGGGTTTACTAATGGTCTGTTTTCTTTTTTAGTCAGTCAAAGATTACCGCCTACTTTGATGTAAAGCCTCTTATTCTTTGATATATTATTTAGCAAGATCTATATGTAGAAAAAAATACTATGTTTAAAGCAATTACCGTAACTTCACTGAACCGAGTAAGTAATCTAATCTTTATGTACGTACAAAAACTTTTAGATATTTACCGCACTTATGTAATATTACTGTTTACATCAGATTGCTTATTGAAATAAAACTATTTTATACGGATTTTATCGCGTTGTATATTTAACACTTTATACATAATTTTAATTTTGAAACTGGTACACTAATACTATTGAAGTGTGACACTTCAGAACATTGAGACAACTACAATCTTAGTCTCCCCGTGAACATGGCTGCTGAAAAGCAACAGAAACGTCGGGGAAAATGTAAACTTATATATAAATAGCTTCAATAATATAAGTTTTTCAGTTTCAAAATTATGTAAAAAGGTGTTAAATAAATCAAGATATGAATAACATTCGCGTAAACTTACGACAATATTATCAGATTGCTTGATGTTTTGCTTTTCCAGAATTGAGTTAGTGAGGTAAAATTTCTTAATTCACTCATTTGCGTACGATCACAGTTTTTCTGTAACAATATTCTGTTACAATAGTACAGTAATCTATTAACCAACATGTTGGAGTGAGCATAAAGATAATATGCATTTCTATGCTACTGTGCATAAGGTGTGATTCCTGGCTGGGACAATATTATTGGGTTATCCTGTCTAAAATCTCAATAGCAGCACGGGGTCTGAAACTGATAGTAAGTGGTTCATGTAGCCTATGGACGCCTGCAGCACCAGATGCATCACTTGCGCGTTGCCGACCCTTTAGGAAAGGAATAAGAGAAAAAGGAAGTGGGAAGGAGAAGGAGCGGGAAGGGGGAAAGAGGGTGATTGGGCCGCCGGCACTCTCACTCACCGAACGAAACACAACAGTAGGAATACTGCTATTTCATGTCGATATTCTGTGAAGGGGTAGTCCTTCCGCGGTCGAGCCGGCTCATTCATGCAGAAATCGGCTCTACTACTCAAATGTTAGTACTCGCACTAGTATACGGCCCTAGGGTCAAGGCCTATTACGTGGGACCTAAAACATATTTAACAAAATATGGGTGTTATACTCCTCTGCCTTCACCTTTGAGAATAGTGGCTTGACACTACGTATGTATAAATGCATAACAAGAATACCCATTTACGAAAATAACCTTGTCTGACTTCATGCAAACACAAAGTGTTTGCATGAAGTCATCATCATCATGAAACCACAGCTAGACTTCATGATACTTTGAGCTCATTCTGCGTAAATAGAAACACCAATGATTAAATCATGTTCGGGTACTTTGAAATAACTACACTGGAATATTGAGACAACTGCCATCTTAGTCTCCCCGTGACCATGGCTGCTGAAAAGCAACCGAAACGTCGGGGAAAGTGTAAAATTAAATTAAATCTAAATAGTTTCAATAGTTTAATAATAATTCAATTAGCTTAAAAATTAGTAAAGTTTAATAATAGTAATAGTGTAACAGTTTTGAAAATTATGTAATATAGTGTCAAATAAATAACGCGATAAAATCCGTATATAGTAGTTTAATTTCAACAAAGTAGTTCATTATAAAGTATGTATTCTCATTTAACTTTGAGTGGGATACCTTGAATAAACCCGTGTCAAGTTACAAACTGTCGAGTTAGACGTAAATCGCTATCAAAGCATAGATAGAACAAGGATCAGCAATTAAACAATCAGTTGACTGACATCGGTCTCAATGTTTCGATTTTGGAAACAGTACTTGTAATCTATTTAAATTAATTTAGACTATTTGTTTAGTCAGCTGTAAGAATACCAATAGAAAATATAATTCGATTTTCCAATTATCAACTGATTATAAGTAACATCATAGAGTTTTGAATGATATCGTTGCCGTTATATGATTGCTCGACTATTTTGCGAAATCTCAACATAATTAGACTAAAAAGATGGACTATGTCCGGAAAATAATTGTATGCCAAGACTCCTAATTGTACTCGCTATTTATAAATATTGCTGCGGATTTATGTGGTATGGAGCCATACATAATTGTTTAAATGGCAATCAGTTACAGTGGCCAATGATCGCTAGGAATACTATAACTGCCATCGGCGCCGCGCTGAGTGTTGTGGGTAGGAGCGCAACACGGAAAAAAATGTGTGGTCCACAAATGATTGTTCCGTGTCTGGATATTCTTTGCATCCATTGTTAAATGTTTTTAAAGTCCTTTGAGACACAGAAGTAACTCTTAGTGCATAAGTAGTCATATTAAAAAAGAAAATCTGAAACCAGGTGTATAAGCATAATGCGAACCCTGAGAAAAAGTAATTAAAGATGTGATGAAAGGAAAATAATTGGAGACAACGGTAGTAGGCTAGCAAGCATTATCGCGCTGATCAGAACACAGTCACTGTGCTTGTACTTTTACTCTGAATTCTTATAATAGGATGATATATGCCAGGTAAGCTTGATTATTCGTGGTGTCACCAAATAATTGGGCTCTTTTGTTTGACACCTTCAGACGCAAACTTCCGTAGACACCCCAAAAGCTTAAAACCTCATGAATTATCAGGTATAGCATGGATAATATATTGCTGGGTATCTGTGACTGAAGGTTTTTATTTATAACAACCAAAACATACCGTTATATTTAAGGTAATACAACTTATAATATAGAAGAAAATTTAATGCCATAACACTGAGATCCTAGCTTAAAAGCCAAGAAGATAAGTTAACCTGTCGAATCCAAGAGTAGAAGTAAATCAAATTGAATTTTATTCACCAGAATTCCTTGCAGCTATCAAACCCACTGATTGCTTCGTATTGTTAAATTTCAAAGCGACCGTTTTTTAGAATCGATAATAGTGAAGTAAGTTTTATTTAAAAGTAGAGCTGATAATTAAGAACTGCAAGACTTCGAGAAAATATTGATTCAAATTGCGTGTCATTAAATATTTTAATAGCATTTTACGAAAGAACTTAGTAACAATCATACGTATACTTATATTTTCAACGTGCCGACCTTACCTCTGATACGTCCGGAAATCGAGCTCGATTCTCAGAGTACTGGGTACACAAGATGGTCCATTTCCGTTCAATTTTATCTGCCATTATTTTCTTCACAAAAATCTTCTACAATTGTTTTAATAATGTTTGACGTGATTTATAACAATTTCATCTATCTTGCCCTTGACTTCTGCCATGTCGTAAAATTTTGATATTTGTTATCCATCATATAATTGATTTTGCGCATTGTCCTTCCAAAAATAATCAGTTTTTTTTATTATATTAAACTAGTCAATCTTATTTTTCCATATTATTGTTATGCTGACACTACATAGCCTCGAATTTCGGACGAATCTGTGGCATCTTAGTACCTACATCAGATCTCATATCCGACAGTTGTAAAACATATTAAACGACCTATTCACAAAAAATATTTTAATATTAACGAGGGATACGGGATTCCCGGTTCATACTATCTACAGAAAAGTTTCGGTGACTTGCGAATATCCTCTGTTAAAACTTCACCTTTTTCCCTTTTTGGGCAAAACCAATTGAACTCACGAAGTATTCGTATTTCCTTAATAATCTATCTATATAAAAGAGTAGGGAATCAAATGATTTTCGTTTTGGAGCGCAGTTCGTGGAGTACGGCATTCCGTGATCTATGATCTATCAGTACATGTACAATAATTGTATACCAACATTGATAATGAAAAAATCAATCGCAAATAATATTATTGTTTGTTAATAAAGCAAGCATTCATAAATGACAATAATTACTTTTTCTTTTCACGAAATTGACTTGCTAATTTCCTTTACCTGAATACGCAATAATCTAGTTATCATATAGTTTTACAAGTCGATTGATTGATACCGTTTAGCCCAATAACTTTTTTATTTTGTCGTATGCAAACAACAATGGCCAATAGGTATATAACAACTCTAATTTAGTCTTATTTTGCATTGGCTCCCAGATCAATATGTCCCTCGTGACCTTTAACGCGTATTAAAGTATGGTAACAATTTTCAGTTATATATTTTATATTGGAATTCTAAAAACAATAAAGTTTCGAATACCGCATCAAGCCTGTCACTTCAAAAACGAAGAGTAATGTTACCCACGACGGCGTCGGCACTATGATGAATCGATAGATACTTCATTTGTCAAATATCATATATATATACCCAGAGATCGTAGATAATGAACATTGAATTCGTTTTTTATATATTAAATATATAAGATAAGATAAGATAAGATGCTTTGTTCTAAATAAGGTTATTTTTTTAACCTTCATACAGTCAAACCATTTTAGTTTTTAGTCGTATGGCTGTATCAACCATTTATCTATTTGTTAAGGGAATAAGTAACAGCCTCTCACTATTGTACCTCCAAATAAAACTTTATTTATTTTTAAACTACTACAACAGCATATTATGCACTCCTTATGCTAAAACTTGACCTGGCAATTGTTTTGAATGTCCGACATAAATGAAAACCTATCGTAGCTAACCACTGCGTCTCAATACATTAAAGAATTATAATGCATAAATAATACATTAAAAAATGTATTACTCAGTAAAGCAAAACATATTTTATCAGATATCTTTTCATCTATCTTTCGAACTAAAACAGATTTCACAGTGGTATCTCAAAGTCACTAAAACACCACCTCAGCGAAATTAACACAAAACATAGACATAAAAATTAACTACCAATAGGCAAACACACGTAAGATATATTATGGTGTAAATAAAATGTGTTATTACGGAGATTTTTATTATAACCATAGTTTCCTCAATTTATTTTTCTCGCTGTTAGAGCTTAGTTGCAAGTTGAGTTTGCGTGTGGGAGTTCGTATTATTATGGTACGGAGATTATTGAGATTCGAATAAAATGTTGGAAGTAGTTTCCTTTAATCTTTATTTATCCAAAAATGGGTACAGTTTGTCTATCTTATAGTAACATATAATGGACAAAGCTAGATTTTACATGAAACTGATAGAGTAAAACGAGCTAGTGAGAACTGTGTGACAGACACCAAACGCCATCCCCTGCAATATAAGTTAACCCATTAAATAGTTGTGGTGTTTTACAATAGTAATTTAAGTGGGTTTTAGATTATTGTACTAGGTAATAGTTAATAAGTGGAAAACAATATGAAAATATAAGAAAATCAAATTTAAGTAAATTAAGCTTAATTTATTTACATTTGTTTTCTTTTTCTTATATTTTCATAATATACTGCGCTGCATAGCTATGCAGCACAGTATATGTATATGTGAATGAGTGCGCGAGCACTCTTATGTGTGTGAGAATGTGTGTATGTATATGTGTGTGTGTGTGTGTGTGGGTGTGTAAAAAAACACTCAAATATCACTCATAAGAAGTCTTTCTGTCTCTCCATAAGTTAGGAGTAGAAGGCTTTCTGTTAGAACTTTTTTACATTAGTGTTTCGGTAGAGAGAATATGTTAAGTTTTTTATTTATTTTGTTGTACACACGACATTTTAGGTTTTGAAAATGACGGCCCACAACGGATGTTCTGATTCTAGTCATGATGTATACGTGATATTTGCGACGCTTGTCAGTATGTGGGCGACCACACGAGAGTAGGGAATGTTTGCGTAGAACAATTTGGAGTATACAAAGCTGCCTGACGGTTAGGACTGAGATGTCTTTGTACAGTTGAGTTGTAGGGTAGCGAAAAGGTTTATTTAATAGGACCTTTAGGACGACACGCTGAGCTCTCTGGAGTCGAAGCATAGAGGTTTTAAAAGTGCCTCCCCAAACTACTATGCAGTATACAATGATAGACTGTACTAAAGCAAAGTATATATTTTTTATGAGTGGAGTGTCAACAACGTTTCTTAGTTTTTCATTAGAACCATTAATTTAAGTACACAAGCAGTAGTGAGGTCTATGTGCTTGTCCCAACTAAGCGTACAATCTATCTGCACTCCCAAATACTTATCGTCTAAGGCTCTTTGTGTCTCTGATAGACATCAACAGCTGATGTTAGATGACATAACTTGGCGGCTATGTGCTTTTAAATTAATTGTCCTTAGCTGTGCTGCAGAGTTTGCAGTAAAAGTGATGAATCGCGTTTTAGACACATTCAAGGTGAGCAGATTAGTATTTATCCAATCCATAACAGTTTTAAGCGCAAATTCAGCAGATAGTATTGCACTGTCCCATGACTCGACATGACTGAGTTGTATCGTCCGCATAGCCTAGCATAGGAATTGAGAGCATGCAGAGAGTATTGACATAAATGAGAAAAACCGTGGGAGCTAGCACGCTGCCCTGTGGTAAGCCGAAAGTAAAGTACTCGTCGTCATTACTAAGACTATTGTTTACCTTAACACCTTGACTACGGTTAGTAAGATAGTCACGGAATAAATCTAAAGCAATGTCTTTCACACCTGGAGTCTTCTAGAGAATGTGTGTACAGACCATATCGAAAGCCTTGGCCAAGTCTAGGAAGATTCCTATAGTTTTAATTTTGGTATCTAGATCATCAACAATTGAGTTCGTCAATTCTAGGACGGCATCTTTGGTGGATTTATTTTTCTAAAACCATATTGGTTAGGAGCAAGAGCATTGTTGTGTTCTAAGAAGTTGAGTAATATTTTATTAAGAACTTTTTCAAGAATCTTTGGTAGGACAGTTAAAAAAGATATCGGTCTATAGTTTTCGATACGTTCCCTAACACCACCTTTGAAGATGGGGTGTACAAGTGCCAGCTTAAAAACATTCGGAAATACTCCTTTAGACATACAGAGATTGCATATGTGATTAATAACTGGCATTAGCACATGCTGGGCGGATTTAATAACTGACGCTGGTATCTCGTCGTGACCAATAGCACAGTTATTTTTAAAACCAGAAATGATGTAGTCTATTTCAGAGAAATCCGTGTCTAATAATACTAAAGAGTTACCATGTGGATTTATCAAACGATTTAGTTGAAAGTTATTTTGGTCATGGCTTTGATTGTGTTGTAAATTCTGCGCTAGGTTAGCTCCGACATGTGCAAAGTAATAGTTAATGTAATCTACTGAGGACCGTTCTTCATCACGCATGTCCATAAGATCGCCTGTAACATTATCAGATTTGCTATTTAGTGGCATTTGGATTACCCTTGGCCTTTTGAAGCTCATGTTGGTCAAAGTTACATTTTACCGACTTTAGTATGTTGTTGCAAAAATTCCGGTACCAGTTATAAGTCAGTTTAGCAATGATGTTGTCAGGGTCTCGATTTCTTATGCAACTTATCCCGGTTACGTATGCATCTCAGAAGGCCCGAGGTAACCCATGGTTTAATTATCCTTCGTCGGGAAGGTATTTTCTTTAAGGTGCTGTATTCGTGTACAGCGCCTTATAACGTAGAAACGAGAAGTGCCGCACTACGGTTGGGATCACTATTATTTAGAATTTAACTGAAATCTGTTAAGTGACTTACTAGAGCCGATAGTTCAATATGCCTTATAAAACCTCTGGGCTTTTCACAACGTCGAACAGTTTCCATACACAATAGAACACGGGCGTGGTCCGTGATATATAAGTTAAATACGAAGGTTGTGGAGCTCTTGTTAGATTTGAATAGAACATGATTGAGACACCTATCAAGACGCGTGGGAAAGAGGTAAGTCGGCAGAATACCATGATACGCAGTTACATTCAAATACTCTTCACAGTTTGTGTCGGAATTGTTGAGGCTAATATTAATATTCAAATCTCCTACAATAGCCACGGTGCAAACAGATGAAATTGATGACAGTGTATCATTCAAAGAGTCTAAGAATTTTTCAGTGTTTTGTAACAGAGGGAGATATATATATACATATATGTATATTGCCACAATAGCTATATCGGGTGCTAGTTTAAAAATCATGCAATTTGCATCAAGAAAAAACGGCTAAGTGATTGTATAATTTAGGCCAGAGCGTATGTATATAATTATACCATCATTTTAGTTCTCAAAGTAGGACTTCGTGGCCACTTAAGCTAGGTATATTAGTCACTTTACTCAACCAGCACTCTGTGAGGGCAATTATATCACATTGAACATCCATGGAGTGTAGTGTTTTTCATTAATTTAATATATTTCTAATGCATATTTTATATAAATATCAGGATTAGCCTCTCCTTCTCCATATAAACTCTAACTGTGCCAAATTTCATACTCCTCCGTTCGCGCAATTTTCGAACAAAGTTTTTGCTTCACGTATTAATATATAGATTATAGTTAACACAATTTATACTGCTAATAATATAAAAATAAATTGAAAATATTAGAAAATTCGCAATGCATTTTTTCCGTAGTACACGCGATTGAAGCCTCGTCCACTGCTATAGAGTAATACAAAAGTTTTAAAATGTTTAAAATTTCTATTGGGTACCTCTCGATTGTGCAACGATAGTAAATGCGTCATTTAAGGTTTCAGGTTCGATTCCTAGGTCGGAATATTGATAATTAGATTTTCTGTCATGAAATATTTAGTACAGTTACACGGAGTCTGATTTGTGTTGATAGCACTAGGCCTTCTATTACGTAGGACACAAAACCATATCTGGCAAAATGTAGGCCCTTTACACTTTTGCCGGTACATAAATGTGGGACTATTCATGAAAATTTAAGTGTGATGTATTTATCCTCTTGGCGCTTTGCGTCGTTATGTCGCAGTTATCGAATAGGGTAATAATATAATTTTATTACATATAGTTTATTTTATGTTGTCAATTTTGGTGAACAGTAAAATATATTTGTTTCGGGCGTATCACATCAAATGTATGTAATCAAATATCCCCATGAAGTTAATATTAAATTTATTTGTTGTTGTTAATGGATTAGTTAGTGGTCCCCCTGATAGTAAATGGTCTGTCACTTCAACAAAACCAAATATGCAGCCAAGCCACTACTTGCATAGTAATAATGATTTCTTAAAACTGCCTTCAGGGAGAAGTCATAGCGCTCGAGCTATACCGCAACTGATAACATGAACGTATGTGAAAGATATGATCACTAAAATATTACTGGATGATAACGCTTCAGGATAGCAAAGATAAACCTTAACATTTTAAGCATAAGCTTGAGAAAAGTTGTTGCATTGCATGTGTGCCTGCACATACATAGCACATACATACATATCGATCAACTAACTAATAGTAAGCATGTTATTATTTCTAATATTATGTCTCGAAACATCGTTATTGCCATAACGTGCAAAGCTTAAGCCCATGGTAAAAAATCACCATGTTATATAGTATTACGAGTCATTGAAATAAAATGAACAATACAACCTACTTTGTAATCTTTATAAATGCTGCAGAACTAAGCAGTTTGAACAGAATATAGCCTGCAACACAAAAGTACTCAGTTCTATTTCAATTGGAACTAGCAAGACTGTCGCGAAACTTGATTCTTGAGCGACGAAAATCAAAAACATTGTTGTGTTTAAACCATCGCTTTTCCACTTAAGATAAGTTTCAACGACAGTACACAAAAGGCGCAATGTATTTCGTACTAGAGCAAAACTTCGATACAATGCGGAGTCTCATTTCATCAGCTTGTTCTGCCATGCGATGGGTAATATCGAACAAGTTCGGAAAACGTATCAGTTGATATTAGTTGTAGACGGTCATGCGGAATAGCTTGATATAGAAAAGTTTCGTGTTTGCACTCAATAACACACATGTGAAGAGTTATCTTGAGAAAATAGATTGGTTCAGTTCCGGTAGCAAAATACATTCAGCTAGTGACTGATGATGCCGGATTTTTCGGGAAATATACTATAATATAATTTACAGTGAAAGTGAATATGGTAAAGAAAATACGATACTTTTTACTTATTATCAACATTGCTTTTGCATTATAAGCTCCTACAGCTTTGGTTCGTATTTGATCCAAAGGCTACGTTGGTCAAAGTTTTAAAAATCACCGTAACAAAATATTTTTATTTGTAAGTCTATCCATACTTGCCTAGTGTGATAAACCTGAATCGAATCTTACCTTTTCGTCCTCATAGAAGAATCCTCACAAGCGATAGGATAATCTCCTAGCTAATGATACATTGTTTTTTTTTGTGTTTGGATTCCAGAAAATGAGTCTTTAATTCAGAAAAATTCATCTGGTTTTATAAGTCTGATATCTTATTATACCTAACCTACTTATGAATATTTCAGTTCAAAATTGCGGTTAATATACAGTCTTAGTTTAATAGAATATTATTGCTTTGAGTAATCCTAGTTTCAGTACGTATTTAGTATAATTCAAATAGTCGATGCGTATTGGCAGTAAATATTCTATCACTTTATTACTATCGGTGCTTCACAAGCCAGTGGCCTACGTGATGGTATTCCGCAAAGGAAGGGTCTCATTAACACGATTGAATGTCATCTCCAGAAATTGCAGAGGCAATACGAAAGAATCAGCTATTATAATATACTTTTCCGAACAAAGGAGAGACTTGGAAGCAAAATGTACCTAATAGAAATATGTATCCCCAAAATGATAGGCAAAGGTACAACCGATAGTGTGCGAGTCTATTGCCGTCTACTTGATACTTTTCCAGAGGCGGCAGCTGTTGCTGAGAATTTCCATCAGAAAAGCTCAATATTACTTTGATGCTCTCGCAAGATATATCATAAGCGCAAACCTGTGATACAGTACCACCAAACAATCTACACAAAGCACTAAATTGATATGAAATGTGAAATGCTGAAGCTTCTCTAGCTCAAAATGTTTATCATGCCGTAAATAGCATTTGAATTTCTAAGTGGCAATGAGGCTGAGCGTTTGCCTCTCACTAAAGACAAATATTTGAATGGCCTCAAGATATTTGTCTCGTGTGTGAGTTGTCTGTTGTTTACTGATATAGAATTAATTTTAAATGAATGCCTAACTACACTATTGGACTGTATAAATTCTCTTTGATTAATTATTTAGTAGTCTGCTGTTGGAACTTCCAGAGGGTTTCTATAGCAATGATCTTAATGACTAGATGAATGAATTCTCTTGACCAAAATATTTATTTATTATTAATATGACATTTGTAATACTTGTTGATGACTCCTACTGGTTGATTCAGGAAATGGCTGCGATTCAAATGCGATAGAGATTTCTGATTATCATGATTGCAGCTGGAACACAATACATAATATTCCTTAAATGTGATTTTCTGTAGGATAGAGGTATTTTTCTATTAAGGCTGCTCCAAGAACAAATTAGATAGATTTTTCGTCGTACCATATCTTTCGGATAAAACAAAATCTAGATGCATATTAGTGATATATGTTTGACTATTTGCATAATAGATTGATTGAGATTAGATTTGCATTGCCGTCTTTAGCATAAATTGGCTTAGTTGACCAAGAAAGCATTACCCTCTCACTGTATATCAACTTCAAGTAGCATACTGTTGGGATTCGTCTGGTGAGTGATGATATCCAACCGCTCCTTCAGTCTTCTTCCTGATTCTCCTCCTACCTTTTTACTTCTTCCCTTTTATTTTATATTAGGTTTTTGACTGCCTCCGCGGCGCAGCGGTAGTAAATGTGACTGCTGTCCGAGTCTGGCCAACAAAAAGGTAATGGGTTTTTCAGTTAAGAAATCTCAATAGCAGCCCAGAGTTAGAAAGTTGGCGGTGTAAGACACCTCCGTGCCTCGGAAAGCACAAAAAGTTGGTGGTCCTGCGCCTGATCTCTCTCCGGTCGTGTCAGATTACCGTCCCATTGGATCATGAGAGCTAGGGAACAGAGAGTGTACTTGTGTTTGCGCACACACTTGTGCACTATAATATATCCTGCGTAGTTGGTGAGTCTCCGCTAAGACTCGCCGCCGTGGCCGAAATTCGGCCTGGAGGATATTATTATTAGGTGGCAACGTGCGAGTGATGATCTAGTTTTGTACTAGCCTATATATTATATACTTATATAGGCTACGAAGGCTCCCCCCCATACATGATTTTAAAAAGTTACTTTCTAAAGTTTTAAATGTGGCCATCAACGACCGGGCGTGGCTACAAGCGAGCTTACCAGTTCGCTTGGGTGGCCTCGGCATCCGAAAACTTGCTGATGTAAGTCTACCGGCGTTCCTGTCTTCGGTCTATAGCATGGAGGAATTGATCAGGAAAATCTTGGCACCTACACTGGTCAATTCTGAAGTGCTGTGCATGACCGACGCCGTGAATGCTTGGAGACTTGATTGCCTACGCACTGGTTTACCCGAAAACAGTCTCTCAGAGACAGTGGGATGGGCCGTTATGCAGCATTGTTAATTTAATTTCTTTTGATCTAATTTTGTTCATATGGTTCACCAACAATTGATTACACTGTTACAAGATGTGATACATTCATAAAACTCATTTACTAACCTAACAATCTCTTACAGGTAAACACAGAATGCATAATTGTTTAACCGACTTCAAAAAGGAGGAGATTCTCAATTCGCCAGTTTTTTTTTGTATGTTTGTTACGCGATTACTTCGCCAATTATGTATTGATTTGGATAATTATTTTTTGTTTGGTAGGTCATACTTCAGAGGTGGTCCCACATAAATTTTATCGACATTGATTTACCGCTTGTTGAAAAATCAACAAATACAAAAAAAATATACATTGATGACGTTTTGGTTTATGGTTACCTTCAGCAAAAGTTTTGATGAGGACTTTCAATCTCTATTTTAACTGTCATCACAGAAACATTAGCTAAGAACAAAGAACTTTGTATGCACTTTTGTTGAGGAGTCATCATAATAATTATACATTAATACATAATCTTATAGAAAACTACCTAGTTGTTGGAAAGATTACGAAACTGTGTCATTTCTGTTAAAGCTTTCTCATCGTGGGGTCAATTTAAAAGATTATTTGCATCCAAATCAGACAAGGCAATGCCTTCTAAGGTTTTGACATGACTCAGGGCTACATAAATCTTTCCTTTTGCAAAATTCTTCTTTCGTAAATGGATCACTGCTTTATCAAGGGTTGTACCCTGCAGTTTGTGGACAGTTACGCCCCAGCTTAAGATGAGCGGTAACATTTTGCGTTCGATATCTCCATATCCTCTTTGCGCTTGGAATATTATGCAAGCAGGTGATATTGCTACACAACCGTCATCATCTTTTATTCTAAGGCCAACAGTCGCGTCTTCAAATTTTATAAGGACAGATTCAGGCAACTCGCCGTCCTCCAATTGATCTCTTCGGAGAGCAAGCCATTTAATTTTCTTAACAATGTCTCATTTGAGCAGCTCGTTTAGTAGGCCTGGCT
Organism: Catocala fraxini; assembly: GCA_930367265.1. Classification (NCBI taxonomy): domain Eukaryota; kingdom Metazoa; phylum Arthropoda; class Insecta; order Lepidoptera; family Erebidae; genus Catocala; species Catocala fraxini. Next base: position 6,424,005 of record OV884025.1, on the reverse strand, counting down.
TACCCATATTATATATAAACAAAATATACTTACTTACCACAAAAAATTTAAAAATAAAGTTAATTTTAAGAAAAATACCAAAAACCGACTTCAAAACTACACGTAAAAATTGAAACTAAAAAATCCTATAAGCACAAAAAAGTTAAAAATAATACTAAATCTAATAAATCAAAAATGTTAAATAATCTATATATATAAAAGAAAGTCGTGTTAGTTACACCACTTATAACTCAAGAACGGCAGAACAGATTCGGCTGAAAATTGGTAGGGAGGTAGCTTAGAGCCAGGAGATGGACATACTTTTTATCCCGTTCGACAGCGTTCCCGTGTGACTTGACATGAAACGTCAGTCACTATAAAACGTGGTATAACAAAAAAGAATCAGACTCGGAATAACAAAACGCAAATGACAGCTATGTAATTGACGTAAAATGACAGCTATGTATTGACGTATGGATGACAATTTGATATTTGTAAGAAATCAATATTAAAACTATTTCTATTAAATAAATAATTAACAAGTGGATTGAAGTGAAGTGAAGTTTAATTAATAATGCCGCGACCAAGACGATCGAATCTTTCCCGACAAAGCCGTAATGCAAGAAGAATACAAAATACTGCAAATGAAAGGACTGAAGAAGAACAAGAAATTGCACGTGAACAGCGCCGCGATAGTATGGCTCGACTTCGTGCTTCTCAATCACGAGAGCAAAGTGAAGCAGCCCGTGAAACAGCTCGGTTGGCAATGCAGAATCGTCGAGCGAACAACAGAAGGCAACAAATAGATAATTTGCGACGCAGAACAAGATATTTAGCTGATTTGAATCGAGCAGCGTTTCGATACGATTGCAGCAATGATTACAGCTTGCATCCTAGCGTTTGCATTGGGCAAATGGACGTTGTTTGCGAGTAAACATCATCTGCTGAAGATTTCTCGGAGCAATTGCTGACTATCGGTAATGGTCAAGTACCTGTCGATGAATCGAGCGGATTAATATCATTTCCAAATAATTTCTGTAATTTTGTCTCATCTAAAGACGAACTTATCAACAATGTATTTCCAAATATTATTTATAACTACAAGAATAATGAATGGTTAAGTGAGCGAGCAATTTTAGCGGCTAATAATAAAGATGTAGATGACCTGAACTACATAATTCAAAATAAGATCATTGGAACAATGCATTCATTCAAATCTATTGACTGCGTCACAAATGAAGATGAAGCCACCAACTATCCAATTGAATTTTTAAACTCTTTGGACGTGCCTGGCTTACCACCGCACAATTTACGCCTAAAGGTTGGCTCCGTAGTAATCATGCTTCGAAACATAAACCAACCAAAACTGTGCAACGGTACGCGCTTGGTAGTTAGTAAATTGATGAACAATGTAATTTACGTTACCATAATGATAGGAAAATTCAAAGGTGAGGAAGTTCTCATCCCGAGGATCCCGATGATCCCAACCGATATGCCGTTTGAATTTAAAAGACTTCAATTTCCGATACGTCTTGCATTTGCCATGACCATCAACAAATCACAAGGCCAATCCTTAAAAGTTTGTGGTTTGAATCTAGAACATTCATGTTTTTCACATGGTCAATTATACGTGGCATGTTCACGGGTCGGAAGACCATCTGCGTTGTTTGTTTTTGCGCCTGACAATAAAACAAAAAATGTCGTGTATCACAAGGTACTTAAGTGAAGAGCAACCTATGTACTAAAATACAGAAATAATGATGAATGATTAATGTAGTTATTTAATTTTTTTTTGTATTTTTTCCAAAAAAAAAGAAAACACAATCTGCTTATTTATTGCCATTAAGGCGGAACAAAGTTCGCCGGGTCAGCTAGTTAACCTATATAACGTAAACTATCTTTAACCTATAATAAAATTTTACAATTTTTGGAGTTGGTGCCAAGCCGAGTATCTTTGATCTGAGCATAAAATCTTTTACTATACTATTTTTACCTATAATTAGATATATTATGTATATAACCATCTTAAAACCTACTTATTAGTCAACTAGATGTGTGATGTGATATGTGATGACAAGCTCAGCTTGAACCTTACGGCTTGGTGCGTGACTATGGCAAGAGACCAGATGGTATGTCATTACTGCCATGAAGAATGGGTAGGCCTTTGGTGTGGGACGCAACTTGTGTCGACATCCTTGCACCATCACATCTTTCTAGCACAGCGGGTTGTGCTGATACTGCTGCTGCATCAGCCGAGACGCTCAAACGGCGCAAATATCAAAACCTTATTGGTGAGTACATATTTGAGCCGTTTGGTGTCGAAACGCTGGGGCCATAGGGTCCAAGTGCTAGGTCTGTTTATAAAGACCTAGCTAAGCGGCTGATGGACCCTTCACGTGACCAGAGACCTGGTTTTTCTTTGCACGAAGAATAAGTAATGCCATTCAACGTGGCAATGCTGCCAGTCTTCTGGGCACGTTGCTAACTGACGACGACGCGGAGGAATATTATGACGCTTTTTCATTTTGTTGTTTTATTTTTTCTTTCGTTAATATTTCTTGTAAATAATTTGTGTATATATACACAAATTATGTTAATTATTTGTTTATTTGATGTGCAATAAATATTACTTATATAATATAATAATATCAGCCCTGTATTAAACTGTCCCACTGCTGGGCACGGGCCTCTTCTAACTGTGAGAAGGGTAAGGCCATAGTCTACCACGCTGGCCTAGTGCGGGTTGGCAGACTTTACATATCTTCGAGAACATTATGGAGGACTCTCAGACATGCAGGTTTCCTCACGATGTTTTCCTTCACCGTTAAAGCAAGCGATATTAACTATTTAATACGCACATAACTTCTAAAAGTCAGAGATGCGCGCCTTGGGATCGAACTCGAGATCTCTGCGTGGCAGTCCAACGGTTTCCCACTAGGCTATCGCTGCAGTTAGTGCAATATTACTTACAATAAATATATTCCAATAAACATCAAATAAAGAGTCAACAGTATATTTAGAAATCATAAGTAAATATGAATACTAGCGTTAATTAACATGTATTATTATATTCATGATATTGTTAATTTGTTGGTTTCATCAAGTTTTAATGTATTCGTGAAGCGTAAACAATCTTTGTGTATGAATTGATTAATTCGAATGTAGGAGCAATTAACCGTTGGTTGTTGCTAACTAGTTGGGGGTTTCCTATAGTTTGATGTTCAGGTTAGGAAATATGTCGGTTGAAAGTAATATGAGCTCAAGGACCACCTATATATTGATGTTACTGATTGATTACCTAACAATTTAGCAATATTCAAGCGTGAACGTTATTGAAATATTATAGAACAACTGGATTTTGCCCTCAGCTGCGCTAGCGTTAATCTAGCTTTTGTCAATAAATTGTTATAGCCTGGGAACAGAACGGAAATTGCCTTATGCCCTTTGTGTATTACTGATAATAATAATCTTTATTTGCAAGAAACACGGTATCCAGGATGTTTAAATAATAAAATAAGCACTGCATGTCTCACCGTATTAACGGTATGCAAAATTAATATTTAAGATAACAATATGTGAATACTAGATAACATTAATACTGTATGAAATAAAAATAAATATTGTCCTTAATTAATTAGCATCGTGAATTTATGTCATGAATTAAATTACATTGAATAAGGAACATGTGCAACAGGGGATCAACCACTAACTGAGATTTGACAAACCACAGATTCTCGCTAAAGAACACCGATTCCTACCAAGGATGCTTCGCGAGGCTATTGAAATCAAAAAACATCCTAATTTTAATAGAGAAGATGGTTGGAATGTACCACCAGCTTGGGATCCAGTAATACAAATAGTCAAACTCAAGAAGAAGCAAACCACAGCTAGACTTCATGATACTTTGAGCTCATTCTGCGTAAATAGAAACACCAATGATTAAATTATGTTCGGGTACTTTAAAATAACTACACTGGAACATTGAGACAACTGCCATCTTAGTCTCCCCGTGACCATGGCTGCTGAAAAGCAACCGAAACGTCGGAGAAAGTGTAAAAATAAATTAAATTTAAATAGTTTAATAATAATTTAATAAGCTTAAAAATTACCTAGTAAAGTTTAATAGTAGTAGGAACAATTTTCAAAATTTTGTAATAAAGTGTAAAATAAACAACGCGATAAAATCCGTATATAGCAGTTTAATTTCATTGAATAAGGAATTATAAAATTTTATTAAATTATAATGAAAACATATTTATAATAATCATTATTTACATTACAATATTAAGTCTATTATTTTTATACATTTGCACATTATAGTATATATATTTGTGTATATTATTATGAGCACAGATATACAAATAATAACATAACATAACCATACCACCTGGTACTGATGTATACGATATTTTATGATGATCGATCAAGTGGTTAACGCGTGAATGGGTAGTAAAAAACAAACAAAGTCACATTTACATTTATAATATTCGTTACGATTAAACAAATTAAAAAGACAATGCCATTCAACTTTTAAAATTAAAACTATATTAAGTGGTATAGTTTTTATGTTAAAAGTAGTATTATTATTAGTTTATTTTCAATAGATTAGTATATATTTGATAGCAGTGATAGCTCAGTAGTGAAACTAACAGACTGCAATGCCAAGGGTCTCGGGTTCGAACTCCCGTCGCGCACCTCTGACTTTCGGAAGTTATATGACTTTTCGAAATTATGTGCGTATTGATTGACAATTATCGCCTGCTCCGTGCCTCGGAGAGCACGTTAAGCCGTCGGTCCCGGCTGTCATGAACATGTATGGCAGTCGTTATTGGGAAAGTCAGTACCCTCTAATATCCTGACACTGGTCTATCCTTAGGTTATCGTTAGCCTTCGGGTTGCGGAGGTCAGGTGGCAGCCGCTCCGTGTAAAAACTGATATCCAGTCAAATCCGGTTAGAACAGAAAAGCCAACCCCAAGTAACTTGGGAATAATAAAGGCTAGGGAGAAGTATCTATTTGATATATCTCTATTCTTTATCTTTCTTTCTTTACTCTTTCTATTTGTTATAAGTAGCGCTATTATATTTACATATTGCCGTAATGACCATTCCAAAAATAGCTTTCACGCAGTTTTACCCACAGAAGTCCGTAACGGTAATAATTTATGATCGTAGTTTGAAACTACCCTCCTAGAGCAGTTTGGTTGCAATTTATCCGGAATTCAGGTAAAGAGGTTTCGTGGCGCGAAGTTTCATATATCAAATGTGTACATTTATGATGTGGTATATGAATTACATAAATATAAAGTTGCCGCTTGCTATTAAAGTTCAACAGTAGTAGTGTAACAGTTTCAAAATGATGTAATAAAGTGTTAAATGAACAACGCGGTAAAATCCGTGTAAAGTAGTGAATGAATGAATGAATGTTCAATGAATAACATTCGCGTAAACGAAAGACAATATTATTGCTGCTAAAAATAGAGTATAACACAACCCCTTTTTTACTTCGTTTATCAATATAAAGTAGTGGTAGTCCAATAGTAAAGGCATTTAAATTGCAATACAGATGTCGTAGGTTTAATTCTCACTGATTGTACTATCGGACTTAAATGCAGAGGTTAACTAAAGTATTCTTCATTTCCGACATATATTTCTAGTAAAAGTTCTAGTAAAATTACAATTCTAAACGCGATAGTAGAGCAAAATAATATACTAATTACAATACACTATACTGACAATATCAGTACCTATATACACTTACTGCATACAAACTCAATAAAGTTAGAAACAACAACAGCCTGAACTCAATATATCAAAACAAACCCCATTTCAGCACGGAGACACGGAGTATGCTCCCTAAGTATTATGATCTGATATTAAACTTCATTACATCTCATGTTTCAAAATTACGTTTAAGAATGTAACGTTGACTCTTATATGAGTTGTTTAACTTCAGCGGCAAGTACTGCTCGTTTTGGCGAGTAAATATTATGTTTAATATCGCAAAGTATAAATAAACTGATGGTTATTACTGTATATGGTATAAAAGAATATGTTACGATGTTGCCAAGTAAAATTTTTGAATGAAATGGGTCTTAAGCATAAAGGGTGCGGTAATATGGGATTTCGTAAATCTAACAAGGTTGAGTTTATTACTTACGGCGTGTAAGAGTGCTACAAGGGACATTATCAGGTTCTAATAGTCAAAGGAACTTAAAAAAAATCCTTTAGGAATTTATAAACGAAATAATCGTAAAAAATTAACGCAATCACGTAAATATATTTACTACATGTATTTACATAAATACAATTTTCTGACATAAAATTAAAAGAACCATACCTATAGATATATGTTTAGCAGCGATAGCTCAGTGGGGAGACCAACAGACTGCAATGCAGAGAGTCTCGGGTTCGAACCCATGTCCCGCACCTCTGACTTTCGAAAGTTATATGACTTTTCGAAATTATGTGCGTATTGATTAACAATTATCGCCTGCTCCGTGCCTCGGAGAGCACGTTAAGCCGTCGGTCCCGGCTGCCATGAACATGTATGGCAGTCGTTATTGGGAAAGTCAGTACCCTCTAATATCCTGACACTGGTCTAGCCTTAGGATATCGTTAGCCTTCGGGTTGCGGAGGTCAGGTGGCAGCCGCTCCGTGTAAAAACTGATATCCAGTCAAATCCGGTTAGACCAAAAGAGCCGACCCCAAGTGACTTGTGAATAATAAAGGCTAAGAGAGAAGAAGAAGAAGACCTATAGATATATGTTTTAGCTATTGTAAACTTTCAATTATAAATCCAATAATTTTAATCACGATTAAATAAAATACGTCAACAGCACAAAACCAAAATTGCTACCAAAGTTCAAAAGTCAAACAAATATTGGGTCCAATAAAACGCTGCGTTCAAACAAAAATAAAAATCCAGCGTACTGAAACGGGATACCAGATATGTTAAGGAAAAATCGTGAGTCCCAAACGAATGAATTGAAAACTTGTTGGCTGTGTGACCATCCGATTAGATGGGCGGAAACAAATTATTCTATTGAACTCAATTTTACATATGCTGTAGTGCCCCTTGCATACGTTATAATTAATATAGCATTTGATGTCATATGTCATTGACCATAAGTCATCAAATTAAAAAACGACTACTACAATCGCTAGTTACCCGATCATTGAACGAATAGCGAAACTACGCAAACAGCGGGTCTACCGTGAAAATGTTTTTACGCAATGACGTGCCGAAACGAATTACGAACGAAATAATAAGCATATACCTACCATGAAAACACTTCGGATTTTTTAGGACGTATAAATGTCATACGACGATATTCGTGACGAATGTCGGCGCGAATGATGTTTCATGGTAAGAATAAGCACGAACGAACGTACGCAATTGCGTATAACGCATTTCACGATAGACCCCCAGGTTATTAAAGCTTGATCGGTCAGTGAAATTTAAATGGATCGTTTGAAAGCTAGTATATAGGAATCATTGCATTGGATTACAAAAATCTAGTTATCAATTAACAAGAACGAATTTAAATCACTTAGGTAGGTAATACTTTGACACTTAACTTATTTTAAGTAACAAATACACGTCAAGACGTCAATACAATCAAATAACATACAAACATAGCATATTTTTCCATTGCTGTCTACTGGAAACAGTTCTAGATTCCGTGATGCAACAGAAAATTTCTTCACAAAACCTATTAACAGATTTCATGAAGCAGGAATCTCTTACGAGACTTCGGGCACAGCAAATATATTCAAAAGACATTAAGATAAATAATTGTTTTTAATCTTAAATTGTATTCTGTATTTTACTGGCTTGGTAAGTACCATGTAACCGTGACATTCTATTTTCACAATGTGTACAGAATTACCTGTCCTAATTCATACATTTTCAATGAGGGTGAATTGAAACGCAAGTAAATAAATACACTGCCTCAAAGGGCCCCTGAGATAATATTAAGTCCGGAGAAGAGAGACCCCGAACGTTACGCGATACGTGCGTGTAACAAAAAGACTACGTTGACGGCCATGTCTCACCAAATTATAAGGGTACGTTTGCTTTATTAAGTGACTCTAGGGATGGGAAGCAGTTATTTAAAGGATAAACAGTAAGTATAAGTTACATTACTTTATATTTTGGAAGAGTAATTCATTTAAGATTCGTTGTACCTTATCTTCTTCTCTCTTAGCCTTTATTATTCCTAAGTCACTTGGGGTCGGTTTTTTCTGGGCTAACCGGATTTGACTGGATATCAGTTTTTACACGGAGCGACTGCCACCTGACCTCCGCAACCCGAAGGCTAACGATACCCTAAGGCTAGACCAGTGTCAGGATATTAGAGGGTACTGACTTTCCCAATAACGACTGCCATAGATGTTCATGGCAGCCGGGACCGACGGCTTAACGTGCTCTCCGAGGCACGGAGCAGGCGATAATTGTCAATCAATACACACATAATTTCGAAAAGTCATATAACTTTCCGAAAGTCAGAGGTGCGCGACGTGGGTTCGAACCCGAGACCCTCTGCATTGCAGTCTGTTGGTCTCCCCGCTGAGCTATCGCTGCTATTCGTTGTACCTTATCAAGCTATTTAAATAGTTACATATTTAAATAGCTATTAAGTTATGGGTGGTTACATATTTTTAGGATTTTTGTCAGTCTGTATGTTTGTTAGTACATCACGCAAAAAGTACTGCACGAAATAGAATGCGGTTTAAGTTAAGTTAGTCAGTAGTGACAGTACAGTAGACAGTAAGTCAGTTAAAAGTTGAAGTTGAAATCTGGCGCATGTTTTATCTTGATACGCTGCCTAGAAGTCGAGTATTATGCGTGTAAAATAACTTCATATTACATGCAAAGAAAGAAAATATCGATAGATAGTTCTTAATACCACTCGTACTAAATCGCAATAAAAAGCTAGTTCCACAATAAATTCTATAATTTAAAAAAATTACTGATTTATCTTCAAGAATTGTTACTAAGATAAATCTAAGCTGGAAATCATGTGTTTCTCATAATGTAATGATATGAATACATTCAATAAATAATAATGATACAACTGTGAAGCTTATAAAATCTTTTTTATCTCTTTTAATTGAAAACACGCCATGTTACATTGTACCAAGAATTTTATAAAATGTATTGTATCAAACGCGTAATTGGTTTAATCAATGTCAAGTGAAGATCTATTTTAGGAACAAACAATAAAAATAGGGGTTTACAGAAATTGACAATTCATGATGACTATCTCGACAGCGGCAACTGCTATGTATGGTCACCGGTTAGTTTCCCGAATCAGGCAAAGTGTTAACACCAAGGAGTCTGGCAATGTACCGGGTATATAACAGTAGGCACATCCTCTATTACGTGTAATATTACCTCTGCCTACCCTTTCGGTGATTTACGCGTGAAACTATATATGTATGTTTATTCATACACCCTTAAAGACTACAACGGTAATTTTTAATCGGTATTAAATTATGTTTGTGCATTTATCTTTTTTCGTATTTAACTGAGCACCTTTAGATAGGATTTCAGGTATTCTTGTAAGTTGACGGTAGCCCTCGAACACGCGGGGAGAGAGTAGTACGCGAGCGCGGGTCCCGAGCTACACTCGCAACTCGGTGTTTTTCCCACCCATTGTAGCCATAGTGGACTACTGAGTTACAGCATAAGTAATGAACTTTTTATGTTTTATTTTTAGTATGTGTGTAATATAATTATACAATTTTTTTTATATGATTATTATTTTTATGAATTATTGTTATCTGTGTTATTATATTTATATGCTATTTTCATTTCATATTATGTGTCGAATGTATTTTTTTGTATGCCAGAGATTAACGCAATTTAGAAGTGATTGTATATTTTCATTATTGTACTCTATGTTTACTAAAAAGAGGTTGATTTTATGTTATTTTTTTCTAAAAAACATCATTGATAAAGATTGGGACACCTCATTATATTTTATTTTTTAATTATTTCTTTTTGAGATATAGGTATAGCTATGTCAAAATAAAGTCTTATCTGTGGTTATGAAAATAAATATTATATAAATGATTAAAATAACACAATAAGTATATTTCTTTAAAGTTTTTCATATATCTTCAAAATTTCCATAAATATGAGAAGCTCTTATTCACTCTCAATTTAAAGATTTATTATATAATGATTAAACAAATTTATTGTAACCTTTACGAGTTAAATAAATTACTTTCGTAATGAAAACTTATTTCGGGCTAATATTAATATAATGATCGCTTCAGTACATAGGTATATCAATTAAGTAATAACCAATTTACATGTAATGGCTCAATTTCTTAAAGGGCAAATGGTCACGCAGAATCTAATTAGGTTGTTATTTGTATACGAACCCTTGAAAAAGAAATAATTTATCTAAAAGTTGTAATAATTAAGCATTTGTGCGACCACGTTAATTGGAACGCTTGCTACTAACTTGTAAAAACATAGGTAACAGTAGTTATGGTAGTTTATATTTAAAAGAATATGATGTGGTAGTCGCTTTGAAATTATAAATGTTATTCATTTTCTATATAATATAATATCAGCCCTGTATTGTCTAACTGTCCCACTGCTGGGCACGGGCCTCTTCTCAGTGTGAGAAAGGTTAGGCCTTAGTCCACCACGCTGCCCCAGTGCGGGTTGGCAAACTTCACATATCATCAAGAAAATTATGGAGAACTCTGAGACATGTAGGTTTCCTCACGATGTTTACCTTCACCGTTAAAGCAAGCGATAATTAACTATTTAATACGCACATAACTTCGAAAAGTCAGAAATTCGTGCCTTGGGATCGAACTCGAGATCTCTGCGTGGCAGTCCAACGGTCTTCTACTAGGCTATCGCTTCTATTGCCGTATTTAAAGTGGTGTATGTTGTGTGTACCTTTAATAGGCATGCATATCTAAACATGTCTATTTTCTTTTTAACCAATATTATAATATACATATGTAGGTATGCTAATTGGTACCCATAATGGTAAACATAATGTTTTGATTAAATTATGGTAGTAATAATACCGTGGCTGGTACATGGTAAAACCATAGTATTATTACTACAGTTTTACAGTTGTAACTAAAATACAATTTAAGGAGACGCAGTATTTGTATTTGTGACTAAATTCTCCCAAGAACATCGCACACTTGAACCTCATGCAAAATGAAATGCATACCAGGATGAATAGTGTCCTATATATTAATCTAAGACATAATTTATCTATAGTTGCCCACGGCTTCAAATGTACCAGTTGGTACAGGTTTTATAATGAAATTAAGAGCTCAAAGATAAACACTCCATAATGGAAATCATCTTGACTCGTTCAGAATCTATTAGTAATATTAATGAAAAGTGAACACCAACCAATTACTAAGTTGGTGCTCTCACAAAGACCTATTTCTAACTACATTTTCTTATCATTAGTCTGCAAATTAAATGTTAGATACAATATAATTTATGATAAAAGTACGAGCATGCTTATAATATAAATCAAATCAGTAAATATAAATATATCAGTAGTAGTCGTGAAGGCTTGGCTTCATCAACATACGCCTGTATACCGAACTGAATATTGCTCTGAGATAATATGAGATGATAGTATTGCCGTCTTAGAAATTATTTCAAACTTCGTGCTTTTAGTGAGATTTTGCTTACCAAAAATATTATTGGGTTAATAATATTCCGCCTCTCGATTCTGGAATCTCTTGGTTAGCTACAAACCTATTCTATACTATCAATGAAGATTAGATTTTTTCATTACAAAATCTATCATCATATTTATAGTTTTTTTAATACTAAGTTCTAAGTCTAATTCCTGTACTGCGGTAGACTTTGCAAACATTGAAACTACGGACACAAAAAGTTTGTGCTTATGCCCATGAAACAAGGCTAGAAACAGAAATTTGACGATCACAAATACAAATCACACGAGTATGTCTCTGTGAGTGTGTTTTTCATTGTTAAACTTACAACACATGGCGCAATAGCAGCGTCACGCCTTTCATTTATTATAATCATCTATATCAGCTGATATGGTCACTATCACATTCTGTGTATGTGGTAGAATATTATTATTTTTATTATTATCATCTTCCAATACCCTGGTATCTGTTCTAAAGATAGAATCTCGTTTTCTCCTTACGTCATATCGGTCAGGCAGCAATTTGTCCTTGAAGACTGATATTTAGCCGAGTCTAGTTATTCTAAAAAGCTGTTTCATTACACTCGGGAGTAATAAGGCTTGGGCGAGGACTCAAGTCTCCAATTAGGGCGATGTTAGACGGTAATAGTATTGTACCCATTCTCTATACCATAGTAGCGAAGTGCACACTTGCATTCAAATTTAATTTGACTGCAAAGGCTAGATATTATTATGGATTGTTACTGCCATTGCCGCACTTTTTGCCAATTACTATAAATAAAATTGTATTCAAATATCGTTTGGATAATATTCGAATACTGTTGAGCAAATCACTACTATATGACGATGAAAAACTATAGTAGATACTAACTGTCCCGACAGACGTTGTCTTGTACACACGACAAAAAAACAAATCTAAACCATTCTCGAATCCACTTGAACACAACAAAAAAATTCATCAAAATCGGTTCAGCCTTTTATGAGGAGTTTAATTACAAACACACGCACAGAAGATTTATTATATAAAGATAGTTAGATCTTCACGAATATAAACGCATATTACATAAAAACACACAGTCACAAATCAAGCCCTATTTTATAAAGAGCAGCAAAAGTAATATATTACCGACCATTTAATGCCATTTGCCATTCACGTTTACAAAAACAAATATATTACTGACGAGTTAGTGGGATTCAAGGCAATAACATATTTATAATCCTGTATTAATTTCACTTTGATAGCTTTGATAAAATATTTTGATACATTACGTGAATATCAGATGGATTACCGAGTAACTTCCCGTTCATGGCCTCGGTTTTCGCTTACGGTTGAATTCGATTGGTAGCTTTTGGATTTGGTCAAGTTGGAAAATTATCATAGAAATAAATTAAAACATCTTTTATTGTTTAATATCTTTATATAATATAATCTCAATGTTTAATATTGAGCGTAATCCAGTGAATCCATAAAAAGGAAGTCTGTCACATTAAGACTACACATTTTAGGGTTCCGTACCCGAATGGTATTTATAGTATATATTTTGGGCAATTATATTTATATTATTATATTTCTATGTATAATATGTATGTATTTACAAAAAAAAAGTATATATGTATGTTTATCCATTGTCTAGTACCCATAGTACAAGCTCTGCTTAGTTTGGGCTAGATGGTGTTGTGTGTATGTGGTAGAATATTATTATTATATTATATTATAATTATTAGTATCATCAGAAAAGGTAGATCCCCAATAAACTCACTCCATATTACTTGTGTAGGAGTAATGAGAAGTGTTATTGTGGGCGCTCAAATAAAATAATTCTTGCTAGATATGATTATATATATTTACTGGTCATCAGTTAGGTATAATTACTAATGTACATACATATTGAGCTACGACCTAACTGAGTGAATGCGGGGAGAAGACTGCCGCGCGGAAATACTACATACTTGCGCCTGATTATACAGGCTGATTGGTAAAAGATTGGACAAATTGAAAGACGGTATTCAGTACTCGATTCTGGACACGAATATCTAAAAAAAATAGGTACATAAAATTTTACCTAGTTATCCAATAAAAACTTAATGTCGAAACTTAATTTGGTATATGCGCAAGAGTGTCCCTCTTGCGCATATACCAAAGCTAAACAAAACTTCCGCCCCCGACCCCTGCTACCGCATCCCGTACTCTCCCGAATGTGCACCCCTGCCCGTCCTTTTCTTATCAAAGGTCATTAGCCTCGGTAGCGCGGCGCGCTCGTCAGCTATGTCAGCTGTGTGCGACCCGCGCAGTGTCCACATTTTAGGGATATTTTTCTTACAAAATTGTCACAAAGGTTTTCTTTGCAGTTTACACAGTTTTTGAAATTTTTTATTTATATGTTCAAATTATCATGTCCTTAAATACATATATACAATGTTTAACCAGTCACACTGTATAAAACTAAAGCGTTAGCAGTGTCGCTACACTTGGAATCTTACCATAGCAAAATGTTGGTGTGGTGTACCTCTCGTTATTACGTAATAAAATATATATACAGTCTGGACTGATATCTGACGTCTTGTCCATCATTATATATTACCTGCATAAATTATTGCATAGGATTACCAAACTTAGTGCATATAGATGAAGCAACGTTACAGCAGATTAACTGCGTAACCACGGCCGGCTAACAACGGGTGCCGAGCAATCTACATGATTAAATAATGTTGCGGTTGTCCCAGATAAATGACCACTATTTGCCTGCAGAGTACCTCGGTACCTCAGCGACCGATGACCTAGCACTATGTCTTAGTAGCATAACTAAACGTTTATCTTATTGATGGATGTGCTCTTGAATAGCTAATAGCAGGCAGTGTAACAGTCTCAGCTCATCTTTTGCCAGGTATGTGGTCTTTACACATAGCAGGAAGATACTTCGCTAAATACAAACCTGCAATTTACAAACCAGTGTATTTCCAATCGCTTAAACAAAGTAGCACTCATATTTCGCCATCTATTTTTTTAATCCCACGTAATCCTAACTAATATCATAAATGCGAATGTGTGTGAATTCGTTTGTTACGTTTTCAGGCCTTAACTACTCGACCGATTATCATGAAATTTTGCATACATGTTATCAGGAGTACAGAAAGAGTTTTAAGTTACCTTTCATACAGAAAAAAGACTGTTCTTTAGTAATAGAAATGTATTGAGAAGATCTAGATTAATGTGAATGAAGTCGCGGGCAAAATGTAGTAATTTCATATTTTCAGGCGCTTTGGCAGCCAATAGGTGCCTTACAAAAATACTCAACAATACAAATAAAATAATACCTCTAAGCATAGATCCAAGACCTTGTGATTATAAGTAAACATAAGCTCAAAATTATTCCTTGAAACCAATGAGGCAGTCAGTAATATTATAATTTCGTGATAGAAAATGTACTTTCCTTTGTAACTTACTAGCGTCAGCTTGCGGCTTTATAACATTCGTGATATTTGCGCAGTGAAACGTGAGTATTTTTAGGATTTTTTTATCCCGGTACAAATGAACTCCGCAGTATACATAAAATCATCAGCAGCGATAACTCAGTGGCAGACTGGTGGACTGCAACTGCAGTTAGATCCCAAGGCGCTTTTACTGACTTTTTTTCAAAGTTATTAAACATCGTGAGAAAACCTTAATGTCTAAGAGTTCTCCATAACGGTCTCGAAGATATGTGTAGGCTACCGACCTGTATTAGGCCAGCGCGATTGACTATAGCCTGAACCTCTAAACTCTTTTGACGTTTGTTTTTACACTGAGAAGAGGCCGTGCCCAGTAGTGGGACGGTATATAGATTGGGCTGACATTATATAATATTTATAACCTTGTACAAAAATAATCCTTTATGCTAATCCAATACTTGGTCTATCTGTATTGTTTCACGCAAAACACGTCAATGGTTTGCGCTTTCTCAAGTAACAACTATTTAAGAATCTTCACAAAATTTTTGAATTAATAGTTATTCCATATATTTTTTTATAAATTTATAAATGAAGCTTATACGTAGTGTACATAGTAAAGTTCTATTTACATTGATATTAATAATACTCGACTCAAATTAAATACACAACTCGAAACTCACGCTGAGAGTTTTCCCATCCCTGTTGCGCAAATATGACCTTTTCTGAGGCAATAAATATGAATATGTTGGGTGCTATGTTTATTGCTTAATCAAATTTTCAGGTGAAATAAATAAAATAAAGACAATGTGGATTAACAGATGAATGGGGAAAATTTGGAATATAAATTGACTATTGCGAGATATAATAAAGATATATTTGCAATTTGTCCTAGCCAGGGGTTCGTGGGATGAGGTTTACCCTTTTAAGAGCAGTTATAATCGTCTTTTAGTCTGCCGTAATAAAGTGCTGAAAATAGAATGGTTGTAAACCGATTTTGCTTGTCTGTCTATCTATTCGTTCGTCTAATTGTAACACTTCAGATTGATAGTTTTTTTTAGATATACACTAAATATATTTTCCTCTTTATCTGACTCCTCAAAAAAGAGAACATAGTCTGCCTTTATGAATTTAACCAAACGACACCGCACGGATCTATCAGTGCGATCTATAGAAAAGTTAACTAAGTTATTTGGTTGGTTTGGTGTAATCCGAGCCATGCTAAGCCTATATTTTTTTACTATTTGCAATAAAAAGCTAACGTTTTATCATATTTATAATTCTTTTAATGGTATTATTTTTTGCTTTTTTTTCTCTTTCACGGGTATTTCCCTAAAACAATAAGAAAATACCCGGCCTTTTAGGAGGCTTACACGGGGACAAAGGTCCAACATGCAGAGGTTTATTAATTGTGTTTATTTTATTTTAAATTATTATTATAGTTGGTAAAAGTGAAATAAATACATTAACAAATTATACGAAGTAACACTAGCGAAATTTTAAGTTGCTGTTACATCGGCACTTAGTAAACTATTCAAGTAAAGTATAGCGTTGCAATATTAACTTTGACGTGCCCGGCGAAAAATCATGTGCACACCGCTATCTGACATAAAGTATACGTTATTTCATGCCAGATATGTTACAAAAGGTACAAAAGAAAAATTCTATGCATAAATAAAAATCCACTGGCATCTTGCATACTTTTATTTCGTGTCCATTTCTTCACAGATCGAATCTTCTCTAGTGTCTATTTATGTCGAATGTAATAAGAGGATCACGACTAAATTTAGAACATTCTAAAATTCGATCGGCGCGACGACAAGCGACACCTTCCATCTGGTTGAGTACTTAATACATAATATGTGTATACATACATAGACTTACAATTATTGCCTGGTGTGGTACGTATATTAACGATTTCCACTTCATATGATCCTGGCTATCCTAATTCTAGTCTCCGGTTTAATGGTCAATATTTATTAATAGATATCATATATATCATAATGACCTTGTTGGTACAATGATCGTGTATACGACTGCTGTGTACAATGTTGGTTTCGGATTTGATTCTCTAGTTTGGCAAAGGGTTATTGGGTTCGGTAAAAATTCTCAGTAACAGCACAGAGTCTAGTACTGTGCTCGGTAAACAAAAAAAGGCTCGCACTCTATTACGCGGGACTCAAAAACATAGCCAGCGAAATAATACACCTCTGCCTAGCTTTTACACATAGGCTATGTCCTTGTAAAGCTAGGCTAATATTTCTAGGCTAAGCTAATATTTCTAAGCTAGGCTTATGTGTATTTCTAGGCTTTTTAGAATCCTAGCCTATTAGGCTCCGTAGTAGGCTATCGTATATATTAGACTAGCTAAAAAGCTAGGCTAATAATATATACGATAAACTCTTTTAATTCATATTTAGTACCTACGTCATTTGCAAATCGAGCCCATAAAATTGGGTTAGTGCTGATTCCCCCCGTTCTTGTTTCCCCCCGAAAGTTATTAAAACAATATTGTATAACTACATACATACATTATTTCTCGATTGCCTATTAATTTTCTTTTTACTTTTGTTGATTTTATTATTTTTATTTTACTTATTTATAGTTTAGTTTAGGACATTTGTACTTGTTGATTGTTGATTTTAGTCATAACCTAAAATTATTTTTACATATTTATTAGTACCTAAGTATTGGTTACCCAAGTATCATAATTAGTGACCACTATGTTGAAGCATTTTTATTTATTCAGCAAATAAAAGCGCTTCTAAAAATTGAGAGATTTAATGCCATGTTATGTTATTTTTATGTTAATTTGATTGTTTTTAAACTAAAGACAAAGTGCAAAGAAAGCAGTATTATTTAAATTGTAAGGCAAACAAAATGTGTGATTTGATTGGTGATAATTTATAATATATACACGAAAGAAATAAATACATGAAAATATAACCAGTATTTTTTATTTGTCTGTACCACCTTGATTTTATATGATAAAACGCTTTCGCTTTATTTTCGGGGGGAAACAAGACCCATAAAATTTAGAGCACCGGAAAGACGACCACAAGCTTCTACACTATCCGTACATAAATTTTTAGTTCGTTTTTTGGTCTGAAATCAACCTATAATCACAGTATTACTGAATTCTAAATCAATTCTCGTATAGGTACTAATACAAATAAGAGCTACGGAATATTTTGCCATTTCCAAACATGTGTGTGTAACCAATGCTCATTCAGAAGCAGCTGTCAGGAAATCTTGCCAAGTAACTAATAGTGTCCCATTTGTTAGGAGTGTACGTGGGCAATTGTTATGCTTGGTTTACCATAAATACTCAAGTGTAAACAGCCAAATACACTTGTGTTTCTCGAAATTGCTGGCATTTCCTTTGAGTTAATTTGATCCTTTAAGTTCGAACGCGAGGAACGGAACTAACAAATTAGAGCGGGTTTTATTATTGCTGCAGCTAAGTCAAAATTGAGCTGAGCATTTTAAAAAATACGTTTTAGATAATAGACGTATTTTCTCATCTAGTCTCATGTATTATTATTCGTTTGGTATAGAGATAGCCTAATTCAGTTGCTTCGTCAAAAAACTAATATTCAGCCTTATCTGGTTAGACTTTCTATATTAGTTGACTACAATAAACAATGATAGTATAACCCATCGAAAGCCCACTTGTCCCAACAACATGCCCGCTAAATAATATATGTATAATAAATAAAAAAAAATTAAATAACTCATTTAAAATGTATGGTTTCGTCATGAGGTCATCTATCGAATTTAAACGCCCTTCCACCTATCTCTACATATTCAAGAGACTTGTAAGATCGCAATTGGAATATGCCGTGCCTATATGGAACCCATTTTATCGCAAGTATGTAGATGCGATCGAAAGGGTCCAGCGTAAGTTCCTTCGCGCCATGCACTATAGGTGTTGCAGATCATTTTTAACATACGAACAGCTATTACATAAGTACAATCTGCTGACGCTAGAATCTAGGCGCAAGTTATTAGAGGCTAATCTATTACATAACATTGTACATAACAAATTTGACTCTATTGAACTTACATGCAAATAATGTTATACTGTTCCCCGTACTGTAAATAAACGAAGTGTCCGTGCAGGTACTCTGTTCGCTTTAAACTCATGTCGTACCAACTCGGGATTACGCTGTCCTATTCGACGAATAGTAGATTCTTATAATCGTAATTTTATTGGTATTGATATTTTCATATGTTCAAAATGTAAATTCAAACAAAATATTATTAAATATTTATCTAATTAATAAGTTTTCGCCATGTAATTATACTATTATTATAATTTCATTATTATTATTATTATTATTATAATTTCAATATTTTCATTATAACATTTTAATTATTCCTAGCTTAATGTTTCTTAATCCTTAATTTCATTGTATTCATAATTATTAATTAATGATATGCACAATTAATAAATATATTTAAACATACCTACTATTGTTGTGACGCTTTTTAGTGGCTTTTGGCATGTTTGGCCTTTTGGTATAGTGTTCTTGTTAAATCGTGGATAATATAGGGGGTTGCAATATTGTAACATAGTATTATGCAATTTGTATATTTAAATATATTGTATATTGTAGCTGTTTATTATCCCAAATTATAATAAAATAAAATTAAAATAAATACAAGATGTAAACCCACTATCAAATGACCAAAGTACGTCTCCTGCGAAATGAATTTATAATTACTCTAAGGCAGACAGACTTGATTTGACTTGGACTTGATGGCTACATCCGATAACGCACTCACCGCGGCCACGTTTTTAGCCACACAATAGAATTGTAGTGACGTTTGCAGTCAAAACGCTAGTAACAAGACGTGGAAATAGTAAAAGATGAAGACCTAAAAGTCACTAAAATAAATCAGTACATTTAGTCCCTAAACATCTTTTTTTTTTATATATTCTATCACATACACACAACACCATCTAAGCCCAAACTAAGCAGAGCTTGTACTATGGGTACTAGACAGTGGATAAACATACATATATACTTTCTTTTTTGTAAATACATACGTATTATACATAGAATCACCCAGACCAAGACAAACATCCATGTTCATACACACAAATTTTTGACTTGTGCGGGAATCGAATCCGGGACCTTAGGCCTGGCAGTCGGTTACACTAACCACTACGCCATCGAGGTCGTCAAATCTTTTATAGGTATAAAATAAATTTAAGGACTAAATGTACCCATTTATTTTATAGTAGGTACCATACACATATCAACATTGACTGACTCCTCGAAAGCCGTGTTTTGTTAGTTAGTTGACCCACTTTGATAAACATTTATAGTGCTTGAACAAAGAGCACAGAATAGCTGAGTACTGCTCGCATTGAACTATGCCTCTTGAGTCTGCATTAGTGAATACAGTGCCATTGTCGTAGTAATTTAAACATTGTTTCGTTGAGTTAGTTCATCATATTTGCATTCGTTGTTGGTAACTAGAAGATTAGAACTCGAGAACCTGTATTTAAAATTCTGGTATACGAAGCTGCTTGCGTCGGTCGGCTGGCGATGGCTACATACGCAAGCTACTCGCATGAGCTGCACGAGTTGATCATTTGAGCTTCTTGCGCGTATGGCTAGCGTTGGTCGCTTATGTAGTGGATACAACTCATGCAAGTAGCTTATCTTGCGCATGTAACCATCGTATACAAGATCCATTAGTATATAAAGGAACCAAAGTCAACCTGAATATCACTTAATCTTATACCTTCAGCCAATTGATTGTTTTATAGATTTCATTATCACTATCGATAAAGCTTCTATATCTCATATAGATAGGTTATATAGATTAAATGTAAGCTACGGTTAATCTAACATTGTTGGCTAGAATTGAAGATCTGACCATTTTATCAGCACGGATGTTGAAATGGATTAAGAGGTGACTATTCCGTTTCGAGTATTGGGGTTTGATTCCCAAAACAGACAAACATTTGTATTACCAACAAATAGTTGTTTCGAGTATTAGTTTTTCATTTGTTATAACGATATCCGGTAATACATAGATTATGTGCTTATGAGTAATCTTTAATTAATGTTTTTAGATCAAATATAATTCACTTTTTTAAGTTGACTATTGCGAGAGTCACCAGTAAATAAGGTAATGTAATCAACGTCCATTTGCTCAGAAGCAAACAATAGTTCAGGCCGCTTTTAGATTTAATTTAATTATCAATCATAATCGATCTTAGATCCTCAATTTGTCATAAAGCCGTAAAGAAGACGCTTTAATCTCACCCCAAATTACAGCTTAGGCAGATCCGGTTAGTTTTTCAAAGCTTAACAATGTTAATGCAGTCGTAACTTCCAAAATGGCGCCGATAGCGTTGAGAATACGAGTAATAAGCCTTTAGTGTTGTCACTAAAACTTCACATATAGTTCCGTATCAACGTAATAGCCCTGAGTTTAAATAGGTAGTTATAGAATAGGGGTGTTAAATACTTACTAATAAGTTTATGTATGATAGTTAATGTTTTATCAGAACAAAAAGGGGTCGCTGTTTGGGTTTGCGTATGTTTATTTTAATCTGTAGTTGGTAAAAGGATACTCTACGGTGTTTCTAAAAAAATTATATTATTGGATAATATTTATAAATATTATAGCTCCATGCAAATATCTTTAAATCTTTTATATTTTTAACCTAAATAAATTTAACCGCTGCGACTCATTATTTAACCTAAAAAAAGTGACAGCTTAAACAAGACATCATGCACTAAAATTATGTCCTGCTTCTCGGGAGACTTTCGAACATTCAAACAACAGACGCAAAGAACACCCAGATTGGGAATGGAACGAATTTTTCGTTTGTCCTGTATGGGTATATCTATCGGTCTATCGGTTTTCGCATAATTCTCTTGCTTCATTTTCTTATGTGTGTGATAAATTATAAGACTGAATGTAACAGAACGGATATTGCAGAATAGAAGCAATGGAACTCTACTTACCTCTGCTGCGTGATTTTATGGATTCATATGTATTTATGTTTCTGAAGCGTCAGACAGACGCGTATATCGTGATTACGTAACTATCATTCAAAATATAGATCTGACAGACGTCATCCTGCCCAAACATTGGCTTAAAATTAAAAATAAAGCCTTGTACACAATTGCAGCGCCACCTACTAGGTGCAATTGTAAATCTAAACCTTCACGAGAACAATTTAAACACTCAACATTTTCTTAAGAATCGGTACACCCGTTTAGGGGGAGTTCAGTGTTGTACGCACATACAGAAGAATTATTATATTTATAAAGTTAATTAAGCACAAATATTACATTTGCGCCTGCAGCTTCGCTTGCGTCGCATATATAATAATTAGTTAATAACTTCCCTACAATACTACGTACTGGATTCCAGCAATGAAACTTCAATCGTATGTCCAAAACAAATATTATATTTGTATGATGACCTCTATGCCTAGGCATTCAATAGTAACACGACCTCAAACATTCAATGATACTAACAATTGTTATAAATATTACTTTCACCTTAATAAAAAAATAATGAGCTAATGCAGTTAACATGTTGTCAACGATGACAGCCTAAAAACTATTACCTATAACAGTGGACTGGAATTTATTTAAATGCTTTAGTATTTAAATAAATTCTATACTATGGGTCTTGGGATCTAGAAGCGGAGGGGGTACATTATAACTACGTTACTAATATCGTAATAGTTGAGCAGCGATAACTCAGTGGGGAGACCAACAGACTGCAATGCAGAGGGTCTCGGGTTCGAACCCACGTCGCGCACCTCTGACTTTCGGAAGTTATATGACTTTTTGAAATTATATTTGTGTATTGATTGACAATTATCGCCTGCTCCGTACCTCGGAGAGCACGTTAAGCCGTCGGTGCCGGCTGCCATGAACATCTATGGCAGTCGTTATTGGTAGAGTGTCGACACAAAATATCCCACTGGGTCGAAGTGTCACCGATCTGCACTGACTGGCCCCCACATAAGATACATACATACATCGTAATAGTTATAATCTAATCCATTCGCTTCTGTATCTACTGGGATACATTCAATAGGGGACAGTAGTAGGCCAATGAACCGGCGAAGGACTTTGATCTGGTCGATAAGCCTATCAGCCTATGAGCGTTCAGGAAGACTTTGATGAAAGAGATAATCCAGGACCCTAGCAAATGAAAATCTATTTTGTCCCTCCCTCCAGAAAACAGTTTTGTATTTA
Organism: Catocala fraxini; assembly: GCA_930367265.1. Taxonomy (NCBI): domain Eukaryota; kingdom Metazoa; phylum Arthropoda; class Insecta; order Lepidoptera; family Erebidae; genus Catocala; species Catocala fraxini. The sequence continues at coordinate 6,400,681 of OV884025.1, read as the reverse complement.
TGTCACAATAATGTACAAACACATTTTAAAAACCTCTCGACTCGCGTAATAGTCGCCGAGTTTCAGTACTACTGCAATTTAAAAAATGTAGTATTATTTATTTTATAGATATAGGTATGTATTTATTTTATAAAAATATTATATTACCAAAAGCATCATAAAAAGCATTTAAAAATAAAATTGCAATTTTTTCAGCAATAGCACTTACATTGCAAATTATTCAATGCTTGAGTATGTTCAGTAGTAGTTCATGGAGAAATGGTTGCAGCACCTTACAGCTGTTATGATTTGTAAACGAAAAACTGCGATTAAAAAGCGTGGCTATTAGTTTCTTGCCCGTTCTTATCATGAGACCTACACCCTTGATTTGCTGAGCGTGGCAGTACCTAAATGTAAATTCATAGGAAACATTTTTGTGTCACTTTGACATTCACAACTGTTACCTTGTAACCTAAATTGAACAATGTTTTTTTTATTACAGTTTCGAAAAATTTATGTTACAAGAAATCAGTTTGTTATCTAGCCTTACAGTTTTGCGTTATATTACCAATCTAGTCGAATGTGCTAATTGTAGCCATGAAGTCAGCTACTATGTTTATAAGCAGCGACTTCGTAATACAAATAAGTTACATGTTTACACCGAATTAGAATAAAACAACATGGTTTTTAACGCTCCTAGCTCCTGCTATGTTACATTAATAGCTAACTCTGATTTAATGATCCCACATAAATTCTACCCAGCCGTGGCGCGTTTGAACGTGCCAGTTACTCGGCGATAGTACTACTCGAACAAGTTATGATCATTTGAATAACTAGACGGGGACCCAGTCGCGTGACGCGTTCGGGGAATTAGAACAGTTTGAGTTTAATGATTTTAGATAGTTTAGTGTATGTTTTAATGGTATAATGCTAGACGTTTCTCGGGATGTTTTTGTCGTTGTTTTTATAAAGTACTAGCTTTTGCTTGCGGCTTCACTCATGTAAAACTTTAGGTTAGATTAGGTGTAATATTATTTTATTTTTCAAGTTAAATATGGCCTATGTTACTCGTTGATAATATAACTTTCTAATGGTGCTTTGGTCAGTTCCTGTGTCTCATAGGCCGGCAAGAGACGCCCCGTTGTCGCCATTGTACACTGCAGCGACTGTCGCGATGTTGTTGTAGACGCGGCGCTGCACACGTTGGCGGATTCGCAGCGCTGGGAGTTGGTCGCGACTGTCGGAATTATTGTCCTCTCGCTACCGGCCTTGGTTCAGTCCATGGTCCGGAGTGAGAGGTCGTGGAACGCCATCGTCTCCTTCTGTGAGGAAGTTATTTTCATTAAAGAGGCGGTGGAGCGGGAGATCTCTCCCAAACCGCAGAACCGGGTGCCAGAGGGCGCGAGACGATCTCTCGTCACTCTGGGGTTTTACCTGGGGGTGGTGGGCTCCGTGGGCCTGTCCGTCACTCGATCGAACGGCGTGCGTGTTCCCATGAGCGCATCTGTGTCGTGTCGTCATTCCCGCCACAAGGGGACAGTAGAGATAACAAATAGGGTAGGTCTGTTTGTGTTTAATTAGAGTTTTCGGCCCGCCGCGCCGTATTAAACGGCAGGCCACTACCTCGGCGGCGTCGCGATTTGCATGTAAAAGTGATTCGCGCGGCTCCTCCGACTCTGGCTATGTTGAGGAACACCGTGGTATGTTTAGTCAGTATTACCGGAATATCTTACCCCCGGTGAGTCCGACATAACCTCTCCATCGCCCCGCGGAGAGAAACGCGTCATCGCATTCCACACGTAAAAAAAACCTAACATTCTAAAGGCGAATATTTTTTCAAATCGTTTGCTTATTCTTGCGTTTAATCAATACAAAAAAACAAACATACAAAAAATCAAATCTTTCCTCTTTATAATTGAAGTATTAGCTGGTTGTATTAAAGTACTAACAATTGAAGAAAAAGCAGAAAAATCATTGATCTACCCATAAAAATAATAATAAAAAGCTTCACAATCAGAAAAAAACAGTTAAATATTACATTATAGTATTTATATTTCAGAAACCTTCTACAGTGTGAATGACCTTTGTTTCTAAATGAAAACTCAGACAAGTTAAAAATAATTTGATTTTTGTAAGCTGCTCTAGGTATAATAGATTTTTCGTTATGTGTTTGGCTTTGATTTCTTATATTGTCTATTATAATATATTTTAAAACGACTATCAGAGTAGAATTATTATGATATTATTGAGTTTGCACGTGGGCTGTGGGCTGAATTTCTGTTACTTTTACAATAATAACAATCAATAAAGAATGAATATTTGTACGTCTAAAATAAGGGACCAAGCATGTTGAAACTAAAATTATATTATGTAACATCAACTGTACACACATTTTCACCAATAAACGTATCTTATATAATTTTATCTAATATTTCTTCTAAATATATGATTAAATATATTAATATATTTGGAGAATGACTTTGTGGGTAGCGGCAGTCAATACAACTGTTATGCACGAGGTTTTGAGTTCAATTAGCGGTTTGAGCAAAATATAAAATAATTGGACTGCTCCTTTTAAATAATTCTCAAAAGCAATACCATGTCAGCAACTATGCCCCTGAAAAGGCAATAGAACTAAAAATACTCTACCCATAATTATTACATAAAACCTAAATTTGAAATTTGGTGTAATATACCTCAATTTACGACACGATATAGGTGTGTTTGGTTAGCTAGGTTTACAATTTAAAGGCAGCACAACACAGAATGACGCTGACGCAAATTTATGTAATTGTCGCGACGAAAGCGCGCTATTAATGAGTTAGAGAGCTCGGCATTGCTCAGCTTTACACCCATACCGCTGATTGTTTAGGTACTTGATGAATGGAAGTTTTGGCAATTTCAAGGATAAGCTTTTATTTCTGTTTCACCGACTTTTGTGCGTTTTATATCTTGCAAAGGCAATGGGTACATTTTGAGCATATTGTTCAGAAAAAGATTTATTTTTTGATTCTATACAGTGTTGTGTGTGTGCGTGTGTATTTATTTAGGGGATGTGTACAGAGATAAATGAAAATATAATTTCACCAACTGTTAATTTATTATACTTCACATTGATGCAAGGTTACATAACATTTTACTTAAATGCGCGTGCGGTCTTAGTGCGAGGCTCGGAACATCTGTACGGCTCAGCTTTGGTTCACATGGACGTACAAGCGACAGACTAAACATATGCGTCAGAGTTCTCTACAACAGTAATTCATCCATAGTAGGCGTGTGACAAAATTGTGCACCTCGTGGTTTTCTTAAAGCTTATCTTCACGTACCTTCTCTTGAGGTGATAATATATCGCGTCCAATTCTAATGAAACATCTACGATATCATGAGTTGTCCTTGGTTGTATGTATATCACACGTAACTGCCTCCGTGGCGCAGCAGTAGTAAATGCGACTGCTGTGCATAAGGTCTCGGGTTCGAATTTCGGATCGGACCAACAAAAAGTTATTGGGTTTTCTGTTAACAAATCTTAATACGAGCCTGGAGTTAGGAAGTTGAAGTGCCTCGGAAAGCACGTAAATCCATTGGTCCTGATCTCTCTCCGGTCGTGTCGTATTATCCGTCCCATCCGATCATGAGAGTTAGGGAACAGAGAGTGCACTTGTGTTTGCTCACATACTTGTGCTGCGCAGATGGCCAGTCTCCGTTAAGATTGGCCGCCGTGACCGAAATACGGTCTGGAGGACATTATTATTATTAACACACGTATTCATTTTTCTAAAAGCCTGCGTCTGTATGATCCAATTGTCCAGATTGGCCTTAAATCGCTTTAGTTCTGGTAAAGGACTAAATTGCTTTAATTTTGACGGTTGGCAGCCATTAGTTTTACTCTGGTTTCGGGAGATCAAAGGCCACGGTAATCGATTACTATCCGGCGGGCGAGCATACTTGCAACATTTTTGCGATGAATTTGCTTGCGTATATAGAGATAGGTAGTTATAGTAACATTTTGACTAAAGTATATATAATATAATAATAATATAATAAGTATTTATTGTTCAAAGATAGGTTACAAGTATGTCAATTTGATGCCCTAGACCCAAGGATTTCCTGTGTCGTGGGATCTAGTCTTTTACAGTTCGAGACATATACATGTTGGAACTAGAGTGCATCAGTTACCCCATCGATAGACATAATGCGGGCGTACAATAGGGTGATCGAACAAAGTGAAACAATAAATGCACACTGACCACTTTTATTGTCTTCACAATAAATTAACACGAATGTCTTGCACGAAACGAATGACAGTTCCTAGCGAGGAAATCCGCACTCACCGACGGTAAAATTATTCCTCGACGTAAAATATTCGTAACTGTACTAATGACCGTCTCCGACATACATATATTTTAATCAAACTTATGTTTCTTATACATATTGATTGATGAAGAAAAACATGCGAGGCGGTATTTGGGGACTGCCGATAGAAGTGAAAACAAAGTAACTTGTGAATTGTATTGTCGAGCTATTAGATTATTAATTTTGAATTTTGAATGCGTTCGGGGAAGATGACGCGAATTCCATGATTTTTGTTCACCCAAAAAGAGTTCAACGCACCTAAAGAAGTTTTCACTTCAATAATATTAAAAGTAAATACATAAAAGTAAAATGTTTGTGTCTACGTGTGTGTGTTATACAAGGTTTGCTCGCAACTCCTTACGTACTTTAGTGTGCTTTTGTCATACCTTGCGAAATCCAAATTATGTTGAAATAGTTATTAGTGATTATAATTACCTACTTACATGCCAACATTGATGTCTTTTGTAAAATATACTAACTTTAATTACGCGAAAATCACCTTTATTACCTATTCCGTGGCAGTTACGAAATCTCCTAGATCGTTACTTGTTTACATTGTAATAGGAATCTCTGGAACGGCATTTCAGCTTTCTAGGTCTAAGGGTTTGGGCTGGGCGTTGATGAGTCAGTTAGGGGATCAGGGCTTCTCTTTTTACATAATTATAATATGATATTTTCTCTGTTGTATGTTTTTATACACACAATAGGAAATACAACAGTGTATCATATCATACATAATTATATAATATACTTCTACTGTTCCTATTGAATAATTTTAAATACATGATTATACTAAATAATATTTTTATTCTTAGTAAACCTTTTAAAAGTTATGCCATATGTAAAAATTATAAACTTGAAACTCGAATCGACGATCGTCTAAATACGAAATAGACCGATGTGACCGACTTGGCCGGGCTGTTATTGATTTAAAAGTAAGGGAGGAGTACTTATGAGGAGGTCTTTGATTAACGAGGGAATATAATATAAAATGGCCGTCATTATGGAGGGATGATGAAATTCAGAGTTTGGTATTATATTATGCAATTAACAATTTCTTTTTTCTAAAACTTATTCCGTAATGGCAACCCAAAAAGAAATATTATTTTGTAATTTAACATTTATTATAATTTTTATATTTTATTAGTACGGCTATATTTAACAGCGTCTATAATTAATAATCAACATGTCCTTTTAAACAAATTGTTTTTATTTAGGGATTATTTCGTTTAGTGTCTTACCGAATTCGTAGCTCTAATACGCCATAATTGTATGAAGGCAGCTGCTTTTCATTATTTTAGACAAACACAAATATTAAATAAATAGTTTGGATAAAATACATCGTTACGGAATTTCGTCGTACAAAATGGCAATTTTATAGGTAAAGATGCAATATAGACTGAAAATAGTCCGGACTACATATAAAGCTAACACAAAATTAAGCAAGGTGTCTTTATCGCGTTAATATTTAAAGGTATAGATGCCATTTATTTCTCAACGTTTTGACCGACTTGCATCGGCCGTAGTTATAGGTTGCTTGGTGTGAGCTCAGCGGAAATAGAAGTTCCGGGGATAACCCTCATTGCCCCTTCTATTATGTATACAAATCGCGAAATTCTAAAAGCAAATACACAGCTAGTACGTAATCTTATGTATAAAGCAGAGCATTTAAATTTTAAATGCACCATCCGTTCGCTGTTCATCGTGAACGTAACGTTCTAAGTTAGTTTTGCAAATACTAAGATATAAATAAGTTTATATGAAATAAATATCCTTTGTAGTATATACAGTAAAAATAATAATTGTATCTGTATTAAAATTCCCTCGGGATACATTCAGTCTAACCATTTTCAACATCAAACACTCCTTAATTATAATATTTGCAGATGACATCCTATTAGGTTTACAGCTGTATTTATGCCCCAAGAAAAGTCTATTCCTTAACGAACTGCGGCAAAAATGATGTTCTCGAAAGATTGTTTGTACAAAATAATTTTAATTTGCTCTTAGGGACTAGAGTAATATCTTTTTCTTTTTTTAAGAAAGGTTACTCACGCGCTAGTTCCTGTCTCGTGGGGGACTTAACAAACATTCAAACAACGGACACAAAGAACACCCAGATTCGAAACCAAAATTTGTGGATCATACAAAGTTTGTCCCGTGTGGGATTCGAACAGACAAAGTTTGTCTTGTGTGGGATTTGAACCCACAACACTTGGCGTAGTGGCGAAGCGACCACTATGTCATCTGAGCAGACATTAAACTAATCTAATTGAATTAAGATTGAAAATTATTATGTCATTAGCCCATAATTATAATCTAAATGGTTTTGATACGATAATTATTAGTAATATTTTAATTATTAATAATTATCGTCCACTAGTCAATTAAGCAATCTTATTAACTTTAATAACGTACTTGTGTTATATAGTTCTGTTTGTTTTTACCTAAATGAATGACTAAATAGTACATTACAAGCCTTGAGGTTCTTTGATATACTATATTATACGATCGACGTTGGGTAATTTGTAATAAGATGACTTTAATGTATTAACGTTATGACTATAAATATCGAAAGCATTGAAATACCTAAAGTATATAAAAATCTTCTCCCTAGCCTTTATTATTCCCAAGTCACTTGGGGTCGGCTTTTCTGGTCTAACCGGAGTGACGCGGACCGGTCGTTGCTGAGTGGCCTTGCTCGCGGCGCCCCTACACCGGCTTCTCCTCCCCAGCAGCGGCCCTATATATTCGGAACGCGCCCTGGTGCCGGTCTCCTTCCGCTGCGCTGCCTACTGAAGTTAAGTGGTCCATTCTACCCTGGACCACGTAACAAGCCTTCATCTTGAACCACGCCCTGAAATACCACTAAATATCTAGTCGAATTTAATTGTAGTTTTGTTTATTCTTATACACCTGTTGTAAGTGAAAATATATGCTTATTGATCGCGTTGTTCATCTTTAATTTCAATTAAAATCCTAGGTCAACCATGCCTCTAAGATGGGTTGACTACCATAACGTTACACCGGATTTGACTGAATATCAGTTTTTACACGGAGCGGCTGCCACCTGACCTCCGCAATCCGAAGGCTAACGATACCCTAAGGCTAGACCAGTGTCAGGATATTATAGGGCACTGACTTCCCAATAACGACTGCCATAGATGTTCATGGCAGCCGGGACCGACGGCTTAACGTGCTCTCCGAGGCACGGAGCAGGCGATAATTGTCAATCAATACGCACATAATTTCGAAAAGTCATAATTATAACTCCCGAAAGTCAGAGGTGCGCGACGTGGGTTCGAACCCGAGACCAACAGACTGCAATGCAGGGGGCATTGCAGTCAGTTGGTCTCCCCACTGAGCGAATTACAAAATAATATTTGCAATGTTATTAATTACACTTGAAGTTTCAAATACATCATGAAGAAATACGAGAGTATTTTACAAGCTTTTATTTAGTTTCACCTGTTTGTCATGTCATGTTTGTCATTAAATCTTATGATTTGATCCACTTCCTTGTTACCGATTGAGTTGAAATTTTGCATATATGTACACATATTCAATCAATCGGGTGACAATGCAATATTATGATGACATGGTACTGATCTGATGATGGAGCTGGAAGGTGGCTATAAGAACTTCGCAATAAAACGACACAACTTCATCGAATTTAGGCTCGGTTGAATCGGCTTGACGAGTAGTTTGTCTTTCAATGGTAACCAAGATCTGATGATGGAGCTGGAAGGTGGTCATAGGAACTCTGTAATGAAACGACGCAACCCCATCGAGATTCGGCTCGTTTGATTCGTCTTGACGAGTTCTTTGTTTATAGATGGTTACCAGGGTCTAATCTGATGATGGAGCTGGCAGGTGGTCATAGGAACTCAGTAAAAAAACGACGCAACCCCATCGGGTTTCGGCTCGTTTGATTCGTCCTCATGGGTGGACCATTTTTGATGGGTCGTGAGTGGTGGTGGTTTGGTTAACGTGAATATGCGACCCCATCTTTAGAAAATAAAGTTCGTTTGTTCCGTTTGTTATGAATGTGGATTCTGTCTTTGATTAGATAAATTAGATGGATGACCCAATACCAAGGTGAACACGTGCCGAGGGCTGAATAATATAATAATAATAATGAAAGCTGGAAAATATAAACAAATTAAATATCTATTCTTGGCTCGCGAGGTTGTCGACATGTGGGATGTGGGCTCGGCGATCACTGTACCGATAGTCGTTTCGGTAAACGGGTTAATTGCCAAGAGCCTCGACCACCATCTTAAGAGGCTCACGTTGAATAGCTGGGTCAAGTCCTCGATTCAGAAGGCAGTATTGCTCGACACGGCGAGCATATTGCGGAGGTTCCTTTCTCTGGAGCCCTAACCACCGATAGCTTGGTCCTTGCACCCGTTATCGGTGGGTTTCTGTGATCCTATTTTATATTTTTTATATATAATGTAAAATATAATTACGAGAACATATTAAAATAAATGGAATAATAATAACATTCTATCACATACACACAACTCCATCTAGACCAAACTGAGCAGAGCTTGTACTATGGGTACTAGACAATGGATAAACATACATATATGTATACTTTTTTTTGTAAATACATAAATATTATACATAGACATACCCAGAATGGTATGAGTGTGTATAAAAATGTCATATCGCTAACGTTGCGCCTCAGGGTACCAGGGCGAACCCTGTTTTACTGAAGACCTTATCCCCCTACAATGGACCTCTGGGGGGATGGTCCGTTCCTATACTCGTGGGAACAACATGAACAAAAAAGAAAGTCCTACACAAAAAGAAAGAGAGATCGTGCTGGTATTAACCTTGGTTCCAAATTGTTTGCTTCAGGTCAAGCTTATGTGGCTTTAGAGGCTTTATGCCGAGTTCGGTCTTTAGCGAGTCTTCAAATCGAAGAACTTGACTGCTCCAAGTTGACTTCGAAGAAACCTTGCAATATTGACGCATTAAATGAAATGGATAGAATGAGAAATGTTACAAACAACTAACCAGTAAAATAAAAAATATTTTTAAAACAAGCTTATATTATGATCGTTTTAATAAAAATAACAATAAATTTAAAAATAATAATTTAGACCTGATAAGAAAAATATCATTATATAGGTACCTACTTTGCAACCTTTAACGATAATTAACCATATTCGTCTACGTCACAATAATCCCATATCGTAAGTTGGTACATACTTATTAGACATTTTTATTAAACCCTAAAACTTTATACCTTGTATAAAATCTTTGCGTTTTTATCACATACCCATTTTTTTTATAAATAAAAGCATGTTACATTGTGATTGCAAAAGAAAAATAATGAAGGTGTAATTATACAAAATTTTCTTAAACGCGTTCCATTTGTTATTGGATTTTTCTGTTAAAGCTATATCAGCTCTGAGCTTAAAAAGGTTAGAAGAAGACTATGTACTCAACCTTTACCATGTGAAGCCTAAAAGAACATTGGCCAGTTGAGAGTGTCAATCTCCCTGCCTGCTCTTTTGGGAATGTATGTATACGCGTATGTAAGTTTGTAATTAAGCATTATGTCTATTGGTGACCACACTAACCAAGCGACAGATCGCCGAGCTTCATACAGAGTAATGAGATCTTTTAATGGGATTTATAAAGACGTAAAGTTGTTTAGTTAAATCTATATAAACACATGAGAGTTATGAGTATCGTCAAGAAGCTAACCTGAATTAATACAAACGATACTTTTTATCCCGGTATGCGTTTTGGTGGGATTCACACGGGCGCAGCTGCGGGTAGAATCTAGTGGCATAATAAATGTTAGCAAACATCTTAACTTAACTTAACGGGCAACGAACAACAACAACCAATAAGCCGGATTGCCTAAACAAAAACAAACATCGTCAAGAAGTCTAAGGAAAATGCTTCAACAAACATTCATTTATGCAAATAAAAACAATTTTTCGTCCAGACGCTATGAAAGGGGATAGAAAATCAATTTTCGGGATATTGCAAAAGGCAATTTAAAACACCGATATAGAAATTTGAATGTCTGGTTACAAAAAACAATTTATACAAGGTTCATAAGAACAACACTACCCTGTTGAGTACTAATTGTGGGCAATTTTATGATTCACTTTCGACGAAATAAAAGTATTGGTCCATATTGTTAAAAATAAACAACGTACATTTTTTGCATGATAGGCACTTTTGTAAAGATACAATTATCCGAATAGGTATGTACACATATATACATAAATGGAATTCGACCATAATATTTCAGCCGCTCTTCGCTGTGCTGTTTGATATTTTTAATGGCACAATCCCGTGGGATCTTCAGAATAAATTGTACATAAAAATACTCTTATAAGGGCGTGTAGCGTTGTACAAAAATCTCAGACAGTTTACTGACCACTTTTCAAAACGAATTTTAAGGACATACGCATATAGCGGCTGAACAAAATAACATACTATATTGTTTTGATTACATATCTAGTAAGACTTGCGCACTTCAGCAAGTACATTATAAGCTGTCGGTTCTTGTTTTCATGTAAGCAGAAGTTCGAAATGTTTTATTCTAAAATTAAGTTTCCAGTACCCGCACTAGTTTGCTACGTTCCACGTTAATACGAAGTAACTTTTTTCATCATGTTAGAGTACAAGGCGACCGACTCGGTACAAACGAACATCACAAGACAAACAAATACTGTAGTCGATTTAATTATATTTTTAGTTCTGTTGTTATGTGTAACGGCTGGTATATTATGTTTCATACAAAGATAGAAAAGTATATAAAAGTATTCAGATTACTATGCGGAATTCTTGTTAACCCCACCAGCCTACATCTAAAGTGAGAATCATATAGTCTGCTAGATGGTAAGCTATTATCGTAACATATGGAGGTTTGGTATTCTAATTTATCTAGCTGTTCCTCACGCATTGTGGCCCCTCAAGAAGTAGTTGTGCTGCGCAAAGGGCAAAAATATTGTTCTCCTGTTTCTAGCTGAACTACTTAATAAGCTTCATCTACATCAGCTACATCCATTATTTGTCAACGCTAATGCTAGCGAAAAAACCATAACAGACATTTATAATAGTTCTGTAACTTCCTTTTGGAAAGCCAAATCACTTAAAGTAATTAAATCACTTGTTAATAATTATAATACTGCCTTACTCAAAAAAAGTGTCTTTAACATGAGCACTATTATATACAAGGTTGATTAAACAGTGAGGCTTTATTTCTATCTACATTTAGTATGTACCACATAAAAGCTCTACACCAAATTTCAGTTCAATAGGAGCATAGTTTAGCCACAGGATGGATTTTAAGTTTTTGCTAAACTGCAACGGGTTTTATCTGCCCTAACAGATGATCAAGAGTCTAAGCATAGGTATGCAAGGTCATGCACCTTAAAGCGACAAAAATGTAGTAGATGTTGCCGCTCTGATACTTAGTATATATTATTACAGTAGCCAACAATCACGCCAAAGTCTTAATCTTAACGTAATAAGAACTAAAACACAAGCATGTTATGCTTGTGTTTTCGTTCTTATTATTTCTTCATTTTATGCATGTTATGCTTGTATTTTCACTACTAGTTTACACCATTATTATACCATTAGTTTGTAACACAAGCAAGAAAGTAATAAATAAATCCGTGACAAAAATGACACAACGAAAGAAAAACAACAATGAAACAATAACAGACAACAGATGTTTATAAAATATATTGTTTGATAAAAGTGATTATCTATTTTTATCTTTATCGAATTTTTAACCGTTTCGAATTAACACTGAGAACATATGGAATACTCTGTCCGTTTTAATGCCCATGGATCATAGCAACCTTGCATAACAAAATACCAGACTTTATAAAAACTGCTCTAATCCAGTTGTTTAAAACTAAAATGACATCACTACTGCTCGAAAAATGTTATTATTATATTAACGATTATTTAAATGACTATTTGTATTTTAATGTCATCCTATCTTTCTAATGTGTAATTTCAATTGATTTTTATAATTTTGTCATATACCTATTATTTTTGTAATTTTATAATATAATGTTTGCATGCCTAATCTAAGGTAAAATGTACAAGGATCTTATTAGATAGCCTTTAGTTAACATAATTATTTATTTTTACCTACATTCTATGCAAATAAACTTTATTATTATTTTAGGTAATTTTTTCCCTTGCTAGTTTTAGTGACATTTACGGACTTTTGTCAAGTAAAGGCCACATATTTAAGAAAGAATCAAGTCTGTGGGCTATTGTCGTAATCTTGTTCGTCTATTTGTAAGAATTTTCTCACGATTCTACAGGTGATGGCGGCTTTTTGTAGTTGTGTGTAAATATTATTATTATTATTAAAGAGACAATAAATAGCTGGTAATACGCGGAAGTTGTTGGTAATAGTTATGATACTTAAATTTAGGATCGAAATGTTGTTGACTCGATCACCACCTATTGCACAACCAATTCACTTTTTACACAAACATTAAGCTTAGCATAATAAAAATAGGAATAGTCATTTGCAACCCAAATTGCCAGAAATATATAAAAAAAACACACTGGTCATAGATAAAGGTCAAAGGTATATATAGGTAGATAGGTCAAAGTGATAGGCTAGACTGTCCCTTCCTGTTGCACTGGACCCGTAGGCATAGCGGCGGGGCCGGTGCAGCAGGAAGATACATGAATTAATTTTAATTTTGATTTTAATTTTAATTTTGATTTTGATTTTAATTTTGATTTTGATTTTAATTGTGATTTTAATTTTGATTTTAATTTTGATTTTATTTTTAATTTTAATTTTAATTTTGATTTTGATTTTAATTTTAATTTTAATTTTAATTTTAATTTTAATAATTGTATAACTAACATAGTTTTTAAGTTATTGTTACTAACAACATATGGATAAGTCTGAAATAAATGTTTATTATTATATTATATAGATATTTTAATATAATAAGTATAGAACTCAGAGTCATCCCGGCATCAATTCTATTGTCAAATGATCTGTCGTCGTCCCAGTCATATATTCTGTATGATTTCTCCGTAATATTCGAGATTCGCTTCCTCTCGACTGATAAATTATACGAGTCTGACAGCAAATGGATCGCTTGTCAATCTCAGTTCGCCTTCTCTATTTGTTCATATTATACTTACCAGTAATATAAATCTGGAACACAATTATTATAAATTACTACGTTATTGATACAAATATTTTTGCTGAAGTTATTATTTAGTATGGGTTATTTATTTTTGTCTGTTATCTGGAAATATTTTTTGGAGAAATATTTACTAACATTGGCCAAATTTTTTTGAATGTCTCATAAAATTGGTCTACGCAGTGTGGATTTATTTTAGATCAAAGTAATGGTATTCTGCATGACTTCAATCTTTTAAACCAGTGGCAGTTAGCATTTCCATTAAAATATATATATGAGTTATTCAGTTTTCATCGTCCTAAAGCATTGCCGGCAAAAAATATTGACGCTGAAATCTGAAAAGCCGGCAACCAACCGTAAATATAAACAGCAACACATAGCATAATACATTATCTGGGTAAGCAAGCTGTTTAATGATGTATGGAAACATCCTTTGAAGATCTTAACGTTGACAACAATATTCCAAATATAGGGAAAGGCTGTTTACTTGGTCAATTAAGTTTACACGAGTGCCTATATTAGGCGAGTATTTTATGGGTAAACATTTTATACACTTTGTACAAAATTCGGGCATATTTTGTTTACCAATATAATCAATTGAAGCGTTGTAGTGTAAAACATTTCAGATTGATTACCCAACGGGGCTTAAAAGGCTATTTTGTTGACTCAGCGAGTATTTTCTCTTTTATAGGCGGTTTATGGCTCCCAAGGTTATCTGAAAGACGAAATGTGTGACTTCAAATGCAATGTATATTCAGTAAAATAAATTGGGTCTTCTTAGAGAAGGAAAATGTTTGTTGCCAATATTCAATATAGTAAGATTTTTATACAACAATTTTTATTTTGGAGATTAGCTTTGCATATGAATCACGATTAACATTTTTCTGCTTGGCTGAATTTAAATTTGAGATTTATAGACACAGTTTCAACTGTAACCATTATTCACAGCTGAACCTAAAAACAAACCAACGTACAAACAGGGAATACAATGATAAAACCACCAATTACTCATGTTCGGTTAAAATAGTCACAAAGCCGCGTGTCTAGTGCAGCGTTGTTCTTATCTGTGAAAAGCCTTTAAACAATTGGCCGAGTGTACCTGAATATAATACATTCAGTGTTACAAGCTGTTTCTGACAGCTAAAATAAACAAAGAGTTTATTCATGAGTACAGCGACCTCACAAATAAATTATAACCTCCAATCCTAAATGGCGAAATTAGCTAACACTAAACGCCTTTGGCTAGAACAGGTTGTTACTTTCATTGTAGAAAATAACAATTGTTGATATCTGAGACCTTCTACAAACTTCTAACCTTAATCTATTTCGAACAAAGTTCATAATAATATTATTTAAATTGTATTTAGTATCTTGATGGTCCCTTCGAAAGCGTCAACTCTACAAATTCAGAATTTAATTTGAGATAGAAATCGGGGTAGGTCTTTTGTTAGTTCCTTGCGGCACCTGTTGCAAAATATAAGAATATGCTTCTTCATTTGATTTAGCTACTTTGACTTCGAATAGCTCTGTAGTTTAAGTGGCTGTAATGACATTATTAAATGTGCCCAGTGTTTGTGACTGACAAAAGGATATTATTATTGCAGCTAGGATGTTTGTTTTTCAATGCTATTGCTGAAGAAACGCTGACAAGTTACTACTGTTGTGTGGGTTCGACCCCACGTCACGCGCCTCTGAATTTCGGAAGTTATATGACTTTTCGAAATGATGTATTGATTGACAATTATCGCCTGCTCCTTGCCTCGGAGAGCACGTTAAGCCGTCGGTCCCGGCTGCCATGAACATCTATGGCAGTCGTTATTGGGAGAGTGTTGACACAAAAGATCCCACTGGGTCGAAGTGTCGCCGGTCTGCACTGACTGGCCCCCACATAAGATACATACTACTGTAACACACCGTAGTAATAGTAGGTAAGTATTTTCTATAGGGTGTAGGTAACCCATACTTAGTACTTACTTGATTAATAACTATATTATCAAGTAAGTACCATAGTACTTACTTGATAATATAGTTATTAATCAAGTAAGTACCCACATCTTATCTTTCGTCCAATTGACTAATAAATCTTAAACAAAAAATGTCATGTTGAAACAATCAACATTCGTTGTCTTCATACAAACAAAGTACATAATCTCACGGCAATATCTCTCAACAGGAAGTTAATCTAGATCTATTGTACCTACATATTTTTAGCCGACTAGGGTTGTAGTTTTCTATCTAACAGGGCCTATTGATGTCTATCAGGCAGAGTTGCAAACTCTTTCCTGATCATAAGAATTATTTTTGATCGAAAATCTCAATTAAAAATTGTCTGACCCGGCAATTCAATCCATCAGATCAAACACTGTAATAGTATTCACTACCATCACGTGCCATAAAAATAATCCCTCAGTTAATACTGTTTAGAGAGAGAGTCTTCACATAAAATGAAGAAATAAAGAGCTGCAGGGCTAAGACGACTCAGGTGTTTTAGTCAAGGCGAGTCAGATAAATAAGAGAATTACTTTACTTCTTTTGTAGGTAGATGTTGCTGTGACTAAATCACTTGTGGCCTCGTAAAAGATCGTATCTTTTCGTACGTACATGTTTATGGAGTCTCATGGATAGCAAATCCTAGTGAACGCGTTGCTAATTTTAGAATTAAAATTTATGTTAATATAACACGAGATGCCTGCAATTAAAATATAGTTTACAATTATAATAATATATAATAATAATATTCTACCACATACACACAACACCATCTAGCCCAAACTAAGCAGAGCTTGTACTATGGGTACTAGACAATGGATAAACATACCTACATATATACTTTCTTTTATTTTTATGTAAATACATACATATTATGCATAGAAACACCAACACCCAGACCAAGACAAACATCCATGTTCATGCACACAAATGTTTGATATTTGCGGGAATTGAACCCGCGACCTCAGGCGTGGCAGTCGGTTACACTAACCACTACGCCATCGAGGCCGCCGATTTTATAAATATGTAGTTTACTATAGTTTATATTATTTATATCTCATTGAAATTAAACTGCTATATACGGATTTTATCGCGTTGTTTATTTGACACTTTATTACAATATTTTGAAAATTGTTACACTACTACTACTATTAAACTTTACTAATTTTTAAGCTAATTAAATTATTATTAAACTATTTAGATTTAATTTGTTTTTACATTTCCCCGACGTTTCGGTTGCTTTTCAGCAGCCATGGTCACGGGGAGACTCTCCAAGTCTCCCCGTGACTCCCCATGGAAAAATAAATTAAATCTAAATAGTTTAATAATAATTTAATTAGCTTAAAAATTAGTAAAGTTTAATAGTAGTAGTAGCGTAACAATTTTCAAAATTTTGTAATAAAGTGTCAAATAAACAACGCGATAAAATCCGTATATAGCAGTTTAATTTCAATGAATTTATATCTCATGTTGTACTTAAAGTGTCATTAATATAAAACATATTCTTAAACTAAGATACATGGCACACTAGTAATGCAGTATACTTCATAAAGAAATGTCCACATCCGATTTTCTTTTCGTCATTATACGTCGTCGTATCGTCGCATCGTAAAAATATCGCAAAATAAATAATATTTGAATCTACCTTAACCGAACCCAATAATCGGCAATGCGGACTAATCGACCATTTGTAGGCCGATTAGTTATCTAGTTGGCTAAACAGCGTAGTCGATAGTCAGTCCATCTCTTAATTCCTAAATACTTATAATTTAAAATTTTTAATAAGAATGATTTGAAAATTCCCTACATTCTGCTTTCATTGTGCACCCCAAGCTCAAACCGCAGTTTACTTAACCGCATAAATCAATCGGACGGCGAAATGACCACACCGCAGGCCATTAAACAATGTTAAACGTACAAAGTTGAATTAAAATGTTCCCGTTACAATATTTTCTTTGCAGTTGGCAGCAGCTTATGTTATTAGCTTTATAAATGTGAATTGAACACAAGCTTTGACACACTTCTCATATAATAATTTAGACCAGTTTGACGCAGTAACCGCAGGTCTTTCAATTACTTTTAAACAACGTTGCTATGAGCAAGTTTATGAATGAATGTCCAAGAAAAAAGCATCATAAATCAAGACATTATGATGACAAGTTCATGAAGGGCATCAATCATATTGAAAAATTGTACTGCTTGAACAGGGAAAAAGCACCTAAACACCCTATTCACAACAGAATATTACGTTTAATATTAGTAGCATGCAGCGATTTTAAAGAGAGGAAATGTTTTTCATAATTAGGTTGCTTCAGATTTGAGCTTAGAGTCCTTTATGTATCTTTTGTTTTAAGTTGGGTATTCATTGACGTTTAAAAGTATACCTCTCCGCTAGGTGACAGAGAGGTTATATCGGACTCACCGGGGCGGGGGAGAGGATGGTGAGCGATATCCCAGTAATACCGACTAAACCCACCACGGTGTTCCTCGACATAACCGCACCGGCGGCGGGGCCGCGCGAATCACTTTCACATGCAATCGCGACCCCGCCGTCCGTTGTGTATCTGGCCCAACCCATTTGATCAAATTCACATTACCTAGTTTTCGTTTTTCAGATCGAAGTTAACTTTATATTCTTAAACAATGCGCAATTATTACTACATTAAATAATATCCAATGAATTTAAAATCGTAGAATGCTGTATTGATGAAGTATTCGATGATCTTAATTTAATATTCGAATAACGAATTGATGATAACTCTCCGTCTTAATTTTTTGTGTCATGAGTTGATTTGATGTATTACATGTATATCGTTCGCCTACGTATTACTAATGTCTAACCAAATATTAATTTATTCGCATAGTGACCAATATCATTAAAATTATTTGAATGCTTGCGACCTTCTTCTCTCCTAGCCTTTATTATTCCCAAGTCACTTGGGGTCGGCTTTTCTGGTCTAACCGGATTTGACTGGATATCAGTTTTTACACGGAGCGGCTGCCACCTGACCTCCGCAACTCGAAGGCTAACGATACCCTAAGGCTAGACCAGTGTCAGGATATTAGAGGGTACTGACTTTCCCAATAACGACTGCCATAGATGTTTATGGCAGCCGGGACCAACGGCTTAACGTGCTCTCCGAGGCACGGAGCAGGCGATAATTGTCAATCAATACGCACATAATTTCGAAAAGTCATATAACTTCCGAAAGTCAGAGGTGCACGACGTGGGTTCGAACCCGAGACCCTCTGCATTGCAGTCTATTGGTCTCCCCACTGAGCTATCGCTGATTATTTGAATGCTTGCGACCAATAATATAAATCAGATCAAACTTTTAAACTGAATTCACTACTAATACTACTGTTATCGGATTAAATAATTTTAATTTATAAACGCAGCAATTCGTAGTCCCTAGAAAATTATTATAAAAACGTAACAATGTATAAATTGAGTTTATTTACTTCCTTCTAATTTTTCCATGAAATTAGTTCTTGTCCCTAATATCAAGCTCTTGACAGAGATTCGAAGCGGCATTTTGCAAAATCTTGAAGTAATAAATAATCTTCGGGGAATTTAGCTCTCGAGTTTCAAGGGAAAACCTTCCTTTTGCATTTAACATTTTAGCTCTAGAAAATAATCAATTAAGTTATTTTATGTTAAATACTTCGAGTTTATTGCTAAACATGACAGACGTCATCGTCGGAGTAGGCCAAGGAAACGCTGACGCGATGTTCTGGACACAAGCTCCAAGTAGAGACTGTTGAAGAAATGTAGGGCAGTCTTGTGCCCAACAATGGGCAACTATAGGTTAAAAAAAAGCTAATTACAACATTTAGTAACGAAATTAAGTTATAAATACTTTTATAACCTTTCATCAAATTTTAGGATAAGTCTAAATTATATGTTAAGCATATGTTCGAAGGATAGACCTCCTTTTGTGCACACTAATCTTATATGTATATACCTATATAATACTTTGTAAATATATTGTAAATTAAATAGATACTTTGAAATATCGATATAATCTAATTCTATCATTCCTTATCTTTGTAAGGTACCTACAAGTATGAGGGATGTTACTAATAAATACTGAACATTGAAAAGATTTCTCGCGTAATTCAAAATATATATTAGTACCTGTAACTACTTAAATTTTTTAAATATTATTTTATAATAACATCATTTGCCTGGCAGTACAGTGAGCAACATACGTAGCTAAAATGGAACGATAAATTAAATTAGTAAAAGTATTTTATGATTTTAAAATCCCTATTTATATTTTGTATTCTTAAACGGTAATAAATCACTTGTCTTTATACTATTACTGCTATAATAACTAACAATTTTAAACGATAGAGTGTATATTGACTGAATTGCTGATGGTACTATGGGATTATAAAGTTTATTTACTTTGCTCTTAATTGTCATTTGAATATTTACAATAGTTACTGAAAAGACAATATTCAAATGGTCTTTTAGTTAGGTATTTCTGTTTCGGTTTAATTTCGTTTCCATTCAAGCGATAAACAATGCCAACGAAATGAAATTCCTCGGAACAGGTAAACCTGACTCACAAAAAGCCGCACAATACCTATTTTCCGCAAAAACCAATAAGTGCCATCATCCATTAGTCGTTCCTTAATTTAAAAGAATATTCCCAGTTGTACTCAAAAAATCTCAATTCCTTTAGAAGTTGCTTCATGGTTTCAATTAAAAATAAATAAGTGCATCGTCCTCCAAGCGTCGCGTTGCTAGCATCTGTCAAAGACGCCGAGTCATTATATAACTGAATCCCGGGCGAGCGAAAATCTTAACTAGAAGTAGTTTTTATTTGCAGCAATAAAAATTGTGAGACAAAATATCGTGATCGTGAACAGTTGTTAGTATCGTTAAATCGGTTTCTAGATTGGTTTTAGGTTGCTGGGTTTATTGTTTTACTTTCGATTACAGTGGTTTATATTAATGGTAACTCAATTTTCAGTTCGGATTATACTTTCTTTGTCACTACATCACTATCACTACATATTACAAAACAATGTCCCCGGCCGCGTCTGTCGGTCTGTTTGCCATAAACTCAAAAATGACTGAATGGATTTTCATGCGGTTTTCACCAATAGACATAATGATTCATGAGTAAGGTTTAGCTGTTAAGGTTTTGTACTACCCGTGCGAAGCCGTGGCGGGTTACTAGTATATTATATTTTAACGTTCTGTATTATAGTAACATACAGATGTATGCAACAGTAAAACTAAGACCGTTACTTAAGTACTTACACACTAATTTTAAATGATCTAAGTAGTAATAGCGATAGGTAAATTAGAATCCACATGTCATTCTATAAGGTTCTAGATATATCCATGCCTAATTTGCATCAGTGGTTTAGTTCTGAAAATGTATGTAATAAATAGACGAAGCTATTTTTAACACGCTTTTATTAGCATAATATGTATGTATCTATGAATCTATGTAACGGAATATTTGAACGTGATTTTCACCTATTTCAAACCAATGGATTGATTTAAAACTTTGTACACTTATCGAGGATCGATGACAATACAATAATTTAGAAACATAATATATAAAAAATATATAAAAAGAAATAATAGTTGAAAAAAAAACTAAAAAACACGCTTAATAAAAAAGTTTTGGCTGGTTTTTCCACTGGTTTATTCAATAACGCGTGTTTTTTATTTTTTTAATTATCATTTAGACACGTCTGCCTACTCTTTCGACGATATCGTCGAAAGAGTAGACAGACGTGAACTACATTAATATTTTGCATCTATGGATTAAGATTTACGTAATTTGGGTCCTTATAACTCTGCCAAATGATCAAGGCATGGAATACTCGACCAAGGCACGTGTTTTCTTCTTCCTTCAATCCTGGGTCCTTTAAGCGGGGCTTGAAAAAACACCTTCTCAGGCCGTCAAAGTAGGGACCTCAACATCGCCTCAACTGCTATGAGGATGGTGTAGAGTGTGCCACTGCTCTTGGACCGCATGGTCGCTTACCATCAGGCTGAGTGTAGGAAATAGAGGGCGAGCCTATTACAATTTACGGGTCACAGTTCTAGAACTTCTTGACAAAAAAATTGCATAAGCTGAAAATCGAAACCGTGACCTCATGCCTAAAAGTGACATTATAGCGGGCTTGTGCATAACCACTTGACCACCTATCATAAAGGATTTGCCCACCTAAGAAGTTATTACGATTACATACAATCTCTCGACTCTTAAAAAAATTGATAAATATACAAATTACATGATACGTATCAGGATACGCAGGCTCTACTACGCCTTACATGTGTAGTTGCTAATTATTCCATTTTTATTTTATTTTGTTGCTTACTAACAAATAGCAGACGTCAACTTATAAATAAATCATAATAAGAGCCGCTTTGTGATCGGGATGCAAAACTTAACCGTTATAAAAATAGTGCTACGCCAACATACACATTGTTACAATAAAGCGGTAAGTACGTTTAATTTACGTTTTCGATTTGATCATCAGAATAAGTTAAAAGCATCATTCAATATTTGACTCAAATGGTAACAACATCCTTTTCTTACTTGTTTGTGAACCAAACAAATATTGTATACATTGGATACATTGGCCTCTCTCAGGAGCTTAGTCAAGAGTCTACCATTGTTACGTATGCTCACAAGTTTACTTTGTAATAGGATTTGTTAGAAGCCCTCGGTTAAGTTCAATATTTTACAAACATCTTTAGGCTTTTCAGCACATTTTGTTCTGGGTGTTTTTATTTACCTTTATACGTTTGTCCGTACGCTTACTGCTGATCATATGTTTATAGGTTTTTTTATAACTCGTGCATGTTATTGAGTATTAGAAATGTGAATATTTTATCATACAAAGATAAAGTGGTTAATGATATTAAAATATAATATGAATACAATATTAATAGTCTTGTAATTAAATTGACTGCACGTTTTCAATGTTATATATGTTCTAAGTATTGAGGAATCCATTGTCTCTACTCAATATGACCCAATTCTTACACAAACAAATGTGTAATCTAACGGTGTCACATTTAGGGTATCGTGTGTTTTTGTCACATCAAATTTGAAATAGGCTACTAAACCAATTCTGCCGGCTACACAAAAAAAACTCTAAACAATGGTGTATTAATACTTAAAAGTACGATAGATCTTTTAAAAACAATTATCCCAAAAGCTGCTTGTAAGCCGTAACAAATATGAGTGTAATAGCGTTGTTTTGCTCTCACCATATACTACCTACAGTATCTACTGTAAATGTACTGGATAACGCAAATAAATTTTATGTCCTTAGCCTCGGTAATTGAAATTTTGTTCCGTTTCGTTCAAATAAACAGAGTACTATATCGCAATTTTATACCAAGTCTTACACCGAATTAATTTTGTGGCTCGTTTTTTAGAAGCTCATTTGGTCACATCTACAGCAAAATTGTGGTAAGTAAATGTATGTATACGTAATTTGTTACAGACAAATATCTAGTTGAATGATTGAAATAGGAACTAAATATTTTAAACACTATGGCACATAATTATATATTTCGAATGGTTTATTGCGATGTGTATTAAGTCGATAAATATTGTATTCATGTATCTAATGAGGCAGAGTGTTACTGTGACTCTCTGCAAACAACTTCTAAGTACCTAGTTTCTGCCCAGTGGCTTTAATACACGGCGATGGATTTACCCTTATCACATAGCAGTTAAGTCCAGCTCGTTAAAGGTATTCTACCCCGCTATAATATACTATACTAGCTGACCCGCGCTACTTTGTCTGCTTCACATAAGAGAATTTTCCCCGTTTTTGCAACATTTTTCATTGCTGCTCCGCTCCTATTGGTTGTAGCGTGATGTTATATAGCCTATAGCCTTCCTCGATAAATGGGCTATCCAACACTAAAAAGATTTTTCAATTCGGACCAGTAGTTTCTGAGATTAGCGCGTTCAAGCAAACAAACAAACAAACTCTTCAGCTTTATAATATTAGTATAGATAAATAGTGGTAGTATCTGCAACTGCTAGAATAGTTGACACACTATTTTCATTTCATCGGGCCAAATATATTTCTTATAAAATTTCATAAGCGTTTCTATACAATTCTGTCGTAGTATTTTTACTTTATTTGTAACAGACTGTCTATAAAAATAGATAAAGATCCAGCAATAAATGTACGATAAAAAAAAGATCTTTCTAAAACTGTAAAAGCGGGCTAAGAGCTCGCGTCTTTGATCGTAAAATAATATATACGGTCAAGTTCAGTGATATTAAAACTCGACTCATCAAAAATCAATTTTTATTGAGAACCTAGACGACTTTGTCTGTGATGTTTAAAAGAACTATATACACTTGGATACAAAATATCAGCGGTGCTAATTTCTGTTGATATGTTTTTACTTAAACGTTACAGTAGGCTAATAATAAATACAATAATTATGAAAAGCCGTTTAATCATTATTGTATTAAATAAAACTGTAAATTAGGCAACTTCAGTAAAGTCATTAAATACTAAACTTTGGCTTTCATAGGTGATACAATGTGACCTAAATAAATTTTATATTGTTTTGACTGTATCGTATCTTCTGTGGTACAAACGCATGCGCATCTGCTAAATGTCATGTGACATTAAATTCTTAGAAAAGATCTATTTCAGGAAAGTGAGGTTATTTCACAAGGATGTTTTCGAGTTTTCTTGCCATGGCTTTCCCTAGAATAACATAATTTATTTATTGAGAAGGATATTAAAAATGAAGCTTATATAAAGGCGATATATATAATACATACCCCATAAGTTATCATCGCTATACGCTCGTGTAGACAAGCGTACGTCATGACGGTACAAAAGTAAATGTTTCATTATTCATATAGATACCAGTTTCAGTCATTTTCACGTGCTTATTACAACAACAACTTTGAACTTTCCGGTAGAGAATACCATTATAAATTATAACAACAATATCCGCTGTAGGAATAGGTATTCCAAACTCAATTGTTACAACTTTCGCAGTAACTCGGCTTTTATCAAACTATAGATCATTTATTAAACTGGTATTGGTTAAATTTGTATACGTTTATTAATGCGGACCTCCTTCGTTAGTTTGTTGGCAAGTTCTATATGCGACTGCCGTGTATTAGGTCTCAGATTCGATTACTAGGTTGAACATAGTGATATTTTTTTAATTAGCAACCCGGGTCTGTTCCCAGTCGACGTCAATACCTAGACTCAAACCCTATTACGTAGGGTATAAAACTATAGCTGGTGAAATATGGATATGATTAACCTCTGCTTATGCTTTCAGTGGTAAAAGCATGACAATTTACATATATTATGTAGCTATGAAACATATCGTACTGTATCGCAAATTATTCATTCTTACACATCTATAAAGCAAAGAGAATTCATAAAATTTGCGTTTACGATTATGTGCTTTTAAGTTTTTCACAAATTCGTTGATTTATAAACCTACCCTCAAAAAATAATGTTAGCTTATAAAAACGTAGTTATTTATCTAAGCCAATGCTGAAACCATAAATTATTCGTAACGGGAATGGACAACGCGAAAGATTAAAAGTTATTGATTATTGAAAGGCTTGAAAATGCTACCGTTATAAAAGTTTACGATTTACAATTACTTACCAAGAAAAATCCTTAGGCAAAACTGAAATTAACTTATAGTTGATAATTTATATATTATAATAGTTTTTAACTTCCAGCGGTTTACACCAACTAATTACGAAACTTCAAAGTAACTGACAATAGATCATCAGAGAACTAGGTCATTAAAATAACATTATATTCTTATTCATTATTTCATAATGTCGGCCTCGATGGCGTAGTGGTTAGTGTAACCGACTGCCACGCCTGAGGTCACGGGTTCGATTCCCGCACAAGTCTAACATTTGTGAGCATGAACATGGATGTTTGTCTTGGTCTGAGTGTTTCTATGTATACATGTATGTATTTTCAACAAAAAAGTACATAATTATGTATGTTTATCCATTGTCTAGTATCCATAGTACAAGCTCTGCTTAGTTTGGGCCAGATGGTGTTGTGTGTATGATGATAATGATAATGATGATAGAATATATTATATTATTATATATTATATTATAATTGTAGCAGCCGCGTTCACGGGGTGTCTCCCTATGAACATGACTGCTGAAAAGCAACCTAAACGTCGGGAAAGTGTTAACTTGTATCTTATGTGGGGGCCAGTCAGTCCAGACCGGCGACACTTCGACCCAGTGGGATCTTTTGTGTCGACACTCTCCCAATAACGACTGCCATAGATGTTCATGGCAGTCGGGACCGACGACTTAACGTGCTCTCCGAGGCACAGAGCAAGCGATAATTGTCAATCAATACGCACATAATTTTGAAAAGTCATATAACCCTCGAAAGTCATAGGTGCGTGACGTGGGTTCGAACCCGAGACCCTCTGCATTGCAGTCTGTTGGACTCCCCTCTGAGCTATCGCTGCTCAAGTGCTAACTTAATACTAAAATTCACCTCTGAATTTCGGAAGTTATTATTATGACTTTTCGAAATTATGTGCGTATTGATTGACAATTATCGCCTGCTCCGTGCCTCGGAGAGCACGTTAAGCCGTCGGTCTCGGCTGCCATGAACATCTATGGCAGTCGTTATTGGGAGAGTGTCGACACAAAAGATCCCACTGGGTCGAAGTGTCGCCGGTCTGCACTGACTGGCCCCCACATAAGATACATACATTCATAATACGAAAATTAAAATCTCAACATTATAAAAAAAAAAATAGCCTAAATACAAGTAAACAGTAACTAATAACAGTGTTGTTAGACAGTAGTAGCTTAAGAGATTCAAATAATGTAAATATAGCGTTATAAAAAATTAACAACGCCTTAAAATCCGTATCTGCAAGTAGTTTAATTTCAATGTATAAGTATATTATTAACGAAAATCTAAGACCATATTCAATGTTCTATATTTTTTAGTCCAAATACAGAATACTTAAATCGATTTGTACATACATATACATAAGGATAATTGAAAATTAAAAATATCTCTTGTATTCCCTGAACTTAGATTACGCTGGCTGATGCACGGAATCAGATCCAAGCTGTCCAAAGCACACGATCGTTTACGAGATATGAACCAATTTATTTCGCGAATTGTTTCCGTCAAGGAAATCGTTTATTCTCATTGTAATGCTGAATTAACCTTGAGTAACTTACATGCAATGTCTAGACTATTTTAAATGGGGCTAATAGAAACGTTGTCTTATATATTATAAAAAAGAACATAAATATGTTTTCATGACTTGAGTTAACTGTTTAATGTTTTTATATAATTTCTGTAATGGCTTTCCTACACGTTGGCCATATAATTAAAATAAAGAAAACAATAGAAAAGGGTATAACGGGGTATACGTGCGGCCACTTCGTTGCAAACTATACGCCTCGCAAACATGTGGACACCATAGCCACTATTCCCGCCAACTTCTTTTGATCTGTCGTTGAAAACCGATACTAAACGGATCTGATGCCAACGTATAAGCTATCTCTCAAGAACATCATAAACCACTGTTCTACCTGTTCGCCAATGTGTACAACGTGTAGAAGAACCATGGCCCGTAAGTGGCATCCAATAAGTTAACAATAAATCTTGGCTTCGGTAAAAAAATCTTTCTTAAAAATAGTCGTTACACATAACTTTCTAAAACGATAACATACAAATTATGATCTCTAACACAAAGTTTTGCCACTCTTTTAATTAAATGCTGGTTTATTTTGTTTTTATTTCAATGACAAAGTATCTAATCAAAAACATTAGTAGAGCGCATTAAAAAAAACTGTTTTGGAAGTATTTGTATTTATACCTGCGTTCAGGAATAAAAGTACATATAAAATAATGATATAGATAGCAAACAAAAACAAGGCAAAAATAAAAATTATGAAAAAAATGTTTACGCTGTTCTAAATGAATATTTACGAATACATTCACGCTGTCCACGAGTGGACAACAGCTGGCAGCTAGTATCCCAACGAGATACAAACAGCAAAAACAAAAGAC
Source organism: Catocala fraxini (assembly GCA_930367265.1). Classification (NCBI taxonomy): domain Eukaryota; kingdom Metazoa; phylum Arthropoda; class Insecta; order Lepidoptera; family Erebidae; genus Catocala; species Catocala fraxini. Next base: position 6,373,124 of record OV884025.1, on the reverse strand, counting down.
AGGACATAAATATCGCTATTTATAGTCATGTAAGGGTTTAGATAAGTTTATAGCAGTGTACTTCAATATACTTTTAATGGTGCAGAAACAAAATGTACTAAAGGAATTCGCATAAAATAAACTAACATATAAATAAAGGTAGATTTATGCAAACAAACAGTACATTGTTCTCGTCACCGTCACCAGTTCAAGCCTAGCTTCTCCACTAACGAGGCTACATAGCCCCGACTTTCAACTTTAACCAAACTATAAATTGTTTAATACCCCTGGCTAACTGAAACAATGTACCGTTTCACTCACCGGCATTGTTTCATTTGTCAAACTACTGTTGAAAACTCAACTATGAAACTACTTTGTGCAAACTGAGTCATTGTTGAATGCCTGCTTTTGGTACCGGTTTTGAGGGTAGAATGATGTATTTGAGCAGGAAGACGACACCGAGTACATAGATCCTTGTTTGTATGTGCCAAAAATTCAGGCATAAAAACGGTAAAATAAAAATTAAATTTGCCATTTCCACCAGGACTGCCTTCCATAATTAAATATGTTGTGTTTTAGACTTATTAATATTTATATTAATATTTTTCATTCTGTTATTTAACTAACTTGTAATTTCATTGCAATTGAAATATTACAATTTAGGTATAAAACACTACTGTTGGTATAAACTTTGGTGTGTATATTATGTACGAAAGCGCTTGTTCTTTTTAGTTTATTAAAATCTAGTCGCGATAATATCGTATAGGCAATCATTTTCTAAACTATACCAGATCCTATCGTAAATATTCGGCTTACTACCAGTATTATATCCGTAAAAGACTTTATCTCCCAATTTGCACTCTAATAAAACGTTTATATTTTCCTACATCACATAGCGCTCCAATTTGTGTTACCATTTGTCATACGCAGTAGTGGCATACTCGTAGGATGTTTTTATAAAGAAAAGCGCAGGTGGCTTAGTATTTGGTACCAATAAAATTCTCGTGTGCATGCTGACGAACACAAGCGTAAATATTGAAGCGGACATGTATGAAAATATCTTAGAGTGAAGCAACCAACGCACGCATAGCAAGATGTTTCGTCCGATTTTTGCCCTGTATTGTGTTCATTGTATCGGCAAAATTACAATACATAAAGCATCGTAAGCTAAGTACGAAGAGTGTTGTTATAATTTTACTGACCATAAAATGTCGCCAGTTTGACGCCTTTTACATCGGCCTTATTAATTTTGACCATATTGTAAGAACATGATACATTATCATGTATGTATTACTATCTGTGGCAATTTGTCTAAATTCTATAAATTTGCAGAATTTCGCAAAAGGTAAGAAAATGATGTTACTATATTTTGCTGTTTTTATAAAGGCCACTTTTGTTTTGTCACAGCCTCAAAAATCGTGTCAAAGTAAGCAAGTTATCTGGCTTTTTGACGAAATACATTTCCTTTTTCAGCTATATCAACAGTTATAAGCTGTTAATAATAATTAACCGGGATGTTAAATTAATTAATTAACCGATTTTGCATTTGTGCGTATATTTGCAATAAATCGTTAGGTGTCAGGTACGATCCTCAGATCAGGCAACGTGTTATTAGGCTTTTCTGTTGGGCAATTTGTAGCGCGGATGTCCATGTGCTTTTACGAGGGACCACACATAGCTGGCGATGTTAGCGTTTGTTATCTCTGCTTACTTCTTCAGAAATAAATACAAGAATATATTGTTATGGATGTAAGACCAAAAGGATAGGTCGTTGTATAATAACTGTTAAAAGTAGTACGATAAGGGAACAGCGATACTGTTCCCTCGTTCGCATATTGTTTTATTCTGATTACTTATCAGAAAGCTTAAGTGCAAGTTAATGACACATAGTAAATGACAACGGATATTTAGGAGCTTTACAAATGACGAACAACGGTGGTCCTGATAATGTGACTGGCACTATAGAACATATACGATCCAATGCAACAACGCACACGACGGATATGGCCATAAAAGCCGTCGGTGCCCGGCTGACTACTACCAAAGACGGCCGATAGAAAAAGCCATGACTTTCCGCTGTGGTGACCGCACCTGTGGACAGCCGCGGACGGCAGCGAACAAAGCCAGACTTTTCTGTCCGTTGGAAAAAGAGCGTCGTCTGCACAATGCCTTAAATAGAAATGTCGGTGCAAGAAGGAAAATATTATTTGTCTAGGATATTACGAGGATAATGGTGTCGTATACCACGCATATTGCGCAGTCAAGCGTGAGAAAAACATTTTCGAAGCGTATTATGTGACGTTTTATAAGGGCGGAAAGGTAAAATGTTGGGACGATGTTATTTCACTAGAATTAAGAATGGTTCGATCGGTTTACAGATTTTTGCGACGTAGCAATAGTATATAATGCCATTCGAACGAATGATGGGTATTGCAGCGATGTGCATGAGATTCGAGTTCGCTACCTATGTTCACTACCTGACCTGGATATGACTGCCAAGAGATTCTCAGCAACTGCTATCTGGATCTATGCCCTGTACATGGTAATAGGCGTGACTTCTAATACGTGAGATCTAGTACGACATATAGCGAAAAATATGAGTAGTACCTGTTTCGGGATATAAACATGAGTTGATATATTATATATATATATATATATATATATATATATCTATATATACATATATATATATATATATATGTATCTTATGTGGGGGCCAGTCAGTGCAGATCGGCGACACTTCGACCCAGTGGGATCTTTTGTGTCGATACTCTCCCAATAACGAATGCCATAGATGTTCATGGCAGCCGGGACCGACGGCTTAACGTGCTTACGAGGCACTGAGCAGGCGATAATTGTCAATCAATACGCACATAATTTCGAAAAGTCATATAACTTCCGAAAATCAGAGGTGCGCGACGTGGGTTCGCCGAGATCCTCTGCATTGCAGGCTGTTGGTCTCCCCAACATATGTTTTTCATAACTACTATATAATATATACTACTATATATATATTATATATTATATATATAGTAGTTATGAAAAAGTCAAAATTATAGAACTTACATTTATGTAGGTATGTAGAAACATATGAGTTTCATAGTTTACTATTACAAAAAGAAAGTTCACTGCTGCACTCAAAGCCATCACATCACATTACAGTCATACTTTTAAAAATGTAACTCAATTCCTTGATTAACTATTAACCTTAGATCGGCGGCTGTTATCTATCTATTATTCAACTAACAGACAAAATTGAGATATGTATACATGTTTCTTTATTAGTCGTTAGTTAACACTAAACTACCTTTTAAATATTTAATATGAGTTTATGAATGAACCCATAATGACTTAGGTGTATGATGATTTGATTTATGATTTTACATAGTTAACGTTATAAGGTTACAATAAATAATTATTTATTAAATGTGTCCAAGAACAACAGTCAAACAATTAAACCATGATCCTCAAACAAGATCTTTTAAACCAAATCTATTTTTAGACCAACGCCAAAGTTAACTATACTGGTTCTACTCTATGATTTTACCTACGCAGTTACGTGGTTACTAGACATTTTCAAAGAAGCACTATCTGAGTTTTGTGTATAATTTATGCTCTACTAATTTTCTGAGGCAGTAGGCGTATTATTCCAAAAGATAAGACTTTTTTTAAACTCAATTTTATTAGCTATTGTTTTAACAGTTGCTTCCCCTTGGGAATCGTTTATTTTATGGTGGCACGGTATTCAAAATTTCTGGAATTCAAATATTAATGAAATGTGTACATACGTCTGTTTCATGAGGGGTATTTAAAGATAATACATACATAGATTCACGCTTTTAGGCAGAAACTACTGATTTCCATTTGCTACGACCCTGACACAGCTCCCTGGTTTCATTCACTTTCATCACATTCTTCATACACGCTCGCTGGTTTAAAGTGCTCTTAACCTGGCCTTTGTCCAGAAAGTCTGCGATCTGGTCAAGAAACGTTCGCCTAAGTCTGCCTCTTACGATTGATCCATTCACACTATCCTTATAAACTTTCTTAGTCAGTCTTTTCTCGTCCATTCTTTCTACATGCCCAAACCAGCTTAACATACCCTTTTCTATTCTTGTCACTATATCCACTTTATTTAGAGACTATTTAGAGATAAAACATAGAGTAAAGATTTCAACTTCGTATGTACGATTCTAGCAAAGTGTTAAGTTACTGGTTTTAGTGCCTTTCATCACTTTTTTCACGCGCCTTCGTCTAATTAAATTACACTTAACCTGATCGTTACACAGAGCCTCTCTGAGGCCTTACAATTATCTCCTAAAGTATTATGATTGCATGCGCCAGAAAAAGAGGCGTGTTGCAGGGTGTATAGCTATGTGAAGAACAACACATATGTGAAGAAGAACAACACATGCAATAACAGGTCTGTTTAGAAAACGTTTGCCTAAGTCTTATATTTTCATTGTCCTATTCGCATAATACGCTGCATTATATTTTCTTGGTTTATCTTTCTCTCATGGCCAACAATCTTCATCAATATATTTTATTTTTATTGTTACAGCTTTTATACAAATCAAATACAATAAATAAAATCTCTTACATTTTGGCCAATAGATTTATATTAGATTCTTAGAAAAAACTACTTAGGTACATAATATTGTCTTCTATTTACGCGAATATTATTCATTGTAATTAAACTACTATATAACGGATTTTATCGCGTTGTTTATTTGACACTTTATTACATAATTTTGAAAAATTGTTATACTACTACTACTATTAAAATTAGTAAAGTTTAATAGTAATAAACTATGCAACAGTTTTTCAAAATTATGTAATAAAGTGTCAAATAAACAACGCGATAAAATCCGTTATATAGTAGTTTAATTTTAATACTCAGGTACAGTTCTAACTATTTATAAAGAAGTAATAAATAGTTATTGAAAGAAACTATAGAATTGGTTCAATATTTGATAAATTGAAGTTATAAGCCATCGCAAATTTCGTTGGAATATTTCAGATGTTCTTGCTTGCGAAACAAAAATGTATATGGGATTACTGTCAATTACATGAAGCTAAAGAAAATGATGTCAATTTATTTGTATTTTACTGTATATTGTATACCTGTCCAATTAGTAATGAAAGAAGGATAAGAACTAGATACCTTGTTGTTCCAATAGCACAAGCTTGTGCTGAGGATTATTATTTCTCGGTTGGAATAAGTGTTGTTTTATTTTTCATTTGAAATTCTGGTACGATAAGTATCAATAGGTTTAATTTTGTTGATATATTATAAAGTTTTAAATAAATAATCAAGTAGGACTCACAAACTGTGGCCTACTTCTTTATTTATTTAAAACTTTATGATATATTTATGTGTGTTACGTAGTATACAGATAAATTAAGAACGTCTTCGGCACTAGTTCATTCTTAACTTCTTGAGGGTAGAGATAAAATGTAGTAGGCGTGTGAGTTGAATCTACTACCAATAAATAATCAATATTCTAAAATATTCATATTCTTCATATTTTATCGACAACTTAGACATAAAAAACTCTTCTTAACGGATTGAAAGTGTGCCCATTGTCCAAATCAATCATTAGTGGATAACACAAATAATTATTGTCCATTGATGATGATGATTGATGATTGACGACTCGATGGCGTAGTGGTTAGTGTAACTGACTGCCACGCCTGAGGTCGCGGGTTCGATTCCCGCACAAGTCAAACATTTGTGTGCATGAACATGGGTGTTTGTCTTGGTCTGGGTGTTTCTATGTATAATATGTATGTATTTATAAAAAAAAAAAAAGTATATATGTATGTTTATCCATTGTCTAGTACCCATAGTACAAGCTCTGCTTAGTTTGGGCTAGATGGTGTTGTGTGTATGTGGTAGAATATTATTATTATATTATTATATTGATCCACACGTGACAAACATTATGTATGGGTATAAGAATGGGTATTTTTTGTGTCCGTTGTTTGAATGTTTGTAAAGTCCTCCCCGACACGGAAATTAATCCTGGAGCGAGAGAAGTCTTATCTAAAAAAAAAACAAATAAATACCGAAAATGTTTTTCCCCTATCTAGATATATTTGGCGGTAAGGCCGGATTTATCAAGGCGAAACAAATCAAGCCAGTATTAATCCTTGTCTACGTCATAAAGCAAAAGCACTGCAAAATTTCAACTTTCACCGTCCAACAGTTTGCACTCGGCCTTGAATCAGTCTGAATGATTCAGGCCTTTTCTTTTTTATATAAACGACTAGTGGGACACATTGACTTTGCCCAGGTTGAATATAATACATAGCTAGTGTCTATCGGGAATAATATAGCTTTTAAATAGTTTCCAAATAGGTTCAGTGGTTCCAACGATTAGCTTCCACTCACACACAAAGTCACAAAAAATTACTTTACCTTACCCACGAATATTCAGAGAACAATTGCACCCATATTTTGCTATCTCTAATCTTAGCTCCCACGATATAGTCGGCGTGCCTATTGGCGGCTACTGGGCACTATTCCCGGGTCCGGCTTGTATCAAAAACCTGCATAACAGCATGACTGCTGTTATGGCTACCGCCCTGCCACCAAAGCAGTCAATATTTTACGTAAAAGGAATTAAACTATTATTCGGCCATTGACAAAAAAGTACCCTCAATTGCACTGACAGGTCAATGTCCAAAGCAATTCATTCGACGACCTCGATGACGTAGTGGTTAGTGTAACCGACTGCCACGCTTGAGGTCGCGGGTTCGATTCCCGCACAAGTCAAACATTTGTGTGCATGAACATGGATGTTTGTCTTGGTCTGGGTGTTTCTATATATAATATGTATGTATTTACAAAAAAAAAAAAGTATATATGTATGTGTATCCATTGTCTAGTACCCATAGTACAAGCTCTGCTTAGTTTGGGCTAGATGGTGTTGTGTGTATGTGGTAGAATATTATTATTATTATTATTATTATTCAAAAATACTTTCCCAAAAATAGCCAACCAGTAAATCAGTCCAAAAAAAGTTCCATACGATGAATGGGCCCCGTAATTAAATTTAAAACAGTACAACAGTACTTAACGGTGCTTTCGCAAAATTAAACGGATTTCATCCCATTGTGCTGGCTTTCAACCGGTTGGCTTATTAGAGCCTCCAGGGGTTCTAGTGTGAATTATTAGATATGTTTCCTTCGTTTCTAACATACAAAACGCTTTTAAACATCATATTTTAAAATATTTAGAATATATATATATACCTATGTACTTTTTATATATATTATGCTGCTTTTAACGTATAAATTAATCTTGCCGGGAAAAAAATTATAATCGGAATCTCATTCAATTAAAATGTGTATCATTTCTTTAATACGCCAGTGAAAATATATATATTAATAATATTATAATAAGGTTAAACAGACAATAAGAAAGGATTTAAAAAAAAGTAGCTTACGGCTTAGATCCCGCACGAGAAGAATCTGGAGATAAACTCAAGGCCGCTCTTTTATTTATTTGTAGTTGTTACATTAGTTCTACATAATTATTATGATTAGTATCACAATATATAATAATTCAATCGCTAATTATATATACTTTTCTTAACAATACAATTATTAATTAATTATAATTTCGAGCAGGGTCTCCGGGACAAGGGAATCTAAAATATAATCTAAGCGTATGACTCAAAGACGCCGTGAATATTTTACTTATAATTACATCACGTGTATATTACTTAACGAAAGCATAGCTTAGTCGTGACGTTGTTAATATTATCTCACCATCTTGGGGATCATATATGTAAAGAGTTATTATTTCTGTATACCTACTTACTTGAAGGATTGCTAATGCTCTAAATAATAATAACGTGTTCCAGGCCGAAGTCCGGTCACAGCGGCCAATATTGACGGAGACTAGGTATTAGCACAGGATTATAGTGCCCTCACTCTCGTCTGATGGGATAGCAACCCGACCGAGAGTAATGCGCTTTTTTTGGAGTACCTAAACCAATTGGTCTTGCGCACATGAGTGTAAATTATCGCTATCTTTCTAACGCCATATATAATGAGAATTTCTTCTTTCTACAGAAATCCCAAATAACTTTTTGCTGGCCCAACTTGGAATTCGAATTCGAAACCTCATGAAAGCAGTGCATGCTGCGAATATCATGTATATTTTTACTATAACCAAAACACATAATAAATAAATAAATATATTTTAATGTAACCTACAGAATAAATAAATTGACAAGACATCTTATTCAGATTTCACTCCACCACTCAAGGATGTAGTTATTATGAGTCCGCAATATCCCAGTGTAGGGCAAAGGCCTACCCACTCTCGTTCCATGTCTCTCTATTAAAAGTGGTTAGTGACCAATCTCTTTTTATAAGATGTCGTTTTCATGATTCTATCTCGAATGAGCTTGAAACATATCGGCCACTTCCGAGTTACACATACAACAGTATTATAATTTAAAACACACACTTATTTTAAAAGTTATTCTTTTTATAAATATAATTTTAATACTTTTGTAAGACAACTTCTGCAGCAGATTTCATATCTGTATCACGCGGGAATAGTACAAACATTTAAATTACGAAAATATAAACTGCCGGACTGGGAACAGCCATTTGTGTCAACTCTCAACGGCGAGGCGACCACACAAAACACTAAGGTATCCATGTAGTCAAATATTAAAATTTTATTTTGATATCCTAACTAATATTATACATGCAAATATGACTTTGTTTGTTACGCTTTCACGCCTAAATTACTCGACCGATCATTATGAAATTTTGTATGCACGTTATAAGGGTTACAGAAAAGGACATAGGGTACCTTCAATCCCGAAAAGAAGCACTATTACTAAGCTAACCTAACCTAGATTTACGCAAGTAAAGCCGCGGGCAAAATCTAGTGCTAAATCAGCTTTAGGAGCTAGACGCTGAATATGACTCACCTTTATGTTACAACCACATGAAATATAGTTTCTAACCAGTGTGATTGTGGTTTAGTTGATTTATTAGCAACGTGAGTGTCACAGTCAGACTACGAACGAACTGTCAGTTCACACCAATGATAAATTTGTTCGTCGTCGCATACACGACGTCATTTAAGAAGTAGTTGTTTTGCAGAATGTGTTGCCATGTATTTAGACACACGCTTGTATAATTTTTATGATTAAAAGAACAAGATGTATGGCAACAAATTTTGCACACAATTTTTTAGGTTGCCCATTTGGAGACCTCGTGCTGCTACGAGAAATGTTTCCAGATTCAGGTTCCGAATCCAGTTTATTATGTATAGATATTCAATTTAATATTTATAGGTGTAATACATATAACAAATATAAACTGTCATCACAAACTCGGTCTAGATTCATTGAGTTTCACAGTCGCTGACGATTTGTCACTGCAAACGACTAGCGTTAGAAATATAGCTTTAGGCTGTTTGCAGATGTTCGTACTTTGCTGGATGGTACAATTTATTTGATACCATTATATTCAACATGGATTAGAGTTTTGTCTTTGTCACAAAGGATCGTGTCAAAATGTTTTTAGGGAGCTACGGCTGAGTGTAATCTTCGGTCATGATTGAGAATTTATTGAAACTCGAAGAACTCAGCCTAAAGATGGACTGAGGGGAAAATAATGGCAAATGTAGGTATGTGAACTTCTGGAACTTTTTCTTACCAGGTCGGAATAAGATTAACGTTAGGCCACTAAAGCTAGTTTACTGTAAGAAAGTACAACACATTTTTATAAGGAGCGAATTGATAAGTTCATATCATCACTAAAAAGTTGACAGCGCTGCCCTTTTTATTCAAAAATGTAAAAGAAGATATTTTGAGCAACCACTTGGAGGTAAATAATTCTTTGGAAGAATTGACCCAACATTCAACCTAGTAAATAGCTGCTATTTACCATATGACATATTTACTTAGTATTCAAATTATTTTCATATTTAATATTATAAAAGCAAATGTGGGGTGTTTGTTTGTTATGCTTTCAGGCCTTAACTACTCGACCGATCATCATGAAATTACGCTTACACTTTATAAGGTGTACAGAAAAAGATACAGGATACCCTTTATTTAGAAAAATAGTACTGTTTCCGAGCAAGCGCAGCCACGGGCTAAAGCTACTTTCTTAATAAATAACGACAATTTTAACTGGCGAAATTTATGCTACGTAAGTATTTTGCGAGGTGAATCTAATTAATCAAATGTGAGTAAATAGGCTGTATACTTGATAATCTAATAAGATGTTACGTAAGCTGCCTCCAAGATGGCGGAGCTCATTATTTAGTTTCTTTGACAATCTGCTTATAAAGAGTAGAACTTATTTTGTAGGTGTGAAGGCTTTGATTACCGACGCAGGAATATTGACTGACTTGACTGGGCTTTTATTTCAGACGCTTATGTAACACTGTGACTGGTAAAAATATAAACCTTTGTTCAACGAGGCGGGAAGCCTTTTGATCAAGTAGTAAAAATGATGAACATAACTGTTGTAACCAATTTAGGCAATAGGTATCTGGGAATAACTGATTGATAAGAGGATTTAACAAAGATATTCAACGTATAACATTAAGATATGACATTCATTTGTGGAGCTTGTACTGTCTGATAAATTTTATAAACGAATTAAAATCATATAAAGATGCATTGCTTTCTGACACAGTATTCTTTAGCTAATTGCCAACAGTATGAACATTTGTGTGTAAATATATTTTGTCATTATGTCAATTATTTTGATTAGTATATAATTAAAACTCATAATACGATAAATAAGATTTTATTCATCGTATTATAATTACTAATTTATAACAAGTCGTGAAAAATAAAGTTATGAAGATAAATTTTATTAAAGCTATAGATAAATAATTTTATGAAATCCACAAACATATGCAAAATAGTTTTAGTTTTAGCTAACATAAACTAAATTAATAGCAGGCTGAATCAAAAGCCTGCTCGTGGACTACACGACTGCTTACCATCATGGCTACATGGCAACAATATAAAACATATACTTCTAGCATCCAATAACAAAGTAAAAACACAGCTTTGGGCATTGGATAATAACATGTAAAGCTCGGTTATCCAAGCTCAAAACAAAACGAGACCAAAATATTTGATATATTCCAAGAGCGCATAATTTTATAGCTTGACCCAAATACAGTAGCTTACTAAAATCGACCGTATTATCTATTGCATCCTACTCAAGTAGCTACTGAGGCCGATCTCAATCAAGCAGCTGATTTAGATAGAACTTTCTAAAGACAAGTTTTCAAGACTTAAATTAAATACAAAACAAATAAAATACAATACAATACAAATTAAATGCAATACAAATTAAAAATAATACAAATTAAATAGAACCCAAATTAAATACAATACAAATAAACACAAATCCACAAGACATAGACAGCTGTAGCAGTGACAGCATAAGTCATAAGTCATTTATTTCAGAACAAATTACATTTGTGTTGAAAATAATTTTGCGTTTAGTAAAATAAAAACAAAAACAAACATATTAATATTATGACAAAGTTAAATACAATTGAAATATAATATAAGGTTATCAATAATTAAATAATTAAAGCACACTATCATTCATTTCATGTCAAAAAAATTAAATAATATATAGACCAGTCCGAACAATGTTAAAAGTCAAATATAAACGCTAGAATACATAATATAATTAGCAATGTTAAAAAAAATATGGTTGATATAGATTTAGATGTCAATATAAATTCAAAAATATCAACATCAAAGTATATCCTTACAAATACAACACGAAAAGAAAAAAATATTAAATGGCTATTACTACAATATATGTTCTTTCTCATTTAAAAATTCATCTATACTATAATAGCATTTTCTTAGAAAATATGTTTTTAATTTATTTTTAAATAGAATTGAATTTTGTATAACTTTTAGTTCTGTTGGTAATTTGTTGAACAACAATACAGCTTGATAACGAGTGCTATGATGAACTATATTTAGTTTAGGTTTATTTATATTAGTATTATTGTAGGAAAGTCTTTTCTGCGAGTTGTTAATCTATTTTCTCTCTGTGTTGCTGTTTCAAAACTATGAAGGTGTTTGATAAAGTTCCTCAATAATACTAAAATATAGAGCCTAGGTGCCGTTAAAATTCTCATTTTCTAAAAGTGGGTTTTACATTACTCGATTTGTTCTAATTGTGGCATCGTTCTTATAGCCCGTTTTTGTAAAATAAATGCTGCGCTTATGTTATACTTGTAGCTATTGCCCCAAAACTGGCTATACCTAAGCTTGAATTTTACTAAAGTGTAGTATACCATCTTAAGTTGGGCTACCGTTAATTCCTCTCTGAGACTTCGAATCGCATAGCAAGCGGAACTAATTATACTGCCAAGTGAGACTATTTCTTGTTTCCAGTTCAAGGGCGAGTCAATAATAACTCCAAGAAATCTGACACTTTCTACAACATAAATTTTTACACACTGAGACGCTTAGGCTTGCACTATTTCTAGCTGTAGATTTAAAAAGTATACATTTTGTTTTATTAGTATTAAGTGTTAGGTTATTTGTCCCAAACCAATTTCCAAAAGCTGTAAAGGCTGTGTGTATTTTAATTTCTAAATTTGTTATGTTATCTGCAGCTACTATGGCATTGGTATCATTAGTAAAAATCACTAGTTTTGTCTCTGGTTCAACTTTCCTAATGTACTCTGTCAGATCATTTATATTTATATAATAAAATAAAGAAGATTGGGCCTACTACAGAGTCCTGTGGCACACCTCGATATATAGTCATTAGATTCAATTTGTATGTTTGTTCAAATCCTTCCGACTGACTTAATTTTGACAAATTGCTTCCTATTTTTAAATAGGAACAGTAGGTACAGTTTTAAAACATTGTCTCGTATTCCATAGTGCTCGAGTTTTCTTATTAATATCGCGTAATCTACAGTATCAAATGCGGAACTAAGGTCTAAAAATATACCAGCACCTTTTTCCCTGATATTAAGTTGCAAACAACATCATTAATTAACGTTTCTATTGCTTCCGTAGTTCCGATGGACTTCTGATAGCCAAACTGATGGCAGTTTAGAATTTTATTTTTGATCAAATGCTTCATAAGTCGGTCTTTCATTATTTTTCAAATAGCTTTGACAATACCGGCAACAAAGAGATCGGTCTATAGTTTCCTGGATCTGTCCTGGACCCTTTCTTAAATATCGTGAATACAAATCGTATTTCAGATCAGTTCGTATTCAGTATGTGATTCCTAACTTTTATTCCAGATATCAGAACACTATCATCTATACTATCTATATTATCCTTATCCTTTAAGTTTGTTTATTTATTTGCTACGCTTTCACGTCTTAACTACGCGACTGATCAACATGAATTTTGCATACATATTGTCGGGGATACAGAAAAGGACATAGGGTACCTTGCATACAGAAAAAAATATTGTTAGAAACGTAACATAACCTAACCTATATTTACGAAAACGAACCCACAGGTAAAATCTAGTACTATTATAAAGAGGAAGAAATTTATTTTTTGTTTGTTTGTAAGGATTTCACTCAAAAATAACTTAACCAATTTAGAAAATTCTTTCACCATTAAAAAGCTATATTATTAACGAGTAACATAGGCCAGATTATATTTTTTTAATGAAAGCACTTTTTCTCACCTGACCTAACCTACTTTTATGCGAGCGAAGATTGAAAATAATATTTTATACCTAAGTAACTTTTAGTAGGAAATCGCGTAGTGTGTAGCCGAGTTAACAAACACGTCAGTCGCAGTGGCGTTGTCATGTCAATTTGCGGCAGCCGATATGGGAAGGAAAATATAGCGGCATGTCACAGATAACATAATTACTTTTTATGTGACGCGCCTTGATTGCTCGTAAAGTCGTAAAATATCCGTGTCGTGAGCGTATAGCTGTCCTAAATATAACACTTATTTTTCGTTTCAGAGTGTTAGGTAAGTATATATTATTTTAAATAAATGACTGATTTTGGTAAAATCAGTCACTATAAAGTTTTCTAATTGATGATAATTTTAGTAAAAAAAAAGCAGTATTATGGGTCAATTAATATAACCTATGTAATATTGTATAACAGTGTATGTGACTTTGCTAGCTCATTACAAGATTTGATAATTTAGAAACGGCAAATCACTATACATTGCATTCAAATACTCAGGCTTGACCAGAGATACCCTTGGCAGAGATATTATACAAATGATGCTGCCATCAAAAGTCGTATTTTATGGGTTTTTTTATATTAAGACAACATGCAAAAAACGAATACTAAAATATAATGCTTATCTAAGATGAAGTGTATAAACACTTCATCATAGTTAAGCATTTTTTAGTTCTAGTTTTTTGCATGTTGTCAACCTGTCAGTGCTATGCATATTTGTAATTGGGACAGCACATGCATTTGGCAAATTATTGTGAATTATATGTGAATGTCCGTGGTTACCCTGTAAATACATACATACATACTTAGATTCACGCCTGTTTCCTAGAAGGGTAGGCAGAGACTACGGATTTCCATTTGCTACGATCCTGATATACTTCTCTGGCTTCATTGACTTTCATCACATTCCTCATACACGCCCGTCGCTTCAAAGTGCTCTTAACCTGGTTTTTGTCTAGAACGCCTCCGATCTGATCGAGAAACGTTCGCCTAGGTCTTCCTATTGCGACTGTTCCATTCACACTAACCTTATAACTTTTCTTAGTCAATCTTTTCTCGTCCATTCTTTCTACATGCAAAAACAAGTTTAACATACTCTTTTCTATTCTTGTCACTATATCCACTTTCATGCCGCATCTCTCTCTAATCACACTATTCCATAATCTATCTTTCAGAGTCGGACCATATATGCTTCTCAGCGCTCTCATTTCTACAGCATTTATTCTACTCTCATGTCTCTTTTGCCATACCCAACTTTCGGTAAGTGTGGGCACTAATACTCCTCTATGAACAGCCAAACTTGCTTTTTTGGATACATTTCCACTGTTTATAAAAGCGCGTAGAGCTCCATCCACTTTGTTGCCAGCAATCGTTATCCTTTCAATATCTCCCTCATGCTTACCATATCTTGTAAACAAAGTACCCAAATACACAAACACTTTCACTTTTCACTTTTCTCCATCAATCATAATATTACACATCGTCACGCACTCTTCATTTTCAAATACCATTACTTTCGTCTTGCTTACATGTATTTTCATTCCTTTACTCTCAATATATAAACGTACATAAAAAAAAATCTTGACTAGGTTAGCCAATATATTAGAATATTTAAAACGTCTCAAAGTACCAACGTTATTTCAAACTAGGGTAATGACATTGAATAGAACTGTTGAGTCGATGGTATGTCATTTACTTGTCACGATAGATAAACAGACAACCTTGGTCTAAGCATGAAATAACAGTTGTCTTCAACGACGTCCATCAGAACTAAAAGCTACGTAATTTAAATGCAAGGACGTGTAGTATTATTTATACTAATATTTTAACCTCTTGTATGCCGGAATACCAGACATAATAGAAAAAGCATTGTGTCTCGCGTAGATCCACGTTCCGGCATACCACAGGTTAAAGTTGAAGAGTTTGTTTATTTGGTTGATCTCGCTGATCTCAGGAACTACTGGTTCGAATTGAATACATACATACCAGAGTACTTTCTAATAATAAAAAGTCAGTCATTAAATCGAATTAATAATCAACTTTACACAGAACCAACGATAAAAACAAATGGAATTGATATACCAATTCATCCATTGTTTAAACTATCAATGCTGGACATGAATGCTAGAGATAATTGAAAACCTATTGTGTCTCGCCGCCGGTGTGCCACTGCAACTCAATAGGTAAATAATTAAATTGTTAAGAATAAGAAATATATATGTCGGAGCGTCAAGAAAATAATCAATGGAATGTAATTTATTTCTGTAATTGGAGTTGAATAAAGCGACATCTATCGGTTTGTTTCGGAACGTCAAGCGTAAGCTTGAGTGAGGTCGCCATAGAGCCGATGTGTCAGTTGAAGTGACAGTTATAACTGTCAGTGTCATATTGACGGTATATAAGCGCCGGAGACTCGTGCGCGGACACATTCGGGGGACGAACTCGCTGCGTTACGAATCAAATCAGAGATAATCACAGTCTACCTTTATTGTTTTATTTCTCTTGTATTTGCCTATCATTAGTATAAGTACGAAGTATAATACCACGCCTATATTTTGTTGCTACAACATATATTTTCAGTAGAATAGGCGTAAGACACAATAATACCAACAAAATGAAGTTTGGAAACGAGATTACGTATGACATTCAGTTTTAGTCAGTACATCGGTATAATAGCCCCCGTGACAAACATATGGAGCGGTAATAAATCATAACTTAATGCCGCTGTGATGTATTGTTTCTGTGTAAACGTCCCTTAAGGTAAGCCTACATTGATTAAGTAGCTAGAAACTTTTCCAAGTTTCTTCTTCTGTTCTTCGGAACATGAGCCTGATTTGATACTGTGTTCGTAAAACTTATTATAAGTTATTACAGTTAATAATCTTAAATGAGCAGTTATTAATTGTCCAGGGATCGATTACTAAGTTGAGTAAAAGCACTTTTATTAAATAACTTTACTATGACAGTGAACATTAGCAATAAATACCTGATTCTGAAAGACAGATCAACACAAAAAAGTCATCAGCAGTCAAATGCATGTCAATTGCTGTTTTTGTCTGACCGTATTAGCAACACCGTAGCCGAGTGGGAAACCGTAGGGTCTCGAGTTTGATACCTAGTTACCTCTAACTTTTGACAGTTATGTGCTTATTAAATATCTAACTCCAGTTCGCTTTAAGGAGAAATATAAAAATCGTAAGAATGCTCCATAAAGTCCTTGAAGATATGTTAAGACTACCAACGCGCACTCGACTAGCATAGTGTGCTTACGTAGGTACGTGTAGCGTAGTTGTAGTTGACTATGGTCTAACTATTCTCCCACTGCGAAAAGGACTATGTCCAGCAGTGGGATAGTTTATAAACAGGGCTGATATAATAATCAAACTAGCTGTACCCACGATTTTACCCGCGTTTATAGTTACTGCGCTGCCCGCGTGGATCGTAGTGTGATGTTATATAACCTATAGCCTTCCTCTATAAATAAGCTATCCAACACTAAAATAATTTTTCAATTCGAATCAGTAGTTCCTAAAATTTGCGTGTTCAACCAAACAAACAAACAAACAAACTCTTCAGCTTTATAATATTAGTATAGATTACTTGACATTTAATTTTGACACGTCATTGACTAGCTCAGAAATCAGATGAATATTTGATATATGTATATAAGGCCCGATACTTTAATTCAGGAACGAGTAGTTTTTGACACATTTGTCATACATTAACTGTCCGTAGGTAAAATGACTCGTTTCTGAACCAGGCCTGAGTGAGTCAAACGCTTTTGCTGACTTGTATGAAAAACAAATTAAAATTACTGTTGACACTAGGTATATAACGTTAAAAAAGATCTATCAGTAAGCTGTTCTATCTAAAATTTGTAATTAGGAACTAAATCAATGTAAACCAGCCTTTACAAAAGTGTAGTAAGATAGGAGAGATACAACATGAATTATTTATTTTGCTTTATTCAGAAAATTGACGGGTAATATCTTGTATGTATAGGAAAATTTGCGTCAAACAAATTAGATTCCTTTTATCATTTCGTGTATATATTTATATAAGCTTTTGTTTATACTTACTTTGTTTTAAAAACAATCTATAGAAAATATAGTTAGTCAAATAGTTATGATATGAACTCTCATCATTAAAGCTTTCGTAGCTCCACTTCCTGCCCATGTTATTTTAATTTCAAATAGTTTGTTCTTTATTGTTTGTCTTTCTATTATTGTCTCAATATCAGGAGTAATTGATACACGTTTGTTCTAGACGTAAATACAGAACAAATATGTGATTTAGATATTTATATATATTGTTTAATAGGATCCAGAGGCATAGCAGTCGTGAATGCTAATGCTACGCATAAGATGTTTGGTTTGTTTCCTTAGTCAGGCAAAATGTTATTGGGTTATGCTGTCAAAAACTTACTCGCGTAGCTAGTGTTGACGCGGCACTAAATGCATATCATGGGCATGTGTCCTCAATTTTACGCTATGACCTTATAATATGGGGTAATCCAGTTGACAAAATATTATAAATGTTTTCCGTGCTCAAAAAAGGTGCATTCGTGCAATAATTAATACACAGCCGCTATACAACTATGTACCATGATTTAAAAAATAAAAATATACGCTTATAGCATTGTATATATATATGAAATTTGTATCTTTGTACATAAACATACATATTTATTTGAGTTACATAATAATGTTGTAATAAGAAAACGTGGGAAGATTTATACATTTTATGTAGCTAACAAAAAATTCAACTATTCTGAAATAATGTGTTCTGTATGGCAACACATATTTATAATAAATTACCAGATAATTTTGAAACATTAAATATTATGACTTTTAAATATATCTAAATTTTTCCATTTTATTTTAGACTTTTTTTTTTTTTTTTTTTACGTGGGGGAATTCATGACGCATACCCCTCCGCGGGGGCGGGCGGAGGGGTTATGTCGGACTCGCCGGGGTAAAATAAGATGTTAAGATGATAAAGTACCTCCCGGAATACCGACTAAACCTACCACGGTGTTCCTCGATAAAACCACTATCGACGGGGCCGCGCGAATTACTTTCGCATGCGGTCGCGACCCCGCCGAGGTTTCGGCCCGCCGTATGAAACGGCAGGCCACTACACGAAAGACCTACCCTAAAGGCACTTCTACCACTCCCTACTGTCCCCCCTAGAGGGGAGACGGACTCAGCACAGAGGCGCGCGTGGGAACACGCATGCCGCCTCTCGGACCTGGTGCTGAACGGATGGCGGGCAGGCCCACAAAGCCCGCCACCCCCAGGTCAAACCTCAGGGTGGCTGGAGGTCGTCCCGCGCCCTCCGGCGCCCGGCTCTGCGGTTGGGGAGAGGGTTCAAACGCTCCCTCTCCCGCTCCGCCGCCTCCTTGATGGAAATGACTTCCTCACAAAAGGAGGCGACGGCGTTCCACGACCTCTCACTCCGGACCATAGACTGAACTACGGCCGGGAGCGAGAGGGCAACCAATCCGACTGCCGCGATCAATTCACGGCGCTGCGATGCCCAGGCGGGGCAAACCGCCAAAGTGTGCAGCGCCGTGTCCTCAACTACGTCGCGGCAGTCGCCGCAGTGGTGACAACCGGGCGTCTCTTGCCGGCGTATACGACACAGGAACTGGCCAAAACAACCGTGGCCAGTCATTACCTGTGTCAGCCGGAAGGTGAGGGCGCCATGGCGCCTCTCCAGCCACTCCTCAAACACGGGACTTACCGCCACGATCGTGGCGTGCCCGATTTTATTTTAGACTAATGTTATTATTCAACGTATAACTTCTTAAATGAAACTTCGACATCCTTTAATTCAATTATTTTATACATGTAACATTTTCTTAATTATCGACATTGTATATATCTTTTTATATTTTGTGACCTATAGCTTTTTTTTTTTTTTTTTTTTTTTTTATTTTGCCCTATTATTATTGTACCAATCTGAATATTTGTGCGCTGGAAATGGCAGGATATTATAGGAATATACATTTTTGTGACACCATTGTAACTACAATATTCCGACAACAATTTTAACAGCAGCACAATATCTGTGCCCGGTGATTGTATTATATTCATAGCCTATTACGCAGGACCTAAAACCAAAGTTATTCTAGAATTTGATGGTATGGAAAGATAACAGACTGCAATGCAGAGGGTCTAGGGTTCGAGCCCACGTCGCGCACCTCTGACTTTCGGAAGTTATATGACTTTTCGAAATGATGTGCGTATTGATTGATGCCTCGGAGAGCACGTTAAGCCGTTGGTTCCGGCTGCCATGAACATCTATGGCAGTCGTTATTGGGAAAGTTAGTACCCTCTAATATCCTGACACTGGACTAACCTTAGGGTGTCGTTAGCCTTCGGGTTGCGGAGGTCAGGTGGCAGCCGCTCCGTGTAAGAACTGATATCCAGTCGTATATATATGTACTATATTCGAGTAATATTATAAATGTGTAATTTCTTCGCATATTTATGTCATCATGTTTCAACGAAATTCGGGTAGCAAAATATAATCAATTTACATATAATTATGTTTATTTGCAGAGTAAACTGAGGTAATTTTGTTAATTTTCCAATTCAAACAGTGTTCGGAGGCCGAGTTGGGGGAACGCGGGTAAATTTTTATGCATAAGGGATTTTAGGCAGAGCGTTTAGCTCTAGTACGTTTTAGATGTAAATTGTGTGACAAACCTCTCTCAGCATTTACTTTTCTGATATTTATCTTTTACATGAAGAAATAGGATGCCTACATAAGCTGCCTGTGTATTATCATTGCTTACTGCGTCCTCGTAGGGATTCTTAATCTTTGACTACTGACGTGTCAGCTTTTCAGGCCTAGCAGAAGTAATCATTGTGATATTGTCTTCTATTTACGCGAATATTATTCATTGAAATTAAACTGCTATATAATATATATAAAAAAAAATTCAAAATTTTGTAATAAAGTGTCAAATAAACAACGCGATAAAATCCGTATATAGCAGTTTAATTTCAATAATCATTGTGATTTATTAAAATATCATATTCTAGCCTTTGCCCGCGGCTTCGTTCAGGAGCAGTATAGTTAACCAATGTCCTTTTTTATGCGCCAAACAATGTGTATGTGAAATTTCATAAAGATCGGTCGAGTAGTTACAGCGTGTAAGTGTAACAAACAACCAAAACCCTCTCATTCTTATCTATAATATTAGTTACTATTATAATCACACAAAGGTCTGTTGAGCTCTACGTCAATGCTTACGTAAGAATGAATACCAAGATTCCAGTGTCTGTGTATGAACTGTGATTGAGTCAATAACGTCTATCTAGACCCGAGTAATTACTTATTTATTTATTTTTAGTATGCCAACGTTCGTATACACCGTTACATGTTTTGTAGACACATAAGTAAAATATTATAAGTGTAACAAATAATTAAAGGTAAACACAACATACAGATAATAAACACAACTTATCGTATGAAATAACTTTTTTTTTTAACTCTTTATTTATGGGCTTTATCGCTTAGCGATAACGTCGCTGAAATAACTTAATAAACAAAATGTAAAAATAAATCTAAAAGGAGAGCAAGGTTATACAGTTGGGTTTTTGCAATATTTTATAAGTGTGAATCGAAATGTGCGAAGCGAGTCTGCGTATTGTACCCGAACCTTTCTTTGGTACTCATAATGGCACAACTATGAACTACAAAAAATAGTTTATAGTGAATTAATTCTTCTTTTGTGGTCAAGCTACGTATGTACATACACAGACTCTATGTCCCCGGAAATGTAGGCAATGTTGTATTTCACCCAGATTTCGGTAATTATGTTTTTAGCCCTATGTGCCTGAGCGAGAGAAAAGAGAGACAGTGCAACCTGTATTCCAAATCCTGGAACGGTGCCCAGTAATCGGCCGTGCTACATTGAGAAATGAGAATATCTACGCAGAAAAATCCAATTGACTTGAAAATTAGACCCAAAATCTCATATACTGTAGCCACACATATACTACTGCTACGGCGGCTGTAGTTAAGGTATGCATCAATTATTTTATAATCATACATACATACATACATAGATTCACGCCTGTTTCCCAGAGAGGTAGGCAGAGACTACGGATTTCCATTTGCTACGATCCTGACACACTTCTCTGGCTTCATTCACTTTCATCACATTCCTCATACATGCCTGTCGGTTCCAGGTGCTCTTAACCTGGCCTTTGTCCAGAACGCATCCGATCTGATCAAGACGCGTTCGCCTAGGTCTTCCTCTTGCGACTGTTCCATCAATTATTTTGTAATCAGTATTTTGTATATACCAGAAACGAATAAATTATGCGCTATTATAATTATATATTCTATAATAAAGAAGAAGTATTGAGATTCAATAACAAGACTAAGCTATCAAAATTTATAAATTTATTAATAATTTAAACAGAACTCTACTCTGAATTAATATTCCTCTTTCTTTGCCGCTTGTATTTTATTTAGGTGAGGATGGGGTTAGCATAATCTTTGTTTAGATTTAAAGCCTCTAAATTTCAATAAAGAGAAAAAAAATAACAATGACTTAAAAAATAATGACCCCACTGATCGCACAGTGTCAGTTCGATATTTAAATTGTCAGTTTTTTATAAAAGCAGCCTGTTAGATACTGGCTGTAATATATTGGGCTGCAAGATCTGAAATCACAATTTTACTACACTCAAAGTATATAATCGCTATAAAACATATAAAGGTGATAATTTCAACACATTTACATATGCCACCTCTACCAATTTCCAATATAAACGTGAACTTCAAAAGAACAGATCCTCGATACATCACAGACTAGGCGAGGCGAAATTGCTTTCAACACATAATATACTCAATTCCCTCAGATGTAATGAAACCTACGATTTGTAGTCCTCATAAAGAAAATCCCCCTTTATTGAGGGATATTGCTGTGATTTCGCTGGCTGTTCCCCTTTACAAATCCACTTATTTTCACACGATGTTTAAGTAAATTATTTGTGTTATAAAAATGTTGATTATGGGTGTACAACTTTGTTTGTTTAGGCAACTAACGTTATTGATAGATTAATTTTATGAATTAAAAATAATAATAGAAGTTTTCTGAATACTTGAGCGTTCATAATAATTTACTACCAAACTTTACCTATAGCAAGAGCTACATAGATTATACCCAGAGAGTAGTCAAATTCACATTTCGTATTTTATGGGTGTCCCTTTTAATTATACGAAGCAAGCAGTTTATTAGGCACTGTCACTTGACACATTGATTGCTCGGATGGCGTAGAGGTTTAAGTACCGCCTCGCCACTGCCACTGCGCCGAGTGTTGTGGGTTCAAATCCCACACGGGACAAAAATTTGGGAGATCCACGAATTATTGTTCCGAGTCTGGATGTTCTTTGTGTCCGTTGTTTGAATGTTTGTAAAGTCCGCCGCAATACAGGAATTAACCCAACCGGGGGAGTATTCTTTAAAATAAATATGAAACTGTTTCAGATTACGTACTGCTAATGCAAATTACGTTTGAAGCATTAGATTGTTCATAGCTAAAGCTTATACATATACCCAAAGGGATAAGCAGATGTGTAATAATTCTATATTTCGTCAATTATGGTTTTAAGTACCATTTTGTAGGGAGCGAGCCCATTACCATATACAGGACACAGATTTAGATTCCGTCCTACTTCTAAGGATTTCGTTTTTATCCGACTCTGGAATCAAACCCGACTCCTCATGCACAGTAATCACTTTCTCTACCGCTGCACCACCGAGACAGCCAGTCAATTATTGAAATACTATTATTACTAAGAAATAAAATCTTTATTATCTGCCATTTTTGATTAATATTACCTTGAGATAAAGTTTAATCGGTAATACTATAAATGTCAACAATAATATATTTATTACTTCCAAGTCTTACAGTTGAAATCTTTGTTACAACCTCTTTGAAAATCGAATGAAAGGAAAGTACTTACTTCCACAACAACTTTTGTTAAACTACAAATATAAGTCCTTGTAAAATGCAACACAGATTATTTTATTCATTGGAGAAGGAATTCCATTTTATTGGAAAATAAAATAATGCTTGTCTCTGAAACACGATCAAATAGTATTGATATCTTTATTTTACTGCATCTCGTTAAAATTTTAACATAACCGCGGAGAATAAAATGTATTTACCGAAACGTAAAATGTTATTATCTCAACAGAGCTCGGACCTTGTCAATAAAACAGTCAATTATATCGAAGTAAATATAAGCTGAGATAAAATTTCAATAAAATGATGAATAATAAATACAAGAGTCGGCCCGCAACCTCGTACGCATGGCATTTGGAAATAGCTTACTATATTTTTCAAGATAAAGCATGCACTAGATTTTAAGTTAGACCTCTAACAATACAACTGTGAAAACCACATTCAATTTCGTGTAGTAGTTTTGGCGTGATGCGCGTATAAACATACAGACAGACAGACACAAATTCTAAAAATAATTGTGTTGGTTTCTTTAGTTCTTTTATGGAGTTCTTAATTTATATTTTCTTGAAAATCTCCTATGTACTGATATCGAACAGTACCAGTTTTATAATATATAATATCTTAAATTAACTACCGAAAGAGGGTGGAGTATTTGCTCGTTCAAGTTATGAGCCGCCTTTAAGAAAAGCATTGTGTGTTGTTCAGAATTTAGGGAAGTAGGTCAAATAACAATTTGTAAGACGTTGTCAATCATGCCAATTATATTGGGTTCTTATCTAACGTGAACAATACGTGGATATTGTTAAAAGCTCCCACTTATATGTCTGAAGCACACGATACAGCGTTATCTATTTTTAATATATATAATATTAGATTTTGCCCACTGCTTCATGCGCATAAATGTAGGTTATGTCAATTTTGTATACCTCCATAACAGTACTTTTTAGAGTTCGAAAAACTCTTATATGATAGCTTTGTCCATCCGTCCGTCCATCTGTTATACAACTTTCAACTCAAGAACCGTAAGAGCTAGAGACTCGCGGTCAACGCAATTCGACTCAGCATAGTCAATATACCCCCGATATGACTATGACCTTTGACCTCTGACCATACCATTATTTAGAACTCAAGATTTATGGCAATTCATGGCCGTTTCTCACTTGTCTCTGGATAGAAAGCACCCTATGTCCTTGTCTGTTTTCCTAAAAACATGTATGCAAAATTTCATAATGATCGGTCGAGTAATTAAGGCGTGAAAACATAACAAACAAACTTACATTATAATATAACATAGAATTACACATTGTGGAAACACAATGTCAAAGTCAAAGCTGGAATCAAGAATCCTTTATTAATTTAGATCACAAAGTAACTCCTATGAACGTCAAATTTTTGTAGTGAGTAAGTTTATCTAAGTTAGTGAAGTAACATTTAGGTCGGTTGCTAGGTTGAGGCAAAGGGTGGGAAACACCTTTCTAGATACCATAACCAATTTTTTAAATTCTATTTTTATTTGGTATTTTACAACTGCGGGATGTGGCACTCATTACCTCATCCTTACTAATATCATACGAAATTATCATCATAAAATTTTGCATACACGTATCAGGGGTATAGGAGCAGCGATAGCTCAGTGGGGAGACCAACAGACTGTAATGCAGAGGGTCTCGGGTTCGAACCCACGTCGCGCACCTCTGACTTTCGGAAGTTATATGACTTTTCGAAATTATATGCGTATTGATTGACAATTATCGCCTGCTCCGTGCCTCGGAGAGCACGTTAAGCCGTCGGTCCCGGCTGCCATGAACATCTATGGCAGTCGTTATTGGGAGAGTGTCGACACAAAAGATCCCACTGGGTCGAAGTGTCGCCGGTCTGCTCTGATTGGCCCCCACATAAGATACACGATACAGATACAACAGGGGTATAGAAAGACATAGGAACTCTACTCTTTTCTGGATGTAAGGTACACATCCAGAAAAGAGCAGGAACAATTCCTGAAATTTATTGACATACAACCTACATAAACACGAGTGAAGCCGTAGGCAAAATCTGGAATACAATAAAATAAATCTTATACAACACATTTTCCGTTCAGAGCAATTAGCATTTATTATATCGCGGTTATGTGGTTATGTGTAGTATAAAGCTTTGTACGTTCTGAGTTAGAACCGTTGCGATATAATTGAGTTATTTATGATGCAATAAATACATAAAACCATATTTAAACTCAATTGTTATCAAGGAAAATCAATCAATTGTTAGCAGCGATAGCTCAGTGGGAGACCAACAGACTGCAATGCAGAGGGTCTCGGGTTCGAACCCACGTTGCGCACCTCTGACTTTCGGAAGTTATATGACTTTTCGAAATGATGTGCGTATTGATTGATGCCTCGGAGAGCACGTTAAGCCGTTGGTCCCGGCTGCCATGAACATCTATGGCAGTCGTTATTGGGAAAGTTAGTACCCTCTAATATCCTGACACTGGACTAACCTTAGGGTGTCGTTAGCCTTCGGGTTGCGGAGGTCAGGTGGCAGCCGCTCCGTGTAAAAACTGATATCCAGTCAAATCCGGTTAGACCAGAAAAGCCGACCCCAAGTGACTTGGGAATAATAAAGGCTAAGAGAGAAGAATGTTATCAAGGAAATGAACGTAGTGAAAGTCGGAGCTAATGTTTACAGGTGTTTTATTTGACCTGTACGTGGTTTTTGTTATCAACGCTATCGTTACATAAGCTTTATACAAATTATATCGAATTCCTATGAATTCAATATAACTTGTATGAAGCTTATGTCACATTACTATTTTAAGTATGGAATACCACAAATAAAAAGTTTATTGGGAACCGCCGTTAATACCGGTGGTACCATGTAATCGTACATCGTCATCATCCTAAACTTATTATTGTTCCCAAGTACATACATATCCTGCCGCGGTGGCGCAACTGACTGGCCTTAGGCCTTAGGCTCAATTTCCGGATCGGTTAAAGTGTTATTATGTATAAAACTTTATGTACCAGTACGGAGTCGAGAACTGGGCAACATTAGGCGCCCGATTTTGTGGATATGGGCCTCAAATCTATTCTCGACTGTGTGTACTACATATCTGCCTTTCCTAACACGAATATATGTATATGGAATAACGCGTATATAGGCGTGAGATTGTGTTTTGTATATAAAGGTCAACTTTTAGTATAACTAGACTCATAGAATATCAGTTTTCAACAGAGCAACTGCCATGCAACTTCCTCAACTAAAGACAACAGTATTCTAACAGTCAGAGTATTTTATTTATTTATTTGAAATACTGACTCCCGTATCGGCTGTCATAGATGTGCCGAGACTAACGGCTAGATTTGGTACGACTCCCCGAGGTATGGAGAGGTGTACATTTTTATAAATGTTACCCATATATAAATTTGACAATAGCAGGAGCACTTTATTTACGTAAATCGGTCTGTCAGCGCCGTCACTACTGAAAAAAATAGTTAGTACTATATTTACGAAATCTGCATATTTAACTACATGCAGGCACCTTACATCATATATAAGTAGGCAAATTAAATCGTATTTCTATGAAATATTCTTAACCTGTTATTACTGCTGGTACGTAATAGCTAGCTATTTCTCGAACTTTTTGGCTTCGACTTCGAGTAAGAATTACTAATGCTTATTAAAGGCAATTATTCGGCAAACAATTGAATTTACAATTTAAGTACTTGACTGCTCGAAAGGAAAAGTGGTTTAAGTGATAGCTTTGCCGCTACGCGCCGAGTGTTCTAGACTCGATCCCCATACGGGATAAAAAAATTGTGTGATCCATATATAGCTTTTCTGAGCCTGGGTGTTCTTTGTATCCGTTGCTTGAATGTCTGCAATGTCCCCCGCGACACAGGACATCATTCTAGTGCGGGATGATTAAAAAAAGTACCGCCAGTATTGCTGAAATTCTTTCTAGGGTTTTCAGCAGCTTCTTGTCGTAATATTACGAGACGCCAGACCTACATCATTTTAGCAAAACTGAGCATTCAAGCATGATTATTTAATATATATTTATACAAGGTACGTATACGGCCTAATTTAAAAGCGGAACCAATTGATTGATTTAGTTTTTAATTGATCATTACTTTAGGATCGCACTGGCCACTTAGAAATCGTCCTAATATAATCAAAGTATGAACCTACTCTCAATACTTTTTAAGCTGTTTAGGATAGTGAGGCTTGGTTCATATAAGTCGACCTCTTTTATTCTTGAACCGCTCAAAATAGTTTATTGACGCTTTACGTCACCAAGTATTTTTTGGCGCAAAGAATGAGAAATGCCATTCAAAGTGGTAATGCTTTTGGGCACATTGCCAGTTGACAGCCATGGTAATTAATTTTACGACCCCTAAACTAGTCGAGTTAATATTAACTTTTCATTATTATATACCTAGTACCATAGGTTATAATTTGTGAGCTATCTACCGATAAAATAATAATTAAAATACTATTTGATATTTTCTCATCATTTGCAAAAGTCATCTACGTTATATTATATTAATTATTTTTAATTCTTACAAACTTCTATTTGTGCCATTCTTAATTTCGTTTTGTATATCATGTGATCTGTTTTCTCTATTTTTAAGCTTATTCACCGTGCTCTCTAGGCCTATAGCACAGAATCATATCTTACCGATGTATTTTTTTATTTACGTACATTTGAATATTTCATAATCATAATTTTAATATTGCTGAGGCTTAGATTATTATTTTTCTAAGGAGTTTTCGTGTAATTACTATTTATGAAGGTATTAATTTCATTTCAATAATAAAAAAGTCGATTCGGCCAATAAACTAGTCTGTACAAATCAAATCTAGGAAGACTCTATCTTCAAAAGTAGTAAATTCTCGCAGCAATTGTGAATAGCAAAGAGAAAATGTAACATCAAACCCTCGCATACCTAGGATACAACTATACTACAACAAATATCTAAGCCTAGCCTAGCACAAATAAAATTCGCTATCCCACACCATCACTCGTATCCCGCCCCAATTCATGCTATCTGTAAATTTTATATGCCCGTTTTCTTGATAAAAACACTCACGATTGGAGAAAATTCCCTTAATCTGCGCAAAGAGATGCCCTTGTCTCAGGCCCTGGAGCGAACATTTTGTCAAAAGGATTTAAGTATATTGACTTAGGGCAAACTTTTCGAAATAACAAATGAATCATTGCGAGAATTGAGGGCTTCTCTGTTTCAGAAAGGGGGACACGTTCAAGGGCTTTATTTTTTATTGCACTGCATTGCCGAGTTATGAAGTAACCTATAATTTTCCCTTTAAATAATCAGCATACTTGCTTCTGATTGATAAATACGGAGACAGAAACATCCATAAAGAGATTTGACACTCTCAAACCCCCTCGTCGTAATTCAAGACGAAAATAAGATTTTAGATTTAATATAATAGAGTCGAGCCTAACTCTATCGAGTCTAGTCTGTCGAGCATAATTCTTGCTAAAATACTTTGCTCAGATTGATCCTACTTGCGATAGACTGAATAAATATTCCACGTGATCAACAAGGCAGACTTGCATATAAGCTTATTCCATTTGCTTGTACAACGATTACTAGATATTCAGTTTAACGAAAATCTACAGTCCTGCATACCTAGTGAAATACTAATTGATAACAAGAACTACACGTCAAATTAGTCTGATGTCACATACAAGCCATAATTCCGCCAAATTACTTTAATAGCAGCCTGTAACTGCGCAGCCGTAATTATAAGTTAGTTTGTAGCTTAGTTTGACTTGATTGCAGTCTCTAGTGGGTAGGTAGAACATGCTATGTTAATAACTGAAATGGGTGGAATGATGCGATTATTAATAGATACATTACATGAACTATTTAGTATTATATCGACGGATCAAAAAGAGCTCAGCAACGCGTTCACATTGTTATATTCACCGGCGCTGGAACTGGTTGAGTGATACGGTTTTCAGTGGCGTATAAAAACCTATATAAATATATATACATACGTGTATTCCACACATTAAGACGAAATACAGTATGCAGTTGTTTTTTCGTAAACTGTTAAACCATACTCTATCAGCAATTCCAGTTGTGACACCATAAAGATGGCTACCTACTACGTATTGATATGGAATATCAGGCACGAGCTCGCACTGGCGCGCTATGAGCAGAAGGTAAACCGTGGTAGCGCAGACGCATCGATAATTCCCGTAAAGTCGCATCTGTGACTGTTGTCGTACGCTTATAATAATATAAGAATACCATATAAATAAAAATGCAACATAAATTTATGTACTTCATAAAATATTATCTATTTAGTCTACTGCCGTCGTTGTAGCATTAACGTACAAATAAACAAAATTCTTTACGTAGTGACAAACTCAATTCCTACATACAGATATGAATGTACAATAAGCAATAAGCAGAAGTATATTACACCCATACCTCACAGTCTGTGTTAAATTTAACGTATCGAGCTTAAATTCACCGCTTGAAGTGCTAATGGATATTAAGATGTAGACGTCACTAGTCACTTCAACAGTAACCATAGAAACCTACAATTATTATCGCCAAATACGGCATTTAACAGCGGCTGTGCTGTCACAGTCCTGTAATTAACAGGACCTTACTCGCCAGTGGCGCCAACTGGTGAGCACAAAAACGATATACCATTGAAGGCACAGAGCCATCTACCGGAAATTTGTAGTCATTACACCATATAACACTGTCTGACCCGAATCTATCCCCTATCTTCAGGACCCGAGTAGATAGGGTTTCGGGGGGAGAACGGGTCTCCACCTTAGGATCAGGGTACTGCGGAGTCAGGATAGCTTACTGCGCCTCAAAAGCGTGTTCTATCGGTCGCTGACAAGAGTGCGCGGTGCCTGACATTGAGGTTCGCAGGGTCTATGTGGTTAGCCGCAGAGAACGACATGTTCGTTGCTCGGCAAGCACGTAGCGTTCGAGCGTCGGAATGCGCGGCTATTGCGTACCAGTCGGTGCACGCCAGGCTCGGAGTTGTCTTTAGTGAAGTGGCGGCGTGAAGCCTGCCACAACGTATCTCGAGTGCTTGCCTGTTCAGCAAGTAAGAGTCATAGCTGGAGTGAATCGAGCCATACCTGGCTTGTAGGCTAATGTAAGACATATGAGTAGACGTATGGATGTACGTCGAGAAGTGAGCGTGCCTTATACAGTTTGGTCGTACGGTTTGTAATGTTAACAAGACATTCCGAGAACCGTGTTTAGATTTACATAATTTTAATATATTCATATACAATAATAACAAACTACAGCTATCAAAACTACCCATTGTTTCATGATTAAGCGCCCTATTACACTGACTAAAGAAAAATAATTGCTGCAATTCAAACTAATATTATAAATGCAAATGTGAGTTTGTTTGTTATGCTTACACGCCTTAACTATTTAACCAATCATCATGAAATTTCGCATACACATTGCAAGGGGTACAGAAAAGAACATAGGGTACCTTTTATCCAGAAATATACTGTTTCCGAAGGATGGAAAATTGACGTAACCTCATTTACGCGTGCGAAGCCGGGGGCAAAATCTAGTTTTGTATAAATACTTGAAAATGATAATAGAACAAATTTCTCATCAGATAGTTCAAAACTGATTATGAATTAACTATAGGTCATGCGATTCTTTAGGATACTGATGGCATATCCGTATTTATCCGAAATTGAGGTTATGATGTTTGACATAATATAAACATAGCAAACTATGCTTAAAATAACTTCATAGGAGAAAGCAAATTTTGAAAAAGAACGTTTTGGTTGAACTATCGAATAGACATTTTAATGTTACTTCTATACAAAACGTGTTACGTGTACGATCCAACATTATGTCTACACCTTATCATTTCCTCCTAATATTGTACTATATAGCTGTTTGTAAAAATTCTCTTGTAGTAATAAATGTGCCATACTACGCATTTTGAACCTTATGAAACAACAGAATAAAAAACGCCAACTTATGTCTTATTTCTTTGGTCCTTTCAAAAGAAAATCCCACAATATGGCACTACACTCTAACCGTCAGCATAATATTACTATATCCCATATTTGTTGGCAAAAAATTCAATAAAGGCGTATGTAAGGTATCTTCCTAAAGGTAAAAAAATAAAACGCCCTCAAAGCACTTTATTTTTATATGGCAATAGGTTTTGTGGAATCCTTCAACTGCTTAAACTTCGTTTGCATGCCTGCAAACTTTTTTCAATAAGGTCACGTATGTTTGTTTAAAACTTTTGTTTTATGATAATTTTATCTGCGGTGCAATTGGCAGGCTTTGATATGATCCTGACTGTTATGAAAAGTGTTTTAAGGTATACAATAATTTGAAATAAGGATAAATATGTTGGCAGTGTTCGAATTGTCGAATCTAAATTTCTGAATACTTGCTACTCTTTAAGTAAACTATAAGAGGCTCAAATAAAAATGTTAAAGTGAATAAAACTGAACATTTATATATATTTATATAGAACCACATGTCACCAAAACAGTTTGGTGGCGTAGCTGTAGTAAATGGAACTACAGAACATGAGGTTCCGCTTCTGGTATGGAACAAAATTTTACTGGGTTTGTCCATCAAGAATCTTTAGCAGAAGAAGTCTTAAACTGTGTCTGGTAGAAGGCTTGCACGCTGTCACATAGGGACTTAAAGTCATATTTAGCGTAATGTGAATTGTATCCACCTCTAATCACTATCTCCTCAAAGGAATAGAGCCTTCGAAGATGGCGTAAGACTGTGTATGCATAATATTGTCTTCTATTTACACGAATATTATTAATTGAAATTAAACTGCTATATACGGATTCAAACCCAAGAAGAAGCAAACCGCAGCTAGACTTCATGATACTTTGAGCTCATTCTGCATAAATAGAAACACAAATGATTAAATTATGTTCGGGTACTTTGAAATAACTACACTGGAACATTGAGACAACTACCATTTTAGTCTCCCCGTGACCATGGCTGCTGAAAAGCAACCGAAAGTGTAAAAATAAATTAAATCTAAATAGTTTTAATAATAATTTAATTAGCTTAAAAATTTGTAAAGTTTAATAGTAGAAGTAGTGTAACAATTTTCAAAATTTTGTAATAAAGTGTCAAATAAACAATGCGATAAAATCCGTATATAGCAGTTTAATTTCAATGAACTGTGTATGCATCTTTATAATTATATTAAAATGTCCGATTCCCACACGGGACAAAAATTTCGGCAATCGACTAATAGTTCTTCTGAGTCTGTGTATTCTTTGTTTGTAACACAGAATGACACAGAATGAATACCTCGTGCAGGAGTATTTTATAGAAAAAAAAGTTTTAATTTTAAACTTGCTATTGGCTACCTTATACATAATACAAGCCGTTAGTAGGAAGCCATATTAATAATCGTATGCAGTCTGAACGTTGTTGGCTCTATAAAAGATTGGTTTTTATCCAATGGAAGCTACTATTTTATGCATGCGTGCTCGCTCGCGCACCGGTTAGAAGTCCCATTTTACTTGCAACATTTGATTTCCTGTTGATACAACTGTTTATTATACAACGTCTAAGAAATAGGCGAACGGAAATTGAATAGATGTGTTTTATCAAATAGACTGTAATGTTTGCTGAAGGCTTTCAGCGTGTTTGTGTACGCTATGTAATACGATCACAAATTGTGCAAACAATTTGAAACGGGTGACTATTTGAATTGCAAGTCTTATGTCACTCTATCGTAAGTGGAACGGGTGTTCAAATAGTTGAAATATTGCCTTAATTACGTGGGTTACGTGATACATTAACGCCACGTTTCCACTGATTAGTAGAACTTGCTCGATTATTCAGTTACAAGAATAGTTTGTCGATCTAAAAGTCCATTTACACAAGACGAGTTTCTTGAAGCAAATATCACTACTTAGATAAAGATATCACGACATTTGCTTCAACAAACCCGCCATGTGTAAATGGCTTTTATACGTATTTTAAGAAAACACATAGAATTGCAATAGAATATTTTTCAGATAAAATAATTTACATGCATTATGTATGTCTTACGCCTAACAAGTGTGCTGTTGACCTCAGGAAAAACACAGTATTCACTGCCGCTATATAGCCAAGGTTGAGGCAGAAAACTTACCTGAACTGAAATCTATAATGAAACTTATACATGGTGCTAGTGATATGAAAAGATTATGCTTAATTCGAGCAAAATGTTTTGAGTACATGCGCAAGTCATGCATGCGAGTAATATGTACGGGTCACATGCATGCCCACATGCTTACATTGTACGGACGGGTTACGGTTACCTTAGAAGATTAAAACTCTAACAAAATAAGCAAATAACCCGTGTATTAGTCTAGTATTTCTTGCAAAATCCATCGTCTTAATATGTCAGCACGCAGTGTATTTACGCGAATCTCTCGCTCTGGATTTCATGGTGTAGTACGTTAACATGCGCATGTTACTTGTCCCATATATAG
Organism: Catocala fraxini; assembly: GCA_930367265.1. NCBI lineage: Eukaryota > Metazoa > Arthropoda > Insecta > Lepidoptera > Erebidae > Catocala > Catocala fraxini. The sequence continues at coordinate 6,338,941 of OV884025.1, read as the reverse complement.
ATGCCGTAAATAATAATAAATCCCGAAGATGAACGTCCGAATTTGACTGGCAATATCCATAGAAAAGCAAATTAATATAAACCTGCTTGAAACTGACATGAAATATTACGGTGCAGTATATTCATTTATCTCTAATATTTCAATGTATGTCACATATTATACAACCGATTAGACAAATTGGCTGTACCCTTGAGTATGACTCCATAATTTTGTTATACTCAATTATTGTATCTGGTACCTAATTAATATATAGGATATCAGAGATAAGTCTCTTCCGATTTTTGCCTCAAACCGGTTTTCTAGTTTCTGCATACAGCTTATCCAATCTTTATTCAATAAGCAATGAGCTGGCCATATTAGATATGTTGTTTCTGTTTTCTATTCAGCTCTAAAGTAGACAAAACAATCTTTAAACATAGCATTTCTTAAATTTGCAACGGGATTTATACTTTACAGACTAACGCAACAGTACGTGTCCACGTTTTACCACTGTAGATTATTGCGAGAAGAGTGCACTAGTAGATAAAGTTTTATCTTTGTTATGTTTAGAAAACTCGACGTAGCAACGACGGTGTCATGCAAGCTTCTCGAAACTTCGATTTACCGCCAATTCTTTTAATATTGTTGCAGAGCATTATACACGTAATATCTTTATGAAACGTGATTGACACATGTTCTGTTCGTATTCAGAATTATTATAATTAGTGGTTTAGATTTGCATTTTATAACTAATAAATATAAAACTGCGTGGTCCTATTACACTCATCCATGGTGTCAAAAACCATACGTAAAACTAATATAATATTTCTTTTTTGTTACAGAAAGTATCGACAAGTCTGGTGAAGATCCTGTGATAGCAGCACTAAAGCCTTATGCAGCACCAGACGATGATGACGGCCCTAGAGACCCCTACAACTTCCAAAAATTCTTCGGCAATGCATCCCTTCTCCAAAAACACGAAGTCACTACAGATGATGTATCATTAGTCGACCATTTCATTAACGTAGAACACAGTTATGATAACAATGATACGAAAGCAAATTTAGATGACAGTTCTGAACTAAGAGATTTAAACGTTACCGCTGAAAACGTTACAGTCTCGAGACCAGTTCACGAAGATGTAGTGACTAAGTTCCTAAGATTGATCGAAACGCAACATTTACTCGGCGAAAATTGTACAGCTGGGACACATTTGAATTTAGGAGAAGGAGTTGTAGATAGATACGCACAAGAAAGATTTAGAATAGAAGCTGATGTGGCTGTTAACAGAGCAAACATGTTGACTAGACTATGGAAGTATGCAGGGCCAGCGGTAATGCACAATGAATACTTGCTGCATGCCAGCGTATTCTCAATGGTTGAATTTGATGACGATATTTTCGCAGCTGGAAACTGCTACGACCATCTTCAATATAAAGATTACCAGTTGTTCTGTCCATTCGCGTATCGACTACCAGAGGGTCCTATCCTAGCAAAAGACCTTGCAGTAGAATACAAATATCTGAGCAACACCTCAGAGTGGTTCTACATCGCGCGCAAAAACGCCGAGCGCGTGATCAAGAACCACAATCAGTTTAGAAGAGGTGAGTTATATGTTATAAGCTTATAGCGTTTATGAATAATTATAATTTTATTGCGACATCATTGTTACGCTTACTAACTAAGTAAAATGAAATAACAATATTATTAAGTGGAATATAAATGGATCCATTATGTTAATACAGGAAGGAAATACAATCATTAAAAAGAAAAGCATAGCATACCTAGTATATTTTGTTTTAAATCTTGACTTTACTCGTAAATTCTATTTATATAAATAGATGTTTAGATGTTTTGTTACGTAAAATTGTACGGTTTAACTATTAACAAAATCTTGGAGCTTTCCTTTTAAATAAGCTATCGAGAAATCTCAAAGGTTCTCAGTTTCAAATTATTCAAAGAGCCTCAAGAAAGGAGTCCCAATCTTTTGTTGTTTACACAAAGTCATGTCTCCCGAGGGTAGTATTGCAGGCCGATTGATTTAGCGTTACTTAAGACAATGCTGCGTTAACTTTGAATAGAAAATCTTTTCGCAGTCTGTCATTCTGGAACCAAGGATAAGCTTTAACTTCAAACGAAATATTTATTTGACGTTCTAAAATAGAGCTAAGGACAAATAAAGTCGAGTTGCAAAGATATTTAGGTCCATTATTTAAAATTCTATCGAGTTGATTTATCAGTGAATATATAAATACTCAACAAGGGGCTCAACTCAACATTGATTAAGAGATGTAAGATTCTTCTTTCTTTATGGAACTAAGTATTTGAGAGTTATTATTCCAACAACTATTCTTACCTTACAACTTCGTTATACAGGGCAAGGCAAAAACATAAATTAATACTTTGGATGTCTAACGATTTGATTTTAATTATTATTTATCAGAAACATGATATTTAGTTCTATCTGATCGAATTCGTTGCCGATTCTATTGATTATAAACATAATTTAAGAAAATTTAAATAATATTTATTGCAAATTGTAAAACAAACCATCACATGAGCTTAAAATGAGCAATTCGAAGAAGATATCCTACACAATATTTAACGTAAATTGACTAGGCTGACAGCGGTGAATATCGGTAAGCACAATTTACCATACCAAAAAATTATTTACTGACCAAATACTAGAAATAATGAAAATATATGGTTAGAAAACAAAACTTTTTCCTTTTGGTACTTAGTCTTGAGCACTAGTCATGGCACCCAGGGGAAATTCTACACAGTTGCATTACAAACTTTTAAAGTCCAACGTTATTAATACGCCACAGTGCTACTGTAACTAACTAAACTTACTTTATATTTAGTTAAAACAAATAACCTACTTACCATTTAGCTGTGAGTTCTAAGTGCACCTATATAACTAAATCAACCGTTTTTTCTAGCTTTGTCTACCTCAATAGTAGTAAAAAAGTAATTATATATTTGTCTTCTCACCAATAAACAAAAGAGAAAAATAGGTTGTAAAATAAGAAAAGCTTCGTTCTGGTGACACGAAGATCATAGTTACGATAGATAAGGCCAACGTGCTTTATCATCAGATGAAGCACAAGCTTTCAAGAGTAGCGGCTGCAAATATTGACAGTTGCATTCTTAGGTGTGACTCATTGTTTAAATGTTTTACTGTCATACTATTTACTACCATTATCCAATAGAGCGCAATATTTACAAGTAATTACACATAAAATACGAAGAGAAAGGAAAACGAATTATAGAGTAGATATAGAAAACAAGAAATATTTTTCTACATTATTTAGTTTTAGGCAGTGTAAAATTCATCTTATTTATTACTAGCGACTCGCCTCGGTTTCGCACGGGTAGTACAAAATCTTATCAAATTATACACTCAAACCTTCCTCATGAATCACTCTGTCTACTGGTTAAAACCGTATAAAAATGTGTTCATTCGTTTTTGAGTTTATCGCGAACAGACAGACAGACGCGGTGGGTGACTTTGTTTTATAATATTCTTATTTATTATTTTCGGTGTCTACAAATTTATGAATAGTGTATTGTTATCATCGTAATTCTAAAATCAGTCACTAAAATTAACTATTGTGGAAGTATATAATGAATATAAATATAAAGAACTTCGACCTCTACCATGATTTCCCAATGTGATCAATTTGGAACAACTTTCTGGATGGTACCCTGAGAATGATGATTGGTTATTTAACCAATAGAGCATTATGTCCGACTCTCCCGTACTTCGGGCCTACGGACCAAAACCCCACGATGTGCCTAATCGCTGCCTTGTATAGTGGATGGGCCGCTGGAAAAGAGACTACCTCAGCGACCCACCCAGCAGACTACAACTCCTGGGCGACGCCCCGGCACTACGAGGGCGTCGGACCGACTCAATGGCTGGCAGATGGAAGGTTTTGGATTCTGCCGCCCGCAGCCTTCATTATGGTTGCATGTGGCGCGCGAACGCTTGCGCCGCCCGGTTCGCCGGCGACGGCTTGAATCCGCAAGGATACTTTCCTCATGGATCCGCTTCGCCGCCTCTTTCTGCGAGATGACGTCCTCGACCGCTGCTCACCTGCTCACGCTGTCAACCACGGCTTTGATCACGGCCGGCAGCGAGAGGTCTTCACCAACAACCTCAGTGAGTTCACGGCGCTGCACCGCCCAAGCAGGACATTGCTCGAGCGTCGATCGTGTGCTGCGCCGCGCCCTCTTCACACTCGCAGTGGTGGCAGATGGGACTCGGTTCCCTCCCAGCGACCGTGGGCAGGTATTTGCCAAAGCAACCGTGCCCTGACAATACCTGCACCAGCCGAAAGGAAAGGGTCCCATGCTGCCGCCCTGTCTACCGCTCCAATACCGGCTGGAGGGCCCCTACGGTCCTGAAACCGGCCAGGGGCGCCTCCATCCGCGCTTTCCACTTACCAATCATACTCTGGTGGGCTCGATCGTGCGTGTTCTTTATCAATGCCGGGAGGGGACAACAATGCGTTTCCTCCTGCACCTCCTTACTCACTGTGTACACTTCGGCGAGCACTTTAGCCTCTAAATCCCACGAGGGCGTCCCGGGCAACGCGCAAGCTGCGTCGGCTGACACCATGCGGTAACCTTGTATGACCCTGACCGCTATGACTCTCTGCGGTCTCCGCAAGAGAGTCCTGCACTGAGTGGTCAGGGAATCCGCCCAAACAGGTGTGGCGTAAAGTGCCATCAACCAGATAACCCCCGTGTAGAGTCTCCGGCAACCAGCACTGGGCCCGCCCAAATTTGGCAATACGGACGCAATGCCGAGAAGCTTCGGGGCGAGCTGTCTGAAATGCTCGTCGAAATGCCACCACCAAGTCCAGATATTTTATGTGGGCCTGGACGGAAACGAGCGTCGAGCCCACCATTATCGAGACGCCGCGGGGTGGACTGCATGGGGTCTATGAAAGACCAGGGCCTAAAAGCCACCCGTAAACCCAGCACCTCGATACGCATGACCATCTGGGAAACCCCCACGGTGGCCAAACGGGCCGCCTCCTCGAAGGTACTCCCACGGGCTGTGACGAGGGTGTCGTCAGCGTAACTGATGACGCTCAGCCGGGGTAGGACAGCACGTAGGGCCCAGTCGTACCCCATGTCCCACAAGAGCGGACCAAGAATCGATCCCGGCGGGACACCGCACGACATGGGCCGCTGCCAAACCTCGCCTCGAACCTCGAGGAAGACACTCCTACTTCTCAGATAGTCTGCCATCAGCCGTTCCAGCTAAAAAGTACTCCGTGATATCGGAGCGCCCCCTGGACATAACTGTATGGCAGACTGTTAAACGCGTTGGCGATGTCTAAAGACACCGCCAACAGAACACCGCCGCCTGCGACCGCCTCGTCGGCCGCGCCCTTCATGCACATAACGGCCCCGACCGTTGAACGTCCCTCCCGGAATTCGAACTGAGCGTCCGACAGGTCGGGACTGACTGTGCTCAGGTGCCGGACGATGCAGGTGGCGAAAATTTTCTCAAACATCTTCCCCGCCTCGTCCAGCAGCACTATGGGCCTGTACGCTGCGGCTGACTCTGGAGACCGTCCCGGCTCGGTACCGACCGTACCAACTTTCCCTTCTTCCAGCACTCAGAAAATCGTCCTGACACCAGGCTCGCGTCGAAAAGTTCCCTGGGGCGGACATCCAGGTGATCGAGGGCCAGCGCGAGAGCTTGCGCCGGCACACCGTCAGGTCCAGGGGCGGTCATCTAGGAGTGGATCCGCAAGACAGCCATTTCCGCATCTGTAACCGGGGGAGCACTGAAGTTCGCCTCCCGATGTCGACCATAATCGGGGGCACGTGCTCTGCCCGGTCAGGAAATAACGCCTGGACCACCTCGGATTGGAAGTTGGGCTGATGGTTCACCGTAAGAGGGGAGGGCTTGTTACGTTTTCCCGCCTAAACACTTAGTTAAGGCAGAAAAGCGTAACAAACAAACTAACATTTGTAATATTACTTAGGATAGTTGGTTGACTGGATAAATTATATTAAAGATGCAGTTAATTTATCAATATATTATGATTAAAATAATGGAATAGCAGCAAATGATCAACTTGAAATATTGCACAAAGGAGATAACTGTTCATCACTTAGACCACACGCAAAAAACAACATTATGCAGTAAATTGTTTAGGCAACTTGCTGTTCTAGACTACACAATAAAGAACTCGAGCCAGTTCAATTAACGTGGTTACTGAGTTTAGTTAGAATGATATTTTCTGTTTGGTTGTTGCTTTAGATTTAAAAAGAAATCTGTGAGGTTCCATTACTTGTTAGACAGTTTTATTTAAAAAGAACCTTCTAAGAACTCTTTTGTTGTTTTAAAATAAAACTAACAAGAGAGGGTACAAAAGAATAGCCTCTATAATGTATTGTATCGTAATTTCGTACAACTTTCTTTTTATTAAGTTACGCAAACAGGCATGCCGCCTGTCTACTGATAAGCGGCTTACACAAGGAGTCATACGTATCACTCGTACGTTACTAACCCTTCGAAAATGTAGTCACTATTCGCCAGCGCAAAGGGCAAGAATTATAAAGCTTCGCTTACACCATGACGTTGCTTTAAGGAGTTTGACAACCTTATTTACCCTAGAAACATAACACAAGGCTAATTCATATACATTCATTCAGAGATTCACAAACGTAATTTTTTTAAATCCTTGAATTCCAATTAGGTTTACTAATTAATATACATTGTGTTGTAATTTAAGCAGCTAAGCTAGAATGTTTGTGTTAGTAATGGGTTCGCGTCACTGTAATGGGTCGGATTCGAACTCGCCATCACAAAACTTATCCATTGTGCTACCGCTGCGCTTTATGATTCTTACTGATCAGATGTAAAACAAATATTTGCTGATACTTGCGAATATGATATATGTATATTTATAATAAAAGTGGATATAGTGACAAGAATAGAAAAGAGTATGTTAAGCTGGTTTGGGCATGTAGAAAGAATGGACGAGGAAAGACTGACTAAGAAAGTTTATAAGGCTATTGTGAATGGAACAGTCGCTAGGCGAACGTTTCTTGATCAGATCGGAAGCGTTCTGGACAAATGCCAGGTTAAGAGCACCTTGAACCGACGGGCGTGTATGAGGAATGCGATGAAAGTGAATGAAGCCAAAGAAGTGTGTCAGGATCGTAGCAAATGGAAATCCGTAGTCTCTGCCTACCCCTTTGGGAAACAGGCGTGAATCTATGTATGTATGTATGTAATAATGGTAATAAATATTTGATATTGTGTACATCTTCTGTGTACCCCGTCTGACCTGTAGAACCTCATTCGCCAGAAGACAATCACGTAATATAAGTACCAAATTATACAATCACAAAAAGCTGTTCATTGGCTCGAACAACTTGATTATGAAATGGTAGAAGACCTTCTTACTTACGTGGCCTAACCCACCACACTTTGACCTTGATTTTTTATTACGATTACTCAACCCACACACATACACATACACACACACCCACACCTATACACACACACACACACACACACACACAAAACAGCGACACAAAGTACAGACTGTACCGTCACCTCTTGCACGACTGAACACTGTTTCCCAAGATACAGGCAATTTGCCTAGTTTGGGTTTTCAGTTTCAGTACCTGTCCTAAAAATCTTGTAAACGATTTGTATTTACCTTTATGACCAATGTATGTAATTCTTGTGTCCAGTAAACGATTTATTTTATTTATTTATTTATGTTGCAGACCATGGTCCATAAAGTGTTAGTAACAAATTAGACAAAATCCTTAACCTAGTGTTAGTAACAGTTCAATTTCACAAGTAAGGTTAATTTGTACCAAGCACAGGTTCGATCTTGCATGAAGTACTGTTCTCACCTCTGGGATGGCTCTTCAAAATAACAAAATAGTAAATTGAGCGGAAGGCCAAAAGACTCATCGGCTGGTGACTGACTAGTCAACGCACGACTCCAAAGCTTGGAGCATCGTCGTAGGGTTGCTCTCGGTTTTCTATCGGATACATTTCGAAGAGTGTGCAGAAGAATTGCATAATTTGATGATTCCTCCTTCCCCATTCTACCATCGGACGACCAGACAAACAGACCAGCGGCACAAGTACATAGTGGATATAGCACATTTACGCACGAAGCACTTTGCTTCCAATTTTATAATGCGTACCGCAAAGGAGTGGAACTCACTACCTAAGTCTGTGTTTCCCGATGAGTACAATCTGGATGTCTTCAAGTCACGAGTGAATAGGTATCTTCTAGGCAAGCGTACTCCATCGTCGACTGCATCTTCATTTAACATCAGGTGAGATCTTGGTCAAAAGCAAGGCTATTACAATATGAAAAAAAAGGAATATGATGTGACAGACCCGGTTCCTAGAAACTGTCTACGTCGTGTGCAGTCGTATCCAGCGTCTCAGAATCGGACTGTTGTACCGATCATACAATGTGCTCAATATGCTGTATGAGCTACCACGTATTCTGCATAGCAGGGAAGCAATGGAATGGCAACCGCATTTATATAGATTATTTATTATCGAAGTCATTTGATAAAATAACGTTAAATATACATACATACATAAACTCACTCAGGAGTAAGCAGAGGTACGCCTTTGGTTACGAAATGTAATATGGGTATTACAATTATACTGTACCCATATTAAATTTTGCCATCTCTCTTTTACGTGACACGTAATTATGTTTGATGTACATATATTATGTTACTACACTTCAGATTGATATTTACTAACGAACTAGATACCCAAGGAATACAATGTAAAAAGCTTTAAAACACCAAACAATAGTTCAATATAAGTCCAATAATAATTATAGGAAGCAACATTACTATAGCTTGGCACCGTAAGATCACTTTGGAATCTAACAATACTACTCAATATCTATTAACAAACTTCGTCCGCCTTTGTAAGTTCCTCCTAAATTATGTCTAGGACTTTGTTTTTCTGATCAAAGAACAAAAGGGAATTATCTCTTTCATATCTGTTTGTTTCTACGGAAAGTTTGTCAATTGAGGAATCCTAAGAGCCTTAAGAAGTTGAGAGCATTTTTGCTCTCTCTCGCTTTGGCGATGAGAGAAATCTTAGTAGTATGTTTCCTAGACGAATTACGACTTGCAATGATGGGTAATTAAGTTAAAAATTGAATTGTACTGGAAAGATTTGAAAGTAATACAGATATTGCTTAATCAAAGTTACGTTAACAATATTGTTAATGTTTAATTTTATTGTATGGGTCCTTGTGAATGATATTCATAGTTTCGCCACAAATTTCATAACATATTCATTATTCACATACGTGGTCTCGTTATAGTCCAGATCCAAGAAGAGGTAAGCAGAGACGTACTACTCTACAACATATCACATTTATGCTTTAGGATGTTTATAGGGGTCTAAGTAGATTGCCTTTTAGAAGATACATTTCCAGAGTTTGTACACCTACTTCACATTTCTTTACTGAAATAATAATGTCACATCACTTCACTGGATCTCGTTTTCGATCGCAAAAGTAGACATATGGAATGGCTCTCTAAAGAATCTGGGCTTTGGTCTACTATTATAATAATAAGCTCATTGAAATTAAACTACTACATACGGATTTTATCGCGTTGTTTATTTTACACTTTATTACATAATTTTGAAACTGTTACACTACTACTTTAATTTTTTTTAACTAATTTAATTTTTAAGCTAATTAAATTATTAAAACTATTTATATTTAAGTTTACACATTCCCCGACGTTTCGGTTGCTTTTCAGCAGCCATGGTCACGGGGAGACTAAGATGGTAGTTGTCTCAATGTTCCAGTGTCGTTATTTCAAAGTACCTGAACATAATTTAATCATTGGTGTTTCTATTTACGCAGAAGGAGCTCAGAGTATCATGAAGTCTAGCTGTGGTTTGCTTCTTCTTGGGTTTGACTATTTGAATTACTGGATCCCAAGCTGGTTGTACATTCCAACCATTTTCTCTATTAAAATTAGGATGTTTTTTGATTTCAATAGCCTCGCGAAGCATCCTTGCTAGGAATCGGTGTTCTTTAGCGACAATTTATGGTTTGTCAAATCTCAGGCAGTGGTTGATCCCCTGTTGCACATGTTCACACACAGCAGACTTCAACTTAATAAGCTCATTATTAAAATACATTTTTTTATATCCATCACTTTTTGTTGCGTATACTTATAAAAATATTGTTTTTTTTTCTTTTGTGAAAGGCAACTCCCGCCCTACGAATAAATCTTAAGTCACGGGGGACTTTACAAATATTCAAACAACGGACAGAAAAATAGTCCTAAAACGGGACAACTATTTGTGAATCACACCAATATATGTCCCGTGCGAGGATCATTACCAACACTCTGTATAGTGGCAGTAGCGAGACGACCACATAAACCACTTCGCCATACGTTCACTTATAACAATTTTATATTCATTATATTAATTACTATTAAATTACCTCGAAATTCTCCGCTCCTATTGACCGTAGCGTGATGTTATATAGCCTATCAATATATCTATATATGTGATGTTATATAGGCTATCCAAAACTAATATAATTTTTCAATTCGAACCAGTAGTTCCTGAGATTAGAGATTGAGAGTTCCTTAACCAAACAAATAAACAAACAAACTCTTCATCTTTATAATATTAGCATGTAGGTATAGATAGCACCACCTAATATATATTTTTTTTTATTTACCTGGGGGAATTCTTGATGCATACCCCTCCGCGGGGGCGGGCGGAGGGGTTATGTCGGACTCGCCGGGGTAACAGAAAGATGTTAAGAAGATAATGTACTTCCCGGAATACCGACTAAACCTACCACGGAGTTCCTCGACAAAACCACTATCGACGGGGCCGCGCAAATCACTTGCACATGCGGTCGCGACCCCGCCGAGGTTTCGGCCCGTCGTATGAAAGCAGGCTACTACACGAACAGACCTACCCAAAGGCACTTCTCACAAATTATCCCTACTGTCCCCCCTAGAGGGGAGACGGACTCGACACAGAGGCGCGCGTGGGAACACGCACGCCCCCTCTCGGACCTCGTGCTGAACGGATGGCGGGCAGGCCCTCAAAGCCCGCCACCCCCAGGTCAATCCTCAGGGTGGCTGGAGGTCATCTCGCGCCCTCCGGCGCCCGGTTCTGCGGTTGAGGAGAGGGTTTAAACGCTCCCTCTCCCGCTCCACCGCCTCCTTGATGGAAATGACTTCCTCACAAAAGGAGGCGACGGCGTTCCACGACCTCTCACTCCGGGCCATAGACTGAACTACGGCCGGGAGCGAGAGGGCAACCAATCCGACTGCCGCGATCAACTCACGGCGCTGCGATGCCCAGGCGGGGCAATCCGCCAAAGTGTGCAGCGCCGTGTCCACAACAACGTCGCGGCATTCGCCGCAGTGGTGACAACCGGGCGTCTCTTGCCGGCGTATACGACACAGGAACTGGCCAAAACAACCGTGGCCAGTCATTACCTGTGTCAGCCGGAACGTGAGGGCGCCATGCCGCCTCTCCAGCCACTCCTTAAACACGGGACTTACCGCCACGATCGTGGCGTGCCCGGCACTGGGGTGCACAAGTCGCACCTTCCACTTCTCCACTAGGACCTGGTGGAACTCGGACCTAGCCGCCTCGACAGCGGGAAGAACAGGTCCTTCGCCCCGAGCTAGCGTCTCCTGGCGCCAACGATAGAGCGACGCCAGGAGCGCCGCTTCCAGGTCCCATGGCATCGATCCGGCACCACCAAATAATACGCCAAGTATAACTAGCGTAAACAGGTTCCGATAATGCTTTACAATCAGACGGACAATTTATTTGCCACCAAGTAGTATTATATTATTTATTTATTATTTTAACACTAAAACACCTGCACTAGGTATTATGTCTGTGCTACCAGGGATTTTAAAAGTATTTAAATAAACATAAAAAGTAGTTAAATTCAAAACAACTTGTTGCGGACTATATATTTCTTTGGTTCATGGGTTTGAACCCACAAATAATGTAATATTGAATTGCACGTAATTCACACAAATTAAAAAAGTTTTGGGGTATAGAAGCTAAAGTTCGTGTTAGCATTGAATTTCACAAACGACAACGTACAAACACGCACTCTCGCAGTTTATGGTTTGTGCTTCTTCCAAATTATTTTTATTATGACGCGTAATATGTATCATGTTATAAGTTGCATAGTTTGGCAGTTTTTGCTCATGGTATCGCCTGTGTGTTGCCCATAATATCGCGTGTGTATCAAAATAAAAGTATCCTGTGTATAAATATAGGAAATTTTATATCTGTTTGCTAAGTTTCATCCAAAATAGTTAAGCAGTTTACGGGTTATTGAGTAACAAACATCTACACAAACTTTTACATTTATAATATTAGTAGTAAATTTTTGATTCTAGTGAGTTCGGAAATGTTTCACTCTCGCTGATAAACATTTCAATCACAGTTAGAACTCTATACCCATAATCTGTACTACGTCAGACCCGACGTAACGGCACTGCAATGGATTTGATATGGGGGGTAGCAGCATAGTAATGAAACCTAATATTATGTCTCAGTAGAGTAGCGGTAGTAAAACTACTTAATCGTAAACAATTCTTGGTAGCAGCACGGGTTTTGGTGATCCTTAGATATGGTTTAATAATATGGGGAAATTCGACTGATGTTGGTCAAGCATTCATTGCACAAAACAAATGCTTAAGAGCTATTTGTGGAGTAGGTCCACTTGACTCCTGTAAACCTCTGTTTAAAAATCTTAATATGCTGACATTGACTTGCATGTATGTTCTGGAAGTATCTGCTTTTGTAAGTACGTATAACGATGCTTTTCAAATTTAATGTGGTCATGTCACTAAATACAGACCAAGGGATAAAAGAGATAAGAGAAAATATAAACCCTTTTGTAGAACAACTTTAAATAAAAATAATGTTTATCACATGTGCATCTCAGTTTTTAATAAACTGCCTAGGAATCTAAGAGAACTTCCATTTAAATATTTTAAACATAAGTTAAGAAAATGGCTAGTGGATAAGTGGTTTTATACAATAGAAGAGTTCATGCAACATAAAACTAATGAATTTGATTATTTGTAAATCTTAATATAATGTAATATAAATATGCTTAATAATAATATACCTTCCATTTTGTTAGTAATATTTTTATTGTTTTATATAATTATTAATATTTGCATGCCTAATACAGGCAGAATATAGCCTGAACTATTCACCATTGTTAAACCTGGTACCATCTGTATTCTGTGCAAATAAATGTTTCTTTCTTTCTTTCTAGTAGACAGTTAATTACAGACTCGCCTGCTATGATGCGGTGCCTAAAACTATAACTATAAAAATGTGAAAGAAATGGAAGCAACGTAATGTAATAATACTCAAATCCAGTCAAAACTAACTTAATCTTCCTGTAATTACACTAGGAAAGATGAACTACGTATAAAAAATGTGACGAACTCAGCATCAAACCCATTACCCGCAGACGACATCTATTCAACTGTCACTAGGGCAGCGAAGGACTGACGACCCTCGTTAAGGCCTTGATCAGCATAATTTTTAAGTGGTTTCACTTCGCTCGCTCAGCGATCCTAAGTGGGTGTTGACCTTGGACGACGAGAGTCATCACTTTAATTTATAGGTACTCTAAGTTTAGGCTAGTTTGCTGTTCGTGTAGGTTATTTTAAGCATCACGTAATATACAAGATTTGTCTTCTATTACGTAGGACAAAAAGGGACTAGCGATAGATACATAATAATATAGCAAAGAATAAAATCACATTCGAATGATTATAGATTCGCTGTCATCGATTACTATTCGAAATGTTAACGAATATTCGATACCTAATTGATTTAATTTATACTCTACAAGTTTTGGTAAGATTTTCTGTTTATATAAACTTTTTTAAGCATCACCTAACAAATTGTGTAATAGACTTGCTACCAATTAAGTAGAATGTAAACAATAAACTAGAGAGAAACAATTGAAAAATAATTTCGCAGAAATAAATTAATATATCGCATTCGAATGTTGATGGATTTCATTATAATTCGAATCTAATATTTGAAACTGGGTTTTGTGATAGCTTAGTCGATTGTGCTGACATAACGTTTGCGTCAAAGGCGGGTAGACAGACAGTAATGCTGTTTTTCCAAACAATCAATATATAAATACATTAAAATATTTCGAGTTGCTTGATAATTCAAATATTAATCGACTATAATAAAAAAATAGATTTACGTTAAGATATATATTTTAGTAGCCTATATGTTATTTTGATGTTTAAACAATAATACTGTAAAGTTTCATCAAAATCCGTTCAGTAGTTTTTGCATGAAAGAGAAAAATATCCATCCATCATCACAAACTTTCACATTTATAATATTAGTAGGATAGGATAGTACAATTCTATTAACTAAAATCTCTTAACTGGAGATATGGGCGATAAGATTATATTGTTAATAATAAGGCTTCTATAATATCAAAAGGTATTTGTATTCATGTAACACGATGATACTGATTCAGAAAACTCAGTTTCCATGATTACCAATGTAATTCAAGATTTCGTAATTGAATTAAATTATTGCTTGTAAAGCAAAGCTTCGTTGAAAGGCCCGGAATAAAATTAAATTATAGATCAAATGACACAAATTGAGTTTTAAATGTGATTTCTGTGATGTATAATGTTGTTGTACCATTTTTTGCTGTCATGTAATCCAGTTTATGGAGGTAGTCCTACGAACGAGTACGGAGAATTCTGAAAAATGTTTTAGTCGTTTAGAAATAAGTTTGGGTCTTTACTAGCAGTACCGACCATTTAGGAAAGGCAAAAAAGGTGATGCTAAAATAAAAAAGGTCGAAAAAAGTGTAATTGGGTTGAAGAAATTATTAGTAGTAACATGGTGTCTGAAGCTGAGCTCGGTACATGTCAACTGGCTGGCTTTCTACAACGTGGGATCTAAAACCGTTGGCTAAAACTCATTAGCACGGCAGCATTGACTACTGCTACGCTACTGAAACAGAGAGACGAGGATATATTTTTATATCTTTCGAGGTTTAGGTGGTCGCCTCGGTTTTAATCCTACACGGAACAAAAAACTGTGTGACCCACAGATGACTATTCGGAGTCTGGGTGATATTTAAATGATTGTAAAGTCCCCCGCAACACTGGAATTATTTCTAGTCCGGAAGCCGTCTATAATAACTCAATGCTAGCCTATATTAAGAAGTTCGTAATTTTTTACATTTGCTAGAAAAAAACTTAATAAAAAAGCTGAAGTCAATATAACATTCAGAACATTAAAATTGTTGGCAACGCAATCGAAGCTATAAAAGTCCATTCACTTGCACATTTCCATAAAGAGTAAATTGTTTTCGCCAGCAATATTGAATAAAAATAATAAGTGACTATGCTACCCGAGCTATGCGCGGTATTACTACGCACATTTCTCCATCTACGTTTTTGGTCCCACGTGAGGAAGTGAGACTATTACCATTTACCGTGCATATGTTTCATGCTATTACAGGTAAATTTCTTGACAGAAAATCCCATAACATCTTACCCGACCACGAAATCAAACACTCAAGTTCCAATAGTCACTTTCACTTCGTCAAGGAGACAGAAAAAAGGCTTATGTTTAACTTATCACCAGATATAGTAAAATATAACAGTAAAAAATAGTAAATGATCACCAAAATTAAAACTACATTTTAATGTGAAATTATAAAAATCATATATGTATATATATTTAAAGAGATCGAAATAAGTCGACGGAGCCCCGCTTGGCGGGGCTCCTATTTTTAAGTGGGTTTAAGAAGGATCCTAACATAACCTAACCCTTCTGAGACGGAATGCAGTGATTTGAGGCGTAAACGTGCTCGTTATGATATATTTTAGTAAGCATATTTTGCTGGGCAATTAGTATTTTTGGTGGCCATTATAATCCCAAAAAAAATACCATCAAATAATATTGAATTTGACAACTTTGCTAAATCTTTATATAAAAATCAAATGCCGAGTGCATTAGTCTCGCAAAAACTCAAGAATAGATCAACCAATTTGAACATTGTTTAAAAAAAAATAAAGAAAATAAAGTTGATAATTCAAATTGATATTTTGTTTTTACCAATTTTAGGTGTACGAAGTTCACCGGATCATCATCCATTACTAAAAATTTTATATTTTAAATCCTTTTTATTTTTGCAAGCAAACCAAACTACCTATAGATATGTGACATAAGGTTAATAAATCAATTAAAGTTACAATTAGTCATCATTTACTGTAAATTACAATCAGTGCTTGCTTTGTGTTTACTTTGCAGGATTCTGATTTAATCACCTGGATTATTTTAGTGTCGTATAAAACGATCGGCTTTAAACCTATACTAATATTATAAAGCTGAAGAGTTTGTTTGTTTGGTTGAACGTGCTAATCTCAGGAACTACTGAGTCGAATTGAAAAAATTTTCTGTGTTGGTTAGCCTATTTATCGAGGAAGGCTATAGGCTATATAACATCACGCTACAACCGACAGGGGCGCCGCAGTAACGATAAATGCGGGTGAAACCGCGGGAACATCTAGTAACATATAATCACTAAAAGAAATAAGAGATACTGTAATTAGTATTCAGCCCAAACGGACGCAGATAAGAAACGCACCTAATTGTACTCTGTCCCGATGTATCCTACCTGTGTCCCTTGACCGCACGCGAGAGCTCGTATAATCAGCGCGGGACGTCGTCCGTACATTATCAATAGGTATTGACTATGCTATAGAAAGCATGCTATAGAACGCATATATTAGTAAAAAAAAGTTCTTACTAATATTGGTTGTACATCGTACTTTGATTTATCTCTTTCTATATAGCACGTGATTCAATTGGCACCATGCTTAAATCCTATTGAGTATAAGTGTAAAGTTCAATAGTAGGTACCTATGTATCTGTATGTATCTTATGTGGGGGCCAGTCAGTGCAGACTGGCGACACTTCGACCCAGTGGGATCTTTTGTGTCGACACTCTCCCAATAACGACTGCTATAGATGTTCATGGCAGCCGGGACCGACAGCTTAACGTGCTCTCCGAGGCATGGAGCAGGCGATAATTGTCACTCAATACGCACATAATTTCGAACAGTCATATAACTAAACTTAAATATAAATAGATTTAATAGTTTTAATAATTTAATTAGCTTAAAAATTAGTAAAGTTTAATAGTAGTAGTTTCTAAATTATGCAAAAAAGTGTCAAATAAACAACGCGATAAAAACCGTATATAGTAGTTTAATTTCAATTTATAATATTAGTTAGGATTATGTACCATTCAAAAGATTTACTAAGTATAATATAGTGGAAGCCTACATACATATAAATCATGCATAAACTCAGACCTAGAATACTTTAAATGGAAGCTTTATTTATTACTAAAATGTTGATGCCGTTGCGCGTCGGTCTTTGCCGCGAAACAGCGGATAGTTCGAGAGTGGGTTTTTAAAGAAGTACTTTTTCTTCCAGGATACAACACATATACGTACAACGACACAGCGCATACAGATAGAGAGCCGGACGAGATTCTTTCTGTGACGTATGAAGATGGAAAGTGGTCTAAACCTTACTACGATTGCGGTGGCGGCAATATCTGGATGCTCACCTACACTGTACCTTTCTTTGGATACAGCAATGGAACTTATTTCTTCAAGTAAGTTAATCATTATTTTAAAATTTTCTCTTATTTACCTTTATTGCAGGAGTGAAATACACAATTGGAACACAACCGCGACTGCCTGCTGACGGGCCGTTATAACACAAGGCTTATTCTCGATCCCACACGTGACAAAAAATTGTGTGATCGACATGAACGCACGTGACTTCATGAATGGCGCAGTGGCTTAAGTGGTCGCCTCGCCACTTCTACTGCGCCGAGTGTTGTGGGTTCGATCCCATGAATCAAAAAAATATACAATCCGCAACAAATTGTTTTGAATTTGAATACTTTTTATTTTTATTTAAATATTGCGTTGACACCCTTGCGCCATCACATCTTCCAAGTACTGCGGGATGTGCCGGCGCTGCTGCTGCAACCGCGGAAACCCTCAAACGGCGCAAATATAGTAATTTAGTTGGAAATTACATTTTTGAGCCGTTTGGGGTGGAAACTCTAGGTTCATGGGGTCCGAGCGCTCGTATTTTGTACAGGGAGATCGCAAAACGCCTGATCGACGTTTCGCGTGATCAGAAGGCTGGTCTTTTCTTAGCCCGAAGAATCAGCATTGCCATTCAACGTGGCAATGCTGCCAGTCTTCTGGGCACGTTACCAGTTGACAGCGATGCTGAAGAATTCTACGATGCCTAAACCATTTTTGTAAATATTTTGTATTATAATTATTTGTGTTTTTGTAATTATGTTAATTATGTTATCTTTTTTAGTACATTTTTAAATATATTTAAAATCCCTGGTAGCACAGAAATAATACCCAGTGCAGGTGTTTTCGTGATAAACTAATAAATAAATAATATAATACTACTTGTTGGCAAATAAATTATCCGTCTGATTGTAAAGCATTATCGGAACCTGTTTACGCTAGTTATACTTGGCGTATTATCGATTCTATCTATACCTACATACTAATATTACAAAGCTGAAGAGTTTGCTTGTTTGTTTAAACGCGCTAATCTCAGTAACTACTGGTTCGAATTGAAAAATTATGTTAGTGATAACCCATTTATCAAGGAAGGCTATAACATCACGCCACGATCAATAGGAGCGGTGCATTGATGAAAAATGTTGAGTAAACGGGGAAAATTCTCTTATATGAAGCAAACGAATAAGAAGCGCTGGTCAGCTAGTAGTCTATATGTGATACGGAACAAACTTTGTGTGATCCACAAATACATAATTGTACTGAGTCTGATGTCGATGTTCTTTATGTCTGTTGCTTGAATGTTTGAAAAGCCACCGGCCTTATTTCAATACGCACAGAATTTATTTCAATACTTGTGTTGTTATAAAAAAACGCGTTAAAAACAATTTAGCCTCCCTGAAAAATTATTGCGAGTAAGGAATTAAAATACACTTGGTCTGCAATATACTTTTAGACATTTTGCCATATTAAAGGTTGAGAATTAAATTCTTTAACTTATGTCGGGTAATGCTGAGGAAAAACATGTGGTTAACGATTTTGAGGCCCAGGATATTAATTATTTATTTTCAGCCGGAACATTTGACTTCTACCTACTTTTTCCCATCGTGTATTTTCCTCGACGTGAAATAAAGTAATAATTGGCATTTTTGTCATAGCATAAGCGCATGACCCAAATATAAAACTTTAAATAAACGATGAAAGCTTCTGTAAAAATTGTGGTTTACTGAAACGGTTAAATAAGGTTTAAGCAAAACCGAAACTTAAATGTCGCGTGCATTTACGATACTTGGGGTTAAAAATCGTTAAATTACTGCTAACCGATACTTGCAAAATCGATATTCAATTTAGATAACTCTTTAGAAAAAAACTTATTTAACATATGTTTACAGTAATAACTTAGTGTAAAAGTCATAATTATATAAAACTTATCTAAGCTTATGTTATAAATCACAAATGAACTGCCGTTTTCGTTTTATAATATACTAGCTGTGGCTTCGTCTGCGTGGAATTTAATAAAAAAGATTTATTTTTTTCGCGGGAACTTATATTTTTCTAAAATAAAAGTACTGTAAGTTACACCTTATAACATCAGCTGTCTGCCAGTGAAAGTCTCGTCAAAATTGCTTCAGCCGTTTCAGAGATTAGTCGGCACAAACAGACACACAGACAGACAAACATTTATAAAGAAATATTTTTGGTATAAGTACTATACGCAAATACTTTCATATGCATTTAGTAAAATCTGTTATTTTGACATTACAAACAGACACTTCAATTTTATTTATTTGTATAGTTTTTACTATGTATTTTCCAGTAAAATTCGAAATTTACTAGGTATACATAGTAAATTAGTTACAATAGCCCTAAATAATAATTTATCACAGAATTATATTTCTTTAGAATTTTAGGGTGGTCTTCAACATTTAAAAAGGGTTATATAAACATAAAATCTCTACACTTTGATGGTACTTATCGTATAAAAATGCTTATACAATTTCTGTAATAAGCAAATGAAACATAAAAGCAATTTGACATAAAGTTATTTGTGTTTGCATTTTGAAAAGTTAAAAAGGTCTTAAATCAATAATCTACAATAATATAATCAACTGACTTAATTTATAAAAGTAAATATGCAATTGTTAGTTTGTTATGATATCTATATTACTATTATAAAGAGTAAAGATTTGATTTTTGTTTGTAAGGGTTCAACTCAAAAACTACACAACCAATTTAAGAAATTGTTACACCATTAAAAAGCTATATCATCACCGAGTAATATATTTTATTTTAAAAAGCAGGTCCTGTTACTAACATAACCTATACTTTTACGCGAATGTAGCCACGAGCAAAAGCTAGTTACTAATAACTAATAAGCAAGATACTAATAATCCAAGAGCAGCGATAGCTCAGTGGGGAGACCAACAGACTGCAATACAGAGGGTCTCGGGTTCGAACCCACGTCGCGCACCTCTGACTTTCGGAAGTTATATGACTTTTCGAAATTATGTGCACATTGATTGACAATTATCGCCTGCCTCGGAGAGCACGTTAAACCGTCGGTCCCGGCTGAATTTGAATTTCATTTATTTTGTATACACTACAAATTAACATAGTTAAGAATTAATTTTAATTTAAGCTTAAATTATTTAAGGCAGGTATGCTTTAATACTGTTGATGTAGTGTAAGGTTGTATCTTATTTTATCTGTTAATGAATAAATATTATTATTATTTCACAACATTTTCTGACACATACCAACATGCTAGCTAAATTTCGGCGGTGTATTTATAATAGTTTAGTTTAAGAAAACACTTTATTCCTAAGAAACGATATACGTACATACATTAAGTAGGTATTGGAAGCAACAGAATGCAGGTAACAATGAAAATGGGGCACTACACGCGTTTCAAAAGGCGCAGTGGGCCGTACTTGGACGTGTGTTAGCCCCGACAGCAATATATCGTAGCAAAAGTTCAGTATGATAATGCTGGCGAAGGAAACATGGAAATAAAATAAACGCAATGGAAATGAGATCTCCAAGATGTGCTTTTGTGGTATATCTTTTGAACATAATAAGGACTAGTCGGATAGATATACATTGTAAAATGGAAGACGGCGTAGATTTTGTTGTTGGTTTAGACACGCAGTCTAGTGAATGTGAATGAGCTTATGAGATCGACAGAGCATACATTGACAAATGTAATCTCACAAAATAAAAAGGAGGGAGAGATTTATTAGCGTACTGTTACTCAACTAGTATTAAAATAAACGTGATTGAAATGGGTAAGACAGGAGCGTAATGGAAACCATAATCTCTGCTTACCTTTTCGAAAAACATAAACACACAGAATCGTACATGTACATCATGTTTTTAAGTCCCACGTAACTGTCACGTAATGTGCCGTCTACCGGGCATATGTCTAGCCTCCTTGCTGTTGGTGAAAGTCGCCTAACAGGAAAACAGAACAGCACTTTGCCTGACTTGGGAATCGTAAACAAAACCGCATAATCGCACGAAAACTTGAGACTACGGAATTAACGACACAGTCCAAGAAACAAGCGTCATTGTAGAACTATATTAAAGAAAGGAGCTATATTCTTGTCATTTGATTTCCTACTGTTTTGTATAGCAATGCGATCGCCAAAGAATTGACCCGCGAAATATAAAACCTTATACATCAAAAGCTTTACTCACGAGAATTTCCGCAATAACAAACAAGACTGAACGGAATCGCCTCAAAAAAGATTGAACACGAAAATAGAAGTTATCAGTCCCATTTGAAGTCGTTTGAGCAATAACACAGATCGGGTCAAAGATACTCGCGGCCGGCCGTTTGTCCCGGAAAATGGATTATGCATGGATACCGCAGTATCGGGACGATCTGTTACTAAAACGTATGTAAAGTTGCTTCGGATACTACTTTAGAAATATTTAAATACAGGGTATTTTAAACTCGGGTAGAAAAACAAAATTTTCTAGTTTACTATGTTGAATTCACAGATTTTACATTTGGGAGTTTAAGGTTGCAAAATCAGGACGGTTTTATGAATGTAAGCTAATTAAGTATAAAATAATTCAGCTGTGCTAGTTGGTGAAAAAGACTTTCAGACAGAATTAAGCTTATCTGAAGAATAATAATTAAAATAATTTATTTAATAATAATAATAATTTATTTTATTCCTCACCCCAATATTAAGCATTGTAACAGTAACAATAACAGTAAGTTTTCAGGATTATGGGAGACTGGTGCCCCAGCTATGCCGAAGCCTGTGTTTCAGGTCACCAGGTCTCCTCCCGGATTGTAATCTGGGGTAATGTAAGGAGACACTGTAGTGTCTCCTTACATTTACGTACACATTTCTGATGTAAGTTTGTTCCTTGTTCGAATAAAGCACTATTGGTTTATATGGAAATTCGATAGAGTATGTATCGTGGAGTTTGGAGCCGTGTCTATTGAAATTAATTTACTTGGGATCTTAATTTAGCTGAAAATAAATGAGTGCAATGCACTTTCCTCCCTCAGGAATATACAAGCGTTATGCATAAATAACGTAAAACCGCATGTACTACATGTAGTGCATACGGTGTTTGCTTGTGAACCTGTCAATTGTTGGAATACCAGTCATAATTGAAATTCCATTGTTTCCGGCTGCCGGTTTGCCGCTGCGACTCATAGGTTAATTGGTTTTACATTTATTGAAGACTCTGTATATGTTATACGACATATCTGTAGTTACTGTAAGCAATGCATTCTATAAATAAGTGACATAACGAGTCTTTAACATCGTATTAAATTAAATTAAAACAATATATTAAATTGAGAGACGGGTACAAGTGCAATGCCAGTTTTACTCACAATTTATTGAAGCCTCAAGAACACTTAGTCTGATACAAGAACGAACCCAATATTTAGTTCGTTGGCGTTTACGATAACGTCACTAGACTAACAAGGCGACCAAGTTCGTACTCTCCTATTGCAACACCTATTACTCTCGAAACTGAAATGTACATACATACAGACGGCTTTTCTTTCTCCGCTTCGATGTATGTTTGACAAATCTGTTTGTTGATTTTAATTTTCTAATATTTTAGTTCTCGGCTACACAAAGGTGCCGGTTTTATGTAAACTATTTTTGTTGTATGTTAGATTATTGAGGTATATAGGTATATTTTAAATTATTGATATTAGTGTATATCGTAAACAGTGGATTGCAATATTAGGATCACTTATTTGACTAATATAATTATATTGTACTTTTTTAAGCACGTAGGTCCTGCCCCTGATCTCTCGCCAGTCGTTAGAGATCGCCGTCATCTGATTGCGAGAGTTAGAGAACAGAGAGTGCACTTGTGTTTGCGCATACACTTGTGCGCTATAATAGCCAGACTAGTATCCATAAAGATGTCCGAAATTCGGTCTTGAGGACATTATATTTTGTTGTAGAAATTTGGCCTTTAAGTAAGATTAATTAAATCTAAATTTCTACCAGCGGCTACGCCCGCGTTAATCCTATAGGAATTCACACCCATTACATGGCAGCTAAAAGCACAGCTGGCGTGCGTAGGCGTATTACACATCTGCCTACACTCTCAGGGATTACAAATAATATTAAAAAAAAAAAAAAAACTGTTGTAAGCCTTGTTTCACAATGTACTTATAAATATTATAAGAAAATACATACCTACATACATAGTCTCTCACCTATATAGACAGAAACAAGGTTTACAACAGCATTCACAAAGCCTTCAAACCAACAAAACGAACAGACAAAATTTTCAGCTCTTTTGAAACGTACAAAATTATTCCCTTTTAAGGATTCGTGTATTGCGGTTCACCGCTCAAAGCGAGCTTCAAACCTAATGCATTTCCTTTTACACAGCAGCTCAGAGGCTAACAAAAAGTAAAGTCTATCCAATAACTAAATTTATTAATAAATACCTATGACGTACCGGTTTAAGTCCTCATCACTTGCATAGCGCCGAGTGTTTTAAACTCAATACCCACACGGCACAAAACTTTGTATGATCCCTAACCAGTTGTACATAGCTTGGTGATTCCATGTGTCCGTAGTACCCCGTGACACAAGGTTTTACAAAAAGGCGTGAGAAACCTTTTTTTAAAAATACAACTGTATCAAATAATATAAAAATCATTACCATTATCGGCGTAAAATGAAATTCCGAGAATATCAGATGGGTACCATATTTCCTTGAAAAGCTTTGAAATCCTTGTGCCATAAATCTTTTATAACAAAATTGTACGAATATTAGAAGATTATTAGCATGCCTAACCGTGTTTACCGTGTGTTTATGCAGGTTTGAACATGTCATTCAAATTTTTGTTGCTTTGGAGAGTAACAGATGAGTTGTTTCGACTTGCGATATGGTTCAAGTCTAACTTATATTATGATAATAGATTTGGCCCGCGGTTTTGCTCGAGTAAATGTAGACTTGATTAGTTTAGACTAGTAACAGTATTTTTTATGGATGAAAGGTACCCTCTGTCCTTGTCTGTACCCCTGACAACGTGTATGCGAAATTTCTTGATGATCGGTCGAGTAGTTGAGGTGGAAAGGCATAACACATAAACAAACTCACATTCTCATTTACAATATTACTAAGGGTGTAAAAAGTTATGTTTTATATAAAAAAGGATTGCTGTTATTGTGGTTTTTAAAATACTAGTTTCTGCCCTTGATTTCACTAGGACTTGAACCATCTGTGCACCAAGTTCATCCAAACCGGCTTGTCGGTTTATGCGTGATTGAGTAACAAGGTAATCCCTTTACAAACTGTCACATTTGTAGGATTAGTAGGTTAAGTATCTATTCCTCTTACACTCTACACAATCGCTCTACCTAACGGGGAGTTTTGTGCTAGCATAAACCCTATAGTAATGGCGCGGAATTCGTTTTTCGATTCGTTGGTTTATGTCTTTAGTCTTGATTTTCCTTGGACAGCGCATTTTAAGAGCATAATAGTTAGTTAAGTAATTACTTTTACCGTAGTCACGAGAAGTCCATTGCTGTATTTACATAGAATGCAAAGTTTATACCCTGAATTTAAAGACTGCAAAGTGAACTAGGTCAGAAGACTCTGGCAAGAAAACATCTTAGTACATTTTTATAAACATGGTAATGGAATAAAAAGCTTTCTTTCCTAATACAAATCTAAATTTTAACTTCCATACACACATAGCTATTGCCACCAACCAGGCATAGTTTCGCTCTCCATATTGCTGCTGAAACTTCTTCACAGCCTAATAATCCAATAACATTTTAATGGATTCGAGAACCGAACCCGAGAACGCTCATGCATAGCAGCTGCATTCGCTAGCCCAGCGTCTATAATGTTTGATCCTCGACAGATCTTAGTAACCATCCACAACTTAACAAATTCAATAAAATTAGGAAGAGAGAACAGCCACGCACCCTCGGATTGTCCACCCCAACTATTGCGATACAAAAAGGTTGACAATACCGAACTTACCAATTCGGTATTGTCAGCGTGGCGGGTTCCTCTCTTCCCAATAATTTTATTACAATGGACTTCTACCAAGTAACGCCTATTTCAATTCAATATAAACAAATTTAAGCAAAAATAAACCCTGTATGGCATCGTTTTAGATAGCGCTTCGTATCTCTCAGATCTCATTTTCAATTAACCAAACGACTAGACTGCGAAGAAAAGCTAGTACTCCATAATTTTCATTATCTTCTATTAAGATGTAACCCTTATATAGATAGGGTACCCTTTCAGCCCTTTGACATTTGTGTTGACTTTATTATAAAGACAAGGGTAATAAACATCTTATAAATGTAGCCCAGTTAATATTGGACTATAATATCGAAGACAGAGAAAGTGAATTCATTAAAATGTATTATCGAATTATTCAAATTTGTTTGCAAAGTGTATCGTATTAGATATTTGGTTACTTTGCAAGTACTTGAGTAATGTAATATAATGAATTAATAACTGCTTATGAGATACGTATGCGTAGGTTATAACTGATATTCATATATGCTGTGCTTAACGTGAAGTCTTGGGTTCAACTCATCGGTAGGCCAAAATGTCAATGATATTGTTGTTCAAAAAATTTTTATTAAGCTCTCTGGTCGCCGGTCTGGGCCTGTGCCCGGTAGACGGAAACAGTCACTCTTTTTACGTGGACCTATAATCATAGCTAATGATATTTGGATTTAATATATTATATCTGCCTACTTCTTCAATGTTATAAAGTATTATATATTGGTTCGATATCCGAGTCGTGCAAAATGTTATTTATAAGAAAGAAAGAAAACGTTATTTATTGCCACAAATAACCACATAATTTTCTTATAAAAAACAACAAAACAATTAATGTGACATTGTGGCAACAAATGGTTTCCATTAAGTTTTGTTGTTGCAATAATACTGACGTATTACCGCAACGCTGATTTTCAATGGAGACCATCGTTGCGTACGGATGTCAAGCGAACTGTATGCAGTTCGCTTGACATCCGTACGCATGTTATTGTTGTTGTTGTTGTTGTTGTTATAATATATAATTTCATTACATAAATAAATGTAAGAATAATAATATATTAAAGAATACACAAAGAAAAACAAAAATATACTAAAAAATAAAAAAACAAAGACCCTAGTCTACTACATCATTATTCATTACATACTTAACATCTATGCATTTATTGTCACACGTGGAGCGGAGATTTCACCCACAACACTCTGCATCGGGCAGAGGCGAGGCATAGCATATTGCATATTGGTTTTTCCCTTTAAAAAAAGCTTTTAGGTAACATCAGGGAGTCTAGCTGTGCCTGGTAGACGGCAACAAACTGACCCCTATTTCGTAAGCCTAAAATAGCTGGTGAAATTTGGGTGTAATATATCTGCCTACTATTTAAGGGACAAAAGCGTGAGAATATGTATGTATGAGAATTGTATGGTATACGTATATAACGGTCAGGATTTCTTTTTGAAATCTTTATGGAATTGAAATTTTCAAGTGACCATGATGCCTTCTCCTTGAAGACTTCAGTTTGCGAAACGTCCATTTCGTCGTAGATAAGTACTAATTCCGTTTACAGATAACATCGCTGACGCATTGCTTGTCAAGTTAAAAATGCGTTTTTACTTAATTACTGCCCTTAAAATTAATGGTTTTATCGCAACATCAGAAGTAACTCCGAGGGAATGGCCACAACGGGTATAAATCTCAACAAAAATATTGCTTCGCCCAAATGAAATTTGTTGGAAAATTCGTTAATTCAATGGCGAATGAAATACTGAATTCGTTTCGCGGATATTTAAATCAACGTGCTTTGAATTGCGGAAGTTAAATATATTAAATCACTACAATGTTCATTGTAATGAAGATGACAAATTATGTATAATACATACATACATAATCACGCATAATTATCTCCGAAGGGGTTATCAAGGTTGCATTACATTCAATGGCTACTTACTGATAAATATAATTTTAAACCTCAAATGCTTCTTACATAATATTATTGACTTTTTCTTTATTTTTAGAATTCATTTTTATATGGACAGTGACATATGGCATAATGATTGCAATACCTGGTACATAAATGAGTTGTAAAACACTGAAATTATAAGTTGATGGCGATTTAACAGCCTTGAGTTTCTTGAAGGTATCTTCTCATAGGCTCAACCTTTTGCCTGAACCTTGCAACTAACATAAATGTAAATTCAGTAAATGTAATAAACTCACTAACCCTTTTGACGTTCATAAGTGTTACTTTGTGACCTAAGTGAATAAATGATTTTCGCCTTTGACTTTCACATTTCTCCAGATATGGTTTTAGTTCCTATTGCCCGGGATCAAGCCCTATTGCCGTTTATCAGACGCAGTTCCAGACTTTTAGTTTAGTAGAGCCTCGCTGATCGGTCGAGCCGGCCCATTCATGCTGACATGAATGGGCCGGCTCGACCGGGGAAGGACTACCCTCTCACTGAATATCGACGTGAAATAGCAGTATTCCTTCTATTGTGTTTCGTTCGGTGAGTGAAAGTTTCAGAGGCCCAATCGACCTATTCCCCCTTCCCGCTCCTCACTTCCTTTTTCTCTTTTTCCTTTTCTAAAAGTTTGGCAACGCGTAAATTATGCCTCTGGTGTTGCAGGCGTCCATAGGCTACGGTGACCACTTACCATCATGTGGGCCGTATGCTTGTTTGCCACATTAGGTGGATTAAAAAATAAAACCTCCGTGCTAGCACTAAAAATTTACGGACAGAAAAACTAAATAACACTTTACCTGACTAGGGAGAATCCGAGACCTCATGCGCAGCAGTTACGCACTGTCGCTGCGTCACTGAGCAAAAATATATTGGGTTTCCTATATTTATTCGAAAGGTTATTACTTTCATAAACACAAAGACAGTCCTCTTGCCGTAGGCTTATTGTTATTGTATTGCTGAAACAAAGTTCAGTATGAACTCAGCCATTGATACATAAGCCGCCAGCCATTTCTAGGAAATTTGCCCTTGGGTTTTATTGCTAAAACAAAAGAGACTCTAATAACGAAACAATATTAATTTGGGAATTGGTAACAATTTCAAAGTCAACTTTAGAGAGGCTCAAGAAGGCCACCTACGCAGTGGCTACCGCGTTCATCGATCGCGAGGTTACGCAACATCTCTGGCATACCTATGATGGGTAACCCCTTACATAAATTCATGCCTCCGTGAATGGAAATCATAATAATACTATCAGTCCTGTACATAAACTATTCTGCTGCTGGACACGGCCTTCTTTTCAGTGTAATAAGGTTTAGGCCATACTCCATCACGTTAACCTAGTGCGGTTTAATATCCTCCCGACCGAATTTCGGCCACGGCGGCACGTCTTACCGGAGACTGGCGAACTACGTAGTAGATATTATAGTGCACAAGTGTGTGCGCAAACACAAGTGCACTCTCTGTTCCCTAACTCACATGATCCGATGGGACGGTAATCCGACACGACTGGAGAGATCTCAGGCGCAGGACCAACGGCTTAACGTGCTTTCCGAGGCACAGGGGTGTCTTACACCGCCAACTTTCTAACTTCTGGCTGCTATTGAGATTTCTTCATTGAAAAACCCAGTAACTGTGTGTTGGCCCGACCCGGGATTCGAACCTGAGACCTCATGCACAGCAGTCGCATTCACTACCGCTGCGCCACGGAGGCAGCAGTGCGGTTTAGGTTATTGCCTACACCGTACACTTAGACGGGCGGGTAGACTATGATCAACTCGCCCAACCAGCCCGTCTAAAAGTTCTCCATAATGTTACGA
This sequence comes from Catocala fraxini, assembly GCA_930367265.1. Lineage (NCBI taxonomy): Eukaryota > Metazoa > Arthropoda > Insecta > Lepidoptera > Erebidae > Catocala > Catocala fraxini. The sequence goes on along the minus strand of OV884025.1, from coordinate 6,309,470 downwards.
TACGAGAATAATAATGTTACGATGAAACACAAGACCTACATATATAACCTTACATTTATTGATCATCGTATACAATTTTGCACTATAGGTAATGTAAATTAGCATTCAAAATTTAATAGACATAGCATGACAGCGCAGGTCACACGTGAACTGTAGTGTGTGCGTGTGTGGTGTAGGGTGTAGAAGTAGCCCGCAAACACATTGCATAAAATAATACACACGTTCAGTTTAAGAGGAAACTGTCACAAAAAGACATATTTTCTGCGTTTTTGCCAATGTGTATGCACTATAATTGTAACAATGTAATGTTATTTACTGTAATTATATTATTTCGATGCTAATAAACTAGGTTGCATCCACAACCAAGGTTATTAGGTGTAGAAAAACCTTAAAATACCAGAAATTTATCTCATAATTTAAATATGTGTAACGTTGTTTTCACGTTCTTAAAGTAAAAATAAGCATCGTAGTTGTAGCATTTTATTTTATGTTTGTAATAACACCTTTTTCTCGGTGTTCCATTTAAATAGATCCTTAGATCACACAAATAATGAATACAGAACACAATGATTTAGACAACATTTGAAGAGCCGGCGATCCTATTAGTATGCATAAATAATATTTAACAGCTGAATTAACTTATTAAATTCAATAAAGTTTATAATCAAATGAATATTACCTATTCTATAATGTACGTACCACACAAATACAGGTATTTTTCCATAGCAATTTCCAAACAGGCTATTTGAAACGGAAATTTATGTAATTGGCGTAAAATATTTGATTGAATTGACTGAATGGTTCCATTTTGTTTTCAAGCTTCGATTCTAGTCGAACGATCTTGTTGAGTTATATTAATTTAACGTTTTGATTTTGAATGGAAGAAAACATGGCGTCGGATACCTATGATCCCAATGCTATCGTTGTGAAATTATACCTATATCTTCATAATTTTACCATTGTGATTTGGCGTATCATAGTTATTATATATCATAGAAGAGAGATAGGTTGGCTGTTCAGGCGTAAAAATTATTAGACGTATTTTCAATATGCGATGCGAGGAAGTTTAAATGCCGTTTGCCTGTCCTATATAAATTATGGTTTAACCAGAGAGTACTAGTTTAAAATGCTAAGATGTCACATTTTTTTATATGATGAATGAAAGAGACGCTATTATCATTGAACCTGTTATAAATTAAATTTCATTTTTAGTTAAATATGTTACCTGTTTATGCAATTTTTACGTAGAATGCATAAGTTTTGGAGCCATGTTTAATCCACATTCATGAATTCGTCTTTTCGTAATACTACTACGTATTATGGCTAATATGCAATTTTAAGACTATTAAGCGAAATCTTTATACTCGAAGTTACAAAGACTACAAAAAAAAGTATAGTCACGAACAAAAATTATAAGCTATTTAGCAGTAATTTAAATAAATTACTTACAATATTTGCAATCGATCAAAGTTTTTCCACTAGGCTTACGTTTCATTTATTAGGCTAACGAGTTGAAGCACTGTCTCTTTTCTTACTCTGCGAATAACGAGACCAGCCATGGACCAACATAACTATCGATGATATTACTAATCAAATTAAATTAATTAATTTAATCTATAAATGTATCAGCCGAACAAGAATTGCATATCAATTGAATTGCACCGAATACAGGGAACGACCATCCAACGGGCACAATAATTATATCAATCCTTCATTTAATTATACAAACCCAAATACATCAAACAACAGTCAATCCAAAACTCTGCATACTGTCAGAATACAGCTCATGTGTCAAAGGGTGGAGCAACCAAAAACGTCACATAAACGTCATATTAATTGTAGGGTAGAGGCGGTTAATGGCTAGCAACCCAAGCCGACCTTTACGCGGTACATTACCATAATCTGTCATATAGATGTACTATATGCGCTGTATTTTAGGGAGATTGTTGAGTGGAGTAAGTCACAAAATTTAGCAGTGTAATCGCGCCATGTACATGTCATACGCCATGTACATACTGAGGTGGAAAATTACATCTAGTTGTACACAACTAAATGTAATTTTCCACCTTATCTTATCTTATATAGGGGCCAGTCAGTGCAGACCGGCGACACTTCGACCTAGTTGGATCTTTTGTGTCGATACTCTCCCAATAACGACTGCCATAGATTGGCAGCCGGGACCGACGGCTTAACGTGCTCTCCAAGGCACGGAGCAGGCGATAATTGTCAATCAATACGCACATAATTTCGAAAAGTCATATAACTTTCGAAAGTCAGAGGTGCGCGACGTGGGTTCGAACCCGAGACCCTCTGCATTGCAGTCTGTTGGTCTCCCCACTGAGCTATCGCTGCTCAATTTTCCACCTTAGTTGCGATTTGATTTGATATATTCAAGAATCGTGCTATCTCTCTGCTATAGAGATTCCGGAACATAATTTCAAATTAACCAATATTTTCAATATAAATGCGATGTATAAATCACTAAACTAATTTATCAAAATTAGTTAATTTGAAGTTATGTTAGGATTAAATAGTTAAAATATCATAAAAATATTCATACAAGTTCTCCATAATGTTTTTGAAGATATGTGATGTCTGCCATCACACACTGGGCCAGCGTGGTGAACTATAGCCTGACCCTTCTTTCACTGACAGGAGGGACGTGCCCAGCAGTTATGATTAAATTATGCTGGCATAAAAGGAGTCAGTGTAAAAAGAAAGGATGGAGATATTGCATTTGATTGAAACCCTTTCGGGGCTTTCTAAATTCATTTCAAAAACAAAGATTATACATGCATATACAAGCTATAAAAAATACATCCGATATGACAATAAACAAATTTAACATTGCTTGCTGCTTGACTTTTATAACTTGCCCCACTTCTTATCACATAGATCCGGACTAGCAGAACGGAGCATTATCATTCTAAACACAATTTCCATGACCCGTGATTCCTAGCCCCAGTAATATTGTCTGAAATCCAGCCAAATTCAGTTCAGAGTTTAATCCAAAAACTTTCATATAAACTTTTAGTTCCCCGTTGCACAAGAATTGCGACTATTATTTCAGCGGTTTTCGGGACTCGGTTACTTAGGTTACAGTTCCAGTTAGTTAGGTTTACTTTAGATTAAACGTAAGGGATGAATGTAAAAAGAGGTTTAATTGTCTCAGTGGTCCATGGGGTATGTTTACGCGTATGGCCAATGTTCCTGTTCCTGAGTTAAGCTTTTATTAGGTTTTGTGTAGTTAGCGGATCGATTTTGTTCATTAGTAGTTTTTTGTTGTATAAAATTACCTATATTACCTTGGAGTAGCTTTGTCTCTTTATGGCACCTAAAATATTATATAGCTCATAACTTGCGAGAATACGTTTATAGAGTGTCCTCAGGTTCCTCAGGAATATACAGAAGGAAGTCTATGTGTGAACAAAAAAGTTGTTATTTTAATAATAATGGTGTGAAACCTTTCTTGTATTTAATAATTAACCCTGTGTGAGGCCTAAGCTAGTACATTTGTTTGTTAATTTAAATTTATATTTGAGGAAACTTTTAAAGCGATAGCTCAGTGGGGAGACCAACAGACTGAGACTGACAGACAACTGCATTGGCAGAGGGTCTCGGATTCGAACCCACGTCGCGCACCTCCAACTTTCGGAAGTTATATGACTTTTGGAAATTATGTGCGTATTGATTGACAATTATCGCCTGCTCCGTGCCTCGGAGAGCACGTTAAGCCGTCGGTCCCGGCTGCCATGAACATCTATGGCAGTCGTTATTGGGTAAGTTAGTAGTCTAATATCGTGACACTGGTCTAGCCTTAGGGTATGGTTAGCCTTTGGGTTGCGGAGGTCAAGCGGCAGCCGCTCCGTGTAAAAACTGATATTCGGTCAAATCCGGTTAGACTAGAAAAAGCCGACCCAAGTGACTTGGGAATAATAAAGGGTAAGGGAGAAGAAGATTTGAGGATAAATTGATGAATTATTTTTAAATAATTTCTGTGTCGCGGGGGACTTTTAAAACATTCAAACAAAGAAGACCCAGCCTCAGTACAACCATTTGTGTGTCCCGTGTGGGATTAGAGACCATAACAATCGGCATAACGAAAATGGTGAGACGACTACTTAAAATTCTGCGCTATTCATGCAGGCAAATTAGTAAATCATTCCTCCATGTTAGTAAATTATGAAAACCAATGTTATATTTGGCTTTCGCCGCATGTTAATATATTCACAAGGGCTGAATCAATTTGATAGTACGAGTAGTTACTAGTGACGCATTGATTGAAACTGTTTATTTGAATTATCAAATAGAAATATAAAGAGCCTTATATTTTTGGTTTGATTTATAAAGACATATCTCGCACAGGTATCTGCTATACTACCATCCGCACTAATACGAACTTACGAATCAAGTAAAGTATTATTGTTGTTCATATCATATTGTATTTAAATCTATATACACACCCTATATGAACTGTCATAAAGAAGATCGCGAGAAGCTAGATACTTTTCTTAAAAAAAGACATATTATATCAGTCTTTATAACTAAGTTTAATATTTCTATATTGTTTCAGAGGGACAAGTGGCATTGACATCGATCTTCGTAGAGTGGACATCGACCAGTGTCCATTAAAGCCTGGCTCCACACAACTGAACATATTCGCAGGCACTGATAAGTGCAAGAAGAAAACTACGGAGGTGAGTACAATTTCTACTATATTATAAAATAAGAAGAATTAATGTGCTGCTTATAGCATCCCTTTTTTTATATGACGATTGCATAGGGAAAACTATTATCATCGTCATCGCTACACTTATTTAGGAGATATATGTATATTTATGAAATTAATTTCATTAAAAAAATGAACAATTTATAGTTACACATTTTCACGTTTTGGTGGCTTTTCAGCAGCCGTTGTGTAACATGTTGGTCCTGTAAATTTTAATAGTTTGATACATTTTAAATAATTAATTGTAGTGTACGTTGTAGAATTAATTTAGTTTTAAATGGTCGAGTGATCGGTGCATATCAGTCAATTTCTTGATCTAAACTGACAAAAATACGTAACGGTAATTAAAAATACAAGGTTGTTTTTTAAAATTTCATTGTAATTCCGTAATTTACTCAATTATAGAAAAAACATAACATCTTTTACTATATATGTACATAAAGATCTCACTGTCAGCTGGCTTAGGTATATAAAATGCAACGAGCACATTATTATTTAAACACTAATATTACAAATATTAAAATATGTATTCGTTTAAGAACATAAGCCATTGAGTTAGAAATCTAACTCTTAAAATTTATGTTAATCTTAATGTTTATTTTGCACTCAAACGTGTCGTTGCGGTTATTGTGTTGGCTCAGACTAAGTCAGACAGAGAGCATGAATACCAACGCATGTTACAAACAATCTACATAGTTGAGTTGTCTCCTCTAGCAAGTACTACATATTTTCACATTACGTAGATATTGCTATGTTCTAAATATAGATGGACCTGCGTTTGAACGCTGCCTCCCATAATGGTGCAATTGACGATAAAGCTCATCCAACAACAATCTATTCACTCATCTCACGTCTCTGAAACTGCAACGTCAAGTTATGCAGGCAGGTCATATACTGCAGAATACAGAATGCGTTTTAGCGTATCAACTAACGTCGTCATTATAAAGCTTACCGAGCATTTAACTCGTGCTTCTTGTTGAAATGTTAACGATTTCTGTACATACGATAGTAGCTGTAAGTATGTGTCTGAGATTACGTTCACACACTTTATACAGGTATATATTAAATAATGAGAGTAAAGGAATGAAAATAAATGTAAGCAAGACGAAAGTAATGGTATTTGAAAAGGAAGAGTGCGTGACGATGTGTAATATTAAGATTGATGGAGAAAAGTGGAGCAAGTGAAAGAGTTTGTATATTTGAGTACTTTGTTTACAAAGGATGGTAAACATGAGGGAGATATTGAAAGGAGAACGATTGCGGGCAACAAAGTGAATGGAGCTCTACGCGCTTTTATGAACAGTCGAAATGTTTCCGAAAAGGCACGTTTGGCTGTTCATAGAGGACTATTAGTGCCCACACTTATGTATGGAAGTGAAAGTTGGGTATGGCAAAAGAAGCATGAGAGCAGAATAAATGCTGTAGAAATGAGAGCGCTGAGAAATACATGTAGTGTGACTCTGAAAGATAGAATAAGGAATAGTGTGATTAGAGAGAGATGCGGCATGAAAGTGGATATAGTGACAAGAATAGAAAAGGGTATATTAAGCTGGTTTGGGCATGTAGAAAGAATGGACGAGGAAAGACTGACTAAGAAAGTTTATAAGGCTAGTGTGAATGGAACAGTCGCAAGAGGAAGACGTAGGCGAACGTTTCTTGATCAGATCGGAGGCATAATGGACAAACGCCAGGTTAAGAGCACCTTGAATCGACGGGCGTGTATGAGAAATGTGATGAAAGTGAATGAAGCCAGAGAAGTGTGTCAGGATCGTAGCAAATGGAAATCCGTAGTCTCTGCCTACCCCTCTGAGAAACAGGCGTGAATCTATGTATGTATTAAATAATATAATTGTTAAACAATTTATTTATTTGTGGTATTATGTAAATACATAGGACATTTCAATAGGCATTATGTCTATTGACTACCTCAGTGGCGCGACCTCTTATATGTTCTGTTGGCACGACGGTACTGAATTCAACTGCTGTTCATGAGGCCTTGAGTGAAAATACTAGGTATGACAAAGGATGTTTGGACTTTTCTGTTATGAAGTTTGCCGAGTCTGACAATAATTCCGGCGGGCACTAATTAATTCGCTCAACGGCTACGCGGTTGTTGGTTGTTTTTAGGTTTGATTTTAAATCAAATGTATGCGCTATTACGTCTTTAATGTCACAATAACAACTCAATGACAAATTTTTGTACACCAAGTGAGTAACATGCGCAAGCTAAGGCACTTGCACTCGTGGTATTTTTTTATCATTATTTTAATTTGGGGTTTTTGTCCTATACAGATATGTCAACGCTATTTTAACTTATTACAGTGTAAATACATAATTTATAGCAATTAAAATAATACTTAGAAATTAACTATTTTAAATGAGACAAATCAATATCGTATCGCAAGAACAACCAACGTGAGTAGTAACCCAAATGAAAAACTCACGCATGTAGCGCCGCGCCTTACGTCGTATATAAGCTTTTTAAAACTACATGGCTCAAAATAAGGACCAACACAATTTGGCTTTATGCTACACCTGGCAACGTGTGGTTTTTTGAACATTCAAGTGGTTGCACCAAAAGCATTCCAAAGTTCTATTCCTTTTGATTTCTTAGTTAGAATTCTTAACCTGCTTACTTTAACGGTATTTTATAAGACAATGGAATTTATTTCGAAATTACTTTTAAAGCCCTTTTGATGGCAAATCTTCAAAGGCAAGAATGAAGGCCATAACATCGGTGGTATTATGTTACTAATTTGAAAAGGCGTAATTATTTTAACTTAATAGATCGGCGAGCAATTTTGATTTAAGGTAGCTACTTATTTGGTTTCGATTAACAAAGTAAAAAAGAGCGTTATTGAAATTTCTAGGCTGCGATCATTATATCAATTAGAAAAATAGATACTAAATTATAATTATGATATAAAATAAGATATGATGAGGTAACAGCAACAATATTTGACTTATATAGTGCTTCTAACAGCCGTCAAGTCTTGGTTATATAGTTGTTAAAATTCATATTAAACAATAGTCTATTGCAAATATATAAAAAAATACTCAGTTTAACCCATTCGCTGTTCCGTGATAGACACAATAGCAAATCTATTGATCATGTGATTCATCGGACAGCGAACCTGTGAATCGATATTGATAGTGTTAATCGTATTATGCTTTTCCCAAGCCTAATATTTAGAAAAGGTGTAAATTTAGGATACATTAAAACAATTTTAGCATATTCTTGACACACTACAACATACACATTATATGTATATCCCGAAATAAAAGTAAAAGAAATCCTTCATATTTTTTACGAATAATGGCCTCCTTATTATTTGCTTTGTTTGAAAGCCTTAAACGTCAGACCCTTGCCCAATTTACCACTACCTTAGTATGAACCTACACCCAATTTACGCCATCCAATTTTCATCCAAATTACAACCTTGGTTCCTTCAATATAAAACTTGGTATTCAAAATAGGCTTCTTAAAGTTCTAACCTTATTAAATTTTAACAACACCTTTAATAACGTAGAAACCGGAATCTTAATACTGATCATATACAGAAGGGTATACGATTAATATTGCTCTAAAAAAAATGATCACAAAAATATTTTCAAACTTGCTGAACCGGCTTCCATATCACTGACAACGGCGTCCTTACAAGCTCTCAATACATCATTTTGTTTATTCTATCTACTCTAGTTTATATAAAATAATGTTTCGAATGCCTAAATAATAATTAATACATTTAAGATCTTTGAGGCATTCCACCAAATTTCACGATAATCTTTTTACTGTACAAACTTTCCGATTGCAGAACGAGTTGCCTACAGTTAATCATTGCTGTCAAACGATTGAGCTACTTCTTGTTACTGGAACCGAACTTCTACATAAATGTGCTAACATAAGTTGTCACACAAAACAGATTTTTGCTCGTTAGTTTCATAATTTTGATATTCACTACGCTTTTATTAAAATGTCTCTGATTTTATTAGTTAACGTTCAAACACCAAACAAATTATCTATAAAATTATGATTAGATGTATAATTTAAATTTTTTGTAAAACGCTTTGGTTTATTTGTAAGTGATACCATTTAATCTAGTCAAGTCTCCTTCCACCGCCGTTGCCTTATTTGAGATGGCAGTAAGAACTATTTTATGTTTCAATTGCCATCCTGGTTTCAGCATAGTAGAGATACTTATCCCACCAAACTGCTCTTGATTAAAGTAGACCAAAATATTTGTTTAAAATATTCATAAATTTCAATAGCAACTTGGATGAAAATAGAAGAATGAAAAGAAGTAATATGTAATAAAAGTTTTTTAATTTTCATCTAACAAAACCGCAATCAGTTGCCATTTTCCACGAAAACATAAGTTGTTGGTCTAACCCGCTCTGTAAAAGGAAAGTTAGTACGGTTAGAAAATCAAGTTCATTCAGGACTTTAGAACCGCGTCTGTAGAAAATAATGAAACGGTCTCATAGTACGTACAAGTTATAACGTTGATTAAAATAGTTTACATTATTTTAGATCTATAAGATGTGGAAAAGCGAGAGGGAGGCCTTTGCCCTGCAATGGGATATTACAGGCTGAAAATAATAATATACGATGTTATTTAGTACGACAGAGTAATAGATCGTTTATGTAAATTGTTGGTTGAAGAGTATCATTTGCCACTCTAAAAATTAAGCTTAGAACATCGTAGTAATAATATATAATACCAAACATTAGTATTAAAGGAGGTATGCAAATTGCGGCCCTAGTGAACAAGAATATAATTATATTGTAAAAACGTCTCGTAATATTTTATTTAGTAAAGTAGTAGTAGAGCCTCGCTGCTTTCAGCATGAATGGGCCGGCTCGACCGGGGAAGGACTACCCTCTCACAGAATATCGACGTGAAATACAGTATTACTACTGTTGTATTTTGTTCAGTGAGTGAGAGTGCCAGAGGCCCAATTACCCTCTTTCCCCCTTCCCGCTCCTTCTCCTACCCACTTCCTTTCCTAAAGGGACGGCAACGCGCAAGTGATGCCTCTGATGTTGCAGGCGTCCATTAAATAGGCTACAGTAACCACTTACCATCAGGTGGGCCGTATGCTTGTTTGCCACCCTGGTTGTATAAAATACTATATTTTACTAAAACCTAACCTAACCTTTTTTTTCGCAAGCGAAGCCACGGGCTGTATATATATTAAAAGAGTATTATTTACTTTGCTCTATTTATAGGCAACTAATGTCTTGTTAGGAAACTATCCGGCCCTTGTCCGAAAACACTCAGGGCTCTTCTGCACCCAACTCAAACTTAAAACTCTCTGAGTTTGGAAGTGCTTAAAGAGTTTAAATCTAAAGTGGAATGGAACACTTACCGAGGTGCCCCTAGAGTAATAATATTAAGTACAGACGAAGAGCTGTCGTTGTATAATTAAGTATGTACTGCTAGATCAACATTTAGTCAATATTATTTACTAGATTTGCCTGCGGCTTTGCTCGCGTAAATGTCAATTTTCTTTCCGTCGAGAACAGAACTTTTTCCTGGATGAAAGTTCCCTATATCTATTATTGTACCTCTGACAACGTCTATGCGAAATTTCATGATGATCGGTCAAATAGTTGAGACGTGAAATCATAAAAAACAAACAAACTCACATTCGTATTTACAATACTAGTAAGAATATAAGTAGGGTAAGTCGAAATTTCAAAAACGCTAGATCAAATGTTTATTTAATTGTTATCATGTGCCTAAATACAAAGCTTCATGGTTTTATCTTCGATAATGTAGAATTCCCATACAAACTTTAATCCCTTATTTCAACCCTTTCGTGCTCTTTTTTACAACAAAAGGCCTATGTCCTTTCTTAAGGTCTACTTTATCTCTGTACCAAATTTCATCAAAATCGCTTCAGTAGTTTAGGCGTGAAAGCGTAACAGACAGACAGACAGAGTTACTTTTGCATTCATAATATTAGTAGGGAATACTAACTGGACTTATTGACTGCATGGGTGGCGTAATGTACGTACCTAAAAACGCTTACGTATTCAGGTACAGAGAAATTGCTAATAGTTGTAAAATAATTTCTTATTGTTTAAGCAATTTTTCATTTATAAATGTTTTTGTGGACCCTTCTTTATTAGCAGTAGAATAAAAATATAATATTAAAAACAGCCTGAAAAACAAGCCTCTGACCTAGTTCAGGTATAACAATGTAAAAACAGACTTCATAAACAAGTCTCTCGTGTCCAATATTTAAACTGTAAATGTTTTCCTTTACATTAAATATAGTTTTAATGGGAATTTAATACAATAAGTAGCCTATAATGTGTTTTGTAAAGACTTTTATTTATTGAATAAAATGTATTATTATTAATTGTTTAAGTGGTCGCTTCGCCATTGCCACTGCGATGAGTGTTGTGACGAGGCAAGTACAGTGTAGAGTAGTCTTCAATTACACTACCCTCTTTATCGGGGCCATAATGGCATACGAGAGGGAAAAAACCAAATGGTTGTTTGTGAGCCGGTTGGTATTTTTCGTCAATGCTGTTTACAATACGATTGTATATTTGAAATGTCGTATCGCTATTAGGAGTCTGGGAGTTTGCGATCTTAAGTACCTAATACCGACTGTGAGGGCAACTCAACCGTAATTGAAATAGTTAAGTTCATAATCTGTAAGTAGTTGTTTTTGGGTTAAGGCTTTATAGTTTCTACAAATGTCTCATATGCTTGCTGTAGCTAACTCCATTCGTGCTAAGATTAGTGTATTTGCTGGTTCTGTATCCTCACTAAAATTTAAGCTCAGGGACTATAATCCACTAATATATTACTAGATTTTTGTTTTTCGCCAATAAGTGTATAAATAGGCATACTTTTTATTTTCATATTTGATCACATTACAAATATATTATAACATTCTATTTAGTTTGATATAGCATGTACATGAAGCCGCTATTCAAGAATGGGACAGGCTACCACAAGAACTATTGGACAACTTGATCTACAGCATGCCCATGAGGATTTCCGCATGCTTTCAAACCAGGGGACGAGTCATTTTGTATTAAATTTGTAAATAAGCATATAAAAATGAAATGAAATTATTGTATTTAGTAGAAAAATATTATTATTATTATTAAATGTTTGAAAATTTTGCCTCTGCGAAAAAATATCTCGACTTTTCCAAGTGAACGCAGACTTTTTACATGTATTTACATCTAGTAGACGTCAATTATCATATTTACTAATAATATTATTGTGTCCCCTTTTTGAATTGCACTTATAAATGCATTGAATTACAATTAAAAAGAAACAAAAATAAATACGCCTTGCAGTAGACACAATAGAAATTCTAATGTTGTTTTTTTTTTCACTTTTACATATTTATTCTATATTTAAGACTACACAGACATAATGACATAATAAATAAATAAATATTTAATATATATATGTATATATATATAAAATAAAAAAATTTAATGTTCGCGGCGCTATGTTGATCGCAGTGGCAATCAATATTTTAACTATATAGAATGATAATATATTTAAACATACATAGATTCATGCTTATATCCCTCAATGCATAGGCAGAGGTATATTAAACCAACATTTTGCCATCTCTGGTTACAATCTAACGCAATAGACGTTGAGCCTAATGCAGGTAGCATTAAGCTCAACGTCTCAATTGGCGACAGTCCTAGGCTACATGACACTGCTGAAAACCAAAACCAAATAACTTCTTGCTAACCCGAAAACCAAACCTGAGACCTCATACATTGCAGCCACATTAACAACCTAGACAGTCTCTAAAGGTTAAAAATATATGGAACACACCTTATTGCCCCATGTGGGATGCGAACACGCAACACTTGATATAATGGTAATAGCGAGGCGATCACTTGAAACTAATAAACAAGTCACGTAATAGCCTTATACTATAAAATAATAATAAGTATGAGTTTGTTTGTTACGCTTTCACGTGTTAACTTCTCGACCGATCGTCATGAAATTTCGCATACATGTTTTCAGCGGTACAGAAAAGGACAAAGTACCTTTTATCCAGAAAAATACATAATTTACATTAAATGCTTACTGCCAGAGTCTGTACACGAGTAATCTATGGGTCAATTGTATTAAGAGATCGCTGGACGCCCTGCGCATCCAATATAATAATGCTTTCAGGGTGTTGCTGGGATTGTCTCGTTACTGCAGTGCGTCGGAAATGTTCGCGCAAGCACCAACGGATGGCTTTTACGCAATTGTGCGCAAAAAAACGGCCTCGCTACTGTCCTCAGTATGCTGTTAGGACTGTCTCTCACTCTCCTGAGTGAGAGACAGTCCTAACAGCATCCTGAGAACGGTTGCTGAGAATTTCCATTCTCCACTTTTAAAACGTTTGTCTCTAGGTTAATTTTTACTAACACTAGGAAATAAGTTAAATTGTATTACTAACAGTCTATGGATTCATTGGTCCGAAATAAAGTTATATTATTATTATTATTATTATTAACACGAGCAAAGGCGCGGGCAAAATCTAGTTTAAAATAATCTCACGAATAAGTACACAACGCATAATACAATCCTTGCACTAAATGCCCTAAGTCACGCTCATAAGTAATCACCAAAGGTGAAAGGAACACACAACACAGTGAAGTTAATCAATAGTCTTTCAATCACACTGACAGACGGCTGGTATTTGGTACCAAACGTTGAACCCTTGTTACAGCGGTAATACATTCGTAATGTGACTCTAGTATACCTATTGCTGTGTCATCGGGGTTCATTGGTACCGTATGACCCTAAAGTGTGGACAGAATAAAGATAAAGTTAGGTAGAACAGATCTTTTTTTTTTTCTAGTAAGAAAATTATTAGTGTTCCGTTCCCGAAGGGCAAAAGCAAAGATAGGAAGACCGTTGGAATGCCACGTAGAGGTCTCAAGTTCGATCCCAATGCGCGCATCTCTGACTTTTCGAAATTATGTGCGTATTAAATAGTAAATTATCGCCTGCTTAACAGTGAAGGAAAACATCGTGAGAAAAACCTACGTATCTGAGAGTTCTCCATAAGTTTCTCGAAGATATGTGACGTCTGCCAACTCGCACTGGGCCAGCGTGAGGACTATGGCCTAATCTTTCTTGCACTGAGAACAGGTCCGTGCCTTGCAGTGGCACAGTTTCATACAAGGCTGCTTTTATTATACCCAAATAATGCCAACGGGCTCCTATTACTAAGCCTTCGCTGTCCGTTCTTCCGGATGTCTGTCAGCGGGCTGTATATCATAAAACGTAATAGGTAGAATTTTAATATTCACAGTGTGTTTGACGCTATAACAACTAATAATAAAAACTACATAGTTTAAAATGAACCATTGTACGTTGCTATTGTACCCTTAGTTTTCGACTCGCACTTCACCGTTATGTAATATAGAAGCCAAAATTGGTCCTTGAAAAGCTAACACGGGAACATTCAAGATACCTCTGCGAGTTTGCACCCACCTCAACTTTCAAACTCTTTAAGTTGCTTGTTGGAAATGCTTAAAGAATTTAAATCTAAAGTGCAGTGGGAAACTAAGTAAGGTGCCACTACAGTTTTTAATATTCAATATAATACCTTGGCGTGGTATAATGATTTAGAGTTACTGCTTTATAAATTTTTACTCACCATTTAATTACATTTACCACAATATTACATTAACCTATTAAGTTGCATTGGCACACCAGCGGCGAGACGATAGATTTCTTATTATGTCTGGAATTCTAAGGCTTGACATATTTTTATATTTTGTATGCTTGCATAGTACATAATTATATCGTGGAGCCTGCTGCCCAAACTAGGCGTAATCCTGTATTTCAGGTCACCAGAGTGACCTTCGTTTTTTTTTTAACCTTCTCTACACATTCATTATTACGCCGCCTCGGTTGCGCAGCGGTTGTCAACAATTTTCAAAAGCAACCCGAAGTTAGGGAGTTCGCGTTATTACATACACCGCGCCTCGGAAAGCACGTGAAGCGGTTGGTCACGCACCTGATTTATCTCTAGTCGTATCGACTTAACGACCCATCGGATTATGGGAGTTAGAGAACTAAAAGTGCACTTGTGTTTGCGCACATACTTTTGAACTATAATATATTTTGCGCAGATAGTTAGTCTCCATTAACATTAGCTGCCGTGATCGAAATTCGTTCTTGAGGACCTTATTATTATTTACTACTCTTCGTCCAGTATTTAAGAGTTCCAAAGGCTAAAATACATATTCCACAGATTTCTTCTAATCCTATGGACAACGCCACTGCCACCATGTTATAATACCAGCCCTGTATTAAACTGTTTCACTGCTGGCCACGGGCCTCTTCTCAGTGTAAGGAGAGTTAGGCCATAGTCCACCACGCCGGCCCAGTGCAGATTAGCAGACTTCACATATCTTTGAGAACATTATGGAGAACTCTTGGACATAGGATTCCTCACAACGTTTACCTTCACCGTTAAAGCGAGCGGTAATTAACTGTTTAATGCGCACATAACTTCGAAAAGTCAGAGATGCGTGCCTTGAGATCGAACTCGAGACCTCTGCGTGGCAACTCAGATGGCCCAACGGTCACCCCCTAGGCTATCATTGCCACCAAACTAGTATAAAAATAGAATTCTGCTAACTCATTCAATTTGTTAGAAATCTTTTTAGAGCATTTCCACAAAGTATGTATGTATGTACATATACATGTACACAAAGTGTGTATCTTATGTGGGGGCCAGTCAGTACAGACCGGTGACACTTCGACCTAGTGGGATCTTTTGTGTCGACACTCTCCCAATAACGACTGCCATAGATGTTCATGGCAGCCGGGACCGACAGCTTCACGTGCTCTCCGAGGCACGGAGCAGGCGATAATTGTCAATCAATACGCACATAATTTTGAAAACTCATATAACTTCCGAAAGTCAGAGTTGCGCGACGTGGGTTCAAACCCGAAACCCTCTGCATTGCAGTCTGTTGGTCTACCGACTGAGCTATCGCTGCTTACAAAATAAAAGTAACTAGTACTTCAAAATATCAACAGACACTCTGTCCGTAGAAGATAAATCTAATATATTTACTTAAAAGACCCCTGTTTGTAAGGCCAGATTGAACGGTTCTTTTATCTTAACGTTGCCAAGGAACTAATGTGCTTACTTAGGATATACTTAATCGGTAAAATAAAAAGGCTAGGCAAATTGACATTTATATATAGCTGCGCGTAAATATAGTCAGGTTTGCGACGACAATGGTTTACTATAAAATGATAATGCAGGTTGAGCCGCTCGACTTACAAACTTTGTACGTAAAGATGTATGAATGTATTTTATTTTTAGTGTAATATTCTACCGGCCTGTAGAATTTATTTATTGTATCTATTGACTATTAACAATACATTGTACATTAAAATTAAACTACTATATACGGATTTTATCGCGTTGTTTATTTGACACTTTATTACATAATTTTGAAAACTGTAAAAAAATTAGTAAACTTTAATAGTAGTAGTGTACAACTACTATTAAACTTTACTAATTATTAAGCTAATTAAAATCGTGGTGGGCTACGATTTTGCCTTATATGACGTTAAAGCAACAACGTCACGGTGTTTATTTAACATTAAAATAATAATAAAAGCCCTTTTAAATTTCAAATTAATTAATCACTCCATATTAAACAATCACCGTGACATATGACATGTATATCATGCAATGCAAAAGTTGACAATTATTATTTAGAACTAGCTTTCACCTGCGGCTTCGCTTGCTTGGAAACAGTACTCTTTTGAACTCCTGACAACTTGTATGCGAAATTGCAGGATGATCGGTTGAGTAGTTAAGGCGTGACAAACAAAATCACATTCACATTTATAATATTAATTAAAATAAGCCGTAATTTTTTTACATTTATTATTATATATTACACTAGCTGACCCGCGCAACTTCGTCTGCTTTATATAAGAGAATATCTCCCGTTTTTGCAACATTTTTCATTGCTGCTCCGCTCCTTTTGGTCGTAGCGTGATGTTATATAGCTTATAGCTTTCCTCCAATAATGGGCTATCCGACACTAAAGAAGAAGAATTTTTCAATTCGAACCAGTAATTCCTGAGATAAGCGCGTTCAAACAAACAAACAAACTCTTCAGCTTTATAATATTAGTATAGATTATATTCGTAAGAGAAGACCATTATTCTGAACAGATCTAGCACTATAAAAGTACTTGAACAACGATATTGAGTACCAGACTGTTGTGAGAAACAACAACGTTCACAATATCTTGTGTGATGTGTTTGTGAACTGTTACTCCAATATAGTCTGTGCAACGAACAGAACTCGCAGAGCCAAACATTTGAGTTGGGTATCTTTGGAGCAATTTGCGGTCTGTTTGGTTTCTTCCTTCCATCGTATCATAGTGTGCACAAACCTATGGTGTATTGCGTATTTGTTCAGCAAAAATGTCAGTATTTATATGTTGTTGGTCAGTATTCTGGTTGGGGTTATAATGGTTTGGGATTCAGGTGTTTGCGAAGTCAATGCGGTGAAGCAATTTCATGTAGAATATTTGTGAAGGAACTACGGTCAAATGTACAACTTATTTATCGATTTAAGACATATAACGTCATATTGTCTTCTGTTTACGCGAATATTATTCATTGAAATTAAACTACTATGATATATATGATACGGATTTTATCACGTTGTTTATTTAACACTCTTCTTCTCCCTTAGCCTTTATTATTCCCAAGTCACTTGGGGTCGGCTTTTCTGGTCTAACCGGATTTGACTGGATATCCGTTTTTACACGGAGCGGCTGCCACCTGACCTGCGCAACCCGAAGGCTAACGATACCCTAAGGCTAGACCAGTGTCAGGGTATTAGAGGGTACTGACTTTCCCAATAACGACTGCCATAGATTTTCATGGCAGCCGGGACCGACGGCTTAACGTGCTCTCCGAGGCACGGAGCAGGCGATAATTGTCAATCAATACGCACATAATTTCGAAAAGTCATATAACATCCGAAAGTCAGAGGTGCGCGACGTGGGTTCGAACCCGAGACGCTCTGCATTGCAATCTGTTGGTCTCCCCACTGAGCTATCACTGCTACTGCTGCTGCTGCTGTGTTTATTTAACACTCTATTACATAATTTTGAAAACTGTTAAACTACTTCTACTATTTCACGATGATCTGGATGAGAAGTTAAGGCGTGATCACGTGACAAACATTCATTCACATTCGCATTTAAAATATTAGTTAGGATTTACAAAATAATATGCATTCCTTGTTACTTATAATTTTCAATGTATATTAAGTTAAAAAAGACTACTCCCGTACTATGGATAGTGTATGTATCGCTGTGGACTGACAAGCATAAATCACTCAGACCCAGTACAACAATTTAAGATTAACAAATATTGCACTGGGGAACAGTCATTTTGCGGCATGGTAAGTTGAAGTCAATTTTGTATAAGTTCCGTATGCTGAATACTGACGAATGAGACAAATATCAGATTTGTTAAATTGACTCTAGTTTATGAGATAAGACTCTGTAACTATATGACTGAAAGGAGGTCGAAATAAAATTACATATTAAATATATATTTTAGAAGCAGCTATATAATAACGACAAAAAAACTTAAATAATAATAATAATTATTATAATTTTATTGACACAAATTAAGCTACAGTAATTTAGAATTCTCTGACCCCTGCACTAGTAAAAACTGTGTTGCAGGAGCCAGGATATATATATGCTATTAACAAAAAGCATAAAAAAATTAGGGAAAACTTTATCTGTAAGCTTTTCTATTGTGTTTATGTTTAGGATAATCCATTATTAAACTCAAGCAATAGTCTGCCATCATAATATGGCTCTCCCATCGGCCTTGGTATCTTTCTTTTATTGTTCTAATGTCCTGATGGAACCGTTCTTTTTGTTGAACATCTCAAGAACCATAGTCAGTCCATCCAAGTAAATACATTTCGGGTTATGACTGATGACGATGTTTATTAAAACCAGTAACAAAATTAATGCCGCAAAAAATATATGTTTTTTTTTATTGTTTCCCGGTGTTATCGTGCGTATGTATGATGAACCTACAACATTCGGTGAAATGGCAGTTGCAAAGCGACAACTCAAACCACGAAGCCAGCCGTGCAGTCTAACTGTAATTATTTGACTGCACGCGTGACCTACTTTTGTAAAATTGGATGGTTCAACCATCGTTTTATAGTAACTCTGAGCAATCATCAAATCATTTATCAAATCACAGTGACGTAGCTTAACGCACGTCTTATCTTTCATAGTTTAACCACGATGGGAAACTTCCTACTTAATCATGTCGAACTTGATATCTTCGAGGTTAAACTGTGTAAGGAAGGAGGTGAGGCACAAAGTGAACTTCACTAAATACTGGAGTACCCTGTATACAGTAAAGCCAAGCCGAGTAATTTTAGGTATATGCTTGCGGTGATTAGTATATATTATAGTTGATTAGTGCTGTCCGAAGGCAGCTGGTTATTTGTTTCTTACAATAGCCGGATCGAAAATGTGCGAGTAGTAATGGCACTGCAAGCACCCATAGAACCGTTAAATAAACCGTTTTTTAATTAGTGTCAGACCCATAAGTAGTATCACATTACAAAAGTAAAAAAGTGGCAATATTTATGGTTTAGGTTAACATTATTGCAAATGAAATGAACATGTTATGATAAACTGGCAACTTTCCAATACGTTATACTCATATTTAAAATTCTTATAAAACTTATTTAATCATAATGACGTTTACTGCTGAACAAGTTTCTCCTAGAGATGGCCACAGCCCCTTATATTCAATTCAAATACTTAATTTTCATAATATTTGATGTAGAAAAATGACACCAAATAATTCAGCCATACATGTATAAATTACAAAGAATTGTTATTTTGTCGCGTTTGTATTCATAAATACCGAATTACTCTTTTCAATTAGCTAGACTGTAAAATATTTGTCAACGCTTTGAGAACTAAGAATTCCCGGTGCTAACATTAATTTTTTTTCACGCTATCATTATCTGCATAAAAGTCCATTAGATGAATTGCAGAGGCGATAGTCCTACGTAACCTTGATTTACTACTAATACTACAATTGATCTAGGCTACGGAAGTGATTTACAATCAGGCGCAAAACTTTAGTTACATTCTTCTCTTCTTGATTGAAATATCCTCTAGAAATTTAATTTAATTTGCAAATTCATCACCTAAATGATTTTCAAACAAGATTAAAAGCACGTATCCTAAAACTGATACGAAAAATAAAAGATTCGAACCATCTCCATTAATCTTTTCAGTCCCTTTGTGTCGTATGGAATTTAAAAAAAACAAGGATTGGTATTTATTCGCCCACGCTGCACTTCCATCATAGTTTTGCTTGCACAGTTATATTTTCTTGTATTGTATGCGTTATGGTATTTACGAGAATCATTTAGAGATCCGTATAGTTACATTCGAATGTATTCGAATAAATTTGAGCGTTAAGAATTTTAGGTACATGGTAAAGGATCAAAGAAACTGCCTCCGTGGCGCAGCGGTAGTGAATGCAACTGCTGTGCATGAGGTCTCGGGTTCGAATCCCGGGTCGGGCCAACAAAAAGCTATTGGGTTTTTCTGTAAAGAAATCTCAATAGCAGCCCGGAGTTAGGAAGTTGGCGGTGTTAGACACCCCCGTGCCTCGGAAAGCACGTAAAGCCGTTGGTCCTGCGCCTGATCTCTCTCCGGTCGTGTCGGATTGCCGTCCCATCGGGTCATGAGAGTTAGGGAACAGAGAGTGCACTTATGTTTGCGCACACACTTGTGCACTATAATATCTCCTGCGCAGATGGCCAGTCTCTGTTAAGACTGGCCGCCGTGGCCGAAATTCGGTCTGGAGGACATTATTATTATTATAAAGGATCAAAATCATTTATTTATTTAGGTCACAAAGTAACACGTTAAAATATGTAGATTAGTGAGTTTACTAAGTTACTAAAGCTACATTTAGGTTACTTGCTAGGTTTATGCAAAGGGTTGAGCCTATGAGAAGAAACCTGCAAGAAACTCACGGCCACTCTTAAATCGCCAATTTAATAATTTCAGTATTTTACTACTCATATCAACAAGGTATTGCAGCCATTATACCATAATATACCATTGACCAAAAAAAAACTAAAGTTAATAAGAACAACTGAATAATATTATGGAGATGAGATATGAAAATATTTAGTTATGTATATCCCTAGTATGAATGCAATGAAAACGTTGTTTTGTATTCTTGAGGCCATTAGGAAAGATTCTACGACTTCTTAAAGAAGACGCTGCGCTCTCTCCAGTGTGATTGCTGCTTGTTACGATGAACGCTCAGTCTTTCTTGTTTTGAAGCGACATACTTAACGAAGGAGTGATAACCATGGTCTTGCAAGCAGCAATGACAACCGCCTTCTATCAGCCGAGTCGTATGCATTTATGCCATTACTGGTAATATACAAAAAGTTTGGGTAATTTCCAAGTATAAATAATAACTCGAGGATAAAAAGAATTTACTGGGAAAATACTGGTATTATGAGAGAATGTTATATACTTTAATGTAGCATGCGACAGAAGCGTGTTCCCTATGTGCACTGGAAACCATCCAAAAGTGAAACTTTTTGAATTCCTAATAAGTCGCGAAATACTCCACCTGATACTGAAAGTTTTGAGTACCTCGTCCAAAAACTGTACAGTTTTGTATTAGTTTGACGTCGATTTATGATCGGATCGTGACCGCGAATGTATTACAACAGCATTTTCTGCAGATAAGTTGAAATTAATAAAAAAATTGTTGCAGTTGCATTTATATGCAGACTCTTCTTTTAGGGTAACAAGGAATATGTTATGTGGCCAATAAGAGATTTAAAGTGATGATGCAATTGGTGTATGCAAGATAAAATACTGTAAACAGGTGAAGCACCTTAAATTTTTAGGTTCTAAGTTTTAAAATATATGAAGATTTTTGACGCAGTTTAATTAGCTGGCATGTGAACCAGTCATCTGCAGATTTATACAGGGTGTAACAGAAAGGTGTGGTCATATTTAAGGGTCACATAATATAGCCCATGTACAATGTAAAACCGCAAGGATTGAATTTGTATACATTATTTTCACGAAGACATTATATATTTTTTATTGACATATACATATATCAGCATATTCTAATCGATACATAAACAACACTATACTGCATGCACGTGTCTTGTTTCTAAGAACTTCTAAAGGTCCTAAACTCGACAATAACAATAGATAGCGGCATCCATACTGTTACGGTCTATTCAAATTGTTTACAATACAGCTGGTCGTTCTAACATAGATCGGTGATCCCATAAATGTTGCGAAATCTTCATGAGGAGATCATGCAACGGACACAACTATGCATCAATGAACAAGGTGGGATATTTGAAAACTGGCTGTAATAAATAATTTAATAAGAACATGTTTATAAAAATTAATAATCATAAAAAGTGTTGGCTATAAACTGAATGCGTATAAAAACAAAAGAGGCAACCAATACGGTATTTTTTGTATCGCACAATTTAACAATAGATTTGGAAGCTTGCCAATTTTTTATAACTAAGAATCAATGACCTTTAGTTGAAAGGATAAAAACGATAGTGATGTAACTCGTTTTGTATCGATATTTAAATAACAAATAAATAATATGATTGAAATAGTCATAAAATTTAAAATTCGATATTTTGGTATGGGGTTAGGCCATATATGTATGTAGGTTATTTATCAGATATACATAGCGACCCTAAAATATGACCACACCTTTCTGTTACATCCTGTATAAATGTTAAAAAGTCATCACAATGCAATCACAAGTATTGCAAGCTTCTTTAAGAACATTCGCTGTAAAACCGTCCTGGGACCTGTTCGAAAAAACAATACTATACAAGTATACATATTAGAATCCATAACATTTGTTTTCCATAAGAGAATTTTGTCAATGTCAACCCTATTATTATACAGTCGTTGGGGTTGGCAATACTGTCTAATAACACCAACTCTAACTACGAAAAATAGTGAAGAATAGTGCATTACTCTTTTTAAATAATGATTTCAACCATATCCTCTGTCTCCGTCTATTTTGACTAATACGTCTATTGCTATTTCGTATTTAACAGATAAACGAATGTATACCTGTTTGTTTGTACAATGTGACGTGACAACACGCCTGTTATCGTAATCCCTAGCACGTGCTCTACTCGAGAATAGAGGGGACTTATCCCAGGGAACCTCTTGTTTTCCATCGACTTCGCTAGACAATGTTACTTACTAAGACATACCAGTGGTATTAGTAAGTAAGCTTCATCAATATTTACAAGGGCTGCTTTTAAAGACTATCCTTTCTGGTCCTTTTGTCGCGGGTAACTTTATTATTTATCACTCACCACATAAATAAAGTGTGACTCTTCTAAGAGGGGACACTTTTTCGAGCGACCTTAGTAGAAGGAGGACTCATCTATGTTTGAAATCTTAGCCGTGCTGTATGTGCCGTCAATACCGCCAGAATCTTCCAAATCTTTTAATTTCAGGAGCTTTATGAGACCATAATTAGTAATCGTGTAATATAATATCGTTTGATAGCGAATAGCACACCTGACTTACGTCATACTAACTCTTTATTACCACAACAGACTGTGATAACATCTATTTTTAGCTAAATAACACGGTACATAAAATTTTATACCGCAAGGAGATATAACTTGTGCTAGGAGAAATCGGGAGTAAAATCTGAAATGCATCAGCCGATCGTCCTTCGTGAGGTAAATTGCATGGAACATTTTATATGAGGATTAGGAGCTCTGCTCGCGTTATAAGTACAGATGGGACTCTTGCATGGAGTACGGTCGTATTAAACATGGAGTCTTTATGTGTTGAAGAATAAGGTAGAGGTTTACATTTATGTTTCACCAGCTTGATTTAAGTAGTAGTTTCACACACAAATTTTGCCACATATGTTGTAATATAAATAATAAATAAATAAATACATAATAACATATAAACACACGAGTGTCGTGCCTATCATATCCTATATGGGAAAATTAAGAAGAAATAGAACCCTAAGTGCCGCTTACAGCGAGAAATAATAATAATAATATAATAATATTCTATCACATACACACAACACTATCTAGCCCAAACTAAGCAGAGCTTGTACTTTACAAATACATACATACATATTATACATAGAAACACCCAGACCAAGACGAACATCCATGTTCATGCACACAAATGTGCTGGAATGAAAGTGCGGGAATCGAACCCGCGACCTCAGGCGTGGCAGTCAGTTAAACTGACCACTACGCCATCTAGGCTGACGTCGATGAAACCAAAGCCGGAAGCTAACAGTAAATTCTCTTTCTTTTACGATAATAATATTTTTTATTAAAAACTCGACACAGAAATTATCCCTAGTCCCAAGGGATCATGTCTGTGTCCCAAACGATGAACTTAGCAAATATTCAAATAACGGACACAAATAACACCCAAATTTAGAACAATTATTTGTGGCTCACAAAATTTTTGGTTTCTTTACTTATTTATTGAAATTAAACTGCTATATACGGATTTTATCGCGTTGTTTATTTGACACTTTATTACAAAATTTTGGAAATTTTTACACTACTAAGTACTACTATTAAACTTTACTAATTTTTAAGCTAATTAAATTATTATTAAACTATTTAGATTTAATTTATTTTTACACTTTCCCCGACGTTTCGGTTGCTTTTCAGCAGCCATGGTCACGGGGAGACTAAGATGGCAGTTGTCTCAATGTTCCAGTGTAGTTATTTCAAAGTACCCGAACATAATTTAATCATTGGTGTTTCTATTTACGCAGAATGAGCTCAAAGTATCATGAAGTCTAGCTGTGGTTTGCTTCTTCTTGGGTTTGACTATTTTTATTACTGGATCCCAAGCTGGTGGTACATTCCAACCATCTTCTCTATTAAAATTAGGATGTTTTTTGATTTCAATAGCCTCGCGAAGCATCCTTGGTAGGAATCGGTGTTCTTTAGCGAGAATCTGTGGTTTGTCAAATCTCAGGTAGTGGTTGGTCCCCTGTTGCACATGTTCACATACATATACTTATTTATATTAAGTCAATCCACATTTTCTTTAAATTGTGACTACATCTACGTCACATTGTTTGAGCATTGTATGAGCAAGTGTTCAATGTGAAGACCGTTTTCCATTCCTGATTAACTATTCCTTTTTTCAAAAAAGGAAAAGTAATAAAGTCTGGAAGGAGAAATAACTTTGCCGTCGTAAGTCAAAAAACTATTGGACTAACTTTTGTTATGGACATCTATTATAGTTGAAATGAGGATTAAATTGCTTGAAAATATCATGGCGGCCAGTTAGGCTGTTAAGCCAAGTCTGAAAGTAAGTAAGTTGTAGCTTAATCATTTCTCAACTGACAAACTGAGAGCCGAACACTTTATTTATCACTAACCACATAAAGTGTGGTCATATTTTAGGCAAAAATTGGTAAGCAGAGATGTATTGCACCCACATTTCGTTAGATATAGGTCTCACGAGGACAAACTTTTTAAAATTAACTTCTACGTTCCTATAGTTCGTTTCAAATACGAAGTCCCTTTGACAGATGATCGTTGAACAGCAAAAGTGAAGAGACCGTTTGAATCGACACATCACGAAATCGATTACCGATTAACTTTATAACAAACTGTAATCGTGGGTTTAGAATCGAAACAAAAATGATAGAAACAGTAAAACAAAAACGGAGTCCATTCAAGTTTGACATATCGACAAAATAGTTACATCAAAGTTATAATTATACTAACGAGTTTACTTGTAAAAAAACTGGATTTATCCTTAACCTTTTGAACGCCACGCCATAACGGCACCTCCATGTCCTGTACGCCAAGCCCGAAAATCGATAAATTATATATTGTTTTTTATGATCAAATATTTCAATAACTAATAACAATTTTGTTTGCTGTATACAATGAAGTAATAATTGGGGATTCAATTTTTAAGTTGTATCACTAAAACACAGAAAAGTAATGATTTAATATGTTTATTTTGTATTTTTCTGTGAACCGACAAAAAACAGTTTTGTCGAGTATAGACGACGTTGGCGCACAGGGCACGCTTGCGTATGTCGAGTATAGACGACGTTGGCGTTCAAAAGGTTAATTAATTCCTAGTATCACATACTTACTCCATACTTAGAATAAGGAATGAAATAAATGTGGTATAACAGATTTTGATTAGCAAGGCGGCTACTCTTTATATTATATTATTATTATTATTATTATTATTATTATTATTATACATTTAAACAGGCAGGCAGTTGAGACAACTGATGATGCCCGTATCTCGCATATTGCTAGGAATCAGATGTGAAATAGATTAAAAAAATAACAGACGCACTTTCACCTTTAAATAATCATTGAATTATTCAAGGAATGCATTAACAAATAAAGTAAGAGATAATTGATATCACCCAACAGCGATCACACAGCACGTCCGTTCATTCCGCCGCTCGATTGCGCGCCGAGCTCGCTTTTATAGCCCGCTCGATCAGATGATTCGTGACGTTACTTGTACGTTACTTGCGACGTAAATCTAAAATGGTTTACGTCGCATTCCGCAACCAATAATATATTATATTTTCTTCGTACCAATTATGGAATAAATGCGATTATGACGAGGTTGCTACAAACTTACAACACTAGTTTCTCCAATATCGATCTTTCCCACCTTTTTATAAGTAAATACCGTGAGCGTATCCTACAATCTCTTGTTGGTTGTTAACTTATAGCATAAGTCCACGCAGCACGTCACATCATGTCATATCATTGTGGTATAGCTTAGCTCAAGTAATTATTTGTTTGTCTCTGTGTTTCGCTTCTCACCGCTAGGAATCAACCGCATGCCAGGAAACTCAGTAATTGGCTTAAGTATTGTTATGTATGACAGCTAGGGACAAGTGAAACGACTGCTTGCTAAATGCACACTGTTTAATGAGCGAGTTACAAGGACGGATGTGCGGGCCCACACGCACACATATACGTACATATGCATACATATACAACATTCCTCCCCCATAGCTTCACAAGAAAATACAATATTTTTTTACAAAAAGCCTTTATAGTCTACCCTTGGGATATTGCGTAACATTATACGAGAGGAAGGATCACCCCTCTGAATCGTTGCTTCTGACAATGTCTCGTTCACTGGGTTATCGTCGTCGCCTGGCAATGCCTCTTGAAAGACCTCCTCTTCAGTGTCGCCTTAGACAGGCGTGGATGGCCCTGGGGAGTCTCGCGTCCCCGAGACCTGAGTTGAAGAAGCCCCCTCATCCTGTGTGAATTGTGGTTCTGCTTGCGGTTCACTCCTACGTCTATCATCAGGGCCAAAACCTGCTGATGACAAGCGTGAACTTCTATCATCCAAGAGTGGCCCTTCTCCGTCGCTATCACAATCCCAGTATGTATCATGATCCTCAGATAGTCCCTTATGCATAACTATTTGATTTTTATGCCTTCTTACATGTAAACCTGAGTAAATATCTTTAATTAAATACATAACGGTGCCTATGCACTTTCTGATAACCCCTTTATTCCATATGGTTTTATTATTTACAAAGTTTTTGTATAACACCTTATCGCCTCTAGTAAATGTCTGTTTGTTTTTACCACCATATGATTTAATCTGTGAACACTGTTTGTTTTTTACGACATTAGCAATGACATGCGATGATAGCGATGAGGATAAATTCGGATTTAAGAAATCTAAACGCGATCTTAAATGTTTGCCATATATTAACTGAGCCGGTGACACCCCTGTGGTACTGTGAACAGAATTTCTATAGTCAAAAAGGTACTTTAATAAATTCAGTTTAGCTTGTCGTATGTTACTGTTGGCTAACATACACGATTTAATACCCTTCTTAACAATTTTCACGTAACTCTCGGCCTGACCATTGCTAGCCGGGTAATAGACCGGTGAGGTTTTGTGTGAAATGCCGTTAGACATACAAAACCTTTTAAACTCCGCTGACACGAAAGCACTACCATTGTCACTCACTATCAGTTCCGGCACTCCATATCTGGACATAAATTCATATAAATTGTCTATTACTGCTAATGAAGTCGACGTGGTTTTCATATCATAGACCTCCACCCATTTAGAATAGGCATCTACGACAATTAAATACATATTTCCGTTTATAGGCCCCAAAAAGTCTATGTGAATTCTATGAAAAGGATGCGAGGGATATTTCCATGGTGAAAGAGGCGCCCGAGGTGGAGACGGTCGTAACTGCATACACACGTTGCATGACCCTATCATTGTTTCCAAAGCATTGTCTATGCCAGGAAACCAAAATCGCGATCGAGCCGCCGCCTTTGTTTTCACTATACCTAAATGAGATGTATGCAATTCTGAAATAATTCTCATACGCAACCTTTCCGGTAAGACTAGTTTGTGACCCCTCATTACACACCCATTGTCATAAGACAACTGTAATCTACAGTTGAAATACGGTTTTAGCTTAATGTTTGTAGTTTTTTTCGGCCAACCATTCAGTATATAATTAATTACACTTTTTAATACAATATCCTTTTGAACCTCTTTCCGTAACTCGTCCATCCTCGTCGCCAATGTTATGTATGACAGCTAGGGACAAGTGAAACGACTGCTTGCTAAATGCACACTGTTTAATGAGCGAGTTACAAGGACGGATGTGCGGGCCCACACGCACACATATACGTACATATGCATACATATACAACAAGTATAACTTTTTGTCATAGGTAGCAAGTGCACTAGCAATGAATTCTACGATAATCCTAGCGTTTAAGCCGTTGCTCAATATTGCTTTTGATATCTACTCTCTTATTTATGTGTATAGAAATCAAGCTGTGGAGTTTCTAATAAATAAATAATAAATTAAGTTAGAAGCCGGTAAACAAATAACCGATGGGCAGTTTTTAGATGATAACGGTGGTTAAAATTAATAAACGAATATAGCTAAATACCAGTTAAGTAAATGACTTATGATTTAAAAAAATCCTTTGGTTCTATGGGAAATGTCATCTCCTTTATCCTCATTCTTTATATTATCAGCTCTGTGTATAAGCTGTTGCAATGCTGGATATTGGGATCTTGTCAGTGTGAGAACACAGCGTGAGAAGAGTTAGGCCATAGGCCACCACATATAGCCTAACACTTCTCACGCTGTCCTAGTGCGGGTTATCAGACTGTTGTTCTGTCTTGTTATAATATGGTTAAACATTACGGAGATCACTTAGATACGTAGATTTCTTTACATTTTTTCTTTACTATTAAAACTAGTAACGGTTACTTATTTAATATGCACATAAGCTCAAAACGCCGTACTTTGGAATCCAACTCGAGACCTCTGTATGGAAATCCACCGGTCTTACTAGGCTTTTACTTTCTTTATTATACAAAAACAAATCGTTATATAGAAACCTCAGTCCTTGCAAACATCAAACATGGTTCGGTTCCATCTGTCATCATAAACTTTTATTCTATTGCCAAATCAACATACGAATCGTTCATACTATATCATTCTACCCACTCTTACTTCCAGAAAATATGGCCAGTATAACTTGACCACCATAAAATCACCCCCATGGAATATCCCCTCGACTAACTTAGAAGGTTGGGTGCCAAAACACATCGGTATGGCAATAAAAAGAAAATATTAATCGGAACAAATACGCATTTTTGTTAGCAACTTTCATGGTGTTGTCGTAAACGGTGTACGGTCAGCAACATAAGAACGGCAGAATATTTTTCTAATTTAAAAACCGCAGCGATGAATTCGATTGCTTTGCAAAGAAGTTAATGGGGTTTTTCTGTCTATACATTCTCAGTAGCAGTCTGCAATTGGGAAGTTGTTAAGCTGTTAGTTTTGCACCTGATCTCTGCTGGTCATGTCGGATTATCTCATAGTAATGAGAGTTGTGGAATAGACGGCATGTGTATTTGCTCAGACATTTTAGCATTGTAATATATTTTGCGGAGATGCTCAGTCTCCGTTAAGATTGGCCGCTGAAACCGAAATTCGGTCTAGAAGAACTTATTACTTACAGGGTCACACGCCTATATCCGCGAACCGGTCGGTGTATTTTAATAAAGTTTTGACAGTAATATTGTGTTTCGCCAACCGCTTCGCCATTTATAATATAGTGACGAGTTTATTGTTGTCTACCGGTCACAGCATCTGAATCCAAGCTGCTACTAAAAATGTCTTTACCAAAAACTTAATAACACTCAGGGATCACACCCTTGACACCCGAGACATCAAGCATAGCAGCCTTATTGGCATTTACTAAGGCTGCCAAGGCAGTCTACGTGCTATTGCTGGATAAAAGACATTGGTCACTGCTTTGTATGATAATAAGGAAATACTCGCAATTGTTTATGGATTTATGTTGCACACTGTACACCACATAGCTACAAAACGCGCACACATGTAATTATATACTTTGATCAAAACGTACACAAACACTAAATAATTAATAATATATATTATATATATGATATCCTTCTTAAAATTAAGAATTTGGATGAACGTAAAGGTGTTGGCCCAGACGGGATTCCTCCAATTTTTCTCAAAAATTGCTCTGAGGAATTATCTGTCCCATTAACCATATTATTTAAGAAATCAATCAACTCAGGCGTTTTTCCCGTCCGTTGGAAAATTGCGCATGTTATCCCTATTCATAAATCTGGCGATAAGACATCCTGCTCTAACTATCGGCCCATTAGCATTCTCGGGTGTATAGCGAAGCTCTTTGAATCTTTAGTATATATTCCACTTTATAATCATTTATGTAACTATATTTCCAACAAACAACACGGTTTTGTCAAAAAAAGATCCACACTTAGTAATCTTCTTGAATATAAAAATTATCTTTGCGGCGCCTTTGCTTCTGGCGGGCAAGTGGACGCCATATATCTAGACTTTAGTAAAGCTTTCGACAAAGTAGACCATTCGCTGTTATGTCTTAAACTCGCACACTACGGTATACATGGGTGTTTGTTAAGGTGGATCACTTCGTACCTGAGTAACAGGAGCCAACTTGTAACTATTAAGGGTTATTCTTCTGTTCCCGTACCCGTCTCTTCTGGGGTTCCACAGGGGTCACATCTTGGTCCGCTCTTTTTTATAGTCTTTATTAACGATCTTATAAATGGATTATCTTGTCCTGCATTGCTATACGCTGATGACCTAAAGATTTATAATAAGATAAACGAGACCACAGATAGTTTGGCCCTTCAGTGAGATCTCAACATCGTTACGGACTGGTGCTTGTCAAACAATATGTGCCTCAATGTGGACAAGTGTTGCGTTATTTCTTTTACCAGGAAAAAGCACAAACTGTTTCACCCTTACTTTATAGAAAATAGTGTGTTAAATAGAAAAGAGGTGGTAAAAGATTTGGGAGTCTTATTTGATAGGGAGTTATCATTCCGTTCACATTACGAGCATGTTGTGAAGAGAAGTAGCAAACTTCTGGGATTTATTATAAGGTCCACTAAAGAGTTTAAGAATGCACAAAGTACCCTGTCTCTATTTCAGTCTGGTGAGGAGTATCTTAGAATACTGTTGCCCAATTTGGTCTCCTTATTATAAAACGCATATATATGACATAGAGAGAGTACAGAAAAGGTGCTTAAAATTCCTTTCTCGTAAATTCAGTTATGGTCGCTTAAATTATGCTGAGAGGTTAAGTAAATTTAATGTTGTCTCATTGCAAACCCGACGTCAGAGATACGATTTACTCTATTTGCATAAATTGATTCATTCATCTATCGATGCTCCGGCTTTACTCTCATCTCTTAGCTTTAATATTTCACATAGATCTCGTAATCCTAACATATTTGCAATTCAGACATATAAAAATAATACATCATTTTATAATCCAATAGTAAGAATGTGCAGATCATATAATAAATTAGCACGTGTAAATAAAGAAGTCGATATTTTTGAAATAAATTTTAACAGATATAAAAAGATTGTATCAGGTGTACTTAGTTCCGAAAAGTTCCAAGCCTAGCTGTTATAATGTAAAATTACAGTTATTAAGTTATTACCCGTTTTTAATGATTCATTTGTATCCTACGCTAACAAATTTAAGATTTTAATTAATGTTTATTTTTTGCACGAGTAATCTGCTTTAATATGTACATGTTGTGTACACTACCTTAGGATTACTGTCCGGTTTATATATTATGTTCTTTATTACTACCTACTATGTTAAGACTGTAATCTGTTTGTGTACCTATTATAAATAAATAAATAAATAAATAAATTTCAGACTTTATGTCATCCTATTCTGAAGTGAGTAAAAGTCAGCTTTCCAGTTTAACTAGAATTGCTTAAATAAATGTTTATTTAGGAAGCAACTTATATCGCAACCAAAATAAATACCGATAGTTAAGGAACAAAGCTTACAATATTAAAGAGTACTGGACTTCCATACTTATTGTCATTATGGTTTAACGCGTGTATTTTGCCCAATTAGTCAGCTGCATTGGAAGCGGCAAGCATTTGCCTCGCCGCTTCTGCTGCGCTGAATGTTATTGGTTCGAATAACACACGCAACAATTATTTATTTGTGTGATTCGCAATTGATTGTTCTGAATCTGATGTACTTTTTTTCTCTTTATTGTAATTTAGAGGTTTAAAATCTAAACAAAGGTTATGCTAGCCCCATCATAACCTAAATAAAATCCAAGCGGGAAAGAAAGAGGGATATTAATTCAGAGTTGAGTTCTGTTCATTTTACTAATAAATTTATAAATTTTTATAGCTTCTTTGCTGTAAGGTCTCGATAGGATTGTTTGAAAAAAATACCTAATTCTAAAGAGTGGATATTTAAATCCGTAATTAAAGTTTCTCTTTCTTCCCTGTACCGAACCCATTCCATCAACAAAATATGGCATCTCATTAATCATCAATCAACAAAATATCATTGCCAATTTTTAAAACAATTGTTACTAAATTTAGGTAAAATATCCAAAATTAACGGTTTCATATAAATTAATGAACCGTTTATAATTGCATTTTTGGCCACCTGCTTCGTTCTCCTAACCCAAACCGACGTGCGATGGCACCCACTGCAACTTCAAAAGAACATTGTTATTATTGAACCAACACATTAGACTTAAAATATCATAGGCAATCGAAGTACCTCTGCGTCCAGAGGCGCATCGAGCCAAATGATATAGGGCGCTTTTTCTGTCAGATAAAATGACTACCGTATTTAAATTAAATATTATTTTTCGCATAACGTAATACTTCTGAAATTGCAGCGAGTTCAAACGTCATTATACACAAGTTCGTATTACAAAAAATCTGATGTACTTTATCTCTGATAATTGTATATTTGTGAAATCTGCTGCGATACTGCCTACTGCCTTAAAAAGAAATTCTTAGCTTGCCAGATAAAATACATTCTCTGTATACCTACCTACCATTAAATCTGGTATTTGCTCAATCTAGAGTAAGAAGTTCTTATTCTTTTGAGTATCTGCTCCTGTACTACTCTTGTACTTTTAGGGCAGTAGACCCAATGCAATATCGCAGGCATAAAACTTTATGGTGTTTTCCTACGGCTTCGTATCCGCCCATAAGCTACCATATCCACTAGCCATCAGGTGGGCCACATGCTAGTACACTATCTCACTAGTACAAAATGTACTATGTGATCATAGGTATATGTGAGATTTGGCTATAGCATTCAATAAGACATCGCATATTGAAACAAATGAATTTACAAAAAAAGAGATGATATGCTGTTAGATCTCCCCTGTCCGAATTTCCGCGCAAGTATAAATATACCTAAACTAGACTTGATTATACAAGACGGCCTAAGTTTAATACAAGAGGTTTATTCAGCATGGGCAAAGAAAACTTGAGGTCAACGATTCGCTCCAACTTGATATATAAATATCGAGTTCGTTGGCAAACTATCCAGCCAAATCGGACCTATTTTTATAAAATTGTCTCAGTTGTGGGCACGATCCTTCTTTTAGAATATATTTACATATTCTTTTACATATCTCTTTTTATTTATTTGGAAAACGTACTGTAGCAGGATTCATTCGTTTGGACAGAAACTGGAAATGTTTTTGGCCAGTACGGTACGCTTTTAGCTTACGTAATATGTCATGTCAGGTGCCACCTTTAGGAGTGGTCAACCATCGCCAACCTTACTAAGAAGGCAAGGAGAGGTGACATTATCGTAATGACTATAGGCGTGCAAGCGGTTCGTGTAAAGGTGCTACGTTGTGATGACTCGTCGACGACGGCATTAGAAGCTAAAATATAGCATATCGTTGTTAACTACTAATTTCGCTCAGATCATAATCAGTCTGCAGTAGGTGTATAGATGTTAAAATCGTATGCGTGTTGCTTTTAACATTTTATATTATAAAGTAAGTGAATGTCAGCTTCCTTTTACTATACAACGTTGAATTTTGATTGATTATTTTATTAATGCTTGCGTGCCTACGCTACAATTTACGATATTAAAATATGATCGGTATCGCATAATTAAAATGTACTGCTGATTACAAGAAGTGGATAAATTTTTTTACTAGTGGTAATGGCTTTAAATCCAACTTATATTATAAATGCGAATTAGAGTTTATTATTTTTTACGTTTTCATGCGTAATTGCTCGACCGATCATCATAAAATTTCGCATACCTACACGTTGCTTAGGATGTGGGAAAGGACCTTTCCCATATCCTAAGCAACGTACCTTTCATCCAGAAAAAATACAGTTCCTGAGTAAGTGTGGCCACGGCGTTAATGCGTGAAAGTGTAACAAACAAAATTACATTTATATTTATATTATTAGTTAGGATTGTCAATCGAAACTCCAATGTTTATTACTGGCATTTAGCAAAGTATGCAATAAAAGGGTCGTTACGCTCAGCATTAGAGACAAAAATATCAGGATTTTTAAGCAGCACAGCAACAACCTTCACACTTTAAGTGACCAAAGTCACAGCTTTTGCAGAAAGTAGATTCTTGTCAAGCCAGGTAATTTAAGACGTATGCCTCGTCACTCATAATAATAATAATAAACACCCATACCCATAGCCCATATATTGAAATCCATACGTAGTAATAGTCCTATGCCTGCTGTGGCTAGTGCCGCTGTAGGTGTTCCATCCCACCTTTAATTAAAACTCTCGAAGGGCCTCTTCACGTTGGAGTTTGGACCCATGTCTCCGTGTAAGCCTCTCAAAGGGCCAGGTATTTTCTAATATAATATGTTAGAAAGTACCTGTGATAAGAGAAACATAATAATAATATTCTACCACATACACACAACACCCAAACTAAGCAGAGCTTGTACTATGGGTACTAGACAATGGATAAACATACATATATACTATTTTTTGTAAATACATACATATTATACATAGAAACACCCAGACTAAGTCAAACAGCCATGTTCATGCACACAAATGTTTGACTTGTGCGGGAATCGAACCCGCGACCTCAGGCGTGGCAGTTGGTTACACTAACCACTACGCCATCGAGGCCGACAAGTCAACTCATACATAAGTATGTGTTCATCTTGAGTGGAAGAGCGCCCGGTTGCCCGTTATTTAGTGTTGGGACAAATGAACCAGCTTGCTCAAATAAATAACATATTACTGGCAACTTGCTTATTTATTTATTTATTTTAATGGCTAACGAACAATTGTCCACTCATATACAATTTCAAAAAATTAAAGATTGGCAGATTTTTATCTAGTGTGAAAAATGTTTTATATGTAAGCACAGCATGCACGACTTAACAATGAATGTTCAGCAAACATTAATATAAACAATAGTGACACAACCTTAAATACAAAACTAAATTAACACAATTAATACTAATGTTGTGTAAAGTACATACATTATTATTTTATACAATATATTCTTTAAAAATTAAATGTACATAGAACAAAAAGAATCTTAAGAGTAGTAAAACTATTTATGCGTTTTAGCTGGCAAGTATTCAAAATACGACCTATCTCTTTCAATAATTTCATGTGTAATCTCTTTTCCTAGCGCCGGCAATGCGCAAGTGATAATACCCTTAACATTGCCAATGACCATTAGTTTTGGTAGCCCCAAGTGATAAGAAAAGCTTTGTTTATCAATATTGTATGAAGATAAATGTGATCTAACTGGAATTTGTATCCTATGTCTTTGTCAATATATCTCTTCACGCACCTATGAATACCTTACATGGAATTTTAGAGCACGTCTATTTTAGTCTCATAATCAATATGAAGTATTTACGTGTTACCCAAGCGAAGGAGATATCTTCATGTGTGGCTGCCAACTGGGACCGCAAATCCATTAATCCGATTTATACCCATTTATCTACAACCCTCACCTGTTTGTATCAATTGTATAAAGCTTGGTGAAACTGTTTGTATTTGAACAGGGTATAAACAATGAGTGTAGCTGGCAATTATTATTAAAAAAATATTAAAGCAATCGTCGTGTTTTAACCAAAGCTACTACTAGTTCTTGGCTTCAATTTGAGCTAAAATTTCTAAAGATATGACATTGTATTTTTCGAGAAGTTACTTAAGCAGCCTAGCACGCACTTGAAACTGTTTACCCGGCGGAACACTGCAGGCAAGGAATTAATGTTGTGAATATTATTTCTTTCCTGCAATACATACATACAGCTTTTAGGCTCCATAAGAAGGTGGTGTGCTGAGAGCAGAGAGGCTATCGTGATATTTTTTCCATTACGATGGCAACTTAACTACTCCTTTTTGAAGGGTTTGACAATTGAGATATAAGCTTCAGCTTGTTAATACCATTAGGCTAGTGATATATTTCTTTGCCAATCATATACTTAATATACAAAAAGTATACATTAATTCCAACTGAAGTAGGCATTTTAAATAATAAAGCCACTGGTTAATTCGGATCACAAACAGTCTGATTCCTAGAAACAAGCCGTGTTTCGGATTAATTATATACATATATTATATACAAGTACTCAATTGAAGCGAGGGACGGATAACTATTTCAATAAGCACATAACTTCTAAAGGTCAGATGTACGTGCCATAAATTTCATAACCAAGCCTTTGTTTTGGAAGTCCAACGGTCACCCATCTATCGTAGTCTTTATCATCAACTCTTGTGGGTATAATGGATTGTGTTCTGAGGAGTTGTTTGAGGTGATGCCCTTAGCTACTTTTATCATCGCACCGCTCGCCATCGGTAGGGATTTCATTCTCACACCTTACAACCCAATTGGTGCCGAACCAAGAGGTTCCAAAAAAATTTTCTCCCACGGACGCTCAGGTTGTGGAATGAACTCCCTGCCGAGGTTCTCCCACAAGACTTCAGTATGGGGTTCTTCAAAACGGGCGCTAAAAAGTCGCTTTACAGGGTCGGCAAGTCGGCAACGTACAAGTGATGCCTCTGGTGTCGCAGGCGCCCATAGGCTACGGTGCCCACTTACCATCAGGTGGGCGTAGGCACGCAAGCATTTGCCACATGAGTTTTACAAATAAAACTGGATTATAAAGTCACTTTAAGGCATGGTCTGCACTTCTTCTGACTAATAATAATAATATCAGCCCTCTATTAAACAGTCCCCTGCTAGTCGCTTCTTAGTGTGAGAACGGTTTGGCCATAGTCTATCACGCTGGCCCAATGCAGGCTGGCAGACTTCACATATCTTCGAGAACATTATGGACAACTCTCAGACATGCGGGTTTCCTCACGATGTTTTTCTGCTACGTTAAAGCGAGCGTTACTTGATTATTTAATACGCACATCAAATGATCTGGCTATCACTGCTATTTGGTTTTTTCTGTTCTGACAAGCACTTGTCTATACTAATCCAATCCAATACTCCATGTAGATTTGATATACATAAATTTTGATATACATACACTTGTTTTTACGGACAACTTACTTGTTTTACGATAATGAAGTAGGAGTGCGCGGCTCATTTTTTTTATTTGCAACTTGTCTCGCGTTTCGGAGGTTGAGGGACATGTGTGGAACATACGGGAAACAGTTCTGTTGACAGTTATGACCGTCGTCGTCTTGCTTCAAAGATCGATGTAATTTTGCACAGGTTGTAAAAGTCAACTGGGGGAGGACGATAACTAACTATAACAATACTAACATCGATGTGTTTGGATAGTGACGGCACAACGTCCCCAAAGAGGCATGTGTGGAGTATGCCAGTTTGGGTACGGTACATAATACATTTGATATGAACAAATAGAAAATTTGAAACTAAAATGTATTCTAGGTGAAATAGATATCCTACTATCATTTTTCTGGAAAATAAATTGGATGCTTCTTCTTCTTCTTCTTATTTAAGTCTAAGTGACTTGTCGGTGTAGCTTGTCTCTCTATATCTGTCTGTCTAGCGCCATTTCTTGCATTTCTCTGTACGACATGACACCAAATTGGATGCTTACGCATTAAAATTATATATAAAATAAATAATAATAATAATTCTTTATTGACATAAATTAAGCTAAACTACTTTAGAATTCTTGCACTAGTGAAAACTGTGTTGCAGGAGCCAGTTGCAGAGGAATTCCCTTATTTAAAAGTTACAGATTATCTATGTCATAAGAATATCATAAAAATGTTTTTTTTAATATATTTAGTTGTTATTTGTCAGGAACTCTCTGTCATAAAATAATTAGTAAGTGAAGAACCCACCACGCATTCTCAGATTGCCCACCCCAACTATTGCAGTATACTGCAATAGTTATGATAATATAATAGGTTAATAAAAGCGAACGCATTTGATTATCCACATTTACTACATGACTGACGAGGCAGTCGTCTTAGAGCCGACTGTGAGCCTAAGAGCTTGCTTGAGATTATATCTGGATAAAATAGTTACCTAATGGTAAAATAATGATCAGAATCTATTTAGTCATTTCTGAGTATATTTATTATTAAAAAAATACAAATACTTTCCCCTTTTAATATTAATGTAAACTTAAAAAATAATTTTCTATACATAATAACCACATGATTATTATTTCTATATTTTTTTCAAAGCCATATCCTAATGTTCGACAATAGAACTTACCACTTATGTAGGATGTTTTTTTTTAAATTGTATAAAGTGAAACAATAAAGCTTGACTGAACGCTAGCCCGACTTTCAAAGGGCTGACAAAACACTAGATGTACCAACAGCTGTAGATCGATCCAATGCTTTCTACAGAGAAACGGTTATGCCGGAACAGTTTATCTGTACTGAACATTGTACAGATGTGCAAAGGATCAAAAAAGTATAATAAGTGCTTACAAAATATGAATATAATGAAGTAGTAAGAGTAAAAAAAAACGGTGCCACCTGAACATATATGTATAGGCAAGTTTGACCTAAATTTTAAAAGTGTAAAATAGTAGCGAACGGACGAACAGTAGATCTGCGATATAATAGTAACTAATATTTTATTACACCCATATTTTTATTCTTTAAACAACTATTTCTATAACCCAGAATACACTGGTATTTTTAAATAGTGTTATATTTTTACCGGTTAGTCTATGACTGTATCTTATAGAGAGACCTCAACCGCTCTTCATCATAACCTTTAAAATCTCAAAAGCAGTTTCTTCATTAAGCTCATGAGCCTATGTAAGTTAGATATTTTATCAGATATTTTATCTTAGCGAATAGCCCATTAAAGACATAAATACGTTATATTTTTCACACAAGCCCACGACCCGGCTAAGTGGTTACGATAGCTCATGATAACTTACAAATGAGTATTACCTGCACGTTGCCGATCCTGATCAAATTTAATTCAAAATGGGATAAAAGAAAATCAATAGGTAATGTAAGTGTGTATCCAAAACCTTTACTTACGTACTTTCCATAAGGGGGTTTACTTTAAAAGGACAGTACTTCTTCAGACAAGTCCGATCATTACTACAGTTACTCTAAAAATAGCAACGAAGAATTCGTTCACTCAAAAAAATAAGTAATTACACACACAGCAGCTCGCATTTACAAAATTACATATAGAAATTCTCAAGGCTTGAACAGTACTTCTTTGGGAGAATCAAATTATTACTACCGTAAAATAAATAGCAAAGGTGAATTCGTTTACTCAAAAAAGACATAACCAGTATATTAATTACATATACAGCAACTTGCGTTCACAGTATTACATATAGGCATTCTTAAGGTTTACAAAAGCTTCCGGAAAATACAAGTGAACGCAAACAACCGATAGTTTACACGCACTCCATCACGCTTCACGTGTGATTTACGAAATGTCTTGTGAAAAGGATCTGGCGACATGTTCACGTTCTTATCCCGCACCCTCTGACACTAATCCAATTATTTAAATTTATCCGACGAGGTTTAGCTATTTAGAACGTCTCGTAAATACGTTGTTACTAGCAAACGAGGAAGAAGGGTTTTGCTGTTACTTTTATTAACAAAGGTAAATGCAATTTGCTGGAAAATTTATATACCAACATGACAAGTTGGATCTTGTTGATTTAATGGTTTAACGTCGACTTTAACTATTGATTGTGATGTCTCCGGTTCTGTTCTCCAGGCAAGTAAAGTAACCATTTGCGAATGTGCTACTTCTGCCTAAGCATTTAATCATAATAATATGATTTAATTATAATATGTGATTGTTTAATTATTTAATTGTTTATTTGTAATAAAATTGTTCTAAATAAATTAGATTGTGCCGATCATATAGGCGTGAATATTTTACTGTAAATTATATAATACTAGATTTTGCCCGCGAATTTGCTCAATAAGATAAGGTTATGTCAGTTTTCAATAGCTCGGATGCAATCCTTTTTCTGAATGATAGGTACCCTATGTTCTTTTCTGTGTCTGTGACAACTGAGTATGTAAAATTGCATGATGATTCGTTGAGTATTTAAGGCGTGTAAGTGTAAACAAACTTACATTCGCATTAATAATATTCCTCCATCAAATTTTGCCGCAGCCTGGATTTTGAAATATTTACATTCATCGACTAGCCGTCACTTTGACTCTGTCATCAGCAGGCTTGCTCAATTTCCTTTCAGCTTTTCCATTCGTGGCTGCCACTCGATAACCTTCCTGCGTCATTAATTGTGTATAATTTACTAGGTTCTGCCGTCGCTTTGCTTGCATTAATGTAGATTTTATCAATAGATTTATATCCTTAGGAAACAGTATTTTTTTCTAAATGAAAGGTACCCTATGTCCTTTATGTTGCTCAGACAACGTTAATGCAAAATTTCATGATAATTTGTCAAGTGTAAGTGTGTAAAGTGCATAAAGCGTGAACTAAATTAAAAAGTAAAAAAAGAAGTGTACATATTTATTATTCTCTCTTTCTTCTCTTTCTCTTATCCTTAATACTTTTCTAAGGATGACTCCTTTACTAAAAAATATCTACAGGCCTCGTAACTCAGTTGTGACCGAACTTAATCTAACGCAACAGGTAAACGATATCGAAGAATTCAAACTACTTAAACAATTAACATTTAATAACAATTTAGTTTAAGTAGTTTGAATTCTTCGATATCGTTACGGTTTTACAATCCCATTCTCGATTGCAGATAATGCTATATAATATATAATTTAAACAATTAATATTAAATATAGCATTATCTGCAATCGAGGATGGGATTGTAAAACCTATTTTTGTCGACAACATTGTTTGTCTGCTATACCTTCGTATAAACTAAATAAAACAAATGTCAACATAAGAAAATAGGACTCGACATAAAATTACTTGTACCGTGTATTTTCTGACATGACAAGTCCTGCTTAACCCTGACATCTGGTCATACTATTCGTCCCTCGTATACTGTATTCGACTGAGAGCTAAAGCTGTTGGCACAAATGCCTATATGCTATGTCGCAGTGTGTTTATTGGACATTTAATGAAATGCCTAATGTTCTTCGCGAAGGTTCGATTTTAGTGACGATTGTATTGGAGCTTCCATTTCATGCAAATATAAATATAAAATGTTAGATTAAACATTACCCTGAAATTTACTTTGATGACGACGAAGTAGTCCATTTAAATCTTTATGTTTATTTTTTAAGTGGAAACTTCTTTAGGCGCTTTGAGCACTTTTTGGATGAACAAAAATCATGGAACTCGCGTCATCGTCACCAAACGCATTCAAAATTCAAAAATAAACATCTTTAGGCGCGTTGAGCACTTTTTGGGTGAACAAAAATCATGGAACTTGTGTCATCGTCACCAACCGCATTCAAAATTCAAAAATAATAATCTAATAGCTAGACGATACAATTCACAAGTCACTTAGTTTTCACTTCTATCGGTAGTCCCCAAAGACTGCCCCGCATATTTTTATTTTTCTTTTCGCTGAAAACTCCTTATACAAGTACGTAATATTGTTATTATTATTCTTTTATTACCGTTGGTAAAAGTAAAGCCAGCGCCCTACCTAGTGTTATTATTATTATGTTGTTATCGTTGATAGAAGAAGAGTCTACCTGATGGTAACTGCTACTAATGGCCTCATTTGTTATTAGAAAAGTAATGCAGATGTCTGATTGTCAAATTAAAAAAAACATTTTTATTCGGAACGCAAATCTGATCAAATATACAGAAAGATGGTATCATCCTGCATGGTACCATAACAATGCTTAAAATATTTATATGCGACCAATAAACTTTATATTAGCCAATGGGAATTCTAAAGCTTTATACGTATTCCACGTCGCAGGGTACGCGTCTAGCTCTGTTAAACAGTCATGTTGAACATTGCTACGCTTGTTGGATTATCGAGTCTGAACGTGGGGCGAGCGATCTACTAGTTACGCCCGCTTTTGCAAACGCGCGCCACAGTAAATTTGTACCAACTTTATACACTGTCATTGTTGAATGCTAGCGGAAAAGCGTGCTCCATTTAAGCGTCAAAATCTGGCGTACTCGAGCTCTTTGATTCGTATCATAATAACAATAATTGCTGGTGGTACGCTGCGAGCCTAGCTTTCGCATCATGCTAAGGCTCAATTCGTACGCATAGCCTCAAGTACGGACTACGCATTCTAGTGCACACATACCCGACTACACATAAATGTGTACGCGTAATCCATACAATTTGATTGCTCGATAATTATAAAGTTGGACTCCAAATCTAACACATTTGTTTATTCCAATTATGTACGAACTATATTATAACAATTTCTCGCTGAGAATTGTAATAATAGTTTTTGTTATATTTGCCGTGATGAGTGAATCCTGCCTGCGTGATACGGTAAGTATACTCGATCATGATACCCAAAAATGGACTCTCTATTAAATGTAAAATGTAAGGCTGAAGTTATTCAACAAATCGTAAACATCTATAGTTTTATTTGAATAAAACACAACATGAAAACTAGTAAAATTTATCTTTGACGCACATATGTATGTAATCTCAATTGCGCCATTAGGAAAACACTGCTTTCCTTTGAGTACCAAATAAAAATATATTACTTCAGTATCTAAACGTTATCCTGATATCGGAAATGATGACTACGCTGCGAAAATGTCAATAGAAATACAGACTGTATTCGCAAACACCAAATTGTCAATTTCCCCGTAGCGTAGGTACACGTAATCTTTTATTCCTATTGGCTCCGTATGATGGTGTGTCCGACTTTTACAAATGGCAGACCCTCGCCTACCATTTATTTTATATCAGAAACTTTTCCTAACATGAAAACAAATATTCAGGCAATCTATCTCGATTCAAAGAGAAAATATATAAAAAAAGCTAAAGAAAGGAACCTTCACATATTTACAGTTAGACGTGATTCGCGATGTTCTACTTTTATTGCGATTGTACGTGCAAGCGAGGCGGTATCCCAAATATTTGTGAAAGTGCCTCTTCAAAGAAAAATTGCGAGCTGAGAGATTTTCAGGGATCATTGGTTGAAAACTCCAAACAGTACAAGTTGTTTTTTATGTGGATCGTTTCGTCTGAGCTCTTGACTTATAGCCGTTATATATTTTCATAAGCAGCCTATTATACTCTGCTGGTACTTGAGTCTTTATCTCAAGAAAAGATTGGATTGTACGGTATATAGTTTGT
Organism: Catocala fraxini; assembly: GCA_930367265.1. Lineage (NCBI taxonomy): Eukaryota > Metazoa > Arthropoda > Insecta > Lepidoptera > Erebidae > Catocala > Catocala fraxini. The sequence continues at coordinate 6,265,574 of OV884025.1, read as the reverse complement.
TATTCAACATTTCAACATTTACAAAGTTATGAAGAGTATTCGATATAGACAACATAGGAAAGGGCCCTGCCAAAATACGTGGCAGTTATGTAGCAAATACTGCAGTAAAATGAAAATTTATTATCGTTACCATATCATGTACGACATTGTACCAATAACATTTTAAAATCAGGAAAAAACATGCAGGCATTTCTGTAAACAATATTAATTAATTACATTGCTTTTTTTAAATTACTAAATGATATTTATTTCCTATAAAATAGAGTATACAGCTTTTCTCTTACCAACCAACGTTATGATCGTTTGACTTTTTCATTGTGTCTGGTTTCTGGCTAATTAATGAGTTAAATACTTTAGTAGCACATGAATCCATTATATTAATACCTTTGAATTTACAAAAAGTACAGCCTACTTGAAACAGTATGTACCGGGTAATTAGTTCTTTGCGTATTCGATTCGATTTACTCATAATATTGGGGAGACCAACAGACTGCAATGCAGAGGGTCTCGGGTTCGAACCCACGTCGCGCACCTCTGACTTTCGGAAGTTATATGACTTTTCGAAATTATGTGCGTATTGATTGACAATTATCGCCTGCTCCGTGCCTCGGAGAGCATGTTAAGCCGTCGGTCCCGGCTGCCATGAACATCTATGGCAGTCGTTATTGGGAGAGTGTCGACATAAAAGATCCCACTGGGTCGAAGTGTCGCCGGTCTGCACTGACTGGCCCCCACATAAGATACATACATACTCATAATATTGGTAACGTTGTCGAAAATTTATCAGGCTTTTGTATTTAAGTCCGTTTACTTTATTTTAAACGCAAGAATTTTTTATTTGGTTTATTCGAGTGATACACAAAAATATAATATGTTATTATCTGTAATTGCCAATATCTTATATCTCTGAAAATGTCTGGCTATATAATGATTATACTGTTAGTGTGCGTGCTTAATATATATATTAATAAATATCTGTGTAAATATTTCATCAACATTCTGTTATGTTTTGATTGTTTATATTAACATCTAAAATTAAAATCAATATACACAATTATTATTGCATACGGAAATGCAAGTAAAGTATAATTAATATAACTAGTTACGTTTCCATTTTAAAATAAAATAACTGTATGTACGTTCCATAGCTTCACGCCTATTTCCCTTAGAGTAACAGACTGCGGATGTGTAGTAGCTATGATCCCGGTATTTTATTTTTGATTCATTACCTCGCATTACCTTTTCATGTATGGGTGTCGGTTTATGGCCCTCACAACCTGTCATTTCTCCAGAATTTTCAAAGAACGTTCGTCTAAATCTTTGATTTATATTGTTGTTTATAACAAAACATTTATATTATAGTAAGACAAGTAATAATGTTTATGACATAAGGGACTACCAACACACAACTGATAGAGAAGTTAGATCTTCGAGATAAATGGGCAGGAAAAACAGCGTAAGACATCCTTGCCCTTTGGATATAGGTTCACACCTATATCCAAAGGGCAACTGTTACAACAAAAATGTTAACTTAAGCGAATAGCATATCTCTGCAATGATGTTTGAAAGTTGGCCTTAACACTTAAACCAAATAAGGTAATGACGTCATTTAGCTGTCCTAGTTTTACATCAATAAAATCTTTTGCTTACTTCGAAGAATGTTAGAAAAATAATACTTAGTCCAGAGCCCGATGAATCAGGCCACAAAGAAAACAATGAGATAAGGAAGAAAATATATTTGCACTAGATTGAAACGGGAAATTCCAAATTAATACCTCAGCTTCTGTCTTTGATCAACAATCAAAGACTACGTCCCTTACATCTTGTAATGTGTATCTCATCTGTTTTAAATAATCTTTTGTACCACCTGATAGACTAAAAAGCTTTTGTCTTTACAGATATAAAAAACAGAACAAGTCATTTAAAATTCACATAAAATTTCATTCAATTGCAACCTAACCACTATATAATATACATAATAGAAATAATATAGCACTTTTATTCTATAATAGCTTTAGACTGCGATTTGACTACAGGTCATTATATTTTCGGTTCTTTTGAAGTCAAACATTATTTATTCATTTAGGTCACAAAGTAACAATTATTGTTGTTACGCACTTTTTGGGTTACAAAGTTAACTGTTTTCTGAGTTTGCTATAGTTACATTTATGTAAGTTACTTGGTTCAGTCAAAGGTTGAGCTTATCAAAAGATCGGAGCAAGAAACACACAGACACTCTTTAAAATATTAAAACATAATGTCAGAATTTGAATGAAATTAGATGAAGAGAAACTTAGATTTAAAGTTGAACCTAGCAACTAAGTTTACGTTATATTAGAACAAGCGATTAGTCAGTCGGAGAGGCAAAGCTTTATTATGTGTTAAAACCCTCTTTATATAATAGGCGCTTTTTTATATTTCAAAATACAGAGGAAAAGTTAAAAAGTTCGCCATCAGTTCCTGCTTAATTGTGAAACAGTGTTAATTAGTAAAATATGTATATTTATTTCTTGCAATAGAAATTAAGAACGGAAACCATTTTGTTAACAGTTTTAAGCAAACAACTATTAAGCAAAATAAAAATGAAGTATCCATGTCAAAATAGCAGAGTATATTAATTAAATTATACTTTCTTAGTGTCTACATAATTGTCACTTAAAATTTAGCAGTTATTAAAAAAATTAAGAGAAAATGTACGAGAAAAGTGGTATCGGTTTTCTATGCGGTACTAATTCCCTACCAAAACGCGATGTGGACAGAAAAAGCTTAATTTTCACAATAAATGTCAGATAGGTACATAATTATTGAGCATAATAAAATTTAATTTAATAAACTTGCGATGCGATATCTTAGTGGGAAAACTAACAGACTGCAATGCAGAGGGTCTCGGTTTCGAACCCACGTCGCGTACCTCTGACTTTCGAAAGTTATATGACTTCTAAATTATGTGCGTATTGATTGATAATTATCGCCAGCTCCGTGCCTCGGAGAGCACGTTAAGCCGTCGACCCCGGCTGCCATGAACATCTATGGCAGTCGTTATTGGGAAGTCAGTGCCCTCTAATATCCTGACACTGGTCTAGCCTTAGGGTATCGTTAGCCTTCGGGTTGCGGAGGTCAGGTGGCAGCCGCTCCGTGTAAAAACTGATATCCAGTCAAATACGGTTAGACTAGAAAGCCGACCCCAAGTGACTTGGGAATAATAAAGGTTAGGGAGAAGAAACTATTTTTTTTGTATTTATTTAGGAGAGATTGTAATATTTAACTCTTAGTGGTGTTGAAGATATCTAGAATAATAAAGGAATAAAAATATTGGGTGTTCTTTCTATGCGTGGCAATGACAGCGGGAGGTCAGCAGATGAACCAATTATTTTTCTGTTGTAATATCTTTGCATGGTTTCCTTTATACAGACTCTTTATTTCTATTTTAATTTTTGTTTTAAGAATACTACTGCTATATTAGGCAAAAATAATATTTCTTTTTATAAACACTATAACTACGGATGCCTGCCGGCCAGACCTAAACAACTATTTATGGAATCGACAAATAGATTCATATCGCCTCTACAATACTTGGCATATTGATAGCCGCGAGGTCACTACTTAAACTTGTACCATCTTTGCTGACAAATAGTACAACTAGGACAACTAAATGACGTCATTGATTAATTTGGTATAAGTGTTAAATCCAACTTCCAGACATCTTCGCATAGTTTATTCGCATAACTTAGAATTCTTCTTTCATATTCAAAAGGGCTATGCAGGCATTTCTCACTGTGTTTTCCTGTCCATTATCCTCGAGAACTTCCCCATCAGTTGTTCTTTCGCGGCCCCATATGTCCTACATACGCTATAGTAAAACTGTAAAACTTAGTTGTATGTAATACAAAGTTCTAATTCACAAAAAGTCGCCTAACCAAAACCGAAACTGTTCATCAAAACGCCATAAAGCATTTCTACAGCCAAATGCTTGTTGACCCTTTTCCTGTATGCCCCTAAAGTATGGAGCGATAAACAAAATCTCTGTGTGGACAATGTGCCTTTTCCTATTGACTTACTACTTGCAGTACCATGAGCATATATATTACACAGCTGTTACATAGGGAAATTGAAACGTCACGATTCCGAGAAAACATTTTCTCTTATTTGCTTTTAGGCACGTGTCTCAATTTATTGGATATCAGCTATTGCTATTATATTTCTTGGGATTGTTAGGTTCTTTCTCGACTAAATAGATAGTTAATGATATATTGCTGGGTTAGGTCAATAGCCTAAACGTGACTAGTATTAAGAACTACCGATTCTGAGAAACTGGTTATAGTTTCTGTGTGCGAAAATGGAGTAGGTATTACTTTAATATGGCAAGAAGTCTGGGTAGAAAAAACATTACATTGTCTCCTGTCTATTTGCTAAATGATTATGTACGTTAGGCTACGTAAATGGTGACAAAACCTCAAGTCATTCTAAATCTATGTCATGGCTTTAAGCTAAAATAAATAAATATGGTACCTAAAGTTTCTAATGATAAATACTGTAATTAGCCACAGCGAGATGGCGGATGGCGTAATAGTTTCTTGGTTGCTAAGTCATTGACACTGCGACGAGTATTGTGAGTTCTATCCCCACTTGGGACAATAATTTGTATGATCCACAATTAGTTGTTCCGAGTCTGGGTGTTCTTTGTAAAGTCCCCCGGGACACAGAAATTATTCCTAGAGCGGGCATTACTATAATATTGCATCACTTCATGGGGTGGTAGCGGAAAATCCTTCATGTTAAATATTGAGCGGGCACAAAGAGTGCTTCTAAAGGTAGCAACCCGCCGACCCTACCGCTTTTCCACACATCTTTTGTATGAAAATTGTAAAGTATTGAATGTCCGACAGCTTTTTATAATGTACACCGTTCTTAAACAGGTACGCAACGCTTATGTATAACATCAACCTTACTAACACTAAAAGACAAAAAGATATTGTCTGTACCACACTTTCTGAATCAAAGTTTGTTTTTACAAATAGATTTTTCGCATTCTTAGGGCATTTTCTTTATAACAAGATAAATAAAAAAACAGCTATATATGACCTAAGTTAGTAAGATCTAAGCGGATAGTCTGTCGGTACCTACAAACTTTAAATTATGATGATACTGAAGATTTGTTGATTGTTGTTAAATAAGCAATAACAAGTTCCATGATAATAATTACAATCTTGGCATATATTTATATAATAACTATGGTTAATTGTATATAATTTAGTTCCTAGTAGTATATTGTAAGTGCCCTTAACGCCTGTGGCACAAGTTTACCCTAGTGCAGGCACCCATATTTAATTACCTATATTAAGTATTTTAGGGACTGTATTCATGTTTTACCATTGTAATCAATAAATAAATTATTATTATATTACATTTTTATATATTATTGAGAACGAACGTTTCAATTTATATGTGAAGCATGAACGAAAAGACTTTAAAATATTTTAAGCAATTGACGATATAAATAGGAATTAGCACTAGCTATGAAACAATAACTCGAATATTCGTAAGTTGTCTAAACCCGCATTCGTATGTTGATCAATTTGTTGTCATTTTAAACATTATTCGAAACATGATTTGATAGTGACATGTTGATAAGTTGTGCATATAAATTATTAAAATCACCATTTGCATTCATATAATTATTAGTATTAACAATATTCGAATTTACATCGACAATCCAACATCGCTAAGAAAAACCATAAAAAAGAGACAGTATATTAAAATATACCACTAACGAAGTTGCAAATAATAGCTATTCTCTATTAACCGGTCGTATACCGCCGGCTCGCATACCAGCCGGCAGATTTGTACCCGTCGTAGGCCGGTGGCTCGCATGCGAGCCACCAAATTGGCGCCAAAACGCCGCGCGCCGCCTTCGCTTAAGCGAAGGCGGCGCGCGGCGTTCGACGTACGACGTACGACGTCGTACGGCGTACGACGTACGACGTCGTACGGCGTACGACGGGTACAAATCTGCCGGCTGGTATGCGAGCCGGCGGTATACGACCGGTTAAAATACAAAAAGGATAGATGTAATCTGAGATAATAACAAACCAGCCTTAAAAATAACTAAATTACACGAGACTACTAAGAAATGGAGCTATATTTTTGTAATATTAGGCGAATACGGAAAGGTTTCCAGCAACTCAGATTATTAACCATTAAGGGTCACATTAAGAGGCTTACGTGTGCTTTCTATAACGTAGGTATGTTTGATTTGGGAACTTATCACCTACAGTTGTAAGCGCCAGATTAAACCGCTCCCAACTCAAAGGGAAACTTCGATTGCCATCGACAGCTAAAATTGAGTTTGTTTCGGAGAAATTTTATTCCAAATTTTCTTTATAGGAATTTGAATATGGTAAATAATATTGCGTGGAGAGTCTTTGATAACATATTTAAATTGAGAATTTGTATTTGTTGATCTGTTAATAATTACCTAATTAAGTTAATTTTGGCTCAGTTAATTATTTTATCGATAGCTTGTACCTAGTACCTTCAATTGCCACTCTAAAATAAAGTCAATGATCTTTGGACTTGAAAGTCAATACAAGTTTAGTCTATAAATCCACTAACGGTCTGACTAAATCGAAATTCGTTCATAATTTAATGTTTTGTAGAGCGTTTGGTCCTTATTGTGGTAATACACTTTCAAGCAGGTACTTTATTAATTAGTTTGATCAGTGAGACGGACAATAAGTTTATGCCTTTGGCCCAATTGGTAAGCTGGATAGAACGATATATTATATAGATAGATATAGAAAATAAGACTTATTTGTAAATGCAAACGAAAGTGTTATCTAGTGTTAATATAATAAAATCGCAATAGATAAGCTTATGGCTCAAGTGATAAACGTGTAAGCTGTTACTTGCGCTTTGCAGATCCTAGAGGAAAGGAATAAGAAGGGAAATGGAAATAAATGTAAATTAATCTCCAGAATCCATTATTACCGCAGGAAGTGTCATAAATGTGTTATTATTGTAACATTGGTTTCCTAACCTCATCCATGAGATAATGATGGAAATTATAGATTCCTATGCGAGTTCTCTGATGACTGTGGCCAATTATATGGTTATAATTCGCCGAAGCCATCACTTCTACCTAATCTGAAAGACGGCAGTACTTCGCCGTATCTCTGCTCTACAAGTATGGAGAAAATAAATGCTAAAACATATAGCTAGTCTATATCTCATAAAATTATGCCCCGTCCAGGAAATGTACCCGGCATCAGCAAAAGGGAAATTACCACTTAAACTAATGCAGTATTCGTGTAGTAAAAGAAAAATTTGTTTAACGATAAAATGACTTTCCTTTTTTTAGAGGTTATATTAAAATTTATTTCTTTACTTTAGATTATATCTTTTACCTTTATCATTTTGAGATGAATGACGAAATGTGGGTGTGTATTATATCCTTTCAACTTGTTTAGGAGTAATCTCCAGTAGGCGTAAAGCCTCTTTTGAAAATGTTTTATTATTTCTGAATTGAATATTAAAATATGGATATTTGATATTCCAGATGTCAGCATTATTTGTAATCTGTCCTACTGCTGGACACTGGCCTCTTGTCAGTATAAAAAGCTTAATACTATAATGCACCACGCTGGTCTAAAATAGATTGGTATTATGGTAGACTAAAGGTTCTTAACTATAATTGCCTTCACATTTAAAATGGAGATGAAGAAAAAAGAAATCATTTTAAATGTCAGCGGTGTATATCATGCGACCGAACATAAGAATTCTACGTGGCCATACAAGGGTCTACCTAAAGTCATCGCTCTATAAATATATCTTTAGGTTAAAAAGAACAATAAAAATGTAATAAAATATATCAACCAGTCAAGTCTTAGAAAACTAAACATAATTAAAAACCTATTTCGTCTGGCCACCGGCATGCCGCTGCGACTTATTGGTTAAATCAAAGTGAGGTTTTAAGTTTGACAAACATGAAAAATAACATATATATTAATTTACTGAACATAGAAACAAATCAAAATATAAATATACAGCATGTTACAGTCAGCTGCGGTCATATTTCAATAACCTCACTGGCTGACATTGATTTCTTAATATTTTATCATAAGTCAAGGTACTTAACTGTGTTATCTAATTTTAAGTTGTAAGTAAGTAGAAACCTGGCAGAATGACAATTTAACGATAAGATAGATGAACTGATTTGAATCACCTGTAAACAAATTTGTTCAAATGTCTTAGAAAACTTAAAAGAAACAATTCCCAATGTAACATGCAAGCATATGCGTAATAAACTACGTTAGCAATCGAATAAATTTTGGTGTAAGCTACAAAATATATATTACTAATAACTAAACCAATACTTTATGACCACATCGTTCTATTACAACCAGTATATATAACAAACATCATATTTCACTCGCTAATTAATTATATGTACAGTAAGCTCTTAATACCTTCATCAAAATACTGGGCTTCATCAAAATTTCATCATAAGGCCTTTCTCAAATGGCTGTGTTATATATATTCGATCTAAATCTGTCTTAATCTCATATTGAAATGTTGAATATATGAACTCAATCAACTCATTTCTTCCCCTAAATCGGCTGCCGATCTCGAATACAGTCTAATATAAATATATCTTTAAATGGACGAAGTGTTTTATATGATCCAAACAATCAAAAAATTGAATTTAAATTTTCTATCAATCCGTACCGCATGTACGTGCACTCTACGTACAAATAAACAATTAAGTCGTGTTTAAGTTGAGCGTATACCAATTTTTCATTATTTTTATAGTTTTGCAATATCGATAGACTTATCGTGATGAAATATATATTTATACAGGAACTCGAAATAGTGGTTAGTGTAACCGACTGCCACGCCCGAGGTCGCGGGCTCGATTCCCGCACAAGTCACACATTTTTGTGCGTGAACATGGATGTTTGTCTTGGTCTGGGTGTTTCTATGTATAATATGTATATATTACAAAAAAAAGTATGTATGTATGTTTATCCATTGTCTAGTACCCATAGTACAAGCTCTGCTTAGTTTGGGCTAGATGTTGTTGTGTGTATGTGATAGAATATTATAATTAATATTTAAAAAAAAAGAATCGCATGACGCAACGTAGCCGCTTCTAATAAGCTAATATTAATAAATTTTAAGCCATTTTCATAACCTTAGTAAAATGACATAAACTTGTATATTAATGTCCTATGATATAAGGTTTAAAAACCTTATTTCAAGAGAGATTACATTCAGAGAATTATGCGCATTTTCTGATATTATAATAATAACATGGGGCCTACCTTACCTATGATTATGTCTCACAAAACCATTATTCCTGAGTGTAAATAACTGAACTAAGGTCAGGTAATTTAGACACGTTTTCCTTGGGTGACGTTGTGAGATTGATCGGACACACGTGTGCTACTACGAACACACTATAAATATAGGCTTTTAGAACATAATTTTCCAAACCTTTCAATGACGCGTGCGAATGGTCCGTGACGCTTTCAAATATATTTTCATTTCTGTTCTTAGTAACAAGGGTTAGCATAGTATTATGTATAAATTGAAAATCCGTAGACTTTATCTGACATACAGATGTCCTGTAGCAAGACACGGGTATATCATTAAATATATTGTTCTGTATTAGGGATATATGTACGTTGTACATATACCTAGTCCTACGTTTTTAAAACTAGCAGAAGTATCTCACGTCCGCATTTTGCCATATATAACTATATGAGACAATGCACTGTAATGGAGTGTACTTAATTATCCTCTACCGAGCTTACAGATTCCGTGGTGAGACTAACTGTTTTTAAGCAGGAAAACATGCTCTCAATTCTTGACCCCTGCAGCTGATAATTGGCAACATCCACTGATAATTATGTTGCTGAACGAATCAGATACTTACTAACCGAAAGCGGTATCAGGCTATGTTTAACAAAATTGAATTTAAAATTCTTAACTTCAAATAAAGTTACAATTTTAGGGTTTTCTTGATGCAGAAAGAATGTACTGCAAATAAATAAACCATCAATATACAAACCGCGCTGAAGTTGAGCGGTCCGTGAGATAAACTGACCGTAAGCGCTTCATCGATCCTACTATATTTTGATATGCCGTTATATACGAGAAATCCGTCCATATAATAATATATGCACTGAATCCGCCGACGGTTCGCTTCAGTAATGTTGAGAAACGATATCCTAGGGTGTCGTAACTTAGGCTTTGTGTAAAAGGTACGTGGGAAAAGGAAGGGTATGCTAAGTTTGCAAGTCGATTTAGAAAGATATGTGGCAGTGGAATTTTTTCAGTTTTGTACCAATGAGTTTTTGAAGTTCGAACGAGAAGAAAGATGTATTTGTGAATATGTTATTATAAATGACTCAGTGTTTTGTTTGTGAAGAGTTCTCGAACAAACACTTTTCCTTTTATCCTTTGTGTGGAACAATGAGATGTCTTGCATGTTTCTTTTTTGTTTAAAAAAGGTAATGAAGGCGCAAGATATTATGACTTGACTGAAAATCTTGTTTAAAGTCTATAGATACTGCCAATACAAGGAGTATTACTTGTGTTTACTGACTTTACAAAAGCGAAGCGCCAGAACGAGGGGAAAAACCAGGGTTTTACTACTGACCACATAACACCTTCTTAAGTAACTCAGGAACTTGTACCTCTCATATTATATGTGGAGGTATTTTTGTAGTCAAACTGTTTAAGGATAAAATAAATATTCCACCGCTCTTAATATTTATTTATTTTTGTTATTTACTATATTATTATAGCAATGAGAACATGATCATTAAGAAATACTCAATGTCCTACCTAATAAAAATTACTAATCTAACTTCTAAATATTTTTGATTAATGTCCCGAATAAACCCATTAATTTAAACTAAATCAATCAATTTGTTTATCTTTATCTTTATAAATTACTTAGCCTGGGCAGCGCAGCGGTAGTAAACGCAACTGCTATGATTGAAGTCTCGGATTTGATACCTAGGTCAGACAAAGTATTTTGGGATTTTTGTGAATGAATTAATTCTTAGTAACAGAATTTGGAACTGTGCCCAATAGACGGAGATAAAATGGCTCTATAAAATCTTAAGCCTTAGCTGCCAAAATGTCCGTGAAATACACCTAGCCTACTATGTAGACGACAGTGAATCTATGTATAAATAATAAATAGTATTGCTTTGTGGTCGTTATTCAATTGATATATTATTAATTATTTATTATTTCTCATGATTAATCTAAGCGTTATTATTAAATGGCGTCTTATTTAAAAACAAGATAAACCTTTATTCATTGGTATATTTATCATAGATTTACAATGTTGTTCTGTTTTAATATATGTTCTAAATATGTGTACACAGCATGTTTAAAACAGATACAATACAGTGCAGTTAAACATATTTACACTATTAAACATATTTGACTATATTAACTTAGAACAGCAAATTAATGTATAAATAAGAAGAAATATTTTGTTTAACTTCAACATATAAAATTGGCGGTAAACCGATGAAAATTCTTTATTCTTTAGTCAAATGACTGTGTTACAGCAAGGTAAGGATCGGCCACGCCACAATCGTGGCGATAAGCCCTGTTTTTGAGGAGTGGCTAGAGAGGCGGCATGGCTCTTTCACCTCCCGGCTGACACAGGTAATGACTGACCACGGTTGCTTCGGCCAGTTCCTGTGTCGCATAGGCCGGCGAGAGACGCCTGGTTGTCACCACTCTGGCGACTGCCGTGATGTTGTTGCAGACACGGCGCTGCACACGTTGGCGGATTGCCCTGCCCGAGCTTTTAAATCTGAATATATTGTCATAATGTTTCTTCTCTACTGCTCTTTAGCTAAATTAGTGCATGCAGTGGCTGCCTTCAAAGGTCAAACAATCAACAAAAACCTAAAACCTTGTTTTTATAGTCATATATTATTACTGGCGGTCCTTAAGTTAATAAATAAACAAACAGATTATTTCATCAAGTCAAACCGTCTTTTCTTTAAATTTCTATTTAGAATGAAACTAGTTACCAAAGACATCAAATACAAACAGAGATCCGATTATTCTTCGATTACTTAAAATCGATAAAATCTCATTATCTTTGTTGGAGAACTGAAATTTCCTGTTCAGTTCAAATTAAAATCGGACGAGGGCTACCTTTATTATTTACATAATGGTGACGTCAGCAAGTGTCACTGTGACTGAAAACACTGGAATTTTGTAACATTGAGGTATGACGTCTTGACACGTGAATTTATGACGGGTCAAATTTCGTTTAAAATGTACTTTCTTTTTTATACAACGTTAGCATATTATATGTATACCAAAGGGTCAAGCAACGTTTTCAATATAACACAAAGTTTGACAATAATATTTAATATACTTATGTGTTAGATTAACCGATTGATTTACATAATATTGTCTTTACTTATGTTAACGCGAGTGTTATTCATTGAAATTAAACTACTTCATACGAATTGTATCATTTTGTTTATTTTAATAAACAACGCGATAAAATCCGTATATAGTAGTTTAATTTCAATTAACCACTTGAGTCACAGCGGTACACTGGCGGCCGGACACAGGTTTTCAATTATGGCTGGCATTCCAACAAGTTGACAAGTTAAAGCCTTTATTGATAGTAACATAATTGTATTAATGCTATTTCGACAATCGGATTCTAATCAGCATTAACTCAGAAAATCTCTGCACAGTGAAACGTAAATACAGTCACTCTATTCAGTAATAAAAGCCTGAAACTGGGCGTTTATTATGGCATTCGCATTATTAGAACTAGCTCATTAGCTGGTAACGTTCAGCGAACGAAATGTATTATACCAATGCATAATAATAAAATATTATCATACACACAAGAACGTTATAATCCAACTGGTTCATTAATAATGTGCAAAATAATTAAAATATATATTATTATGGATTTATGGTAATACGAGGTAATTTAATATATAAACGTTATAAAAATATAAACCAAATAAAACTTGTTGGAATAATTTAAAAAAGAAATTTTTCCACGTCATTATTGCATTACTTAAAATAAATACGCTGAACATATTTTACAAAAGAGAACCAACGTGATTCGAAGACAGCCCAAGCAGCACACGTTAAAAGTAGTACCGATGATATATTTAGACAGATATGTAGATTTAGTAGCCCTTTTTACGACTCAGATTCCCTATTGCATTTTTCAGTCATAAGCTTAATATTAAAACTAATCTTATAATATCACTACAAAATACGACTACTGCAAGCAACTTAAAAGAAAACAAAACGAACCAAATTTTAACCTTTCGATCGACCAAAGGTTGCAATCTTGACATGATTGTGTAGCGAAATGAAATAATATTTCTCGGGGGCCCCCTAGGGGTCGACCAATCGAGTCGATATAAAAAGTAGACGGTCCTTTTGATGACGTAAGCAACCGCCATACAGTTCTTCTATCGCCATCCATTGCTCCTTCGAGACGCGGACAAAACATGGACTACGAGAGTTATTTTTGGCAATACAAATATATTTCTGTAGATGTGTTTCACTGTATGGTTTCCGGGTAAAAAGGGACCACTTGATTTTTCTTCTTGTGTTAATTTATTTTACTTCAAATAGTTATATCGTCAACATGTTAAGACATATAGACCGCGTCATGGTGGTTGATCGTTTTTATGGCGTTGGCGTTCCATTACTTTTATTCGATTATAGTGCCAAGTAAACATATAACCTAGTTATCGCCGAGATAAATACTTGCCATCGCAAGTGATGACCATGACCTATGGCTTGTGTACACCACAATGTTCCTCTAGCGTTATCGACCCTGCAATAAAAGTATTACTAAGCTACCAGCAAAAATAATGATCAATGACTACAGAACTGCCACCGATACTTTTAAAAACGGATCATCCAAAATTATTTCTCTGCGATCTTCAATACGACGAACCTAGAACAGTTCACATAGTGGATGTGACCCCTATGTGGATAAACTTAGGTCGACGTAAAGGATTTTAAATGCTCTACTAATATTATAAAGCTAAAGAGTTTGTTGGTTTATTTGTTTGTTTGTTTGGTTGAACGCGCTAATCTCAATAAAATTATTTTAGTGTTGTATAGCCTATTTATAGAGGAAGGCTATAGGCTATATAACATTACGCTACGAGCCACGGAGGCGGTGCAATAACAATAAACGCGGGTGAAACCGCAAGTACAGCTAGTTTTGAAAAAAAAGTAATAAGGTAGTTGCCATGTTTGATACTGTACATTATTTTACACACTAGAGAAAATAGCAATCAAAAGAAATCTTTTTGTATAAACAGTTTGAGCGCTCATAGCCAGTTTCACTCACTGTTCGGTAAACGATTAGCGAGGTTAAGTAACGTTGGATGCAGTCAGTCTATAGATGGGTGACCGTTTAGTGGCATTTCATCTAAGCGTCTCCGTGCTTCGGAGGGCACATAAAAAGTCGGTCCCGGTTGTTGTCAAATTGACAGCAGTCGTTAAGCCATGTCAGAGGTCTACGGGTGGCTTGAACAACTCTTGACAACAGGTTGGCCGCTAACCACACGAAAAGAAGAAAAAGAAGAAGTATGAAAATTAATTGAAAACAAGAATGTAATTAATATATTAAAGACATAAAAAAACGTGGGGCTGTTGTGGGGATATCTCGCTATCTCCCTCGAACAGCAGCATTCAAATAGCGGTTACGTCACAATTAGTATCGTGCATCCTTTTTCTGTCATTTAACATTTACCCCTGCTACCAGATTTGAAACGTTCGTATCTTATTTATTATTGAGTACATTTTTAAAGCTCTTTGTATTTTAGAGTTAGCATAATGTAACTATTTGACTTAATAATAAAATTATGAGTCAACTACCGGTAAAATATAGGTATCAACTGTGATACATATTTATTTTCTTCTTGTAACTGTAATATGTGGCTCTTTAGTTAACTGATCCCGCTCTAAACTGAACCCGCGGGATGAATTGACTTAATAATTAATTTTATTATTTTTGCTTTGTCAACTGATCCCACTTTAAAAAAAAGAATAATATTTATATTTATGCAATATAAATATGTACACACGTGAACAAAAGTGTTTGGGGAAAGAAATGACGCATCATCGCTTGGTTCGCTTGATATGTTAAAAAATGAGTAGTATTTAACTGCACAGTAAAAAAATACTAATTGCACAGCAAAATATAGGTATATATATATTTAGGTATATTTAAAGAGATCAAACTAAGTCTACTATTTTTGGGTGGGTTTAAGGGAACCTAACATAACCTAACACTTCCGAGACGGAATGCAGTGATTTGAGGCGTATAGGTGCTCATTATGCTGTGCAATTAGTATTTTTGATGGTCATTATAATTAATCACTTAAAAAATCACTAACACTTTTTTTCGTGTCTGTATAAATCATAAAATGTATCAATGGGATCAGTTGCCCGATTCAAAACATTCGTTAGGTCAACTGTTCCTGCGGGTCCAGTTCAAGCGGGATCAGTTAACTACAGAGCCAATATGTTTATCAGTCGATAATATATAATTTTGTATTGTTCATTAGTACATATATTTTTGATTTGTTCCAGTGCGTTCCAGTACCAGGTTTGGGCTTTCGCCGTGGCTCGTACCGATGCGTCTGCAGACGAGGATTTTACTTCCCCAACACGACTGCTGATAATAGATATTACAACGGCAGTGAAATTGAAGAGGAACATGAGAAGCATTTACTGGTAAGCATTATTTCTTACCGCTGTTACTGTCATTTGATAAGCTCGCTTTATGATAAACAGTATTTAGAGTATAACAGTATTTATACTGTTATACTCTAAATACTGTTTAGTTGTAGTCTTTAGACTACCTACTCAAAACAAAGGTATGTACGTTTCTGCGTGCAAGATAATGGTGCGGGTAACTTGCGCGGGTGGTATGCTTCCGTCGATATAAGTCGCACTAGTACGTGCTTCAACCTGCACGTATTATTCATATGGTTTACTTGCATGGGTAGCTTGCGTTAGACGACATAATGTGCGCAAGTCGTACTTTAACATAACTATAATATTATCCGAAACTACTCGAAACAAAGGTGTGTTTCTACACGCAGAAGATCGTACGATTAACTTGCACAGGTGGCTCCGATCCGTCAACCTGACCCGCGCAAGTACGTGCTTTAACATGAGCATATTATAACTCGAAACTATTCCAAACATAGATGTGCCATTACATGTACGATTTAATTGTACGGGTGACTTGCCCGGAGGCTCGCATCAGTCGACGTAATTCATGCAAGTGCGTGATTAACTTGCGCATATTATTACCCAAAACCACTCAAAACTAAGATGTGCATCTACATGCGAGTTAATCGTACGGGTAACTTGCGCGGTGGCTCGCATCGGTAGATATAACTCGCCCAAGTGCGTGCTTCAACTTGCACATATTATCCGCATCATGTTCAAAAGCCATTAACTGCAGTACTGCAGAAACTTGGATCGACTTTGACTGCTCTTGGCTTGATTTGAGTTGGCATGTTTATTGTTTGTAAGTTCTCACGAGGTTTGGGCTATTCCAGTTTATAGTAAATATATTTAATTTGATGTGTATTTGGGATATCAAATGTAACTATAAAGGAACGGTTAGTTGAGATTTAATTACATTACACGGATTTGATTGCAGGTTATTCTAAAAAGCAGACATTTTACTATATATATTTTGTATTTGCACTTTCCCTGGTTGCTGCAAAGCAACCAAGGTCACAGAGCGGCTAAGATGGTGATACTATCATTGTTTTGAAATTTAGTTTTTTAAAGTGCCCGATTATAATTTATTAACTGTTTACGCTGTTTGAGCTCAGAGCATTTTGAAGAGTTGCGGTGTATTTGTTGTGTTTTCAAATGTTTATTCGTCTAAAATATATTATTTAATTAATAGTAAAATATACGTAAAGATTATAGCTACAAAAAATTAAAAACAAAAGTGACGTTTTTGTCTGTTATTATGTAGTTTATTCTATTTTTGTAAACCAACTCTGTATTCATGAATCCCTGTATAGCAGAGATCTTAAGAAGAATTGTAAGAACGGTCACAAGAAAGATCCAGACAAGAAACAATAAATTCTAGTGCCACATAAATTCTTGTTTAACCTATAATGTCCCGCAAGACGGTAAGCGGTTTTCGTATTCTATAGACGCTTGCAACACAGGTGCAACTCTCGCGCGCATGGAATTAATAAGTAGGTACTTACGTAATATATCACTGTAATAGTGGCACAGCAGTAGTGAATGCGACAGCTGTGCATCTCTGATTTGATTCCCGAGTTGAGAAAAGTGTTTCTGATTTTTTTCTGGGTAAAAAATTCTGAGTGTTAGTACAGAGCCTCTATCGATGTGCCCGGTAGACAGCAGTTGGTAAGCTCCCTACTATGTGGCACCTAAAACCATATTTGTTGAAATGTGGGTGCAATACAGCTCTGCCTACCACTTTAAAGATATAGGCGCGTATCTAATACATACATAGTCTAGGTATGTATTCGATAGCCTATGATACTATTCAAATTCTTTAAAACAAAAGAACACAAGTATATTGTGACCAGATTTTGCCCGCGGCTTTGCTCGCGCAAATGTAAGATAGTTTAATAACAGTACTTTTTCTGTATCCTTTTCTGTTCCCCTGTCAACGTGTATGCGAATTTCATGTTGATCGGCCGTGTAGCTATGGCGTGAAAGCGTAACAAACAATCAAACAAATAAACAAACAAACTTACATTCGCATTTATAATATTAGTTAGGATTATTTTTGTAGAAAATTATGCGATTAATAACCATGGTTTATGGCGTAGATACCTTATTTAACAGCACTTTCTTGTGGAGCAAGACTCATAATTATGGTTAAAAGGTAATATTCCAGTCAAAATGGTTCATGTTTAATACAGTATAAACGCTTATATCTCTCCAAGCAAACAACAGTAATTACAAACAAAGTCAACACTTCATTAATAAGCATGAACTTGAACGAAGTTTGATAGCGAAGAAATTCAACGCTCTTTAATACAGTTGAAGACAATTTGTATTTGGTGAAGTTTATTTTAAGTTAGTGGTCAGTAAGTTTAAGTGTGACTAGTTTAATATAACAACCGTAACTGAAGATATAATAATAAAGACTAGTCGCTTAGCTTTCTGTTCTACTTCTCTCTATGTACCTCGTTATCAATAAACGAAGAATCCTAAATAATATTATAAGTGCGAATTTGAGATTTTTTGTTACCTCTTTCACGCCTTAACCGCCGAAACCGGTCCACTGAAGACCTTCTAGTGTATGCAATGCATATATGGAGCGAGGCCATCGATAAACACAGCGAAGCATTGGCTGTTTTCCTTGATATCACAAAGGCCTTCGACAGGGTCTGTCATGATAGCCTTATAAGCAAGCTTCCGTCCTTTGGTCTACCCACTGGCCTCTGCGTTTGGATAGCAGATTTCCTGAAGAACCGCTCGATTTGAGTAGTCATTGATGGCTACTCGTCCGAAAAAAAAGCAATTAATGCCGGGGTTCCACAGGGATTAGTACTCTCTGCAACTCTCTTTTTGCTGCATATTAACGATCTGCTAAAACCCGGTACGTTTAGGTATGCAGACGCGGCGCGCTTGTAGAGAGTTACGTCTCCAGCGCTAGGGCCAGTAGAGCACAGATACATCCGATTGGGATGCCAACATGGTTAAGTTCAATGTCTCCAAGACCCAGGCGTGTCTGTTCTCCTCTAAAAAGAGCCCATTCCAACTGGCTCCAACTTTCCGAGATGTATTCGTGCCGATAACTAATCGCCTGACCTTCTGGGTATGTCATTGACTCCAACCCTAAAGTTTGGCTCCTATATTGAGGCAAAAGCCCAACTAGCTGCCAAAAAGCTAGGCAGCCTCAGTAAGGTGAGGCATTATTTTATGTCAGAACATTTGCTTAATTTGTACCAAGCACAGGTTTGATCCTGGTTGGAGTACTGTCCTCACATCTGGGTTGGCTTTGCATAATATCAGCTGGAGGCTTTGGAGTCAATTGAGTGGAAGGCCAGGGGCTAGGCTTGCCTATTAAGTAATTTTAAAAAAACTGCTCGACTGTGGATATATGCTCGACATGAAATTTCGCATGCATATTGTCAAAGGTACAGAAAAGGACATACCGTACTTTTCATCCAAAAAAAAAGTATTCACCCGAAACCGTGAGCAAATGCTAGTAAAGTTAGCAGATTAACCATAAATATTTTTAGCAGTATATACCTAGTCTTTGATTGACAATTATCGCCTGCTCCGTGCCTCGGAGAGCACGTTAAGCCGTCGGTCTCGGCTGCCATGAACATCTATGGCAGTCGTTATTGGGAGAGTGTTGACACAAAAGATCCCGCTGGGTCGAAGTGTCGCCGGTCTGCACTGACTGGCCCCCACATAAGAT
Organism: Catocala fraxini; assembly: GCA_930367265.1. Taxonomy (NCBI): domain Eukaryota; kingdom Metazoa; phylum Arthropoda; class Insecta; order Lepidoptera; family Erebidae; genus Catocala; species Catocala fraxini. The sequence goes on along the minus strand of OV884025.1, from coordinate 6,246,094 downwards.
ACATACATACATATACCTAGTCTTGCCATAAATATTGTTATAAGGAAAAATATTTTTGTACATGTATTACTGTAATGTGTGTTAGTTTATACATTAATATAATAACATAAAAAATATATGAAGCTTATTCAAAATGATCTCCATTGGCTTTAATAGTCCTTTAAGCGTTGAGACCAGTTATCAATAGAAACACGCACTCTTTCCATGGGAATATTCTTCACTGCCAATATTATGGATTTTTTTAGAGACTCCATATTTATCATGGCATTTAGAACATAACATACTCTCTAAAACTGACCATAAATCATAATCCAGCGGATGAAGATCGCGACTAGATGATAGTCAATCTTCAGTTCTCATGAAGTCCGAAACGTTCGTTATCAACCACGCTTGGGTGAATTGACATTCGCTCGCATTAATGTAGACTTTGTCAATAAATTTCTATTCCCCTGGAACTATTTTTAAGGATGAAAATTCTTCCATGTCCTTTTTGTACCCCTGCCAACGTGTATGCAAAATTTAATGATGATCGATCCAGTAGTTAAGGCGTCAAAGCATAACAAACAATCAAACTCACAATCGCAATAATAATACTACTTATATCTGTATAAATCAATTTGAAAATTAACTACATGATTTTAATAAAACAGACAGTAAGCTTTCATTTTAATACAGCGCATAAATATTGAACACAGAACACCAGAAATGGCCAGAATTTTAAAATGTAATTTTTTTGTTTTTAAGTATTAATTGCAAGCTGAGAACCATGCATGCATCATTAAAAGTTACCGGTGCCCCTTTGTCGCTCTGTGACAGTCGATATCAAGTGTTAAAACATAATACCCTTTGTACTATTATCCATTTTAAACTTTAATCAAGGCTTACCTGACATTTAATACATCAATCCTGAACCTACGTTATTTCTCTTTGAAGAGAAACAACAACTAAAAATAATCGAATAAATATATTATTTATTCGATTATTTTTAGTTTATTGGCTATTTGATAAAGTATATAAATTTATCAAATAGCGAGTAAAATATAACTTCGAGTTAGGAACAGGTAATAATATATTTTTCTAACAGCTATATGTATATAACTATAATTCAGAAATTAATGTGTATACGACTGTTGTCCGTAGCCTTAGGGTCGATTCCCGGGCGAGAGAAACCCAGTAACATTGTGCCCACATAATGTGGTTGGGTTTCTCTGTTTATAAATTCTCAACCGCAATACTGAGTCTGGAACTGTGCACCATCGACGGCACTAGGCCACCCACTATTTCGTGAGACTATACTAAGTGAAATTCAAGTGTGATAAGCCTTTGCCTAAGCCCTGCAGCAAGACTTAGTATGCATTTATGTATAATTGTAACAGCTGTGTTAACTTAAAATAATCAACATATAAATAGCATGCTATGTCACAACATACGAGCGCCCGAGCCATTGCATGTTATTTCGCTACACTAACACACATATTGTTAAAAATAAGCAAAGGATAGCGAAACGCCCACGCCACGTCAATAGAGGACGCCATTTTGAAATGATGATGATTTTTTTGTCAGCAGCTCCATAGCAGCCTCTACTCAATCCCCGACGCCTTCGAATGCCTGCCTTGCGCCGAAGGCTGTGAAGCATGTATGGACGGTTCACCATGCGTAGCAGCGCTGAACTGGGTCGTCAGAACCACGATTTTCGTGCTGGCCTGCCTCGTGATCTCCTGTTTGCCGTTCATCGTTTACTTTACCATCAAATATGGACATGTCAGGGTGAGTTTTCTTAGCATTTTTTTCATTATTATTATATTTTTCCCGGCTTGTGTTTATCTAGATTTTATCAATAAATTCCTTTTCCTTGGGAAGAGTACATTTTTCCTAAATGAAAAGTATTTTATATCTTTTTTTGTAGCCCTGACAACGTGTTTGCGAAATTTAATGATAATTGGTCAAGTATTTAAGACGTGAAAGCGTAAAAAAAACAAACAACCTCATAATTATTCGCATTTATAATATTAAGTTAGGATCTATCCTTCATTATTTAACATATCATTAGCTATACAAAACATTGTGTATGTGGTAGAATATTATTATTATTATTATTTAGAAATCAATTTATGAAGACTCACTGGCATTGGAAACAGTGTCCAAGCCACCGATGGTTAAGGGTCTAGAGAAAGGATCTTCTTGATGATTTATGATGTGTTAAGAACTGCCTTCTACATCATAGACTTAATCCAGCCGTATAAGACTATGCTCTTTAGGTGGTGAACGAGGTCTGGTCTTGGCAATCAGTCCGTGGACTGATACGACTATCAGTACATTGATGATGATTATTATCATTACAAACAATACTGCAAGTTGGAGTGTCCCTGAATCCCGGACACGGCTGTCCCTTTCCTGAAGAGTTATGTATTGTCAACCTTTTTCTATTGCAATATTTGAAGTGGGTAATCTGAGGATGCGTGGCGGGTTCTTCTCTTGACAATTATTTTATTACAATGGATGTCCGCCAAAGAACTCCTGGATTCAATATTATTACATTTTTTATTAATATTAGGCATTTTTATACAATGGTATCTGCTTGCTGGTTTCAACATTAATGAGCCAGCTCAAATGAAAGGAATTAATATTTTACAAATTATTGATTGATTAAAATACATACGATTTTGTTAAATTAGTTGAGCAAAAGTGCCAGAGGCCCAGTCGTCCATAATCGGTGTGGCTGTCCTTCTCACATACCCCTGTATTTCTTACAAGCCATCAATTCGGTCTTCACAATATTAATGTCCTTTAAGAAATGCAGGCCTATGAATTTAAATGCTACTCCTCTGGTGTTGTATTTACGAAAACCTCGTGCCAAAATCCACTTTGAATAGCAAATTAAGCCTAAATCTTCAGTCAATATTTTTAAAGTATTTTCTTATGATATCTACTAAATGATTGATGCTATCTACCGCTTCGAGCGTCAGACAACAAAATCTGTTCGCTAAAAAAATGTTTTATCTTTTTTATAGCTAAGAACAATTTGTCTCAAATTTAATTTGCAAGAAGCATTTTTTCCTTTGACTTAAATTTTAATAATGTAAAGGTGAAAGTACGAGTGAGTTTGCTTGTTATTTGTTTGATATTTATTTTTACTGGCGTATTTAAATGAAAGCAAGCACATGGATACTAGTTTCTGTCCACGGCTTTGCTCGCATGAATCCTACGGGAAGGAATTGAATGCAAAGAAATTGCTTAATTATGTACTGTAATTAACGTTGTTCTAATTCATATACCTACTTTCAACACAATGTAAAAATTGTTATGAAATAAATAAATAAAACAATAAAAAATTACCGGGATATAATGTACCTTGTATGTTAATCCATAGGTATTATAAAAAATGGTGCCTATTTTATTCAAATCGTTTCAACGGCTTATACGTGATGAAGCAAAAAACATCCAAGCACCTTTTCAAACTTTCACACCTAAAATTTTAAGTCGGCAAAACAAGGCATAAGTAATCTAATATCTTATATATGAAATTCTCGTGTCACAATGTTAGTTACCATACTCCTCCAAAACGGCGTGACCGATTTTTATGAAATTTTATATGCATATTTAGTAGGTCTGAGAATCGGCTACTATCTATTTTTCATACCGCTTAGTGATAAAGTAGACATAAAAAAAAGAAAAATTACTTTTGACAGAACGAAGTCTGTCCGGGCAGCTAGTATATAATATAAGATTACTTATGCCATGTTTTCCCGACATTGAACATTGAAATTGAACATTCTAAGTAAGAAATTTGTTAAAAAAATACAAATACGGTGCTATTTAATCAAGATCATTCTTCTTCGCAAACAGTAAAACTGCAGCGGTGTTTCATGTGCGCTATGGCTTGTCCTTTAAGCAACGTTATGGAGAGTACTGCCACCACCATAGACAGTGGCTTGACTGCACCCTTGACATTGCCGAAGTCTATAAGCGACGCTTAACTCTTAGTGGACCTACTAATTCGTTATTAGGTACTGCTGTAAAAATGCAATCATCATTACTTTATATGAATAAAAACAACTCTAAGATTTACGGCAATTATTTGCCGATTCTCCAAAGGCAATGAATTGCCAAAAATCTTTGAGTTCAAAAAAAATGGTTCTAGTAATATGCAAAGGTCACGTGATACCACGTGACCTTTAGGTCAGAGGTCAAAGTTCATAGTCATTTTGGGGGTATATCGACTACGCCAAGTCGAATGGCGTAAACCGCGAATCTCTAGCTCTTACGGTTCTTGAGTTGAAAGTTGTATAACAGACAGACGGACGGACGGACAGACGGACAGATAAAGTTGAGCTAAAATCGATGAACTCTAAAATCAAAACTGCACGGATGGCGTAGTGATTTAAGTAGTCGTCTCGCCACTGCTACTGTGCCGAGTGTTGTGGGTTCGATCCCCACACGGGACAAAAATTTGTGTGATCCAGAAATGGCTGTACCAAGTCTGGGTGCTCTTTGTGTCTTTTGTTTGAATGTTTGTAAAGTACCCCGCGACAGAAGAATTATCGACACACATTATTGACAAAAATGTGCGGGAGATGTCTTTAAAAAAATATAATTAGATGTTTATTTTTTAATAACAATAATCGTTATTATTATTATATTTTTATTTACCAAATATCTATTTTAATTTTTATTACCAAATATGTATTTAATTATACCAAAAAGGGGGAATGAGACTTTAGTACTGAGTTGCCGCTGTCTGTCGACTTTTACAGGACTTTATTACGTGATAGCGTAGCACAAAATCTAAGAAAAGCAGTTTTTGCAATGTGTTATTTTCACCTTCATAGCAAGAAAAGACTAATTAATCAAACATAAGTCGTTATGGGCAATTCTAAAACGTTAATGGTGATAAATTGCATTATTAATCATAAATATATACGAGTACCTTAATTACCTGTAAATGTTTTTTTTCGGCCCGACCTGCAGTAAACGTGTTATTAGCATTGAAATTAAACTCCTATATACATCTTTTAAATATTTATTTAGGTATATACTTACTCCAAAAACCTGCTCGAAATACTTCAAGTATGGCTGTACAACTCAGCAAATTAATACGAAAACAAATATATCTTTTTACCTTACTTGCATGTATATTGACTAGGATTTAGGTACAATGGAGTTGACGTACCTATCTGTTCAAAATTAAACACTCTATACGGATTTTGTCGCGTTGTTTATTTTACTTTAAAACACTTTTAGAGTAGTAGAGCCTCGCTGATTTCAGCATGAATGGGCCGGCTCGACCGGGAAAGGACTACTTCTCACAGACTATCGATGTGAAATAGCAGTATTCCTACTGTTGTGTTTCGTTCGGTGAGTGAGAGTGCCGGAGGCTAATCCCTAATCACCCTCTTTCTTCCTTCCCACTCCTTCTCCTTCCCACTTCCTTTCCTAAAGGGTCAGCAACGTGCAAGTGATGCCTCTGGTGTTGCAGGCGTCCATAGGTTAAGGTGACCACTTACCATCAGGTGGGCCGTATGCTTGCGTGCCACCGTAGTAGAATAAAAAAATATATTGAAATCTGTAACACTACTGTCATTGAAAGTGTAAACTTAAATATAAATAGTTTAAATTAAATTAAATAGCTTAAAATATAGTAGTAAAGTTTAATGATAGTAGTTTTAAATCCATATAAAGCGTTTAATTTCAATGTATAATTAAATTAATTAAATTAATTTCAGTGAAACTACTATTTACGGATTTTATCACGTTGTTTATTTAACACTATATTACATAATTTTCAAACTGTTACACTACTACTATGGAACTGTACTTAAACATTTTTTTTTAATTTATTACTAAAGTAAATCTTGAAGGTCTAGCTACTATACAGGCTATATTCACGTAACGTTTCCACAATGTGAAGATAAAAACCTCTAATCGACTATTTTCACCACACTAATAACAACACGTCGATTCACGTTATAAGGAAAAACTTATTATGATATTGGCATTGACGAATGACCTCGGCCTATGGCATGGCTTTTGTGATTGATGTTATTCTTCGAGATGGATATTCTTAGGGAAGTACAGATTATTGTCTCACAAAACATACTTATGGGGCGTTAAGGGAGGTTGAGATAATGATACCCTAATAACTTTGCCTCTGTGATGTATTAATGATCATAGGGAAGTATATATTATCTTCTATACACAATAAATTACGTACTTAAGAATGGAATTAATAATTACTGGCACAGAAACATCGATACGTCTACTCAATGTCTTACGTGTACCAATGTTAGATATATTTGTCAATAATTACCTTTCATTCTTATTTTTAAGTCATCTCCCGCGGAGGCATTATGCCTGTATTGCGGGGGCTTTGCATTAATCCTAACTAATATTATAAATGCAATGTTAGTTTGTTTGTTACGTTTTCACGCCTTAACTACTCGATCGATCATCATGGAATTCGTATACACGTTGTCAGGGGAACAGAAAAGGACATAGGATACCTATCATCCAGAAATAAGAACTGTTACTAACTTAACCTACATTTACGCGAGCGAGGCTGCGGGCAAAATCAAGTTGACTATATAAACATTTAAACAATGGATATAAAAAATATTCAGACTCGAAACAACTATTTGCGGCACCCAAATTTTTGTTCCGTGTAAAATTCAAACACAAAATACTCGGCGCAGTGGCAGTGCGGGGCGACCACTTAAACCTCACCAATCCGTGTAATCAATTATAGTGACTAAAGCAGGACGAAGTCCGTAAATGTGCCCGGCTCTAACAATAGGCTCCCTCCCTACCGCTCCCTACATCAGGCCTAAAATCATAATTGGCATATTGTGGATATATTCTTTTCCCTAGCCTTTATTATTCTTAAGTCATTTGGGATCGGCTTTTCTGGTCTAACCGGATTTGACTGGATATCAGTTTTAACACGGAGCGGCTGCCACCTAACCTCCGCAACCCGAAGGCTAACGATACCTGACTTCCCAATAACGACTACCATAGATGTTCATGGCAGTCGAAACCGACGGCTTAACGTGCTCTTCGAGGCACGGAGCAGGCGATAATTGTCAATCATTACACACATAATTTCGAAAAGTCATATAACTTAGGATAATCAGAGGTGCGTGACGTGGGTTCGAACCCAAGAACGTCTGCATTGCAGTCTGTTGGTCTCCCCACTGAGCCATCGCTGCAATTGTGGATATTCATCGATGGATAACCACTTTAATCACTATTTTACTTGTGCATTCCAAGTAGTTATGACATCTTCGTCTCATACGATAGTAATAAATTGTTATCTGTATCAAAAAACCAAAAACACTTCAAAAGGTACTACAAACGAGCTACAAATAAGTTTAGCTGTCTTGTATCCAATAAAAGAACATAAGTTAACAAAACAGAACTTAATACAAATATTATTTGATTCCGAAGTGGTACGTAAACCAATCAAATTATACGTAACTCCAGACAGAATAGTGGAGGGAATTCAACTCAATCAATATCCTGAAATTGAATCCGTCAAACTATCAAGCAACGTTAGATGCAATATTCATTTGAGCCTCAATTTATCAAAGCGATCTTCCCATATATTTGTAATTCATAGGATGCTCTGTAAGTGACATCTTCGTGAGCTCTTTATGGACTCTTTTAGATGACTTTATGCGAAAGTGAATTTTGGGGTCCGTTCCCAAAGGGTGATAACAGGACTCTATTGCATACGTCATCTGTCTGTTCTGTCTTTGAAGATGTTTGTATTATGTAAAGTCTTTGATCTGTAGTAGATATCTAATTAAAATATTCATAGAATATGTGTTGTTATGGGACATATCCTAATAATATAAAATTACAAAAATATCGCATATATTTTCATGAAGGGTACAAATAACATGTCTTTTCAATGATTTCAAATTTGGAATTATTACAAAACTATCTTCTTGATCTAGGTCTAATAATAAGCCTGCAAGTCCTCAACCGTGGGTCAGTGCACACGTGCGTGCGTCAGCGGGGCGGCTCCATCGTTGATGTCTCTTTTGCTAGTCCCGCCCTAGCATGCCGTGTCCAAGGCTGGCGCGTCGTCGAGGAGGTGGAGACGTTGTCGGACCACCGTTACATCCGGTTCGACGTCTCCGCCCAGATCTCCGACCCCCCAGCCCCAAGGGCTCCGATTGAGGGCGGTCCGCGTTGGGCTTTGAAAAAACTAGATCGGGAGGTCCTCCTGGAGGCCTACATTGTTCAGGCCTGGGTGCCAGCACCGGCCAGGCCTGACGATATTGAAATGGAGGCCAAGTGGTTCCAGGAGGCCATGACTCAAATTTGTGATGCGGCGATGCCTAGAGTACCTCGCCATTTTCCAGCCGGGCGTCGGATGTACTGGTGGTCGGATCACATTGGTCAACTACGCCATTCTTGTGTGGTAGCCCGACGCCAGTACATCCGGCTTCGTAGGAGGCGTCGCCGCCCTCCCGATTTTGTTGCCAGGGAGGCGGAACTGTATGAGGCCTATAGAGCGGCCAAAAAACGGCTCAAAATTGCTATTAAGCGGGCCAAAGATCAGGCCCGCCAAGAGTTCCTGGGGACTCTGGACCGCAATCCCTGGGGGCGTCCATATCTTATGGTCAGGGGCAAGCTTCGCCCCTGGGCGCCCCCGTTGTCCCAGAGTCTCCGGCCCCAATTAGTTGAGGAAGTGGTGGCCGCTCTTTTCCCTTCACGGGCGGAGCACACTCCTTCACCGATGGTTCCGCCTTCCATGGCATCCAACGCGGACTTAGACGACGACATGGTTCCCGTAGTGACCCAAGTAGACTTGCGAGCGGCGGTAGCAAGACTTCGCTCCAAGAACACCGCCCCAGGGCCCGACGGCATTCCAGGCCGTGCGTGGGCCCTGGCCTTAGAAGAGCTCGCGCCCCGGCTAGGTGGGCTCCTCAGCAAGTGCTTAGAGCAGGGCCAGTTTCCACGTCAGTGGAAGGTGGGGAAACTGGTCCTCATCAGGAAGGAAGGGCGCCCGGCGGACTCTCCGTCCGCCTACCGGCCCATTGTGTTGCTGGACGAGGTTGCTAAATTATTCGAATTCATCATTGCGGAGCGCCTCGTTCAGCGTCTGTCTTCAATGGGCCCGGATTTGGCGGACAACCAGTATGGTTTCCGCCGCGGGCGCTCCACTATCGACGCTATTCTACGCGTGAGGAGCCTGGCGGAGGATGCAGTATCCCGGGGCGAGGTCGTCTTCGCGGTGTCCCTTGACATCGCGAACGCCTTTAACACCTTGCCCTGGAGTTGTATTAGGGAAGCACTTATATTTCATCAAGTGCCGACCTACCTCCGCCGCATTGTCGGGGCATATTTGTCGGAAAGGGTAGTTATCTACCCGGGTCACTACGTTTGTAGTCGGCGAGAGATGTCGTGCGGTGTTCCACAGGGATCGGTTCTGGGTCCGCTCCTGTGGAACATCGGTTACGACTGGGTGCTGCGAGGTGCGCTCCTCCGTGGCGTCGGCGTCATTTGTTACGCCGACGACACACTTGTCACAGCGAGGGGTAAGTCGCACCGGGCGGCGGCCATACTGGCGACCGCTGGGGTCGCACAAGTCGTCAATCGTATCCGGCGGTTGGGCCTCGAGGTGGCCCTGTCTAAATCCGAGGCCGTATGTTTCCATGGCCCTCGGAACCGGCCACCTCCAGGGTCCCACATCATGGTAGGAGGGGTCCGCGTCGCTGTCGAGCCAACCCTTAAGTATCTTTGTAGCCCACTTTCGTCGACTGGCCCCCCGTCTTCTGGGCGCGGCAGGTGCGCTCGCGCGTCTGCTGCCAAACCTAAGGGGGCCAGGCACCTCCTGCCGGAGGCTCTACGAAGGGGTCGTGCGGTCTATGGCCCTTTATGGGGTCCCAGTTTGGGGAGAAAACCTGACGGCCCGTAATATCTCAGCACTTCGTGCGCCACAGCGCGCCATGGCCGTCAGGTTAATTAGAGGCTACCGTACGATCTCTTTCAAGGCAGCGAGCCTCCTCGCCGGATCGATCCCCTGGGACTTGGAAGCGGCGCTTTTAGTGTCACTCTACCGTTGGCGCCAGGAGACGCTGGCTCGGGGCGAAGGACCAGCTCTTCCCACTCTAGAGGCGGCACGGTCCGAGCTCCGCCAGGTCCTGGTGGAAGAATGGAGAAATCGACTTGTGCACCCTAGTGCTGGGCACGCCACAATCGTGGTGGTAAGTCCCGTTTTTGAGGAGTGGCTGGAGAGGCGGCATGGCGCCCTCACCTTCCGGCTGACACAGGTAATGACTGGTCATGGTTGTTTTGGCCAGTTCCTGTGTCGCATAGGTCGGCAAGAGACGCCCGGTTGTCACCACTGTGGCGACTGCCGCGATGTTGTTGAGGACACGGCGCTGCACACATTGACGGATTGCCCCGCCTGGGCATCGCAGCGCCGTGAGTTGATCGCGGCAGTCGGTTTGGTTGCCCTCTCGCTCCCGGCCGTGGTTCAATCTATGGTCCGGAGCGAGACGTCGTGGAACGCCGTCGCCTCCTTCTGTGAGGAAGTCATGTCCATCAAGGAGGCGGCGGAGCGGGAGAGGGAGCGCTTAAACCCTCTCCCCAACCGCAGAACCGGGCGCCGGAGGGCGCGAGATGACCTCCAGCCACCCTGAGATTTGACCTGGGGGTGGTGGGCTTCGTGGGCCTGCCCACCACCCGATCAGCACCAGGTCCAAGAGGCGGCGTGCGTGTTCCCACGCGCGCCTCTGAGCCGTGTTTTTGTCTCCCTACAAGGGGACAGTAGAGGGTCTATTATGTAGTGGCCTGCCGTTTCACACGGCGGGCCGAAACCTCGGCGGGGTCCGAAAGCGATTCGCGCGGCCCCGCCGTCTATGGTTATGTCGAGGAACACCGTGGTAGGTTTAGTCGGCCATGGGGTATTGCTCCCCCGGTGAGCCCGACATAACCTCTCCGTCGCCCCGCGGAGAGGTAGGCGTCAAAGCATTCCCCAACGTAAAAAAAAAGAAAAAAAAAAAGGTCTAATAATAATTCCAAATTCGAAATCTTAGCTTTCAAACGAAGCAACAAATAATTAAATCCGATTCAGCGTAAATCGCTTGCTACATTGTCTGATACGCAGCCCTCGGTGCGCGAGTCCTAAACTTACTGTGCCTGTTTTTATTAATAGTTGTCCTTTATGGAATCTGCAGACTAAATATGCATAATATGATTCGCACCTTATAATTACTTATTGTTTATTAACTATAGGTTATTCTATCTGAAAAATGCAGGATGGTTCTTTGCATGTCCTTCCTACTTTAGAAAAAATATTCGGACTAGTATCTATTAAATTAATATTTCCATTAAAATATTTTTGACGTCAAATTTATTTTTGATATTTATAAACCCGGTTTCAATACGCTTGTAAAAGACAAAATGTTTTATGACAATGTTCACTATCATAAGATTAACAATATTCGCAAAAATAAGTAGTAATATGTAGTAGTAATCAAATACACACTTAATTACAGTTTCCAGGCATATTATTAATATGCATTTTGAAGTGACGTCATATAATTAAGATATTATAAGCAAGTGTAATCCACTAAATAAAGTAGTCTAAGATTGTACTTTGAGCGTTTCATTTGTCTATCCCGACACCCGATATTGCATGGCGACCCTGCCAGTGCCAAATATGGCATCAACGCGCATTGCATTCGCGAGTGATACGTAAATGTTAAAGCCCGGACTAGAAAGTTTTTTTTTTTTCGCGTGCAGTTTCCTATTTTTTTCCCCTGAAGCCTTCAACGATATCAGTATCTATCACCATAATCCATAAGAATGGGCAAGACATACTCCAAAGAAGAGACGATCATCGCGCAATCTGCTGCTGGAGATGGCAAGAACAATGCGGCATCTGAAACCAGCTTGTCTAATATTGGCACCACCAATATATTACTGACGATCATAGTAGTCGTCGTATTGGCCGCAGCATTGTATGCGATTTTCCATTTTTATAAGAAGATGCATACCAAATGGATGGAGAGGCAACTGAGTCGTCGGTCGCTGCGTCGCAGGGAGGCTGCGATTTTTTTCAATAAGCAAGCAGTTCGCGACGACAACGTCTGAGCGGTAAAAATAGTAATAAATAAAAGTGCATAAAACGTCGAAGTGTCCTAAAAAACTAAAATCGGCTTATCAAGTGCGTGTTATCGTGTACGTACGTAATCAAAAAGTGCAGTGTTCTCCACATATTATAGGCTTCGCGTAAGTACTTATAAAAGTCTTGGCGATATAGTGTTTTCGTCGTCGGAATACGGACCGCGCTATAAATAGCATTGAGAGTGATAACTATGTTCGAAGATTATTAGTGACTTTTTTTTACCGATATATACGTAAAATAAGTTTAGATAGTAACATATAATCGTTAACGTATATTCAATATGTATATTAAGTGACTTTTATCAATTAACAATTCATATAATTACGTTTATATCAAAATATTTTATTTCATTCACGGCTATTGTAAGTAAGTCATAAATCGTGCACAGTGCCTCGCCGAACATGATATCTCTCGACGTATATGGTATAGTTTAGAATAGTTTACCATATAACGCATCCAATGATATGAAATGGGACAAGCAGTAATGATGCAATCATTATTTTTATACTTTATTTTATAATAGTATGGCTGAAACTTTTTATAAAATATACGATGAGTTACTTGTTATTCGTAACTATTTAGTAAAGAAAGGTCAGAGTAGATATAAGGGGTTAATTACAATAAATAAATTAAAGGAAGCTGAAATTTTATATAACCAGTCTCAATTATTGTTAACAAAAATATCTTGTGATGAAAAGCCGGAAGTAGTGTCATGCTTAACTGCCGCTTATGATAATATAAAACGATTGTTTTTAGAGATAACTCAATTGTGTAGTTGTTCTGGTGATAGTTTAGTAGCAACAATGGAATTCGATATCCGAACGGCGTGTAGTTTGATTCCACTTTTAGATGGTAAAGAGGATACAACCAAGCGGTTGATCGATGCGGTAGAGATGTACGCCGAAATGTTAGATAATACGGGGAAGACCCGTTTGATAAAATTTGTGCTCAAAGGTCGACTTTCTGAATCGGCTAAATTACGTTTATCTAATGATTACTCTACAGTTAGCGATTTGATTCAGGATGTGCGAACTCATTTAGTACCTACTAAATGTTCCACATCTATTCAGTCACGACTTTATCGTATGAACCAAGGGTGGAGGTCCATTGAGGAATATGGCTCTGAGCTAGAAAAACTTTTTACAGAACTTACTGTCTCGCAGGCGCATGGTGATTCCACTAAATATTCTGTTTTAAAAACGGTGAACGAAAAAATGGCAATTAAGAAATTTTCAGATGGGTTGAAGGACTCTAGGTTGAGCACCATCGTGGCTGCGCGGAACTGTAGCAGCCTCAAGGACGCGATTCAGGTGGCCAAAGATGAAGAGGTACCAGCGCCGTCCAGCTCTAACAGGTCACCGAACGTAATGCAGTTCGTACGCAGATCTCGTGGTAAGTTCAGACCTTCCTCAAGGCCGAGAGTTCAAGGTCAACGCAGTACGTATTACAATAATTCCCATACTTATTTTCGTGCTCGAGGTAATTTTAGACCTTTTCAATTTAATAACCGGGGTACAACTAATCGTGGTGGATATAGCCGTAGAGGTGGTTATATTGGTAACTCTAAAAATATTTATGCGGTTCAGGAAAGTGAAAATAATAGTTCCCAGAATAATAATGCTGACAATTCAAGCAGTCCTGGGCATTCGCAAAGCATAAATCCGTTTTTTCGAGTTGAAGGATTATGTTTTAGCTTGTAGTGGACAAAGTAAATTCGTATCATTTTATGTCAGTAACAGGAAATTCATATTTTTAGTAGACACTGGTGCTTCAGTATCAGTCATAAAAAAGGATGAGTTACCAAAAAGTATACGTATACTTAACGATGATACAGTGATTAATGGGATAGGAGGTCAAATTAGGTCATTGGGACAAGTAACACTGAATATTTCTTTAGAAAATGATGACACGTTCTTACATAAATTTCATGTTTTTGATAAATTACCTTTGAAAGCAAGCGGAATTTTAGGATTAGATTTTCTTTCAAGTTACTATTGTAACATTAATTTAGCATCGAGTATTTTGACAATTAACTATAATGGTTGTACAGCTAACCTGCCTCTTTTTGATAAACCAGATTTAAGTAACAATCTAATTCTACCAGCTCGTAGTGAAACTATTCATTATGTGTACTTAGATAAGGATGTGATTGATGATTGTTTTGTGAGCGCGATAGAGATAGAGAAGGATGTCTTTCTAGCAGGAACTATAGTGAAACCAAATTGTGGAAAAATACCAGTTAGAATTCTTAATGTTAGGGAAGAAGAAGTTAGATTAGCTAATTTTATTCCAGAAGTTAATCTTCTGAGTGAATACGACACATTTTCCTTCTCAAAATCTAAAGCTAACGTTGATAGAGCTAAAACTTTACTTACATTATTAGATTTTAAACATTTAAATTTAGAAGAAAAAGTCTCCTTGGAAGTCATTTGTTCTAAATATTCAGACGTATTTTTTCTTCCTGGTGATAAACTAACTACCACTAATGTATATGAGCAAACAATAACCCTTAAACCTAATGTTAATCCTGTCTACGTCAAACCTTACAGATTGCCACATTCAATGAAACCAGAAATAGATAGACTAATAGACCAAATGTTAAAAGATGACATAATAGAAGAATCGACAAGTGAATGGTAAGTCCTGTATTTAAAAAATTTTCGATTTTCGATAAATTGTCTGATTTTTTTGGTACTAACGTACCAAAAAAATCAGACAATTTATCGAAAAAGTGGCGTTTGGTCGTCGATTATAGGAAACTTAACGATGTTATCGTCGATGACCCCTACCAAATAGTTCTTCATCCAAATAGTCGAAAATATACTGCCTTTTCTACTAGTACAGGACAGTATCAATTAAAACGACTACCAATGGGACTTAAAACTTCCTGTAGTAATTTTAGTCGAGTTATGTCAATAGCTATGTCTGGTCTGACGTATGAAAAGTGCTTTATTTACATGGATGATTTAGTAATATTCGGTAGAAATTTAAACGTTCATAATTCGAATCTAATTTCTGTGCTGGAGAGGTTGAGAAAGGTAAATTTAAAACTTAATCTTCTTAAATGCCAATTTTTGAAAAAGGAAATCTTATATCTGGGTCATCTTGTTTCTGCAAACGGCGTTTTGCCTGATCCTGAAAAAACCAAAGCCTTACAAAATTATCCTGTACCCAAAAACGCAGATGAAGTTAGAAGATTTGTAGCCTTCTGCAACTACTATCGTAAATTTGTACCATCTTTTGCTGAAATTACCCTACCATTAAACCGATTATGTAGAAAACATGTGACTTTTATATGGACTGACGAATGTCAGAAGTCATTTGATTACCTAAAACAGGCGTTAGCAACTCCCCCGATACTCCAGTATCCAAATTTCTCTGATTCAAATGAATTTATTTTACAGACTGATGCATCAGGTATAGCTATTGGCGCAGTTTTATGTAATAAGGACTTAAGACCAGTGGCTTATGCGAGTAGGCCATTAAATAAAGCCGAATTAAATTATCCAACCATTCAAAAAGAACTGACAGCCATAGTATGGGCAGTAAAATATTTTAGGCCATATTTATATGCTAGACATTTTACCATAATGACTGACCACAAACCCATAGTGTATTTGTTTGGTATGAGAGACCCATCAAGCAGACTGTTAAAGTTTCGTTTAACTTTGGAGGAATACGATTTTAAGATTGTGTACGTGAAAGGGAAGGATAATGCAGTCGCGGATGCATTATCCAGAGTGTGCATAACATCGAGTGAATTAAAGAGTATGAATGATGAAATTTCGAAAGTAAATGTGATGACTAGGGCACAAGAAAGGAGACTGAATGAAGAAAGTAAGAATGACTCGCCGTTACTTAGTAAACCCACCGATGACAGGTCTGATCAACCAAGAATCGTGGAGTTATTAAGGAAACCGAGCGATTTGACAGAAATGATTTTAGTACAAAAGGATAAGATAGACAAATATAGAAAAGATAAGCTAATATATTTTGAAGAAGAATGTTTTGCTTACATTCCTAGCAAAATGATGCTTTGTATAAATCTCAGCTTTAGGGCACATTTCTCGCGAGCCGAATTTGTGACTAAGTTGGAGAATATTAGCAAGAAATTAAAAATAAAAGAAATATGTATAATAAAAAATAAAGAAAATGAAGAATTTATTAAAGAACTATGTAATGAGCTCAAAATATTAAAGACATGGACCGGTCCAAGGATATGTATATTGCGAGGAGTACAAAGAATAGATGACGAAAGCGTTAAACGATTCATTTTAAATGATTTTCATCTGCTGCCTACCAGTGGACATGCTGGAGTGCGCAGGATGACAAATAATATTAAGAGACAATTTTACTGGCCAAAACTCGAAAAAGATGTTAGTGATTTCGTTAGTAAGTGTCCTGCATGTCAGAAATCAAAGTATAGTAGATATACCAAGCAACCAATGACAATCACTACAACCGCGACAGCTGGTTTTCAAAAAATATATTTAGACTTAGTTGGTCCATTAGATAGGGACGAAGACGATAATAGTTATATTCTTACTATACAGTGCGAACTAACAAAGTTCATGGAGGCGTATCCAATTAAAAATAAAGAGACTATAACTGTAGCCAGAGCGTTTGTACATAATTTCATTTTGCGATTTGGAATACCTGAATGTATTGCAACAGACAGGGGTTCTGAATTTATTTCTTCCACTATGATAGAGGTTTGTAGATTATTACAAATAGAAAAACTTACATCCACCGCATACCATCATCAAACAATTGGTTCCCTCGAAAATGCTCACAAACATTTAGGTGCGTTTTTAAGAAATTATTGCAGTAACAACAGTTATCCATGGTCCCACTGGATACCATTTTGGTGTTTCAGTTACAATAACACAGTACACACGGAAACAAAATATACGCCTTTCGAACTTATTTTTGGTAGAGTTTGTAATATTCCTAAATCAATTTGTATGAATGTAGATCCACTGTATAACCCAGAAAATTACCCTTTAGATTTAAAATATAGATTGCAGGTTGCTCTTCAGGATGCTAGAAATAATTTAATTAGTAGTAAGGAAAAACGTAAGCTTTTATATGATAAAACATGTAACCCCATTACTTATAATGTAGGTGATTTAGTTTTAGTAAAAAATGAGTGTGGTAGAAAATTAGATAATATTTTTGAAGGCCCTTACAATGTATTAGAAGATATGGGACCTAATGTTAAAATAAATAAAAATAATAAATGTGAATTAATACATAAGGATAGAACAAAATTGTATAGTAGTCGTAATTAATAGATATAGATAATAATATGCATATATTCTAACGTACATAAATGAGTATGAATATTTTATATTAGCTGTAGTAACATACATACATGTTTCTTATACATTCTTCTATAATTTTGTAAAAAAAAAAAAAAAATCACATTGTATTCGATTTTTTTTTTTCTTTCAGCCTCGGAGGTGAAGTGACGTCATATAATTAAGATATTATAAGCAAGTGTAATCCACTAAATAAAGTAGTCTAAGATTGTACTTTGAGCGTTTCATTTGTCTATCCCGACACCCGATATTGCAATTTGCTTTTACTTCAAATAGGAAAATAATATTTTTCTAGGCATATATTCTTATCAAAATAAAAAGGTCATAGCTTGCCACGCTCATTAAAAGTGGGCACATATCTTTGAGATTATGTGAATGATTATGAAGAACAGTTTAATCACGATTTTATTCCTTTTTACTTATAAACCGAAAAATAACAGTTACATTGAATACTACTTGTATTCAATGTAACGCAAATACGCAAATATCTCTTTTAGGCATAATACAAAAATTGTTTTATGCTTTTATATAAAACTAAACCAAACTACAGTTATACGATCCGAATTCTAAACATACAGTTTTATATCTTCGCATTAATTCGTTTACCAAATAGCAAAACAATAAACGTCGACCATATATGTATAATTCTAGAAATGTCTACTACACCTTAAGCCGAAATGTTTTCGACTCTTAAATGGTGCGAAGCTGAGGGGCCATTCTGGAAATCTCAACTACTTTTACGATCTTGAGTCTATTCTAATGCCAAAACAACGTAGCTAGACAAAAATTATGATAGTGGAGTACTTACGGTATACATTTCCGAGTCGTATTTTGCTATGGTAGCGAAATCTTGCCTCGAAATTCTTATGCAGATTCACAAGTTGAAAACATTCACATCAGCGTCTTCGACCTTGCATGCTTTTTGTATGCAGTTTTTGAAACAAAATTTTGCTGTCGGAATTTTGTTGGTATATTTGCTTATTCCTAGATAAGTTTTACCGTCGTAAATAAGTAAGGTTGCCAATTTGAGAACGTAAATATGCATTGAAGTCAGAAAAACATCGTTTGTCAATACAAGATAGACAGTATTGGAATTCAGTGAAATCTGAAATCAAGAATAATTATATACATAGATTTTATGCATCCTAACTACCTACAAATATAAGACGATCAAACGAGGCAGGAACCACACGTCACAGTCAGTCGTAGTTGGCGATCGATAGACAAACAACAAGTTAGGCAATTTCGGTCTGATCAGTCTTCATTGTTCAACGTATCTAAGGCGCTGGGCAGACGATAGTAATCTTGTCCGGCGGACATAAATTACTGCTTGTATCTTTATACATTGTTGATCGTGGCTAACCACGAGCACTTCACCACAAATTCAGTGCATAAGGCAAACAATGTAACCTCGAGAAGTTATTTTGAGGACGTATGTCTCAGGGAACGCTAGAAACGGCTTAAAAGCGAGCAGCAACGTGTAATTTATCTTGCGGACAATTTGTCCGTACTGTGTGTTATCGCATAGAATACTATGTTCTATTATGGCGATAAAATTGACTTCCATCGCTTAAATTACTCCATAATAACGCTCTACAGATAAACTATTGCGATAGATGTAGCTACATATAAAATCATGAGTATTTATCCACAGCAATGGTATTTACCCACAGCTTAAGATCGTGTTGATGATCCTTTCCCAAAGGGTTGAATGATCCGATTCTGTATGCATATTTCTGGGTTTTTTGGCTAACTTCTAACACGTTCGTCATCTTTACAGGTCGTGAGAGCAGCCAGTCCAGCACTCCTCCGAGTCATAGTATTAGGAGCACTACTCATCTACTGCACCACACTAGTGATGTATGGGAAACCAACAGTCTTCACCTGTACGGCCAGGGTGTGGCTCCGGGAAGTTGGCTTTTGTCTCACGTATGGCGCTCTTATGCTAAAGACTTGGAGGTAAGGACCCAAATGAAGAATCCTTTCAACACAAAAGTATATCGTAAGTGACTACCTCGGTGGCACAGCGATAGTGCATGCGATTGTTGTCCACGGGGTCTGGAGTTCGAACCCCGGGTAGAGCCAACAAATAGTTACTGGATTTATCGCACAAGAAATTCTAAGTAGCAGTCTAGAGTTAGAAAGTTGGCGGTGTTACACACTGTCTCAGAAGGCACGGATTGCCATCCCATCGGACACCCTTGTGCACTATAATATTTACTGCGCATAAGGCCAATCTACGTTAAGATCGACGGCCGTGACCAAAATTCTGTCTGGTGGACATTGTAATTACGTATTAAATAAGTATCTTAACGAGGTGAGGGTCTAATAGGTCTACTATAAATCAGCAGCATTCTTTACTAGTTAGCCAGCCAATTCGACACGAAGGACCATATTTATTATGGTACAAAATTACAATCTAAACGTTAGTCAATCCTTACTGAGTAAATTTCGTATACAGGAAGTATACAACGTGAAAAAAATTCACATATTCAATATAACTTTATGCAAAACAATACACTTTGTCATCGTAATCGCAAGCTGACTCAGGCTCTAACGCAAAAAGGACATTTCGGCCATTATTTTGTATTATATCATTTATTTCTTAGATAGATATGTTTCCAAAAATGGATATAAGAATACATAACATGCATATAATGTTAGGTATATCAAATGACTGAATCAAAATAAATATGTTAAAACTTCGTGAATTAAGGAAGGTTGTAGGTAAATCCAATGTCTTTAGTTGTAGATATATTGTGTGACATATTAAATTAGGCGGTTAAATGGGAACTACTACTAATTACCTACACTGTTTCGAAGGAATACGTATCAGTGGTTACGTCACGACTGTCTAATTAACAGCATTTAAAAACGGATTGCACTTTGCCATTTATAAAATAGTGTTGGTATTCTAGGGGAAAAAGAGATATACAGATTCGTATGCTTTACCAGTTTTAGCACTATTCCAAATCCACGGTTCTAATTAAACAATAATTTAATTTAAGTTTTTATTTTTTAGTTCTGGGAAGCCTTATGCTCCCAACTATCGTTTGTTTTTTGCTTTCCGTGGCAACCTGTAATTAAGGCAGCACCAATACTTGTATACCACAGACTTTGTAACTTAGCTTTTAAGGTGTATGATGTTCTTGTTGGTTGTCCAAATAAATAAATAAATAAATAAATAAATTCATTAGAATTAACTGTTTCACTACAATCACCAAGGATAAGTTTCAAATTATATTTAGACACTGAGTACATTAAATAGTAGTCAATAACATCAGCTACGCGGACGATATGGTGCTGCTGGGTCCATCTGTCGGCGGGCTACGGAGGCTATTAGGTATGTGTGAAACTTACGCTGAGAGTCATGGCTTAAAGTACAATGATAGGAAGAGTGAGTATATGCTTATCAGAGGTAAGATTAAGCAACCTGAACATATACCGCCAGTATACCTTAACGGAGTATCGTTGAGTCGGGTCTCTCAGTTTAGGTATCTAGGGCATGTTGTGACTGAAACCCTACATGATAACGCAGATATTGAGAGAGAGCGGAGAGCGTTGTCGGTACGAGCCAATATGTTGGTGCATAGGTTTGTGCGGTGTACAGCACAGGTAAAAGTAACATTGTTCAGAGCCTATTGCCAAAGCTTCTACACCAGCGCCCTATGGACCAACTACACGCAAAGGGCCTACAATGCTCTTCGTGTTCAATATAACAACGCCTTTAGGATTCTGTTGCGGCTGCCTCCCTTTTGTAGTGCCTCGGGCATGTTTGCCGACGCAAGGGTGGATGACTTTTATGCAATAATGCGCAAAAAGTCAGCCTCACTGATTTGCAGAATGAGAGGTAGTGGCAACGGAATCCTGAGGATGATTGCAGATCGACCAGTATCGCCAGTTGTGGGACGGCTAATCGGGCTACATGTGGTCTGATGATGATTTTTATTTTTTATTTGTTGAATTTTTTATTTATTTTATTGTATTTCTATTTAATTTAAATATTTAAGAATGATATCTATATTTTTAGAATGTTAATTTTATTTTAATTATTTATTCATTCTCTTTTTATTCAACTGGACTACCTATAAATTAATACTAACATAGTTTTTAAGATAAATTGTTACTAACAAATTATGGACATTAATTGGTCTGCAATAAACGAATTAATAATAATAATAATTAAAATATTATAACACATTTATTTAAATATGCGCAGTAAGAAATAGATATTTATTGAACATTATTTTATTGAAAGACCTTCGAATTTTAAACCAAGCTAAATGAGTAAAAACAATTAAAAATAATGTAGTCTTCTAACTTTATCTCTAGTTAAAATCACGGAAAGTATATAATTTAAACAACTGTCAACTTTGGAAACCAAAACCTAACATCTAAAAAGGTTAATCTCTCGTCGTTCTTAACTACTTAATCATATAATAATAGAGTATTTAAAGTTTAATACAGATTATCCTTGATAAATTGTTTTAAATATAATAATAATTGGTGTTTTGTGACAAGACCAATTTCAATTAAATTAATATTATTAACGAATCCATGACAATGTTTGGTTTGTTTTTACTTGAAAATATCTAAAAACATCTTGTCACTGCAATCGTTTACATCCAATCATACTGCGAGCGCTATGTTTGTCAGCATTGACAACATTCTGTGCTATAATATTTATGAACTTTTATAGATAGCCTAGTGGAGACGGTTGGAATGCCACGCAGAGGTCTCGAGTTCGATCGCAAGGCAATTTCTGACTTTTCCGAAGTTATGTGCGTAGTAAATAGTTAATTATCGCTTGCTTTAACGGCGAAGGAAAAATCGTGAGGAAACCTGCATGTTTGAAAGTTCTCCATTATATTCTCGAAGATATGTGAAGTCTGCCAACCCACACTGGGCCAGCGTGGACTACTACTAATCCTTCTCACACTTAGAAGAGGTTCTTGTCCAGCAGTGGGACAGTTTAATATAGGGCTGATATTATTGTTATTATACTTTCACTAGATAATCCTGTTATTGTAATATACAATAACAGGATTATCTACTGAAAGTGAAACAATGTAGGAGAGAGGATTACGTTTCACATTGATACTTTAATAAGTATCAATGTGAAACGTAATCCCCTATCCTACATTTTAGCGTAGAACAGCTAATTATGTACAGGTATCACAAAAATTCACCGAACCGTTGTTAAGCCCTAAATTAGGACGCCGTTAAATGTACCCTTAAATCTATACAGGGTCCTCAAAAAGCATACCTACGTATAAATTTCAATTTCAAGTTCAAAATTCAATTCTGTTTTTCATCAGTGTAAAGCGAGTGAAGTAATTAATTTGATAAATCAAATTGTTATCTGTTTGCGTTGGATTCCGAGCAATCTTAACTCAACGTCAACTGTCCTTATATAATGTATAGGTTTATATGTAGCTAAATAAAAAGTCGTGGTACATGAAATGATATGCCAAATTATTTAAATTCCCTAACTGTAGGCACCGGTAAATTGATAAATGGTTTTTAAAAGTAATGTAGGTTGAATATATAGGTATTAGGTATAGGTAATAATAGGTATGTTTCTTGGCAAATCTCAAAAATTATTTATAATGCTTTCAAAGAACTTCAATTTTAGAAGGGAATTTGATTAAATATAATGCTATTTTTAGCAACTTGCAAGCAGTTTAAATCAAGTAATTGCGTGAAAAACACAGAATTATAATAATTGTAAATGGTTGAAAATAGTTTTAATAATTTTATTTTTATTGGTTTAGAAATTAGGGCTTCAGCTATAAAGTTATTTTCTTTTTAGATCTAATTTTGTAACTCACACATTTAAAATAATGGTGATTTTAGAAATATACGTTTGTTTTGTTGTTTTGATTCGATAAAATTTCACGTTGATTGTATTTTATACATTTAGACGAAGTATTTATTCAAGCAAATATAATGTGTAACAAATATATTGTACCTATGCCCTGGAAGAAGTCTGTGTTTTTTTTGGATATTGGTATAACAGGAATGGTTTATGTCCAGCAATGGACTGCGATAGTCGTAGTAATTAATTGATATTCTTCAAACAAAATGGCAATTACACAAGCACATACAGACTAAATATAATATATCATTATGTAGATACAGAATGAATTTAAATTCGTGTAGAGTATTGGAAGTTCAGAAAGTAATAATTAAGTATCTCAAAATAGGACACCAACATAATATCTTGCTTATTAATGATTAATTTATATTTTAATTAAGATATTGTCTGGTTTTCTAAACCCAATAATATTTTATAGTGCTAAACTATCATTGTGGTCAAGAAGAAAATCCTATTACAACATAAACCGATTTCAGACGATTGTGACGCCTGTCTATGACCTGCGATAGTACAGACAAATCCTCCGCAGTTATCAAATTCTCGTGATACATCTATTCAAGAAAATGTTTACATTGCTATGAGGTAATTCGGAATGGAACCATAAATAAACATATTTACTACGGCGTTTAATATTTCACAAAGGTGTATGTGTGTGTTCGCATTTTGCAATTATCGAGCTCAGTTCAAATATCGATGCTGTTATTGAATTAACAGATTATTGTACTGAGTAGAAAGTGATCAGTGAGCCTGTGAAACAGATTCTTCTTTCTTTAGTATTGATGCGCGGTCTTCAATTGTCAAGGTCTCAATAATATACGGCGTATCAAATATTTCTTTTAAGTCTCTGTTATTAACATGACTGCATGGATGGTGTAAGTACTGGTTATAATGGTCGCCTCACCATTGCCACCGCGCCATTGTGTATATTCCATTGCCCATCGAGAGAAAAATGTGTGATCCACATAGTTGTACCAAGTATAGGTATTCTTTGATGATGATTGTTTGTAAAGATCCCTGTAACACTAGTGCGAGCGTTGTCATATTAAAAACAAACAATGAATTATTTCATGGATGATAATTATGTAACATAGTCTATTCACGATAAAAACATAACCACCGTAATCTGTATAGATGCAATATACTTGAGATGACAAAATACTATAACTCATTTCTTTCTCAAAAGTCGACACCCGCTTCTTAAATGGAATCTGAACTGTATCTAGTAACTTCTTGAACATCGTTATTTCTTCTTGATCCTCGCTTCATAAGCAGTCAAGTACGTTACGAATAAGGTATTTACAAATAATAATAATAATAATATTCTACACATACACACAACACCATCTAGCCCAAACTAAGCAGAGCTTGTACTATGGGTACTAGACAATGGATAAATATACATATATACTTTTTTTTTGTAAACACATACATATTATACATAGAAACACCCAGACCAAGACAAACATCCATGTTCATGCACACAAATGTTTGACTTGTTCGGGGATCGAACCCGCGACCTCAGGCGTGGCAGTCGGTTACACTAACCACTACGCCACCGAAGCCGAATTTACAAAAATATTATGCGAATTTGATTTCCTTCTTGCTTTGATAAACAAGCCTAAATCCAACCAATTGAAAATATATACAATTAACAACGAATAAGAAACAACAGTCCAACTTGAGTCGCTTAGTAGAACTAAGCGACTTAAAAGGGTGGCAAGCAGGTACGTTATTTATATTTCATTACCAGATTAACAACAGGACTTAATATATATACCTTTATTTATGTATAAAGCCTCCTAAATTCTGAAGGCAGTTGATGTTCTAATAAACAAAAGAACAATTTCAACGTCGCTATCTTCTAATTAAAAGAAACTCGATTCCAATCTAAGAAATTCAAGCTCAATTATCTACTTGAAATAAGAATAAGGTTGGACATTTAAAAGAAGTACGTTTGATGTAGAAATTAAGTGGAAGCCTCCTTCATTACGTCAGTACAATACAATATTACAAAGCAATATCATTTGTAAACTTCCTACAATGTTGTAAATTCGAGTATATTGCCCTTATGAGATACGAATAATGTCCCATACATTCTTAATGAAAATGTTTTTACTTATAATATTGCTATTTTTTCTTACATCGTACAACGGTTGAACTAATTAGCTGAACTAGTGGGGAGGTACCCAGATGCAGGCGAGATGATTGAAATGAATCTTATCTCATATTTTCAATATATGCACTTGTAATGTCTAAAGCAGGGACTTGAAAACGAAATGGATTTAGTTCCGTTACACAAAGTGTTATCTCATAACGTTCCAAAATTTGTAACGTTACTGAATCTTTATGTAATGTATAACGCCACTTGTAATCACTTCAGAGTCACTCTGAAGTGATTACAAGTGGCGACAGTGGAAACCAGAGTTTACAAAGATTTGAGCATAATCTTATGTAATGATTTTACTGTTACTAGCAAAGTTTACAATTTTATCGTATATTGAATGAAGTTAAAGAAAATGCAATTCATAATAATATTGCCGTTAATCTTCAACTCTTTGTATACCAGACATTATTAAAAATCTATTGCCTGGCCACGGGTGGGCCGCAGTGACTTAATAGTAAGAAATATCTATCATAACTTAACCAAGAGCTTCTTGTAAAATTAAAAAGACGTTACATTAGATTTCTTATTTAATATTAATTTTATGCTACGGTATTAATCAAGTAGAAATTAAATAAGTTTATACGGCTTCCAATCTGTTCCATAACAGAGTTAATTTTATTTTTTGTGTATTGTTGTATATAATACAAAATATAAATATATACATATATATATGCGTAACTTAATCAATCGTCTTTATATATGTTTTTCTTTTCATCTGTCGGCCAACGACTTATCTCATGGAGTATAGACACAAAATAATTGAAGGCTTCACAGCACTATTCTACACCTTTGTAACGTAATGCCGGTTTATCATTTTACAACGTTCAGTCAAGGTCATTTATATGACAATTATTAAATCACATCGTTCCAAATAAAGTCTTTAAAGTTTATGTATTTTTGACACTTTACATGTTATTCTTTGTTGACCGGTAGATCAATATACTAACAAACTCATTTGTTTATCTATACATACATATAATAAAATCGGTTAATGTATGTACATAGCAGATATTTAAGAAAATATAACGTGAGGACTCTTTATAAGAGCTATAACTATAAAAATGTTGTCTCTTCATCTACCTGTCTGTAATAATAATAATAATAATAAAATTTATTTGCCAAAACAATACATAATATCTGACACAGTATAAAATAAAAATATTTTGTAGTTACATAGTTCCATTGTTCGTTTATATGAATAATGACCCCGAAGCTAGGTAAATCCTGTGTTATCAGGGTCATCCATTCGTCCGAAATTATTATTATGTTACAAACTTTGTTGAACTAAGAACTTAACAAAACGGTTCATGTAGGTTAATTAGCAAATCAATTAGTCTCCGTTTTAAACTTTGTATGTATGTTTTTATATGTGTGTGTATGTATACGACTGTACCTATGTATTTATGTATATATATATATATATATATATATATATATATATATATATATATATATATATATATATATATATATATATATATATATTTATACGCAAAAGCTACTACACGAATTTAAGTTATAGGTCTAACTTAAAATGTGGTGCATGTTCAATCTCAATAGCCCACCTAGAAATCGAAAAAGAATTAAATAGATATCTTATTCTAAATTTTACCCATACGAAATCATCGGCAAAAGCTATTGCTTATTTATTTATTAGACTTATTATATATATTTATCGAATAAATCTTAACAACATCTGTCATAGCAACTATAAGCTAATTAAACAAGCCTGTTCATTTCAATTCTATTCAGTAAAAGGCATAGCCTTATCCAATCTTAGCTTTTAGGGAATCAAACAGTAATATTATTGGTATAGAATGTATTAGTTCTTATTCGGATATCCAACGGATTACTTTATTACATGGACGCAAGATGTAGTTTATATAGGTATATACACATGACAATACCAAAAAGGAATTCCTTTCACTGAGCCAGTTACGTAAAAGTTCGATAACGGCTCAAACTAATATGGACGCGTGGTATGATATAATAACTGTATATAATATATCAAAGTTTTATCTATAGTACCAACACGACAAACAGAATCACATAACAGTAACCCATACCATCATAACTAATATTATAAATGCGAATGTAAGTTCGTTTCTTTCTTTTTTATGCTTTTATGCCTCAGCTACTCGACCGATTATCATAAAATAGACTGCAATGCCGAGGGTCTCGGGTTCTAACCCACGTCGCGCACCTCTGACTTTCGGAAGTTATATGATTTTCTGGTTTAAGAACTTTATTCTCATAAGAATTACAATAATTCACTTACTGAGAATCCATATTTACAATAAATGAGCGTACAGAAAAATAGACGAAAGTAAAACTTTATATAAACATAAAGTGGGTAAACTTATAATTTTATGTTAAACGTATCACTGTCAACATCACCAACCAAGCAAACACGGATCCAAAGTAACAAACACAAATACAGCTAGATGTGGCTATCATGGCAATGAAGGAGGTTTAGATATATATATATAAAATATAGTTTTACATATATGTACATATATGTGAGTGCTGGCATGCAATATATAACACATATACGTATATATATCCACATAAATAAATATATATGTATTTTTTTTTTTTTTTCGAACTTATGTGCGTATTTATTGACAATTATCGCCTGCTCCGTGCCTCGGAAAGCACGTTAAGCCGTCGGCCCCGGCTGCCATAAACATATATGGCAGTCGTTATTGGGAGAGTATCGACACAAAAGATCCCACTGGGCCGAATTGTCGCCAGTCTGCACTGTCTGGCCCCCACATAAGATACATACATATATCATAAAATTTCCCATGCACGTTATCAGGAGAACAGCAAAGGAGTTGAAAATAACTTAAATTCAGAAAAAAGTACTCGAACGTAGGCAAAATCAAATAGGTAGTCTATAATCGCTTGGCAGCAGCACCGATAGCTCAGTGGGGAGACCAACAGACTGCAAAGCAGAGGGTTCAAACCCACGTCGCGCACCTGTGACTTTCGGACGTTATATGACTTAGTTATATGACACGTTAAGCCGTCGGTTCCTGCTGCCATGAACATCTATGGCAGTTGTTATTAGAAAGGCAGTGCCCTATAATATCCTGACACTGGTCTAGCTTTAGGGTATCGTTAGCCTTCGGGTTGCGGAGGTCAGGTGGCAGCCGCTACGTGTAAAAACTGATATCCAGTCAAATCCGGTTAGACCAGAAAAACCGTGCCCAAGTGACTTGGGAATAATAAAGGCTAAGAAGAAGAAGAGTCTATAATCGCTTGTAGTATCAGGAATATAAGTTAAAGATGGGATTCAATAGAAGGAATCATAGGTATATGAGCCTTGGGGACTTTGACTCGAGGTGGAATAAGAGATGAGTACTAACGAGTAAGCTAGCTCATTCATACCATCGTTATACATCAGTTAGTAATGGCTCCTTCACTTGTAATTTAACAGCAAAATTATTCATACGAAATAACCATTGAGCTGACATACCGAGTATTGCATAGGTTGAAGAAATATATAAACCACAGGTATCACTGCACGAGAGGCGTAGTGGTTTAAGTGGCCGTCTCGTCACTACGCCAAGTGTTGTTCAAATCCTACGCGAGGCAAAAATTTAAGGTGATCTACAAATGGATGTTTGTTGTGTCCGTTGATTGAATGTTTGTAAAGACCGCGCGATACAGAAATTAAAATTCGAGTGACTGTTGTTATTTCAAAAATTTTAGGTACTAGCATTTGAATTTTCGAGTGTGTGATAAAAGTCAACATCAAAAATCATTTAGGTCATAAAGTAACATTACTAGTTATGAAAGTCAAAATTGATTGTGTAGTGAGTTTACAAAGGTACATTAAGACTAGGTTGCTAGATTCAGGCAACGGCTTTGCAATATTCATCTAAAGATACCTGCAAGAAACTGTCATTAACCATATCATTTCCATAAACGTGCCTGTTAGTTGGCAATAGGATAGTTAGTCGGCTCTTTATTACGTTAGACCACAATATACCTAGCTTGCCATAAATATTGTTACAAGAAGAAATCTTTTTTTTTCTATGACATAATACATTTATTACTGTAATGTGTGTTAGTTTATACATTAATACAATAACATTAAAATATATAAAGCTCATTCAAAATGATTTCCATTGGCTTTAATACAGTTCTTTAAACGTTAAACTCTCTCCATAGGATCATTCATCACTGCCAATCTTATGGATTGTTTTAGGGACTCCAAATTATCATGGCGTTTAGAGTATGCCATCTCTAAAACTGATCATAAATGATAATCCAGCGGATTAATATCGGGACTAGATGACAGCCAGTCTTTAGCTCTGATGAAGTCCGAAACGTTCTTTTCCAACCATGCTTAGGTGGATCGAGCTTTATGACCCGGTGCTGAGTCTTGCTGAAAGGACCATTCTTGGTTGTGGAACATGATGTTGTGATGATGATGATGTGTTAAAAATCGTATCTTGGTACACTTGTGCCAAAGTTATAAAACTTTTTTCACAAAAAATGGCTCAGACACTCCTTGATAGCTAACAACACACCAAACCATCACTGAAGTCGGATAACGTCCACGTTGCGCGTTGTACTCTGCTGACTTAATTGGGAAGCTTCTATAGAATTTTAAGAAAAATCTTGGTCATTCTGCGTGTGTTAACATGGCTCAATGGTAAAAGAAATATTCTATGGCCTCCCTTTGCGTGCCGTTTAAGAAGTGTTTCGATTTTACCATTCTATTAATTTTCAACTTATCATTAAGATAATGACCAGTGCGTCTCTTATAAGCTGCAACTCCTTAGTCATATTTTAAAATACGTGACATGGTTCTAGGTGCTATATTCATTTAACGAGATAAATTCTTTTGCTTTCGGACAGGGTTCCTTCGAATTTTTCTTTCACTGCTTGATTGTCTTTTTTGTACGAATACTACATGGATAGCCATATCTTTTTCTGTCACAAACACAGGAGGTTTCATTGTACCTATCAATAGCCCGGTACACACACATTCAACTAATACCAATCGGATAGAGAGTTTCAATAATTCAAAAGTTCAAGATTTCAAAAATTTTATTTGACTCCATACTTACTTTGTGTAACGCTATCACAGCAATTCAGTTCTCCTTACCACCCCACTCTATTTTAATATCACAAGCATATTTAACAGCGATTGGCGCGAAAATGAAAAAACACAATGAATATTCATATAAGAATTAGAAATTTAAAGATTCCAAATTCTAATGTTATATAATGTTTTTTTTATTGTGATAGTATTTATGGACAGACTAAATATATTATGGATTGTGAATACAGTACTAGCTTATCCTTCGGGGAATATATGCCAGAGCGATGTAGCATCACGTCTATTTGAAATTAATTAATTAATATTATAATTACAAGCGTATACCTATATTAATTATAACAACATATATAACTAGTTTCCGAGTGTGTCCCACGGGAACTCATATCGAATCCAGGCTATGTTCACCTGTGAGCAAAGTTTGATTTATAAATCCGTTAAATCATGTACAGATTACGCGTGGTATATGATCAGCGATCCAAACATCTTTCCAAACTTTCATATCACGTCTATATCACTCAAAGTGTAGGCTGAGTTACATTTCAGCTATGATTTTACGCCCTCCGCAATAGAGTGTGTGACTATTACCATGCTATTCCAAATTTCTTGACAGAAGACCCAACGACACGTTGCCTGAGCCGGGTTTCGAACCTAAGACCTCATGCACAGCAGTCATGTTCACTAACGCTATGCGACCGAGGCAATTACAAACTGCCACACTTTTAATATTAGAAGGATTATTAAATTTTACAGTGTGACTATCAGCTACTTCATTAGACTATCATTTAGTTTTACAGGGTTGTGGGTTTAATCCCCACACAGGACAACAATTTGTGTAATCCATCAACGGTTGTGCCGAACTGGGTATTCATTGCGTCCGGTGTTTGAATGTTTATAAAGTCGCCCACAATACAGGCTCTATACCTAGCTAGTTGTATTTAAAAAATAAAAGAAATAAGAAGCTTAATAATACATTTTTCCTTGCCTCCAGGATATCAGTGATATTCCAAGTCCGTTCTGCTAAGGCGGTGAAGATTTCCGACATGTATCTCCTGAGGCGGATCGGCATTATCGTCGGGGTGGCGTGCGTTTTACTCGCAATACGGACCTTGGTCGCACCGCCGGCGGTCATCGTGGGCAGGACTAAGGATGATCTGAAGGCTTACCTGTGTAATACAGATTGGTGGGACCATTCTTTTACTACGTGTGAGTATTTTATATACTTTCATTACTTTAAGATGTCTAAGCTTCATTGTGTGATTTTTTTTGTGATTATCTTTTGATTTTTTATATGGTGTAATAATTATGATGACTGAACAGCTATACCATTGGTTTAAATGGTAAGTATTATCTTAGTCCGTCATTGAGGGTTTGATGATCACAAGAAATAAAAAACTGTGCTATCCGCAGACTGTTCCGAATCTACGCTTTCTTTATGTCTGTTGTTTAAATTATTGTCAACTCGGAACGGGAGCTGTTTTCGTTCCTAGGGTCGTAAATCATACCCATCTATATTATATTAGTTCTATATATTAACTGTACTACTGCTGGGCGCGGGCTTTTTACCAGTGTGAGGAAGGTTAAGTTATAATACGCCACGCTGGCCAAGTACAGACTGGAGCCAGTCTTCAGCAGACTTCACATATCTTCGTAAACATTATGGAGGATTTTAAATTTCCTCACGATGTTTTGCTTTACCGTTAAGGCGAGAGTTAATTAAGTTATTAATACGCACATAACGTCGAAAAGTTAAAGGCGCGCTTTGAATCGAACTGGAGATCTCTGCATGATAGTCAGATGATCTCCCACTAGGCAATAGCCACATTTTGTCTACGACAATTTATAAAATAACTTCAGTAATAAAGTTATTTGACACGTAACCCTCCTGTTAGAAACTATAACTAAACACAACACAGTTTAAGCACAAAGGTACTTAATAGTTTTAACATCAAAGCCAAAACTAACCAAACAACTTAGTGGCTTACAATTAATTAGGTGACTTAGACTAAGCTAAATGCACTGAGTTCAACTTAATCAAATATTATGTACTGTTCTCCATTCGCTAGGGACAACGGTCGGTTCAGACGACTTTAGTGGTGGCTGTGGTTTTGTAATTAACGTTTGCATGAACTATACGATAATTAATGGACTGGATAAGGAATGCGTTATTAGAGGGAACTTAGTAAGTATTGCTACAGGCATAGGAGTCGTTTGTCATTTGCATGGCTAAGCGAGGCTTAAATGTCTTTAGAATGCGGTGTAATGATTGCCGTACTTTATTTTCTGGTTAACTTACTTATTTGGGTAATAATGTCTTACGCTTACAGGAATGTTATACATTGAGATTAAACTACTTTATATTTCTTATAGTTTCTCCGACAAAATCTGAATAGCAAACTTGGAGATGTGTGTGTGTTACAAAAGAAGTACGAGTTCGATAAGCCTCTTAAAAAAAAGCCTCATCCTGCTTGTATACGATACAGGTAGCTAGCGTAGGCTAGATGCACAAATTCTTCGCATAAACTATCCCAGGGGGAGTGCCGCCAAAAAAAGTATAAACTATAATACTGCAACCGAGCGTGATAAATTATATTTAAGTAAGTAAGTAATGTATTAAAATTCTTATATATACTTTGATACATATGACAGTAAAACAGATCCATGTGAGTTTTGCAAATAAATGAGAGCGATTTTTTTTTAGGAATCCGTGTATCATACAATTCTAGTACTAAGGGTTTGTTCTAGAAAAAAGGTAGGGAAACCCTGGGTTACCCTGGGTTTTTTATGCTTTTATGCCTCAGCTACTCGACCGATTATCATAAAATAGACTGCAATGCCGAGGGTCTCGGGTTCTAACCCACGTCGCGCACCTCTGACTTTCGGAAGTTATATAATTTTCTGGTTTAAGAACTTTATTCTCATAAGAATTACAATAATTCACTTACTGAGAATCCATATTTACAATAAATGAGCGTACAGAAAAATAGACGAAAGTAAAACTTTATATAAACATAAAGTGGGTAAACTTATAATTTTATGTTAAACGTATCACTGTCAACATCACCAACCAAGCAAACACGGATCCAAAGTAACAAACACATAAACAGCTAGATGTGGCTATCATGGCAATGAAGGAGGTTTAGATATATATATATAAAATATAGTTTTTTTTTTTCTGTATGTTATTAGTATGTACATATATGTGAGTGCTGGTATGCAATATATAACACATATACGTATATATATCCACATAAATAAATATATATGTATTTTTTTTTTTTTTTCGAACTTATGTGCGTATTGATTGACAATTATCGCCTGCTCCGTGCCTCGGAAAGCACGTTAAGCCGTCGGCCCCGGCTGCCATAAACATATATGGCAGTCGTTATTGGGAGAGTATCGACACAAAAGATCCCACTGGGCCGAATTGTCGCCAGTCTGCACTGTCTGGCCCCCACATAAGATACATACATATATCATAAAATTTCCCATGCACGTTATCAGGAGAACAGCAAAGGAGTTGAAAATAACTTAAATTCAGAAAAAAGTACTCGAACGTAGGCAAAATCAAATAGGTAGTCTATAATCGCTTGGCAGCAGCACCGATAGCTCAGTGGGGAGACCAACAGACTGCAAAGCAGAGGGTTCAAACCCACGTCGCGCACCTGTGACTTTCGGACGTTATATGACTTAGTTATATGACACGTTAAGCCGTCGGTTCCTGCTGCCATGAACATCTATGGCAGTTGTTATTAGAAAGGCAGTGCCCTATAATATCCTGACACTGGTCTAGCTTTAGGGTATCGTTAGCCTTCGGGTTGCGGAGGTCAGGTGGCAGCCGCTACGTGTAAAAACTGATATCCAGTCAAATCCGGTTAGACCAGAAAAACCGTGCCCAAGTGACTTGGGAATAATAAAGGCTAAGAAGAAGAAGAGTCTATAATCGCTTGTAGTATCAGGAATATAAGTTAAAGATGGGATTCAATAGAAGGAATCATAGGTATATGAGCCTTGGGGACTTTGACTCGAGGTGGAATAAGAGATGAGTACTAACGAGTAAGCTAGCTCATTCATACCATCGTTATACATCAGTTAGTAATGGCTCCTTCACTTGTAATTTAACAGCAAAATTATTCATACGAAATAACCATTGAGCTGACATACCGAGTATTGCATAGGTTGAAGAAATATATAAACCACAGGTATCACTGCACGAGAGGCGTAGTGGTTTAAGTGGCCGTCTCGTCACTACGCCAAGTGTTGTTCAAATCCTACGCGAGGCAAAAATTTAAGGTGATCTACAAATGGGTGTTTGTTGTGTCCGCTGATTGAATGTTTGTAAAGACCGCGCGATACAGAAATTAAAATTCGAGTGACAGTTGTTATTTCAAAAATTTTAGGTACTAGCATTTGAATTTTCGAGTGTGTGATAAAAGTCAACATCAAAAATCATTTAGGTCATAAAGTAACATTACTAGTTATGAAAGTCAAAATTGATTGTGTAGTGAGTTTACAAAGGTACATTAAGACTAGGTTGCTAGATTCAGGCAACGGCTTTGCAATATTCATCTAAAGATACCTGCAAGAAACTGTCATTAACCATATCATTTCCATAAACGTGCCTGTTAGTTGGCAATAGGATAGTTAGTCGGCTCTTTATTACGTTAGACCACAATATACCTAGCTTGCCATAAATATTGTTACAAGGAGAAATCTTTTTTTTTCTATGACATAATACATTTATTACTGTAATGTGTGTTAGTTTATACATTAATACAATAACATTAAAATATATAAAGCTCATTCAAAATGATTTCCATTGGCTTTAATACAGTTCTTTAAACGTTAAACTCTCTCCATAGGATCATTCATCACTGCCAATCTTATGGATTGTTTTAGGGACTCCAAATTATCATGGCGTTTAGAGTATGCCATCTCTAAAACTGATCATAAATGATAATCCAGCGGATTAATATCGGGACTAGATGACAGCCAGTCTTTAGCTCTGATGAAGTCCGAAACGTTCTTTTCCAACCATGCTTAGGTGGATCGAGCTTTATGACCCGGTGCTGAGTCTTGCTGAAAGGACCATTCTTGGTTGTGGAACATGATGTTGTGATGATGATGATGTGTTAAAAATCGTATCTTGGTACACTTGTGCCAAAGTTATAAAACTTTTTTCACAAAAAATGGCTCAGACACTCCTTGATAGCTAACAACACACCAAACCATCACTGAAGTCGGATAACGTCCACGTTGCGCGTTGTACTCTGCTGACTTAATTGGGAAGCTTCTATAGAATTTTAAGAAAAATCTTGGTCATTCTGCGTGTGTTAACATGGCTCAATGGTAAAAGAAATATTCTATGGCCTCCCTTTGCGTGCCGTTTAAGAAGTGTTTCGATTTTACCATTCTATTAATTTTTAACTTATCATTAAGATAATGACCAGTGCGTCTCTTATAAGCTGCAACTCCTTAGTCATATTTTAAAATACGTGACATGGTTCTAGGTGCTATATTCATTTAACGAGATAAATTCTTTTGCTTTCGGACAGGGTTCCTTCGAATTTTTCTTTCACTGCTTGATTGTCTTTTTTGTACGAATACTACATGGATAGCCATATCTTTTTCTGTCACAAACACAGGAGGTTTCATTGTACCTATCAATAGCCCGGTACACACACATTCAACTAATACCAATCGGATAGAGAGTTTCAATAATTCAAAAGTTCAAGATTTCAAAAAATTTATTTGACTCCATACTTACTTTGTGTAACGCTATCACAGCAATTCAGTTCTCCTTACCACCCCACTCCATTTTAATATCACAAGCATATTTAACAGCGATTGGCGCGAAAATGAAAAAACACAATGAATATTCATATAAGAATTAGAAATTTAAAGATTCCAAATTCTAATGTTATACATATAATGTTTTTTTTATTGTGATAGTATTTATGGACAGACTAAATATATTATGGATTGTGAATACAGTACTAGCTTATCCTTCGGGGAATATATGCCAGAGCGATGTAGCATCACGTCTATTTGAAATTAATTAATTAATATTATAATTACAAGCGTATACCTATATTAATTATAACAACATATATAACTAGTTTCCGAGTGTGTCCCACGGGAACTCATATCGAATTCATATCATATCTACTTAATAGTTTTAACATCAAAGCCAAAACTAACCAAACAACTTAGTGGCTTACAATTAATTAGGTGACTTAGACTAAGCTAAATGCACTGAGTTCAACTTAATCAAATATTATGTACTGTTCTCCATTCGCTAGGGACAACGGTCGGTTCAGACGACTTTAGTGGTGGCTGTGGTTTTGTAATTAACGTTTGCATGAACTATACGATAATTAATGGACTGGATAAGGAATGCGTTATTAGAGGGAACTTAGTAAGTATTGCTACAGGCATAGGAGTCGTTTGTCATTTGCATGGCTAAGCGAAGCTTGAATGTCTTTAGAATGCGGTGAAATGATTGCCGTACTTTATTTTCTGGTTAACTTACTTATTTGGGTAATAATGTCTTACGCTTACAGGAATGTTATACATTGAGATTAAACTACTTTATATTTCTTATAGTTTCTCCGACAAAATCTGAATAGCAAACTTGGAGATGTGTGTGTGTTACAAAAGAAGTACGAGTTCGATAAGCCTCTTAAAAAAAAGCCTCATCCTGCTTGTATACGATACAGGTAGCTAGCGTAGGCTAGATGCACAAATTCTTCGCATAAACTATCCCAGGGGGAGTGCCGCCAAAAAAAGTATAAACTATAATACTGCAACCGAGCGTGATAAATTATATTTAAGTAAGTAAGTAATGTATTAAAATTCTTATATATACTTTGATACATATGACAGTAAAACAGATCCATGTGAGTTTTGCAAATAAATGAGAGCGATTTTTTTTTAGGAATCCGTGTATCATACAATTCTAGTACTAAGGGTTTGTTCTAGAAAAAAGGTAGGGAAACCCTGGGTTACACGTAGCATGCAAGCCAGTGACCACAACTGCGCATGTTACCTGTCACATGTACTAACGCCGTACAGCAAGTGTAAACACACGTGATAGGTTTCCATCTAAAATGCTAATGTAATCAGAATAGGAATAAATTATTAGCACTGATATTATAGAGTTAATTAAATAATTACATATTAATATAATGGTTATTTTCCGCCTTCGTATCTAAGATTACTCGTGCGGTAATCCCACTGAGAATTATTTGAAACTATCAGTGGTTTCAAGGCCTCAACATGATTAGGATTATGAATATTATTACATATAAATGCAGACTTACGCGTTTGATCTAAGGGGTAGGCAGGGACTATGTAGTTGGCTACGATCGCAAGGTATCTACGTCACGCCAACATGTATCTACTAATGGCTGCCTAATAAGTAATTGTAATTTGTCTTTGCTACTATGTTTTTACTAATCTATATATTAATACGTAAAGCAAAAACTTTGTACCCCTTTTTACGAAAATTGCGTGGACGGAGGGGTATGAAATTTGGCAAAGTTAAAGTTTATATGGAGAAGGAGGGGCGAATCCTAATATTTTTATAAAATATGCATTAGAAATACATACATTAAATTAATGGAAAAACACTACACGCACACAACCATGCATTTGACACATGCAGTCGAATCGCGTTCGTAGTATTTCGACATTGTTCGTCTGATGTCGTACAATTCTTTGTAACTATGGTTACCTATACCTTATTTAAATTTAAAAAAAAAACAACAAAAAACAAAGTAGCAAGCTTAAGAATTTTGGTTGAATTTTGACCACTAGGCGACCGCTAGTAAGTAATTAAGATTAAGAATTAGCTGTAAGTTTTCCTGAAATAATAAAATAAAATAACATATCTATTACATTCGTATTTTCGTGTAGCTTTGTGACATGGGATCATTTTTTTAGTTACCTTACACGTTAAGATTACAAATTGTATGAACACATGCGATGAGATGAGACATACATATCGCAAATATTTTAGATTAAATGCTGCTGAATGCAACAATTTATTTGTGATGATATTTATCTGGCGTGGTACTGGCGCCTTGTTACGATGTTTTGTAATAGATAAAGGCTTTCAAAAGCTATAAATACCGCTTACCACTAAACTAAGATGACAAGCCGAATGGTTGTTAGCATCATTTCTATGATCATCATGCCATTGTCCTATCTTAACATTTCAATAAAACTATATCATTACGTTTTATTTTTTATTACTGCGTTGGCTGCTACACTGATGTCTTCACTTTCAACCGCAAGGCATGCACCTCTGTTTTTACAAAGTTATGTGCTCGTTAAATAGTCAATTATCGCTCACTTTAACGGTAAAGGCAAACATATTAAGGAAACCTGCATTTTTTTTAATGCTCAATAAGTTCTCGAAGATATGTGAAATATGCTAACCTGCACTGCACCAGCATGGTGGACTGTCGCCTTACTCTTCTCATTCTAAGAAGAGGCCCGTGCAGTAGGACAGTATATAATATATGTATACAGGGCTGATATTATTATTAATATATTAAATAAAACCTTTAGCTTTATTTAAATTTATGTTTTCTCTGCAGTGGAGGTGATATTTCTGATGTGGGGCATCAGATTGTGCATCATGGTGCGGAAGGCACCCTCAGAGTTCAACGAAAGCCGTTTCATCTCTATGGCGATATACAACGAGTTCCTCCTCTCTGTCTTCCTCAATATATCAATGTAATTATACATTTTTCAAGATACACACACATAGCTACCATCTACTATACTCAAACTAATATATAAAGTATATAATAATTACCGGTATTTTACAAAAACAATATTATTCTAACCGCGATGGCCCTTTTATGGCCCAAATGAAACGCAGGGCATTTGATTTGTGATTGCTAAAAAGAATATTATTTAGCAATCACAAATCAAATTTACCTTTTTTTTTAAACGATTTCATTTGGACTATAGTATAATAATATTCTTGTTAAGTATTATAAGTAAGCTTTAAATGTTAATTCCTACCGGTATGGAGAGTTTATAACCGGTATACGGTATACACGTCTATTGGCTCTCATCCTATTACGTGGAACCTAAATATTGCTGTAAAATGTCGGTGTAAAGCACTTACTCTATACCCCTTTGAGATATACAGTCGTGTATCTACGTATGTAATGGATACATGGTGGGTATCGCAGACATTCTTGCTACGCATCCTCGCACATTTCGAATGGAAAGGCACTCTAATTGGCATAGGTTTGTGTTACGAATGGCGTCACAATTTGTATGGAAATCAAAACCCCAATTCAATCTCAAGTTCGATGTATCAATCATTGGGCTACTTGCGCAAATTTTCATTTATAATAGTTCTGTTGTGTCGAGTTCAATGGATTATTATGTCAAGTAACCTTTTTTTGTGAATCAATTATCTGAAACATTGATTATCTTTTAAACTTTCTCGTTGCATGAGATAAAGAAATATTCCATCAACACTATTTATACACCGCGGGCCAAAGTAACCAGCATAGTGGGCACACCAAAGGACGTTTTGTCTTTACAAACGCCAGGCGTATACAAAATAAATTGCAGCTGCGGGAGTTCCTACATAGGCCAAACCAAGCGTACTATTGCTGAGAGGGTCAAAGAACACATCGCCGCTTTGAAGAACCGCCAGACTAGCAAATCAGCAATTGCAGAACATATACTGGAATCGGGTACTAATCATTGGATTGAATTTCATCGTCCGGAAGTCCTCTCCACCTACCTATTGCCACTTTTATCCCAGAGTAGTGCGAGAAGCTATTGAAATCAAAAAACATAGAAATTTCAATAGGGAAGATGGTTTCAAATTATCCGCGACGTGGAATCCCGTCATTAATAATACGGAACTTCGCTGTTTTGTCAGTCAGGTAATTTACAGAATACAGACACGACGGCTAGCATACGTAATAGGGATACCGTGAGTGTAGTTTGTGACGGTACAAGGACAAACAAAAATATATCAAAAGTGAGGGTGAATCAAGATTCTTTTGCCTCACAAACGGAGACATGACATCGCAGCACCAGTCAGCTTGTGACCACGGCCACTGTAACCTGGTCGAAACGTCAAGCATAAAAAAGGTAAACATTATGCATGATCGTGTTAATACCCGTTACATATTATATATATATTGATTATCTTTTCTCTATACGATATTAAAATGTAAGTTAAGCTCGTCGGTATAATTTGAGTAGGTATATGTAAAAATATATTGGTGGGACCTGAGAATGATATAATCATATCAGTATTTTTAAAATTGTAAGTGTTCGTGTTAAAATATGTTATTATGATTTAATAAGAAAATCATAGTGTGTATCAGGACATTTTTATATATTTGTTCCATCAAAATCAACAATGTTAATGTTTAGATATAGCTTGAACCCTTTTAATTTAGAGCTTTAATACAAAGTGAGATTGAACATTATTAGTTATTAGTTTCATGTTGTTTACATTTTAAGTAACTTAGAACATGGGAATATATTAAATAAATTATAAAAATTATTAATATGAATATATTTTATTATTATTTGCGATAGGATGAAAGCTATAGTGGCAAGCAGTACCTAGCGCTGTGTTTTTTAAAGACATCTCTCACTATATCGCTATTCCCAGAGTTAGTCGCCTTGACTTCACAAACATTATAAAGCAAAGGACACAAATCCAGACTCGGTACAATTATTTGTGAATTAGACAAATTTCTGTCTCGTGTTCCATGGTGGCATAAGCGAAGTGCCTATTTAAATTAGGCGCCATTAATTTTATCAATTCAGTTCCAAGTATATTTCTTAACCGTTATAGATACTATCACAACCTGTGCTCAGATACTCTAAACTAGCAAAGGCAAGTTTTAAGCACGGAACTCATTAAACTATTGTGGTCTTCTTTACCCGCAAGCAATTTATTTCGGGTTACTTCAATCGATTATGCAATATGCAAATCTAAGTACATAATGTATGGAGGCTCGGTTAAATGGCGGGTTGGAAAGCAATGGTTATGCCTTGTTAAAATTGTGCGGTTAAAACTGGAAGGGTGCAATTTGTTATGAAGACACTTTGGGTGAGAACGATGGAAATGTAAACCACACACATAAAACAAAACCTTCTACTTGTGAAAGGTTTTGTATTTTCCCAAATGCGATAGAAGTACATGCATGGTCTCACGTCTATGCCAAAAGGCTTGGAAATCATACCAAAATTTCACCAATTATGGTTTTAAATCTTACGTAAAGGGGGTGAGCCTTACGCCATTTACCAGGAAATTGAACATTCGCCATTGACCTGGAAACTAGCAGTTATTTTGACTACCGCTACGCCACCGAAACAAAGTAAATGTTTATTTGTTTCTAATAAAGTTATTACAAATTACCGTCTAATATATTAAAGAAAATAGCTAAATACAAAAAATGTGTGTGTGACCCATTCAATTTAAAATAATATAAAACAAATAGTGCTATAATTAATTTATGCAGAGATTTATGTGATATAAAACAGCATCCTCCTCTCTTCTACATTGCCGTGCCCTACAGGGCCCATGTTGTACCTACTGTGATATTGTAACACCTTTATATAACATATGGAGTGCAATAAAGATGTTGAGTATTGAGTATAGTTGTTCCGAATCTGGATGTTCTTTGTGTCCATTGTTTGAATGTGTGTAAAGTCCCTCGTGCCGCAACAGTTATTCCTAGTCCGGGAATTCGTCTAAAAAAAGAAACACTTGCATTCCTGCAAGTGTTTCTATTTTTACCGGTTTAGCATAGTGGAAGAAAGGTGGAGAATTAAGCAAAAGTATTCAATAAACAAAACATATTAGATAAATGTATCGTGCGTCTACTTTTTACGTCGATATAGCTGCTGTGATTGACACTACAAACCAAAGATTGGTTGACGCAGTTTGCTACATAAATTGAAACCGTAAAGTAGTAATTCAGAAAAAGGAGTGTTAGCCTGTCAATTGTTGGAATACCAGACAAAATTCAAAACCTATTGATCTGGCTGCCGGTATGCTGTTGCGACTTAATAGGTTAAAGGAATGGCAATTATTTTCTTTCTATGTTCTAATCTAATTGACCAAAATTCCATATAAATTATAAAATACTTTTTGCTTTTTGTTTTATTCTCATACTTCCAATGCCTCGGAGGCTCTTGAGTTTTGTGTTAAACCAATTTGTTTCAAATTATGAAACCAGCTTTGTGTTAACTGAATTACGTAAATCAATTATGGTGCTATCACACCAGCGTCAAACTTTTTTATTCGATTATAACTGTTATCCGGAATTTTGGTATAAACTTTTAGGTCGCTTTTACAGTGTTAAACAATTGGTAATTTTTATTAAAGCTATTTTCGTTGTTTAATTCGTTTGGATAAAACTTGTAACTAAAATAAAGCCCATTTTATTATTACTCTCAAACTGGGGCAGGTC
Source organism: Catocala fraxini (assembly GCA_930367265.1). NCBI lineage: Eukaryota > Metazoa > Arthropoda > Insecta > Lepidoptera > Erebidae > Catocala > Catocala fraxini. Next base: position 6,203,045 of record OV884025.1, on the reverse strand, counting down.
AACTGGAGAATTATTTCCGCCTTACGTAAAATTGCAGTTAAAGAACTTTGCGTTTCGTTTCTGCTGTGAGTAGGTTTTCTAGAAACATGAGGATAAAAATAACTGTGAGAAAAAAAAAAATCCGGTGCAACACTGTTAAGTGTACAACGACTTCCATTTTGATGAGATGGCAACGTACGTATGATAAATCTGGTGGTGCAAGCGTAGACGTGGTTTCGGGTCTATGCTGCTTGCACCACCAACTACACTAAACCACTTAATAGTAGGCAGACGAGGCGTACGCTTGTTTGTGACGTTAATAGTGTAAAAATGCAAATACATACTGATTTTGTATACAAATACAAGTTATGCATCATATGATTACTGTTCTAAAAAATAACCATATAAATTCCTATTTGAAAACACTAAAGCTCATCAATAGCTACAAAAAAACAAAAATAAATAAAATCGGTTGACACACACAGGTGAAAATGTATACTTTCCCCTGTGTGTGTCAGGTGTTTCAGTACTATATTTATATTTTTTTAAATATAAATATAGTACTGAACTGTTTTATCTTTACCTATTAAATATACTTAATTTATCTTTTTTATATATGTGTAATGTATAATTTATATATAAATCCTAATAATATTATTAAAAAATACATCAACGAAAAAGATATCGCAACAATACATGCAAACAATTCAATTACGAAGCTTTAACGTTTCTGAAAATATTGGTTTCAAATTTGAATACTGGAGCCGTAAAATTATGATAACGACCACTCACCATGAATAAGAGCAATCATCAGCTTTGTCCGTCATTACATAATTTCAGCCAGCCATTGCTAAAAATAAAGATAGCCTATTTATATATAATTTCTCTAAAATGGATCAGATGCAACACCAGCCAAAATAAACTATTTCATCATGTAACCAGACAATAATTTCGTAGAATGAAGTTTTATTAAATGTTTAACCAATTCTAACTTTAATATTATAAATATGAATGTGACTTTGTTTGTTTGTTACGCTTTCACGCCTTATGTATTCGGCCGATCATCATGGAATTCAAATACATACATGGTACAGAAAAGGACATAGGCTACATTTCATCGAGAAAAGTATATTTTCCGAGGTTTAGCAATTTATTGACAAAATGGCGCGGGAAGCCGCGGGCAAGATCTAGTATTTCACTTCTTCCTAGTCTTCTTCTGTTCGTGTGGTTAGTGGCCAATCTGTTGTCAAGAGCTGTTTAGGCCTCTGACATGGCTTAACGACTGCTCTCAATTTGGCAACAACCGGGCCGACTTTTTACGTGCCCTCCGAAGCACGGAGACGCTCAGATGAAATACCACTAAGCGATCACCCATCTATAGACTGACCGCACCCAACGTTGCTTAACCTCGCTAATCGTTTACCGATCAGAGAGTACAACTTCCTAGTAAGCTTATGTCATCAAACTTATAGTAAAGCTAACATTTTTTTGCTAGCACTGGTCAGCGCTTCTAAATTTGTCAGAGTTAAAAGGGAAGCATAACAAACAATGTGTTATTTTACAAAACATGAAAAGCAAAATATTTTTGATTTCCTTAAGAGTTGTAGAAGACGTTTTAATATCAAAACGGTTTTCTTTCAAGCAAATTTTTATGGGAACATTTATAGACCATCTTAATGTCACCGGGAGAGTCCAATTTTAAAACGGTGCCAATTTATGTGCCTCTAAAGACGAGCAGGATTTAGTAGTAAAATCTGGAATGGATTTTCCTATAGAATTGATTCTTTAAAATGTACGCCTTTATTCTTCACAGAGGAAGCAATTTTGTGCTTGAAACATTGACTGGGTCAAAAAATGGACGGTAAAATCATTCATTTTGTAAACGCTTCAGTTTTTCCCGGCATTCGATTTACTGCATGCTTCGCCAATTTGAAAAAAAATGAGATTTTGTACTTAAATTGCATTATAGTAATTAAGGTATTTCAAATATCATATCTTTTTTTTGGTTTAACGTAATGATGATGATAGATCGGTCGTTGATTTATATTTTCTTAGGCTTGACTTTTTATTGCCGCTGTGAACTTCAATAATTTAAAAAAACAGCAGTCGCAATATAGAACACTAAAAAATTATATTTGATGTAAAAAACAGACTTACTTATTTAATATTTGGGAAAGCAGATCTTACCGTTATTATATTGTTATTATATGTTATTAATGTAGTTCTTGCGATTAATCCAAACACAAAATCCGTAAAATTTGCATCAATGACAAAAACAATGCTAATACTATAGCAATGATGGCCATATTGTTACTAGTTACCTTTTAACTAATACCTCCTCCGCCTTCTGTTTTCATCCTAACAAAATATTTTTCGTTTCATTGTTAGAAATTAAATTCTCTCAGCAAATAGTTACTATTATGAACTAAACAAAAGGGAATATATCTCGGTCCTCTATAAATATTAATGCTTTTTGGGTAATAGACTTTTAGAGTCCACATTGGAAGTACCAATCCAAAAATACCCAGCATCTAAATGGCAGGAAATTTGTTAATTTGCCGTCATAAAGATTTGTCGTCGATCCCAAAGTTTGGTCATGGCCCCAGGATGTTTTCAATTTGGCTAGTAGAATGCTGTCGGATTAACGCTTTGTCTTCATTTGATATTTTGCTGACATTTTATTTTAAATAGCTATGTAACTGTGACCTTGATAAAGATCAATCAAACCATTATGCGACGTTTATAAGCGTCATTTGCAAAGGCAAATGACGCTTATAAACGTCGCATAATGGTCATTCTATGGTAAGCAGATAAATGGGTAGATTTAGTTTATACTGTGAATATTAACAGAATCATTTAACTTTTACGTTATTTATCTGTTTAGGTTAAATGAGCCATTTCAATAATTAAGTGGTTTGCAGTATGTGCACTTTTATACACAAAGAAATATATCAATCGACTTTTATACCTTTCCTATAAAAAAAAGTCACTTCACGTCCGTTTAACCATAAAAAGACATAAAATATTCAATCACAAAAAGTTCCTCGATAAAACAGAAACTGTAACAAAATCGCGGAAGTTGCATTAATATATTAGGCGTCTCATAAAAATACCAAAGTAAAGGTATTATAAATCATTGTGGCAGAATTTGTGAAAGTCTTTGATAGAGTACAGGAAGTAAGCGAAACAATGATCGTGTTGGACAACTCAACAGTTCTTGCAAAGTTGGAGTGCATAGTTTGGAGACTGTCAACATGTCGAAATGTTGCGGCTTGTGTGTAAAGTCCATTTGGATGGATGTCACACAGGGTGAATAGTATCTTACTCACATATCTGTAAATTGTATGATGGGCAACATATTGTAATAAGTAAACCAAATTCATGGTACAGTAATCTAAGCAACGACTACATTACCATCTGATTGTCACTAGTTACATTATAACGAGGCACAAATTGGCGCGATACACAGTTAGTTGTTTCACGTCTTGGATGTTTTTGTATTCGTACGTTAATATTCGTAAAGCCACTTGCAGCAGTAATTTTTCGATTACAAAAATATTATCAAAACATTTGAAATATTATAAAGGTATATTAGTGGTACAGTCTGAATCTACTTTTGTGCCGGAGAGAAAAAAATATTAACAGGGTATTTTTTTCTGATAATCATTATTCTGTGCAACAAGACATGCTTGTTCCTGCATGCCCATGTGACAAGCAATATAACATGGGCGTATCACGTAAGCTTCAACTTAACCAATAAAAATAAACTAACATTAGATAATTTTTCAGGTTGTTCCTGCAGTCGCCAGCTAATCCAGACCTCCTGTACATAATATTCTTCTGCCACACACAGTTGACTGTTACTCTACTGCTGTGTTTCATCTTTGGGAGCAAGGTAGGCACGGTAAGATTGTGTAATCAGACAGTATGTATGTATGTATGTTGTTGGTCCAGCTTCGTGTGTACCAGATCTTCCTCAAGTTCTTATAAACTTATTTGTTGTTATTGTATCTGAATATAATTGCATCATGTGCAATCAACTGCAGTCAACTCAAATTATGGACCATTAACCTATTCATTTTTGGCATGCCAGTCATAATTAAAAACCTTTTATGTCTGGCCGCTGGTGTGCCGCTGTGACTCGATAGATTAAATTATCGATTGACCAAAACATTGTTCAATGATTCATTCTGTAGTTATTCACAGTCACGCTTTAGACTGCAACTGGTTTTAGGTTGTAGAATGTTTGATCAAAACGCAACTTGGCACCATAGTGTGGAACGACCTCAATCACAGCCTTTCGGAGAGGAGGTAGGGTGGCTTTATACCAGTCCGCAACCACACTTCACATTACTTCATACCCCTATGTTAAGTACCGGAAAGTTGACGAAATTACTTTAAAACTATAATGTCTTTGTTCGGAACTGAGTGAAAAGCTAAAATTGTTTCACCGTTTGCGCTGAAACTAAGAAAATGCTGTACATTCAACTACAAAAGTGGCAGGAAACAAACGTTTTAAGCGTAATTTAGTATTCCATGAGATGCGTAATTATTTGTATGTGGAAAAGCTAAAGCTAAATTAGGAAATCTATTGCCGGGGCCTCTGAGAGTAACTTAAGTGTAAATAAATTACTGATTTATGTTTGCTTTTGTTGTTTATTGATGTTGCGAACTTATGAGAATAATTATTATGGATCTCATGACTAGTATGGACGTAATATGTAGGTCACAAAAATGGTTCGTCATTTCATCACTGACGACAGAATTAGGGCGGCTTCCGACTTATGCGAGAGGGTTGCCCTTGTTTGCCTGTAGTCATTTCGAGTATATTTTTGGTATTCAGTGTTGTATTAGGGTGCGAAACGGGGAAAAGAGGGCAAACACGCCCCAATATTCACAACTCTCAAATCGTCCTTATTATTACTGTATTATGATAACGGCCAGACGACATGATGGGATTTCGTAAAACCAGGCAAATCTCGTCAACATTGGAAGTTCTTTTCTGTTTATATTCTTAGATTTAGTTAGGAAGGTTTGAACAGGAAATTTGGGAAAAAATATAAATAAGATGATTCTGTTGTGTCGTGGAGTAAACTTTATTTCTTTGTCGCTTGTACATATATGTGTCATCTAGCGGTTTTAAAAAAAATTTAATAACTGGACTAAAGAAATCGGAAGTTTTATCTAGCAGAGGACTTAACATAAATTTTAACAATGGATACAAAAAAACACCAGACTCGTTACAACTATTCGTGGATTGCACTAATTTATGTCCAATGTGGGGACGAAAGTGTTTGACCAGTGTGTGTTGCCAGTGATGACTTACGGCTTAGAGACGTGGCCGTTCACTATGGGCCTTATCAGAAGGTTCAAGGTCACGCAAAGGGCGATGGAGAGAGCTATGCTCGCGGTTGCCCTGCGGGATCGAATCAGAAATGAGGAGATCCGCAGGAAAACTAAAGTTGCCGATATTGCTCTCCGGATAGCCAAGATGAAGTGGTAGTGGGCAGAGCACATAGCACGCAGAACCGATGGCTGTTGAGGCGAAATGGTTCTACAGTGGCGGCCACGCACCGCAACACGCAGCAGGGGTAGGCCCCCACAAGGTGGACCGATGACCTGGTAAGGGTCGCGGGAAGCGGTTGGATGCGGGTGACCCAAGACCGGTCTGTGTGGAAAGCCTCGGGGGAGGCCTTTGTCCAGTAGTGGACGTCTTTCGGCTGAGATGAAGATGATGATGTGGGGCTCGAACCTACTATGCTCGGCATGCGACAGATGGCGAAGCGACTATCTAAACCACTGGGACATTTGCGCATTTGATATTAGATATAACTTTATGCATTTAGTTTCACAAAGTTATATCAATCACCAAACTAAGCATTTACCATGTCCTTGTAAAGTAACCGACACTCTCTTAAGAGTTGGCCCACGATCTCCCAGGCTCTTGATAATAAGATTGGATACGAAACTAACTATCGACCGTCCTAAAGCACTCTCAACTTAAGAGAATGTTCGTTTCCGGTAATTGCATTAGTAGTTTATTTAAACCAGATATCTTTTATAACAAGTTAAATTAATATACTTAATATTATAATCTGGAATAGGGATAACACATTTCTAGGATTTCTATGATAAATTGTTCCAATTATATCAACTTTTTTTTAAGTTTACTTCCAATTTGGGTTTTGAATTACTAGTATTCTTGGTAACCCCTCCAGCTGAGATAGAATGCTTGTGTTAGGAGTAGGTTCGCGTCAGTAGTGCAATAGGTGGGATTCGAACCCGCGACCTCTCGATCACAAGTCCAATGCCTTATCCATTGGGCTACTGCCGCTTCAAATCGCTTCGAATTTTTATACCCATCAAGTCTACCTACATAACTTAGAATATTGCTTACACGTATCATATATGTAGTTTAAGTCATTGCATTGCCAGCGCTCAGCTCATAGATCACTAGCCACTGATGCCAGTACAGCGTGTCCTTAACAAACTTCAAAAAGCCTTTCCATCGAATAACACAGCAGTTATAGGCCTACCATAAAAATGTTTAGCAGAAACTTTGGAACGAACGATGGCCTAACCCTCCTTACACTGAGAAAAGACTTGTGTCCAGTGGTGGGACAGTTTGTACAGGGCTGATATTATTATTACCATAAAGGTTTTTTGATTTGCTCTCTTTCGTCCAAACAATGGACATAAGTCCATTGTTTGGACCACATCCTGCCAGGATTTAGGACGATCAAAACCTTAATTTGTGTGTGTCATGGTAGGATTAGTACAAACAATCGGCTCGTAGCTTCGGCATTTATGTATTGTTGTAGGTATGCAAGTAAGTTGCAAGCTTCTGTGTAGTAGATACATACCCAGTTGCGCTATTTTATCTTTGAGCGAGGTGCATACCTTGTTGTGCGTCAATAGTTAGTATAATGTATCCTGAAACCGAATTTTGTTTACGGAGCTGCCAATCTTAATGGAGATTTAACAAGTGCTTAGGATATATTCTAGTGCACAAGTATGAATACAATCTGCATTCACGACCTAGTTTATTATATAGCGTCCCCTCAACAACAACCGCCAAACTTATATAACAGAACCGGGCCGCTGTAACATCAAATGCCCGAGAGCACCTTTCGGGACCAGTTACAGACAGGTCTTGTCCCTAAATCTAAGGATTCGGGTCTCGTTATGAGCTACCTCATACCTAAGCGACACTATCTATTTTCCAGACAGGTACTAGAGCAATGGGTTATTGTAGACTTGCCACATTGTCGATTCTGAAACCCCGAAACACAAATGCAACGACTCAAATTTTATGTTGTCCTGTCAAAGTTACTCATGCTCGATGGTAAGCCTTTTGTAAAGACAGTAAAATATGTATGTATACACAATACCCTTATATAAAAATTGTTATATACTCCGTTTAAAAGCAAATTTTAGTACCTATTTCTATAGTTATTTTTAAAAAAAGTGGTGCGAAATTAAAAATCAGACAACCTCAGTTAAAAAACAAATTTAATACAAAATCGAGCTTTCATTAATGAGTTGCCGGCTCCACGTTGTTTTGGAGACTGAATGGAAAACTGTTTTAACATAAATTACACCCTGATCGTATGAAGTAATTTCGTTAATATGCATGAGCAAAGTAATTATTGTAATGTGATTGTATGTCTTTGTTGATGTTTATTTTAAAAGGCTTGTAATAATACTACTACTGTTTTGAGTGCATATTGTAAAATCGAATTGTTGCTCTTTAATTGCCATTTTACCTCAGTAACTTAAGATTTAGCATATCGTATAAAGAGCTGATATTTTTGATGCGATATTTGTACTCTTTGAGTTATGATTAAATATTCTTACTAAGCTACGAATGCACTTTTATGTACTTAGCCCTGCTAGATACAAGTGTAATCGCAAAAATGTTGTCATATCAAAATTCAATAATGTAAATATTATAACTCTATAAAACAGAGACCACTCTTAATATTTGGGTGTCCGTAGGTGATGTTTAAGTCCTCTCATATTGCCTGCCATCATAAATTGTACGTAAAATAAAAAACATGCTACGCTCAATTTATAAATTGATTTACATTGGAGTGAAACTTTGTATAAATGTTAGTTTATATGTTTCTATTACAATGTCTTTTTATAAACTATACTTTATAAAATGTCATTATATCTAAAACATTTATACTCGAACTATTTGTAGAAATTCAAGATAGAAATATAGAAATATATATAAAAATAGAAATAGAAAAAAAATATCCATACATGAAGTTTCTATTGGAGATAATTTAAACATTCAATTTCTCCTACACCAAGTTACTCCGAGATAAAAACTCACGTACTCAACTTGCGAAGTATCTTATGAAAAAAAAACTGCAAAACTTTATATTGAATCATGCCTGGGCAAAGTTTTAAACCGATTGCTCAGGACTTTCAAATGAAATTAGTTTCGTAACAGAATTTCAATTGTCAGGTAAATTGTTAAGAGTCTAAGTTGGTACATCAAAATCTCGTCTACAAAGCTTTGTAATGGGTTAGTCGAAGAAGACTTTTTATTGCAGATATGAGATAATTCGCGGAGTGATTGTCTCGATATAAAAAACAGTGTGGGCACAGATGCTCAGTTGCCATTTGCCAATCAAAGTTATTAAAATATTGCTGAATAATAATGTGAAACATCTATACTAATCCTCGGGTCTTTATTTATAAACTTGCCGTTTTGTCTGAAGAAAATCGACAACGTTATATTTTTTATACAAACTTGTTCAGCGATACTTAGCTTAGTTTGTAAAACGTAAACGCAATTGCTACTGGACCAGCGAGGAATTCAATGCTGCAACTTTTAAAATATTATCTTGTAATTATTTGATCAATTTTTAATAAATCTGCATCTCAACACCAACATTACACATTTCTAAAAACTGAATTAACTTTAAATAAGAATTATAAGGTTGGATGTATGTTTGAACCCACTATCTCTTGCATTACTAGTCATATTTGAAAATATTCTTGCATTTTATAGCCTATTTATTAAGGAAGGCTATACGCTATTTGAAATCACACTACGTCCCAACAGCGTAGTGGGTAAAACCGTTCAGCACCACTAGTCGAACATAAGTACAAAACAACAAGAATCCATTGTAAATAAATAATTCATGATAAACAAAAGAATACATATATTGTTTTGTTCTGCCACAAAGACTTAGGATTGTCTCGGCGTAAATCCGGCTTAAGTTCAACGACGTATGGAAACTTACATCACACTTATAACCATAGCAACGAAACATTCTGAAGACGGATTTGGTCTAGTTCTATTTTTGCCATGATATATGATGTTGGTTATTTTTATTTCCGAATGGATAATGGGACTTCAACTGAGTGAATCGCGCAGCGGGCAAGCGGACGCCTTGCTGTTGACAATTACTTGTGTACTCTACAGATTATTGTAGTTTCGGCTAGGTCACACTAGCTGTGGTGAAGGCCGAGTCTGCTTGTGATCATGGCCAGTGCAACCTGACCAAAACGTCAAGCTTTTCAAAAGCGTATATAAATACTGAGCACGATCGCGTTAATACCCGTTTTCCGTTATATAAATCATACAACGCGCTAGTATAAAAGCGATAACATGTTATAATAATGTTTTGAATCTGGGTGTACTTTGGGTCATCCAGAGCGTGGGAACTGTCTTAAAAAAACAACATGTATTGTCAATTTGACAAACAGTTGACACAGAGTAAGAAACACGCTAGCTTCTTAGCAGTAGGAAGATACATAAATTAATTTTAATAATTGTATAACTAACATAGTTTTTAAGTTATTGTTACTTACAAAATATGGATAATTCTGAATTAAATGTTTATTATTATTATTAATGGAACATCTACTTGTGATAGTACACAGGCAATGGTATTTTTATAATAATAATATCCCATAAAATAATACATTATTCTGAAACACTTCACATGAGAGCTATTGGACGCCAAAATAAAATACAAAATAGTCTGACATGTTTATAGTTTCTTCTATCAAGAAACTCAGTATCTGTACGGAGGCTGGGACAGTGCCCGAAAGATAGTAACAAGGTCGGCTTCTATCACATAGGCCATAAAACCATAGCTTGCAAAATATGGTGGTAATACACATTTGCTCATAAACAAACAAAGTTTTTATAGCGGTCAGATTACATGCTCACAGGCATAGGCGTGAAAACCGAAAATGATATGGATATATTAAAAAAGCTTTTTATTTTCTCTTAGTTTGCCAAAATATTCTTTTTTTAATAATATTTATAATATTTATTTGCCAAAAGCACGGTATGCAATGATCTTACAATTCAATAAAGCACATACATGTTTTGCTAAGGTTACATAGCATGCAAATGTTAGGTAATTATGCTAATTATTACAATTTAGAATCAAAAAATCTTAGACTGTAGATTTTTTTTATGTTAGCCATTTGTATACATTTAAATTTAAGTTTCCCATGCAGTATTATACACCCTTAATTAAAATACACATGGCCCGTTTCCAACTACTTAAAAAAGAATTCCTAACATTAGGATCCAATTATATTAAAAGCTGTACACGATTTCGTTTTAGTTTAGTTCTCACTAAAGGCTGTTCTAACATGGTCATAGCTTGAGTGCAGCAGCTAATGCATATGCACTTCGTAGTTGACCATCTAAGTAGTAAGTAAGCCGTTTTGGCGGTTATTGCCGCTAATTTGGCCGCAGTCCCAACACGGCTGGCAAGTGCACCATCCGGCTCGTTATGAGTGTCTGTTTTATCTGTGGCGAGATCTTGGCTTTTTAATGCAGTTCGTTGACCTTCTAGATGTTTTTAACGATGTGTATAATTTTATACGAATTTTATTCGAATGCGTCGACGATACTATTAATACTAAGTGCGTGTGCAGCTGCTTCTTACCCATGAAATATAGTTAACGCGTTGTACACAACTGTAGTCGAATGTGCCGACGACACTATACATATGTAAGTGCATGTACTTCGTTCTTATGCATGCAATGTACATGTCTTGTACACAGCTGTATTTGAATGTGTCGACGACACTATACATAAGCGCTTATGCTGCTTTCTTAACCATGCAATATACTCGTATCACAACAGTAATAGAATATTATGGTCTTTCTCATAAAAAAATATGGAGGAAGAGCAATTATATCCTGAAATAATTTAAGGCAGTTAGGTAAGAAAGATAAGTGTAATGGAGTAAATTATGGATTTTTTATAAGCAAAGTATCATCAAGTTTTAATGTTAGGATATTCTCAATAGGAGCACGGCACCTGAATAGTTACCTGGTAGAAAAGAAAAATAAAAAAGTATATAAGTATGTTTATCCATTGTCTAGTACCTATAGTGCAAGCTCACAATTCTCTTACTTGGAAAATCTATGTCATAATCTCCAACATTAGCGACTACTACGAACCGAAAAACCTTTCTGCATTAATGAACGACGTCCATTACAGGCAAATCGTTGAATTGTATGCTGAGAGTAATTTTTATTCCAATTCTTTGCTAAATTTTTCACGAATTTTAAGAATGATTTTGTTCTGACTGTTGTTTTTTAATCAGAGTATTATTTAAGGTTTTGTATGAAGTCGTTATATCCCCGAACAGGTAGGCAGAAGCGTAATACATTAATATTTCATTAGTTATGTTAAAACGATCTACGTAATTAGGAGAGAGCTTCTAACCAAACCTTCTACCACACATATGCTACCACATACACACAACACCATCTAGCCCAAACTAAGCAGAGCTTGTACTACGGGTAGACAATGGATAAACATACATATATACTTTTTTTTTGTAAATATGTACATATTATAGATTCATAGAAACACCCAGACCAAGACAAACATCCATGTTCATGCACACAAATGTTTGACTTGTGCGGGAATCGAACCCGCGACCTCAGGCGTGGCAGTCGGTTACACTTTCCATTATGCCATCGAGGCCGATGGCGTAGTTACCTATTTAGTTACTCTACGTCTTTATAGCTCTCTCTCTGTATCTTACCCTTTCTCTAAGTATGTAGATACCAATCTGACAAATACAACATATGAGTAGCACGGTATCTGGCAATATGTGGTAAATGGCAATAGATTAATCCCCTATTATATAGGGCCTTAGAGCAGCGATAGCTCAGTGGGGAGACCAACAGACTGCAATGCAGAGGGTCTCGGGTTCGAACCCACGTCGCGCACCTCTGACTTTCGAAAGTTATATGACTTTTCGAAATTATGTGCGTATTGATTGACAATTATCGCCTGCTCCGTGCCTCGGAGAGCACGTTAAGCCGTCGCTCCCGGCTGCCATGAACATCTATGGCAGTCGTTATTGGGAGAGTGTCGACACAAAAGATCCCACTGGGTCGAAGTGTCGCCGTTCTGCACTGACTGGCCCCCACATAAGATAAGATATAGGGCCTTAAACATAGGGCACACAACAACAAACACAAGCTAGCTACACGTGGATGTAATAGATCTCTGCTTACACCTTTAGCTCGTGAATTTATGTTTTGTCATATCATCAAAACAAAAATTAAATGTATTTATTGAGTATTCGCCTTTAGTATGTTAAAAGACCAAAAATCCATATCTATATAGCACGGTTGTTTACATATTAATTACTGCAGATATAGTGATTATGTAATTTCACTCTTTAAACATAAATAATTAGTATAGTAGCAATAGCCTAGTGGGAAACTGTTGGACTAACATGCAGAGGTCTCGAGTTTGAACCCAAGGCGCGCATCTCTGACTTTTCGAAGTTATATGCGTATTAAATAGTTAATTATCGCTTGCTTGAACGGTGAAGAAAAAACATCATGAAGAAACCTGCATGTCTGGGAACTCCCAGACATATAATAGACTCCCCTGAAGAACTCTTCATAATGTTCTCGAAGATATGTGAAGTCTGCCAATCCGCACTAGGCCAGCGTGGTGGGCTATGGCCTAACTCTTTTCACAGTGAGAAGAAGCCCGTGCCCAGCAGTGGGAAAGTTAAATACAGGGCTGATATTATATTATAATTAGAATAGTAATCAACACAGTATTGTTAATAAGCTAGAAAGTCCAGGTTTTATCCTCTGCACGATCCTCTGACTGCACAGATGGCGTAGTGGTTTAAGTGGTCGCCTTGCCACTGCCATAGCGCCGTGTGTTGTGGATTCGAACCCCACAAGGGACAACATTTTATGTGATCCACAAATGGTTGTTCTGAGTCTGGATGTTCTTTGTGTCCGTTGTGTGTAAAGTCCCCCGTCACACAGAAAATATTGCTAGTGTGGGGGGTGTAATATTTTGAATAAAAAAGACTATAATCTGTGATTGATTTGAAGTCATATTTGACTTGCCTACAGAACTCATACGATAAAGAAAGTTTCTAATACCCTATGCATTATTGTCATTGAAAACGTAACCACAAAGAATAGGTACTAAAATAATTAGATACATATTTTAGCAACATACTTCATTAAATGATTACTTGTTTCCACTATAAGACCTTTAACGATGTCCAAAATCAAAGGTTACGGCCAGTTTAACTTTTAAACGATTTAAATGTATTAACGGTTTAAATCTTTTATCAGGCATACATGGTATACAAAGGCCACGGGAAAGACGAACGAGAGAAGACTGGGAAGTTCAGATCACGGCCAGCCGAGTCGACGTATACCATGACCACGAACAGAAGCGCTAGGTTCTGCGATAACATGACAGAAAGGGAACTTGAGGTATGGAAGCAATAAAATTGGTACAATTACTTATAACATAATAATTGCATTTACTTTTTTTAGTAATATTAAGGCATGCAGAGTCGAAGTAAAAGTAGGCGATATTTAGAACATTAAGATTTACTTTCTCACAACGTTGCTTCCAAAATATTTGTAAAAGTATTTCATGTACTTTAAATACTTGGTTCGACCCCTAACATTTTGTTTATAACACCATATTTTATAGCCTCTAAAGCTTTATTAGTAATTTATCACATTGAATGATTTCTGGGATATTTACTGTCTATTTAAATTTTACTATCGGTTTTCAATTTCCAGCATTACTAAAATTCTAAATGAGCCTCTTCACAATAAATCAAACTTAATAGTCTCAGAATTTTGCTGCAATGATAATATTACTCATAACAGTTACAGACTTTAATCATAATAAACAAGAAATACTGTTATTTAATATGAAATTTCTTATGTCTATTCTTTTACCCAAAAGGAGGAGTTCAGAAAAATATGCAACCAACTAGAAAAGCTACGGGAGCGATGCGGTACCGGAGCGGTGATATCACGTAGGATTACTGCCATGCAAGACGCTGCCTCAGTTTATGATAGGAAACCCCCCACCTCCGAACATTCCGCCCCTCTTAAGCTCAACACCGTGTTTAGCGCTGTAGCTGACCGTCTAATGTGTACTGTCACGCCGGCTGAAGAATCCAGCAGCAGCGGTAGAGACATACCTTTTGAGGCACCGCCCGCTTACAGACACAAAACCTTTAGCCCAACTAAAAGCACGACAGACAATATAACCAGCAACGCGGAACAAAGTCAGACTGATGTTACAACTGATTCGCCCAAAAAACGCACAGAATTGAACGAAGAACCAAAAGAAGACAAACAAAACGGAGTATTCAAGATTTCTGGTGAACCAAATTGTAGTGATATTCGACCACCAGAAGTAAGTAGGAACGGTTATAACAATAAAAGTGAGAAATCTAGTGAACTGAAATCGAGTCCCAGTAGCACGGAAACTGTGAAAGGAGTAAGATCAGGTCATGCAAGGACTCACGCTATAGTTATAAATTTAGATGATAAGAGTCGCTTTACTGAAGAGGTTACTGTCTAAGAAGACTGTACTTATGTTTTTTTTACGATAGACGATATATGAATGTGTTACAGGTTGGAAGCTAAAATATTAGGCAATAAAACACGATAAAGATAATTTTAACAAACATTCTTACCAAACTATATTTTCAATATTTTTTATTAGAATCTATGATACACGCGTTCGTTACGTGCGTTATATGCAAAAGTTTCACAAAGTCGTGCAAATTTACAAAATATTTTTTTGGTTAACAAAGGCCATCAAAAACTAATTATTTAATACCTAACTAATTATTAAATCTGGTATTAGAAGAAATCAGTCCATACCCGCCGTGACGTCGATCAGCCCCACTGAAAAATTCTTGTAATTTTTCGTCCAACGTGATACCGAAAACTCCAACCTAAATGAACATATTTTTATCTGAAGAACAACCTAAACTAATTATTCATCTAATTTGGGTTTGACGTCTGAATAATGTCATTAGTTTCTTTGGTGATATATTAAAACTAAATGATAAAAATCTTTTCTCAAAGAAATGTTTTTTTACGCCAAGGTCTTTCGTACTTAATCCTTATGGACTAATAAAAATATTTCATAATTTTATGTTTTAAGCAGTGAAGTTTTTCACAAGTTTCCAAGTTTTCAGTATGAACAGACAAGTAAAAATTATATAATATATCGTAAATGCATAATAAATAATATAACTAAGCATGAGAAATTCAATAAACAATGCCTTGTTAAACACAATAATTGACAAGCTGCTACCGTTACTACACAGTCATAGTCTGTGCGCAAAACATATTCGTATCATGTCAATCAAACAAATAACGTAACTAATATTCTTTTATTCACAAAATGGTACCAAATGTATCTTCATATAGCTTCTACCTTATTGTGAAACATCTATTCAACATTGTGCCTACTTCATATTATGATACAGACTTGGAACGAAAATAAGAAAAAAGGAAAAGTGACAAGAGAAATTGATATTTCTTATATGGAGCCTTTTAATAATTCGCCTTACCTATAGTACATTCATATATGTAGTAATATATAAATGCTAGTCCTTACTGTGATTCTTAGAAATATATATGTTCGTTTATTGAATAGTTTCGATGATGCATATCAATACTTCAATGTATGTGAGTGTTATTGTAATTTATAACTTTAATAAAATGTAATTTATATTGCATCTGAATGCTTAGATTTTTTTTATCTAGAAGACATAATATCTAATTTAGAAAGTAGGTATATAGAAAATTGTCACAACATCTTTCTTTTGTACTGCAAATATATGTATAAGTTTTGAAGACTGTATTCAACAAATTAATAGTCTTTATTTGTTACAACAACACCCTACAATACGAAATCTAATTTAAATAAGTCTAACGATGATTTTTAACATTCATGCTTTCGTAGATGAACTCAAAAGTCACATATTTTCAAGTAGTTTGAAATTTCTAAGTTACGTCAAAGTATTTTATCGTGCAAGCATTCAAGTTTAAGTTTGCTATTTCCGCAAACTAGTTATCGCAATAGTTTTTTATGCAAAAATCTTGTTTGCAAGTTGAGCGCTTCATTACAGTAATGTTTTTCTTTTGACTGATATGAAAATTCTTTTGCGGTTCTTATTCAATACTACTTTTTATTTACGATTCGTATTTTGCATAAAATTGTAAGTAATAGCAAATAAAAATCTATTTGTTGAATTTTCCAAAGAAAGCTTTTAAATCGTCTCGTATTTTGTATAAGAGATGGTGATACCATCGTTTTAAAACACTTATGCATGTTTAAAATATGATACTATAATAAAAATCTTTGGGTTATTTAATTTTGAAATATTCTGTTACGAGTTGAATATTTATTGTTATTCATTTATGTAAGTTAATCATTTAGATACAATTTATGACTGCCAACAATATGGATCTGGTCTTATGGTTATAACGTAATTTGATATTATTTTCACCAAAATTATTGATAATTGCTTATAGAGTCAGATAAAATTTATTGTTACATTATTCGTATCTAAATAGGATGTGTCTCTATTTTTGCTGCTGTTGCCAGAATTATGACCTGGTCTTTCTTTAAGCACAAAGTTCTACTGAAGTGTTATAGTTTTAAACTAAGGTAACTATGTAGTTGAATGTTTGAATCTCAGTGTTTCTAAGTAGTGTGTTACTAGTACACAGAATTTTAAACATTAAATTATTTTCACTGCTCTTATAATTGACGCAATAATAAGTGTTATGTTATTTATATTATTTTATTCTGTGTTAGTTTTGTTTATGTTTTTATGATCATAATTATTTAAATTAGAATTGTTTTAAAAATCATTTGATCCTTAATTAGTATTTTAAATAAATTTTTTTCAATTAGCGCTCAACAAAATGCTTTAAAGTCAAGTAATATTAGTGTTATAGATCATAATGTGTAAGATTAGGATGAGTGGTCAGATAAAATAAAGAACGTCTTTTTACATAAAGGTGGGTCAAGATTTTTGTCATGTTTGCTTGAATTTATTCATAATACAAATCAGTTTGTCACTAGTTATGAGCTGCTTGTAGCGAATGCCGTGGAAACCAACTTCACAGGGACGGCACCACCATTTCTTAAATCAATTTGATTGCATGCGCGAACATGAAATGTAGCTATGAACTTTTTATAAAGTATAAAGTTTATAAAAAGTTCATAGCTATAAAGCGTTTCCTTATTTTCGCGCAGACAATAATAACGGTTAGTACGCCGGAACACAGATCTACGTGGAACACAATGTTATTTGATTGTCTCTGGAATTCCAGTAGAGGTTTTAAGAAATGATGGTACGATCCAAATATCGATATAAATTTCTAAGATTATATAGTATATATGTATATTTGTAAAGTCACAAAGACGGTATTTCTCCACGCAGGTGTACGATATCACCAAGACAAAATATAGAGGTTTTTTATTCAATTACTTTCAAAATGTACACACAAAAGTGCAAAATAGTGAAAATATTCTTTTTTCTTCCATAAAATTGGGTAATCCTATCATCATCATCATCATCTCAGCCAAAAGACGTCCATTGCTGGACATAGGCCTCCCCTATAGTTATCCTATATATAATATAAAATATAATAATAATACATAATAATATATATTTTTCGTTATATAATCTGATTCTCATCTTAAATTGTATGTATATATTCAGCCGTGATGAAAGACAACTAGTGAATGTATTTTTTGTATATAACTAAGCAAATAATATATATAAGTAGCTGTATTACATCTGGACTGTAAATATAGTAACGATGTGCCATTTACTTCTAATATGATATAAATGGTAGAAATATTATACAAAATACAGTATTTCAAATTCAATTTTATATATTTTTAGAATTATTCGGTTAATGTGGAAATATTTGAACGTTGGAACAATTGATCGTAAATTTCTTCGATTTTTCCGATATTAACCGAATCAAGTTAAAAATATTAAATTAAATTTCTATATAACCACGAATAGGATTTTTAATATATTATTATAAAATTACCACTGTAAAAGTGAGCTGTATTTATTTAAGCCATAACCATAGTCATTATAATCCATTTCACAAAGATTCAATATTATAATAACGTAAACAATTTTCTTAAAATATTTAAATGAGTGTAAATACAAAGGATGTAGTTTACTATAATGTCTTCCTATCTTATGCTTTATTGAATAATCTATCCATTTATGATAAAACTGGATGTGGTCAAATACTCTAACTTTATTATATCCTTAATGCCTAAAGGTGGTAACTGACTTATAATGCTTTAGCGTAATGTACTTTTTACAAGACGAACATTAGGCTCTTATGTTTTTCATTAATGAATAACCAATTTATTTATAATCAGTATTAGTTGATCTTAAAATATACGCGTAAACATTCTTTCATCCTTCTAAATATCGAGTTTACGTATAGTAAATGCGAATGAATAGCCCTTTACAAATAATTCGTATACATACAGATATACGAAGGTTAGTTGTACACATATTCGTTAGTGAAATTGGCGTTGCGTAGGTTGACCATTTTTTTTAAAGTAGACACAGTATCAATTATCTACATGGACTATGTATACTGTACAAAACTCGCACGACAGTGTTAACCTAATGCCTATGTGTACGTGTACACATCCAATAACAATACGAGAGGATTCGCGGCGAACGTATACATTATACTAAAATGTCACAGGTCAGTGCTCACCTTTATGTATGCACGCATGTCTCACACAAACTTTATAATTTTGTAACAAATATATAATATAATTAATTCATTTACTGTTATATGATTTCACATAGTTTTGTTATCAGTAATTATGTATTAAGAATAAAAAGACAGTATGGAAATAACTTTTTAAATTAATTATTCCTTTTTAATAAGCACGCCCAATTTGTATTTGAATTCATTCATTATAATTTTAGTTAGTATTCATAATAACTCGCTGTTGCAATTTTAATAAATGATACTTGAAAATTTTACCACCGATTAGATTACTAGGAACATTCCATGATGACACAATAATATATGTAAATATTGTAAATAGATAATAATTATATTATGAAGCTTTTAATAATAAATATCATTTCAATCAGTTATCGGCTACAAACTTTGAATTTGTAAATGATAATTAAATAACATTAATTTTATTAAAATTAATTAAGAATCCCTGCATTACAAATATCAATTATAGAATTTTGTTTGCAAATCTGATTTAGTGCACATACGTTCGGGCACGTGCGTGCGCTAGAATAGATTAGGTTATAAGAAATAAATAAAAAATTTGAATAACACTAGCCTCTGTACGATTACGTTGCGATTACGTTACGTTGACAATATCGCATTACATCTCGCGATGATAAGCTGTTTCTATTTTGAAGTTTAACTTACTTTCGTTAAGTTTAAGCAAACCCACGTTTCAGTATAAGCTATGTAGTAAGGCACACTAACAATATCTCAAATAAGCACTTTCGCAGAAAACCTAGGATATGAAATAGTTGTAATTTTCCGGACAAGCTCTCGAGATTGTGGTACGAAGTTGTGGCATGATAAAGACTCGAGTGCACCTGGTACACTTTGCAGGATACAGCTGGTACGCGTTCATATAGTTTTCGATAACTTTGCGCTATAGTGGGTCAGTTTCTTTTAAGATATTATTACAGTAGATGTATTTTTGACTTATTTGACTGGCAGCATTACTTTGCACTACAAAAAGATTAACTGATCGTTTGGATTAAAAACTAGTCGGTCGAGCAATATGTGTTATATTCCTCGACCGACTAGTTTTGAATTTTTTGTCGAGCTTCTGTTTGCTAGAGCAACGATGAGCTGAGCTACTAGCTGATTATGAAACCGTTTTCAGTACGACCATGAGTATTCGGCCTGTTATACGTTTTAATACTAAAGTTGCTATTTATTGATAAGCACATACAGGCCTTTATAAATATTTCACAGCTACACAACAGTCGCGTATATTTTACTTTTATTATTTTATTTCATTTGCCGGTTCGTCCCTAGTGTTTCGCCGCTATTTCAAATAAAGATTGCTATTTACAAGATCTAAAATTCATGTACAAGAAAGAGGCTTTCCTCACGACGGCTACAGTAGATAGATTGAGATTAGACAGGTCTGGTGCATCAATCTTGCTATGAAGATGGATGTGAAAATATTACAGTTTCTTGAAGCAGACAATAAAGTCTCCTAAAATGCTGTCAACGGTTTTTTGATTAATTGAGAAATTTGGTCTGATATTTATATTTTATTTTCTCTAAGGTCTGTTAATCATTGTTTTACTACACACTACTTAAATGTCAAGATTGACTAAGAAATAAGCTGTGACAAAAAAAACTAATTTTGTATTCAAACAACAAATAACGTCGTGACTAAAAATAAAATTGCCGTTTTGACAGATTTAAAAATCTTTCAATTTAATTTGTTAGGTTGGCTATTAAAGATACGTTTTCCACCACCAGTATATATAGGTTCGAATCGGAGACCTCTCCAATTTACCTACTAACCACTTACCTAAAAACGAATTTGGCAGATTTGATTTACAAATCTAAAGCTGGCAAAAGCAGAACGTCGTAATATTAATTTCTCTGTAACGGCATGTATAGCACCTAACGATAGAAATCTGCTATGTATATCATTTTAACTAGTTCTTGGTATCACAATTATATTAGCCATAACTAACAAGCAATAAAATTAATAACTGATATTCCGAGAACTTAGTAGATACAACCAACTAATTTTATATTATTATTATATAATCATCATTTGGCCGACGAACACTTGGTATTCAACATACAACAAATATTGATAATCCATTCTATTAATTGAATTCGTTGGTATAGCTCTCAAACTCAAATATGAGGGCTGTCTCCTTATTTATATAGCTCTCAAAATGAGCGAACATTATTTATATTAAATCGGCCATTTCCTGTTAATTTCATTTCAAAACTAATAATATTTTGTGTAATGTTTCCATTTATTTAGTTATTGATTGTACAGCCTCTACCAATGCTCCGAGTATATTCAATCTGATCTGTATATACTCGTACAATATGGATGAAACGTGAGACTAGCAAAAATATATCTTGTTTGGGTTCATGGTGTTTCAAACAAGAAGTGTTGAATTTATTCGCATTATAATTAATGTATAGTATAGTATTGCCTACAGCCAACGCATTATTGCGTTGATATTTTTTAGAAAAAGGTAGTCGCTGTTCTTGCAATATATAGGACAAAGTTTACATTAATAGGTCAGTGTTGTCTGCCGGGGGCTGGTGTGTTTTAAACTGCCTGGAAGTCCTACATATAGCAGAAAGTTTTCTAGCTGCAATCTTCTGCTCGGTAGAGATGTTTGCCTGGGCAATCACATTTTCATTAAAATGTCGGATTTAAGTTGTTATCCTAGTGTGCCCATTGTTTGCTTTAAAAGTACGCCTATGGAAATTCACCGCTGGACTTATGAAAAATCGTTTAACACTTTTAAAACAGTTTGCATAAGATAACCAATTGAAATGGTATGTCTAGTTATTTGCAATAATAACTTTATAAGGCATTGTGATTGAGTTATGCATTAATGTAATATATATATGGAATTATGTCGTCGATGATAGAAGAAAATATGTTGACTAAAATATAATAAACAAGTTGATAAAATCATTTATTTGTTTGTTTTTACCCTAAATATTAGACCTTGTAGCAGATTCCATATACACTCAGAACTTACAGCTATAAGAGGTTGCGCTGTACTCAAATTCAGTCTTCTCTATACAACTTCTACTAAGACCAGCATCGTGCAAGCGAAGAAGATGAATCGTGGGATCATCGCCCGCCAGACGCAATCACTCAGCCTGATTAGCGAAGTCTTTCGTGATGGAGATACTCCATAGTACCACAAAATGCATAGACATTATCGTCAAATGCCAACTACAATCTTAAATGTTTTCAATCAAAGATTTTACTTTTCTTGGGTAAACAGGTATACGCCACGCTTACCTTATTGAGTCCCAGTGGCACACCGGTGGCAAGACACAATATGATTTCGTTTATATCTGGCACTCCAACAATTGTCAGGTTAAATATAAGCAGTTATCGTAGTCAACTGACAATAATGGGAAAATCATTTGCAAATTGCATATCCAGCAAAAAGTGTTTGCTGCGCTACTAGTGCATATAACAAAGAATGCTGTTCCGCTTGTACTATACCTCCTCAATGAGCCCTAGAAACAATACAAACAGAATTTCATATAAGATTATTTCGCTGAGGTTTTCTTTTAGATGTAGTAACTGCCTCACTATTACAGATGCCACTATGGCAGTGTTCACAACATTTTCTAGATGATAGGGTGCACGTAAATATATTGTTATCAACATGGCACATGTTTAATTATAATGCTTCTCCTGAATATTTTTCATTCATATCCACTCCGGGACATCCTGATCAGTTGTTACCACAATACGTGTTGATAAGGCAATATTATAAATACCTTTTTATATTTTTAATATTATGATAAATTGTTGTGTCTAGATCGAAGCTGGCAAATTACAATGAATTACTATATCAATACATACTTAACTACTTGTAGCGATGCATCACTTTAATCTAATTCTTATTATTTCCAAAAGCAACTCTCGGACTAAGAATCTGCCTCTGTATTGCAAGAAAATTTCGCAATCATACAATTATATGAGGAATAATCACTCGTAAATCAAACAAATATTTGACCCGTATGAGATCCGAAAAACACCACGAGCTGGCCGTTTGTCCCCTGCGCCATGTGTGCAATCTATACGTAGTACTATCTGTATCCACCAGTTGAACGTGTGGCTTTTGCCTTTAATATCTAACAGAAATATAAGACCTTCCTTATAACCGACCTTTTGGGAAGAATCTCCGCAAATATTGGTAGCTATAACGATTCCCAAAAAGGGCTCGCATGCAAAACCTTTGATATGTATGAGGTTTGTTCGGCTATTGAAGTTATTCTCCAGGGCACGGACTTTGATGTTAGGACTAAGTATGTAAGGTTTGGCAGGTACTTTTGAATTTCTTAAGTACGATTTTATTTCTGAGTGGGTTAGAGTTATCATCGCCACGTTCTTTTAAAAAGCTGTATTTTGTTTCAGGATCGATGTATCAATCAATAGATTCTATAAAAATATTATAGGTGATATAATCATCTTCATTAGCCTGCGGCAGTCCACTGTTAAACATAACGCGCTCTCAAAACACGTCACTGATATCGATTCCAATTTATTCTCTGTTCGGTAGCAATTTTATTTACATCAGAATATATACTCGTATTAGCTTTCTTATCTTTCATAATATCGTTATTATTGGACAAAACCTTCATTTTAACTCTAGGTTATTTGGCAGGCAATTTTACTCAATCTATAATGATCATCTTTAAAAGTGAGTCATCAGACAATTTTCACTTGCTACAATCCTGGCATATCTCACTCCCTTTCCTTACAGTTTAAATGTGGCACAATGTTTACCATATAAGTACAATTATTATGATAACAAGTCTTTTGACGAATAACTTTGAATTTCCGCAGATATCAAATAGAATGGCTGTAGCTTTACAATCTCCTTTTATGATAATTATAATGAAAACCAATATGTTGATTTTCATCATAAAGGAAGATTTTCGATTTTGTTTTATAAAGTTAAGTCTTAGATCTTAGAAAACTAAATTACGGTCAGCTGGAGTTCCTGCTTACGATGCGCTATGAACCCCCCAAAAGAAAAACAAACATCGATCATCGCTGTATGCATGGTGGATCACTCTTTAACTTTTTCGAATGGTCTTTAACTTTTTCGTATTAGTATACCATGGCATGGTATTGATATATAATATACTAGCTTTTGCACGCGGCTTGGCTCGCGTGAAAGTATATTATGTTATATTTGGCGGCCTCGATGGCGTAGTGGTTAGTGTTACCGACTGCCGTACCTGAGGTCGCGGGATTCGATACCCGCACAATTCAAACATTTGTGTGTATGGACATAGATATTTGTCTTGGTCTGGGTTTTTCTATGTATAATATGTATGTATTTACAAAAAATATATATATTATGTATGTTTATCCATTGTCTAGTAGGTACCCATAGTACAAGCTATATCATGTATGTGATAGAATATTATATTATTATTATTACTACCAGTACTTTTTTAAATAAAATGTAGCCTATGTTACTGGTGATAATTTAGCTTCCTAATAGTGAAAGAATTTTGAAAATTGGTTGAGTCGTTTTTGGGTTAAATCGGTACAAACAAATAAAAATCAAATATTTCCTCTTTATAATATTAGTTTAGACTACCACATAAAACTCTGTATGTACAAGTACATCAGTAATATAAACTCAAAACCCCTTTACCTAATTTTTATATGTTGACAGCTAATCTTACACTTCTATGTCAGTACAAAGCCATATATATCAGCAGCTCTGCACAGTAATATAAATGCATGTGTTTCCAAAAACCGTCAGTCACACGTCGTGGCGTGTCACTCGTAACTAAAAGATGAATGAATCATGAGCTTATGTTATGAATACTAAGATAGAATATATGAGCTTTTGTTTATATGCATGTGGTAGTGATTTTCTTCTTTTACTCGGTGAAAGAGTATGTGTAATATGTATTGTAGTCTATGAAATAGATTGTGAGTAAATAAAGCGCTCCGTTCGTTTACGCGTCACACGGTGCGTGAAATGCACATGACAAACGCACTCCGTATGACGCGACTGCGTTGCTCAAGAAGACGCGCGTCTAATGCTGTGATTGTCGCTGCAGTCCACGCAGAAATCAAAACTAGTAAGTAGTAGCTATAAATAATACAAATGTAAATTAGTTTGTTTGTTACACTTTTAAGACTGAAATCCTCTACTGCTCTTTATGAAATTTTGCATATACGTTGTAAGGGAAACAGAAAACATACTTTTTGAGGGAGCACAATTATACAATAAATTACCGAATGAAATTAGAGATTGTACGAATATTAATGTATTTAAAAAAAGTTAAAGTCACATATACTTTAAATCAAACCTGAGCTGCTATTACACCTTCACAAACTTAAATAGTAATAACACCTACACACGCGCACGCGCGCCACACACACTCAAGCACTCACTCGGTATGTATGTACTTACTACGCACAGAGCATTGTACTACGAAATGTAATTGATAGATTGTTACAATATGAATGAACTACTTCTGTTGCCTGCTATATATTTACAAAGATACCTACAATATGTTTATATACATTTAGTTATAATGCATGCCAGAGTATATAATCGTTTGTAAGAGAATGTATAAGATTTTTTGAGAAATAAATATCTTCAAACCTAAAGTATCTTTCATCCAGAAACAAGTATTGTTTCTAATCTAACCTACATTTACGCGAGCGAAGCCGCAGGCAAAATTCAGTGTGTAATATAATAGTACGCGGCAACACACCGTTTGTCGGATAAACGAACCGAGCGCTTAAATTGTTATGTTTTAATCATTATTTCGATGATATACATTTATTTACATACATAAACAGTTACACGTCTATCCTCGGTGGAGTACACAAAAGTGTATTACACTCACGTTTCACTGGCTATAGCTTTAGGTGCCATGTAATAGAAGGCGAGTTTATTGGTTCCCCTTTTACACGGCGCAGTTCCAAACTCCGTTCTACAACTGACAGTAAAGTCCTTGATAGCAAAGCCCAAAAATTGAAAAACGCAACCGTTTTGCAATACTATAAGTATAATCTATACCTACTAATATTATAAAGAGGACAAATTAGATTTTTCGTTTGTATGTATGGATTTAACTCAAAAACTACTCAATTTCACCTTTAGAAAGCTATATTATCACCGAGGAACATAGGCCATATTTTGTTTAAAAAGAAACCTGTTCTTAACATAACCTAACCTAACCTACTTTTACGCGAGCCAAACTGCGGGCAAAAGCGAGTCGTGAATAAATTTAGATTTTCTTATACGACTTTAGTGAGATAATGCTAGATCAGCCCAGTCACAATTGCGTTGCGACGGCGCAACTCTAAGATTTCGCTGCATTATCGGTCACACAGGTTGTATGCGTCTCCGTTGCGGCGGCGCCGGTGCCGGAGCGGTATCGCTGTGGCGCCTTACATAGATTTACGTATTTCTATGCATTATTTAATCAAGGCGTAAATATTTCACAATTGCTTCCAAATGCAAATCTCTTTTAGAATATTCGTTCCAAATGTTTCATATCCCTACAACGCTATAAACGATTATTAACATACATATTTTCTACACCAAGTTGCAAGCTAAGTGTTCCTAGTAAGGGTTTCTTAAAAATCTAATAATTATTAACACAAGCTGGAAATAAATCTATTCAAACATTCACATCTTCGTCCATTACAAAAGGGACTACAACTGTATATATTATTTGCTAATTATAAAAATTATAATAATAGATTAAAGAAACTAAAAAACACGCTTAACAAATAGAAAATAATTTAATAATTTAAATGTAAAAAAGCGTGGGTTAGAAGATATTTTGATAACCCCCACCCCACGCCTTTTTACATTAAAATTATTAAATTATTTTCTACTTTTTAAAGCATGTTTTTTAGTTTTTTAAGCTATTATTATTTTTTTAATTATTGTATTATCATCAATCCTCGATAAGTGTGCAAAGTTTCAAATCAATCTGTCGGTTTGAAAGGGGTGAAAATTACGTTCAAAGATACCGTTACATATTTGCATAGATACATAAATAAATGCTAGTAAAAGCGTGTTAAGATCTACTCCCGCGCTGTTGTTTTAGTGTGTTATACTAACAAGTATATTCCTATATCGCGAGAGACTTTACAAATGTTCAAACTACAGACACAAAGAATAGCCAGACTCGGAACAACTACACACATCAAAAGTGTTTAGGGATCAAGTACATCTTTAAGTATAAACAACTATCAATTAATATTTGCCAAAGCTAGTCTTCCAGACTAGCTTTTTATTTTAATTCCTATGTTTAAGTTATTAAATTGTCCCTTTTGTAAAAGTTAAGAAAATTTGAAATTGGAAAAGTAAGCCGAAATGAGGATCTTTTATAATTTTTATTTTAAAGATGAAAAAATTAATCGTCTGTGTTTCCACCATTGACACGAACAACACAATCACAGCGATTTGGCATACTTAAAATCAGTTCATCAAAATCACTTTCAGGAATGTCCACCCACGTTCTTTCTAACAAGTCAAAAAGTTGTTGTGGGGTATATACGGCATCCATACTCAGCAGAGCTCTTCTTTGGAGTATATCCCGTGCGTGTTTGATTGGGTTGAGGTTTGGAGTTTGAGCAGGCCACGGCAGGACGTTGATACGAGCATCGGCAAGAGTACGTGTTACGACTCTAGCCGTGAGTGGACGTGCATTGTCATGCATTAGTCATAATGAATCATCCAACGCGTTTCGCAAAGGGATCATAACGCCTGAAACAATCCTTTCCGCTTAAATCTGAGCATTGAGGTTGCCCCTGATCCAAGTGAGATCAGTTCTTCCACCGATCCAAATACCGGCCCAAATCATTATTGTTCCACCTCCATATGAATGAACTTCCTGATAAAATTTCAAACGTTCTTGAACGCCCAGAAGTCCTACAAATCCGAGTACGTCGTGTATCTGGTCTCACACCGAAACGAGATTCATCGGAAAAGCAAACACAACGCCAGTCTTTTTCCTCCCAATTTCTGTGTTCGTGAGCCCATTGCAAACGGGACCTACGATTGCAGGGTGCTGTAGGTAGAACCCTCAGCGACCTTCGGGAACGCAGACCCACTTCACGTATAAGATTTCGGATGGTTTTGTCGCTTATCACCAAGCCTGAAGAGCTGTGGAGCCTCGTAGCAAACATCATGGCGGTGATGTTACGATTTCATCGAGCAGTATTTTGGATGCACCGGTCCTGTCTGCGAGTGGTGATGCGAGATCGTCCTCCTTGTCGCTTGGCCACGCTGCCTGTGATACGATAGCGTGTCCAGAGACGACTTATAACACTCTGTGAAGTGCCTAGAGCGACAGCCACAGTACGTTGCCTGGAACCAGCTTGCAACATTCCTACGGCTCTCATCATCTTTTCTCGTGTTAAATGATGTCTTCGCTCCATATTGATGCAGTTTCTTTCAGTTCCGATGCAGAAATTGTAATGGTTTTATAAAAACGTTATTACACACTTTTATAGAAATCCTAATTAACAGTTGATTTTCAATTACTACCGAAATTTAAAGCAAATTATTTTTTCATATAGTGAAAATCACTAAAAAAACCAATTACAATAAAAATAAGTTAAAATAATAATCATCAATTGCGGTGAGCCTCTAAAACGTATTTGATCCCTAGACTCTGTTGATGAGTGTATTTGTGGATTACAACAAATTTTTGTTCTGTGTAGAGTTCAGTTCCACAACGATCGGCGCCGTGACAGTAGCGTGGCGACCGCTTTAACCACTCCGCCATCCATGCTGTCAATATATGAAGTAAATGTCTAACAAAACATCCCCTAAAATACATAATTAGAAGTGCAGCCACCTTATCAGTGTTCCTCGCGTACGAATGCCTCTAAATATGTCTACTTACTTTTTCTTTTGAGATGCCACATTAATTTTCAAAGGGACTCAGAACTGTGACATTTTGCCATATTTTCTTGTCTCCTGTTAATTTACCGGTTTTAATTTCCGGACTCATGCTCTCATCTTGCAAAATTATATTCGCCAATCTTATCCGCAATATTGAACCTTATTCACTTACATTTAAGTTTGTTTGCAATGATTTCCTCGTAATGCTCGTATTTTGGCAAAATATACTTACTGTTTTCTAAATAATGTTGTGCCCTTTGAAGTCTCGTCTGCGATCAAAAGATCGATTTTCAGTGAACGTAGCAATTGCTTATTAGAAACAGAAATGATAATTTCTCAGCAAATAAATTATTGGAACCATTTCTAAAACGTTTTCATTAAATTCTGAAGAACGGTAATTACTTAATTTAGAACATTTTCATTAATACGCAATTAGCTTGATATTATAAGTTTTCCTTTTACATTTAAGAATGTTAGAGAAATATAATGAAAACCATCTGGTACTCAAATTACATTTCATTTCGAAGATCAACAATGTTAAAGTAAATGTTTGATATTAAGAAATATCCGGCGGCACAATTGAAAATTTTAAGTTTTCGTAACACACTTATTATAATATTTCAATACCAAGGATTTTTTTTTATAAAAGTCTACTCCCACAGTAAGAATAATTTCTCAGTCACAGGGGACTTTACAAACAGTCAAGCAACGAACACAAGGAATACCCAAACAAACCTCTGTGGAACACACAAATTCTTTATTGCCCCGTTTGGGATTCCAAGCCACAGCACCACAGTACGTCGAGTGAATAATTGTCAAGGCTATCAGTTAAATCAATACGCCATCTAATTTGCAGAAAATAATAAATACTAATATAATGTATCGTTCACACCTAGCAGTGAGCAGCGGCGTGGCTAGGAGTGCAGTGGAACGGATTCACGCCCATGCAACAGCCAATTGGACGCAGCAACAACCGACCGCGTTTAGACAAATGTGCGAGCATACGCGAAGATTCATAAATGTATATAGTTCAAGCATAAATATATTCATAACATACATACATACATAGATTCACGCCTGTTTCCCAGAGGGTAGGCAGAGACTACGGATTTCCATTTGCTACGATCCTGACACACTTCTCTGGCTTCTTTTACTTTCATAAAGAAACACAAAATATTACCCTAGTTGCATAGTATAATGTGTTGCGTTGCGATCTACCACGCTCGGGTAAGAATCGTACGTGCAAAGAGAACACACGCTCTGCATTAATTTCGGTTTCACGGGGTTCTTTAAAAACGTACAATTAACGGACACAACATACACGTAGAAAAATCATACGTGGGTGTGAAATTACTCGTGGATATGGGATTCCTTAACAGTCAGCGCGGCGGTAGCGGCAAGGCGAACGCTTGCACGCAGCGCCAGCATTCACGTTGTCACAGCTATAGTCACAATAGCTACAAGACAAAAACTAAAATTCCATCTATAGTTACTGTATTAAGAATACCGTAAGTCTAATATAATTATATACCTATTCAATTTTGCCTACCTAAGTGAAATAATCTTGACGGTACATTGCTCAATTTACTCAAGTGAATAGCTAAGCAAGGCTAGGCCGTGAGGTAGAATTCCTAAACCTCCGGTCGTTTGTAAGATGAACCTTGAGATACCCGACTCCAAATTGCTTAGGTCGTTAAAATTTAGGAATATACAGATAAACATCATCCCAGACTTTGTCGTTAGTAATAAGAGTTCGTAAGGGAATAATATCTTGTGTCTTTTAATTATACAGAATATGAAAGTAAATTTGTTAAACATAAGGTTGTATTCTCTTTTATAAATTTTGTTTTTTTTTTTTTTACGTGGGGGAATGCTTTGACGCATACCTCTCCGCGGGGCGACGGAGAGGTTATGTCGGGCTCACCGGGGGAGTAATATCCCGGTAATACCGACTAAACCTACAATGGTATTCCTCGACATAACCATAGACGGCGGGGCCGCGCGAATCGCTTTCACATGCAATCGCGACCCCGCCGAGGTTTCGGCCCGCCGTGTGAAACGGCAGGCCACTGCATAATAGACCCTCTACTGTCCCCTTGTAGTGAGACAAAAATACGGCTCAGAGGTGCGCGTGGGAACACGCACGCCGCCTCTTGGACCTGGTGCTGATCGGGTGGCGGGCAGGCCCACGAAGCCCACCACCCCCAGGTCAAACCTCAGGATGGCTGGAGATCATCTCGCGCCCTCCGGCTCCCGGTTCTGCGGTTGAGGAGAGGGTTTAAGCGCTCCCTCTCCCGCTCCGCCGCCTCCTTGATGGACATGACTTCCTCACAGAAGGAGGCGACGGCGTTCCACGACGTCTCGCTCCGGACCATAGATTGAACCACGGCCGGGAGCGACAGGGCAACCAAACCGACTGCCGCGATCAACTCACGGCGCTGCGATGCCCAGGCGGGGCAATCCGTCAATGTGTGCAGCGCCGTGTCCTCAACAACGTCGCGGCAGTCGCCACAGTGGTGACAACCGGGCGTCTCTTGCCGACCTATGCGACACAGGAACTGGCCAAAACAACCATGACCAGTCATTACCTGTGTCAGCCGGAAGGTGAGGGCGCCATGCCGCCTCTCCAGCCACTCCTCAAAAACGGGACTTACCGCCACGATTGTGGCGTGCCCAATATATTGTCTCAACTGTTAACTCTTTTATTTTAAAATTATTATTTAGTTCAAACTACATTATGTCGGTTTACGAATTCAGCTTCATAATTAGTACTTAAATTACGTGCACAGATGACTGAAACTCTTAATTATTTGAATTGATTGTAATTTGATAATAGATTTGTATGTTATATATAATTTTACGTACTGTTTATTAATTGTTCATCAAATATAATATTGATTTAACCTATCAATTGTGGGAATGCCAGACATCATTAAAAATCTATTGAGCCAGGCCACCGGTGTGCCGTGGCTGTCAATTTATTGCGTAAATATCTTATAATTTTGATAGCAGCCCTATTTACAAACTGTTTCACTGCTAAACATAGCCTTCTTTTCGATGTAAAAAGGTCTAGGTCATAGTTCACCACTGGCCTAATGCCAGTTGGCAGATTTAAAGCAACTTCAAAAACATTATGGATATCTCGCAGGTATGTAATATTCCTCACAATGCTTTTCTTAATTTTTAGCTAGTGACAATTAAACAGTAAACATTAGATGTATGTGTATTCTCGGGCGTCTGTTTGGCAGGCTCATGATCTACCCCTCCAGGTTTAGTTATATTAAAATACAATCAATATAAAGTATCTAAAAAAGGTCGAGATAGAAAATCTGTTGTACAACTTTTAACAGTAGGTAGTACAGCCTTCAGAATTATTTGTTGAAGCAAAAAATATCTCTATAATAATAAATACGAACAAAAAACAAAATAAAACACATCTGCTAGTCGCAAATCGACAATTTTCCGCTTCACCTTAAATAAGATCTCAACAATAAGTAAAAACGGAAGGTTTACAAAAGAGAAAAATCATAAAAAACGAAATAAACAGAGTCAAATTACCAGCCAGTGTTGCTTTGTAGGTAACAGCCCATTAGGAAAACTTGAAGCATGATGATAATTATGTGAAATAGATACTCGGCACGTTTCCTTGCACCTTTTGATTTAAGTTTCGTGTTTATTTAGCCGAGGCTTTTTCCGGTCAGTTGTTTTCGGCGTTAATAAGAATACATTTGGGGACTTGTTGCGTTATTTTTACAAGAGAGCGTACATATGATTTCTTTATACTTTAACTTTAAGATAAAAATTGTACTACGATAACATACAAATATTTTAGAGTTTACATGCTGACATTTACGAGCTAAGTTTAGTATATCAAAGATATGTGAAGTCTGCCAACCCGCACTGGGTCAGCGTGGCAGACTATGGCTTAAACCTTCTCACACTGAGAAGAAGCGCATGCCCAGGAGTGGGACAGTTTATATACAGAGCTGATATCATTATTATAACAAGTGAGAAACGGCCATGAATTGCCGTAAATCTTAGAGTTGGAAAAAATGGCATCTCATGACCTTGAGGTCAGAGGTCAAAGGTCATACTCATTTAGGGGTATATCGACTATGTTGAGTCGAATGGCGTTAACCGCGAGTCTCTAGCTTTTACAGTTCTTGAGTTAAAAGATGATATCACGTGACCTTGAGGTCAGAGGTCAAAGGTCATAGTCATTTCGGATGTATATCGACTATGTTGAATTAAATGACGTTAACCGCGAGTCTCTAACTCTTACGGTTCTTGAATTGAAAGTTGTATAACAGACAGACGGACAGGCGGACAGACGGACAAAGCTGTTGTATAAGAGTTTTTTCGAACTCTAAAATGACATTGACGAATTACATTTTTATTATGACTGCACGGATGGCGTAGTTATTTAAGTGGTCGCCTCGCCATTACCATTGCGTCGAGTGTTGTGGGCTCGAATCTCACATGGGACAAAACTTTGTGTGATCTACAAAATGGTTATTCCGAATCTGGAGGTTCTTTGTGTCCATTGTTTGAATGTTTGTAAAGTCCCCCGCGACACAGGGATTATATCCAGAGGGGGCATTGTCTTTAAAAATAATTAAATGCTCTGTTTTGTATTCAACCTTGTAGTGACTTTTTAGCACCTAAGACCATGAATAGAATTTTTATACTTATAAAGTGTCAAGCACCGGCCTACTAAATAGCAAGCGATTACCGTAACCTCTCAACGTTTGCGAAACTATGTGTGGGTTTCAGGCGATAACTTTGCCAAACTTACGAAAAGAAAAGCAACGCGCTACATGCGTAAAGACTAAAGGGCATTGAACTCCCTGCTTAAAATAGTCTTTTTTTTATACTCTGGTTACTCTACTCATCGCTTGAAAACAAAGACCGTTTTCTGAAAGGCTACTGAAATGAAAGGCAATGTCGTGTCAAAATTAAATGATTTAAATGTCTATTACTAATTCAGTTCGTCAATCCTAGAAGTGGAGATGCGATTGATATCCTTCTAATATTAGAAATGTAAAATTTAATAAAGATTTGTCGGTGTTTATTATTCAATCAAGAAAACTGCTGAACAAAATTGAATGAAAGTTAGCACACAAATAAATCATATCGTGTATAACACATACAACATGTATTTTTCTGGTAAAACGATTCTGTATGATTCATACAAGCGAAATTGCGAGTTGAAGTCTAGTGTAGCAAAAACATAACAAAACCACGATGCAATCGGTAAAAGTATTTTTACATTTCAATACAAATCACAAAAGCATGTATCCGAAAACAGCTATCAATATACCAGACAAATATTTTACCCCATAGGGAAATCGAAATAGCCGGGTGTAGCGCATTGATATAATGAACTCACTGCGCCGCGCCGTACGTGATCAACGGACAAACATTTGAACTGTTATCATTGCCGTGGCATTTTACATATACCGGGTCCTATAAGGCTATTCGTATAACCGATTTTTAGAAATCGGACCCTAAGGGCTGGTTCACACCTTATTTACTTCTAATAAATTAAGCTCAAATATCGTAGTATTTTTATATATTTATTGAGTTCAGTTGGGTAGCAAACCCTTAACGAAACTCAACTTCAACTACAGGGCAAAGGAAGTGGTTTAAGTGGTCGCATCGCCACTGCTACTGTGCCGAATATTATGGGTTCGAGCCCGACAAGGTTAAAAATTTGTGTGATTTACAAATGGTTGGTCCAAGTCTAGGTATCCATTGTATCTGCTGTTTGAATATTGGTAAAGTATCACGCAACATACGAATTATACATAGTGTATTAGTCTTTTAATATTGTTTTAAAAGGCTGTTCGTGAGAATGTTGGTGTGAATCGTCCTTATACATAATTATGTTCTAATAGTTAGACCTCAATTTGAATGCTATATGATTTACAAAATACGTCTCGTTTTTCAAGAGCTCTCGAGCTTTAAACAAGTTTGAAGCGTTAGAGGCTACGATGAGGGTAAAAAGAAGTCATATCGCTTTCAAAGCGCGTTTTAGACCTCAATTTGTGGTGAATTCGTTCTAGTTACTAAACGCGTTTAAGCATTAATGACCTAAACAATTTACATCTCGCCTTTTATAAGGTTAGTTGTGTGTCCAAGTGTCCATGGTCTCAAGCGGTTTAGAGTTTAACTGAAATTTTGACTAAAGCTAGAATAATAGCAGCGTTTTAATACTTATTAAATAATCTTTTTAGCTACGGACAGGTAACTTTGACATATTTTCTTAAGTTATGTGTCAAAAATTAAGTGCCCGTAGGTAAAACGATTTGGTTTTTTGGATATACACCTTTACCTAGTTACTTATAAGTGACAGAGTTCTGAAGCTGCTTCGAGTAGCTTACCTTATTTAACTAAAGTTGTCGGCCTCGGTGGCGTAGTGGTTAGTGTAACCGACTGCCACGCCTGAGGTCGCGGGTTCGATTCCCGCACAAGTCAAACATTTGTGTGCATGAACATGGATGTTTGTCTTGGTCTGGGTGTTGCTATGTATAATATGTATGTATATACAAAAAAAAAGTATATATGTATGTTTATCCATTGTCTAGTATCCATAGTACAAGCTCTGCTTAGTTTGGGCTAGATAGTGTTGTGTGTATGTGGTAGAATATTAGAATATTATTAGAAAGTGTTGACTATATCTGGGTTTCAATATGTAAAAACAAGTCGTTTTAACTACGAAGAGTAAAATTGTACATATTGTTCTTAAATTATGTGTCAGAAAACTGTTCGTAAGTAAATTGATTAGTTTTTTTGAATATTGGAACTGGCCATTAATTATCACTACTATGCGATACGTTGCATATTTTATATATTAGGGATTAAAGTATGAAATTGCCGATTTATACTGAAAAATTGTTATTTTTTTAAAGATATACCATATTTATTTAGTCGAAATATTTACTCTCATTATCTATACATTGCTGCCATCTAAACGGAAGTTCATTTATGCCTTTACGATAGAACTACGGGATCTAGATTCGACAAACTGTGTGAAAACATTTTGTACTGTTCCTGGGAAGACAATTTTTTATCACGTAGAAAATGGTAGTCCATTGGAGCGAGGTCTGGCGAGTACGAAGGATGACGTATGATTTATAACTGCAACTCCTGTAGAGTTACAACGGTTTCTCGTGCAGTGTGAGGTCTTGCGTTATCATGGAGCAATAATGGTGAAGATCGATTCACGAGTCGGGGCTGTTTCACTGCCAGTTTCGCCATCATTGTTCGAAGTTCGGCACAGTAAACATTTGCTGTAAATGCTTGACTAGACCTGAGAAAGCTATATATATATATATATATAGCTATATATATGTGTGAGCGGTCTTCCACGTGGTTTGTTCTTCAAGTCGAAGTTTCCTTTACAAAAGCGTTTAAACCAAAAACGCACGGTGCGTTCATTAGCAGATTCCTCTTCAAACGCAGCGTTGATAATGCGAGCCGCTTCTGCCGCGTTAGTGCCGCGTCGGAACTCTTATGCAAAAATGACTCGGATTTTCGAAGTATCCATCTTTCCCGTTTAAGCTGAATAAAAAAAACAATTGAAAGTCGAAAATCGAATAAAGCACATTTCTTAAAAGAAATTTTTTGTAGGTATCATGTAAAAAAAGTTTCACTCGAAAATCTCACACCATGAAGGTTTGTTGTCAATTCAAAGTATCTATTACTATACAACGGCAACTTTATACTTTAACCCCTATTATTTAAATAAATTTAATAAAAAATTTGACTATCCGAAAGATCTTGCATATATTTAGTATTGATTATACTGGCGTGGGTAAATTGTTCAGTTTTATGATTTGGTTTTACTCAGACTCAATATGAAGCGATAAATAAGGCTGAAGACTTGCGAGAAGAATTCTTATCAAACATATGTATATGTCCACATATTATAGTTGAAACTTTACGTTATTTGACTAAATTCGTTGTCAGGACAGCCGCCAGAATTAACTTCAATCTTTTTTCAAGGTATAATGAAGTAGAAATAATTGATACAGTAAAAATATTATGCGTAAACTACGATTTTAAGTATACGAGTAATTTGTGTAACAATTACGCACAAGCGACAAGCTTATCATATTTATTTGATGTAAATAGCTCAAAATTGAGTTGTCATCGATGACATCGCGATACGTAAAACGAAATTTCATCATGACGTGACCGCGGCGAGGTATAACTTGATTTTATATTTCACCAATGAGCTTACGAGAACAAAACTCATACTTTTCGACCCGCCGAGCTTTAAAAATCGAATGTCAATTATTTTAATTTACACGCCACTCACGATACGTGAGGTCCGGCGTTATGATATACGTACTAAATAAATAAGTACAGAAGGCTCATATATGCAAGAAATCAGATGCTCTCTCACATACATACTAATATCGTGATCTTAAATCACAGAATACATACTGGTCACAACGACTCGACCGACTTTATACGAAATCTCGTTGGCTTTCTCCTTATATTCTGACGACGGACTGGTTCTCTGTATTAATGTATATTGTGACATACTCGTGGATATAGAGGGTTTAAGTGCAACAAAAGGCTGGGCAATTTCATTAATCGCTAGAATGTGATGATTGACAGATTAATTATACCTTTCATAAAGCAATTGATATGGCTATAAATTGCTATTGATGAAGCTATTAGCTGTCTGTTAACAGTAGGTTAATAATAACACGCATGTACCTTATTAGTTCAGGCAGAGGCAATTACTTTCGGTCTGAACTCCGCCTCACTCCGCACAGTCATGGTGGAATAATGGAGAAATCGACTTGTGCACCCCAGTGCCGGGCACGCCACGATCGTAGCGGCGTTTTTGAGGAGTGGCTGGAAAGGCGGCATGGCGTCATCACCTTCCGGCTGACACAGGTAATGACTGGCCACGGTTGTTTTAGCCAGTCCCTGTGTTCCATAGGCCGGCAGGAGACGCCCGGATGTCATCACTACGGTGACTGCCGCGATGTTGTTGTGGACACGGCGCTGCACACTTTGGCGAAATGCCCCACCTGAGCATCGCAGCGCTGTGAGTTGATCGCGGCAGTCGGACTGGTTGCCCTCTCACTCCCGGCCGTGGTTCAGTCTATGGTCCGGAGTGTGAGATCGTGGAATGCCTTCACCTCCTTTTATGAGATTACTTTCCATCAAGGAGGCGGCGGAGCGGGAGAGGGAGCGCTTAAACCCTCTCCTCGACCGCAGAACCGGGCGCCGGAGGGCGCGAGATAATCTTCAGCCACCCTGAGGTGTGACCTAGGGGTGGTAAGCTGCGTGGGCCTGCTCGCCACCCGATCAGCACCAGGTCCGAGAGGCAGCGTGCGTGTTCCCACGTGCGTCTCTGTATCGTGTCTTTGTTCCTCCCAGAGGGACCGGTGGAGGTAGTATTTTTATGTAGTGGCCTGACGTTTTACACGGCGGGCCGAAACCACGGCGGAGTCGCGATTGCATGTGAAAGCGATTCGCGCGGCCTCGCCGTCTATGGTTATGTCGAGGAACACTGTGGTAGGTTTAGTCGGTATTACCGGGGTATCTTTTACCTGGTGAGCCCGACATAACCTCTCCGTCGCCCCACAGAGATGAGGGGCGACGGAGAGCAGAGAGCATTTCCCAAGCAAAAAAAAAGGCAATTACTTTTATTAATTTCTATGGTTATTTTTAGTCTAGGCTATTCGTCCCGGAATATTAACTTGGTCGTGAAATATTAAATTTCAAATCTTGGAAGGATTTCAGTAACAAAACGTGGTCAAGTTAGAAAAATCTTTTATTAATTTATTTGCGCGGCTGCCAATGAAATACAAGCGTATATATACTAAACTTAATTCTGCTAGTCCTTATGAAAATCTCAGTAACACATTGCCCGATCCAGGAATCGGATCGATTGGTTCGATTAGATAGCGATTGCTTATTCAATCCAGAAATGGCACTCTACTCGTAAGTTCATACATAGAGCTTACACACAGAAAGCCCGATATATTATGTATATGCATCATACATCGCATTGATGATGCGATGATGTGCATGTCGGGCTAGTGATAATAGCAGCCAAAAGTCATACTTTCTGCTTTTATTGCTAGCACGCAGTGTACTACAGTATAACTAAAGTCATCACTCACCGAGGCAATACAATTGAACAAGAAAACTCGAATAACATAGGCATCTGTAGTAAATAATACACATAGAATAGGCCGCTGTCTTTGTATCTCCGTTGATGGCAATTAAATTGAGATTATGCTCAGAACGAAACCAATTTCGTCCATGGCATTGAAGAAATTAATTTATTTCGTAGTGTTTTATGTTTGTAGGAAATATCAGAATCCTGTTTAATACTCTCTTAATGAAAATGGCGTCATAAAATTTTAAGGAGTCATCTGTGATTATTACTATTAATCATTTACAATTGATATACTACACCTTCTCATAACAGTGTTTAAATATGAAGTTTATGCTTTGTTGAAGAAAATCGGTAACGTTGTAATTTTCATAATAAATATTTGAGCTATATTTTTAATGGTCCATATGAAGTCTATTCAGACTGCACGGATGGCGTAGTGGGTTAATTGGTCGCCTCGCCACTGTTAGTAGGTACGCCGAGTGTTGTAGGTTTGAATCCCACACGGGACAAAAAATTGTGTGATCCGTTGTTCTAAGTCTGGGTGTACTTTTTGACAGTTATTTGTATGTTTACAGTGACCCTGCGACACAAAAATTACACATAGTGTGGAAGTTGTCTTTGAAAAAAAGAACAAATTAATTAATTTTAACAAATTATTGGATATTAAGGCTTACTATTCTATTGATGATATATAATTATTAGCGTTTAATATAATTAATAATTAGTTGTTTTTTTCTTTTGTAATTATATTAATTGATATTATATTATATTATTCGGGACTAAAGATTCTTGTGAATTGTATTATAATTTGTAATTAATAATTTGTAATAAGTTTGTTTGTGTTAAGAACTGTATTACTAACCTATGTTCCACAAACAAATTATTATGATTATGATTATTATCATTATGATTATATCCTAACAGCAAAACACAATAACCCCTTGCATGATTTGAATATCGGAGATGACGGACCCAAGACGGTCGGCCGCAAACGTAAACTTATATAT
Source organism: Catocala fraxini (assembly GCA_930367265.1). Classification (NCBI taxonomy): domain Eukaryota; kingdom Metazoa; phylum Arthropoda; class Insecta; order Lepidoptera; family Erebidae; genus Catocala; species Catocala fraxini. The sequence goes on along the minus strand of OV884025.1, from coordinate 6,162,915 downwards.
ACAGGGTGGCCGTGAGATTGACGTCCAAATATAAAAATTAGGTTCTTCGTATCGTGGACTATCCGAATCACCCCCATGTATGTGCCGCGATTTCTCATAGTTTTCGAGTTATGACTTAATTTGAGATTTTGAGATTTCTCAACATGACCAACTTAAAAAATTTCTTTAAAAAAAGTAAGTGACTTTTTCGAGATTTTTTTTTTGTTACAAAATTTTCATGAGTCTTTCTTTTATGCATAAAATAATCAGATTCATGACTGTGATGGAAGTTATGAAAATGGTAACATAAAGTAAAAAAATTGGGTTCGGTGAATTATGACTTCAATTTTCAACTGTAAATTAAAATCTAAAAGGTGACTTAATGGTTCCTAAATAGGCTTTAGAAATGCGTCAGACTCTCAGCTTACTTAATCATTAAAAAAAAGTGGTACTTAAATGGGCTACTTTGGCTATAATCGGCCTTCAAAGACAGCGCGAGGTGGGAAATAGCTAAAAGTAGTAATCTTGTTAAAAATTTTTGCTTAATTCGTTTGTTTACTAACGAAAAATGATTGCATAAACTCTAAGACTAAAAAATTTAAGGTACATACACGGGGGTGATTCGGATAGTTCACGATACGAGGAACCTATTTTTTTTATTTGGACGTCAGTCTTCCGGTCACCTGTATATACATATATCTCGGCACTCTTGATACATGCACGAATCGATTTCCTAAGACAACTTACCGTGATAAAGAAACAATAAAATAGTACTGCATTTAATTACCACTAACACCATATCAGCAATGCAATTTGTAAGAAATGTGTGTGCTTCGCTTTACCTTGTAGACCATACACGATTTCCTCGCATACACACACATACACGTTCGCTCTCCTCGATACAGCTAGTCTCTCTAATAAAAAATCCTTCATAAAGAAACTCCGGTATAATATATAAAGCAATACCAAAGAAGTGTACTGTTTATTGTGAGATACAAGTGTTTTATAATATAACATGAATGGAGGTTCCCAAGAGTCTCATTATAAAAGGCTTATTGGGCCGCGGGTTTGGTCCAAAGTTTGTTAGTTTGTATTACTAAGATGGCTACAATACGGCCTACATGTCGGTTAGTATTATGGTAGCTTCGTAGTCTATGGACAGTCTTTGTATTTTCTATGTCGCGTAAAAAGTTTACATTCATTTGCATAGTGCATTCTGTAGCTTATAATAAAAGATTATATCATTTATCTTTATGCGTCGGTAGCACAGCTGTAGTGAACGCAACTGCTGAAATGAGTTCACGGATCCGGTTCCTAGGCAAATTGTTATTGGGTTTTTTGTCGAGAAATATTTAGAAGCAGCACGAGTCTTATACATGGGGCCTGTAATCTGGCTAAAATAACTAGAAGCAGGCTAAATGTTAGTTCAATATATGTCACACACCTCTATACCTTCGCAATAGGTGTGTGATTATGTATCTATATATATAAAACTCTTCCGTTACTGAGTGACTGACAGACAACGCACAGCCGAAACTACTGAACGCAAGAAGCTGAATTTTGGCATGTATGTTCCTTGGAGAGTGTAGGGGAGCACTAAGAGAGGATTTTTAGAAATTCCACCCCGAAGGGGGTGAAAGGGGTGAAACCCGATATTCACACGGGAACGGGACCTACGCGGGTGAAACCGCGGGAAAACTACTAGTATTATTATATTTCAATCAATCAGTCTTTCATAGACCCACGCATTTCCATATTATTATTTTTAACGGTGAAGGAAAACATCATGAGAAATCCTGCATGTCTGAGAGTTCTCCATTACTATGTATTTCTACATTCCATTATATTACTCGAAGATATGTGAAGTCTGCCAACTTGCACTAGGCCAGCGTGGTAGCCTAACCCTTCTCACACTGAGAAGAGAGCTGTGCCCAGCGTAGTGGAACAGCTTAAAACAAGGCTGATATTCCATAATAATTTTTTTACCTATATATGTAGGACCAAAAACCTGCCTAGATATTGAATGATAAACAAGTATATGTATATATAGTTTGTTTTAGTTAGATTGTCTAGTGGCATAAGTTATACGATTAATAAATTGTACAAAATGTAAATATTTCTGTAAGAAAATTCCTTACTTTGGACATGAAAGTGTAAAAGTAAATCGGCCTTCTACTACTTGACGCATTCAAAGAAAAACCAGTAGCTAGTATTCATAATTATGTCCGACAAAATGTAGCAACACGGCATTTAGAAAGGTATCCAGTAGACAGCAATCTACGCGGGTGCATACTACATAAGAGGCCTTGAATCTGGCAAACATAAATATATATCCCCAAAATACACATATTTAACATGATTTCACCAACTATGTTTAAACATAGCCAGTGGAATCATGTGATCGCGATCAAATCGGTGAAGTCCTACGAAATAGGAGGTCCATATTACCTATTGGTTGAAGAAAACCGGATAACACGTATTTTAAACAAAAGCGCAAACCTAACTTATCTTATCTTATGTGGAGGCCAGTCAGTGCAGACCGGCGACACTTCGACCGAGTGGGATCTTTTGTGTCGATACTCTCCCAATAACGACTGCCATAGATGTTCATGGCAGCCGGGACAGACAGCTTAACGTGCTCTCCGAGGCACGGAGCAGGCGATAATCGTCAATCAATACGCACATAATTTCGAAAAGTCATATAACTTCCGAAAGTCAGAGGTGCGCGACGTGGGTTCGAACCTGAGACCCTCTGCATTGCAGACTGTTGGTCTCCCCACTGAGCTATTGCTGCTCAAGCGCAAACTTACTGCTAACCTTGATATTAAAGTATAAATTATTTTAATATCAAGGCTAATGCTAGCAATTGTAGATTATACCGCAGCTTATAAAAAAAATACTATCTACAAACAAATATTTAAATTAACAATTTCGAAGTTTCAGTTGCTTTTCAGCAGCAATATCGTATATCTTGCCGTGAATGACTACGATAGTTATCGTCTCAATGTCTTGAAGTGTATGTAGTTATTTCCACATTAACGTATCTATATAACAGATTTTACTTATAATATTAGTACTTATATTATGAAAGTAAAAATAGTAACACGTTTACAATAAAAGTATTATTTTTTGCGATCAAAAGAGTAAAACGCCGATCTCTTATACCACCTTCTCTCTGAGTATTGTATCGATCAATAAGCCGTGGTTCTGAGACCCTTATCGCGGTCTTGTAAGCGTCTGTACTTCGTGCCCACGGTCTAAAATCTTCTCTCTTCTTAAAACATAAGTACTGTCGACAATCATTGACATAATTGGAAAATTTTCAACAGTGTTTGAACACTTTTTGATGAAGATCGGGCTTTCAGAAGTTATTTAGATATGGTAATAGTCTTACCTTGATATTATAACGAGATTATATGGATATGCGACTAACCTAAACTATAGAGCGAATCTAGTAACAGTGAGAATGTAATTTATATAGTTTTATTTAGTTTTAGTTTATATTATTTCATCACAACTGAATAAAAAAATAACTCAGAACGAGGTCTAAATTGAGAACAGACATCAGTGGGCTAGATTGCTATTGACAATATGGTTTTTAAATATAACTAGAAATAGGCGAAAGCTAAATAGTTCTATCATAGAGAGAGTTAACTAGTAATATACAAATGTATATTACTAGTTAACTCATTAGGGAATAAAATATATATTACGCATTTTACAGGAAATACGTATCAATGTACTCCTCGAATAAGTTATCTGACAACTGATATTTTGGACGTCAGTTTTCTAATAGATCGTATAATTTAAACTACAGAGAACACTGACAACTTTTTTTTAACCTTTTATATAAAAACACGATAGCAACAATATAACAAAAACATTAACTGTTACGTTTGATTGAAATTAAACTGCTATATACGGATTTTATCGCGTTGTTTATTTGACACTTTATTACAAAATTTTGAAAATTGTTACACTACTACTACTATTAAACTTTACTAACTTTTAAGCTAATTAAATTATTATTAAACTATTTAGATTTAATTTATTTTTACACTTTCCCCGACGTTTCGGTTGCTTTTCAGCAGCCATGGTCACGGGGAGACTAAGATGGCAGTTGTCTCAATGTTCCAGTGTAGTTATTTCAAAGTACCCGAACATAATTTAATCATTGGTGTTTCTATTTACGCAGAATGAGCTCAAAGTATCATGAAGACTAGCTGTGGTTTGCTTCTTCTTGGGTTTGACTATTTTTATTACTGGATCCCAAGCTGGTGGTACATTCCAACCATTCAATTTCAATGAATAATATTCGCGTAAATAGAAGACAATATTATGTTACGTTTGATCTTGTAAATTATTCAAATCAAAAGTCGGTACAATAAGACTAGATTTATCACAAGACCTGGAAACTAGACTGCATGGAAGACGCAGTGGTTAATGATTTAGCTATGCCACTGCGACTACGCCAGGTGTTGTAGGCTCAATTCCCACACGGTACAAAAGCCGTTCGACCGACAATCTGCTTTACGGTAGTATTTTTGTGCCAGTTGTTTTAATACAATAATGTTTTCCACGGGATTTGTCACGGAGGACAGACATTATTTCTAGCGCGGGATTAGTCCTTTCTAACTACAGAAATACAACACAAGATCCACTGGCTGCAATATTCTGTAACATGGAGAAGTTTCCTGAGTGGGGCTGCTCCACTTTGTGAAGAATGTGCCCTTATCTTAACATACTGTTGTATAGAGACGCAAAAAATATAATACTAGGCCACCCCTGCTTTGTCTGTGAATTTATATAGAACCTTATAAATGAACTGAAACAAGATGTAAAAAAGGTCTTAGTATAGTTACAAAAACCTTATTTATAAAAAAATAGAAGGAATTATCATAATATACTAATAACGGCACACGTATTTAAAAAACATTCGGCTTATGCATTTGCATAGGCATACTATTAAAGATGGCTGGATGAAATTAGATGACACAAGCCGACGGCAGACAACGGCGTTCACCAATGAACTGTGAAAATCAAATAATAACTTGTTCAATCTGTATTTAAGATCTATGGACGTCAAAATGTTCCTTTTGTTAGCAATTGGCAAACAAGCAAGTAATAATATTTTCTTTCTAATTTTTTTTAAAACAGTTGCCGTTTTGTCTGTAATTATTGTGTTTAAACGACGGATACAAAGAACATCCAGACTTGGAACATCTATGTGCAGATCACAGAAATGTTTGTCCCGTGTTAACAAACCCACAATACTTAGTGCAGTGGCAATGGCAAGGCGAATAAATAAACCACAACGCTGACGATCATCAAGACATCAAGACAGACGCGCTTTCATAACTTTGCAACACCAGGGATATCATTCACTCTTTGCTGCAACTTAACCAAAATGGTGACAATTCAGGGCGTAATATTATGGGCTTAATACATATCAGATTTTTAGTCAAGGTATTTATACTCGCCACAATATCAAGATATACCTAGCATACCCACACACAATTCATAATACCCAAAACTTTCTTGGGATTTTCAGTATAAATTTCACGAACGCTGCATAAATTGTCCAAATCTTACACGCTGAATAAGTATTATAATAATAGTTATTATGTTACCCAAAAATAACTTTTACAACATTCATAAAGGCTTACTTTACAGCTAAAACTTCCTACCATTTGTTCAAGACTCGACGATAATTTTTCATTCCAAACAATAATCGTGTTCTCCATTACGAATCACTAAAACCATTACTTTAAAAACCTTTGGTAAGTACATTAGAATCGACTCAGAAATTTATTTTTCCTTACAATGGAGAGGTCATTTAAGCCACAAAGGTCTAACAGGCAACTGCCACTTAACTTCACTGTACTTAATGTTAAAGGTCTATTAACTTATATTACTAAAAATAAATCACTTGCTTTTATTTAGGTAATGGACTGTACGTAAAAGTAAGTCTAGTTTGTAGTTCTCAGAGGTAATGTTAATATGTATTTGAGTTGGTGTATTACATTAGCTCGTGGACGCAATTAATGTCTGGGGAGCTTATAAGTGTACTTAATGGACGAGATTCAAGCCCGGTTAGTAACAAAACAGAGAACCACTAATCTTAGCTGGCTTGTTATTTCAGATGTGTAATTTGAACGCAACTACCATTGTCTAAAAACTATGAAACTCAAAATTAGTTTTTAATTTCTTTGATATTTCGTACAAACGTTACTAGCAGTTGTGAATGCGGTCAGCAGTGGACAGCAGTCGCACTAACTGGCATTAGCTTGATGACGTTTTAGATTTTATTCTCGGGTCAAGTAACGTGTGATTGAGTTTTTCTGTCTACATATTAGACATTATTTTTATTATTTCTTGGTAGCAGATTGGAATCTGTAACTGTGCCTGCTTGTCGGCAATAGACTTGCCCATACGTGGGATTGAAAACCATATATGGCAATTTATTTTCATCTTTCTCTTATCAACGGTGATGATGTTCAGTTATTTTTTGAAGCGAAAGTGCACTACAGGTGTAAGAAAGTGGATGATGAAGGAATTAATTGCTAGTGCAACAGCCTTACCTAGTATTAAGGTGGAAACTGTGCAATCACCTCAGATAAACCCCGTTCATAAAGTTGTATTCTGAGATACCTGATCGCCCAAATCTCGTGCATTCATATGAAAATAGTGTATTTGTTTAGGGCCTGGTTATATTGTATGAATGTTTTTTTTTCGCTGGCGTCACCACGTTGGATACTGTGGGCCCTAAGGGGTGTTCATTATTTTTAGAGAGTATGTCGGCATGGTAACTATCCTTAAACTTAGATAAGTATTTTAGAGTTAAGAAATTTAAAGTCGGCTTCTCTAGATAGTTGTCCGCAGATTATGTAATAATCTTTGTGATTTGTGTGTTAAGTTAAGTTTCTTAGATATATAAAAAACTTCTCTTAAAGTTTATATTGTGAAACTCTGTAGATTTTGCGTTGTATGCGGCTACATACAACGCAAAAGAGGACAGCAGAATATAAACCTTAATATGGTGTCAAATGTCAAATGTAATGTAGGCGCCTACCACAAATAACATGTAGTCCCACTATAAATAATATTCTATAATATAATATATATAATATGAGTAAAAACTGAAGGCATTGTAAGTGACATTGTTCACGACATGTAGGAACGCTTATCGCACTGTCGGCATCAAGTTACAACTTTGTTTATGTAATTCTCTTTGAGTAACTGTACATGATTCATGCGCATCGTGCTATTACTAACTTTTGTATTTGGATGATAAAACTTATGACATATTAGTGAAAGAATATTTTTTTAAATTGTCGATAGTGTTTGGAACGCTGATGCTTATGTTTAGTCTGTCGATTGTACGTTCTTATGAACCAAAGCTCAGTTTATCAGTTGTTCCGAGCCCCGTACTAAGGCCGCACGCGCACTTAAGTAGTATCTTACGTAACCTTGCATCAATGTGAAGTATAATAAATGAACAGTTGGTGAAATTATATTTTCATTTATCTCTGTACACATCCCCGAAGTAAATACACGCACACACACGCACAATAACGGCATCATCTTGTATTGCAAGCGAGCATAGATTATGGTACTTACTTAGCAACAAGTAAAACCAATGTTTGTGACTTTTCCAATTTGTACTCATACTTTATCATCAAGAGTGACTCGAACTTCAATCGCATTGGTAAGTCTTTAAAGATATAGACTTATATCGATACCAGTCGCGACTAATCTGTCATGTCTTAGAATACCAGACATAATTAAAAATCTATTGTATCTGGCATCTGGTGTGCCACTGCGATTCAATAGGCTACGACCTATTGTCTAATATATTATTGAATATTGGTAAGAAATTATAGTTTCAAGTACCCCAAAAATCGAAACGATTGGCAATAGTATAAGACTACGTTTTGATACATACAGACCGCCTATTACAGTTTTCTGCCTGGCACAAGTCCAGTCTCGATGCTGATATTAAGAATTTTCTAATTGGACGACATTGATACTTTATTGGATCCATTATCTATACTAATATTATAAAGCTGAAGAGTTTGTTTGTTTGAACGCGCTAATCTCAAGAACTACTGGTTCGATTTGAAAAATTATTTTAGTGTTGGATAGCCTATTTATCGAGGAAGGCTATAGGCTATATAACATCACGCTACAACCCACTGGGGCGGCACAGTAACGATAAACGCGCGTGAAACTGCGGAAACATCTAGTCTATAATATTTCCGATATCGTATCAAGATTTTACATCCTCTATTAACAATTAATATGATACTGGTTGTAATCAATAAAATCTGCCTGAATGGTGAAGTAGTAGTGGCTTCAATGGCCTGCTCGCTCTGGTCTCTGCCCCGAGTGTGGTGAGTTCGAATCCAAATTAATGTCGTGCATGGGACAAAAAATTGTACGGCCCACGGATTGTAGTGCCGAGTTTGGGTATTCCTTGTATATATTGTTTAAATATTATTACATTTTCCTGTGATATGTACATTATTCTTACCGAGGGACTCCTAGGCATAAAATATAATAGGTATCGATCTCCATGTCGCTACATCGTTACTCGCTTATTGTAGCAGCTAGCCTATCGCAACCGAATTTTGAACATCATTTTCAGCTATAATTATCTCCTGTTACAAAATTGCTGTTTCGATATGATGTTATTTTTAACAAGGAAATACGATACGAAAAAGTTCAAAGTCAAAAAGGATAAATCAATTCGCAACTAAAAGTAAAAAAGTAATGAAAACATAATGAGTTTTTAAACTGAAGAAATTACTCGATGTTTATACTAAGTTTATTTTTCAATTATGGAACATCACAAGATGGCGCTAGCATGCTTGCTATAAGGTTAATACATATATTGAAGGTAAGGATTTATTACTCCTTCTAAATAACAGATACAATGTGTCTTTAAATACAAGTAAGAAACGGCAATGAATTACTGTAAATCTTAGAGTTCGAAAAATGGTTCAAGTAATATGCAAAGGTCACGTGATACCACGTGACCTTGAGGTCAGATGTCAAAGGTCGTAGTCATTTCGGGGGTATATCGAATATGCTGAATCGAATGGCGTTGACCGCGATTCTCTAGCTCTTACGGTTCTTGAGTTGAAAGTTGTATAACAGACAGACAGACAGACGGACGGACGGTCAAAGCTGTTGTATAAGAGTTTTTTCGAACTCTAAAACGTATAATGACATCATTACCTTACTAATATTGGACTGCATGGATGGCGTAGTGGTTTAAGTGGTCGCCCCCCTACTGCCACCGCGCGCAAGTGGGTTCGGATCCACAAATAGTTATTCCGAGTCTGGGTATATTTTGTGTCCGTTGTTTGAATGTTCGTAAAGTCCTCCTTGACACAGGCGTCATTCCAAGTGGGAGAGTTGTCTTATAAAAACATTTCGCCCGGGATGATATATGATATGCCCGTTCAGCACCAGGTCCGAGAGGCGGCGTACGTGTTCCCGCGCGCGCCTCTGTGTCGTGTGTCCGTCCCCTCTCAAGGTGACAGTAGGGTTAAAATTATGAATTACAAATGGGTAAGTCTTTTCGTGTAGTGGACTGCCGTTTCATACGGCGGGACGAAACCTTGGTCGCGATTGCATGTGAAAGTGATTCGCGCGACCTCACTGACTTTAGTTATGTCGAGAAACACCTTGGTAGGTTTAGTCGGTGTTACCGGGATACCTTTCCCGCGGTGAGTCCGACATAACCTCTCCGTCGCGCCGCGGAGAAGTATGCGTCAACATATTCCACTAGGTATAAAAACAAAAAGAAATTGGTATGCTAAACAAAATCAACTGAATAAAAGCGACTCAGAACTTTTTTTTTTATTAGAAAACTTCTTCCGCACTATGCATAAATCCTGTACCGTGGGATACTTTATAAACATTCAAACAACGGACTAATAGAACACGCAGACTCGGAACAATTTTTTGTGTATCACACAATTGTTTGTCCCGTGCGGCGATCGAACACACAATCCCACAAAACCCAGTGCAATAGCAATGGCGAAGCGACTACTTGAAACAATACACTACCCGCGCAGAAAATATGAAAATTTATTAAAACGGACTATCTGCTATTTAATAACAAAATTCTAATCCTAACTAATGTTATAAATGCGAATGTGAGTCTGTCTGTTACACTTTCATGCCTAAACTACTCGACCCATCATCATGAGCTTTCGCATACTTGTTGTCAAGGGTACAGAATAGGACATGGCTACCTTCAAATCAGAATTTTTTCCCCGAGGGGCGGAAATTTACTGACAAAACCTAGATTAGCGAGCGAAGCCGCGGGCAAAATATAGTCTACAATAAACGAATCGTCGGTAATGCTACACATATTACCTTACTTCAAAGATACTCCTTACTCCATAAAGCGAAAAATACTGCCAATATACACATTCGACAAACTTTACGACGTCCCTATCGAGTAATGAGACCAATGCTTTTAGACTAATTGTTTCATACGTAAGTGGGGCCTTATTAATCTAACGCATTAACTTAGAGGAAAACATGATTAAGGCTGAGAAACAAGATTTATGGTTCTGTATTTTTGGTTGGAGAAATAGTTAGATAGATACGATATAGTACATTACTTAGGAATATTCCAGGAGTAAATTCTGGAAAGAACAGGAAATATGTTTTATATTAAAAGTCAACTTCCGCACCAAGAACTGTTCCTGTACTGCAGGGGACTACAAATATTCAAACAACGGATACAAAAATCACCCAGACTCAAAACAACTGTTTGTGGTCTACACAATTTTTTGCCCAGTGTAGGGCTCGAACTCACAGCCACTTAAACCACTGAGCCGTTCATGAGAAGTGGCGATGGGTTCGATGACAGACATATCCTTACTGCTTTTTCCATGATGCGATACATTGTGACAGAGGTGTCGATGATTGATCCACACTGACGTCACGTCGATACCAAATTGCACTTCAAATTATCCATTTTCCAGCACCTTTTAAAAGGTATTGGAAAATACTAAATGTAAAAACACTACCGGTAATAAGCTAAGATTGAGATAAGATGTAATCGAAAATGTGCAGTTCACCTGACGTAACTAATAAAGGATCTAGAGCATGAATTTATAACTTATGCTTTGAAGTCATATTGGATGCTAAATGCTAAAATATACATAGCTCAAAGAGATGCCTTGAAGTCTAGGTTTGTTCATTTTCATCTATTAGGTCAAATGTGTTTGGTTTATCTATTCCAGTATTACTGTACTTACTTATATAACAGGGATTGCACGGAATGCGTGGTCAATTAAGTTTGTTTGACCAATTTGTATTATCCATAGTTTTTTTTTTTTTTTTTCTTTTTACGTGGGGGCATGCATGACCATACCCCTCCGCGGGGGCGGGCGGAGGGGTTATGTCGGACTCGCCGGGGTAAAAGAAAGATGGTAAAGATGTTAAAGTATCTCCCGGAATACCGACTAAACCTACCACGGTGTTCCTCGACAAAACCACTATCGACGGGGCCGCGCGAATCACTTTCGCATGCAGTCGCGACCCCGCCGAGGTTTCAGCCCGCCGTATGAAACGGCAGGCCACTACGCAAAAGACCTACCCAAAGGCACTTCTCACAATAATATCCCTACTGTCCCCCCTAGAGGGGAGACGGACTCGACACAGAGGCGCGCGTGGGAACACGCACGCCGCCTCTCGGACCTGGTGCTGAGCGGATGGCGGGCCGGCCCACAAAGCCCGCCACCCCCAGGTCAAACCTCAGGGTGGCTGGAGGTCGTCCCGCGCCCTCCGGCGCCCGGCTCTGCGGTTGGGGAGAGGGTTTAAACGCTCCCTCTCCCGCTCCGCCGCCTCCTTGATGGAAATTACTTCCTCACAGAAGGAGGCGACGGCGTTCCACGACCTCTCACTCCGGACCATAGACTGAACTACGGCCGGGAGCGAGAGGGCAACCAATCCGACTGCCGCGATCAACTCACGGCGCTGCGATGCCCAGGCGGGGCAAACCGCCAAAGTGTGCAGCGCCGTGTCCTCTACAATGTCGCGGCAGTCGCCGCAGTGGTGACAACCGGGCGTCTCTTGCCGGCGTATACGACACAGGACCTGGCCAAAACAACCGTGGCCAGTCATTACCTGTGTCAGCCGGAAGGTGAGGGCGCCATGCCGCCTCTTCAGCCACTCCTCAAACACGGGACTTACCGCCACGATCGTGGCGTGCCCGATCCATAAATAGATGTTACGAGCCTTTTTTTTTGTTTTTTTTTTTTTTTTTTTTTTACTTGGGGCAATGCATGACGCATACCCCTCCGCGGGGGCGGGCGGAGGGGTTATGTCGGACTCGCCGGGGTAAAATAAAGATGTTGAAAAGATAAAGTACCTCCCGGAATACCGACTAAACCTACCACGGTGTTCCTCGACAAAACCACTATCGACGGGGCCGCGCGAATCACTTTCGCATGCGGTCGCGACCCCGCCGAGGTTTCGGCCCGCCGTATGAAACGGCAGGCCACTACATGAAAGATCTACCCAAAGGCACTTCTAACACTCCCTACTGTCCCCCCTAGAGGGGAGACGGACTCGAAACAACAGAGGCGCGCGTGGGAACACGCACGCCGCCTCTCGGACCTGGTGCTGAACGGATGGCGGGCAGGCCCACAAAGCCCGCCACCCCCAGGTCAATCCTCAGGGTGGCTGGAGGTCGTCCCGCGTGGGTGTTATTACCTAATATTAATTAACTGAAAAGATACTGAATTTCCATTATAGTTTTAATCCGAATCAGTTCTCATTAAATATATTTGAATATGAGAATTTTTGGATGCATCATATTAAAAGGATAATAGCAAATGTAGACTTTTATATTATGTATGTAACATAATATAAATTCTACATTTTAAATAGGTATCAAATTATATTGCAACTAAATGCATTGATAATACTAAGTAAATGCAATAATAAAAATAATAATAATAATATTCTACCACATACACACAACACCATCTAGCCCAAACTAAGCAGAGCTTGTACTATGGGTACTAGACAATGGATAAACATACATATATACTTTATTTTTGTAAATATATACATATTACACTTAGAAACACCCAGACCAAGACAAACATCCATGAGACACATTCAACATTCTTTTCATTGTTTCGAATGAAAAGAAAACAATAGAATACCAAAAACCATTATTTGTGACACTATGTTTTATTAATTGTATTTTAATTTAAAACCATAAAAGAGTATTATCTCCTTCAAACACCATTTCTTGTACAAATAACTGTTGACTTTTGGGATAGACCAACAGAAATTTGGACAGGCTTTAGCAACGTCCATCCCATACTACCGGTCTGTAACGTTTGAGGCTCGGAATACTGCCGGCCTCATAAAGCGAACTCAATACTACAGTTGATTGAAATCGTGACTACAAACAAGCTGGAGAGAGCACGTTCCTTTTAACCAAAATGTGCGTCCGAACTTGGCAATTACTGTTTCAGCAATGAATGGACTACATTCACTATATTTGTGAAGTTTATGTTGAAGCCTAATTGATTAATTGTAAGATAAATATGTGTCGTAGTGGCCACTACTCGCGACTTCGCATGCGCGAATGGGAGACGGTACTTCAGCGCCATCTTTTGATAAACTCAGCACTAAAGAGTTGTTGATATTACATTACAGTTGAACTATAATAACACGAGTGCTTACCGTGATAAAATTCTATCTGCCAAGTTTTGTCTAAATGCCTTCAATAGTTTATTGGTGATTTTATATAAAATATCCAAACATTTGCATATTTATAACATTATATTGTATAATATTGTATAACAAAAAGACAAGGCCCGCAATAGGAATACATATATCCTGTATCACGGGGGACTTTAAAAATATTCAAAGAAAGATCACAAAGAACATCCAAACTTGGAGAACCTTATGAGTACATTGCTAGTATAGTACAATATAACATTGTCTTTTTATCACTGCAGAGTTCAGCTGATGTACAGCATATCCTAACTATATATACGTTTTCTTTGCATGTTATTAAACACCTGAGAATCACTACTCCACTGTTCTATGACGACCACTTTAAGATAAGATTTAGCAGACAGATCGATCTAAAAGGAGACACGTACACGATCTACATAATTATTATACATATATCTAAACTAATATATATATACATATATAAATATATATATATAATATATGTATAATAATAATTTTATAAAGAGGAGAATTTTTTTATTTGTTTGTTAAGATTTAACTCAGAAACTGCTCAACCAATTTAAAATTCTTACACCATTAGAAAGCTATATTATCACCGAGTAGCATAGGCTACATTTTATTTTAAAAAGTACCATTACTTACTTAACCTAACCTACTTTAAAAACTAGTGCACTATAAATAAAATATATCAGCTTAACTAAAATGACGTACCTACATACATCTAGCGGCTTAAATCTCAGCCTATACTCTACTCTACACGTGTTCGTTGAGGAAATGCAATGCCATGCTTTATTTTTATTTATTTATCTATTTTTGGGTTATATGCGACTATGCATAATAAAATAAACAATAATTCAAGCACACGAAGTTTCCATAAACTTGGATATCGCTAATTACCTACCAAAAAACATTAATAACATCTGGGCAACGACCAAGGCAATGTGCTTTCACCACTAAGTCTATACCCAGTTTAATCAAAACACATAAATAATACTTGAAATCCAACCGCAATAAGTAAAATTCAAAAGCCGACCCGAAATAGCGAATAAAATTAAATAGAATGCGGCGCACGGAGTAACAGCAAATATTTCTTTCTTGTATTTTTCATTCTTCATTTCTTTCTTATAAGAGGCTTCTAAACAGGCGTTATTCTTTGCAATATGTGGCTGCAATCACTATATTGCATGACCACTAGGCCAGCAATGTTGCCAGATATAAACATATACTCTGCAATTGTGCAAATACATGGCAATATTCTACACGTATTGCTAGACTATATATCCAGGCAATTATATTTGGCAAGACTAACACATTAAAATGTTTCATAAACATTATTCAGTAAGGTTATTACGAACGGCTGTAACCAAATGGATGATGCATTGGACTTGGGATCGAGAGGTCGCGGGTTCGAGTCCCACCCATTGCGCTATTGACGTGAACCCACTCCTAATACAAGCATATTAGCCTAACTGGAGGGGTTAGGAATATTAGTTATTTGTTACCTAAATTGCTAGTAATCATTAAGAAAGAAGAAAAAAATTGCAGTACTTTAAATAAAGTTCATATTGACTTATGCTACCTTGAAGTTACTAATCAAGGCTGTAACGTCACATCCTTACATGATTACAAGTTCTATTCATACTATGCAAGTTTATCTGTGAATGCCTTTTACTGAATTACACAACACACATTAAATATATTGAAAACAGGAGAGACAAGTGGCTTGCTAAGTTTGTGTCGCAGTCATTAAACAACAATGTGGATTTTTATTTAATGTCTAATTGTGGCTAGAAACCAAAAAACTGTTAAACTGATTATGAAGCTGTCAAAATATGTTATTTTACTCCTAACTAATATTATAAATGCGAATGTGAGTTTAGGGTACCTTTCATCCAATCCATCCTTTGACTCATACCCCTCCGTGGGGGTGGGCGGAAGGGCTATGTCGGGCTCACCAGGGTAAAAGAGAGATGGTAATAATGATAAGAATGGACCTCTCGGTAATACCGACTAAACCTACCACGGTGTTCCTCGACAGAACCGCAATCGGCGGGCCGCGCGAATCATTTTCACATGCAGTCGCGACCTCGCCGAGGTTTCGGCCCGTCGTAGGAAACGGCAGGCCACTACACGATAAGACCTACCCCTTTGGTCACCACTAGTTTTAAAATCCCTACTGCCCCCTCCCGCCCCCTAGAGGGGAGACGGACACGACACAGAGGCGCGCGTGGGAACACGCACGCTGCCTCTCGGACCTGGTGCTGATCGGATGGCGGGTAGGCCCACGAAGCCCGCCACCCCCAGGTCAAACCTCAGGGTGGCTGGAGGTCGTCTCGCGTCCTCTGGCGCCCGGTTCTGCGGTTGGGGAGAGGGTTTGAGCGCTCCTTCTCCCAATTACTGATTTTTTTTTTTGACCCAGGAAAATCCTTTCTGGATACCCCCTCCCCCGGGGGGGAAGGGTGGTTATGTGAGACTCTCCGCCCCTGAAGGGGGTCGGTATACACATTAAAAACCTGGGGTGAGCAGTCCCTCCGCCGACGGAGTGGGGCGGGATGGGGTCGCGTTAGCAATCACCATCCCACCCCGGCGGTTGGCCCGGCTGTTGGTGACCGGGCCTCAGCACCTGTGGAGGGAAGGCCTTGCTCACCAAGGCCATCCCCCAGACGTGTGGGGCCGTGCAAGCCAGTAGAGAGTCTCCCGACTCTGTACCAGTGGCCCCACTATACAGGAGCGAGAAGGCGGGCAAATCGCCTCCTTCTCGCTCCCGTCCGTCTGCGCCGGAGAGGGTCAGCGAGGAGGTTGTTCTCCCTGACCCTCTCCGCGGTCTCCTTCTGCGTCATGACAGCTTCGCAGAAGGAGGCCATTGCCTGCCACGACCTCTCGCCGCCGAGCATGGCGTTGATCACGCTCGGCAGGGAGAGATCTCCGCCTATTATGGCCGAAAGCGTGTGCCGCTGCGGCCCCCATGCGACACACGTCTCCAGCGTGTGGAGCGCCGTGTCTTCCGGCGCCCCACACTCGTGGCAGGCCGAAATCAAGAACATACCTAATTGAATCTAAGTCAAGCCAAATCAAGTCTTACTGCTTCATTGTCGCAGCGATTATGAATATGATTGCTGTACATGGGGCCTTGAATTTGATTGCCGGATCGGCTAAAGTGATAATAGATTTTTCTACTCTATGTCTTAAACTGTGTCTGGTAAAAGGCAATAAGTTCACTCTCTAGTATGTCGGACTAAAAACCAGGACTGGCAAAATATTGATGCATATCTTCCTATAATTTTCAGACATACATCGACATCTGTCTATAATTTCCAGACATACAGGCTTAACACTATGTATGTATGTAGCTGGGTCAATATTTGTTGTTGTAAAGGTTCACTAGCTGCCTGAATACTTCTAACCTAACTCAATCGCACGTGTACTGTATATACTGCCATTTTATTTTATAACAACTGAATCTGATAGATAGTATCACATGATCACAAACTCTTAAAACTACGATTTCTCTCTTCGTTTGTACTCCGTGTGGTCTAGAGCTACTTTATTAAAACTAATAATACTTTATTACTTAATTCGGGACCGCATGTCCGCTATTTGCGCTTGCGTTTCCGGAGACCCTACTCTAACAATTTAGTTAAATGATCTTGATGGACAGAAGGACCCTCACGAATGCTTTATACGGGTGCCATTTTTACTTTTAAGATACTTACTTTTGTTTACTAAGGATAGGAGATCGTTTTTTTACACAACAACGACGTTCATATAAAAGAAAGACGACCAATTTCTGATACATTTTCAAAGTCGAGGTCTTTATATCCATAAAAATGTGTACACACTTCTTCAAATGACGTTTTGAAGAAGTGTGATTAACTAATAAATTATAAAAAAAATTAAACGGAATAAAAATTTAACATTAAAACCTTTTTCGAAAAGTAGAGCTCACACGAGAAAAAGCAAGCAAAAAACTCATGGCGACTCTTTTCAATCGCCAAATGGCTACAATATGTTTTTTGACAATACAAATCAGTTTATTTACTTCTTCTCATACGATCTTATGTATGTATATTTAACTGTTGAATTAACTATAGTAGTGCTAGCGCGCGGTGCTGTGCAATATTCGATGCGAATAATAGTATTAATTGTCTCTCTAGCAAAGCTACAGCCCGAAATATCAAGTGCTCGCAAAAATTTCTAACGGGTTTGTCTTAGGTTTATCTAGATGACAAATCAGCGCCATATTGACGGCTGCCGAAAAGCTGTCTGAGTTTCCTTAATATCATACCGCTGATCTATTGATAGGGGTCAAACATAATTTATTTATTTACAGTCTGTTGAATACAGACCCTTTTTTTGACTTTGAGATCAAATTAAATATTATTCTCTTAAAAGCGATGAAATAGAAAGGCAAGAGATATCTTCATAATTTCAGTCAGTCATCAGTCCGATGTAATATGCTGGCTCGTAGGTTTGCACGATGTACTAAAGAAGTGAAACTCACTCTGTTTAAGGCGTTTTGTCAGTAATTTTACACGTGCAGCTTGTGGGCGAGATATACACAGAGAGCCTACAACGCTCTTCGCAACCAGTACAATAACGCTTTTAGGGTGCTGTTGGGGCTTCCACGGTTCTATAGCGCGTCGGGCATGTTTGCTGAAGCAGGTATAGATAGCTTTCAAGCAATTATGCGAAAAAGAACAGCATCCCTGATGCGGCGGCTTCGGGGGAGCACCAACGGCATCTTAAGGGTTATTGTTGATAAACCTGACTGTCCGTTCCTGGAGCACTGGGCCCGTAAACACAGCTGCCGGTCTGGGGCAGCGGGAGGCGGACTTAGTTATAGTTATAGGTTTTTAAATTGATTATTATTTTATTGTAATGAAAATGGCTGATATTTAATGAGAATGCTACTAACATAGTTTATAAGTATTACTAACAACAATATGAATCGCTTGTGTTCGAATTAAATAAATAAAAATAATAATAATAATAATAATTGTTCATAACACATTAAATATCAGTTCAATCAGTAAAGCAACGGCTTGTGTATTTTCCTAGTTCTTAATGTGTTTTAAATTGTAAGAATGAATACCGCAATGTAAGACTTTCATGTTTTTGTGCCCTAATTAGTTTATCATTTTGTTGAGTTACGAAGGCAGTGCCGACATATATGACCGACTGGCCGTAATGCAATGTTCAATGGTGTAACTAAAATGTAGTCTAAAAAAACTTCGCAGCAGACGCCTTATAGAACTAAAAAACCATTTAAGGAAATTGCGAAGTAAATTGTCAGTCATATTACGAACTCTATGTGACAGTACAGCTGTCTTAATCAACTTTAGCTTTAGAGCTGTAGTGCATAAAGTTTTGAGTGTAGTAGAAAATCCATGTATAGCTCTCTTCAATTGATTGGTATATTGCTAAGTATAACTCTCCATTTATATTATGTATATGTCGCAGATGGATTGCAAAGATACTTAGCTGTTTTAAATACCGCTAGCTATTTTATAATACAGTGCCGTTATGTAAAGCAATTGAGAGACATTTAGCGATTTCGCATAATCAAACTGTCGGCCTTGTCGGCCTCGACGGCGTAGTGGTTAGTGTAACCGACTGCCACGCCTGAGGTCGTAGTGTTGTGTGTATGTGATAGAATATTATATTATTATTAAACTTTAACACGCAGAATTTAATAAATATTCTGCATTTATCAATTCAGTGGGTCAGCGATTAGACGTTATGTAAAACAGCGTGAAAAGAAACGTCAGCTTGTAGATTTTAGTTCTAATTGTCGCTCAGGGTCTGTCTGTCATAATATCTATAATGGCGTACGAAACGATATGTCGTTTACTTAACTCAAGTGAAAACAGTAATTATTTTATATAGTTCAATATATTTGTTTGAAACAGTAATAATGAAATTAAATTAACCACGTATGTAGCTCCATCAAATTTTAAAGTGCCTTGTGTTTGAGATACAGATTCTACCTAGTTCGGCTGCTAGTATACTTTGTTATACGAACAAACACTATTTTTTAAAATGTAATGTCTTATGTCTTGTGAATTATTATTATTAATTAATAAAATTATTTAAGTACTTATGTTTTTTTATCGATGTCGTTCTTCACCAAACCATTATTATGACTGCAGATAAGCCAGTGTGCATGACGTCTAATCTTGGGTAGCAGTTTCGTTAAACGTAGCGCAATAGCGCTCAACGTTGTTCAACTATTTTACATGACGAAGCTTTTGTCAAACAACTAACAGTTTTATAAAACAGCTAATTCGACAATCCATCTGCGACATATACACAATTTAGTTAGATTTGTACTCATTTCGTAACTACAGGATACGGTTGTAAATACCAAACAGAGCAGCTACAAATACCACAATACAACCCTGACATGAATTTTCAATTACAAGTTACTTTTACAAAAAGAAGCGTCCATGAAACGCTTGCTTGTAAAATACAAAGGATTAAGCGGCAAGTTTGAAATTTAAAATTTTATGCATTGTTAAACGAAGCGGTTGTAATCTCTTCTGTTGAGCTGAGGTAGCGAGCCTTTGCGGACGATTTAAACGAATTATGTTTTATCTTTATTTTCGTTTGAGTTGGATACAAATGACGGACTGCCAGAATTATTTACATATTTAGTTTTAAGCGAAAATAATTATATTTTAATGTTTAATACAAAACGAGTTATAAATATAAATAATATCATTGCTTTTTATTGCCTTACGTTTACGCGAATGTTACACGTTGAAATTAAAAACTTTATACGGATTTTATCGCGATGTGTATTTTTTTAAGCACTATCATTAAGTACATAATTTTGAAACCTTAAACTACTATTATTAAACACTTTTACTAGTTACTGTTTACTTCTATTAAAGTTATTTAAATTATAAAAACTATTTAGATTAAATTTTACAAGCGAAACGTCAGGGCGTTTCGGTTGCTCAGTAGCCATGTTAACGGGGAGACTAAGATGGCGGTTGTCTTAGCGTTCTAAAGTGTGGTTATTTCAAAGCATTGCTTTTTGTTATTATTCTCTTTATATAGCGACTTAACAATCTCTGTAGACATAGATCCAATTTAGGAGTGGTAAGTTAAATTGGTGACTCCCTATTGTATAATTATTGTCTTTTGTCTACACAGCGGCAGTGTATGCGACTGCGTGGTCTCGGGTTCGAATGCCGGGTCGATCCAACAAAGAGTTATTGGCAATTTCTGACAAGAAATTCTTAGTAGCAGCCCGGATCTAGGAAGTTGGCTGCGTGGAGGTGTGTAACCTCCGCGCCTCAGATAGCAGCGGTAGCCCAATTGATAAGGTATTGGACTTACGATCAGTCGCGAGAGGTCGCGGGTTCGAATCCCACCCATAGCACTACTGACGTGAACCACTCCTAATACAAGCATTCTTGCTTAGCCGGAGGGGTTAACAAGAACACTAGTAATTTAAAAGCCAAATTGCTAGTAATCTTTACAAAAGAAACAAATAGGTAGCACGTAAATGTGTTGGTCCTGCGCCTGATCTCTCTCTGGTCATCTCGGATTGCCATGCCATCGGATTGTGAAAGTTAGGGAACAGAGAGTGCACTTGTGTTTGCGTACATTGTCAGTCTCCGTTAAGATTGGCCGTCGTGACGGAGACTCGGTCTCGAGGTCCTTATTATCATAAACATTAACCAATTCTGCAAATCACCGTTCTAAGCACTATCTATACAATAATTTTAACTTTACTGTAGGCTCGGTGGCACGGCGGTAGTAAATGTGACTACTGTGCTCTGTGCTGGGGTCTCGATTTGATACCCAGGCACAGTGTCATTGACATTTTCTGTCAAAAAGTTTTCAATAGCAGCAATAAGTCTTTAACTGTGCCTCGTCAAGACGCATTCTATTACATGGGACCTAAAGTGTAGTTGACAGAATTAGGGTATAATACACCACCATTATACCCTAGTTTATCTATGCTCGGGGTTTCCCTCCGGGATCGAATCAGAAATGAGGAGATCAGCAGATAAACTAAACTTGCCGACATAGCTTTCCGGATAGCCAAGATGAAGTGGCAGTGGGCAGGACACATAACGCGCAGAACCGATGGCCGTTAGGGTGAAAAGGTTCTGAAGTGGCGGCCACACACCGGAACACGCAGCAGGGGTACGCCCCCCCCACAAGGTGGACCGACGACTGTAAGGGTCGCGGGAAGCAGTTGGATGCGGGTGGCCGAAGACCGGTCTGCGTGGAAAACCTTGGGGAGGCCTATGTCCAGCAGTGAACGTCATTCGGCTGAGATAAATGATGATGATGATGCGCTAATTTTGTCAGCTACACTTTAGGCGTATTAATACTTACATAGTTTTATGTAAGTATTTTTTAACCGCGGCTTTACTTGCTTGAGAAAAGTAAATTTGTATGCAAAATTTCTTGATGATCGGCCAAATAATTAAGGCCTGAGACAGTAGCAAACAAAATCACATGCGCATCCTAACTAATATTTTATATGCGAATGTGAGTTTGTTTGTTTGTTACGCTTTCACGCCTTAACGACCCTACCGATCATCATGATATTTCACACACACGTTATCAGAGGAACAGGAAAGGAATTAAGACAGAAAAAGTAACATACATTTACGCGAGCAAAACACGAACAAAATATAGTTTAAAATATTAGTTAGAATTATTTTTGTTATAATCTAATTACTTACATAAGAATAGAAACCAAATCAACGAAAATCAGATTTTACTTCTATACAGAACTCTTCTACTGTACATATTATTACGATAAAACGAACTTTAAACCCATTCAGATTATACATCACTAAGAAAATATATTACTAATACTTCATGTTCGAATCTTTGAAGAAAAACCTTTACACGTGTAGAAGCAATAAACATATAAAAAAATATGTCTTAGATATGCCGAACTATATAATAAATCTTGTCTAGACATCAAAATAGAATTCCTTTGTTCATTTTCTAGAGGTTTCGAATCAGAATGGAACACTCGGTTCAATATTAGACGACAAAGGTCTCTTTTTTGAGATTTAGCACACACTAAACTGCCCGCGACTTCGCTTGAGTTAATCTAGATTTTGTCAATAAACACTTAGCCCTCGAAAACAATACTTTATTGTGGATAAAAGTACTCTATGAACTTTTCTGTAAATGGAAATGTTTATGCGAAATTTCATGATGATCGTTCGAGTAGTTAAGGCGTGAAAGCGTAACAAAGAAACTCACATCTGAATTTATAATATTAGTTGAGATTAAATAATGTCAACTAATATTATAAATTTAGATGTGAGTACCAGATGTACCCAAATGGGTAGTTTATGTGTGATACTGACATACATATAATTATCGTTTCGTTAATCATAATCTGGAACATGGAAAACCCTGACCTAAAAATTTCGGGCTAAGTTCTGCGACCGCGTGCAATTAATAGGTACTCAGTTTAGTTAATGTTTATAAAATCGCACCGTTTCGGGTTTTATTGGTGGCCTTACAAAATATTTTCTGGTATTCCTGTTAAAAAATGATCTGCTAAAAGGTATGTTGATCCCTTTGCCGGCAAAACGATGCAGTTACGTTGAACCTATGTCCATAATCGCAAAATATTATCAGTATGATCCTACTAATTCTTTGGTGATACAAGCGTAAAACTAAGTATGTATGTGCCAAAATCAAATATTCTGAATATCGACCTCGTTCGTTCGGTGCGTTAGCAACTGCCGATCTTGAGCCTACGATCATCGGCAACTTAGAATCTTCTAAACAGACATTATTTATAATACAATGTGTGGCTGGCCTGCAATAACAGCCATATTATAGAATACACGTTAAACTTTTAACTTTTAACTTTAATGACTATCCTAAAAATTATGGTTTTAATCACCGATGCATTCATATGTTTCATGCTGGCTGGGCTATAGTTGAAAACATTGCAGCCACTTATTGCTGTATAAATATTTCCCATTTAGACCTACCTTTACACATAGAAATTCACTTGACGTAAAAGGCTACTCTCGATTTAGGAGATTGTTAAAAATCCTAATGTATATACAACTTAAAATGTTGCCCTACTCTAAAAGACACAGGGTATATTGAAAATACCATGACCCTCTTTATTTTGGCCCCTTTTACTTGAAACAGTCACGTCCAAGTGTGACCCGTAATTTATAGAGTACTCGGCCTTTTGCTGCACATCGTCTTTATTTTTCACATAAACTTTGAGAATTTATTCTCACTCCGGTATTATTATTTTAATATTACAACGCCATATTACTGAGAGGTACGTAAACAAGAATAAAATGTAGAGAGCACTCTAGCACACTCTACGAGACTTCTGTAGAGCACTTGACAGTACACTGGTATGTTATTGTATGACTTGAGTCTCGGTACTCTAATATTGACATACGGACTATTTTTATGATACGAGATTGTTCAATTTTATCAGGTTTTGTTTTAATTTATATTTGTTTGAGAGTATTAACTGTATAATTTTTGGAAAAGTATTTTTTTTGTAATTAGCTATCTTTTGTATGCACGTGATAATTGATAGGTTTCACTTCTGTTATCGACCTGCGACTGTAAGGGCCTGTTACACAACCTCCAAATAGCATCTTTCTATAAGATAAAAGTCTTGACGTCTCTCTTTTTAACCTTACAAGAGTGAGAGAGAATGCGATTTATATTTCGGATAGCTTTTACTTGATAGTTGTGAAACTACCCATAAAGCACGTGAATGAAAGGCTTTGGTTAACAGATGGGATGAATGAATGAGAGATATAGGTAGGCGAGCCTTCAGAACCCTCACTCGCAGGCTAAAACGCTGTTATAATGGTACGACACATACACCGGTTTGCTGTAAAGAAGCACTAACTCGCACGCCTGTGCATCTGCGACCTTATTTCTATCATCAGCAGCGAGCTACTCGTTTATATTTTTTATATTTGTATGGTTACAATGTTCTGAACTGTTACGACAAAGTGCGTCGGACTGTGGCAAATGTTTGAGCTTATGCTAACGGCCAATCGTAAGCTCGCTTATCCAACGATATATAATTTTTTGTTTATGACATCACCGTAGCTCAGTGTCTATGTGCTGGCAGAATCTAAGCATACTCCATCTATGTTATTTTTATTTACTCTGTAGTCAACACAGTGAACCAGTGCGGGTAGGCAGACTTCACGATATTTTTATGGAGGACTCTCAAATAAGCAATTTGTAAGGCAAGATGCCGCTTTTAGCGTACCGCCTGAGTCTTCTCGACGTTTCGCCTATGATTACAACACGCGGGCAACTATTTGGTATGCTAGCGACGTTCCGTACCTACTAATCACTCCAGACGTATCGTAATAACGAACAATAGGAGCGTGCGTGGCCGTGCGCGGCAGCACAGCGACTTGCGATGATTGACCGCTCGTTTGCAGTAATTCGGATGGCGCGCGATGTCCGCGTGGTTCAACACGCGTCGCGCTGGTGATGTGATGTTTGTAATATTTTGCTCGTCTTCGTGTACCCGAATTATAAGTCCTCATGTATATCTATCCGTATTAATTGTACACGCATCTTACAAAGATTCTTAACAACGTGTTACTTTTCCGCAAGTAATAGTTGACTCGAAAAGTTAGAAATATATGCGGTGAGATGGAACTTAAGACCTAACCATAAACGTGGGGCATTTCAAACGTTACTCCACTAAACGATCGCTAATAAATTATGCATTACCAACCATAAGTTAATTTTGTAACATACTCCAAAAAGTAATCAAGATCGTGTATATAAATAACTTCAACTAAAACAGCAACCTTTATAAGATCGCTTACTTCAATCAAATAGAAATCCATCTAAATACGCTGCCCTAAGCATATAATGCTACACACGTCAAAAATGCGTTATTTTTATTTTTCTGAGTGACTGTGTGTTCAAAATTTATTTGTTTTATGTCAAATAGTAATTGCTAAAATTGCCCGTGTCAGGCCGAATGACAGATATCGAATTTAATCTAAAAGTATTTCGTTTGTAGCGTTTGTATGAATAATTTCTGGACCCTGGCCTTTCGGTAACATGAACATCGATAAAAACGTTCTACGTGCACGTTACTTTTATATTTACTTTTAACTAGATTTAAAAAAAATGTATTTATGTATGTTTATCCATTGTCTAGTACTCATAGTACAAGCTCTGCTTAGTTTGGACTAGAAGGTGCTATGTGTATGTGATAGAATATTAGAATATATATATACATATATAATTTAGAATATTCGTGTTTAGGCGAAAAAAAGTTCAATAATAGTTTGCTTGATCTAATCAAATCTAATGCACTGCAATCGTATTGACTATCACTGTGCCACCGAGCTTTTATATAAATATTTAATAAATAAACGTTATGAGCATCAGGCATACTATAAAACCTAAATCACGAAACATTTTAATTCTACCGCTACAAAAACATTGAATATTTTTGTCTGACATAAAACACTAAATAGACTAATGAAAGCATATTTTATTATTTTTTTCGTAGCATATAAACCTTTATTTATATCTCTATATATTCATAAGGCATATTCTTATATTATTAAGCTACCTATACTAATATTATAAAACTGAAAAGTTTGTTTGTTTGGTTGAACGCGCTGATCTCAGGAACTACTGGTACGAATTAAAAAATATTTAAGTGTTAGATAGACCATTTATCGAGGAAGGCTATAGGTTATATTATATCACGCTACGACCGATTGGAGTGGAGCATTCATGAAAAATGTTGCAAAAACGGGGCAAATTCTCTTATGTGATGCAGACGAAGTTGTGCGGGTCAGCTAGTCTATAATATGTGTTAGACCAAAGTCCTAGTATAGCATAAAAGGTCTGGCGTTTGTAGTATATTAAGGTGCGATATCATTATGAGTTGTTATGACTAAGGATATTAAATTATGTTTATATGTATGTATGTATCTTATGTGGAGGCCAGTCAGTGCAGACCGGCGACACTTCGACCCAGTGGGATCTTTTGTGTCGACACTCTCCCAATAACGACTGCCATAGATGTTCATGGCAGCCGGGACCGACGGCTTAAAGTGCTCTCCGAGGCACGGAGCAGGCGATAATTGTCAATCAATACGCACATAATTTCGAAAAGTCATATAACTTCCGAAAGTCAGAGGTGCGCGACGTGGGTCCGAACCCGAGACCCTCTGCATTGCAGTCTGTTGGTGTCCCCACTGAGCTATCGCTGCTTCTGTTAATTATGTTTATAACTATCATAACCCGGTACATTGCTTGGCTTACATAAGCAACTATCGAGTCATTTAATTTCGAACGTTCAATCGATAACCAATATCGTGAGTTTAAAAACTTACTTGTCGCATACGTGTATAGTCACCGAGTGGTGACTATACACGTATACGACAAGTAAGTTTTTAGTTAAGTTAAGTTTAGGAGTCTATATTTCGAAGGAATAAGCAGAGGTGTATAGCACTCATATTTCACAAGATATATATATATTTTTTATACACATAGGTGGCAAACAAGCATACGGCCCACCTGATGGTAAGTGGTCACCGTAGCCTATAGACGCCTGCAACACCAAAGGCATCACTTGCGCGTTGCCGACCCTTTAGGAAAGGAAGTGGGAAGGAGAAGCAGCGGGAAGGGGGAAAGACGGTGATTGGGCCTCCGGTTTTAGATACCAAGTAATATGGCGATATTATATAAGCATAGTATATAAGCGAGCTTATTGCTGTTTACCGGGCACAATGCCAGACTTCGTGCTGCTACTGAGGATTCCTTGCCATAACCACTTTACCTAAAAATTACTTTTCTAGACCCGGTAATTGATTCTAAGACCTCATGCAAAGCAGTCGCATACACAGCTGCCCATCGAGACAGTAATATGTGTCTATGAAATATGTATTACGCATATTTATGTGTCTTTCTAAATATCCTTAAAAGACTAAATAAAGTTAGTTACCACTAACTTAATGCTTACTACTTTTTACTGCTTACCAGCAGTGACCTTGACTTAGGTAAAAGACCGACCATCCAAAAAGGCTGCATCTCTTGCCCTAATGTCTCCTGTCAGCATAAGCGCAAAAAGCTTTTAATGACACACTGGAGAACTCAGGGAATTTTTAAGAGTTTTACAAAAGCATGCTCTACGTAAGTTTATTTAACTACGTTTTTTAAGCGGAGAAGAGTATTACCAAGTTAAGCTGCTGCAAATAAGATCTTACCCGATATAAAATTCTTATTTAAGTTTCTTTTCGTTATTGTTCTCTACTCGTGGAATTTATAATGAGAGAATCAAATCTGTACTTACAGCACTTTAAACATAAATCAAGAAATCATTTCCTTTAAAGATACATATCAAGATAAGTTTAGCATGCAGTTTAGATACATACAAAGTCAGGCAGCACCTTTTAAAGCGAAGTCTTATTTTTAAAGTATCAAAATTCTTTCTCTACTCACGTTATCTTGACTTTAAGGTCGCTGCCTTCAATTCAAGATCACTAAATCCAAAAAATAACACTATATTCAGCTTATTAGACTGCCACGTAAAAGATAACTGATTAGTATATAACAACTGGTACATTGTACGGTGAAAAACATCAAGACGGATCCTACGGCATGAGAATTCTCCATGCTATTCTCGATGAGCTTTGAAATCGGTTTACCCACATTGTTTTAGCGCGGTGAATCTTAGATGCACAAACTAAGTAAGTAGAGACTCTAAACTGGAGAGATGCGATCCAAATTAGACTATCTGTACTTTTTTTTTAACACTTCTCTTGCTTTAGTAATAATTTCTGAATCGCGGGAAACTTTACAAGCATTCAAACAACGGACACTAAGAACAACGAGACACAAAACAATTATTTATGGATCACAGAATTTTTCTATGAGGAGTCGAACCCACAACAGTTGGCGTGGCAGCAATGGCGAGGCGACCACTTAAACCACAACACCATCCGTGCAATCAAATAATATATAATTAAATTCAGAGAAATTTGGGTTGCAAAAGCATTTTTCAGATGCCTTCTTTAAGGATTTAGGTATACATATATGAAGTAATATGAACTGGTTATGTACAAGTAACGTATCCGTCATTGTTACCAAAATAAGGCTACTTACAAAGGATAGCTTTGTCGGGGAGATTCCTTTATTCTTACATGAAGATAAAACGGCCAGCCGCACAAAAACGTAAGTCGTGTTGGCCGCCATTTTGTAGCTACGTGAATTTATCTCAGAATTACGAGTAGCAATTTACTATCAACAGAAAATGTTTAGGATCTGATCCTGGGGCTTTTTAACAATAGAGATTATGATAGAGGAACATCGAATGCAGAAACTGAACGTAAACATAATTAATTGAAAATATGAAGATACAAAAAAGCGTTTGCGTCAGAGTAAGAGCGTATCACGTGTACTCTCCGCTACTAATGTGCTCATCGAGCCCAACTTGAACGGCGATATTATATTGCTGACATCTGAAATTTTAATATAGTCATATGTATGTCATTTCATTGTGAAAGTTTGTTTGTTTCGTTGTTTTTATTTAATTCTAACCTGTTGATTCGCAGCAGCACACCAATGGCCAAACACAATAGGTTTTTATTATGGCTGGCATGTAATTGGTAAAGTATACAACCGTTCTAATTGAATAAATAATAAGAAAGAAGGCACAAATATTTTTTATAACTGGTTACAGTAAATTCAGCACAAGTATTTGGTGTTCTGCATTTGAGTATATAAGATAACAGAACCTCTACTCTCAAAGTGGTTAACTCGTCAAAACAAAAAGCTAAATTTGTATTAATGGATAAGATTACCATTTGCGTAAGTTACTTTAGTTTTCTATTAAAAGTTTTACATGCTCCAAATCTCTCTTCCAATCTGACTGATCCTTTCGCCAGCTGGCTTTTAAATATAGAATTATTGATTGTTATCATTTTCTTCTAAAAATAAAACAGACTTAGATGGTTTCGATTGGCCAGTTCGCTCCCTTTGTAAGTTTTCTTGGTAATCTGTGTAAACATTTATCATCTACCGAATCATTTTAAAATAATTCATACTGCCAAACTTTCATAATCAACCACCTCTATGGGCGAAACTTCCCGGAAATGTAAACAGCTGTAAATTTCAATTTGAAAATAAAAATAAATTGAAACTTTTGACAGCGCGCGAAATATGACACTTTGAGCTAGTACGGCCATTTCTCAGGTCCCGCGAATAATTTGTCATAACTTTTTTAATTGTTCCCCTTCTCAAGTCAGTCATGGAACATTTCGTTGATTAATGCGCGAAATAAACGAGATATTGCTCCATTGCGAAATTGCAAATTTATTTCTGGACTGTTTATATATATTAATTATTCGCATTATTTACATAAAAATAGAAAGCCTATTATTACAATAGTTGTTTCTTTTATTGCGATGCTGGAATCTCCAGGTTATGTTATGTTATGCTATGTTACATACAAAATAACATCTATGAATAATTATTAATTTGTTTGATTCAGTAAATAATTTATTGTGTGTCATAACGAACAATATGAATAAAAACGACTGACTTTTTAAAATGCTGAACAATCAATTGGGATTGTCATATAAAAAGAGTAAGCGAATCAAATCATTTTTTTCAGTTAAATTGATTCAATCCGACGCCTCGATTGACTAATGAGCGACGGCGCTGATGCAAGAGAAGTTATTTAATAATATTGTACTAGATAGTAAGATTATTTTTGAGTTCTGCTGGTATTATGTTAGTTGTTGAGTTATATCAACACAAACTCGGCTGTGACCAGAATAGATAGAGACATCGGACATCGCAAGTCGCTCGCGCTTTACTATGCTCCTACTCGCATTATTTATCACAGGCCGTCATCGCCACAAAGCAAAAATTTTCCTTTAAGATATGGTGAGACAACCACTTAAACCATTACACCATAAAATATTGTGTTACCTAAACTCAATTTTAACGTAAGTATGATGAATAGACAAAAACTGTACGTAATTATAGTTCAGTATATGTTATAGTTTTAAATAAAACGATAGCACTTGATCATAAGAAGTTCTTTGAGAGCTAATCAGGCGTGTATTCATGCCTTTTAAGCACGATAAAGTCGTCTCGCCTTCTCACGGTAAGGCGTCCTCCTTAAATAATAACATAGGTAAAGTAAAATATATTAAAGATGTATTTTAGATCTTAAGTAGGTATATCACTCATGTATAAGTATAGTTTGTACACTACTACAAGCCCCTTCACACAAGCGATAAACGTATACGCAGCAAAAACGCCGCGATATCGCAGCAAACATGTTGCGTGTCGCCGCTTGTCACAAAATTGTCGCTTTTACGCTACTTTATGGCTGGCGTCACACATATACGACGTAAACATAGTGACTTATGCAATCTTAACAGCATCCCACCTCTTCCTTGAACTGCCTGGTTGGAATTCATATATCAGACATATATAGCCTCAAGCCTATATCTCTGAAAGGGTAGGCAAAAAAATTACACCCGTATTTTGCCAGCTATGGGTTGCAGATCCACGTAATAGGAGGCAAACCTATTTTCATTTACCGGGTACGGTTCTAAACTCCATGCTTCTACTAGAAATTACTGATCAGAAAAATCCAATAACACTTTTCTCGGCTTGAAAATTATAACCAAATCCTCATATACAACAGTGCCATTTACTACCGCTTCACCACCATATGATATAGCGATCGTGTCGTTTCCGCGATGTTTAATTACTTTACGAGGGGACGTACGCGTCGCGTTGTCGAAGCGTCTACGCTAGGCATTCGTATACGAAATACCTCCGATGAAAAACGCTAGTATGAAGGGGTCCTAAAAATTACGTATATATATATAATTAATTACTAATATAAATTATGCATCTACTTAATATAAGATTTTATATTTAGCTTCTAATTTAATTCATGCCATGATACATTTTAAAGTTATAGTATTTTCCTTTTCTTGCGACTGCTTCGTTAGTTTTGTAAAAGAAATATGCACGAGAGACCTACTTCTAAGTCAGTACGCCCAAATAAATTTTGAGATCTTGTTGTCGATCACTGGGTCAAATAAAAGATTTTATTTTCAGCAGCTGTATTTAGACTGGAAATTTGTTTGGTAGACACCAATAGGACCGTCTCCTATTAGTACCCAAAAATGTAGCTGAACAAATTTGAATATTGTATTCTACCTTTGGAGGTATACAGGCATTCGTGTATTTATTTCTATTAAGACAGGAGTATAAGAAAGATAAATCTCAGTAGCAGTACTGAGTCTAGAAGTGACCCGATAGACAGCAATAAACTCGTCCCCTATATTGGGTAGGAAATATAAAAGTAGTCAGCGAAATTTGGAGATAAGAAACAATTTAAGCGTATTTAAGGAAAACATGAAGATTGAGTGATTTTCATTAAGCTTGTAAATCAGACCAACTTTACCCGACCAACGTTAACCGCTACGTAATCATTTTACTTAAAACCTTGCAACAATATTTTTTAAATTAATGTTTTCGCAAAAGCATATAATAAATCATGTCTATATCAGATGTTAAGTTCATTATAATCAAAGGAAAATAAAATCCCAACATTAGCATCAAAGCCTCCTAATTCCATTTGGAGCTCGTTTTACAAAAAAGAAAATCACCCTATCCGCTATTAAATTTCCACTCTCCCATGAACGCTATCACGGATTTACACAGGGCATTGAGAAAAAGACTTTATCAGACCACCGAAAGATCTCCTTTGTTCAAAATATTGTTCATTAAATAAGTCATCACTTATTGTGTTGTGTAAATTCGGATTCATTTTCTTTGAACTGTTGTTTGAGTTTTAAGATCTTAGTTTGTTCTTGTCGTTAACAATCTTCTAGTGCATTTGTAAATGGAAGGATGAAAATTTATGTGGCATTTCATCTTGTTTGTAATGATTTAATCTCCGCTTTTCAGCTGTATACGTTTTTATTATTATTATTATTATTATTATTATAAAAATGCCTTAGTTATAAAGTCAGCTTAACTCCACGCAATTTCTTTGACATTGATAAAGGGCTTTTAAACATTATCTCTATCTGTCCATAGATATATAACTACCACTGTAAAGCTCCTTATACTAGGTATATATAATTTAAGTCGTTTTATAAACAATCAATAGTTGGTTGGTTACCGAACCAATAACTTTGGAGGCACTCCCAATTAGATAAGATCATAAACGATAGATGTATATATTCCATTCATTTGTTTCGTTAGGTGCCCAATAATGTTAACTGAGAGAATATCAGGAAACAGTTACAGCTTGGTGAACATTTTATCCATTATCATTTAACACAGGCTCACATATATATGAATTGATATTCAAAAGCAATAATCATGATAATGATCTGCCTCAGTGATGCACCGGTAGTAAATGCAACGACAATGCTTAAAGTTAGCCACCCAGTTTGCGATAATTATTATAAAGATTTTATTTTAAGAAAATAAGGCGCTTGATATTGACAGTCCTGATGGTTTTAAGGGTATTATTTACTTCCGTAGTCTCACGACTATGCCGGAAAGAGTTAACAGAGATATTTTGCACCCACATTTTGACAAGTATGATCTAAGTCAAATCACGTAATAAATGGGTTTCCCTATAATCGTCAACCGAGCACAGTTCCAAAAACTGCTGCTACTTAAATTTACGGGAATTGCAACGGCAAATTGCTTTACCCGGGAATTGCAACGGAGACCTATACAGCAAACATATTCACCACCACTGCGTTCACATGGTAGATTTATTTAAATTGCTCAAGGATAGCCATATTTATTTTATGCATAATGATAGTTAATAAATAATTCGCAATCAATAGTCAACAGCGGAATCTATCTATGTATATCGATAATGAAAACTAAAGAATTTCTCGATTTCCTTTCGTTGGCTCAGTTCAACCAATGCAGACATTTTCTTGTAAAAAACGGTCGAGTCATTTCCCTCGGTACATCAGTATTCACCAAACGTTCCCTAATGATATTATATTAGTATTCATTGCTCACCACGTATTTTAAAAGGAACACCAAGAAAAAATGTTAATTCAAATGGATATGTAACGATCTTTGTAACTCTTGGAATAATATATGATGTATATATTTTAACCTAGCCTCCATACACAGCGTTATTATAGTATTATATTTATCTGATAAAATACGGTCTAAAGGGAGAAGTCTCTAATCATAGTTTCTATTAACTAGAGAGTTGAAAATTGCGACCATTGTTTTTTTGAAGAAATACTTTATTTAATGCGCTCGTTCTTTGTTTATCTGTATATTTGTACGCGAAATTTAATGAGGTTTTTATACTAGTACTGCTGACGGTCTAAACTAAAATCTGGAGCATGATTCAGTTTGATAGACCGCCTAGATGTTGAATATTAAGTGTGTTGATTAGCTTCTTCTTACATGTAAAGAAAGCAAATATTGATAGGTTCTTATTTCCAATTCCATGCGTACAAAGTCATGGGCAAAGTCATAGTATGTATCAAAATAGTTTGCGGCAATCGTAATACGTTTAACGCAGCGTATGATGCATAAACGAACAGAGCGCTTTAGTTCTAGACCAATACATAAATGTATCAATTGAGTTTTTTTTGAGTCTTCACTTAACATGTTATACCTACTGATATATCATCTTCTTTTCTGTATATAGTATCATTCGACATAACTATAACAAAGCGCAAGTAGTTGGCGTGGATTACATGCGCAAGTTTCCCGCACTGGTCACGGTGCATACAATGGTGGTAAATGCTGCTGCTGTCCGTGTGGTCTTGGGCTCGAATTCCGGATCGGGACTAGCACTCTTACTACAAAAGACATCAACACATGTTAAATCATGTCTAAAAATTACCATACTTTTATTTAATTAAATTCCTTGATTAATCATTTAATGACATTGCGTACTATCATTTAAATATGGTTTTAAATATGTGCACTCGTGGCCAAAGTCACTACGAGTAGTGGGCATTCCCCTTTATTGATAAAATCTAGATCAACGTGGGCGAAGCCACGAGAAAATCTAGTCTATAATAGTTTGAACCACTGCATGAGATTGACTTTTCTGCTCGAAAATTAATACTTTAATTCATAAAGCATCATTACACACACCTTAATTTAGAATCTCACTTACTTATCTGTTCTTGGATGGATAACCAACTGGTAATTGATTTAGCGAAGCAAATTAGTACCTATTTATGTCATCAAACATTCACTGAGTCAATTCAGAGATATTTTAAGCTGATGTAGATAATTTTTGATAAAAGTTTATATATATAATGCGCGAAAATATATATAAAATATAATATAATTAAAAGTGTATTACACTAACATTTCGCCAGAATAGTACTAAATCCCAAGCGATATATTTGCAGTGTTCTGTATTAAAAATAAAAATAAGGTACTTCCCAAAATTAACATTTATTTATTTATTTATTTATTTATATAATCATCACTTACAACTATTTTTACAGGCAAACCCAATGCAATAGTGAAGCAAACCTAATATGTAAGAACAACTTATTTTCTAAAACTTATTATATATAATGTTATCCTTGTGAATTCACTCAGTGTATAAGCAAAAATGTCCATCTCCTCTGCTACGAAGTTAAGAGTGCGAAGCGCTTGCGTCAGGGGCGCCTCATTCAACAGATTAGTGCGGCCACGAGGTACAGCCAGCAGCTGAGGCCGACGTCGCCGCCACACATATCTGTCCGGCACACTCAAATACACTAACTCTAATATGTTAGCGTTATGTATCTTGCCTCTAATTAATTTAAATAAATATGAGACAAGTGCGAACTCACGCCTAACTCTCAGCTCGTTGTATCCAACCATAAATATTTCTACGTAACAACGTCTACACGTGGTGAGAAATAATTCGTGACAACACAAAATCGTAGATTTCTTCTGCATACAATCGTATATTCACGCATGTGTATCTGCGAAGAGACAATCATACTCTCATATCGTCAGCTATGGCATATGCTTCCCGCTTCATAGATAGAGATAATAGAGATAAAGGGCAAATTTCCAGCCAATGCACATATATTATTATACTATTTACAAATTACGTGCTGCTACTGAGGACTTCGTACCTGAAAAACCCAATAAAATTACCAATCGAGGATTCAAACCAGTCCCTGGTTCGAATCCTCGCTCACGTTTGTTTGCAAATATAAGCGTATACTTATAAACGGAATCAAAGGTACAACCAACTTATAAATTTAGTTCGAAAGACGAATTAGAAAACCGTTAGGTAAGTTCCTAGTTTTTTTTTTTTTCAAAATTATTAAATAATTTTTCTGTACTGTCATTTTTTTGTGTCACTTACCTAACAGCAAGCTACGCTCTAGCGCTGACTCCAAAGAGCCTAGGGGTGTCCGAGCCTTCCCAATGGTATTATCAATAAAGCTGAGCACCTCCAAAAATATATTTTGTACCCCTCGCTAAATGTCAATAACTCTATGAATTGGCGAAAGGGAATACTTCTTAATTTTCGTTTACTATTCCATAGAAAATTATTTCGACGTCGAGAATAATTAATTCGTCGTCGAGAATAATTAATTCGACGTCCCTGAAACTACGTGTCTAATCAGAAATACGAAACATATCTAAAACAAGTTTATTATTTTACCAAATGAGTACAAACATATGTATCTTTCCAAATTAACATTTACTGATTTTCACAACATTCGCTCAACAGCTGTACTCAAAGTCACGCATATAAATGTATTAGGGGAGATCAAAGCAACCAATTACGATAAGTTGATTACGATCGGTGCAAGTTAAATTAACTTGGTCAGCCATGTGTGTATGCTTGTCAGTACTTGTCAGCCGCAGACGGGAGCAGGAACAAAAGTTGTTGAGCAGTTGTTGAACAGATAAGGAGCAGACGTTTTGGGAAGAATCGGTTTAGTTTGGAAATTACCATGTTAAACTTGGTTGGTTGATTTTATCTTAATTTTCATTGTAGGTCGTCATCGTTGCCATATAAAGGCTTATGAATGTTATCTCAAGTTATTTAGAATGAGAGATTTAGCCATTAGCTTCTATTGGCCGTTATTTCGAACTTCAATACCTTTCTTTTGATGTCAGGGTATTAAATATAGGCAATTATCGCTTCAATTGGCAATTATGGCACCTTAGGGTGGGAGTCTATTGTTATCAATAGAGAGAACATTTTTTGCTGCTACAAAGAAAACCTAATTATAGAACAAAAATCTCACAAGCTACAGCAATGGTAATCGCAAACATACCTCAAATCTACGATCATCCTTAGCAATTAACTACTTATACTATATACCTGCCCATGCTTGGAATGCCAGACATCATTGAAAACCTGTTGGGTCTGGCCGCCGAGGAGCCGCTGCGTGTCAATAAGTTAAATAAGAAGTTATATTACATAACACACAATTATCAATGTTATCGTCCACGTTATATGCTTAACATCCATTTTTTATTATTGATATTGTTGAAGCCCCAATTATTTGATCATTGCGACAGCAAAATTAGCTTTAGTGAATAGAAAATTAATTACACGTCAAACAATATTATTAAAATACAATTTCATTAGTTGCTTATTAACCTCTGAGTCTTCTTCAAAAAGGTTAATGAAAACACTATGTGGGTCTGTGTGTCTGTCTGTTAGTGACAGTTTGTTAGTGACAGGCATTGCTCTGGAACCACTGAACCGATTGACTTGTAACTTAGTGTGCCATCTTGGGGTCATACCTCGGTCGAGTTTGAATATGGGCCCTGTGGGTCAAAAGACCCCCGAGATATACGGGTCACAAGATTAGAAGTAAAATAAAAATCAAAATTCCACGCATTACCGGTGTTTCCACAATTCCCCTTCATATGACTACTTACTTAATAAATTTAAAATAATGAGCCTGATGTCTAAACGACTGTTTTTAGAAATAATGTTTCTTTTTGATTTTTGCAGTAACAGATATGACTGTAGCGACCTAATTAACAAGATATGTTATCTAGTTCCCAGAACTGTTGTCACACGAGAGGTGCGATATCGTCCCTTTTTTGCTGTATCATCGTGTAAATCTAATGCTGGATTCCGCGCACCTATACGACGTATATGTAGAAAATACAATGAGCTTTTCACTAAACTGGATGTGTTTAGTAGGCCTGCTAGTAAAGTCCCCTAAAAACCAACCACACGTCCGGATCGACCATCTGATCACGTGGGGGACGGACACACGACTGAGAATTTACTGGCGTGGCTAACGTGGCACTGGTCGTTAGGTCGGGCGGTTGCTTAGGCATCCTGCCCAGTCGGGCGGTCTTGGGGCGGGTGAAGCGGTCCAGCATGGTCCCCCATGCGGCCCAACCCGTAATCCTGAATTGACAGGACCGGGGGCCTTCGGGCTGCGAGGAAGAAAACCTCTATAAAAATTACCCAAAGCTCAAGCTTTGTGGCCCGGCGAGGGGCTGTATGGCTGGGGGGAACCCAGTTATTAGGGCCACCCAAACCCAAACTAAAATGAAGATGTCGGATCAAAGTATTATACTACACCAGGGGGGTACCGGGTGCTCGGCACCCGGAGAATCCCCCACGGGGCCATCTGGCCCCGTCTGCCCCTCGTATTCTGGGGGGGGCACCCAACGTCTTTACAGCGCCGTGCCGCGCGAAATCATCGGCACTGAAACCCCCGCGGAGTCGGACACTGACTCTGCGATGAGAGTCGCCTCAGGGCTAGCCCCGGACAAGGCGACTCTAGTGCGAAAGCGCAAGCGCCGCCCCCGTCGGACCAACTCAGTGTCAGACGGAGACTCAAGCGCGGTGCCAATTCCCAAGATAGGGACTGCCCGAAGGGGCAGAGGCCGACCTGGCACATCAGGACCTCACGGCCCAATGAAGGCAGCCGAGGTAGCCGCTGAAAAACGTGCAGCCGCGGAGCTGTGCGCAGAAGAGGAGGTGGCACTGCTAGCGCGGAAGATCCATCCGCAGGGGAACAGCTCTACCCCAATGTCGGTGGCGGACGCAGTGCAGAGGGTCCTTGACAGCTCCGAGATTGTGACAAAGGTGGCGTCCAAGTCTCGGAACCTCAAGGGGACCTTTAAGAAGCACCTCAATGAGGCGGCGTCTGCGACGAAAGAGTCGGCCGAGTTCTTGGCCGACAAATTCGCGCACTTGGAGGCGAAAGTGGCCGAGCTGCGCCAGGAGGTGGCGCGGCTTAGAGCCGAGACCCGAGGTCGGGCACCTAAAGAGGCGCCTCAGTTGTCCGGCAGGAAGCTGGATCTGCAGGCGTCACTTTTAAAATACGTGGACGCCCGCATAGAGGGTGTCGGCGACCGGTTGCTGCCGGCGCCCAGTTACCGGTCACGACTGCAAGCCGCAACATCTGTGGTTGCTGCCGCTGCTACCTCTGCAGCTGCTAAGGCACCGCCAGCGCCATCGACGCCGGCACCGGGGGCCCGTGCAACGTCCCTAGAAGGCCGCAACAAGGCTGGGAAGAGTCGGCAGAAGTCTGGCAAAGACTTCCCACCTCTTCCAGCACTCAGAGCTTCTCTGCCCCACAGCTTGCAGCGAGGCCCCACCCAACCCGCGCCCTCTGCACAGTCCACCTAAGCGCCTACCAGCTCTCAAGATGAGGGTTGGCAGACGGTGCAGAATTTAGGGAAGACTCGCCGCAAGAAAGCCAAAAAGACCCAGGCTGCTTCAGCAGCGGCGTCTGCTGCTGTGGCTGCGGCTTCCACAGTGGCTGTTAGACCTGGCCCCGTTATTCAAGGTAGGACCAAGAAAAAGAGGCGGAAGAAAAGGAACGGGCTCCAGGCGCCGAAGTCGGCTGCCGTGGTGATAACGGTGCTCCCAGAAGCGGCTGAGCGTGGCCTGACATATCAAGCCGTGCTCTCCACAGCGAGGCGGAATACTGGAGATGCAGAGATCCCCACTGACGGTGCCAGGATTCGCCTCGCTCATACGGGAGCCCGGATTTTGGAGTTCCCAGGATCCGACGGAGGCAAAGCGGCGGACACTATCGCCGCTAAGCTACGAAGTCTGTTTCCCGAGACGGATGGTGTAAAGATATCGAGGCCGATCAAGCAGAAATGCGCATCACTGGCCTCGATGACTCGGTGTCCGTGGAGGACGTCTCTGGCGCCATTAACGCCAGAACTGGCTGTGCCATGGACACCATAAAGATTGGCACCATCCGTCCCGGTCCTGGAGGGGTCGGAGCAGTGTGGGCGCAGTGCCCTGTCGCCGCGGCCAAGCTGCTAGCTGACGCCGGGCGCCTACTCGTGGGCTGGAGTTCGGCTAGGATCCATATCCTGGCCCCTCGGCCCATGAGATGTTTTCGGTGTGGGGGAGCGGGTCACGCTCGCATTAAGTGCTCTAGCCCCGAAGACCGCAGCAGCGCTTGTTATCGCTGCGGCCAGCCTGGGCACCTCGCTGGAGCGTGCAAAGCAACCCCGCACTGTCCGGCGTGCGCGGCAGCTGGTCATGCAGCTCCTCACTTCCGCGGCGACAAGGGATGCAAATCCTCGGCCACACAACCCAAAGAAAGGGTCAGCCCATCGGCCCTGGCTGCTTCCCCTTCCCTTGACGTAAGACCGCCCTCACCGGTGGAGAAGGAGATGTCGACCTAATCATGGACCAGGACCATAAATATCTCCTTCTCCAGGCGAACCTCAACCACTCCGCCCGAGCGCAGGACCTTTTCCTGCAGTCTATGGTGGAAGTGGTCGATTGGTATAGCCGTAGTCGCGGAGCCATACTACGTTCCTCCTTGCCCCAATTGGGTGGGTGACAGGGACAGCTCCGTGGCAGTCGTCAGCTCCACGGCACCTCGATTCCCCCCCCCCCCCTCTCAATCAAAGAAAGGGGACCGGGATACGTTGCAGTCGCGTGGGGAGAGGTCACAGTCGTTGGTGTGTACTTCTCCCCCAACAGGAGTTTGGCAGATTTCGAGGCCTTCCTCAACAACTTGGAGGCCTCGATACGGCGGATGTCATCTAGCCGCATCCTTGTGATGGGGGACTTTAACGCAAAGTCCACTGCGTGGGGGTCCCCCCGCACGGATGTCCGAGGAAGGGCGGTCGAAGAGTGGGCTGATGCGGCGGGCCTCTGTTTGCTGAACAGGGGCGCCGCCAACACGTGCGTGCGACGGCAGGGGGGGTCGATAGTAGACCTCTCGTTTGCTACTCCTGCCCTCGCCGCACGCGTTAGGGGATGGCGTGTCCTGGAGGAGGTGGAGACTCTTTCGGACCATTTGTATATCCATCTGGATGTCTTCCCCCTGCGGGACCCTAGCAGAGGTCATCGCCCATTGGCGGGCAGAACTCCTCGCTTTCCGCGGTTGGCTGCGAAGAGGCTAAACCGGAACTTACTAGAAGAGGCAGCTATAGTCCAAGCTTGGCTGTCTCCTGCACCCCCGTCTGGGGAGGTAGACGCCGGGGCTATCCGCTTTCGCAACAGCATCCAAGCTGTTTGCGATGCGGCCATGCCCCGTGTGCGACACCGGACTTCGAGGACGGGGGTCTATTGGTGGTCCCAGGAGCTAGCGGACCTCCGTGCGGCCTGCATTCGAGCCCGGAGGTCCTATACACGCAGTCGAGGCCGGCGCCACCGCGATGAGCAAGAGGAGGGCCGACTGTATGAGGCGTATCGTGAGGCGAAAGCGTCTCTGCAGTTGGCCATCTGCTGCGCCAAGGAACGGGCGAAAAGTGAGATGCTGGAGGGTCTAGACCATGACCCCTGGGGGCGCCCATATCGCACGGCGCTGAACAAGCTCCGTGCGCGAGCCCCTCCCCTTACGGAGACCCTCCAGCCCAACTTCCTCTCCGAGGTGATCGAGGAGTTATTCCCTGACTGGGCAGAGCACGTGCCCCCGCCTATGGCCCTATTGGGAGGCCGACATCGGGAGGCGGACCTCAGTGTTCCCCCGGTTACAGATGCGGAAATGGGGGCGGCTGTCTTGCGGATCCGCTCCAAGACGACCGCCCCTGGACCTGACGGTGTGCCGGCGCGAGCCCTCGCGCTGGCCCTCGATCACCTGGATGTCCACCTCAGGGAACTTTTCGACGCGAGCCTGGTGTCGGGACGATTCCCTGAGTGCTGGAAGGAGGGGAAGTTGGTGCTGTTGGCCAAGCCGGGACGGCCCCCAGAGTCGGCCGCGGCGTACAAGCCCATAGTGCTGCTGGACGAGGCGGGGAAGATGCTGGAGAAAATTCTCGCCACCCGCCTCGTCCAGCACTTGAGTATGGTCGGTCCTGACCTGTCGGATGCTCAGTTCGGATTCCGGGAAGGGCGTTCGACGGTCGGGGCCATTATGCGCCTGAGGGCCGCGGCCGAGGAGGCGGTGACCAGCGGCGGTGTTCTGTTGGCGGTGTCTTTAGACATCGCCAACGATTTCAACAGTCTGCCATACAGCTGTGTCCAGGGGGCGCTCCGATATCACGGAGTACCTTTTTACCTGGAGCGGCTGGTGGCAGACTACTTGAAAGGCAGGAGTGTCCTCCTCGAAGTTCGTGACGAGGTTTGGCGGCAGCCCATGTCGTGCGGTGTCCCGCAGGGGTCGGTACTTGGTCCGC
Source organism: Catocala fraxini (assembly GCA_930367265.1). Classification (NCBI taxonomy): domain Eukaryota; kingdom Metazoa; phylum Arthropoda; class Insecta; order Lepidoptera; family Erebidae; genus Catocala; species Catocala fraxini. Next base: position 6,120,594 of record OV884025.1, on the reverse strand, counting down.
TCCTGTGGGACATAGGATACGACTGGGCCCTACGTGCTGTCCTACCCCCCGGGCTGAGCGTCATCAGCTACGCTGACGACACCCTTGTCACAGCCCGTGGGGGTACCTTCGAGGAGGCGGCCCGTTTGGCCACCGTGGGGGTTTCCCAGGTGGTCGGGCGTATCGAGGCGCTGGGTTTACGGGTGGCTCTTAACAAGACGGAGGCCCTGGTCTTTCATGGGCCCCGACGCAGTCCACCCCGCGGCGCCTCGATAATGGTGGGCTCGGCGCGTGTTCCCGTCCAGGCTCACATGAGGTATCTGGGCCTGGTCCTGGACGGAAGGGGCACTTTGACGAGCATTTCAGACAGCTTGCCCCAAAGCTTCTCGGCACTGCGTCCGCCCTTGGGAGGCTATTGCCAAACTTGGGCGGGCCCAGTGTTGGTTGCCGGCGACTCTACACGGGGGTTATCCGGTCAATGGCGCTTTACGGCGCACCGGTGTGGGCGGACTCCCTGACCGCTCAGTGCAGGACTCTCTTGCGGAGACCGCAGAGAGTCATAGCGGTCAGGGTCATACGAGGATGCCGCACGGTGTCGGCCGACGCAGCTTGCGCGCTGGCCGGGACACCCCCGTGGGATTTAGAGGCTGAAGTGCTCGCCGAAGTGTTCGCAGTGAGTGAAGAGGTGCGTGAGGAGACAGGTTGTCGTCCCCTCCCAGCAGTGATTAAGCACGCGCGTGATCGAGCCCACCAGGGCATGATGGGAAAGTGGAAGGCGCGGCTGGAGGCGCCCCTGGCCGGTTTCAGAACCGTTGGGGCCCTCCAGCCGGTGTTGAAGCGGTGGGCAGGGCGGCAGCATGGGACCCTTTCCTTCCAGCTGGTGCAGGTGTTGTCTGGGCACGGCTGCTTTGGCAAATACCTGCACAAGGTCGCTAGGAGGGAACCGAGTCCCATCTGCCACCACTGTGAGTGTGAGGAGGATAGGGCGCAGCACACGCTTGAGCAATGTCCTGCTTGGGCGGTGCAGCGCCGTGAACTCCAGGACGTTGTGGGTGAAGACCTCTCGCTGCCGGCCGTGATCAAAGCCATGGTCGACAGCGAGAGGAAGTGGGTAGCTGTTGCATCCTTCTGCGAGGACGTCATCTCGCAGAAGGAGGCGGCGGAGCGGATCCGTGAGGAAAGTATCCTGGTGGATCCGTGCCGCCGCCGGCGAACCGGGCGGCGCAGGCGCGCTTATGCTCGCCTTATGCCGCCGTAGCCAAGACCGCGGGCGGGAGAACGGGGATCTCCCGCCCGTCAGGTATTGAGTTGGAGCGACGCCCTTAGTCGTGTCGGGGCGTCGCTCAGGAGTCGTCGCCCGCAGACCTTCTGTCTGTATTGGGCACTGCTGGGTGAGTAGCTGATGCAGTTTAAGTTCCAGCTACCCACCCATCATACAAAGCAGCACGTTGGCAGACCGTGGGGTTTTAGTCGGTAGGCCCGAAGATTCAAGAGAGCCCGACATAACCCTCTCGCTTCCCCTTGTGGCGAGAGGGTATGCATAAGGAGCATTTCCACACGACAACAAAAAAAAAAAAAAAAAAAAAAGGCCTGCTAGTAAATTTCGCTATACATTAAAAAGAGCCATTGAAGAAACTGAGTTACAAATGTAAGAATCATTGTGTAAAATTCAAAATTTTAATTCATATTTTGTTTGATTTTTGCAAAATTGTTATAAATTTATAATTATGTAAGCTGTGAATAACGGTGTGGGTTGCACATTTAATCAAACTTTATTTAAAATGTATTAGTAATAAGAACATAATGTGTAACTGTTTGTTATTCCAAATAAATAAATAAGGTCAGGGGATATCCACCAACAGAGTGATTGGGATGTCTAAGGAAGAGGCTTTTGCCCAGCAGTGGGACATTACAAAAAGATGATAATAAAAAGCAAAGAAAAATGTCACCTGAAGTCGAAAAGGTTGAATCCTGGGTTTTACACCCGTCTCGTTAATAATTGAAACCACCTTTAATTGCAATTTATTTATAAATCAATTTAAGAGGATATTAAAACTTCGAAACAAATTATGTTGCAGTACTCGTAGTACATGAAAAATAAAATAGCAATACAAGGGCGCTTGCTTGCCAGTTAAAAAGAAAATATGGAAAGATGCCCCAACGCTACATTTGAACTGGTTTCCTGTTCTATCACATTTGATATTGTTGTCTTTAACGAATCAATAATCAGTCGACTGCAGTACTTACTGAACCGTCCATATATATGAGACAAATTACAAAAGACTAGATCCCACATCACAGGGTATTAGGCTAATTTAGTGTTATGTTATTTATATACTTTAATAACAATTTTCTGTTCTAAATTTTAAATAATTCTAGTCTAATCTAGGATCGTGTCTCTTCTCGATAGAGTAAGTGCCACCTAGGTCTATCGTCTGATTCCCTTTTAACCTCTTGATACGACTCAACACTACTCTTTTCTTTACTTGTGAGTCCCAAGGTACGTTTCTATCATCCCTGTTCTTTTCTTTTTTCTAATATATCCTTCTTTCCCTGTAATATTAATTTACAAAAGCCGTAATGTTGTATGAAATGGCTATTTAAATTTGCTCTCCGGTTATATGTGGTTCTCAGCAACCGTCTTTCCTTTTAAACCATATGTAACACTTCGCTTCTGTAAATGTATATTTCACTAAATTGTGCCCGCGGCTTCGTTCGCGTACTAATATTATAAATGTGAAGTTTGTGAGAATGGATGTATGGATGTTTGTTACTCTTTCACGCAAAAACTACTAAACCGATTGCGATGAAACTTGGTATGTAGATAGATAGCTGGAGACCTGGATTAACATAAAGGCTACTTTGTATCCCGATATTCCCACGACATCAGTACTTACGCGGGTGAAATCGCGGGGCGCAGCTAGTGTATGATAGTTTAGGTTATGTTAGGTTATGTAGTAACAGTACTGTTTTCTGGATGAAAGGTACTCTATATCCTTTTTTGTTAACCTAAGAACGTGTATGTGAAATTTTACGATGATCGGTCGAGTAGTTAAGGCTTGAAAGCGTAACAAACAAACAAACTCACATTTACATTTATAATATTATAGTTTGCAGGCCGCTTCGCAAGCGTAAATATAGATTTGTATAAATTAGTAACATTCCTTTTTTTCTGGATGAAAGGTTACCCTATGACCTTTTCAGTTACGCTGACAACGTATATGCGAAATTTTACGATGCTCGGTCGAGTGGTTAATTCTTGAAAACGTAACAAACAAACTCACATTGGCGTTTATAATATTAGTTACGATTTACAGTTCCCAAATAATATTATATATTTAAGATTTAATAACGCAATTAAATCAATTTAGGTAAACACAACATTCAATGTGTTAACAGACGTGTTGTTGATTGATTTATATTATTATATTATATTGATTTTATATTTTAACAGTTTTATTTATATAAATAACAAACAAAATAAAGAAGGGTAAACAAATGAAGCAAAAAATAGTTGTAATAGTATTCGTTATTTTTATTTTTGATTAACTGCGATTTATTATGTTATAACACGAATAAATTTTACGAGGTTGTCAGCGTGTATAGCATTTTGATCACTGTGTTCGTTGGCGAGGTTACATAAACGTGGAATGGTTAAACTCGGACCATCTAGGAAGCCGTAGAAGTAAACCTTTTCACAATGGGCAGAATAGTTTTTATTCCAAAATTCATAAATAAATCTATATCTCCGAAAATATACAGGCGTCCCAGAAGTCGACGTCAAGCCGGAATCAAGTAACAGGATATATTATTCGAGATTACAAAACAAAAAAAAAATCAAAAGATTAGTATTTGTAGTATCAGGAGTGAAATGATAGTCACAGAGTGTGGATTTTTAATTATTTTTAAAAATGCCTATAATTTTAAAATATATAACTTAGATTTATTTATTATTTTTCTGATAGCTATCATAACTAGCCTGTTACCTGATTCCGGCTTGACGTCGACTTCTGGGACATTCTGTATATTAAAATTTTATAACTTTTTCACGCAGGCCTATTGACGTTTACCGGACACAGTTCAAGACCCCGTACTGTTATCTAAAATATCTTAACAAAGAATCACAAAAACACAGTACACCCGGATATCAAAACCAGAAACCTCATGCACATCTGACGCTTGCACTACCCCTGCACTGCCGAGGCCAAAAAAACATGATATGGTAAATAACATTTAAGAAGGCTTATAAGTTTCATGACTCAATCAGGCACTAATGCCCGTTTTCACCAACAGGGCCCTAAGCTTCACCTAAGTAGGTGTCTTTTAAGCTAAGGGCATCCCTTAATCGAATACTTACCTAAATTCAATTTCACCATACTAGGTATCACCTACGAAGGAATTCCCTAAGTAAGTGACAGTTAACTTTTTCTAAAGTCACGCTTCTGACATCGATGTTTTATCGATAAGTTGAAAATTTCTACATTTCTTTTCAAATGAATGGTATTAACAGTAGTATTATTAATGTATTAAAAAACAATATTTTGTTACATATTTTGTACTTTATTCAGTTTAATTTAAAATGAAAATATTTTCGGTGCATGCCTATAGGCTGTAAGACCCGTGTTCCTTTGCTTTTTTTGGCAAATGAACGAGAAACCTTATGTCATTTCTTAACATAGGTACGTTGTTGTGTGATTATTTGGAACGCCGATACGTGTTAATTAAAGCTTACATCTTTTATTATCTTTGAATTCTTAAAGATGCTTAATTTTTCTATTAAATATAGAACACTATGTTTAGATAAGCTATATCTTATGAAAAAGTCGACATCGTCGTATTTATCGAAGTGGTTGACTCTTTCACGATGAATGCGTGGTCTTTTTACTATTGCTGAATGTTCTCTAGAGTCTTAATAGCTTCTAGACTCTCTGTAAAGTGTCCTAAATCATTTTCCATGATAGAAAATCACTCGTGTGTCGCGTATGAATAAACAATATTCTGTTACCTAAGTATAAGAGTAGTTTAAGGAGCCACCAATCGGACCCTTGAATATAAGAGCTGCTTTAGAGACTTAAGTGACACCTAAACGTTGGTGAAAACGAATATTTTGTTAGGGGTTTCCTAAAAGCTGCTAAGGGATACTTATCTGTTGGTGAAAACGGGCATAAGTCTACTAAGTACACCGATAGCAAAAAGCTGCGAAAGAAATAAGTACAAATGAGCGCGTCGTTCAAAAATACAGCTTAATATCAATAATGCTTTAGACACTCCAAGGTTTATCACGTCCCTTTCCTCAAATAAGCCCTTGGACACTACGAGGCACAATATATTAGTCTCCACAGCCGATATGATACCACCATTTTGTATTTTTATTGTATATCTTCTTGCTTTCGGGTTATTCGTTCCCTTATCGTCGCTATTTTACTTTTATTTGGGTTGGAAGATGCAATATTTGTTGGTTTGAGGTGATGCGTTAGAATTGTTTTGTATTACATGTTTCTTATTTGGATCCCTAAGCTCTTAATGTCAACTGTTTTCATTTTAGCAACCGCTTACTGAATGTTACAGCTAATGACATTAAACTACTTAATACGAATTTTATCGCAGTTTCTTTTAAAACACTCTCAAATATTTTTGTTTACACTTTCTTCAACGTTACGTACGTTTGAAAATATATGGTGATGTATGTACGTCTTAAGTCAACAGGTGCGTTTCTAAAACAAACGATAGAGAAAGCAATAAAAACCATGTAAACTAGTTTAGTTTTAATTTTATAACCAAACTCGGCAAAATATGAAGTTGGGAACTTACTCTTTCTTGAGTTTGTTCCTCGTGTTGGTATTGATTAATAACTATTATATTATATTATACTATTATATTAGATATAAAAAAGTCATTCGCATGTTTTCTACCTCAAAGTACTCAAAATGTTTCTGTAACGAAAATGGCAAAAATGAAATCGATATTTATTTATTTTGTCAGACACATATTGTCTTACCTTCATTGTGCGCACCTATGGCACATTTTATTTTAGCTTAATACTAATAGCAAGCAATTCTAGACAAAATCTGAAGGAAAATTCTTAAAACGACACAACAACACTCACTAGCAGTACAACTGGAGCAACAGAAATGTATAAATTTAAGATACAAAAATTAAGTCTGTAAGTTTTTAACCAGTATTTCAAAGCTTGTTTCATATCCTAGTATTATTTTATTATAAAATCACCGATATATTTTTCATCTGGCAATAATTTTGCGAACGTGACTCCAATCCGGATTCAATTGCCGCTTCGAGCTCCGTAGTAAATATTCCGGCAAGAGGATGTTTCAACATTTCCGCTTCTAAGAAAAATAATATGGATTGGATTATATCTTATTACAGACTTTATTATTGCGAATTATTATGTACTTCGGGACTTTTTATCACTATGATAACGTCCCCTATGTTATTATAATGATAAAAAGTAAAAGTGATATGACGTAAAAACACTTATATTGAAATACTTTTATAGAATGCCTGTAGCAGTAGCCTGCAATACAGTGATTGCTTGAAATATATTATATAGTTGTTTACTTGACAGCATATTATTACTACATAATGATTACGGTTTATTAATTGAACACAAACATTTTCATAAGCCGCAATAAAAAATAATCCGCGATCCAAGTATATAATAAGAAACCTTTACAGATATTGTCATTAATTTAAATGAGGCAAAGGGGGATATATTATGACTAGCCTGGTAGTAAGCAAAAATCTTAGAAGTATTAGGGTGTAACGCCTTCGAAACAGAAGCTTATCTTGAATTCGTTGTCTGGCGGCCTAAATGCGCAAGTTACTCATCTGGGTGTACTCATCCAGTCTACTTCGGCAGATGGCTCGCTTTGGTCGTTCACACGATGCATATAGACCACGCAAGTGACTGTATTTGCGCATATTACCTATATCATGTACAAGAGCCTTATAACGTGCTGCGACCAAATCCCTAGATAAACGCGGAATATTTCGTGGAATAAAATTACAAGTGCGCCGTTCACCGCCCCATATCATAAGTATATCATGGGAAATACAGTTTTTAGACGCTATTACGATCGTGTAGCTTTGTTTTATTGTATAACATTATTTCATGCGGCAAACGATCCACAACAATTGTATAAGTTCTCTCATTCAGTCTTAATATATTCAAGTACTCACCACAAAATTAATATCCTTGACGCCACTTACCAACAATATGGGGTTTTAATATACAGTTTTGCGAAAGGGGAGCAAGTATTAAATAATTTTACACTTTGGCGAAAGTTGTCGGATGTAATACAGTTTGGGAATGCGAACATTTACGACGTCTCCGGGTACCGAAAAATGTTCACCGTAATGAAAATTGTTGTAAGCGATCAACGTACTTTTGTTTTCATAAGTTCTTTATCGGCGCTAGTGCTCTAGATTTGATTTACAGAATTCTAAAATATTGTATTTGATTGTTTAATGCATAATGGCAGTTAATAATAAAAAAAAGGAAGCATTAAAAACAATAAGATGACTTCAACGGACACTTGATTTTCTCATTAACAGTACGTCCGCGACTTCACAAGAAAAAAATTATATACACCTTTTTTTTAAGTCCCAATTTTTATAACTTAACTACAGTGCCACCTATCGAGTCCTAGCATAGTAATGAATCGATAATAACAAATTGACTGAAACAATCTAATGGCATGGAAATCCGACACGATCGAGCGTAATTTAGGCACAAGGCGTACCAGCGGCTTTTTGTGCTTCTCCGAACCATGTCACCATCACCAAATCCATCACCTTCGAGCTACTCCTGGAAAATCTTGAGAGAAAATCCTTGCATCTTTTATTTGAACTCTTCTCATGTCAACTATATAATAGCCAACTAACATGGCAATGACCAAATTTTACTTTTTAATATTGGTATGGATTTGGCTTTCTTTTATTATCTATGCAACCACTTGAAATGTAATAAAATAAAATGTAAGTATGTTCAACAAATACCGCTAGTATTTGAGGACGTGGAATTGCAGGCTCCACTTTACCAAATTGCAATTGCCGGAATTCAAGTACATCCAAATGATCCTATCTGGTTTGTGTTACCGAATTACAGACGCTTGGGCGTGCATGATATTGAATTGTTCAAGAATATCAAAATCCTTTCAATAGATGCACACACGATGGCGTTGTGGAATTGCCATTTGCCACGCGCCACGCGCTTTAGGTTACGTGTTCGACCACTACACCGGGCAAAAACATATATGTTGCACAAATAGTTGTTATGAGTGGGTGTTTACTATGTCCGTTCTTTGAATGTTTGTAAGGTTACGGTCCACAACATAGGACTTCATCTGAGTGAGTAGAGAAACGTAAAACAAATTAAAGAAAATGTTTTACACCCACAGTAACAAACCCACTCTTCTCACACAGAGGAGAGGCCCGTACTCAGCAGTAGGTCAGTTTAATATAGGGCTGATATTATTATTACAACAAACAAGTATATGGCCCGCGTTATAGCATACAACTCGACACCACAAAAATATATAAACACCATTTTCGAAAACAACAAATATAATACCAACAGGTATCTCAATAATGAACCGCAAAACCGTAATTAATAAAATAACAAAAGATGGCTCCACTTGCTCTTAGCCACCGGAACACAAAATAATATATCGAAATAATATTCCAACGAGACCACAGGCAAAAATACCGCAAACGATTTTTCCTTCGTTGCTTATATTTATGAAAGAAATTAATTTAAAATGAATACCCATGGAGACCATGTTTTTTATGAATCACCAAATGGCCTTTTGTGCCCGGTGTAGCGAACGAAATGAATCCAAATGAGAAATGATTTAATGGGCGATGCGGATTGCGCGATTTTTAATATTATTTACTCGAGCTACTGGATAGTAGGAATTGTGTTAAATATTATGATGCAACTTACTTTTGCATATCTCTCTGTTTCAATTTTAGGGCTTGAATAGTACCTTTACTTTTACTACATAATACGGAAAGAACATTCATGTTCATAACAACTAACTACTACTAACTACAATACTACAATACAATATTTTTCGATATAAAATATGCTGCCAAGACACAAATTTAAAAATATTGTGTTTACTGCTGCAATTCTTTTATAAATTTAGGTGTTTTTGTGTTAACCTAAGAAAGGTATTCAAAGTTTGCCATTGGGTCCGACCTTAGGCTCTTTTTTCCAACTACTGACAACCATCTTGCTAATCTTTTGCTCTATGTCAAACATTCAACCAATGGATACGAAGAACACCCAGACTCAAAACAACTGTTTGTGGAGCCTAAAATTTTTTTCCCGAGCAGTACTAGAACCTGAAATGGCAATGGTGAGGAGACTACGTAAGCCACTACGCCATCCGTGCAGTCATACATATCCATACACCTCATACACCATTATTACCACAGAACATTACAAGAATAGTGCTCTGTGATTATTCCTAAATTCCTTCAAAGGTCACCCAAGCATAGCCTTTCGAAATTAAATAAATACATATATTAGGTAACGTAATAAGGCTAGTACTTAATTTAAGAAGTCTTAGTGTTAAATGTGTGTGACTATAGAGACTCAAAACAAAGATCATTAACTAAGTACTTCTAATCACAGTTTCTCTAGTCACAGACTCACTCACTCTATCCAATTTATCGCAGCCTAGCTGCTCTAAATAAGCTTAGACTTCAATACTGATAACGATCTGTTTGTGGATAAATGGGCGAAGACATTTCCGATTACTTTGGCGTATTGTGAGAACGATGTAATCTGCCGGCTGCCATGAACATCTATGGCAGTCGTTATTGGGAAAGTCAAGTACCCTCTAATATCCTGACGCTGGTCTAGCCTTAGGATATCGTTAGCTTTCAGGTTGCGGAGGTCAGGTGGCGCCGCTCCGTGCAAAAACTGATATCCAGTCAAATCCGGTTAGACCAGAAAAGCCGACCCCAAGTGACTTGGGAATAATAAAGGCTAAGAGAGAAGAAGATTGTGAGAACGATGTAAGAAAAATAATAGCCTTCACCATATGTCTTTGTTATTGTAAATATATTTGATTTTAGAATTATTTTATCTGCTATTGCTTTTCTTTTAAGCCTAACCTGGCTATAAATTTACAGCTTATAAATGTATACAACTATGAACATTCTAATATATGATTATTATATAACACTATAATAAGCATTCTGATATAGTAAGTGTTTCTAAACATCTATTACATATTATAGCATAATGTATTTTCTTCAAATGCTGTCCTCAACCATATTCGAATTTCAAATTAACATGTAAATTTTTCTATTACTATTATTCGTATTTATAATTTGTTATATTATATATATGTAAATACATAAATAAATCTTCTTAAAATCAATTAATCCGTTTTAGTGGTATATAAAATATACATGCAAAAGCAATGAGAATTAGAAGTTAAATATATTTAAAAGCCAATCCTCACAATTAAATATGTTTCAAATAAAGTTCCAATCTAGTCTAATAAACGTGAAATATGAACTGAATTGTAATTTACATTCAAATTTTCTCTTCATTTTATTTTAAGCGATTACCTTTTCCGATATTTATGATACTGAGACTAGATTGGTACTCTACTTTGAAAAGTGTTTATTACAAAATAAAACCTATCTGATATAAACAAATTCAGTAAAGAGAATCAAAACAGACAGATTTCTTCAATTATTAGAAAACTCAGCACCAATCCAATACCCTTACGATTAATAATATCAAACTTGACTCTATCAAAGACATTTGGGCTGGAAACGACGTACATATATATGAACCTTGTTTGCCCAAATCAAAATTTAGACCTCGAAACCTTTGTCAACGATATACCATATCTATAAAAGCTATTATGTCGGATCATGTCAAAGGAAGATAGGGAAAAAATTCAATTTTTTAGTCACGTACAAAAGGGCCAGGCAATGATTTGTGGCTCCTTTCCTGTAAGGAACGTTATGGGGTTGGCAGGCCACTAAAAAAAGTCTTTAATCAAATACATTATGTGGCTAGAAAGAAGTGGGCCTTACCCGTTCTTCGTCGACATCTCACGTCTTCAGGAACCCTTACGCAGTTTTTATTTTGATAAGGATAGATATTGATTATTTCTTTGTTCTCGTGAACAGGGGTTAGAATTAAAATGAGAATATAAAGGTTTAACAAGCAACTTTCACAACAGTACTGTTACGATTTCAATCTCCGCCAAAACTTATAAGTATGTGATCAACAAATATAGTTATTTAGATAATCTATACATATAATAAAACTGTAACTGATCGATATCTGTACATAGAAAATATTTTCTTTTTTAGAACTATAGAAGCCAAAACAATTATACATATTTAGAATATTTGTCTGCTCGTGTGTTTGTAAGCACATCCGGCAAAAATGATCCTCCAAATTAAATGCAGCTTTCACAGTTGTATTGGTAAAGGTCTAACTTAAAATCTGGTGCTATTAATGTTTCAACTTGATGGAACCTAGGAGTAGAGTATGAATAATAAGACATTTTTAATACGCCACCGCCTAGAAATCGTAAAAACAAGAAATAGTTGACGGGTCAAAGAGGCGCTAAGTACATCTTTTGAAAGAAAATATAGATAGGTACCCACTCACAAATACCACGCGTAGGGAGTTGCGGGCAAAAGATAGTTAAGCATAAACAGGCACGATATTGTCTTCTGTTTACGCGAATATTATTCATTGAAATTAAACTACTATATACGCATATATAGTGCAAGTGATTTCCTAGAACATCTTAATTCCATTAATAATAACATCCAATTTACTATGGAATTAGAGGCAAATAATTCATTAGCTTTCTTAGATGTACTTGTCATCAGGAATCCTGATCATACTTTGAGCCACACTGTGTATAGGAAAAAGACCCATACAAATAGGTACTTAAACGGTGAATCTCACCACCATCCTAAACAGTTAGCTATCGTGGGAATGTCTTTGTTTCAGATAGCCTATGGGATCTGCGACAAGAAACACCTGGACGCCGAGCTTCAACATGTTAAGCAAGTATTGCAAGACAACGATCCCGAGAAAAGCCAGCCACAGTAGAGCGCCAGCCTGCTATACTGCCTTATGTAAGGGGTGTCACTGACAAGATTGGCTACATCTTGAAGCGAGCTTCAATTAACACATACTTCAAGCCGCCAACGAAGATAAGTCAATTTTTACCATCCGTAAAGTGCCAACTACCTTTACAAGATGCAGGGGTCTATAAAATAGATTGTGACTGCGGACTCTCATACATTGGTCAAACCAAGAGAAACATAGGCACCCGCATAAAAGAACACATAGCTGATGTAAAACACCAACGCTCGTTGAAGTCTGCTGTGTGTGAACATGTGCAACAGGGGACCAACCACTACCTGAGATTTGACAAATCACAGATTCTCGCTAAAGAACATCGATTCCTACCAAGGATACTTCGCGAGGCTAATGAAATCAAAAAACATCCTAATTTTAATAGAGAAGATGGTTGGAATGTACCACCAGCTTGGGATCCAGTAATACAAATAGTCAAACCCAAGAAGAAGCAAACCACAGCTAGACTTCATGATACTTTGAGCTCATTCTGCGTAAATAGAAACACCAATGATTAAATTATGTTCGGATACTTTGAAATAACTACACTGGAACATTGAGACAACTACCATCTTAGTCTCCCCGTGACCATGGCTGCTGAAAAGCAACCGAAACGTCGGGGAAAGTGTAAAATTAAATTAAATCTAAATAGTTTTAATAATAATAATAATAATAATAAATTTATTTGCATAAAATATGGTGGATACAAAGATGACAAAAAAACAAAGAGCGCAAAACATATTTCGCCATAATATAATAGCATGCAAATGTTAAATGAATACAATTTATAGTATTAAAGGTTTCATTTACAGAATTTAATATTTTTATTAACACAATGTATTTCTAAAATGATAAGACTGTGAGGCAAATTTTTTTAGAAATTCATTTACAGAGTAACAACTTTCTTCAATCAGCCATTTTTTTAGTGCAGGGCAAAATTTATTGTATGGTAGTTTTATTATATGTTTAGGTTATAATAATAATTTAATTAGCTTAAAAATTAGTAAAGTTTAATAGTAGTAGTAGTGTAACAATTTTCAAAATTATGTAATAGAGTGTCAAATAAACAACGCGATAAAATCCGTATATAGTAGTTTAATTTCAATAAACAGGCACTGTTGTGTTAATATTTTCTACGACCTGAAGTAGAGATTTGTCTCACACCTCCACTGTGGGATTAATACTTAAAACTAAACTAAAAATAAAACTACCAGGCAAGTGAAAGAAAGAAGAAATAAAAAGTATTTAGTCCAAGTGCATATTACGGAAACGACATTTAAAGTTGCGACGCCTCTTTTCCTACATTTTATTTACAGGCCATTAGAACTTTGGAGCCTGGCCACCGACGAACTTAATTCAATGGCTATGAGGTTATCTCACTGGATTCTATTTATACCAATAACTGTTACCTTGCTACCTGTATAGTTCATGACGGCTGTAAAGACAAATTTCAATGTACGATAGATTGGTTACGAAATTAGCTGCAATTATTTTGGTTAATTAACCTTTGAATTTTCAACAAATCTATATCATAACAAAAGATTGGCATAAATGTAAATGTCATCAGAATTAGGCATACATATATATTGCCTAAATTTCTAAATAGTTACAATAGCCAAAAGAGAGTAGCCGGTACTTTATAACATTTGATTACTAACAAAATACCAGCCCAGAATAGCCTGTAAAAAAAAAGCAAATATATCTCACTTCTGAGCGAAACTACAACATCCTTTTTGCAACTAACACCTTTGTAAAGGTCCCTGTGTCAAAATAAAAACTAAAATAATCAACAAAAGTACTTGGAAAAGTTGTTTGTTACTGTAGACATCAGTGAGATAAAAATAAGATAACCATCTGACTTTCACAAAGGTATATTAGCAAGGAGATGCCGTTCGGATCCGGTATCCAGATAATGAAAACAGCAAGAGACGAGAGGAAAAATTAAATAAGTCTGAAGCTCTACACCAAAAGAATACTAATACGCATCCGAAACTTTTGCGGGCATTGGTCATGCTACCACATAAGTAATTAAAACTTTTTGTTCCAAAGTTATGATGTTTTCCTCTATACAAAGTTTGTAGAGATTATGTTATTATATTAGGATTCGTAGTATACAAGTCACGCTTCTTGGAATTAGGAGACAGGAATGTGATGGTAATAAACTTTGGTTATAAAGTTATTTTTCAAGGGTACACCTTTTTGTATACAACAAAGATGACTAACAAGCATATGACCTGCTTGAAGGTTACAGTAGTTTATGATAACATATGCGAATTGCCGACCTGAGACAAAGGAAATAAACGATGGCATGAATAGAAAGAAATATGAGCCTCTAGAACTGTTTTAAATTAGGCAGTATAGTGTAGATTCTCAATTCTCCAGCATTGTTAAGATTCTATGTAAAGAAAGATTAATCTATTGCAATTTACCGGGTAGAGTTTCATTGTCATCATTCTGAAAAATATCATACCTAAAATAATTGCAAACGTAGTAATCGTGGTTAATAATAATACTTCAACAAAACGATATCCAAGATGATTACGTATTTACCATGGATAGATCTTTCCAAAAACAATTCAGAATATTAAATATTTTACGAAGATATTCTCCATAAAGTAGCCCGCAATAAAGATTATATTCAACTAACCACACTTATTATATACAACAAAAGAGACACAACAATCTACATATACTATTAACATACTAATAGATATATATACATAGCTATGAAAGTTAAATCGACCGGCCAGATTACCAAATTGCTGTGTAGCAAAGACAAACAAGGACCAAAATTAAGACGCCATATATAAGGGAACGAGGGGGACCTTATTGTGATTTCAATTTATTTAATGTTTTAGGGAAAACGGACCTTTAACGTAATACACAAGGAAGTGCTAATTCTGTGAATTGTAAATGAGCTTGTATTCAGGTTTATGTAATTCCAGAAAAAAAATGCGTATCGCTGTGATTTTGGCACCAAATAAAATGTCCGTGAATAGATGGGTCGTTAAGTGAGTTAAACAACGTTGCTCTGATAAAGTTCTTAGGAAGATGATCATTTAAAAAAGATGAAAGTAAACTTAGTCTGTTCTTCGGCAGTATTGTAAATGTGGTTGTCTACATTATAACAATTTGGCAAATTGCCTAACTTTGCAGTATTGCTATGCTTTTGAATTTGTAAGATAGACAATCAGTAAAAAGCGATTATTTATTTATGGATGCTGTAAATAGTCTAGACTCGACTGCAGAAGTTCGTTGATACATATGTCTTGTCCAGGCAAGCACAACGTCTTACAAAACACTGGCAAGGCTTCGCCTAGTGGGTAAAATAATTAAGGTACCTACCTAGAAGTCGGCGACGGATAGAAACTTCAGGTATAGCAAGCAATCATAGGCTACGGTAGTGTTAACCATCAAGTGGGCAAAAAAACAAGCATAACGTCGTGATGGAATGGCACACAATTAATGATCGTGCCATTAAAAATAACAAAACAACACCTCTTGGACCAGCAAGCTCATATAATATTAGTAGGATAATATCTTCAACAGGCATACCGATTGTCTTTCAAAATGTAGGAGTTTATTTAAATTATTAACTATGTACATATAAACACAATTCTTTAAAACTAACTTATACCTAAAACATTATGAAACAGAAATAAAAATGAAAAAGAAATCTAAAACCCTCTAATAGGCGTCATAGAATTCCTCCGCATCACAGTCGACTGGTAGTGTGCCCAGAAGACTGGCAGCATTGCCACGTTGAATGGCAAAGCATATTCTATCTTCTCAAAATTATATTTTTAGAAAACACATACCTAAATTTACGTATGCTTGAAATATGCATGAATACGATCCTATCATATTTTTCATGCTTTATTGATTTTCCTTATATTTTTCATACACGCTTATCAGTTTAAAGTTATCTTAACTTGGCCTTTGATCAGAACATCATCGATATTATCAAAGATTATTCACCAGATTTTCTGTTCCATCTGTATCGTACTTTATTTCTTAAAATACGTGCTGGTTCTTTATTCCAAAACTTACATAAGAGCTGGCATATTAATGCCAGCCCTTAACCTACAAAAGCGCCGGTCATTCGAAGATCTTCACGACGGACGAGTTGGTATGCAAGTTAACAACGAAAGGCTTTGTAAAAAGGGTTATTGTGAAAAAACGCCCTTGTATTTGGCCGGTAATATCGGTCGCTGAAATATTGGGGTCTATGGTAAGTCTAACATGTAGTGACAATGAAAATAAACATCTTACTTGATGAGAATAAATAGGGTAAGATTTTAGCCAAAATATTCACAACACATTGTTCGAGGTAGTATATTATGACAGTTACCCAATTGCTAAAATGTTAGTATCAAAAACTCAATCAATAAATTTAATATTAGATAAAGTGAAATTGCTGTTATTCCTACATCGTCTTTCATGATTTCTATACGTATAATCAATTTCAAAATCATTTTTAGTTTGAGATTTGACTATATATATGTATATTATTAATAATATATAGTATTCATTTTGTAGATAATGTACATTGTTTTGTACCATAAATGTTACGATTTAATGTTTTTACTTCAATTAGCCATAATTACATGACCGTTGCTCATTTTTATAATTTACAATTGGCTTAAAGTGAAGCAAACGTATATGTTGAATTCGTGATCCGTATATAACATAATGTCTTCCAGACCTGTGTGCGCAAACACAAGTGCACTCTCTGTTCCCTAACTCTCACGATCCGATTGGACGGTAATCCGACACGACCGGAGGGAGATCGGAGGCAGGACCAACGGCTTTACGTGCTTTCTGAGGCACAGGGGTGTCTAACACCGCCTAATTCCTAACTCCGGGCAGCTATTGAGATTTCTTAACAGAAAAAAATAATAACTTTTTGTTGGCCCGACCCGGGATTCGAACCCGAGACCTCATGCACAGCAGTTGCATTCACTACCGCTGAGCCACGGAGGCAGTTATAAAATAGTAATAAATATATAAAACGATGACTCGCAGTCTTCAACGTACACAATGCTCCATTGATAGTAGTTGGTACAATCTTAATTATATAATTTGCTAAAATACCGCTATTTATAAAAAAGGTTGCTATTTGCCAGGTAAGAGCCTCCTCTTGGTACAAGAAGTGTTCAGCCATAGTCCACTACGCTAGCCGAATGCGGCCCTCACATATCGTCAAGAACTTTGATGTAGAAAACATTTTCTGCATTAAAGTTTTCTTACCATGTTTTGCTTCACCATTGCAGCGAAAGTTAATCAAATCATAATAGAATATTAAAATTTTAATACAAAATGATATAAAGTGCCTCGTAGGCTGTATAGTTTTTGAAATTGTACAATGAATGGCGCCAGCAGCACCCCGAGTTATTTAATATAAAATATTGAAAACGTTTCAATGCTTGGTAGAGGTTTATGAATAGCTTAGTAGGCAAAGCGACGGCACGGTTCAAGTTTTGCTTTATGAAATCAAATTCATGCAATTTAGGCTGGTTTTACAGTGATGCTTACGGTCTCAACGTGAGGTAAGCGCGGCCCGTACGCGCGCGGATGATCAGCTTGAAACAATAAAACGAGTTTTGCCGCGCAGTTTGCCATCTCGAACAGTCGCGATGAGACTTCTCTTAATTGTTATATTATATTTTTTATGGGAAAAAGGCAAGTACAAGTACATCCTTACAATGCCACTAGATTGCTGATGATGACTGACACGCGCGGCCGAGTTGCAGTCAGCGCGGGCCATCCGCGCGGATTGGTTTTACTATGTAACGATCCAAGACACTCAAAGCTCGTGGCCCGCGACGCTTAAAACCAGCCTTATCAAAGAGTGTGACGTTGGTACGATGTATTTTATTATACATAATGTGGTACATGTCCCAGCTAGCTAAACTAAGGACCGAAAATATGATGCAGGCCTGGGTGTTATGGTCTAAAGTGATAGGGAACTGAACGGATGACGTAGTGATTTAAGTGGTCGTCTCGCCAGTGCCTAGTAGTGTTGTGGGTTCGAATACCACACGGGACAAAAATTTGTGTGATCCACAAATAGTTGTTCCGAGTCTGGATGTTCTTTGTGTGCTTTGTTTGTAAAGTCGCACGCAATATAGGAATTACGCCTAGTGCGGAAATTATCCTTTAAAAAAGATAAAAGAAAAGATAGAAATTTGCGTAAAGACGTCAAATATTTGGTATATGTCGGCCTCGATGGCGTAGTGGTTAGTGTAACTGACTGCCACGCCTCCTCAGGCGTGGCAGTCAGTTACACTAACCACTCACGGGTTCAATTCCCGCACAAGTCAAACATTTGTGTGCATGAACATGGATGTTTGTCTTGGTCCAGACCTGGGTGTTTCTATGTATAATATGTATGTATTTACAAAAAAAGTATATATATATATGTATGTTTATCCATTGTCTAGTACCCATAGTACAAGCTCTGCTTAGTTTGGTCTAGATGGTGTTGTGTGTATGTTGGGAGAATATTATTATTATTATTATAATTATTATTTACCACCAAAGGATTATTTTTAAAGATGATATTTTTTTATAACTTAAAATTTTTATTATATATTTAGTATCGGTGGGTGTCGAACTAACTAATATATTTACATAAGTCGACACGTCAATGGCTTTGGCCGACACGCTATCATCGAGAATCCGCATCGACCGCATTCATCGTTCGCTTTCATAAAAGTTCGCCGTGAAATTGAATGCCTTCAAGTTTCTAACCTCTATCGCTAGGACACGTAGATTATTATTATCCTAAATAATATCATAAAAGTTGTCAGGAGTACAAAAAGGCCACAGATTCATCCAGGCAAAAGTATTGCTCCAGAGCGAGTGAAGCTGCGGACAAAGGCTAGTATATAATAACAATTCACTGAATCAAAAGAAGCCATCTTCATTCTTCATATTAACTGCAGGATGATGCACTTGCTTGTTAAAAATCTTCAGCACAGAACAGAACGCAGGTAATTTATTATACATAACTTTTTTATTTTAAAAGCTACCTTTAGACTTCAACCTCTGTGCTTCGGAGACTTTACAAACATATATCAATACTTCTTCACTACTGCCTTGGTGACTCACAATAAACGATTCTATACTGAAGATAATATGAACGGGTGACTCGGGTTACGATGCTTCAGTGTGGCGAGCGCCTAAAAAACCATTGGCGAAAACCGCAATACTGTTATGCAAATACACTAACAAAAAAATAATTACATGACCAACAAAAGCTTTATCTTTATTCAGATTTTAGAAATCCCGACAAGAATGAAAAATGAATACTATTTTCATAATATTAACATGATAACGTGAATGTAAAACACTGGCACAGGATATATCTTTTTTTCATTTTGAGATAAATATTATGCGGACTGGATATGAATAACAAGAGGAATAAATGGTGTTAATTAGAGGATTTGAAATGAAATGTTTTTAATTACTATAGCATTTTCAGTCCATCTTTGTATTGTTATATTTAAACAATAACATTACAAGTATTCTGAATTAAATATCTTTATATTTAAATCACGAATGAATGTATTTCAAATTAAATTGAATTTGAATTTGAATTAGACTAAATAAGATCTTAGAATACAAAAATAACACCATGAAGAAATATGTTTCAAAAATTTTTCGTTGTTTTACAAGCTTATAAACTTCATGAGAATATTCTACTAAGTAAAATCAATCGTAAAATATGTAATAAAAAGAAGACTTTCTTTTTTTTATAATATAAATATATTTTTATAATATAAACCTAAAACTGCGGTGTATTACATAAGTTTTCTTTTTTTTATTTTAGGTCGCACGTAAAAGGCGGCGGGTGATTCCGGTTGCCGGACTCATTTCTAGACGTCGTGACTAAGAAGATCTTAATTAAAAACTCAATAACACTTTTCCCTGTCTGGAAATAGAACTTGTCATCATACAACATACAAAACCGACCGTCGCGCGTCGCGTCGCCGCGTCGGTTATAGTCGGACTCGAACGTTCACCGGACAATTAAAACGGACCTTAAGGTTTATCCGGTGGGTGTACCACGTGGTTTTAGATGTGCATTTTTGCACGGATGGCGTAGTGGTTTAAGAGGTCGTAAAATGTGTTCGATCCGCAAATACTTGTTCCGCGCCTGAGTGTTACATATGTGTTGATGGCTTTTTTTCTTTTTTGACAACTCACGCACTAGGAATAAATCCTATATCGTTAGGAACTTTACAAACATTCAAATAACTGACATAAAGAACACCCAGACTTGGAGTAACTATTTGTAGATCACACAAATGTTTGTCCCGTGTCATCGAACGAATATATCGCACTCTTAATAAAACAGCGACTTAACTCGAAATTTGAAAGTAAGGCAATTTGAACTCTAATTGTATATGTTAAATTCTAATATTATATTTGTGTTAAATCTTTACAATAAAGTTTAAATTTGTTTAATCCCAAATACTGAGATAAGTCTCTGTTTTATTAGGTGTGCGATATGTAAAGTCTCTAAGGACACAGGGATTATTCCCAGTGCGAGAGGTGTCTTTAAGACAAATAGTTCGGCCCTCCAAGGTCCGTCGTTTCCTCGCATGGCTAATGAAGTGCAAATACACATCTATTTACACCTTTAGATTAACAGGCTGTCTACTGTAATCTAAACAAGATGCATTCTCCAATATCCTTCAATGTTTACACTTTAAAAGAATAAAATCACGAAATCTAAACCCACTTGTTTGTGGATTAATATTTGCTCTGGGCAATGTAACCCGCTTGATACGGGTGCACTTTATACTATATTACGCAATGTAATTTTAAAAAGTACCTACGTTGTGATAATCGATGACGTAAAAGATTTATTCATCATATATACTTATGATAGTTTTCATCGTTATTAATCAATCGTATTAGGTCTTTAACTATGAAATTGCCGTTTATGTTCTACGTCAAATTTTCTGATTTCTGTACAAAATGCAATGGATAAATAGAAATACATTTTTTTTTATAATAGTCTATATATATTTTTAATAATAGTATAATATATAATATTCTATCACATACACACAACACCATCTAGCCCAAACTAAGCACAGCTTGTACTATCGGTACTAGACAATGGATAAACATACATATATATATATACTTTTTTTGTAAATACATACATATTATACATAGAAACACCCAGACCACGACAAACATCCATGTTCATGCACACAAGTATTTGACTTGTGAGGGAATCAAACCCGCGACCTCAGGCGTGGCAGTCGGTTACACTAACCACTACGCCATCGTCTATTGGGTATGTCGT
The DNA here is from genome assembly GCA_930367265.1 of Catocala fraxini. NCBI lineage: Eukaryota > Metazoa > Arthropoda > Insecta > Lepidoptera > Erebidae > Catocala > Catocala fraxini. The sequence continues at coordinate 6,099,139 of OV884025.1, read as the reverse complement.
CTATTGAGCGCAGTTCCAGACTTCGACTTATTTCTAACTGCTACTCAAAATTTCTCAAAAGATAACCTTTAAAAACACTTTGCTGACCCGGATCAAAACCCCAGACCTTATGAACTACAGTTACATTCACAATGTGACCAGCGATTGCTCAGTGGGGAGACCAACAGACTGCAATGCAGAGGGTGTCGGGTTCGAACCCACGTCGCGCACCTCTGACTTTCGGAAGTTATATGACTTTTCGAAATTATGTGCGTATCGATTGACAATTATCGCCTGCTCCGTGCCGCGGAGAGCAGGTTAAGTCGTCGGTCCCGGCTGCCATCAACATCTATGGCAGTCGTTATTGGGAGAGTGTCGACACAAAAGATCCCACTGGGTTGAAGTGTCGCCGGTCTGCATTGATTAGCCCCCACATAAGATACATACATACATTCACAATATTTATTCGAATAAGTTTATTAGTTACATAGCTTATCCTCTACATATAAACAAACCTCAATGATTCTAATAGATAAAGGTCCTTATCGCTGAGAGCAGTCTCTTCCATAACCTGTAAGAGATCGTTATTATGTTATGAGTACGTTTATGACAAACATTAATTATTATGGGCGCACCTACTATAATACTGCCTAAATTAACTTAACTGCCTCCGTCGACAGCGGTACCGGTTGAGACCTTATGTACATACATGAGGTCTCAAGTTCAAATGCCGAGACAAGCCAATAAAATATGTATCAGAAATATCAAGAAATTTCTAAATAGCAAAATTGGAAATGGAAAATAAGATTGAATACGTTGCTCGAAAATCTGTTGGATCTGCGCCTGATCTCTCTTCGGTCACGTCAGATTGCCGTCCCGTCGAACTATGAGAGTTAGGGAATAGAGAGTGCACTTGTTTTTGCAAAATCACTCATACACTTTATTATTTATTCTGTGAAGATAGCCAGTCTATGCTAATTAAACATCACAGATTTATGAGAATAAAAGTAGTCTTACTGATCCTGGGGCAGAAGTTTGCGGTCGATCGTTTGGTATCGGATACGATGCCCAAATTCAGCAAAGAGTGTTTTATCTTAATATCCGCAATAAGTAAATGTAAATGTAGCCCGTAGACGTTATTAGGCTATTACAAACTGATACTCTCTATAGACCTGAAAAAGGTGGCTGGAGGTGACTGGATAGCGAAAACGGGAGATCGGGCCTTGTGGCGCACCCTGGGGAAGGCTTATGTCCAGCAGTGGACTGCAATAGGCTGAAATGATGATGATGATGATGTCTCTCTATAGATAGCTCTCAAAATCCTAAATTATATAAAAAATGCGAATGTGATTTTGTTTGTTACGCTTGCACGCCAAACGTCTCAAACGTCCATAACTGCTACGGTGGAGTCATGGACGATGAGTTCGTTGCGCGTCCGTGAGTCAAGAAAATCTATGATATTTTTTTCGCGACTAATCACAACGAGTTTTCTGTAACAATCAATTCAACAGTAGCGTTTTATTGACTCCAAGGTATGAGTCATGTAACATTCCAAAGGAACAAACTGTCACCGCGCCGAGTGTTGTGACTTCGATCACCACATGGGATAAAATTTGTGATCCACAAATGGTTGTTCCTAGACTGGGTGTTCGTTTTTTGAATGTTTGTTAAGCCTCTGCAATACAGGAATTATTCCGAGTTCAGGAAGAAATCTATAATGGATGTAAAACATCTCTGCCTTCCCCTTCAGACGTATATGTAGATGTGAATATATATGTATATAGCCCGTCACGTAAACATTTATACTCGACTAACATAAAGTCGTATACGGTGTAATACATTTTATTTACGATTATAGCTCTGCACAATAACTGTTATACACTTTAGAGCACAAGAAACGACTATCATAAAGATATTTTTATTTTTTGCTGAATTATTGTTTCCTATCTTTCATGTTTTGTAGGCTACCAGCGAGCTTGTGACATTTTTTGCTGAATTATTGTTTCCTATCTTTCATGTTTTGTAGGCTACCAGCGAGCTTGTGACTTTTTTTGCTGAATTATTGTTTTCTATCTTTCATGTTTTGTAGGCTACCAGCGAGCTTGTGACATTTTTTGCTGAATTATTGTTTCCTATCTTTCATGTTTTGTAGGCTACCAGCGAGCTTGTGACATTTTTTGCTGAATTATTGTTTCCTATCTTTCATGTTTTGTAGGCTACCAGCGAGCTTGTGACATTTTTTGCTGAATTATTGTTTCTTATTTTTCATGTTTTGTAGGCTACCAGCGAGCTTGTGACATTTTTTGCTGAATTATTGTTTCTTATTTTTCATGTTTTGTAGGCTACCAGCGAGCTTGTGACATTTTTTGCTGAATTATTGTTTCTTATTTTTCATGTTTTGTAGGCTACTAGCGAGCTTGTGACATGTCTATGTACTAGTATCCTATAGAGCTTTGTGAGTTTGTGAATAGTAGATTCATGCATATGTATACAAATAGTATATCTATAGAACAGTATTAACTGCTTTCCACTGAGACAATCCTAATCATAACTATTATTATGAATGCGAATGTGAGTTTGTTTGTTACGCTTTCACACCTTAACTAATTGACCGATTATTATAAAATTTCGCATTATTGTTGTCAAGGGAACAAAGAAGGACCAGAGTACCTTTTATCCACAAAAGTCCTGTTACTAATCTAATTCTATCAAAATCTAGTATAATATAAATATGTATATCAATCGAATTCGTTAATAAAACTGTTTTTCGATTACACAATTTTTTTAAAGACGACCGTTGCCCAACTATGCTATAGTGTAAAGACTAATATGGATCTATATACATATAACCGCTTTTGGTTTAAGAAATCCCGTCGTAATTAATTGCGGCAATATTAAGTTCACGTTCAGCCACCATATTGTATAGATATTAATCTGCCACATGATACTGGATTCACGTACGGAGATTTTGAACTCACCTCATTGCGTAGCAGATATCGAATATTATGTGTCAAATAATATAGGGTCTGATCTTAACTAATATTATAAATGCAAATGTGTGTTTGTTTGCTACGCTTTCACGCCTTAACTACTCGACTGATCATTATGACATTTTGCATACACGTTGTCAGGGGTACAGAAAAGGACATAGGGTATCTTTCATCATGAAAAAAAGTACTATAGCCGAGGGATAGAAATCATTGACAGAATCTGAATTAACGCAAGCAAAGCTGCGGTAAGAATCTAGTATTAAATATGGCATAATTAGTGACAAGCATGGCTTTGATTAAAAATGTTTTATTTATTTAGGCATATTTACAGTTACGAGCCCGTTCACCCCTTGAAGTTCGCCCCCTACTAGGTATTTGATAGGTTTCTTCTTAAAATCCACCCAAAAATAGAAGACCTGCGAAGCAGCCCTGCGAAGCGAGTCTCCATCTTTCTATAAAAGGGGCGAAAGTCAAGGGGCGTACGGGCTCGTAACCATATTTACAGGGTAAACACAGACATTCATATAAAATTAACAATTATAATTATCAGTGCTACATATACTACCCCAATTACAATTATGCACAGCACTGGCAGGTAGACAACATGCAAAAACTAAATAATAAAATTTAACTAAAGAAATATACAACAAATAAAAACGGTTTTGCTATATTAAAATGATTGTCATAAATGCGAAGTTTAACCCCATCTCCATAGATCTTAGTATTTCGCGTTGAATCCTTATTTCTTATTAATATAAGCGGTATATATAATCTTAACAAGATGCCCAAGTTTACACCCGTATGCAGAACTTCATCACACCACTTAAAATACCTGACTCCAATTATGGCTTAGATCAAACAAGTCTAGTAATACGAATACCTAGCAATCAGGCTACGCCGTTCTGTGGTTCTATGAATAGCTAATAGACGGAACTAACACACCGGCCGATTCAATTGCTTCCCAATCGGCGAGCCAATCAGTTTGCCATGTCAAGCAGTTGTCCCCGTGGGTACAAGTATCCAAGATTGGGTTTTGATAAAATGATTTTGTTAGTAATAGCCAATTCGGGATTAGGTTTTCCATATTATTTTCTAGTATTGTTTCTTTTGTGTGTGTATTGCTTTTATGTTTTGTGAATTTTTCTAACGTGCCAGTGTGGTCCTGTTAGTGAGATTCATCATCATCATCATCATCATCAAGCTATATTAGTCCACTGCTGGACATAGCCCTCCCCTTATGTATTTATCTATACTAATACTAGTAGTTTTCCCGCGGTTTCACCCGCTTAAGTCCCGTTCCCGTATGAATATCGGGATTCTCCCTTTTCACCCCCTTCAGGGTGGAATTTCCAAAAATCTTCTCTTAGTGCTCCCCTACACTCTCCAAGGAACATACATGCCAAATTTCAGCTTCTTGCGTTCAGTAGTTTCGGCTGTGCGTTATCTGTCAATCACTCAGTAACGGAACAGTTTTATATACATACATATATACATAGATTATAAAGAGGAAAATATTATTTTTATTTGTTTGTAAGGATTTAACTCAAAAATTACACAACCGTTTTTAAAAATCATTTCACATTTCGGGAGCTATATTATCACCGAGTGACATAGGCTATATTCTATTAATAAAGAAAATACTGTTACATTACTTAACTAACTTCTACGCGAGCGAAACCGCGTGCAAAAGCTAGTGTGGTATAAATACAAGCAATTTGATTATTCAGTGGAAAAATACGACATATCATGCAATACAAATACAAAAATGTTGATATAATAATAATTTACTTGTATTACAAATGTGATGCTTGGATGCTTGGCGCGTTTGGAGTTTGTTATTTAATTACACATGGTTATGTGTGATTAAATAACAAACGCTCCTCCGCTTAAACAATATGGATGTATTTTTTTGGTTTACCTTACTGTGTGATTCACGCTTGCGAAATTGCGTACAGCAAATTGTATGCAATAATATAAAGCAATACGCAATAAAATCAAAAAAGCTTTATGATATATAGAGGAATACAAAATCACCGCACAAACCTAATCCACACCACTACGGGCTTTTTTCTTAATTTCCTTTTATTTACCTGGCTGAATGCTTTGGCTCATGCCTCTCCGCGGGGCGACGGAGAGGTTATTTCGGACTCAGCGAGGAAAGATGATGAGCAACATCCCGGTAATACCGACTAAACCCACCACGGTGTTCCCGACAAAACCGCAATCGACGGGCCGTCCGAATCACTTTCACATGCAATCGCGATCTTGCCGAGGTATCGGCCCGCCGTATGAAGCGGCAGGCCCTTTGGACTACCACTTCGGCCTTGCGTTATGTTGTAACCTAACCAAACTATAAACCACTTATTTTGCTGTATTTTAAAAGAAATAGTCACCCATCCGTTTCACTATCTGCCTCCGACCGTAACAGAAGGTACTATAAAATTTTACATACTTTAAGGTATGTTGTGTAAGGACTAATTCACATTGTTCGACATTTGTAACTGATTATGTACATGCCTTACCTATTGAAGTCTGCATGAGTGTAATCCACGAACATTCATACTTAAAATAAAACAACATTACAAGCTAGACAAATTATGTGTTTAGAGGAATTGTATTCTATAGTATTACTAGTTCCGTGCCTCGGAGAGCATGTCAGGATATGCCCTATAATATCCTGACACCGGTCTAGCCTTAGGGTATCGTTAGCCTTCGGGTTGTGGAGGTCAGGTGGCAGCCGCTCCGTGTAAAAACTGATATCCAGTCAAATCCGGTTAGACTAGAAAAGCCGACCCCAAGTGACTTGGGAATAATAAAGGCTAGGGAGAAGAAGAGAGCATTAACAAGTGAGAATCGGCAATTGCCGTAAATCTTAGAGTTCGAAAAAATGGTTCAAGTAATATGCAAAAGTCACGTAATACCACGTGAGGTCACGGTCAGAGGTCAAAGGTCATAGTCATTACGCGGGTATATCGACTATGCTGAGTCGAATGGCGTTGACCGCAAGTCTCTAGCTCCGAACACTCTGCGTTGCAGTCTGTTGGTCTCCCCACTGAGCTATCGCTTTTTAATGCTCTAAGCGTAACCCCTAACAAATATATACTTAAATATGTCTATATATATATATATATTCTATCATATACATTCTACTACATACACACAACACCATCTAGGCCAAACTAGGTACTAGACAATGGATAAATATACATTTTTTTTTTGTAATTTCCTACTTATTATACATAGAAACAACCAGACCAAGACAAACATCGTTGTTCATGCACACAAATGTTGACTTGTGCGGGAATCAAACCCGCGACCTCAGGCGTGTCAGTCCGTTACACTACGCCATCTTTTTGTGATATAGACCTAATTAGTTAGAGAAGAACCGTAGCCTAAAACCAAAACCCCGTACTGAGCAGTAGAATAGTATAGAAACTTTCATATTACTCTGGTCCGTCAAATATATATAAAAGATCTTACGCGAAATGACTCGCACTGGCTCTTTTATAAATATTTTATTTCACGGGTATATTGCGTAATATATACAAATAGATGTAAATGTCACTAATCTAGTGATATCCAAAATAAACTCACCTGTGTCATATCATAGTGCACCAAGCTAGCCGTTTTACCGTTTTAATACAGAGCTAGAAATTGAACATATCTTGCTTACATGTCGGTTAAGAGTGGCAGAGCCTGCCGAAGCCAATTGTTTGTTAACGGTACCTATGAATTAACTTCAAGGCCGATTCAACACATACAGGCAACCTGCTTATCCCTGTATATCTGTCTCACGTAAGTGAAAGTGAAAGTCAGCGTCCGCCATTCCACCTAATGTGGCCTGGACCTTACAGTTGAGGCTTGAAGGCAACAATTTGACGTTTTACGATCAACTTTAGTATTTCATTACACACCTTATTCCGCGGTAATGATATTGTAAACTATAAATTTCTAAGCCAGACCACCGTCTGGGGATGAATTTGGTGATAAAACTCGGTTCTGAATCTATATTTGGTCATAAAACGTTATTTATCTAGGCTTGTAGTTGTCTACGGGACTTTTATGAAGTGAAAATATTGCTAGTGGTTGGTATATTTACTATACGACAGCATTTTGCCATATTTTACAGAAATTGTAAATAAACTGTAAAATACCTTTAACAGGTTCTGTGAAATATCAAGAACTATTTAGCATACATATTCTGAAACCAAAAGGTATTCCTGAAAAGATGGACAGCGGTGTTTTACATCCCAGCGTTGGTTTTAGTTCCCAAGAGATATAGGGTTTGGTCTGATGAATTTACATTTACATTAACTCCATGTAGCCACGTTCAGCAAAGGTGCGGGAATCTCACGACCAATGTTTCAATCGCCAGTTTACAATACTGCTTATTTTACAAATTATATCTGTTAGGATGTTCAACCTTTAAACCGTTTACCTACTACACACAAGCATTGAAATATAAACATCGGATAATTTTAAAGATAACCTTTAAAAGCAGGTATGCCAAAATAGGAACATCTACTTACTTGCACATAAAGTACAACATATTGAAGTCCGGGTAGTGATGTCTGGTTTGCTAATAACTAGTAATAAGCAGTAACCGGGATTCTGAATAGTTAGATTTACTTTTGATGAAGTACATTATTATAACAAGTAATAGTTAATCCTTTGATAACTCATGTTTTCCTCTATCGATTAAGCATCTATTCAATAACTCTATACACAGGGGAAACTTGCAACAGCAAAACTAATTTAGTCAAACGTTGTTGTCTCGTGTACACCTGAAAACACAAAGTTGCCTAAACTTTATATGCACCGTGTTAATGCTTCTGACATCTACTTGCTTTGTGTACAAGCATATTACAAAGTAAACACGAGTGATCAAGTCACTTTAATATTAAAAATGGTTAGAGGCAAGCTAGGCACATACCGAAGGTTTCGTACATGTAAAAGAAATGTAAAAGAAGTATAAAAGTTATTTAGCTAGAATCATTAATATGATACAATGAATATTAGTCGTAAGTTACGACGTGACTTTTTTCGGGATATGGTGGTAAACTGTGCACTTGCGAAAAAGTTGCAATTAGCGACGAGAGATGACGTTCAACTGAATTACATACTTCTCCATAAAACTTGTATTAGATTCTGAATCACGCAAATTAAATTTGTAATATGCGTTACTACAAATACAAGTTATTGACGCGAAGTATTAGGATGTGGCCCGCCAGACAAGATAATTGATCATTTAATGTGATCGGAGGATTCCTTTGTGTCGAAAAATATCACATCTCGTTCATCCATAATAGAAACGTATAGCTTAGTTTGATTGTAAGGGATGTTAACTGATTGCTAGAAGATTATTATAGCCATCAGTAGTTGTTGAAATAAGCAGCTGAGACAAATAGAGAAAGTCACACCATTGAAGTTTCTTTTTTACCAGTTGAGTGTGAACCCTAAAAAGGATTTCCACTACTACTCGAACACATTAACATATAAATTGACTTGCTTCCCTTCAAATTAAAAAAGGGTAAGGCATTATTATTTTTTATTCTACTGAGATGGCATATAAACGTAGCATCCTGGCCTCCTTTTAGCTACTACGATCAAATAAATGAAGTAACAACTAACACTTAAATGTATACATGCATTTTTAGAACAACGCTTTTATTTTATGATTTTTAGCTTGCTTTCATTGGTAAAGCAAAATCTATCTTGGTCAGTCTCGTCGCACGGAAACAAACGTACAAAACATACATACTAAAATTAATTAATATTTATAATAATTATTCAATCAGATAAAGTCTACAGTCAAATAAAGAAATAAACGATTGGAGAAGATTTAGAAGAAAAACTGACCCTGAATGAAATGAGGTACAGCTAGATATAGAGACACTAACTCTGTATCTAGCCTTAGTCAGTCATAGTTCAGGTGTCAGGATGACCTGACAGTAACCCATTTGAGTTTATTACCGGTAGTTCGATTCTGGTTCTGAAGCCATTGATGACGCATACCCCAGCCTGATATTGAAATGCGAGATATTACCAACCTACTCTTTTTCACCGCACCCTTGATAACAGAAACCTGTAAGGATCAAAATACTTCATTTAATATTAGGGGTTAAAGTATGAAATTGCCGATTTGTACTGAAAAATTCTGATAAGCTCGTTTTTTTTCTAAGATGTGCCAAATTTATTTAATCGAAATATTTACCCTCATTATCTATACATTGCTGCCATCTAAACGGAAGTTCATTAATGCCTTTACGATAGAACTCCGGGAATCTAGATTCGACAAACTGTGTAAAAGCATTTTGTACTGCCTCCTGGGAAGAAATTTTTTTATCACGTAGAAAATTGACCAAATCTCGAAAAAATATTGTAGTCCGTTGGAGCAAGGTCTGGCGAGTACGGAGGATGCCGTATGCTTTCTAACTGCAGCTCCTGTAGAGGTACACCGGTTTCTCATGCAGTGTGAGGTCTTGCGTTATCATGGAGCAATAATAGTGAAGATCGATTCACGAGGCGGGGCTGTTTCACTGCCAGTTTCGCCAACATTGTTCTAAGTTCAGCACAGTAAACATCTGCTGTTATTGCTTGACCAGACCTAAGAAAGCTGTAGTGAATAACACCATGAAGAGACCACCAAATAGTTACCATTACCATTTTATTAGTAAGCTTTGCTTGAGGGCACTGTTGCGGCGTTTGACCTGGGGTCAGCCATTGCATTTTTTGCTTACCGTGTCACAATTTGATCCAATATTCCTTCATTTCTGTACCGATCCAACAAGGCAACACAAGTTTCAACACGCATTTCTTTCTGCAGATCAGTCAAATCATCAGGCACCCATTTTTCATATTTTGATATCTTATTGATTTGATGCAAATGAGCCAATATTGTAGGTAGGGTAACGTTAAACCATGCCGCTAATTTCTGGGTAGTTTGAATCGGTTCGGCTTCCACCATCTTCTTCAATTCAGCGTTATTCACCTGTGTGGTCAATCTTCCACGTGGTTCGTGCTTCAAGTCGAAGTTTCCATTACGAAAGCGTTTAAACCAAAAACGCACGGTGTGTTCATTAGCAGTCTCCTTTCCAAAAGCAGTGTTGATATTGCGAGCCGTTTCTGCTGTGTCAGTTCCGCGTCGGAACTCGTATTCAAAAATAACTCGGATTTTCAAAGTATCCATCTTTACCATCTAAGCTGAATAAAAAAAAACAAGTAAATGTCGAAAATCAAATGTTGCACATTTTTAAAAAGAATATTAAAGATATCATGTAAAAAAAAGTTTCACTCGAAAATCTCACACCATGAAGGTTTTATGTTAATTCAAAGTATCTATTACTTTACAACGGCCACTTCATACTTTAACCCCTATTAATTACTTAGATGAGTACCACTTTTCTATCTATTTTAAATGCTTAGTAGATATGTATGCCAACTGATGGGAAATCGTACCCATTCTACAGGCCGTTATCACTTACCATCTGATAAACCGCAACAAAAAGCCTATTATATTATATATACCATCAAAGACCAAAAAAATACATTATTATTATTAAAAGTTTAAACAAAGGTATATCTTGTACGCAAACCTATATTTTAAGATTTTTTTCGCAATAGGAAAATTACCTGTGTCGCGGGTTACTAATAAACATTTAAAAACAAAGGACACAAAGAATACCTATTCTCAAAACAACTATTTATGTATCACACAATTTTTGTCTCGTGTGGGCATCGAACACAGCGCAGTAGCAGCGGCGAGGGGACCTATATTTAAATTATTAAAAATTGTTTAGCAGGTGAAGAAATTCCAGTACACAGAGAGTTTTATAAGAAAATTGACGACAGTATGAGCGTCTCTCTAGATTCAATTGTTTGTGGCTAAACCACAATTCTATTACAGGCTGATTTCCCAAGACTCTTGGTCATGTTACTACAAGAGAATGCCATCAAAAACACATTGCCACTTTACCTTTATTTCAGTGGCACCTGTCAGCATCACATCGTAATATTGCTCTCTAAGGATATCGCCTACGATAAAATTGTTTTGTAAGCCTACTATTCAACGTAGATGATCGTAGCCTTATAACTATACATTATATTCCTAACACGGAAAATATTATTATATTATTTTATTATTTTACATTATTAATATGAATCCAGCATAAATATCGAATGATTCCAAAATTGTACAATCGAATTAGAATGATGTAATATACTACAGTAACAAACAACGCAATAAAATCGGTATAAAGTTGTGTAATTTCAATAAACTGACTGAAACTGACTTTCGAATGAAATTCTAAGCACGCTTTTATGCGTGGAGGAACAAGGCGTGACCCACAAATATAAGTTCTCTGACCGGGCAAGGTGATCGTGCTTGGTGAACCTGGCACAATAACTTGTTCCGAAAACATTTTCTGCGTGATTTAGCACTCAATAAAAGTTGTATATAATAGAGTATAATTGTGTACGACGCCATCTCTTGGCGTTAGTTGTTTCTTTTCTCATGTGGAGCGGCAACAAAAGACTTGTTGGTATGTATTTTGCTTAGAACTGTTCTAAGGTATTTTGTTTTATATTCGTTCGCCAATCGTGTTGATCACATTAATTTGATATTTACGCGTAGCGATGAGCTGTGCGCTAAAGCGTGGAATTAAATCTAATCGTGTCATCCATTAATACATGGTTTGTACCAATTATGCAAGATTTTTTTAGACAACAGCTGACCATCCCTAAAGTCATATCTATGTTTGGCACCTTCGTTTTAAACAGCAAAAGCTGCAGATTTATGGGTGTAGAAACTACCCCTTCTTGTATTACTGTCAGTGTGTTTTTATCATAATTTTTCTTTTCTAACAGTTTTGGCTAAAACCTTTATCATAGTTATAAAGTCTTCTTCTCCCTTAGCCTTTATTATTCCCAAGTCACTTGGGGTCGGCTTTTCTAGTCTAACCGGATTTGACTGGATATCAGTTTTTACACGGAGCAGCTACCACCTGACCTCCGCAACCCAAAGGCTAACAATACCCTAAGGCTAGACCAGTGTCAGGATATTAGAGGGTACTGACTTTCCCAATAACGACTGCCATAGATGTTCATGGCAGCCGGGATCGACGGCTTAACGTGCTCTCCGAGGCACGGAGCAGGCGATAATTGTCAATCAATACGCACATAATTTCGATAAGTCATATAACTTCCGAAAGTCAGAGGTGCGCGACGTGGGTTCGAACCCGAGACCCTCTGCATTGCAGTCTGTTGGTCTCCCCACTGAGCTATCGCTGCTCTATTTACTACTACTACTATTTGCTACTATTTGCTACTCCATTTTATATCATAGTTATAAAGTAATGTAATAATAAAATTAATATATTGCAACTTTCACCGCCTTAACTCTTTGACTACTAATGCTTTTAAGTGTTTAATTAATATCTGAATAGCAACCATTATTAATTTATATTGATATAATAATTCCAAATTAGATTTTCTTCTGCAAAGACCTTTAATAGCATGACATTAATATACCTTTCTTTTGAATACAAGCGTATTCCTTGCTGTCCTTGAGGAATATTCAGACCTTAATTTATAAGAACGAAAAACACTATTAGTCAAATATATTCTCTAGATTACTTTTGTAAGAAAATGTATTTATATAAACGACTAGCTGTTACCCGCGAGTTCGTCCGGGTGGATTTTAACCAATCTAAAGTATTTGTTCAGTTTGCAGAGTTAACGAAAACTCAATATTTCTGTTAGTATGCCTCGTATAGAAATATCTATGCTCAAATTAATGTGATTCTTCTTCTTTGTGAGTCGGTTTAATTTTATTATATTGGATATCTATACATATTATTATTATTATTATATAAATAATCCTTAATTTCAATCTAAAGTTGTTCACTACTTCATTGGTTTTCATTTTTCTCTATTAATCTGTTATTTTGACATTACAAACAGACACTTCAATTTTATTTACTTGTATAAATGCTCTAAAAGCCCTTCAGGTACTCCACTAATAAACTTTACAAATAATGTACCTGAAGTTCTAAATGTGCGACAATTATTTATAATGACGACGATCCTTAAAGTGCACAAATCAATAATAAATTCACAAATTTAACAGAATTTGCTACAACAACGGACATATAAAACTCCCGTACCAAGAATTAACACGTCTTTTTCTTGGCGCTTTAGTCCATTCAAAGACTTTTGCTTATAATAAAGTGGCACGCTCTTGTGATATCAGGCAGAGTTCTATGAAGGAAGTTAAAGTAAAGGTATCAAAATGGCTTTCTTTTCTAAGCTATGATTCCACAGAACAGTTATTTGTACATATTTCTTAACATTTAGAATTATAATTATATCTGCGGATATAAAACTCTCCTAAGTAACAATATAATATTATATATATTTTATTTTATTTATTTAGGCTTAGAGAGAGATGCAGCATGAATGTGGATATAGTGACAAGAATAGAAAAGGGTATGTTAAGCTGGTTTGGGCATGTAGAAATTATGGACGAGGAAAGACTGACCAAGAAAGTTTATAAGGCTAGTGTGAATGGAACAATCGCAAGAGGAAGACCTAGGCGAACGTTTCTCGATCAGATCGGAGGCGTTCTGGACAAAGGCCAGGTTAAGAGCAACGGAGCACGGGTATGAGGAATGTGATGAAAGTGAATGAAGCCAGAGAAGTGTGTTAGGATCATAACAAATGGAAATATGTAGTCTCTGCCTACCCCTCTGGGAAACAGGCGAGAATCTATGTATGTATGTATGTTATTTAGGCTTACCAACAACTACTTAGACTTATACACTTTTCTTTTACATAATTTATAGGTACATAATAGTACAGAAGCCTTTTACAGGCAAGCACAGCATGCACAAGTTTTGTAAAGTTAATAAAGCGAATTTTAGAAAATTTATTAAGAAACAATATGTATGTAAATAATTATTAAGGCAATATATAAATATAGTTCTTATTTCTTATAAAATTAATATGCAATTTAATAAAATATTATATAACACTAATACTATACTATCTTTATATATATAATTCTACTGTACGTGTGTATGTCACTAAACTCCTCCTAAACTGCTGGACCGATTTTGATAAAATTTTTGTGTGTGTTCATGTGGATTCGAGGATGGTTTAGATTTGGGTTTTTTTTCGTCTGTACAGAACAACCTCTGTCGGGACAGCTAGTATACTATATATCTATTGTTTATATAATTATTTATTTTACTACTTAGTACATACATATACCTATTTATTATTTGTTATTATCCTTGTATTTACTTCCATTTTATTGTTCATTTAAATAATAATAATAATAATATTCTACCACATAGACACAACACCATCTAGCCCAAACTAAGCAGAGCTTGTACTATGGGTGCTAGACAATGGATAAACATACATATATACTTTTTTTTTGTAAATACATACTAATTATACATAGAAACACCCAGACCAAGACAAACATCCATGTTCATGCACACAAATGTTTGACTTGTGCGGGAATCGAACCCGCGACCTCAGGTGTGGTAGTCGGTTACACTAACTACTACGCCATCGAGGCCGAGTTGCATATGCAAATGCATGTGTTTATTAATTTTATCATTTATTTATTCAATGTTATTACGTAGTTAATAGAAAAGTTTAAATTAGTGCTTACTGACTTCAACTGAGCTATCTGTACTAAATTGTCAACTGTAAAAATTGCGAACATCGGCATTCACAGGACAGGCTTGCCTAGTGTGGAGCCAATGGATACTATGTGTATGTATATGAACTGCTTTGGCAATAATTTTATGTGGGAGAGCCACGCTTCGGTACGAATGGGCCGGCTCGACCGGAGTGATACCACGGCCTCACAGAAAACCGGCGTGAAATCGCGTTTGCGTTGTGTTTCGTCGAGTGAGTGAGGGTACCGTAGGCCTAACCGTCCCCGGTTAGGCCTACGGTACCCTCACTCACTGGGGGGGGGTACGCCTTTCAGGTGGGGGCAGATTTAAAAGGAACGCAACGCACTTGTGACTCCTCTGGTGTTGCGAGTGTCCATGGGCGGCGGTAATTGCTTAATATCAGGCGATCATACTGTTCGTTTGCGAACTATACCAAAAAAAAAAAAAACTTTTGACTTGAGACTTTTCTCACACCTAAATCTTCGAAGGGGTGTATTACACTCACATTCTGCTAGCTATAGTTTAAGGTCCCACATACTAAGGGCCAAGCCTATTACCGTCTACGGGGCACAATTGCAAAGCCGTGTTGATACTGAGAGTCTCCAGTTAGGTAAACCCAATAGCCAGTTGCACTTACTGATCGGTAAACGATTAGCGAGGTTAAGCAACGTTGAGTGCGGTCAGTCTATAGATGGGTGACCGCTTAGTGGTATTACATTTGAGCGTCTCCGTGCTTCGGAGGGCACGTAAAAAGTCGGTCCCGGTTGTTGTCAAATTGACAGTAATCGTTAAGCCATGTCATAGGCCTACGGGCGGCTTGAACAACTCTTGATAACATGTTGGCCATTAACCACACGAAAAGAAGAAGAAGAAGAATAGCAGTATACTCGACCTTGGAATCGAACTCGAGACGTCATGCTGAGCAGTCACATTTACTACCGCTGCGCCATTTAGGTAAACCCCATAACAGTATTATTATAACAATAACATAGATGAAACTCAAGGCTATACCAAGTGCAGTAAATGTGTTCACTAAGTAGCTTAGTGAAAATAAAGAATAATAAATTATACTTCTTGAAATAAAGCTATTATGTGAACTTTTAACACGCCAAGCAACAGTAAAAGATAACTACCCTCTTTATAATAATTTAGTCCAATGTTCACAATAATACTGCTTCTGTAAGTAGCCTGTTATGACCTCCCACATTAAGCTACCCATTACCCCTCTTCTGCCTCTATAGTACACGTACACCGAGAACGAATAGACGAATGAAATAAATGGACGTACCCACCTGATGGTAAATGGTCACCGTAGCCTATGGACGCCAGCAACACCAGAGGCATCACTTGCGCGTTGCCGACCCTTTAGAAAAGGAAGTGGGGAGGAGAAGGAGTGGAAATGGGGGAAAGGGGGTGATTAAGCCTCCGGTACTCTCACTCACCGAACGAAACACAACAGTAGGAATACTGCTATTTCACATCGATATTTTGTAAGAGGGTAGTCCTTCCCCGGTAGAGCCGACCCATTCATGCTAATTAAATAATTAACAAATTGAATCAAACGAATGTTGGCCAATAATTCTGTAGAATACCTAACAATTTATTTAGAGTGCTGCAAGTCCAATTTTAAATTAATGGTAACGCGCAAGTGTAGTTCGTCGTTGTACAGTAAGAACATTTTATACCTATATCATTTCAAATAAACTGATTTCATTTGATTTGGTTCTATTATTACTATTAAAAAAGTCGTTAGTTTGGTTTAAACTAGGCTGCAATATATTCGTTCATACATCTGCACCATAGTGAAGGTTAGTATAACATCAGACTGCTTCAGATTCAAAGAGAAATTATGCTATGCCTTACACAAGTTAAGCATATATCATCATATTATATGTCGGCGACACGCCAGGATGTCGGATATTCGGAGTCCATTATAATGAAAATACACAGTCAACAACACTTATTTTATTTTCGCACGATCGATCTTACACCCTATATTAGTTTGTTCCTGTTTTTTATATCTGCCTTACAACACCTTCAAACGGTTATAACAACTATATACAACGTCCCTTATGACAGACTAACGAATTTAGTACAAAATAAGTCTTGAAATATAGCTTAATATTCGAAATAATTATTTTAATGAATTTTTCATAACTCCAAATTATTTATTTTACATGAATTACGTTTATTTAATATAAACAAATAATATAGTTACAATCATTCACAACAGATGGCGCTGTAACATAAATAAAATGTTAAATTAATGAAATTAAGTTTTACTTATTGTTTAAAATAATTAAATTCGATACATAAATTGGGATAATTATACAGATTGTATTTTTAATGATTTTTGAATCTCAATAATCTTCAAAACATTCAAACAGTCAACACTGTGTCTATTAACTATTAGAGCTTGATACATAATGAATTTATGTTTACAAATAACTATTTAAATACCAATCTAATATATTTCAGGCATTTCTAAAATAATATAATTATTTAAACGAAAAGCTAAAACTTAAAGATCAATATTTGACAATTATTGTGATTTATGCCGATAGATGGCGATTTGGGCCCATATGTACCTAATACATTAGAGCATTTAAATTTATTTTCCGTTGTTGGATTAGGTGTACACATACCAAACAACTATAAACACTAAAATGCCTGTTAAATCTTTACGACTGAATTACGCATTTAACTATGCAATAGTACCTATTAGTTGGTAACCAATACCTAGAAATCGCTTAACTCTCCAAACGAAACGTATTTGTGCAAATCGGTAATGGCTGACAAAATGGACAGTAGTGTATAAGTCACGTGATTCCAGAAACGAGTCTTTGTTGCACGATTCGTCAGTTCAATTCCCGACGTACATTCCACCGTGCGAGAAAACCCGACGGCAATCTTCGCTAGCATCGAAGTCAAACGTCGACAAGCGGCCTCATCAGTCGCCAGAAAAATGCCGTACGACTCTAAAATCTCTAAAGATTCAAATAAAACCAGCTGTATAGACATTTCACGGCTTCTAATTTAAGTTTTATTTAGTGAGTTTTTTACAACTTGTTCGAGCAATAAACAAGTTGGTACGTACGTTTTTAGAAGCAATAAATTGTTGGTGTTAAACAAGGAGTATTGTTAGTACCGCTATCTGTCCAGTCTAAAGCATCAAACGTGTTTATAGTGAGTAAAAAGTATAAAAATGGACGGCAAAACTTTGTGGATTTTACATTCGCTTCATATTATTCAGAGCGCTGGGTCTTCAGGGAACCGAAAGTAATGGATCGCAGAGGTAAAACTGTAACCAATTGAGCAAGTAACAGAAAAATAAAAGTACTATAAAATCTGATATAAAATGAAATCTGCTGCAAATTATACAAGCTACTTGCCAAAGAACATCGATTTGCACCAAAAGTTATACATAAGTTTAGTGTAAAGAAAATTTAATGAAGATAGGTCAAATGTAAAGCTATGCTAACATTTAATATCTTTTTATACTACTAAAGGTGTCTAGTAAACAAAATGCCAATCTCGTGATAAGTTGATAGCGTAGCCTGAGAATGCTTGGTCGCATCAGAAGAAAGCGTATCGTCACCTCTACAAAAAAATCGATTACGAAATATGAATAAATACGAATTACCACCTCAGCTTTTCTTTAAGGAGCGCCGAAAATCATATTCTCTCCAGAAATACAATACAAGGTTATTTTGCCACAATCTTCTGTAGAATACTTCTTAAAATACTGTTCACTATGTCTACAGCAAGTTTAAACGAGGACGTCATTAGCAAATTAAAATATAAGATCAAAGTCAAGCCAAAAAGGCCTGGATACACTCTGAGCTCATTTCGTTAATTTATAATGAAATGATGTAGTTTGCAACTTGCACTCCAAACCATTAACACAGTACTATTAACACCAACCTAATTATCTCCCCTACTGCGGCTGTTTTAAATACTGAATAATAGATAGGTATAAAAGCAGATTATTTTAAGGCATAACACAACACAATATAAAATTATGTTTTAACGGATTCGGATAAGTCTATATTTTATCAGTTATGTTTAAATAGTTTCCGTAATATGGGCAATGTGGGTCTAATTATTTTACATATACGAAATACTTGACTTTGACAATTTCCAGAACCGAATTACTACCTGATACAGGATCTTAGAAAATCTCAAGTTAACTTATATCACTGTAAAACTTAGGTAGAACGATTAAATGAATTCTGGCAAGCAAGTCAATGATAGTATAACTCCATAACCCTGAATACATACGCCACTAAGCCACAAATCGGAATAACAAATATACCAAAGATATCGGCCTTCACTAATCCCTAACGTAGAATCATCAGTTATTTTTACATAACAGATGATGTGAAGGATAACATAGCTATACATACATATTTAGTTTAGCCAAAGCACAGAAACGATATTTCTAATATCTAGTGACAGGTAAAATATGCACCAAGTTTTCCTTGAGGATAAGTTATCGTAGGAAATAGCAAGAATGTATATTTTTAAAGGATGCTCGTTATTTCTTGTATATTATAAGTAATAAAGAAAGAAAAAAAAAAAGAAAGAAATTTATTTAATATTTGTCTTGTGAAATGGTGTGCTAAGTGTCTCGCCTACTATCAGCCGGATCACGATCGAAGCCTCCAGAAGCCCCGCCCTGAGCATAACTTTGATCTAAGTAATTGTAGAAAAGAAAGTTGTAATAACTTTCTTTTTAAAATTGTAAAATTCATGTTTCCAGTGTGTGTAATTTTATCTACGTAAATTAGTTCCTCTGGCCGATCACATAGCGAGAACGTGACGGCCAAAGTATCACGTTACATCTGAGTAATTTTTTTATTTTGGCATAGTTAAATAACTATGAAAGGAATATACAGGCTACTCTATATCTTCTATCACAAACATAGGCTCTTTACAACGAGGCTGAGACTGTAAGATATTTTTTAAACTAATTAAGTTCGGTGTAGGGGTCTGTACCGCAAGCAATTTTATTACGATATTCTTCTTCACATAAAACCAATGGATGCATTTTGTCAAGTGCAAACATAGAGCTAAAAAAGAAAAATAGGACTGCGTCAGACGTATAAATAAACTCGACACAGACCCTCGTCTCGACGCAATGGATTCCTGCCTACGGTTGTTATCACCAGTCAGACTAAGTATGTGTTACCGCCTCTTTAGTATTCGAACTAGCACCTCAACTGCCGCTGCGTCATCACACTAACTGATTATTATTTTATTACTAATCTCAGATTAATTAATTATTATACGTACTTATTAATTCATACTAAATTATTGTTAAGAATATAGGCATGTTTAGTTTATTTTTATGTGTGAACGCCAATGATGTATTGTTATATGTTGTTATATTGATCACGCAGTTGTCGATATATGTATAAAACATAGAGAAGTGTATAAAAGGCGACGGCTATTCTAGTCGATGGTGCATTACGTTGAGTACCTTTGGTATTTTCATTTCTGCCACACAAAACCTTTCTAATATATGCGTTGGCGTATTATTAACCTGATGTAATAACCAAAAACTACCCTCTATTGATAGCAGGGTAATACATATTGACGAAATTTGAATGAACCTTGACAAAAGGCAGGCAAAATTCTCTGTTAAAATGTTTGGTACTGAGACGGTAGATTAATTTGAAATTGCCTAAATAGAAGATAATATTGATTGTTACTTTTTTTGTTACTTTTAGAAGCATATAACTTAATAAGTCTATTTCATCAAAGATTTTTTGTAGTGCCTCGTCGGTCTCGCAGCCTAAGTTTTCAAGGATAAGGTCCAATTTCGTTCTTTTAGCAGATTGTTATTAGATTTTTCTGTAGAGAAATACTCACATAAACAGCACGGAAATATATTCAGCACATGGCAAATGGATATACCCCTATCATACGTGTTTATAAGAAAAGCTGGTAATATTTCGCATAATGTACCATTATTTGCTTTTTCATGACCTACATTTGTGAATATGTATTTTTCTATACTCAGCATCGTATTTCACTTTGATTCAACCAAATACAAATATGTTTTAACAACGTTAAAACTATTTAAAATTAACACGTGAGTTCAAAATGTCCGCTGGAATAACAAATCTGTGTCGGAAGAAGATTAATATTTCACTAACGTTAAAACACGGATAAAATGTTTTATAAGCCCTTTTAAACTTTGTATGTGTTCTTAATCCGGCTTACAGCCTGTGTGACATAAAATTGTTTATTAACTTTGTATAAAAATACTTTCATTAAAGCACTTATAGACAGATACCAAAGAGTCTGGTATAATGCACGTAAAGCTTCCATTAAAGATGAATTTATTTATAATATTTATGCGATATGATTGGCGGATAGCAACAAGTACAAACAGTGCTGACAATTCGAAATAAAAATGGAAAATATTGTCTTATGCGAATGTTATTTATTGAAATTAAATTAGACGAATATATTATCGCGGTTCAATTAAATTACAACTTTTTACATAGTTTGGTTATGTAAATATGACATATTTGTATCAGCGATTACTGTCTCGGTGGCGCAACGGTATTGAATGCGACTACTATGCATAAGACCAAGGTCGGATAAAGTGTTAGTCTTACTGTTCAAAAATTCTCAATGGTTTCACGGTAGTGTGAAATAATGTCCAAATATTTAAGAGTTGAGATGATGGTGCTAAGTCGACTTAAAAACAAATGAATTTTAATTATTTTATTTCTTAATTATCCAGCTATAGTACCTATCACCGTTTGTTATATTTTGACGGTTGAAACTATAAAGCGCATTTGATATTTTTATAGGCACTTTTTCTCACTATATCTGCCTTGCCCTGTGTCGGGGTGGCATTATCATACATGCAATTAATGGTCAGAAATTACAGCTATACTCAGTTCTCTGAGTAACGTCTGTCTTGACTTCTTTCTTGTGTAGGTTTCAAACTCTTAACGCGCAGCATGGCGGCAACGGCGAGCCAATCCCTTGCCGATCGCCATCCGTAAAGTATCCAATGTAGATATCTTAAATACTGGTGAAGGACATAAGATAACTTGAAAGGAACGCGTATGTACCAACAACTCTGAAGACAATACTATTAAATTTGAAAATAAAACACACATATACATAGAAAACATGTTATAATTTCGACTTCATACGTTGCCTATAGTTCACATCATATTTACGTTTCATCATGTTTTAAGAGTCTCGGCCATTTTCAGCAGTATGTTCCTCAATAAGTTCGCTAGAACGGGATAGTTCTGTCCTAGCAATGGTGCGCGAAGTTGAGGAACACAAACCTGGTAATAATAAGAAAGAAGATAAGTCAATACCTTGCTACTAAGAAAGGAATTAATGCACCTTATTAATTATTTCTTGTTCCTAAACAATAAAGCTGATAAATAATACATCGGTGCGGGCGTGCATTCATTTGTATGTGCCCGATAACTATTTGCGAGCCACTGGACATCCCACCGGCTTGGCGTTTTCCTTATGCTCGTAACAGCCCTACTGCTAGGGGGATTACATATAAGTATAAACAATTATTGAAATTAAACTACTATATACGGATTTTATCGCGTTGTTTATTTGACACTTTATTACATAATTTTGAAAACTGTTACACTACTACTACTATAAAACTTTACTAATTTTTAATCCCCATGACCATGGCTGCTGAAAAGCAACCGAAACGTCGGGGAAAGTGTAAAATTTAATTAAATCTAAATAGTTTTAATAGTTTTATTTAATTAGCTTAAAAATTAGTAAAGTTTAATAGTAGTCGTAGTGTAACAGTTTTCAAAATTATGTAATAAAGTGTCAAATAGACAGCGCGATAAAATCCGTATAGTAGTTTAATTTCAATGAATAATATTCGCGTAAACAGAAGACAATATTATATAAACAATTACCTACAGTACAATGCGGATACAAACATATTCTGTGGCAGACCGAGTACCATTAAAGAAGACATGCTGCAATATTTAAATAAAAGGAGTGAATGACATTGTTTAATGTATTGTAAATAATAATAACGATTTTTCTAATAATTCTACAATAATTGCATAATAATAATCTAATTGACTGTTTGACTTTGTATTAGCAAGAAAGAAAGAAAGAAAAATAATTTTATTTGTTCCACGCTCATGAGGTAACAGGAAACACAACCAATATGTATAAGAAGAACAAATAAGGTCCTACGTCAGCAATATTGCAGTATATCCACAACGCTGGTATTCTCGCAGAGCCTGCATAATTTCGGTGCATGTAGGCAGTAACATACATACATAACTCTATATTTTTTTAAAATTAAAACGAAAGACAAAATAACAATTTAAATAAATTAGGCAGCAGGTGGTCTTATATGGCAAAAGTAATTTTATACTAAATAATAATATTGGTATTTATATAATAATTATAATTATGTATGCATATTTATAGAATTAATAGTATAATGAAAACAAAAAGAAACTGAAATAATAAAAGAAAATAATAATAAAGACGTTATATTACAATGTTTGAGCGATCATATTAATGTTGTGTTACATTTCTGAACGACCCCCCGCTCTTGTCAACAAAAATGACACTGATTGTCATCAATGTCATCTAATAATTCTATTTCTATTAACAAATTATCAATTACAAATTTATAAGCATATGATATTTTATGATAGGTAATATTTATACTTATTACATATTGTTTATTTTATAAGATTTTATTAAATGTAATGTATTCAATGATTATAATGTTTTAGTAATGTATAACTTCACAGCATTCAAGCGATTTGGTTTC
The DNA here is from genome assembly GCA_930367265.1 of Catocala fraxini. NCBI lineage: Eukaryota > Metazoa > Arthropoda > Insecta > Lepidoptera > Erebidae > Catocala > Catocala fraxini. The sequence goes on along the minus strand of OV884025.1, from coordinate 6,075,668 downwards.
AACTGTAAGTTTGTATTGCATATGAATAAATGAAAAAAGTAAGAAGATAAAAAAGAAAACTACCGTTACCGTACTACGGCGGCATAAGAATACCTGTGATTTTGAGGGCCTGGTTGCGATTCCCAGATAGAGCAAAGTATATAAAAGCTTAACTGTTAGATAATTCTCAATAGCAGTGCGAAGTTTGGATGTGTCCATCAGATAGCAATAGGCTCGGCTCTAAAAAACTGCTGCAATAATAATAATTCAAACAAACTTAGACACGTTTAGTATTTTCATAATTTGAGATCACAGGACATTGTTTTTCTCAGATAAAGTAATACACTTATAAATGATTATTAATAACTACTTATACATTAAATATAATATCTCTGATATCAATCTGACTGTCGACTTATTTACTCGCTTGGCTGCCTATTGCACGTTGAGCTTATTGGAGTTTTTATTCTATTTAAAAAAGATATACCTATAAGATATTAATTGATATCCATTATTACATTAAAAATAAGCGTGCCTCTGCACTTAATACGCCTGGCTGCAGACTTATTGCCTTCATGAAGTTCTATTTGCCAACAATAGCATCCACAATTATATTTTGAATCTTTTAATACTTACTACTGCCAATACCACGACCAACAGTGGACAGACCAGGTTGATGAGCAATGCAAGCACCGCTCGGACCAGCCACCAAAGCCCAACTACGACTAAAACACTTGCTAGCATAATCTGGAATAGACAATCACTTGAACAGTTAACAGACGTCGCTACAGGATAATTGAAATAAATCAGGCCTGGTCTTGACACGGTTGGTAGTCCGTTCAGGGACTTAAGAGTAAATCTATATATGTACAATTCTGTATATAGGATAGCGTTCAAACGTTATCACCTGTCTTCGGAAAATATGATTTACCATTGAACAGTTGTCTAAAACATATTGTGGTTTAGCATAATTATGGCAGCCATTATCTTAAGAGTGCGCGAATTTAAGAACAGTGATCGTAATATATTATACACTTTAATCAGTACCTTTCCTACGAACTAAGCTAAAAAAACAATGTATAGGCATTCCATTGGTTCAGCAACACTAACTGAGTCATAGCATCAGGAAACTTTGCCCAGTATTGCGCGATTTCTCGCCAATTGTTAGCTTTAAGTTCAATCAGATCAGTCTCTATCAAATTACACTCGCGGCATTTGAGGCGACCCACTGGTTGATAAAAGATAGGCCGATCTACACAGACTCCCTTATCTCTTCGACCCTTCCCCATGCCAATGACGTGCATGAAAATTTACGATTAAGCAAAATTAGAAATAAAGATTTGATCTTAAATATTTATACCTGTACATCCTCATGAGTATGAAGCCAAGACTTGCAGACGTCAAGCACTGTACCACTATTTTGTGGTTCTTGTATACGAGAATATGTAAACTGGAAATAATTAGAAAATATATTAAATTAGCACATGATTGCGAAAATTTCAATTAAGCAGCAAAGCAGAGTTAAGTGATACTGCAGAGTATTTCAGAATAGTTTAATGTTTTTACATACATTACGACGAGGTTGGGACAAAACCATATTTACAGGCCTCTGGCCCTGGTACTCTGTGTACAGGCCGTTAGCCACGTCCTCAATTATTTGGGTAGCATATAACAGAGAGGAGTACAAACTTCTGTGGTCGTATTCGCGCACGTCTGTAAACAAAAGGTGACTTTGTAAGTCTGTTTGCAGACTTTCACTAAACTCTGCAATATCACTTACATTTTTACATAATTTACTATAACGATGCATTCTTATTTAGTTAACACTGGCACTAAGAATAAATGCTGTGTCGCGGGGACTTTACAATTTAATATTCAAACAATGCACACAAAGAACACCCAGACTCAGAATAATCAGTTGCGGTTTAAACAAATTTTGTCCCGTATGGGATTCGAACCCACAACACTCGGCATAGCGAGGTGGCCTCTGGACGTCTAATGCACAATGACGGACACAAACACTTCTTGTGATTATGATATTATGATATGATATTATATATAAATGTTATTTTAATTACAGTTATTGCGGTTTGTAAAACCAAAAGCCTTTTATAGAAAACATACGCGTAAAATATAAAATAATCAAATAAATTTCGATATCTCACATTCGTAAAGTTTATAAAGGTAGTAAATTTAGCTTATTCACGACTTAAAAACTGTCGCAATTAGTACGTCTGCGCGTTGAAAGCATTCAAACGGCGCGAGGCGATTTTAAAAATTGTCGTAATTACTACGAGTGCCCGTTGAAAGCATATTTCGTATTTTATTGATACAAAACTAGGACATCCTCGCCATTGCACGTTGGCTTCATATAAATTACTTGTTACTGTTATGAACAATTGTAAGGCCCCAATTAAGAGAAACGCATAAATTAAAATATATAGAGTTATTAGGTTTTTCACAACAAATAATGTAATAAAGTGCAGATAACCTAAAATTACCTACTTTTAACGTTGAATAACTCAAAGCATACAGCTAGTTTTGGCATGCACTCTTCTAATAATGAATGCATGAGTACTGACCTATATTTTGATGTACACGTCATACTTGTTGGAGCTGGGCCCACACTTCATGCATTTTACCCATTGTATAAAATGCATAAAGAGTAGCGTACTTAATTAAAGCGCTGGTTTCATTTATGTATTATTCGTTGCGCTTGCCGCATCTGCATCGCTCAAGAAACCACGTATCTCACGCTGTCATTGGCACTGCGTTTGCTACTTACGCAAAACATCGAAACGTAGCAATTGTTTTAAATGTTATAAAATAGTACGCGACAGTTGCAATATTCGCAATGTGTTTAACGTACAAAAGAACTAAGCGCTTAAGATTGTTATAATTACTACATTCATTTGTTAAAAGTATTAAAAAGTAACACACAAGCAAAATATTTTCTACTGACGTTAAAATCTTACATACATATATTGAGGAAGTCATACTCATATATTATTACATATATTGCGTCACAGCGGAAGCCCACCACCATACTGTTCAAAATGAGTGATGATGTTTCCAGTAAGAAGTTTACGAGTTCATTCATCATAAAGATAACATAAAAACGAAAGGAACCATCAACAACAGGCAACATGCATTTACTTAATGTCACACATCGCTATAAAAAATATTTCTTCTGTAAGTATAAACAATGTAGAGCTGCAGTGCGACTAGTCGTTGCGACTTATAAATTAATCGTATAATGTCTTACATACAAATGCATAGCGTGCTCTGTTGTTCAAAAAAATATGTTTCATAGTACAATTACGGACTAGTTAACGTTAATCCATAGTCCATAAACGTTAATTATAATTCTTTTAACGTCTGTGAACGATTAACAACAGAAAGTACCGGCTTAATACACTGAGAGCTGGTACTTTCTCGACCTCCAGTACCAAGCACGATTATTTTAGTTCGTTCGTTTTTTATCGTTAGTAGACTGTGTGAATACGGTTTAATTAGACTGCTAGATATTATTTCCGCCGATCTTACATCTGCAATTTAATAGAAATAAAATGTTAATACATGTGACTGGATACTGGGTCAGGCACAGTAGGTATTATTGGGCTCTACACTCAAGTAGTTTGTGTCCAGTAGATGATAATAGGCTCACCCGCTATAAGGGCGGCCTTAAAACCATTGGTGGCAATAACTCGATGGCGTAGTGGTTAGTGTAACTGACTGCCACGCCTGGGGTCGCGGGTTCGATTCCCGCACAAGTCAAACATTTGTGTGCATGAACATGGGTGTTTGTCTTGGTCTGGGTGTTTCTATGTATAATATGTATGTATTTACAAAAAAAAAAAGTATATAAGTATGTTTATCCATTGTCTAGTACCCATAATACAAGCTCTGCTTAGTTTGGGCTAGATGGTGTTGTGTGTATGTGATAGAATATTATTATTATACACTTTTCAGTACTCTTTCTGAGATATAATCAAAGGTATGTATTTATCTATGGTATTGTAATATTTAATTTATAACCACATCTGTAAAGTCTCTGCTAATATATATTTTACAAATAAGTTAAAACCTTTTCATTTCCATTTCAACTAAGCTAACAGCAATTAAACAAGCAGTCACAACAGACAAAGACAACAATTCACATTGTCTTGCGACAAATCGCAGTGCCGCATCTATCCTCCATTCCTACAGGAAAAATGCCTCATTAGTGAAGCTCCCCATTTAATATCCGCACGTGTCACATACCAAATAATTTAAACGCGCAACGGGCGTAGATTCCTTGCGATCATGAGGCTATTTTTATCTCTCAGTTGCAAGACATTTTTATGTCGTGGATCATTATGTTAAATAAAAAAGAAGTCGTCTATTTAGTCTTTAAGGAAAGTATGTTGATCAATTTGGTGGTACTCTTTTTATACAGGTTGACTGGTTAAACATTGTACGTACTTAAGGTGTACGTACTACATAATAATTTATGGTCCAACGTAGCGTTTAAAAAAGAATTAAATCTGTGTAACCTGCAAAGAAAACCTTTATAAAAATTTGTATGAAATATCCATAAAATGTGGACACCGCGCGTCGCACACAGCTGTCGATCGCGCCGCGGTACCGATGCTAATTACCCTTGATAAGAAAAGGATTTTCCCTTCATTTTTCAATCCTAGCTTAGGACAGACAAAGGAAATGTTGGTACTATACAATCAAATAAATTTTAATTTATTGCTTTACTAATTTAAAATGTACTAGAGACAGATTTAAAATAAAGACAGAACTTTAGAGAAGTATGTACGTGTAGTACCTTTGTATTTCTAGCCATTGATTTAATTAAACTACAAACACAGTTACGATAGTATGAAATATTTAAAAATGCTCATTGTCTAGAGTAACTTCCATAAAATGTCACGAAAAAAAAACACTTCAATCAACATAGTCTCGGGTAATTGCCGCAAATTGTCACGATAAAAATCACTTCAATTAACCCAATCAAACTATTTACAATAGTTATTCACTTCTTAAATCATCAATCATGAGTCAATACACGCATACTGGTAAGGGTTTTTATTTTTGTGTTTTTTTCATTTATTTGTAAGTTATCTTATCTTATCTTATGTGGGGACCAGTCAGTGCAGACCGGCGACAATTCGACCCAGTGGGATCTTTTGTGTCGACACTCTCCCAATAACGACTGCCACAGATGTTCATGGCAGCCGGGACCATAAACTATTACTTATTTGTAAGTTAAGTTGTTTAATAGTAGTAGTAGTGTAACAATTTTCAAAATTTTGTAATTAAGTGTCAAATAAACAACGCGATAAAATCCGTATATAGCAGTTTAATTTCAATGAATAATATTCGCGTAAATAGAAGACAATATTAAGTAATAGTTTATTTTTTCTCTGGTTACGTATCCTTGAAAATTTCTAATTTTTGTTAGTTGTAAAATTGTATGCAGCTGGCTTGACGTCCGTGCGTAACGATGGTCTCCATTGAAAATCAGCGTTGCGATATCACGTCAGTTTTATCGCAACATCAATGCTGAATGGAGACCATTTGTTGCCACAATAGCATAATATGTATATATTTTTTTACTTATGAACTATTTATTTAATTGTCTTTTTTATTAATTTGTTTATATTTTGTAAGAAAATATGTAGTCATGTTTCTTTGTGGCAATAAAGAATGATTTCTTTCTTTCTTTCTTTCAAATCACAAAATCAAACGATTCTCAATTTTTTTCAAATTGGTCGTCTCTTTGCGCAATACGTAGTTCGGCACGTTTTCGCATATTGTCTTTTACACGATTAAGTACAAAAGACTCACTTCGAACCTTATCAAAGGCAGTCTTTATCCTTGTTTTAAGTTCGTCCCGTTCGAGTACTATGTAGCGTACACAAGCCGTTTTACCTCGTCCCTCAAATAAAAATCTAATGGGGTAAGGTCAGGTGAGCACGCCGGCCATGGTACGGGTCCGCCGCGTCGCGACCAATCCAGCTGATACCAAAGTGATTGTTCAAAAAAATCACGAACTTGCGTGTGATAGTGCGCGGGCGCCCCGTCATGCTGATAAAACAAATTATTATTGTGATAAGCTAAACGCACTTCATCTAGCATGTCATTTACCACAACATTTAAAATGTTCATGTAAGACGCACTGTTCAGTATGCCTTCAATGAAATATGGGCCTAGCAAACAGTTATAGAGAACACCGGCGCACACATTAACGCTAAACCTGTGTTGTGAAGCGTCTTGACGCGTTACATAGAGATTCGAACGACTCCACCAATGTTCATTGTGCATATTAAATATCCCAAGCTTTGTGAAAGTAGCCTCGTCAGTGAATAATATGTTTTTGTCGGCATTTTCAAGTAACCACCGGCAAAAATTCACTCTTGGTCCATCATGGTCGTTCTGCCCGAGTTCTTGAACGGCTTGAAAAAGATAAGGGTGCAACCCTTCTTGGTGGAGAATATTTCACACCGTCCACTGCGAGATACCGAAACGCCGTGCAGCATTTCGAGTACTCGCTTGTGGGTTCGCTCAAAGTACTCAAGAATTTGTTCTTGTAGGTGGACCGGGTAGAACTCTCTTCCTCGGCCTTGAGCGTGTGCTGGCACGGTAAATTGTCCAAATTCACGTAAACGTTGGTTTACACTTAACATTACGTGGTACGTAGGTACTCGGCTGTTCGGAAACATCATTTGCAGGAGCATATGCATGAACCATTTCCCAGTACCTACTCTTCGTTTGAAAATGACATTTTCAATAGGTACTCGGAAACTCACAACTAACAGAAGTCACAGATTAATAGAGTTTTATCTAGACAAAGCACAGATTTTTGCGAAACACGGAAGTTATTACGAAGACAAAACGGAAGGGCGACGGGCGGGGGTGCAAATTCGGGAGAATGCGGGGTGTTGGAGTTGGTGTGCGGTCTGCGCAAAGACTATTCATCAGTCTGTTTGTCTATGTAACTCTTTATACGTATACCACTGTATCTTTAAGTAGTTTTTTTGTTGCAAATGACAGAGTATATCATAGCAAAGAGTATTATATAAATACAAAGCACTTTTATACTTTCGCATTGCACGATTTATATAACAGAAAACAAGTATTAACGCGATTACACTTTTTGAAAGACTTGACTATTCAGACAGGTTGCACTAATGCCACGCCAATTTACGGACCACAATGGTCAGCATAGCACTGGCTGAAACGTCAAGCTTTTCAAATAGTATGTAAATACCTAGCTTGATCGCGTTAATACCCATTTTCTGTTTTATAGATACACAAAACTATCGAAGTACGGAAACTATTTAGAATATACTAGCTACAAATATGAACGATAATACTCAACCCGACTCACCACTCCTTGAAACGTTGGGAACCATCTTAACTTCTCGTCCATTTTAAAAATCACACTCGATCTAAATAAACTTCATAAGAAATCATTCTAAAAACAGCTTTGCAATATAAAATTTATATTTTTATCAAGTTTTATTTTATTGAACGCCCATTGAGGGTCATTGTCACATTTTGACAGTTGTTAAGTGATTCTATTTTTAAAATTGTGACGCATTGTCAATGAATAATAAGTATTAATATATCACTGCAAATCGGCGTATGCAGACTTTTTGGACAACTAGTACAAAAAATAAGTTTCTTTCAGAAATATAGACTCTATTTTATACAACCAAGGCGGCATACAAGGCTCGTCTGATAGTAATCGGATAACGTAAGACATGATCGCTTGTAATACCGGGGATTGCAAGCAGCACTCACTTGTTGCCCACCCTAGAAAAAAGGAATTAAATCTTTACTAATATTATAAATGCCAATGTGAGTTTGTTTGTTTGTTAATCTTTTACGCATTAACTACTTGACCGATCATCATGAAATTTCGCATATCAGGACAACAGAAGAGAACATAGGGTACCTTTCAACCAGATAATTAATAGTGTAGTACTATTACACGTCTGATAGGTCTCCGAGCGAGCTGCCTCATTCGTACTTTGAGTGTCACACGACCTACCTGACGGGTAACCAACGTTGGACAGTCAGTTTCATTTATGAAACTGACTGTCCAACGTTGTGATCTTTAGATCATTCCGACCATATACGGTTAAATATGAAAGCTTTACACGTTTATCTGTCGCATATGCATCATGGGACGGATAAAACTACTAAAAACTATTAAAATAAACTACTTTATGAATTTCGTTTAACTAGATCCTCTTCGTAATGACAATTTTCCCGACGTTTCGGTTGCTTTTCAACATGGCTAGGGGGAAAAATGAAACGTCGGGAAAGTTGATTACTCTTCTCTGACAGTCTTGTATCAGTTCAACGACGATGATTAGACGATTTTTTAATATGTCGCCTTTTTTAGTATTGCTTTTTCACTACACACAACTTATAAACTAATAAAAAAAATATAAATAATATTTCTTCTTTTTCTCTCTAACCTTTATTATTCCCAAGTCACTTGGGGTCGGCTTTTCTGGTCTAACCGGATTTGACTGATATCAGTTTTTACACGGAGCGGCTACCACCTGGCCTCCGCAACCCGAAGGCTAACAATACCCTAAGGCTAGACCAGTGTGAGGATAATATAGGGCACTGACTTCTCAATACCGATTGCCATAGATGTTCATGGCAGCCGGGACCGACGGCTTAACGTGCTCTCCGAGGCACGGAGCAGGCGATAATTGTCAATCAATATACACATAATTTTGAAAAGTCATATAACTTCCGAAAGTCAGAGGTGCGCAACGTGGGTTCGAAACCGAGACCCTCTGCATTGCAGTCTGTTGGTCTCCCCAATGAGCTATCGCTGCTTCAAAATTATTTATAAGTATATAAAATAAATTTAAATAAGTATTTAATATATTTATAATAAACACAAAAGGGTACTAAAAATACAAATAGGAAGAAACAAATTTTAGTCACAAAAATATACTCTTGAAGAACTACAGACCCGTTTCCCTATCGAACTAAGCTTAAAAGTTGAAGAATGGTTTACAGTATCATTAGTGTCATTATGAATCGCTACGCACACAGCTTTTCTTCCAGCCTCTCGAAAGCACTGAGTTTCGAAAAAATTGCCCGCCAGTAATAGGTACCAAATAAAAAGCCTATTTTAGCATATAATAATATCGCTTTTCCAGAAATATGTAGATAAACGAACCAATATAAATACGGTGAGATCTTTAATTCAAATCAAATTTAAAATATGCCTACAAGTGGCAGATTCGCTCGTAGGTCCGCTGCCTGAAAAAATAAAGAAAAAAAAATTTTGATAATTGTAAACGGTAGTAATTATGAAGGACATAAGCTTAGTTAGGAAGTTATCATTATATTATACCCTTGTTATATTATGTCAACGAGTGTATGAAAATAAACTTAAAAACTGCAACAATTTTTCACATATTAATCAAATTATAATTTATCATACCTGCTTTACTATTAATAAAACCAAGTACTCAATTTCCTACAGGTGCTCTCGTTAAATAAAATATATGAAACATTTCTTAGATCACGCGAAATCCACATAAAGTTACTTTGCAAGAATTGACGTCATAACGTGTAATATCCGTTTCTCACTGCATACAAAGTAACGTCAGCATGCTAATTTCCTCTTAATTTAAATAGGTAAGCTACATGTTTTCATGTCAAGAAAACAGGAGATGAGATAGATAATGACAGGTTAATTATGATCACTAGCCACTTCATATTTTTATTTTGATACCAGCTGGTTAACAAAACATGTATGTGGTCATTTGTCGCACTACAACAACTACTTTATACGGCTTTTATCGCGTTGTTTATTTAACTCTTTATTACATAAATTCGATTATCTCATCTAAATTACGTATTAACTGTAAAATAAACAAGGCGATAAAATCCATATATAATCTAATCCATATATAAGTAGTTTAATTTCATCGAATAACATTCGCGTAAACGTGTAAACCATTTATTTGTCTCTCTTGTGTCTTCTTTCTTAACTACTTAATACACATATAACTTCGACAAATTTGAGGTTAAACTGGAGAGGAAATTCTGAGTTGACTTCGGCAATATTCTCGGTATACTGCAATAGGCTAACGCTCTGTTACTTGGGACCCAGATTTATAACTGACGAGAATAGGGGATGAAATCCCTCTAGGGATTTATGTAATGTAATAAATAACATACATATATAAACTCACGACTATAACCCCGAAAGGCATATAGGCATGAATGACAACAATTAGAATAACTGACGAAGTATGCAAGCTATAGACGTTGCAGGTATTGATAGATTTACACCAACAACAACAACCAGGTTGTATTTGTCTCTTACATAATACACACCATTTATTCATACGTAATATCACTTTTGTATATAATATATCCGAAGGACTAGACAGATTAACAATCTGCTAGACAGAGGAGAAGATCTCAGACCCACCTGCTCGACGTTAGCATACAACAAACCTACGGGAACATCGAGCCTACCAATTTACTAGAACTTCTTCATTCTGACCCACAATTCTAAGCGACCTAACGATGCACATCAATGACTAGTTGGCTGCAAAATACCTTAGTATATTGTCTACCTAAAGCAATAAAAAAAAGGTGAGACCAGTTGTCAAAATATTTCGGAGTATTGAGACCCGTATCGAGGGTCTTAGATGTTCATGACACTCGTAAACGAACGCTATACGTGCCCTCGAAGGTAACGAGGTTTTATGACACTATATTTCTACCAATCGCAACATATCCGAGTTCCGTATACATTATATCAGACGATATTTTATTTGCTAAAATGCTTCTTTAATTGAAATTAAACTGCTATATACGGATTTTATCGCGTTGTTTATTTGACACTGTATAAAATTGATCCCCGAGGTCCCCAAATAAAACACGCACACACAATATTCACCACTGATATATTACACTACAACACAAGTGTATGTATGAATACATTAGGAGTACACAGAACAAAATTTTCTCGACCTTATATAGGTGTGCTGTGAACGAAACCATATCGCGATTCAGCCGCACCTAACAACGCCATCTATCGAGGCGTGATGTAAACTTTTTGTCATTGATTTTATTATTGATTGGACATTCCGCCCACCAAGGACATGATTTGGCAATCATGTTTTTTCATTTAAATAACCCGCCCACCATGAGGTCAAGAGGGGTTTTTATACAATAAGCAAAGCCCACCCACCATGAGGTCAAGGGGAGCTGAATAAAAGATAATACCTAAACTAATACACGTAAACACATATTGAAATTTAAAACAAAGAAAAATTTGTTTACAACAATCAAACATTTAGTCTGTTACAGGCAAAATACACAACTTACATGTGGGTCTCTTTAAAATAGACTCCTTACATTTAAGAGTTACAACACGAGTGATTCCATCGGACCCCGGGTGTTTGATTAACACTTTACCTAGCAACCATCTACCCGGAGGCAAATTGTCCTCTTTTATTAGGACAACATCTCCTATCTTTGGCTCAGGTTGCCTTTGAGACCATTTATAACGGTGTAACATAGATGTAACATATTCTTGCGACCAACGTCGCCAGAAATCTTGGGTTAATTTTTGCAAAAATTGCCACCGTTTTAAGGTACCCACATTGGAACACTCATAATTGCGATCCGGTACAAGAACCAGGGGTTCACCTATCAAAAAATGACCGGGTGTAAGCGGCATGTGATCATTTGGATTCTGCGAAATTTGGGAAATCGGCCTAGAATTAAGGCAAGCCTCAATTTGTGCGAGGAGTGTAGACAATTCCTCGTAGGTGAGGGTTGATTCGCCAATGACCCTTTTTAAGTGGAATTTGGTAGATTTAATACCAGCCTCCCACAATCCACCGAAATTTGGAGCGTGAGGTGGTATGAAATGCCAATTTACGCTGTTACAACTAAGCCAGTCTCTGATTTCATCAGCAACCGATGATTGTTCGGCACTAACTAAACATTGGAGCTCTTTCGATGCACCAACAAAATTTTTGCCATTGTCACTCCAGATTTCGCTGCAGTGACCGCGCCTAGCGACAAATCTTTTAAATCCGGCAATAAAAGCCTGCGATGTAAGATCACTAATGGCCTCCAAGTGCACCGCCTTCGTAACCATGCAGACAAATAAACATATGTATCCTTTATAAGATTTGTTACCACGACCCTTGGAAACCCTTATATTTATTGGACCAGCGAAATCCACCCCGCTGAGCAAAAATGCTCTTGCTGGCGTAACTCTACAGGCCGGTAATTGACCCATGAATTGATTTCTAAAATTTGCCGAATGTCGAAGACACATGACACATTTACGTACATATGACTTCACTAGATTCTTCGCCGAAATAATCCAGTATTTGGTGCGTAAGTAATTTAACATAAGAGTTGGACCTCCATGCAGAGTCTTTTTATGGGCTTCATCCACAAGTAAGACTGCCAGATGACCTCGCTGTGGAACGATGATTGGATGTTTCATACTCTCTGACATTTGTGAATTGTTAATTCTTCCTCCGACTCTTAGTATACCTCGACTATCAATAATAGGACATAGTGCTTTTAATTTACTCTTCTTACAAACAACTCCGCTCTTCTTGATATCATCTATGTCTTCTTTAAATTCTTGTTCTTGAAATTTTTTGATGCAAATTTCTAGTGCTTCTTCTAACTCGTCACTTGTAAGGTGATTTTTTCGTTTACGATTTAATTTCAAAAATCTTCTGCAGTATGCTACGACTCTTACTAATCTTTGAATGGTTGAAAATTTAGTCCACAGTTGATCGTCTTGACACACAGCTGTATGTGCCTTTACAGACCTCTTCTCTAATTCCGTTGTGATTGACTTCGGCTTCGTGTAGTCAATTGTTTTATTTTTTAACCATAAAGGACCATGAAACCATAATGATGATTGTGAAAGTTCTAAAGGAGTCTTACCTCTAGATGCTATGTCTGCGGGGTTGGAAGAAGACCTTACGTGCGCCCACTGAGCATTCTCTAAATGTGTCAAAATTTCTGAGACACGATTTCCTACAAAAGTTGTCCAGCGACTTGGATGACCACTAAGCCATGCCAGCACAACTGTTGAATCAGTCCAACAATGTACATTATTTCTTGCAATGTTGAACATTTCTGCTACCTCTGATATCAACTTAGACAGAAGGCCTGCTCCCATTAACTCCAAACGTGGAATCGAAAGTTGTTTTGTTGGAGCAACCTTGGTTTTCGCAGTGAGTAAATTAACCTTAATGTCATCTTCCTTGACCACTCGCAAGTACACAACTGCTGCGTACGCCATGTTGGACGCGTCACAAAATCCGTGAAGTTCTACTACTGAATTGGTGGTGGTTTCAAGCCATCGTGGGATCACAATTTTGGGTAAGTTTAAAATATCAGTCTGATATGCTTGCCATTCTTTAAGTAGTTCAGCAGGTAGTGATTCATCCCAATCAATCCCTGCTAGCCACAACTTCTGGATGAGTATCTTTGCTGTGACAACACAAGGAGCTGCCCATCCCAAGGGATCAAAAAGCCGCGAAATGTCAGATATGACTTTTCTTTTGGACATTGATGTTGGTTGTGCGATAAACTTTATTGAGTACTTAAAGGTATCGCTTTCTCTATCCCACGAAATACCGAGTATCTTTGTCATTTCGTCCATCTTCATTTCCACTAACCCTTCCTGAGTGCCTTTATTTTCCTTGATTTCCCTTGCAAGTTCCTTGTTGTTAGTATGCCATTTCTGCAGCTCGAAACCTCCCTTAGCCATCAAACTATTCATTTCTTCATAAATCCTTATCCCTTCCTCGACGGTCTGACAACCTGACATAAAGTCATCCACATAATACTCTTTTTTTAGCCTTTCAGATACTAGCGGAAACTTCTCTGCTTCGTCATCTGCTAGTTGCTGCAGGGACCTCACGGCAAGGTAAGGTGCACATGCTGTTCCGAATGTGACTCTTAATAATTTGTAATCTTTAATTTCAGATGCTGGATCGCTTCGCCAAAGCAGACGCTGAAAATTTGTATCTTCTGGAGCAACCAATATTTGCCGATACATTTTGACAATGTCAGCACACATAACAATTGGATGCAAACGCCATTTCAGGACAATGTGACGCAGATCTGGTTGAATAGTAGGACCAACCATAAGTGTATCATTTAGGGACACACCATTCGATCCCTTGGATGAGGCATCGAACACAACTCTGACCTTGGTTGTGATTTTATCCTCCCGAACTACGGCGTGATGAGGTAAATATACTGCTTCTTCTCTATGGGTGTCATGGTCGGGAGGAATAACCTCCATGTGGCCAAGGTCAAGGTATTCATGAATGACATTCGTATACTTGCTCTTGATCTCAGGATCTTTCTTGAAACGGCGTTCAAGAAGATGAAATCGTTTGAGTGCAATATCCCTAGTGTGACCATATTTACACTGTGGATCCAGATCTCTAAATGGCAGCTTTACTATATAACGACCAGTGCTATCTCTTTGAGTAGTCTGAGAAAAGAATTCTTCGCATAACTGTTCCTCTTGGGTGAATATTCTTTTCTTGCCCCCAAGTGAATCAGATTCAATTTCCCAAAATCGTTTGAGCATGTCATTGTCACTCATTTGTGAATGCATGCTCATAACGACGTTGTGACTATAAGCTGGGTTTAAATCGGAATCTGTAATCTGAGTCTGTCCAGACAAAATCCAGCCCAAACGCGTGTTTTGTGCTATTAAAGACCCTGGAGAATGTTTTACTAAACCTTCACTGAGTACCTGGCTATAAACTTCAGCTCCAAACAAAACGTCGATTTTGTTTGGAGTGTGATACTCTGGATCAGCTAAAGCTATACCTTCGAGTTGGAGCCAAGCTGGAACTGTTATCTTTTCTCCTGGGATAAGCGATGTGATCGTGCCTAATACATATGCTCGAACTTGAATAATAAAATTAGGATCGTGACGTGAATTAATCGTTACGAAAACGATAAACTTGGAAGCCATAGAGCTCTTATCACCTCCTATGCCTGAGATAATACCTCTGGTAGGTATTTTCTTGAGTCCGAGTAACTGCACCGCAGATTCTGTGATAACTGAGGCTTGGGATCCTTGATCCAACAACGCTCTCAACAAAACTTTGCAACCGTTTTTAGCCTGTGCTTCGACAAGAGCAGTTGCTAGCAGAACCTGATTTGAAATGGCCTTTTTAGTAAAGTGAGTGGTTATGGCGGGAATTCCTGATTCCTGCACCACAGCGGAACCTGAGTTCAATGTGGATATTGTTGATTTGATTGCTAACGTCTCGTTTGAATGATCTCTAGGAGACGCTGATCTTGGGGATTCCTTCGGGTGTAACAAAGAGTGATGTTTGCGATTGCAAATTTGACAAGTGGTAGTGACGCGACAATTTTTTATCGAATGATTTGCGCGTAAGCAATTAAAACAAAGACCATGAGTACGGACAAAATCACTACGTGTTTTGTAATCATCTTTACAAAATTGTTTGCAATGACTAAGCTTATGGTATTGTTTACAGAATGGACAAACTATTTTATCAGATGCATCATTCTTAGAAGTAACCGCATGAAGGACCCTCGGCTTACTAACTGTTGATTTAACCCGTTGCTTATTAGTGGATGCATCCAAATATTCCAATGACCGAAACCTGGACTCTAAAAACATTTTGAAATCATCAAATGTTGGTAACTCATCACACGGACTGATTTTTGACTCCCATAATTTCCGTGACTCGTTGTCTAACTTAGAGCTAACGATGTACATATATAACTATAGCATCCCAGGAATTTACATTAATACCAATAGTTGATAACCCGTGCATACAATCAACAGTAGTATCCAACAGTTCCTTAATGGCGGTGGATGATTCTAATACATTAGGTTGATTTATTAATCTTTTTAACATAGAATTACATAAATACCGTTTATTATCATACCGTTTGTTTAACAATTGCCAGCTGTCCAGATAATTCGCAGCTGTAACTGGTGTGTGACGCAACAATTGTTCTGCCTCACCGGTAAGATGCCCTTTTAAATAGTGTAGCTTTTGAACATCGTCGATGGAATCGTTTTTGTGTATTAATGATAAAAACATATCGCGAAACGATGTCCATTCTGTATACTTTCCCGAGAACATAGGAATGACAACCTTAGGTAATTTAACATTGTTATTGTTACCTTTTGTGTGCGACTGTTTATTTGAAACTTCAGTGAATGTTGAAATGTGCTCTTTCAATTCTGACTTATAAACTATATAAATCTCTTCAGTGCTTTCGTAAGTGTCTGATTTAAAATAACTATGCGTACTATCTGTTGAAAGTTGTATTAATTGTCTATGATATTCTACAAAACATTTCCATTGCTGTTCTAATGTTTCTAACCTTGTCTCCAAATATGATTGAGTTATCCGATCTTTAGGAGATTTTTTGTAGTTAACTCTGCCCTTCTCAATGGAACGTTTAGTATCTAATTGCAATTTTACCAATGGCTCCATGTTTAAGAACGTATGAAAAGACTAGACAACTTACAATTCTGAGCACTGCAATTTAATATGGTAGTAGATAACAAGTTTATGAATTGACAAATAATTTGAAGTCTATGTAGGCTTCGATCAAACTTGATCAGTCTTATAAAGAGATAAACTTTTGAAATTTTTACAAGTGTTTTAACAAACTGCACATTAAACAAAAATCGGGCATAGGTTCCCCGTAGGTACACTTTTTACGAAAATATTCTAAGTCCGAACTAACTTGCAATAATATTCTAAGTTTAAAGGGATAAAAGCTAAAATATGAAAATTTTACAAGTGTTTTTAACAATGACTTATGAATAGAAATCGGGCATAAATTCCCCGTAAGTACACTTTTTGCTTGATTATTCTAAGTCCAAACTACTTTAAACTTATAAAATCTTAACAATAAATTACTAAAGTCCCAAATGAGTATTGATTTTCACTTTACAAATGTAACAATTAAAGTTTGTTTTTACTCACAGTTTTAATCTTGATACCTCGCTTCGTAGTTACGATCGGTGTCCGATAGGTGGCGCTTGTGTCCTCGCTTGTATTGTCGTTACTATCGACTTCCTCTAATGTCCCGTTGATCGCCTTGCTCCTTGCTTCATAAAAGCTTCGGTTGCTGTATACGCTCAGGTAGCGCCCTCTACAGGCCGATGATACAAGCTGTTCGCGTCTCGGGTGATTTGCTGGGCTCGTCAGTAGCGCCCTCGTCAGACCAATTGCTCCAAACATCCAATGCTTCAGTTGTTGGGCTGTTGACGACAGTGGCGCCCCCTGCAGTCCGGCGAAGCACACGTCAGGAGTCGTCCTCCTGCAGCGCCAGATAGCGTCACGGCACTTCAGTGGCGATCCACCACTGGTTTCTATGCCGGTGTCTCCAAAAAGTACTGTCTAAGTACTGATCCGGCTCGAAGGACCATGTATAAAATTGATCCCCGAGGTCCCCAAATAAAACACGCACACACAATATTCACCACTGATATATTACACTACAACACAAGTGTATGTATGAATACATTAGGAGTACACAGAACAAAATTTTCTCGACCTTATATAGGTGTGCTGTGAACGAAACCATATCGCGATTCAGCCGCACCTAACAACGCCATCTATCGAGGCGTGATGTAAACTTTTTGTCATTGATTTTATTATTGATTGGACAGACACTTTATTACAAAATTTTGAAAATTGTTACACTACTACTACTATTAAACTTTACTAATTTTTAAGCTAATTAAATTATTATTAAACTATTTAGATTTAATTTATTTTTACACTTTCCCCGACGTTTCGGTTGCTTTTCAGCAGCCATGGTCACGGGGAGAATCTATTCTCCTAAATACTATTCGCGTAAATAGAAGACAATATTATGCTTCTTTAAGTCGTTATTACTATATAGTATATCGTACGTACATACATATATCACAAATATACAGATACTTGTGATATATATATGTATATGTATCAATAAGAGTTTACAGTGTTACCTCCCGTCTGCTTCTTACATTTTTTATCATAGTCTAATCTTGGGATGGACAGCAGCTAGTACAGGCGAGATTATTTTTTCTACCGGCATATTTACAGATTTCGTGCTTATGCCGAAATTTTCTTATAGATAAATATAGCATGTTGTTCTCCCGACTCGTGAATCGAACCTGGTGAAACCTTGACCAAAGGTAATAAAAGTGAGATTAAATTTATGCCACGCTATTAACGGGGTACAAGTTTGCCCTTTTGTTTATTAATATTAGTCGTAAATGTTCTTAGCCTATTTCATATAGATATTTTAACTATAATTACCTAGGCAGTTAACTAGCTAATGCAAATTGACTAGCCGCCGCTTACTCACCGAGCTATCTGACTCTCCTTTTCCTTTCCTTTCATCCCATCTTTAATTATGTTGCCTTGGAGGCCGGCAACACGCGCACTATGGTCAAGCTTGCAATCATAGGGTATCAGAACCCCTTAGGCGGACCGTATACTTATTTATCAACATTGCTGTATAAAAATATCGTTATTTTTTTATAATACAGGATATGCCTATTTTCATAACTATATTAATCATAACATCTACATCAAATAACCTTTTTCACAATAGCACATCCAAATCATAACGCTTTTTATTATTTATACTGGTATTAAAGGAAATGTAATTTTATTTTAACGAAAGTTCAGAGGGGTGAAAAGAGCATTTTTTGTAGATTACATCAACGGGTCGGGTTGCACTAAATTTTGTTATGATATTATGTTCTGACACACAATGTAGTACCCGCTAGGGAAGCCATGATTTAGTTTAGATAAGTTTTCAGGGAGCTGTAAACGATTTGGTTTTTTAATAGCGTAGGAGAAAACAAAAAATTTACGATATGTAGTGTCACCCTAAGCAAATGGACAAATTTATACTTTTGAGGCTAGTATGGCCATGCAGTCTTGTGAAAGAATGGCAAAATTTTAGAATAATTCATATCAAGAGTATCGTCTTTGATGTCTTATGTGTATTATGTGAACTTAGTATATTAAAATTTTGAAAAATAATTTTAGTTATTCATTTTAACATGAGTTTTGGCGTTCTGAAATTGTCAAAAGCTCCTTAGCCTAATATAATAACCCTCTGTTATGATGTATGTGTTAAAATTGATTAAAGGTAGAAATTAAATCGTATGTAAGAGATTTTTGAAATTACTAACGCAAATTAACGTATATATATATATACATATATAGAATGCAGATTGTAACTGATCAACAAAGGCTATGTTTTCAAAAGTCCATGCATGTGAAGTAATGGAACTACATTATTGTGAGTTTCAAAGGGATGGGTGTTTTGTTAGAAATCTCTAAATATCAAACCGGTATCGGATATGAGATCACAACCAAATCTCTCAGAAAGCATGAAAGCTATCGGACCCATGTCAGTCAACAAGGGTTTTCCAATATCCTCAAAATACTCAGAAATCTTGTACTGTCGCACTTAGAGGTAAGTAATTTAATAATTACATAAGCGACGATTTAAAGATCAAGTTTATTATATACATTTTTTTAAGGAGTAATTTACGTAATCATTTTATGTCTCTGAGCGCGTCCATACGCATCAATGTCTTCGACCAAATGCATGTGTTAACGGACCGGTTTCTACTGGGGTCTTGGAGCAATTCTAAAGGAATCTCGTGGTCCTGGAGCGTAAAGAGCAAAAAAAGGAACACAAGTGTGGTTTATATATAGAAGTCTGTCATTACCCTTCGCTCCGCCCAGAGCACACGTGATGATTACTCACCCTAAAAAATTATAAAAATGTGTTGAATCAAATTCCAAGCTTTCCAACGGGTTGATAATTGTCAAGAAAAGCTTAGCAAAAAATAAAACAGAAAGCAAGCAACAGTTGTCAGCAAACTCAATTCTACTAAACACAGAAGAAAATCTACTCCCAAAATCTCCAAGATCCCTCAAACCAGTGGCACAGTACTCTAAGCGAAGTGATAAATTAAAGCTTAGCATGGCCGTGACATCTGTGCCCGCTATATTTTTATTTAGACTAGTGGTTCGCTTCGCTTCGCTCATAAGACTGGGATTATATCAGGACTTTGCGACAGGTCCGATGGGCCATTTGTCTTCGAGACAGTTGTGTTGTGAAATATTATATTGAGATTTGTGTAGAAATAGTTATTTGAAAGAAAGAAAGAAAATAATTTTATTTGTTCCACGCTCATTATATAAGGTAACAGAAAACACAACCAAAAGTACATATAGAACAAATAAGGTCCTGCGTCAGCAATGTTGCAGTATATCCACAACGCTGGTATTCTCGCAGACCCTGATTGAAATTATTGATTATTCAAGTGAAAGAGCAATTTAAAATAGATTATTATTATTATTATTATTATTATTATTAAATCATATTTTACTGCAATATTATTTATGGCGTAAAGCGTATGTACGCATGTGTAGTACTTGTTTCGGTTTTGATGTTCGGTGCATGTAAATTGTATCACAGATTTCAGCTTAGAGAGATATCAACATAGTTATTTAGTACTATGCTACAATTTGCCGTAGCTAAAATGAATACATCGTTTCAGTTACGGCAAATTGTAGCATGTAGATAGATCCGATTCCAGACAGAGTAGACCCGTTCATGGGGACCGTGGTAGACGACCGACCTTAAAGTGGTAGCTGGTTTAGACTAGACTTAAAAGGCAACAAACCCGATTTTATTGTCTAATTGGGTGAGTCCTACAGGTCCAAGACACATTTGCTTTTCTAAATTGTAGCAAAGATTATAGATCAGAGAGATATCAGCGTAGTTATTTAGTACTATGCTACAATTTGCCGTAGCTAAAATGAATACATCGTTTTAGTTACGGCAAATTGTAGCATGTAGATAGATCCGATTCCAGACAGAGTAGACCCGTTCATGGGGACCGTGGTAGACGACCGACCTTAAAGTGGTAGCTGGTTTAGACTAGACTTAAAAGGCAACAAACCCGATTTTATTGTCTAATTAGGTGAGTCCTACAGGTCCACGACACATTTGCTTTTCTAAATTGTAGCAAAGATTATTATAGTTATTTAGGTCTATGCTACAATTTGCCGTAACTTAAACGCATACCGTAAACAACAAATACACAAATAAAAGAATGCATAGGGTGCATTACACAGCACTCACCAACTATGACATACCACGTAATAGAGCCTTTTGCCGTTTACTGGGCTCCCTTTCAGACTCTACATTAGATACGTCGTGCATTTAATGTAGATCAAAATTGTCCTTTACAGCATATCATTAAAATAAATATCTTAGAAGATATCAGAGATTTAAAATGCAGGGGCGAGCTGCGGCCGTCAGACCGTACGTCCGTCCCGGGTGGTAGCGGCACTAGTATCTACATTGCACCCGTATGAAACCGCGGCGGATCGCTTGTGATAGATAAATCCAATAATACGTTACCCGACATCGAACCCATGCAACAGTTACATTCACTGTTACTGCACTAACGAGGCTGTTCATGGCAATTTAAGATGATTTAATGGAATCCAATCCGGGGTATCATTACATAACGACTGGGAAATAATTAAAAGCCATTATTATGCTACGCGGCACTCGAACAGACCAGTTAAACAATAATATATTTCATCTTACCTACTACATTATTCCAATATAATGTACAAAAAGTTAGACCCCAAAGCGTCGTTCGAGTTTACCAGATTAGTTGGGAACCTAGTAGTATTTTAATATAAGAGCACCGTCCCAAAGCAACAGAGTTAGGTACCAAAATATTTTACACGAAAGTGGTGTATCATTTACAATAGAGCACTGCGAAATTCCCGCTCAGACCTGTAGAAATAAGACTCTGGTATTTCTACACCTGACAGAACATCGCGGCCAAATTACTTTGTGTAGTTGTGGTGAATAAGGTTTTAAGAACTTTTTATAGAACCTGAGACTTATTTGAAGAGTCTTTCTGAGAGTTAATGCTTACCATCTGTGGGCTCGCATGCTTATCGAGCAAATAAGCATAAAAGGCCGCTTTGCTGGCATGATTACTTGCCATTGTGTTTTAAAGGCGGTTCTAAACGTTCATTATATTATATATCTTTGTAGTGCTTCGAGGAAGTTGAAAGCTATTATTCTCTCGATAGCCACACAAAACAACTCTTAAAGGGTTTGAATGTACTATGAACCTGAAAAATTCTTATAATGTTTCATTGCGTGTTTTTATAGAATATCAGAACATTAATTTTTGAAATGACTTGAATCAAATAGAATAGAATACGATATGATTTAAATGCCCCAAATGTAGGTACATACATAAAAAAATAATTATATATAGTAGAAAATAGGGCCAGATTCATTTTGTGACATACTTATGTCTGTAACTATGAAAAAACCTATACTTATATTAAAATTTAAATAAATAATTGTGATGATGAATAAATTGATTTTCTAATAACTATGACTCCAGTTTTTTACTAATCAAACTTGCTTTAACTATAGAAAGATTAAACTTTAATTTGCACCCCTTTTGACATGTCTAATTAAGTGAGATCTATAATTAACTGTATTTTGCTTGAAAAGCAAAATCTTTACTAATATTATAAAGCTGCAGAGTTTGTTTGCTTGGTTGAACGCGCTATCTCACAAACTACTGGTTCGAATTGAAAATTATTTTAGTGTTGGATAGCCTATTTATCGAGGAAAGCTATAGGCTATATAACATTCTACGACCCATGGAGGCGGCGCAATAACCATAAACACGAGTGAAACCGCGGGCACATCTAGTAAACAAATAAAACATTGTTACTGGCAACGATGCCAACAATAACTTTATTACTGTGCAATACATGGCAAAATTTTTGTAAGGCGTGGCTATATAGCTAGACAATTATTAAGCATGGCCGACGTATTTAATATTCATATTTGCATATATTACAGCTAAATGTTGTCAGCTTAGAAAACCTTAACCCCTTAATATACGAATTTTAGTTTTCTACAAAGTTGTTATCACAAATAGGAGAATAACGGATGAATCCACATTTTCCCGATTTGACGCAGTGAACGTATTTAGTTTTAACAAACCTGTATTCTGTTTTATCATATTTCAGTTTTAGGTTTATTAACATTTTGATAATATTTTGTTTTTTCCACAGCTAAGAATCGTCACGTTGTTCATTTTCATTAAAACTGTTATAAACTTAGCCTTTTACATAGAAATTAATTTATCATACAATTATGAACCCCAGAAAAATGTATGTTGTTTTCTAAAAGCATCAGCAAAAGTAGCTGAAGTCAGGAGATAGTAAAATTTGCGTTGGGCGGCTTACTAAACAATCAAACAGAATTTAGAACTGGCCCGCTAAAATTCGTATCAACTAAGTGTATACAATGTCATTAATACATCAGAATATTATATATATATTGGCTTTCAGCGCTAGTTTCGTCTATTACCTACAATATCGCAATTGCAATATTGCAGAGATCTAAAATTCAAGATTCAGAAGGTAACGATCTGAAGCATATTGAAAAGTCACTTATGATGATCAGTAAGCACATTCAGGAATAGATCGAATGGAATCCTAATCAATATTTGCGAATGTAAGTTTGTTTGTATGTTACGCTTTCACGCCATAACAACTCAACAGATTATCATGAAATTTCGCATTCACTTTGTCAGGGCATAGGATACCTTTAATCCAGAAAAAGGCACTGTTCCCGAGGAATAGATATATTTTGTCAAAATCTCAATTTACACGAGCAAAACTGTGAGCTAAATCTAGTTTAAAATAAAAAAGATATTGACAGATGGTTTTTGAAAACAGCTTTATTTTCAAGATGTACCTACTGGAATTATGTGACACTCGTTCGCAACTTCAAGATGAAAGACAAACTCAAAGATACACTGAGAGTACTTGATGTGCTAACGTGGTACTTGTGTTACTCATTAAGCGTTTCGAGATCAAAAATAAGGGTATGGAGTAAAATCTTATATCGGATATTACACTGGGTACATAATTACATAACAAATACGAGTTAGAAGTGAGATTCGATACTATAAGCGTACCTGCATAATATCAAAGCTGCCTGTATTATCAACGACACCACTGAACCACACCACTGTGGTGTCGTTTCCAATTTTTTTTAGGTAACCACGGTTGGAACGATTCATTGTGGATCAGACAAATTTTTGTCCCGAGTGGGGATCGACCTACGACGCTTGTCGCAGTGACAGTGCGACACAACCACTTATTTACTATATCGTTGGTAACTGTAAGTTCATATTTCTATCTGTTTTCTATTTCTTTCTGTTATCTATAGCCTAACCCTTCTCACACTGAGAAGAGACCCGTGCCCAGCAGTGAGACAGTTTAATACAGGGCTGATATTATTATTATTTTATCTGTAAACGCACTTCGTGGCCACACTGTCCAAGTTGCGGGGGATTACACGTATGATTCTCACGTTCTGAGAAATAGGAATGTTTGGACTTTCTTTGAGAGGCAAACTTCGGAACGAAGTTATACGTCAAAATACTGAAATTACCGACATTTCTCGCTAAATAAGCAAGCTAATATGGCTTTGGCAAGCTTTATCTACAGTTGGACCCCTGGATAGACCTGTTTCCAGACACAGTAGGTAAACAGGTCTTGTAGACCGCGATTGGGCAGACGAAAATATGGTCTGGTAGACCACCGACCTTAAAGTTGTAGCTGGCTTGGACTAGATGTAAAAGCAACAAGCCTGATTTTATGACATAATTAGTCGAGGCATACATCTAGCAAAAGATTAAGGGCTGATTGAATAATAAAAATATTAAATATAGATGCTTCCATTTTATAACAATTGGATTAGATATCTTGTTGTTTAATTGTTTTTAATCCATTCCAAATATTGTTTTACATTTACGCAAATTTTGATCTTTAAAGTGAAATATCATAACGATAAAAATATGGTTATGTTAACGCTGATACATAACTACAAGGACTTACCATACAGGCTAAACCTAAAAGATCTCAATAATTTATATTAAATTTTATTAGAAATATATTGCACACAGCACTGCATTAACAGCAGCGATAGCTCAGTAGGGAGACCAACAGACTGCAATGCAGAGATTCTCGGGTTCGAACCCACGTCGCGCACCTCTGACTTTCGGAAGTTATATGACTTTTCGAAATTATGTGCGTATTGATTGACAATTATCGCCTGCTCCGTGCCTCGGAGAGCACGTTAAGCCGTTGGTCCCGGCTGCCATGAATATCTATGGCAGTCGTTATTGGGAAAGTCAGTACCCTCGAATATCCTGACACTGGTCTAGCCTTAGGGTATCGTTAGCCTTCGGGTTGCGGAGGTCAGGTGGCAGCCGCTCTGTGTAAAAACTGATATCCAGTCAAATCCGGTTAGACCGGAAAAGGCGACCCCAAGTGACTTGGGAATAATAAAGGCTAAGAGAGAAGAAGATTGTTAGAAATATATTGATCAGTATAGAGCAATTATATGTTTGCTTTATTCCCCAATAAATAAAATAAATTTTCTTAGAGCCTCCTCAACAGCATATAATTTTTTTCTTTTAAAAAAGATTTCTAGCAATTCTGGCTTCAAATTACTAGTATTTTTGTTAACCCCTCCAGGTAAGCTAGAATGCTTATGTTAGGAGGGGTTCACGTCAGTAGTGCAATGGGTGAGATTCGAACCCGCGACCTCTCGATCGCAAGTCCAATGCCTTATCCATTGGGCTAAAGCCGCTTATTTTATTTACAATACAGTTACAGTTAGTTTTAGATTCATATCGTTATGTCTGGCTATTGTTACATAAATAGACTAATTGTTCCAGTATTGTTTGAATGCCAGCATCCGTCTGCCAGAGTAAATAAAATAGGATACGTCTAGTGTAGTGTCATGGGGTACCAGATACATCACAATACACGTCATTGTCTTATCATAAAATCACAAACAACATGCAGGCCAGCGCAGCACGTAGACAGAGCATGTCAAGTTAAGCAGCTGGCATTCCATCGAATACTAAAGTCATTTCCTTAAATAAAACATTATGCTCATATTATTATAGTTGGCTTAAATAAAAATGAACTGAAAAATAAAGTCACAGAATGGCTTCTTCAACAAGATTATCTGAAAACTGAATCTATTTTAACATACTTCGCTTAACATAAATATCAACACATTCACACAACTATATAATATACCCTCAGAAACACGCTCACCCTTACCCTTCACTCTCACACACATAACACACACACACACACACACACACACACAAACACACACACATACACATACACGCATACACGCATACACGCACACACACGCAAACAAAAACACACACACAAATAGAACTGCATGCTCGCATCCACGTATGTAGATACACATGTGTGTATAGTGTAGATGTCTACACTCACACAGTTTAACCTAAGTTACATTTACGCACACCGGTAGTTCATTGATATAATTACACTAGACACAAGTTACAAATCTATTTCATGCAATAAATAACAGCCGAACACTGATTCTTATAATACAGGTCCTATCCTACTTTAAGACACAGGGTTTCAAGATAATTGTATACAGATTTCTACTATAACGAATCTTCAACATTGTTATATTAATCCTTTTATTGTTACTCCTATATCATATAATATGTATCTATGTATAATGTGTATCTGTAACTTTTTGTATCAATAAAGATTATTATTATATTATTATTATATTATCATTATATTATTATTATATTATTATATATTGAAATACTGATCCTGTCAAGTCCATTTCAAATGTTTTAGCTATATTTAATTTGCTTTCCAAATGGAAACAATATGTACCATGCTTAAATTGTTGTACACATTTTCACAGTTTGTGAAAACGCTTTGAAGTTTGTCACTCAATCTCACGTACACTATTGAACAGATTTTGCTGAAGCTTGGCACAAAAATAAAACATGTTTTGGATTAACATATTTACGAGATACTTTTATATCTTTAGATTTATATTTAATTTATTCATAAAAGAGATCTACGCTAGATTAATTATTTATTGCGGGATACGGCCACAAAGAATTGCAAGACTCGGTACAACTATTTATTTCATGAGAATATCAAACACATCACTTTGTGCTTTGTAATGACGCAGAGACCACTTAAATCATGGCGTCACCTGTACCCGTGCGGTATAGACATATCCTCACCAATTTTACCCCTTAACCTCCCACACAATTAGATTAGTGCGATCGTTAACAGACTGCATAATTTAGCATTAGATTGTCTGTGCAACCCTTAGATCGTAATAAATGCATGTCTAAAATTAATCCTATCCTTTTTATATCCAAGCTACAATGTAATATCCGTCTCAAAAGAACCTATTGATTAATATAATCGACCATTTTACACGAATCCTGAGTATTCACCATCCATTTAATTTAACCACAAACATCAAAAAGCCCATTAGCTTGAAACTCTATATTACTGGCCAAAATAAATCTCGTTTATTTGCAAAGTAAAAATGAAAGGAACGAACACTTATCTCGTAAATATGACCAAGATAAACCATTCACA
This sequence comes from Catocala fraxini, assembly GCA_930367265.1. NCBI lineage: Eukaryota > Metazoa > Arthropoda > Insecta > Lepidoptera > Erebidae > Catocala > Catocala fraxini. The sequence goes on along the minus strand of OV884025.1, from coordinate 6,048,081 downwards.
AAGATGTCAACCGCTATCTGGCACGGACGTCTGTAGTAAATTTCGCTCCGCCTGAACATTTTTACTCAACGGATTAATGTTTTAAAGCGACAGCTTACTGGTTTTTAACCGGTCGTATACCGCCGGCTCGCATACCAGCCGGCAGATTTGTATCCGTCGTAGGCCGGTGGCTCGCATGCGAGCCACCAAATTGGTTTTACGTTAGCTTAAGCTAAAGCGAAGGCGGCGCGCGGCGTTTTGGCGCCAATTTGGTGGCTCGCATGCGAGCCACCGGCCTACGACGGGTACAAATCTGCCGGCTGGTATGCGAGCCGGCGGTATACGACCGGTTAAAGAAAGAAAAGCGATGTAAATTCTCCCCGCAGTGGGAATCAGCGGTTTTGTATTGTAATGACTTATTTATTCTTTCACGAAGTTCTTGGCTTGTTTAATATCGAGACACTCTACCTAAAGCATGCCTTGACTGATGTTTAGAACTATTGCCAACTTTGAAATGCTAATTACTGTACATTAATGTATCGTTACAGTGTTCATAATAACTAATGGCATAATCTGCGTTCCCATGTGTAAAAAACAGTATCTTGTTCATTTAATCTATTCAGCTGGTGCTCAGTATTTTTTGAAGCGTAAGGCCAACAATGTTTGTCTACTATATTGCACCTCACGATCAATATTTGAACGTGCACTTTAATTTACTCTACGGCACGAGGAATAGTCGAATAACTAGATTTATTAAAACATCAATCAAGTTCTAAATTGCCTCGAAAGAATATTTGATATCCTAATATTAGAAATACAACAATAATTTGTTATATTGTAGCGGATAAGGAGTTCAACAGATTTTATGAAATTTGATATGGAAATAAGAGCTGGATCAAGTTGCAGACACGTTTCGACTTTATAATTAAATCCATCTATAATATTGCCTGAATCATTACAATCATGCAGAATAATTTAACGCCATATCTACAAACTTAAAAAAATATAATGTTATATTTGTAAAGTTACGTAATTATTTATATCGATAAATTTAATCGATTACCTCGTTTATATAGTGGCGTAAATGTGATGAATTTTGTCGATAAAGAAGTCCCAAGTTTGACTCTAAGCTTAGTGTAGCATAACTGATTAGATCTAAAAGACGGATTCAACCACAATTTATAACTTATTTCAATTATGTAGAACCAATTGATTGATTTCTTTGCTTATCTATGATAAAAATGCAACAAATGAAACCCAAACTAGGTATCAAAATAATATGACCAGTCCCCAGACCAATCTCCGTTAAGATTGGCCGTCGTGACCGAAATTCGGTCTGGAGAACATTATATAAAGTTTTTAAGTAATATTATATATACATAGATGTATATATAATATTACTTTAGATGTATATATATTATTACTAGTAGTTAGTAAATAAAAACTACAGAAGCATTTTTTCAGAATATTAAATCGTTTTATTCAGCTCAGATTTCTTTAAAATGTATTTGGTTTTTGCCGTAAACCACGCTTACTTAATCCTCAGAGACTCCCAGATACTTACTTAATATTTTTAAACTTGTCAAGACCCCGAAACGCAGCGATTACAACTAAAGTTTATTACTAATGTTGAGTTTTTCGGATTAAATGAGAGAAAAATTAACTTGGATAAATTTTGTCCAGTAATTTATGATTTCGCGTCGTGGGCTGACGGAGTGATGTTATCAAATTTGTTTGCCATATAAATGACTTAAAAATACAAGATCATATACATAATACTAAGTATAGGTAACATAGAATTGTAATGTTAAAATAAAGAAGAAAGTGCAAATATCGCGTGATATACCAAATCAAGAAAACAGTCTCAAAGAATTGCCCAACTTAAACATTTGAAAACAGGTAGTAGCATAGCAAGATCAACGACTAAACATGATCTCAATGTTATAGAACAATATGCATGGAGGGTGACCGCTACTATCACTGACAATGTTAAGTGAATAACGCTCATGATTTTTATTGCAAAATAAAAGTTACGTGCGGTCGCCTAGTAGCCGAAATTCGACCATAATTGATTTAAATTTTAAGTTTGATAGTTATTAGGGTTTTATTGTCTAGAACTACACCCTTATAATCACATTTAATTTAGATTTCGATCTATATAGGTTAATTTACCTATATTTTTCAAACAAATTATTATTTACATAACTATATCTACTCTTTAATTGACATTGATATCCTAAGCTAGCTACTTTGTTTTCTTTTTTCTTTATTACATATAAATATGTAAATATATCATAATATAAATAGTATATATCATTCCAATCCGGCCAAAGTTTGCCTGTAAGATATTGCTGATATTATGTCAATATATATTTATATATGTAACCATAGTTACGCGATTCGACTGCGTGTGTCAAATGCATGGTTATGTGCGTGTAGTGTTTTTTCATTAAATTAATGTATTTCTAATGCATATTTTATATAAATATTAGGATTCGGCCCTCCTTCTCCATATAAGCTTTAACAGTGCTAAATTTCATACGTCTCTGTCCGCGCAATTTTCGTAAAAAGGGGTACAAAGTTTTTGCTTCACGTATTAATATAAAGATATTGCTAACTGGTAGCCAGCGCTATAGGAATATTGCAATGTATCTTTAAATGTTTAGCTGTTTTTCAGAAAGCTTCTCCGGCCCCGCAATCATATTCACCAAAGTTTCATCGCAATCCATACAGGAACGCCTACATCATAAACAAGTAGACAATCAAACAGAATATCTGAATATAGATAAAAATACGTACTTTCGATGTACATAACATAATTAAAGTTTCTTCGTTATTTACGTTCTATTCTATACGTGCAGCAAAACTAACAAAATGTACATCTCAAACTTTGCTCATATTCACAAAACACGCTTAATATGTACGTAATCTTCAACATCAAACATTTTCACAACACAATTTCATTAAAAACTTTGTTGGCATACTATTTCAACGTATGTATATGATGTTTACTAAAACTAAAGTACTACTACATTCAAGCAATATAATACTTACTGATGAGATGAGATTTGTTGCATCTGTTCTTTATATTTTGTACAAAGATATCTATCTATCTATTTAAGACAGATAGATGTGTGGGACATATATAAATAAATACACACACTTACATACACACGCACACACACTCACGCACACACACAGAAACACAAACACACACACACACACACACACACACACACACACATACACATTCATCTACAAAGACATGTATGCTTGGATATTATTATTACTATTCTTATGAAATTATCAATAGTTATTATATTTATATTTTTTTTTTTACTACGTTTATTTTAGTTAAATTATAAATTATGAATTGATTGTATTATAATGAAATTACCAATTGTATCTTGAAATAATTGTTACATATAAGCGGGGAAGACACTGACTCCTGCAACACAGTTTCGACTAGCGTGGGAGCCAGAGTTTTGATATATATTGTGTTCTTTTCTTTTTTGTGTCAATAAATGATTATTATTATTATTATTATTATTTGCTATTCTGATCACATGACTGTCGTAAGTGGTTACCATCGTCTATGGACGCTTGCAAGAAAACAGAGTACGTCTTTAAAACTGTTCCCTGGCTGTGTGAGTGTGGTAGGAGTAAAATTTTAATTTCATGGTCTATTAAGAGAAATTTATTATTAATGCCAGTAATCTATTTACTATTGTAATATACATATTCACACAAACATTAATGGTCACTTATTGAATACTAGCATGTACCAAAGTAGTTTTAATTGTCCTCTCATTATAGAATACAGAAGTTAACTAAAGCATATGCGTATATAAGTATAAACAGTAAACAATACAGTGCAGGTTTTAACATTTCAAACACTCAAATATATCTAAATAGCTGACCCGCGCAACTTCGTCTGCTTCACATAAGAGAGATTTCTCCGTTTTTGTAACATTTTTGATCGATGCTCCGCTCCTATTGGTCTTAGCGCGATGTTATATAGCCTATAGCCTTCCTCGATAAATGGGCTATCCAACACTAAAAGATTTTTTAATTCAGACCGGTAGTTTCTGAGATTAGCGCGTTCAACCAAACAAACAAACAAACTCTTTAGCTTAATAATATTAGTATAGGTATAGCTCAAAAACTACTTATTTAAAAAAAGAAGAATTATTTTCTTTTTCAGATACGAATCAAAAGCTGCTTTTGCTCGGTGCTCTATAATCTTTAAGTAACGTACGAATCTATGCGTATATCTGTTTTAAGTTACGCCAATATCAGTCCATTTACCAATAAGTCCTTTTACTAAATTTCATCTTGATAACAAAATATAGCGCACCAATATTTATTTAAAAGCTTGAATTGTACTTAGCTATGTTAGACAAATAAATGATTCTATTCTATCCCATGGTCCTCCATTACGAGACCAAAATGACGTACAGTGGAAAGTCACCTTTACATTTTATTATATCTGTATGAGCACTTGGGTGCGTGTGTGTGTGTGTGTCTGTGTGTGTCTACATGTCAGAGTGAGCTCGACAGCATGAATTTGTAGGTGTATGCGTGCACCTTTAATCTGAAAGTTCGGCAAGTATTTAAACGGTTCAAAAGTTTGCGGCGTAATCCCTACCTGTCACTGCCTACTCACTTTTAAAAAACCGTAAATACGTTGTTTATAAGCTGCTTATACAGTTTTTGCCCAACTAACAAAAGCAATGATGTTGGTCGCTCATAAAGGTAAGTGAAACAAGTACAGTCGGCCAAGAATTTGGTCTACCAGTTTTGACTAAAGTTTCTGTGAGATCAAATTATCGCTAAGGTTGATTTTTCTAACTTGACACATGATATGACGTAAATATAATACATGATAAAGAGAGCAATGGTCACTGTCATAATATTATTGCAAGGGGAAGTCGACCTTGTTGTTTCATGACGTTCAAAAGAACCTCAACCGTAAGGTGGTAGACCACATTTTTGGCCGTCAATAAAGTTTTCAAAAATAAAAACTGCTTCAGAATATAATGTACTTAATTAAAATGCGATTTCGCAAATAACTGATCGGTAAACGGTTAGCGAGGTTAAGCAACGTTGGGTGCGGTCAGTCTATAGATGGGTGACCGCTTGGTGATATTTCATCTGAGCGTCTCCGTGCTTCAAAGGGCACGTAAAAATTCGGTCCCGGTTATTGTCAAATTGACAGCAGTCGTTAAGCCATGTCAGAGGCCTACGGGCGGCTTGAACAGCTCTTGACAACAGGTTGGCCGCTAACCACACGAAAAAGAAGAAAAAGATGGTTAAGCTACTAATACTATAAAAAAAAAAAATCCTTTGTTTTTCATCTAAAAAAGTTTTTGCTACAAACACAAAAAGCTACATAATATATATAAAATCACACCATTCCAATTACTAAATATTATTATTCTATTTAGTGATACTGAACATTTTATTTCAGTTCAATGCGTTAATATTATAACACTTAATTTCTATATCTAATCCTCACAAACACCTACTCACCTTCTTGGGTTTGGCCGTCAGGTATTGGATGGAAGGGTTTCCAGTCTGTGTTATTGCAGTGTATTTCAACACTTCAGGCGTCTTGAGGTCCTGCTTTGTATTTATATTATATTCCTTAGTCCTATAACAAAACAGGTTTGTTTTTGATTACCTACTTTTAACTTATCTTATATTGTTTTTCTTTGCTTTTTTAATTTCAATTCTTGCATTTTTATTACCCATATATATTATTCAATTGACAATTTAAATATGTACAAAGTTGTTAAGTGTTCAAATAAGATGACTGTACTGATTACCTTTCATTGTTGACATGCTCTGTGATCTGGTTGCTTATGTCACTGCGCATTAGTTTTGTTCACAATTCCTAGAATTGCTGGCATCGCGCGTACAATAGGGCGGATGCGACATAGGTACCTATATAACACTGACGCTTGTTTTAATAAATACACTCAAATGTTTATATCATATTATCTTACTCCACACTTTTTTATAATATTTAGTAATTATGTTTATATCCTATTTACACGTATATTTACTTATTTAAGTATATTTTATTTTATATGTTTACACACTAGGCGCCGGCGTCACCAAATTGGATTTCGCAGAATACCAGTGTTGCGATTTTACAATCGCAACGTACGCTGAGCGATGTCCAAATTTTGGCACTGATGGGACACACATTTTTTCATTGTTTTAATTTGTGTTATTAACTATAATTTTAATACTTTTATTTTATTATTGTTTTTATTTCATTATTGTTTGTATCGCTGCACACTGACGTGACCTTGAACTGAATGGAGGCAGTTTCCGTTTGGTTAAGCGGAAGGTGTGGTGTTGCCAGTGAGCAGTTTTTAATTTATAGTGTATATTTTTTTTTCTTTTTCTTTTTTTATTTTATTATTGTTTTATTTTATATACTTGTGTCCTTGTGTGCCAAAATAAATATTTTTTCTTTCTTTCTTCTTTCTTTCTAATAGCGACTAATATTTATTTTAGTTTTGTAGATATTAAGAAGTATTAGAATTAAACTACTATATACGGATTTTATCGCGTTGTTTATTTGACACTTTATTACATAATTTAGAAACTGTTACACTACTACTATAAAGCTTTAGATATTTTTAAGCTCATTAAATTAATAAAACTATTTATATTTAAGTTTACACTTGCCCCGACGTTTCCGTTGCTTTTCAGCAGCCATGATCACGGGAAGACCACGAGGAGCCGCCGAGAGTAGTATAGTTTAATTTCAATGAATAACATTCGCGTAAACAGATGACAATATTAAGTATTAGAACTCTTGTTAACGTCCTATTTTTAACCGACTTCAAAAAGGAGGAGGTTCTCTATTCGGCAGTATGTTTTTTAGATTATTTATAACGTTAGAAGTGAGTTCTTTATCTATACTAATATTATAACGCGGAATCATTTCAGTTTTTGTATGTTAATTTTTGTATTTTTGAGTCGGTGTCAGCCGGACGCGCCGCGTGCTGCGTCTATGTGTGTAAGTGTGCATGCCAATGTTATGTTATGATTATAGTAAGACGTCTCATGTTTAAGTAGTTACAAACCAACCTTGACTGACACCGACTCCAAAAATAACAATAATTTAATTATTGACAAGAATATTACGCAATTATTTTTTAACTTTTTAGTGCATTTATTGTTTTAGAATATTCTATCATGAAGTCGGTAATCTTTTTTGAAATTAATATTTAAATTTTAAAAAGCACTGTTACTTATATAACCTAAACTACTTTTACGCGAGTGAAGCCGCGCGCAAAAGCTAGTTACAAATAAAATCCTAAAAATGTGCGGGCTCTGCAAGCTTAAGGCACAGGTAAAACTTCCCGCTAATAACGAAACAAGTGAGACTCGGCAATGAATTGCCGTAAATCTTAGAGTTCGAAAAAATGAACCTTGAGGTCAGAGGTCATAGGTCATAGTCATTTCGGGGGTATATTGACTATGCTGAGTCGAATGATGTTGACCGCGAGTCTCTAGCTCTTACGGTTCTTGAGTTGAAACTTGTATAACAAACAGACGGACGGACGGACAAAGGTGTTGTATAAGAGATATTTCGAACTCAAAAAAACAATAGACAATCGCATTCCTGCCTGGACACATGGCCATAAGAGTCACACAAGTTACGTAATTTAAGCTATTGCATAAATTTAATTATTAAAGATATTTCTTTACCAAACACAAAGGCCACCATGAGTTGAATAAAATAAAAACAATAATCATTCATGCGTAAACAGATCCAATTCATGTCTGTTTACCGCCGAAAGTATAGCTTGACGTATCTGAAACCAATAAAATAAAAAAATAAAATAAAAACAGTTTATTGCCATTAATCATTACATAACGAATTTATCAGCGGCCCCACACTAGGCATAGCCTGTCCTGTGGGTGCCAGGTACGATTTCCTACCATTTTTAACAATTTTAGTTCGGGCAACGTGTCATATAAGACTGAAAATATTTTTGTGTGTGTGCATACATGTGTGTGTGTTGTTCGTGAGTGAGTGTGTGTGTGTGTGTGTGTGTATGTATGTATGATGTGTTAATGATAGGCATACCATAAGATTTTCGGTGGAGTCATATGTCAAAGAAGTGAGCCATTTAGTGAGCGATATACCTAAGGTATGTTTTAAATCCTATGTAAAAGGAGAAGAATGAAGAAATGAATGTACTATCATCGATTACTAGGGTACGTTCTGTTATTCCTAAATAAATTTCCTAAAAATAAACCAGTAGTAATTAATAATAATAATAATATTCTACCACATACACACAACACCATCTAGCCCAAACTAAGCAGAGCTTGTACTATGGGTTCTAGACAATGGATAAACATACATATATACTTTTTTTTTGTAAATACATACATATTATACATAGAAACACCCAGACCAAGACAAACATCTATATTCATGCACACAAATGTTTGACTTGTGCGGGAAATAATTTTATATAAGTAGTAATAATATACATTAATTCAAGACGTATGTGTATGTTGTAAGCAATTCATACAATAAATAAATAAATAGCCCGACTTTCGTCTCCAAAATCTGGACATCGTGATTAGCCGCGCGTGACCTTGATATAAGCGCAAACTATTCCAAGTACCTACCAATAACACAGTTTAAGAATAAATCTTAAAACAATATAATATTAATATTACAGATACGACATCATAAAATATAATGTTACAGACATCAAAAGTTATTAAATACTTAGAAACAACAATATTTCATAAGTTTCTCTCACTACAAGATTGTCTCGAAAAATAACGTCCCTTCCAAAATTTCCAGCCGATATTTTTATAAGATACCAAGTTATAACACGCTTTATTATTAACGTTGCTTCGCAGAAGTAGTGAAGTATTCATATTATTATGGGGAGTTGATTTTTTTAACATGGCATCAGAATCATGGAAGTTTGTCCCCGTAGGTCGTAGAGAATACTGGGCTGCTAATATGAGTTTATTGTAAAAATAGTGTAGTACCGGATTTGGGTTATGCACAAACGAAGACCTCGCAGTTATACGCAAACCCATATCATAGGGCCAACAATTTGCATTCAACTTTACATAGACATTTATTTATTTATTTATTTATTAAGATTCACCAACAGTTAGTACAATATCACATACACATAAGACACACATTTTGAGTCTAACCAATTGTATAACTAATTACAGGTGAATTCAGCATGCATTACATTTTAAACATTACATAAATAAAATGACATAAGAAACAAAGATAAATATTAAAAGTGACGAAATATCAATATTAAAGCTAAGTTTAACAATAGTATCCATAGTACAAGCTCTCCTTAGTTTGGGCTAGATAATGTTGTGTGTATGTGGTAGAATATATTATATTATGTGTTTCTCTTTCACGGGTATTTCTCTAATATGTTAGGAAAATACCCGGCCTTTTGGGAGGCTTACACTGAGACACCCATGACTCGCCAACTCACTAGATGGGCCTCCTGAATAGCCACAATTGGCATACAAGCCAGCAGCAGAGGGCAACACCGGTGCGAGCGGCTACGGGCGTCGAGCGGTGCGGCGCCGATTTCACCATCACGGGTCCCGTGACAACGGAGATCGGTTATCGGTTTTTATTTTTCCGGTTTATATTATTATTCATTGAAATTAAACTACTATATACGGATTTTATCACTTTGTTTATTTGACACTTTATAACATAATTTTGAAAATTGTTACACTACTACTACTATTAAACTTTACTAATTTTTAAGCTAATTAAATTATTATTAAAACTATCAAAACTATTTAGATTTAATTCAATTTTACATTTTCCCCGACGTTTCGGTTGCTTTTCAGCAGCCATGGTCACGGGGAGACTAAGATGGTAGTTGTCTCAATGTTCCAGTGTAGTTATTTCAAAGTACCCGAACATAATTTAATCATTGGTGTTTCTATTTACGCAGAATGAGCTCAAAGTATCATGAAGTCTAGCTGTGGTTTGCTTCTTCTTGGGTTTGACTATTTGTATTACTGGATCCCAAGCTGGAGGTACATTTCAACCATCTTCTCTATTAAAATTAGGATAGCGAGAATCTGTGGTTTGTCATATCTCAGATAGTGGTTGATCCCCTGTTGCACATGTTCACACACAGCAGACTTCAACGAGCGTTCGTGTTATACATCAGCTGTTTTCTTTTATGCACCCGCCTATGTTTCTCTTGGTTTGACCAATGTATGAGAGTCCGCAGTCACTATCTATTTTATAGACCCCTGCATCTTGTAAAGGTAGTTGGCACTTGACGGATGGTAAAAATTGACTTATCTTCGTTGGCGGCTTGAAGTATGTGTTGATTGAAGCTCGCTTCAAGATGTAGCCAATCTTGTCAGTGACACCCCTTACATAAGGCAGTATAGCAGGCTGGCGCTCGACTGTGGCTGGCTTCTCTCGGGATCTGTGACAGCGGCGCGGCTGTTGGAGCTTGTTGTCTTGCAATACTTGCTTAACATGTTGAAGCTCGACGTCCAGGTGTTTCTTGCCACAGATCCCATGGGCTCTCTGAAACAAAGACATTCCCACGGTAGCTAACTGTTTAGGATGGTGGTGAGATTCACCGTTTAAGTACCTATTTGTATGGGTCTTTTTTCTATACACAGTGTGGCTCAAAGTATGATCAGGATTCCTGATGACAAGTACATCTAAGAAAGCTAATGAATTATTTGCCTCTAATTCCATAGTAAATTGGATGTTGTTATTAATGGAATTAAGATGTTCTAGAAATACACTTGCAATATCTGTTGGTAATATTGTAAAAGTATCATCTACAAACCTCTTATAAATCCTGAGTGTGATGGGGGCAGTATGTAAAGCTCGAGCCTCGAAGTCCTCCATATATATGTCAGCAACAACAGACGATACTGGGGAGCTCATTGCGACACCATCGTCTTGTATGTAGAATTTATTGTCCCACAACAGACAGCCAGTTGTTAAGCAATGCTTAAGTAGTTCTGCATATTCCTCAGGCATATTGTACTGTATTAGCTTCCTTTTAGTTATTTCAATACAGTCATGTTCAGGTATGCATGTAATTAATGACTGTACATCAAAACTAACCATTGTTTCATTGTTAGTGAGACGTAGGTGTTTAATTTCACTCACAAAATGGTATGAATCCTTTACATGTGGTCTCGAGTTGCCTCTGAGTGGTGAGAGTATCTTCGCTACGTGCTGAGCCAGTCTGTAAGTTGGTGTGTCGATCTAACTCACAATAGGACGTAGGGGAGCGTTTTCCTAATGTATTTTTGTGTAAAATTCAATTAAATCCAAACAGTTTTAAAAATAATTTAACTAGCTTAAAAATTAGTAAAGTTTAATAGTAGTACTAGTGTAACAATTTTCAAAATTATGTAATAAAGTGTCAAATAAACAACGCGATAAAATTCGTATATAGTAGATTAATTTCAATGAAAAATATTCGCGAATTAAATAGAAGACAATATTATTTATATTATTATTATAAATATTATTATTAATCTACCGACTGTCAAATAATAAGGATAGTTATCAACTACCAAAGCAATTTTTCATTTTCCTATTCTGCTATATTTTTAGTTAATGGCTCTTCTACATGTATATGTAGCACAGCGAGCGTAAGTGATTATGATCACCGGCATGCACGGGCATCTGCTCCGAATAATAATAATAATAATATTCTACCACATACACACAACACCATCTAGCCCAAACTAAGCAGAGCTTGTACTATGGGTACTAGACAATGGATAAACATACATATATACTTTTTTTCTGACTATGCAGATGCAGAGATTACCTACAAACAAATTATCTTTATAATATTAGTAATGTATATAATTATGTATCTATATTAAACTTGTTAATATACTTAGGTCGTCCGCTGCGTTAAGCGGGTGCACGGAGCGGGCGCCCGCGCGGCGTGCTGTTTTCTATTATCATGGGCCCGCCCCGCAGACAACGTGTCCGCGCAACGGAGCACGCGAGCTGAGCTATTTCTAGGAAATCAGGGAGCACTGCTTCGCTACAACCGGCGCTGCGAGAGGTGGCAGTCCGTTGCGGGCGCCCGCGAGTCCTTGACGGAGCACGGCGCGGGTCGCCGCGCCGCGCGCCCGCTCTGTGCACCCGCTTAACTCAGCGGACGGCCTTACAACAAATGCATACGTATACGAAACATGTCTTAAAAGGGAACCCAAATTAAGCATTTTTTTTGTCATAATAATACCATAATTGTTTTTTGACATACTATTTCAGTAGGCATAAATATCATTTAGGCTAATGCTTTTTGCCCTAATTTTTATTGGCATAAAGTAGTAGTAATATAAGGCATATTGTTTATTATTATCTGGTATTATATCCAATATAACTTGGGTACCATAGTGTAACAATGGGTTAGGGTGCGGTGGGGGTGTCCCTTGGGCCACCCCTAAACCGCCGACATATTTATTTTATATACGAAAAGTATTTTTATGCCTATAATATTATGCTTAAATATCACTATGCATAAACCAAATGTATGCTTATAGTAATTATGCTTAAAAAAATGTGCCTAACCAAAAAAAAGACAGAAATATGCCAAATTCACTACTTTACAAGAAAAAATACCCACGCATGAAACCAATGCATATATTTAGAGTAAGTTACCCTTAATTTGATACTGTAATAGAAAAATTTGCTGAAAAAGATCTTTGAAATTTTAACCTAATTAAATAAGACAAAAGTTAAAAATGTTTTATAGTACTTAATCTTTTATACTGGCCGGAGTCAGACTCTCTTAGAATAGACCAGCAATAACCGACCAGCATATTTTTATCCCAAAAGCTTCGGTGCCTCTCTTCAAACGACTTTAAATCTTTATGGAAACGTTCGCCATGCTCATCACTTACGCTTCCCAGATTTTTAGGAAAAATCCAAGTGCGAGTACAAAAATGGATTTTCAGTGACATATTGACTCCCATTTTGCTGTAATTTTGCAATAAATTAGAAACAATTTCTTCAAAATTCTCTGCTTTCTTGTAACCTAAAAAATGTTGTACTACCGCTGTAAAGGAAAACCAATCATCTTTTCCGACGGCGGTGTCACTCAAAAATTTTATCCTTCAGTATTTTATTATTTGGGGACCCACGAAAATTCCTTTCTTAAGTTTGGCATCAGAGAGATCAGGAAAAACTTTTTGCAAATATTCAAAAGCCGGCCTATTTTTGATAAGTGCTTTAACAAAAATTTTTAGCTTGATTTGAACCGGTGGCAATATCGCATTTCTTGGATCGATCAAAGGATCATTCTTAATATTTATTTTGTTGGATATATGTATATTCATTGCGTACAGGCCATTCTTTTTTAATATAGTGTTCTGTTCTATTTTTGCAGTCCCATAAACATAAAAAACAGCAATACTTGGTATAACCACCTTGCAAACCAAGCAGTAACAACACACAACTTTGAGATCTCCACATACTTTCCGTTCGTCATATTTTATTACCTTAACTAACTTTGTCATTGTCTCATACGTTTCCTAAGAATTCACCGCACTTGGAATAAATGGCTTTTGGTTACCATTATGTAATAATACCCCTTTTAGACTAACTTTTGAGGAATCGATAAATAAACGCCATTCTTCAGGATTATAATACTGCCCCATAGCTTCAAATAGCTCATAGCCAGTTGCACTCACTGATCGGTAAACGATTAGCGAGGTTAAGCAACGTTGGGTGCGGTCAGTCTTTAGATGGGTGACCGCTTAGTGGTATTTCATCTGAACGTCTCCGTGCTTCGGAGGGCAAGTAAAAGTCGGTCCCGGTTGTTGTCAAATTGACAGCAGTCGTTAAGCCATGTCGGAGGCTTACGGGCGGCTTGAACAACTCTTGACCACAGGTTGGCCACTAACCACACGAAAAGAAGAGGAAAAAGAAGCCTAAAATAGACCATGAACGTCTTGGCAATATTCATACCCATCCTTTGAATTGTAATACTCAACAAACTGCTCACTGCGCCTGCGGTAAACAGTCACTCGGGTGTCAGGAGCTAACAAATTCCATTGCTGAAGCCTTAAAGCAAGTAATTCGGATTTGGTTTTAGAAAGCTGAAGGTCTCTCATCAGGTCATTTAATTCGCTCTGTGTAATTATGTGGGATTCACCTTTAGACTCACCTTCCATGAAATCATCATCACTGCCAAAATCGCATTAGTTCGAAGAAGACTCGTCCGTTACAATAATTTGTTCTGGTTCATGTTTTGAACTTGAAGTACTGGGCAATGACGGGTAAGGTACTCCATCAGAGTGTGGCACAGGTTTCGTGACGGATGGAACATCAGGCTATTGAATATGCTTCATGTTTTTGTTATTAAAATCAAAAGTTTTTGTTAGGCAAAAGTAACATTCTGTTTCGTGGTTTGTTGGTTTTCTCCACTGCATTGGCACACCAAATTGTAAATATTTATTTTTTCCTGCAGCCCAGTCAGTAAGTACACTTCTGCAATTTTCGCACACTACTACAGGTACCCATTTTTTATCAAGGTTTGATACAGGAATTTAAAAGTATTGCAAATAGGCTCGCTTTACCGCTTCTGTAATAGGTTTTTTTTTGTTACGATTATTTTACCGCAAACATAACAAAAGCTATTTAGGCTTCATTTACACTGACTCGAAGTAATTTTATAAAGGATAACAAGTTCAATAATTATTTTAACACAACAATAATAAGTAACAAACTAAGCTCGACATAATATAAATTGGCATAAATCAACTCGATATTTAAAAAACATAATGTGATAAAAAATACGGTGAATGTTTTAGTGATGTAAAGGTAGACAAAACAAATTCACCACAAATTGTTAATGGGTATAAGAAAAACGTTTTTTGTGAAGTAGTGAATTATTATTGTGCGTAACTGTTAATAAAATAAGTAAAAGTATGCCATGTTAAATTATGACATATAATTTTATGCGACTTAATAGCAAACCGTCTTAAAATAATGTTCTTCAAGAAGCTTTACACATTATCACATACTACGATTCTTACTTCTAAAATCCTTTTAGCACACATTAGAATTAGAAAGTTGTACACACAAGCTTATAACCATTCGAACATTCAGACGCAAAACCGCTAAACACTAATAACAATAATAATAACCGCAAACTCAAGCATTAACGTAAAAGCCTTCGGACATGACTTCGAGTTCATTTAGAGAGTTTTCAACCAATAATCTTATAATAAAAGTGGGAAGACGCTTTGAACTAAAACCTACAATACTAGAGTAATAACACGATCACGCTAAAGTTTTGGATATACTTAGGTTTTAAGAAGTTGCCGAGCTTGTTCGCCAACATGCTGCATGATCTTATATATCGCACTCTTAATAAAACAGAGACTTATCTCAGTATTTTGGATTAAACAAATTTGAACTCTATTGCAATGATTTAACACAAACATAATATTAGAAATTAGCATATACAATTAGAGTCCAAATTGCCTTACTTTCAAATTTCGAGTTAAGTCGCTGTTTTATTAAGAGTGCGTGTATTATATACAAACCACAACAATAATGTCTGTCCTCGCCGAAAAGAATTTTTGTATATTATAGTATTTTAAATTGAAATACCTAATTAAGAGGGCACCAAAATTTCTTCCGCCTGGGTGGCTGACACCCACGCTTCGCCAAAAATTATTATGTTAGAAATAAGACTATAGCGGCAGCTAAGAATAGAGACATAACTCTTTATGCGGACGATACTTGTTTGTTTTATTTTGGTTCATCAATCAATGACATAGTTACAAAGGAGCGCGATTATATAACCGAATACCCGCGGAAATAAAAAGTGTAAACTCGTTCAACGCATTCAAAAATCGACTTGCTCGACTTATAATCACCAACCATTCATCATTATCATTAGGTTAAAAATTGTAAGTGAATGCGTTGAACAGGTCTAATATAATATGCACCTATAATTATTATATATCATGTATTACCTACAAACTATATAACTGTGTATCTTTCGATTCTTTTGTTAATCTTTTATAAACCATGTTCTCATGGAAATGATTGTATATATCTTATATGAGAATAAAAAGTCTTTAAACCTAAGAATATAAACTAATGGTCAAAAACTCTAAGTTACAACTTTACATAGGAGGTTTTAAAGGTGAAATGTTAGTATGTGTCAATCTTCTAATTTGTTTTAAAAAAGTTTGTTTTTTTAATGTATTTATTTTATTGTTTGTACTAAGCTCATTAATTTAGTCTTTGCAAAACGTATGCAGTAACATAGGTTTATGTTAGTACAAATGTATATTGTAGTATTAATAGAGTTTTAGTAGTTTTTAAGAGTAGTAGAGCCTCGCTGATTTTAGCATGAGTGGGCCGGCTCGACCGGGGAAGGACTATCCTCTCACAGAATATCGACGTAAAATAGCAGTAGGTATTCCTACTGTTGTGTTTCGTCCGGTGAGTGAGAGTGCCGGAGGCTCAATCACCCCCTTTCCCCCTTCCCGCTCCTTTTCCTTCCCACTTCCTTTCCTAAAGGGTCGGCAACGCGCAAATGATGCTTCTGGTGTTGCAGACGTTCATAGGCTACGGTGACCACTTACCATCAGGTGGGCTGTATGCTTGTTTGCCCTAACTTAGTTGGAAAAAAAAAAATATTTATTTTGTGGCATAAGCACTATTATAGTTATTTATTTCGTCGTAATTTTTTTCTTTGTTTACCTCCGTATCTTTTTGCAATAATAAACCATTAACTTTACTTCACTTTACAACTAATCTAGAGATGTAAATCTGTACCTATGGCCTATGTCCAGCAGTGGACGTCTTTCGGCTAAGATGACGATGATGAAATCTGTACCGCTTTCAACATTATATTATTTTGTTAAAATCTCAAGACTTATATAGATATCGTATTGCTGCTATCATATGGTTGTTAACTGAATAAATAGTAGTAATAAATATACATAAGACCAACGCTGAAACCTGTGGCATTCACAGTAAATGTTTAATGTTTCGGTTAACAACGTAGAAATACTCGCTAGTTGACCCATGTTTTACTCCAATTGCCGACTGCCGTGGTCTTTTGCAATTAGTTAACCAACAATAAATTTACTGCACGGATAATAGGTTCGATCCCCACACGGGACAAACATTTGTGTTATCCATAAATGGTTGTTCTGAAACTGGATTTTCTTTGTGTCCGTTGTTTGAATGTTTGTAAAGTCCGCAGCGATACAGGAATATAGGAATAATCCAGTGAGTTGTTTTAAAAGGGACAAAAAATGTAATAAAACAAACTTAGTACTATAATTTTGCCATTAGGTAGGTATCCAGCTTACAATGTATTTTTATTATTATAAATCCCGTGTACGTTTGTTCTACTGTCTGTAACTTTTACACTAACTAAAAACCTAGATATTTCCTAAAAGGAAAATATTGTCTGTCTTCCGCAGTTCAACGTAATCCAGCTTCCTTCAAAGAATCAGCTCAAAGATTGGCTCATATGACTTCTATTTATTCTGAGAAAATACCTAAGCTACCTACATCACATATATACCTACTCATTCGACAAAACGCGTATGAAAAGATCCTAACGCAACTTACTTTACTAAAAAAAGATAGTTATATAATAAGTCATACGGCTGCAAATTTTTTGGCAGAAAAATGTCAACTTAAGTCTTGATTGGTTGCCGTGCCTCGCTTACAAACAGTGCCAGGGTGTTAGACAAAATAGAGCTTTAATATACATACTTAGTCACACACATAAATATCCCCAATGAGTAGTGGAGTATTACATCCACATTTAGCCAGCTATATGTTTAGGTGTCACATAATAGAGAGCGATCCTGTTGCCGTTTACCGGACACAGTTGACTCCGAGCTCCTATTAAAAGTTTCTGGACAAAAATTTCACTTGACGAGGGACTCGAACCCGAGGCCCTATAGACGACAGTCGCATTCACTATCGCTATCACATCGGGGTAGTCTATATAATTACAAATCAATGCAATGCTGCCAGTCTTCTGAGCACGTTACCGGTTGACAGCGATGTTGACAAATTCTACGACGCCAAAACCATTTTTATAAATATTATGTATATAAGTATAACGGCACATGGGCATCATTGGTCAATTCAGGGTTCACATCGATCTAAACTATCGTGGGTAGTCGGGCGAGGAGAATTAAAACCACGTGTTACAGATAATTAACGACGTACGATTATTATTTTAACTAAATATTAACAGTATTACAATCAGCACTTTCTAATTAACTGAGACACTACGACACTTCACCGAACACGTCTTGCTTGAGCGCGATGCAAATGGATTATATCCCGTTCGACCACCGCGTGCAAAAGAGCTCGGCGCTGCGTCAGAGTGGGGAAACGTCAACCGCGCTTGTTAAAATGTCAGCTGTCATTCTTGACGTTTCTTGACACTCTCAAAACATCGAAGCGCCGTCACGGCCGGACTGACATTCGCACGTCCTCGTGCGACTGCTCACGCCTCGAGTTATCTGCAAAGACCAAACAGAAATCTGTAGTTCACATTTGGGCACGCTCGCCCATCCCTGACCATTTACACCACCTGTTTAAAAAGATCTCGATCTTCACGCTTCACATCAAAATTAAACACACTGGGCGGACAACTGACTTCTGGCGTCCCTTCGACCACCCACCATCTCACATGGTCTGGTGGACCGGACAACCCGTCAGCGTCCCTTCCACCAGTCACAACAACCACACGCAGCTGTTGCAATCAACTGGTCCGGAACGTCGACCCGCATAGGCCAGTCTCGGACCAATCTCCTGCCACCCAGCTCGTATCAAAGAAGTTGTAGCCTGACCGTAGGCGTCGACCCGGTTAAGGCCAGCCCAATCGGTCAACTACACTGCATACCATCTAGGAAAGCGTAGTCTAATCAGGGGCATCGACCCGTTTTGGGCCAGCCCCGTTGATCAATCACACTACTCCCAACTGCCTATCCTCGCTGGATCTTACATTAATGCTCGATGAAAGCGCATAATTTACACAATTGTTATAAACTCACCATTTATTACTCATCATGTTCGGAGGCAGAGAGGGTGCCCGAGCTTGCAGTCAATGTGTGTGAACTAGATATCGATTCTGTATCACTATCATCATCCGATGTTACCGCTCCACTTTCATGACTATGGCCTTCCGCCGTCTCGGCCTCCTCTGCCTCATTTACTAACGAGGTAGATACTTCAATCAATCCCTCGTAGCCCCTGGGTACTGCGCGCAAGTTTTCATGAGCGTACTTATAGGTTCGGTTAGGCCCATCAATGTCTCTCAGCTCGTATCTATCGTGATCTAATACCTTTACGATCGTAAAAGGACCCTTGAACTTTCGCTGTAGTTTGGTTTGGTTACGCTCACTACCCTTGATAAAGACAAAGTCGCCTACGCTAAATGGTTTCACCATTGCTCTACCTTGGTTGAAGCGTTCTACTTCTGACGAAGCAGCCTTTTTTATATTCTCGGAAGCATTATGTCTAATAGTGTCCAAGTCTAAACGGAGTTCAGGTTCGGTGTGCAAGGATAAGGTTGACATTCCTAATGACTTTGCTCGTATGCCGAACATCAGTTCCGTTGGGGAGTAGCCTGTTACTCTAGATCTAGTGCTATTCAAGGCGAGCTGAACCTCGGGGAGTTCGTCGCGCCACGTTTTGTTTGGGTCATTCTCTACTATCGTGAGTAGACATTTTAGAGTGCGCATTACACGCTCCACTTGACCGTTGGCTCTACTGGAGCCGGTAGCGATAAGGTGAAGCTCTATACTATGGTCGCTACAAAGTCGTTTAAAATCCGCACTAATATAACACCTACCTTGGTCTGATATTATGCGCTTCGGTGCACCGAATAGGTGAATTGCCTTTTTGAGAGATTGAATCGCACTAGCAGCATCAAGAGAAGGTGTGTAATCTAGGAGAACATATTTCGTGAACGAATCTATGATAACGGATGCATATTCTTTCCTATCACTTTTGCCACTAAGTTTGCCCGTGATGTCTATATGTATCGTGTGCCACGGTGTAGATACTTTAGGTATTGGATGTAACCGAACCTGCTGTGCTCCTGAACATCCCTTTGAAGCTTTGCATACTATGCATGAATCTACAAATTTACGCACCTGCTTGCTCATTTGTGGGAACCAGTACTGTTCATATATCTTATCAAGCGTTTTATCTGCACCGAGATGCATAATTTCCGTGTGAATGTGATTAATGAGTGTCCATGTCAGCGATCTTGGTACAACTAGTAACCAGGAGCTGATTTTATGGCGTTCGATTTTCCTGTACAGTATGCCTTTCCGCACATCATACGTGTGCGCAATCGCTTCGGGCAACTCGTTGTTTTGATGTTTGTTGATAAGGTCACAAATTTCGCTATCGCGCTTTTGCTCTACAGCTAGCCAACCCTGATGTAGCTCTACAAAATGAACTTTCTTGTTCGTATCTACAGTTAAATTATTCAGTCCCTGCGAACCAGGTGTGGGCTCCAAGACGGGGTTTCTAGATAGATAGTCAGCATGGCTCATGCTAGTGCCCTGCTTGTGAACGATATCGAAATCGTACGCTTGTAGGAATGCCCACCACCTGTGTACGCGCGGAGTCAAGTCAGTCTTCGATTTGGACGCTTTCAAAGAGTTACAGTCGGTGAAGACAGTAAAGTGCTGACCATATAAGTAATGCCGGAAGTTCTCAACCGCACGAACGACTGCCAGAGTTTCTAATTCATAAGAATGATATCGTGATTCTGTGTCAGACGTTCGACGGCTAAAGTAAGATATCACGTGAGGGACATTATGTTTCCTCTGGATTAGTATGGCCCCGTAGCCCTCTGAACTCGCGTCAGTGTGAAGTTCGATAGGCGAGTCTTGATCGAATATTGTTAATACCGGTTCTGACGTCAGAATGTCAACAATTTTTTTATGGATTTCCTTGTGAGCATCTGTCCATTTTATGGGCCCTTTCAATTTTGTTAGCGGGTAAAGAGGTCCTACTATACGGGTGAAATTTGGTATGAACCGTCTGAAATAAGAAGCTAGGCCTAAAAATTGCCTAACGTGTGTAGCTGTTTTTGGAGTCGGGGCGTGAACTAACGCCTGTATCTTTCTAGGGTTCGGTGTAACTACTCCTGCTTTTATGACGTAACCGAGGTATTCTATTTCCTTCTTCATGAATTTACACTTTTTAAAGTTCAAAGAGAAGCCCGCGTCAGTGAGAGCTTTCAAAGTTAGGTCTAGGCGTTCTAATCCTGCGATGACGTCACTCGAATAGCACATGACGTCATCCATGTAGGCCTGCGCTACCTTGGCCTTTAAGGGACCTAGAGCTGTATTTATACACCGCTGATATACAGAAGCGGCATTTCGTAAGCCGAACGGCATCGTCAAATATTCGAATTGGCCATCCGGTGTCACAAATGCCGTTTTAGCTATACTATCGGGGTCTACGACTATCTGGTGGTAACCGGATGTCATGTCTAAGGTCGAAAAATAGTGCGCGCCATGAAGACGGTCAATTTGTTCGTCAATACGAGGCAGCGGGTAGTGCTCGGGACGCGTGTTAGCGTTGAGCTCCCTATAGTCTACGCACATTCTATCAGTGTTATCTTTCTTCTTTACCAGCAAAATGGGGCTAGCAAAAGGAGAACTGCTTTCCCGAATAACGCCCGCTTTTAATAGGGATTCTATTTTCTCGTTGACTATTTCTTTTTCCGCAGGTGCTAACCTATAGGGATGCCTTTGTACGGTCTTATTTGGGTTAATGAGGTCTATGCGGAGAACGCCTGTTTTAACCCGTCGCGTTGGTATACCATCGGTGAAAAACTCACTATATTTTTTTAAGATTTTAATCAATGCTAGCTCGTCGTCACCTCGTAAGTCTGTATCAATACTTTTAAAATCAAAGTCATTACTGGACTTGTCAGATAAATTAACAACTTTACGCTGAGAAAAGGTAACTTCATTGTTATCCAAGTGCACGTGTACGTTATTTTCTAGTATATCCCTACCTATTATGACTGGTTCGGCGATAGTCCCATCAGGTACTATATGAAACAACACTGAGAGCGAGAGGCCTTGAACATTGATGGGGCTAATAACCTGGGAAACACATTCTACATCCCCCCTGCCTATGCCCGTCAAATAAACTAAATTATTCTGCGCAGCACCAGGGAACTTCTCGGCGTAGCCGTTAGTTACCAACGAACAAGCAGAACCACTATCAAAAAGAAAGGAAACTGGCTCACCGGATGATGTAGTCAAGGTGCTCCTTGATGCCTTGCGTTCACACACATGGACTTCTTTGATCGCCGCTGCTCCGCTGCCACCCGCTCGATCTGGGCACGCAGACGCCAAGTGTCCTGGTCGCCCACACACGTAGCAGGTGGTTGGTCTTGACTTATCAGCGGCTCTGGATGTTTGGTCGTGCTTCTTCTCTGAAGTAGTAGGCTCTTCTTTTCGCTTGCGGCAGTCTATCGCTTTATGACCCGAAGTACCGCAGCGATGACAAGTTCCCATGAAGCGTGATTCGTTGAATCGGGTCCTTTTTGCATCCGTGTCATGGTTATCACTACCCTCGTGCCTTCGTTTCAGTGAAATGCAGTTGAGGACGCGGAGAAGTTGAGATCTAGTGGTCAAGTTATGGGAGTGCAACTCACGGCGAATCACGGCGTCTTTTTGACATAAAACTGAAGATACAAATCCCGTTGTAACATCTTCAGACATCTCCATCCGCGGAATGCGTTCGATGATGTTCCAAAGGCGCATGGCTGCCTCACTCGCGGTCTCTTTAACGCCAACTTGAAAACGTAGAATTTCATCAAAGTAATCCTGTGGCATCATAGGCTTGGCAAACTTCGCAAGCAATACTTCTTTTATTTGAGGCCATGTCAGCTGCGAAGCCTGCAGTCGTGTTAAGCATGTAGCAGCTCGGCCTTTGAGCGCACGTGTGAGTAACAAAAGTAGTTCTGCGCCTTCTAACTTACGGTTGTTTACTACGATTTCAGTCACGTTGCACCAACCTTCGATATCCGCTTCTTTGTCATCAGGATCGAATTTAATCAGCTGTGTAGATACGCTGCTCGGAGGTTGCGGCTGTGATATAGCCATCAATCGGGATAAGAACAACTCCATCTGTTGAGGCAAGCTTGATTCCAATGCCGGTGCTGGAGTTTTTGCGCAGCTATTCTCCTCTGAAGCAAGCCCTTCACATCCCACTTCTGATAACGGCACATGGGCATCATTGGTCAATTCAGGGTTCATATCGATATAAACTATCGTGGGTAGTCGGGCGAGGAGAATTAAAACCACGTGTTACAGATAATTAACGACGTACGATTATTATTTTAACTAAATATTAACAGTATTACAATCAGCACTTTCTAATTAACTGAGACACTACGACACTTCACCGAACACGTCTTGCTTGAGCGCGATGCAAATGGATTATATCCCGTTCGACCACCGCGTGCAAAAGAGCTCGGCGCTGCGTCAGAGTGGGGAAACGTCAACCGCGCTTGTTAAAATGTCAGCTGTCATTCTTGACGTTTCTTGACACTCTCAAAACATCGAAGCGCCGTCAAGTATATGTTAGGTATTTTAATAATTAGTATTTTTATTATTATATTGTTTTAACAAAAACTATGTCATAATACAACGTTATGTATCTAATAACAATGTTTTATAATAAATAAATATAGTATATAGTAATATATAAATATAGTAAAAAGTAATGTATATTTTTATGTATTTTATGTGGGGGCCAATCAGTGCAGACCGGCGACACTTCGACCCAGTGGGATCTTTTGTGTCAAAGTAATGTATATAGTAATATATAAATATAGTTATAGTAAATAGATAATAGATTAGTTTTAAAATTATGTTAGTAAATAATACATTTTACAACTAATATAATTAAAGTCGTTTGACTCGACTACCATAAATGAAAAACAATCCGAAAATCAAAACAGTATTGATACAAAGACATCAATTTTCAAAAAGAAGAGCTGGTGCAAATTAATTTCATGCACAGTGTCCCGCTTGTACACTTGTACATTCAAGATCATTTCGTGAACGAAACTAATATGGACATATAATTTTTACATCTCGTGACAGACATACAGTAATGTCTTTCATCTTTCCTTTCATTTATCGCCGGAGTAGTTCCGGTACTAAACGAACAGCAAACTGAAAGTGAGTCACTGTCTTTATATAACTATGGTTCGCTTTCATCTTGATGTTTACATTAACATACTTATTATTTACCAGTTCTTGCTTAAATCCGAAACTATATTTTTCTTCATGTCTTGTTCTTCGTTCTATCATTATTTAAAAACAACTTAACGCATATTGATATGGTTGCCTCAGTGTCGTAGTTATGATTTACTTTATATTTAACCCATGATTCGTCTTAATTCGTTTAAAAAGGACTGGTATAACGGTTAACACTAGCATACATAATATTTAGTACATAAGTTTATAAGGCTAGTGTGAATGGAACAGTCGCAAGAGGAAGACCTAGGCGAACGTTTCTTGATCAGATCGGAGGCGTTCTGGACAAAGGCCAGGTTAAGAGCACCTTGAACCGACTGGCGTGTATGAGGAATGTGATGAAAGTGAATGAAGCCAGAGAAGTGTGTCAGGATCGTAGCAAGTGGAAATCCGTAGTCTCTGCCTACCCCTCTGGGAAACAGGCGTGAATCTATGTATGTATGTACATAATATTTAGAAGATGATACAAACTTGGAAAATATTTGAAAATCATCTTAAATTACAAGTTGTTATCATAAAAATCGTTTCAAAGGCGCTTAAAACTATTTGACTAACATATGTACTTTTTCAGAAATGTATACAATTATATATATAATTATATAATTTGCACGTGAAACATCCTTATTTAAATAAATAAATCCAAACTATCCTACCTATTTTCTAAGAAAGGTCCATAACCACGTTCACATATCGTTCTGATGTTTTATCAGAATACACAAAGTATTTATCAAAACCTCTGGTATTTTTTCGGCACACACGCCGATACAATTAAGCTCATTTCATACACCATACGGATAAATTGGTTAATGGTTATAGAAATATCTCTGGCTTCCTGCTAAACGTAATTATCTTGCACTTTGTAAGAACGTGACTTGAGTAAAATAAGCTAATGTTTGTCTGTTCTTACTTCTTTATAATGTAAAGGTTGCTCTGTTGTAACTCAGTGTGTTTGGTTAAAAATGCTTTCATTTCGTTACCGATTTCTGAAGTGTCATTGCGTGTACATCTATTCTACTCTATTACGAAATATACATATCTGGTCAACAGCAGCACAATTTCTGGAACTGAACTGATAAGAAGCCAATACGTTTAAATTCTACATGGGATCTGCGTAATGAAGTAATGCGAAAGTTATCTCATAACTTTTGAAAGTAACGTAGTTATTAAGAATTACTTAAATATCGATGTATGTATTCTAAGGTGCGTACTTAAGCACGAGATATAGTAAAACACATGTGTCTTCTCGGGTCGTGATGGTTGGACACGAAGCAACCAGCTGGCGTGGACTATTATACTCTGCTATTACAATAGTGTCAGAATGATCTATCATTGATTTCATAATTGTTGATTTTGACAAGTATTGTAATCTATTAATATAATGGCGTCATTATGAATTTCCGATGGTCAACCATTGACACTCCATTGAAAAAATGGCATAAAATGGTAAACTCGTATATATAATGACAAATGAAACGACAAATGAAGCCTATGATTAAATTGCTTCTAACACTAATAAATAATATATGTAAACGAAATCTGGCATGAATAAATGTTCAAAGGAGACAAGCGGTTTTCGCCCTGAACAAATACAGAAATGAAACTTCTACGAAAAAAAAATTTGATATTTACTTAATATTGTCTTCTGTTTACGCGAATGTTATTGTTTATTTTACACTTTATTACATAATTTTGAAACTGTTACACTACTACTAGATACTATTAAGATAAAATCCGTATACAGTAGTTTAATTTCAATTGATATTTACTCTCTTAACTATTTTCTTCAGTACTATTTTCAAAAAACTTGTCTAAGTGGAGAAAAATAATTTCCAAGTTAGCGGCTACAATGTGAAAAATCGATACTTGCATATAATTGATGCACTCCCACTTTGTACATTAAATGAGATTAGTTCCTTTATCACTTATATCTCAAAGAAGAGGTAGGTGTTGCCCAGGGTAATAAGACATTTAATAAGATTTTCAATTCAATTCACAGGTCTTTGAATCGATTATTCACTCAATATCTGTAATCGATAATTCATGTTTGTTGCCATACTAAAAAAACAGTAAATAGTTTTTTAGGTTGGCATCAAACTGTTACTTGTCGTCATTATCTGACGATGTCGTTTTGATTCCGCGCCGGCGGCGTTTCTTATCTATAAACGTAAGTTACAAGCACAGTTGCTTCCTGAATCATGTTGAAACTGAGACTTAAGCTTGGAACCTATAAAATAAAGTATAATATGTACGTCATATTAGTGAATTAACATACATATATACAATATTAGAAGTTTTTGTGCATGACTTAACCTTATGTCAATGTCATAAGTTAATGTCTTATATCTACTTTCAGACAAGTTTTTGGAAAAAGTTACACCCATACATGGTTTTCTAATTAATAATTCTATCAGGAAACATTGAAATTATTCGTGTAGGTGATGAGGCCGAACGTTCCTAAGAAAGCCGCCAGTCTCCGTTAGTAGTAGTTTTTCAAAAATCACTTCTGCTAACGGGTTTTATAATAATGTTAATACAACATGTCACTCTACCACAATCATATTACGAGACCATTGACCGACCAATGATCGACCATTATGCATTTAGCAGATTACGAACTTTTAGCAAAATGACAATGAAATTGCAGTTACGTCATGTCGGAATGACGAATTTATAAAAATAGTCGAGTTGGGCTGCTTGCCCTGCTCAAGCGCTCGCACAGCCTGCTAGTATACGCGCGAGTTAATCATACTCATATAATTATGTTAGTAGCGCGGATGGTTCCTATCATTCTTGCAGGATGCACACAACCGAGTGCCAGAACTAGCGCATATTACCCAGGTCATGTATAAGAGCCATTATTAGTCTTCGTCTAAATTACTCAAAGGGCACAATAGCTACTCATACAATAACCAGCACGTCCCATATGTCTCTGCTTCTACTGCGTCATTTCGACTTTATTGGTACAAACATTTGTTGGCTATAAATCGGCCAACATGTTCAACTAACCTACCACCCGTCCAACCTCACGCCCGAGGCCATCGTTAAATTTTATTTAACTTTGAAACTTGTTAGAAGATGTGTTAAACAGCCCAGCATTGTGCACTAAACAGTAACATTTAAGCAATTATTTTCCATTTTCTCTGTCGTTTACGACCGAGTGCATTACGCTAGTTAGTAAGTTTATTCTACTTACTTTCGACTCAGTGTTGGTAAAACTCTTTTATTATGAATAATTTGTCGCTTACCAACCAGTTTACCAGCAAGTCTTTACACGGACGATTATGTAATGACCTCCATGTTATGAGTTTCCTAGGTATGAAGTGTTTTCGTAAGGCATGAAAAGGTCGCGGGTTGTTAACGCGCGAGATAATTTATACACCTGAAAGTTATCATGAATGTTCTAGAGCATTCAATTTCGACTTTTCTGTTCCGTGATAAGTCTTTTTATTAAGGCTGAAATCAGCACGGACTGGATCCCAGACAGCGGTAAGCGGCAAGGCGAGAAGGCCCTTGCTTATCTCAATGAACATTAGCAGGGAAGCACTGACACTTTGGTGAATGCACAGATCGACTGAACCTCGAAGTAAAGCGACGTTGCGTCCAATAGTTTACCGTGCTGAACACTTAAAGCTATTAGGTCATATATTACAATATTCTTCACAGTTCAACATAGTATACGAAAGTTAGTATGGGGAGTTAGCAATTAGCAGCCTTCTAATTGTTAAAGGGATTAGATCTAAATATTATTGTCCTTTTGGGTAGCGGTAGACAATACTAGATCTTTGGAAATACTGATATTAAGCCAAGCTGTTGTGTAACATAAGATCGAAACTTAAAAATATAAAAGCAAGGTTATCTTTAAGGCTTTAATATTATCCGGTATCGGCCAATAAGTATTAGGCAAATCTAAACTATTATTGAGATTAATCATAAAAATATAGGTTCCGGAAATGGTCATGGTAGACGGTGGGTGATAGATAAGCGACCTATCACCCATCGTCTACCATGGCCGTTTCCTATTATATAATACTTAAATCTACCCTATTACGTGGTTGGTAAAATTTTGTTGTATATATACAGGCGTGAATCTATGTGTGTAGAAGGAAACCTTGCGCTCAATTGCTCAATAATAATGGAATCGGTCGGTGTCCATCCCACAGTTGATCAAACAAATAAATTTCTTTCATCTTACTGTCTGTGCGCGTTCAAAATGACATTTATTTCGTCAAAAACATTCTCGCTCAAAGACCCGGATGACTCAGGTCCCTGCTCGTGGGAACGTCCAAAATTATATAAAAAAGAATTTAAACAACTCACTTTATTTTAGTCCCTTATTGCGCAAAGCGGGAACATTGTTACCAAAAATTCCGTATAAAATGTTTTATTTCTCGTAACGGTTTGTTATATTTACTTTGCTAAATTACAATTTTAATATATTTACACGTTCCTTTTTTTGATATTGTGTGGATGGTCAAAATAATACGTAGCATTATAACGAAATATATAAGAAGAGTTATGCTGACGTATATAGCATCTACATTTTGGATGAACTTAATTACGTATGGCGGCCCTAGAACTATCCTTCGCGTTGCCATTTATATGTATACTAGATATTGTGAAACTTGACTAGAAACTCATGATTAGCATGATCTAATGAACATGCTAATCATGAGTGAGAGAGAGTTTGTAATGGAAGTATAATTACTTCCATTACAAACTAACTGGACTAAGCATTTAGACAATATTACATAAATCTTACTAGTAAAATCTTATGTATATATTTTCTAAAGATATTTCTATTTATAAGCGTTTGCACTCCATTATGTATGTATGTACATACGTAAGACTGAAACCATAGCGAACGAAAAGGTGTAATCCGGCACCCCGTATTACACCTAAAGGGAACTGTCCACTTTGTATGGGGGTTTTGGCTTGGAATGGACGGTCACTGAGAATAATAATTGTATATTAATTTAGAAGCATTAACCAGTAGGAATTAGAAAAATAACAAAGCTTTGTGTCCAGATGTTCCTAATTCGTTTGTTGTGGTGGTTTATATAAAAGTATTTGAAATAAAAATTATTGGTTTTTATGTAATTTTTTTTTATTATTCTGTTTCATATGTTACTAAAATGTTATCTAGGAACTAGGCTGGTGGATTTAAATTGTATTGATATCTTGCCCAACTCAAAAACCAAATAATTGTCATTATATGGGCGCAGCAACCTACTGTCGTAATGTCGTTAATTGTTTTTATGTATGAATTCTGTTCACGCTAAGCCAATAATGGACAATTCCCTTTCGTCCGCTGTGGTTTCCGGTTTATGGTTTCTAAAGGAGGTGAAATTTGGGTGTAATACATCTATTACAGCCAAATTTCGCCTCCTTTAGAATTTTCTCCTTTAAACTTTCAAATATGCGTAAGACAATGTTGGTATGTTTAAATAAAACACAGCCTATAGTAACCTATTTCTTAAAAACAGTATCAATTAATACCTTGTTTGGAACCTATAAATAGCTAACAGACACTAATTGCTGCATCTTTAAAACGCGCTATATGAGCAACAGCAAGCAATGAGGTCAAGGTTATTTAGCACGATAACACTCTCAGTAAGCTAAATACTATTAAAAGTGGGCTTATGTTAGTAACGCAGTGAACGGGAACAAACCCACGATCTCTCTTGATAACAAGTTACCACTTAGCTGCTATCGTTGCAATATATGTGTATACAGCTTACTTTTATTATTACCCTAATTCTACACTTAAAATGAACAAACTACGGCCAAACATTGTTTAAATACGAAGGCGCACAACTTTATAATAAAATACTGTCGATTATACGAAATTTAAGCTCATTATATACACTTTAAATGAAATTAGCACAACACGTCGTTGAAAACAATAATTAATAGTCATTGGTGACTAAATCCATTAAATGAATAGCATAACAAACGAAAGACAACTATATTAATATTATATAAAATAATAATATCAGCCCTATATTAAACTGTCCCACTGCTCTCACGGGCCTCTTCTCAGTATAGGAAGGGTTAGGCCATAGTCCACCACGCTCGCCCAGTGCGGGTTGGTAGACTTCACATATCTTCGAGAACATTATGAAGAACTCTCAGACATGTAGGTTTCCTCACAATGTTTTCCTTCACCGTTCTCTCAAGCGATAATTAATTATTTAATACGCACATAACTTCGAAAAATCAAAGATGCGTGATTTGGGATCGAACTCGATGATAATGACCAATGGTCTCCCATTAAGCTATCGCTGTTAATAACATTATTGTTCTCATATAAGTCTTTCAGGGAATAAATTCTTTAAACCTAAAAAGGAAATCGTACTAGATTGTAGAATCCCCTATATTAATGTTGCCTACAATTTAGTAGCATTCAATACGCTACTGATTTCTAAAACAGTTCTACAGCTTCATAAAATAGCCAGAACTCTATTTCTGCTGAAGCATCGACGAACTTCACAAAAATTACTAGCATTTTTCGCAGCGGACTTTATCAGTGTACAAGAAAGAAGTGCTGCATTTTCCGGGTAAATGTCGATTGAATTGGAACCTTCCCATTGGGGTCTAATACTATTATCGGTGAATTGTGAATGTACGACAAGTTTACTGAGATCTCCTACAGAATAGTAAAACTGTATGGGGAATTCGAGTAAAATTTATGTAATCATAGCCTTATTAGTTTCTGGTATATCTCTTGATAAAAATATATTCATGAACACTATTGAAAAAGCCATAGTTTGTCGCCTTTTAATTCTAGGCGCTGATTTCACCAGACTAATGAGGCCCATGGTCCTACCTACTTTGCTGGACCGAGAAATAAAACCCAGGACGACTTGATACTATTCTGTCCACTAACAACATAGTTACGCAACAGCAATTATATTTACTTACAAAATATTAGTTGGCTCCGCGGTTTCAGCCGCTTTCTAGAGCCGTGGCGTGGCCTAAGCTAACTTTAGTCAAAAAATAGGCTGTAGAACGCAAACATATGTATTTTCCAAATGGTTGTTAGTTCCTGGGATTATTATGTTCAACCAAACAAAGAATCTTTACAACTTTTTGATGATGGTGTAGATTTTATGCAGCCTGAATTTTTAAAGACACTACTTTACCATAAGCATTTAAAAGAAGTACCAATATTGCAGCAAAATGTGATTATTTCAAACCACTCTAACTGAGTTATAATCTAATTTATAAGCAAAAGTAAAAATATCCAAATAATACACAATAATGCAACCAGTGATTACGTCACACAATGTGGCACTATGTCAATTAAATCTAATTTTCAATATATCACACGAGGGTGGCACTTAGTAAGTAGATAAAGCTACTAACTAAAAGGTTTTCAGGCACATTTTCCTTAGAATCATTTTATTGATGGTAAGTCGTTGATGCCTTAAAAAGGTTCGGTCAAAGCTACAATTCTAAGAACCGGGTAAATTTCGCCAACGACACGAAAAATCTCTTTGTGTTCATAAGTTAATGTAAGATAAAATGTTATTGTCATGAGTTTATGCATAAGATATAAAATTTATCATGCTTGTACTCAAAAGATAGCTCATGATTATGTCACAAACACAATCAATGTATGAGGAATGGCACACGCAGAACAGCATAGACCGGTACTTTGTTTCAGTTTTCGAGTTCACAGCCAAAAATAATCATCAATGGTTTACTTATACTAGGACGACAGGACGACTCAGTATAAACGCCTAGTTGTCTAAGTACTCAGTTCGCAGTCAACCAAATTCAAGACAAACCGAAGGCGACAGCTGCCTCTGTGTTAGCAACGCGTCAACTGAGTCGCCTTTATTACGCCGCAGTAGATAGCAGACCAAATGTACATGAGCCATTAGTTCTTTATTAAAGACTAGCTTTTGCCCGCGGTTTCGGTCGCGTAAAAGTAGATAATATAGCATTCTAATGGTGAAAGAATGTTTGAAATCGGCTTAATTTTTGAGTTAAATCCTTACAAACAAACAGACAAAAAATCAAATCTTGCCTCTTAATAATACTAGTATAAATATAGATTTTCTGACAGCTACCTATCAGAATTTTTTCTATGGAGTACCTGGCAGTAAGTTGAAGATCTTGGGTCTGATAAAGTTGGCCATTACGTAACTTTCAAAAACGGAATCATATTCATTCGATTCTCGGTAATCTGTTTCATCATTACTTGATACCATAACTGGGCTGCACTGAATCTTAATTTCCAGATTTGTAATTAAATGTATTATGAGAAATAAATCTATATGTATACGTAAAGCAAAAACTTTGTACCCCGTTTTACGAAAATTGCGCGGTCGGAGGAGTATGAAATTTGGCACAGTTAAAGTTTATATGAAGAAGGAGGGGCGAATCCTAATATTTATATAAAATATACATTATAAAAACATTAAATTAATGAAAAAACACTACACGCACACAACCATGCATTTGACACACGCAGTCGAAGCGCGTAACTATGGTTACATACATCTATATATAATGACATATATCAGCAATATCTTACAGGCAAACTTTGGTCGAATTTCGAGCACTCGGCGACCGCTAGTAATATGAATTAAAACATGTTTTGCGTTTCCTACACGAGACACCTTCAGGAGTAATTAGGCACTTGAAACACTGCCAAGTCGTCTGTCATATAGTTCACGGGGCCATAGCCGCGGGAAAACTGGTGCTGTCATAAATTTAATTTGATAGACAATCGGAGATATTGTTAAGAGAATTTATGTATCATTATTGTCGAGTGTATTTTTGGCAAATAACGTCTGATTGCTGAAGCTAAATAGTATACAATAAACACTGCCTCAGTCGGTAGCGGCAGTAAATGCGACTGCTGTGCACGAGGTCTAGGCAGAGCTAGGGAGGCTAGGTATTGCGATTTCTAGGTAGCGCAAAGTTTAATTTATTTTTATTTATTTAGAAATAGTAGTAAGTTGCTTATAAGCCGTCGGTCCAGGCTGCCATGAACATCTATGGCAGTCGTTATTGGGAGAGTGTCGACACAAAAGATCTTAATGGTTCGAAGTGTCGCCGGTCTGCACTGACTGGCCCCACATAAGATAACATAAGTTGCATATACAGACTGTAAGTGGCAGACAATATTATAGTATATTATATTGTAAATCTAATACATGCACTCTGGTACAATCGAACATTGTGGATGCTTTGCTAGAAAAACCTGTGTTGTAGGTCATCCATAATTTTGTATTGCAATTATAGGGACATGTACACTTTTATGGTAGACGGTAAGCAAATGTATAACATATTAGCAACTGATTAATGTTGGTTGCTTGTCAAATGGAATGAAGTCCCTGCCCAGGTTTTCCCACAAGACTACAGTATGGGGTTCTTCAAAAAGCGCGTTAAAAGGTTTTTACAAGGTCGGCAACGTGCAATTGATGCCTCTGGTGTTGCAGGCGTCCATAGGCTACGGTGACCACTTACCATCAGGTGAGCCGTAGGCTTGTTTGCCACTTTAGTAGTATAAAAAAAATAGGGAGACCGCAATACCCTTGCTCTCTTTTACGAGGGCCTTAAAACTATACTTAGCGAAATGTGGGTGAAATACATTGCGGCCTGACTTTTAGAGGCTACAGGTGACTATGTATGTAGGTATGTATTCAATAAATAATATGTACAAGCACTCACGCCGGCATAATTATTCTTAAAAGCTTAAAGAGATAAAAACTTACATTTACTTTATATTATTATTTTCTCCGAGCAGCGATAGCCTGATGGGAGACCGTTGGACTGCCATGCAGAAATCTCGAGTTTGATCCTAAGGCATGCATCACTGACTTTTCGAAGTTATGTGCGTATTAAATAGTAACAGTGAAGGAATACATCGTGAGGAAACCTGTATGTCTGAGAGTTCTGCATAATGTTCTTGAAGATATGTGGAGTCTGCCAAGCCGCTTTTCTCCTCATAATGAGAAGAGGCCCGTTCCCAGCAGTGGAACAGTTTAATACAGGGCTGAATTATATTTTTATATATTATTTCTTCATAACTTAATATATAATAGCTGGACTGCTTAATAATAAGCAAGCAAGAAGACTCAGAACAATATCCTTGGCTCTAACAAGATAAATTTCTACAGAGGTCAAGCGCGGCATTATAATGAAATTTTCTAAATCAATAAGTAACCAGTGGTTACTCAATCAACAACAACACTAGTTTGAGCCAAAAAGAGTTAGTCTTTTCTCAAGCCTGATTATTCTCAGGCGTAAAGACGTCAGTACCTAATAAAACCTGATACAGCTGAATTCATGATATGACCGGCGTCTGACCTTTACCATCTAAACCTATAACAATATTCTTTAAACAGATCCCTTATCAGTATATTTCAAGTTACCTGACTTCGGATACCGATTATAATAGATGTTCAAGACAGATTTTCATTGAGTCTGTATATTTTTGTGCCCGTTATTTCAAAGTTTTTATAAGTGTTCTTTCTTAAGATGCCAGTACAAAGGGACTGTACCTATTTCGAGAGGTCTTTAACAAAGTCTTAAGCCCGCCTAACAAAGGAATTGCGCAAGGGTTTTCGATGTATTTTATCCCGATGTTTCATTAAGCTTTTCGCCAGCGACGTTCATATTCAACGACTTCTTCTTGATTTACTAGACATCCTGCGTCTAGACTAGCTTGTAGATAAGAACCCTTGTTCCACACCAGTTCTTCACTAACTTTTTTAGGACCTAGCCAGGCAGATTAGGCAGATTTCACATACGAGTACATATAGGTTACGTCTGTGACCGACAACGATATTATATTTCACGCTAAATAAAACCCGAACGTCTTCAATAGTAGATTCAGACGTTACTTGTTGGGCCGAGAAGAAAGCGGATTGCATAATATGCTTCTAGTATACATATATATGTACGTAGTCTCCCACTTGCCTCTAAAGAGGTAAATAGAGTCATATCTGCAAGTATGGTTTTAGGCCTTTACTCCTTTTCCTGTAATTTCGTAAGTAAAATCTCAGTTGGAAAAAGGCCAGTGCTACTAGTCGCTACTTAAGACTGCGTCGAGCGAAATGTGCCAAAACAGGCGATCACAGTTAAGTGAATAAAATCAACACTTTTTGTTTAATACAAATATAAAATATACATTTACCATAACAATGAATGTGTTTACAATTACTCCGTGTAAAAAACTTAAAACAATTAATATTTTTGCCAACAAAATGACGTAAATTTGCACGAAAAATGCAAAAACGTAATTTCGAGTTACGTGATTTTTAGATTATAACTGTAGAAATCTATATTATTTTACAGCTTAAACGAAATATAAATAGTTATATTACAATTTGTCCGTCCCAAATATTTAAGTTATTGGTTGACAATAAAGATGCATCTTATCAAAAAAGCACTTCAAATCCTCCATACATTTTACTATGGCGGCCGCGCACCGATTTGAATGTGCGCCATATGAGCTCTGTCATTATCTGACTTACGCTCGGCGTAGTCTTAACTGAATTATTATTCAATGCTTACGACGCTTATTTATTTATTAATAAATAAGCGTCGTAAGCATTCAAAAGACAGTAACAGCACTATATAAGTGAGATCTTATACGTATTTGCATTTATTTGACTTTCTATATATTTACTAATAGGTATTATAAAGAGGAAATATTTGTATTTTTGTAAGTTTGTCTATAATGATTAAACTCAAAAACTACAATAGCGATTGTAAAAATTATTTCACTATTAAAACGCTACTTTATCTAAAGTAACATAGGCTATGTAATATTACGCTAGGAACCACGACAGCGGAGCAGTAATCATAAACATGGGCAAATTCATGGGCGAAATTAAGTATTTTATAAAAAGTATCAGGTGCTCGTGTAATTTCTATATCGTAGGCGATATTAGTCTAAACTTAACTTAGTCTAGATGATGTTCTCCTAGACTACGGGCACGCCACAATCGTGGTGGTAAGACCCGTACTTAGAGAGTGGCTGGAGAGGCGTCATGGTGCCCTCACGTTTCGTCTGACGCAGGTGCTGACCGACCACGGTTGTTTCGGTCGGTATCTGTGTCGAATAGGCAAACAGGAGACGCCCGGTTGTCATCACTGCGGCGACTGCCGCATTGTTGTCGAGGACACGGCGTTGCACACATTGGTAGCTTGCCCTGCTTGGGCCACGCAACGCCGTGTCATGCACGTGGCAGTCGGTAGAGTCGTCCTCTCGCTCGAGGCTATGGTTCTGTCCATGATCTCGAGCGAGAGGTCTTAGAATGCAGCCGCCTCCTTCTGTGAGGAGGTGATGTCAGTGAAGGAGGCAGTGGAGAGGGAGAGGGAACGTTCAATCCCTCTCCCTAACCGCAGAGCCGGGCGCAGGAGGGCGCGAGACGACCTCCAGCCGCCCAGAGTAGAAGCCTGCGAGCAGTGGACCCATTGGGGACATCCACCGCCCGATCAGCGCAGGTCCGAGTAGGCGGCGTTCGTGTTCCACGCACGCCTCTCGATGTCGGAAAGGGCACTAGGTCCCCCCGCTTTGTTGTCAGGGATCAGGTCCTCCAACTATGGGTATAAATTTTTATTGTGCTTGTGGGACCCGCCACGTCCATCGGCGGGTCAAACCTTTGACGGGGTCGCGATTTGAATGCGAGAGCGATCCGCGCGACCCCGGCATAAAGGTGTGAGGAACACCGCGGTGGTTTTAGTCGTTCAGCCCAAACATATGGGCTGGATCCCGACATATCCCCATCGCCTGCCCCAAATCCGGCGATGGGGAAAGTGATTTGCACATTTCCCCGCGTTAAAAAAAAAAACAAGAAAGAAAAAAAGACTAAGAACAAATATTACTTAATCACATATTTTTTTAGGTATCGTGTGGTAATCGAACAGAGCATTGGCAGTGGCGGTGCGTCCACTTAAGTCACTACGCCGTTCGTCACCAAAGAATTTATTCTCTTTCGCAGTCACCAAAGAGAACAACCTTTTTTAATAATAAGTTACAATATTTTCCTTAACTATCCTGCGAGAGGAAATGTTAGTTGCCACCAAAATATCTAAAGAATTCGTTCGCTGACTTAGTGACCCACAAACGGTACGCAAGTGCCGCCTGTGCGGAAGTGGCAATTCGGCCACTCGCAAGGGACTGTTCAGTCCATACACCAAATGGTCCATAGATTTAGAGGCTTGGCCTTACTGCGCCCCAACTGCAAATAGACCTTCACCCAGGTAGATAACGCGTAAAAAATAAGAGGGTATGATTGGGTATTTTGTTTCGGTTTGGTAATATAGGTCAAGATCACGGTTGATTTGGTGAGTTATGTTTTATTAAGGGAGCTCACAGCTATACTATAAACTACCTATTCTGTTTATGAAAACGATATTATAAGATAAATAGATATTACATAGAGCATTTTTTCGATATTATGAATTGAAATAGTTTTAATAGGTTTACATCTTTTGTTTACATTATTTTATTACTAAGCTAGAATTTAGTATTTGAATGTCGAATGAAAAGTTTAATTACTAGTGTATATCAAGTGTAAAAGTGTTCTTATCTAAGTGAAACGTAAATTTCTTAATGAGAAAGTAATTTCTTTATCTAGAAATACGTATACATAAATATATTATGTATCATTGAAATTAGCCTACTACATACGGATTTTATCGCGTTGTTTATTTGACACTTTATTACATAATTTTGAAAACTGTTACACTACTACTACTATTAAACTTTACAAATTTTTAAGCTAATTAAATTATAATTAAAACTATTTAGATTTAATTTAATTTTACACTCTCCCCGACGTTTCGGTTGCTTTTCAGCAGCCATGGTCACGGGGCTATACTACCTACTATATACATAAAAAATCCGTATATGGACAAGGAAAAGTGTATTTTCAAATATTTTTCTTTGGTGCTATTAACAATACTTGATATTAATTATTTGTGCTTTATGATATTTAATTTAATTTTGATTATATTTTAATTTGATTTTTACTGTCTTTATACGATTTTACAATTTATATTTAATTAACTATATTTGAATAGTATTCTAAATTTAATTATTATTTTATTTTCTATGTAACTAATATACTCATTTGTACACCTATTCAGGTAAAACATGCTGGACTTTCAAATTGTTTAACATCAATGCTGCAATGTATCACTCATGTTTAATGCAAATAAATATTTCATTTCATTTCATTGGTTATTTTTGACATTTTCCGCTTGGGCCAGTACGTTATATTACAAAAAATTTAATGAGGGTCACAAAAACAGTCTTCGGGACAATTATATGTAAATTATACATACTTTCACGCCTGTATCCTCGAAGGGTAGACAGACACATTTCACCAACTATGATTTTAGGTAATAGAGGGCAAGCTTATTAACTACGTGCACAGTGCCAGTCTCCATACTGCTACTCAGCATTTCTTGACAGAATCACACAATAACACTTTGTATGACCCGGCGATCGATCCCGATACCTCATTCAAATTAGTCACATTCGCTAACATCGCGCCATAAGCCCATATTTATACCCCATGCGAATCAAGCAAGCAACTCTCAATGCAAAAGCAACAGCTACGTAATCACTGGGCCATCGGTGCAGTCTTTACTTAACAATAGAGTACCATAACACCGTCTTTCTAACAACAACATCTGTTACCAAAACTTTTGATGGGTGCCGCCTACACGAGTAACCTTTGCGATTAATTATAGCTAGGAAAGCGTAGGAAGCCGTCGACTTTCAAATAATCACATCAGTCTGTTGGTATTAATTAACGTAGAAATAGATATTAGTAGGTACGGGTGTATACCGCTGACGGCAATACGTGAAAGTTAAGTATAGAATTTCTGTCAATATTGAAGAAAACACAGAGGATTTGCGTGGGCCAATTACCAAAAAAGGTTGTTTTTTCTTTTATACTACTATTTTGGCAAACAAACATACGGCCCACCTGATGGTAAGTGGTCACCGTAGCCTATGGACGCCTGTAGAGGCATCACTTGCGCGTTGCCAACCCTTTAGGAAGTGGGATGGAGAAGGAGCGGGAACGGAAAAAGAGGGTGATTGGACCTCCGGCACTCTCACTCACCGAACGAAACATAACATTAGGAATACTGCTATTTCACGTCGATATTCTGTGAGAGGGTAGTTCTTCCCCGGTCGAGCCGGCCCACTCATGCTGAAATCAGCGAGGCTTTACTGCTCATAAAGGTTGTAGGTGGTAGATAGTTTAGAGATTCTACTTCAGACTGTCCTAAGTAATCTACTATTGTCTATGTGTTGCCTTGGGTGTACGTAAAGGAGGGAATAGAAACAACGTTTCACAAACACGGTTTGTTTGCAACTAACTTGTCGCTACGTTGCTTTGCGGGCGCACTCACACGTTGTGTGAGCTTACTTTACCTAAATGTCAACTCTTGCTGAGTTGACATTTAATGTGTCCCTACAAAAGCAATATCTGCTAACAACCCTTTCCTAGTAATGGAAAACCGCAACATAAAAATTTTGAGGTACAATTAACTAAGTGTGAACTGCAAGTTGTCAAAAAAGCGTTTTACTTCATACATACGATACAGTCTCAGGCTTCTATGGAGAAAAGAGTAAGGCACATACCGCAAATTTTTATTTTATAATTTATTGTTTGACAATGGTAGTAAAACGGCGTGCGTTTGTGATACCAGGGATACTTCTTCTCCCTAGCCTTTATTATTCCTAAGTCACTTGGAGTCGGCTTTTTTGGTCTAATCGGATTTGACTGGATATCAGTTTTTACACGGCGCGGCTGCCACCAGACCTCCGCAACCCAAAGGCTAATGATACTAGGGTATCATTACCAGGGCCTTATAATATCCTGACACAGGTCTAGCCTCCTAAGGCTATATTATAGGGCCCTGACTTTCAAATAACGACTGCCATAGATGATCATGGTAGCCGAGACCGACGGCTTAACGTGCTCTCCGAGGCACGGAGCAGGCGATAATTGTCAATCAATACGCACATAATTTCGAAAAGTCATATAACTTCTGAAAGTCAGAGGTGCGCGACGTGGGTTCGAACGCGAGACCCTCTACATTGCAGTCTGTTGGTCTCCCCACTGAGCTATCGCTGCTTTAATAAGTGCGATACCAGGAATACCACTTGCACATTAAGGAAAAGGAATGAAAGATGGGATGAACGCCAATTTCCATTACAAGAATTGGACTTCCTTCCCCGGGTCAGCATTATATGTCACTTACAGCCACTCCTACAACTAACAAGTAAAAGTTATCCTAAAGATAAATCGCATGCTGTCTCACTCATATTAGGTTAAAAAATAGAGATGGCGACACTTTTATCTTTTATATAAATGCTATTTGGAGGTGTTAGTACAAGCACTTAGGATAGTAAAAGCTCAACATTTGTTTATCAAAATACTCAATTATGAGTCAAAATGGCAAATCGTTTACACATGTTAACATTTGGCGAAACAATTCCTCATTGAATTCATAGATGTGCCTTCGCCGCAAAAGTTTCCACATTAAGAAGAGTGAGCTCACACATGAGATAGAGAACGATAGTGAACAAATTTAAATATAAGTGAGCGTGATAACAATACTTATAATTCATTGTGACAGATGACTACTTATTTACTTATTATTATCTAACATCCACAATCGTGAGCATATATTTAAACGTTGTAGCGCATCTGTGATTTTAATCGTTGGTAACATTGGCGTGAAAATTTAGATGAGTGAAGTTATATCGATAACAAATAGGATATTGTTAATTTTAACTTTAGGAAAATTGCCTTGGAGCCACGAGTGCTAAATAGAGTTGAAAACTGGGACAAAGACAACCGTTATTTCGATTGACCTTAACGAGGCCTCTCGATGGTATTAGTAATAGTTTGCGTATAGTTGGTTCATGAAGTAACTGTAAACTATTTTTAATAACGTTTTGTTTGTTATATGTATGCCCACGAATATATTGGGTATAACTAAAAGTTTTAATTTTACTTTTAATACTGACTGTTATTAGAGATAAAGTTTTTGCAGCCGAAGTGATTGGAAGCTAGTATTATCAATATTTTTTCAAAGACAACTAACGCTTTAGAAATAATTCCTGTGTCGCGGGGGACTTGATAAACTTCCAAACAACGCACACA
Organism: Catocala fraxini; assembly: GCA_930367265.1. Lineage (NCBI taxonomy): Eukaryota > Metazoa > Arthropoda > Insecta > Lepidoptera > Erebidae > Catocala > Catocala fraxini. The sequence goes on along the minus strand of OV884025.1, from coordinate 6,006,601 downwards.
AAGAACATCCAAACTCGGAACAACCATTTGTGGATCACACAAATGGTTGTTTTCTCCTTCATCTTATGTTGTGCTATATTTTAATATAATTGTAAATACGATAATTTATTATTATTTCAAGACTATCTAAGCCCGGGCACACTTTACTATTATTAATGTAATAATGGCCTCCAAACCTAATTTCGGTCACGGCGGCTAAACTTAACGGAGACTGGTCATCTGCGCAGGAAAAATTATAGTGCATAAATGTGTGATCGTGTGATCAGGCGTAGGACCAATTAACATGCCTTCCAGGTCTTTCATTGCTCCACAGCAAAAGTATCCATATACCTTTAGATAAACTTATATAAATCACTCTTTGCAGCAATCGCCTAGTGACAAAACCGTTATGTGCGTATTAATAAATAGTTAATTATCGCATGTTTTAACGATGAAGCAAAACATCATGAGAAAACCTACATATCTGAGAACTCTGTATCATCTCAAAGATATGTGAAGTTTGCCAACCCACACTGGCTCAGCGTGGTGGACGAATAGGGTAAAAGGGGTTAGGCCATACTGAGAAGAAGCCCGTGCGCAGCAGTGGGACAGTTGACAGACAATTTATTTATATTAGTATTTTTAGTGCCGTCTCAGTTTCTTTGCTTAAGTTCACTACAATAGTCTCAGTTGCCTTTATATGATTTTACAAGTTATTTTATACACAACAGCAAACAGCTATCAAAGGAACACTTTTGTGAAAATACCACAAATTTTTATGCAATATTAAGGTTTTTGACTGGGATATATGGAAGCCTAATGGTGTCATTTTAGTGGCACGCCTGCACTTAAGTAGCGGTTACATCACAAAATTGTATAGTGCGTAATTTTTATTTGATATTTGTCATCTATTTTTGATCATTTAAGACAAACTTATTGCCGTGCATATCTTGGTCTTCGGTTTGAATCCTGAGTCAGCAGTGTTATTGGGTTTTCTTTTAAGAAATTCTTAGTCGCAGCACGATGTCTGGAACAATGTTCGGTAGACGACAATAGACTCCCCTATTACGTAGTAGGAATGTTGCGAATATTCGCATCCGCATTCGCATTTGGGGAGCTTCCGCATCGATTTAAACATCTGCATCCGTATCCGCAATAATCAACGTGGATGTTAGATATAGCGTAAGTTGTGATAAGAAAGAAATTAGTTGTTCAGTAGTGCGTGTTTAATTTAGAAACCTTTGCAAAACAGGCTTAAACCTGCGAAGGCGGTAATATAAGATACTTTTTATTAAATAAGATGAACAATTACACAACAACAACATCCGCATCCGCAATTGCGGAGCTTCCATATCGATTTGGACATCCGCATCTGTATCCGCATCCGCGGATGTAAGTCTTCAAATATCCGTATCCGCATCCGCAACCGCGGATGTCAAAAAATCTGCATCCGCAACATCCCTGTTACGTAGGACCTAAATTCAAATTAGGCAAAATGTGAGTGTAATACTCCGCTACCTAACCTTTAAGGTCAAGGACGTGAAGTTCTAGATATATGATTTTATACACACAAAACGAGAATATAGCACGGCGTTATCAAAAACTTTATGTATGAAACCGCTCAATTCCTTTTATTTCATCGCTAAGCGCACAAGATCCATATCAACAACTTGTGAGATAAGGATTCGAACCGAAACTTACTTGTATTAAAGCGGGATTACTACTCTTTGATTTAGTGGCACTAAACTTTGCCATCAGGATATTAAGTGACTAAATAGTTGAACTGCTTCTATAAGATTAATCTTCGTTTTATTATCTGCAAATCTTTGAGAATATTTATTGGCAAGGTTCGGGACGAGGATTATTTCTTTCGAGTTTATGGGGATCTTTTTTGTGTAGCTGACCTTGTAGTTAAAATATATACAAGTAACAGATTCTTTATTGCGAGGCTCTACTACACATACTTAGTTACATAGTATCACGCCTGTAAAAGCAGCAATAGCTCAGTGGGGAGACCAACAGACTGCAATGCAGAGGGTCTCGGGTACGAACCCACGTCGCGCACCTCTGACTTTCGGAAATTATATGAATTTTCGAAATTATGTGCGTATTGATTGACAATTATCGCGTGCTCCGTGCCTCGGAAAGCACATTAAGCCGTCGGTCCCGGCTGCCATGAACATCTATGTAATGGCGGTCGTTATTGGGAGAGTGCCGACACAAAAGATCCCACTGAGTCGAAGTGTAGCCAGTCTGCACAGACTGGCCCCCACATAAGATAAGATAAGATCACGCCTGTATCCCCAAGACGTAGGTAGTGATGAATTGCATCCAGATTTCATCAGCTATGGTTATAGGTTCAACGTAAAACGGGGGAGAGACTTTTGTTCTTTACAGGGCACATTTTCGCAGTAGCAGAATCTGAACTGCTACTCTAGTCAGCCTGTAGTACACTTGGATGACCATAGAAAATTATTTTTGTCTTTATTTCACCTAAGTAGCCCTTCAATATATAGTTCCTCCATGGTGTAACTCACTCAGGTAAACTGCGGAGAAAAATGTACTGACTGGCAACCGACTAGACTATTGACAGAATGGTAAGATTCACGTAAATGTAAAACTAGTATTCCTTTTTCTTCTTGTTCTTTTCAACTTGTCAATTCTTGGAATACCAGATATAATGGAAATCCTTTTGTGTCTAGCCGCCGGAGTACCGCTGTGAATCAATAGGTTAAAATGACTTCTTCCGCACTAGGAATAATTACTGTATCACGCGGAACAACGGACATAAAGAACAACTAGAGTTGAAATAAATATATTTGTGAGTGACAGTTGTTATAACACTGCACACTGGCGGCGGCGAAGCGACCTCTTTAATCATTATGTCTGCCATGCAGTCAATATATCATTAAGCAAAAAACACATCACTCTTAATAAAAAAAAATCAAAGAGTGCAAGCGAGCAGAGGTCAAACCGTAGTGGCTACAATAATCCGAGAAGATTAGCGAGCTGCCAGGCTTGCGTGCCAAACTCCGCTACCCCTATTAATCCTACAAAACCGCTCCGAACTGGCCAAAACGGGTTACAGACACGAAAAGCCTGTCTAATTTTCTAATGTGAGAGCTTTGCGCAACTATTACTACTGCATTAAGTAGCACAAGGTCTATCAAATGTAGAACGTATTTAAACGTGTACGTACACTTTTAATTAAAGCCAAAACGTGCCAAAGAATTGTCTTTACAGTCCAACAGCATTTCTGGCGTGTGACCCTTTTACTTATTGTTGAACTGACGATTTTGCAACACAATTTAGAGAAGAAGTTCACTGAAAATTTTACTATATTAAAAAAGTAAAATTTATTTATTTGTATAAACTTAAGTGCTGATGAAATTATTTTAAAATGCGGTCACCAGTAAAAGCAATACATAGTATATGTACATCTTATCTTAACTTATATCGGGGGCCAGTCAGTGTAGACTGGCGACACTTCGACCCAGTGGGATACTTTGTGTCGGCTCCGAGATCTATCCCTGAGCTATCTCCCCATGAATGTACTGCATCACCAAAAGGTAATTTACAGACATAATATTCGACTTCTAGGCAGCGTATCAAGATGAAACATGCACCAGATTTTTAGTTAGACTTCCAACAATACACCTGTGAAAACCGAACTGGAAAATTACACGCAGTCGTTTTTGCCGTGATGCGCGTACAAACATACAGAAGAACAAAAATTCTAATAATATTGGTACATCATCATATCACGAAACATTATTTAAAAAAAATATCTCTTATAGACATCGAGCACTTATAATTTTAATATATGTATACATATTGTAACGATTCAGGCTGGTGGTTCGATTGAAAAGGCTAATTGTACTACGCAATTCTATATTATTTCTATGTAACTATTACACAACGGTAGGACTTATGTTCAAATTAACAATCTTCGCAGTAGTCTTTCTCTCTAGTCTTCACTTCGCAATGCAATAGTTTATTTGCCTATGTTTTATTTTGTAGATTATTTTACACACAAGAGCAAATAGCAAATAATAGAAATCTTTTTGTGGAAACAGTATCAAAATTGGTTGCAAAATAATAACTAATATTTTAATTTTAGATATATACAAGTGAGAAACGGCAATGAATTGCCGATTTACAATGACTCTGAAACACATGAAAAAATGTTATCACGTGACCTTGAGCTTAGAGGTCAAAGGTAATAGTCATTTCGGGGTATATCGATTATGCTGAGTCGAATGGCGTTGCCGCGAGTCTCTAGCTTTTACGGTTCTTGAGTTGAAAGTTGTATAACAGTTGGACAAAGCTGTTGTATAAGAGTTTTTTCGAACTCTAAAAGTGGGGTTGTAGTGTGAATATATTGCGATCTCCCTCGGAGAGGCTCGTTTAAATAGCGGTTACTTCACAATTTGTATCGTGCATCATTTTTCTGACATTTGACAATTACCCCTACTACCAGATTTAAAATGCTTGTACGTTATTTGTTGTTGAGTAGATTTCAAAAATTCTTAGTTTTTTAGGGTCAGCGTAATTTAATTTAAGTATATGACTTGAATAATAAAAAATTGTGAATCAGCTATCTTATTTCCGCTGATTGCTTTGATGTTAGCTTTGTTCGTATTCCGAACAGATGCTCCCGGGAACACCTGCGTTTGTTTTGACGAAATATCCAGAACTGAAGTTCTGAAAAGTTCTCAGCTCCTGTTAAATGAATTTAACAGGAGCATTCGAGACACAATATAACTAGAATATTAATGTTAATTAAATGTTTGAATAAATTTAATGACAAGGGAATCTCGACCTTACAACAATGTGATAAGATAAATTTTGGGATAATTTACGCTACTCATTACCTGAATTGTTGTAACATGTCGTTAGTACAACTTTATTAAAGAGATCTGGCATTCTGGAAATTACTAAGCCCTTCTTGAGTGGCGCCGATACATACTGTCTATACATCAGTATGTATATATAAAAAATACACTTGTAAACACATTAATCATAACATTTATTTTGGTGATCAATTGGTCCTCAACCAATTGATCACCAAAATAAACGTTCACAAGAACAACTATATACAAGAAAACCCTCTTAAAAACATAGCAAAGTGGGTCCAAAACGCGTTAATGTTGCTCGAGGCAAGGGAATGACACTCACGGGTAAAATGAGATATTATCACAGTAAAAACTTGGTAATGAGATCCATAACGTAGCTGGTTGTGTTCCGATCACGCCCAGGGGAGGGTACAGCAATTCACAAATTTTACGACACTTTCATATTGTTTGGAACAAAAAGAATTGTTAAGAACGTCTTGTATCTATAAGTGATTGGGTTTCGTAGTAATAACTTTTAGACATTTCCGTTGAGTGATACTTCTAAAGAGGAAAGGCATCTGAAACATTAATATTAGTACAATAGTGAAATTAACGGATGTTGTCGGATTAACGTCCCATCGGATCATGAGAGTTAGGGAACAGAGAGAGCACTTGTGTTTGCGTACACACTTGTGCACTATAATATCTCCTGCGCAGATGGCCAATCTCCGTTAAGACTGGCCGCCGTGGCCGAAATTCGGTCTGGAGGACATTATATTTATAAACATTTTTCTTAGGTTATTTTTTGACTTCGCCCGCTTACATAAGTTTCACTACAAACATTTAAATAAGTTTCACAGAGGACATTCTTCAAAATAATTAATTAATGTATATTTTACATAGTCTCAAGACTTTATACTCGAAGGAGTAGGCAGGGCCATTTAGATTCCAAAATTTGGGTAACTACGATTTTAGGTCGCATTTCGAAACTTCGTACCCCTGCTAGTGCCTACTGATAATTTGTTGACAGAATATCCCTTTTTCAATGTGTGCAATGCGCATGTAATAACGTTAAACATAAGTAACAAAGACATTTATTACCGAAGCTGTCAAATAGTATAATGATATAGATACCAGGTAACCAATTAACAAATTTTATATTTCACTACAGAACTCTAAACGCACCGGTAAGTACTCGCCGGGGAACATTTCCAATGAAATCTGTCAGGATAGACAAACTCACGGGAGATTTAAGTATTTGGTACCGGCGCGGCGGACCAAATTTATTGCTATTGTTAGATGCAGATAGGTGCTGACAGCCTCGTTGGTCCAACAACGTAAGCAAGAGCGTATGAATAACTACCGATCGTGATATCGTCAGTTGGCACACAAGCTTTTTTTAATAATATGATGATCTCGACGAACATTATGTAGTACTCTCAGAAATGTATGTATGTATGTATCTTATGTGGGGGCCAGTCAGTGCAGACCGGCGACACTTCGACCCAGTGGGATCTTTTGTGTCGACACTCTCGCAATAACGACTGCCGTAGATGTTCATGGCAGCCGGGACCGACGGCTTAACGTGCTCTCCGAGGCACGGAGCAAGCGATAATTGTCAATCAATACGCACATAATTTCGAAAAGTCATATAACTTCCGAATGTCAGAGGTGCGCGACGTGGGTTTGAATCCTAGACCTTCTGCATTGCAGTCTGTTGGTCTTCCCACTGAGCTATCGCTGCTCAGATATGTAACCTGCATTTGTTCTTGAAGACCTTGGGTATCACACATTTCTAGCACATTATGTATACTTAAATAATGTTCTCGAAGGTGTGTGAAGTCCTTTCCTCCATTAGAGCACCTACATATACTTATGAGAGGCCTGTGCCTAACAGTGGAACAATTTATAGATACTGCTGATATAAATCGTTATAAGAACTAGCACGTTTAACGCCCAATATGCGTCTTTAAACATTTATTTTGTTTTTCCCTCATCTCTCTTGGTAAAGTGCGTAACAATTTACTGAAGCTTCATCACAATCGAATTAATGATCTCCAAGCACTGCGTCTTGACTGAACGAAATATAAATGACATTATGCACAACTATATTCGAATATATGTTGTAGCAATCTTGCGCAACACTAAACAGTACAGCAACGCATTGACATTCATTTACAACAAAGATTAAAGAGAGGTAACTGCCAGTGATCCATAAATCCCACATCTATTAGTTTTACAACGCTACGGGCGCTTGGGAAGTGACCCTCAAACAATATCACAACTTATTAATCGCCATGCAACAAATTTACGAGCTCATTGTACAAAACGGCGGCGCCACAACATTGTTAATATTTCCTAAATTAAAGCATAACTTGTACAGATAATAAACTAAAATTACATTTTGGTTTAGATAGAAACTATAATTAACGTTGCTTTCACACCTTTACTGTTTTGCAAGCCGGTTTCCTGGTGCAGTTTTCAGTGACGTATAAAATTAAGGACTGTCTTATTAATGTTACAGAATAATGTATAATATAATACTATACTAGTATTATTTTTAACTGCCGCAGTTGGCAATGCAATGGCGCAGCGATTTTGAATGCGACTGCTGTGCATGAGGTCTCGGGTTCGAATCCCGGGTCAAGCCAACAAAAAGATATTGGATTTTTCTGTTTAAAAATCTTAATACGAGCCCGGAGTTAGGAAGTTGGCGGTGTTAGACACCCCTGTGCCTCGGAAAGCACGTAAAGCCGTTGGTCCTGCGCCTAAACTCTCTCCGGTCGTGTCGGATCACCGTCCCATCGGATCATGAAGGTTAGGGAACAGAGAGTGCACTTTTGTTTGCGCACGTACTTGTGCACTATTATAACTCCTGCGCAGATGGCCAGTCTCTGTTAAGATTGGCCGCCGTGGCCGAAATTCGGTCTGGAGGACATTAGTATTAATGTAAAAACGACGATAGCCTAGTAGGAGGCCATTGGACAACCACGCAGAGGTCTCGAGTTCAAGGCACGCATCTTTGACTTGCCGAAGATGCGTAAGTATACGTATTAAATAATTAAATATTATTGCTCGCGTTAACTGAGATCGTGAAACATCGTGGGGAAACCTGCATGCCAATATAATGTTTTCGGCGATGTGTGAAGTCTACTAACCTGCTCGGCCAGCGTAGTGCATTAATTAAAAGCTCTTGACCAATTATGGCATAGGTCATGAACAGGACTGATATTATATTATGTAAGTATTGATATCATGGCATAACTTTGTCTTTGATTGGGGACGAGAATTCCCGAGTCGGACCAACAAGGCTTTGAAAACAATGCCAACTGTCAGAATCTTTGATACAGCCACAAACAATAACGTTGTCCAATTACAACATCGCCATTTTTCTCTTTAAAATTCCTTTTGTAATAATAAGAGGATTTTGTATAACGGAATTGCATTGAAAGCCTGTGTCGCTTTACGAATGGAACAACCAATTGGATCTTTTGTTTTGTTTCCAAAACAAAAGATCCAACTGGTTGTTCCTGTTTTAAAGACTACTGATTATTTTCTAAGACTGCCTCAAGAACAGTCCAAAGGTTTACGCTGATACTACTAAAATAATAAGAATAAATAATCGCCTGCACCAGTGTTTGTTCAAGATCCAATAACCAATACGTACCTTGTGATATTTTATTGTTAGTGTCAAGATATTGGTTCAAATGAAATACCAGTAGTACGTACTTAAATCTATATTATTGCTTAACAGCAACTGTCACACATATAGATAGTCTGTTTGGTTTACTGTATAGTCTAGTATATTCTATATAGCCCGTGTCCCTATGACTGCTTCAATATTTCCACGGTCGCGAAATGCCAAAGATTTCCTGTTGCGGTTGTACAATTGTCACTAAATTCACCGCAAAATAAAAATGCAATCAACACATTCACATAAAAGAAAATGAGAAAAGCAATTCTAGGTAACAACCCTTCTCTTTTGTGCGCAAAGTTTCAAAGGTTTCATAACCATTCAGGACGCAAGCTACGCGTGCTTTGAGAGTAAAGAAACAGTGACGATTAAAATTCTTTTAATTAATGTTATTTTGCATATCGCATGGATACATGCGACCCCAAGATCTATTACAATAATATCTAACTTTAGAACATTTTGTTAGGTTTCACGACTGCGGGCCACATTTTCGCAGTTGCGGACCGTTGTTTAAGCGCCACTGGCCTAGACAAAACGATAAAAGCATCTGGTACTTATTGCCATCTTATTGCACGTTAGCAGACAGCTGAACAATCGAGTTAAAAGAAATACTTTGTAATTTCCTTACAAAATAAAGTTTATATCAGTGGCATATGACAATTCGTATCGCTTAGCTGTGTATAAAGCACTTTGTCGTGCACTGCAAATTGAGCACATCTTTGTTTGTGCTGCAGTTATTCAGTGTAAGTAGAACTGCTCGCGATTTTGTTTGAGTAAATTAACTGGTTGAAACTTACATTGTCAAAGTGGTCTGCTCAATGCAAGTGACATGTTTGTTTATTAGTCTACATGTTATTGTCTAATTTGTAAGAACTTACATGATATGTAAAATGTCGTTTTAAATGCATTTCTGAACATTTGTTGATGATGGCACGTTCTAAACAAGTTTAGGAATATCTCCACAGCTTAAAGAATCCTGCAAAATCCTATTTAAATAAGTTACCTCCCGTCACCTTTAACCACGTCGATGTTACAAACCTTTTGGAGGATCGTCTTCCTATAGGCCAGTTTAGCGGATGTACACAAGAAGTTGGAGGCATCCCAAGACACCGTCATAGTTTTTGCTTACGGAAGTTAAAGAGTTGCGCAACTCTATGGCTTTAAGTAGGTCACCGGCACGTAATAATAATGTCAACACGCGTGCAGAAAGTGTCATTTTCAAGGGCATAACTACGGGGAATCCCGCAGTAATGCCCTTGAAAATGACACTTCTACCCCCAAGCATATAGCTCTAGCGCCCCCTTCTCTGACCGGCCGACCAAGGCAAGCCAGACTTGAGAGTCTGGCGCTCTTGAAGTTTCACCGCAGCCAACCAGTAACGGTAAGGGGACGAGGCCCTAACGGTCTCTCCGAAGCATTCAGGACCGTAGTGTCGCCACTCACATTCAGCTCGTCACAGGCTGCCCTGCGATTTATGCGCTTTTATTTAACCTGATGATACATTTTTTGTTTATATCACAAGGTGAAGGTGGTAGTTTAAAAGCTAGTGTACTGTACCCTCCGTTATCGCGTTAGTTTCATGAGGAGATAACGACTGTTCCAGAGGGGTTTTATTATTATTATTATTATAAAGCACAGAATGAATTTTGATGCAGTTTTTACGATAGCTTGGAGTTCCACTTAAAACGTGTTCCCAAATGTCCTCTATCTGTTCCCTAATTCTAGCTTCAAGAAAAAAGCGCAGAATGATTTCTTTTACAGTTTTTATGGTTAATTGGAGTTTAACTCAACACGCGTTAGCTTATATCCTTTATTCCTTTCTTTTTTAAAAAACGACTTCCTCAATAGGAATAATTCCTGTTTCCCTGGGACTTTAAAAACATGCAAACAACGGATACAAGGAACACCCAGACTTGGAACAACCATTTGTGGAACACAATATTTTGTCCCGTGTATGGATTGAACCCACAACACTCGACGTGGAGGCGAGGCGGCCATTTAAACCACTACGCCATCTATGCAGTCGAAAGTCTCTGTCTGCCCGCTTAAATGCTGCTGAATTTTGCTGCGGTTTTTACAATAGCTTGTAGTACACCCCCAGACCAACTACATTTCATCTGATAAAAAGCTGCATTTCGTGATACAAGTAAATGACATCATGGGCAAACCGTAGTCTAAGCAGACGAAGTTACAGCCAAATACTAGTTGTTTGTAAGAGCATTGGCTTTTTATTGGCTGACAAAAGATCAAACAGCTAAAAATAGAAACGTTTTTTCGTTGATCTTTAGAAAGGTCAAAGAGTTATTTTAAGGCACTTCACTTTATCTTAATGTCGCAACTATCTGTCTCTTTGTAGAACCTTAATACCTATAAATACTCAATTTATGTTTACTTTACTTATTGATACTGAGAAATTGTGTAAAGATTCTCTGACGAATACGAATCAAAATGATTGGAAACTAGAATTTGGCATTATTTTTTGCATAGTAGATATTTTTTTTTTTTTTATAGACAACTCCCGCACTAGTAATGAATCCTGTGTCGTGGGAGGCTTCACAAACATTTAAAAAAGGACACAACGAACATCTACACTCGTAACAACAATTTGTGGATCATAAAATTTTTTGTCCCGTGCGGGATTCGAACCCACAACAATCGGCGTAGTAGCAGTAGCGAGGTGACTACGTAAACCATTACGCTAGTCGTGCAGTCAGATTGAACACTTACTGTTTTAATATACCAGTAGTAATAATAATAATAATAATATAATATAATAATATTCTGTCACATACACACAACACCATCTAGCCCAAATTAAGCAGAGCTTGTACTATGGGTACTAGACAATAAATAAACATACAAATATACTTTTTTTCTAAATACATACATATTATACATAGAAACACCCAGACCAAGACAAACATCCATGTTCATGCACACAAATGTTTGACTAGTGCGGGAATCGAACCCGCGACCTCAGGCGTGGCAGTCGGTTACACTGACCACTACGACATCAAGGCCGTAATATATCAGTTGTAGGGATTTTTATTAAATGTTTGCATAGAAATATAGAATTTACCATTTAATTCATGAATTTGTATTTTTATTTAATGAATATATTATAGGACAGATTTCTAGAAAATTATTATTCTTATCCCACTGAAAGATCAAACTATGTCAATAAAAGTAATTTATATATAAATATATGATCACCATTAGAATCTTGAAAGCACTTATTTTAGTAGTAACGATGTAGTAACGATGAAGTAGTTATGATTAAATATTAACATTTGTTTTACTGTCGTATTGTACAGATATTCCTTACTACAAATATCTGTATAATACGACAGTAAAACAACTTTAAATAAAATTATAATTAATCATAATGTCTTGTCAGATATGAAACAGCTATATATATAACAACGGTTCTAGCCAGAATAACTCTCTGACGTAGTTGGAACGCAATATTTTCTTTAAAATGGAAAAGTTTCTCCAACATAAATACTAGTCCCAATTTTTCGAAGGGCTCCATATGGTATTTTTGTTAGAAACAATTCACCCTATCACAATACAACGAAATACGCCAATAGATCCGCAAATTCGGGCAATATAATTATGTAGCCCTCTGATAACCCGAATTACAAGCAATACTCGAGCGCAGGCATTCAGCACGCAAATAGAGGCATTTAACAGGCAAATGGGGTGGTTTGCATAAAAGATAGCACTTGCTAGTGACATATAGTACTGTAATGAACGAATGTATTGCGCATCACAGCCATTCGGACGCACTCGTGTTAGGGTGACTGCTTGTGTGGAACATTTTGAATATAAATACTTTTTTTTTGCTAGGCGATGGCATTTCTGTAAAGATATATCAGTTGCGTATACTGCCTTGTTAGTACTGTTATTTAAAACTAAAATACTGATTGAAACTTGATAACACAGTGGTATTGAATGCGACTGTTGTGTATTAGGGCTCGGATTTTGTCTGTCACTGTCACGCAATATCTCAGTATCTAAGCGGTGCCTAGTCTACGGCAATAAGCTTGCTCCCTGGAATATAAAATGCAGCTAATGAATTGTGTAAATTTAGCAAACAAGCATACGGTTCTTACGATGGTAGACGCTTGCCGCAGTCTACGGTACTTGCATGGACCAATTTTCATGGTCTGGAATTAATATTCCCGCACTCGGGAATATTCCTGTATCACGGTAGACTTACAAAACATCAAACAAAAGACACAAAGTACACCCAGACGTGGAACAACAATTTGTGGATCACACAATATTTGTCCAGTGTGGGATCGAGCCCTAACATTTGTCGCGGTGGCGTTGGCGCGGCGACCACTTGTACCACTTGAAGATAAAGGAACCTAAATTCAACGATGAAATTGGATAGGAAAGTTTGTCGCATGGCTTATTAGCTAACTTAAAAATTGCACTAGCTAATTAAAAAAAATTGAAACTTCGATAAATGTTCTTCATACCGACAAGTCTGCACAAAGAAATAGAGGTTAATTATAATTGTGAATTTCATACCGTAAGGAAATTTGAAGTCACTACATATTAATATACATATATATATATATACATACATATATATGATCCATTCTTGCTTCTCGGATGGTAGCAATAGACTACGATGCCGTCCAGTAACTAAAAAGGCCGTATAATGATATAAGGACACATATAGCGGCGTTTTAGTTACCGGACGCCAGTACGGATTTCTGTTCTCTAACACTGGTACAGCTCTCGTGTTTCATTCATATTGTTTAAACTTAATTTAAAGTCGATCTAAGTTCATAATAGTTTTTTATATTTATTTATGTATTTATTTATTTTAGAAACAGCCATAAGTTGCATACACAGATATTGTAAGTAGCAGACAATATTGTAGAACATATAATGTAGAATTTAACCTAATACATGCACTCTGGTACAATCGAACATTGTGGGTGCCTACACTAGGAAAACCTGTGTTGTAGGTCATCCACCACTTTGTATGGTGCTCCCTTTCTTCTCCTAAAATTGTTTGTCCGAAAATCATTATCCATAACACGTTTGCTATAAACTTCAGTGACCATAATGTTCAAAAATTTTACATAATTATTTTTACTTCTAAAACTATTCTGTCATAATATTGGGTACTTTAATAATTGAAATAAAGTAATGTGTCCTAAGAATTGTATAAAATAATGTGTATTATTCCGAATGTTCATTTATAATGAAATTGTTAGTCCTAAAACATTTGCTGAAAAGTAGGTTGCAGTGACAGAAACGAATTGCTGTGAAGCCGACTCCACACAGACTTGTCTGCCCTACCCCTAGAGTGTAATTTAGAATCGCGTAGGCGCGTAGGGGCGAGGCGGCCCGCGGGCTGAGGAGCAAGAGGATTCGAGCGAGCCACCGCGACTCAGCGAGCCAGCAAGCCGAAGTTGCGGTGGCGAGCGAAAGCCGTCTGCGGCGATTAGCAAGCGTAGAACCGCCGGAGATCCGCAGCGCCGCAGCCGTGACAAAAGGCAAGCTTTGTAATACAAATTAGTTTTTAAGTCATTGTTTGGATAAATAAACATTAAATCATTTGAATTTAGGACTTACCATTTTTATCAAAAACGGTTTAAGTATTTTCTATATTATTGATTGTAATATATACGACAATTTAATTTAGAGCATATTGTGTTTAGGGATTTTAATTTTATGACTTATAGTATTATGTGACATTAAGTTCGGGCAAGTTATCATTCGGATAAATGATGATTAGGACAAAAAAAATATGGCACTTTAGATTATAGATAATAGAGTTAGGTAACATAATAGAGAACCCTTTGTATTGCAATTACAGAGACGTGTACACTTTTATGGTAGCCGGTTAGCAAAATATATAGCATATTAGCAACTGATTACAAAAGATTACTTGGAATAGTTTACTTACTAAATACTTAAGAAATAAAGAAAACAGTTATGATTACTGGTAAATTATGCACGCGTACATAAGTGTGTATGTGTTTGTGTGTATATATTAATTTAATTAGTTAATTTACAATTATGAGCAATTTTTCGGTTTCTGTATAATTTAGAGCCATTAGCCAGTCTGTAATCAGATTTGAAAGTAAAATGATTAAGTGCGTACATGTTGTTTTTCATCTTACAAAGCTTATTATATAGGTATGGAACCAGAAAACATTTTTTTAAACCGTTGTGCAAAAGAGGTACGAATCCATTCTTGATCTTATATTTTGTGTTTGCATCATTTTAAACTTGTGATAGATTTTGTTTTATTTATGTCTACAAGTGTGTTGTGATAAGTAAAGATTCAATAAATATACGTCGTACTGTTAAGACTCTGTATAAGATTACTTTATCAGTTCACTTCACTGACACCAGTACTTATAGGATAGGGTAACCTATTTTAAGTATCAGCAAAACATTAAATTTTTTTTACTTGGGTCAATGCATTGACCTAATCTATCCGCGGGGGCAGGTGGAGAGGTAATGTCGGACTCACCCGGGTAAAGATAGCGACATCCCGGTTATACCGATTCAACCCACCACGGTGTTCCTCAACATAACCAGAGACGACAGAGCCGCGCGAATCTCTTTCACATGCAATTTCGACCCCGCCAAGATTTAGGCCCACCGTGTGAAACGACGAGCCCCTACACCAAAATACCCAACGCATTTTCAAAATCAATTTTTCTCTACTGTCTTCTTGTGACGGGACGAAGACAGCACGACACAGAGGCGCGCGTGGGGAACACGCACGCCGACTCTAGTACCTGGAGCTGATCAGGTGGCGCCTAGGTAAAAAGAAAAACATGTTCATGCTTATGCTCTAATTTAGGCTAATTATCATTATATTATATGTGCTACTTTGTGGCAATAAATAATGTTTTTAATTATATTTCCGTTATTATTTGTACTTGATACGTACAAATATCAATCATCAATATCGATAAAAATAAGAGTTAAAAGCTACTACTTCAGCAAAACAGTTTTATAATATTTCATTGCATTGCATAAGTCTTTGATATGAATATTTTATCCAATGCTTGCTCTAAGCAAATATTAATAAAGATAGAACTAGTGATATTATGAAAGAGCGTTTATTTTTATTTCAACGAATAACTTCATATTTACTAGAACATAAATTCAGCATAATTATAGAATTTTAGGTATTTACATAGAGTGAATTTCTTTGATCTTGAAAATGTTTAAATGCCACAGACGAATGAGATATTAATTGGACACCGGGACATAGGATATACTGTTACTGAAACTTATAGACGAAAAAATATTATGCAGTATTCCTGACAAAAAATTTAAAACAAGCAATCTTTTTGAAATAATGACTTATACTTTATTACTATATATGTATTATAACTCAAGTACTAGGTACTATTTTTTTTATTTCACTGGAGATCGAAGAAGGTTACAACGTTGGTCTATTTTTTATTTTGTTACAGATTATATTTTCGGAAAACTTACTGCTGAACAAGGTACATTAATATGAATTTGTGACAAAAATATGACCGATTACAAGATATATAAAGATACATAAGCTCGCAGACAGCTATAATCTATATATATAAAACTCTTCCGTTACTGAGTGACTGACAGACGACGCACAGCCGAAACTACTGAACGCAAGAAGCTGAAATTTAGCATGTATGTTCCTTGGAGAGTGTAGGGGAGCACTAAGAGAGGATTTTTGGAAATTCCACCCTGAAGGGGGTGAAAGGGGTGAAACCCGATATTCACACGGGAACGGGACTTACGCGGGTGAAACCGCGGGAAAACTACTAGTAATATATAAAGTGATTACACGGGACCTTTTTTAACTTTAGTTGAATAATAATAGAGTATGTTCTGTTATTACTTAACTAAAGTTACAAACTTTTAAAATTTCAACAAATCTAACTTAATTGCTAATTTCTCCAGAAAAGGTTGTGTCATTCTTAGTCAATACTTGCCATACATACTCGATAGTATAACTCAAGTAGCAGGCCAGTGGGTGGCCACGACTATCGCATCTCCAGTGACTCATTCATTATGACCTAATGCAACTACATAGGCATAACGGATACACCACACTTAACATCGCGTACAGACTTCCAGCGATAGGCATGTATATTCATGTTATCACAACTTTTAACTTTGTTGATTGATAATATGTTAGGGCGCGTCGGTTATTACGGATTGAAACACTAAATGGACTGTTAAACTGAATATATTGAAATTAACTATATAAACTAAAATGTGTATGATATGACGCGATATGTTTAATGACTGATAATTGAGAACGCACGGCGTTAATGATGGCTCGACGCAAACTGAATGTAATATTAATGAAAACGCGTGCATCGCGTATAAATGCTGAGTTAAGAAATGTACGGTTGCACCGTACAAGGCAATTATCGATATAATTAGAATTAATAGAGTCTTAACGCAAATCGAAATGTTCGAAACCTTAACAAATATTCAAATAAATAAACTTTGCTACCGATTATATTTGATTACGTATTGGCTCCAGCAAATGCGAATGCACGTAATGTCATCACTGTCATCCGAGGCTACGAAATATCGGTCGAGCACCGCAATCGATTGACCACGACCTTCCGTCATCTATCAAACGTGTCCTCATCAAATCAAGTATATTATAATGATTACTCGAATACGAATCGAATTATAATCAGTGACAACGAATTATTTATGTATTAATTAAAAAAAAAACAAATCAAGCTCTGGGAATAATCCCTGTGTCGCACTACAGACATTTAAACAACGGACACAAAGAACACACAGATTCGGGACAAACATTTGTGGATCACACAAAATTTTGTCCCGTGTGGGATTCGAACCCATAACAGTCAGCGCAGGGGCAGTGGCAACATGAGCACTTTAACCACTACGACATCCGTGCAGTCATCGTCATCGAATTGATCAAATATTCGAATTTGAATTTCAATTTCAATGTCAATGCTTTATTGCTCTCCATATGTATTACATGTTGTTACAAAGAATAAAATACCAAAATATATGGAACCTGTCGAGCACAGCAAAATAGAAAGAAGAGAAGAAAAGAGGAAGCCACTGGTATAATTTTTATAATATTGCAACAATTATTAATTATACGTAAATAAACAATCATAAATTCTGTAGTACCTAGATTCTACTTTTCAACGATTTTATTTTATTTATATTTTTGTACTAATAATATTAATTTATTTGATATATAGCAGCGATAGCTCAGTGGGGAGACCAACAGACTGCAATGCAGAGGGTCTCGGGTTCGAACCCACGTCGCGCACCTCTGACTTTGGGAAGTTATATGACTTTTCGAAATTATGTGCGTATTGATTGACAATTATCGCCTGCTCCGTGCCTCGGAGAGCACGTTAAGCCGTTGGTCCCGGCCGCCATGAACATCTATGGCAGTCGTTATTGGGAAAGTCAGTACCCTCTAATATCCTGACACTGGTCTAGCCTTAGGGTTTCGTTAGCCTTCGGGTTGCGGAGGTCAGGTGGCAGCCGCTCCGTGTAAAAACTGATATCCAGTCAAATCCGGTTAGACCAGAAAAGCCGACCCAAAGTGACTTGGGAATAATAAAGGTTAAGAGAGAAGAATATTAATTTATTTGAAAGCTAAATATAAATTATAACATGTATAATAGATTAGTTTGTGGTTATAATTTGTCATTCAGGAATTCATTTATGTTATAATAGCTTTTGTTGACGAATAATTTTCTTAATTTATTAATGAAACTGTTGTATTTATTTTCGTTTCTTATGGTATCTGGTAATTTATTATATATTTTTATAGACATTACAATTATATATTTCTTCTTCCATAACAGTTGTTCGTCACTAACACACTCACACCAAATATAATTAAATGTCACCTTAGTAAATTTCAATAAAGATAAAAGTACCACCAAGTAATATTTCTACTTTGTCATATTATATGAGAAAATGTGTAAGAAAATAAATCTGTATAGAATCTTATATTACGACGGACTGCTTATTACTCACGACTCAATCGGAATATTAGATAGAACCCCATGAATTAAATAATAGCGTCGCTAGGCAACTTTTATGGCTCAATGAATATCCTTGATTTATATTAAAAGTAAGTACATCTTATTATTGATGTGGTTTGAGTAACTGTATCACGACTGAGTTACAGATAAGTCATGATATATATAATATAATAATAAGAAAAATTTGTTTATTGCCAAGTAATTTTACAGTAATACAGTAATATTCAGTGGTCCCACACTAGGCAAAGCCTGTCCTGTGGGTACCTGGTTCGATGGTAAATTAAGGTTCACTGTTTTCTCGGTTGACATCATATACTTAAATTGCATTGACAATAATTTAACGTGATTACATTCATAAAAAAAAGCAAATATAAAATCTCCATTAAACCAATAACTTATATTATTACAAAACTAAAAATAAATACTTGTTAAATGTATATATAAACTACTGAATTATCCGTACATATCGTTATTACGATATAATATAATATAATATTCTATCACATACACGCAACACCATCTAGTCCAAACTAAGCAGAGCTTGTACTATGGGTACTAGACAATGGATAAACATACATATATACTTTTCGTTTTTGTAAATACATACATATTATACATATAAACACCCAGACCAAGACAAACATCCATGTTCATGCACACAAATGTTTGACTTGTGCGGGAATCAAACCCGCAACCTCAGGCGTGGCAGTCGGTTACACTAACCACTACGCCATCGAGGCCGACAGGGATGCTCGATGTTTATTTATTCCAATAGAGTTGTAACAATATAATTTATTTATTTAAAAAAAGCTACGGTTCGTTTAGGAGTAAGCCTTATGTCGCGGGGGACTTTACAAACAAATAGTTGTTCCGAGACTGGGAGTTCTTCTAGAGAAGATTCGTCGCAACTATTTGTGGATCTCACAAATGTTTGTCCCGTATGGAGGTCGAATTCACAACAGTCGGCACAGTGGCAATGACGAGGCGACTACTGAAACCACTATACACAACTATAGGTTTATATTATTTAAAGCTGGTATGAGCATGTAGAAAGGATGGACGAGAAAAGAGTGACTAAACCTACATACTAAGCAAATAAATATTTCTATTTCTAAGAAAGTTTATAAGGTTAGTGTGAATGGAACAGTCGCAAGGGGAAGACCTAGGCGAACGTTTCTAAACCATATCGGAGACGTTGTGGACAAAGGCAAGGTTAAGAGCATCTCAAACCGGCGAGCGTGTATGAGGAATGTGATGAAAGTTAAAGAAGCCCGAGAAGTGTGTCAGGATCGTAGCAAATGGAAATCCGTAGTATCTGCCTACCCCTCTGGGAAACAGGCGTGAATCTATATATGTATTTATGGCTAGACTAAGTATACACAATAATGATGAATGTTCTTGCCGAAAAGTTCTTTAGAATTACTGTATATTATAGTCTTTTAAATTGAAATACCTAAATAAATGGGTGGCCAAAATTTTCTTCCACTCTGGACGGCTGACACCCACGCTACGCCACTGTGCGCACCACGACCTCGTTAGCGTAAAATCCATTATTGGTTTTATATACATTTTAACCAACTAATAATTTACGAACTTCAAACTGAAATTAATTGTATACTGTTGATAGGTTTGTTGCTTCTTTCCGATTTGGATATAGTGGTAAGTAATAGCAAAACAGTAGAGCATAAATAGAAAAAGTTGAAATAATGCCAAGATATTCTCAAGTAGTTTCAAGAAAAATAGATCCTAGAAAAATAATGAGAAGTACTTGTCATTTCAAATAGGTTTTTGTAAGTGCCTTGCTCGCGAAGAGAGCCTCCTTTTACAGTCTTACTTCTCACCTTTTTACTAATTCTACAAATTAAAATTATCATAGACAGAGGTCATACTCAGAACAAAACAAGTTGCTCCTGGAATCAGCAGAAACTAATTGGAAGTACTTTCAAAAAGCAAGTTTGTTCGTTACGTAGCAACGCTTTGAGATAACATAATTGGATTTTAACTTACATCCTAAGATGTGTTACTCCTGGCAAAGTGGTGTCTGTTTTCATTATCATACTACATATCAGTAACCGACTAATTACTCACTGATTTAACCACCAGCTATACTTCAGTATCGTGTAGTACGAGCTTAAATAATTTATACAATATTATTTCCATAAATGTATCGCTAAAAACATGAGACAGTGTATTAGTTATTCATCTCAGACGAAAGACTATAGTTTGACTAAAACCGCTGTACCGCTCCTTAGGTATGTGCGCAGTGAGACGGGGGGGATTGCCCCGTGAGCGTTGACGAATGACAGCCAGGTAGTCCCACAATCCCGAATTTCTAAAAAATATATCAAATTTTTAATTTTAGCCTATGTATATGGTAGAAATGTAGCTGCAGGGGTCCACCGGAACCAGCAAAATTTTGAAAGTGGTCTATGAGAAAAAAGTCTGTTAACCTCTGATCTAGAGGATCGAAAAGTGGGAGCTGATCATGCCATCGCGGGTTGTGACCACAGATAGCAAAATGATTGGGCCACCTTCTAAAGGTACTCGCTGAAGATTGCTAGCTACATAAGGCATTAAATCCAAGGAAGAAACCATTGCCTAGCAGTAGACCACACCAATGGGCTGGTGAAAAAAGATCCGAATATGTCCGGGTTCTCTTTATTAACATACTTTGTTTGTACTTGTATATACTATTTAATTAATGTTTTTTATAAATGACTAGCTTTTGCCCGCGGATTCACTCGCATAATAGTAGGTTAGGTTATAACTACTTTAATTGAAATAAAATATAATATAGCCTATGTTGCTCGGTAATAATATAGCTTTCTAATGGTGAGAGAATTTTTAAATCGGTTGCGTCGTTTTGAGCTAAATCCATACAAACAAACTAACAAATAAACAAACAACAAGTGAGAAACAACCATGAACTGCCGTAAATCTTAGAGTTCGAAAAAATTGTATCATGTGACCTTCAGGTCGGAGGTCAAAGGTCATAGTAATTTCGGGGTATATCGACTATGCTGAGTCGAATGGCGTTGACCGCGAGTCTCTTGCTCTTACGATTCTTGAGTTGAAAGTTGTTTAACAGACAGACGGACGGACAGACGGACAAAGCTGATGTATAAGTTCTTTCGAACTCAAAAAAATCAAATCTTTCCTCTTTATAATATTAGTATAGATTCGATAGTTTATCATATCCTGCATTAATAAAATTTTGAATCTGCTTATAGCCGTTATAATGGACACGACGTTTTCTCTGTAGTAACGAGAGCCGGTTTAATTACCTCTGCGCATATGCGACTTGTATTAACACTACTGCTCTCTTATTACTTCAAATGCTGTCTTTTCTCATGCTTCTGTAACAATACTTACGTAAACTTCACATACTCTTTGCCAAATATATTCCTTTAAAATCTACAATAAACTATGTAAAATAACAAACGAATAATTGCGTGCTTCAGTGCGCAGTTCTAATGAAAATATTGTTTGTTTACAAAAAAAGAATCTTAACTAATATTATAAATGCGAATGTGAGTTTGTTTGTTACGCTTTCACGCCAAAACTACTACACCTAACATCACGAAATTTCGCATACACGTTGTCAGGCCAATAGCAAAGGGCATAGGGTATCTTTCATCCAGAAAAAGTACTGTTACTAACCTTACCTAACCTACATTTACGCGAGCGACGCCGCGGGCAAAATTTAGTTCTAAATACAAAAGTTAGTTATGTTCGTTTGTTTCGAGCTTTTCACGCCGTTACTACTCGAACGATGATCATGAAATTTCGCATACACGTTATCTGGGGTACAAAACAGGACATAGGATAATTGTCATACAGAAAAAAGTAATTTTGAGTATTATCATTACATTTGTACAAATATAATTAATTTTTTTTTTAGAGTAGTAGAGCCTCGCTGATTTCAGCATGAATGGGCCGGCTCGACCAGGGAAGGACTACCCTCTCACAGAATATCGACGTTCCTACTGTTGTGTATCGTTCAGTGAGTGAGAGTGCCGGAGGTCCAATCACCCTCTTTCTCCTTCCCACTTCCTTTCCTAAAGGGTCAGCAACGTGCAAGTGATGCCTCTGGTGTTGCAGGCGTCCATAGGCTACGGTGACCATTTACCATTTCATCATCATCATCATCGGGCTATAATAGTCCACTGCTGGACATAGCCCTACCATTACCACATACCATTTATGCTTGTTTGCCACCTTAGTAGTATGATTTTTTTAAATAAAATTTGAATGCAGTTTTGTACATCCTAAGCCAATATTAACTGGCAGTTATCTAAATATAAAGGTAATCTAACTTTAAATATGCGTTGTACTCTACGTGCACGGACAATGTGTCACTCTCCTTTTAAACCTAAATCTTTTTCCTTCAACACCGTTTCTATCTTTGCAAAGACTGTGGAGATGTGATCGCTTTTATACTTTATATTATTTATATACTCTATACTTTATATAAAATACAAAGAAATAACTTTCAGCAAGTGAAGTAAAGACTAATACCCGCAGCCTGAGAATGCTCAGGTTTCGTGCATAAGGTCTTAATCTAAATATGAGTATAAAAAAATTAGATTTATTTAGAGTATGTTTTTCTTGTCAAATATGTAATTCCCTTACGATATCTATTTTCGTGTAACTAATTTTCCTTCAATAAACCAATATGTCTTTAAATTTTTCATAGAGAATAAACAAAGTAATTGTTCAGCTAAAGTTATTTCTGAATACGTCAAACTTGTGCCTGTCTAACCCTAAGACAATTTACATTCTACCGTCCCGGGCTATTTTTACCCTACAACCTTGAACCTTGAACTCTCTCAAGTAAAATAATGAGTCCAATATTAAGTATCCAGGTTGTGTTTAATTGACCTTTAAGAAGGCAGTATTTTGGAACCTTGACTAAATTAAAGCTAAATTGGCGATTATACGATGTTTCGTGTAGTCATAACTTAAGCCAAAGTATTCTTTTGAATAGCTCCTACGCTCAAACTTATTTGGTGAAATAAGCATAGCGGGGATATTATAACTAGTCTTTTGTTTTCCTAAAATGTAAGTTAGGTTAGGTTAGTAACAGTTCTTTATTCTGGATGAAAGGTACCCTAAGTCTATCGTCTATCTATCGTGTATGCGAAATTTCATGATGGTCGATCGAGTAGTTAAGGCTTGAAAGCGTAACAAACAAATTCACATTTTTATAGTACTAGAGCTGCGCCCCGTGGTTTCACCTGCGTAGTTCCCGTGCCATGGGATGCCACTGCTGTGAGAATATCGGAATAAATTAGTCTAATTCTAGTTAATCTTCATACCAAGTTTCATCGCAATCGGTACAAACATCCATCTATGCATCCTCACAAACTTTCTTTATTTATTTATCGTGGCAGACTTACAGCTAAGATAACAATACGGCAATAGATGTAATATTTGATAGCCTATTACAAGTCTTCACTTCTAATTGTCAAAGTAAAAAGATATAACGGTATGTGAAAAACATGTTCATTTCACGCATCGAATCACTTTATATAATATAATGGGATTAAATATAATGACCACCAAAAATACTAATTGCACAGCAAAATATGCTTACTAAAATATATCATAACGAGCACCTATACGCCTCAAATCACTGCATTGTCTCGAAAGGGTTAGGTTATGTTAGGTTCCTTTTTAAACCTATCCAAAAATAGGAGCCCCGAGGGGCGGGGCTCCGTCGACTTAGTTTGATCTCTTTAAAACATTTTAGTAAGCATTTTTGGAATGCTTTTACGCATACCTCTCCGCGAGGCGACAGAGAGGTTATGTCGGGCTCACCGGGGAAAATATACCCCGGTAATACATACCTCGACATAACTATAGACGGCGAGGCCGCACGAATCGCTTTCACATGCAATCCGGCGCTCGGTTCTGCGGTTGGGGAGAGGGTTTAAGCACTCCCTCTCCTGCTCCGCCGCCTCCTTGATGGAAATTACTTCCTCACAGAAGGAGGCGACGGCGTTCCACGATCTCTAACTCCGAACCATAGACTGACAATGGATACTGTACTGTACTGGCTTACAATGGATACATCAATACGGGGCCGCTGATTACTGAAATACAGGTATATAAACCTAGTTCAGGGGCCAGAGTTTCTATACAAGTGCATATTCTTAAGCCTTATTTTATTGTATTTTGTGTCATATAATTTTAAACAATAAAGATTATTATTATTTATAAACTACAAAACCTTAACTATAAAACGTCGAAATCAGAATTAACACCCGAAGCGGCAGTCTACACCAACCGCGCTAGATTATAATAAGATAGCTGAAATTACGAAATATCAATCTTCAACAAAATCTTCTTAAATTTCATTTTGTATTTATTCAATTAGCAATCAGCCAATTCGTTATATTTTTAAAACAAATGACTCGACGTGAAATCGAAATAACTGATGTAGAGCCTAAATTAAAATGGGCAGTCTATGTGCTCTGAATAAAATAATACAGCTTCATTATTCTGCTTGATTAAACTTTGGAGAATGATTGTCCGAATAGCCTACAACTTTATAATAATGCGAGCCTAATTGTGAAGGTATTGGATTTGAAATCGGTTCCTACCATTTAGCTTTTGGTGTAATCCAACCATTCTTAGCACAAGCGTGTCTTTGTTTGTAGGAATTAACAAAATCTAGTAATTTGCAGCTCAGCCGTTCACAAAATCTAGGACACTACAGAGAATTTACGTAGAACTCGTATGGCTAATCGGAAAAACGACATCAGCGCGGACGCTGCGGATGATTAAATAATGTAGGACTACTAAAACTTAACTTATTATTAATTAATTTATTAACGTCAACTAGGGCTACAATGCTAGCTGTTGGCTGACTTAACGAACATTCAAACAGCGGACACAAAGAACACCTAGACTCGGAACAACTATATGTGGATCACACTATATTTTATCCTGTGTGGGGACCGAATCCAAAGCGTTAGGTTCAAAGTCAGTAACAAGGTAACCAATAAAACAACTACGCTATTTATTTGACTTTAATCAGAACGACTGCAAGCCACTTACACTTATTAAGAGACAAATAAATACATGATAAACTATACCATATATGTATAATACCTAAACAAGTGAGAAACGACAATGAATTGCCGTAAATCTTAGTGTTCGAAAAACAATATATGCAAAGGTCACGTGATACCACGTGACCTTGAAGTCAGAGGTCAAAGGTCATAGTAATTTCGGGGTTATATCGACTATGCTGAGTCGAATGGCTTTGACCGCGAGTCTCTAGCTCTTACGGTTCTTGAGTTGAAAGTTGTATAACAGACAGACGTCCGTCTGTCTGTTATACAACTTTCAACTCAAGGACAAAGCTGTTGTATAACAGTTTTTCGAACTCTAAACAAGTGAAAATCGGCAATGAATTGCCGTAAATCTTAGAGTTCGAAAAAATGGTTCAATTAATATGCAAAGGTCACGTGATACCACGTGATCTTGAGGTCAAAGGTCAAAGATCGTAGTCATTTCGGAGGTATATCGATAATGCTGACTCGAATGGCGTTGACCGCGAGTCTCTAGCTCTTACAGTTCTTGAGTCGAAAGTTGTATAACAGACAAACGAACGGACGGACGGACGGACGGACGGATGGACGGACAAAGCTGTTGTATAAGTTTTACCGAACTCTAAAACCACACCTTTGACATAAAAACTTCTTGCAATACATAAGACAAACTGACATAATTGCCTGCCATCCATCCGCAATAAATCAGTCTGGATTTGACTCCAAGAGAGTGTTGAATGCGGTAAGTACCCTGGGAATCAGTGAATTAGTATGTGCTACAGTGTGACATCTAGATGGGGCAAATAGTCTGTGACGTTTACCACGCCTGTAGTTATTGGGTACACACAATTGATATACCTCTGGATGAATCTCGAAGGCTTTGGTCTGATCTAATAAAATCTTGTACTGTTCTGATCTGATCGTGCTTGCTCTTCATCTTTAGGAAATTATAACCTAGGCTACCCATAACTATACGTAGGTATAGAAGACGTTTATATCATGTATGTGTTTCACTACACATACATGTTATATTCGTATTCTAAAGAATAAATAAATGATCCAAAACTTTATTGGTATACGTAATAACTTGGTACACACACGAGCCCAATGAACCAACACAATTTGATCAATCAATCCACTGTGAAATTTCTTGATTGCTTTCCTCGTAACGTTATTCCTTTTGAATAAGAATTTATTAGTTATTACAACCCTACGTATACGTAATATCGAGTTGAGAAATGTTGGAATATCGTAGTATCCTCGAGGCAAAACTAAAGAAAGTTTATATTAAGAACTGGTTTCGCATGCGTGGTAGATATGGCCCTAATTAATTTTCGACTCGTTTTGACATTACTTTTTGGTAAAATAATCAGAGGTAAAACTGAGATCAGATTGCCAAATATAAGGCCGCCTTCATATAGCTAGCATGCCGTGGCGTGAGTGAGGCGTGAGTATAGCGGTTAGTTCACACTGCGATAAGAACGGCCAAGCGAGCAAGCAAGAAGCATAGTTTCAATTCCAACTTTTCATTTTCTGACAAATCAACGGTTTTCTCCAAAAAGTTCAAATAACACACTAGGCTGTGAAAAATTCTGTTGGTTGCTATAAACATGACAATGTCCAAATTGGTACCAAAACCTTCTATCATAACTTCATAACACAATAACAAAAAGAACGCAATAAGTTAGCGTGCACAAGTGCTGAGATCTACTGACAAATATAAGATCAAACGTCCTATTTTTATACAACTAACGTTTGCTGTTCTCTAATTAGGTACTACCTTTATTACGGACATAATAAAAATTTATTATGACTAGGGCCGATTTGGCCCTGCTAGAGCTTAACTGATTAATGATCATGTCATATTATTAACAAATGAGTTACTTAGTACTTGGAATGCATTATGTAAAAAAGATGTATATATTAAATATCGTTTTTAATTTGACTGCACAGTTGTTATAGTGGTTTAAGTGGTCGCCTCGTCACAACCACTACGCCGAGTGATGTGGGTTCTAATCCCACACGGGACAAAAAATTTAGTCTGGGTGTTATTTATGTCCGTTCTTTAAATGTTTCTAAAGTCCCCCGCAACAAAGGATACCATCCTAGTGCATTTAATAAAGAAAGAAAAATAAATAATTATTGTCGTCATAAAGGTCATTAGCAGACTATAAACTAACGATTGTATAAGTAAATCGATCGGCAACTTAATTTACCCACTTCAATGATTTGAAAATCACATATCGAACACACGACAATTCTCAAAAATTTACTTTGCTTTCTGAAAGGTGCATGTATAGGATATCATCTTGATTGCCGTGTATGGTACAATAGCTCGTGTGTGAATCCTTTAGGTCCAAACCGTTTTAAAAAAATTACTTTTTCTCTACATGGAAAACATAAACCTTTTTTCTTACGCTACTTATACCAACCATAAGTTAATTTAGCGTAAATATATACCATATTTCCTTATTTAAAGTTTCCATGAGTTTGGAACTGTCGCTCACACTGATCACTGTGCGCCGCTACCCAGCGTAGAGCACGCTGTAGCTCCATCTTATTTGGTGTAGCGCAGCTTGTGTGTCGAAAACTTTAATTCTTTTAAATTAATTCAGCTATTAGTATTTTCTCTACAATTTCTACATAACTCTTGGTGTGGCTTTTCTAACTGATTAAATACAAGTATACTACTTAATTTTTTTAGATTAAAATAAGAACTCACTACAGCTACTGTTAATGGTTGTATGTGATAAAAATGTGTAGGGTTTGAATATGTAATCTGTATTTACATAATTCCACTGTTAACTAACTCATAACCAAAAATTTTTTCGCTTGACCTATTTTGTTAATATCTCTTTGCCATTTTGTCTATAATAAGAGATAGGGCGGCGCGAATGCAAATAATAAAGACCAGTGGATCTTTTATATTATTTATTCCTTCTGGCTATCAATGTATATAGTCTCATCAAATAGTTCTACAAGACTCGCAGCAATACCACATGGTTCGGCTGCAATGTAGTTCCGCTAAGATAAAGTATTTTCCGAGTCAGTCTGCTATAGATCATTTACTTTGCTATGATTGAAGGAAAATAAGAAGCTGTTATACACCTAGCTTGACTATTTATCCTAGTTTCACACGAAAATCGAACGCATAACATACTATAGTTTATAAACACTTACGCTTATAATATTCATATGCACACATCATATAACACATTTAACGCATTATATTATTATTATATTTTAATAAACTTATACATATTTATTTACACTATTCTAAAAACATATGCATATTAATTTTATTTTATTATAGTCTATATATTACTCTTTTTGTGAAGACTGTATATAGTATGTAAGACAGATAATGACAGAGCTCGTGCGGCGCATTTTCAAATCGGCGCGCGGCCGCTATAGTAAAATTGTATAGAAATTTTGAAGTGCTTTTTTGATTAATATATCTTTATTGTCAACCAATAACTTAAATATTTGGGACGGGCAAATTGTAATATAACTATTTATGTTTAAGTTGTAAAATAGGATAGATTTCTACTGTTATAATCTAAAAATCACGTAACACAAGCTTACGTTTTTGCATTTTTCGTGCAAATTTACGTAATTTTGTAGGCGAAAATATTAATTATTTTAAGTTTTTTACACGGAGTCATTGTAAACACATTCATTGTTATGGTAAATCTATATTTAATATTTGTATTAAACAAAAAGTGTTGATTTTATTCACTTAACTGTAACCGCCTGTTTTGGACATTTCGCTCGGCGCAGTCTTAATTTAGTTATATTACTAACTTAGTTAAGAAATGATTTTTATTGATACTTCCGAGCAACAAGTTGACCAAATTGTTATCGTTATAGGTACACATAGGACAGGCATTGCCTAGTGTGGGACCAACGGATATTGCATATAGATTGATCTTTTAAAGATAATATTTCATTTATTATTATTTTTGTTTGTAAACCATCCAAAATAGGAAAAAAGGGAACTGTGTGTGAACATGTGCAACAGGGGACCAACCACTACCTGAGATTTGACAAATCACAGATTCTCGCTAAAGAACACCGATTCCTAACATGCTTCGCGAGGCTATTGAAATCATCAAACATCCTAATTTTAATAGAGAAGATGGTTGGAATGTACCACCAGCTTGGGATCCAGTAATACAAATAGTCAAACCCAAGAAGAAGCAAACCACAGCTAGACTTCATGATACTTTGAGCTCATTCTGCGTAAATAGAAACACCAATGATTAAATTATGTTCGGGTACTTTGAAATAACTACACTGGAACATTGAGACAACTACTATCTTAGTCTCCCCGTGACCATG
The DNA here is from genome assembly GCA_930367265.1 of Catocala fraxini. Taxonomy (NCBI): domain Eukaryota; kingdom Metazoa; phylum Arthropoda; class Insecta; order Lepidoptera; family Erebidae; genus Catocala; species Catocala fraxini. The sequence continues at coordinate 5,976,657 of OV884025.1, read as the reverse complement.
GCTGCTGAAAAGCAACCGAAACGTCGCGGAAAGTGTAAAATTAAATTAAATGTAAATAGTTTTAATAGTTTTATTAATAATTTAATTAGCTTAAAATTAGTAAAGTTTAAAAGTAAAAGTAGTGTAACAGTTTTCAAAATTATGTAATAAAGTGTCAAATCAACAACGCGATAAAATCCGTATATAGTAGTTTAATTTCAATGAAAAAAAGGCAATTTCTTACTATAGTGTAGTTTATTTGCTAATGCGTTAGATTAATTTTATTTTTTTGGGTGCGGAGGTCGGATTGTGTTTTTTCACCGGAAAACTAGTATTCTGCCAAAACCGATGTTACTTAGTCCATTCATTCGCTTGAAAGAACGAACAATGGTGAATGTAAATACACACAGCCAGAAGAAAAAACTATGACGAACCTTCTCTGCACATTAAAAAGAAAGACCAGTTTAAGAGTATCCAAAACCAAAGATTGTGTATGACAAATATAAGGAGAGTAAATGTCTATAAATACGAGTACATATACGCAGATCGTAGCAAGTGCAGTCTATAGTATATCGTAAGAAAAAACGAGTAGATATATTTATAAAAATCTTTTGCATACCGTCCCTATTTTTTAAAATTGTCTTCTAAAAATAACACCCCGCAGCTTATTAAAAAAACCGATAGATCGCATCACTTCCGATTTAAAATTGCTACGTACGACATAACCTTTGCGATAACAACGCACGACGTATGGAGGCCTAATCACGGGGCAACGGCCGTGCGACGCATAAAAACGTCAAATTTACCAAAAATAGAACATTTTACGACGACGTTCAATCTTATAGGATGTGTTCTTTGTGGAATTTTAATAACAAAGCGTTTTTACCCCTGTGTTACTCTTAACTGCTTTTGCGGCTCAGTAAGATTAGCTCAGCAAGAGTATAAACTTACATTGCCCTTGCTGATGGTAATGTCTTTGATAAGAATTTAAATATAAAAAAATATCTAAACTATCGATTTTCTATCAAGCAATGCAGTAGCAGCCGATGTATTCGGTATTCAGACTTGAATGTAATTTCGACAGTTAGACTATGACACTAGATTTCGACAGACATACTATGACGTATTATGACTATGGTTACGATAAAAGTCATCAGTCTTCCACTGCGGAATCTTAAGTGAGTTCATCTCGGATTAAATGTCAAAATACCGCTTAAACGCTCATCATTTGCCGGGAAGAGCTCCGCGGATTTTCTTTGATTTGGTATTATCATCTATAAAGTAAGCTAAACAATGCAACCATGATGAGCGAGTTCTTGTATCTCCTGTAATTGGTTCTGTCGACGGATGTTTGTGTTCCTGATTCTATAGATCATTGTCGCTACAGCCTTGTTGGTTCCGCAAATAAGGCGAGTCGTCTCCCAATACGTGTTTTTTCTTAAATCGCCGTGCGCGTGTTCGTCTGCTTCGTTTCATGAGGGTCCCATGTAAAGGCAGGTCATGTGCATATGTTTCACTGTCCTGTTGTTGCCGAAGGCTACATCTTTTTATGTACAGGAGACCGACGGGGGAACGACCTATTAGTCAAATAAAATATAAATATTTTATAGGAAACCTGCATGTCTGAGAGTTCTCCATAGTGTTCTCGAAGATATGTGAACTCTGCCGATCTGCAGTTGGCTAGCGTGGTGGACTATGGCCTTACCCTTATCACACTGAGAAGAGGCCCGTGCCCAGAAGTGGTTCAGTTTTATACAGGACTGATATTATAAGCATAAATGTAGATATATATTGACTGGTACGAATTACATACTTGTAATAAGTAATCAAATTTCAACCTAAGTAAGTAGTTGCGGGGAGACGACTGCCGCGCGGTGCTATTGCATACTTGCGCCTAAATTTACAAATTAAAGCGATAGCACAAATACCTCCCTTACGTTATCGCGAACTATTATATAACTAAACCAACGAAATAGCCTGTAGTAAGAATTAAGCAATCCAAACAAAAATATTTATCTAGCACAGCGCTGAAAACATTCCAAAACCAAACTCAAATAAAGTAAATGGGGCACATAAACATTCAGCTGGATAAAACTCAAAGAGAAATCTCAAAGCACACGTATTCTTTTAAATATCCATTCAACGGTCTTAAATGTATCTTACACAGTGAAGAGTATCTGAAATTGTAAGAAATTCTGCACTACTAAACGTTGTTTAGTGTGTCAAAAAAGGTATTCCGAATTCTCGAGTGAAAAATCCAGTTTTCTGTAAAAGAAGTTTGTGAACGCACGTAAGTGTGAAAGCGACCTCGTTCAAACGGCTTCCGAACATAGGCTTGCCTTTTTACTTTTTAGGGTTTCGTACTTCTAAAGAAAAGAAAAATCTTTAAAAGACCAGTCTTGAGACCATTTCGTGTGAGTTTCAACGTTGTTCTTATATCAACGGCTTTTGTCACTTAGTTCTGAGATACGATAGTTGGAGCACTTATTACGGAATATTAATGACTTCACGGATACCGTAGTGAGCACGCAGTCGGATCTTCGTTGCTGGGTGTTGTGGGTTCAAGTCCTAGATGGAACAATTATTTGTATGATCCACAAATAAATGTTTTGGCCCAAATCCAGAACATTGTACTTTGTGTCTGTTGATTGTTTGAAACAACTCCTGGGCACAGATCACTCCATCAGAGCAGCAGTTGTATTTTTAACCGAGTACTTAAATCAGAAAAATGTATAATCGACGCGACACTCGACACATCTCATGGGTCCGGTCTAAATAATAAATTTATTATTAGCTTTAAATTTTAATGTGATTGCTCATCCCGACTAAGCAGCCCTTTACTGTGCGTGATTCGAAACGTACTTGACCGCTTTTTTATATTTAGGATAACCTATCCCTTCCCTTACATTCGAGCTGCCTCAGTGACAACTGCCATCAATATTAGTTCGACACTTAAGTTGCGGCAAGAAAACAAATAGAAAGTTGCATGTACGACTTTCGCCTGTATATTATCGCCGAAGGTCTATACAGAGATTAATTACACCAGCATTTAGCCAGCTATGATATTTAGTCCCATTTAATAGAAGATGAGTCTATTGTTGCCTACTTCTTTGGAGAATTTCTTAACAAAAAAACACCAATAACAGTCAGCCTGCCCAGGTAATCGAACCCAAGACTATGCATACATTACCGAGGCAAACACGATTGTATTTATAATATTAGTATACAAGTTGTCAAACTAGTAGGAAACACGCCTGGTGGCAAGTGATTGTCTTATTCTAGGCTCGCGATAGAGAAGGATACATACATAATGGTGACCTCGATGGTGTAGTGGTTAGTGTAACCGACTGCCACGCCTGAGGTCGCGGGTTCGATTCCCGCACAAGTCAAACATTTGTGTGCATGAACATTGATGTTTGTCGTGGTCTGGGTGTTTCTATGTATAATATGTATGCATTTACAAAAAAAAAAGTTATATCTATTTTTATCCATTGTCTAGTACCCATAGTACAAGCTCTGCTTAATTTGGGCTAGATGGTGTTGTGTGTATGTGATAGAATATTATTATTATTATAGTCTCAAGTAACTCTAAATCTCCTAAGAAGTAGCGATGTGCAACCAAGATTTCGTGAAGTATGATTTTTGGTTCTACGAAATAGAAAACGAACATATTTCCAAAAATGTAGGCATAACAAGCGTGCCACTCAAATGCCTGAACCATAATTGAAATCACGAATGAAACACTTATGGACAGAGTTACTGCTCGGCGCTTCGCTAAACCGAATCTACAACGGGGTGTTGTGCCGAAAATTACGTGCAATACACAAACTTCGACATTTAGTATCAAGCAAGGAGAAATTTCTATTTATGGACTAGCCTAATTTTTGTCTATTTTATGCCCGTGGCTTAACCCGCGTAAATCCCACGGAATCGCATCCCGGGATAAAAAGTATTTTATGTATTTTGACATTCCTAAGGCACTTTTGTTTACTTTGTGACCTAAATAAATAAATGATTTTTGACTATGACTTGGTAGACAATGACTGTCATCTGTATACCAAGTTTTACCTAAAACCTTCAACGGTTTACACGCTAATAAGTCAACAAAACTACTTATATTTTCGTACAAAAATTGTATTGATTACTATAACATTTAGAAAGATAAGCTGAAGAACATATCTTTGTGGCAGTTATACATTGCTAAAAATCAACGCATTGAATTCCGACATGCACAGCTTGAGTACGCAGTGTACTAAGTACTACAATCGCCGCTCTCTTTGTCAACGCTTATAATACGGACGACTGCATCCAATAAGGGTTGGATCATTTTAGAGCCTTGTGCATGTGTAAAAGCGAATTGCAGCCCTATTTTCTATGTGCACTCGATGTAGGTATTGCATTTGCAGAACAGGTGTGGTTCTAGTACAAATTAGCCTCTTATTCTTCTTACTGCTATAGATAGTTAAAACAACAGGGATAGTTAGTTAGTCATTTGCGCGTGTGTTATTCGCACTTAACCTCTCAATTGGGCCATTGTGCGTAAGCGTAAGTCTTAAATTTTGCAGTGGAATAACATGTGAGCTGGTGTCCCTTGTGTTCCCATACAGCCTGTGTATAATGGCTGTCGGTGATGCCAATGATGAAAATGTTTGTTGAATGAGCAGTGACCAAATATTATGCCCACTAGGTTATAATGATGATCGGTTGAGTATTAAGGGCGTGAAAGGCACGAAAAAAACAATCTTACATTCGTATTTACAATTACTAGCGCTCGCCTAGTGGTTAAAAATTCGACCAATATTCCTAAGCTTGCTACTTTGTTTTCTGTTTTTCTCTATTACATATAGATAAGGTATAGGTAACCATAGTTACAAAGAATTGTACGACGTCAGACGAAAAATATCGAAGTACTACGAACGCGATTCGACTGCGTGTGTCAAATGCATGGTTGTGTGCGTGTAGTGTTTTTCCATTAATTTAATGTATTACTAATGCATATTTTATAAAAATATTAGGATTGCCCCTCCTTCTCCATATGTTAGTGCCAAATTTTATACTCCTCCGTTCGCGCAATTTTCGTAAAAGTTTGGTAAACATGGTAAAAAGGGTTTCAAAACAATATTGAAGGCTACATGCTATTTTAGGCTACTTAGGATCGGCACAACAACTTAAACTTTTTCTCCTTTAATCCATATTGTTTTCGCTTATGTTTTCTGCAGTGCAGTATAGGATAGAATCGACCACATCTTTCTTGATTTTTGTTGTACTCGTTTTCATCTTGTGGTGCATTCATGTACACTTTTATGATCCCATTTGGCTAGTACATCTGTTACTGACAGTCGTAGCTGGACATACATGCAAAAAGATGAACGATAGCAACTAAAACTAACGATGTCATATGTCCCAGACCGTTCAGACATTGCGCTTTCGAAACTTGCGCTATGAATACTGTACGGTGAGTGTACCAGTAAGGTGTGGTTACATTTTAAGGTCATATTGTGGACCTTGTAGCTAACTTAATATTAGCAAACATTTAAAAAATCACGAAATGATATTAATAATATGTTTTATTTTGAAAATAGGTATATGAACAACAATATACCAGAAGCAGTAAACGGCTATAGTCTTTCGCCCTATTACGCGAGACCTTACACTGTAGTTGTCGAAATGTGAGTATAATACACCTCATTATATCCTATTTGGGTATATAAGCGTGAGGTGTAAGTGTATTGAGTCTTCAAGTCAAAATCAAATTAAAATATTCAGAGTAGTAGAGCCTCGCTGATTTCAGCATGAATTGGCCGGCTCGACCGGGGAAGGACTACCCTCTCACATAATATCGACGTGAAATAGCAGTATTCCTACTGCTGTGTTTCGTTCGGTGAGTGAGAGAGCCGGAGGCCCAATTATCCTCTATCCCTCTTCCCACTCCTTCTTCTTCTCACTTCCTTTTTCTCTTCTTCCTTTCCTAAAGGGTCGGCAACGCGCAAGTGATGCCTCGGGTGTTGCCGGCGTCCATAGGCTACGGTGACCACTTACCATCAGGTATGACCGTATGCTTGTTTGCCACGTTAGTTGTATAAAAAAATATATATATATTCATTCATTTACTTACAAAGTACCACTTATTAACGTCAAGGTACTCAAAACTATAGTATGAATTTACATTTACCTGTTACCATAATGCATGCCATATTAAGACAAGATCTCAAAATCGAAAATAACTGACTCAACAGATTCAACCAATTAAGCATCCATGTTTTGAATGGTTAAATAGACCCAAATAAATTAAATTAAATATGGCGCGTGCACGGCTTCTCCAAATATCCCAACTTCGAGAGCCCAAAACTGTTTATAAAGCAATAAACTAAACAATGCGACAACTTTTGTAGCTCGTCCAACAAAATATTTCACGGAAAAGGAAAACCGCTTAACGGAACAAGTTCCGTGAAAATGTATTTAGTTCTAGTTTCATGTTTGTATTACAAGTCATAATTCTGTTGTTTGAGGGTTTGACATTCTGGGGAAAGGTCGAAGTAACAATCCCAACTTTTCTTCAGAATATCATTTCAGGATTCTTACCCTGGATTTTCTCCTCAACCTCAGCGCACAAGCTAGCGTAAAGAAAGAAATGCGATTGCATGAACTAAGAGAGATATGCTAGGATCGAAGCAAGTAAATATCGGTAGTGTTTGCCTTTAGGAAACAGACGTGACTCAATGTATATACGTATATATCCAATTTGTTACGAAGCTTTTCCTTTTCAACGATGACTGATGTGAATGCGTGAAGTAAAAGGATAGCCAAGATCGTAGCAAGTGGAAATCCGTAATCTTTACTTCTGGGAAACAGATATGGCTTTATCAAACATATATGTATGCATGTCATTTGTTAAGAAGCCTTTTCTTTTAACGGCGATTAACTGTTTATAATACTACCCGACCCGATCTGCTGACCCCACAAATGTAGTACTTTCCTGTGTGTTAAAACGTTATTCAGACGAACATTAAAAAAGATTGTCAGCTTGGTCTATTCTTTCTTTCTTTTTGTAATGCTGCACAAACATATCAAATTTTTATTTAATTCTTCGTTCTTCTTTGTTTATACTGCTTCTTGTAGGAGAGATAGATCTTGAAAGATAGAATAAGGAATAGTGTGATTAGAGAGAGATGCGGCATGAAAGTGGATTTAGTGACAAGAATAGAAAAGAGTATGTTAAGCTGGTTTGGGCATGTAGAAAGAATGGACGAGGAAAGACTGACTAAGAAAGTTTATAAGGCTAGTGTGAATGGAACAGTCGCAAGAGGAAGACCTAGGCGAACGTTTCTCGATCAGATCGGAGGCGTTCTGGACAAAGGCCAGGTTAAGAGCACCTTGAATCGACGGGCGTGTATGAGGAATGTGATGAAAGTGAATGAAGCCAGAGAAGTGTGTCAGGATCGTAGCAAATGGAAATCCGTAGTCTATTGCTACCCCTCTGGGAAACAGGCGTGAATCTATGTATGTATGTATGTATGTATCTTATGTGGGAGCCAGTCAGTGCAGACCGGCGACACTTCGACCCAGTGGAATCTTTTGTGTCGACACTCTCCCAATAACGACTGCCATAGATGTTCATGGCAGCCGGGACCGACACCTTAACGTGCTCTCCGAGGCACGGAGCACGCGATAATTGTCAATCAATACGCACATAATTTCGAAAAGTCATATAACTTCCGAAAGTCAGAGGTGCGCGACGTGGGTTCGAACCCGAGACCCTCTGCATAGCAGTCTGTTGGTCTCCCTACTGAGCTATCACTGCTCAACACATTGTATGTATGTATGTATGTAGGAGAGGATAGGCCAAACAGCCTCTTTGGACTACCACGTAATAAAGGCATTTGACAGAAACATAATATTTCATCTCATGATAAATAACGGTCCAGGTATCTTGTTCGGAACATTACATGAAGCAACAACACCCTATAATGAAGACATTAAACAGACAGGGGCCATTCAAGTAAGAAATATTGCTCGCATTACGTTTTTGCAATCACCGTCGAGTGAACCTTTTCTCAAAAGTGTAGGCATCAGCTTACGTGTTGTTGTTCTTCATAAATATAACTAAAAAATACAACTGTGAAGTATGATCTGAGAGCGATAGCTCAGTGGGGAGACCAACAGACTGCAATGCAGAGGGTCTCGGGTTCGAACCCATGTCGCGCACCTCTGACTATCGAAAGTTATATGACTTTTCGAAATTATGTGCGTATTGATTGACAATTATCGCCTGCTCCGTGCCTCGGAAAGCACGTTAAGCCGTTGGTCCCGGCTGCCATGAACATCTATGGCAGTCGATATTGGGAGAGTGTCGACACAAAAGATCCCACTGGGTCGAAGTGTCGCCGGTCTGCACTGACTGGCCCCCACATAAGATAAGATAAGATGATCTGAGCATTTTTATTGCTTTGGCAGTTGCTAGTATACAGTGAGTGTTATACATGTTCAACTACCTTTTGATCGTGGTTCCATCTGCGGGATAACAGTTCGCATAGAACATCGTTTTTGAGTATCTCGCTACGCACCATGTCCTCGGTTTTACTGAGTTCTTCTGATTGAAATTGGATAAAACATAGATAGAAGCTACGAAACTGTGGAGACTGCTAAAACCTATCCAGTTGTAATTGTGTGAAGCTTAAAATTACAAGTAAACTGACATAAAACTACAAAACTTAGTTTCAAAATCTGAAACCCTATATTAGTTAAACTGGGTAAGATTTTTAAATATCTTTTATACTAAGGCAAAGTTACGAATACATATCGCACTCTTAATAAAACAGCGACTTAACTCGAAATTTGAAAGTAAGGCAATTTGTACTCTAACTGTATATGTTAAATTCTAATATTATATTTGTGTTAAATCATTGCAATAGAGTTCAATTTTGTTTAATCCAAAATACTGAGATAAGTCTATGTTTTATTAAGAGTGCGATATGTAGATATAGATGAAATCGTTCTTAAATCCTTAAAAATAAATCATATTAAAATAAAGAAAAGTATATTTTCTTAGAATACGTGTATGTACGAAAACCTGAAAACATGGCAAATTATAAGTACAAAGGAAATATTTGTTAATATCGATTTCTACTTTTACAAGTTGAACAAATATCTGGTATGTATTACTCTACGGAACAAACCACGGAATAAGTTATTGAATTGTTCGGACAAATTCATGTGAAGCACATGTAAATACATATATAACGAAGGGGTGGACGGCCAACTCGCTTTTGACATGATGTAGTAACAAAATATAGGCATGGTATTATACATATACTTATGATAGGGCGATTGACGACTCGATGGCGTAGTGGTTAGTGTAACTGACTGCCACGCCTGAGGTCGCGGGTTCGATTCCCGCACAAGTCAAACATTTGTGTGCATGAACATAGATGTTTGTCTTGGTCTGGGTGTTTCTATGTATAATATGTATGTATTTACAAAAAAAAAAATGTATATATGTATGTTTATCCATTGTCTAGTATCCATATTACAAGCTCTGCTTAGTTTGGGCTAGATGGTGTTGTGTGTATGTGAAAGAATATTATTATTATTATTATTATTATTATTATTATAGGCAAATACAAAAGAAAAGAAACAACAATTGTTGGTTTGATTAACATTGATTTGATCGGTAACGCAGTGAGTTCATCGCACTGACAAGCGCCCCCGCACGCGTCTCCGGCGTTTATATAACGTCAATATGACACTGACAGCCCAACTATCACTCCAACTGACAATTCAGCTTTGTAGCGACCTCACTCAAGCCAACACTTGACGTTCCGAAACAAACCAATAGATAGGGCTTTATTAAATTCCAATTACAGAAATATATTGTATATCACTGTTTATTTCATTGAGTCTCTAAAAGTTTACCTACAGCGCATACTTAAGAACACTACAATTCCCTCCAGACCGAATTTCGGCCGCGGCGACCAACTAATGGAGAGTCATCTGCTCCCGAGACATTATAGTGCTCAATGTATCCTCAAACAAATTGCACTCTTTATTCCCTCTCTCACAATATAATAGGACAGTAACTAGACAGGATCAGAATGAAACCAGGCGCGAAACCAACAACTTTACGTGTTTTTAGACATATGGGTAAAAACATCACACACTTCCTAATTCCGGAGTGCTAGGAAGAGTATATTGACAGAAAATCTTTATTGCTCTTTTATTGACTCTATTGGTGATTCAATTCAATCCCACTTCGTATACATGAATTAAGAATATGTTAAATAGTATAAAAATTTTAACAAATAATAATTATTAGCCTCCAAGAAAACAATGTAGCAGGGTATTTGTACACGGTACTAATTTTCCGTTACGTGCGCAATTACGTGCCCGTATCGCACCCAACATCGACACCCGTAATTATGTGCTCACCAAAATGTAACCCTACTACGTTATCAAATAGTCAATGTTTTAACAAGGATCTTGTGGGTAATTGGTTATTACCAATACAATAGCTGTATTTATGTGTAATAAAAGTAGCTAAAAATAATTTTGTAAGCATTTTATTAGCTGGGAAGACTCCAATCGATTTGAAAATCACATAAATCTCTTGGTCACACTGGCACCTCGGGGACGTTTTTGCTGACGCATTCAACATGACGTCTTAACCAATCATTTATTATTTTTCTTATATGGTTCCACTTAAAATAATTACATTTCATATAATTTCGTTCATTACAACCCAATTTCTGATGCTGAGTGTGATCCGCGTAAATTATTTTGCAGTCGATCCGTAGTCCGTGAGAATGAAGACGTGGGCAAAATGAGCTTATAAAAAACATTCAATTATTTATCACTACATATTATAAAACAAAGTCCCCCGCCGCGTCTGTCTGTCTATGTATTCGCGATAAACTCAAAAACTACTCAATACTCAAAAACGGGTTTTCATGCGGTTTTCACTAATAGATAGTGATGATGAGTAAGGTTTAGGTGTATAATTTGTTGAGGTTTTGTACTACTCGTGCGAAGCCGCGGCGGATCGCTAGTTAAATATAAGCAATGTTAAATTAGTTTGTTACACATTGAGTATACTCTGCAACACCTACGAGACCTTTAAGCGTTGTACATTCCACAAGGACAATTTAATGCTAAACTAAAAGTATTGTGTACGTCTTGTGCATGTAAAACACTTTTAGTACTTAAAAACTTACTCTTATGAAACGAGTCTTTATTCAAAGTAAAAGCAAACTTAGAAACTTAAAGTACCTCTATATATCTCTTGGACTATGTTTTAAAACTTAATACGAGTATCTTTTTTACAAACACAACATAAGGTCTTGCGACGATGTATTCTTTGGAACCTGGAGTTCTCTAAAAGGCCAGCCAAATGATCGTAACCAAATAACCTTTCTGTCTAAACGGCATATCGGCCTAGACCTCCATATCGATTCACTATGCTTTCAGCATTGCCAATACTGTTTGTCTTTTACGCTAATCGCATGCCAATTATTTTCGCAGTCTCGGCAAAATATTTCACGGATGGCGTTTAGAATCGACTCGCCATTGCCGCCGCGCCGAGTGTTGTGGGTTCGATACCCACACGGGACAAAAATGTGTGTGGTCCACAAATAGTTATTCCGAGACAAGGCGTTTTTTGTGTTCGTTGTTTAAATGTTTGTAAAATCCCCCACGATACAGGAATAATTCCTAGTGAGCAAGTTGCCTTAAAAAAAAGACGTTCTGAGATAGTACAGACTATCGATTAAATATTTGGCTCATAGACATTTTCAAGTGAATCAAGTTACGCCAAAAATATCATTATTATTAGAATACATTATAGTTGCGATAATCTAACGTATTAGCAATACGCAAAGACCAACTTCAGTAACCCAGTGATATAATAATATCAGCCATATATTAAACTGCCCCACTATTCGGCACAGACCTCTTCTCAGAGTGAGAAGAATCCGGTAACCATTATAGTCCACCACGCTGACCTAGTGCGGGTTGGCAGACTTCACATATCTTCGTGAACATTCTCAGACTCGTTAAAGCAAGCGATAATTAACTATTTAATTCGCACATAACTTCTAAAAGACAGAGCCGTATGCTTTGGGATCGAACTCGAGACCTCTGCGTGACAGTCCAACAGGCTACCTTTCACTACAAGTTACCTGCACTAGATCCTATCCGTATTGTGAGAAGAAAACAACTACCGCGCTAAGGATTATCCTTCTATCGCAGAGAGTTTTAGAAATGTTGATGCGACGCGACGCGCGACGTTAGGAATATCGAGACTCTGAACAAATACCTTTCGACCTAAGAAATAATCCCGTTTGTGGACCGCATCGCAATTAACAACTTTACAAAACTGCATAGATTTCACAGCGGAGAAGCGATCGCTTCGTCGCTGTCGCCGCAATCAATTTTGTGTTGTGGATTCGGACCCTACCAAAATAAATTATTTGTGTGATCTACTAATAATTGTGCTTAATCTAGGTGTACTTTGTTTTGATGAGTGGGTCGCTGATGTAGTTTCAGTTCGAGCAACCAGCTACCTATTACACACAGCACACACACACACACAGCGAGTTGGCACACCGTGGTGGTTTTAGTCAGTAGGCCCGAAGTCTCGGGAGAGCTCGACATAACCCTCCCGCCGGTATCAGAGGCATTTCCATAAGTCAAAAAAGGTGTACTTTGTATCCATTAGTTGTATCCTTGTTTAAGTTCACATGGCTTGAACTCTAGTGGGAAAAGTCAGAGATGCAAAGAATAAAGAAAAGAGATGAAAAGAAATATTAGAGAAAGAAATAATAGATTTAATCGCGTTGTTAGTGGCATTGTGATCGTTTAAACTAATGCGACTTGCTTGAAGTTTTTAATCACAGAATAGATTATAATTATACTAGTACAAAAATGTATCTATACTAATATTATAAAGCTGAAGAGTTTGTTTGTTTGTTTGATCGCGCTAATCTCAGGCACTACTGATCCGAATTAAAAACATATTTTAGTGTTGGATAGCTCACTCATCGAGGAAGGCTATAGGCTATATAACATCACGCTACGACCCACGGGGGCGGCGCAGTAATCATAAACGCGGGTGAAACCGCGGGCATATCTAGTTTTATAATATAACTAGTATTCGCCCGCGGCTTCGCTTGTGCAAAAGTAGATTAGGTTAGGTTATATTAGTTACAGTACATCTTTTTTAAATAAAGTATCAGTTACTCCGTGATAATAAAGCCTTCCAATAGTGAAAGAATTTCTGAAATCGGTTAAACAATTTTTGAGTTAAACCCTTAGAAACAAACAAACAAAAAATCAAATCTTTCCTCTTTATAATATTCTATAATATCACGCTACAAGTCACGGGAGCGAAGCAGTAATCGTAAACGTGGGTGAAAGCGTCAAAACTCAGTCTCCGCGGGGGACAGCTTCTTAACTATATTTCTTTGACGTAACAAATTGAATTAATCACGAGCGTAAGTATATTTCTATAAAAATGCGATATTTGCAAATTTCACAGTGTAACATAATTTATTGGTTTATACGTGTATTGAAATACAATTTGATTTCAAAAGCTCAACGTATACGGAAAATGTATTTACGACGCGAGAGAATGTGTATACATACATATATGCGTTTTCTAAAAGTATTATAGTTTATTCGTATCTTAATAATAGTGTAAATAGTGCATGGATACCTTAAGGTCCAAAATCCTGTGAACACTTGAATTAGAACGAATATGAACGAACTAGATGGAGTTGTTTTATAAATATTTCAACGCGTATTCATTTTATCAAATAGGTGAAATTTATAAGAAATTATAATCTCAACCGAAAAGACATTCGAACACAGGGACAGAATAATGTTTGCGCACGATCAGAATAGCGAGTCGAGAAAATATCTATAAAATAAACTACCCACTATAAATTTATAAATTCATTTGTATTTCTTTGCTTCTTGTTTTACCTTGAAATGTTTTCTCTTTTTAAATAAACTATTGTAAATAGAGACTTAAAAATTGTTTAAAGTAAATTTATCGAAATTTAGCTATTAAGATATCTACTTCTTTAAATTTTATAAATGTGCACCGCCATCTATTACGATATAAATAAACTACTTAGCAGTTCTTTTAGCGATTGCGGTTTGATGCCGTCAATTACCGGCTTATAAAATTTTAGTTTTGAAATGGGTATGCATTTTTGCAGCTCACTGTATGTTACCCGCACCGTGTACTTTAGCTGTAAGCTCTAGTTTCTTAAACATAAAAGAAATATCCTGCTAGAGTCTCTTGTCATATATACAAGTAATAAATTAGAACTATGGTGGCCGGAGTTAAATGGTACCGAGTCTGATTTGGCTAAATTCTGTACGTGCGTCTCGGACTTCAAACAAACTTAAACGAAAACTTTGTTATTAATAAACATTATGACAACAACGACATAGCCATATTTCTAAATTGGTCACCAAAGTAGCACATCATGATGGCGTGCAGATAGAAAAATAAATAACACATTGGTTAGTCTTGGTGCAAGGAGCAAATATTTTCATATTCACGTGACCGTGTCCAAATGAATGCATGGATGAAGAAGAAAATAAGTCAATTTTGTGCTGAGGCAGTCAGTGACGTGTAAGGCTGTCAGTGGCCTCTGTCACATAGTTTAGGAAAAGGTTATTCACAATTTGAAGTATTGGCAGCAAATTTAAGCTTATGAGATAAGTAGTTTCTTGAGATCAAATTGTATGTATTTTTTTAAATAATATTAGCCCTGTATTAAACTGTCCCACTGCTGGGCACGGGCCTCTTCTCAGTGTGAGAAGGGTTAGGCCATAGTCCACCACGCTGGCCCAGTGCGGCTTGCCAGACTTCACATATCTGCGAGAACATTATGAAAAACTCTCAGATATGCAGGTTTCCTCGCGATGTTTTCCTTCACCATTAATTATTATTTGTATTTTTAATGGCTCAATATAATTTAAATAAAATATTTAAAAGCTAATAATAATTTTAATATTTTTAAAATGCTCTATTTTAAACATATGATCTATCTAATATTTAGGTGCTATAGAAACATAAATTTTACATATCGATAAGTAATGCTGCTCTATATTTCTGTTTTAAAGTAAAATATAGAGAAAATAATAAATAAAGGCCAAACTGCAGAAGATCCTGGCAAACTGGTTTTCTATATAGAAGTTTGATACGGAAATATAGTTCCCGACAATTTAGTGGTAGAAAAAAACGCTCTAGGATGTCCATCGATACGAGGCCATTACAAAACTAACGCATTCCGAAGATCACGATGGACGGTATTTCGCAGAAAATCGCGTTAACGGTAACTTTTATCGAAAATATTGACTTTTCAAATTTGGAATACCACGATATTTTCGGAACTCAGATAAGTACCTGTAAAAACCATCTACTTTTAATAACAGTATTATATTATATTTAATAACAATTTTAATATAACAGACGTAGATATGCATAAGTATAAACGTTTATTTTTCATAACTCGAACATACCTACCGCGTACTAAATAATTATTAGTTGTTTCTTTTTTAAGCCGACTTAAAAAAAAAAGGAGGTTCTCAATACAATTTTTTTTATTTATGTTTCCTCTAAACTTTTTCTAGGTGAACCAATTCTGATGATTTCTTTTTATTTGAAAGCTGGTGCTGCCTATGCGGTCCCATTTGAATTTGATCAAGATCTGACTAGTCGTTTCTGACTTATCTTTAATAATGCGTATTTGGTTAACTTCGACTATATTCATGATATTACCATTTTATTTCTTGTCTAGTTGAAGTCGGTTTTCATTTTTGTTATAAAAGACACAGGCCTTGTATACGCCGCCCTTTCAAATAAATTCCCTTAAATAAAATATACCGTGGCGTACGCATAAATGCAGTTGTAGCACAAATTCTGTATCGATACTTCTTTGACTACATCGAATAAAAATGACGAATCAAAATGTGCAAATTGATTACGATACATGAATAAATAAATAATGGACGTATCCAAATTGAAAGAAAGTAAATTGAAATGGCGTCAAAAGTAACAAATGTTCCAAGTTTTTATTTTTATTGATATATAATGTAATTATATTTAGACTAGTTTTTGCCCGCCGACTAGCTTTTATTTTGTTCCTGGATGAAAGCCACCATATGTCCTTTTTTATATCCCTGATAATGCGTTTGCAACATTTTATAATGTTCGGTTCGATTAGTTAAGGCGTGAAAGCATAACAAACAAGCAAACTCACATTTGCATTTATAATAATTTGTTAGGATTGACATTTTATAAATGTACCTTTCTTAATTAATTATGTACACTTGGACTGTCTGTTATCTTGAATATATACACTTGGACTGTCTGTTATCTTGAAATTAAGTCAATATTATTCGAAAACATGCATAGCACTTGATCATTCGAATATTTAATCGATAATTGCACTTCACTAGACAAAGTTCTGTAGACAGCTTTAATAAATTTTTCATTAGTATACCTACCAACAGAACGAAAAGCACAAGAAAAAGTTTATTTACGTAAATATTTAACATATTTCCTTTTTAATTTTAACTGCGTAGCATTTCTATTAAACTAGGTTTTTCAATAAAAGGTTCTTCGCTTGGTGTTGAACGTGAGGTTGCATTCAATATAAGTCACGCTCCAACGTTACTAGTCTCATGTTGCTACTACATGTGTTGCACTTTTATAAAGCTAGAGTATTTTGCTTTTATACTACAAAACTACAAGCAGTTACCGCAATATGTGGACACTTGCGTCACCAGGGTTGTGTAGCTGATGCTGCGAAGTAGGAGTAATTATTATGCCAGTGTAAGGGGAATATGATCACACAAGCGATGATCAAAATTGAATCCTGTTGGAATTTCAGAAGGCAATCATATTATTTATATGTTGGCATTATTACTTTTTGTGAAGTGTATTATGTTGGCTGCACTTCCTGTTACTTCATCTCTGTCATTCCTTGTATAAGTTATAATAAATATGTGTTGTGCATAATATTAAAATCTTTATAATTATTTCTACTCATATCAACCCGAAATATCAACACATCCGAAGTATATTCGAATGTATTGACATGCTCTGTACTATTATAACTTAAAACTGAATAAATTATATAAAAAGAAATGCTTGGTCCTCAAGAACATTCAAAGTAGCCATCACGATGCGAACAACTTATTTTCTCGGTTTTTCTTTTTTAAAGTCAACTCATAAACTAGATGTAATTCTTGTGTTACGGGGTTCTTTAAAAACATACAAACAACGAACACCAAGAGCACCCAGACTCGGGATCAACTATTTGTGATCAAACCCAAAACACTGGGCGTAGAGGCCTCGACTGCGCCGACCGAAATGTGCCAAAACAGGCGGTGACAGTTAAGTAAATAAAATCAACACTTTTTGTTTAATACAAATATAAAATATACGTTTACCATAACAATGAATGTGTTTACAATTTCTTCTTGTAAAAAGCTTAAAATAATTAATATTTTCGCCTACAAAATTACGTAAATTTGCACGAAATATGCAAAAACGTAAGCTCGTGTTACGTGATTTTTAGATTATAACAGTAGAAATCGATCCTATTTTGCAGCTTAAACGAAACATAAATATTATAATTTGTTTGTCCCAAATATTTAAGTTATTGGTTGACAAGAAAGATACATATTTATTAAAAAAAAGCAATTCAAATCCTCCATACAATTTTACTATGGCGGCCGCGCGCCGATTTGAATATGCGCCGCACGAGCTCTGTCATTATCTGTCTTACGCTCAGCGCAGTCTTAAAACACTACGTATTCAAATATCATTCGAATACAATTTCGCGCAGCATTAGATCACTCTAGCGCTACAAGCCTTACTTAACGTAGAAACACAAAAGCAAGTCAACTGCGTACTCATTTTAAAAATCACAATTAATTTATTTTCTGCCTTAAAGTGCCAATGCTTGTATAGAATCCCAGGTCACACACTGTTCAACTACGTGTCATATTAAGAAAGGCCATAAACCCGTAGGTCGTATATCTAGAAGCTAACGGCGCGAACACCCAGTATTACGCGCCTCTATTTAATAATAAATGACTTGGAAACTAAGCATGTTTCCACTATCTTTATGGGTTCAATACCGTTTCAAGGATTTTTTATATTGTTAAGTCTCTTGTTGTTTTTTCGTGTGGTTCGTGGCCAACCTGTTGACAAGAGTTATTCAAGCCGCCCGTAGGCCTCTGACATGGCTTAACGACTGCTGTCAATTTGGCAACAGCCGGGACCGACATTTTACGTGCCCTCCGAAGCACGGAGACGCTCAGATGAAATACCACTAAGCGGTCACCCATCTATAGACTGACCGCTCCCAACGTTGCTTAGCCTCGCTAATCGTTTACCGATCAGTGAGTACAATAGACAGACTCCTAGACATAATTACGTTAACTAGATGTAAACTGCCTTACTGATACAACGGGAGTGTTTGCGACTGCTGCAGATCTAGAGTTCGATTTCGGGGTTAAGCGAAGTTTTAATAGCATTTATTGTTAAGAAATTCTTAGTAGTAATAAGAAGTCTGAAACTTTGCATATTGTGTAAACTAAAATAGTGCAGTTTACCGGGCACAGATTCAGACTCCGTGCGCCTTATATTACCTGGAACCTAAAACCTTTGTTGACGAATGTAGGTAGGTGATATACGTCACTGCATCCTGAAGGACATAGGCGTGAAACTGTGTATGTAATTTTATAATTTTTTATATAGCGACTGATTCCCAGAAGAGAATCTCATACCACCTAAACGGTCTAGCAGCTTACTTTAGAATAGAGTACTTAGGCAGACGTGTGTTTGACGCACTTAGCTACTCAACAAAACCATTGTGCATAAGTGACCGATGTGAGGATAGGTTACTCATACAACCTTAGTTCTTTTCAGAAAGACAGTTGAAGACCAATACAGCTCATTACTTGATCAATCGTTTTTGGTTTGCTGAAAAGCCTTGCTAGTGTTTTTGCAGTCAAAGTCAAGGTCAAAAATCGTATATTCATTTAGGTCACGAAGTAACACTTATGAACGACAAAATATATAGGCTAGTGAATTTACTAAGTTACTGAAGCTACGTTTAGGTTAGTCGATAGGTTCAGGCAAAGGGTGGAGCCTATGAGAAGAAACCTGCAAGATACTCACGGCCACTCTTGTAATGGCCAATTAAATATAATTTCAGTATTTTACAACTCATATCAACAATATACAATAATATAATACAGACTATAAAAAAAATAACAATAATGATAAGATAACATGAGCTGATATATCCTCGGTATCCAAACAACCTAACAACAAATTCCCACACATGCATCTAAAGAATTAAGCCAGAAATATGTACGACATATTTAGAGAACCTTTTGCCGCACATCAAACTTTAACGTCAATGTAAAAGTATTGGAAAAAAGTTAATCACCCATTGAAAAAGGTTTTTCAAATTTACGACTTCATTTTTTCGCTCTGATATTTTTGGAGCTGTTATCGGGAATTGCGTAATAAAAATAACTCTCTATTTAATGATCTATGCGTAATATTGACGTAGGTTATCTCTACCTATTATTAAGAGGTACCATTTTAGTATGCTGTCTTCAGATTCCTACTAAGAATTTTAATACAACTAAGGTGGAGAGTAATACAGCGTACTTGATGAAGTGTAACGTCTCTATGTAAGACGACCCGTAGTCCATTACCGCTATCACCAGGGATGGCAAAAACATACAGCTGCTCTAAATACAAAGATGCTATGCTGCCAGCAGTAAGGAGCTAAGGGTCAAAGCTCATATTGGTCAATTGGCTGCTTTGTGATAACCTCACTTATCGCAGCTACAGAAGACAAGACTTTCTGACTGTATTCATTTGCAGGGTAGAGATACTTTCCCAGTGGCTGTCGACAGTCCAGGCGCAAAATCGTCAAGTCTTATAAATATTGGATTCACTGTTGTAACTAGAGTGATATACTTACTTACTATAGTTTTAAGTATATACCGAACATACATATATAGGTAATCAAAATATTGCAATAAGTGTCTTGATGCATATGTACCCAAAAGTACTTTTACACAAATCCATAATATATTAAAAAAGTATTCAAAAAGCGACTGTTCTCAACTTTACAAAAATAATAGTATATACAAATAATGAAAAAAAAAAAAAAAATACAAATAATGGATGAGATACATTCGTATACCAAAATCAACTAACCGTAAAGATAAATTCAGTAACCACAATTGTTGGACGCTCGAATGATTTAAGCACAAACTTTTTCCAAGTCAACAATACTTTATTTAGAAGTTTGCGCTGAATACCATTAACGCTTAAATTAGAAGGCTAAATAACCCCTATTTTACAGCGCCATTGTTGTGAAGCTTTTCCAAGGCTTCTGTGTGTTGTTGACTTTAATTTATGAGTATTTACAGTAAGACTGCCTCTTTGGTTCCGTGATGTAAAATGATTTCTCGTTTTAGTATGTGTGTTTATATACAGTATTTTCTATTGAATTTGCTGAAAACATTTAAGGTCTGAATATCAATAAAATATATACCAATGTATATGCCTAATTCCCGCGAGAGGTAAGCAGACGATCTTTAAGACATAAATACTACAGATTCTTTAATATGCAATTCTAATTATTTACTATCAAGTATTATTAAATCGGTATAATCTCAAAAATATGTGTTCTATAATCGAATGATAATAAAAAAACCTAAATCAATTGAAAATGGTTTTTTGGTTATTAATTATCTGTGGTCACCGACTGACAAGTTTAACGGCTAATGTCAAAATCAAGTTCAACACTCGTTCGGTTTGTTCCTTATGAGTGCGCACGTATTTTTCTTGTTTTGTTATTTTGTTTGCTTTACCCCACGATTATGGCTTGCTAAAGGACTGTTCGACGGATCTTGTGACTTAGAATTACCTGGCACTTCATATTGGACAACTGATTACGCTTCTGAATTGGATATTGACGACATGGATCGCTGTGTGAACTGTACCATTGCATTTTATATAACTTAATTCCTGGGAAGCGAAATATCACAAAATTTTTGGTGACGACTTGTTATTATATTCTCTTTCAATTATGGCTACTTTGATTATGATAACAACTGGGCCCAGATATATATGGAGTGATTCGTTGGTCCTTTAACAATAAGCTATTCGTACGTCTCAGTCGAGGCGCAAATATTTTCAGCCTCAATTATATAAGGTTGTTTTTTTATTAAATCTACTAATCAAAAAACATAACATGATTTTTATTGAACATTTCCTATTTAACTAACAACAAATTAAATTTTTCTAAATAAAAAATATAATACATAATAAATCTCGAAAGATACTCAAGTAGGTAGATGAAATTAAAATACTGTAGGTAGGCAGCCCTCGCGTATTCGCGGACCGCTCGGCTATAGGTAATTATTTCAAGGACAGAGCTGAATTACAAATACTGTTAGATAACATTACCGTGCCTTAGGTGTAAAATAACACTTTAGAACTTGCCTTGCCTTATTATTATTATAACTTTTTGACTACACGGATGGCGTATTAGTTTAAGTGGGCGCCTCGCCACTATCGCCGCGTCAAGTGTTGTGAGTTCGAATCCCACACGGGACAAAACTTTGTGTGATTCACAAATTATTGTTCCGTGTCTTTTGTGACTGCAGTTTCAGTAGCTGCACAAAGTAAAGGAACGAATGCCATTTTCTTTATCCTCAGTTTAATGTGATTCTAAATATGGTTTCTAATTGCACCTTAGGCAAATTAAAGAATGTATAATATTTATGTCTTAAAGATCGTCTCCCTACCTCTCGCGGGAATGAGGCAAAAGCATTTGTGTATATTTTATTGATAAATATATACAAATGCTTATGTAGCGACACTGCTGACGCGTTAGTTTTGTGTTGTCAGGCGCAAGTATACAGTAGCGTCGCGCGGCAGTCGTCTCCCCGCAACCACTAAGTTAGGTCGTAGTCCATTATGTATTTATTTTATATATAACTGGTACCAGAGAATGTACACCCATATCTAAAACGAAGCATTTTATTAGTACACCTACAACAACATTTCATTATTTGTGTCCGTATTTGTTTGAATGTTCATAAAATCCCCCGCGACACAGGAATTACACCAAGTGAAGGAGACGTCTTTAAAAAAATTATATCTGCAACTAAAACTGTTCAAAGCTATGTGATTAAACGAAGGCTTTATTACATCTGCCAGGAAAGTCTATGTAGCACCACGAAATCAGGCACTATGTCCAGAAAACAGCATTAGGCTCACCTCTGCACGATTATATGGAGCCTACATCCATAACTGGTGAAATGTGGTTGGGTTATACACGTCTGCCTAGCCCATGGGGATATAAGGGTGAGGCTATAAATGTATCCTCGCAGCCTAAACCATAATTGATATTACAGCCCTCAGAAACAGCGTCGGATACTATACCCAGGAGAACATACTCGACCCTAATTATGTGAAAACTTAACGATAACTGGCATCGTATGGTTTCAGATACTTTCAGAGCTATTGATTCTAGTAATCGGATATCGTATGTTAAACATGTCAAGTCTTAGAAAACCAGACATAATTGAAAACCTTTTGAATCAGGTTGCCAGTTGCGCTGCAACGCATTTAACAATAATATTCTATCACATACACGCAACACCATCTAGCCCAAACTAAGCAGAGCTTGTACTATGGGTACTAGACAATGGATGAACATACATATATACTTTTTTTTGTAAATACATACATATTATACATAGAAACACCCAGACCAAGACAAACATCCATGTCCATGCACACAAATGATAATTTGACTTGTGCGGGAATCGAACCCGTGACCTCAGGCATGGCATTCGGTTACACTAACCACTACGCCATCGAGACTGCCAAATTGGCATGGTTTTCCATGTTTTTGTACTGACTATTGAGAGCGCCGGTAGCTTATTGTCCGCCTTGGTTCCCTTTCTTCTTTCGCCCTCTTGTACCCATTTCCTAAACAAATGCTATAAGTTTTTAAATTAAACTAAGATATACGGATTTTGGTCGTCATCTCATTGTCTCGATGTATAGTTTTATCAAAGAACCTGGCAATTTCAAAATACCTGGTATATACTGATACCATCATTAGTTAACACCCCGATTCAGAGCAATCGAAGGCTAGGTAAGGTAAGGTATCGACTCGGATAGGTAAGGTTAGAAGGCTAATGCGGGAACAGAGCTTCCGCCTTAGCGTTCGTGGTTATTTTTTTTTTATAACCTCCCGGTTAGTTTAGTATGTAATGAAGTATTTTTAAAAGTTGCGTTAGTGATATTTATTTGAAGGTGATTTTAGGATACTAAGTTAATAATTTTAATGGGGTCACCTATGAACATCCATGTGATTATATTCACGGATGATCAAGGGAAACTAAAGAGTCGCCTATGATGACCCAGGTGATCATAGTGGAATAGAACGACAAAATGTGGGTGTAATGTGCCTCTATCTCCTCCTTCAGGATATAATCGTAATATATGTAAATACATCCAAAACTGAGAGCGCACGTGCGTTTTTACGAGCTATATAACATTCTGTAAGCTGTATAATAATACACCTAAAGTATTCTTATGGGATAGCTAGTGAGTGATCCCATAAGTATACCGATAAATCCCTTTCAAATCTCACTTCTCAGCATACAGTAACATTAAATCTCTTCAACTGAAGATTGTATCAGAAGTGGGTCAAATACTTGCAATAAGGTCAATCTCACATTGGCATAAATCCTTGCATCTCGGAGTAAAAACAACATAAAATTAAGTCCGACTAAATTAATCTTTAGGGTTGGAGCGAGTAATTAATGGTGTTTCCATTAAATTAAATTAATTTAGCTTGGATTTATGGAGATGGCTTTACGACATGGCTTTCGTTGACTGGGTGCAATAAAAACGACCTTGAATAATAATTAGAATATTTATTTATTTATTGAAATTAAACTACTATATACGGATTTTATCGCGTTGTTTATTTTACATTTTATTACATAATATTAAAACTACTAGATACTATTTTTATTTATTTAAAATTATGTAATAAAGTGTAAAATAAATAACGTGATAAAATCCGTATATAGTAGTTTAATTTCAATGAATAACATTCGCGCAAACAAAAGACAATATTATTTATTTATTTATTCAGGTTTACCAGCTATTCTTACAATAATACAAAAAAATGATTTACATACATATTTCTTAAATGCTAACTGTACAATATTTACAGGTAAACATCACATGCAAGTAACAACTTGTTACATTTATACAATACATATGTTAAAAAAGTATTAAAATTTATACATTTTACAAATAGAAAATAAATTGTTCAAACTATTACTTAATTATCATGCCAACTACCTTTACAAGATGCAGGGGTCTATAAAATAGATTGTGACTGCGGACTCTCATACATTGGTCAAACCAAGAGAAACATAGGCACCCGCATAAAAGAACACATAGCTGATGTAAAACACCAACGCTCGTTGAAGTCTGCTGTGTGTGAACATGTGCAACAGGGGACCAACCACTACCTGAGATTTGACAAACCACAGATTCTCGCTAAAGAACACCGATTCCTACCAAGGATGCTTCGCGAGGCTATTGAAATCAAAAAACATCCTAATTTTAATAGAGAAGATGGTTGGAATGTACCACCAGCTTGGGATCCAGTAATAAAAATAGTCAAACCCAAGAAGAAGCAAACCACAGCTAGACTTCATGATACTTTGAGCTCATTCTGCGTAAATAGAAACACCAATGATTAAATTATGTTCGGGTACTTTGAAATAACTACACTGGAACATTGAGACAACTGCCATCTTAGTCTCCCCGTGACCATGGCTGCTGAAAAGCAACCGAAACGTCGGGGAAAGTGTAAAAGTAAAAATAAATTAAATCTAAATAGTTTAATAATAATTTAATTAGCTTAAAAATTAGTAAAGTTTAATAGTAGTAGTAGTGAAACAATATTCAAAATTTTGTAATAAAGTGTCAAATAAACAACGCGATAAAATCCGTATATAGCAGTTTAATTTCAATGAATAATATTCGCGTAAATAGAAGACAATATTATATATTTTACAACTTTTTTTTAAATTGATTTATGTATCTTTTTATTTGGGTAATAATAATAATAATATTCTACCACATACACACAACACCATCTACCTCAAACTAAGCTGAGCTTGTACTATGGGTACTAGACAATGGATAAATATACATATATATATATATATATATTTTTTTTAATAAATACATACATATTATACATAGAAACACCCATACAAAGACAAACATCCATGTTCATGCACACAAATGTTTTACTTGTGCGGGAATCGAACTCGCGACCTCAGGCGTGGCAGTCGGTTACACTAACCACTACGCCATCGAGGCCGGCTGAATGAATTCTTTTAGAATATACAAAGAAGCAGAGATAAAGCGTTGCGTTCGAAAGCTTTTTATTTATTATAAAATCTACAATCTAGCGTAATCTTACCTATAAAAATTACCTAAGGACGCCCTTTATTGCCAAAGCTTGACTTTGAGTCATGGATCGCGTAGTGCTTTATATGGTCAAACGCCACTGCCGAAGCGTCGAGTGATGTGGATTCGATACCCACACGGGACAAAAATTTGTGTGATCCACAAATGGTAGTTCCGAGTATGGGTATATTTTGTGTCTGTTATTTAAATGTTTGTAGAGTACCCCGCGACACAGGAATTAAAACTATAGCGGGAATTGTCTTTATAAAAAATGTCAGATTTATAATACACTCACATCTCGCCACCAATTCATTTGTCTCATAAAGTAACGAGCAAGCTTATTGCTATTACGCGGGCGCATCTAAATACTCCGTCTGATAGTTGAGAATTGCCTATTAAAATAACACAAGAACTTTTTGACCACGATCGAGCGCAAACTTATTCGCTATGACACATAGTTTACAGTTATTACAAACAAGGCAGTACAATAAAAAAGCAAGCAAGCTATAGCCAACGACCACAGTCAGATGTAAGGCCTTTTTAGAAATTCGCCTCCATATCTTCAAATATTCACCCGAACACAATATTGTAATAATACTTTTCGATTCGTCTCTCTGAGTTCCAATGCCGAACCAGAATGTACTTTTTCATTTTTGTTCTGAGTGCAGATCGTAATTATTCCAAAACCGACTTCTGTACTACAATAGACTTCCATGTGAAAAGCGGGGCATCGAAAACCTTATTGAAAGCTTGAAGTGGAATAAAATACAATGAAATGGAATAGTTGCGAGAAGATTTTCCATACAGTAAATAGTAATAAGAACGATAGACGAAAACACGGTATTAGGGATGGGACAACATCTTAATGTAATGATCCCGGAAAATATTTTTATGAATAGATCAAAAGCATGCCTAGCAATTGACATATATGCTATATCTTAATGGATTTCTAATAAAATAAGACGTTTCCAGTATTTTTTTCTCTTCATCATGTCGGCCGCACCAATGTCGCGATGGACTAAATAAATATTGAAGCGACGGTCACAAGAAAGTCAAGTCGCGGAACAACTATTTATCGATCAAACAAATGTTTCACACTTCCTCACACAAACGCACATCATCATCTACGCATATTTTAGATCTTACATAACTGAACTGAACTAGAAGATAGATTTCCAGAATTCGAATCTCCTACTGAAAATGTCCTAACAAAAACCTATCAGCACTTTGCCCGTCCCGTGAATCAAACGGGACCTCAAAATAGCATACGGGCAGCGCAAACTTATGTCACGAGATCAACGACACATTATCTCTTTAAAACTGAACGTAAGTTATGTTTCAAAAATCGTCTGTACTACCATACCCCGAGTACCCTGGCGCCGCCAAACACATTTTTCAATAACGCTCTCCCTGATTGCCACAGGACTCCGCGCGACACAATCAATCAAGACATCACTTAAAGCTTGTAGAAAGGTTTTTCACAATAAAAGGCGACACTTCAACAATTAATCTTTTAGCGACCAGAATCCCGCTATTACACGGTAATAAAATTCACAGTAACGTGAATTTCATTTTGCGGTAGGAAATTGGTAGCCGAGAACAAAATTTCAATGGAAATAATTCCGCATTCAATTTCCCGGTATTGGCCTGCCCTGATAATAAGGTAAAAGTATCAAATGGGAAGCGGAAAACCTTGTACTTCGAGCCTAATGAACACAATCGTCCTGCCGGGAGACAAGCCTTTCAAATTCCTTGGGAATTAATACCATATGTCATTTTATTCTTTCTCCAAAACCATTCAAAGAAAATCCATCTATATGTTTATCAAAATAGAATCGACTTTTCTTTAGGATTTAGAACGTAGTTGTTACTATTTTGCGTGGGTAGATAAATACTTTCTTTTAGTCGTATAAGCGACCGCTTTAGTGGCTAATTGTGTGTGATAATAAAAATAGCTCTTTGCTTCCATTATTGTGTTACTGCTGACTATAAACCTTCCAGAAAAACGATAAAATAGCTAGCTTAGTTGAATTTTATTTGGTTTGACCTATTTAGTTCTAGGAATCAAAACGCGTGTGGTTGTGGTTATTTAGGTAGTACGTTTGTTTGCATAGTCCGAAATGTAATGACAATATTTGATTCTATTTAGAGGTAAATAGTAGTTCAATCTAGGCAACAACCCGTGCAACGTAAACCAAATCAGTGTCTTCGCAGACACATTACTTAATATATGTGTGTGCTTTGCTGCAGTGCAGTGAATAGAGTTTCCAAAGCACTTTAGAAAAGTGCTGTATTAGCAATAGAGGGCTAACTAATAGTGCTTTTCCAATGCGCTAGAAGCACAGTGATTTCTTGTAGGTAAGGGAGGTAACGCGCGATGAATACTGCTTATATAGCATTGGTCATACATACTAGATTACGGTTATGACTTACTACTAGGTACAACAATATAAAAATTAAATAAGCTGTGGAGAATATATTCACCAATATTTTCTTAAAGAGAGAACTCTTTCACGACATTTCACAAAATTTAAACAATTGACACAAACAGCATCCAGTTCGGAGCAAATATTATGGAACAAATAATTTTATACCGGGGATGGAGTCCGCATCATTTAACGCACTGGTAATGATGAGGTAATCGATTAGACTACTGTACCATCCGTGCAGTTAATTTTATACACACTCTACTAAATTCTTCCAGGAGTACCTACACACTGAAAAATAGATAGAGGAAACTACCGGGCCATCAATATTTTATAAATATAATCTACATAGTAACAGTAATTAGAATAAAATAATTAAAACCAGTAATTAATATTGAATATTATAATAGGTCTATACACAAAACACGATCGTTGCCGAACATTACATCGACAGCTCATTGTTTCGGAAGAGAAAACTTTCAACCGCTAAGTACTCCTTCGATTTTATCGGTAAATGGAGATTAAATTTATTAGTTTCTCTAGAAGTTTTAGTTGAGAACCGAGTAACCCTATCTTACCGTGTAATATACTTATATACTTAGTATCTTACTGTACATGTACATATGTATGAAACATACAAACATAGACGCCCGATTGCTGCCTGGATAGGTAGATACTTACTTCTTTCGCTATAGTTATATTCTTCATGGACGCACGTTGGTTCAGGTAATATTTCACCTGGCCTATCGCCAGAATATTTCCGATCTGTTTTAAGAGAAACATATAATTATGATTCCTATACTTTCACAATTATAATATCTGGTCTGCAAATATGACTAAAGTCAAAAGCCGTTTATACATTCAGGTAACAAAGTAAGTAACACTTATGAACGTCAAGATTTAATGGTATGTATGAATGTATCTTAATTGGGGGCGAGTCAGTGCAGACCAGCGGCACTTCGACCCAGTCGGATCTTTTGTGTCGACACTCTCCCAATAACGACTACCATAGATGTTCATGGCGACCGACGGCTTAACGTGCTCTCCGAGTTGTCTATCAATACGCACATAATTTCGAAAAGTCATATAACTTCCGAAAGTCGGAGGTGCGCGACGTACTGACACCCATTGCAGTTTGTTGGTCTCCCCACTGAGCTATCGCTGCTCAGATTTAATGGTAAGTGAGGTTATTAAATTTACATTTAGGTTAGTTACTAAGTTCAGGCAAGGTAGAAGCTAAACCCAGAATATACTTTTTTTTTTTTTTCTTTTTTTTTTTTATTTACGTGGGCAAATGCACCTGATGCATCATACCCCCCTGCCACTAGGGGAGGCGAGAGGGTTATTACCCAGAATATACCTGCTCCAACCTCACAACCCATTAAAATCAGGGCTTGCAAATAAACTGTCTGGAACAAAAATAATTTAATTAGCGTACCTACGAAGTGTATTTCAGTACACATTGCGAAAGTCCAATGTCCAAGTCTTTGTTAAAAAAGCATAATTACGGTGCGTTTTGCTTCAGTATATTTTACCATTGTATGCGGAAACTTTTGCTTACTTAAGTATGAGCGTTTGTGTTTACCTTTCATGTGATATGTTATTATGTAGTATGTATTTATATGTATGTATGATTGTCTTGTTGCTCGTGTAGCATAAGTATATGCTCACGTGCGTTTGTTACGTCTCAGTTTGGTTACAGGTCAAAGAATCTGTTACAAGGTTTCTTTAGGAATTTCGTAGTACTGGCATAGAGATTATAAATGTTTCTAAAATTCAGAATTATTGCTAATGCAAAGGCACTTTTAAAGACTAAAATTATGTAAGTACAAAACTGTAAAACCGTACCGTACCGTAGTACTTAAAATGATTTAAAAAAAGCCGTTTTTGCACGTTATCATTTAGTGCACAAGTTTTAACGCGTTGTAACGAGCATCTGTATCCCTCTAATCTTTGGCAGTATCCTCTGTCATATCTTATTAAATCCAGGTGGTAATAATAACAGCACTATATTACAAATACCACATCGCGGTTACAGAGCTATGTACTCATTAAAACAACTAATCCGAAACATCCGGCTGACACAACCACCAACAGACCCGGTTATAATCTATTAATTATAACTTAATTAATTAACAGAGGTGCTATTTAATTATATAAGGCACTGTTAGCGGATTTCGCTTCTGAATTCATTTAAGTTTAATTAAAGGCAACAATACCTACCCAGATTTAGAACAACTATTTGTGGCTCTGACAATTTTTTTATTTGATCTGGCGAGATCGAAATCGATATCACTTCCTTGCTGCTTTTAAACAATGGTAGGCATTTATTATTACTACATTACATACATACTTATTTAAGCTTTGTGCCTCTCACTTTCGGAAGTTTTCAAACTTTTCGAAATTATGTGCGTATTGATTGACAATTATCGCCTGCGCCGTGCCTCGTAGAGCACGTGAAGCTGTGCGTCGGTCCCGGCTACCATGAACATCTATAGCAGTCGTTATTGGGAAGTCATTACCCTATAATATCCTGACACTGGTCTAGCCTTAGGATATCGTTAGCCTTCGGGTTGCGGCCGTCAGGTGGCAGCCGCTCCGTGTAAAAACTGATATCCAGTCAAAATCCGGTTAGACTAGAAAAGCCGACCCCAAGTGACTTGGAAATAATAAAGACTAGGCAGAAGAAGAAGATTTAAGTTTTGTGCTGTGCTGTGAGTTTTTATAGCTCGTACGTACATCAAACAAGTCGTACGTTAAGGTACTTCTATAACAACTCCGCACCACGCAATAGGTATGAGCGCCGTTTGTAAAACAGCAGGCGACGCACGACGGCCATGTAGAAAGGCGCCGGCGATGTGTCCTAGAAAAAAAAGAAATATCATCCCGCATTATTATGTACCTATAATAAATATTATCTATTACCCTCTCAATTGACATTATAGAAGTATCGTTAGTATTGACATTTTATCTTACGAAAAATATCGTTAAGATAAGTATTGACATTGGTATCTTAAATAAAAAAGTCACGCTTCTATATATATATATATTAAGTTATATTTTTAACATTATAACATAACGATTTGATTCGATTGCTCGAATCCATGCAATTCCATTTCTATCCCGATGCTATCTATACTCATTCTCTATTTGGGACGGACAAATTGTAATATAACTATTTATGTTTCGTTTAAGCTGTAAAATAAGATAGATTTCTACTGTTATAATCTAAAAATCACGTAACACGAATTACGTTTTTGCACTTTTCGTGCAAATTTACGTAATTTTGTAGGCGAAAATATTTTTTTTTTTAAGTTTTTTACACGGAGTAATTGTAAACACATTCATTAGTATGGTAAATGTATATTTTATATTTGTATTAAACAAAAAGTGTTAATTTTATTCACTTAACTGTGACCCTCTGTTTTGGCACATTTCGCTCGGCGCAGTCTTAAGCCAAGTGCACTCTCTCCTACCTCCCATGATCTGATGGGACGGCAATGCGACACGACCGGACAGAGATTAGGCGCTGGACCAACGGCTTTACGTGTTTTCTGAGGTATGGGGTGTCTAACTCCGTCAATTTCTGAAGTATTACTATTAAGATTTCTTAACAGAATACTTTTTGTGGGCCAAACCCGGAATTTAACCCTTCATCCATTCACTACCATTGTGCTACTGAGGCAATTATTCAAAAATAAGTTGACAGCAGAGAAATTTATAAACATAAATTTAAAAAAACCTTTAAATTATACTGTAAGTTTATCGCCTTAATGATAAGCCTTAAACATATCGTCACGCTTCAGTTTAATTACGTGCGAATATATCGTATCTGTAATCACATAAAACAAATGAACACTATAATTACACAGACATAAAACTGTAGGTAATGACCGCGATAGTGGCTGCCAGAATTAATTACTCTGCGAACGTTATTAATGGACGCGGAGCGGAACGGCCCGGGCCCACCCGGTTATGAGGATAGCCGGATAATTGTTGATTTAGAATAATTATTCGACTGTTTTCCATATTTGTTTTGTTTCACAATACTACAAAAACCAGGAAAGTAATTATTACTACACAGACAGCAAAATGCGTCACTACGTATTAGATTTTAACTATAACGGTATGAAGTCTCTCGTATAATGGTCATTCTTGCAGGGATAGTGACAATTTAGGTCAATGTCTATACTTACTGTATTGTAGATAGAAGCGCTGCGAAACTGACGTCACGCCGCCGATCGCCTGTGATCGCAGCGGTAAGCAAGCGGCAGAAGAAGTTAGTTGACTTGTACCACAATAACATTGCTTGACATTTATTATTTTTAATAGAGTTATTATTGTATTTAATTTTTATGTGATTATTAGTAATGTGCAATCACTAAAGACAAAATACCTAAAAAATTGCATGCCTTCAGGCGGATTATGGAGAGACTAATTTAATTGTATGTTATCTAAATTACCCATTTTCGCAATAAATGAGTTTGAGTTTGAGTTTGAAAAATTACTGTATCCGAGGTGTCAAATTTAGAGACAAAATCTAGATATACGTGAATCTGTATTATAGGTGCTGTTGCGTTTCGTTTGGTGAATGAGAGCACCGAGTATCTAATCACTTTGTCAGTCCCCTTCCTTTTCTTCTACCCCTCTTCAAATAGGCACTATGTCGCATATTAGAGAATATTATTAAGCAACAAGCCCTCTTTATAACAAAATCTTCATATCAGCGTTGTAATATTAATATATTCTCATTACAAGAAGATTTCGTCGCTCGTATTTGCATGAATTTTAATTACGCTATAGAATTTAATATAACAACGACCTCAAATACTTGCTAAGTTTCCCTTCAATTGTTAAGGTTCTACACAACTTAAGTTAGAACCTTCAGGTTTTTCAATATGGCCACTCACGCATATGAAGAGAAATTTAAGAGCGATTATGATTCACAAATGAGTATATAAAACTTTTGGTATAACGGTTTAATTAGAAACCAATTAGTAGTAGTGGTTAGTGTAACTGACTACCACGCCTGAGGTCGCGGGTTCGATTCCCGCACAAGTTAAACAATTGTGCGCATGAGCAGGGATGTTTATCTTGGTCTGGGTGTTTCTATGTACAATATGTATGTATTTACAAAATATATATATATATATGTATGTTTATCCATTGTCTAGTACCCATAGTACAAGCTCTGCTTAGTTTGGGCTAGATGGTGTTGTGTGTATGCGATAGGATAGAATATTATATTATAACTTATTTGTACATTACATAGTAATTGTTACTCAAGAAAGGCAGGGCCATGCCACCAGAGGCTGGACTTACTGACTTTTTGGGGATCTACTCCACGCGAACACATGCCAACTGGATTCTCTGCTGTTGGCACATACCGCCAGCTTTCGGGGTTAGACAGCTCCGTAAAAGCGGCTACTCTATTGCCAACAAAAGTCTTGGTCTTGCTAGCTGTTACGTGTGAAGTTTACGTTTGAAATTGTTTATTAATATGTAGTTATTAATTTAATTTTACTGAAGACTAAAGGCTCGCTAAATACCTAGTTATGAATGTGAAATAGACAGGAAAATGTTAAAACAACTAAAATAATAACTTATTGTGCATGTATATGCGTAGGATACTTGGCTAATGTTAACTATAGGACACAAACTGTAGTCACAATTTAAGATGGAAGACTTGCATAACATATTAATTATGCGCTATACGTCGGTAGGTGTAACCTTTTACGCCTCGTTTACGTTAGTTAAAAGATGAAATGTTATGGAATTTTAGAATGCCTTGCGTTAAGCAATAAAAGCCTAAATCCATCAGCTAACAAAATCTAGATAAAGGTTAGACTAGAACAATTAAGAAACCGAAAATCACAATTTACACAAGTCAAAGAGGAGTGAACTAAAACATAGACAAGAACGGGCTCACTTGATTTAGGGCAGGCTTGTAAATGGACTTTGAGAAGTGCTGATGAAGACTGCGGCGTGGGTCTGGCGCCACCTGGCGTGACCTGGAGATGCTAGAGAATGGCGGTCTGGCTGCACGATGTAGGCACCTTGGTGCAGCTGATTGCTATTCACCCAGGAATCTAGGCGCTGCACGGTGTCGTCGCGGCGATGACCCTTCTTCCACTCCCGTGCACTGGTAACTTGTTGTGATTGGAGACTTCGGGTCCTGTCACGGTCGCCAATTTGTTTAAGGCAAAATCAAGGAGATAAAATAAAATCGTTGATCCTTGATAATACTTGTATTTTCTCTAAAATTACAATATTGATCTACTTAGTCGGCGTGTTCGAAAGCAAGTCGTTAAAAATGTGTTGTGAGTGTTGTGACGTATGCGCGTGGCCTGTAAGGAATTATGTGATTGGTTAAAACAAATACATATGTTGTGATGTGTAAGTGTTTTGATCGGTGGAAGTTATACAAAGCAAATTAGATGTTAATGTAATGGAGTAAGGGTTATGAGATGTGTACTTTTACTATTTGATACTATTTACGGAGCGGCGCGAACAGACAGTATCAACAATATTTTATTTATAATTTCTGTTATGCGCTAGTTTGCAGCAGTATTTCCTATAACTATCTAATTCTCCGTCATCGACGCCTTGGTCTACCACGTTGCTGTTTAGCACCATCTGGGATCCAGTCTGTGCTAACTTTAGCCCAAAACTCCTTCGGCATGCGGTAAACGTGTCCAGCTCAAACTCGCTTTTATGTTATACGGTTTTCTAGGTGATATCTGCCATTTCTTTTTCCGAGAGTGTAACGGTATTTTTAATCCGGTCTGTTAATTGTACCCCTAGGATACTACGCTCTATGGCTTGTTGACAAAACTCTAGCGCAGAATTCTGTTCTGTCGTGTAGTATCAATAAGTATAAGAAATAAATAACTTTTAATGCATGAAACCGTATCACACTCACATCTTAACTTGTAGAGAAACGCGACGCACAAAGTCGATGTTCTGTGTATCTTTCTTCATTATTGTTTTTGAGTTATGGGTCATTTAACTTAGAGAGTAATTTATAGTTTATAGATTTTCATTGTTATTACACATTATTATGCTTTGCCATTACCTAGCGAATTATTATTTAACTGTATTTTAACCACGTCTTCGCTAGGGAACAGTACTTTTGCTGGATGACCGGTATGCGAATTTGCATGATAATCGGTCGAGTAGTTAAGGCGTGAATGCGTAACAAACAAACTCACATTAGCATTCATAATATTAAAGTTAGGAATTGTCAATAGCTGAAATGCAGAAAGAGGGATATAATTAAATAACAAATGGAAGCAATAGGGATAACAATGTCTAATTTCAATCTCTTTAAGTCATTGTTATAAATTAATTTTTAAGCAATCGATACAAATTAAGCTACGGGAAAATCAAGTAGGTTAATATCATAGAATTCTAGCGATGTGGCCATTAATAGTAAAATGCAGTCAAGAAGCCAGGCTGACTACCATACATTTTCATAGTTCATCGTTTCGGTTACGGGTGCATATTAGAAAACAATAATATTTCGGATTGAGGTACTATTACAAAATGTAGGTATGTCAAATAAGTAGATCAACAAACGTGTGTGTCGAGAGCTATAATACCCGTGTTAGAGACTCCCCAGTTAAGTGGTAATAGCTGTCAATATGTTCATATTACTTTATTACCTACAATAAATGTTTGGTATAAAAATGTTCCTACAAACACTTATTGCCATGTTCTGCAAAATAATTTAGCGTAATACGCGTGATGGCACAATTTAAATATTAAAATTTTACACTCAATCGTGTCGCTGCTAATATGTATAATCGGCTACAACTCAGTTAAAGCTACGGACAGTTACTACTATAATTATAAGGCTGTAGAGTTTATTTGTTTGTTTGGTTGAACGTGCTAATCTCAGGAACTGCTGGTTCGAATTGAAAAATTATTTTAGTTTTGGATAGCTTATGCTCAAGTTACAGAAAATCGAAAGTCACCTCTATTAACTAGTACTTATTCAACTTAATAGTTTGCACTATACGTTTTATTCTCTAGGAATGTAAACAATACACAAGCCGACTGCTTAATAACCGACTTAAAAAAAGGAGGAGGTTCTCAATTCGACTGTAAATATTTTTGCTTTTATGTTTGTTACCTCATAACTTTTTTCTAAGTGAACCGATTTTGATAATGAGACAAAAAATGCACTAAAAAGTCAAAAATTAATTGCGCATTCTTGTGAATAATTAAATTATTGTTATTAATGGAGTCGAATAACAATCATTTTGGGGATCATGTTTAGGGATATTCATTATTGAAGTAGGTATTCTTTTTGTTAAAATTTTTTGTAGTGAAATAATAGTTTGATGTTTAGCAGTATATCTTATACATTATCTTAGGATGACGATAACAATAAGCCTTTTATCAAAAAGCTCCTGTTATATTTATTATGTATATTATCGTTAACAGCTATATCTTGCTATAATAATATAGCAATCGACAAACCATTTCGTCATCGCACCACTCTGACGTTCTATAATCGGAACGACAACAATTTTCCAGGGTCTTAGATTCTAGCACAAAATATTTTATTCAGATGATCTCTTAGGGATCGAACATATACCTTTGATCAATGACATACACCTGCTGCAGCCTAGTGTTACGTAGTCACCTCCTCACTAATGTCCGCAAAATGTTATAGGTTCGATCACTACGTGAAGCAGTGTTGCACATATAGTTGTTTCGGGACAGGACGAGGTGTTTTTTTTTCTAACTATTAGTCTATCATTACAAGTTCTTAACCTAATGCGATAGAATTTGAATGAGCAATAATATCTCGGGCAACTATACGTTCCCCGAAATATTATTGTCAGTGTGGGCATTACATAAAGTATTTCTAGACGGAGAGAAATCTAACAAGCTAATACAGGTCGTCAGCCTTACCCATCAAGAGGAGAAATATAGCCAAAACGTTCCAGTAGATCAAGTTAAGTCTCCGAAACCCTTAGAAACTTTTTACCTTACATAATAATTATAAATCAGCGGAGCACATCGCAAAGATTGAGCGAGGGATGTGACTTAGTAAAAGTTGTTCGGAATGACTCATTGAGTTTTCAAGCCTGTCACAGCTTAAAAGGAAAACTTCCACAATTTATACTGAAGTAGTACTTAAAGCCGTAGAGAAAATATTTCACAACTAG
The DNA here is from genome assembly GCA_930367265.1 of Catocala fraxini. Taxonomy (NCBI): domain Eukaryota; kingdom Metazoa; phylum Arthropoda; class Insecta; order Lepidoptera; family Erebidae; genus Catocala; species Catocala fraxini. The sequence continues at coordinate 5,939,506 of OV884025.1, read as the reverse complement.
TTCAGCATCGTTCCGGATATTAATATATTTTGGTTACTTTGGTTAATATTTTATGTCAAATCTACTGGACCGATTTATTCTACACCACACTAAATGCATGCTGCCAGAAATAGAACTAGAATTTGTCATTTTATCGTAAAAAGCGCACATAGGCCGCTTCTTGAACCCTTCAAAAAAGGGGGGGTTGTTATGCTACCAGCATTCACCTTGTCCACATGGAAGCCGCTCGTTGGGGACACATTGTGCTGTCAGCTCGTGTGGGAACCCTTCTCAGCAATAGAACACGACACAAAGTTGCCTGGCAGGTAAGACAAAAGCAGTTTTCCAGTTAAACTTGATAATTTAGGTCAGTTTCCATTGTACCATACCTTAGTTTTGTATGTAGTCAGGCTATCGCAGTCACTAGCTCATATAATTCAAGTTCGTTGCATCAGTATTAGTATCTCGAACACCGACAGATGAAACATAGTTTGTTCAGAAACGCCGTACTTACATTTACAAGTACTAGATAATATGGTGACCCCTATTAACTATTGAACGGTATTAAGCAGTCTGTAAACTTTTTCGACCAACACTTTTACAATTATAAATTAGGATTTTATTAACCCTAAATGAGATAAGTTCCTAGTCCTTTCTTCTGTCTTGTATCAAGTTTGTTTCCAAGTTCACCAAACTGTTATAAAATTGCTTAACTTTGTGCAACATTACCTTAATATTACTTTATGTTTCGGTCTGTCTTGCTGGTTGTAGAAGTGTTGGGGGATTTATTATATTACGCATAATTATTTTTGTTCATGTAAGTCTTGGTTGATTCGCATTTAAAATGTAATAATGATGCTGCCGTGGTTTATTGATAAACTGGCAATAAGGTTTCATAAAAACAGAGATAACACGAAAAATATTCAAAGCTGGTGGAATTGAGTCATTGCTTATAATTCTACAGTATAATATAACATTGTAACCAATTTTACTGCGCGGATGTCGTAGTGGTTTTAGTGGTCGCTTCACCGCTGCCACTGCGATGAGTGTTGTGGGTTCGAATCACACAAAAATTTGTGTGGTCCACAAATGGTTGTTCCGAGTTTATATAGTTCCCTGTGACACAAAAATTATTCCTAGTGCAGGCGTTGTCTATTTAAAATCAAAAAAGTACAATTTACACATTAATTTAACATACCATAATGTATTCTTCCAAAAATAATGTATTCAAAGATAACTTTCTTATTTAAAAGAAATATTTACGCAACTCATCCTAAACCATAAAACATTTGTGTAGTCTACAAACATGTCGTGGCTAATAACTCCCTATAATCTCGGCTCAGACTTTCAAACAAAACATTCTGCGGTTGACATGTTACGTATGCTTACACAAACTGCTCTATGTTTATCCTCAGAGATAAAAATATGAAGTATCCTGCTGACCTGTTTCATATTTCAAACAAAGAAAACGATGACCTTTTTAGACAACATTATGGAAGAGAGATCGATGTACAATATGTTACATGTATATTTGAAAGAAAGTGACGAATTTATTTTCTTTCGGAGTTGTTTCTGGCGATAATAGTAATGGCAAGTCTATCAAATCTGTTGTCTTTATTGAGAAATTTATAGATGTTCATTGTTAGTTGCTTTACCCGTAAAAGTAAACAACGTAGTGCACCTTGCAGGCTTTAGTTTACTCTACTTATATAATAAGCTTAAATGGTGCATAGACGCTGACAAACCACAGTTGAATAAGTTTCTTTACTATATAAAAAACTCTATGTTCGGCAGAAAGTAATCTGGTAGCTATATAATCAAAAAGTAGTTATTATAGATAGATAACATAGTTTCCAATTTTGAAAATCTACCAAGTTTAATTTTATAAAGATATTTTGAATAGATTATGTTGCATGTTTCTGAAATTGAACGTTATTTTACAGTTGTGCGATGCACGAGATTCCAGGGTTATTCGATACCCTTTAATAATGTTGTATAATAAAATAGCAGGCTAGCAAGAAAAACAGGGCTTTTCCAATACATAAACGATTCAAAATTGTTACATTAATTGGATGCCAGATATTTTAATTACGATGCTCGTACTTAAACTGTTATTAACCTTTTATATTATACTCATAGTTTTCCTTTACACTTTACGTACCAGTAGAGTTTGCATACAACCTGTCTAATAGTAAACCGTTACCGCAGGTTAAATAAACTCGAAACACATAGTTATCACATATTGTTGCAAGAAAGGACTTGCGTGTTGTGCAAACACTAGAGATGAGTTGCCTGATAGCATAGAGTCTCTTTAAGGATCTTCGATGAAAGTCTATGGCCGTTATGGTTACCAAAACTACATAGAAGTAGCACGACTTTAAACTTCATAAGTTCCAAAACCAAAATTTTCTAAAACCCACGGCCAAGAAGAAGTTCTACCACTTGTCAAATAATCTGAGATTTTCGGTTACTTATTATCATCGCACTTTTTGTTTAATACAAATATAAAATATACATTTACCATAACAATGAATGTGTTTACAATTACTTCGTGTAAAAAACGTAAGTTTGCAAAAATGCAAAAACGTAAGCTCGTGTTACGTGATTTTTAGATTATAACAGTAGAAATCTATCCTATTTTACAGCTTAAATGAAACATAAATTGTTATATTACAATTTGTCCGTCCCAAATATTTTAGTTATTGGTTGACAATAAAGATACATATTAATCAAAAAAGCACTTCAAATCCTCCATACAATTTTACTATGGCGGCCGCGCGCCGATTTCAATATCGAGCTCTGTCATTCAGTCCAACCGCGTCTTACGCTCGGCGCAGTCTTAAGCGATTTCAAATGAATTACGCTTAGGTTATGAAATAAGTTACCGTCATGGTTTTTCCACATGACTATAGTATAGAAGATTTTACACAGTCCTTAATTCATCTGGTGTTCAAAGCATTCATAGGCTACGGGTAACTGTTTAACACGCATAGTGTTAAACAGTTACACGTATACCTGTTTGGGACCACCTACGGGATTTAAAAGAATACACATTAACGAAATACAATACTTTTAAGGCGTTCGTATGATGCCTCGTAGTGCTGTTAAATTGTGTAATAAGTGTCATGAATAGTTAAGAGTTATTTCTATGTCATAATGTCTCTTTAAAATTATTACAAATCATATAACCACGCAAATCGAATTATTGTTCTCAAAGCTATTTTGTCATAATATCCATTAGATAATATTGCAAAAAGAATTTCCTTCAGGAAAACATTATTGTATTATGAAAGTAACCAAACAAATGTATTTACAAATAAATAAAAGTCGCTAAAAGTTGGAAATAAATGTTATGGGACATTTTACCTCACGCGCAAATTGGTATTATTTAATCAAAGACCAAGAAGAAGAGATATTAGGTTTTTTTTATTTTTATTTGTTTATTGTTGTTCCATAATCGTTACATAAGTATAGCATGAGGCAGCCCCATTAAGTTATTAACAATACTTGTGTTGGGGCTGACTCGCTACTTCCCCTGTAGTACATTTACATAAATTATTGCATTAGGTAAAGCAAGAGAAGAGGCTATAAGCATCAGTGACAGCTTTCCATCGTGTATTATATTTGTTTGCCACCTCCTTATAAATTAAGTTCTTATGTTTGTTGTTTGATTAAATTGCAAAGATATTTTGTCCGTGGGAGAGCCACGCTTCGGCACGAATGGGCCGGCCCGACCGGAGTGATACCACACACCACACAGAAAACTGGCGTGAAATAGCGTTTGCGTTATGTTTCGTCGAGTGAGTGAGGATACCGGAGGCCCAACCGCCCCCCCCCCCCCCCCGCCTCCCCTTCTGGTAGGGTCAAATTCAAAAGGAACTCATCGCACTTGTGTCTCCTCTGGTGATGCGAGTGTCCATGGGCAGCGGTAATCGCTTACCATCAGGCGATGAGTCCTATTCAATAAAAATAAACAAAAGATAGCCTACTGGTAGACTGTTAGACTGCCACACAGAGGTCTCCAGCACGATCCCAGGGCGCGCATATCTGACTTTTCGAAGTTATGTGTGTATTAAATAGTTAATTAACGCTTAGAGTAGCGATAGCTCATTGGATAGACCAACTGCAGTCTGCAATGCAGAGGGTCTCGGGTTCGAACCCACTGGGTCGAAGTGTCGCCGGTCTGCACTGACTGGCCCACACATAAGATACATACATACATAATTAGCGCTTGCTTTTACAGTGAAGGAAAACATCTTCTTTTCCAGGCTCTTCTCGACTTATTTTATTATTTTTAAAACTTATTCTTGCAATGTTATCATGTCGTATTAGGTCCCAATACAGCTACGCACTCCTATTACCGATTGCAAATATATTGCTTCATTCACTTCCAGTTTATCCTTATTACGGTCCAGCTTTATTCTCTTTTGTATTTATTCTTCCCGTTCTCTCACGTTGTCATTTGGTATGTATTATTTATTCGCAATGTATCATTCATCACCAACTTTACGGTACTGTCGTATTATGCAAATAGACAATAATACATTTATAAACAATCAATTGATATATACACCTCATAAGACAATTAAATAATTAATCTAACGGTTAAAGAAAATATCGTAAGAAAACCTGTATATCAGGGAGTTATTTATATAATTTCCAACGATGTTTGAAGTCCGACAATCCGCACTGTTCAGCGTGGTACACTATGGCCTTACCCTTCTCATACAGAGAAGAGTCTCGTGCCAAGCAGTAGAGCAGTTAATAAAGAGGACTAATCCTAAATTATATTATAAATGCGAACGTGAGTTTGTTTGTTTCACGCCTTAACTACTCGACCGGTCATCATTAAATTCGTTAGCGCATAAAGGTTGACAGGGGTACAGAAAAGTGCATAAGGTACCTTTCGTCCAGAACACAGTACTGTTCCAGACAGATAGAATTTATTAACAAAATTTACATTAAGGTTATTATTTTTATACAAGATAAAACTATTTACGTACAAGGATATTTACCAATACAGGATTTCCTAATTTACGCGCATTGATTTTCCGCAAGAGTTTCCCTCCCCATTTATTTCCTTAACAACATCTCGACAAAACGCGTGAATAAAAAAACTAGGTTTTGCAGGAAATTGGAGAATCATTTCCTGCAAAAATAACAAACTATGTTATAACATCCATGACGCGCAACTTTTGTATTTGGGTATCGAAGATGAAAATACAAGTTATAGGGAAACTATCCTTATATCTTGTACTTATATATTCTATAAATAAAAAAACTAAGCCGAAGCGTAACGCGCGCTGTTGCTACATCAATTACTCTAAATGCGTGTACCGTTTTATGTACCTTAGATAAATATACATAAGTTACGCTATACGTTAATAATTAATATTTATCTCCAAAGACAACAAATTGTTTTTTTTAATGACAACTCCCGCATCAATGAGTACTGTGTCATGGGGGACTTTACAAACATACAAACAACAGACACAAAGAACATCCAGACTCGGAAAAACCATTTGTGGATCACACAAATTGTTGTCCCGTGTGGGATTCAAACCCACAACACATGACGAAGTGGCAGTGGCGACCACTTAAACCACTACTCCAACCATGCAGTCAGTCAGTTTTAGGTACCATATAATATGAGGACGCTCTTGTCGTATATACCGTCATATAGGCTAGCCTTCCTACTAAAAATTTTATAATTTCTTCTCCCTTAGCCTTTATTATTTCCAAGTCACTTAGGGTCGGCTTTTCTAGTCTAACCGGATTTGACTGGATATCAGTTTTTACACGGAGCGGCTGCCACCTGACCTCCGCAACCCGAAGGCTAACGATACCCTAACACTACCAGTGTCAGGATATTAGAGAGTACTGACTTTCCCAATGACGACTGCCATAGATGTTCATGGCAGCTGGGACCGACGGCTTAACGTGCTTCCGAGACACGGAGCAGGTGATAATTGTCAATCAATACGCACATAATTTCGAAAAGTCATTTAACTACCGAAAGTCAGTGGTGCGCGACGTGGGTTCGAACTTGAGACCCTCTGCATTGCAGTCTGTTGGTCTCCCCACTGAGCTATCGCTTGCAAAAATTAATTGCTAAAAATTTCCTAACAAACGCCAATAAATTTTTGACTGACAGGCGACCCCGATTTTAAACACAAAACCACATGTTTAGCTAATGGACGAGAAACATTTGCTACAATACCAGTAAGACAGTTCAATATTATCATTAAACGCTAAAAGTACCCAAACATGAAAGTATCCAACAGCCATATAAAAAGTAAAATCGAAATAAACTCAAGCTGTTTCAATTCAAGTACGCTATTATTCAGAGCCCCGTGATTAACCCTGGACCCCAATCCTTCTCCACTTCTCTTTTACATGTGTGCCCATGCCATCCCCTTAATGGAATACAGGGTGTTGTCACGTACGCGGATGCGCCCAGCTTTTGTTAGAAAGCGGATAAAAGGTCGCAATAAGCATATTTATTGTGTCGTGAAATGTGAATCCATTTGTTATAAGCTCGCTGAAGGATGTGTTCCTTACTGAATTTGAGAGTGCAGGCTGTGTCAAGGTTAAAACGTTTAAGTCCTTGCCCTTGCCTTGAGAAGGAACCTTATTTGCTTATTAAGATAAAAAAGCCCTAAAGCAGATAAAGTAATCTTTATATTTGGATGGATTGCTATTAATACAATTCTTTATGGACCATATTGAAAGAATGCGTCCGAGTTAGAATGAGACACTTAGTTAATAGTTAGATCAGATCATTATCAGAATGTTTGAGAAGGTTCTATAAAAAATCTGATCATGATCTTATCCATCTACTAATGCCAATATTAACTAAGTATTCTATGTACGTATTTCAGTCGCCAAACAGATTATGTGAAACTTCCCTCGGGGATATAAACATATTTCGATAAACATACAAAAATTATACCGTTCAGTATGAACATCACATCACATCTATAAATCCTACATGTTTTCATTATACTCAAGGCCTTATTTATCATCTAACTTCAACCAGTTAATGCAGTCCAGCCATCGAATTTTTAAATGACCTTGACACTGGCAGCATTCTCACAGCCCAGTTAGGAACAAACGGTTGACAGCGAGCTTTTAACAAATGGATTCACGTTTCACGATACAATAAATATGGCTGTAGGCGATGGTTCGCGACCAGTTGCGATTTATGCATAATTGTGAACACAAGTCACCGTGTAACTAGTGAGTCGAAGGATATCGGTTACTTTATGGATAAATCCACTTGATTAGATTTGTAAGAACATCGCAGATTCGATTAGCTTTGTATTTCGATGGGTTTCAGTGTATTAATAGATCGATCAACAGTTTATAATATTGTGTTAATTCACCGTAGGACTTGGCAGCATCAACGACAAAATCTAGGGATATTTGACTGGGCTTCTTCATATAAATGAAGTCCATTTTCTCTCTACCTTAGATGGAGGTACTTGACCGACAATCTAAAGTAGAAATATGAGTCTCATTCATTGCCAAATTGTCCTGTGGATGCCTCGCGCGGAGGTGAAACAGATGTAAAAGGATCTTTTGTGTTTGAAGTGGTACACTCCAAGTTTACAGGAGATCGCTATTGTCAACCTTCTTCTATTACAATTGTTAGGGTGCATTGCAATTTGAAGGTGGGTTCTTCTATTTGCAATATAATTTACAATGGTATACCTCCACCTATTAAGTAACGCCTATTTTGATCTCTGCTGTGTCTGCTGTTGCGAGGCAAGACAAGCAAGGAAAGCACTGGTTAATCATTTAAATTAAACTACTATACGGATTTTATCGCGTTGTTTATTTTACACTTTATTACATAATTTTGAAACTGTTACACTACTACTAGATACTATTAAACTTTACAAATTTTTAAGCTAATTAAATTATTAAATCTATTAAAACTATTTATATTTAAGTTTACACTTTCCCCGACGTTTCACTGGTTAATCGTTTGATCAGCATTATTTCACTGTCATCTGTCTTTGATAGACCTTATTAACATATTATGTCCCAACGACACACTGACATAATAGATTTTCAATTATTATGTCTGCCGTTCCAACAATTGACAAGTTATTTGATTTATTTAAAGCCCAGTTGGAAGCCACCTTTAGCCAAGACAGCAATATTTAACATACGTGCATGTTTTGTACATATTAACTGAATTGGATAATACGAACAGAAAGAGAACTAAAGCATTCACATTTTTAGCAAAAGATTCTTAAAGATATCTTTTGGTTATCTTTTGCTACATATATTTCAAAGCCAGAATTTGGCTGAACACTTTTGTTTTTATTTATGTCTTAGTGGCTTTTCGTCGTGACTTTATCTGCACACGATTAATTTCCAGTGGCAACAATGGTTTGTTTGTGCTTTAAGAATAAAATGTTACATCTTCTTGGACTAATGGTGACGCAAACAAATTGGAACAATGCTTCAGGAATGAAATACGACGATGAAGTGACGATTGCAATTTACTGTCTTACTTAAATACTTTTAACGATAATTTAAACGATATCTTAGTAAATAAATATAATAAGTACTAAGGCCTTAAAAGATAGAGTAGTTTAAAATTAAAAATATCTTTATATATATAAATCATCTGTGCGTGTATTTTTAATTAAACTCCTCCTAAACGGCTGGACCGATTTTGATGAAATTTTTGTGTGTGTTCTAGTGGATTCGAGAAAGGTTTAGATTTGGTTCTTTTTTTTCGTGTGCACAGTACAACGTCTGTTGGGACAGCTAATATTGTATCGGGCACGCCACGATCGTGGCGGTAAGTCCCGTTTTTGAGGAGTGGCTGGAGAGGCGGCATGGCGCCCTCACCTTCCGGCTGACACAGGTAATGACTGGCCACGGTTGTTTTGGCCAGTTCCTGTGTCGTATAGGCCGGCAGGCGACGCCCGGTTGTCATCACTGCGGCGACTGCCGCGATGTTGTTGTGGACACGGCGCTGCACACTTTGGTGGATTGCCCCGCCTGGGCATTGCAGCGCCGTGAGTTGATTGCGGCAGTCGGACTGGTTGGCCTCTCACTCCCGGCCGTGGTTCAGTCTATGGTCCGGAGTGAGAGATCGTGGAACGCCGTCGCCTCCTTCTGTGAGGAAGTAATTTCCATCAAGGAGGCGGCAGAGCGGGAGAGGGAGCGCTTAAACCCTCTCCCCAACCGCAGAACCGGGCGCCGGAGGGCGCGAGATGACCCCCAGCCACCTTGAAGTTTGACCTGGGGGTGGTGGGCTGCGTGGACCTGCTCGCCACCCGATCAGCACTAGGTCTGAGAGGCGGCGTGCGTGTTCCCACGTGCGCCTCTGTATCGTGTCTTTGTCCCCCCCGCTCAGGGGGATGGTGGAGGAAATATTCTTCGTGCAGTGGCCTGCCGTTTCACACGGCGCGGCGGGCCCAAACCACGGGGTCGCGATTGCATGTGAAAGCGATTCACGCGGCCTCGCCGTCTATGGTTATGTCGAGGAACACCGTGGTAGGTTTAGTCGGTATTACCGGGGTATCTTTTCCCCGGTGAGCCCGCTAATATTGTATAAAATCATTAACTTTCTGTAAGCCTTTATTATCTATTATAAAAAATATGATTATTATAGATTTTAATGTTACCTTCTTTTCGATTTTATTGCTATAACTAGGTATAAATCCTATGCCGCAGGATACTTTACATACTATATTTAAATATAAGACACAAGAAACACCCAGACTCAGAACAATAATTTATTGATCACACAAATTTCTGCCCTTGTGGGGATCGATTCCACGACACTTAACGCAATGGCAATGGCGAGGTGACCACTTAAACTGCCTTCCGTGCAGTTAAACATTATAAGCCCCTTGTAAATTTTGTTAACATAAAACCTTTACTTAGTAATTAATGAAATATGCCTCTGTGTGCGACAAGTAGCTATAATTTGTTTAGTACAAACAAATTGCGTATTTTATACAACTTCAAAACACACAGGCTTTATATAGAACCTTATTTTTTATTCTCATAAAAACTACTGTTCAAATCAATGTATGTATGTATCTTATGTGGGGGCCAGTCTGTGCAGACCGGCGACACTTCGACCCAGTGGGGTCTTTTGTGTCGACACTCTCCCAATAACGACTGCCATAGATGTTCATGGCAGCCGGGACCGACGGCTTAACGTGCTCTCTGAGGCACGGAGCAGGCGATAATTGTCAATCAATACGCACATAATTTCGAAAAGTCATATAACTTCCGAAAGTCAGAGGTGCGCGACGTGGGTTCGAACCCGAGACCCTCTGCATTGCAGTCTGTTGGTCTCCCCACTGAGCTATCGCTGCTCTGTTAAAATCAATAGTGATGGACAAAATCTGTATACTGTTAATGCAAAGTTAGTCCAAGTTTAAGTATCAAGGTTATGATTAAAAAGGTGCCGAGGCCGAAGTTCGTTGACCTGCTACCTCCTCGTGATTTATGAGAGCGAAGAGTAATGTCGTACTTGCGACTCCAATTCCTATATAACTGTACCTATTATTACACTACCTATCATTGCAAACTGCACGATGAAAACTTTATGATACGTGTAATTTACGCTTTTTACACATAAACCTATCACTGTGTATCCCAGAAGGGGTAAGCACAGTTGTATTACGCCAACATTTTGCCAGCTATGTTTTTAAAGTCCCAGGTAATAAGAGGATACTATTGCCGTCCATATGGCACATTGCCTGAGCCCTTGCTGTTATTACGAATTTATGTATAATTTTTGCTCGCCCCAAGAATTGAAACCACGACTTCACACCAACCATCCATCATTTTATGCCACAGGACGAGCGGAACATATAAATATTCAAATTTTCAACAAAGGCTTTTTACTAATTACTAAACTGTCCAGAAGACAACAGCTTGTGTGCATTAGCGATGTGCCATTACTACAAAAATCTTGCATGATCCCGCAACCAATATGGATTAATTCGTCGCCGCTGATTACAATCCGCATTATAATTGAATATTCGAAACATTGACAGTTCATGATGATTTTGCGTAAAGCAATACATAACATACATACATTCATAACCAAATAATATCAAACAAAGCCTTTCATTTTTTACCAGATTCAATTGTTTTATTTGCTTCGACCTTTTCACACACACATTTATATTTTTCACATTTCAATTATTTGCATTTGAATCGGTGATAATCGCCCATCGCTAGTATTCACCGATGACAGCGTCGCATTTTCAAATTACTTGTATAGGTGCCCTACAGATTACAATCAGAATAACAGACAAAAAAGAAGTTCAGAAAAAGCTTACGAATTCCATGATTATCGAATGTTAAATGACTTCCATCTTTTGTTAATATCGTCACGTGTATTTTCCCTAATGCCAAAACGAATCGAATCGACGCCTGAAAGACTCCATTCAAGGCATTCAATGAAGATTTTCGATACTTTTCTTATTATTCCTTAGTAGCGTAGGGCCATTTATAGAGCTGAGTGTATCTGAAACTTGTGGAGCTATCGACAGACACTCAATACGTGCCTTTTTTCTTTTCTTACTAAATAGAACGTTCAAGACTTTGAAACACTCGGATGCAGGGTGTAGTGTGACCATATGTGGGCTACGTCGATTTTTGTTTATTATGTTACCACTGTCAAAGAATAAACTTACATTATTATACCAGAAGGCTTATATGATTCTCAAGGTAGGTTAAACAGATTAGATAGCGATAAAAAGGTACAGTAAAGGAGAATTTTCAATGATTAATTATATACACAATAGAGTACTGGAGTATGGAGATGTAAATAAACTGCAAGAAACTGGTTACTTTTACGCAAGTCTATAAAAGTAGCGGGCGTAACGTAGGTGTGTGTGTGTGTGTGTGAGTGCCTCAGCCTGTCTTTACATACATACGGGCGTATGCATATATAAAGATCTTTATTAAAAGACACCATATTAATAAGTAAGTAAGTTATAATATAAGTTACTGTACCATAAGTTACTGGTTGGTACATCGGCCTTCTCTTATATAACCTTACGGATAATGAAAAAAGGACGTCACATACTAAATAAGGATCGCACCATGAAAAATGTACTACCCATTAATCCCTCATATTTCTATTACTCATATTTTTGTTTAAACACATCTTTTGTACCAGCACTATATGTGACTCCATCGCCGATGGCTTGACAATCATTAAAGCAATGACCACAAAATGAAGCTTAACAAGTATTAGAAAACCAAAAAAAATTTGACTCGGATGCAAACCTACAACGCTCGACACGGCGCTAAGTAATAGCGAAGTGCCCATTTAAACTATTGTGCCATTTCCTCAGTCGCAATACAAAAGGACAGTCCCACTGACGCTAGCATGATGGTTCCCGCGCAGTGCACTCGGGTCGCTCTCAATTTTCCTTTACACCAACTCTCTCCACTTTATTTCCAGTACGCAGTGCATGCCGTGATATGCAGCACACGGTGAGTCATAACTACAATACTGAGTGTGTTTTTTGCCTCTTATTTATGGAGACTACGATTTTCAGACTCCTTAGTTCGTCTCGTAAAATAAGTTTCTGCTTACATTTATATTTCAATGTAAGATCGGTCAAAACGTTATGGACACTTTCTGTTGAAAACTACGTCTAGATATGAGCAGGACAACAATAGGCTATCTAAAGATGTGCAAAGTTTCGATGTTTCGCATCTTTTCCGTTCAGGAACACACAGAGCAAAGCTACATCCTAACTAATATTATAAATACGAATGTAACTCACATCCGTATTTGTTACGCTTTCACGCCGTAACGTCTAGACCGGTCATCATCAAATTGCGCATACAAGACAGGGTACAAAAGACAGAGCAGGTCTTGGACTAACGACCCCGACAGGCCGAGTCTTCGCTTTACCAAGTTTGTTATTCATGAATCTGCCTCACTGCTTCAAATATTATAAACTAGCTGACCCAACAGATGTTGTCCTGTCTTAGTCAAACTATTAAACTCACGAGGTTAAAATAGTCATTCTCTGAAATTATCCAAGTTTCTTCGCACTTCCTTAACTTTTATTTTCGTAAGAACCTTCTACGAAGTATTGGAAAACCTAAAAAAACAAGTTGAATGAAATCGGTAAAGTCGTTCATAAGTTATGGCGTGACCAAGGGAAACAGGGATTCGTTTATATACATACATATATATAAATATTATAAAGAGTAATTACTAAAATGTTTTTATAGTAATATGTATACTCAAACACAAACCTAAACAGAATCAAGAGGCAAGCTACGCAAAGGAAAATACTACCGATAATCATGCTGACAGCTGAAAGCACACGAAAAGCCTTTTGCCGGATGTAAGGACGAACCCAACAAGACTATTGCAAGCATCAAAGGAAATGGCATTGGAGTCTTAAGATGCATCCGATACTATTTTGAAGAGCACCGTGTAGTCTGACTCAAGATAGTATCTTTCACGATACGGCTCTTAAGGTGACTTGTGACACTAATAAAATAATTTTAAAGAAAATACTCTCTACTGTTGGCAACTACCCAACTGCGATAACTTGAGTTCGGCTCCAATCATTATACCTTAATATATTGGTGCAAGGCTCGGGGCGACACTTATGTTTCTAAGTTCGAACCCGTTCAAGGAAAAAGAATAAATGTGGTCTATCGTTTTACAAAGATATTTTAGAACACTGCCAAAAACGTTTATTGTCACGATACGCTTGTAGCCTGTGTACTAACTATACGGAGCAAGCTAATAGTACCCTACTAGTCCAGTGTAAAAGCTTTGGGATATTAATCTGCGTCGCTTTTGCTGTGCTTCAAACATGATTGTAGCTTCTTTGATGCATAGTACAAGTACGATTCACACCCCAAAAGTTTCATATGTATAAAAATTTAAGAAATGTCTTTGCTGTTTTCTGAATTTTATTTTTGTCAAGTAATATAAAACCTTTTAGCAGCAAATAAACGAAGCAAGCCAGTCCAGTAGAAAAGCTTTAGGATATAAGCCTCGCTTCGGCAGTGATTCAAACACGAATGGAATGTGTTTGATGCATAGTGCAAACTTAGAATCACGTTCCGAAAGATACACGTGAATCTTTCGGAACGTGATCCTAACTTAATATTATAAATGCTAATATAAGTTTGTTTGTTTGTAACGCTTTCACGCCTGAACTACTCTACCGATCATCAGGAAATTTTACATACACGTTGTCAGGGGTACAGAATAGGACATAGGGTACCTTTAATCCAGGAAAAGTACTGGTCGCGAGGAATAGAATTTTACTGAAAAATCATGCGAGCGAAAGCACATTAATGCGAGCGAAGCCTAGAAGATGTGTGTTTTCTTTATTAGAGCAGTGATTTCCAAGTCAAGTCTGTCATTCAACAAATAATATACCAATATACCGATAAGCGGGCTCGTCGACTCGTAAGTACAAAAATACAAAAATAAATTTAATGTAGTAACTTTTAAAAACCAAAACTTCGTTTTCACTTAGTGCTTTCGTAGTATTTAATATTTTCGACGAGAACTATGAAAAGTCTCTCAGACAAAAGTGATATTAAGAGAATGCTGCATTTTTGCTCTTTGAGCAGTGGAGGTAGTCGATCTTAACTTTAAGAATTTTATGTTAATACTTGATGAGTGAACAATATATTTTTAGAGTTCTGACTAAAAGGAAAGAGAATTTATTTTAAAGATCTTGGAGAATTTTGAACATGCTGGTCGTGACAATATTTTACAGTACATAGTTACATTAATTAAGGATTTCTAAGTCCGAAACTATATATTTGTTTCTTTGCTTGTTTATTAATTCGAGCTTCAGGCAAATACTACTCACCAGATATTACAGCAATTTTTACAGTTTGGTTGTATGAGATTCAATTTACAATACAATTCCTATAACGCCGTTTAGTATAACCATATAGAAGTTCGATCCTGTCAACTGATGATATCTGATCTGATCATGTCTCCCATATCGTGCTGTATAATACAGGAGTCGTTACAAACTTTGCAATAAACGATGAAATTATTTTTCCCTTAAAAAAAACTTCTCCCGCAACAGGAATAAACCCTGTGTCGCGGGGGACTTTACAAACATTCAAACAACGGATATATATATATATATATAGCAGCGATAGCCTAGTGGAAAACTGTTAGACTGCCACGCAGAGGTCTCGAGTTCGATCCCAGGGCGCGCATCTCTGACTTTTCGAAGTTACGTGCGTATTAAATAGTTAACTATCGCTTGCTTTAACGGTGACGGAAAACATCGTGAGGAAACCTGCATGTCTGAGAGTTCTCCATAATGTTCTCGAAGATACGTGAAGTCTGCCAACCCGCACTGGGCCAGCGTGGTGGACTATGGCCTAACCCTTCTCACAGTGAGAAGAGGTCCGTGCCCAGCAGTGGGACAGTTTAATACAGGGCTGATATTATAAACAACGGACACAAAAAACACCCAGACTCGGAACAACTATTTGTGGACCACACGAAATTTTGTCCCGTGTGAGGATCAAACCTACAACACATGACGCAATGGCAATTTTGCCAAAAGTGAAAAAATTGCCACGCTATCCGTGCAGTCAAACATTATATAGGTACATTTACCTGTAATAGTGCATGGATACCTTAAGGTCCAAAATCCTGTGAACACTCGAATTTGAATAAATATGAATGAACTAGATGGCGTTTTTATAAATATTGCAACGCGTACTAATTTTAGCAAATAGGAGAAATTTATAAGAAATTATAATCTTAACCGAAAAGGCACTCAAACACAGAGACAGAATAATGTATGCGTACAAACAGAATAGCGACTCATCGAAAAAATTTATAAAATAAACTCCCACTATAAATTTTTTGTAATTCTTTGCTTCTTGTTTTACCCTGAAATGTGTTCTTTTTTTAAATAAACTTTTATGAACAGTGATTTAAAAAATGTTGATTAAAAATTTATTAAAATTCAGTTATTAAGAATTCTACTTCTTTTAATTGTATAGTACTGCATCACCATCTATGACGGTATAAATAAACTACTAAACAGGTCTTGTATCGATTTCCGGCTCATACCATTTTAGTTTTGAAATAGGTATGCATTTTTGCAGCTCTCTGTACATTAGCCGTGCAGTATGTCGTCTTACGGCGTTCGAACGTTGGCTGAGTAGTAAATTTACTTTCATCAAAAAAATATTAACTATTTTTGTAACTTCCAAAGATAAAGAACCTGTAAATCAGCTACGGTCACGCTTACCCAATGTCTAAAAATAATTCTAACGAACAAAATAAAACAATAAATCCAGACGAATGATCTGAAATATTTTACACAATTATAAAAGCAACAATTTTAACTCAACAGAAATACTTCAAAAAGTGAACGCTTAGTTCGGTGAATAATTTGTAGGATTAAAACTGGCAGCGTTGAAGTTTAAGTTCTTAACACTTAGCTCTTCCCTCCGATGGCGTGAGATACAAAATACTACCTCGTTGAAAGAGTTTATATTTTCAGTATTTAACATTCTTACTAAAATGACAAAAACTCATGGAACTACTTGCTTATTCTATACAGGATTTAAAGTTTTGTATTACTTATAAGTCAATTAAAGATACCTCATGATTATTTGTGATGTAATCAAGAATCTTGATTTCATTACGATTATAATTGAAAATAAAATTAAACATATTAATGCACAACCGCAGTTAATCACGGACTGCCTTTGCATTGTCACAAAGAGTAAGCGTACACGCCCTCATGCCATCCTATTGTCTATTGCAGATTAATATTAAATATTTCTAATAAATCCTTATTATTTCATCTCCTTTATATTATTAAATAATTATTGTTATAAGTATAAGATTTGTATAGTCAGTAATATATGGTATAATGGCTGCAACACCTTGTTGATATGAGTTGTAAAATACTGAAAATATATTTAATTGCCATTTAAAAGACTGGCCGTGAGTTTCTAGCAGGTTTCTTCGCATAAGCTCAACCCTTTGCCACTAACTGCCTAACCTATATATTCTGACGTTCATAAGTGTTACTCTGTGACCTAAATGAATAAATGATTTTTGACTTTGACTTTAAATATACCTTGGACTAATAGGTCATAAGTCTAAGAAAGGTATGTAATTTTTTTTACTATACTAACATTATAAAGTGGAAATATTTGAGTTTTTTAGCTTGTAAGGGTTTAACTCAAAAACTAAGCAACAGATTTTTTAAATTCTTTCGCTATTGGAAAGAATTTAGTTACTAACATAAACTCATATAAATTTATGCGAGCAAAGCCATGAGTAAAAGCTAGTAATGCGTAAGGCGGTAGACTAGCCAGCATCTCACCATATGGTAAGCACACAACGAAGTTAGAATCGAATTAGTAACTATAGCCGGCACTTAATGCAGGTGAAACCACCAGACCTGCATACGGTTGCTAGGAGGGAACCGAGTCCCATCTGCCACCACTGCGAGTGTGTGGAGGACACGGCGCAGCACACGCTCGAGCAATGTTGTGAGTTGTAGGTTGTGGGTGAAGACCTCTCGCTGCCGGCCGTGATCAAAGCCATGGTCGACAGCGAGAGGAAGTGGGCAGCGGTCGCATCCTTCTGGGAGGACATCATCTCGCAGAAGGAGGCGGCGGAGCGGATCCGTGAGGAAAGTATCCTTGCGGATCCTTTCCGGGCGTCGCAGACGCGCATTCGCGCGCCTCATACCGCCGTAATGAAGGCCGCAGGCGGGAGAACGGGGATCTTCCACCCGCCGGCCATTGTGTCGGTTCGACGTCCTCTGTAGTGCCGTGGCGTCGTCCAGGAGTCGTAGTCTGCTGGTTGGGTCGCTGAGGTAGTTTCTTTACCAGCGGCCCATCCACTATACAAGGCAGCGAAGGGGCACACCGTGGGGTTTTAGTCCGTATGCCCGAAATACGGGAGAGCCGGACATAACCCTCTCGCCTCCCCTAGTGGCGGGGGGTATGCATCAGGTGCATGTCCCTACATGAAAAAAAAAAGGTGGAACCACCAGGCACGACTAATGTAATAGCATTTGCATTACCAATAAACAAAATAAGCGTAACGAGTGGATGCCAACTGACCTCAATATTTGAATGACGTTTTGGTCAATACTTTGACTCTTCATTTAGGAACTTTAGGATCACAATTATCTATCTCATACTCATCAAATTATAATTTGAAGCAGCGGTAACCCAATAATTAAAGATCGCGATTGAAATGCGTAGATTTGATCCTCATCCAACATGCTGCCCAACATAAGAATTGAGTTTATGTATGTACCACTAATAGCTAGCAATAGCCTGAAACAAATTACAAAATGTTGTTACCGCAAATAATGAATAATTGGAAAATGTTTTATTTGACAAATAAGTATACTTAAGTACGATTTCCACCAAGCGGACGGCGCCAGAGCGCGGCGAAGCGCATTTCATATTGTGCTAAGGGAAATTTAGGCTTCTATACAATAGTTAAGTTTCATATATGCATGGAATTTACACTGTTTGGAGCTCGGTTACTCGCTCGGTTTTGGAGCCGGGTGGATGCGCGCGTTTACCGCGGCAGCCTGTTGGATGCGCGCGCATACCGCGGCAGCCGGTCGGATGCGCGCGTATACCGCGGCAGCCGGTCGGATGCGCGCGTATACCGCATGCCGCATACCGCAGCATGATATGGGAGACATGATCAGATCAGACTTCATCAGTTGACAGGATCAAACTTCTATATGGTTATACTAAACGACGTTATAGGAATTGTATTGTAAATTGAATCTCATACAATCAAACTGTAAAAATTGCTGTAATATCTGTTGAGTAGTATTTGCCTGAAACTCGAATTAATAAACAAGCGAGGAAACAAAATATATAGTTTCGAACTTAGAAACCCTTAATTAATGTAACTACGTACTGTAAAATATTGTCACGACCAGCATGTTCAAAATTCTCCAAGATCTTTAAAATAAATTCTCTTTCCTTTTAGTTAGAACTCTAAAAATATATTGTTCACTCATCAAGTATTAACATAAAATTCTTAAAGTTAAGATCGACTACCTCCACTGCTCAAAGAGCAAAAAATGCAGCATTCTCTTAATATCACTTTTGTCTGAGAGACTTTTCATAGTTCTCGTCGAAAATATTAAATACTACGAAAGCACTAAGTGGAAACGAAGTTTTGGTTTTTAAAAGTTACTACAGTAAATTTATTTTTGTATTTTAGTACTTACGAGTCGACGAGCCCGCTTATACCAATTATTTGGTGAATGACGGACTTGACTTGGAAATCACTGCTCTAATAAAGAAAACACACATCTTCTAGGCTTCGCTCGCATTAATGTGCTTTCGCTCGCATGATTTTTCAGTAAAATTCTATTCCTCGCGAACAGTACATTTTCTGGATTAAAGGTACCCTATGTCCTATTCTGTACCCCTGACAACGTGTATGTAAAATTTCATGATGATCGGTCGAGTAGTTCAGGCGTGAAAGCGTTACAAACAAACAAACTTATATTAGCATTTATAATATTAAGTTACGATACACGTGAATCTTTCGGAACGTGATCCTAAGTTTGCACTATGCATCAAACACATTCCATTCGCGTTTGAATCACTGCCGAAGCGAGGCTTATATCCTAAAGCTTTTCTACTGGACTGGCTTGCTTCGTTTATTTGCTGCTAAAAGGTTTAATATTACTTGACAAAAATAAAATTCAGAAAACAGCAAAGACATTTCTTAAATTTTTATACATATGAAACTTTTGGGGTATGAATCGTACTTGAACTATGCATCAAAGAAGTTACAATCGTGTTTGAAGCACAGCAAAAGCGACGCAGATTAATATCCCAAAGCTTTTACACTGGACTAGCAGGGTACTAGTAGCTTGCTCCGTATAGTTAGTACACAGGTTACAAGCGTATCGTGACAATAAACGTTTTTGGCAGTGTTCTAAAATATCTTTGTAAAACGATAGACCACTTTTATCCTCTTTCCTTGACCGGGTTCGAACTTAGAAACATAAGTGTCGCCCCGAGCCTTGCGCCAATATATTGAGGTATAATGATTGGAGCCGAACTCAAGTTATCGCAGTTGGGTAGTTGCCAACAGTCGAGAGTATTTTCTTTAAAATTATTTTATTAGTGTCACAAGTCACCTTAAGAGCCGTATCGTGCAAGATACTATCTTAAGTCAGACTACGGTGCTCTTCAAAATAGTATCGGATGCATCTTAAGACTCCAATGCCATTTCCTTTGATGCTTCCAATAGTCTTGTTGGGTTCGTCCTTACATCCGGCAAAAGGCTTTTCGTGTGCTTTTAGCTGTCAGCATGATTATCGGTAGTATTTTCCTTTGCGTAGCTTGCCTCTTGATTCTGTTTAGGTTTGTGTTTGAGTATACATATTACTATAAAAACATTTTAGTAATTACTCTTTATAATATTTATATATATGTATGTATATAAACGAATCCCTGTTTCCCTTGGTCACGACATAACTTAAGAACGACTTTACCGATTTCATTCAACTTGTTTTTTTAGGTTTTCTAATACTTCGTAGAAGGTTCTTACGAAAATAAGAGTTAAGGAAGTGCGAAGAAATTTGGATAATTTCAGAGAATGACTATTTTAACCTCGTGAGTTTAATAGTTTGACTAAGACAGGACAACATCTGTTGGGTCAGCTAGTTTATAATATTTGAATGCGGATGAACGCGGATGCGCGCGTATACCGCGGCAGCCGGTCGGATGCGCGCGTATACCGCGGCAGCCGGTCGGCTGCACTCGGACGCCGCGGCAGCCGGTGAGCTGTCATTGCGTCCGCTCGGCTCCGCT
This sequence comes from Catocala fraxini, assembly GCA_930367265.1. Classification (NCBI taxonomy): domain Eukaryota; kingdom Metazoa; phylum Arthropoda; class Insecta; order Lepidoptera; family Erebidae; genus Catocala; species Catocala fraxini. The sequence continues at coordinate 5,918,680 of OV884025.1, read as the reverse complement.
TGGCAGCTCTCTTATTTTCGTTATGAAAGCATCACTAGTCGCTGAGAGCATGCTAGCGTATACGCGAGCATGCGCGCGTTTACGCCCAGGTTCCAGCAGATTATAGCCGTCGGGCGGACGCGGTCGGCTACCGGCGTATGCTCGCGCATGCGATGCGCTCCGGCGCCGTCTGCTTGGTGGAAATCGTACATTAATCGAATGTGTCACCCACACTTTCATACCCTACGTAAACACAATCAAAATAATTATGTTTGTATACTGAATATGTTAACATATTCAGTATACAAACATAATTATTATTATGTTCACCTCGCCAACACTCAATAAGAAACCGCAGCCTAGAGTTCATAGATGGAACTTGTTTGTAATACCGTATAATACCCTCTCTCAATTTTTGCTAGGAGTGACTGAAGATGTGTATGGCAGTGGCGTAGCGTAGCGGGGGCGGCAGGGACGGCCCGCCCCGAGCGGCACTATTAGGGGTGGCGGCGAAATTTCACAATAAATAATAATATCTTGTAAATCCACGCCGGGCGGCTTACACCCACGCTACGCCACTGGTGGCTGGTCTGGCTTAACCAAGATTTAAGACTTTATTTATAGAAAGAAAGTCCGAACATTTCATCTTGCTACACGTTACTTTCTACTTGACATAGTGACAAAACCCACCAGACACATTTTTAAACTGTGCTGCTTCTGAGAATTGTCTAACAGAAATTCCAATAAAATTTTTACTGAACTGAACTCGGGATGACTCAACTTCACGATGCCGCAAGCTAAAACCAAGGGTAGTCCTTAACTCCTTCGAAATATGACCACACCTTTAAGTCACACGTATAGATAAATGTTGAACTCGCTAACTCTCAATCAGAAACCGCAGCATAAAGTTCACTCTCGGAATTCGTTTATAACAATCCGTATGGAAAATTCCATAACTGAATCTGCTCCACTTTGGGATAGCTTCAAACGGATTGGAATAAAAATGGAATTTCGTTCTGGTAACGTGTTGCTGGAATTCCACGCACGGCTCTTTGGAATGCCACGTCAATGAGTTAGCTGGTTCAGCTATGTAAATTGTGAAAACGTGGCTTTTGGCAGCGTTATTTATAAATACCGCTTACGAATACTATCTCTTCACTGAATATCAGCCGCAGACAAAATCAAAATACAAAAATGTATATTCATATGGGTCACAAAGTAACACTTATGAATGTCAAAGTAACACTTATTAATGTGAATTTACATTTACGTTTACCTGTTGTGAAGGAATGAACTCACGAGAAACTCACAGCCACTCTTTTTAATTGCCATGTTTACAATATGATTACAGGGGACTTTTTCTGAATGGTCTAATGGTAATATTGTACTAAAAGGCTATCAACCATTAACATAAGTAGTAACCTTACTTAAAAATCAATCTGAAATATTTAAGAGTCATAATAATAACAGCTTTGCATTAAACTGTCCCACAGCTGGGCACGGGCCTCTTCTCAGTGTGAGAAGGGTTAGGCCATAGTCCACCACGCTGGCCTAGTGCGGGTTGGCAGACTTCACATATTTTTGACAACATTATTGAGAACTCGTAAACATGAAGGTTTCCTCACGATGTTTTCCTTCACCGTTAAAACAAGCGATATAATTAACTATTTAATGCGCACATAACTTCGAAATGTCAGAGATGCACGCCTTGCGATTGAAGACGAGACCTCTGCAAGGCAGTCCACCGGTTTCCCACTAGCGCTACTCTTAAATATTTGAGATTGTTTTATAAGTATTAACTAGCAGCTAATCAGATCATAATTGGTCAAGGACTTAAAACTATTCAGTTGAGAGGTAGCTAAGCACTAGTTAGCCGTATATTTATAAATCAACCTGTAGATTAGTTAACTTACAGGTTGATTTATAAATATACGGCTAATAAAAAATCACTGAACAGGTGTTCAGTGATTTTTGCGTGGTGCCCCAATAAATAGACAGGCCGACAGAAAGACAGGCAGACCCGAATATAAGACAAATGTTTTGGGTCCATAGTCCTTTAAGTCTAATTAGTTTTCCGCCATCGCCAAGACAGTTAGAACCTCGTTACAGCTTGACTAGTAATAATAACTAATAGTCTAGACAGTGGCGTGCCAAGGCTTTCAGAAGGAAGCAAGTGCGGCAAAAATGTACTATTCCGCAGCAAGCGAAACTGCGGGCATTTGTATATCGTGAATGAGCTAACCCAGTGGTCGGCAACCCGCGGCTCGCGAGGCACATGCGGCTCTTTGACTCACCGGCTGCGATTCTTCCACGAAATATTTAGTGCAGGCATAATATTACTTATTATCTTGACTATAACTATGTTACCAAATTTTATTTGATAACTGTTAATTAAACTAAGTTTTATTTGACAAAGGCAAGCTCGAGAGTGTACTTTTAATTCTATTTTTCCGTAACCATGTCCCCTGCTAAAGCAAAGTATAAGTTAAAAATAGCTCTTTGAATAGATTTCACTTGTGAATTGTGTATATTTTCTTTGGTTCTTTTGGACGACAAGGTTGCCGACCACTGACCTAACCAAAGCATTCTGAAGGTATATTTATGCTAGCATGAAATCAATAAGCTATAATACAATGTGTAACAATGGGGTGTGACAATATTTTTAAGATGGTATGTGAATAAATGTTGTCTCCAGAAAACATTTTAAAATTAAGAACAGACATGTCTATACTAATATTATAAAGCTGAAGAGTTTGTATGTTTGAACGCGCTTATCTCAGGAACAACTAGTTCGAATTGAAAATTATTTTAGGTTTGGATAGCCTATTTATTGAGTAAGGCTATAGGCTATATACCATCACGCTACACCTGTGGGTGGCGGCGCAGTAACGATAAACGCGGGTGAAACCGCGGGAACATCTAGTATTGAGTAAGAGTCCGCACTAAGAGTGAGCGTAAGCGTAACACATTAGTGTAAGCGATCGAAATAGAGCATAATTACAGTAAAGGCATATCTATAATATAAATCGTTGTTTAAATAATTTTTAACATGTAAATGTTTATGGACGGAAGGTATATAAAAAAGTCCGACCTATTGAACTACTACATTATTGTGATTCTTGCAAAGGCCACATATGTTTAGTAACTCGTCCCTAACCAAAGTGTAAGACGTAGAAATGTCACATCAAAGGTTCGCACGTCCCAGCCAATCCTTTTCAATATGCAATGTTGTACATAGCTGATGAAAACGAAGATTGGACAAACGTTTGTCGAATTCGGGGGTTGGCCAAGCTTCCTGTGCGGTGGACGCGCGATGACATGCGATATAACATGTTATGACGTCATATATATTCATAAATTAGTCTTAGTGTGTCAGTGGAAGTAAATGTGACAGTTTTGCATGAGGCCTTAGATCAAAAAAATAATGTGGGTTTTCTTGACATGAAATTTCAACACCGGCCAGGAGTTAGGGAGTAGACACGCCTGTACCTCGGAAAGTACGCAAAGCCGTTGCTCCTACGCCTGATCTATTGCCGATCATGTCAGAAGACCGTCTCATCGGATTATCGGGAACAGAGAGTGCACTTGTGTTTGTGCACACATTTATGCACTATAATAAATTTTCCATAGATGGCCAGTCTTTATAAAGATGGACCTTGAATGTCATTGAAATTTTGTCTGGAGTCTATAAAAATATCGACACTTCGTTAGCTAGTTCTCACTCAACATGGGTCGACCTCACATACGTACAACTCAACATACGTACATAACCTCAAACCTATATTTTCAAAGGAATGAAGAAATGTAGGCAGCTGAGTATTAAATAAATAACAAATTATATTCACATTTCGCCAGCTATCTTGTTGATCCGACCTAATAGGAACAAGTCCTATCTATCGGATATAGATTCAGACTCGGTGTTCTTTCTGAAAATTTCTTGACAGAGAAACCAATAACACATTGATCGACCCGTAAATCAAACCAGGGGTTTAATACCTAAGCGTTGTGTTCACTACCGCTTCTCAATATAAATTCGTATAAAATCTTTTTTTTTTATATGTTTCTCATCAAATTGACCACACTCCGCTTGATGGTAAGCAGTCATGTGGTCTAAGAGCAGTGGCTTTCACACCGTCCTCATAACAGCTGAAGCGATGTTGAGGTTTCTACTTTGACGGCCTCAGAAGGTGCTTTTTCACGCCCCGCTTAAAAGACCCAGGATTGAAGGAAGATGGAAACACGTGCCTTGGCAGAGAATTCCATGCCTTGATTGTTCAGCAGAGGTATGAGGATCCAAACTTATTGATGCGCGCTACTGGGTTATATAAATGAAATGCACTTGTTATCAACAGATACAATTTATTGACCAACCATTACAGAGTGGCGAGAGTTGGCGAGCGACTGCCCGACGCCACATTCAACTTACATATCACACGCGTTTTCTATTACAATGTATATTATATATTATGCCTATACCATTATACCCTACAGTAACTTCAAACATAGCTCGTTCAATAGCTTGCTGTATGATTTTTTAATTTGTTGACTAGGTCTTATTTATTACCTACATAATTTATATGTGTACTAGCTGTCCCCAAAGGCGTTGTCCTGTACACAAGAAAGAAAAAATACCCAAATCTAAACCCTCCTCGAATCCACATAAACATACACAATTTTTTTTATCAAAATCGGTCCAGCCGTTTAGGAGTAGTTCAGTGACATACACACGTACAGTAGAATTATATTTATAAAAATAAATAGGGAAAGACAAATCGATTCAGTTTTCTTTGTTTTATTTTTATTCGATTTTGTAGTAGCGATGACGTAGTGGTCAGTGTAACCGACTGTCACGCCTGAGGTTGCAGGTTCGATTCCCGCACAAGTCAAACATTTGTGTGCATGAACATGGATGTTTGTCTTGGTCTGGGTGTTTCTATGTATAATATGTATGTATTTACAAAAAAAAGTATATATGTATGTTTATCCATTGTCTAGTACCCATAGTACAAGCTCTGCTTAGTTTGGGCTAGATGGTGTTGTGTATATGTGATAGAATATTATTATATTATTATAATTTTTAGAAAGACTATTTCCGTACTAGGAGTAAAGCCTGTGTCGCAGGAGAGTTTACAAACATTCAAACAACGGACACAAAGAACATCCAGACTCGGAAGAACCATTTATGAATCATATAAAGTTTTGTCCCGTCTGGGATTCGAACCTAAAATACAGGACGTAGTAGATTGCTACTACGCCTTGTATTGTATATTACAAGTTTTTTTCCTTTATACTTTTAAGTTGGCAAACATGCATATGGCCCACCTGATGGAAAGTGGTCATCGTAGCCTATGGACGCATGCAACACCAGAGGCATCACTTACGCATTGCCGACCTTTTAGGAAAGGAAGTGGGAAGGAGAAGGAGCGGGAAGTGGCAAAAAGGGTGTTTGGGCCTCCGGTACTCTCACTCACCGAACGAAACACAACAGTAGGAATACTGGTATTTCACGTCAATATTCTGTGAGAGGGTAGTCCTTCCCCGGTCGAGCCGGCCCATTCATGCTGAAATCAGCGAGGCTCTACTACGCCTACTGTATACTTACTATGATTATGTGGGTGCCAGGAACATCTCCATTAAACAGACAGGGTAGGTATACAGTGAGTGCGACCACGGCTCTACCTTGACCATTTTTGTACCTATGCATTTCTAGGTTTCTATCTGAATTATTTTCTTGTTTCTTCCTTTTTAGATCCCTTTTTTACGTAGTCGGGTTCTAGTTTTTTAATCTTTATTTTTTTATTAATGATGACAATGGTCGACCAGCGAATTAAGATTTTTGACCACACCTTACCTGTACATAATGCGTGACAGAAAATGAGACAATCATGCAAGTTATTTTAAATGTAGTAAATTTTAAGTAACCCCTCGATTAGGTTACACCGGCCGTGGTTACAAGCTGACTCTTGTAACGTTATGGTAGTCAACAAGCTTTGGAGGCGTGGTTGACTTAGGATTTTAATAGAAATTAAAGATGAACAACGCGATTAAATAGTATATATTTGCATTTACAAAAGGTCTATAACAATAAACAGAATAAACAGAATTATAATTATATTTAACTAGGTATTTAGTGGTAGTTCAGGGCGTGGTTTAAGATGAAGGCTTGTTACGTGGTCCCGGGTAGAAAGGGACCACTTAACTTCGGTAGGCAGCGCAGCGGAAGGAGACCGGCATGCGGCACCGGGACGCATTGCCAATATATAGGGCCGCCGCTGGGGAGAAGAAGCCGATGGAGGGGCGCCGCGAGCACGGCCGCTCAGCATCGACCGGTCCGCGTCACACTCTGTTGCTGAATATATAATGCAACACGAAAGTTTAAAAGTAATTATATCTACATCTCACTGCTTCACATATACATATATTTAAATTTACGAGGTCACAGAAAATCAATATCAATTTAAGATATCGCATTCATCGCCATCGCCTCGCCACCATGTGGGACACAAGCCGGTGGGACCGACGGAAGCGGATATCTGAAATTGCGTATTTACCGATAAAAAGATACGCAAAGCTGTGAATACCGTAAATCCATTCAATGAACAATCAATACAGACAGCATCTTTGGCGGATATACAAAATGACTCCGTTTATTTTTAAATTGACTTTAGAAGACCAAGTTGTAATCGTAGATGTGCCCTCACTCTAGCTTAAATCGCACTAAAAAGTCTCCATGCTAAGAAGAGTGAGCTCACATATTACTCAGAGAACAAAAGAGTACAAATTGTAATATGATTAAGTTATACACCACGAGTAATACTATATTTATAATTCAAGTATTACGTTGACAACAGCTTGACGTCTAGAAAGATGACCATATTTTTTTAAATTTAAACTCTTCCTCTGCCCTCGAAATAATTCCTGTGTCGCGGGAGACTCTACAAAAAATTGAAACAACGAACACAAAGAACACCCAGACTAAGCAGACCTATTAATGGATCACACAAGCTTTTGTTCCGTGTGGGGATCGAACCCACAACACTTGGCGCGGCGGCTAGTGGTGAGGCAACTACTTATACACACATATGTATTTAAAAGTAGTTTTGCACATTTACGACTACTTATTTTTAAATGCTGATTAGGTTGTGTGTAAGATTTGTTTGGTAGGGCATTGTGTCGCATCGGATGTATACACGATGTATGTATATATCAAGTACCTCAACTACTATGTACGGATTATATCACGTTGTTTATTTTACACTTTATTACATAATTTAGAAACTGTTACACTACTACTACTAGATACTATTAAACTTTACTAATTTTAAGCTTATTAAATTATTAAAAGTATTAAAACTATTTATATTTAAGTTTACACTTTCCTCGACGTTTCGGTTGCTTTTCAGCAGCCATGGTCACGGCGAGACTAAGATGGTAGTTGTCTCAATGTTCCAGTGTAGTGATTTCAAAGTACAACAACAACAACAACATAATTTAATCATTGGTGTTTCTATTTACGCAGAATGAGCACCTAGCATGTGCTCCATTAATTACATCAGGAGAATCCATAGCAACAACCAATTCGCCAATACGTGACTTAGAATTTAAAATTCCAGTTTCAATACGTTTCTTACATCTAGGATAATAAGCCTCTTAATAGTGGCACCATTTCGCAAACGAGTACGTTTCATATTCTCATAAGAACCAGTCAATACAGGAGTACCAAAAGAAGCATGATTATTTACAAAATGAGTACATACTTCAAACGTATCTTGAGAAAACAATGGATCAACTCGCAAATCCGAAAAATGTTTGTTCACCTGTTCTACTTTACCCATATCATAATAACGATTCAACTCAATATTACTTATAACAAACTCTACTTTATTAATAATCATCATACCATATTGATTTTGTAAATATCGCCCAACATTTTTATTTCCCATAGCAAACAAATTAAAAATGGCATCACCCCGTACCTTTCTTCATAAAAAGAAGAGCCAAAACGCCAAGAATAAGATTGAATAGACGCCGCAGAATAACAATACTGCATTAAACGACCAGGAGGGCCGAAATAACTACGGATTGGAGTAGCAGAACAGGTTAATTTGCGTCGAAACCTACGACGATTCTTGGATTTCAGATTCCTCCTCATCGGACGATAACGCAACCTCTACATCCTCATACGGGGGCGTATCCATCTCCTCCTCCTTCGGTACACACGCCTGTACTGCCTCCCAAAACGCCTCATTTGCACTGACAAAACACAAACGATTCTTAAGAGCGTCATCCATAGCATCATCTAATTCATTACTCACAAATATAATTGGACCATGGAATGAGAGTACCATATCACTCTCACACTTGACAGGATATGAATAACGCCTACCTTCCAACAAACGCTTCAACATACTTGGAACACAAAACTTATAAGAAAACTCCTCAAACAATATTACCTTATGAGAGCCATCACGAAAACCTTGCATAAAAAATTTGCCGACTCCAGGATAAAAAACATACTTCATATTTACAGCACCAATAATCCTTTCAACAAAATTAGATTTACCAACATTACTCGGACCAGACAAATATAACTGCTTACGTTTCAAACCTCGCCCTTTCAAATAATTATTCCACCACATACACACTTCCATGGTCCAATTAACATAACACACATCCATCGGTTTCAATTGAACATCCACAAGAGGACATTTTATATCATCAAACATATTCCTCAAAAACTTATAACAAAATCGATGTTCAATAACAAAAGGATCATCAAAACGAAACCGATCAGTTCGCATAGCCCACAATCGTGCTCGCATATTAAAATGTAACTCAAGACTCTTTACAATTATATAAAGGAAATTTATCCTCTTTCGTACAATGTTTAATACAATTCCTTCTACTCTTGCAAGATTGCAGATCAAAGCGAGCACCATCGGCGAACCCAAGAATCGTCGTACGTAAATTTTCTAACAATATAGGTTCCGAAAATTCTAAAAAACAGTGCAAATGATAACTTACTCGATTACTTGTCCGAGACTCTTCAAGAGCAACAACGTGTGTAACAAGGCCAACAAAGTTCTTAATAATATTTTGTCGACACAAGACATCGAACTTGATAAAAGAGAAAGTTAAAAAAAAAATGGCCAGGACGAACAATCGTCTTACGCCTCTTACTACTAACAGGAGAATGACTGCGGGGACCACACACATCAACACCATCTGAAAGACCCTCTGCTGCGTTCCCAGCGTACGCGCCGGTAGGGTGTTCTAGATCGGCGCGAAGCGGCGATGACGTCATTATCTATAAATAGAAAGGACTCCATGAGCAAGTACGTACGTGACGCGCACAACGTGATAAAATCCGTATATAGTAGTTTGATTTAAATTAATAACATTCGCGTAAACAAAAGACAATATTAAGTGCCTCAACTTGAACATACTATAACTCGCGACCTACAAGAGTTATTAAACTAGTGAGAGCAAATATTGTAAACATAAGATCGAAGCAGAAGCAGGTAACTTTGGCTTCGGCAATAAATTAACAGGGGCTTAAACTACGATTAAACTTAAACATAACTTCATACGCCTTATGTTAGCTTAATCTTAATTTGGATTGCCTGGTTATTCTCATAGGATAAGTTTAATCGTGAAATCCAGAGTTCAATTCCCAGAACGCGCGAAGTGTTATTCGGTACTTAGCCAATAATATGTTAGACCTGAATCATAATGTCCTCCACACCGAATTTCGGTCACGAAGACCAATCTTAACGGAGACTGGCCATCTGCGCAGCAGGTATTATAGTGCACAAGTGTGTTCACAAACACAAGTGCACTCTGTATTCCCTAACTCTCATGATCCGATGGGATGGTAATCCGACGCGACCGGAGTGATCAGGCGCAGGATTTACGGCTTTACGTGCTTTCCTAGGCACGGGGATTTCTAACACCGCCAACTGCCTAACTCCGAGCTAGTATTGAGATTTCTTAACAGAAAAAAAACCCAATAACTTTTAGTTGGCCTGGGATTCGAACCCTAGACTTCATGCACAGCAGTCGGAGTCGGAGGAACCTAACACATAGTTGGCAAAATTAGGGTGTAAGTAAAGTACACTACTGCATAGATGGGTAAAATTATTTAGATGGTTGGTAGCCCACAATTGCGCGTTTCTCCAGAAATTTTCTACCTCGCACAACAAAACTGTCGAATGAACTGTCACCGCGCTATTGCCGGACTAATACGACCTTCAAACCTTCAAGAAAAGAGCGTACTCCTTTTTAAAAGGCCGGCAACGCACTTGTTCCTCCTCTGGTGTTGCGGGTGTCCATGGGTGACGGTAATCGCTTACCATCGGGAAATCATAAATTAAGAACATAATACATACAAACTGGAGACTTACGCCTAATATTCGCAAAGAGGTTAATAGGAACATATACAGAATGTTTTTGGAACTGGCTATAAAGGCAGATGTAACTTAACCGTACAAGCTACAGGGAAGTATTCTTAGGAGACTGTCCTTAACCTTTTGCAATATTTTATTTGCAGTTACAAATTTCACACATCTTCGAGAACATTATGGAGAACTCTTAGACATGCAAGTGCTTGTTCGTGCCCAGCAGTGGGACAGTTTATATATAAGCTAAGCTAAGCTAATGAGCTAATATTGTTAATAGATGTTTTAAGTAAATATCTACAGTCAAGAAACTGAGATAAGCGACGATACCAAGAAGTGAAATGTGGGATGCAACGCGACATCCAGCTTTTAACACAATGCTACGTTGCTACGTTAAATCACTTGTACCTATACTTTGGTGTTGTATAATTTCTGTACTTAATGGGTAAATTAACGCGATCATGCTACATTTAGTTGGTAATTAACTGAGCGTGATCCCGTCGTTGTACATAATCACGAACATCAATAATGCCAATGATCATATTGTAGACCTACCTATTAGTTACAATATTAATTATTATCAATATATGTAGATAAGACAGACTGATATTGTGTGTATCTATTTCATTTAATCTCAGTATAACGTAGTAAATCTCAATATAATGTAGTAAGTAAATTATAAATGAATTTTCCATCACCGTACCACTCGAAAATGAAGCAGGGTTCATCCATATCACCTGGAAGCGTTCAAATCTAAGACGCTACGCCTTCAGCGATCATTTCTCCGACGTACATGCAAGCTCTGGAATGAACTGCCTGCTTCGGTGCTTCCCGAGCGCTATGATATTATGTCCTTCTTCAAACAAGGTATAAGGAGAGTTCCTTTGCTGTGTCCTGACATTGCTTAAGTCCATGAGCAACAGTTACCACTTTCCATCAGTGGACCTCTTGCTCGTCTGCCACCAAGGGCAATAAAAAAAGCAATTTAAAAAATTTAAACTATTGAATACAGCGCCATCTTTGAAAAATAAAATAAAGCACTCGGTCAACGTTCTCTCTGTAATGAAAAAAATAATGTAACACTGTTGCAATTTTTGTACAGATGAAGAATACATTATGTTGGCAATACTGTTTATGGAAGACCACTAAACAGACCAACAAGAACATATTGTAAAACATTTGGTCAATAATTAAAAATACTGTTACCTACTAAACTTATTATGAACGTTACCTAATATGCATTATTTTTTACATATTTACAATCTGTACTTGTTCTATTGATATCTTAATCATTAAGGTATACATAATTGAAATTTAGCAATCAGCCATATTTTTACGGTAGAAGAATTGTTTATAGCGCCATCTACTAAAAATATTATGAAATAACTCAAATAACATCTTTTGTTAACATCAAAATGCAATAGTTCTACTATTTGGTCACAGATGGCACGTTTCATAGTATTTAGACAATTTTATACTTTACGTATGTAATTATTTATTTTTAAGGAAGCATATCATTGTATTTCTTGGCAATACCTAATGATAAATGTCACTTATATATTATTATAATTACTCTAAGCAGTACCGTATCAAACAAGCACTAGGGATATATCACTAAACCGTCTGTTTATCCAGACTGCTTAACACAACACATTAAACTAATGTATTAGGTTATCATTATGGACGTTAATGTACCAAGTGATAATTATCATATAATTAGGGCGTTATCTCGCTTCGCAGACAAATACAGTCGCTTAGGCTCAGTTTCAATAATTAGGTACTGTCTATGTTAAATGTGCTATCAAATCAAAATAGGTATATTTAGTACGGTACATTTTTAATTATTTGAACACACAGTGGCTGAAAGGCTTTTTAATCAATTGTAAAGTTTTAATTTTTACAGAAATCATGTGAAGAAGCAATAAACACGGATATTAGCTTTTATAGCTAGAGGGTCATCCTAATTGTATCGGATTTTATTTTAAGACACCGTTCCCGCAGTATTCCTGATTATATACCTTTTCTCTCTCTCCTATCTTTGGTGACAGGGTTTCTTGCGTAATATTTGCCCTATCATAACTAACGCTATTTGGGCTGGTATATCACCATTCTGTTTTTAAACGACCAAGTAAATGTATGTTTATGCTGGAGGACATAATAGCTCTTTCTGTTTCTTCTTGTTTTACAGTAGATATTAACTAAACTGTTTCAATAATAACGTTGACGTAGTATCCCGTGATATTAGCGACGATTACATACAGTTTACCTACCAAGAGATCGGTCGCTGTCTCGTCTGCCACCAAAATCAAATCGGCAAATCAATTGAAACGGCACTGAGAAGGCCAGTGTCGTTATTCAGTCTGCGGACCAGCAGCCTTTAAGAACAAATGAAATCAAAGGCAACTAGGAAAATAACTATGTACCTACCTATCTACATTTATTCTGGCTCAGCAGTATCGTACAAATAACAAGATAAAGGGAAATACACCAGAATGTACTTACCCGAATTAATCACGTAACCTACTTATAATATTTATTTATTAGATAAGTCTGGTAATTCTTCGTATAGATATGTTTTATTACGATACCTACGTTCGAGTAAGTTATTCGGTTTTAAGTAAGAAAATTCTCGAAAGCAGCACGGATTCTGGCAAAGTGATACACGGAAACAGGCTCGACCATTTCTTATGGCCATAGTTGGCGAAATAAACATAGGTACTGAATGATACACTTTTGCTTTAAACTTATAATCTCTCAATCAACGCTAAGACGCCGGCATCCGAGCTTAACCAGACTATTTAAAACGTAAATGTTTTGATAGTCTTCTTTTGCTTAAATAGCTTTTTGTATTTTCGTATTTTTCATAACTGGATTGGTTGAGAGGTTAAAAAAGAGACTATTTTTGTTTGAAAAAGTATAATAATAATAACATCAGCCCTGTATACTCATAAACTGTCGCAGTGCTGGGCACGGGCCCTCTTCTACGTGTGAGAAGGGTTAGGCCATAGTCTACCTACCACGCTGGCCTAGTGGGGATTGGCAGACAAAAATATGTAATTATAATAATAATAATGTTTATTTCATCTCCACAAATTACATCATGTTATACAGTATATAGTTGACACGATCAATTGTCAGTAATTCGTAATTTGTGGGCGATCTGGAGTCTAAACTAAGCCGAAGCCTGTACTATAGATCTCCAGGCCCCCCATTTCATAACATTGTATGGATTGTCAACATGTGGAAAGCGTACATGAGAGTTGTGAATGAGTAAACAGGAACAGTTTCAGTGTATAATAATGACATATTTGTGAGTGTGCATGTATGTGTGTAAGTATGTGTTTGCGTGTGTATGTATGTGTTTGTGTGTGTGTATGTATGTGTTTGTGTGTGTGTATGTATGTATGTGTGTATGTATGTATTTGCGTGGTGCGTGTGTGGCGTCTGTATATAGGAGTGTGTATGTGTATATAGGAGTGTGTATGTGTATATGAGTGTTTAAGCAATAAATAATTTTGTCAAATAACAGTTTTGCATGTTTTAACATGTAACAGGTAATAGGGTTCTTAACATTGTGAGTGGTATGTAGATAATGTATGATATAATAGTTGTAAATAAATGTGATATATAATAAAAAATACCTAATGTGATATATAAAATTTAAGAGTATAGATATAATATATGTATGTATATATTGTACAATTATAGACAATTATAATCAAATGTACGTGGGCTGCAATATACAATACTACAAAAACAGCCACAAAAGACGAACATCAAAGAAAATTTAAAATAGTACTTACTTCGACACTGGTTCGCGCCTTTTTCGTGCATAGAAATCAAATTTCGAAGTGCGTCAATTTGCTGTGATGTATAAACGCAACGAGCGCCAACTACAATTTTTTTCAATTAATTCCTTTGACTTAGTTATCTGTACTTTTATCTTTGAAGAGCGCTTCGTCTCTCGTTTTATTAATCTGTTGTTATTTCATCAATTAAACTACAGTATTTAGGTATTCCCACGAAAGAAAACCAGCAGGTTATAAACGTTGTAACGATAAAGTTATTTATCAAGTTTTAATTTAAGTATATTTAATTTATATGTATTTGATTCAATTTAAATTATTTCTATATTTCTCTATGTATACCTTAAAAAAAACAGAATGATATCTGCTTTATATAAAAAAAAATTAGTATAATATAACTAGGTAGGTACTACCTAGTATTATACTTACTTCAATTTCAAAGAAAGGACTTAAGTAGACCTAATGTTTTTTTATTAATTATTATTACACTAGTTACCTACTGCCCGCGGCTTCCCCCAAAAAAGGTATCCCTTTTTATGGACATGGTCTACGTGTGAGCATATTTTTATACAAATCAGTAACGACTTACCTACGTATGATCGAGTAAAAATATCGTTACAAAGATTTATATTTATTTTATTAGTAAGATTTTCCACTGCACTATAATTTGAACAAAAAGATTGTTAAACAAAAGTCAACTCAATCTAATTAAAGAAAAGGTTTAAAATGCAACGGGCGAGCGGGAGCACCGATGTTCCCGCATAACCCGGCGCGTTGGCGGCAGTAATAATAGCGAGAACACCAATGTGTCCGTGTGATATAAAGACCTATACATTAATATTCAAGTCTATAAGACTTATGAATTAGTTTACTGTAATGTGATCAAAACAATTACTTACTATTGGCAAAATACCTTTCATTCAGAAAAAAGTAATTTTCCCGTGAAGCATAATTGCTGTACCTGTGGTAAAGTATATGCAAAATTTCATGATCAACGGTCGAGTAGTGAAGCCGTGACAAAGAAACAAATAAACAAACTCACATACACATTTATAATATTTTAGAAAGTTAGTATTCTACTTTTGAATAAGTTGCTACTAAGCAAATATATGAACAATAAAGTAAACATATAAATACTTGCCCAACTAAGTCACAGACTACAAAATTAGTCAGGAAGATAACAGAAATAGAATCGAATGATAGTATACATGTATGACAGATAAAAGGGGCAAAGTCACACGTATACATGCAGGAAAACATAAACAACAACATGTTTTTATTATTGTGTGGAAATGGAAATAGCGCACGCAAAGTTTATGATTCTATTGGTCTCAAAAGCGGTTCAACAAAATCATTTGCAAAACTAAAGCGCAATGGTTCGAATGGTACTCTACATATTATCTAAATCAAATCTTTTTTACTTACTTTATTACTTACTCGTGATTTCTTTTTATCAATTGCAGTATTTTCCCGTTCAAATTGTCAAGACAATAAGATCTAAATAGCATGAGTGCTTTAAAAGCCAAAACAAATACTTTTTATTATTGTTTGTCTGTCTGTATGTCTATACGCGCATCACGCAAAACCTACTGCACAAAATTCATTGCGGTTTTTACTGTTGTAGTATTGGAAGTCTAACTTCAAATCTAGTTCATGTTTTATCACCTATATTCCAATTAATAATAAGGGTTTACGTTGTGCATTATCTATTTATCAATGAATATATCCACGTATGTTTTATGTTTCTAGACTTTCTTTCAAATTGAACGCGTATGAGGTCGCGATCAAAAACTAGTCTAGTATACCTTTGTGTTATGTTTATACAAACGTCAACAGGAAAGTTTATGTTTGTAGGTCATACACACTACTCTTTAATTAATAATAGGCATTGAATAAGTAATTTACGGCCACCATCTCGTAAACAAAGTTTTGACGTACAAATACGGCGGGAACGTTAGCTAGTATGTGTAAGTAGATAAAATATATTTCCGTAAGGAAATTACCACTGATCGTGTGAAGTCTATCAAAAAATTACAAGTGCTTTCTTTACATTTAACCTGTGGTATGCCGGAACGTGGATCTACGCGAGACACAATGCTTTTTCTATTATGTCTGGTATTCCGGCATACAAGAGGTTAATCATTAATCTTTAATACATGTCATAACATGTTTACCTAGGACCTAGATCTTAATCTTGGTCCTAGGTAAACGAGGTGGACATAAGATGGGATTGCACCCATCTAATATCCTTATTACCTTTCTATTAAAAGGCTTAGGACATATAAATGTGACGCTACGTTATTGTAAACAGGAAAACACCTATGGAACTTCTTTGTTGTTTGTTAAGAGGTTTAACCTGGCACAATTTGCAAAAGTCTACTTTGTAAACCATAACGAATATACGCAGTACGCAGTAGTCTGGATTTGTACTCTTTAAACAACAATGCCATATAATGTCAATTTAATAGATTATAGCACAATATATACTTCTTATAAAGACTTATTGTCTATAGATATATTATAATATGTATACCATGGAAATGTCCACGAAACTAATAATCATGATACTAGATAATAATAATAAAATCCTTATTTTCAAAAAGTTGTACAGTAAACCACTTTACACTGCTGCTACTGCTACTGCTAAAGCAAAAATAGAATAAAGCACTGATAATATAATAATATACTAATAATTATATAGTGAGTAGTGTATTGTGACACTGGTACCCAAAGTAAGATTCAACTTGTGTTATGGGTACCGGGTCGCCCACATATTTAACATTTAGAGTTACATTGTTCAGTAAGATAGAGCGTGGTTACAAGTGATGAAAAAAGATGGCGCTACGTGTCTTTTAAATTATTGTATAATATTACATGTAATATTATTTTAATAAATTATCCCTGACTTTGGATAAATCGCGTGGTTCTGTTTCCATTAAGAGATTTTATAATATAATCTACTAAGAGAAATACCAGCTAATTTCAACAACGATTAATGGAACAATGAAAGGAAGCGCGAAAAAGCCAATATGTCACACTGCAATGGATTCCACAGCTATTAAATCTTTACCAATGTTACTACAATACACATTGATGTATGTATTGCATCTCCATAGACTATAAGTATGCTTAAATGGCAAATCCTCAAATGGTTAATAATTGCCTAGTAGTAATTAACACTTACTAGCGGTTGCCGAGTGCTCAAAATTCGACCAAAGTTTGCCTGCATGATATTGCTAATATAATATGTCATTATAATATTAATGCTTGTAGCCATAGTAACGCGCTTCGACAGCGTGTGTCAAATGCATGGTTGTGTGCGTGTAGTGTTTTTTCATTAATTTAATGTATTTCTAATGCATATTTTATATAAATATTAGGATTCGCCCCTCCTTCTCCATATAAACTTTAACTGTGCCAAACTTCATACTCCTCCGCCCGCGCAATTTTCGTAAAAAGGGGTACAAAGTTTTTGCTTCACGTATCAATATATAGATTAAAAGTTTGGTTTTAGGATTACTACGCAGCAGTTTTGACATTAGACTTCATACTATTGACGTTTGCCATAACAATACATAATAACTACGCCTGTATACCTATACCCAAGATGATAGACAAGGGTAGGTGGCCTAGAATAGACACGTTTAGACAATAACTGTTACATCCTGCATAAAAATAACCATAAATAAAGTGTTGCTCTTGCGCATTACTTCCCAATAAAGGAAAAGGAAAATAAATACTGGACTGATTCTGACGTTGTGTAGGTCATACCTAGTACATACACAGATTAAACCCTGTTTGACGGAGACAGGCAGAAGCTACGGATTTCCACTTGCTAGATCGTAATACTTTACAAATTAATTTAACACAAATATATATTATACTATATTATAATATTTAAGTTGTAATATATACTATATATTACTACTTAAATATTATATGCGTTTTAGATAGGTACTATGAGTTCCTGGCGACTGCCATACACAATTGTTTTTTTAATTAATCCATGTCCAGTAATTGTCAGATTACTCATACAAATAAAACACGATAAAAATAAGTACTTACAAATTTTATTTACAAACAAATAACATCTAATATCTCACGGGAACGAATTCTACTTCGTCTCTTAAGTCAACGGCGTAAGTGGTGGCTTCAACGGCGTTCTTGTCGGGGATTTCGTTCGTCAGCACCTCAGCCTCCTTCGCCAGATCACCGCGGTTTAGACCGATGTCAGCGTCCTCGTTCTCAGTACCTCCTTCCTGGTTCACCTCAAGTTCTTCCCGGTCAAATGTAGGACGCCTTGTAGTAATGTCCGTGGACACGACAGTCACGGATTCCACCGTCTCCACACCTTCCTTCAACGGGAACACAACCTTCAAAACCGATTTCTCGAAAACCCAAGTACCGTTCACGTTAATGGTCGTAGGGAGGGTCCTCACATCCAAATAGTTCCTCTCACTGTGGTCAGAGTACTTGTGGTTCGCTTGTATCATCAGCAAACCTTCACGGGCCTTCACAATGATGTCTTTCTCATCGAAGCCTGAGAGAGGAATGGTGATTTTGTATTCGTTACCTTCCACGCCTT
This sequence comes from Catocala fraxini, assembly GCA_930367265.1. NCBI lineage: Eukaryota > Metazoa > Arthropoda > Insecta > Lepidoptera > Erebidae > Catocala > Catocala fraxini. The sequence goes on along the minus strand of OV884025.1, from coordinate 5,899,913 downwards.
CTTGGGTTACGCTGGTAGGGAATCTTTTGGTGAAATCGACTAACATTTCATCTATTTCTTTCAATTCCTTGGAGAGGTCGGCCCAGAATCTGCTAGTGTCGAATAAGTCATCGGTGTAGGGTTGTCGCATGTAGTCCGGTACGAATGGTGGAGGTGGTCCATAGTGTCTGCCGAACTGGGGAGCGGCCCAAGCGCTCGCGACGAGGCCGAAAAGAAGCAAAGCGATCATGTTGCGCGTATGTTTGTGAATCACTGGTGTGCTGGATACATCACCCTGTTATATACGGCCGGACGTAAGGTCAGAGTTTATCCGTTATCAACATTCTGGACTGTGCAAACAGTTCTGTCTGACTCGAACAAGAGGTCGTGGATCTTCGTAGAAACATTATTACTTGCTCTAACTCATTTTACACTCTATTTAAATATAGTAAGAATATATTTTTGTTTGGTATTATGATTTGTTAAGTACGTAATATGTGGCGAAGTAAATTTAACTAATTGCAGCTCTTCCTTATAGGTAATGACTATTTGACAAGAATAGAAGATAATAAGTTCTGGTATGTTAATGTTTGTCAATAATAACAATAAGTGGGAATTCCGCTTGAAAATTTAATTTACAGTCAACACCATCTAGCTGCCCTGTTATCAATATATTGAATTTTATTTTCCTTTTATTTATGACTTGTATTTACCGTCGATAAAATGAGTGCATTCATGAATGGCGCAGTAGAATAAGTAATCGCCTCACCACTGACGCTGCGCCGAATGAGGATCAATATCAATATCCTCATTTCCATAGAAGAAAATAAATTGTGTGTGGTTAAGTACACGTGATTGATATAGCCGACATAACTGTATTTATCAAATATATTGTGGGCGACCGCTGAATTGCGACGCAAAGATCTCGAGCTCGATCCCAAGGCACGCACCTCTGAATTTTCAAAGTTATTTGCATTTAACGGTGAAGGAAAATATCGTGAGGAAACCTGTTTGTCTGAGAATGTTCCCGAAAATACTATATATATTCGGGAATATTCTCAGATAAGCAGGTTTATGTAATATAAATTCTGCCAATTCGCTCTAGGTCAGCATAGTGGACTATGGGCCGATCCTTCCCACTATTGGAAGAGGCCTGTGCTGATCAGTGGTACAGTTTAATACAGGGCTGATAGCCAGATATTATTATTAATTATTATATCACTTAGTCGTAATGGGTTACTAACAATGGTCACCCACCCGTGTTCATTCGCATTACCGTTTTGCTAATATATTGAATTATCACAACGATAATGTATTCTAATAATTATGATATATTTGGCATGATTTGATTCACTTAAAATGTATTTAGTCTGCCAACCCGCACTGGGGCAGCGTGGTGGACTATGGCCCTTCTCACACGTAGAACCCCATATTAGTGAGACAGTTTATACATAATACAGAGTTGATATTAGATATTATTTGTGTTCGTTGTTTTGATGTTTGTTCAGTCCCCCACGATACAGGCATTTACCTACAACGGTGTCTGGTATAGCTAATTACTTAATACATATAAGTATGTATTAAATAATTAGCCATGAGTAATAAGTTACTCATAGCTTATTTATTTTCATTAATAAATGTTGTTTCATTGTTTATTTTAAACGTAGCGAGAGGATTATTTTCGTAGAAAGACAACCGAGTCATACTTTAGTACTTACCTACATGAATGTATAGAATGTAAACATGAATGAAAAACCAGTCTTGTTGTTATTAAAACAATGATGAGCAGCGATAGCTCAGTGGGGAGACCAACAGACTGCAATGCAGAGGGTCTCGGGTTCGAACCCACATCGCGCACCTCTGACTTTCGGAAGTTATGACTTTTCGGAATTTTGTGCGTATTGATCGCCTGCTCCGTGCCTCGGAGAGCTCGTTAAGCCGTTGGTCCCGGCTGCCATGAACATCTATGGCAGTCGTTATTGGGAAAGTCAGTAGGTACCCTCTAATATCCTGACACTGGTCTAGCCTTAGGGTATCGTTAGCCTTCGGGTTGCGGAGGTCAGGTGGCAGCCGCTCCGTGTAAAAACTGATATCCAGTCAAATCCGGTTAGACCAGAAAAGCCGACCCCAAGTGACTTGGAAATAATAAAGGCTAAGAGAGAAGACTCGAAGTAATTGTAAACACGTTAATTGTTATGGTAAATGTATATTTTATATTTGAATTAAACAAAAAGTGTGATTTTATTCACTTAACTGTGACCGCCTCTTTTGGCACATTTCGCTCGGCACAGTCTTAATCTCCCAACAGGAATCAACCAGGCTGTCGTAACTCGTAGTCCACTGCTGGATATAACCCGCTACCATAGTCCATAATTAGTCAGGGACTCCTGTCTTTCCCCTTCTACATTCAGTTCAACTAAGCTATACATCGGTATAGCTTAGTTGAACTGAATGTAAAAGGTGGTCCCACGTGTTAAAAGTTTAACACGTGGGACCTAAAGACTAAAGATAACTGGTGAAATGTGAGCGCGATAACCTCTGAGTAACCCTTTAGGAATTTACAACTGATGCTATAGATCCATACATTGTCTCACACTTATGTCCCCAAAGGGAAAAGCAGTGATAACTTCCACATTTTGCTACCGACTTGGTTTTTAAGGCCACCACGTTGTGGGCGAGCCTATTGGAGTCGGCCGGGCACACTTCCAAGCTCTGTGCTGTTGCTGACAAGATACCTCGTGTACAGACTATAATATAGCAATATTATAATAATACTGCATAGAGAGCTAATAATGTAATAATATAATATTCTACCACATACACACAACACCATCTAGCCCAAACTAAGCAGAGCTTGTACTATGGGTACTAGACAATGGATAAACATACATATATCCCTTTTTTTTTGGAAATACGTTTATATTATACATAGAAACACCCAGACCAAGACAAAACATTCATGTTCATGCACACAAATGTTTGACTTGTGCGGGAATCGAACCCGCGACCTCAGGCATGGCAGTCGGTTACACTAACCACAACGCCACCGAAGCCGACAATAATAATGATTAGGTATAGTGGTAGCAGTCTTAGTCTAGAATTAGGTTCCCAACATTTTAGAGACTACCCCCCTTTACAAGAAAAAAATTCCAACGCCCCCTTTTACATAATAGTTAATTATACCAATTTTATATGTCTGTCTGTCTGATGTTATTTAAATGTTTTAATGTTAATTTACGTCAAATAATAAGATTAACATATTAGTCGGCTAAATAAAATGTTTTCATGAAAAAAAAATCCTCTAATATTTTCAAAGCTTTTTTTATATTAAATATCTAATTAGGTTGGTACGCCGCGACTGCCTCCTTGACTGCTATAACGCTACCGCCCCCATGAAAAGCTCCAGCGTCCACTAGGGGGCGGTACTGTCCCCGCTGGGAACCTATGGTCTAGAGCAGTGGTCGGCAACCCGCAGCTCGCGAGCCGCATGCGGCTCTTTGACTCCTCGGCTGTGGCTCTTCCACGAAATGTTTAGTGCAGTTACGGAATATTTTTATTATCTTGCCTTATAACTATGATATCAAATTCAGTCTTAAACTAAGACTGTACTTTTAATCCAATTATTGTCCTAAAGTTTAGTAATAATGTCCCCTGGTAAAACAAAGCTTAAGTTAAACAATGGCTCTTTGAATAGATTTCAGTTGTAAATTGTGTATATTTGACTCTTTTGGACGACAAGGTTGCCGACCACTGGTCTAGAGTCACGCTCGCATTTCAGCCCCACATAGGTACATACCACTATTCGTTTTCTGAAGCTATCAATTAATTTCGTTATTGTTTACAACATTATACCAGATTACCAGAATAGGTCAATATATTATCTACATTTTATTAATAAAAATATGTACGTACTTAAATATATCATGAGACGCTTGAGTTTAATTATACTTAATTAAATTATGTTTGTTTGAACGCACTAATCGCTGACGTTATCAATCAGTCTTCAAAAACTGTGCTATTCTGCTATATATCTCATTTTAAACTCCATTGTCGCCTCGTCAGTAACCGTAATAACTAATTGTTTTTGTCATGATTACTGTTGAAAAACTCAAATTAAAACAGCCGACTCAGATGTTAGAATGTATGTATGTGAGATTTGACAGAATTGCAGCTGATCGATGCTAGTTATAGAGGAAAGTTATAGGCTATCTAGCAACAGGACCCTTAGGAGCAGAATGGGTGAAAACCCGGGACAGAACTAGTAATAATCTAAAATTGTACCTACTGAAGTTGTCTCTGTACTTACACTGGCATTTTTAAGTGACTTAGTACATTGAATAACTACACATAATTATTACTTTAGATCAATTATTTAGAGAGAGAAAACAAGAAAAATGTTTTCTAGAATGCCGGTTGTTTAAGTTTCACCTTCAAATCTTAACTACGTCTGTTTGTAATCGTGAAAATAGTACATAATAATTGTAACCACGTAAATGTTGTCACGGGTAAGTAAACCGTAGTTCACATTTTTTGTTCACACATTTTCTAGAGTAGTAGAGCCTTGTTGATTTCAGCATGAATGGGCCGGCTCGACCGGGGAAGGACTACCCTCTCACAGAATATCGACGTGAAATAGCAGTATTCCTATTGTTGTATTTCGTTTGGTGAGTGAGAGTACCGGAGGCCCAATCACCTTTCCGCTCCTTCTCCTTCCCACTTCCTTTCCTAAAGGGTCGGCAACGCGCTAGTGATGCCTCTGGTGTTGTACGCGTCCATAGGCTACGGTGACCACTTACCATCGGGTGGGCCGTATGCTTGTTTGCCACAATAGCTGTATAAAAAAAATATATTTCGAAATTGCAAGCTAGCTATACTTGTACCTATTTCGTTTTTGAGAAATCCTGAGTTTAACTAGGTATAATTCGCACCCTTAATAAAACAGAGACTTATCTTAGTATTTTGGATTAAACAAATTTGAACTCTATTGCAAAGATTTAATACAAATATAATATTAGAATTTAACATATACAATTAGAGTTCAAATTGTCTTACTTTCAAATTTCGAGTTAAGTCGCTGTTTTATTAAGAGTGCGATGTTTTCGTATTATTTTTAATTGCGGTGCTAAGAACTAGGATCCAAAAAAATATATAGACGTCATTTAGGTACATTTTTTTTTGTTGCCTTACTTCCTTAATTATATACCGGTATCTATAGGTATATACCTATTGATTGGCAATTATCGCCTGCTCCGTGCCTCGGAGAGCACGTTAAGCCGTTGGTCCCGGCTGCCATGAACATCTATGGCAGTCGTTATTGGGAAAGTCAGTAACCTCTAATATCCTGACACTGGTCTAGCCTTAGGGTATCGTTAGCCTTCGGGTTGCGTAAGTCAGGTGGCAGCCGCTCCGTGTAAAAACTGATATCCAGTCAAATCCGGTTAGACCAGAAAAGCCGACCCCAAGTGACTTGGGAATAATAAAAGCTAAGAGAGAAGATCTATAGGTATATACCTACTTACTTAGAATAAAACTTAGCACATCGCTATTGCGGACAATGGCTATTAAATAGTTATATTGTAAAAATATTTTATTTATTCATTGATATCTATATAGTTTTTAAACAAAAACATAGGTACCAAGTTACTTAAATATCACTTTGTTTATGTTCCAAGAATGACATATGGTACAAATGATTCATTCATAGTTCACAATGGAATAAATAGGTACATCACGCAATATTATCGAGTTCCAAGAAGTTTGATTACCTAAATAGATTCATAGCTGTCGTCCGCAAAGGTAGGTAGAAAACATAGCTTTTCCTATCCTCACTAATATTATAACGGAAACTGTCCATGATTGGCTTAGCGTACAGTTGCCAACCGTCCTGTTTTCCCAGGACATGTCCTAGTTTTTGTAGTATCCTGGGACGACCTGAATAGTTTTTAAGCAGCGTCCTGGGAAAAATTTGAAGAGTTTTAGCACAAATTTGAATCCTACTCAAAAAGACGACAGCTTAAACGCCTTGTGGCTATCATATTTCAAGCAATGCATTTCTGAGGAACAGTATGCAGAACTACGGCAAGTGGCTGAATATGTATTTAGTATACCGGGTCATAACGCTAATGTCGAGAGAGTCTTTTCCCTCATAAATTCACAGTGGTCAAAAGAAAATTATCGATTACTGCCAACAAAAATAGCTGCAATCATCAAAACTATATATAACATAGATATAAAGTGTGACCAATTATATGATTATTTGTTAACTCAACCACAGATACTGAAGAAAATTGGTGAGGTTGAAAAGTATAGTAATAATTAATAAGTTTGTAATATATTAGCATTTATTACATACTATAACTAACCTTACTAAGTATAAAAATTTGTTACAAACTAATGTTTTATATTTTAATTATTAAAAAAATTAATAACTAGTTTTAACTCGTATAATTTTATTCAAATACTTTTATTAAAAATATCATTTTAATTACTTGAATTTCATTTCACCTATTTTCACTACATATTAATTTAACTATTGCAATTCTATTACTGCGTCCTGTTTTTAATATTAATTGTCCTGGATTTTCTAACTTCAATCATGGTTTTTTAAATTTGGCGTTGGCAACCCTAGCTTAGCGTGAACATAATTCATAACAACAATTAACAACACTGACTACGATCGACGGACAGTAGGTTGCTGCGCCCATATAATGATAATTATTTGGTTTTTGAGTTGGGCAAGATATCAAAACAATTTAAATCCACCAGCCCAGTTCCTAGATAACATTTTAGTAACATCTGAATCAGAATAATAATAAAAAATAACACAAAACCAATTATTTTTTATTTAAATACCTTTTCAAATACCTTTATATAAACCACCACAACAAACGAATTAGGAACACCTGGACACAAAACTTTGTTATTTTTTCTAATTCCTACTGGTTAATGCTTCTAAATTAATATATAATTATTATTCTCAGTGACTGTCCATTCCAAGCCAAAACCCCCAAACAAAGTGGACAGTTCCCTTTCTTTGTTTGTTTGTTACGCTTTCACGCCTTAACTACTCGACCGATCATCATTAAAATTTTGCATACACATCTTAAGAGGTACAGAAAAGGATATAGGGTACCTTTTATCCAGAAAAAAGTACTGTACCTACCACTCGTACTGTACTTTTTTCTGAATAAAAAATTATCCTATAGCATATTATTTAAAAAGACAACTTCCAGACTAGGAACTATTGATAAGATCTAGATGAACACGAGCGAAGGCGCGGGAAAAGTCTGGTGTTCAATAAAAGTTACTAAGCGGCCGGCCGGGCGATCATGAGTAACTTTTATCAATATTCGACCGTTATTCATAAATTTTCTTTTTAATAAACGTTCTCAGTAAGTATATCAAATCCAACATTCCTCCGTGCGCGCAATGTGCTAAAAAAGGGTAAAAAGTAATATCTTCACTCGGATTTTATTGAGAAGATTGCCATAAAGGCACTGCAGTCGTGAACACGACTATATTGCCTGGCCTGGCCATAGATTGGATTTCTGGCGCGGCCATAATTGGGATTTCCTGTCCAGGAATTTAATATTATAGCCGCACAAATCTGAAATGATGCTCAGTAGACGACAATAGGCTCGTCTATTTCCTTGGTAGTTGGTACTATAACTGACGTGTATGAGATATAAGTTGGCACAATCTGCGTATCCCTTCAATTAAAAGTGTAAAAATATTATTAAATAATTATAAACCCAATTCTTTTGCTGAAATTGGCAGAACCCGTGCCGAAACCGGTGCACTAGATATTAAAAAACTTCCTAATATTACATTGTAGTGCCATAATGCCTAAAACGCGACTCCAAAGACAACATGTGATGCTATGTAGGTACTTATTTATATGTATTCGCGGATATGCCTAATTGGTTCCTTAATTTAACGCTATTGACATCTATACCAATAAATAAGTAAGTACATATTACACTATAACTTAGGTATTTCTCTAAATTCCACAATTTAAATAATTAAGTACTCGAATTTCTATTGTGAAAACTATAACTGTGATAACTTCTCGTTGCCATACCTGCGATATCGATAAATATTTATAATCTATACTTAAATTATAAAATAAATAAGAAATAATAGGTAAAAGAATTTGATAATGTCCACCTATCGTGAAATCGAGGCATTAAAATCGTCTGAATTGTTTCTAAGCGTTGCATGATATATTTAAAAGATGGCGGTTCAACAATAACCAGTTAATTTAGTGTAAATCTTAATTTTGTAAATTATATGTTTCAGAATAATATTATGAAGATCTACAATGTGCGTGTGGTGTGAGGGCCACTTTGTTAAAACTCTTTGAAAATGTGCTTAGGATTTAGTGAACATTCCCAAAGAATTGTGAAAGTTGGAATCAGATTTTGTGAAAGTCAAATAAGCGAGTTATAGACTGTAAAGTTGGGCCCTCAGTTCTCACATAGAGGATTAAGGACCCATCTGTACAGATAAACTATGGATACTACAGAAAAAGTCTTTATGGCAAAATCTAAGCTAATGCCTAATAAAATTTGTGAAATCAAGTTATTATCGCAAAGCACTGTCCTACTTTATATATTTTCGTTCAAAATGGGCCCTCAATTCCCATACACGTAAAAGTTTATTACGCAAATAAAATGGAACTAATACCTTACAGCTGCTGTTTGAAATCCTATATGCTACTAAATAAATTGTAAAAAAAGCAAGAACAGGCCACCACTTTTTGTTGTTGAAAAGTTATAACCATGATAAACTTCTGGCCCTCAGTCCTCCATTTTCTTTTGTTTTCGTTTTATTACACATAACGTTTAAAAGATAAGACAAACACAAAATTGTCTCATTTTGTGAAAACATTGTGCAACAAATTCGATACCAGAAAGAAATTAGAAGACCCTTTATTGTTTAAGAAAATCAAGTTTAATTTTTATTCTCTGAATTAGGAAATATGGTGACCACAATTTCTTTTAGATTGCAGTTAAGTTTAGTAAATGTAGTGTTACAGCATTTGAAACTACTATAAATTAATATATGACGTTTGTAAGGTGGAGAAATCTTAATGAAATGTGATTATAAGGGTATAAGATCTAGACAATAAAACATAAAAAAAAGTAAAAGGTTTATGTGTATTAGATACTTCGTCAAAACTTGCTGTGGTTTGCTTCTTCAAGAAGAAAGAAGAAGAGAAAGAAGCAAACCACAGGTAGACTTCATGATACTTTGAGCTCATTCTACGTAAATAGAAACACCAATGTTTAAATTATGTTCGGGTACTTTGAAATAACTACACTGGAGCATTGAGACAACTACCATCTTAGTCTCCCCGTGACCATGGCTGCTGAAAAGCAACCGAAACGTCGGTGAAAGTGTAAAATTAAACTAAATCTAAATAGTTTTAATAATAATTTAATAAGCTTAAAAATTAGTAAAGTTTAATAGTAATAGTAGTGTAACAGTTTTCAAAATGGGGCTTGGGAATAATGAAGGCTAAGGCAGAAGAAATAGTTTTTATGCTACCCAGACTATTTCGCCTTATTAACTGTATACGTGTTGACAATTTGAACTGGCAAATACAGCAATAGCTGAAAAGAGCTTACGTAAATGAGAAAGCTGTCATTCGAACAATTATTGTGCTTTAGTTTGCAAAAGATTTTGTTGAACCGCTTTGGTTTTGATACCAATAGAAAAAGGTTGAAACTTCACTTCGCGTGCGCTATTTTCATTTCTATATAATAAAAACATGTTGTTGTTTATCGTGTGACTTTGGTCCTCTTATCTGTCATATATGTATACTATCATTCGATTCTATTTCTGTTATCTTCCTGACAAATTTTGTAGTCTGTGACTTAATTGGGCAAATGTTTACCTATGTCTATTTTATTGTATCCTATAATAACCTATAAACCTATAAACCAATTTTAACTGTCTCTCAGGTGATCGCAAAAACACGAAACACAATTTTATTCTTGCAACATTTGAGAGTCAGCATAGAGCATGACCAAACTAATTTACTAAATAAATAAAACCATTTTTTTAGGTTTTAGTATCTGTGGCGTGGCGATTTTAACTTGTCTTTAACAGATGGCGTTCTGAATTTTTCTTTAGGTAATTCAAAGATTGATTATTGAAATTTGAAAGAGTATATTATCACTTCGCTTAGATATAATAATCAGCTAGCTTTAAGAAAATAAATTTGTCGTAGCAGCAAGTACAGTGTATTTTTAAATATACATAGTCATAACGAACTGCTGCATTTTCTAATGAATAATAACAACAATAAACAAAATACCAGTATTCTTTAGTATCTGATAGTTTTTGTTCGATTATATTTTTGCAGCGTTTTTGTTGTACCTATTTCGTGATATGTGAGTTTTAATATTACAATGTAGTTAATATCGAATCATTCTAATTATTTGCAGCCTTACAAATCACGAATATATATATGATACTCATGATGGAAGTATATTAATCACGACTTAAAATTTAAATCATATAGCACATATTTTCTTTTATGATATGATATTTGATACGATATGCTGCATCGCAAAAAACGTAAAGCGGATTCAAACACACTTTATAGATCTTTCGTCTTCTCTAAGATGCAAAATTTTTAATTATTTCATATTATTAGGAATACCACGCAGTACGAAAAAAAATGGGATGGACCATTTTTCCTTGAAATGTTTTAATATAAGATTTACCACCTATTACATTATTACGAAATATTTTCGTATACGATTGACGTTAATTAATTGTCAAATCTGTCCCAGCTGATCGGAAAATCTGCCATATTGTCTCTTAACTATGTTTAAACAAGGGACCGGCGCTGTTTAGATTTCTGTACTGTTTAGCTATTGATAATCTTACTCTTAGCGCTAACTAACGTTTATAAGTAAGATTTCTCATGAACAGTCGCTATATAGTAGATAATCACATTTAAAACGTGTTTATAAGTAAGACGGTATATGTATATTATTATATTATATAAGTCTTAAAATATCAGACGTAATGGCCGGTGTGCCGCTGCACACACAGATATTTACCTACAAAATATGGGTAGGTAAACAGCATGGCACTTAAGCATAAGCAATTAGATAACAATAGAAACTAGGATTGGTACTCTTTTATAAGAACTTCCTTTGAATATGATTTAGTCACTAGATATAGTCGATATGTTTTTGTTGTGTTTATAATATCGGTACTTAATAATTATTTAACTATGTACTTATAAAACAAACAAAACCCATAAACATATTTTATTATATTGTAGGTATCCATTGAATTAAACAGTTTAATGTAGGTAGGTACCTATAAGAAAATATACCTCAAAAAGTTAATTCTACATTGGCAGCTAATCAAACTTGATAGGTACTTAACTTTGAAATTAACATAAAAATTGTAAACGTAATATTATTGCTATAACTTTTGAACTATTTTTGCGTTATTGCAGGCATATAATAATAGGTCTATAATATTTTGTAGTATTTGGTAGGTATCCAAATATATAAAACTTAATTATTTGATATATAAGCAGGTAAGTAAATAAAACAAGAATTCAAAACATATTCTCATACATTGCCATCTATTTCAGAAGACACGAATTAAGTATTTCATAACTTAATAAATTATTATTTTAGATACAGATAGAAAGCTATTTTTGTCTGTATTATCATTACTTAATTAATAATTCAACCTATCTGGAATGATTTAATCGTTAAGATTCCAGAAAAAAGTAAAGGTATGAGAAATTTCTAGAATATTGTTTAAACATAAGTTATGCTACTCGACACCAGGTAGCGTACTGAAGTCAGTTGCTACAAACATTTTGAGCAGCTTCAAACTAACCTATAAACTGCAGTCAATACAGTGTAATAAGTATATTTATTACATTTATGCGTTTGATAAATTTACCGAAAACAGATTAAAACCTATTTTACTTTCTAATTAATGTCCTTCTTTTAAAAAAAGTAAGTAGTTAGAAATAATTCAACACATAGGTATCTATCAAGCTAGCTAGCAGAAAGTAGCTACCTACTGTCAAATAATATATTTTTAATCACTCACAACTACTTATCTCATATAACAAACAATCTTCTACGATAATATGCCTAATTGAAATATATTTTAATATTAATAACGACATAAGTAGTCAAATTGCGTCAGAACCTTTTACATACATAGACTCATATCTATTGATCCCTGGTTTTTCTCTGAAATCATCTCTACGGGATACGTAGAGATGAGTTGAGAGAAAAACCTTATAACATTTAACCTCATGACCACTGAATTCAACCCTTAAGCCAAACCCGGGACCATACACATAAACATAATCGCAAACAAATGCCATTTTATAAAAGAGGCAGTCACTTATACTTACATAATATTTTATTTTATATTATTAAATATTATGAAATATTGGAGAAAATTTATTGTAACAATAGTAAGTTATTAATCTGTCAAGTCTTAATATATATAATCTGAGTCCGAAAAACAGACATTATTATAAATCTATTGTGTCTACCACCGGTGTGACGCCGCTTCGACTCAATACATTAAAATTGTAAGTGTTTAATTTTAAATATTATTTGTAAGCAATGAATAATATTTTACATTGAATACTTACACCGATAAATACTAACAAAAATGTAATTTCACTGTATAACGATACATCACCAAAATGTTTACGATATCTGCACATACAACAAATGCGTCATCAGCACGCTTGCGCGAAGCACACGGTGCACTTTCTAGGTTTCGTTTCGAGAAACTTCTATGCGTTACTAGATGTCGCTGTTACACATATAAATACAAACCCGCCTCTTGATACGTCATTCAGTGAATCTGACTGCTAGCTCACGCAAATACAAGCTCTCAGCTGAGTGCCGACTCTACTTACATTACTCTGATACTAGTTGTGAAAAGTGAATAACAAACCAGTGAAAATGTCAATGTATCCATTGTTCTTTGAGTACGAACGTCCAAGACAACGTCGTTTGTTTGATCAACACTTCGGCTTGGGACTAACGCCACAGGATTACTTGACAGTGATCGCGGTTCCTGAGACCAATCGGGACTATTATAGGCCCTGGCGTAACCTCCAAGCGGCCGCTCGGGATAGCGGTTCTACCATTAAAGAAGACAAAGACAAGTTCCAGGTGAATTTAGACGTCCAGCATTTCGCGCCAGAGGAGATATCTGTCAAAACAGTTGATGGATATTTAGTAGTTGAAGCGAAACATGAGGAAAAGCAAGACGATCATGGTTTTATCTCGAGGAGTTTTACTAGAAGGTATGCTCTTCCTGAAGGTGTAGATGCCGATGCTGTGTTGTCAAAGCTCTCCTCAGACGGTATTTTGTCTATCACGGCGCCTTTAAAAGCTCCAAAATCATCTAATGAAAGGGTTGTTCCCATCGTTCAGACTGGCCCGGTGAAGAAGCAAGTGGAGGACAAAACGGCTCAAGAACAGGGTTAAAAAGTTGCTGTGTATTGTGTGAACAAGTTTTGTGTAATCATTCCATATCGCATTTAATTTAATTGTGTAGAGGTTGTGCTATCATTGCTATCTTTGTATCATTGAAATAAATGGCGTTCTAGTCATTGAATGTATTTTGTTTACCTTGAATTTTCCACATCCACCCCAACCAAAACGAATTCAGTTTACAGAATAGTAGCAGTTCTATTAAAAGTTCAAACACAATTAATTAAATTAAATACTGCATTTGCAAGTGCATAAGTAAAAGCTATATGCAATAGATATTCCCACTGGTCCAAAGAGACGAGAAGCTAATAGCTTCTCCAACTAAATTGTATCTAATACTACGTAGTTACTACAAAAATTACCTAAATTACTAGACTGCAACTAGCTAGTCACAAACAATTTAGGCATAGAAGCCGGTACCTAACTTCCCTTACTAAATTTTATTGTCTAGATCTAGACAAAATAGAGAAACGTGGATACATAAATAGAAATAGGTATTACTTTGACAAGAGGGAACCTTTTCTTAAACATAATTATGTAGGTAAAATTTATTTCGTTAGTTGCAAGAAAATATACATATAATTATCACAAAATACAATTGCTTAAATATTATTAAGTATAGCGCTACCTGTGAGAAAGAGTGGGGAAACATTAGGAAGAAGCAGTACAATTAAAATAAGTGTAGTACACCTATTTACTGATAGATGGCAGTGAAATAAAAAATCGCAGTATTTACATACTTATCTAGTATTTAAAATACAGAATATAATATTCTCTATTTCTATACATATGCTGGCATTAAATACTTTATTATCTAGGTACCTATCGTAGCGTAAAGTATATACAAAGGTAATTTGTTATACATAAAGTATATTTTGTCATAGAGTTACTATGACATCTCAATTTTTTAGCATTGCAATTAGGTAGCATGGTTTCATACATCATGGTTAAATACGTGATGTGTTATTTTTGTCGCAAAAATATGTCTGTAATTCATGTGCGTTTGATGTGAGGGCCACTTTGTTAAATCTCTTTGAAATAGTGCTTAGGATTTAGTGAACATTCCCAAAGAATTGTGAAAGTTGGAATCAGATATTGTGAAAGTCAAATAAGCAAGCTATGGACTGTAAAGTTGGGCCCTCAGTTCTCAAATAGAGGCTTGAGTGCCCACCTGCACCGGATATAACATGGACACTACAGAAAATGACTTTATGCCAAAATCTAAGCTAATGCCAAACAAAATTTGTGAAAACAAGATATTATAGCAAAACACTGTCCGGAGGCCCAATCACCCTCTTACCCCTTTCCTGCTCCTTCTCCTTCCCACTTCCTTTTTTTCCTAAAGGGTCGGCAACGCGCAAAGCTAGGCAACGCGTCCATAGGCTACGGTGACCACTTACCATCAGGTGGGCCGAATGTGCGTTTGCAAACAAAGCGGTATAAAAAAAAAATCGTTCAATATGGGCTCTCAATTCTCATATACGTAAACGTTTATTCCGCAAATACAATGAAACCATTAACTGTTTGAATTTCTATAAGCTACTATATAAATTGTGAAAATTTGTGAAAGCATGCACAGGTCACCACTTCTTGTTGTTTTAAAGGTATGAACTTGATAAAATTCGGGCCCTCAGTACTCCATTTTCTTTTGTTTTCGTTTTATTACGCTTAACGTATGAAAGATAAGACAAACACAAAATTGATTCTTTTTGTGAAAAATATTGTGCAACACATTCGATACCAGAAAGAAATGAAAAGACCCTTTATTGTATAAGAAAATCGAGTTTTATTTTTATTTCTCTGTATTAGGAAAAATAGGGCGACCACCATTTCTTTTAGATTTCTGTAAAGAAAATCGATCCCCCGTTTTATTTTTAACGATCGGTACAACTATAGGCTTAGTCTTTATTAAATCTGGTGGCAAGTACGAGTGTCGTATACAGAGATTAAATAGCAGAGCTAACACCCTAGGTAAGTGAGCCCCCGCATGTTTAAAATGATCTATGCTCAGTCCGTCATGACCAGGAGACTTTCCTCTGGTCATGTGTCCAATGACTTTCGCATGACTATATTTGGAATTTCGCTACTTTTTGCATCGGTATCAGTAGTTTCATTACTAACCAAGGTCTGCGATGGCACCGTGAAATGTTCCTTGAACATCTAAGCAATGGCTCTGGGCTCACTAACACCGTCCACACTCACGGGCAAACGCGGCTTGCCATTGTAACTTATTGATATTCTACCAAAAGTCTTTAAAATGTTTAAAATCATGTGAAGTAGCCAACATATCCATTTTAATTTGTTCTTTATGTTTTATGCACCATTTCAATTGAGCTTTAAATTTCTTACGACTTTCACTCATATTATTATAAAATACCCCGCTTTTCGGTTTCCCTTGCACAGCCCACATCTCACAATCAAGGCGCGCCTGCTCGTGTAGATATTTTACATGCTTATTCCACCCAACAAAACAGAGCACTTAGAAATAAGGCACATATTTTGCCTTTGTTCATTACTCAGATGTAAGATGTCTTCTCTAAGAGAAAGCGACAATCTTTCAGCAGTTTTGTCCAAAAGATTTTGTAGAGGTACTTCAGCTCTTGTTTCAGTACATATTAAGCCTTCTGGGTAACACCTCTTTTTTGCTTCCGTCACTGACTCATAATTAGGATAGATGTGGCAATTTAATTCCAATGCAGAGTTACGCAATAAGTTATATTGGTGTTTAGTTAAGTGGCTTTCTATAAATAAAGATAAGGCTTTATCTGGAGTATAGCTTGCATGTGGCTCTGAAGCTGGTTTAGAAATTGTTCCCAAAGACACATCTTTTATTAATTTAGCTTTTTGTACTTCTCCTGTCGCACGTGAGCATTGCGCATTGGACCCATTTGCGCAGCAAAAGCTAATTCTGCAAGCGTTGAATTCTTTCGAAAGCTTTCAGTCTTTTTCCGTTTTGTACGTTCAGCACATTCTTCAAAGTCTTTAGCAGGACGACCATCTGATCCACTGCTTCGTTTCGGCGCTACACTTGGCATTGGAAATGTAACGTATATTTGAAATCAATCATTATTGCAATTTTTACAGCGCTCAAAGTTTCTATGTGATGTCTCAAGCATTTTTTTGTAGGTGTAAATTATCTTGCATAAAACACTTGTTATGTCGCTTGACAGTTCTGATACTCTCAATACATTTCGTATCTTGTTATACAAGTAATGCATTTTATCAGCATCAGTTTTTGAGTTATACTTTCGGTAATAGCTCACGAGAGTTAATCGGCTAATACAAATGTCTTCATTGTTGGATCCTAGAAAAGAAAAAAGCATTAGGTAGGTATATATATAAAAACAAAAAATATACTGCATGTGTTATGAAACACATGCAGTATATTTTAGTAAGTTTTCATTTTAGACAAAGGACATCGACTTAAGTTATCGAATTTGTGTGGAGTAACCGACGCGACGCGGCGACGGCTACCTGCGGCTAGCTTGGTTTTGTCACCAATACAATACAAAGGGTCTTTGTTTGTTTAAACTATAATAATAATAAGGGTTTGAAAATTTATAAAAGCATTTAATGGCTTTAATGACTTTTAAAGCGGCACATGGTTTTACAAAAAATGGCTTTGTCAGTCAAATCAGTTTTCCTATAAATGCATAATTTGTTCTAGTGTGGCGGTCGCTCGCATTTAAGATTTGATTTTATTGATTAATCATTAAACAAATCCTGCAACAAATGCTATTTTAACACATGAAACTGCAGGAAATTAATGATTTACTCTACAAAAACTAATTATTTAGAAGAAAAACGATTGATTTTCTATAAAATCTATAATTAAATGTAGAAACCAAATTATAAATGTAAAATATGGCATAAATGAATAATTATTACATCCTGGATGAGCGTCCGTCATTGAAGCACCAATAATTTCACTAAAAGTCTCAATAATTTCTGCACAAAAACTGAGTAAAACACGTCCGCCGTTTAACAAGTCAAACTATGAACTGCAATGGGATACGATCGGTGTCTCATCCCCGCAAAAGCGAACGCAGGTAGTTAGACAGGTCTATTGTTTACGGGATTATAACAATTAAAACCGGTTTTATGGCATTTTTGCTTTTTTAGTTTATGACACTTTTTATTGACTTTTCGCCTGTGTGCGCCGCGCCGCATCGACATGGAGGTCGCGTGACCAAAACATTGTGCAATAATAATTAGGCCCGCGCCCTTTGATACGGATGGAATGATATCTATTGTACAAAGCAAACAACTCGAGGAAACGACCACTGCAGTGACAACCCAGAACTTAATAACCTAATACAGGTATGCATACTATGTAATAATAATTGATATAAATTATAACTGTGATACATAATATAAAATTGAATTAATGCTAATCTACTATCTATTGCGTATGTTTTTGCTTCAGCTATCCGTTTATACAAAAATTGCGCGGACGGAGGGGTATAAAATTTGGTACAGTTAAAGTTTATATGGAGAAGGAGTGGCAAATCCTAATATTTTTATAAAATCGGCATTAGAGATACACTTAATTAATGAAATAAACACTACACGCACACAACCGTGCATTTGACACAAGCAGTCGAAAAGCGTTCGTAGTATTTCGGCATTATTCGGCTAATGTCATAGAATTCTTCGTAACTATGGTTACATATATGTATGTGGAGTAGGTGACTAAATTAAATTTAATTATAAGGGTATAGTTATAGACAATAAAACCTTAAAATGATCAAACTTAAAATTTAAATCAATTATGGTCGAATTTCGGCCACTTGGAACTTTTATAACAGTCGTAATTTAAAGGTGAAATTAACAAGATTGTTTATTGATGGAACATTTTAATTAGTACATAGTATTCCATGTTTCCTTGTTTTATGGGAACTGCGTATTCGATCATTTAAATCAGACCATATAAAATGTAATTAAATTTCTTTGTACCTTCATATTGCGTAGAGTCACTTAGTCTAAATTTACTGTATTTATAAAGATGTACCAAGGGTACATGATACAGCTTTTTATTTTATTGTAAGTGTACTCGTTTACTTGCAAATCCGTTTCTTTCTGAATTTCGGCACCATTTAATTACATTGGTGTTCATCAAACAAATTAAAAACTAATGTTTGAACAAATTTGAACTAATTAAGGTCTATTATTGGTATTCTTTTCAAACTTCTAGGTTGAGCCGTTTTTGAGATCTGGGCAATCCCAAAACGTTACCGCAGCAAAATCTTGAATAACTTTAGAACCACAACACACACAAATTTTGCTGTTCACAAAGATTTAATACGCAACAAAAGCTATCTATTCATGCATTTATTTCCGTTTATAAACAAGTTTTGCCAGGGTAATTCTTCTTCTTCTTCTTTTCGTGTGGTTAGTGGCCAACAAGTGGGTAATGTTTCAAATGTTACTGCAGCAAAATCTATTTTTCTCGAATAACTTTACAACTACAACTTGAACAAATTTTGTTATTAGTGAACAAATTACTCTTCACGATGAACGGCGGTCGGTTACAGTAACCACTACGCCATCGAGGTGATTGCTCTAGGAGACTCTATAATTATTGTACTCTCTAATTATAATATTTGCCTTTACCAAGCAAGACTTTTTAATGTTTTTCTGATCCTTAAGGTCTTGTATTATCATTTTAGTAACAAAACAAAATTTTATTTAACATATCATCTGCTGATGGTACTTTTAGCTAAACTGACTTTTAATTGAAATTATTTTGACAAAATCAAATCGGGGTTCTCCGGGACGGGGGCCTCGGGGATCGGGGTACTCAGGGAATAACATTATTAAACCGTCCCACTGTTTGACACAGACCGCTTCTCAGAGTGAGAAGGATCAGGCCATCGTCCACTACGCTGACCTAGGGCGAGTTTGCAAACTTTAAATTATACATATTTTCGGGAACATTCTCAGACAAGCAGGTTTCCTCACGATATTTTCCTTCACCGTTGAACGCACAAAACTTCGAAAATTCAGAGATGCTTGCCTTGGGATCGAGCTCGAGAGCTTTTTCTGGCAATCTAACGGTCTCCCGCAGTATATTTGATAAATATAGTTATACAGCTATATCGGCTATATCTATCACATATACTTAAAATTTATTTTCTCCTATGGAACATGAGGATATTGATATTGATCCTCATTCGGCGCAGCATCAGTGATGAGGCGATTACTTATTCTACTGCGCGATTCATGAATGCACTCATTTTTATCGACGGTAAATACAAGTCATAAAATAAAAGGAAAATAAAATTCAACATATTGATAACAGGGTAGCTAGATGGTGTTGACTATATCTATGATCACAAACTCATCATACAGATCTATAAGACATTGTGTCAGTCTTTAATTCAGTATTGCATCATGGCGCAATTACACTTGGTCGTTAGCCCATATTCGGGTGCACGAAAGACGTTACTCGAATTCGGGCACCCGATGCATTAATTACATAGTTTTACTCACGTTCGGGGATGCGGGGAGTGAGAGAGGCGCGAAATGTTGTGTCGTTCTTTTTTATGTAAGGTGAAAACCTTTCGAAATGATTTTGATTGAGACGGAAAAAATTCCTGCTCATCATTTAACAATTTTTGGCATAGCGTCAAGGAGGCGGAGGCGGTGAAGTTGTCTCTCTATTTGAATAAATCTCGAACCCACACTCTTAGTTTCTTTTTCATTCTGTGAGCCAATTCTATGGATCGAAATATCACAAACGATATGTATGCTTCTTCGGAGAGCAACACTACTCATCGTGATGAGCAGCGAAGTACTGCTTGACAATTGAAAGGAAATCGGCGTCGGGTAACCAAAACGAAAGCTGTTGAATACGGGCGTACTCGACTCCGTTCATTTACACTTAGTCGTTTGTCCGAATTTCATAGGCAATCGAATACGAGTTAACGAGCAAGTGTAATTGCGCCATCACTTCATGAGGCGGTAGCGAAAAATCCTTCATGTTAAATATTGAACGAGCACAAAGAGTGCTTCTAAAAGTAGCAACCCGCCGACCCTACCGCTTTTCCACACATCTTTTGTATGAAAATTGTAATGTATTAACTGTCCGACAGCTTTTTATAATGTACACCGTACTTAAACAGCACGCAACGCTTACGTATAACATCAACCTTACTAACACTAAAAGACGCAAAGATATTGTCTGTACCACACTTTCTGAATCAAAGTTTGTTTTTACAAATAGATTTTTCGCATTCTTAGGGCATTTTTTTTATAACAAGATAAATAAACAAACAGCTATATATGACTTAATTTGTTTAACATCTAAGCAGATAATCTGTCGGTACCTACAAACTTTAAATTATGAGGATATTGAAGATTTGTTGATTGTTGTTAAATAAGTAATATCAAGTTCCATGATAATACCTAATTATAATCTTGGCCTATTTTTGCATATATTTATATAAGTAAGTATAGTTAATTGTATATAACTTAGTGCCTAGTGCCTAATAATGTAAGTGCCCTTAACGCCTGTGGTACAGGTTTACCCTAGTACAGGAACCCATATTATTTTACCTATATTAAGTACTTTATAGACTGTAATCATGTTTTAACACCGTACTCAATATATAAATAATAATAATTATTATAATTATTACTATATATCACATTTTCGAGCTAAATTCCCACTTCTTGTTATTATTGACATAAACATTAAGTTACCAGATACATACGAGCAGCGATAACTCAGTGGGGAGACCAACAGACTGCAATGCAGAGGGTTTCAGGTTCGCACCCACGTCGCGCACCTCTGAAATTATGTGCGTATTGATTGACAATTATCGCCTGCTCCGTGACTCGGAGAGCACGTTAAGCCGTCGGTCCCGGCTGCTATGAACATCTATGGCAGTCGTTATTGGGAGAGTGTCGACACAAAAGATCCCACTGGGTCGAAGTGTCGCCGGTCTGCACTGACTGGCCCCCACATAAGATACATACATACCAGATACATATTACGTACCAAACAAATCATAATACCAAATAAAAAAATACTCTACCTATATTTCAATAGAGTGTAAAATGAGTTAGAGCAAGTGAATAATGTTTCTATGAAGGCCCACGACCTCTTGTTCGAGTCAGACAGAACTGTTGGCACAGTCCAAAATGTTGATAACGGATAAACTCTGACCTTACGTCCGGCCGTATATAACAGGGTGATGTATCTAGGACACCAGTGATTCACAAACATACGCGCAACATGATCGCTTTGCTTCTTTTCGGCCTCGTCGCGAGCGCTTGGGCCGCTCCCAAGTTCGGCAGACACTATGGAACACCTCCACCATTCGTACCGGACTACATGCGACAACCCTACACCGATGACTTATTCAACACTAGCAGATTCTGGGCCGACGTCTCCAAGGAATGGAAAGAAATAGATCAAAAGTGGGCCGACGTCTCCAAGGAATGGAAAGAAGTTGATCAAAAGTGGTCCGACGTCTCCAAGGAATGGAAAGAAGTTGATCAAAAGTGGTCCGACGTCTCCAAGGAATGGAAAGAAATAGATCAAAAGTGGGCCAACGTCTCCAAGGAATGGAAAGAAGGCGTGGAAGGTAACGAATACAAAATCACCATTCCTCTCTCAGGTTTCGATGAGAAAGACATCATTGTGAAGGCCCGTGAAGGTTTGCTGACGATACAAGCGAACCACAAGAACTCTCACAGTAACTATTTTTGTAACCTCCCTACGACCATTAACGTGAACGGTACTTGGGTTTTCGAGAAATCGGTTTTGAAGGTTGTGTTCCCGTTAAAGGAAGGTGCGGAGACGGTAAGAATGCCGTAGAAGCCACCACTTACGCCGTTGACTTAACAGACGAAGAATCCCATGAGATATTAGGTGATATTTGTTTGTAAATAAAATTTAAAGGTACTTATTTTTAATGTGTTTTATTTGTATGAGTAATCTGGAAATTAATTATAACACAATTGTGTATGGCAGTCGGCAGGCAGCCGCAGCTTAAAACACTAAAGTACCTTTCTAAAACGCATATAATGTTTAAGTAGTAATTTTCGTGTATTCCCATTTGTCCCGCTTCTTCGTCCCACTGGGAGGACGAACGGGAAGAGCCTTATAATTTTCCCGTTCGTCATCCTAATCCAAGCAGTGGGACGAACGAGAAAGTTTTTTTAATTTAATATAAATAATAAATTCCCTTATAATAGTAGTACCTAACAATTATGGATACATCTATGTTGAGCTGGTAAAGAAAGAACTGCTTGTAACATAATCATCATTTATTCGCTTTAATCACGTATATCTAATAAGAGCTGAAATAACAAACCTACATCTAAAATTACGAAAATCACCATCTTAATTACAGAATCAACATCATAGATATTATGAATAACAAACCTAAATGCAAAATTACAAATATCACAATTTTTATCACAGGATCAACGTCATTATTAATATAATTAACAAACGTATATCTAACATTACAAAGATCACAAAAGATTACAATTTTTTATCACAGAATCAATGTTATACATATATCTTAAAAAGCTACTTTGATCAACGTTCGGGCAACTGGGCATTAAAATTGCAAAAATCACAATCTTGAGATAAAACTAAAATTTATTCTGGACAACCCAATATAATTATAATAATATTTAAAAATAAATAATACTTATAAAGATAAGTTAACATAATTAATACTAGTAAGTAACAAATTTATATCTATAGGTGCATTTGCATATATGTAAAAATTTACTTATATATATTTACTATGTATATATAAACTTAAATTACTTAATATAATTACTTAAATTATATAAACTTAACCACTCACTGACTGACTGACTTAGAGAAATGGAAGTCATACAAGAGGGAGTCGTAGGAAATAAGTAAATATAGCGTCGTATAGAGAATCATTCAAAAGGCCCGGAAAAAATGCCTGACCTTCGGAAGGTCAGCACTTGGTGGTGGTACCCCATTAGATCTCTGAAACGGTGATATCTACGGGAGTCGTTCTCGGACAAAATCTTCCTAAAACCCTGGGAACTTATAGGGGAAGGCGAAAAAACACAAGGCTCCCATACAAAAAAACATGGCCGCCATACAAACTTTGACCTCTAATATCTCCGAAACGGTTAGAGATAGGCGGGGTGTATTCAAACAAATGTCATAGAGGTAGACTAGATCTTTCCAGAAAAGGTCATTTTCAAGGTCACCGGGATCACTGGGTTTTTTGGCTGCCGCCGTTTTCAAGTTCCCTGAATCTGAATTAAAAATTAGTTTATCAAACTGTCTGACCCTCCTCCCTCGCTGTACACCTTCCCTCGCGGGCCGCGCAACCACGCGAAATACTAATATAAACATTGATGGAAGAATATTTTTATGCCAGTTATACAAACATAAACTCACACCTGTGGTCACTTTAAGGGTGTGCAGAGCCCCTAGTAACCAAAAGACTACTTGCATCCACTTTTGATACAAACCCTTAAGACTGCGCCGAGCGAAATGTGCCAAAACAGACGGTCACAGTTAAGTGAATAAAATCAACACTTTTTGTTTAATACAAATATAAAATATAGATTTACCATAAAAATGTTTACAATTACTCCGTATAAAAATTTTAAAATAATTAATATTTTCGTCTACAAAATAACATAAATTTGCACGAAAAATGCAAAATCGTAAACTCGTGTTACGTGATTTTTAAATTATAACAGTAGAAATCTATCCTATTTTACAGCTTAAACGAAACATAAATAGTTATATTACAACTTTTCCGTCCCAAATATTTAAGTTATTGGTTGACAATAAAGATACATATTTACCAAAAAAGCATTTCAAATCCTCCATACAATATTACAATGGCGGCCGCGCGCCGATTTGAATATGCGCCGCATGAGCTCTGTCATTATCTGACTTACGCTCGGCGCAATCTTAAAGATGTTCATGACGAAGCGTGTGGTGACAAGTGATCAGCCTAACGCCCAAACAAATAGTCCGTTATGTTGAGGACACTATCCCCTGGTTGACTAAGCCGGTTATCTACTTATTACTTGTCAAATCACTTTTAAATCACAGAATGACAAACAAGAAAAGTTATATCACAATACTAAAAAAATCAAATAAATCGACATGTACCATTATGTAAGTATAAGTATGTGTATATAACAATTAATAATAAAAAAAACATTTTGCTCTACATTATTACGATGAAGATAATTTTTCTAGGAAAAGACTTACGCTTATTTCTGAATTAATAAGTTGCATTTGGCAGTCTATTATAAACTGGTCTGTTATAACGAGATCGGATATTCCAGTGCATATTTACCTAAATTTTGAGGAAATATGTAACTAGAGTGGATAGTGGATAGTGGACCGGGATTTAAAAATCATTAATTATTATTGGTATGAACGCATAGCAAGCATAGCGACGAATGTAGTAAATCAGTTGTAATGTCGGATAGCTACTAGCGCACAAACAGGTAAAATTTGCTGTCTCACTCGCACTCTTATAAAATGCTTACATTCCTTGATTTGCTATCTCCTTCACACAGCTTATGTATTGAGTGAAAGAGATAGCAAATAGTTACTACTATATCTAAGAAAGAGATAGTAAACTATACCATATTTGTTGTGAATCAAAAGATATTTTGAAACAATAGAAACCGCCACAAATATATTATGTACAACAAAACGTATTTAAATCATAAGTTTAAATTTACCTAATATTTACTTAAACAAAGCCAACTTAGTTTTATTTTACGTAATTAAAACAAAACATTTTAATTTGACACAACTTTAGTACGGAACTCTAAAAAATTGAATAATATTCTTCAAATCAATAATTTGTACCTAACTATGTTGTATAAAATCAATAATAATTCAAGATTATTAAATCACGTTTTTTTTTTTATTTCGTCCTTGTATTACCACTCTATGTTGCTTCCTCAAAGTTTAGGTAAATATGCATTGGAATCCGATCTCTAGAACGCCGTTTACGCTTTTTTGGACTTTGTTGAGCTTTACGCAAATTGTAAGCAATTTTAAAAGATTCGGCTTTTTTTGCCTATTGCATTATCTAGTTTGCAGTACTATCCCTCGGCAAAATTATAGGTGCGGTGTCGATTACCAAAGCTGCACCATATTATTATCGTGATATAAGTTTGTTAATTATGGTAATAATGACGTTGATCCTGTGATAAAATTGAGATTTTTGTGATTTTAGATGTAAGTTTGTTAATTATGATGATAATGATGTTGATTCTGTAATAAAAATGATGATTTTCGTAATTTTAAATGTAGGTTTGTTATTTCAGCCCTGACAAGATAAACGTGATTAAAGCGAATAAGTGATGATTATGATATAAGCAGTTCTTTCTTTACCAGCTCAACATAGATATATCCATAATAGTCCTACTTAGATATTATAATTTATATTGAATTAATAAAACGTCCCACTGCTTAGATTATGGGGACGAACTGAAAAAATAATAAGGCTCATCCCTTTAATTCTACCAGTGGGACAAAGTAGTGGGACGAATGGGAATACAGGATTTTTTTTCCCTCATCTCTATTCCCTCATCAATAATTTGAGTGGGACGAACGGGAATAAATTTTAAATATTTTATTGCATTCCTAATCGTCCTACTAATGGGACAATGAGTGTTGGGACAAACGGGAATACATGGCAATTTTGTGTGTTAATATTTTTAACTTGTAAAATATTGCGATATAGCAAGTGTAAATTTGTAGCTTCTGCCTGTCTCCGGCAAACAGGGTTTAATCTGTGTATGTAGTAGGTATGATCTACACTACGTCAGAATCAGTCCAGTATTTATTGTCCCTTTCCTTTATCGGGAAGTAATGCGCAATAGCAACACTTTATTTATGGTTATTTTTATGCACGATGTAA
Organism: Catocala fraxini; assembly: GCA_930367265.1. NCBI lineage: Eukaryota > Metazoa > Arthropoda > Insecta > Lepidoptera > Erebidae > Catocala > Catocala fraxini. The sequence goes on along the minus strand of OV884025.1, from coordinate 5,873,515 downwards.
CAGCTATTGTCTAAACGTGTCTATTCTAGGCCACTTAACCTTGTCTATCATCTTGGGTATAGGTATACAGGCGTAGTTATTACCTATTGTTATGGCAAACGTCAACAGTATGAAGTGTGATGTCTGATGTGAAAACTGCTGCGTAATAATCCTAAAACGTAACTTTTAATAAGTTTTAATTACTTCGAAGCAATTCTTAACCATTTGAAGTGTTGCCATTTAAGCATACTCATAGTCTGTGGAGATGCAATACATCAATGTGTGTTGTAGTAACACTGGTAAATATTTAATATCTTTGGAATCCGTTGCAGTGTGACCCGTCTTCTCATTGTTCTATTAATTGTTCGTTGAAAGGGGAATGCCCACTACCCATAGTGACTTTGGCCACGAGTGCCCATATTTAAAACCGTATTTAAACGATACTATGTAATGTCATTTAATGATTAATCAAGGAATTTAATTAAATAAAAGTTGGGGTTATATAAAATATTTTTTATTTATACCGATGACAACATTTTTATAGAAATGTTTTTCACACACACTCTCGTCGCACATCATCATTATTCACAATCATTCTCGTTACACAATCAACAATTTTCTTGTTTGTAAATAAAATTACAAAATCACAACGATATAAACACAATCACGCAAACCGAGTAAGCAACGACGCCAATTTTAGCGGTCGCGGATTAGTCCCGACGGTGCGACCAAAAACGAGATCGACTTCATCATGTTGACGAAGAGGCAAATATTCAATGATGTCTCCGTGATCAATTCGGTAAAAGCCGGAAGCGATCACCAGAGGCACATTGAATATCAATACAAGCCTAGAACGGTCTAGATTGATGAAGTTCACGCTCAGACCACTAGTTCATATTCAAAACCCCGAACGCTTTTGGCTCGAATTTCAAAACCTCTTTGAATGCCTGGAAGAGTGCGTAGATGTGGACGATTACCATAACAAGTTCGTGGATGCTGTCCATAGAGCAGGGTCTAAATTCTTCAAGCCTCTAAAGACCAAGAGGTCAAATAAGATCACAGGTCCACCTCAGGTGCTTTTAGAGGAAAGACGTAGGATGCTTCTGCAATCCTCCGAGGATATGCCAGAATACCGGCATCTTAATAGACACTCACAACCTTCGCCAATATAATACTAATTGTGTTCGTGCGGCGATTGAACGGCATAAAGGCTCGAAAGTGTTCGCGAAAGGTCTGTCTACTGGGCAGAGCCAGCTATCAAAATTTTACTATAATCCTTATAAATGCGAATGTGGGTTAGATTTTTGTTTGTTACGCTTTCAAGCCTTAACTATACGACCAATCATCATTAAATTTTGCATACATGTTGTCAGAGGAACAAAAAAGGGCGTAGTGTACTTTTTATCCACAAAAAAGTTCTGCTACTAATCAAACCTAACCTACATTTACGCAAGCGAAGCTGCGAGCAAAATCTATTTGTCTATGACTACATTTTCAAACAAGAATTCTAAGTTTAAATTAAATGTGTATGTATCATTATATTTTTTTATTTTATTTTATTTTACTTTATTGGTTCATCTACAACTGTACACCATACATACATATATTCTTACATGTTAAATTATAACATAGGTATACAATTTATCAAGGATAAACACAGCGATATACGATACGATACGATGTGAAGTATTAGATAAGTGTATATACTTATAATATAAAATTAAATTTAAGTTTAAGTTACGCTACGTAGTAAATAACAATTACACGGTCCTGTGGTAAACTTGGTGCCTGTATTTATTGAGAGTAGTGCCAAAGATATCTATTTCATTGTCAAATTTATTCTGTAGCCGACAAAGTCTGGGGATGGGCGAATGAAAGCCTAACACTGTTTTGCGTGACGGAGGATACAACAATTTGACATAATTGCGAGGATATTTGCGAGGAACATTAAAATTGACTTGAGTTAAGAGTTGGGGACTGTCCATAAAGTTGTTTAAAAGTTTGTAGATAAATACTAAGTCATGTGCTTCTCTACGCGTTTCAAGGGATTGCATGTTGAACCTTTTAAGGCGTACATTATAACTGCGAGACTTTTTGGCAATACCTGTGAAATAAGCTAAGTGATTAAGGAATCGCTTTTGTATTCGTTCTAATCTGAGACTATGTGTAGCGTAGTGAGGACGCCAAGCGCCAGAGCAGTACTCCAGTATACTTCGGACGAAACAGTTGTATAAATATATTCTAGTTTTTGGTTTTTGAAATGGTTTGCCGTTACGTACAATAAAGCCAAGCGCCTTAGAAGCTTTTTTCACAACATAATCCAAATGTGGAATAAATGTTAGCTTTTGGTCAATGAGGATCCCCAAATCTTTAACGACTTCAGTTTTAACTAAGCATGTCCCGTTAATGTGATATTGTGTATCGAAGGTCTGTAATTTTCTTGTAAATGTGATTTGAGTGCATTTTTTTACATTTAACTGCATATGATTTTCATTACACCAAGTAAATAGCCCGTTTATATCCGCTTGTAGTAATTTTGCATCTTGCTGAGATTTTATCACTCGAAACATTTTTAGATCGTCTGCGAACATAAATGGAGTTGTGTTGTTGAGGTAACTAGGTAGATCATTAATAAAAATTGAGAATAAAATAGGGCCTAGGTGGGATCCCTGAGGAACACCGGATGTTACTTTATATGTTACCGATTTATGTCCATTAGCCACCACATAAAAAGATCTATTGGTCAAATAGGAATTAAACCAGCTAAGAAATGAGCCCGCAAAACCATAAGCCGAAAGCTTTTCAACTAAAACGTTGTGTGGGACTTTGTCAAAAGCGCTACTGAAATCAGTGTAGATAGCATCTACTTGTTTGTTAGAGTCCACTGCTTCAGTAACACTTTCGACAAAGGCCACTAAATTAGTACAAGTGGATCTACCGGCTATAAAGCCATGTTGGCAATCAGAAACATATTTTTTGAAGTAATGTTGTATTTTAGGACATAGTAATGCTTCGAAAACCTTGGCCAGTGTTGAAAGTATTGAGATAGGCCTGTAATTACTTATTAAATTGTCGGCGCCGCTCTTATGAATAGGTATTATCTTTGCTTGTTTCCACCGATCAGGAAATATTCCTACGTTAAGAGACTTATTAAAAATTAGATCTAATGGTGTAACTAATTCATTGGCGCACCTTGATATAAAGTAGGCGGGTATCTCATCACACCCTGATCCTTTGCTAATATCCAGAGGCTTGAGATAATCTAAAATTTTTTTCTTGTTAATATTAGTCGCATTAGAATAATCCCCGCTATACGTCAAATTCCGTATACAGAATGAGCTGTTTACATTCACTGATCGAGTAATTGGACTGTAAACACTATAGAAATGTAACCCGAACATATTACACATGTCAGTCCCATTAGAACAGATAATAGAACCATTGGACATAGACGCTGGATACGTTTTTGATACATCGCGTTTGGTTTTTATATAAGACCAAAAATACTTAGGGTTAGTTGATATTTTTTGCTCTATATGAGCTATGTAGGCATTATAACATTGTTTTGATAATTTAGCGCATTGTTTACTACAAGTCCGAAAGGCGATTTTATCCATTGGGTTCTTATAATTATTGTATCTTTTTCTGTAATTGTTTTTTTCTCGTATCAATCTTACAAGACCTTTACTGAACCAAGGTGGGTGCGAAGTATTCTTCACTATGGTGGATGGAACGTTTTGTTCGATAATTCTATTAATAATTTCATAGAAAATATCCAGCATTACATTTGGGTTATCTGTATCTGTAAATAATTTATTCCAGTTAGTATTCTGAAGTCTTTCTTTTATCTGAGAGTAGTCTGCTTTATAGAAATTTAATCTTTTGGTTATATTGTGTTTTAAAAAATTGCATATTCTAGGCTTTAATACTACCTCAAGAAGTGGATGATAGAGATCTACTTTTGTCAAACTACTGTCGGCCTCCGTAACAACAACATCGGGATATGAAACAAGCACCAAGTCTAGAATCCTATTCTTAATATTAGTGATGTTATTACATTGAACGAGATTATTAATGTACATGAAATCTATGAAAGCTTCATTAACTTTCGTACTAGTGCCCGGGATAGCATCTGGACGACCGGTAATATTGTTAGTACAACTCCAATTTATGCCACTCATATTGAAATCTCCAATCAAAATAGAATTAAAACTATTACTTTCTGACACAAAGTTATATTTGTCTATGAAATGTTCCAGAGTAATAAACTGTACAGGTGGTGGTAAATACACTGCACAAATTGCCAATTTGAAGGTGTTATGTATATTTATAGTAACCCACAGATCCTCACAGTTGCTCTCCCAAGCACATTCTCGAGTAGCTGAATACTTTTTATCAACAGCAATTAAAACGCCACCTCCATCTTTCTTTATATTAAAGCTTGAGGTCTCCCTATCGCGTCTAAAAACCATATATCTTTTATCAAACAGTTCACTGCTTAGAATATTATTATTAAGCCAAGTTTCAGTTAAGATCAAAACGTCATAGTTAGTACAAGCTAAGTTACATAAAAAGTCATGACTTTTTGAACGTAATCCACGAGCATTTTGGTAGTAGATGTTAAAATCTGCGAATTTTAAAAAGAAAAGAGTCTCACGTTATTACATTTATACAAGCCTAAATTACTTAATAAAATTTAAGGAATCAATGTCTTTTATAATTTTGTTTTCCGAGTCCTCAGATTTTTTTACGTAGATACGCCCTCCTCTAATCCACACAAATTTGTATCCCTTTTCCTTCGCTTTGAGACGGGCTGCTGCGTGAAGAGACTTATTTGTTGGGCTCAGATGTTCACTTACATAAATAGCGGACTTCTCACCGCTAAAACCAAGGTGGGAGGTATTTAGTTTTTCTTTCAAGGACTTAGATTTGTTAAATGTTATACAGGCAGCTAGGAATGTGTCACGATATCTTGGAGTGTTGAACTGGACTACAATTGATTTTGGACGATTATTAGCATTATTTTGTTTCATTACACGAGTGCAGTTAATAACATTTTCGTCTTTGACGTCGCAGTTTATCACCTTGCCCAACTGGGTAATAATGTCGACCTAGTTTTCATTCTTATTTTGTGGGACACATTGCACTTCCACATTGTTGGCACGAGCTTGCTGTTCTAATACGTTTATGCGGTTTGACATATCTTTTATGGTCGTTGTCATTTTGTTATTGTTCTCTTGTAAATTCCTCACATTCAGTTTATCTTGCTCTTTGTCTTTTAGTATATCATCATATTCGCTGCTTATGAATGCTACAGTATTTTTCAAGTCTTCTATTTCTTCCCGCATAGAACTCAATTCATGATTTAATATCGTACGCATATTTGTATTAAACTTCTCCAACAGTGAATCCAATTGCGATTTCATTACCTCCTCAATAATAGCACGAACTCCATTTTCTGTAACGGGTGTTGTAGATGAAGCCGGTGGTGATTGCAATGCTTGCCTTTTGCCAGTGCGCATAGTTATATTCGTATTGAAACGAACAGGGGTATTTTCAGTAATCAAATTTTTGGTTTCGCATGAGTTACAAGTCCATGATGGCAGTTCCCTTGTTGTTGGCGGCAAATCTAAGCATTCACAGTGATATTTTTTGTTACAAACAATGCACTACAGTGATCTTTTATCACTGTTTTCCTGGGCACAGCAAGCCCATTTCATCTTTGTTTCACTCATATCTGTTACTCGAATGGTAATATTTCGGAATATGATAACTATTAGAAACCGCACACAAATAAAGACCACAGTACAAAGGCGGTTATTAAAAAAGTTTCGGAATATATTGTAATGGCACACTAATAAATGCCCCGAGTGCGAGGACTGCAAACGTCGCGACCAAAAGGTCGTAAGTCCGCGGAAATCGGCGTCACTTACGCGTTCGGCTCACAATGTTTATATTGAATATTAATGTAGGTAGTCTGGTTATAAGTTCACAAGTTCTGGTTTAATAGCACTAATTTAGTCTTAAATTGATGTTTATTACACAATATTTATACACACACAGTTAGAAAGTCACTTTTCCGTGCATATACACACTATTAAAATGTCGTAACTTTGCTTTATTCGTAGAAAACGATTTTATAAAGCGGAACGGTATTACAACAAGACTAATCTGTTACTCGCGCGTGAATAGTAACTACTATACTATAGCTATATAATATTATACCTATATATTTCAGCTATGTTCACTCATAATGAGTGAGCTGATTATGTAATAGGCACAATTCTATATTCCATGCTGCTATCGAGAATTTCCTAACTTATAACCCGGAATCGACGATAAAACATATCTATACGAAGAATACGCCAATTATCTTAAAAATAAATATAATGGGAAACTACATTCTCGCGTATTTCCCTTGATCTTGTTATTTAGGTAGGTATACGATGTTGCTTGACCGAATCAGAATAAATGTAGATAGGTTCATAGTTATTTCCTACTTGTCTTTGATTTCCTTTATTCTCAAAGGGTGTCTGCTCCGTACGCCCCTTGAATTTCGCCCCTTATTCTTGGCCACGATCGCCCCTTCACAGGGAGCGAACGGCACATTAATATTTAATTATTTATTTTGGTGTAGCTGATCGCCCCGTACAAGATTTCTAGAAATTTGAAGTATCTAAGTACAGTCAGCCGAAATAAAATAATGTAATACTGAATATACTGATAAAGAATTATTTAAATACTCAAATTGTAATCGTTTTACTCGCGTTATTTGTAAGTACACCGCGTTTACATGTTTTAAAAAACATTAAAATCTTTTGTAATTCCTGAACAATGGTACGATAGATAAAATAAAATAATTAATTATATTATATTGTAGATCTCTATCGCTAACATTTCTGACTGTACTTTTCATCGACTAGTAATCAGGGGCGAAACTGAGTATCTAAAATGCCACGAGGCGAACGGATACACTTAGGTAATCAAGGGCGAAACTCAAGGGGCGAACAGAGCCGACACCTCTCAAAGTCTGCTGGTTCGCAAACTGAATAACGACACTAGCCTACTCATTGTAATTTTAATTGATTTGCCAATTTGATTTTGGTGGCAGACGAGACAGCGACCGATCTCATGGTAGATAAGCTGTAATCGTCGCTAATATGTTGGGATACTACGGAAACGATACTAATGAAACAGTTTAGTTAATATCTACTGTTAAACAAGAAGAAACAGAAACAGCTGTTCTGTCAGCATAAACATAAAGCTACTTGGTCATTTAAAAACAGATTGGTGGCACGAGCCCATATACATAGCGTAAGCTATGACATGGCACATCAATTATTAGTTAAAGAACCCTGTCAAGACAGAAGAGAGAAAAAGGTGTATAAGCATTGATATATAGGGTTTTTATTTTTATACATCAATGTGTATAAGTCACCAATACCGCGTGACCATCAGAATGGACAGTTACTAACCTTATTTTACATCGAAATAATTATAGAAAGTTGCTACCTAATTGCTTCCAGTTGTTACTAATCGTCAGATAATTGCTACCACCGAATTATGAAAAATAAACTGCTTTTTAACACATTCATTGCCTTGGACCCACGTCGTGGGCTCACTATTGCCGCATTTCAGAGCACACGAACCCACGTCGAGAGCTCATCTCATCTCTCATCTTTACTTAACAGATCTTCCTAGTGGTGGTGTTGGTTTTTAGATTTAAACATATTTGTTTTTTTTTTACTTCTGCCCTGATGCCAAGGACCCTCCGCGTGGGTTGTATGACAGGGCTGGTAAACAATAATAATATGCAAACAACTTCAATGTTATTAAAATCAACTTAATTTAAGGGCATTTTAATCAATTAATAACTGAAATTTATATTAATTTAAATGTAATATCGATGATTTGAAGTTATTCGAATAGTTTTTATTCAAACTGTTTAACCGATTCCGTGCGGATGGCGCCACAGAGCGCCATGGATATATGGATTTTGTGTGTGGTGTGTGGCACCCGAGAGGAGCTAAAGTTGAGAGCCAAGCCATCAAAAGGTTGAGAATCAGGTAATTCATCATGCGAGACACAGGTTTCTGGCTGTCTGTTGACACCCTGGTTTACTTTGGCAAAGTTTCATATTCTGTACACATATTCTGAGATTCGGAATTAACATTTTGCGTTTCGCTAATTAAGTTACTACCACCTTTGGTAATCTTGTGCTGATCTGAAAAAATAATAAGTAAAAAGAGAATTAGTAAATAAAAGGATGTGAAAAATGTAGGTTCAGACAGCCATTGAAAAATAAACAATTCTAATTGATCTTTCTAAAAAGATTGACGATTCATGTCTCATGATGACAGCGAATATAAAAAAATTGTTTAGTTACCCATATCTTAGTGTATGTACATTCTAACTAGAAAACGGCACTAGAATACTTCCAGGAATCCTACATCTAGAAGAACTATGACCATATTCCTAATAACGAGAGGGTTTTGTGTTACGAGTAATTGCTGTATACCACAGACCTACGTCGTGAAAAAAACGAATGAGGTTTATAAGATTAGATCTGTAATTGCTCAAACCTATTTCAAATCAGACCAAAAGGAAACTACAGTTGCAATTGATTGCCAATGTAATGTTTAATATATTTCCGATCGAATTTTAATTGATTGCTCGCCACATACCTAGCGCAGATGAGAAACAATCGTGTACCAACTTAGTTTGCCCAATAAATAACTTCATTAGAAAGGTATCTGTTTTGCGTGTTCCTAACACACCTATCACTTATTTACATGAAGCTGCAAAATCACTATTTGACTATGTTGACATGACCGCATGCATGAATCAAATCATTTGAATTAACTTTACGCGAAATTATCGCTTTTGAAACTTTAGATGAATTTATTTCGACAAACGTAATCAAGTAAAGTTAGTTTTAAACAATAATGACTATGAAATAATTTCCATTATAGAATTTATTCCACCTGGATTTGGTGAAATGGGCCATTATAAGGCACATTGTAAACGTGGGAATGCATGGTACTGTTATAACGACCTGAATAATAGAGTTACAAACAGTAATACGAGAGTAACTGCACATTGTATAATATATTAAAATTTTAAGAAAAGAGGTGCATAATATTTTTTATTAAATTGTAATTGTTTTATTTATTGCATTAATCACTTCAAATAATTTTGGGACTCCAACAAAAGTCGCCTGCTTATAAACTACTAACTATGTATTTGATTTCAAATTTGCTCATTTAATTCTACAGGCGTTTAGGCATCAAAATAGTAAATTGATAATAACTTTTTATCCTTATAAGTTATGAAGTCCAAAATAAATATATTCAAAACGATATATATGAAGGTAGAAATCTAGTAGCAACTATTGGTTTAAAAAAAACTCGATTCATTTGCCCAGTTTGTTCTCACTGGATAGGTGACCAGCCATCCTGATGTCAGAATGGCCAGTCACCTTAAAAAGCAGTTTATTTTTCATAATTCGGTGGTAGCAATTATCTGACGATTAATAGTAGCAACTAGAAGCAATTAGGTAGCAACTTTCTATAATTATTTTGATGTAAAATAAGGGTAGTGACCGTCCATTCTGATGGTCACGTATTAAAGTGTATCTAATTTGTCTAGACAGTAAAATTTTGTTAGAGAAGTTAAGTAGCGGCGTCTATATGCCTAAATTGTCTGTCACTTGACTAGCTAGACGCACTTTAAGTGCTTAAAGAAGCTATTACTTTCCCTAAATAAGTGTATCTTTAGATGAGTGACAAGTTTTAGGTAATAGGTATTATTACATATAACTTTTACTTATGCACTTGCAAATGCAGTATTTAATTTAATTAATTGTGTTTAAACTTTTAATAGAACTGCTACTATTCTGTAAACTGAATTCGTTTTGGTTGGGGTGGATGTGGAAAATTCAAGGTAAACAAAATACATTCAATGACTAGAACGCCATTTATTTCAATGATACAAAGATAGCAATGATAGCACAACCTCTACACAATTAAATTAAATGCGATATGGAATGATTACACAAAACTTGTTCACACAATACACAGCAAGACTTTTTAACCCTGTTCTTGAGCCGTTTTGTCCTCCACTTGCTTCTTCACCGGGCCAGTCTGAACGATGGGAACAACCCTTTCATTAGATGATTTTGGAGCTTTTAAAGGCGCCGTGATAGACAAAACACCGTCTGAGGAGAGCTTTGACAACACAGCATTGGCATCTACACCTTCAGGAAGAGCATACCTTCTAGTAAAACTCCTCGAGATAAAACCATGATCGTCTTGCTTTTCCTCATGTTTCGCTTCAACTACTAAATATCCGTCAACTGTTTTCACTGATATCTCTTCTGGCGCGAAGTGCTGGACGTCTAAATTCACCTGGAACTTGTCTTTGTCTTCCTTAATGGTAGAACCGCTGTCTCGAGCGGCCGCTTGGAGGTTTCGCCAAGGCCTGTAAAAATCCTGATTGGTCTGAGGAACCGCGATCTCCCTCAAGTAGTCCTGTGGTGTAAGTCCCAAGCCGAAGTGTTGATCAAACAAACGACGTTGTCTTGGACGTTCGTACTCAAAGAACAATGGGTACATCGACATTTTCACTGGTTTGTTATTCACTTTTCACAACTAGTATCAGAGTAACGTAAGTAGAGTCAGCACTCAGCTGAGAGCTTGTATTTGCGTTCGCTAGCAGTCAGATTCACTGAATGACGTATCAAGAGGCGGGTTTGTATTTATATGTATAACAGCGACATCTAGTAACGCAGAGGAGTTTCTCGAAACAAAACCTAGAAAGTGCACCGCGTGCTTCGCGCAAGCGTGCCGATGACGCGTTTGTTGTATGTGCAGATATCGTAAACATTTGGCTGATGTACCGTTATACAGTGAAATTTCATTTTTGTTAGCATTGTTGTAAGTGTTGAATTTCAAACATTATTTATTGCTTACAAATAATATTTAAAATTTAACACTTACCATTTTAATCTATTGAGTCGAAGCGGCGTCACACAGTGGTAGACACAATAGATTTTTAATGATGTCTGTTTTTCTAAGGCTTGACAGATTAATAACTTATTATTGTTATAATTAATTTTCTCTCGTATCAGTGACTGCTTCTTTTACAAAATGGCATAAGTTTGCGATTATGTTTACGTGTGTTGTCCCTTAGGCCAAACGGCCTAAGGGTCGAATTCGATGGTCATTAGGTTTTCCTCTCAACTCATCTCTACGTTTCCCTTCAGGGATCAACAGGTATAAGTCTATGTAGGTACGTAAAAGGTTCTGACGTAATTTGACTACTTATGTCGTTATTAATATTAAGATAATATTTCAATTAGGCACATTAACTTAGTAGATTATTATTTGTTATATGAGATAAGTCCAATCTCAGTTGTGAGTGATTAAAAAGACATTATTTGACAGTAGGTTGCTACTTTCTGATAGCTAGCTTGATAGGTATGTGTTGAATTATCTTTAATTACTTACTATTTTACTTTTTGGAAATATTGTATAAGATGTCGTTTTCGGATAGTTTATCAAATGCATCAATGTAAATATACTTATAATTTATTACACTGTATTAACTGCAGTTTATAAGTCAGTTTATAGCTGCTCGAAATGTTTATAACATCTGACTTCAGTACGCTACCTGGTGTCGAGTAGCGGTACTTAAGTTTAAACAATATTCTAGAAATTTCTCATTTCTTTGCTATATTCTGGAACCATCAACGATGAACTTATTCCAGAAAGGTGCATTATCAATTAAGAAATGATAATACAGACAAAAATAGCCTGTATCTGTATCTAAAATAAGAAATGGTTAATTTATTAAGTTATGAAATACTTAATTCGTGTCTTCTGAAATAGATGGCGATGTATGAGAATATGTTTTGAATTATTGTTTTATTTACTTACCTGCTTATATAAAACTATCAAGTTTTATATATTTAGATACCTACCAAATATCATAAAATATTACAGACTTATTATTATATGCCTGCAATAACGAAAAATAGTTCAAAAGTTAAAGCAATAATATTACGTTTACGCGAATATTAATTTCAAAGTTATCAAGTTTGATTAGCTGCCAATGTAGAATTAACTTTTTGTGATAAGTATATTTTCTTATAGGTACCTACCTACATTAAACTGTTTAATTCAATGGATACGTACAATATAATAAAATATATTTATGAGTTTTGTTTGTTTTATAAGTACATAGTTAAATAATTATTAAGTACCGATATTATAAACACAACAAAAACATATCGACTATATCTAGTGACTAAATCATATTCAAAGGAAGTCCTTATAAAAGAGTACCAATCCTAGTTTCTATTGTTATCTAATTGCTTATGCTTAAGTGCCATGCTGTTTACCTACCCATATTTTGTAGGTAAGTATCTGTGTGTGCAGCGGCACACCGGCCATTACGTCTGATATTTTAAGACTTGTATAATATAATAATATATATGTAGTATGATAATATCAGCCCTGTATTAAACCGTCCCACAGCTGGGCCATTGCTGACCACGCTGGCCCAGTGCGGATTGGTATACTTCACATAATTATATTCGAGAACATTATGGAGAACTCTCAGACATGCAGGTTTCATCACGATGTTTATATTCACCGTAAAGCAATGTATAATTAACTACTTCATACGCAAATAACCTCGAAAAGTCAGAGATGCGCGCCATGGGATCGAACTCGAGATCTCTGCGTGGCAGTCCAACGGTTTCCCAGTAGGTTATCGCTGCTGTTTTAGATTATTTAAAAAGAATATTAATTTAGGTTGCTTAAATAAATCACTTAGTATTACACACTGAGTTAAAATGTAAGTGGTACTTAAGTAAGTACATGTATTAACTCAATGGTCCTTGATGGGTGCAGGCAGTACTTAATTGATACCTAAGGATAAAAAAAATGCATTTTCAGATTGTTTATTTTATGATTGATTTATTGTGAAGATAATCCACAAGATTATGAGCCTATCATAAACCTTGAATATCGCGCTAGAAAAATACTGCTTAAAAAATACTCAACATAAATGATCGGAGCCAAACATAATTTTATTCTTTTAATCTTTATTATAAGTATATTTATAAAATATAGTTCTTTATCAAGCATGACATTGTTGCCATCATTGGCGACAGCTCATAAAGCTAAACATCCCTGATGTTCCGTTCCTGCGGTGAATAAGTAAGGTGTGTCAGCATAGGTCAGTAATTTTTATTGGCACTTGTGCTGGCAGCTCACCGACTTGGCAACAATACTTCTGATTGGCGAGTGACACCCCTGATATTGTTAAAGTATCTAGTCTACGATAACGGCTTATTATCAAGCACGTGGTTAGGGTTAATTGCCATCTTAGTTCTATAAAATTAGTTATACTTACATTAATGGTACACACAGCGACACATCAACCTAGACTGTTTGAACTTTGAACTATTAGAAGTTGAACGCTGCGAATCGTGCGAGAGTGCGTTATATTTTTGTTATTTTGTCTCATTCACGCTGAACGGGACGCGACGCTAGATCCTTACCATTATATCGACACCACTATGCACCGTCCCTTTCCAACAATTATCTATTTTGTAGTAGCGTAGTTATGCGTATATAGGGTGTCTAACTTGATGTGTAGTTGTGTGTACCTACCAAACTCGAAATAAGAGGACCGCGTGTGGACCTCAATTTCTTATGTCTCGGTTGGGTATTGAATTTATACAAGGAGTTATAAGTATTGATTTATGTATAGAACTTCTAATATTGTAACTTTTCATTTTTATATCTTTAGCATAGTTTAAATAGTAACGTTTGTTGTAAAAATCATTTACAACAAACCCTGATCTGCGATTTTTATAGTTTTTAAGACTATGATTGATTTTATTAGTAGGTAAGTAATAATTAGTCAAATGCTTTACGTGTTGATTACTATTTTTGTTATATTTAGATGATAATGAGCGATTTCGCTTCAGTCATATATTATGATACTGTTGATATGTTTTGTTTTATTTGCTTAGTTTTAGACAATTTACATAATAGGTAATAAACCAAATTCTTTAGTCATTGTGATATTGTTGATAATTATTAGGAAAACAGTTTTACCTATATTGTGTCATGTTCTTTTATATTATATGTATCTATATCTATAACAAAAACTATATAGTCTTTTATTTTAAACTCAAATCGTAAAGTGTCTTATATGTATGTACATTTATAGTAGGTTCCTATATAAAATTTCTTAAAACGTTTTTGTAAATGACTGTACAAGCGAGTTGACGACAAAAAAGATAGGTAATATTGGAAGGTGCCAACTCGCGCGCACTCGCGAGTTTAACGCTCGCCAGTTGACGAATAAATCGCGCCAGTTGACGAATAAGTCGCCACAATGCCTACTTTTAAAGAACGCACGGATGGCTTAGTGGTTTAAGAAAAAGACGCTAAAGACTTGCTTCGTGGTCCTTGTATAATCAGGACACTTAGCTGGGAGTGTGAAGCCGGGCCGCAAGGAGACTGCGACTGACGCCGTCCGTCCTTATATAGTGTCGCACCACCGGTCGCGAGAGGTGGCTAGTGACGTGCGCCCGCGTTCGCCGGGCGTCTAGGCGATTATCGTCACAGTGGTCGCCTCGTTATTACCGCTGCACCGAATGTTGTGAGTTCGATCCCAACACGGGACAAAAATGGTGTGATCCACAAATACAATCAAACTCTGGGTGCACTTTGTATCCATTGTTTGAAAGTTCGTAAATTCCCAAGCGACACACGATTTATTCCTAGAGAATAAGAACCTTTTTTTTTAAGAATACAAAGGTATTAAAATCTTTTGTTCGCGGGATACAGAATACGATCCCTATTAGGTACCTGAAGAGCAACATTTTTGTGGGGTGCGCTTAGGAGGGATCTCGTATGCAAATATAAATATAGTTTTGTTCACAATTATACTGCAAATAGCTTTTTTACATATTAATTAATAAAAAAAAACGTATGTTACACGTTGCATTTGTATATAGAATATATTGAATGGATAACGTAGTGGTTTAAGTTAGTTAAATCAAAAATAATTTATTCGTTCAATCCATTTTGGGTATTACATGATTACAACAAGGTTAAATTAGTACCACCAAAATCTGCCTGAGGAGGCGTATGAAGGTCAAGTTTAAAAAGTATAAATAATAATAATAATAATAATAATATTCTACCACATACACACAACACCATCTAGCCCAAACTAAGCAGAGCTTGTACTATGGGTACTAGACAATGGATAAACATACATATATACTTTTTTTTTGTAAATACATACATATTATACATAGAAACACCCAGACCGAGACAAACATCCATGTTCACGCACACAAATGTTTGACTTGTGCGGGAATCGAACCCGCGACCTTAGGCGTGGCAGTCGGTTACACTAACCACTACGCCATCGAGTCGTCAAACTTAAATATATTAAATTATCAAATTACAAGAAATTAAGCAAAATAACAATGTTGATAAATGTAACAAATGAAATTAAAATGTCATTAGTATGCCTAGATAATTAAAAATACATTCAGATAAATAACTTTGAACGTCAAAAGGGTAAAGTTAAAATAAAGTTACAGTAACGTCATATTTCTAATATCAATTGCTTTTTAAGTACCCATCGGCGGTTGCTGACATGAGATGTAGGGTTTGAATACTGGTTCGAGCTAACAAAAAGTTATTGGGCTTATATATTAAGAAATTCTCAATAGCAGCCCAAAGTCGGGCAGTTGGCGGTCTTGCACACTACCGTGCCTCGGCAAATACGTGAATCAATTCGTCATGCGCCTGATCTCCCACCGGTCGTGTTGAATTTCCGTTACGTTGGACTATGAGGGTGAGGCAATAGGTAGTGCAATTCTGTTTGTGAACACTGATGATGGCTAGACAATAAGATATTAAGATTGGCCGCTATGACCAAAATTTGTTTTGGAGAGTCATTTTTTACTTAAGACTGCGCCGAGCGTAAGACAGATAATGACAGAGCTCGTGCGGCGCATATTCAAATCGGCGCGCGGCCGCCATAGTATAAATTGTATGGAGGATTTGAAGTGCTATTTTGATAAATACCTATGTATCTTTATTGTCAACCAATAACTTAAATATTTGGAACGGACAAATTGTAAATTAACTATTTATGTTTCGTTTAAGCTGTAAAATAGGATAGATTTAGAAATTAGATGATTTTTCAGTATTCTACTGTTATAATCTAAAAATCACGTAACACGAGCTTACGTTTTTGCATTTTTCGTCGAAATTTTCGTAATTTTGTAGGCGAAAATATTAATTATTTTAAGTTTTTTACACGGAGTAATTGTGAACACATTCATTGTTATGGTAAT
Source organism: Catocala fraxini (assembly GCA_930367265.1). Taxonomy (NCBI): domain Eukaryota; kingdom Metazoa; phylum Arthropoda; class Insecta; order Lepidoptera; family Erebidae; genus Catocala; species Catocala fraxini. The sequence goes on along the minus strand of OV884025.1, from coordinate 5,857,140 downwards.
AGTATATTTTATATTTGTATTAAACAAAAAGTGTTGACGTTATTCACTTAACTGTGACCGCCTGTTTTGGCACATTTCGCTCGGCGCAGTCTTAATAGTTTAAAATATTTGCCTTGATATAGCAGTGCTCGTGGCACGTCAAAAGTATACATCAGTATGTTTGTATCTAATGTAGGGCCAGTCAGCGCAGACCGGTAACACTTCGACCCAGTGGCATCTTTTGTGTCGACACTCTCCCAATAACGACTGCCATAGATGTTCATGGCAGCCGGGACCGACGGCTTAACGTGCTCTCCGAGGCACGGAGCAGGCGATAATTGTCAATCAATACACACATCATTTCGAAATGTGATATAACTTCCAAAAGTCCGAGGTGCGCGACGTGGGTTCGAACCCGAGACCCTCTGCATTGCAGTCTATTGGTCTCCCCACTGAGCTATCGCTACTCATACATACATCAGTAAGTCTGTAAAGTTTTGATTCTATGAATCTCACTGAAAGGTATACTTATAAACAATGACGCGATGCGCGTTATACAAATTATTATCCAATTGTCCCTTTCAGAATACGTATGTGCATATATATGTGGTATATGTATAATGCACTCACTATGCATAACAATCTAATTTTAGTGAAAACATGCGTTATTATTAGAACAGAATAAATATAACTCCAATACATAATGTTTACGTCTTGACGATGAATAACTCATTTAATTTCACTTGTATTATGCCAAGTAATAATTATAGTGTGACTAAAACACTGCAGACACACAAGATGGACCGACGACCTGGTAAAGGCCGGGGGAACCGGGTGGATGCGGGTGACCCAAGACCGGAATGTGTGGAAAACCGTGGAGGAAGCATATGTCCAGCAGTGGACGTCGTTCGGCTGAGATGATGATGATGAAAACACTGCACCATACTTGCGATGGTACAGAGTTTTAAGTGATCACTTGCCAAACAAGCCCAGTGTTCTGGGTTCGATTCTTAGTCGGGATAAAAATTTGTTTGATCAATTTATAAATATTTGACCTAACACTGGATGTGCGAAGAGAAAGTTGTTGAAAAGTTTGTAAAGTCCCCTTTGGCACAGAGGTTACATCTACCGCGATTGTTGAAGTAAACAAGTGAGAAACGGCCATGAATTGCCGTAAATCTTAGAGTTCGAAAAAATGGTATCACGTGACCTTGAGGTCAGAGGTCAAAGGTCATAGTGATTTCGGGGCTATATCGACTATGCTAAGTCGAATGGCGTTGACTGCGAGTCTCTAGCTCTTACGGTTCTTGAGTTGAAAGTTGTATAACAGACGGACGGACGGATGGACGGACGAACAAAGCTGTTGTATAAGAGTTTTTTCGAACTCTAAAACGTGACAAGTGTAACGTTTTAATATGTTAGGTATATATTTATTGCTACGATAACGCAACTTTTTGCTTTATCGTAGCAATAAATATATAACATATGGGACTGGCATATCCAAACCCTGAAAACTTCAGGCTTCTCCCTCTGAAGTGTACGCTGCAGCTGATGCAGTACATTCATAAGGAGATAGCTAAGGGATAGATCTTAGGGCCGTCACAAAAGATCGCACCGGGTCGAAATGTCGCCGGTTTGTACTGACTGGACACACAAGATAAGATAAGATAGGTATAGTGTAGCATAATATTATAAAGGGTTGTGGCACCAGATCACTAGTTTAAAAAACCTCCCTTTAATAATAATTCAAACAGATTTTACCAATTATAATAATCATAATATATGTTAGAAGGCATATTTTTATATTATTTAGTAAAAACACGCTTAGCTTCAAACTTATAGTTTAAAAAAATATGTTTGCATTAAGAACAAGAGTCTTATCTTCATAAAGGTATCATTATATGGCTATTTTCAATATATTTGATTAAATTTAAGCTTAATTAATATTTGAAATTTTATTATAAAATTATTACTAATATCTATTATCATCCATTGGCAAAAAAAGAGTATTTCACGAACCATATACCATCCAACCATACTTATGTATGTATATGCTTCGTGAAATACTCTTTTACCACATATTTCTAGCCCTAGGTCTCAGCTAGCCGGGTACTTGTGCAAATCGATACTGGAAACGCAATCTAGACATGCGCCAAACATGCATACATAACTTCAATATTATAACTACGGTACTACTTGATACCTCCCGTTACTACTGCGTTTATCCCAGAAGGGATAGTCAGAACAGCATCATACATACTAACGGTCACTTTTAAAATCTTAAAAAAGGCTTAATAATAAATCTTACTAAATACTTGATACGTTACGTAGTTAAAATACTCAGTAAAGGTCACATCACACCTGGCACCCGACCAGCGCCGCTTCATCGCTCGGCGTTCGATCGTTGTCGACAAGTGCACGGGTAGACGCCGCGTGGGCATCCACTGAACGTCGCGTGGTCAACGAGTGGACATCGCGTGGGCTACGAACGAGTAATAATAATGACCAAATTTCGGTAACCAATCTTAATGGAGACTAGTCATCTGAGCAGGAGATATTATAGTGCACAAGTGTGTGCGGAAACACAAGTGCACTCTCTGTTTCCTAACACTAGTGATCAGATGGGACGGTAATCCGACCTAACAGGAGAGAAATCAGGCGCAGGACCAACGGCTTTTCGGGCTTACCGAGGCACGGAGGTGTCTATCACCGCCAACTTCGTAACACGAGGCTGCTTTTAATGATTCTTAGCCGGAAAATTGGTGTGGCGTCGGAATAACCGAAGCGGTGAACTGAGACGTATTATTGTCTACGCTTGAATCACCCGCAGCGCGTGATGAACGCAAGGCAAGCGTGTTCGCAGCGGGTTGATATTTATATATAACTAGCTGTGCCCGCGGTCTCACTTGCGTCAGTGGTATTTGTGATTAGTGCGCCGCTCCCGTGAGCCGTAGCGTGATATTATATAGCCTATGTCCTTCCCAGGGTCTCAGGCTATCTCTATTCCAAAGAACAATGGCCAGATTTTTATAGGAGCTGGACTCGACTTTTATTTTTCATGTCCCAAAATAAACTATAGCTAGATTGGTTTGTCCTTTTGTTGTAAACACCATCCCGTTTGAAAATCATATCTAAATAGCCACGATTTTTTATAAAAACGTCAACTATACTTTTTAGGTTAGGATCAACAACTACCTTTTAACCGAGTGCGGCGTAGCCTAAAAATGTATTTAACAATAAGCGAGTGGGTAATTAGCGATCTCTTTTCTATTTATTGCGATTTCTCTCAGAGAATTACCCAAAAAATGGGACATCTGTCAAAGCGCACAAGTCCCCTTGTCCGTTTATCAGATATATTTATATAATGCTCTAACTTGCACAACGTGTAGTATAGAAAACCAAGGATGGCACAACATCACATGTGAAGTATTTCTACAAGGCTTTTTTGTGGTTTGACCACTTCAATTCTGGCTGAAGAGAGTTAGTCGCTAGATACATACTGTCTTTCAGTCTTCAATACTCAAGTTGAATAGATATTGACAAATCGAGTACTGGTAAGTTACAGGAGTAAATGAGATGTAATGGTAGGAGCACTTAAATGAAAGAAATAGGTTTGACAAAAATACTTTTTATTCATCATCATCTCTTACAACTACAGCATCGAGGAATGCTGCTGGCTCTGATATTGTCGGCTGATGCCTGGCCCACCCAAGGTACCACACAATTGTCATAACATGTGCACAGCACCCAACTGTTCTTCTACCAACTAGACAATTACAACAATACTCTGTTATAGCTTCCCTTCCAGACACATTATTTTCAATTAATATATAAACATAATATACTTTTCTCGAAATGTGTCTGGATTTAATTTTGCCTCTTATTAATGAATTATTTCCACTTCCTCTCAAACGATTTTGTGTTGCAACTCTCTTGAGTCTCAGCCAACAGGGATGACATACATGGTCTGATGAAGTTGCCTGAAAAAACCATACAGCTTTGTCTTAATATAAATGTTTTGGCTCATCAACCCAAGCAAATAAAAACATTGTTACAAAAATATATTAGATTGCAGTGATGAATTCACTATAACATTGATAACAATACAAACAAAAGTACATAATAAACAAATCATAATTACCTGCCGTGGGGCAATTCTATTTTCAAGTTCAATATGTATTGCTTGTTGCAACTGAGATGGATTCTCTCTCACAATAACATCACATTTACGATTCCGCAGAGAACTTCCACAGAGTATGCAAACATGCATGTGGCCACGGGAAGATGAGGCACCAGGTTCATTAGCCAGTCCGGAGTTGACATGCTGTATTGCCAATTGATTACAGGCATCACATATGTAATCTTCTTCAGTGATCTAAAATAAGAATTAGAGTTGTATTATGATGTATGATTGTGTGTGATGGTAGTTTGTGTACTAAAATAAGTAGGTAAGTATGTAAATACGTACTATTATTGAAGAATTCCACTCGCAGATCTTAGAAATTACTCTGGTATCAAGCTCAAAGACGAGATGGCGGCGAAGTGTATCAATGCGTATGTTACAATTAGCACATAGCAATCGCAGGGCTAGTTGTGGCGTCTGCATGATGTCTCTCACAATCACAAATATCCAAAAAGCAAAATCGGTGTCCAGAAATCAAAACCAGAATAATCGTCACAAGTGTAGTTATCAGTCCGTAAAACAATGCCAAGGTCAAAACAAGAGAAGAATATTATCCAAAAGTACAGTACGTATCACAATTCACAACAACAAGTGAAGCGAGTATGATGCGAATGATTGCCGGGTGTCAATCAATAGCATGGGTCGATGACCACAGACTATGTAACTATTGTCGATGACAAATGACGTTCCGTTGTAAGTTTTTGAACAAAACGCTTATACGTGCTATGAACCAACATAATTATTTTTTATGACAAGAATCCAATGCATAATAAATCAACATAGTAGTTGATTTAATGCCTAAATACTAATTTAATTGAAAAACAGTTAACAACTATTCAGAAAAACTTGAATAATTATATTTTTTGAATACCAAGTCATTTCATACGCGAAATGAATCGTCAATAGGTGCGTTCTGAAACTATTACTCGAAATAATTTCGAAGAAGTTACAAAAACTGAAATAAATGAATAACTTTTTTTTGTGGCTTCATAGAAAGACATTTCTTGTGTTTTTTAAGACCTTAAAACATAAGGGATTTTTTTATATATATGGCATATGGTGACTCCATCGTTTCGTCGTCTGGTACGTTTTGGCCATCCTTCTTTCATCTAAATCGGTTCAGCGGATTGAGCGTGAAAAGGTAACAGACAGACAGTCAGAGTTACTTTCGCATATATAATATTAAGTAGGGATTATAAGTAAGGATTTTATTAAAAATAACTTCTTAGAATTTTGTTTCATAAATACAAACGTTAAACTCACACTATAATATATGTATGAATGAATGTGGAGTTACTATAACGTTGGTTTATCATTAGGACACGTGTAATTCAACGCATCGTTAAAGAAAATTATAATTGTTAAAAGAATACCAGGCCTATGCCATAAGAAAAATTAGCTCCAAATTATCCTTTAATAATAAAAGTCTGTTACTTTTAATAATTCACAAGTGTGAATATAATGAGCTTATTCCGCACTAAGTTATGGATAGGAATAGAGATAACCTCATCTCACCCATATCCCAATCCGCATCCGCAGCCACATCCGCATCCATATCCGCATCCGCATCCATATCCGCATCCGCAACCGCAACCGCAACCAAATCCACAACCCCATCTTAATCCCCAAACCCATGCTCATCAACATCCCCATCCCCATTCTCATCCTGATCTTCATCCACATACCCATCCCCACCACCATTACCATCCCCATCCCCAATACACGTCACATCCTTACCCCCATGCGCATTGCCATCCTCATTGTCATACCCATCCTCATACTCATGCCTATTCCCATCCCCATCTTTATCTACATCCCCATCCCTATCCCCATCTCCATCCCTATCCCGACCCCCATCACTATCCTGAACCTCATGCCGATCCCTATCCCGAGCCCAATCCTCATACAAAACCCCATTCCCATTCCCATCCCCATATCTATCCCTATCCATATCCCAATCCCTATCCACATCCTCATTGCCATCCTTATCCTAATCACTTTCCTTTAACCTAAAAATACTGTCTGAAAATGCTACATACATTTTTATTTATAGTATTTGTTCATGCACATACGCATCTCCATCAAAATCTCAAACCCCATCCTCATCCCGATCTCCATCCCCATCCCTACAACCAAGCCCATTCCAATCTTCATTGCCATGCCCATCCTCATACCTATGCCCATCCCCATTTCTAGATACATCCCATTCCCATCTCAACCCCATCCCTATTCCGATCCCCATCCTCATCCACATCCCTGTCCCCATTCACCATCCCCCCCCCCCTCCATCCCCGGATCCCTATTCCAATCCTCATTGCCATCCTTAACCTAATCACTATCCTTAAACCTAAAAATACTGTACAAAAATACCATATAGATTTTTATTTTAGATGATCAGGATACTGTGGTTCACCTCCACAGTACCCTGGTCGCCTACTGAGAGAAACGTACAGGCCCGAGTCGAGCTAGCCGCTAGCTGCCGCGACAGGGCGCTTGAACAGTTTTTCAGTACTTTAGAATATTTTAAATTGCGAATAATAAGAATATGTGGTCATGTATCATAGACTTAGAATAATTTCGTCATGTATAAAGGTTGTAGAATATAGCATTTAGGCCAGTTATATGCGTATCTAAATTAAAAATCAATATTTATGTACCTATAAAAAGAAAATATAGCGTAAAGTAGTTTCTTTAGGTGTTGATATACCTATTTTAAATAAAAGTATTTAATTGAGATAATAGTAGGTCATGACAGTACCTATAACTTTATAACTCTTTCCCCGAACCCGGGTTTGAAACCGGGACGTCACGATCGGTAGTCGAGTTTGCACTTACGTCAATGTTCCACCAAGAGAAAATACTGTTTTCTGTAATCATTATAAGACCCTTACATATATAATATGAAAAATTGTATTTTTTAAAAAGTGCGTGTAAACTACTTACAAACTCCTTGCACTCAATGTTTGCAACAACTGGCCAGACAACGCCTCCAACCCTCTGCGCAGAACGCCATGCGCAGTACATTTGACACAAAACCGGCAAGCATTTCTTTTCATACAAAGGAAATTTTTAAAATGTCGCTGTTACCTATTTTACTGGGAATGGACCGCGCTAGACGGCTTCCTGACCAACAATACGCGGTCACGTTAACACCAGAGGACATTTTAAGTCTCCTCGCTCCGCAATATTCGAACGATTATCTCCGCAACTGGAAGCAGCTGGCATCCACTGTACGGGGCACAGGATCCACCATCAAGTGCGATAAGAATAAATTCCAAGTCAACTTGGACGTGCAGCATTTCGCTCCTGAAGAGATATCAGTGAAAACTGCAGATGGATTCATCATCATTGAAGCTAGGCACGAGGAGAAGAAAGACGATCATGGATGGGTGTCGCGTCAGTTCGTGAGGCGGTACCCTCTGCCTGATGGCTGTAGCATCGACACTGTGCAGTCTCGCTTGTCTTCTGATGGAGTGCTCACTGTCACGGCGCCCCTCGAGCGTCCTCAAGCTTCCAACGAGCGCGTGGTGCCAATAATACAAACTGGTCCTGTGAAAACCAGGTCTGAAGATGCCAAATTTGAGGGTGGCGACGGCGCATCAGCGGCGAAAAACCCAGTGGAAAACGGGCAGTAACCGCCCTTATAATGGCTCAGTGCCAAGCCAAGAATATCCCCAAGCTTCCTTGTTTTCGATGGATGATAAATTACTAGTGGTTCATACTAACGTATCCTAAAATATGTCATGTATCCAGTGTGTTTGATAATCATTATTGATGACGTGTGCGCGTAATCAGTGTTATTCTGTGTCAAAATTGGTAAATACATTTTTTTAAACTTTCTATCGTATGTTTTCTTTTGTCTCTTAAAATACCTAATAGTGCGACTAGGTTATATTTAGACAGGTTTTTAAAAAAATACAATATCGCAATAATTTCTTATACAATACTGCAAGGTCTACTCGATCTTTAGTGCGATTTTAAATTCAATTCATTAGATACTTAATACCTGTAATATTAGTTGTATGTAATGTGAAATAAATAAATTCGATACATATTACATACACAAACGTAGGTGCATTATGCATACCATTTTACAAAGAGATAGGAAGTGTGCTTGGATGACAGGCGAGCCTATTCCCGCTCACTGGGTGGTGTACATTAGCGGACCTCTAGTTACTACTGAAGGTTTCCAATTTATTTATTATAAGTTTTTATTTTTAGAATGAATGGGTTACTAAAAATAAGCGCAAACCTACCTACCAGGTACCAAAGAATCGCAACGAGGTATTTATTTATTTAAAACATATAAGTAATACGCTACAATCAGAATCAATACAACTATCTTAACAGGTTTAAAACCTAATAAAATAGTGTGGCTATCTACTTAACTATATGGAAACTATTACCTATACAATTCTCAAATTGCATAAGTCTTATATAGGTACAAATTACAACTAAAACAATAAATTATCAACACAGGCACAAGGTATAACGCATTCATAATAACTATAATTATATAGATACAATAGTATTATTCAGTTTCATGATCATGTCTACTGCAATCTATATTGGCTGTACCGTCTTCAGAGGCTGCTAAAAAGATGTGTGTACAGTACATAATTTGTAATTTTTATTTTATTTTTGTCGTCATGTACTTACCTGTTAGTTTTTTATACTTAATAGCATTTATGTTAAAATTATTTTATTGTTGTTAAAAGGTATGATAGGGTTAATTAATATTAACCCTATCATACCTATACCTTAAATTCTGGTTTAGACAAAAGCCCCGAAAGAAATAATACATGAAAAAAAAGATCATGTTTCAACAGCAACACAATATATCCAGTTAGTACTTAATTCACAAAGTATATTGTACTTTAATATAGTGCACTTGAATGCTGGATAATCTTGAATACAATGAATGTCGAGGTCATTCACTATAAAAACACTTAGGTAGGTAAGAGTAAATACATATTCAAACTTGTATTGCATTTGTAGCTCGTTTCAACACTTTCAATTTATAAAGGTTAAAGATGAGGACTGGAAATAAAGGTGTAACAAGCGTAGTTACACTTTTCTAAATTGATTATTTTGGTAAGTAAGCGGGTACCTACCTAATAATGTAATCAAGAACGATATATACATTAAGTACGATACATTTTAGTGAAACGTAAAATATTGCCACTGTAATGATATAATATTTGCACTTCTAATTTGATCATAGTTACACAAAAAAGATAGCTATTTATGTAAGATGCCAAGGTGCATAACGATACTCAAGCCAAATTCTATTAACAAAAATGTCGGTACTAGATACTATTTAGTAGATGTTCAGTAACAGGCAAAAATGTCAAAAAATTTTTTAGTTTAATAGGCTCATTTTGACTTTGCTTTTCTTATCACGGGTATTTTTAGTATATTGCATTAGAAAAGTGCCTTGTTACATTATTTCGATTTAACTTAATTATAGGTCAAATCCCTAGTCACTTGTTTCTTAGCGTTCCTCTCATTGCATTCATTAAGTAGATAGGTACTTATTTAGTTCCATGATTTTTTTATACCATTCAATGAAAGTTTCATTATTTCCAGTTACTACTACTAATATACCTAATATTAATTTAAATGTTTGACATGTCTAAATAAAATATTTGAAATTTAATTAGAGTAAATACTGCAAATACCTACAGTAAACAGACTTATTAGGTACCCTTAATCTGTTCTACAATTAGCACTATTTATAAACATTCTGAACGCAAGGCAGTTTATGAACATGCCAATCTCCAATTGCAAACTATTCCAGATTGTGAAGGTTTAGGTCTATGAGTATGCTATCACAGCTAGCTAATTGATTTTTTTATAGTACATGTATATATCTATACTGTGTGAGACATTACAAATCTTACAATATATTATGTTCCTTTACTTATAAAAACCTGCCATAGTTAAATATTTAACGGCTTGAGTTGCAGCAGGCCGCCGGCGGCGCAGCGGCGCGGCGCGGCGGCGCGACAGCCAGAATAATTGTTTTTAATTACTTATGTCTGGTCCTAGAATAATAACTAAAGACAGGTAATTATTATTATTCAGTGTCTAGCATTACACCAATAATTGACATAATTATATATTATTTCTGTTTCTTATTTAAAAACCTAAAGTGCTAAATATCTGAAATGATTTATGCTAGCTTCCTAATTAAGAATATACTTTGGGCCAATGATATATAAAAACCTACTTATATATCAAGGCCTTGGGCAAGTTCAGAAAGTAGGTATGGTTTTGGCCATAATTATATAATTCAAGTAAGTTGATTATTTATTTATTTGGTACAATTACAGAGAACAGTTCACCTAGTTCTTAGAATAAAACAATATTTGAAACTGAAGTTTGATTACAAGTTTACAACTTCAAAGAAACATGCAATGTTAGTTAATATTTTGATTAGGTAGGTACCTAATATTATTTGGTTATTCCACAGGTATCGTTATAGTGTTATAGAAGGGATGGGATCTGGGAACAAACGTTCATTTATTGCCTTACTACCTGTATTCCTGTGATAATAGAAACCGAGGCGAGGGTAGCTACCTCTAATAATGGGTAAAAAGATGGCCTACGCCCTACGGTATTCTCATAAGTATGTAACGTTCGTGTTACACTTACAAGTGAAGAAGGTAGGTATATGTAGTGAGTATTCGTGATACCTACTTACCTAGTTTTGTAGACCTTGGTATTCTACCTGATAGCTATTGAATCGATAATGTCTGTTACTGGATGTACTAGGTACCAGTTTCTAGAAATTGAATATTATGTAACTTCGTTATACCTACCTACATAACTTATGAAGTAGGATGATATAGAAAACGAATTGGTAAGTAAATTATTAAATACAGAATGTATTTAGTCAATAGAGTAAATAACTAATACTTACTCCTTGTAACTATTTACTCCATTGATTAGTCATCCCACCTATTAAATATATTAATAGATATTTACCAGATTAGTTTTAGATAGAAAAATAAAACACACAAATACAAAATGAATTAATTTATTTAAAATTAAATTCAAAATATAATAGGCGAAATAATACAGCACAGATTCAAATCAGTCTTAAGCACATAATTATTTACACGATCACAGTTCAGTTTTCGGGCAATGACGATCCCAGCTGTTTCTGTACGGGTCCTGTGTGTTTTATCGGCACTATGCGTTCTCCTGACGAAGGCAGGGCGAGGACCTTAGGCGCTGTCACCGTAAGAACACCGTCAGACGACAATTTCGACTCCACTGTGTCTGGTAAACAACCTTCGGGCAGAGCATACCTTCTTACAAACTGTCGTGATACATAACCGTGTTCGTCTTGCTTTTCCTCATGCTTCGCCCGTACGATGACTTGTCTATCAATGACTTTAACATCCACTTCTTCAGGTGCAAAGTGCTGGACGTCGACGTTCACTTGAAATTTCTCGTTGTCGCTTTTTATCTGTCCAAGTTCGTTCAGTGCGAGCTGGTTCATGGCCGCCGACATCTGTTCCAACGGCTTCAACATGTTCTCCCATGGTTTGAAGACGTTTTGCCAAGGTTTGCACAACGATGACTCGAAGAAATCGCGAGGCACCATTTGGTTGAAAGGAGAGAACCCGAAGAATTCATCTGGTCTGATTAATTCCCTTTCCATCAGGCGAAAAGGCTTCTCCAAGTCGTAGATGTGAGGAATGAGCGACATTTTTTCAGTACTCTTTGCTGCGATTTAGTTCGATTTAGATCACTTCGCTTTCTCAGTAAACAACTGCCGGCTTCCCGCGCTATCGCCGTATTTATACTCCCCGACTCCAACGCCCTCTGTTATCGAATATATTCCAGAAAGTTCAACGAATGTTGTAGAATGTTTGTAGTTAGTTCTAGAAATATCCAACCTTCTGCGGAAATTTACAAAAATTGAGTACAGCGCCATCTTGTGTGGAATAGCAAATATATTCGAGAAAGTACTGTGAATGTTGTTGTCTTGGTTTAAGAAATGTCTATAAATCTATGGATATGTAAAGAAATTGAAAGCAATGCAATCATGAGTATGATACATTCGAGAAAATGCGATCTATACTGAGGAATGTAAGCAAATGTTCCTAGAACCACAGGTTCCAGAATATTAGTCGTTCTAGGAATATTTACGTAAATTAAGAACAACGACATCTTGTGTGACCTAGCAAAGTCTGTGACGAATATTACAGAAGTGTGTGGATAGTTCTAGAAATGGCCGTCACGCGTCGCTTGGGTGAATAAGAAAAATAAAACTATAATATTACATAGTATATTATAGTTTACAACATTTAAGAGTACCAAATATATTTCTTTTTTTATTAGGTCTTACTGATTGCTAATATAATCACCAAACTTCGCAGTTTATAAAAAGATAAATTAAAATATATAAGGTCTATTAGTTACATACAATGCATTTTATTTTTGAGGGTAATTAATTTATCCGCGGCTCAATGTTGAGCCACCAATTTGTTTTATTATTGAAAATTGGCATGACCTTGTGAATTTAGACAGGTTAAATGTTTGTAGTCATCTATTACGTGTTATTGCTTTATCTGTCTACGCAATCACTTGTTGCTTTAATTTTTTTGGCTATGTAATAAACTTTCTAAGTAGGTACAAAACGAGTAAAATCGCTAAACTTGGTTGTGTTAATTCTCCTGATTCAATTTGTTTTATATGTGCCTCATCTACATCTTCTAAAGCAAGAAGAGTAATAAGTGAAATTGTAAAAATATTATTTTAAATAAGTATATGTTTTTTTTTGTTCTTTATAGATAGTTTTTCAAATAAATATATTTCTAAATTTAGTCGTAATATCAATATTTTTTTCAATTAACTACACCGCATGCGTAGATAATTGAGAAATAAAGAAATAACAATAACTAAAATCCAGACATGATGCCGAAATTCTGTTAGGTATCAGACTTAGCTTCAGGATTAGCATTTTACCTATGATACAAAATAACAGTTTCGGTTATAGAAACGAGAGCGTTTCTGTTGCGAACCAAAATTGCTATTTTTTTGCAGGGTAGTGTATATTTTACTATAAATACAGAACAGCAAAATATTTTTTTATATAGTGTGCTCCTAGCAACCTTTTTGCTAAACCAAAAACATGCAGTAAAACTTAAAGAAAGTGAACAGTGCAATCTTATCTTAAATAATTATAATCGACAGATTTCTATTTATTATATATTTAAAAGTAAAGAAGAAGCTGTATTATTTAATAGATATGCCTATATTTGTTAAATAATAAATCATTGTTTTTGCACGGATGGTGCAGCGAGCGGTTATAAGAATTACATTGTTACCTACTGTCTTTTTTATTGGTGATGTTGCAAGACGAGCCAGTGGTCCACTCAGGCCGTCCGCTGCGTTAAGCGGGTGCACGGAGCGTGCTGTTTTCTATTATCATGGGTCTGTCCGCGCGTCGGAGCACGCGAGCGGAGCTATTTCTAAGAAATCAGTGAGTGCTGCTTTTTTACTGCCGGCGCTGCGAGAGGCGGGAGACCGTCGCGGGCCGGGCGTCTGCGAGTCCGTAACAGAGCACGGCGCGGGTCTCCGCGGCGGGCGCCCGCTCCGTGCACCCGCTTAACGCAGCGGACGGCCTTAATGGTAAGTGGTAACCGCTGCTCATGTACATGGCTATATAAACATGGCATAGCAAATTGAGTTCCGATCTAGTCTAATAAACGTCAAATGTGAACTTAAATTAAATGTAAATATGTTGCACCAAGACTCATAACAATAATAATTTATGGATAACACATATTGTTGACCCGTGTGAGGATCGAACCCATAACTTTTGGCAGTGGTGAAGCGACCACTTAAACCACTGCTTTAACTATGCAGTCAAAAATCTTTGCTCGCGAGCAAATTTTTATCGTCCGCATGGACTAAGCTTTATTTAAAACAGGGCAAAATTCTGTAAAATCCTGTATAATTATTTGTGATAATTTGAAAAATGAAGTACTTATCTAGTAATAATACCTATATACCATATATTTACTAAAAATCTATTTAATATATTTGTATAAGCCCATTTATAAAATTCCCAGCGTATTTCGAAATATCCTTATTCCTTATCTACTCATGCCAAAGGTTAGGCGTTAATGAGTCAGTGAGTGCGTGAGTCAGGAGTTTCTTATTATAATAATTATGTGATATAATAAAATATATCACATATACATAATAAAAATGTGTTATTGTTTTTTATGTCATATGTCGTTGAGCGAGCCTACTCGTTAGGCCGTATTAGTACCATTTATTGGCAACAGGCGCCCGGCCAGGACGGCCCATATTTTGCCAAGTATGCTTTTAAGCAGGTACGACGTACACGAATAGCCTATTACCAGTATTCCTGTCTACCGGGCAGAGTTCCAGATCCAAGTACTGAGAATATGTCTATAGAAAACAGGATAATACTACAAGACCTAAAAATCGAACACGAGACTGTCACTGTGGCACCGACGGCGCTTGTTAATATAGAATTCTTAACTATGACCTTAATAGTTGACCCTTTTTCTTCTGATGTGTTGAGAACCAAATAACTATTAATTAAAACAGTCATTGACTTTATACACTAAGAGCTGATAAATTCATGTTCAATATACAGGGTGTTGAATACATTGTGATATATAAACTTTTATTATCTAAGCGACGCGAGTGTAGAGTCATTAATCAAGTCAGCTATACAACAATACTTTGTGGCCATACGCGAGAACTTTAGAAACAATACAATAATGGGTATAAATGGCACTGACAATTATTTGTGTATCACACAATTATTAGTCCCGTGTCGAATTCGTTCCAAATCATTTAGTGCATAGTGCAGCATAGGCCTATTTGCACCACTACGTCATTGTCTTATTATACGTCCAGTTTATACTGTGTAACTACATAATTACATATTGGTTGGTCATCTTCTGCGTTCTCCCATAGTCCGCGTAAAGTTGTAAATGCCACCAGCGCCCAACAATTAACACACAATACTAGAAAATAAAATAGTAACATTATTCATTTACTTAACCCTAGAAAGCTAACGTTCGTCAAAATGACGAGCATGCAATAAATATCTCCTTCTCCCTTTCTAATGGTTTTACCTATACAATCGCAGTTCCACGCCAGTTAATTATCCGCTAGACTGCGTCGCACAGTTAAGCCGGTCTGGGCACGCCACGATCGTGGCGATAAGTCCCGTTCTTAAAGAGTGGCTGGAGAGGCGGCATGGCGCCCTCACCTTCCGGTTGACACAGGTAATGACTGGCCATGGTTGTTTTGGCCAGTTCCTGTCGCATAGGCCGGCAGGAGACGCCCGGCTGTCATCACTGCGGCGACTGCCGCGATGTTGTTGTGGATACGGCGCTGCACACCGGAGGTTTGACCTGGGGGTGGTGGGCTGTATGGGCCTGCCCGCCACCCGATCAGTACCTACCAGGTGCGAGAGGCGGCGTGTGTGTTCCCACGCGCGCCTCTGAGTCGTGTTATTATCCCCCTACAAGGGGACAGTAGAGGGTCTTTTATGTAGTGGCCTGCCGTTTCACACGGCGGGCCGAAACCTCGGCGGGGTCGCGATTGGATGTGAAAGCGATTCGCGCGGCTCCGCCGTCTATGGTTATGTCGAGGAACACCGTGGTAGGTTTAAAAAAAAAAGCCGGTAATTAATTACTGCGTCGCATAGTGGTTGTGTTAGGCTAGTAAATAATTTTGTAATACCAAACGAAAAAAATATTTTCTGAATAATAGTTCCTTTGTTTACAAGGGATGGTAAACATGACGGAGATATTGAAAGGAGAACGATTGCGGGAAACAAAGTGAATGGAGCTCTACGCGCTTTTATGAACAGTCGAAATGTTTCCGAAAAGGCACGTTTGGCTGTTCATAGAGGACTATTAGTGCCCACACTAATGTATGGAAGTGAAAGTTGGGTATGGCAAAAGAAGCATGAGAGCAGAATAAATGCTGTAGAAATGAGAGCGCTGAGAAATATATGTGGTGTGACTCTGAAAGATAGAATAAGGAATAGTGTGATTAGAGAGAGATGCAGCGTGAAAGTGGATATAGTGACAAGAATAGAAAAGGGTATGTTAAGCTGGTTTGGGTATGTAGAAAGAATGGACGAGGAAAGACTGACTAAGAAAGTTTATAAGGCTAGTGTGAATGGAACAGTCGCAAGAGGAAGACCTAGGCGAACGTTTCTTGATCAGATCGGAGGCGTTCTGGACAAAGGCCAGGTTAAGAGCACCCTGAACCGATGGGCGTGTATGAGGAATGTGATAAAAGCGAATGAAGCCAGAGAAGTGTGTCAGGATCGTAGCAAATGGAAATCCGTAGTCTCTGCCTACCCCTCTGGGAAACAGGCGTGAATCTATGTATGTATGTATGTATGAATAATAGTTCCTGATTTAGTTATTTTAAGTGTAAGTGCCTTATAGATCTCAAAAAAACATGTGCCGTAACAACTATATTTTTAATAATTATCTTTAATTTATATCCCAAATTTCCTATAAACTTGATTAAATACATAATATTTTTAATTAAATCACGTTTTAAAAATTATCGTCAAAAAAATATCAGCTGTTCCATTCATTTTGTCGAGGTCAAAATCCAATTTTGTATGGAACAGCTGCTATTTTTTCGCGATTTCGGCAATGTCCCAGTACAAAACTTGTTCATAATAACAAGTATAATCACCCCCTGAGAGGTTTTCACTATACTAAGAATAACCTTGTATAATGTCTGTAGACTGAGGCTTGACGTAAGAGATATTTCGTTCTTTAACAAATATGAGGAATTACTGTTTGTTTTCCAAGTAGATCAAAATAGGTGCGTATATAATATGATCATGTCACTCCCAATCATGAGTGGTTACTCATGAAATATTTAAACAACCAAATTGCCAGAAATGTTACTTTTAGTTAGTTTATTATATTGTAGATTCAATTGTTGGTTCGTTTTTACAAACCAAAGATTGAATCTAAGGAACTGTGTGTTTCGTGTATTTGGTTATAAATAAATAAGTGTTAATGAATAGAAGTTAATTCGATATAACCGGCTGTCTAAAACGGTTCTGCTGCAATTGTTATTTTCCTTGACTCTCTCTTTCACTTCTTTCAAGAGAAATTTACTGCAGCCACGGGCCATGTTTTTGCAATAAATTTAACCTTGTATCTATCTACCGGATTCACAGACACAAATTTAGTTAGTCGGGAGTGTGTCATCCGCACAATTGGGCCACTGTGCATAGGTGACTGACGCGAAAAGTTTTTCTGTTAATCATATCATCTCAGCTCCGTCCAGAAAGATAGCAGGGGAACGATTCCATCATAGACACAATACAAATTGTCGCATTATACGAGGGGGAAATTTTATCCTTCGTATAACGCTTCACAAAAGACACAGACAATGTTTCTGACAGAGATTTAAACTAGGTAGTAAAGGACCATTTAGGACAAAAAACTATAGCCTTTATTCCCATTTACACCAAGTTATCGACGTACAAAATTAACACGCTGTATCGTGCTGTTTACGAGTATTATTAGTGCAATGCCAATGGGCTATCTAGCCTCTGTACAATAGTCCCACTGCATAATGCGATAGTAGTGTGCGACAAACGGACGTAGATAACAAACTATAATGTTTCTGCGATGTGTGTTTTTATATTTTGTTCTGATATATGGGTATGTACTACATTATTTACTGGTCTAATTATATATTAATCTAATGGCTAATGAACTACTGCTTATTTTGTCGTATGTTGAATATAATTTACTTTCGCGACAATGTTACTAGATAGTTTTTACAATTTGGATCTCTTTTAAGACTTGTGTAAATATCTATAATTAAGTATAGTATTTAAACCATGATTATATTTTTACATAAATAACAATTTTGTAAATTATAGATACAATTTTCAGAAAAGGCAAATCTTTAAATCGGTTATGAAGAATATTACTTGAGATCTTTTCTATATTTATAGTGATTCATATTTTCTTCAATAATGTGAACTTAGTGTTTAGAAAAGCTCCATTACCGGTCTTAGCTAATATCGTAGAATATCTACTTTAGTAAAATATGTATAAGAAAATTCGAACAGAAACAAAATAGCACAGCATATTTTAAGACGTTTTATTGATATAAGATACATCAATAATAATTAACTCTATAATTTAAATACATTGACTTTTATAAATACAAAATGTGAATTAACTAATAGTTTTTTCGTCCAAATATTGCTGCACAATGCTGTGTTGCGTAGAGAACGTGATTTATGAAATCGATGCAAATTTATATCTTTGAATTTCAGCATAAGTTGTAACATACTTAACTCGAAGATATGTTTTCCGAGCGATTTTCTGTTTGGGGTGGCTACGGCGTCATACCAGATTGAAGGAGCATGGAACGTATCAGGTGAGCATACTTAATAACCCAACACTTGCAACCATATTAAGATTTACCTTCTTTGACCCTAGCAGAGTCCAGTGACGTTCACTATTAGTTAGCACTACGATAAAAGCTCATTACTGAATCAATAATGTTTAAAAAACTTGACATAGTTAATAATAATAATAATAATCTTTATTTGCTAGAATATGGTTCAGGTATACAGGTGGTCATTTTTGGATTTGTTCTACATATTCTGCCACATGTGGCGTGCAAAATTTAATTAATTACATACATTAATACAATGTTAAATAAACACATGCAAATTTTTGAAATTACATGGGTATTGATATTAATAAGTAGCATATAATCCACGAAAAAAAAAACAAAGGTAATAAAATAAAATAAAATATTATGCCGCACATTAAAACATTCATTTAAAATATTAATAAAAAAATTCTAACAAACACATGGGTATCTTAATCTAGAATTGTCTATATTTTAATAGTAATAATAATTATATTAATAATCTATCATTAAAAAATTCAGTTACCGAATAATATCTTTTATCAAGTAATAATAGTTAATATAGTTCAAGTCAAATAGTTGTCAGAGAACATTCGTAAAAGGTGTGCCGAGTTGGATGCTTTTTCTATACAGAGGTCAATTAAAGATTATAGGGAAGATCTTGGTCTATGGTCGGTTCGTAAAAATTAAATAGGCAGAAATAGACAAAATATAATTAATCATAATCATCACCGCGCTTTGTGTTAGTGCCTTAGTAGTACAGGAAGCTTAGTTTGCACGCGCGTTGGTATAAGCTGTGTGGATAAATCTGTCATCACGTTCCCTAATACGTTAATTGCGTTTGTTATTGGCCCTGGCTGAAGTTCTTGGATTAGGTTCAGGCGCTGTAGTTTGAAATTAATGAAACCAACATTCGTGTTCTCTTAATAAATTTATTTTAAAATTGTTTTTGGTGGTAGTCGGGCCGACAGTAGCTCACTGTCGGCTGTCACTCATACACATAGGTAGTATGTGCAAACACTGTCTACCGTTAAGTAATAGCCGATCGAAGGACATAATAGCGAGGTCTGTTATTCTGTTCTTCAGTTGATATGAGAATCCGATCGGCGACAGAAATGGACAGAGAGGTGGTTAATTTTGAGGCCGAACGGGGTGGGTCCGGGCTCAAAATTTAGTGCAATCTCCATTTAAGTGATAGGTGAAGGAGAGGATGAGTGGAATACCAATACAGGTTGGGACAGGAAGAATAGTATCCATAAGAAGGCTTCGTAGTCTAATTACCTATATCGTAACCGTAATTAAACTTAGACAGGATTATGATCCTGTCTTTAGAATTTAGCCAATACATAATCTCAATGTATCTTTTATGTAGGTAAGGGTGAAAGTATTTGGGATCGCTACACTCATACGTATCCAAATCGTGTGTTCGACCACAAGAACGGAGACATTGCTGATGGATCTTACTACAAGTTTAAAGAAGATATCCAGCTTATGAAGCGGCTTGGAATTGGCATGTACCGGTTCTCGATATCTTGGCCTAGAATCTTGCCCACTGGACTGAGCAAGTGAGTCATTCATAATTTGTTATTTTATTTGTGTTCCGTAGCTAAATTAAAAAAACGGGATAACTATGGCGTAACTGAGCAATAATCAATGCTATCAACTTCAAATTTCAAATAATCCATACTTACTAATATTGAAATGTGATAATATGTTTGTCTGTTAACGTTTTACGGTCAAGCACTACACACTGATCAGGTGTTACTGAAATTTAAAAAAAGATGGCTTAGGCCTTTGTCTTCTTGCCTAATGTTATTGTGAAACTCTTTGATCCATTCATCCATTTTCAAATAGTGAACATGTTGTATTTTTTTATAATGACGAGTGTCACTATTTTTCAATTGGATAAAAAATTTCTCTGGGCTAACAACTACTTTCTTTGTTATCTAAGATATATCATTAAAAGTTATATACTATGTAATCTTATATAATCCATTGCTTATGTGCCAATGAGGCAGTTCTTAACTTTAGGTATATATGTATATAAAAATACTGTTAAGACTATTAGGATATATCAATTTTATTGGTCATTACATAAGGTTTAATTTTGGTTGTCTATCCTGGACGTACTTTGGCGACACTTTTCTTGTCCTATTGAATTTTAACTTCATTTCTATCGAATTGTTTTCTTACTATTCAGTTATCCAATCTTGTAGATAAATTACGACGTACGCAAACATCGTTCACGTAATTGTGCAAAACACAATGAACTGAAAACAAATATTTTTGTACATATTTACTTGTATTGCAATTACTCAATATGATGAATGGAATGTGTACTAGCTTGCGATTGAAGTAACGAACAATACACATATAAACGAAAACAAAAGGTAATAATAGAATAATGATTAAATTCACAGTAGGTATAAATTCTAGATTAGACAATCCAACAATTTTGGGGTGAATCCCACTATTTCCATTATGTATTTCCATTGATGGAAATACTGGGACAGAGTCTCCCACTATTTCCATTGCGGGCGGCGCGGCGATTAAAAAACGCTGCATTGCCTCTTATGACGGCGTGCACATGGTAACTATATTTACATATTTCCTCTTTAGATTAAACCTCTTTCGAACATAGTGTCAGCTGTCATTATTATTATAGTTCTATTAATGCACTATTGCGTTATTGATTCATTGACTGAATAATAATAAAATAATTTTATTCATGGAGTTTATAATTCATGATGATTTGTTTGAGTAGAAATAGATTTCGTTGATTTTGCAGTTGTTTGAGTACCAGTTGAAATATATATGTCTGGCGTGGAGTTTGTAGGTACTCCTCAACTGTGATTGACCATCTGGCAATCGTATTAAATATTCAATTCTATCAGAGTTGCTGTGTGTCTCATTTGGAAAATTGCTTAAAATAGACTGGCTGTATTCATCTTCCACTGCAACAAAATATAATAATATAATAATAATAATATTCTACCACATACACACAACACCATCTAGCCCAAACTAAGCAGAGCTTGTACTATGGGTACTAGACAATGGATAAACATACATATATACTTTTTTTTGTAAATACATACATATTATACATAGAAACACCCAGACCAAGACAAACATCCATGTTCATGCACACAAATATTTTACTTTTTGGAGTACTTACTTTTTGATAATTAATAGCACAATTCTGCTGGTGACACTTCGGCTCGATGATGAATGTCACAGACGGATAAACAAAAAAAAACAAATAACTTTTCATTTTCGTCAACTACCAGTACCTTATGAACAGATTAGGTGGAATAAGGTTTTACTACCGTTTTTCTTTCCGGGTACTAGGGGTTTTTTGCCGCAATGGAAATAATGGGATATAATTTGTATAAAACGCTTGTCCCACTTTTTCCATTTTGCATTTCCATGGAAATAGTGGGATACACCCCAATTTTGTTATAAAGTTATTTTTGACATATAACATATGTATATAGGTATTAATTGATAGTTGAATTTGAAGTTCCGCCTAGCTTGCTATTATTTATGTATTTAAAAACAGCTTGCCTATGTGTTATGCATAGGCCGTCGTGAAATCTTGGGACTTTTATTTGATTTAGCTGCTACAAGTTATAAAATCATCAATAATTTCACAAGGTTTTCGATGGATTTTAAAATACTTATTGTTATTGAATTTACTTACATATAATGTCCTTTAGACCGAATTTCGGTCACGGCGTCCAATCTTAACGGAGACTGGCCATCTGCGCAGGAGATATTATAGTGCACAAGTGTGTGCGTAAACATAAGTGCACTCGTTGTTCCCTAACCTCATGATCCAATGGGACGGCAACCCGACACATCCGGAGAGAGATCAGGTGCAGGACCAACGGCTTAAGGTGCTTTCCGAGGCACCGGGGTGTCTAACACTGCCAACTTCCTAGCTGCGGGCTGCTATGAGATTTCTTAACAGAAAACCCAATAACTTTTTGTTGGCTCGACCCAAGATTCGAACCAGAGACATCATACATAGCAGTTGCATTCACTACCGCTGCGCCACGGAGGCAGTACATATAACCCTTCATACACGAGGGGTCTTTCTATAAAGCCAGCACCGGTACCATTCGAACAAAAATTATAATTTATTTTATATTATAACTTAATAAATTCGACGAGAAAGTCATCAATCATATACCTACATATTTTCTTTATCAAGTAAAATGAGTTGCGTGAAAGAGGTGTTTTTTTTTGTTAAATACTTCTATAATACATACCTACTTGTATGTAGGTATATTATTATGTTAGCTTTAATAAATAAGCAGTAGCATAAATAGCCTAATTAAGATAATTTACAGTAACATAACAGGAAATCCTAATAACTATAGGTTGATAAAGCCACGAGCCTATATAAATAAACCAAGCTTTATCGGGCGTCATTTGGATAAAATATTCCATACTATGTCTCCGAAGGATTACGGAGAGTTGTTACATATTATACATTTTGCCAACTAAGGTCAGGTTATTAGAGTGCGAACTTATTGACCTTTACCGGACACAGTTCTAGACGACGTGCAATAGCACATCGTAACTAACAAGTTACTAAGAATGCCTTTAGAAGCTCAACAATACTTTGTTTGCTTTGCATCAAAATTCTCTGGCACAGCTGTCGTTTCATTACCTTGCACCACAAAGGCAGACGAAAATTAATTCAATAGCAAATTATCGCATGTCATACAACAAATGGGCCAAACTGACAACAACATGGCGGCAAGCAACAACGCGGTAGGCCCAGACAAAAATGGCGAGATGGACAAGTCTTTGCTAAAAGAGATTAGTCCTTAACGGCTTTGGATAGAGAGTGAGGCAAGAAGAGTGGGGAAGTTTTAGCAACACAGTGGGACATTAAAGGCTCATAAAAAATTGCCTATTATAAAAACAGATTACGCTATCATATTACGCCTAAAATAATAACACCATCTCAGGCACTAAAACAATATGCTTTTTTATAGTTACGTGAACGAAGATGGCGTCGGGTACTACAGAGAACTGATAGACGAATTGCTTAATAACAACATCATTCCTGTGGTGACCATGTACCACTGGGACTTACCGCAGAGTCTACAGGACTTAGGTGGCTGGACCAATCCCATCATGGCCGAATATTTCGTCGATTATGCGAGGGTAAGGATCCAAATTCATGTGTATTACTTTTTAAATAGCTTTTTGTTATGTCAATGTGTCATTAGAAGCTAGAAGCCTCGTTCTTGGACTTCCAAATTACTCTTCGTAGATATCTCCTGCCAGTGCCCTTCGAAAACATCCATTACTTAGCAGAGTTATTATTTATGGTATTAACAACAAAACAAAATATAAGACTCCACTAATGCATACATTTGAACCATGTGAGTATGCATGAGTGTGGCCAAATAAAATATATTTATTTATAGTGTACGTACATATAGGTATAATGTCATCCAGACCGAATTTCGGTCACAATAGTAAATCTCGACGGAGACTTGCCATCTGTGCAGAAGGTAATGAGCTGTGGGCATGAATACAGGTGAACTGTTTATTCTCATAATCCGATGGTACGTCAATCCGGTTCGACCGAGGTATGCGATGAAATACCGCCAAAGTCCAATAGGCAATGGCCTGCACATGTTAGCTAATTACAATATCTTTTTACCATTAGGGGACCTATGTATACGTGTATAAAAATTTGGCTATCGTATGTTTTTGTCCGCTAAGTAGTCGATAGATTGACTTGAAATCGTTACACAGCGACTGAGCTGTAGCTCAGTCGAAGCGAAAGCGAAAGCGGCGAAGTGTGGCCAGGACTTTGTGGTACTTTAATAATAACTTTTTTATTTGCGCAGATTCTCCTAAACAATTATTCCGATAAAGTTAGAATATGGCTGACGTTTAATGAGCCGCTGACTTTCTGCCACGATGGGTACGGCGGTTATGATGCTCCTGGAGGCATGTCTAGTGGGTTTGAAGACTACATGTGTGCACACAACGTACTCAGAGCTCACGGAATGGTGTATCGCATGTTTAATAGGGAGTTTCAGAGGACATTTGCTGGTAAGTACAAGACAAAATGGTAGTGCTGAGCTATATAGTCCAATAGATCTATCTAGTTATATCTCTCATTCTGCCCTGTCACTGAAATAAGATCGTAAAGACGAACGTACGTAAAAAAAATATTGCTTAAAAGTTTACACCTGCTTTATTTCTTTATTTATTTAGGGACCTTTATAATTGCTCTTGCAATATGGCAGATCCATCGTTACCTAAACTTATACTACCTACAATATAACACTTACAATACAAACACTTGATAGCATTTGTAGTAATGGAGTAAGTTGCGTAAGAGGGCGACTACAAGGATTTTTTGGAGTTTACTTTTACGAACTGCCTCTTACAAGTACCTAAACATTATTAAATTTTAATTTTAGTCTATTTCCTTTTACGTTTACCAAAATCCCAGGCTGCTTACAGTCGAATTCAATGCTTTACTCTTTGTGTCTTTATCTAATCTTTTTATTTTAATCTCTTTGCCAGCGCTCGGACCTCTAGGTGGCTCTAGCGTCAGCCAGCATTTATTTTTATTGCGACTATAATCGGGCTAATGCAAATGAAGGATTAAATGGCGCTAACTGCGGCTTAAAATAATTTAAAGGATACCGTACATACACATGCGTTTATTTCAGGCGGCATGGGAATCACATTAGACTTTGCATGGATGGAGGCAGCTACCACTTCGACGGCTGACCAGATTGCAGCAGAGACTGCCCGACAGTTTATGGTCAGTCACCTGCGCTTATTTATATAATATTTTATGTAACACTTAAGTAGACTGTAAGCTCGTTCTTGCTCAAAGTGGGAACCTTGTGGTTAACTACTCATAGTAATTAAGACGTTGGGTACTAATGTCGAGGTTAGTTTAAAACATTATTAAAAATAAACTAAATATATTTCCAGTTCGGCTGGTTCGCAAATCCAATCTTCTCAGAAATTGGCGACTACCCTGCAGTGATGCGTCAAAAAATCGACGCCAACTCTGCAAAGCAAGGATACCCACGGTCTCGTCTGCCTACCTTCACTCGGGAAGAAGTCGAAATGATTAAGGGATCCTTTGACTTTATGGGCCTCAACCATTACACCACTTGTATGGTGAAACAAGGAGCGAAGAAATTGCAAACACAGCCGTCATATGCAGATGATTTAAATGTCCAAATTTATCAGAAGGATGATTGGCCTACGTCTAACTCAACATGGCTGAGGGTAAGTGTATCCCTTGCATTTCTATTCAAGGGTCAGAGGAATACCATAAGTTTTTATTAGTCTTGGCAAACCTCAACTACGTTTGATCGGCATGCCTTTTCATTTTGGTAAGTTTTTGGATGTTGACACTGGAGCCGTACTACGTAATAATGTAAAAATGTGTGAGTAAAAACAATAAAAAATACCTATATGGAAATCAAACGTGGAAATACATTAAGAATTTGAGAGCTTACCGCACCCACGATTGAATATATTTTTTCGTCTCGTTAGACATTTTTGGTTATCTGATTGAAGGTTTGATAAAAGCGAAAACTTTGGATATTACTTTCGGTACACATATGACATACCTATGTCTTTTTATATAAAATATCATTGGAAATCAATGAAAAATAAATAAAAAAATCAACCAGTATTTTTTAAAATTCTATTTATTATAGATTGTGCCGTGGGGCTTCAGAAAGGCTTTAAACTGGATCAAAGTTACGTACAGCAATCCTTTAATAATGGTGACGGAAAATGGAGTATCATGTCTGCGAGGCACTCAGGATCTGAAGCGAGTTCGTTATATTGACGCCTATTTACGATCCCTACATGCCGCTATAACAAAGGATGGTTGTAATGTGATGGGATACACGTATTGGAGTTTATTGGACAATTTTGAGTGGATGAGAGGCTATTCGTAAGTAAATTTTTAAACATGTTATTCCATGGAAAACATACCCAAGCGCTTGAAGTCATTCTAAGAGCTTTTTTTTATACTATTAAGTTGGCAAACAAGCATACGGCCTGCCTGATGGAAAGTGGTCACCGTAGCTTATGGACGCATGCAACACCAGAGGCATCACTTACGCGTTGCCGACCTTTTAGGAAAAGAAGTGGGAAGGAGAAGGATCGGTAAGGGGGAAAAAGGGCGTTTGGGCCTCCGGTACTCTCACTCAACGAACGAAACACAACAGTAGGAATACTGCTATTTCACGTCGATATTCTGTGAGAGGGTAGTCCTTACCCGGTCGAGCCGGCCCATTCATGCTGAAATCAGCGAGTCTTAGAAAGATTAAAGTAAAACAGCATGGACTTTCATTCCTCCTGTTATAGCTGCATGAATTAGTTTGCTGATACGGCTTTAGTGGCTAAACCCTAGCAGTAATTCGCTGTTTAAGCAACCTTTGCGGTATTAAGATCTCAACTGCATTTTTTATTACGCCGGCAAAACGATTACGACGAACGATATTTAAAATATCGACGAAAGACGAGGTTTTCTATACGGGTTGTCTATACGGGTCGACGCGGTGTTTTACCTAGCGTTATTTGGTTTCCTGCTTACTGGCATGAACACACTGAAAGCGTCAAATCAGCCATATCCACTGAGCTCTGGATTACACCCATTATTCTGTTCCACTTCAAATAAGATCATCATCATTTTTTACTGGATCAGTAATATATGTCTATTCTTTCAGCGAACGCTTCGGACTATGCGAGGTGGATTATGACTCCCCAAAATTGACGAGGACGCCACGGCTTTCATTTAACTATTACAAGTACGTTGCTACGACTGGCTGCCTACCAAATGACTTTAGTGATTATAATTATTATAATAATGTGTAAAATATACTTAAGACTACAATAAATATATGACATAAATATATTTATTATTTTTTGTTTTTGTATATCCAAGGATGTTGAATGTTAGGGCCCTACGTCACCGAGAAGCCATGGCGAAGTCGCCGACTACGTAGGCATGGTTACCCTTGGCTACTTCAGTAGCCAGGAGCGGTGGCCAGTAGCAGCCAGTGGCTACCATCTGCTTTACAATTCTGTTAGTTTTCCAACGCCACCTCAGTCGCCAAGTGAGTTAACTGCCGAACGTTTCAATATGAATTGAAAGATACGTAGCCGGCGTCCGACGTCGCCAACGCCGTACTACGTAGGTACGGCTTCTCGGTGAGGTAGGGCCCTTATAAAGAGGAGGTCGAGGGTATTTAAATTAAACCTTTTCATGAGAAGAATATAAGTATTACCTCTTTAGTAACAGCATGTACAAAATGTATATGTTACGGCTAATAGCCGAAGTGCGGCTACACCTAGTTTTAGCCGGCTACAACTAGGTGCAGCCGGGCACATGCGGTTAGGTTATGTTAGGTTACTTTTGAGTTGTAGCCGGCTAAAACTAGGTGTAACCGCACTTCGGGTATTAGCCGTAACATATACAAGTCATATTTTATGTATGTTTACTAAGCTTAAGAGATAAATAACAGTTAGCGTCTAATCAGAAAAAAATGCATCCATAAATAATGCTACTCAGGGTTGAGTGTTAGTTCAATAATAGTTAAGTAGCAGCGGTGAGCCGTTGATCAAGGATATTGAGCTATTGAATTTTAAGAGGTATAGCTGAGTAGCAGTTAGTCATAAATTATATACAATAATAAATACGGTTATTAGGGTAAGCAAGTATTCCAACGACCAACAACAACTACAATATTCATATAGTGTAGGCGTTTCACAAACCCTTACAGCAGGCATTTTGTTATCAATAATTAGTTTTTTAAACAAATATAATATCTAGATAAATTTTAACTTAGGTGTTGACAGTTTTTGTATCGGAAATCTGATACAAATTTATTTCTTAGAAATAAAACCTTATTGTTATGTCTTTTGAAACGAATTGCCAGGCGTATAATAATATATATATATATAATATATACTTACCTACTGTCTACGAACAATACCTATCAGTTACTAAATAAAACACAGTTTTATAATAATCATTTAATAATTTTCTCATGCTATTTCTTATACATTCACTTAACTCTTCTAAGCCGTGTATAATTTATACATTGCTTACATAACACATAAGAGTTTAACATGATTTTTAATAGCAGTATCTCGACATATTTAATTATGTATTTCAATGTACTCTAATAAGTTCTTTGACTTGCCGCTAGAGGTGCTTTTAGAAAGATGGCGGACTTTGTGTTAAGTACAAGACTAATGTTGCTGACTATATTAGCTAATGAAAATGTACGTAGTAAATATAATTACTAAGTCAATGAAATTGATCTTCATCGTCTTTTAATTAGTGTCTGGACAATTGAAACCTGGACTTTTGCCGAAGTAGTAGTTTCGCAAGGCGATTGCTTCTAAACCTATATCATTAATATAGTATTTAGTATACTTTGGGATTTATATTTATGTATGTTATTCTTCTGTAAGCGTATATGCCACTGAACTCCTCCTAAACGGTTGGACTGATTATGATGAAATTTTTTGTGCGTTTGAGTGAGTCCCCGGATGGTTTAGATTGCATCCGAGACATACTTGCATCCGGTAGGTGCTGCTTCGGACAGGACAACGTCTGTCAGATCCGCTAGTTTACATAAATGGTTTCCACCTACTTCCATTCTGGCATCTCTCTCTTGCTCACTGACATTCAATTCTTCATGCAGGCTCGTCGGTTTACTTTTAAATGGCCTATTTCAGAATGTCTCTGGTCTGGATGGTAATCGCTTTTATACATCTTCCAATTCCGTTTGTCCCATCCACTTTACATATTTGCCAACAGCAGCACCTTATATACTCTCTTATTACTTATCATATTAATTTTTCATATATGCCGTCATATTGTTTTGTAATAATAGCACTGAATTATAAAAAATTACAAAATATTCGTAATTTCAAAGGGTAATCAAAAAAGGAGCATCGAAATTTATAAATGACAAAATTACTAGAATTCGTATTAATGATTTGAAAGTAACCCAGAATTATTAAAAGCAAATGATCGGTCATTTACAAGGCTACGAGCCCGTACACCTTTTGACTTTCGCCCCTTTCATTAAGCCGATGGAATGATTTATATAATTCATAAATCGCTACGCGGGGCTCCTATTTTTAGGTGCATTTAAGAAACCTAACAAATATCTACTAAGGGGCGAACGGGCTCGTAACTATTTACAATACAGTTAAACCTAAAGCAAATAATGAATTATATAATTATAATATTGTAAATATAGATATAATATTAAGTAAATAAATTAGAATATTAATGGAGTGGGTACAAAACCATTTCTTGCCAAATTAATTTTCTCTATACAGGAAAATCTAGGTTATATTTATAATGAAGCAATGGTACGCCATTAACCAAGGGCGGCCTAGGTGAGCCATGCTCAATCTAGACATATGACAGGGTCAAAAATAAGTAATTCTGATTAGTCCATCTTTTAGATATACAAATATATTGGTTACTATTCTTTGCTTTAACAAAACTGTTTTTTTTTTCTGAAACGAATTTGGCATACAAGCATACGGCCCACCTGATGGTAAGTGGTCACCGTAGCCTATAGACGCCTGCAACACCAGAGGCATCACTTGCGCGTTGCCGACCTTTTAGGAAAGGAAGTGAGAAGGAGAAGGAGCGGGATAGGTGAAAGAGGGTGATTGGGCCTCTGGCACTCTCACTCACCGAACAAAACAACTGGAATACTGCTATTTTACGTCGACATTCTGTGAGAGGGTAGTCCCTCTTTGGTCGAGCCGGCACATTCATGCTGAAATCAGCGAGGCTCTACTACTCTGAATAATAACTATAACGCATTTAAGTTCGGAAGTGGGGCTTGTGGCATAACGCGTTTGAATAAATTGTACCTACAAGTGACGTAGTATAAAGTTTAAACGCGTTGTATCCTCGTTGTTATTAGTTTGTGGGACAAAAGAAAAATACCAATAATAAAAGTGACCAATATTTTTTTTGCTAATCAATTGTTGCTTTTTGTTAGGCCTTGAGATTGGGAATCAACTTAAAATTGCCCTGATATGCCCTGGAAAATAACCCTAGATACGCCAGTAAGGAAGGGACATTTTGGTGGAGTACATTAAAAGCATTCTACAAATACATCACAAAAATATTTATTTATTCACTGTTTAATCTTAACATTATTCAACTGTTTACATGTATTCACTATCATTACATTTACTCTACATACTAATAAATATTACGCTATATACAAATAACATTGTATATCATAAATAACAATAATTATTTATATATTTTATTTAATTATAAATTCGGATTTTTGTATACAGGCTGAACAAAGTTTACATGGTGTCTAAAAAGACAAGATTTCAAAAACCGAATCTTGTGTGAAATTTGTTTTTTTTAATATAATATTAATACATAGCCTCTTATTGTTTATTGTTTTGACTCTTAGCCTCAATTATTACTTAAACATAGATTGTTCCCAAATACACAGCGAGTGTTAAGCCATAATGGATACACACCTATGATACAACAAAGCCGTATAACTAAAAACATAGCCGCCGACCATATTCACATCTCTTATTTATTCCCTTGAAGTGTAGAACATACACATAGTAGATACATATTGTATATAGTATATATCTGACGACTATGTTGAAAATCGTCTCGCACAAATCAGAAACTTTTTGTCACATAAGTATTTGTCACGCGAGTATTTGACACGCGAGTATTTGACACGCGGGTATTTGTCACGCGAGTATTTGTTACGCAAGTATTTATCACGTTACATTACTGTGCTACGAACCATTGGAATTTTGTTACGTGTCACGTCACTCGATGAATGTTATTTCATTTAATATGGTGGTGGTTTGAATACCGCGACAATAGTAACGGGTGTGCTATGACACGGAGACACTCAACGTAATCGAAAACGAACGTGAATGCGACCCAATATGTAATTAGTTGTACTGCAGAACTATTCTCTTAGCGTCAAATTCGTTCAATCGAAATTCGCTTGTATATCTTCGAAACTAAGGTTGAGTATCCAAAAATATAAATAAAAATACGACCTTTTGGACGAATGACATGAGTGAATAGCTCTGCTGGCTGGTTTGATTCAACAAAACTATAAACTACAATATCTAAGCTATATTACACGAGGTGGTTGTGTTTTAACTAAGTAATAAATACTGTATGCGCAATGTGCGCCTGTTCTTAATATCAAAACTAGATAGGTCATCGCAAGATATGTTTGACGTAAAATACTATTTATTTAATTTATACATTTTGGTACAATTAGCAAAAGTTTCTTAATAAAATAAGGCGATTTGTAAGACTTAGCGTTATCAGTTTCAGTTTCGATCAATTTAGGTGAACGCCATCTATCGGACACTGTTTGAAACTAGTGAAATTACTTTCAAGGTACTGGATTATGTTTTCATAATAATTAGTGATAATTAATAGTAGTTGTGCTCGTATAATTTGTGTTCGTGTATGTACATTTTTACATTCGCGTAATAGGAACTATTATCAAGTGAAAGAATTAGGTAAGTATTTACAACTTATTCTCAATATTGCTACATGGCCGGACAATGCCGGGTCGATATAGTAAAGTCAAATTGCATATAAGTGATATTGTGATGGCTATTAAAAGGATTACGATCTATTACTTGGTATGCAGTGTGTGGTATAAAGTGTGAATTTCGTTTACAACGGAGTAGAATGTGTTCTAAGCTTGCTTATACATCTCGATAGATGGCGTTAGTGTAACAATAGCAGCGCCATCTGTTATACATTATAACATTACGACTAATAATGTTCTTGTTACAAATCTAGTTACGCCACCAACTTTTTATCTATATCTAACTACTCTAAGACTGCGGCATCTTACATTGGCTGCAGTCCTCCATGGCGTCGTTGAACTCTTCGATTTGTAGGGTCATCTCGAAGAAGTTGTATTTATCGTGGACTAAACGGGTGGCTTCTTCTAGAACTTTCTGTGGGCTCACTCCGCTTCCTGTAAGTTAAAGTTTTGAGAGTTATAATGTTATCTAGCTATTCATGACGTCACACATGGTTTTTATTTCATATCTGTTTTGCCATGTAGTAGCAAAGGTATTCATACAACATTACAAATAGTAAAAAGTTCTGGTTGAAAGTCATATTACTAGTACTCTGAACCGACGAGCGTACATCAATAATGTAACGGAAATGTATGAAGCAAGAGAGATAAGCCAGGATCGTAGCAAATGGTAATCCGTCGTCTCTGAAGGTCTTTTTAAACAAAATGTGTTATAAGCTATAGGATGGGCCAGCGTGATAGACTATGGCCTAAACCTTATCATACTGAGAAGAGAACTGAGAGCCCAGCAGTGGGACAGTTTATACACACTTTATGTATGATCTCCTTTTAGTAGAGATCCAGACTATTAAAATGATCGTAGCGGTGAAAATGTTACAAAAAGTCAATGGATTATTTTAAGTATGGACCACCCAGGCGATCAAATACAATGGTCTCGATGTGGTTAATCAAGTATATATCAAAATATATAAGTATACATTTTGATATATACTTGATATAGACTTGTCAAGTGATCTGGCTGTGATTCAGCCTACCTTTCTCCATGTCCTACGCTGGTGAACTCATGCTTTGACGAGATGCAGGCGTGATAAAGATGTAAGATGAAAAATACTTATACAATATTATATAAAATCAGCCTTGTATGGAAACTGTCCCACTACTTGATACGGGCCGTTTCTCAGTATGAGAAAGGTTAGGCTATAATCCACCAAGGTAACCCAGTGCGTGTGGGCATTTCACATCTTTGGGAACATTATATAGAACTCTCAGACTACATGCTGTCTGAGAGTTTTCCATACGATTACGGTTTCCTCACGATGTTTTCCATTCACCATTAACCTGTCAATTCTTGTCAGACATAATTGAAAACCTATTATGTTCAGCCGCCGGTGTGTCACCGGGTTCAACAGATTAAAGCAAGCGATTATTAACTATTGAATATGCATGAAAGGTACTTACTTATAGCCAAATGTGCGGATAAGGCGGTTTTGTCTAAGGACAACGCCCACATACGAAGGTTGTGTACGCGTACCACGCCGGGTAGGGTCAGGAACGTGTTTGCTACATCCTGTAATACAATTATATTTAGTTTCATACATAAAAGAAAATAGCTAAGTAAATATGAAGTCTTGTGTTGTCAAATTACATTCGAATCTATGTATGTAAGGAGATCGAGTATATAAATAGTAATATGATTGCCGATGAGCTTTTCTTATTTTTAAAGTTTCTATATTAAAAATCACTACATTCAGTAGCGTAGCTTGGGTGCAAGCCGTTCGGGGCGGAATTTTTTTTTGCTGTTCTCTTATTTAGGTATATCAATTTAAAAGACTATAATTTTCAGTAATTCTAAAAAACTTTTGGCAAGAACAGTCATTAATATTGTGTATTGTACAGTCCAAATATTTACAAGATATTATTATTTGTTGTGAAATTTCGCCGCCTCCTTAAAGTGACGCCCGGGGCTGGCCGCCCCTGCCACCCCTACTACGCTACGTCACTGACTACATTCGATTTCTTTTTCGTTGACAATTAGTCAAACACGGACTAATGGCCTCTTTAACGGTATTCTTACACGTTATCAATAAATCAAGGCCCGTGTGAATAATAATTATGTACCTTTTTATGTCGTTAACCCTATCAATGCTATCGCGACAATTGATGATCATAAGACTATCTTCCTAAAATAGTTACCTGAAAATCAATGCCTCTAGGCGATCCCTCCATAAGCACCAACAGAGTATCCTTGATGATGTTGAACGTGGTGATGAGCACCAGGATAGAGAACAGGAAAGTACAGATCGGATCTACCAGATTCCAGCTCGGCTGTGGACACAAATTTACGAGTGAAGGCACATAGTGGAAATCAGCGATGCAATGTCAAAACCTAGTAAAAGACACCTTAAAAATCAAGACGGGATTTTTTACTACCCTGTAAAGCATCGCGCGGCCGCCATAGTAAAATTGTATGGAGGATTTGAAGTGCTTTTTTGATAAATATGTATTTTTATTGTCAACCAATAACTTAAATATTTGGGAAGGACAAATTGTAATATAACTATTTATGTTTCGTTTAAGCTGTAAAATAGGATAGATTTCTATTGTTATGATCTAAAAATCACGTAATACGAGCTTACGTTTTTGCATTTTTCGTGCAAAGTTACGTAATTTTGTAGGCGAAAAAATTAATTATTTTAAGTTTTTTACACGGTGTAATTGTAAACACATACATTGTTATGGTAAATCTATATTTTATATTTGTATTAAACAAAAAGTGTTGATTTTATTTACTTAACTGTGACCGCCTGTTTTAGCACATTTCGCTCGGCGCACTCTTAACGCAAGAATAATAATATATGTCCTACTGAGTAGACCGTAGATATCCACAATTCGCCAGCTGTAATACATGCGCCAAGAAGCAATCTTTAGTTAACAACCGGAGTGTGTGTAAATAACTCCTTGGTGCTGCTTCTATTATAGCTAGAATGTTGTAGTGTAAAACTCTTTTTTGGCCAAACCTGAATCGAACCAAGGACTGGTCCGCTGGACACATTACTAGCTTTAGAAGTATAGAAATACATTCAGGCAGGCAAGTAAGATGAGATTATTTGATTTTTTTACGACTTCAGTATTAACTTGTATCAACTTGTATCTTAACGTATATCAGGCCCCGGGTCCAAGCGCTAACCAAGGCATTAAAAGACGATTCCACCGATCAAATAATCATATATAACTTTACTAGATTTTGTCCGCAGCTCCGCTCGCATTTTGTATCCCTTGGGAACAGGGCATTTGATTAGGCGCAAGGTTCCCTATGTCTTTTTCTGTACCCCTGATAACGTGTATGCGAAATTTCATTTTGATCAGTCGAGTAGTTGAGGCTTGAAAGTGTAACAAACAAACTCACATTCGCATTTATAATACTAGCTGCGCCCCGCGGTTTCACCCGCGTAAATCACGATGCCGTGGGAATATCGGGATCAAAAGTAGCTTACGTGTTAATCCAGTTTCGCAGCTATCTATATACCAAGTTTAATCGCGATCGGTTCAGTAGTTTTTGCGTGAAAGAGTAACAATCATCCATCCTTATAACAAACTTTCACATTTATAATATTAGTAGGATAACATACCTTGAAATAAATAACGATAGCGGCTATCAGTACTCCGAAGCTCTGCAAGAAGTCTCCCAGCACGTGGATGAAGGCAGCCCTCACGTTGATGTTCTCGCTGTGATGTTCGTGTGAGTGGGACGTCGAGCTTTCCACGTCCGAGTCGGAGCGCTCCTTCTGGGAACAAGTACTTTAGTATAGTGACATCTAGCGGTGAGAGGGCAGTTATAAGAATTGGCGGTAGATGGCGCTTTTTGGCACGCCTCGGGAATAATGTTGTTTATTATTGTATTTATTTCTTAAATTATGCGGTTCTTATACTAATAATATAAGAATAATATATAAATAATAATACAGAGGTAATAGAGACAGTCTTAGGAATTTACGGACACCATCTCGTAAACAAAGTTTTGACATACAAATGCGGCGAGAGCGGAATTATGTGTAAGTTCAGTAATTATAAATTACGAATTTTCATGACAAAAACAGTCAATGACTGACTTTTCTACTCGAGTTTCATTTTAATTTTTTAACATATTTTTTTTTGGCCTGTCGCGCAACTTCGGCTTTTGGGCCGATTGCGGTAGTGTGAGTGTTTTTGTTTATGTATGAGCGACCCGGCCGAATTGAGATGAAAATTACAAAAAAACATTTCTTTCATGCCTAATTAAATATAAAGTCATTTCGAAAATTCAAACTCTCTTTAAAAAGTAGTTAATGATTACAATAAGCCGTATGAAAGTCCTTCTTTTTATAAATAGCCATAAATTTATTTTACAGAGAAATATTTTATGATAAAAGTCACTAAAAGTTGTTTACCTTTTTCTCCAATTCTATTGGGATAGACTATAGTTTAAGAAGTGCCGTCTGTGAATTTCGAGGTCTATGAATATAGGTTAATAATATAATGATTGTAGACCAGACTATGATACTTATCAGATATTGCATTTAGTATAATAATGTTAGAACTTCGAAAATTTATGTCATCAGACATTTATATTTGGTCGATTTCAAAATTGTGGCCTTACCTTATTATTGAGTACAGGGTTGCTGGTCCCGTGCGAGTGTCCGTGTCCGCCGCCGCCACCGTGGCTGTGTCCGTGCTGGTGCAGGGTCAGACCCATACTGTAAGCATTACACCATATTTGTTTAGAAATTTAGTCAGAGCTCGTAATATGACTACAAGCCGGTACATCTTCCGAAGGTGGACCGTTTTCTGGTACGTATTATCTTTGACATTTGTCACAAAGTACACGCGGTCATGTTAAGGGTTTCCTGTAGGCAGTGGACGCTTGCTACATCAGGCATATCATAATACAGTCTGTGACTAAATGCGGTTGTGAATTTGTATTTTTCAATAATAATCAAAATGAGAAGCAGGATACTTGATAACATCACATATAATCACGAGGTACCTTTACATTACTAAATTGACTTATACTTGTAGGTAATACAGATCTTTGAATCCTGAATGCAACAAGCAACTAAAGCCATGAGTTTTTGTCAGTTAGTAGTCGTTGACTGAATAATAACCCTTCCGAATGAGCTGTATTTTAACGGCGCTTTTAAATTTAAGCAATAGTAAATTAATTATATTGATAGGTAGTTTATTAAAAAAAAATGTATTGTGAACTTTATGTAAACGATGATATGGGCCGATTAACTTATACTTATTTCTAGTGTTTACGTTATGAATATCACTATTCTTAGTATATAAGTGAATATTATGTTTAATAAACATAATGTTAGCAAATATATATTGCGACGCAATAGGAAGCATGCCTATTTACTTAAATAGATCTTTCAGGGAAACTCGTGGACCTAAATTATAAATACTACGTACTGCACGGTTTTGAAGAATAAAAATTGTCTCAATATCAGCTGCCTTGCCCCACAACAATATACCGTAGAACATGATACTGTGAAAGTAACTAAAGTATACTAGCCTCGCAATATCTACATCAGTAAGCTGTCTTACTTTCCGAATTGCGTATGCGGTTGAGCTAAGTTTCCCTACAAGACACGATGTATGAGCGCCCCACTGAACTTAGTGATCTAAAGTCAAACCTAGAAAAACTGTCGATTGTACAAAAGTAATAATTTCATTATTTAAATTTATATTGGGACTTTTTACATTTGGCAATGTATACTTAATACATTTTGTTTTTTTAGAGTTTAATAATAAATTATTCGATATAAACCAGTCTAGGATGTGCGCGAGCGAATCATTAACAGTATTTAAATTTGTTGCTCTTTCATCTACTTTAAAAATAAGGAATGTGTCATCTGCAAATAAAACAATGTCACACAAATCCTGCACGAAGAACGGGAAATCATTTACGTACACTACAGAAAGGGTCCTAAAATTGAGCCCTGTGGCACGCCTATTATGACTGGTAATCCAGAACATCTACTTCCGTTGATATCAACGTGTTGTAGTCTATTGCTTAGGTAGGAACCAACTAAGTCAAGTGCAGTGTCTCTGATGCCATAATGCCTGAGCTTTCGCAACAGCGTATGATGGTCAACGCAGTCAAAGGCTTTAGAGAGATGACAGAAATACTCCAATGACATCTTGCGAATTTTCCCAGGCACTGAATATATGTCTTAAAAGCGTAACACCCGCATCTATCGTAGAACGGCCCTTCCTAAAACCATATTGATCGGCATGAAATAAATTGTTTACACTAAAGTGGCTCTCTAATTTCTGTAATATAATCTTCGCAAATATTTTACTAATAGCAGGTAATATTGAAATTGGCCTAAAATTACTAGGGTCACTTTTGCACCCATTTTTAAATAAAGGTATTATTTTACTACATTTTATTAAATTGTGAAAAATACCAACATCAATGCATCCTTTGACTAGCTAGTTTGACGACTAGATGTGGCGGTATATTAACAGTAATACTTTCAACAAATTTTACCGAAATACCCCAGAAAACGGCTGATTTATTTGAATTGAGCGACTTATATATTTTTATTATATCATACGAATGTACACATTCGAAACTAAATTGTCTTGCACTCTTCCACGCTGTTCCTAACCAAGTATTCTGCTCGAGCTGGACATAGTTGTATTTAAAGGTATTTTTGTGAAATAGTTATTGAATATATCGGCTACTTCCAAATTATTTGAAATAACGCTATTATTTACATTCAGTTCAAATTTATTATCACGCACCTTGCTTGTTTCAAATGAGGAGAGGCTTGGCTTCAAGCGTAAGAAACACAAGTTACAGAGCTCTTGCTAACAGCACACCTACTCTCTTAAACTCTTAAAGGTATCTGGCAATTCTACCCCCCACAGAAAGAACAAAAGGTTGTTTGGATGCGATCTTTGTAATGTTGGTTTCTACTTCTACATTCAGGTAGAAGCCTACCCTATTCCGGCATTGAACGACTGTTCGATTTATTACCGGCGTGGTGAGCAGAAATGAGGGATTACTACTCGCTATGATCCTACGATATCATATGATTATATTCATTCATATAGAACATGAATGAATAAAATCTCATCATATTAGTGTACGCTTCAACATAGCCTTCTATACAACGTCTCTGATCAGCCGACTGGCATTGACAAGGTATAGCAAGTTTAATTGAAATCCATACACCGGCTTACGCGTGATTACGTAACAAATACCAAAACACCTTCACCAACTTTTAGCAGGCTTTATGACACTTACAGAAGGTTGACAGCAACGCCAACGGCTGATGTGATCAACATAACAGTGGCGTCGATCTCGAACTGCTTATAGATAACGCGCTGTATCGCCATGTAGACTAGCACGCCCGTCACCACCCAGATCAGCAACACTGACGTCAGAGCGCCTATCACCTCGGCGCGGTACCAGCCGAACGGCATCCTGAGAACACACGCAAATGATTATCAGTCTTGTAGTGCAAAGAGAGGTTATGTCTAAGGATAGTGAAGTGCTTTTGATAATCAGCCGAAGAAGTGGTAGTCCAATGATTAACATACATATTAAAGGAGTGTTATTATTAGAAAACATATTGATAATATATATTAGTATGTTTCTACATTCAAATACAATTGTAAGATTTCTTTAATAAATAAATTATTAATTCATAAGAGGTGTTATTAATTAGAGTTATTATTGCACGTCCAGCTGTTTGTTAAGGTCACAAATGATAGAGGCCGAAACTAAAGGCCCTTATTTAACATTATAGATTGCTACAGGGAATTTCCAAAAGTCTCGAAAATACGCTCTCAATTTCAGCCCAAACTTCAGCTTCACAGCACCCACAAGGTTTAAATCAGTGCCTATAGTTAAATTAAGAATTTTGTATTTATATGTAGTTTATAATTACAAAATATTAAAAGATTTCTTCGTGCTTCTTGTAGAGTAAATTGTCATTGAACTATAAATTGGGTCGAAAGAAATGTAAACAGTATTTGTCTATTGTTGTCTACAGGGCACGACCCCATAATCCGTTTAAAAAATAACCAGTCACACTTAGATATACGAGGAATTTAAAACTTGTCTCGTCTTTAAAATACCAATAAGATAAAATAGGAAAATTTTATGTGAGCCTCTTCTCAGCATGAGAAGGATTAAGTTATAGCCCACCACGCCGGCCTGTCCACCCGTTCAGCACCAGGTCCGACAGGCGGCGTGCGTGTTTCCATGCGCGTCTCTGTGTCGAGTCCGTTTCCCCACTAGGGGAGGGGGAGGGGGGGGACAGTAGGGAATAAATGAAGTGACCATAGGGTAGGTCTTATCATGTAGTGGCCTGCTGTTTCATACGGCGGGGTCGCGACTGCATGTGCAAGTGATTCGCGCGGCCCCGTCGATAGTGGTTTTGTCGAGGAACACCGTGGTAGGTTTAATCGGTATTCCGGGAGGTCCATTATCATTTCAACATCTTTCTTTTACCCCGGTGAGTCCGACATAGCCCATCCGCCCGAACCCGCGGAAGGGTATGCGTCAATGCATTCCCCCACGTAAAAAAAAAGAGTCCATCGCGCTAGCATAATGCGGGTTGGCAGACTTCACATAGGTATCTTTGTGAACATTATGGAGAACTCTTAAACATGCAGGTTTCCTCATGATATTTTTCTTCGCCGTTAAAGCAAGCGATAATTATCTATTTGATACACTTATAACGAATTCGAGACTTCTGCGTGGCAGGCCAACGGTGTTCCACTATCGCTGCTCTATTTGCTTTGAGTGATGTTGAACTATATTTACCTTCTCGTGGCGGGTCTGCTCGCGACCCATAGTGAGAACAATGATATCATGAAACTGGCGAAGTCTGTGAGCAAGTGAGCCGCGTCCGTAGCTATCGCGAGACTGTTTGACAAGTATCCACCTGAAAATAAATATGTATCTCTTAAATTGACGATAGTACATTTT
This sequence comes from Catocala fraxini, assembly GCA_930367265.1. Taxonomy (NCBI): domain Eukaryota; kingdom Metazoa; phylum Arthropoda; class Insecta; order Lepidoptera; family Erebidae; genus Catocala; species Catocala fraxini. The sequence continues at coordinate 5,815,928 of OV884025.1, read as the reverse complement.
GCTAAATGCTTATGATTATCTACGACTATAATAACTAGGTATAGACGAAATTGCATGTAGCAAACCGGAATCGGAAATAAATAATGTGGCATTTACTACTAGAATTAAGCCAACATTAGCAACACTGCCGAGAAAAAAGGTATACATTTTTCTTTATAAACTACTGTTGCCATTTAGTAATGCATTATTTCTTAACCGACTTCTTTATAGTGATATGACATAGAAGTCCATAAGTGTTACTAAATAACCTAATTTAATAAAAGATTTTTAATTGTACCCACTCATCAGCTGTCTCCAAATAGAATATTGGTAACCAGCTAAATATTCCGCTCCCGTACCGATGTTATATCAAAATCGTAACCACTCTATCGATAACCTTGGAAGTAGGCGAGCCCACAAAACAATTACAATTCACCACGTGTAGCAATTACATAAGACCCTTATAAAACAATATAAAAATTGGCAACGCGCCATTTTAGATAACCTACATAGACTTTAAGCGCTCACTTATTCGTAATCCTTCAATGTACGATATTACGTAAAATATTGCTTTCATATGAATGATACTTGCAAAATGTTGGATATGAGCACTTGGCTTTGTTAATCAATATTAAAATGGTATTATGAAATCGTATCACTATACAATAGCTACTCATGTTTATGGATATTGATATATTAATAGGCGAAGAGAAAACTTTGTATCCCTTTTTATATTGCGTGCATGAACGAGTTTGTAATCTGGAATAGTTATAGTTTATATGGGGAATGAGAGCATCAGGCTAAACAAAAACAAAAACACTTTTGCATTTCAAACACTGGGCGACCTATTTCATTTGTTGTTTTAAGACTGCGCCGAGCGAAATGTGCCAAAACAGGCTGACACAGTTAAGTGAATAAAATCAACACGTTTTGTTTAATACAAATATAAAATATACATTTACCATAACAATGAATGTGTTTAAAATTATTCCGTATAAAAAACTTAAAACAATTAATATTTTCGCCTACAAAATTACGTAAATTTGCACGAAACATGCAAAAACGTAAGCTCGTGTTACGTGATTTTTAGATTATAACAGTAGAAATCGATCCTATTTTGCAGTTTAAACGAAACATAAATAGTTATATTACAATTTGTCCGTCCCAAATATTTAAGTCATTGGTTGACAATAAAGATACATTTATCAAAAAAGCACTTCAAATCCTCCATACAATTTTACTATGGTGGCCGCGCGCCGATTTGAGTATGCGCCGCAGCCTGCACGAGCTCTGTCATTATCTGTCTTACGCTCGGCGCAGTCTTAATAACGTTCTGTATAAATCATTATAGGTATATAAACGTAAACTCTCATTAATTAAGCAAGTTAGCATCTTTACTCAAAGATAGGCAAAAAAGAATTAACTAGTGTTGTTAACACATATTTTCATGCGGTTTTCACCAATAGACAGAGTGATTCATGAAGAAGGTTTAGGCATATAAATTGTTAAGTTTTGTACTACCCGTGCGAAGCCGGGACGGATCGCTAGATGTTAATAAGACCAAGTAAAGGTTTACATTTTGTATCTACACATCTTCATAATCATAGATCATTAACCCTAACTTCGAACTTTCTATATTTCAACAAATTATTAATAAAATATTATAAACAAATATTACCTATTACACATTTTATACTCACACGTAAGTGCAGTTTTTACGCAAACATAAACTGAATTACAGCTCATTCATAATATCTAGATGTAAAAGTAAAGTGTCTTGTACGTATACGTACTTATTCTTACAAATAAGTGAACATATAAAAAAGTAAAAACTGTTAAACTTATATGAAGAAAAGCGCCGACGTTTTCACTTACCGACAATTTCACCGATCATGAATATAACACATAATATACTGGCTATTATCAACTTTCTCCTCGCCCGTTTGTCCACCTCCTCATTTCTTGATCTGTGGCAATGTTCTGAAACAATTTATATCAAATATTAGTGAACGTTATACATAATGATTAATAATGTTAACTTAATGATCAATAATGTAAACAAATGATTAATAATGTAAACAATAATTAATAATAGGAATAATAATGTATATATAGTATTACTGTATAATTTTTATAATAATACCACCTGTATAAGCTGCGTTTCAACATATTTCTAAATAAATTTGAAATCTATATGCTTATATTTTCATTTGTCAAGACATATCTAAGGCCACGATTAGTACCTAGATCATACAATTATATTTTACATTGTTAGTCATCCTGCCAAAATATACCTATAGTTAAGCTATCGGATGAGTAAATAATCGGCTCGTACAATGCAATCCCGATATGTTTGTTTAACACAGAAGTAAATGACAGTACGTCATTTAATTATCATCTTCACGTCGTAATACATCAACATTCCTAACTCATACAATTGGGATGACGTCACATACAGCTGTATTAAAACCTTCACGGTAATTTCGAGCCAACGATTACAGAACAACTAATACATATTGCAATTTGTTTTGATACGATCTACGACATCAACTGAATATGCAATTTGGAGAGCATATCTCATACTAATTATAAATGTACTATCGACTAAGGCGACGGTTGACCACTTCAGAAAAATTTTCGCTTGCACATGTACGGGTTACACGTACTGCACGGGTACGGGTACCAAGTGTTGGCCTGCTATGCGATTTTAACCTTAGGAGTGGTCATCCGTCGCTCAAGTCGATAGTACCTACGTACGTAAATATCTTTTTAAGTGGCTTTATGTTTGTCAAAATCCTTTAAACAATTCACACATGATTGAGTATCACGTGTTAATTGTTTAAAAGATTTGCATGATAATGAAAATGTAGAATTAGTTCATAAAACGGAGAAGACCGTTGAACTGCCACGCGGAGTTCTCGAGGTCGATTCCAGGGCACGCCTATGACTTTAAGAAGTTACTTATTAAATAGCTTAATATCGCTCGCTCTAATGGTGAAGGCAAAATCATAAGGAAAATTGTATGTCTGAGAGTTCTCCATAATGTTCTCGAAGATTGAAGTGCTAGTGTGGAGGACTATGGCCTAACTCTTCTCATGCTGACAAGAGGCCCGTGTCTAAAACTGGAACAGTTTAATACAGGGCTGCTATATAAGCACACAAATAGACCAGGCTCTAAATGAAATCATTTATTTCTTATGTGTTTTCTTAATAAACATAATTAATCACAAACAAACATTGGATTAATATCATTATCGTGTTTGCGAATGATTTATTAATATTGAATTGTATGACAAATTATTTTGTTTTATTTTTACTTGCTAAACTGTAACATTCTTCTGGTATTTTATTTGCAATAGAAAGCTCTCGCATCAGAAATTGTGCTTGCATCGCAGGAGATTTACAAACATTGAAACAGCGATCACAAAACATTTTAACACAGAAGACAAAGAATATCAAAACCCTGAACACCTATTTATGGATCACAATATTTTTTGTCCCATATGCGATGAAACCCACAACATTCGGCGCACTAGCAGTGGCGGGACACCATAAACCACTACGCCATAAAAACATAGAGAAATTCGTAACGCAAGGTTGTCCTTCCGTCGCCAGTTTCCCTATGAGTTGCGGAGGTCAGACGACAATCGCTGCGCTAATCAACCGCAACTGTTCAATTCCCATACGGATATCATTTGTATTTAATAACCCTAACCTTCACTTGGGTGAAGGTAAACCTGAGTTGGCATAATTTCAATTTATGAATCGATACAACAAGATTTAAGCAGCCGTACATTCTTCATACATACATAGATTCACGCCTGTTTCCCAGAGGGGTAGACAGAGACTACGGATTTCCATTTGCTACGATCCTGACACACTTCACTGGCTTCATTCACTTTTATCACATTCCTCATACACGCCCATCGGTTCAAGGTGCTCTTAACCTGGCACTATATCCAACCTTTTCGTAATTACGGTTTGGAATACATAGAATATTATAAGTTTACAAGGTGACATCTGTATGTCCCTAAACGCACAGTGCCTTTCACCGGTCATCCACATTTAGGTTTCATATAATAGGACATTAGCCTATTGCGATGAGCCTTCTAGTTATCATTTTCAAACTAATTTAAACTACGTTTTAATTTGGTACTACCAACGAGGCAAAAAGTATACGAACTGTCTGATGATAAGTGGTTACTATGACCCCTTAACTGCTTGATGGTAAACGATTACTATGGTAACTGCTTACAAGTTTGGTGGTAAACGGTTCCTACGGTAACTGCTTGATGGTACACGGTAACAATGGTGAACGCTTACCACCAGGCTAGGCTACGTCGTATGGGTGCTTGCAATATCAGGGGTTGAATCGTGCGTTGCCAAAAGGGCAGGGAGAACATTAACCTGCTGAGTAAATCCGAAATTAATCAAAACTAATTTCATAATCAAATTCAATAACTCTATTTCGAGCCGAGTATCGATCCAGATGCGACGATCCCAAGCTATAAGACTTATGCCCTGACTGCAGCATGAAGATTACGATGTCATACACTTACTTTCGACTTCAGTGATACTCCCGTTCCGTCTCTCGGCATCATCGCATTCTTCGCCATTGGTTTCTATGACTGCGCAACACCCCGTGGATGGGTTACCGTGCACACAGAATATCACTCGGCGACTCCGCGCCGGACTGTCCGTTCCATATGTAACTTTGGCATCTTTAAACCTGGAACAATATGGAAATTGAGGTAGTTAGTTTAAGTAGTAGAAACGTATTCTCACGCAAGAGAAGAACATAGAAGAAAACATAAACATCTTTTGTGTTCTTTTTAGTAACGTAAAATAACACAATAAATAGACATTGGTTAATATGTAGGGGTAATAATAATTTCTAATTAAGTACAGTATTCGTTGTAAAAATCCATTCACTTATGGAAACCTGTAATATCTCTGAGTAATACCTACAAGTTGTTTCAATGATATATCTACCATGAGATACAAGCCGCGATAAAGTTAGTTTCTATAAATACAATAATATAACATTTGTTTGATTGTATGCAAGTTTCAATACAATAATTACAAAGCATAAAGATATTTAATTCGACTAACTTTCTTGACGATTTTCAGGAATCCTTATAAATGTTTAGAACAAGTCGAGCAAACTAAAAAAATACATACAAGTAAACTGTTTTATAAGATAACGTTAGAGTTCAGTGACTTGACTTGAAAAGAGTACTTCACGGAAATCAAGTACCCACTTAATTATCGGAGTCAAGTAATTCAGACTTTTTGTTGGATAGGAATACCTACTTCAGAACTTGACTAAAAGTTTTTTATGTACTATCCGATGTGTAAATAAAGTATTAAGCCGGTGTATCGCTCGCTGTACATTACTCTTTATTTTGTAATTTCCAATACATTCGCTGCTGCATCCCTGCAGCCTCGCTACTCACAACATTACACCTATCAACAACTGGCACTATAGGCATTTTGCCGCATCTACCTATTCAAATCTCCACCAGCCTCATAACACTCAAACACATCTATGTATATATAATATATAATAATATCAGCTTGTATTAAATGCCCCAGTGCTGTACACGAGCCTCTTCTCAACGACGACAACTGCTCCAGTGCGGGTTGGGCGACTTCACATAATTATCTTCGAGAACATTATGGAGAAGTCTCAGACATGCAAGTTTCCTTGCGATGTTTTCCTTCACCGTTAATGCAAGCATTAAATCACCATTTTAATACGCACATAACCTCAAAATGTCAAAGATGCGTATCTTGGAACCAAACTCCAAACTTCTGCTTGGCTGTCCAAAGGTTTCCCACTGGGCTATTGCTGCTTCATATAGGCTATCGCTGCTTGAGTTATCTATGTAGATAGATGTAGATATTTTACACTTATTGCTTATTTACCGTATCACAATTTACCAAGTCAAGAGCAACAATGGCTTCTGTATGCGTTAGCAAATCTTACGTTATCACATAAGCACGTGTCGTTAATTAACTCCGTAGTATAATAGCATTTTCTTAGATTCTATTGTGTTTGCTTCATCTTTCGTAGCATATACGAATTACTTGAACATTACTTACAGGCAGATATGACTAATAAAATCGTATACATTTTTTGACAGATGGACAGTCGACCGAGTCTTTTTATCGAAGGAGATGGATGCGTTTAGAATAATATAGATCTTTCTGGAAGTCCTAGAAAGACTTAAATGATCTTATTGAAAAAAATATGTTTATTTATTTATTTTAAGTTACACCATCGAAACAGTACGAAGTGAAATGCCTTTACAGATTTATACAATGTACATGTTGATTGCAAATTGTGTGACTAAACTGGTTACATCTGTAGCAAGTGAACGAGCTAGGCTAGCACTGCCACAGCATCTCACAGAATGCTAGATAACAACGAAAGCCCTAAGTTAAATATATTATTATTTTCATCTTTTATTGGAAAATATTTCGAAAACAAAGTTTATGCAGAAGAAAATTTTCCCCTAATAGCTACTTTGGATGCAGAGAAATTAAAAGCAAATGCATAATGTAACTATAATGGAAATGGCGTACCACTCATAATTAAAAAAAGTCAGTCACATATTTCTGTACTAAGTCTTTTATAACAGGATACATAACTGCGGCATTCTATTACACCAACACATATACATATTATATATAGCTCATAAAATGAAATCGGGATAGCACCACTCACGGTTAACAATTGATTTAGACCTGTGATGTCATACTGTGGGTCTAAAGTCAATTGTCCTGAGGTCGAACACCAATTCCTATTACTATACGATATGACGATGGAAAAATTACGCGATAAATTCTTATGAACCATTTATAGCGTAAACGACCATTGCAATTTCATAACGGTTTACTTGTCAAATGTTTTAATTTTGAAGTGATTGAAGGCACACAAGGAAGAAATTGACACATGAGGGTCGGTGCAAAGAAAAGATGTTTACGTGGAAACCCTCAGACGGTACCGATCTAGCTTGCGCGTGCGGTGCAAGAAAAACGATGTCCCACCTTACATCGTGCACTGCGTGCACGACAACTTGCACGCAGGGGGATCTAATGGCTGCCTCTGACAACGCAGCTGGCGTAGCTGCTTTCTGGGCGGTAAATATATAATAATCTAAAATTGTTTGCCAATGATACACTAAGAAGAAGAAGGTATTATGAAAAGCAAATTAATGGCAGTCCCATTGAGAGCTACCTTCACGCTGCAGTTATTTGCACCATTGAGGTAAAAAATGTATGAATAAAGACTCTAATGAGCAAAAGTGTGAAAGTGCGTTGAGAGCTATGAAAGATAAGATTTAGTTTAAGCAATACGTATATCCACGAAGGGATAAGCACAGGTAAACGTCCTCATTTTACTTGCTATATTTTTATGTCAGGGTCTACCTTTTTATTTATTATCACTTGCTATTAATTTCGAGCATCGAGGTTGAGGGCTTACGATCGATAGTAAATACAAATCCAGACTTATGTCACTAAAGCAAAGAGGCGGGTAGCGAATATCTATGACGTTTTATCCTTATAATCAGTATGAAAATTGCAAGCACAGCTATTACGAAAAATAAAGTGATGCAATTTTTTTAATAACTCCTCTGCGTATTAAGCTTTACATCCTAATAGGAAAATTACAAGTTTAAATCGAGGTGATCATTGAAATTGGTAAATTGAAGCGACTTTACCTCCTAAACACTGTTTTGTTCATTTATTTTATGGCTTTGTGAATTGGGTAATGGGATGTCAAGAATTGGAAAATCGGCAATTAACGTTTTAAGCTGGAGCGGGCAGGCGGCCATTTTTTATGTACGTATGCTTTACAAACATTCAAAGTCAAAGTCAAAAACCATTTTGGTCACACAGTAACACCTATAAGTCCAGAAACGATGAAGGAGGTACTGCGCAACATCGGTTACCTATTATCATTCTGGACGGAGCTGAGGTAGTATGAGTAACCGAACAATATTTCGCGTCGGTTACTTACGCACAATTGCCCAATTGTGGGGTTAAGTACGGATAACACACGTCCAACTAACTAACACCTATAAACGTCAAATTGTATAAGTTAGTGAGTTTACTAAGTTACTGAAGCTACAAATAACCCACACAAAAAACACTCAGACAGCAAACATCAATTTATAGAACACACAAATTTTTGTCCCATGTGGGCATTGAACCCACAACACTTTGCGCAGAGGCAGTGGCGAGGCGACCACTCAAACCACTAAACCATCTGGGCAGAAATTGTTTTTTTAATTATGTCTAATATTCGAGCAATTGACAGATTACTAGTCCATACTGTTACTAATTTTGTGTCTACAATTGTAATGTGTTGTACAAAGTAGGTAGTCGAAATGATAAATTACTGTGAAGATAAGGACTTTATATGTTTTTATCATATCGCTATCTCCGATTACCAGATAGATTAATGGTACGATATGGTATAAACACATGATTAATGTGGCAAAATTTATTAGCCTAATTCAAAGTAAGTAAAAATATACCTACGACGTTTTTTTTAAGGGTTTGCAGCGGTAGACTATTAGACCTCAGCTGTGCACAGCGGTCTTGAGTTTGACGCCACGGTGCGTACCTCTGACTCTTCGAAGTTATATGCGTACTTAATAGTTAATAGGCGCTTACTTACTTTTAAACGTGAAAGTATAGTGGTTAGTTATAATTGATAACATAAATAATTAAATTTTGCGTAATGTTCAAGCATCTTATACTAAAATCCAGTTACCGCATGTTAGCGTTCGCAAACTCGCGAAGTAGCAGTTGGATTGATTATTTTACACAATATTGCATTTCTATATAGTTTATTTAGAAGTTCTATTTGTATCCAAGCTAGCTAATATTAATATAATTGTTCCGCTGCTCTAGGGGCACCATGTGTCTTTTAAGAAAATGTGGCATAAAATAGCTAAATAACAATAATAAAAACCGCAAATTTAAAGAAAGAGGGAATCATGAGATACAGACATTTTTGTGTTGGTTTCCATACAAAAATAACAGTTTTCATCGATTTGCTCATAAAGTGCTGGTCAAATAAAAAAGCATAGTAACAATTTACGTTGTTCTTCAATAGAGAGATAATGCAACCTTATATTTATTTATTTTTGAAATTAAATACTTTTATATTTTTGATTCTATGTCCAACCTCTTGTATGGAGACGATCCACTGTGTGGCAGGGCCGCGCGATTCACTTTCACATGCGGTCGCAACTCCACCGAGGTTTCGGCCCGCCGCCCGTATAAAACGGCAGGCCACTACACAACAAGACCCACCCCTTAGGCCCTTCTCACCTTTAAAAGCCCTACTGACCACTCTAGAGGGGAGGACTAACCTTTTTTTAACCTACCACGGTGTGCCAACTCGCTGCCTTGAATGGTGGGTGAGTCGCTGGAACTGAAACTACATCAGCGACCCACTCAGCAGTGTCCAACACAACACGGACGACGACACCTGGGTGACACCCCGGCACGACAAAGGGGGTCACTCCGACTCAATGGCTGGCGGACGGGAGATCCCCTATCTCCCGCCCGCGGCCCTCGCTATGGCGGCATCAGGCGCGCATAGGCGCGCCTGCGCCGCCCGGTCCGCCGGCGGCGGCTCGGATCCGCAAGGATACTCTCCTCACGGATCCGCTCCGCCGCCTCCTTCCGCGAGATAACGTCCTCGCAGAAGGATGCGACCGCTATCCAGTTCCTCTCGCTGTCGACCATGGCTTTGATCACGGCCGGCAGCGAGAGGTCGACTCCCACAACGCCTACAAGTTCACGGCGCTGCACCGCCCAGGCAGGACATGCCTCAAGCGTGTGCTGCGCCGTGTGGGGAGGACTAACCTAGCCTAACCCACATTTATGCGAGCAAAAACTCTAAACCTACTGGACTGATATTAAAAACAGCTTTTCCATTAGAAAGCTGTTTAATCGGAAGTAACATAGGCTATATTACATTAACTTACGAACCACGGCAGCGGAGCAGTAATTATAAACCAATCAGAAAAAAAGACAGCAATCCAATTAATAAATTAAAATGAAAGATCTACAAGCCACGCTTATCTCGTTCCCTTATCACTGTTTCCTCATTCACGGGCAATGTGATTAATGATTAAGGTTAAGAAGAACAATGATTACATCAATTGATCTGTAAACAATGATCAGTTCGATAATCGTGGAAGGTTATCGCCATATTCATTTTCTGCTTGACAGACGATGATATTAATTAATTTATTTAGCTGTACACACAGCGATACATCAACCTACACTGTTTGGAGTTCGGACTTTGAACTATTAGAAGTTGAACGCTGCGAAACATGCGAGAGAGTGCGTTATATTTTTGTTATTTTTCTCACTCACGCTGATCGGGACGCGATGCTCAATCCCATAGTGTGTTATGAGAACCGAGTTGTGGACATGCCTGGTTTATGTATCTATTTAATACAACTAGTTATGATAAAATACCGATGGCATAATTTTGTTTAGTTTTAGAGTTTTTTTTGTGAGAATTGAATGACCTTATCTTTATTTAATTATAATTCCGAAAATGGTAATCTTTTGGATTTTTGTCATACATTTATATAAAAAAATAGAGGATTGTAGCTTGGATAGTTTAAGAAATATTATATGTTTTCTGCTTATCACATTTTGTTTGTTTTTAATTATATGTAAGCGTCGTAGCATTTTATTTTTTGTCATAAATAGGCGGATGAATGTTATTTACTATATTCTAAAATATCACAAACGACAATTGTGCGGCAAAGGAGATAAAGCGGTTCTAAATATTTTAAATATTTCTAGGAAATAGGGTTGTCAACTTCTCATATAGAAAAAAGTATAAATAATGAATTTCTTTCTCTGTTCAAAATCATTTATTCACTTAGGTCATAAAGTAACATTTATAAACGTCAAAAATAAACAAAGTGGTTAGTAAGATTTACTGAAGTTACTGAGTTTACATTTTAATAACGTAAACTCAGTAACTTCAGTAAATTTCTGTAAGTCAGTTATTCTTAGTCAGTCAGTCAGTCATCGTCCTCAGAAAAAGTTAAGCTAAGTGAGCGACCGGACTCTTACTCACTGAACGGAACGCAGTAACATTGTTACTACTCCTGCGCCAGTTTTCTGTAAGAGGGTGGTACTTTCGCGGGTGAGTAGGCTCATTCGTATCATCACCAAATATACATGCCAACGGCTGACCTTTCCACCTAGTACAGCTTAGCCTAGCCTAGCTTGCCATAGTGCGGGAGCCGTTTGCTACGAAATAAAGTGGTAGTATTTCTTAGAATGTCTAGCTAGAATTCAATTTGAAGATCAACATTAAATGTCTACCATGACACGATGAAAATCGTTGTGTGTGAATTATTGTATTTTGCAATTACCTACTTTGTTGACAACCCAACGTTGTATTTTCAAAAATTTATATTTCTGGAACCCAGCATTTGTGGTGTCTGGTTTTTTGTATGAATATACATATAATGTAATTAACATAATTGCAGTAAAAGAAAATGCGACCATGTTAAAGGTCGACAGAAAAAAAAATGATTACGAAATCATAGAAAAAATTATAACTTCTTGTAAAAACCTTATTAATCAATTATTTATGTATTTATTGGTTCTTTTCGTGGAAACACATAACACCATGCAACATTTTATAGTAAAAAATAAAAGTAAATTAGATAAAACGTTTTTTGGTATCTATGGCCTTTTCTCGATTTTGTAAATATCTCGAAAACTATGGTCGATATAGTCACGAAAGTTTTATTAAGACTTTAGTTTGAAAATTATCTATGCAGAAAGTATATAAAATGGTGATGGCCGCAACTCGGCTCCCCTAACACACTGTGTATCCTTACCATTACATCGAGACCACTATGCACTGTTCCTTTACGACAATTATCTATTTTGTATGTAGCGTAGTTATGCGTATATAGGGTGTCTAACTTGATGAATAGCCGTGTGTACAATACCAGCCTACATAACAGTAGTTTTTTAAAAGTAGTGTTTGTGTAGGTTATGTCAATAAAATGTATATCCCTAGGGAACAATACTATTTTTCTGGATGAAAGGTATCCTATGTCCTTTTCTGTATTTTCTGTTCCTGGCAACGTGTTTGCGAAATTGCATGATGATCGGTTCAGTAGTTACGGTGTGAAAGCATAACATACAAACTCACATTCGCATTATAATATTCGGAAAAAGAGAAATATTTGTTTGTTTGTTAGATTAAATATCTGCAAGTACAGAATTGATTAGGTTTTTTAGGCAGAATAAGAATAGGCTTTGCTATACCACGTCAGTCAAGACGCGGGATTCAATTATTTATTTTGGTATATGTGAAAAGTGTTGTCTACGTTTTAGGTATTTTAGATATTTACATATTGAAAAGGCAAATTTCATAATCATAGCGTGCACTACTTGTTAGATACTGTAAGGTTCAGTATCACCAACATCTGTCTAAGTATTGCAGTAGATACTACTGCATAATTTTATTATTTTTATTCAGTCAATCATTCATTCTGATTCCTATTTAAGGCAACATCCTTATCGCCGATTGTTTTGATGGGAAAATCCCATCGTTCACCACTTATTTAGACTTAGCTATGTACAAAAGCTAAACGTGAATGAACAAAGCCATTCTGCTTTTAAATTCGATGGAATACTAAACAATAGCTAATACAGTGCATACAAACAAACTGATTATCCTATTTCAGTTCGTAATTTGAATAAAACTACGTATTTACTATCCACCCATCAAGTCAGCATGCCAAGTGTCTGACTTAGCGTACTGTTTGCAACAAACAGTACTTAACACCTTAGACCTTGGCTCAGCAAAGGTCCAAATATAAGGATAAGTGCGAATAACACACGTCTATCTAGATCTTGGGTCATTGGTGACCGAATGCAGTGGTTTAAAATCAAACTTTGGTAGTACAGGTACACACATAGGCATCCTCGTCTTGACTTGAGACTTCCCGTTTGCATTAAGATTGCAGCCAATCATGTGTAGCGTTCCTGCGGTGAGTAGTTTCTTAAAAAAAATCTGTGCTCTCAACAGAAGACGACCAGAAATCTTTACTTTACGCTTACTAGCACAGCTACTCTTTTTTTAATTTAACTAAGAAGTTTGGATAAATGTCAAGAGATGGTGCTGTACACAATTACACCCTTCGCCATACATTTCTGAAACGCGCAGGCAAGGTTTACATAGCGAGTTACTATGTTTACAAGTGCCCGAAATCAACTGTCTGGCCACAGTCCACCAAGCTTGATCACCCAACCTAGTCAGTGGATCCTCCCTTCTTGTTGGACGGACATCACAACACGTTCCCCCATAGTTGACAACCGCGGGCAAACTTACACTAGGTAATGTTAGTCTATAGGATATAATATCATAATAATAATATCGGCCCTGTATTAAACTGTCCCACTGCTGGGCACGGGCCTCTTCTCACTGTGAGAAGGGTTACGTCATAGTCCACCACGCTGGCCTAGTGCGGGTTGGTAGACTTCACATATATTCGAGAACATTATGGAGAACTCTCAGATATGCAGGTTTCCATACGATGTTTTCCTTCACCGTTAAAGCAAGCGATAATTAACTATTTAATACGCATATAACTTCGAAAAGTCAGAGATGCGCGCCTTGGGTTCGAACTCGAGACCTCTGCGTGGCAATCCAACGGTTTTCCACTAGGCTATCGCTGCTGCTGTCTATAGGATACCTACAGCCAAAATTCGCCAGCTAGGTTATATAAAAAGACTTCATTTAGTTTGTTACAAACCCTTCGCTAGGTACGAATACGTCCTGCCTACAATCAGAACAAAACAACGCATTTACTATCATCGTGCAGCTATCAAGTCATCAGTGTAACTGTGTTGTTTGTCACTCATGAGTCATGACTATCTCCGCACCATTGTTTATTTTTAAACGGATTAGGCCTTGCACGTGATTGCACTAGCATTTCATCTAAACAGGTGCAATTATGCTAAATTGGTGAAACACGTTGGGCCTATCTGAATGCGTTTTTTTATCCGTGGTTTGTTTTTAATTTTTCTTTTGTTTCGTTTTCTCTTCTTCAAATGATACACACATGCATCTCCCGGCTATATTAACATGTGTTACACCCACAATTCTGCAGTTATGGCATTCGATCCAACGTATTATTAGGAGACTATTGTCCTATACCGGCCACAGATGTAGTCTTCGTGTTGTTAGTGCGAGTCTCTTAACAGAAAACCTCAATAAAACTTTGGCTTTCTGGAAGCGAACCCGAGACAATTAGATGTTTTTTTAAAATACTATATATGAAATTGATACCCGGGAGTCTTCTCGAGCTTTTGCAATTAACAATTGAGTAGAAAATTTCTATAAAAATGGATGTATGTTTAGGGTTAATAACACACTGCATTTATTACTATGCTATGCTGTTACTAAGAATTTCCTAATAGAAAACTTTAATAACGCTCTGACCGACCCTAGTTTCGAATTCGGGACCGCACACGCGCACGCAAAATAACACCACGGAACCACAGTGGCAATCTGTCTGTGAGTCTATATGTAGGTATATATTTTTAACTTAATATATCTGCCGCATCAATCGTGTGATTCGAGCCTAATATTAGATTACAGATGGGTATCTTAAAGTAATTAGTACCTATAAATTCAAAGTACCGACCAATATCGTCAGTACGATGTATTTACATGTAAAACATGTTGTTATCTTGTAGGTAGCGCGCTGATTCTAATATACAATGTAATTTATCATTAACTAATAAACTTTATCGCGTGATTACATAAACCTCATATTATAAAATACATAATTATGCCAGTTTGCACTATTTTAAATAAATTAATATTTTCTTTTACAATGCTATAAGGAACATATCTTGCAGAACCGATGTCCGTTGGCGTAGTAATTTTTTAGCTGGTTCCATACCATCAACAAGTATTTGCAACGGCAAAATCTTACACTCACATCTTTGACAATAACTCTCCTTATTAAAATGTTCAGACTCAGATCTTGCTCCCTTCTTCTTTTTTATAAAGATAAGCTCCGCCCTGGTTATGTAGCCTGTGTCGCAGGGATGCGACACAGGATTCGCAGATTGTATAAACATTGAAACAGTAGACATAAAGAACAGCCAGACTCAGAACAAAATTTTGTAGGTTACACGTTTTTCCTTGTGGTGTTCGAACTCATAACACTGGGTGCAGTAGCAATGGTGAGGCAATCACTAATATCACTTAATTTAGATTTTTTCGGCCTTAAGTCGAATTGCCGGCTACTACTTTTCTCGGCCTCAACTTCGATTCTTGTGTCGAACTACGCCATTAGCTTTTTCAGCAGCAATAAGGTGTGCTTACACCTGCTATCGATGAGGATAGTGTTGCTACTGTTACCTACTACTATAGTATACGGCATAGGCTTGCCATAAGGACTGTATGCTCGAGGGATGAACGAACAGCCGAACCGTCTCACGTATTCCTTCCTTATCTATCGCATATCGGAAAGCTATTTTAAAATATCTACCTGAATCCTCGTACTAATCGTTATCAGTATTTATCATAAGCGGCATTAATGTTTACACTATCACGTTTGATAGGGCAGTGAGAGTTTAACGACCTACTAAACAATTCCTTAGTGACCTTCATGAGGCAAAACAGGACACGTTTCCGTCACGTGATATTGATAAGGCAAAAGTCAAAAATATATTTGCCTTAGGATCTTGTTAAAATGTCCCATTTTTATCCTAAAAAAAAACTACTCTTATCTTTTTTTTGTTGTATTGCTAAGTTGATAAAGCAGTTACTGATCATAATGTCACTATCGCATTGCCAGCTCTTCAGAAATACAGACATTTTGTAGGCCATGACAAAGCTAAAAAAAAAACAACCACCCCTATGCTGAAAGCAGACCGTTTCCTCAATAAGCCGGAAACCCTTACTTGTTGCAGAAACACAAGCTAGGTATTTTGGCTGCGGTCTTTGTAAGGCGGAAGAATTTCTCTAATCAAGCTCTTCTAATTGGATCGAAATCCCATATATAAATGGAGATTTTATTGTACTCAATTCATAAAATAATAATTTATACGAAATGAACAATATAAATACCAAAACACGTGTAATTTTAGTACAAAGACGATAGACATAACCATTACAATGAAGATATTTTGAGAATACTTATGGATGCTAAGAATTATAAACATACGTTATCGAGATTATTACTCACTGCAATGTCCCTGCCAAGAAGACACGTTTACTCTATTTAAGTTTGTGTATAAGTTGATAGTAAATTTTGCACTAGACACGCGGATGTTTAACCATAAGCTGGTTAGCTAGACACAGCGATGTAGCCTAATCATACAACTTAAAGCGTCATTGAGATACATTTTGTTAAGCCTGTTGTTTCAAATGCGGTAGAAACCTTATTAAAATCTGAGATTCTGCTCAAACCTGGAGCCGAGGCTTCTGGCTCAGCAGCACATTTACACCAGTGTGCCAGGACGATTATCTGATCGCATACAAATTGGGTTACCTTCGGATGCGGCAACAGGTCTTTGTGTTTTTACAAGTTTTTTAGCACCCGTTTTTGTAGGTAAGACACTAGTAATAAGTCAAAAATCTTAAAGGTTGGGAGCGTAATTAACGTCATGGCACTACCACCTACTATAAATTATAAGAAAGTATTAGGTATCTTCTGTTCCCGTCTGCACGATCAAAGAATGAAGCGCCATATACACAGTCGTGATTGACCTGCACGTGTAATGTATTTTTGACATGGTTTCGGTTAGGGCACTAGCACGTAACTATATATAAAAATATGCAAATACAAACTAAATCTGAGAGTAATTTATTCTTGTTTTCCACGCTTATAGTAGGTGCATAGAAAAATTGTTGAATCATTGATTTCATGAGTGATTTCTTACACCTCTATCCCCTAGGGCCAAAAATTTACCGATGCGTACAATATATTATATTTTTAAAATGCTAAATAATATGTAGCCAATGCACAAACAGAACACGTGATCGTCTTAAGCCCACCACACACAAAAAGCGGAGGCGGAGCGGTACCGGTGGCGTTTTTCTATATTATATACAATATATATTATTATTATATTTAACAATGATTTTCTATTGTTAGATTGTATTGTTCGAACGATCCGGAGCAATCGTGTGGGTAATGTTTCATCTTTATTCGAGCAATACAACGCCATCGCTACCGGTCCGCCTCCGCTGTCTGTGTGGGGTGGACTTGACAATGGTCTTTAACTGTCCGCTACTACAAAGAGGTTTATATATTTCAAAATACATAATATTTTGATAGTATAAATTTCAATTTCCTTATTATATAAACGTACGCAGAATTTGATTTTGCATTTCAAACACTCTAATAGGTTCTTCTAAAGAACGTGCATATTTGTGTCTCTAAATAAAAAATATAGTCTGGTATGATAGTTTAGCGTGACCATGATATATGGCAAGATATAGATGATTTCTTTTAGTTTTCAGTGTTAAGAATTTTATTTTTCTTAAAACATGTAATCTTTACGAATGTTTTAAATTTTGTTCAACTCACAATCACAAACAATTTTAGTACTATAGCTTCAATTCGCACTGCTTTGTATATAGGTACTTTCAGTAAACCGCGATAAGACTCGTAAAAATAATTTGAATTCAATGTGTAACATTCACGAACATAATATGAACATAAAGATTATTATTTATTATATAAATAATAATGTTAGCATTATGCGTTAGCACGTCTACAAAACAATCTTGTACAAAGGGAAAACAGTATATAATGTACGGTATAATAGAAATGGACAAGATAAGAAATGAGTTTATTAATGGAAATGTGTAGTGACGTAAGTCCAGAGACAATGATCAAATACTTGGCTAAAAAGAAAGTTTAAGCGGTCTCTATGAAAGCTATAATTAAGAAAATAATAATTAAAAATAATATTTTTGCTTTGTACCGTTTTGATGATTTAATTACTTTTATCTTAGTTTTTGAGATGAGAAATGTGCCTCTGTGAAATAGAGAAAAGCGTGCATGGTTTCTTATTGAAATAAGAACGGTAAATAGAAAGATATTAACGCAAAACTACAACTTAAAATAAAATTATCAGTTTTATAAAATCTATTAAGCCCGCCACCAAAAAGTACTAGGCTTAAAGACAATAACATCGGCGTAGGTATATTATTAGACGTAAAAATATATTATATCCGAATTATCTAATCAAATAAGGCTTATTTTTATTTAGCCTTCGTATAGCAGCCAGTTACGTGTATCGTTTAAATAATATTATTGGTATTTATTACATGCGTAGACTGGCATTTGTAATCCCGAAGAGAAAAGCAGAGGCATTATATCCACATTTTGCCAGATATGGATTTAGGTCCCATGTATTGATATGATAGACTATTGTCGTCAACTGAGTATTTATTGACAGAAAATCTCACTAACAGGACGTGTACGTATTACCCATATTTGTCCAGGCATATAAAATATAAAAGGAGGATGAGCGTATAGCCGTATATCAGGCATATAGACAGACTCCGTATCAGCTGATACGGAAAATTTCTTAGAACAGAATATGCAATTATACTGCCCGACACGGGGATCGTTCCCGGGGTTGTATAACAGGTCGCAAACCTATGCGTAAGTATATATCACGATATCACAGGACCAAGTAGGCAGTCCAAAAGACTTCTAAAATAGTACACAGGATCAAGGAAGCAGTTTATGACATGGTTGCACAATCTCGCCTCGTACGAAGTAGCTTTAAGATAAAGGTATCTCAATACAATATGGATGTTAGGACGTCATTCGGTTGATATGATGATAACATTATATTGTTACTTCTATAATTACGTTAGTGCAGCATTGATATATTATATACTAGTTTTTCCCGCGGTTTCACCCGTCTAAGTCCCGTCCCCATATATCTATCGGAAAAAAAGTAGCCTATGTGTGAATCCAGGTCTCCAGCTATCTACATACCAAGTTTCATCGCAATCGGTCTAGTGGTTTTTGCGTGAAGGAGAAACAAACATCCATACATCCATACAAACTTTCGCGTTTATAATATTAGTAAGGATATATGATATGATGTGTGAAGCTCGCCCGCTCAAGAATAAGATCCTGTGTCGCGAGAACTATAATAACATTCAAACAACAGACAAAAAGAACATCCAGTCTCGACATGACTATTAGTGGATTATACAAATTTTTGAACCCACAGCACTCCGCGCAGTGACAACGGCGAGGCGATCACTTAAACAATTATGCCATAGGTGCAGTCAAAAATGCGTTTATACATAACATAATACATTTCAATAGATACGAATATTGGAACTCGTTGGTTGGGCTTTCCTAGTTACGAGCCCGTTCGCCCCTCAAGGTTCGCCCCCTAGTAGGTATTTGTTAGGTTTCTTCTTAAATCCACCCAAAAATATTATATAGTCCGTCGACTTAAGACTGCGCCGAGCGTAAGACAGATAATGACAGAGCTCGTGCGGCGCATACTCAAATCGGCGCGCAGCCACCATAGTATAACTGTATGGAGGATTTGAAGTGCTTTTTTGATAAATATGTATCTTTATTGTCAACCAATAACTTAAATATTTGGGACGGACAAATTGTAAAATAACTATTTATGTTTCGTTTAAGCTGTAAAATAGGATAGATTTCTACTGTTATAATCTAAAAATTACGTAACACGAGCTTACGTTTTTGCATTTTTCGTGCAAATTTACTTAATTTTGTAGGCGAAAATATTAATTATTTTAAGTTTTTTACACGGAGTAATTGTAAACACATTCATTGTTATGGTAAATGTATATTTTATATTTGTATTTAACAAAAAGTGTTGGTTTTATTCACTTAACTGTGACCGCCTGTTTTGGCACATTTCGCTCGGCGCAGTCTTAATGAAAGGGGCGAAAGTCAAGCGGCGTACGGGCTCGTAGCCGTTTTCCTCGCTGATTTAACCGACGGACCGAGGAGTTGGAAACCCGGGATCGGCTTGATTTCTTATACTTAACTAAAAGGGGAACGTGGTAGGCTAATTGATATTAACTGACACGTAAATTAGACCACACCGACAATTGTACTGTATGATCATTGAATTTCTCTTATAGTTTTGATGATATTGCATTCACGTGTCATAGGTACTGAATTGGCGTAATTAGACTACATGCACATAACATAACATATCTATCGACTTATGTCACTGTGGAATCGTTCATGTTAAATCCTTCTGCTAAGCTGAATGTTAGTCAAGGTTAGTCTACATCGGTAGCGTGGTAAATAATTATGGAAAACAGGAACTCTTAATAGCAAGCAGAGTACCTTAACTTTTAGGGTTTTACCACTTCTTCTCCAGCTAAAGTCATATTATATGGAAATGCTGTATACATATAGGTACATGGATGGCGTATATATATATATATTATACTTACATAGTTCATATATACGACCAGTTTTATGAATGACGCGTAATCTAAATGGTAATTTATAACTAATGGTTAGATCCATTATCCATTATATCCACTGCAGGGCAAAGGCCTCCCTTCCGACTTGCCACATATCCTTATTATGCGCTAGTTTGCACCAGTCTCCCATTAGTAATTACTTATTGATGTTAGATCATCAATTAGTAATTATATACTACCAATTTGTAGATTTGTTAATACTGTCAACATTTTATCAGCAATAATATGTAACATTCATTAGCTACGTCAGCTTGGATGATAATGGAATGGTCAGATATATGCGGATAAAATATATTATAACAATTTGATCTCTGAACAATAATATCTTAGTGCTATGTCACAATTTGTCTTTATTATAAAATAAATTTAGAAAAAAGGTGTCATTCATAAATGAATTAGACTAAAGGTGTACTAATTGTGCCCCACCGCTTAACCTACGCCGCTCCTAAGCTTAGCAGCGTGATGTTAGATAATAATAATAATAATATTCGATCACATACACACAACACCATCTAGCCCAAACTAAGCAGAGCTTGTACTATGGGTACTAGACAATGGATAAACCTACATATATTATTATACTGTTTTTTTTTTTTTGTAAATACATACATATTATATATAGAAACACCTAGACTAAGACAAACGTTCATGTTCATGCACACAAATGTTTGACTTGTGCGGGAATCGAACCCACGACTTTAATAAATAGGTTATAAGGGCAGAAATATATTTTTAGATCTGGCTGGTACTTCCAGAGATTAGTGCCTACAAACAATCCATTCAGCTTTATAATATTAGTACAGCTTTCTACATTTTAATACGACTACTCAATATCGAAACAAAATACATCGAGTAACAAAAACAAGCCGTCAAACATAAAATAACGGCATATACGTGTTCCCGTCCCTTATTATATTTGAATAAACTCTAAATGTCTGAGTAAATTTTATCGAGGGCAATTATAAATTAACTGTATACTAGGGTTATGACCACGACACTTGGTAAGCGGACGCGTTAGGTTACAATCTTGGTCACCCATCTGGAATTTCTGTTAACGCTTCTTATTACAAAAGAATATAACCAAGGGTGGTTTATTGTTATAAGCCACATGGCTTTATACTACAAAAAAACCTGATGTAATGTAAAATCATATTTTTAAATTGTTTAGCACAATTTATTCGAAGTGTGTTATTATTATAGTTATTATATTTATAAATGTAATAATAATAAACGAACAACAATATCCGCCGCGCGAGGTTAGAACGGCTTACGAGAAAAATTACACGTTTCTTATAAATCCTTAAAATATTAATTAAAACTTAATATCCTTGAGAAACTTAAGTAATGAAGTAACATTAATTCATTCATTAATCAAACGCTAAAACGAATTCTTATCATAAATATAATGAACAATTATTATAGACTCGTGCGCGATGCGTTCTATTTTTAAACTAATTTAATTAAAAACTTACTGGAGAAGAGGTTCTTTGCCATCCATGCTGCCTTTGAAAAAATAAACACACACTGGCACAATATCACTTTTTTAAAAAGGTAATTGATATGACGTTTCTTGAAATGTCAAACTGTCATATTGGCGGGGAAACCGAACGAGCACTAATTTGAATCTAATAGATATGGCTGCCTTATCTCGGAACTTAAGTGCCACCACTCCCTGCACAGAACTGTAGGTAGATATATGCAATACTACCGACTGATGTAGCTTTGTTATTACATTAGGATTGTGTGTTTAAATAAGTTATGTAGGTATATGCTCAATTATTGTTGTAACGGTGCATAAACACGAAACCACACTTGACTAGAGGAAATTGTTAATTATAATGATCCAAATGGAAGGCTGCGTTAAAATGCTTGATTTCATATTATGATGAATTTTATGAATACGTAGGTATTTATATGGATTTTTTGTTATGATAATATGTGCTGAATTGACTTCTCAGGTAATAAGAGACTGGCAAGTCAGGTAAGTTTTGACAACTGACCATAACTATAGAAGTACTTTGATAGATAATAAAACGCGGTAACAGATTATAAAACGTAACATAGACAAATATTATAAATGTTTAAATATACAGGGCCTAGTTAAGTTGCTGTTCTGATGTCCTGAATTCAACTGTGAAGTCATGCCCTCAATGATAACATCGATTTTACGATCGTCTGATACTGACTCATTATTTATAATCAGCAATTAATGTAAGTCTGAAGACTACTCTACATTAAAACGTGATGTATTACACAACTCATGATGTGTTACATAACATAGCAGTTCTCTAACATATGATTTTACATCCTTAATTGAGTCGCAGCGGCACACTGGCGACCAGTAGTTTATCAATCATCTCTTGCATTTCAAACCATGACACGTTAAAATATAACCTACTTATTTAGGATTGTAATATAAAATGTAGGTACTATGTTCTTTTTTTGTCAGCCGTGTTATGGTGGACGGCGTCATATTATCATATTAGGTGTTACTTTTAGGTTATATAATTAAATATAACAATACTATAATATTATATCAAATTACATGAGTGTCACTTTAATTTGGTACAAATACCGCACTCATCGTAGCTAAACATAATTTAATATACAAATCCATACTTTGCCAGACATCACCATATCTGGCAAAATATGAACCGAATACCCTAATAAGTACGTGGGATCTGACATCTTACATCCCACGTAATAGTGGATGAGATAATTTTTGTCTACTGGGCACAAAAGACTTCGTGCTACTACTGCTTCTTTTCCTTGCGCCGGGAATCGAACCGGAGATCTCATGCATAGCAGTCGTATAGACTACCGTTGTCCTACCAAACAGTTCACATCTATACTAATATTATAAAGCTGAAGAGTTTGTTTGTTTGTTTGAACACGCTAATCTCAGGAACTACTAGTCCGAAATTATTTTAGTGTTGAATAGCTCATTTATCGAGGAAGGCTATATAACATCACGCTATGACCCACGGGGCGGCGCAGTAATCATAAACGCGGGTGAAACCACGGGCACATCTAGTGTTTTTATATTTGTGTCTTTTAGGTATCATATGCGATACTGAGCGCTGGTTTACCGCAAGCAATAAAATGTATGAACCGCAACATTTTAGTTATGTTATCTGCGGTGAGGCTTCATATATTTAATTATACATTCAGTTAACCGCAATGTAGCTAGACGGTCCCGGTTAACCGCAACCGAATAAAACTTAACCGCGACTCGTGTAGGAACGAATACTACGCAGATACTGATACTGGTCGATAAGACCTGCATATCGTCGTTCGGCATTCAATACCGCAAATGTAACATTCACAAAATTTTACAGGAGACAAAAAAGACCTTTATAATTGACACCTACAATTTTGAAGCTCGTGTTTTTGGACAACATGACGAAAAATTTTAAAAATCTGTGGCCTGACTACGTTAAAAAGACGTCTAAAAAGGGACGAATTTAAAATTTATATAGCCCATGTCACCCGGGCCATTATTACGAATCTATTCACACCTCATTCATTAAAATCGGTTTAGTAGTTTAGGCGCTACGGTGGAACATACGAACATACCCTACCGGCCAAAAGTTTGAGACCACAAGTTAAAATATTGTTTCACAATAAAATTTGTTAAAAATACATATGGTAAACAATTAATTTGAACACCTGCATATACAATGGATATTTAACTATTTTTCGAAGTCATTATTTATATTTATTTTTATGTAATCATCGTACAAAGGTCTTTTGTCTAGAAACATCAATGGGCGCCGCGTGCGGACCGCGCGCTAAAGTCATTGTAATATTATTGTTACCTGACTATTATTCATTATTTGGGCTTTGTTTTGTGTTAACAGAATTTTAGGAAATTTTAACTTCCTAAAACACTGTGAACACCTGAGTTTCCATGGAGTAAATATTTCTTAATCTTGGTTAGTCCGAGCTCGTCGTTCTTACAGTGAAGACATCTCATTATGGGAAAAGTACGCCAAATTAGCGGTGAAACTCGTGCTGTCATCATTGCTTTACACAACGAAAGCAAATCTGAACGTGCGATTGCTACTCAGCTCAAGTTGTCGAAGACTTGTGTTCATAACACAATAACCCGATACAAGGAGACTGGCAATAATCAAGATCGTTCGCGGTCGGGAAGGCCGAGAGCTACCACTTCTAGCGAGGATAAGTTCATCGTGGTAACAAGCAAGCGGAATAGACGCCTGACACCACCAGAAATCCGCGCTGAAGTGAACAAATCCCGGTCTACACCTGTGTCATTGACCACAGTGAAAAGAAGACTAAGAGACGCTAAGTTATTTGGTCGCGTAGCAGTGCGAAAACCTCTCTTAAGGCCACAAAACAAAAAGAAGAGAATGCAGTGGGCCCTTACCCATCGAGACTGGAGTGAAGAAGACTTCAAAAGAGTTCTTTGGACAGATGAGTCCAAATTTGAAGTGTTTGGGAGCAAAAGACGTGTTTTTGTTCGGCGGAGTGCCGAGGAAAAGATGATGCCAGACTGTGTCCTGCCCACAGTGAAGCATGGCGGTGGTTCCGTTATGGTTTGGGGTTGTTTCTCGAGCCGTGGAACTGGAGATTTGGTACGAGTCGAAGGAATTATGAAAAAGGAGCAGTACAAAGCAATATTGGAGTGTAATGCTGTACCATCGGGACTTCGGCTAGTTGGAGATGGCTTTATTTTCCAACAAGACAACGACCCTAAACACAGCTCCAAATTATGCCGGGGTTATTTAGATACAAAAGAAGCAGAAGGGGTGTTAAAAAACATGGTGTGGCCCGCTCAGAGTCCCGACCTTAACCCTATAGAACTATTGTGGGAAGAGCTGGACAGAAACGTGCGCAGTTGTTGTCCCAGCTCACAAGAAGATTTGTGGAGAGCATTGCAAGAAAGCTGGAACAATATTTCACAAGAAACAATCGACAAATTGATTGCCCGCATGCCAAGACTTGTCAACAAAGTGATTCAATGCAAGGGAGGGTTTTTTGATGAAAAAGCTGTTTAGCTTGTCAACATATATTTTAAGTTAAATTGTCGAAATATTTAATATTTTTTATTTATATTTAATTGCATTTGCCATACTTAATAAATATCACAATAAATCCTTTCATGTTTAGCTTTTTATTTTGAGTTTTACATCCATTTGCAACTTTGATGTAGGTGGTCTCAAACTTTTGACCGGCAGTGTACATACACAGACTGCCAAAATCATTAACCTTCCCTTTGGCTTCGCCGTAGTTGGGTAATAACAGCATATGATTAAGTTTCTATCGCGTATTTTAACGTTTAGAACGCCATCAAATAAAATTCTAATATTTGAACAAAATGTCACATTCGTTGTTTTGAATTGTTACCAATATTATAAGCTAGATTTTGCCTGCGGCTTCACTCGCGTAAATTATAAAGATTAGGTTAGTAACAATGTTTTTTCTGAATGAAAGGTACCTAAGCTCGACTCAGGTACCTCTCATCTTTCCTCACTTTATACTGAGAAAAGTTTATTAAATGCATTTAACTTCCTAGCTTCTGCCCGTGGCTTTGCCCGTGTAAATTCGACATGAACACATACTGGGATAAAAAGTATCTTATGTGTTACAGGACATGGTTTATATCCAAGCTTCATTCAAATCCGTTCAGCAGTTTACGAGTGATTGATGAGTTACTATCATCTTTCCAACTTTTAAATCCAAATCCTAACTAATATGATAAATGCAAATGTGAGCTTGTTTGTTTTTTTTGTTACGCTATCACGCCTTAATTACTCGACAGATCATCATGAAATTTCGCATACACGTTGTCAAGGGTAAAAAAAAGGACAAAGATTACCTTTCACCCACAAAAGTACTGTTCACGAGGAATAGAAAATTGACATAACATACATTTACGCGATCGAAGCCACGGGTAAAATCTAGTAATTACATGTAACTAACGCCCGTTGCCTTCATGGGTAGAAAACTAAGCTTTATTACTTTCTACATTTACTATCTCTATAAGATTCATGCATATCTGTTTGCTTACATACAAATCTACACGACCTTTTCTTCAGAGCACTTCAGACTTGATAAGAGAACGTTCTCCGAGGCCCTTTCGAATTTGCGTATTCACAGTCACATAATATATACACGTAGTAGTTAAAATATTATTAATAATTAAAAAACATCTGCTTATAAACTGTTTAGTTGCTAAGCACTTACTTGTTGACATTGACATTGGTATAGTCACTACACGGCACTGCTCAATATCGATTTAGAATAATTTAAAAACATTGAAATATTTTTTTAAATTTCCACTATAATTGTCATAAGTTTTTTGTGAGGATCCTGGGAGAATACTCCATGAATAAGCCAAAAAATTACGACCATAATTAATGTTCTTATGGTTAAGATGGCAAACAAGCAGATGATTCATATACAAATAAGCGCATAGCGTATTCTAAGTCTATGAAGCCAATGGACGCTAGACGTAAATACAAGGTGTCACAAAATATTGCCAACACGCCGCGTTTTATTAAAAGTAGTTGTAAAACTACTACCATCCTACGTGGCAAAGATCCTTGGTTCCCTGCTCAGTTAACTTTGGAAGTACAATAGGTGGGATTAGAAACCAGGACCTCTTGATCGTATTTCCAATGCCTTATCCCAATGGATAAGGCATTGGAAATACGATCAAGAGGTCGAGAGGTCAAGAGGTCGATCGTAACTAAACATGAAGCAGCTGTAGCCCAATGGCTACAGCTGCTTCATGTTTAGTTACGATCTGCTGTAGGGAAGAAACATTCCCTTTAAGAGGCGATCACTTAAACAATTATGCCATAGGTGCAGTCAAAAATGCGTTTATACATAACATAATACATTTCAATAGATACGAATATTGGAACTCGTTGGTTGGGCTTTCCTAGTTACGAGCCCGTTCGCCCCTCAAGGTTCGCCCCCTAGTAGGTATTTGTTAGGTTTCTTCTTAAATCCACCCAAAAATATTATATAGTCCGTCGACTTAAGACTGCGCCGAGCGTAAGACAGATAATGATAGAGCTCGTGCGGCGCATATTCAAATCGGCGCGCGGCCGCCATAGTAAAATTGTATGGAGGATTTGAAGTGCTTTTTTGATAAATATGTATCTTTATTGTCAACCAATAACGTAAATATTTGGGACGGACAAATTGTAATATAACTATTTATGTTTAGTTTAAGCTGTAAAATAGGATATATTTCTACTGTTATAATCTAAAAATTGTTTTTGCAAATTCACGTAATTTTGTAGGCGGTAATATTAATTATATTAAGTTTTTTACACGGATTAATATGTAAACACATTAATTGTTATGGTAAATGTATATTTTATACTTGTATTAAACAAAAAGTGTTGATTTTATTCTCTTAACTGTGACCGCCTGTTTTGGCACATTTCGCTCGGCGCAGTCTTAAAACTGCAGACATAATTTTAAACTTCATAGTATATCCCACAAAATCTAGCATGGACTTCGTAAACGCCACCGCTGTTAATAAAATGTACCACAAACACGAGGATTATCTTATCAATATAGATAGGTATGCGGCTTATACAAATAATTATATTACGATTATTGACGCGATACGCCGACAAGTTATGAAGGGGGACGGGGCTCTGTCTAGACACTAGCTCGGTTGAGGAAAACGTGTTATCAAAGTCTACAGTGATATGTGAACAGGTAAAAGGCAGGTGGGACAGATTTAACGACGAAATACATATGGGTAGGGTAGATTAAAGATTTGTGATCAGACAGCGTGTATAAGTTGGTTTAAGTGGTCGTCTCGCCACTGTCATTGCGCCTAGCGTGAAATGAAATGAAATTTATGAAACACAAATAAGTAAGACACAGTACCTAATTATTGAAAACTGGTACCTACCGAAGGTAAGATCAAACTTGTGTTATGGGTATCAGGCACCATTTACAGGTTTCTTAACAGTTTGGTATTGATTAAGGTACGTACATTGATTTGCCAAATAAATTACAAAAATAAAATAAAGAATATGAAATAATAATAAAAATATTATAAAAACTAAGAAGAAAGTGTTGTGAGTTCGAATCCTGCGTCGAACAAAAAAAATAGATTGTTCCGAGTTTGGATATTCTGTGTGTCCGTTATTTGAGTGTTTGTAAAGATCCCCGCGCCACAGGACTTACAACGTACTAGTGCGGTAAATTCTTTCTAAAAAAATAAAATATCCGCCTTCTATTTATTAAAATGTATTTACTCGTTATAATATATGCTTATAGTTTATTCGTCCTTTATTAGTCCAAGGCTCCTAATCAGAGTGCGGTCGTCAAAATAAAAACATACTATATTAGCAATGAAACCGAGTTCGGCCATACGCTTGGTAGACAGCAAAAAGGCTTACGTCATATGTATTACGTGAACGCTATATGTAACTAACAAAATACATACATAGGCTTACGCTTCTATATCCGAAGGTTTAGGTCAGCTATGATAACTATTAGGTCCCACATAATGTCACTAGATGACAGATTTAGTTATTGTGTACTATTAGAACCATTATGCCGTGTATTATGCTAACCTGTTGTCTGTATTTGTACCTACAGAGCTAAATAAAAATTAAACAATGGAGAGCGAGCTTATTGCCATCGACCGGTAACAGTTCCCGACTCTGCTGCTACAGAGAATTTCTTTACAGAAAACTCAATAACATCAAAATAAACCAGACATCTCATGCACAGCAGTTACATTCATCACTGCACCACTGAGGCAGTTAGTAACAACGAAATATAGTCATAACCTGCCTCTGCTTGACCTAGCTTCAGAACTATACATGCGTGTGTTAGTGAAAACTACCTAATTAGTAGTCGCACGCAGACTTTATATTTATGCGAATATAAATAGTAATTATATTATTATTAAGTAATTATATATTTTTTCAGTATTGTAACTTAAAGGTCTTCTTGTAAAAGAACAAGATCGATAGAACCTTCTTCTTCGTTTTTTTAAATGACAGCGTCCTATAATTCTCTCCCTCCCCATAATTCCTTTACAAACAACGGACACAAAGTAGACACGGAACTACCATTTGTGGATCACAATTTTTTTTATCCCGTATGGGGATGGAACCCACAACACTCGGCGCATCAGCAGTGACGAGGCGACCAATTAAACCACTACGCCACCCGCGCAGTCATGTTCTCTGTTAAGAAATGTTGACTTTATAGGCAACTCAGAGAAATGAATCGTCATTACGAATGAACGTGATGCGCCTATTGCGATGCGTACGCGCATGTTATCTAGCCGTGGGAAACTAATGCTATTTTAATTAATGAGGCGTATTTATGTTTCGATGTTACGCATTACATTGTACGTTATAATTGAGGACCGTCACAATTTCAGTGGCACTTCTTTACAAAATCTAGGTATCCTTGTAAGTAGGTAATCCTTGAAAGCCAGTTTCAAGATATTGTATCGAATTTAATTAAGATTTAGAATTGTCTAGTACCCATAGTACAAGCTCTGCTTAGTTTGGGCTAGACGGTGTTATGTGTATGTGGTAGAATATTATTACTATTATTTATTTAGTGGTTTTGACGTGAAAACGTAATAGTCAATGTTAATTTCTAATTATCGCATGTTGCATTCATAATATTAGTATTTATAAAAGCCAACTGAGTTTATCGAGTAAATATAGTAGGTAAACAGAGAAGTGACAATCAGTCAATTTTCTTGGATTTTAAATACAAGTCACTAGTGGTGTGTGCAAAAAGAGTTTCTGTACATTCACTCATTATTAGAACAGCTGGGACTCCTACTTGCGGCAGTTCTTTTTACAAGAAAACGATTCTATGATTTTGATACTTAATACTTAAAATTATTTGATCGTTTAGTATTGTATAATATTTTATTTTATTTTAAAAGCATTCGTGGAACTACTACTAACTTTAAAGCAGACGCAGTTTTAACACTATTACCGTGTGCTTGCTAGCACACTTGCAATTTGGGTACGCGCAAGAAGTAAGTCTGACGTCACAACCACTTGTAAGACATATACTCGTAACTATTTACTATTTAGCGATCCTTATACTTAGTACTATAAAAATGTAAAACAAATCATTCGGTTTGCCTAACTCAACTTGTTTTTTAAAATAATTTTGGTAATTCTAGAATAAAATGTGTCATGGTGCCACCCACCTTGCAATTCCAGTTCCACTTCAAGCAAATAACATGCTTCGTTTCTACAGGTCTTGAGAAGTATTTTCTAAATCTGCGCAGTTTCCTTACATACGCTCAGGCCGTGTATACTTAGAATACCCTACAGTGTGTTTTAGCAGAGAATAATTCGCTCACTAGTGGTTGTTGCCTGTATAACAACTAGAAATTCCCACATTCTGCAAAAACACAAGAATTATTTTTGTTTTTTTATATTCAACTCAACTCTCTCCCGTACTAAGAATAAAGCCTGTATCGCGAGGGACTTTACAAACATTCCAACAACGGACACAAAGAACATCCAGATTCGGAACAACCGTGGTGGTTTGGTGGACCACAAGTTTTTTTGTACCGTGTGGGAATCGAATCCACAACACTCGGCGCAGTAGCACGGGCAAGGCGACTGCTTTAACCACTACGCCATCCATGGATATGCATTCCAGGGACGATGTTTACTGTTAATATAATAACAAGATCTTAAACCGTCTACCACGCTAATCATAAAGAGGGTTAGTTAACATTGCACATCCTTGAAAACAGTATTTTGAGAGATTTTGCATACGTCACTTGATGAACGATGCATTTGTTCGTAGTTAAAAATAAAATGTATCGTAAATGTTCTGCGATAAAATTTATTTATAACGTGCACGTGACTTGGTAAAGACGAAAGCCTTTTTATTTCAATTGAGAATTTAAATATAAGAGTTGGAATAGATTTTTGATTCAGCAATACCTTTACGATATGTGCATTTGTAAAATAAAATCAATCTAGTTTGTTCCTATGTAAGCTATCGGACCATTGAATAATCAGCCCTAAATATTTAATTGCAAATTTGTAAAGATACAAGTTATCTATGACTGCCAAACTAACTAAATATTTACGACCAAGAAAATAGTTATTTGAATCGGTTATCAAATAATCTGTAAACGGAAATCCCAAACTGAATCGTTTGTTTTTCTAATAAATTATAGTTTTACGACTACTGCAAACGTTAAATCGTCAGTTGTACATATGTGGGTATGTTTATTTCATAAACAAATATACATAGAACATACATATACCTTAAGACTTCTCCATGAACCGCAAACATCAAAATCTTACCATTACGAGAAACTGATATCACTATGGTAAGATTTTAGGTAAACAGATGATCACTAAAAACCACAGCTAGACTTCATGATACTTTGAGCTCATTCTGCGTAAATAGAAACACCAATGATTAAATTACGTTCGGGTACTTTGAAATAACTACACTGGAACATTGAGACAACTGCCATCTTAGTCTCCCCGTGACCATGGCTGCTGAAAAGCAACCGAAACGTCGGGGAAAGTGTAAAAATAAATTAAATCTAAATAGTTTAATAATAATTTAATTAGCTTAAAAATTAGTAAAGTTTAATAGTAGTAGTAGTGTAACAATTTTCAAAATTTTGTAATAAAGTGTCAAATAAACAACGCGATAAAATCCGTATATAGCAGTTTAATTTCAATGAATAATATTCGCGTAAATAGAAGAAAATATTATAGATGATCACTAGCACAATGGTAGTATTAGTAACTATCGGTTTTATTTATAAATGTAGTAAACGGCCTGCAATATTATGTTCAATACATACACATTATTATATAATGTACAACGGAAACATTGATTACATACAAATAAACTAATAGTAATCATAATATAACTAACTTGTACCTAAAATATATTATAACAGAAATAAATAACTAATATTAAAAAGGTAGGAGTAACAAGGTAAAAGTAAAACCTTCAAATAGTCGTCGTATAATTCCTCCGTATCACGACTTGTAGAGTACCCTGAAGTCTTGATGGCAATGATTCATAACTAATAAGTCTTTAATATTTACTTATATATTTTCTTCTCAAAATATACCTCCTTATTTAGACATCAGACCCTAATTCAGACAACAAAGCTTAACAAAAATTTAAAATAAGAACATTCGAACACCGGACCATAGACTAAATTTTATAATATCGGGCCTATAACACGACGTTTCAACATTAATCATCTCGACATTGGTAGCTGAGTACTTAAACCGGTAAGCCAAACGTGCGAAAAAGGTTTTTATTCTTACAATGACTCTGCATATAATTGCGTCGCTCTCGACGTAGCAATTTCTTCAAAGGTGTTCACAACACCGTAAATTACTAGATCTAATGTTATAACGTGCAGAATAATTGTACATTTGTATATTATTGATATGTAGATGTCATGCAATTGATATGAGGACGCTGTTGTTCCTTGACTCCAATGTTCAGTATTCATTTGCATTGGCCTACTCTGATGGCACAATGTCAATCTTAAGATAAATCCTAATACGACAATGACGTAATACGTAGTTTATAAGGCTGCTTTCTCATTACGATTTTGCTTACTGTAAATTTAGGATTAGCAGTAAGCAAAATAGTAATGGCAATATTATAAATGCAAATGTGTGTTTGTTTATTTGTTTGTTACGCTTTCGCGCCCTAACTACTCGGCCGATCATCGTGGAGTTTCGTATACACGTTGTCAGTAGCACAAAATAAGACAAAGGGTTCCTTTCAACCAGGAAAAAGTACTCCTTCTAGGTGACAAAAATTACGTGTTATGATCGTCGCTTGGCAGTTAAAATGACTTACGACTAGTTTGAACATATCTTCACAAAACGTACGCAATTGATACACTACTCGACGGCCTGTGTTGAATTAATTTCAACCTAGGCACTGCTAACAATGCGAGAACGAAAGAAGCAGTTATCGCAGCGGAGGTCACAGTTATGTACGTCGAGCCAACTGAGTAAATAAGTGGTATCATTTTGAATTTATCATAATCTATGCATAAAGGTCATTCAGAAGTCATGCATGCATTACTCGTTACACCTAAACTAAATAAAAAGCAAAGTTTGAAAAGTCTATTTACTCAATCGGTTCTAAATTTTTTATACAAAACTTAGTACAAGTAAATAATGGATGACCGCATCTAAGTTTAGACTTCCTGCAAAATTATTATTGTGACTATACGCAAAGAAGTTACGACTAGCGAGAAAAGATGGCACTGTTCAAAGAACACAATAATCCATACAGTCTTGTATCGCGCAAGCGAAGTATGTAGTTCTACTTTAAATTATGTAAGAGAGCAAAACGAAACCCTCGTTTGTTACTAAATAGCATTTTCGCTTTAGCTGGAACAGCCAGCCTGGAGAAGTTCATTATATTAAAGTTTACAGCTAACAACGCTTATGAAAATGTTTCTGAAGTGAATAATATATAATAAGGTTCTCCCAGGCTATGTTAGAAGGTATATTACTGTCACCACGAGACCACTAATATATTTTTCTAACGCTGCGATTTCTTTTTACTAGGATTGGCATTGAAAAAGTACGAATATAATCTATGATTTCAGCATACTTTTATACACTGCCGTCCCCGCAGCAATATTATTATTCCTGCTTAGTTATCAACGTGACATGGTTACCAAAAGGTAATTTAACAGCGATCAAACATTGTGGTTAGTATTTACCGCATAAATACCTATCTGCCGATAGTAGTATCATTCGCACATAGACTCATAAACATTGTGTACTTCCGAAGTAAAACTTTCTATACGTAAGAGACCAATGATTATGACTATGCTCTTTAGCATTTTGTCAGTTCCGCAGAGGAGAAAATGATTACGAAATATATTATAAAACGAATGAGAACGTTTAAATAAGTAAAGCATGAATACAGTTTAAGAAGTAACGCATATAATGTCATCGTTATTTATATTAGGGTACGGTTATTAGGACCTCTAGCACTGTATAGCAAAATCATATAACTTTACAAAACCTGTTAAATCTGTATAACCTAGATTTGTTCCATCTTGAGACCTTTGAAATGATAGTGAAACTGTGTAGCTGCTCCTATTAAACTACATTTTTGACTAGAGCCTACACGCTCACTAAGCAGTCCTCTCGCTCGCCTCGGGCATTAAGCTAACTTCATAGACTGTACAAAATGTTATCAAAATATGTATAGCGGTTTCGGTTATTTAGCTCAAGATTATTCGTACAACATCACAAAACCGGCAATCTGTAAAACTATAACCTAAACAGGTTTATTTGGTGACCGAAAATCGTCTCAGAGTGCGTAGTACTATTTTTTATTTTGTGCTTAAAGTCGATGGTCAATTGTCAAATAGCTTATTCGAGTAAATTTGACAGGTTTCCCATACAAAACCGGCCAAAATGGCAAATTGGTTCTTTATATCTATGGTTACTTAATAGTTATAGATTAAGCATAAGTACTTAGATTTAAGTAAAGATATTGCATGCAAAAATGATTATAAAATATATTTTATGGTGACATGCACGCTATTACATAAATTTTATATAAATTATTTACATAACAACAGAAGTAAACATTTTCGCGTATTTGAGACTCGCGTATAGCTCTATGTTTTTGAATCACGTTTTTGGCAGATCTAAAGTGTTTACTTTTTTGTGCGGAAACGTGCATGTATGTTGACAATGGTATTTTATGACGTAATACTTCAAGAAGTTGTTGCAAACTAATTTAGTTTAACGTAATAAGGGCCGCAATGTGGTTTGTTACCCATTGTATTTATTTTAATACGAGGTGAAACTGTGGGACTCTGATCATTGTATCGCAATTCGCAATGTATAGGCCCGGAAACCTGGGACTACTGACGGATGATTACACAAATGCGTATGACCAACTTATGTTGATAGGCAGCAGAATTTGTACTGCGTATGTCATTGAATATGATGGCAGTAAGTAAGTATCTTAAGTTAATATATATGAGAATAAACACCGAGTTTATTAAGGGCTAATGAACGACGTGTCAAATTCAACAAGTGGTTTGATTGGGCGTTACCATTTAAGTCAGCCAATCACAGCAAGACATGCGCATGACCGTCTTCTGATTAAATTTTGTGTTTATTTGCCTTTTGGGAACTGAGTTTTAGTGCGGTAAAATATTTGTACTATGAGAGCTGCGTCGTTGAGTTCTGCGTGCGTAAGGTAAGTATCGTGTCATATAGAGAAGTGTTTATAAATTTGAGGTATTACATTTTTTATTTACCAAAATTACCTGATGTAAGTTTGAAGTAGTTTTATAGCCTTTCGTTGACCGCAGGAACTCAAAAGAGTAAACGAATGTGGGGACGAAGGAGAGGGCAGTAAATCCAATTTAATAACTTCACAAATATTGGCAAAAAAGTATAATTAACGTAAATATATTACAACCGCTGTATGCTATCATAATCTTATGATATCGAACGCATACTGCAACGTTACAGTGGATTGGATACCATACGTAGTGCTTCCGTTTATGATGACGCGCCTAGTTTAGCGATCAGCTTCAACGCATCCAATTAAAAAAAGAGGTTGGTCGAGGAGTACTACTCGGACGCGTAGCGTTCGAAAAGATATGTAATATCTGCCTGCACCAAATTACATAGCATTATGGCGGTATATCCAAGTTTAAGCAGTAGTACCTATACCCAAGTCACAAGTGCTTCGGTTCGATCTCGAGACCTTTGAATTGGTATTCAATTTTCAACCTGTCTAGCTACCAACTATAGCTGCTCATATTAAACAACTACCTTATGTCTCGATCCTACCCGCTCATTAGGTATCTATAGTATAGCTATCGTATTCCTCGGTATTAAAACTAACTTCATAGTCCGTACAAAATTATATCAAAATATGTTTAGCAGTTTCGGCGTGGTTAAGTAACAACCATCGAAACTTTCACATTTAATATTGAAAAGAGCTGTTCATTATTATTCCTAGGATGCGAAAGAGCTTGATTCAAATTCGGAAGGATTATCTAAACGTCCTGTTATGTATTCAAACAATAATATACTTACCTAAATATTACTTATATAGATATAACAGAGACTCGTGCAAGCGATAGCACAATTAGTCAATTACAGTACTGTTTAGTTGTGTTGAACTTGATAGCGTGTCCGTTAAGTTGGTCACATGCTTAGTCGTCGGCGCAGTGAATTGTTCGTAGAACTATTAACATATGCAATCAACACGTATAACTCGAAACGGGTAAGCGGAGATGCAAGAAAAATGTACCATAATGAACGAACGCGCAGTGATTTATTTTTTTCTCCACTACAAATTGCGCCTAGTATTACATGCTTGAACGTTCAATGAACGGACAATCGTGTCGTCCAATTATGGCACACAAGTAAGTTTTTTAATGACCGAGCGATTATAATCATACACATAGAATTATATATGTATATCCACTGATTAGGCAGAGTTTTATCACGTACACATTTTTCTCACGTAATAGGGATAACAGATCAGATAAAACTTTCTGAGTTACCAAAACCTTGAAACCTTGGGGGAGGCCTATGACCAGCAGTGGACATCTTTCGGCTGAGATGATGATGAGTTAGAAAAATCCAAGATTACAATCGCGACTTGATGATTACGCATAGCCGTATTACGATTGTTATACAATGACTGTCAAAATATTTATTAATAAGTAATGCTCAGAATGCGTTAGAATGCCTCTTTAAACTTATTCAGTTTTACAATTAAAATCCTTTGCGCATTGTTGTGCTCACGCGCACAACCACTAATCAAAGTTTAATCGGAATCAGATGAATAGCATTCAGGCAGAAAGGCATATTACATTATAAACTAACAGACATTCATTTTAAATATTTTTTTTTGCTCATGCTTACACTTCCACCTATTGACCGACGAAACAGTATTTTCTCTCAAGTCAAAATACCAGCCAAATTTACCTCCATTGTGATTCATCATCAGTTTCATAATAAAGCAGATATACAGATATGCAGATATACACCCGGCTATATCAATATTATTGTTCTCTCATATATTACCGTCTGGTTCATTTCATAATATTACTCTATACGATATTATGATGCCTATAGAAGTTTTAATAATCGTGTTTTGAGCGTACCACTCGGAGAAAAGAACGTGGACCGAGTTTCAGAATGTCGAGAATTCTAAACTTGCAATCTACTTATAATTGTCGATAGAGAACCTTTCAGTAATAGCAAGATGATACATATTATATCTTTAGAGTACAATGCAATAATTACATCAGAACGCTGTTACGCTGTAGGATCGCTTCGATACTGATTACTGTTATGATTGCACAGCGACTAAAGGAGGTATGCAAATTACGGCCCTTAGTGTAAAAGAATATAATTTATTGTAAAAATGTCTCATAATATTTTATTTTTCGCCATCGTTTTCTTTTAACCTAGCGGGGAAAAAGGATTTAATTCGGAAATGATTCGGTAAACCATTGTGGCTTGGGACAACATTGCCAATGTTGAACAAAAGGTTTTTTTTTATAAGAAGTGAAATTATTACGAATCATTTATATATAATATATATAATAATGTCAGGCCTGTATTAAACTGTCCCACTGCTGGGCACGGGCCTCTTCTCAGTGTGAGAGTTTAGGCTATAGTCCACCACGCTGGCCTAGTGCGGATTGGCAGACTTCACATATCTTCGAGAACATTATGAAGAACTCTCAGACATGCAGGTTTCCTCACGATGTTTTCCTTCACCGTTAAAGCGAGCGATAATTAACTACATAACTTCGAAAAGTCAGAGATGCGCGCCTTGGGATCGAACTCGAGACCTCTGCGTGGCAGTCCAACGGTTTTCCCACTAGGCTATCGCTGCTATACATTATTATTTATATTAAATTAAGATTTTACTAACACAAGTAATATGTGTATTAAACAGGGATATGATAGTATCAATTTATGAATGTTGTGATTTATTTTACTAATCAATAGATTGTCCAATTCAATGTAATGGCATTATTCCATATGTGGTAGTGGCAACACTTTTCGTTGGGCACTCGATCTTCATTGTCATTTATCATTCGTGATGTGACAATGTTATGAGAGAGCTATCAAGTACAAATGCCTGGATTTTAAGAGGCAAAATACAATCCAGGCATATAGCCGTAAAGTATACTATGTGTACATTTTAATTGATAGCCCTCTAAGAGGTAGAAATGCTATTATACAGCATGTAACTGCATAGTACAGTAGGCTGCTGTGCACATATTATTATAATGTCCAGAAACAAGTATAATCAATACAATCATTTTGAAAAAATTACTTTGTGCCAAAGTATCACCATAGCAATTCTGTTCATTTTAGATCTCTTATATATCTGAAACCCAACTAGATAGCATGATGAAATTACACAAGGCTATAGAATACCAATAGTTCTTCGTAAAACATACAGTTTTATTTTTGTCCATGCGAGGCCGAAGTTGTATGGGTTTGTTGCATATCTCCTTTCTTTGCTATATGCCTCATACAGTTATTTCTTAAGTAGTAAAGTAAAAAAGCGTTCTCACTAGATAGAAACGGCAAGCTTCGTGGACATTTTGTAAGACTGTTCGAGTAAAGCTCCCAAAATATAGCACGTCTCGCGGACCCATCTTTGGCATTCCGTCAGTGCCTATGAAAAAGTATCATTAACCGTGAAAGAAATTGTAAAGAAATATGCATCCTTGTGCAATCCTAATTTTCAGTACCTACTCATAAGTTCGTCAATCCGACGATCCTAGCCGGTTCTGTCTTGTCTCATGTTCCTATGTCCATACGTCAGGCCCGCAGTGCGACAATCTAATGCTACTTACATAAAGTGGATTGTATTTTAATCAATGCCCGATAACAGTACACTCGCTTATCAGGGTTGTTTTACACCTGACGGAGAAAAGATTATACTATAATCTAAATACTACACACTACTTGAGGACGTAAAATTGCATTCAGTTTTAGAGATTAAGTTTTATCGAGCAATATTAGTGCGATCAATGACTAATTATGATAGATAATGTAGTTGTATATACGTCCTATTTCCTCGCATATTAATCGATATTAGAGTATGTAGTACAGCACATAAATTGTACTAAAACTAGGTCATAGATAAGCATTGAGTCTATTAAAAATATCTATTGTTCGAAATTGGAATTTAACCTGAATAAGTACGTGAATATTTTAGATAGAGCACAATTTGTAACAGATACCATATAAACATGAAATATTAAAAGTTTATCGAAAAATACGGGACGCAGGTATTTGCACTATTCTAAATTTTGTATGTCTATGCCGATGTCAAGGATTAAATATTTGGATTGGTTCTATTATTCACAAATAATCGAAAGTTACAATAAAACAAATAAATTCAAATTAACTGGCAATACTTTCAATATGTTTGCATTAGAATAATATCTTAGTATATTACTACATATATAAAAGCGAAATATTACTAACAGATTAATAATCACGAAGTCAAAAACTACTTGACCTAAGAAGCTGAAAGGCAAGTACTTTTCCAAAGCGCATAAGTCAGATGGAAAAAAGGATTTTACGACAGATATACGAATTTAGACGTTCAAAAAGTTTATATAATAGTTTTTTTTTATTTTATAGGCATCAAATTTAATACTTATATCAACAAAGTATAATAAATATATCTTTATAATACAGCCTTTTATCAAAAGGCATTGATTAGGGTGGGCGAAAAGGGGATGAAAGTTTTTATGAAAGTTCAGTGTGGACCTGGCCTTAAAGTATCAATGGCAGCCTTATGTTTTAGGGCAGGGCCTTAATAATTGAATACCTGCATAGGAAAAAATATCAAATGAAAAAATACTGGGTTGGTTAGATTTTTAGAACTAGGTTGGAGTAAGGTATGTTACCTCGACGATATACTAGTACGAGGACGGCAAGACGTCAGTGCCTAAGTAAAAACAAAATCATATAAACCTAAGGCCAGCCACACGCCATCGGCCTCCATTGTAGAACCAGTGCGACCTCGGTCTAAAACAGTATTGAAGTTTTGATGAGTCTTATGTTTTTAAGCTCAGTGTCATGGTACTTGATAGGTGAAAAATAACAAATGAATACACATTGTAATAAGATTTTTACGACAGTAATTACTTCGAAACATGGCTACTAAAACACATGACTCTACTACTTGTATCAAAGTCGGTCAAGGCGTTTCAAGAAGTCACAATAGAAGATATCATTAAAGTATGCTGATACCGGTAAAGCATTACGTTACGTGTAACATGAGAGAGGCAGCAGGCTTTTCTTTCCAAAACAAGTATCAGGCACCAGGCAAAAGGTTTAATCCAAAATCAATAACTTCGTTCTTAAATACATGTGCTACACATCAAGTTAGACACCCTGTACAGGTTGTCCTAGAATATGTGAATCAAATTGTAACGGGAGATTCCTTAGGTAAGGACCATTCTAATGTGCTACAAAATATGAAATTTGTGAAAAAAAAAAAGCTTTTAAGAAAGTACGACTTTTACAGACTTTCAACTACAGATACTTCGTTAATGGCGAATTTTCATTTGTTTTCACTATTATTATTTGTGAAGGATAGATCCGTCAAATTAAAAACTATTTTTTCTAAAAACTGACGTAGGTTTACAATCGCAGCATTATTTTGGTGTATTTTTTATGCACCAAAACTTAGATTTTTTAATTTATACTCCAAGGTCATAATTTTTTTTATTTTGCACATTCGAAAATTTCTTACCTAAGGAATCTCCCGTTACAATTTGATTCACATATTCTGGGTCACCCTGTATACGCATAACTACGCTACATACAAAATAGAGAATTGTCGGAAAGGGATAGTGCATAGTGGTGTCGATGTAATGGTAAGGATAGAGCGTCGCGTCCCGTTCAGCGTGAATGAGACAAAATAACAAAAATATAACGCACTCTCTCGCACGATTCAACTTCTAATAGTTCAAAGTTCAAACAGTCTAGGTTGATGTGTCGCTGTGTGTACGATGTTTACATGTACGAAGCCGCAAGTTACAGGTAGGAACAAAAGTAATTATAAAAGCAAGTATTAATTGTATTGAAACTATACGGCTCTAATATCAAGATTTGACTGCACGGGTGGCTTAGTGGTTTAAGTGATCGCCTCGATACTGCCACTACGCCGAGGGTAGTGGGTTTGATACCCAAAAAAATGTTTGATCTACAAATGTTTATTTCGAGTTGAGTGTTCTTTATGTTTGTTGTTTATATAATATGTGTGTAAAGTTTCCCAACGACAAAGGATTTATTACTAGTGCGGGTGTTGTCTGTAAACATTCATTTTATGAGTAGTAGAGATTCGCTGATACATTTTATGAGTAGTAGAGCCTCGCTGATTTCAGCATGAGTGGGCTGGCTTGACCGGGGAAGGACTACCCTCTCACAGAATATCGCCGTGAAATAGCAGTATAGGTTACTGTTGTGTTTCGTTTGGTGAGTGAGAGTGCCGGAGGCTCAATCACCCTCTTTCCCCCATCCCGATCCTTCTCCTTCCCACTTCCTTTTCTAAAGGGTCGGCAACGCGCAAGTGATGCCTCTGGTGTTGCAGGCGTCCATAGGCTACGGTGACCACTTACCATCAGGTGGCCATAAGCATGTTTGCCACCTTAGTTGTATAAAAAAAAAACAACTAAGAAGCTAACAAGTATGTAGAAGCAATTAAAAAAAATTATTATTGCTAATATAATCTTAAGTTCAAACCCATAGAACTCCCCTCTTTTAATATTGTGATCATATTAATATATTATTTAATTATCACTTATGTACTACTAAAGAATAATAATGATAAAAATAAGATATCTCCACATTAGTTCTTAAAAATAGGGATAATAAATTTGAAAAAAAAAAGGTGTAAGACGGCCATGAATTGCCGTAAATCTTAGAGTTCGAAAAAATGGTATTACGTGACCTTGAGGTCAGAGGTCAAAGGTCATAGTCATTTCGGGGTATATTGACTATGCTGAGTCAAATGGCGTTGTCCGCGAGCCTTTAGCTCTTACGGTTCTTGAGTTGAAAGTTGTATAACAGACGGACCGACAAAGCTGTTGTATAAGAGTTTTTCGAACTTTAAAAGGAACTGAACTGTTTTATCTTTGCTTATATATACATATATACCACATTATCAATGAAATTTATTATCTTGAAGAGTGTTGTAAAATAGCACTGTGTATCAAAGGTTTACATTTAACAACAATATAACCACTTCTGATTATAACGCTAATTATATTTGTTTATTATCATTTATTGTTAGTTTTCTAATTGAATACAATACAAAGGATTTTTTTAAATCAATGCTAGTCAATAAAAATCCTATAGTTCATACACTTGAAGATACTTTCCACAAGTCATTCAGTGGTTTCAAGGAATGACAGAGAGTGCAATGACACCACTCTTATGCACATGCAGTCTGCTTTACAAGATTATGTTTAATAACAATGCTATTTTACGATTATACTGACATATAAATGATTATCTTGATAGTTATAACACTACAATTAGCAATAAATTTATATTTCAAGTTAGCAATTACTTAATTACGTACATAGTATTACACCTATGCTATGAAGAGTTAGACAAAGGTGCATTAAACTCACATTTTGCCAATTATGATCATAGGTACCTAATATGAGGTATATATTCTTGTCTACTCACCAGTTCCTATGAATCATATAAAAATTTGCTGTCACAATTAATAATATGATAATTAGCAAGTAATATGGCATTTTATTTTAGAAATTAAGTAAACAGTTTCTGACTAAGTATATGTTTTGGTATAATATTTGATTTTAAATCATATATATTATAGAGAATTTTAAGATGAGAATATTTGTTTAGCATTTATGTTCAGATATGTCCGGGATAGTGTTTAATTTGTGAACACAAATAAGTACTACAAAGTCATAGCTGATTTTGTATAACTAGGGCCATAACCTTTCTAATATCTTGTATGATCTTCTTAATCATATTCTTCCAAAGCCTGTCTGTCAGAGAGCACACTTAACATAAGATCACATTAAAATTTTTGTTGCATTTATGTATAATAAACTTAATTGATGTGCTATTAAGATAAATATTTCAATAAATATCATTACACCTGTTTTGATTGTTCTCCCTTTATGGTTTGGGAGACACAAGAGAATTTCTCTTGTGCCGGGCTCAGCAAGTATCTTAATAAGTCTTCTTCCTTAGCCTTTATTATTCCCAAGTCACTTGGGGTCGGCTTTTCTAGTCTAACCGGATTTGACTGGATATCAGTTTTTACATGGAGCGGCTGCCACCTGACCTCCGCAACCCGAAGGCTAACGATACCCTAAGGCTAGACCAGTGTCAGGATATTAGAGGGTACTGACTTTCCCAATAACCACTGCCATAGATGTTCATGGCAGCCGGTACCGACGGCTTAACATGCTCTCCGAGGTACGGAGCAGGCGATGATTGTCAATCAATATGCACATAATTTCTAAAAGTCATATAACTTCCGAAAGTCAGAGGTGCGCGACGTGGGTTCTAACCCGAGACCCTCTGCATGGCAGTTTGTTGGTCTCTCCAATGAGCTATCGCTGCTTATTTTTATTGCTCTTTTTTAAGTATCTTAATAAGTATAGTAAGTTAAATAAATATGTTTTGAAAATACCGTTTGACTCTTATAGTAACCAAATAACCACTGTGTGTTCTTAATTTTATGTAACCACATCCTGGCTATTTTATCTTTAGTATATGATCTAGTTTATGGTAGCAATGCATATTAAATATGGCTTGATATCACAGAAATAGTTTTATACAATATAATATTAGAAAGATATTATATTCTATGATATTTTTTTTATATTGTA
Organism: Catocala fraxini; assembly: GCA_930367265.1. NCBI lineage: Eukaryota > Metazoa > Arthropoda > Insecta > Lepidoptera > Erebidae > Catocala > Catocala fraxini. Next base: position 5,771,487 of record OV884025.1, on the reverse strand, counting down.
TAGCATTGGTTTCAATGTACATAGAACAATACATATAGAAGGCTGTATACTATGTTGGTACCTTATCTACAATCTAATACTATGTAGATAATATAATTTGGTCTCTATCTAGTGATAAGATATTTTATGAGATTCAGAGGTTGTTTGTTTGCTTTAATAGCTGTTATGATAATCATTCAATAATTTATATATGTATAAATAACAAAGACAAACTTCTCTATAACATGAGATTTTCTTCTCAGTTAAAAGTTAATTTCATAACCAAAATAATAAATTAAAACATTGATAGCTACATTTTTAAATATGGCTTCATCAAGTGATTTTTACCTATCTAAATAGTTATTAAATTTTTTGAACTTGTTGATACTACTTATTTTGTATTTATTCCTTGATATGTAAATGCTTGCATGTGTAATTGTATATAATATACTAAAAAAATTTACTTATCATTATAATTGTTTATTGATGTTATCTTAAAATTGCATTCAATCTAAATAAATGACTTTTATATCATCTGCTTTATTATTTGATAATAATTTAATTGCTTGATTATCAGCTGATTCACTTATCAAAAGTAATGTAAGCCAAAACCAATTATGATAACATTTACATCACAGATCAGAATAACATCTATAATGAGGTTTTATACTTGTTACTTAAATGTTTAATAGGTAATACATATTAAGGACGTCGTGTTGACTTCAGCGATATATCTAATTGATAAACAAACAATTTAACGTCAAACACTTTAAAGGTCATCTAGGTGATCTTACGAAAACCTAATTTTATATCACCAAAAATAAATACAAACTAAACTTACCCATTCATCGTAGCCTTTGCTGCTCCAGCTATGATATTGTGACCCACTAAGCACCCAGGAGTCTCAGATTTCTCCGAAACATGATGATCTTCAATATCTTCTAAAATTGCTGCCCGGTCCGCATTAGTCTTATTCAACTTATCACTAGACAAACTTTTCGATCTATATCTTCCATTTATTGGTGCCAAACTTTTATCGGTAATCGCACTAAAACTATTCAATTTCGTATCGTTTGAATATTTATCGCTAATTATATTAGATGACATTTCGTATACTAATCTATTCGCGCACGTCAACACAAGTTGTCAATCTCAGCTGCGACACGACGCGACTGACGTTCCACGAAGTAAACCAAACGTTTTGCCGGACAAAACAAAAGAACACGACTAGCTTCGCGAGCACATTACACCTTATTGTATATAGAACTACGAGTGGGATATTTTATTTGGTCGAATAATAAGAGGACAGATCCGCAATGTGAAAAAAGTTTTTGTTTCAATGTCGGAATCGGAACGTAAACTAGTGTGAAGGCGAGATTACTCTATTGTGAGATGTACCGCAATCATCGGAACTCATCGCAAACAATAAGTACTAGATAGGAAGTGTAATTTATTCAATAAACACGGAACATCTATTCAACGTTTATCGTTTAATTTAGGACATGGACAAATACGTACCTACTATTACCGTTATTTTCTTAAGTTAGTAGGCCTTGGATGGATTAAAAAATATTAACGCATAGTTGTCTACTTCCAAAAAAGTGTATTTTCGTATAATTATTTAGGTAGTTGGATCAAAATAAATTATTGACATTAATTTACATATAGAAACACAATTACCTCGCTTTTAAATACACCGTAATTTTGTATTTATACTCAGTAATCTTTATCTACTATCTACCTTATTTGTCACGGGCCTAAATAAAACACGATATACTAGTCTAATTAATGTCTGCTGCTCTGCACAAGAGCAATATACAGTAAGTAAGCAGTGTTGGTGGGACTTACTCTTCTAAAATACAGGACCAAAGAGCCGCATAGAAAACACGTTACACTGCCTATAGTTCGAATGTCAACATACGGATTCGAGCCTTTGAAATTCATTATTAACTTAAGCATTTAGCTTATTTTTATAGAATATAGGTACGAATAAAAGTGATATGCAATGTAACAATAAGGCATTCGAAATGTAAATTGGAGGGCCATTAGAAGAGCTTAAAAGGTAATCAAACATCCATATTTTTCTCTAGTACCTATACTTCCAATCAAAAAATCTTTGTGTATATACGAGTACTAATATAACTGTGTATTGTATAATAAAATGATTTAAAACACATAAGTACTAATTGGTAGATATACAACGGTATTGGTATCAAGCGATTATTTTCAAGGAGGCTTGACTCTAAGCCCTAGAATTTTGAGGTTAGGTTAGGTTTCAACTCAAAATTCTAGGGCTGGTTTGACTGGTCTTCTGGTCACCCCAGGATTAAGAACTACCCTGTACTGTCGGGTGCTCGTAGTGCAGATGCTATTTAGAGTTCTATTACAGTAGTACACTGATAGCCCGATCGCGATGGAGTAAACAATTATGAAGCATAATAAAATAGTATTATGGGCCCTTGATCACTCTCGATAAGACCAGTAGGTATTTTAGTTTAATAAAGCAACCCACTTTTAACAAGTGACCCAAGTGACTCCTTTTTTGCCGGATTGGTGTTTTGAATTAGATGGGCAACAGTTGATAGATAGAGCAAAGATAAGGTGTAACTACGGACCAGCTTCTTAGTGCCGTGATTACTCACGGCTGTATCAAAACTTTCTAGTCATTCACTACAATCTCATAGGGCTTCATTGAGTTCTGGAAACTACACACGTAATTTGCTTAGGAGGATGGGAGAAAGAAGCAAAGAAAGAAGGTTTCCAAACATTCAAACAAGGACAACAAAAACTATCCAGATTAAACTATGTATATCTATGTACTAGGAGGTTTTAACCCACTACACTCGAGTGCATTGGTGACTTCAAGGTCTATCATTACTAATGATTCATTAGACAATGTCATATCTGGATGAATCAATATTCTGAAATAAAAAATAGAATTATTATTACGAAAACGATTCTGAAATTATTATTACGTTTCATCATGCGTACAAAGTCACTGCACTTAAACCAAATCCAATGTTAAATGTTTCTAGGCACACAATCGTCAAAAAAGTTGATCTATCAAGTAGAACCAAACGCTTAAAATGATGTATGTATGTCATAAAAAATCAGGGGTAATAAATACGACAAAACTTGGTGCTTATTGTATAGTTATATAATAACGTTAACATAATATAATTAATCTACGCAACAAGTTACATACATTGACTTTTAATTTGACAGCTGTTAGTTTACATTTATTTGAAAAAGGAACAATGCAGTAAGTTTTTATGTGCAGTAACAGTAGCAAAATGTATGTATGTAACAACTAAAGAGTCTCATTATCCAAAAAAATGAAATAAAATTGATGCGGGTCGAATCATATTGTATGATATCAGAAAATATCCATACCAACTATTTACGTCAGTATTTTGTTTACGTGAATAAACATTTCCAAACACCTAGTTAAAGTTTGTGTTTCATACGTATGGAATTTGAAAGGGTAGGCATCTTTCTATATTTTCTTTCTCTATAACTCGACTTCTAGGCGGCGCGCGGCGTATTGAGATGAAATTATCGTGCCTCAGATTTTAAGTTAGAACTCTAGCAAAACAACTGTGAAAACCACATTCAAATTCGAGCAGTAGTTTTTCTGTATGTATCATCAGCAAAAAAAATGTATGTGTATTTAGCATCAGCAAATGTATGGGTAATCGAGTGGCTTCGCCGCAGTCGGTAGGTCTGTAGGTAATAGTTTGTTTTGGCTTCTACAGCTCTTACAAAGATTCCCAACATAAAATTTTCTTCTTTTTCGTAAGCAGTTAAGGACTTTTTGCATTGTAATTATTTAATTTTAACATTAATTGGATCAGGATTTAATGCAGTGGACGGCAATTCCACCATTGTATTATAATTATAAAACTAGGACGATTTAACCATATCAGCGAGCTCTCACTCTGACACTGGCAGCATTGCTATGTCAGAGCTCAGTATTGTTCGGCAATTTGTATATATTGTGCGAGTAATTCGTCGATAGCAGTGCGATCTCTGGCGGTGGGAATACAAGTGACCATAGATTATAATTTTGCAAAGGAGTTTTAATTCAGCTACTGACCTGTATTTTCTACACGCTGGACTGGCTATTCCATATAAATAAAGATAGATTTTTGTGTCCAATTGAAGCGCCGCTGGGTATAGAATTTACGTTGGAACTATTTTGACACAAAAAAGAAGAAAGAAGAAAAGAAAATTGATGCTGTACTTTTTCTTTAATGTTTTTACTTTAAAATTATTAATCCCGCAATAGGAATAGTTCCTGTGTCGCAGTGAGTTTTACAAACATTCAAACCAGTTCAAACAATGGACACAAAGAACACCCAGGCTCGGAATAACTAGGTATTTGTGTTCCACACAATTTTTTGTCTTGTGTGGGGATCCAGTCCAGCTAGTAGGTATAAGCTATAGGGTCAGTGGTATAAGCGAGCTAAGTGTAGGTATGGACATCTTTCTATTTTTATATTTTAGAGGTTACAAGCCCATTCGCACCTCATGGTTCGCCCCCTAGTAGGTATTTTTTATATTTTATTAAAATCCACCCAAAAGTAGAAGCGAGAAGTCAGCTTTACGCGACAATCGCTACTGTCAGCATCGTCACCAGGCAATATCATAGCTATTAAAAATAATTTCAGCAATTGGAGACTATTATATTTTGTACAATACGTACCTAGTCTGTTATTATTGAAATATTGTCACACTCTGTACCGAGGCTGGACATTTGACCTTAGAAATACCTACGTGCACTGCTTTCAAATACTGCGATAACACATACACCACAGTAACACTGAATTTAAAACTAACAATTTACACAGAATAAAGAAACTATTTGAATGAAATATTAACTATGTACTTACGGAAAATGGCCTGTGTTTGACGCATTCGGCTTTATTTATAAAATGAGTTCTATAAAATGACTTTTTTAATGTAGGTAAATAGGCAGTAGTTCTCATTGTGTCATTAGGAACCAATGTTGACTAGATAAAATTAAATAACTTCAATTGATTGTCATTAAAACTAGGTTATATTGCAAAAAATAATGGGGACGTGTAATGCATGCTAAATAGGCAGATTATAGAAACGCTATGATATAAAGGTATACAGTCATAGTTTAACGCGTATATCCCCGATTTATAATGGCAGGCAGCGGGTTTATTCTTTAAAATATCACGTAAATAGAGACGAGCCTATTCATGCTTCCCGGGCACAGTTCATGACTCATTGCTGCAACTGACAATTTCTTACTAGCAAAATCTAATAAAAAACTCTAACACTAAGCCCTACTCAGATATATAGGTCGTTTATCTCGAAGTTTTACTGGCGTAAGCATGAGTGTTAACCTACACAACTTCGGTTCGAGAGATTGAGTGTGTTGCTCAGAAGGGTCACCATTATTGGCCTTCTTTACTAGGTAATTGTTTTAACAGCTTAGTTTTTGAGCCTCGTATTTCAAATGTAGACATAATACATCTCTGTTTATACCTTTCTTGCTAGATCCTTCTAACCATAGTTTTAAATCTGTATCTATGGTAAAATATTGTAAGAGCGGGATGCACGATTGAGCCACGAAGTAAATTAGCCGCGGTGCAGTCCTTAACCCATCTCAGGATATGAAAGCGCCGAGTACATTTATAAAAAGTTATACATATACAGTCATGCCGGTTTCCCGGAAGAATAGCTAGAGATAGCAGAATTGTGTTTGTTAGATTTGGCGTATTTTTTTTAATTCGCTATCGTCACATTTATATGCACGATCGTCGACTAAGGGTTCGTCATCTAATCTTCTACAGAATAGGTATCTGTAATCTGGATAGAAAACGTTCGCCTAGTTTGAATTACATTTCATCACATTAAACCTCGTCTCAGAAGATATAAAACTGATAGTTCAATATCTTTGACAAATCACACCATGTATTATAATGATGTACCTGTTGTCCGAATACTTATTAAGATATGTTTTTTTTATTTCAAAACTTATTCGATAACTGCAATGCTCAACCGAAGTGTATGTTCTTAGTCTAAACGTCTATGTTTTTTTATATTCTTGATCTTATATGTCATTTTGAAACACACATTACTGTGGATATTAAGATGTTGCAGAATTTATCAGTTCTAAGTCCTCAGAGAAACTTTAATACTACAAAGGTTAGTGTCGATGTATCATTCAGTTTGAATGCAGGCATATTTTATAGAATAGCAAGGTCTGTGTTATCGTGCCACTCTGTGAATGTCAGTCGTATTTGTCTAGTAAGAGACCCAAAATGAAATGAATAAAGATCTCCAGACAAAATTTCAGCCGCAGTGCCAAACTTAACGGAGACTGCGTTGAAGATATTGTTATAGTGGACAAGTGTGCAAAAAACTGCATTCTCTATTCTTTTACTCTCATAGTTTAATGGGACGCAATCCAAAACAATCAGAAAAATCTGGCGCAGGACAAATGACATGGTATGATTGCTTAGAACGAGTAATCGAAAGATGGCAATAGTTCAGCACAAATATCTAATATTTTTTGTTGCCTTTATCCCTATAACACAAGACAGGCAACCTGAGATTCAAAAATCTGCATAGTATATAGTATACAACTGCGGGTCATTTTTGTGTTTTTATAATCTCCTAGATTTAAATAAATCTCCTAGATTTAATAAAGAGCAACTGTCTGGCTTATGCAGACGATTTAAAGTTATATCGCAGAGTACTTACATTAAGTGACTGCATTGCTCTTCAGAATGATTTAAATATTCTCCAACAATGGTGTTTGGATAACAGAATGACAGTTAATGTAAAAAAATGTAAGTTTATAACTTTCACCAAAAAGGTTAAATACATTAAGTTTAACTACAGAATAGATGACACAAACCTGGAAAATGTCTCAGTCATTCGCGATTTAGGGGTTACTTTTGATACATCATTGACATTCCGCCATCACATAGAACAGTCAGTAAATAAAGCGAATAAAACACTAGGCTTTATAATTCGTATGGCAAAACCATTTCGCAACAACAACAGCATCATTTTATTATATAACGCTTTGGTGAGGAGTAGTCTAGAATACTGTTCTAATATATGGTCGCCTTTCTATTCCACTTACGTTAAATCTATAGAATCTGTTCAGGCTCGTTTCGTTAGACATTTAACTGTTAGAAATGGGGTTCGAAAGCTTATTCCTGATTATAAAGATAGATTGTTTCATTATAAAATAACAAGTCTAAAAGAAAGGCGTGACATTTCTGACTTGTTGATGCTGCATAAAATAATCAACGGCTCTATAGACGCACCGCTTATTAACAGCTTTAAATTCAAAATTAACCAACGAGTAATGCGACATCCACGTTTATTTGGTGTACCCATGTGCACCTTGAATATCAGCTACAATAGTCCACTGACGCGTATGGCTCGGTTATATGATGAGAGAGTTGCCAAGGCAAATAACGCAATTGACATCTTTGCCATGAAATTTAAAACTTATAGGCATTTACTTCTGCAATAGTGACACAGGTTTTGTTAATTTTTATTTTTCTATTTGTTGTATTTTTTGTTTAATTTTAGTTGTTTATATTTTTTGTGTTATTTTCAATGAGTTTGTATTTAGTATTGCATGCAAGTAATCTCTCTTAGATAAGAAAATGTGTACAATGCTATGCATACCTATTACCTGTGTAATTACAATGTATTTAAAAATAAGAAAGCCTTTACTAAAATTTGTGTAATTATACTGTTGGTGTGCTTATTAAATAAAATAAAATAAAAAAATAAAAAATAAAGGCAGCTCTCGCATTAGAAATAAATCCTGTGATGCGGTGGAGTATCTGAACGCTCAAACAACGAACACAAAGTACTACTAGACTCGGAACAATAATTTGTAGATCACACAAATGATTGTTCCAAATGAAAGTTCTGAGTTGTATCGTGTGAGATGGAACCCACAGCATTTGGCACTGCCACTGCGCCCGGTAAGGCAACCATTTAAATCACTACGACACCCGTGCATTTAAAAAAGCAATAGACCGACGAGGTATTTAAAATAATAAGTAAATAAGTCAATATTTTAAGTAAAGGTACGAATAAAATACATATTCATATCATCATATAATCTGTGATTTCTATTGACGAAAAATGGAGACAAGCACGATTCCATTTTTCGTCAATAGAAATCACAGATTTTATTAATGGCTTATTTTCTTGTAAAGTCTTAGTAAACCGAATATCCACAACTAACTTAACTGTACAATATGTTAAGGTTACGCTTTATTACTAATTATGATGTTAACAAAATAATTATAGACTCTACTGTTAAAAATATACACTAATAAGTTATGAATAAATGTAACTATATTTCAAATTAATAGAGCCATACAGTATAAAAGGTTTTTGTTTCTTTTTCGTTGGCAACATTAACTTTCATAGTTATTGTGTGAGCATTTTTTACAATTGATATCGTGTATTACAAGCCTCGAATTAACAGTATTTCAGTTATCTAATTGGTTCTAGCGTTACAGTATACCATAGAATTTTGTAAAGCTAACTTTACCCAAGGATAGAACCAGTTGAAGGACAACAGCTGTCGGTATGGAACGAAAATCCTATGGCCCAAGGGTGTGAAAAGTTTAGGTAAAAATGGTTATCAGGGGCCTATTTAATAAACGTGACAATCCAACAATTTTGCCACTTTTCGGCATATAAGTCTAATTGTCGCGACAAGTGCCGTTTAATAAAGATGACAATTAAGTCTAAATGCGACAGGTACAAACTGTCAAAATTGACAGACTATAAACCCCAGTTTAATAAAGGCGACAATTGTCAGGTTTTACCTGTCATGTCTCTAAGAAAATATCTCTGACTTATTTGTCATGTTAAATGATATATTTGTCGCACAGTCACAACACAATATTGAGGTATGCATATGAGAAAACTCCTTGTTGTATGCTGAAGTTAAGGTCCAATTTTATTTATTAAGAATTCAACGGTAGTTTTACTTACTCCAAACCATTCTAGGAGTATTCTAAGAATAATGAGAGAAAAGTTAAATCTTGGTTTAAATGTGGGACGTTGTGTAGTTTGCACCAAATGTTCATCTTCACTGCTACTGCTATTTGTCGACGACTTTAACACCACTGTTTTTTAATTATTTGAAGATACTAATGTAACTGCGGAATAGCTTTCACTTAAGTGAGATTACATGTCGAAAATCTCTGACAAATCAACAATTAATATGTCCACCTGTCATGACAATTTGTGTTTAATAAAACAAATTTGACAAGTTTTTCCGGACATGTTGTCACCTGTCGCTTGTCAATAAAAATTGTTTATTAAACATAAATATGTCAAATTGTCACGACAATATCGATATGATATGATATATACGATATATCTGTAGATTTGCCACTGTGACAAATTTGTCAGTGATAATCTTTATTAAACAAAATATTCATTTTTACAAACAATACAGTTTTCAAAATATATACACATGGTAGAGTAAGAATGTTTAGCATAATGAAAAACTGTTCTGTCACTTGTCTCTGACAGCAACGCTCAAAGGTAGGAAGTAAACAAAGCTGACAAAATTGTAGCTGTGATACACATCTCATAGCCTTGAAGGAGATACTAGTGTGTTTGTATGTGAAAAGTATTCCAGATAGAAATTATGTATTACACAAGTTGTTTATCATAATGAAACGTTATTCATAATTTGATACAGCACATATTTATCAATTTAGTATGTATCTACTTTATTTTGTATTTCTCTAGGAAAATTGCTGCAGATGTATTATATGTTACGCTTAGTAATAGTGGCAACCATAGTGTTATTTCTAATTATTTCATAGTGTAACCGACTGCCACGCCTAAGGTCGCGGGTTCGATTCCCGCACAAGTCAAACATTTGTGTGCGTGAACATGGATGTTTGTCTTGGTCTGGGTGTTTCTATGTATAATATGTATGTATTTACAAAAAAAAAAGTATATATGTATGTTTATCCATTGTCTAGTACCCATAGTACAAGCTCTGCTTAGTTTGGGCTAGATGGTGTTGTGTGTATGTGGTAGAATATTATTATTATTATTATTATTATTAATTGACGCTTCATGAACTGCGGGTATTAATTAATATAGATTAAGACAGAAGTATTTAAATAAAAAAGTTAGAAATAAATTTCCTCTTGGCTGTTGCTGCTGCTGGTGATGACGGCAAAAGAACAATAATTATTTTTACGACCTTCAATAACTCATGAACAAGGTAGGAGATATATTGGTGGCATCATTTTCATACCTCGTTCTCTAATGATTTAAATGAATCTAAGTGTTAAGTGGGTGTATTTCAAATCTGGAGTACTCCAAATGGAACCGCTGCCACTTATTTTGTTTTCATTTGTTTTAGTGGTACACTACCTAGCAGCTCACCCGATCGTAAGCGATTTGCAGAAGAAAACACGGCCAAACTGCTGCGTCCCGCAAATAGTTGGCTCATATCATGGCCTTAATCGTAATGCAAACGCACCATGCCTATACGTCCACGAAAGTATAGGTATTGATGTAAAATAATATTTCATTCACAATTTAACGGTTTCATAATTTCGTGAGTATACATACTAAGTATACATATAGTATGTTCTATATACTCGGTATTACCATCCAATTATCTAACAGAAAAACAATAACTTGTCCAAACTATGACATTACTGGACAAGCCAGTATAAATGCCGGCTATATATAATTATTTGTTTTATTGTAATTTATAATAACTTCGCGACAGACGCATGCAATTTGCTAGACGGATAAAGTAAATGCGTAAGCAATTTTATTACGTATTTTTTACGTAAATCAAATCGTTATACGAAATCATATAGGTACAAGAGAGAATAATAGAAAATCTTTTTACTATATCTGTAAGTGTTGCAGAGCGCGCAAGTTTGCTGGCTGTGGGAGAATGGGAATCGGGTTTATGGCGTCAGGCACTTCCATCGTCCAACACAGGTACAATGTTGACGATACAACATTCCGCCTGGCCAACCGTCTTCGTGTAGGTGCCCCGTGTGTTTCTCCGCATCGCTGTCATTGCGGAGAAGCCGTCGACAGCTTCGGACACCATGGGCTGTCCTGCAGCAGAAGCGCTGGTCGTATTTCACGACACGCTCACCTTAATAATATTTTCCGTCGTGTTCTTATCACCGCCGGCGTACCAGCAGTATTAGATCCCATAGGCTTGGTACGTGACGATGGGAAGAGACCAGATGGTATGTCTTTGTTACCTTTACAAATGGGTAGGCCTTTGGTGTGGGACGCCACATGCGTCGACACCCTTGCGCCATCACATCTGCCGAGCACGGTGAGCTGTGCCAGTGCTGCTGCTATAGCGGCGGAAAGCCTCAAACGGCGCAAATACAGTAATTTAATTGGTAATTTCGTTTTTGAGCCGTTTGGGACGGACGGGAGACGCTAGGTTCATGAGATCCGGGTGCTCGTGCGCTTTTTAGAGATATAGCTAAGCTAATCGACGCTTTGCGTGACCGGTTGGACTTTTCTTAGCTCAAAGAATCAACATTGCCATTCAACGTGGCAATGCTGCCAGTCTTCTGGGCAATTTCCCGGTCGACAGTGATGCTAAGGAATTTTACGATGATGCCTAAACCAGCCATTTCTTTTTATTAAATTTAACAGTCCCATATTTTGTTATTCATTGTTGTTGTTTCATTTTATTTTATTTATAAGTACTTAGGTTTGTTAATATTAGTCAAGTTGTACATTATGATTGTTGCTTTGTTTATTTAAATATAGGTACAATAGATCAGTATCGTCCTATCAATAATGATTTGTAAGTTTGTCAAGCTACCGATAATAAATACACACTTACGCCTTTGTAACTTTGATACGGTGGGCAAAGATACTTCAATAATCGCGAATGACTTTGCGGGTAACAATTAATAATATAATTATTATAGTTTTGTTTAACGTCAGTCAACTCGTGATGTACAACGGGATGAGTTAAGCAGAAGCAAATGGCGATTACTACATTTATAAAACTCTCTACTTTTATCAATGTAGTAATATAATTATAATGCACTAATAATATTCACCCACTTTTTTTCTAAATGCCGTCTAAATGTTGTTGTTTCTAAACTTTACTGGATAGTGTATAAGTATTTATTCATTCAAAAGTATGTAACATTGTTCCGGATGTTTTCCAAATTTGAAGTAGATATGTAATATATATAAAAATACATAAAAAAGTTTTATCTCAGCCAAGATTTAAAAGATTAATATTAATATTTTAATTTAAGCAAGCAGGATGTTGCAGTATCACCGATGCAGAATGCAGATTGATAGAATAAATGATAATATAAATTTTGTTTACTTATAATTGTTTTGTTATGAATACGAAATGAGTTTACTATTTTAAAATAAGGAAGGTATACATATCAAATACTGAAACGTTGTTATTATTCAAATAGTAGAGCCTTGCTGATTTTAGGGTAGAACTTCAAGCCAGACATGGATGGTCTGGCTCGACCGGAGAAGTTCTACCCTTGCAGCATGAGTTAAAATAGCAAAATACATCCAGTTGTCGTAAGTCACGTTTCAGCAGCGGCTTGGTTATGTTTCCTTGGAGACTCCTGTCATGTCAATAAAACACAACCAGGCCTATTAGTGGCGCTCACTGTATACCATTAGTTCAGCCATCAATAACAAAAAACATCCTAACTAATATATCAGCATACACGTTGTATGCGAAATTTCATGATGACTTGTCAAGTAGTTATATAAGGTGTGAAAACGTAACAAACAAATAAACTCATATACGCATTTACATCGTGGGAACAAAACAGGATATAGAGTACCATTTATCGAGACAAAGTATTGTTACTAAACTAACATGTATTTATGCGAGCGAAGCCACATGCAAAATCTTGTAATTATATCAACGCTTAAAACTGGTATATCGCTCAACTAAGAAAGTAGCTATACCCTACAGTTTGATCAATTTATGTTATGTTCTAGGCTCCTTAATTAATGAAGTGAAAATGTCAGGAGCTAAGACAACGTTAGTCTTTTAATGACAGCACATATCAGTAAAAGACTAATGTTGTCTTTGCTCCTCACATTTTTAGAGTTCGAAAAACCTCTTATATAACAGCTTTATCCGTCCGTCCATCCGTCTGTTATACAACTTTCAACTCAAGAACCATAAGAGCTCGCGGTCGACGCCATTCGACTCGGCATAGTTGATATACCCCTGAAATGACTATGACCTTTGACCTCTGACTGTGGTATCAGGTGACCTTTGCATATTACTTGAGCCATTTTTTCAAACTCTAAGATTTACGACAATTCATTGCCGATTCTCACTTGTTACTTTATGATCAGCTATCATTAGTTATTTCTTGGTGACGAGTACCTATGGCAACTTGGAATATTACGTCAAATTAATCGTATAAAATATAAAAATACTGAAACATTGCTATTATAAAGTGTCAAAATATAACTGTCGTAAGAAATAACATTGGTGTTATTGTACACCGTAATTATGAACTGTTATAGCATGTTAGCACGGAATGTGTTTTGTAAAATTAAATACCATATCAATTGCCTCAGCTTTGACGCAGTATTGATAAGTGGATACTGTGCAAATTGATCTGGCTTTGTATTAGGTATAAATCTAAACTGGTCAGACGTAATATGATTTTCTTTTTGCCAATTAGTTACCGTTAAATATACTTTAAAAGGGTAATAGATTTATACTAGTAATATTATTTGTGGCTGCTTTTTGAAACATATCATAATTATTAGTCGATGAGGATGGTCTAAGTGGTGATTGCTAGATAGGTTGATGTTTCGTTTGGACTAGTTGGCAATTACTAATAGGTTTGACGAATATGATCATATATCAAGAGGAAAATTTTCTATGACGTCCTTCCCTATTTGCGTAGTAATGTGGACGCTATTTAGTGTAACTTAATGGATAACTTATAAATACGGCCTACATATTTTAGGTGCAGAATAAAAGTACGTATACGTTTAAGTGCACGGATATTGTGGGTTCGAATCCCACAGGGGACAAAAATGTGTGTGGTCCACAAATGGTTGTTTCGAGTCTGGATGGAGGATGGAGGAGGATGTTCTTTGTGTCCGTTGTTTGAATGTTTATAAGGTCACCCTCGATACGTAGTGCGGTAGTGGTCTTAAAACAAAAACTATGATAGCCATCGGATTAAATAGTCATCCGCTTACACTTAGACGTTGAAACTTCAAAGTTATCAAGCTCTTAATGAATAGCGCATTTGATTATATTATTTTATGTCTAAAATGCGTATCAAAACTAAAATGTTATGTAAACTATCACAATCGTTTCAACAGTTTCTTAATTACAAACAATCTGGTTATTTTAACGACTTTTAAGTGGGGCAGTGCTTTCTTAATCATTCTGGTAATATGGGTATAGTGAACATTCCTAACTATACGAGCTCCAACGCACGAGCACAAAAATATTATTTATGAACATTTTGCTTATTTATGTACTAGATTTGCCCACGGCTTTGCTTGCATAAATGTAGGTTAGGTTAGGTTAGGTGAGTAACAGTACTTTTTATCTGAATGAAAAATATCCTATGTCCTTTTGTGTACCTCTAACAACGAGAATTCGAACATTCTGATGATCTGTCAAGAGTAGGCGTAAAAGAAGAAAGAAAAATAAATTGTCTGTGACGATATCTATCCACTTTTATTGCATGTTTGACAAAACGTTAGTGCCAGTGACACATCCAGCCAACGTCGCTTTAGTATAGTTAATTATAACCTATGTTAGCAGGCCTGATTATGTTTGAGAATGCATTATACGAAATAGACATGCCTCATATTTTTATAGACGATTAGGTTAAAAAAACGCTGGTGCAATTATTTACTTTGAAAGACGGGCTGATTAAGGCGGAAGAAACCAGTAAGATATGACGTATTTACCGAACGTTCGAATGGCATCAGTTTTAAAATCCGAATTCGAAAATTATCGGCGTTGGATAGCGTTTATATAATGTAAATGATGAACTCAAAGTCATTTATATATTTAATTTACCAACTTACAATTATGTAAAATTTTATAAGTTTGTGAGTTCTATCAATGATAACCTGTCAAGTTTTAGAAAATCAGACATAATTAAAAATCTATTGTTTGTTTTCTGGCCACCGGATTGCCACTGCGACCCAATATGTATCCCATAAAACACAACAAGAGATAATTAAAAAACCGTATTATTCAGGTTGAAGAATAACAATAAAGATTGTTCTATAGTTTTTAGTTGATTGGCTGACCGCAGATCGGTTTAGCAAAAACCATGGACGCCAACAAGGTGAAGTTTTTAGTCCTCCTGCCCGGTCTTTTTATTAATCTTACGTTATTTTATAGCGTTTTAATGGTTTAGCGAGATATTTCTTCGTGAATTAGCAGGGATATATATTTTAAATAAGGAAAAATAATTCACAGTATGCTGAGTTCGCAACCTTTAAAAAATGTGATCTAACAAAAATGCTGACTACTTACTTTGTGACAGCGGCCAGTTTGCAGACGTTTTACGGCTTGAAGGTATTCATACATATATCAAACCTAGATAGACAATCGCTTTTGTTATTTAAGAAAGTTAAGAACGATGGGTTTGTCATAGGTGCACCCGCGTACTTAAATCCCTATTAAACAAACAAAATGCAAAACAATAATAAAGTGTCCAGATCAAATTCACATACACTTCAACAAAAAGCTTGGTCATTGAAATTAAACTGCTATATACGGATTTTATCGCGTTGTTTATTTGACACTTTATTACAAAATTTTGGAAATTGTTACACTACTACTACTATTAAACTTTACTAATTTTTAAGCTAATTAAATTATTATTAAACTATTTAGATTTCATTTATTTTTACACTTTCCCCGACGTTTCGGTTGCTTTTCAGCAGCCATGGTCACGGGGAGACTAAGATGGCAGTTGTCTCAATGTTCCAGTGTAGTTATTTCAAAGTACCCGAACATAATTTAATCATTGGTGTTTCTATTTACGCAGAATGAGCTCAAAGTATCATGAAGTCTAGCTGTGGTTTGCTTCTTCTTGGGTTTGACTATTTTTATTACTGGATCCCAAGCTGGTGGTACATTCCAACCATCTTCTCTATTAAAATTAGGATGTTTTTTGATTTCAATAGCCTCGCGAAGTTTCCTTGGTAGGAATCGGTGTTCTTTAGCGAGAATCTGTGGTTTGTCAAATCTCAGGTTGTGGTTGGTCCCCTGTTGCGCATGTTCACACACAGCAGACTTCAACGAGCGTTGGTGTTTTACATCAGCTATGTGTTCTTTTATGCGGGTGCCTATGTTTCTCTTGGTTTGACCAATGTATGAGAGTCCGCAGTCACAATCTATTTTATAGACCCCTGCATCTTGTAAAGGTAGTTGGCACTTGACGGATGGTAAAAATTGACTTATCTTCGTTGGCGGCTTGAAGTATGTGTTGATTGAAGCTCTCTTCAAGATGTAGCCAATCTTGTCACTGACACCCCTTACATAAGGCAGTATAGCAGGCTGGCGCTCGACTGTGGCTGGCTTTTCTCGGGATCTGTGACAGCGGCGCGGCTGTTGGAGCTTGTTGTCTTGCAGTACTTGCTTGACATGTTGAAGCTCGGCGTCCAGGTGTTTCTTGTCACAGATCCCATGGGCTCTCTGAAACAAAGACATTCCCACGGTAGCTAACTGTTTAGGATGGTGGTGAGATTCACCGTTTAAGTACCTATTTGTATGGGTCTTTTTCCTATATACTACTTGGTCATTTTATTATACAAATTCAATGGTGACTGTAAAAATCTGTTATTTTCCTAATTTTATCCAAAGTGAACTCTAACGGGTTAGAGAGAGGTGTTCATATATTTATATGAACACCTCTCTCTAAGTATTAAGCTATTATACACGACGATGTACGTCACAATGAACGTAAGAATCATACATAGCAATCTTACAGAAATGTTGTTTTGGTTTGCACTATTATGCAGATATGCTGTCTGATGTAGATATCCTATTATATTATCATTATTTTCCCAACGACTGCATAGATAACATTCACATAATATCAGGTAAGGCATTTAAAGAATTTTAAGACATTTTCGCACGTAGATTGACGAATTTCCCACAGCATATACAATTTTTTTATGAATTATTATTATGCATAACTACTTACATCATTATAACTTATAGTGATTGTCATGTTATCGTGTAAACATATAAATTAGGTTATGGGCAGGTATTATAAACTTGACTTGACTGCACAAATGTAAGAGCACTTACATTTTTACGTAGTTTCCGAAGCACAGGAGTGTGCATCAGTGCCATGTTCAATAGCGGAAGCAGCCCAATGTTATACTGGGCTGCTATTGTATATTATGACTTAAAACAGATTATTTTTCATGCACAGCATGTACTTGCCTGCACTGATAGCATAGAGGTTTAAGTGGTCGCTTGCCACTGCCACTACGCCGGCTGTTCTGGATTCGATGCCACAAGAGACAAAAAAATGTGTGTTCACAAAATTAAATAGTTACTTCGAGACTGGGTGTGCTTTGTGTCCGCTGTTTGGATGTCTGTAGTGTGCTCCGCGATACAGGAATTATTACTAGTTTTTATCAAAAAAAATACAAAATCGTATTCAATATTGCTGCACCATTGATGCAATTAAAATATGAATACAAAACTGCATACTCATCGCGCTTCCACTAATTCCTTCTCCAATGTTTGATTGATTGAGACATACTACTTCCATAGACAAGGAAAATCATTGACCATCCTAGTAGAAATAGCGATGGTACGCATCCAAATTCAATCAAGCTGCTCATATCGATGAAGCAAGGAAGGAAAACGATACTGACAGCTAACAGTCACGAGATGTCCTTGTCACGTCTAAACTCCTGGTACTATTTAAGCACATCACTAGGAAATAGGTTAGACAACGTTTTTGACCAATCGATTGTGTAATCGGATATTATTGTATGAATAAATGAATGAATAACCATTAGATTCATAATTACCTATCGACCTTCACCATCCTCCCTTTATTGCTATGGTCCCTATAACCTTACAACCCGGGTTCTGAAAATAGATGTCATAAATAAATATAATTTCCGCAAAGACGACTATGATGTCATTAACAGGCAAATTGATGAAGTAAAGTGGTCTAGTCTATTAGATCACCTTCCATCAGAAGAGGCAGATAGGGTATTTTATAACTCGCTAGACAACGTAGTCAGACCCAATGTTCCACGCGTTAAATCACGAGCACTTGGCTTTCCCATTTGGTTCTCTCCGCAACTCATTAAAATTATGAAGAAGAAACAGTGCATTTGGGTTAAGTTGAAAAAATTCAGTAACATTAAAGTCTACAATCAGTTTTCCGAATGCCGAGCGATATTTTTTAATTTTTTACTTTTATTTATCTTATATTAAATCCGTCGAAAAAAATATCACTGCGAATATTAAGCTTTTTTGGAGATACATCTCAATTCGGTAAGATAAACCTGGTAAACTTAACATTTTAATATCCATGATGCAATATCAAAATGTTAAGTCAAGTGCTCCAGAAGTGATCTGCAATATGTTCCTAGACTTCTTATTGTCAGTTTTTGAACCCGCGACCTCCATCCTCTCAACATCGACCCCGCCATCGGAAAGCTCCACCATTGTCAATCTCATTGATAGTTTACATATTGAGGAATATAAAATACTTAAAGAGTTGAAACTACTGGACCGTAGCAAAGGGGCAGGCCCCGATGGTTATCCAGTTATATTCTTTAAGGCCACCGCTAATACTATTTGTAAACCGCTTTATATTATTTATAACAAATGCTTAAGTGAGGGCGTCTTCCCTGATGTATGGAAACAGGCTAATTACGTGTGTTTTTTTATACTCCTATGGTGGCAAACGCGTATGCGTTGCCGTGGGCCGTATGGCCCACCTGATGGAAAGTGGTCACCGTAGCCTATGGACGCCTGCAACACCAGAGGCATCACTTGCGCGTTGCCGACCCTTTAGGAAAGGAAGTGGGAAGGAGAAGGAGCGGGAAGGGGGAAAGAGGGTGATTGGGCCTCCGACACTCTCACTCACCAAACGAAACACAACAGTAGGAATACTGCTATTTCACGTCGATATTCTGTGAGAGGGTAGTCCTTCCCCGGTCGAGCCGGCCCATTCATGCTGAAATCAGCGAAGCTCTACTACTCAAAAGTGTTTGTGTGTACAAAAGTGGCTCAAAATATGATGTTGAGCAGTATCGGCCTATTTCTATTTTGTCGACCTTGTCAAAACTTTTTGGAAGACTCGTTTATAATGCAGTATACCCAATCCTACATAATTTTCATATATTCCTAATATACAATATATAATATATACTATTCCTGACCAGCATGGGTTCGTTTAAAGGCGCTCCATAATACCATACCTTCTGATGTTTTCAAACTTCCTTTTTGAAAATATTGACAGACTACAAGTGGACGCTGTATATACAGACTTCAAAAAGGCTTTTGACAAGGTCGATCATGAAATTCTCTTGCTGGATTTCGCTGGTTCTCATCTTATATAAAAAACAGGACACAAAAGGTTGTTATGAATGGCTTATCTTCACTTCTGGTGTTCCACAAGGCTCAATTTTTGGGACTCTGTTGTTTAATTTATATATAAACGATATTAACAACTGTTTCAAACACTCAAAATTTATTTTATACGCCGATGAATTCAAAGCCTTCAAAACAATACACAATGTGGAAGACTGCCTCTTGTTCCAAGAAGACCTGGATAGACTCACGGCATATTGTCTTGTTAACAAACTGTATTTAAGCATCGCCAAGTGTCACAAATTAAATTTCACTAAAATTAACACTATTGCCAAAGTTAATTATAAGCTGAATGATTCGCTCGCTAAAAATTGTCTCTCTGCTTAAAGACCTAGGCGTGCTAATCGATGACAAGTCCAGTCAAGTCCCTGAATGAGCATGTAGCCAAAATTATAAATAACTCATTTAAAATGTATGGTTTCGTCATGAGGTCAGCTACTGAATTTAAACGCCCTTCCACCTATCTCTACTTATTCAAGACACTTGTAAGATCGCAGTTGAAATATTCCGTGCCTATATAGAACCTATTTTATCAAAAGTATGTAGATGCGATCGAAAGAGTCCAGCGTAAGTTCCTTCGCGCCATGCACTACAGATGTTGCAGATCATATCTAACATACGAACAGCTATTACATAAGTACAATCTGCTGATGCTAGAATCTAGGCGCAAGTTATTAGAGGCTAATGTGTTGCATAACATTGTACATAACAAATTTGACTCTATTGAACTTACATACAAATTATGTTATACTGTTCCCCGTACTGTAAATAAACGAAGTGTCCGTGCAGGTACTCTGTTCGCTTTAAACTCATGTCGAACCAACTCGGGATTACGCTGTCCTATTCGACGAATAATAGATTCTTATAATCGTAATTTTATTGGTATTGATATTTTCATATGTTCAAAATGTAAATTCAAACAAAATGTTAATTATGTATTTTTTGATGACTCTACAGCTTTAATTAAATGTAATAATAAAGATAATTATGAAAATAATATAAATAACTCAATTACTACCATAATAAACTGCATGAACAACAATAATCTTCTTATAAATATTGAAAAACTAAAATTATGCAATTTTATCAAAAGACTCGTGCTAAGGAATTAAATATTAGCTACAAAAATCATAGAGTAGAAACAGTAACCATGACTAGGTTTTAAGGTATTCTAATAGACTTCCAATTAACATGGAAAGCACAAGCAGAAGATATATGCAACAAGCTAAGTGCATCTGCTATAAACAAATCACCTACTTCAAATTAAATCAAATCAAATCAAAATAAATTTATTCAGATTAGGTTACAAGGTAACACTTATGAATGTCAAATTTACACTATTTTTTTCTGCGTATTTACATTTACTGCCACGTTCAGCAAAGCAAGGGTGTAGGGCTCATGAGAAGAACGGGCAAGAAACTCATGGTCACTCTTTTTTATCGTCAAGTTTTTGTTTACAAATCATAAGAGCTGTAAGGTGCTGCAACCATTTCTCCATGAACTATTACTGAACATACTCAAGCATTTAATAAAATTTGATGGTAGCCTTTAAAGCAGCAGAATGGTAAATAGGAGCATCCACTTACATGTACATTAATAATCAAGACAAGGCATGATTGTAGTCTGTAGTTTAATCTAACTGTTTAAATAAAAATGTAGTTAGTAAATCATCGAATTCCACGATACCAAGGTCGACCAGTCACCACAAGTAGCACCCGTTCACGAGTAAGACGCATGGGCCAGCCATCGTCCCCTTCGCCATATTGCAGGGAAGGGATCGACCCGGCCCATGACGACACCACAAGCAATGACATTTGAGTGAGCATGACGGTCCTTGGCATGCGAACTCAGAATAAGACTCAAATATAAAACTTTACGGAACTGTCCATGATCACGAGTTGCCTTCATTGCACATTATTCTTGATTAAAATAAGACTGAGTGTAACAACAATGCAAATTCTAGCTTAAACAAGGTGTAACATTACAAAATAATATATAATACATATTTAAAAAAAAATAAGTGTTAGTATTTGTCATCTAACGTCCTGTGATCTGATGCAAATATTAGTGCCATGGATGTTTGTTATTCAAATAATCATCTATATTATAATATGCTTCAGAAATTAAGCAAGTTTTAATTTTCACTTTAAATGTGGTTTTAATCTGGTAAATATATATATTATCTGGCTTCTTCGCCTCATTTCCTTTTAATTCATCGTTCCTTTTTCCTAAGGCCGTCCGCTGCGTTAAGCGGGCGTCCGTCGCGGGCGCCCGCGAGTCCGTGACGGAGCACGGCGCGGTCTCCGCGGCGGGCGCTCGCTCCGTGCAGCCGCTTAACGCAGCGGACGGCCTAAGGCCGGCAGCACCTGACTGTCTCCGTTACTACAAGTGATAGACGGTAACCTATGGTTATCACACACCATCAAACGGGTCATAAGCTTATATGCTACCCTAGCTATTATATATATAAGTTCCTTAAACAGACCTTAAATCCTATTGCTGACTATTGGACTAGCTTGAGATTCTGGCTTGTTACTACAAATCCTCGGATAGATTAATCCTATAAGTACTATTCCTTACCTGGGAATAAAACGATCAGTGGTTGCGTAATCGTTTACGCTTTCGCCAGTGTAATCTATGAGATAATCTTATGCTTTAATATCTGACTAAGGCTCACCTACAAGCTACCAAACACATATTTCGCTAACTAACTAATATGGCAATTTACTTGTTCCACGCCTTACCCTGGGTCGGCCTTTGTCCTTGTTAGAAAATCGTTCCTGTCATGTCACGTGTGGCCTTTCGAAGCACGTCCTCATACGTGCATACATACGTGGGTGTATGTGTTCGCCGCACGCACAACTGTTATAACTATGCAAACGGTAGATTCAACCGTGAAACTTGATAGTAATTGCTATTACCTATGTGTTCTTCATTCAAATATTAGTTAGCATTACGTCAGATTTGTACATGCTTGAACTTGAACTGTTCGAGGGTTTGGAGTGATCATACGGTCAAATACTCATAAGGTTTTGCTGTTCATAAAGCACTTTCGACTTTTTTGTTGATTGAACCGAAATGTTATAAGTTGCGGCATCAGTTCCAGTTTAGCGTCGATATAGTGTCCTGTATTCATCTCCAGTGTTCGAGCACTTCTTCGTACAAAATTTTATCATTAGGTACATTCGGTTCAGAGGCTATTAAACGTAGGAAGAAAGCAAATAGTTACATTCGAATTTATTATGACAGCAATAATCGCCTTAGGTTATGCCCCAAGGCGATTATTGTTGTCATAATAAATTTAAAACAAAGTATACCTTGTTTTAAAATTTTAATCGTTTCTTTCACGGTGAGTCTTCTGAGGAACAGTTGAGAAGTTGTCGAGGTGTAAAGGTGACGACGATAGTGTCCCCTATTTACCATTTAATTTACCGCTTCTCTGTCCGAAAATGAAGTATTCAGCTGTCTCATCGAGCAAAGTATAGCCGATAAGTTTCCATCGAAGGATCTGAAATCATTTTTGTCTTTAATAAAATTAAGCCACAAATCGGGCAAGAAAGATACTCTAACCTGCAACTACATCATTGAGGTTCCGGCTAACATAAGAAAAGCTTTAGTCACACAGGCTAGACTTTTTATACATTGGACGTCCTGCCCCGTGAGAGATTTTACACTAGTTACAAGATGTTACAAATGCCATCAGTATGGTCACGCAGCGAAATCTTGCATAGATGTTACAGTTACGTGTGGACATTGTGCTGAAGCTGGACATTCGATGACCGAATGTACAAAGAAGAAAGATGTCCCTAAATGTGCTTCATGTTCTCATTTTTAGAAGCCTAGCAACCAGAAGACGGGTGAAACTGATTGTCCAGCCAGAAAACAAGCTGAATATCGGTACATAAACTCAGTAGATTATGAGGGAGCCTAGATCGCCGTTTATTTATATTTTCATCACACTAGTTAACTTGGATTCCCATTATTAGACCTCCTAAGTTTATTTCATAAACATTATATATGTCAACTAATATTTAAATACAAAATTATATAAAAGTTATATTATTTTCATTGTAATAGTAACTTATTATAGAATAGTCTATATTTGTTAAATATTGTTAAGAATGCCCTTCCTATTACACTATAATAACACATAATCATCGCCTGTGATACAAGTATAAGCTAGTACAGGCGTCCAAAGTAATGTATCCAATTTTAAGTATTTTTAAGACCTATTGTTATTCATATTTGTGCCAACTTAAACTTAATAAACAATTATTACTATTATTATTGATTAATAAATTATATAAGTTATTATTATTATTACTGGACTTGTTCTCTTTTTAAGCCCTTTACTAAAGTTTACGATCGGCGGGCGTTTACCGCTTACTATCAAGTGGGCTGCTGTTTCGTCAGCCACTAGAAACAACAAAAATAAGGCACATGTAGGTTCAAGCCTGTATATTCCAGAAGTTATACGCAGTAACCCGTATTCGGTTAGCTGTGTCATAGTTGAATCTAATCTATACTAATATTATAAAGCGAAGAAGAGTTTGTTTGGTTGAACGCGCTAATCTCGGGAACTACTGGTTCAAATTGAAAAATTCTTTCAGTGTTAGATAGCCCATTTTTCGAGGAAGGCTATAGGCTATATAACATCACGCTACAACCAATAGGAGCGGAGCATCAATGGAAAATGTTGCAAAACAGAAAAATCTCTTATGTAGAGCAGACGAAGATGCGCGGGTCAGTTAGACCAATATAATAAGAGGGCGAGATTATTACTGTATATCGGGCACCGGCCTAGATTACTACTCAGTATTATAGTAATATCTTTATCCCTAAGTATGGAACACGCTTACGTTCCATTACACATGCCCCGCTTGTCATATTCTATAAAATCCTAGGAAATATAATCCTAACGTGTCAGTGACAAGTGTATTAACTGCACGGGTTTAACATATATTATATGACATTTACTTATATAGTCGAATTAATGGAGCATAATGCCTATGCTTGGCGCCATCCATCACTGGACGCCATAATTTTACGTCGTTTTTAGTAATAAGTATTGCTTTTGCTGACTTCTTAGTAATCTTCAAACCCTGCCTTACATGCCTAACAGATTCAAACCCTTTTTTCTTAGAATACCAAACATTATTTAAAATGTGCCGCTGCGATTCAACAGGTTAAGTGCCTCCACGATGATCCTTAATACTAGAGGTGACTTAATATAGTTGGTTTATATGTGTGTACTTATCCACACATAAACATAACTATATAAGAGTATAAGTACATAACAAACTAAGCACCACACGTCGGTGTTATCATTCCTTCGTATTGTTGACGTTTGCTCGATATTTGCTATTGTTGACGAGGCGCTTCCCCGAAACCACCACAATCGCCTCGTATATACATATAGTATTGATAACACCACTAACGAGAAACGTCAAGGTATATATGTACTTGTTGACATTATTCGAGAAGACGATGCTAAAAAGAAATGACAATTCGATTGTTAGTTAGTAAACTAATATGTTCTTGGATTGGGAAAACATACTTTTATTTAAAATTCAAAGAAATCTTTGTAAGAAAACCGGACGAGGTTCTCCAGAATGTTCTCGAAGATATGTTGAGACTGCCATACCGCCCTGGAACAGCGGGGTAGACTATAGCCTAATCCCTCTCACACTGTGAACGGGCGTGGCAGGCAGCAGTGGGTCTGTTTATAAGCAGGTATTAATATTATTATTTTATGCTTTGAAAAACAAACATCGGAAAGAGGCGATCCGAATATACTAAAAGAAGCTAAAGTGGCAATAGACTGGCCGTATTTAGAGATGGACTAACTGTTATTCGCGACTTAGTCCGCGTGGAATTTTTTATAAGCGGTAAGTACCCTTCTTTTTATAAAATAAAAGTAGCTTAAGTTACTTCTTATAACATCAGTTATCTGCCAGTAAAAGTTCCGCCAAAATTGGTCCAGCTGTTTTAGAGATTAGCTGGAGGAAAAGACAAACAAATCAATTATTTTAAAAATTGATTTTGCGATATACTTGTTATATATATACTTTTATATACATTGTGTAAAAAGCTGCTTTTTGACATTACAAACAGACACTTCAATTTTATTTATATGTATATACGGTTCGTAGCTGATTTAAAAATGTCCTAGTCTGTGAACTAGTAAAAGAAACGTTAATCGGCTTTAGGCAAGGACTGATATTAAGATGATTTGAAAAAGATAAATGGTATTAACTAGATGTGAAATCCATACGAGAAGGTCTATCATAAGCTTTTATACTTCATGACGTACCACACGTTTCATCTTTACTGTCTTTTAATTATACTAAGAGTGCGGCAACGCCGATGAATTAATTAAAAAACTCAGTGATGTTTTGACAAGAATTCAAGATGCATCGAGAGCAACAAATGTTCATGGTAGACTGTTCTGATAGGTGTTGTTGTGCCATTCTAGAGAGGTCTATGTATAATAGTAGAAAATTACGAGATGGTTAAGCCGTTATAAGTTCCCTTAGGGATACAGTTGCAGATTTTTGTTTGCAGAACCTTCCTCGCTCATGAGGTCATAGTTGCAAAACTGCAATACCTGAGAAGTTTTAATATAAAGCGGGATGTGACATCTCTTTTCGATACTTCACACCTGGAATGTTCGCAAAGTCATGGTCTGGCCGAGACAGTTGTACGACCATTATATGACATGGATATTATTTTTGTGTTAAATAAAGTGGTATAATTATTTCCTACCTTATTTATTATTTCTTTTACCTAAGTTTTTGTCCGGGAACAGTATTTTTTTCTAAGTGCAAGGTACTCTATGTGCTTTTTCCTTTGTACCCCTGACAACGTGTATGCGAAATTTCATACTTAATCAAGTACTTAATCAAGTAGCTAAGTGAAAGCATTGCAAACAAACAAACAAATTCACATTCGCATTTATAATATTAGTTAGGATTGCAATGCTCACAGCCGTGATACTCCTTGTTGCCTGTATTTTATTCCAATGTAATTCCAGTTAATGAAGCTCTTCGAGTTGTTTCTCTTGAAAACATTTTAATGAAACCTAATTCTTTGTTTATGTCAATTACCAGAGGCCCAGGACAATACAAGAAGATTCTTGAAAATAATATCACCAGCCTTGTTTATAAGCCGCCCGCGCTATGCACGCTTTATGCGGGTTTCTCAGAATTTAAATTAATGAGACATTGCTTGACGGTGGCCAAGTGAATCTTCGAAAATATAAAAAGACATTTTAGATTACACAGGAAGGTTTCCTTTATAGATTTAGACTAGCTGTGCCGACAGACATTGTCCAGTACACACGAAAAAAGAAAAAAAAAGAAACCAAATTTAAACCATTCTCGAATCCACTTGAACACACACAAAAAATTTCATCATACCGGTATATATATATATATGAAAGAAAGAAAGAAAGAAAATACGTTTATTTGCAACAGTACACTTACAAATATGGTTAGCAAAAAGTAAAGTAAAAAGGAACAATAACATTACTGCAGCAAATAGGTCGCAACTCAGCAAGATGCTAGTTGTAAACAACTAGCGCTGGTCTTCCGTTGCGACTCTGTTTATGATAATAATATATAATACATAATATATATAATACTAATAAAATGATTATGATATATATATAATACTAATAAAATGATATTATAATATTTATGTTTAAATTAAACTAATTTTATTTGACAAAAGCTATAATAAATAACTGATGTGTGAATCCGAACGCATCCCCATGTGTCAAGACTGACAGTGAAAAACGACAAATAACTGACTGCGCTAACTATATCGATAGTTTATATCGATATATATTTAATTAAAAGTATGAACAATATATAAGTTAGTTCTTGATATTATACTGTAAGTGCCCTAAAACTATTATTATAAAGTTTTGTTATTTATGGCCACCATTTTATTTTAAAGGAGTAAAAAGCATTTGATTCCTTTGGCATAAAGAAATATTGAGTTTGCGTGTGAAAGAAGTGCGGGTTTTTTATAAGAGTGTAATGGTAGATTTTAGAATGTTAGAAACGGTTTTTTTAGTTTGTCTAATATAGTTATGTCCGGTCTATTATAATGTGCGCTTTTATCTGTGATTATTCTCTTATCCTAAAAGATTAAATAATTTAATTTAATTTTATATTCTAAAATAGTGCTGTGCTGGTCTTATATTTTATTAGTTAAATCTTGTAACACCGAACACATGCCAAAAATAAACGCAAAATATATTATATACGTGTGTTTAGTTTTTAAATACCTACCCAATTGTTTATTGTAAATTCTCATATTATATTATTGATAACTTATTGAAGTTGTTATAAATAAGTAATAACAAATATATTATTTTACAAGTAAGCCTATGTTGAGCGTTGGTTTTGATATCTTTAAGCATCCTATTCTGCATTGTAAAATCATGAATAGAATAAAAATGTATTGAAATACTGATGTGCTATTGATTTATTTAGATTATGATTTCTTGAGATGGAAAATATACCAGCAATCACCGATGACCGATGTCAGTCTATTTCATGTTCTCTTATAAAATGGAAAAAAATGGATACATGAGTGACAGTTTAGGGGTATTGGATGCTATAATGTTAATGCTAAATACATTTTGATTTAAGCCTATGTTCAATCATACCACGTCATAAAGTAACAATGAGGTTTCAATTTAACCTTCTTTAAGTTAAATTTAAATGTCATGGCCTTTGCTATAATAAGACATAGTAAATATTATTCTTAAATTAAATCCGAAATTCACGCGGGTTAGGCCGCGGGCAACAGCTAGTAATATATTTTTCATCGACACAGTCGTGATACCGGTAGTACACTGCACTATTCAACAATATCTGATTAGTTAGATTGTATCATTGATATATATATATTGTTTTATACATAATTTTTTTTATAGAGCCTTTCAGTTTGTGTCGACCTGGTGTTGAAAAGGAAAACGATAATGATTATGATCTTGCTATTATAAAATATGATTCATCTATAGTTCTACAATATCTTAATCCAAGTTAAGCAGCTGTGTTTTTTAAAGAAAGAATAGAATAATGTTAGTTGTCACGTTTGACATTATTTTTATTGTGTGTAATGTAGTGTTAATAAATAAACTAACCTATTTACAATGAGCAGGTGCATGGATAAGGCTTTAATGTATAATTATGTACTTATAGGTTATAATATAACCCAACAACAAACTAAAGACATTCGCAATAGTCCAATCATACGTTATTTTAAATGTTATACAATATAGTCTATTTGGGTGTGTCGAATGGAAAGTGTTTGCGCAAGCGCAGTCTAATTATTATGGACGGCTTATTGTAGCATTGCGTGCATGATACTGACCCAGTAGGTTACTTTTTTGTTACATGATGTATTGGAATGTCGCCATTGAAAATTTACGTGTTTTCGTTTTGATTTATGGTGTGTCATATATTGTTTACTTGCAGTAATTGGCTGTTTGTAGCCTCAATAACGCAGCAGCTAAGAACATACAAGTAAGGAAGCTACGAGTAAACAGGACTAATTAGACTAGGATTCTCACTGTAAGATTTGTGTACGTATGTTTAGTGGTAGCAATTATGTCATGTGGCATACATAAAGTTGTCATACTCTTGTAATGCTATGTAGGTATAAAGAAATGACGTATATAATATTGTCTTCTGTTTACGCGAATATTATTCATTGAAATTAAACTACTATATACGGATTTTACGCGTTGTTTATTTGACACTTTATTACTTACATAATTTTGAAAACTGTTACACTACTACTACTATTAAACTTTACTAATTTTTAATGTAATTAAATTATTATTAAAACTATTTAATTTAGATTTAATTTAATTTTACACTTTCCCCGACGTTTCGGTTGCTTTTCAGCAGCCATGGTCACGGGGAGACTCCTATGTAATAAAGTCTAAAATAAACAACGCGATAAAATCCGTATATAGTAGTTTAATTTCAATAAATGACTTATAACCAAAATGAATTTTATCAGAAATATATTGAAGGCGTTGATCAAAACAATAATTCCCTTTTGTCCACGTAAGTCCAAGTAGTTCTCCAAGGACATATGCTTGGACACCTACTTGGACTTACTTGTCATATTCCTCTGCCATCGAGCAGAGGTATACCTCTGCCTGATGGTAGAGGCATGTGTATACACCGGTATAGTAAAGTATTAGCCTTGTCAAAGGTCAGCTATCAGAACAAATGTGAACTCACAGCCAAACTTGTCTTATTTAATAATATTAGAATTCAATCTATAATAATCCACAAAAACAAACTAAACATCGTTTGGGACAAATTGATTTAATTACATTACTACAGATATATAAAACAAAATAACAAATGTTACTTCTTCATCGTCAAATAGTACATATATTTTTTGTTTTAATGGTTATTTAAATCTTATGTTTTACACTTCAGCGTGTGGTTACATTTTTTGACCTGATAAATTACTTTCGTTGGTATATGGCGCTATGCGCAGCCATATTAAAATCCGCACAAAAAATTACACTCGATTATATCACATATGTAAGTTACCCGTCTCGGTGGTCCAGTGGCTTGAGCGTAATGGTATGAACAGCTGCGTCATGCAAATTTAATATCTGGCCCAGATAAATACAGGTATAGATTATACAGGATTTGCTTTTAATTTATTTTTCAATACAGAGTCTGCAACCTAGGACCTAAACATAAGGTAAAATGTGGATGTGATACTTCTTTAAATATAGGAATTGATGTCTATATTAATGCCTGCTCAACGCGGGGAATATTGCGCGTCATGGCACGAAACTTGCTTGTTCCGTGCTCTGTGTATGCTTATCTTTTCAGTACTTCGACTGCAAAAACTACTACCAATAAACTTTTAAACACACAATATACTTTGGACGACTGTGATGTCGGCGCTCCGTCTGTTCATGTTTGTGAAGCTGCAATGCATTTCCCAAGTACGGAGTAGGTAATAATTATGATGTAGTCGGTGGCTTACAACGCGTGAACTCTCTACTATTTTAAACGTTATAAAACTTATTATAGATGTATGTACCTGTGAGGTTCATATATTTTCTATCTTGTTGCTGTGTGGCATGTTGTGTCTTAAGACTGCACCGAGCGAAATGTGCCAAAACAGGCGGTCACAGTTAAGTGAATAAAATCAACACATTTTGTTTAATACAAATATAAAATATACATTTACCATAACAATGAATGTGTTTACAATTACTCCGTGTAAAAAACTTAAAATAATTCATATTTTCGCCAACAAAATTACTTAAATTTGCACGAAAAATGCAAAAACGTAAGCTCGTGTTACGTGATTTTTAGATTATAACAGTAGAAATCTATCCTATTTTACAGCTTAAATGAAACATAAATAGTTATATTACAATTTGTCCGTCCCAAATATTTAAGTTATTGATTGACAATAAAGTTACATATTTATCATAAAAGCACTTCAAATCCTCCATACAATTTTACTATGGCGGCCGCGCGCCGATTTGAATATGCGCCGTACGAGCTCTGTCATTATCTGTCATTATCTGTCATACGCTCGGCGCAGTCTTAAGTAAAAAATGGCTCTCCAAAACAAATTTTGGTCATAGCGGCCAATCTTAATATCTTATTGTCTAGCCATCATCAGTGTTCACAAACAGAATTGCACTACCTATTGCCTCACCCTCATAGTCCAACGTAACGGAAATTCAACACGACCGGTGGGAGATCAGGCGCATGACGAATTGATTCACGTATTTGCCGAGGCACGGTAGTGTGCAAGACCGCCAACTGCCCGACTTTGG